>OV656708.1:10000000-14800000 GCA_927399405.1 Agonopterix arenella | reverse complement strand
CATTTGACCTGCATCTTAATGCAAGTGCAAGCTCTCAACAAAAGTGCAAGGGAATGGACCATACGCCTCGCTGGCTAAGTGCACGTTGGTATTGATGAGGAAAATGGGTGGTAAAGCCTGTTGCAGGTATATAGGTAGGTACAAATAAATGGTTTTATTGGTTTTGATATGATGTCACAATAATGGCTTAAGTGGTTTGGACACGTCAAAGGAAAGCCACAGGACTATATAGGATATATAGCACTGCCTGTCGATTCCAGGACAGACCAAGAGGAAGTCCGAAGACTAGAATGAACACAGTTCGCAGTTCTATGACCGAGTGCAATGTCTCTGAAGACGACGTCAAGAATAGGGCATGTTTGAGAGAAAAGATGGGGAAGGCTGACTCCACCACCATATGGGATTAACAAGCCAGGAAGAGAGGTATGATGTCACAATAATAATCTCTTTTCTCCGATGACTTTAAGCCCAACAAAAGATTCCTCAATTTGTATCTATCTTGTGCATTGATGCTTATTTATTACCTGTCAAGAGTAGCCAATTTTACGGCCCTCAGCGGGCACAGATTGTTTCCATTTCTGTAGAATTGAGCTACTTCTCCGCTTCGCGCCACCGGCGTCACTCGGTGAAAAAAGATGATGCATAACATTTAATAATTTTTATTTGCCGTGAGCATATATGCTCACGACTATGTTCCCCGAGGGGGTAGTCAGAGATATTCTGAAACTTCAGAACATCCACGTTTCACTAGCAGTACCGAAACTTTGTCCAGTGTGACGGGGAGTGAGCCCGTCGCTACTTATAATGGACAGTGGGTACAATGCATGCCTTGAAATTGAAGCACGCAGGTTTCCTCACGATGTTTTCCTTCACCAAAAAGCCAGTGGTGTTACAAATCGTACATAAATTCCGAAAAACTCATTGGTACGAGTCGGCCTGGACGGGGATCGAACCATCGCCTCCTGCACGGCAGGCAAGGTTACTCGCCACTGGACCACCACGGCTTCTTGCCGTGAGAAATAATGAAAGTTCACATCACACAGCAACCAGGCCACCCTGGGAGTGAGTTGGAAAAAAAAAAGACAAAACAACCACTTTTCCATCCTGGCATTAATCGCAAAGTCCAGACCAAGATACGGTTAGCAAAAAAAATACATAAATGGCGCTTTGCCGACACACATCACGATCTCATTTGCTTTATAAACAAATTCTTTTTAGCTTACACCCATTGTGATAAGGTTGCAAATTGTGTATTTTTTCAAACGATAAACGTAAATATAGGTTTGTTTAAACCAGACTGACTGGTTGACTCTAGTCCGTTGAACTGCACAGGTGGGCCTTGGATTACGAGATATATTTAATACGGCATAATAATAGAGTGTTTACCGACTGACGTACCGCATACGTGTGCGGCAGAAACTGAGAGTTGCAGGACATTTGCAGAAAGGGAAAGAACACTATTGCATATAAAGTCAAGGTTTGACGCCATTTTTTTCCTTATTCATTCTTTAAATTCTCGCCAAAGTTATAATTACAATTTTTTATTTATCGAGAAACGGGGTGAAGATGATAAAATTTATAAATGATAGATAAATTATGAAAATGGTGTTCTCACGTGTCCTCGATTCGCGTACAAGAACAAATACCAATCAATAGTCTTAAAATTCGGTAGGTACAATAGGTATGTCAAGTTTTTCTATGGAAAGCTGAATTGAAATAATTGTCTCATAACAATTTTTTTTATGTTCGAGATAAGAGGGTTAGTTACCTAGAGATATTTTTACCGAATAAAATAATGTCGGTTCTCGTTAAAACGTATGACGTCACTCGACGACCCGTTAACTTTAAATAACTAGCATTTGTCATTTTGATGTTTGACGTTTCTGTTTCCAGCATAGAGTTAAGAAAAAATCTTTATTTTTTTATCGATTCTAAGATTTTCTCTATCGATTTTGATAGATTTTCTCACGAGCTTTCCATTTAAACAATTATTTAAAAAATGTATAAAAAAAGTATAAAAAAACATAAAAAATGTACTGATAAACAAGATTAATCGTCAAAAAATTTAATTAGTTTCCTAAAATAATATCTACTGCCTGTTAAAAATATAAAATAAATACAATAAAAAAAAAAATACAAATACCGAATACAAATGTGAAAAAGTTGTACCTACATAGTACCTATATGTATTTCTCAGAGCTATAAGCAATTATAGTGATTTTTCCCACAACAGCGGTCATCAACATGTTATACCTACTTATAATTAAGTTGACATGACATGTCGGAACCGTCAATAGGAAGAGGAAGTACAATATGTTAATTGTATCAGCTTCTCAGAAAATACCTACGCGTGGAAAATATTGCGAATAAACAAATCATAATACATGAGAGTTATGCGAGTTCGATACAATCTATTAGTTTGATATTGCGTCTTATTCAAATTGCGAGTCTTATTCAAATATACTGGAGTGCGATTTTTGAATCTCATTCGCTGAGCTCAGCAGTTGAAAATATCAAAATTAAGATGGAGAATGCATCTTTCTACTGCAGATTTGACTTTCAAAAATCATACTCCAGGTGTGCGATTTTTGTAAGTCAAATCAGGAGTAGAAAGATGTGTATCTCCGTACATTTTCAACTGCTGAGTTCAACGCATGAGATCGAAAATCGCACTCCTAGCCGTTGGACGAAAAATCGAAAAAAAAATCTGGAAATGTTTAGATTACGTTTATGTACTACAATATTAAATATTTTTATTTGATAGTTTTCTGGCATCTCTTGTACCTCTAGCCGATCAATAGAGGCTATAAAAAATAGCGTGAGAATTTACCCTTTTCTTGCTGACTGTACCATTTTTTGTAAATCTGTGACAGCTCGAAATATTTCTTTCCAAAGTTATGACCAGTCTCCTAACAGCGTTTTCCTGTAGCTACAACTGCTCCATTTTAAATTACCACCCTGTAGGTAAATAAGGGTGTAACAAAAGACCCAATTATATATAGTGGGGTGGTTTCAAGGTGGTTTTAAGTGGTTTAGACCATAAAACTGACAAACTTTCACTATGGAGCCAACGACGAGAAAAAAATTGTAGTATCATACAAAACTGTAGTAGCGACCAAAGAGAATATAACTCACTACGTTATAAGAGTCGGGACTTCCATACTAAAAACTGGTCGTGACCGATGATCCAGAATGTATGAAACGTGTGCAACCGTTCAAAGAAATTTAATGGAGGCGGTGCACGTTTCATATAACGTTTTTATGTTAGGGAGTTGCGCGAGCCGGGTAGCGACTCGACTCCCATAGCAGATTTTTAAAAAAAAAAATTTCGATGTAGGTTCCATAGTGAAAATTGATCAGTTTTATGTGGGGTAACTAGGGTGGTTTAGTGGTCTAATAGTGGTTATGGGGTGGTCACCATTAAATATTACTAGTGCTTTTTTACATGTTGCACTAGTCTTATACTGTGACCCTGTATAACGTAAGTAGGACGACCACAAACTCGTTTACTCATTTCTATAAAAAAAATACAATAGCCAAGGATATTTTTCCCATTTAATTTGGTACGATATTGAGGAAACATTGCATGGATCATGTGTCATCCCATTCATACGATTCCAATTTAGGTATTACAATATACATGGTGAAATTAATACCATTAGCATCCTTAATCCTTATAAATGAAAAGTCTACCCATCATACTGAACAACTTTTAGTATGGGAGCAAACCGATCCGAGCAAATAAAAAATCAGCTGTTCCATACTAAACTGCAATATCGACGCGCTAGTTCGCGACTCAAATGTATGCAACAGCTGATTTTTTTTGCTCCGTTCTGTTTGCTCCCCTTAGTTTAAAAGGATGCTAATGATATCAATTTCACCCTGTAGGCCTCGCATGCCAGCCCCGAGAAAACGATAAAAATCGAGATGTGCCTCCATCTTTATTATTTAACGTAGGCAAGAAAGAGCGCGCATGACGTTTTTCTCGTTTAAACGCTTTGTCATGGGTGGCATGCTAGCCGTGAGTTATAAATAAGTAACTTTTCAATTGACGTACGTACGTAGTTATGTTATAGTTTGTGGTTATTGGTTGGTCATTTGTTTGTTTAATCTCTTATTTAGACTTTTAAATAAAACCCATGATTCAGTATTACGCCTGTATAGTGTAGGTATAAGGATTAGGTAAACGAATGTACCTATAAGCTAAGGTATGGAACTCACTCCCTGCGTTTGTGTTTCCAAGCAAATACAATCAGGATATTTTTAAAAGAAGAGTTAATAGGCTTTTTCTGGGTGAGCGCGCTACATCCTCGGCTTCATCTACACTTCCCATCAGGTGAGATGAACCAAGCGCAAACCCAACATCATCATCATCATCTCAGCCGATGGACGTCCACTGCTGGACATAGGCCTCCACCAAGGATCGCCATAACGACCGGTCCTGCGCTGCCCTCATCCAACGGGATCCCGCCGCCTTCACAAGGTCATCGGTCCACCGTGTGCGGGGCCTACCCACGCTACGCTTTCCGGTACGCGTCGGTTGGGCAGCGTTCGGGAAGCTACGTAGTATCTTCACGTCCCAAATACCGCAGTGTCTTAAAACGAAAGTCTTCGGTCAGTGTGTGTTGCCAGTGATGACATATGGAACAGAGACGTTGTCGTTCACTCAAGGCCTAACCAAGTCACCCAAAGAGCAATGGAGAGGGCTATGCTCGGAGTTTCCCTGCGAGATCGAATCAGAAATGAAGAGATCCGCAGAAGAACCAGAGTAACTGACATAGCCCAAAGAATTGCTAAATTAAAGTGGCAGTGGGCGGGGCATATTGCTCGCAGAACCGATGGCCGATGGGGCCGAAAAGTTCTCGAGTGGCGAAACCCAACATGAATAAAAAAAAATATTTTGGACTCATTTTATACAGCGTAAACATAAATGTATTACGTACTTAAGGCGGTACTTCAGACCATCAAACTTATCAACTGTCAGAATGGGACAAACATTAAAATCAAATTAAAAAAGTACATTAAAAAGTACTATGATTACTAAAATTCATAAATCGTTTACCAATTTTGGCGAAACTTAGGTCCGCCACATACATACGGAATTGCGATCCGGAATCCTAATTCAGGATTCAGTGTTGTTAACTATGGTTACGTAAAAAATACTAGAGTGCTGTTTAAAAAATGCCTAAAATAAAAATGTATGAAATGCCAAATTAATGACAATTGTATTTTTAGATATTTATTAAAATGACGTTACGATGATGATTTTTAAATTATATTTCAATATCATGCAACTATATCAAAAGACTATCGATAGTTTTAACATTAGACATAATCTGCATACAAAATGGCATGAACCATTATCATCACACAAGCGATTTTTGAGCGTAGTCTATTTCGCAACTATACCGCAACGACGTCGCAACTGCACCGTCACGATACGGTATCGTTTCATCAACGCCTACGCTCAAAAATCACTTATTTGATATGACTGTAAATCATTAAAAAATGCCACCTAAGACATCAAAAAATCACTAGATCTAGTGAAAAAGTCTCTGAAAGCGGCAGCACTCCATCCGGAACTAAATCTGAATCAGGTTTGTTCCGTATGTATGTGGCGGACCTTATGAATGGATTCATTCATAATTTACCTACGCCAAATTGGTAGCCGAATTGTTAATTCTGTCTACGTGCCTTGCAAAGTTCAGAGGACTTGGATCTTTTTTTAGAAGTTGCAAACCCATGTTTATAATTCGGTATTTTGTTGCTATGCCTTTGGAATATCTTTGGAAACACACGAATCGATTTTGTTTCCAAAGCTCAACCATCAAATCATTAAAAGGTTAATGAACTATTAAAATATACTAGGTATATAAATATTTATAAACGAACAAAGGACATCCGGCACATAATACCAAAAAAACCCGCGACTTCGTCCGCACAAATTATATACCAGATTTTAAGTCAGATCATAAGCTATGAAACAAAAAAGTTTCATCAAAATCGGTTCAGTAGTTTTTGCGTCATACTCGTTCAAACAAACACCCAAACAAACACACAAACAAACAGACAGACAAAAAATCCAAAAATTGGTGAAATGGAATCAGCTAAAAACCATATCATAACTTTTTTTTTGTTAATATCTTCAATGTACAGACAAACTTCCTGTTACAGTTTTATAATAGTATAGCAAAACACGGTGCTTGCATCACCTCCTATAACACAACGTTGGCAGCCATTTTGGGGTTGCTGCTTTATTATATTTTATTAATAATAAATTACTAAATAACTCGTTAAATAAAAATAAATGATTAAATCTGAGTAATTTTTATAAAACCCCATAATTTATTACAAATTTTACTACAGTCAAAACTTCTATACATTTTCTGGTATTTTGTAAAGGGGATGTGCCTTTTTCTTTAAAAGGTACCTAGTTCTAGTTTTCTTTCTTTGTATTAGGTAACCAATCGGATTGTAGTATTGTATCACAATTCTGTGTAATAATAATAATATCATTTTTTGCTAAAGATGTTTAAAAAAAAAAAAAAAAATTCCCATAGTGAAAGTTTTGCAGTTTGATGGTCTGAGGATCCCCTTAAAAGAAAGCCATTTTACTTACAAACGCTTTTTGTCCCACGGAAAACTAATAATAATTAAAAAACAAAAATTTATTTCAATCTGTACCTTAGTGAATAATTAGGAAAATTTCAAATATTATTGTTTTTTAAACATGTTACAGCCATGTTGTGCTATTGCACAACACGTCCCCTTAAGACGCAACAGATTGAAAATTTCGTTCTCTGGGTCACTACCCAGAGAACGAAATTTTCAATCTCGGTGGCGAAATTGGATAACGCAGTTCCCCGGTTTGGAAGAGTGCGGGTTCAAGTCCCGGCCGAGACAAATTTTTCAATCTTTAATTTGATCTAAGGAAAAATTTAGAATTTTTTTCATATTACAAAAATGTGTCGCAAAAATTTTTTGTTTACGAGAATAAGGTACCTTATGTTTACGGGGCTACTCAGATTATTTAAAAATAAACTGTAATTATGTAACAGTGCTAAAACCTGTTCTAGAGTCCAGTGACACAAAATACGTCATTCAACCTATCTTGCCTATAATAGGCTCATCAATATGGGCTTTAAAAATGATTGGTGTGGACCAGAATATTCTTAAAATATTCAGAATAATTTTTTCGATAGATAACACAATAAGCAAATTTAAAAGTCGCTCTACATTTAATTTAGATTAAGTATAAAACAAGTATAATACGGGCTGACGTAACCTCAGGGTCAAAAGCTCAAAAAAAAAAAAGGAATAGACAAAACTTAGATATTCTACGAGGTTCTAGACTTTTAGTTGAGTAAGTCCGAAATTCTTAATTCTTTATCTACAGTTACTACTTTTGAACACGACTTTATAATAATGGTATTTAATTTTAGATCAAATTATCATTTACTAGATTTTACCCCTCGACTTCATCCGCACAAATTATATAACAGATTTTAAGTCAGATCTATTCGATCGATATTTTTGAATCTCATACGTTGATCTCAGCAGTTGAAAATGTAAGGAGATACGCATCTTTCTACTGCTGATTTGATTTTCAAAAATCGCACTCCTGGAGTATGATTTTTGAATGTCAAATCAGCAGTAGAAAATTAATATTAACATTTTCAACTGCTGAGTTCAATAAATGAGTTTCTCCTGATCATAAGCTATGAAACAAAAAAAGTTTCATCAAAATCGGTTTAGTAGTTTTTGCGTGATGCTCGATCAAACAAACAAAGAAACAGACAGAAAAAAATCCAAAAATTGACGATATGGAATCAGGGACACCTAAAAACCATATCGTAACTTTTTTTTGTTAATATCTTCAATGTACAGACACACTTCTGTTACAGTTTTATAATAGTTAAGATTAACATAATTGTTTCTTAGCAAACTGCTACAAGACTTGGCTGGTTGAATGTTTAATAAAAAAAATGAAAAAAAAAATAAAAACGTTTTTAAATTGTCTGTCAAAACAACGGATGAACAAAGTTTATGCGTGAATGGAAACTCAAATTAGCTGTTTAAATAACATAATAAATAATGATGATAAGAGGTTGATTTGGCTCAACGCCAGGGTCTGGAGTAAATTCAGGGTTCATTTGACAATAAACAAACTAAATGTTCCTGGCCAGACACAGTTGACAAGTTTACTTGCTGACCAGACGGTTTGATGGCGCGAAAAAGAAACGTCAGGCGGGTGTTTGATGCTCTGTATTTTATAATGTTTTTAATTTTATAAATAACGAGCTTTTGCTCGCGACTGAGTCCGCACAAATTATATAGCAGATTTTAAGTCAAATTATAATTATAAGCTTTCAAACGAAAAAGTTTTATTAAAATCGGTTCAGTAGTTTTTGCGTGATGCTCTAACAAACAATGGAAGAGGATGACATATTGCTCCGACCCGAAATGGGCAAGAGAATGAAAATGCTCTAACAAAATGTACAGGCAGCCATAATGGACGATAAATCTTTCTAGCAGCCATTGCAAGAATGACCACTTTTTTGACGTTTGGTGACAAGTACTATGACAAAACATCCACTACTTCCTATCTCTTTGGGACAAAAGAGACCATGTAAACCAAAGTGACAATTGCCCTAATGTTTACGGACACTTTTCACACACATTAGCACAAAAAAATGGACAGCCGCATAAACAAAAGTCTCTGCAAATATCTATAGTTCCGTCTTCTTCATAGACGAAGAACTTTTCTTATTTTTTTACGGTCTCCTTCTACTATTAAAGGTACGTCATAACATGAAACAAAAGAGACTAAAAATAACTGTACAATATGCTTTAGAATAAAGAGATCCAACTACTAATTATTTTAGTCAAGTTTGAGGCTTATTGAGATGGGTTGAAAATACCCTAACAACAAGTTCTCTCTGGCTCTCGGGCTATGACTTCAGCGTGCATAGCTCACATGCACTTGTAATAATATCCTGTAAAGCGATGCTTATGAGTGTTTGGGTAGACTGGGTAAATGTACTCATGATACTGAACAAATTTTCCAAAGGAACCGTTGGACATTCCCAAGAAAAAATCAGTCGAACGATCAGCTGATTGCCAAAATTTTATTTGATAATTTCCTATAGGTATTAGGAAAGATGTTCAGTATTATGGTCACATAACTTGTTGTTCGCCCTGTACAGTGGACTACATTTATTGTCAAATGCATCTATTATAGGCACTTATATAACAGTTCCGTGACTGACTGACAGACAAACGCACAGCTGAAGATAGAAACATTTTGAATATAGATTCTACGGGTGATGTAGTGTGTCGGGGCCATAGAGAAATTACGCGCTTCCCTAGGGTCGGGGCGCACAAATAAAGAATTCATCGATATTTTTATTTCACACGGACGAAGTCGCGAGCAAAAGCTAGTTTATTATAAATAATATAAAGTAACTTGTATTATACATAGTCTGCCATCACACATCCAGTATACACTTGATTAAAAGCCAAATGTTTGATCAAAAATAAAGCGTAAGACATTTATATAAAAACATGAATGATAACGTCTGGAGTCTGGAGTGAATGAAGATGCGTCGGATTTAGAGGTTGGATGAGTAATATTATGTGTTTATAGGCCCGTCTCGACTCGGGTTCGCAGCCAGTCACCTCTACGTCGGTCTCCCGTGGCAAAAAGAATATAAGTCATACCAACATCGTATTTTTTGTGATTTAAAGCGCAGTTTCTGTAACTGTCTTTTGAAAGCTAAATTTAAGTAACTTGCTTCAGTGAAGAAATTGATGAAAAAGTGTAAAAGTTATTAGGTAGGAATTATCTACAATCCCTATTATCTACAAATAGGTTGCAGGATGAGTTCTGGAGTGCGATTTTTGAATCTCATACGTTGAACTCAGAAGTGGAAAATGTATGGAGATACGCATCTTTCTACTGCTGATTTGACTTTTAAAAATAATACTCCTGAAGTATGATTTTTGAAAGTCCAATCAGCAGTAGATAGATGAACATCTCCTTAGTAATTTTGACATTTGCAACTGCTGAGTTCAACGAATGACTTTCAAACATGCTCTCTTTATTTGCTTCGATCGGTTTGCTCCCATAATAAAAGTTGTTTAGTTTGATGGGTAGTCTCTTAGTTTAAAAGGATGCTAATGATATCAATTTCACCCTGTATTATAATTAGTGCTAACGCAGAATATACTTCGTTTCATTATAATCGTTATATAAACAGTCACCCAAGTGTTTTGGCACCCACTTATAGCCACTTACGACTCGGCTCGTGTCACGGAAGGTGACTCTTATTTTCGATTCTCAGTAACATATTAACTCCTGTACTCATTCTCTTGTAAGAACAGTAATTTTGTTCCTTTCATCTTTTCAAAGTGATTCGATATAGAAAGATTAATATTATGGGATGGGAACTGTGGCGTACCCACATTTACATTTAACTCGGCGGTTCACCAGCAAATAGGGAACCGCCGATCTGTATAAAACAGGGGACAATTTACAGAATAAATCAGTACGCACCGATACTCAAAACCTTTCACTACAACTGCCCTAGCCACCAAAGCAACACATACACGCCGCACGAGCGATCTCCAAAGTGGTGACCCCGAGATTTGAACACAGCGAGACGGGTGACCCCGCGAAAGAAGCTACGCAGCATGAAGTCGAAGCCAGGTTTAATAAAAATGGAAGAACTCAACAGCGGACCAGGTATGCAACCATCAGTGACGGAACAGCAACATCACGTCGGGGTCACCACTTTGGAGATCGCTCGTGCGGCGTGTGTGAGGGTTTCTTTGGTGGCTAGGGCAGTTGTAGTGAAAGGTTTTGAGTATCGGTGCGTACTGATTTATTCTGTAAATTGTCCCCTGTTTTATACAGATCGGCGGTTCCCTATTTGCTGGTGAACCGCCGAGTTAAATGTAACAACGGTACAAACATAATCATATAACATCCATGACCAAACCGGGATTCGAACCCAGGACCCTGGTTTGGCAGTCCGGCGCCGGCGTGGTAAAAATTGCCCCAACCGGGTTCTCTTTGTTATCCGTAAACGGATCTCAAGATTTCATGGCTACAAATAATACAATTTAATTTTGACACGATACGTGGTCGTTTATAAAACTACCCGACCTTCATATCAACCATGAATCTAGATAAATGCATAAATTCGGATACTATATTCAATTAACATAGGCAGCCGCATAAAATATTCCTCGGGCGGCTGTAAATTGCACGTAATCGGAGATTCAGCGCTAAATATAGATTCAGGCTGTGTAACGAACGACTCGTCAGTCAACGTAATATACATACATGTCTACTACATATAATAGAATCCTTTTAAGCATGTGTTTGTAAGGAGTATAATTATTACTTATTAGTCTCTATATGGTGGTAATGGTATAGGACTCTCGACAAGGAGGTCGTGGGTTCGATTCCCTCGGGGGACACCTAGTGATATGTCACTTTGTGCGTTTTTCCTCAGTTGGTTAGGACATTGCAGGCTGAATCATCTGATTGTCTAATAAGATATAGTGTATATATGTCTATATGATTCCGCTTCGGATGGCACGTTAAGCAGTTGGTCCCGGCAACTATCTCTGGTGGTAGTAGTTGTTACATAAAAACCACGTCAGAGGCCGTAAGGCGGTCTGAAAAACCTCTGACACCAGGGCTCTGCCCACACGATAAGAAGAAGTTTCTATAATATAGACATAATTTTATATTGTTAGACCTTATAAGGTCTAACGAAATTAGGTGAAACTATTTTAAGGGGATGATCAGACCAACAAACTGAACAACTTTCTCTATGGGACCAATATCGAAATCGCAAAAAAAAAATCTGCTGTCCCCTACACTGTCCCATATATCGAGTAGGTTTGTATGGAACAGCACAAAGTTGTGCAGTTTAATGGTCTGGTCATCCCCTTAAAATAGTTTCAGCTAATTTTGTTAGACCTCATATTTCGTACAAGACTTGCAACTTCGTACGCGCAAACAACTAAAGTACGCGGCGAAACTAAAAGGTTCTGAACCGGGCACAACGGTTCCTTTTTAGTATTTGTTTGTTTCGTGTGAGGAGTAGTTATAGTCTACATTTTGTACAAGATTTGCTTGCAACTTCGTACTCGCAGACAACTGAAGTACGCAGCGAAACTAAAAGGCTCTAAACCGGGCACACCGGTAACTTCATCGAACTAAACTAAACTGGACTTTTGGTTCATCAATTTTAAAATCTGAGTTAATTCACTAAATCATATTAGGTACTTTCATTTTGGTGATTTAGAATTATTGTATCTTTTTTGTCTCTTTTTGTTTCATATTCAACTATTAAAAAACTACATAAAATTATAATTATCTAAACTATTATAAAACTGTAACAGAAAGTGTGTCTGCACACACGGCGACACATCAAGCTATACAAAACCAAAATAAACTGGCCGCGCGTAGGTCGCGTAACGTATAAGGTCGCGCGGCCAGCTTATGTTGGTTTTGTATAGCTTGATGTGTCGCCGTGCGTACATTGAAGATATTAACGAAAAAAAGTTACGATATGGTTTTTAGGTGTCCCTAATTCCATATAATTTTTAGTCTCTCTGTTTGTTTGTTTGTCTTAAACTGAACTACTGAATTGATTTTAATGAAACTTTTTTTGTTTGATAGCTTATGATCTGACTTAAAATCTGGTATATAATTGTGCGGACGAAGTCGCGGGTTAACCCTATTTCTAATAACGTTTCAAAAGTTACCTACCATACCAATTGCTAAAGTTAAAATATCAATGTTATATTTCTAGAATATCTCTAATTCGATTGAAAGATTCCCATTGCGAAAATGTAATATCTCGGTCTAAAACTAAACGAAATAAACTCACATTAATACATTGCAAATGGGGCAGACGCGAACTCAGCCGCGGACCTTTAATTAGGAATAATTATAACGTCATTTAATTAATAAAAGCAAAGTGCTTGAGACGAGCTAAAGTTAGCCAGAACGTCTGCCAACGTTCACCGAGGTTTATATGATGACCACTTTAAATAAATACACCGTGTGCGGTGCACCACACATGTTGTTCCGGAAAATATTAAATCATATTCATATTCATATTCTTTATTGCTTATCATGTGTACATAAGTTGATACATTGGGATAAGTTCACGACATGACAACCTGTTAGCCTCAGCACATGCGAAACCAAAGAAATTCTTCGTAGGTAACTGCCTGGTAACCAGAGGGCGATAGAGGAGGTGAGGTAAAATGTTGGTGGGAGGATGGGAGTGTCCGTACTGTATGTAGTAATAGAAACTCTTTCTTATACTGTGCCCTGAGTTAGTAAACAATGCATAGTCTAGTCTAAACAGAAACATAAATTTTTTATAAAGATTATGCCAAGTTCTAAAATGTAAGTAAGTAAGTAAATTCGTTTCTGATTGTCGATCCACTTACCAACCAAAAGTCTATCAATCCCACTTCTGATAGCAACAAATATTTTGAGTCTTCCAAAATCTGAATGTTATTTTGATAGGTAGGTACTAGGTACACTAAATACATTATTCAAACTATTACATTTTTAAAGTGTCTCTTCTCTACATACAATATTACTTAATTACTCTGTTGTCTCTGCCTACCCCAATAGCAGAGAGGCGTGAGGATATGTATGTATGTAATTACGGATCTACCGATTTGTAGGGATACAATCCAATCATTGATAAAAGCTTGTTAAAATTAATACGGGGTTACGAATCGAATGCGCTCGCTCGCGTTGCACACTCGCGATTTTCCCTGCGTGCGTGTGTGTGTATGTTTGGATCGAGTTTCACGCGTGAGTGTGTGCGTGCGTCGCGGCAGACTCGCTGGCAACGCGCAAGCGCTGGTAAAGAGTAGTCTACACTGTTAATGGTGTTTAAATTATGATTTGATTAAATCATTGATTAATATGTATATTGGATATATATAGGTAACTCGCCTTGAATTTTAGGACGTCCTAATTGCGTTGCCGCTTTTTAGCACTAGGGGGCGCCACATTATGAAATAAATTGAAAAGATGATCGGCCGACACGAGGATCGAACCTTAGCTACCCGGATCGTAAGCCGGTTGTCTAGACCGCTAGACCAACAAGACAGTGATTGATATGGGCGAAATCTACACTACTACAGCACAGCGCGTGAGGTGTAGTGCGCTGTTACTCCGATATGAACCCTAGTTCAACACATAGTGCTTCGAAACATAACCGATAGATGGCAGAATCTGTCTGTGGAAAATCAGCGTTCCATTTAGTAACATAGCATGGATTAAATCTAACTAAAGGAGCTACTTTTTACAGGTCTTCTTAATCTCGTGTGAAGGTGATCACACTTTGTTTTTCCACTACTTCGCTAATTCTATTCCTCGAGGGGAAGCCTCTATTAGGTCCTGGAGAGCAAAATACAGGAAACAAGCTCCACTGTGAAAGAGGTCAAACTGTGATAGATGTCGAGTGGTTTGCAATTGACCAGACTAACACTCCACAGACCCATCGGCCGACAATATGTCCCATCTTCGTAGATTGTCCTTGGATCGCCCAATGTTTCTTAGGTTGAAATTCAAAAGCAAAATGTTCATGCTCCTGTACGTATGTCAATATCAATACGTTTTTGACCCAGTAAGACTCAACTCACTTTCAAAAGACGTCTTCGAATCTCGGCCTTAGAGTCTTCAGGATTACCTACGAGAATTTGCAAGACAATGCTGATAGATTGACGTGGAAACTTCTCAGGGCAGTTTTTCCCACTATTTACATAATGACACGCTGCCTTATGCAAGTGTTAAGTAAAACCAAACATTTCATTTAAACAAATCTACGTGATAACCAAAACATGCATTGACTGACAGATTTATCAATTATCATTCACTTGCGTTTCTTTAACTTAGGTACGTAATACCGACTGCTCTCAAATGGTAAAGGAAAACATCGCGAGGAAACTTGCATACGCTGGGGAAGAAATGTTGATGCATAGGGCACGCGTGGTGGACTGATACCCATACCTCCTTGGCCTGTGCCCTGCAGTGAGACGTATTTAGGCTGATGGTGATGAATCACTTTCGTACTTCTATCCAAATAATTTGGTAAATGCCACTATGCCATTGGTAGGTGCCACCCATGAAACTAATGTTAAACAAACTATACGCATGGCTTTCACAACATAATTTTTATAATGTTTCAGAATTTTTAAATAATAACTTTCAATAAATATTTGCATGCTATTGTATTTTAGCTGAATAGATGATACTATCCTAGACCATAAGATCAATTTTATGTACCTATTCATAGCAAATAAATTATTTCATTTCATTTCATTTCATTAAAGAAACTTGATAGAGGGAAAGTACGTAGCTATCGTTTTAGTTACGCAGAGAAGATGTGATATTCCTCAAATTCGACCCCAAAAGGATGACAAATGGACAAGGGAGATCAACATTCCCCCCCGTCACACTTTTGGGGTAAAATGACGTCAGTAATAGGGCAAGGTGGAGAGAACAGACTCGGTAGGCTGACCCCACCATCATATGGGATTAACACGCCAGAAACAGAGAGAGAGAACCTTTTTGGTTAAAAAATACAGGCAAAGTCCTTCTAAACGCCTCCTAAACGTCTCATGAATGTGTTAGTTAATAGCAAGACACACGGAGACACTCTGACGCCTTCTACAGCACACGCGCTGTGCGTGCAATGCTCGTGCTAACTATACCTAAGTACTATACTTTGATATAACCTTACTGTATCTTGGTATGAGAAGCGTGGAAGACTTGAACTTCCATAAACATTAAATATTGAAAAGACACGATGATATTGTTTAATTTAAATGAAATAAGAGGAAATGTGATTTCAGTTTTTTCAATCATACTTGATTCAAAAACTGAACTGATACAAGGTGAAATTGATATCATTAGCATCCTTTTAAACTAAGAGTCTACCCATCAAACTGCATAACTTTCACTATGGGAGCAAACCGATCGAAGCAAAAAAATAATCAGCTGTTCCATACTAAACTGCAATGCCTACTCGACTCAAATGTATGCAACAGCTGATTATTTTTTTACTCCGATCTGTTTGCTCCCATAGTGAAAGTTGTTCAGTTTGATGGGTAGACTCTTAGTTTAAAAGGATGCTAATGATATCAATTTCACCCTGTAGTGATGATAAACAGGGTGAAATTGATACACATAGGTACTAGTCATTGACCTGCCCTAGTATTCTTTTAATAATTTTGAAAATTCACGGTCGCTATAGATCTTTCTAACCCATTTTGTGGCAAAGTGCTGTAAGTTGAACGCTAGGAATTTGCTAGAGATTTTAATTAAAGATATTAATACTCCCTTTCACTAAGGCCCGATTCGACCAAACGCGAGTAAATTTTATTCTTAGATTAAGCTGCAGGTTACTCTCGAGTAAACTGATTTTGCGGTTTACTAACCCTAATCTATGAATAAGTTGAGAGTAAATTTTACACGGCCAATTTTGACGGTGTAACCATATAACGAGACTAATGAAATGTCAATGTCACATAATTAAAAAATTAAAATAAAAAGAAACCGAACAAATTAAAACTGTATAACCTCACATTGCAATAAGTACGGATACAACGACCTCTTTCTTTAGGTGGATTTTAGTGTGGTAAAAGACAAATGAAGATATTTCGGAGTAAACGCTAAGAGTAACATTGTTCCTTGTATAGTTACTCTTCTATAAATCAAAGTTTGGTCGAATCCAGCCTAAGTAATATTTGTAACTGAAATGTTTTAGAAAGTTGGCGTTACATTTAATGATGCGGATGAAATTGTGTTTGATGAATGATCAAATGTTATATGAAAGTAGACTCAAATGCAATGCAACATCCGCAAGTCCGCTTACGATGGCGAGAATGGCTGAAGGAATTTTGATGTGAAAGATTAGTATTATTTTTACGTTATTTATAATTATACAATGATGGAAAGTCAATATACGACTGAGACTATCTTGAGAAATGAGCGATACCAGCTGTGTGCAAAGTAGTGGGCAAAAGAAGCGTTAAAACGCTTAAAGGCCACGAATGTCGTAGCAAGAGTGGTCAGGCTTCGCCAGGGTCGAAGAGCTGTTTCGATTGGCTAGAGATAGACAGGGATATGCAGAGCTGACTGCCTAGCTCCAGTAATGGAGAGGAACCCGAAGGAGAAGGCAAGTCAAATTACATGACGTAGACAGAAAACTAGTAACATTGGTTATAAATCCCATCGTAAAATAATTGCACCACACTTGTGTGCACATAACCTAAACGAATTTATTTTTAACGTCAATCTGAAGAGATTGCAAGTAGCACCGGTCAATTTTCATAATCTACAGTCAAACCGGCTGGTGTACCTAATAGTGGATAAGTTGTCTTACCGCTTGCGCCCGCGCCGCCGCGCCGCAGAGTCTCGCTCGATCCACATATTACAAGCTTGTTAGTGGAACCTTTTTAGCCGACTGCAGTGAAAAGGGGGTAATGCTTTTCAATGTCTTGTTATCTTTATTTATAAGAATAAAGGTCCGGATTGGAACGACTGGTCTAGCGTCCTACAATCAGGCTTAGAGCCATGAGATCAACAGTTAGTTTAGTATTTATGACATAGACTTATAAGAAGTGATTTCCCCCAATTGAATCGCTGTAGGTTGAACATCGGGACTTGTAAGTGAAGCTAGTATTTAAAATATTATGTAGAGCTGTTTCTTATTAACGTTATAACATTGGAGTTAAGAAATCCAATATGGCGGAGTTAAGACTCCAAAATGTCGGATAAAAATTTTGTATTTAAATTAAGAACTGACATAAAATTAGGTAGTAGGATAGTTTTATTTTTTTATTCATAATGGGTTTGCGCTTGGCTTCAGGTAGTAGGTAAGATATAGCTTGTAGGATCCCACTGTAGGGCAAGGGTCTTGAACAAATACGGGTGAGCGGGAAAGGGGGCATACTCCACTACCAAGCGGGCCCAATAATATCCAAATGTATCTAATAAAGATGCGTCTCACAGTTTTATGCAGGGTTTTTAAGATGCGTTTGCTTTCGTGTATAAAGTTATATGTCATGGTTTAGATAGGTCAAGTGTCGTTTCGCATACCGTTCCGTTCCACGTAAAGTTTGGAGTCAGTTTACTTGTTAGCAGATACAATGGCGTCACTACACTAACAAGGAGGTGAGCGTCGGGTCTCACGCTATGGTCTTGTTCTGTCTTATTTTTATAAAATAACTAGCTGTTGCTCGCTACTTCGTACGCGTGGGTATGAAAAATAGTTTACGTCCTATTCTCAGACCTTCTGAATAAACACACAAAATTTCATAAGAATCGGTCGATCAAGCCGTTTCGGAGGAGTTTTGTTACAAACACCATACACGATAATTTTATATATTAGAGACTTATTTTGTTACTTCTATTCTAATCTTTAAATTGCGGGTCCTTCGTGGTTTCAAAGATTTTGCCAATCTATGAATAGCAAATGTGCTTTTCGGGCTTGGCCATGTTCGGTAATACATATTTTGGAGTCATCTCAAGGATTGTAGAAGTATATTTGATTTGATTTGATTGTTTTGCTGTAAAATAAAGTATATTTGATTGATTGATTGTTTTTATACAAAAACGCACAGTTGAGCGAACACAAAATGGTGGACCCGACACACGGGACCGCCCAGTAAAAAACCTGCAACGCGACTCCTACTTTGCGCGTTTTCGTCTGGTTTTTTATTACAGCCAATTATATAATTTGATGATCTATTACTGTTTATATCTCTCTACATATTATGATATCATAGATAAAATATGTGACGCATTTAAGTTTATACCCTATGTCTAGTTGGTAAAAACGCTAAATCTAAAAACCATTTCTTGTTTGTGACTCAACAATCTCAGTTTCAAGATTGAAGATATGTATAGAGTATAAGTAGCAACTGTATTATACATTCATCCATTCAGTTCAGATCCATTTTGTTTATCTTTGGCACAGTTTAAGAAGGGCATAACTGGTAAAGCTCTTTAGACTGAGTCTTTACCTCGCAATATATTATTATTAATAATATATTATTATTTTAGCCTACCTACCTTCTGATAGCTGATAGCTATTATTGTATAAGCACTTTTTCACATAATTTTAAATTATCATTAGCGGATTCCTGTAATTGGTCTATTCTATGTTCATAGTTTGTAACCATTCGTTTGTAATTTGACTGTTGGTTTCCCGAATAAAAATTTATTTATTTAAGAAGGTTGGAGTGGAAAAGTGGAAAATCCATGATGCCTATTTGTATATGTAACTTCTTAAAGTTACTAAATTCATAAAAAAATCAGGTACCTATCTAATTTTGTCAACTGAGATTTATTGGTCTGTCTGTTAGTACTAGTCATCATGAGACACTTACCTAAAGTAAAACAGTATAGATATACCTACACCGAACCAATCAATAAACAAAAAGCTAATTAGACACCTCAACTGATAAACACAGTGACTAATAATCAAAATCGATATTTAAAAACCAAAAATGGCTAATTTTGTCCAATTAACGATCATCGGCGCCGCATCGGGTGTCATGTTACATCGGCCAGGTGTTCGGGTAAAGATACAAATGAAATAAATTAATTTTAAATTAATTTTCGATTCGCATTGACATTTGATTCGGTTTTATGTCACATTAGGATTTTAAAGCTGATTATTTCACATATTTTATTGGTGTTTTGTTGTATTAGGACAAGTTCAAAGAGTTTTGGGATCAAACTTTTATGCTTAGTTGGATAAGAATTAAGATCTTTTTTTTAAACGTATGCTTTTGGCGTTTAGTTTTTTTTATTTGTTTCCAGATTTACATAATTCTATTTAAAGATGCAGTCTTTTTGTCCTTTTGAGCAAAAATTCCCTTTTTGGAATGGGTTGCAACATGGTTGCTAAACGCAAACTTAAAGTTTTATTCTACATATACAGGGCGTAAGGGGTGTAAGGGCCTTCCCAGGTTGTAAGCCCTTCGCAAAAAGAAACGTACAGCATTACGGCGTATGGAACAGCTGATTTTTTACCCTGAATTCCGCCTGTGCTACAGTGCTGCCAAAGATCGCAACTGTTGTGGAGAGAGAGTGTCCGAGCCCTATTCCCCAAAAGGCGTGACGGAAAGAGAAGAAGAGAGAAATAGGATTAAAAAATAAACTAAATGACTTCTAGAAAAAAAGGTGGCTGGTGACGCTTACGTGGCTCGTCTTGGCGGTGGCACTGCCGTGCAAATCGGTTAGAAAAAGGTTAATTCATTAATCAATAAAATTAATGTCTTAAGTAATAAAATAAGAAATACATTACTTGAGTAATTATATTATCAATTACCCTTAACAATTAAAAGAATATTAATACAAAATTAGTCCAACGAATGTCACGAGCCGCGCTTTATTTAATGGGGCAAAACCTAAACGAATCAAATTTATTATAAACGATTAAAATTAAATTATTAACTTCCTTCATAAAAGTTAATTGACCAGTTTTAATGTTTCACAATGTGACTTGACATAAAATTGAGAGAAGGGAACTTAAACCTCATTTTGACCTTCGATAAGACCTCAATTTTGTTCAGAGACTATGTTGGGTCCAAGATTTCTATCCTTAATTTTTTTTTTAATTTTTACCTCTTAAGGTTACTTTATTTTAGACCTTTGACTATTTATTATGAGGACTAGCCTTGCGGTAGCATTTCCCCTCTGCCACGGTATAAGATCAATCTTCTTCTTCTTATCGTGTCGACTTCAAATTCTGAACAAAGTCGCTAAATAGTAGCTTGCCAGAATCGGGCAACCGATACTGCAATAGACTGTACTAGATTAATTAATCATGTGCATTTACATTCAATTTTATACCTTATCAGTTATCACTAAACGAGACAGTCCATAATTGCGAACTTAGAACGTTTCGGGTTCACACGAGACTACTTTTCATTATTTTTAACGTTCAAAATTAGAATCCAAAGTTGCGGATTTCATGTAACCTCGCCCCCCCCCCCCCCCCGCAAAAAGTGGCAGAAATATTTTATCACTAAAAATTATATAGAAATATAATTATATATATATATATATATATTATATTTTTATTATATTATTTTATTTAATTATTATTTTTATTTGAAAGAATCCACACAACCTGACTGCAACGTCTATATAATTTTTAATTATATACAAAATTTTTAAGAATGTATTCAGATAATGAAAGTAAACAACTTTCCCTAAGGAACACGGGCCATGGAAAAGTTTTTGGGCCGTCCATACAAAATTGCGGATCCGTCGAGCTATTTTCTATGGGTGGTTCAGTTCTCGTTTTTCGACCCATGTTCCTTAGGGAATGTTGGATAGTTCCCTTACCTAAACCCTTAAAATTATGTTTGCTACTAAATAATAGGGTTATATGGAGCATATGAAAGAAATTGGAATATGTATGAGATTGAAACTTGAATTCACTGTCCATTACCAGAGGCGACGGGCTCACTCCCCGTCACACTGGACAGAGTTTCGGTACTAGTGAAACGTGGATGTTCTGAGGTTTCAGAATATCTCTGACTACCCTCGCGGAATATAGTCGAGGGCATATGCTTATGCTGAATTTCACAACTTCTAAAGATTTGAAACATATCTTTCTGTGAACTAGATCTTAAGGCGGTTGCAGAGGGGTCAATTTTATACAAAACGTTGACGCACAATACGCGTAGACGGTATTAATATGAGTAACTTTGTATATATGGAAAAATAGTTTAGAAAATCTAGATGCCGCGTCACAAACAACATTTGCAATTTATAAAATAATCACGAAGATATAGCGCTTTGAAATTTTTCATACAAAATTTTAAAAGTATAAATTTTAAAATTATATTATAAATTGCAAATGTTATTTGTGACGCGGCAACTAGATTTTCTAAACTATTTTTCTATATATAAAATATTACTTTTATTAATTCCGTCTACGCGTATTGTGCGTCAAACGATTGTATGGACTGAAACCACCTTAAATAAAAATTTATGTAAATAAAAAACATGAAAATCCTAGTTACCTCTATAATCCCTAAAAAAACGGCACGCAATTGTCACCCGAAACATTTCCTGACTAACCCCCTAACAAATTCAGGAAATACCCAGACTATCGATTCAACCTGTAGCTTCGAATGACGTCAACATTCTACCACTTCGATTCCCGGAAGGGTCAAGTCGAAATTCCGAGTGGTCCCGGAGGATTGTGCACGCGTTGATGTCTTTTGTATGGGATGACGTAATATTGACCGTTATTGGGCTATGCACGTGGCGTGAGTCCGGTCCGGGATGTCTTGGAAAGTGATGATTTTTGACCGAATTAAAAAAAGGAAGTTGTTATCAAAGCTAGGATTGTGATAGGATCAGAGTTTGAGAAAAAATTTTGCGTTTTGCTCATAATTATTTGTTCATTTAATGTGAATTTTCTCTAAATTGAATTTTTTTTTTATTGAATTGAATTTTCAAAAAATATGATACATCTAGATATCGAGCCGTTAAAATATTTTATAAAAAGTTTTTTTTATAAAATCTAGTGTCATCAAACGGGTTTTTTTATTTTTTTTTCAATAAACATATTGTGTCTGTGTCTATATTGTGTCTATTATATCTAATTACTTATTCTAAACCTGCATAGGAAACAAAAATTGTACATATTCGTGTCATTTTTGGCGCTTTGAACCAAACACCTACCTAGAGTGCGATTTTTGAACTGAAGTGCGATTTTTGAATCTCATTCGCTGAGTTCAGCCGTTGAAAATGTCAAAATTACTATGGAGATAAAGCACTGCTGATCTGACTTTCAAAAATCATACTTCAGGAGTGCGATTTTTCAAAGTCAAATCAGCAGTAGAAAGATGCATATCTCCATAGTAATCTTGACATTTTCAACTGGTGAGCTCTGCGAATGAGATTCAAAAATCGCACTCCAGGTCCTTAATTGTGTGTAGCCCATAGATAAATTATACGCTCCCCCCCATGGTGTAACCAAACCATGTAAGTATGAATTAATTTCGTAAAATTAAATATTTCATATACCTACTTTATTTTACATCTAAAACATAAGCAGCAAAAAAATAGAGAGAAAATACGAGAGGGACAAAAATAAGGCAGTCTTATCGCAATGCGATTTCTTCCACATAACCTTAGGAGTAGAGGGGACGGTGAACAAAATATAGGTTTAGTTTAATATTTTTGAGGTAGTACCTAGATAGTGTAAGAACTTTCTTCATTAGAATCAAAAATTTAACGTAGTGAATATAAGAACATTTACTTAATAAAGAGGTCAATGGACTATTGAAATGCAAGGCGAGCGACATAGTGTATACTGCGCGATATGAAAGCCTATCGCTGTCGTCGATATCTATGAAGTGGAGCTTCCGTATTGGAAACTAATAACTGAATTTAAGGACGTAGGTTCATCGTCTCACGATTAGGAAAAAAAAACTACTGTGTACTACTGTATCAAGTATTGAATTCAATTTATTAAACACATATTAAAGCACTACATCAATAACCATTAACCTAAAATAAAAAAAAAATAAAAAAAAACAAAACTAATACTACTTACAAATTGAGTATCAAGTTATAAGTTTATTACCTACGAGCGTTAACCCGCGACTTCGTCCGCACAAATTATATACCAGATTTTAAGTCAGATCATAAGCAAAAAGTTTCATCAAAATCGGTTCAGTAGTTTTTGCGTGATACTCGTTCAAACAAACACCCAAACAAACAGACAGACAAAAAATCCAAAAATTGGTGAAATGGAATCAGGGACACCTAAAAACCATATCGTATCTTTTTTTTTGTTAATATCTTCAATGTACAGACAAACATTCTGCTACAGTTTTATAATAGTTTAGATAGATTAGCTATAAGCATGAAACATAATAATATTAATAATCCGTAATGTTTCGCTAAATTGAAAGCTAATCAGGACTACAATGTGACATTCTTGTTTTTTGGAAATATTGTTTATGCAAACTTGGCTATGAAGTATGTTACAAATTAAACATTTATTTATTCGTATAAATAATGTAAAGTTTTACTCTACAGTAAAATAATGTAAAACCCGTTTATAAAACAAACAAACAAACACACAAACACAGACACAGACACAGACAAAAAATCCAAAAATTGGTGAAATGGAATCAGGGACACCTAAAAACCATATCGTAACTTTTTTTTTGTTAATATCTTCAATGTACAGACAAACTTCACGCCAAAGAAGTATCTATACTTATAATAGTATAGATACTTCTTTGGCGTGAATTTACGCATTAAAACTAACTTGAACTGAGTCAAATATGTGTTCTATAACGCGCTAAAAGAAATTTCAAAAATATTGCCTCCGAAATTTCATAGTACTAAGAATTTACCAAGGTACGGGATGGCATACCTACTGTTGTGGTGTGTACAGTCAGCATCTGATAAACCTGACACCTCTTTCTTAATATTTATAAGCGCAAGGGGGTAAGATTTCTCTGATACTGACCGTACTACCTTCACCTATACGCTTTATATAGCAAATCTCTGGGAGGTCCATGTTTGGTAGTAGTCTACTTGAGTTTGATGATTATTATGAAGCACGAAATCGTATGTGTGTAAAAATTGCTTAAATGGTAATGAAAATATATTGGATTATGTGGTCAGCTCTTGCTACTCGCGTTATACTCTGCTAAAGGACTAACATTCACTGCATTCATTCATCATACTTGACATTCTGACTGTAATATTACTTAGGAAATGTCAATTTAATTTAATACCTTACTTCTTGTCTCCTGATTGACGCAAAGATGATGATGATAATGTATCTCGGTAAATTTAACCGTTTTTTTATACGATTTTTTCTTACCAAGTTTTTGAGGGTATAATGCTGACAAGAACGCTGCTATTAAATGTCATGCATGATCATGATGATGTAGATTGTAATCACTACGTTTCTTCTTGGAATTCGTCGGTCTACGTGATATACAACATGGGTTTAACTACAATACATACATCGAGCAGTAGCATCATGTATAGCACTTGTTTCAATCAGACACGGCAGACGCTCGCTACACGGCAGCTCGGGGTCTTCAAGGCGCATCATCCACAGCCTTAATCCACCCAATAGTGGGTATAGGCCTTCATTTGTTTATGCCACCTTCCTCTGTCCTGAACATCTCGCATCCACGTAGCTCCTGAGACTTTATATCCGTAATACAGTTTTTGAGAGTTACGCGGTTATTATTTAATCTAGAAATAAACATTTTAACGGGTTCTTACCGCGTTTAGAACCCGTTAAAATGTTTATTTCTAGGTTCATATCCGTAATCCCGCTTCCCTTCTCTCGACCAATCAGGCAACGCTTTGCTCCATTTGCTGTCACCTAATCTTGCCATGTGTCCTGTCTATTTGAGCTTCAAGTTCAAGGTGCAACACCTTTGCAACCTACATTAAGCCACGATACATTTAAGTATAATAAACCCCCTTATTCGGGTTCAATCGTGAGCATATTTATTCCATTTACTGTATTTGATACGCGCGTGATCGGTACGGTCTTGGATCTGTCTGTAACCGTGACGTAAGTCGAGAAATTTCTCTATCTGACAGCAGGTGGACCATTAACTTGCCTCCACGAATCCGCATTGTGCCTCCATGGTGGATCTTATTTCTTAGCCACCTCGCTCTCACCCTAATTGATGAGAGGAGGCCTTTGTCCTGCCTTGGGTGTCATGGGACGTATTTAGACAGTTGGCTCAGTGACGGTACTGTTTGATCAGTGTACTGGGGGTTTTTCACAGAGATAAATGTCATAATCAAATCACCACGATAGAATGAAGTGATGTGGTGGCTCTAATCTCTAAAACCGCATAGGATTTACATTAAAATCTCGGTGTTAACATATTATCACAGGCAAACTGACTGGCTTGACCGCAAGTGAAAGATTGTGCTTATTTTTACAAAGGTACGGCTACAGAAAACAATTTGGAAGATGGTGGGTTGCGGAACATGGATGATCTATACTATGTACAGGATGTTACGGTAAACAAATTACTTTAATGGGTGATTGTGCCCACGATACTGAACAACTAGTGTTACGGTTAACACCCTGTATAAATAAAAATTAAATGCTGTTCTTTAGTACGCGCATCACGTGAGAACGGCAGGACCGATTTGGCTATTTCCTTTTTTTTTTATTTAGTTATAGCATAGTTGGATGCATATTGCGACAAATGGAGGTATTACCGCATTGGATAGATATATGTGGAGGAGTTTAGGGGAGACCTTTGCTGTGGGACAAAGTAGGTAAAAAAAGAAAAAAAAGTTATTGCACGGAATATAAAGAGTACTAAGTTATATTTCGAATAAGGTTTTTATTTTAGACAGGACAACGTATATCGAGTCAGTTAGTTTGTCTTACGTGCCGTATAGTAAAAGACCAAAATTATAAATTAATTAGTATAAATTCAAAGTCTAATTAGAATAACAGTTACATTTAAAAATATTGTATCCTTAAGTAAATAGCGAATTAATGAAAAGATAGGATGACTTGTACATTACTATAATAACATTTTATATAATGTAGAGTCAAAATTTACAAAGCTCATATAGGTACTGATTTTTTTAATCCATCCTAAGTATTTGTTGATATGTTAAGAACAGAATACAGCTGCATGATGTGTCTGATTTTTTTCAATTCATTAAAATATTGTGTTACCTTGAATTTTTCAAGGATACCTAATTTATCATTGTTTCTTTTATCTATAAGATAGTGTTATGACTGTGATGTGATAACCCAAATATTGTGGAAAAGAAACAGTTTGTCACAATGACGAAACGTTGTAAGTTTAGGAGTGCGATTTTTGAATCTCATTCGCTGAGTTCAGCTGTTGAAAATATGCATCTTTCTACTGCTGATTTGACTTTCAAAAATCATACTTCAGGAGTGCGATTTTTGAAAGTCAAATCAGCAGTAGAAAAATGCTATTTTCTCCATAGTAATTTTGACATTTTCAACTGCTGAGGTCAGCGAATGAGATTCAAAAATCGCACTCCAGATTGCACAATGCATTTTATTATATCATTTGCAAAACAAATTGTTTTTTCGCCGAAAAAGT
Organism: Agonopterix arenella; assembly: GCA_927399405.1. NCBI lineage: Eukaryota > Metazoa > Arthropoda > Insecta > Lepidoptera > Depressariidae > Agonopterix > Agonopterix arenella. The sequence continues at coordinate 14,772,826 of OV656708.1, read as the reverse complement.
TTTAGTGCCTTATATAAACTTAATTAAATATTTAACTACCATTATAAACGTTTATGTTTAAGTCAATTAGCAAAGTTCAATAACATTACTCGAATTCGAAATAAAAACGAGACTACTTTCTTGGAACCAACGTCAAAAAATACAGTTACAGTGAAACTTTTGCAAAAATACAAAACTAAGCTTACATGAATCTAGTATAAAACTAAATGTATAAAATCCAGTATCCGATTACAGGTCGAGCTGGTTCCAAGATATCACTAGAATCACGGGTCAAAATAGAATGTGTATTTACTCACTTTATCCGAAAGATGGGTAACACAGAAACACTTTCGCGAACAGAGAGTGATCGTTGGTCGTACGACGTAAGCGCGGTCGACACGTGCGTATTTAGCAAAATGCGTCCGAAGTTTGTGGCGGTCGCAGATCAGGTGAAGTATAATATATGAAGCGGCAATGGCTCTGATTGGCTGGCTCGCGCCGCGCCTGCTTGAGTCATAGCCTACGTCACATAGTGGAAAGCCTGCACTTAGAGCCTGCACAATCTTTTTTTTTCGTGAAGTTGTGTTTGCTTTGAGACGTTTGACACCTTTTTTTTTTGGTGACAATTGGTGCTCTATCAAATAGCTTATTTATATTTTTATTTTATTACTAATATAATTTTTATTTCACTTAGTAAGATATATTTAAACGCTCTGCAATCATCATCACATCAGCCTAAAACGGGTCCTTCTTAATAAGCTGACACTTTTTTAAAGGGATGATCAGACTATTAAACTAAATAACTTTCTCTATTTGGCCAACATTCGAAATCGTGAAAAAAAATCAGCTGTCCCATACGTTTGGCTCGAGTAGGTTTGCAGTTTTGTATGGAAGAGTTGATTTTTTTTCGTTATTTCGATGTTTGTGCCATAGAGAAAGTTGTTCAGTTTGAGGGTCTGATCATCCCCTTAAAAAAGTGTCAGCATATTAAGAAGGACCCTGTATACGTCCTACTGCAGGGCACGAAAAGGATGTATGGGTTTTAGTCCACCACGCGGGCCCAATGCGGATTGGTAGACTTCACATTACGCATCAGAATTTCTTCTTTAGCGTATGCAGGTTTCCTCACGATGTGTTCTTTCACCGTTTGAGAGCAGTCGGTATTGCGTACATAAGTTAGAAAAACTCATTGATACATGGCATGTCGTCCGTAAGGATTCGAACCCGGTTCCTCATGAATGAGTCCACACTTCTTCGCAACGTGCCACAGACTGACGGACGCTCTACAAAGAGTAAAGTTAATAACAAAAGCCTTTGAAAAGTTAATGTAAATCCATGTATTTTCCCATCCCGATTGACGCAATACGTTGTTTTTTGAAGGAATGTAAGATTAACTTTAAAATGAGACTAGAAAAGCGTAAAATTTCTTGTTATTTGCGGTTTTTAAAGCGTTCTGTGACGTCAATGGTAGATAGTTCAACTGTCTTAAACTTCGCTTAAAACTTTAACTTTGCGTATTGCGAATGTATTTTATTATCTATCTATCTATACTATTTTAAAACTGTAACAGAAATGTGTCTGTACATTGAAGATATTAACAAAAAGAAGGTTGCGATATGGTTTTCAGGTGTCCCTGATTCCATATCACCAATTTTTGGATTTTTGTCTGTCTGTTTGTTTGTGTGTTTGTTTGATCGAGCATCACGCAAAAACTACTACCAATTTTGATAAAACTTTTTCTGTTTGATAACTTATGATCTGACTTAAAATCGGGTATATAATTTGTGCGGACGAAGTCGCGGGTTAACGCTAGTCACATATAAGGTCTAACAAAATTAGGTGAAACTATTTTAAGGAGATGATCAGACCATCAAACTGAACAACTTTCTCTATGGGACCAGTATTGAAAACGCGAAAAAAAATCTGCTGTCCCATACATTTAGGTCGAGTAGGTTTGTATGGAACAGCTGATTTTTTTGTCGCGATTTCGATATTGGTCCCATAGAGAAAGTTGTTCAGTTTGAAGGTCTGATCACCCTCTTAAAATAGTTTCACCTAATTTTGTTGGACCTTATATATGTATAAATATAATATTGTAAGCTATTAAAGAACAGGCTTGATGATAAAGATAGACCCAGGGGGTCAGGGGAACACCACTGAATTCAGGGCCAGTATTGGCCTTCTTGATCAACTTATTTGATAGATTGTTTGACATTTCTTTCATACGAAATATGTCAAACGATCTGTCAGATAAGCAATTGAGAACTTATCCAGAAGTGGTTAAACAGGCCCTTACTCTCTCTATTTTAAAATAAAGCCATCATAGCAAGCAATGTATGCCGAATCAGGCTCTAAATTCAGAACACTTCGGAAGGCACGTTAAGCAGTTAGTTGGTTATTGATAGAGTCGTTAGATGGCAGTGTTTGCAGTTAGAGGATTATTGTGGTGCTTTGAAATACTTATACTAAGTAGGTAGAGGTACCAACACTTATGTATTGCTAATGATATTTATAAGTGCTTCACCGATCACCAATCCTCCTGATCAGGACAGATTAGGAGTACAATTTTTGAATCTCATTCGCTGAGCTCAGCAATTGAAAATGGCAAAATTACTATGGAAATATGCATCTTTCTACTGCTGAATTTACTTTCAAAAATCATACTCCAAAAGTGCAATTCTTGAAAGTCATATCAGCAGTAGAAAGATGCCTATCTCCTTACAATTTCAACTGCTGAGTTCAACGTATGAGATGCAAAAATCCCACTCCTGTCCCTTAGAGTGCGATCTGATGTGTCTTAAAATATTATTCTATTTAGCATTGTTTTGACAACACTTGAAATTCAGAGAGAGATAAACTGAGTAAAGAAATGTATTGGCAAATCTAAAATGACTTGTTTACCTAAGACTAGATCTGGAAACTAGAATAGTGGCAAAAAAAAACAATAAAGTCTTTGTAATTCCATACTAATTCCAATCACCTTTTTTTACAAAAAACTAAAAAATTACTGGACTCTGGCTTTTGCATTTTATGTGTGTCAGGGCCCTTGACCCCAGGCTGAATCACCTGATTGTCTGAAAAGAAAAATTGATTCCGTAATTCGGATGGCACGTTAAGCCGTTGGTCCCGGCTACTATCTCTGGTGGTAGTAGTCGTTACATAAAAAACCACGCCAGACTCCGTCTGAAAGAAGAAAGGCATTATTCGTGAGAGGAGCCTTAATATTTCCTACAGAGAGACATAATGCTGATTTCACATAATAAAGGAAAACAAGTCTTGGATCGTTAAAGATACCGAACCCGTTAAAGCATTTATTTTTGGACGCAAACGTACCTGAATTAAGGTACCTTAAATTATTTTTACATTCGTGTAAAAAAGGTTACTAAGCTAATTTTAGTCAAAGATAAGATCATGAAAACAACGAGACTAAAAGAATTCCATAAACTGTGACGCTTATTTGATAAGGATTATTCATACTTATCTTACTGATACCTTTATCTATGATGTAATGTATGTGGGTATAGGTATAAACACAGATCACAAAAACTAAAGGGAGATGTGAAAAGGGGGCAGTGTCGCAGCAATATGCGCAAAAACGGAACACATTGCTCCCGACAGTAAGGATTCGTTAGTTAGTTTAGTTAAGGATAATTTACAATGCTTGCGTAGTACTAAATATTATTCGAACGTTGAGTTCTGATACCGCAATTGGATAATGAGCACATTCAAGCTAACAAAATACTTTCTATCACCTGGTGCTGGTGGTGATGCGACATTAGGTTTCGTACTCAGCGCGTTGGTTGGCATCTCTCTAGATCTCTATGGGTATATCATAGTAACGATGATGATTTTTCACATATTCGATTTCAACTATAGTGACTAACTGTTTTTTAATTTCAGGCGTAGGCGTTTGTATTCAAAATAATATGACACAGATGGTAGCTTTTTACTGATGTAATTTTTCTGACTCTACTTTTGCGTTGGAAGGTGTTTCGTTGCAGAGAAGAAGCGGCCATAATCTCTAAAGCCCTAAGATCGTTATTAGTAAACGAAACCACAACGCTGGCGGCCTCTTTTATTAGCATGCGATTATGTGAAAAAATAGGATTCTTCGAAGCGTCATATATATATCATTAAGTACTAACAGTAGGAGTATGATTAGCGGATATGTGTAAATTGAACATATAATTAAAGTTTTGATTAGAGCCAAAACACGATTAAGACATATTTTCTCGATAGAAAAACAAGCCAAAGTAGCCTCCGTCTTTATAGATAAACGCTTGGAACTGCTACTCGGTGAATAATAGAAACACGAGACATGATTTAAAAAAAAGAGATTGATATTTTACAAATTTTTATTAGAGCAGAATTGAACTTAGATAAATAGTACAATCACAATTAAATAAAGTTTGTTTTACGCTTGCGTCGTTTCAGGCGCGCGCGGCGCCCCATCTCTTTCTCCCGCATCAGGCAGTAATATAAGCTATCACGCCCATTTCGCTTCAATTTTTTTTTCGACATAGGCCCTTACGTTGCTTAAGAGCCTATTCGAGTTGAGTTTCGTTTATCTCGGACATTGGACACCAGAGATTTTGACGATACTTGTTCAAAGTGCGCCTTGCGGCCTTGCTACAAACTGCAGCTGTGTGCTGTGTGCAAAATTATAAAAAGTAGCAAATGGCTTAGACATATTTGCCGAGGAAATGACAAATGGGCAGTCCGAGTTCTTTTTTTTTTTTTTTTTTCTTTTTCTTTTTCGTATTGACAAATACAGCATTGGGAGCATCGACTGTTTATTACTGCGGACTATGGGGGGACCACACCAGTGACGGCGAAGCGCCCTGGTAGGTCTACCGAACTAAGGGGTACGGACCTCGGCAATGGGCGTTGCTGGGACTACGCGGGCTACGATTGGGTAGTGGGGATCGGTGAGAAGTCCAAGTTCTAGAACGGAGACCACGAACTGGCAGGCGTAGTGTGGGATGCTCCGGCGTAGGACAGACGACTTGACCTCTAGACAGGGCTATCTTTGCGCATGGGCCCCGCGATTCATGGGGCCTCTTATTTCCTACTGATGTTCTGTTCTATTGCCTGCTGTCTTAGGGGCCACATTTATCTTAAAGTGTCCAGGACCCCAAATTGGTCAAAAATGGCGGCTTGATGGAGCGACTGGATGAGGAAGTTTAGGACGACTGGGGATAGAGTAGTGCGTCTTGGGCGACAGAGAAATTCCCCTAGGGTCTTGGGAGAGGCTATATTTAGCAGTAGACGATGAAATATAATTCTATAACTGAAATACGAAGTGTCAAGTTATAAACTGAAATAGGAGAAGGTCGCTGATCACTGACTCATTGCTCTATTTCTTGGAATCGTGCTAAGTGCAAAGGCGCCATTATATATTAACATTCACCATTAAAGCAGAAGTTTATTTTTTAAAATGGCCAGACAATTACTCATGCTAACATTGTCCTGCAAAAAAATGTTGCTGATGAAACAGAATTCTACTCCCAGCTTTTAATTATGAGTTTGTTTGTCAGTTTGTCCCTCAGAAATCTGTGCCTATGCCACGCCCGCCACTCTTCTCTCACGTAAGAGCCTAAGAGGAAGAGCATACTACGCGGGATCTAGTGTGGATTGGTAGAAGCAAGACAGTGGTCAACTTGCTATTTAAGTTTGTTGCTTTATTTCATTAAAGGATATTGGCAGTATTGTACAGTAAGTTTATACTGGCTCACTGGAATAACTTACGGCTATGGTTAAAAAGGCCTTCAAGGTTTTTCCAAACCGGGGAATAGGCCTGAGAGCTAGCTTTACAAACAAATGATCTGAAAACCGTTTCACTGAAGGCTTAAGGCTGGGCCACACAGAGTGCAGCTGCAAAACGGGTGCAAGCCGGCTGCAGACCGGCAGTAGTTGTAAACTATGGAATTATATGCGAGGTGTCACACTGAATGCAGTCCGGCGCGGCTGCGGAACAGCTGCGGAACGGTAGCCGCAGTGTGACACCTCCGCATATAATTACATAGTTTACAACTACTGTCAGCCTGCAGCCGGTCTGCACCCGTTCTGCAACTGCACTCTGTGTGGCCCAGCCTTAACTAGCATCTCTATATCTCACATGAACAACATTTAAATTTTGACCTTTGATTTTGACTAGATCCCGAATAGGTATGACAAGACTGGATATTCTGCTGGGTTTTTTAATAGTTTCATTGTAGTAAGGTATCTAAAATTCTTAATAGGTATTTCGTTTAAATATTTTTTTCTTTTTCCACCCTTCCATGCCCAGTTTGTATATTATTTAAGATATAATTAAGTATATTTATATATATATATATATATATATAACGTTTACGGGATGCGGGTAACGGTCCTCGTGCCGGGTCATACCTAGCCCAACGCATATCATTAGCGATTCAACGCGGAAATGCAGCCAGCATTATGGGCACCTTCGGGCCAGGTATGACCTGGGGCGGGCTTTTCGTCTAAATAGGATTAGTTAAATTTGTAGTTTAGAATGTTTAGAATGGTTTAAGTTTAGGGTAAGTTTTATTTGTGCTTTTACTATTTTATTCCTTTAAATAATTAATTATTATATATATATACCTGAAATGTATTGTAAGCTATATATTTTATATCTTATTACACCGCCATAGCAAGTTTTTTTACTTAAGAGTTCGTCCATCCCATGGTTGTGTGGAAGAAATCGCTTTTAGTGATAAGACCGCCATTTGTACTCTTACGTTCTTTTTATTCGTTTTTGTTACTGTATATTTTGGTGTGCAAATAAAGAATATTTATGTTATGTTATGTTATAAGTAGTAGATCAATTACTCTGTAAGTCAAGGGTTTTACCCATTGCTTTGAACGTTTTACTAACCAGCATGATGAAATAGTAGGTATGTAGTTTACCTGTTAACGGTCGTCAACATGGCTATGTCCAGTAGATAGTATTAATTTATTCTGTGACTAGGTCAACGTTTTATGTAAGGCTCGTATAATTTTTCGTAATGACGAACCTTCTTTCCGAATCGAATACCTATACCGGGTGTAGGAAGCAACAGCCCTCCCCTCCGCAGACTGAAACGGTGAACGGTCTCTCTTTTAAATGTGGAATTATACAACGTGTTAATGAATTAACGCAAAACTAGAAAGTAGTTTGTTTAGAATCGAAAGCAGAATCGAATTATCATGGTTTCAACATGGATAATTTTTTTTTCAAATCATTAAATAATTTTTTTGTAAAATTTAAAATTTACTGAACCCGATGTCAACCCACCGCACGGGCACACCCTACTTACTACCAAACCAAGATTATTAAAATGTATCCATGAGTACGTTAGCGTTTTCATTCATTGCTGAAATGATAACAAATCATTTTTGCCCCAAAACTTAAAATGAGAATAACTTTAAATTTTAACTATCAAAATAATAAAATTATTGTTTCAATCAAGTGTATTTTGTTATACATCTCTTGAATCTAGAGGTGCGACATTTTATTTATTTCCTGTATGCAATACAATGTAGCAAACTGCACTAAATTCTGCCATACCTATATTGGCTGACGCAACAATCGAAGTCCATTGAGTATCCTTGTCTGGGCTACTGTCTGCTTATTTATAGAATCATCATCAGCCGTTACACGTCCCTTATTAATAGAATATACGATTAAAAATATAAACCTGGCATTCGGAACATTAATTAGGGTAATAGACCTGTCCATTGTATGTCGACACGGGTTTTTAGGTGTTAATTCAGCAGCAACTAGCTGTACGCAACGGTAAAATCGTTTTTTCTTATTGTTATTATAATGTCTGTGAACTTACCCAATAGAAAATCTCACAGAGTGGCCTCAGGCCTTCAGGCCATGGCCTCAGGCCAAGCTCTTCAATAAAGATTTTAAAAAAATCGTGATATAAAAGTATTCAGGGTGAAATTGATATCATCCTTTTAAACTAAGAGTCTACCCATCAAACTGAACAACTTTTAGTATGGGAGAAAGCCGACCAAAACAAAAATCTGCTGTTGGATACATTTGCGTCGAGTAGGCATTGTAGTTTAGTATGGAACAGCTGATTTTCTTTTTTCTCCGATCGGTTTGCTCCCATTGTAAAAGTTGTTCAGTTCGATGGGTAAACTCTTCGTTTAAAAGGATAACACACCCAGCGCTGGATCCAGCAGGCCGAAAAAGCGCTGGATCCAGCTGGATTGCTGGATGCTGGATCCAGCAATTGCAATCCCTATTTGGAAAATGATTAAAAATTCGCCCAGTAAGTATAACATTTTATTTTTGGTTTTCCGCGTTCTAATTTGAAAGAATAAAGTAATTTAATTATTATCATTGCGTAAATATTAAAACAAACGGACACTGAGTCGGAAGATACATTATAAAAATCCAGTACAAATAAATAACATTTTTATTGTACTTAAACAAAAGATAAAATACATAAGTAGGGACTTAATAAACTACTGAATATAATTTGAGAAAATTTTACATTCCACACTACTGAAGCAGCATGAATGTGGATGGGTGGAAAAGTAAGATCAAAGAACAGACGGATGAACTGTGAAAGATTTACATACGTGTAAGAAAAAGTGAACAGATCAACATTGTCTAAAATGACGTGCAAAGAAAAATACCTATTCGCCTAAATGGAAATATGTGGTCATCCGAGCCATTTGGGACTAGAGAGGCGATATTGAGTTAAAACCTCTTCTTCTGGTCTTGACAATGTTACACTATGTAATTCAACATTGTATTTGTAATTCACTTTATATATTTTGGCGAATAAAGGTCAAAATTTCAAAAAGTCTTTCTTTAAAATAACAAAGAGGGCCAACGGCATCTTTCGATTGAATATTTCATTATTTATGTATCATTATGAAACTGTTCACGTCTGACATGGTTGTATGAGCTCGATCCCCTGGCCGTTAAAAAAAATCAGGCACAGTCTTGTCATGATTCTGACAGGATCTAGCGAACGTCTCTATGGAGCGATAAACATGTCATCTGTCGAGTTTTTTAGGAACTAAATTTAAAAAAGAAAAAAACTAAAAAGTAAAAAAATAATTTTGCAGCCGATGACTTTTTCGTTCGCATCATAAGAACATTAATTTGTTTTATCGAAGTCGCTGTATTAGTTTTTTGGCTTGGCTTGACACCGACTTCTATAAAACAAATTAATGTTCTTATGATGCGAACGAAAAAGTCATCGGCTGCAATATTATTTTTTAACTTTTTAGTTTTTTTGAAGGCGGTTTTAATTTTTTGTTAAAATTTTGTTTATTTCACAATTTTCAGTGGTGAATTCATTACTTAGTTCAATTTAATAGTAGTGCTTTAAATTTACAAACGCACTAGCCGGCACTACGATTTTTAAAGGTTCCCCTCGATTTCTCTGGGATGCCATCATCAGATCCTGGTTTCCTTATCATGGTACCACCCTTGGAATATCTACTTTCCAACAAAAAAAGAATCATCAAAATCGGTAGATAAACGACGAAGTTATCCGCGAATACACATAAAACAAAAAAATATATATATAATATACGGTCGAATTGAGAAACCTCCTCCTTTTTCGAAGTCTGTTAAAAAAACGCTCTTTGTGATTAATTCCGTATCGCTGCTAAACTTGACTTATTAACTGAAAACGTATACAGACGTGAGACGAAAACTTTAACGTCTGAGCGATCTGCCAAAATGGCTCTAACGGCTGTCAAATGATTAGCGCGATACCGAATGTGTTAAAAGTTGTGGTCCGCACGCGGTCCAACCAATCACGGTTCAGTGGTGATTTATTTAGCGTGACTGTTCTCCCGGGTGGCTGTGATGATGGTTGTCTCTGCCTACCCTAGTTGAACATAGGCAGTTCTTTCTTCATTTCAGGTACCTCTACTGCTTATTATAATATGACAATATAGACTACTTTAACTACAACCAATGTAATCAACGAAAATTTTGTGCGACTAATCCGTGTCGACTGCTTTTACGCCACTATGCGCAAGAGGTGCACAGCTTTGATGCGCCTCTGGTGCGCAGGCCAGCCCCAACAGCATCCTGAAGATGATATGGACCAGGGTTGATTGTTCCTATATCTTCCCTGCTGCGGACTAGATACATGTACCCAGCAGCCAATTATAATAATTCAGTATATCCTATCGATGCCGTGGTGGTCCAGTGGCGAGTAACCTTGCCTGCCGTGCAGGAGGCGATGGTTCGATCCCCGTCCTCCAAGCCGACTCGTACCTATGAGTTTTTCGGAATTTATGTACGATTTGTAACACCACTGACTTTTTCGGTGAAGGAAAATATCGTGAGGAAACCTGCATTCTTCAATTTCGAGGCATGTATTTTACCCACTGTCCATTACAAGTGGCGACTGGCTCATACTCCCCGTCACACTGGACAGAGTTTCGGTACTAGTGAAATGTGGAAGTTCTGAGGTTTCAGAATATCTCTGACTACCCCTTCGGGGATATAGTCGTGAGCATATGCTAATATCCTACCGAGAGCTACTAACATTAAAATAAGTATTTACCTGGTATTTACTAAGAAAATTATGAGTCTTTGTTACTTGAAATCAATTAAATGATTGATTTAATGTTAGCACCTTAAGGAACAAATAAGTGCGAAGTCATTCCCCTGTATTATGCGGTTGCGATATGAATCATTCACAAAAAAATCTAAAATTAGCATTTAAAGTTCTTTGAAATGGCAAAGAATTTTCCTGTAAAATTTACCATGAATCATGAAACGCGTGCTAATTGTAGTAGGTCGCTAGGAGGGGTAGAGTTTGAATAAAATCCGCAATGAGTATGGGTAATTTTGTATTTAAGTTACTGTTTTAACGAATAATAAAACCGCCTTCAAAAGAACTAAAAAGTTACAAAATAATATTGCAGCCGATAACTTTTTCGTTCGCATCATAAGAACATTAATTTGTTTTATCGAAGTCGCTGTTACTTTTCAGTGGCGAATTCATTAGTTCAATTTAATAGTAGTGCTATAAAGCACTACTATTAAATTGCCTGCTAGTGTTTTTGTTAATATAAATTAACAAAAACACTAGCAGGCACTACGTTTTTCAAAGGTTCCCCTCGATTTCTCTGGGATGCCATCATCAGATCCTGGTTTCCTCAAAAATCGCACTCCTGCTGTTGCATAGAGTTCAATAAATGAGTTTCTAAAATCGGAGTGCGATTTTTGAATCTCATACGTTGAACTCAGCAGTTGAAAATGTATGGAGATACGCATCTTTCTATTGCTGATTTGACTTTCAAAATTCGCACTCCTGGAGTATGATTTTTGGATGTCAAATCAGCTGTAGAAAGATGCATATCTCCATAGTAATATTGACATTTTCAAATCGCACTCCAGGTACAAAACATTACAGTAAAATTACAGGGTTGTAATAACGTAAGTATTTTTAAAACGGTGTAATAGTTTTGTTTACCCTGGGTCAGGCCCTGTTGAACATGAAATGAATTCCTGACTACGAGTTGCAGTGCAAGGGTGCATGACCTAAACAAAATACAGTAAATAGATAATAAAAGTGTTGTAAATTGGACTTTATTCTTTAAGGATTAAGTACGTGTATACATTTTCCATCCTAATCAGAATAATCCAAATCAAACAAGAATCCATCATTCTAGATAAAGAAAATGACGTAGTCACCTAAAAATTGAAAATGATGCAAGTACCCCATGGAATTAGTCATCTTCAACCTACCTTGAAAGTGTTAGAGTCGAAAGTACAAACACTGGTTACTAACAAAGGTCATGAACGTAACGTAATTTCTGATGTAATTTCCTTCACTTTTTGCTTGCAACCAATGCATGTTTGATGGTTGGCAAAACTACAGTGCTGCCACCACCTTTGAGACATGAAACAAGGTGCACGCGGTCTCCTAAAGAATTAGCTCAAGAGAAATGATAGAATTTAGCCAAAAATGGGACACAAATTTTGGTATTTAGATATGTAAAACTAGAATATATTCACCGTCCATCTGGACTAAGCACGGAGGTGCTCGAATTGTTATAAGAAAACAGTCAGGCGGCTAATCGCGGCAATTTAAAACATTGGCGTTCTAGATTCAGTTTTACCTTCAGTCTTGGTTGTGATCCAGAGTCTATTCAGTTGTACGGAATTTGGTAACGTACTTCTTATCGTGTCGGCAGAGCCCTGGTGTCTGAGTTTTTTCAGACCGCCTATTACGGCCTCTGACTTGGTTTTTATGTAAGGACTACAACCACCAGAGATAGTAGCCGGGACCAACGGCTTAACGTGCCATCCGAATCACGGAATCATTTCTCTTTTCAGACAATCAGGTGATTCAGCCTGCAATTTCGTAACCAACTGTGTCCCCCGTGGGAATCGAACCCACGACCTCCATGTCGAGAGCCAATGTTCTTAACCATTGGACCACAGAGGCAGTAACGCACTACACTTGACATATTTTCTCTTTGATTGACAGCGGTAACGAGTCAATTACGATTTAGTTACATCTCATCTTGCTGTCAAATGATTAGGACGTTGTGATACCTACGGTAGCTGCGGTTCAGCGGCAAATCAGTGGATATTTTGTACGATCGGCTCCCAGGTCACAAGGATGTTGCTTGTGGCTTAACTTTAGTGTTGGTTTCCAATACCTAAGCTGTACCTGCGTCATTTAGAGCCAATTTTGCTAAGCATCAGCTTAAAACTGAAGACTGTAATCAAAATGAAATCTCTCCAACGGATTGGACGAATTAAGAATAATGACTTCATAAGAGCATTCATTGGCTCCAATTCCTGGCATACCAAGCTGACAGCGACATGGATGCTGAACCTCCCAAACATGACATCACATCTCTTGACCAACATCAATTTGCGGACAACCATAGCACTCCAAAACGTATTGTCTGACGGCGAAAGCACAGATTTGAACGTTAGTTATTTCTGCAAGAGTGCTGTTTAAACAACCGGTTATCAGATCAGTCAAAAAAGCGAACTGTTAGCGCGTTGATTTTGAGAAATTAGCTTCTTTTTGTTGCGGTTTCGGCGTTGCAAGGGTTTTGCGTCATCGTCTGCGCTCGTGGGACCCCGTGGCGTATCTCGAGTCTCAAGTGGATGCCGGTCAACCATGTTCAATCCGAACATAGACTAAATTATATTTATGGTTTTTTTATTCAAACTGATACGTCAATAACGTGCAGATTGTTTCGTTTTAATAAATTATATTAACGCAGTGAAAGGCTGTTATTCTTTGTGTTCCTTGCTTAACACCAGCGCCCGAAGGAACAAACACGGTGAGGAACATAAAATTGCTTATTGTTTTGTGGTTTGGATATATCTTTACTTGATGCTGTATTCCTACTGTCTGTTTCATTTTTTTCTGTCTGGGAAATCGACTCATGTTTAAGCAGTGTTGTTTGTTGTTTGTTCAAGCGAATGATACTTTCTACTTATTTTATCTAAGTATTTTACCGATTGACAATTAAAAATAGGTAGCAGAAGGCATAACCAGAATTGCATTGTTCAAAAACAGGCCCTGTACCCAGACTTACTCACGCAATTGCGAAGTAAGTTCGAATGTCCGGGTAAAGGCCTTGGAGTGAGATTTTTGAATCTTATGCGTTGAACTCAGCAGTGGTATGGAGATACGCATCTTTCTACTGCTGATTAGACTCAAAAATCGCAATCGAAAGATGCGTATCTCCTTACATTTTCAACTGCTGAGTTCAACGTATGAGATTCAAAAATCGCACTCCTGTTACAACCCTTTATTGGTTGATTTTCGAAAAATCCTTACTTTGGTATCCCCATATCCTCTGTAGAATTATGTGTTCCAAATTTCATGTAGTAGGCCATAAACCATTGAAGATAGAAACATGAAGTTTGGAACTTTAGGTTGTGCGTTAATCTGCGCCAGTCAGTCAATCACGAAACTGTTTTATATGTATACAGGGTGAAATTGATATCATTAGCATCCTTTTAAACTAAGAGTCTACCCATCGAACTGAACAACTTTGTCTCTTGCAGCAAACCGATCGGAGCAAAAAAATAATTAGCTGTTGCATACATTTGAGTCGTGAACTCGCGCGTCGATATTGCAGTTTAGTATGCTGATTGACATGACAGCTGATTTCTTATTTGCTCCGATCGGTTTGCTCCCATAATAAAAGTTGTTCAGTTTGATGGGTAGACTCTTAGTTTAAAAGGATGCTAATGATATCAATTTCACCCTGTTGATAGATAGATAGATGTCCAATGTGTTCTTTACGGATCGTATTCCTCTTTTACGCACAGAATAAATACTAGTACGTTTCATTAATCTACCCCCTATGAATATGAAGCGGTCTGATAGATAGTTCTCTAAAGGGCCGTGTATAATCGAGAATGCCTTCTTCATACTACTTAATACGGAACCGTAATACAAACATTGTGTCAAATGTTCTTTTCAGTTTATCGTCTTACAGTTCAAATAGTCAATATTGATTCTTCTCTTTTAGAAGTAAGATTCAAAATCGTCTGTTAATTTGAACAGAAATAGTTCGTCGTGTCGGCGCGCTGTCTGACGAGACGGTGCATTCCAGAAAATTCCTAATTAAAGTCCCTTGTTAGGTTTCCATTGATGTTTCCACTTAACTCTTTTTTCAAATAACGGTTAATAGAAAGCAATGAATGTGTATGCAGTGGTATGCATCGGTACGCACGATATGCGTGAAGATCGGTAGCCATTGAGGGATTCCGATGAACGATGTAATGTAAACAGTTGTGTGTGTAGGTATCATTGTTATAGTTACAATAGAACAGTTAGTACGTTAAAAACATTGTTAATGTTAAGGATGTTAGGAAATAGGCTTAGGTAGTATACATAGATTAATATGTATATTGGATATATATAGGTAACTCGCCTTGAATTTTAGGACGTCCTAATTGCGTTGCCGCTTATTAGCACTAGGGTGCGCCACATTATGAAATCAATTGAAAAAGACGATCGGCCGACACAAGGATCGAACCTTAGCTACCCGGATCGTAAGTCGGTTGTCTAGAACGCTAGACCAACAAGACAGTGATTAATATGGGCGAAATCTCTCACTACTACAGCGCAGCGCGTGAGGTGTAGTGCGCTGCTACTCCGATATGAACCCTAGTTCAACACATAGTGCTTCGAAACATAACCGATAGATGGCGGAAGCTGTCTATGTAAAATCAGCGTTCCACTTACTTTGTACTAAGATAACATAGTCTGGTAGTATAGATATTTACGATTGTGCGGCAGTTAATCTTACTCCAAAACAAGTGTACAGGAGTGCAATTTTTGAATCTCATTCGCAGGAGTGAGATTTTTGAAAGTCATTCGCTGAGCTCAGCAGTTGAATCTGTAAGGACACACGCATCTTTCTACTGCTGATTTGAATTTCAAAAATCATACTTCAGAGTTGCGTTCAGAACCTACGCCCCAGGTGCACCCCGAGTGCAACTTTTCGCACTAACGCCGTTCCGAGGCTCGGTGAAAAACGCTCTTTGCAACTCGGTTGTCACAACTCAACCGTTCCGAACCTCTGACGGGTTGCAACTTTTAACCATCAAATTCGATGGTTAAAAAACACTCCGACGTTTTAATTATCTGTGGTTACTTGACTTTTCGCGCGTTGTGAATAAAAGTTTGTTTTTCAAACTATTTTTATTAACTTTTTGATTTGCTAACATGGAAATTGAGTTTTTTTATTGTATTTGGAAATTATGGAAGCCCTGGAAGCCTGGAAGGAAAAGATATTACTTTAAATGTCTAAATTTGAGGTTATAAAACAACCGTGATCGTTCCGTACCTCATAGCGAGTTAAAAATTGGCGCGGTCGTCCCGTACCTTAGAGCGAGTTGAAAAACAACCGCACCTAAAGGTCGTGAACGCACCCCAGGAGAGCGATTTTTGAAAGTCTAATCAGCAGTAGGAATAGAAAGATGCTTATTTGTCTGTATAGTAATTAAGATATTTTCACCTGCTGAGCTCAGCGAATGAGTTTCAAAAATCGCACTCCAGGTGGACTTTTCTTAACTGTTGCTGCTTTCGGATACGGTGAAAATAAGACAGCTTCTCACCTATCCCAGCTACACAATCCGCCGCGTAGCCCCAGCAACGTCCTAGGCCGAGATCCGTACCCCTCTGGGTGCCCCTAGGTCGGTTGCTTAAGTTCATTCAATTGGCTCGGTGACCTTTCGTGGTCCCTCCAATAGCCCGCAGTAAAAAGCAGTAGTTGCTCCCGGAGGAGAGCTGTAATAGTCATATCAAAAAAAAAAAAAAAAATAAGACAAAAAAACCTGACCTTCTGAAAAAGTGCACAAGATTCTTTATAAATTCCGGGAAGCGTTTTATAAATAGGAAAGTTGACTTATTTAGTAAATTTTCATACAAAGCGCGCGTTTTGACATTCCACTTCATTCCATTACCAGTATCGATATCGCGAAAAAAAATCTGCTGTCCCATACAAAACTGCAAACGTAACTCGACTGAAATGTATGGGACACTAGATGGGACAGCTGTATTTTTTTTCGTGATTTCGCGGTATGGTCCCATAGAAAAAGTTGTTCAGTTTGATGGTCTAATCATGTCCTTAAATAAAATAATTTCAGCTAATACTTATTGTTAGACTTTATTCAGTCCTTAAAATAGTTTCAGTTAATATTGTTAGACATTATACAGGGTGTAAAATTAAATGAGACAGTTACTTAAAGGGGTGCTTCAGACCATCAAACTGAACAACTTTCTCTACGGACCCAATAACAAAATTGCAAAAAAAAAATCTGCTGCCCCATACATTTCAGTCAAGTTATGTTTGCAGTTTTGTAATATGGTACAGCGGAATTTTTGTCGCGATTTCAGTGTTGGTCCCATAGTAAAAGTTCCGAACTCAGGCCTTGCACCCGGCGTTTCGATTTTCGATATATCTCGACCGTTTCGGTCCGAACTTCATTGTAATAGAGTTGACATTGGAACGAAAACGTTCACGCAATTGCGAAGTTCGAATTTCAGGGTAGAGGCCCATGTTTTGTCACTCGGTCGGGGACGCTTTTTCCTTGCATTGCACCCCTTGCACCCGCCCGTTGGCACCCTTTGGCTAAGGATATATTTTTAACATGACTTTCAGATGTTACCAAACGTCTCTAATAGTTCTAAAAGATTTAAACGATAAGCTTTATTAATTGCCTTTATTACATGGCGCCAAGATTATTCATACAAAAAGTTGGCGCCAATAATTTTTTTTTATTTTATAAACTGATGTAGTAGTTGACCTTCACAGAGCAGATTCTTAAACAAAAAAGTGTTATTTTCGAATTTTAACGGATTTTTATGAAGTCTCTTTTAGACCCGCTTTTGACAAAAGTTGCTTAAAAGTAATGTGTAAATTTTATTAGAAAATTACACGGAGCTCGTGGGTTCGATTCCCACGGGGGACACCTAGTGATATGTCACTTTGTGTGTTTTTCCCATGTTGGTTAGGACATTACAGGCTGAATCACCTGATTGTCTGAAAAGAAAAATGATTCCGTGTTTCGGATGGCACGTTAAGCCGTTGGTCCCGGCGACTACTATCTCTGGCGGTCTGAAAAAACTCTGACAGATTAGAAAATTAGATAACTACCTACACTGTAACACTGTTGTATATGCACAACAGTATAATATGTACATCATTATATTCTTTTTAATAACATCGTGAATATCTTGATTCTTGATGGTGGTATACCGGGTGAAATTGATATCATTAGCATCCTTTTAAACTAAGAGTCTACCCATCAAACTGAACAATTTTCACTATGGGAGCAAACCGATCGGAGCAAAAAAATAATCAGGTGCTCCATACTAAACTGCAATGCCTACTGTACTCAAAATGTATGCAACAGCTGATTTTTTTTTGCTCCGATCGGTTTGCTCCCATAGTGAAAGTTGTTCAGTTTGATGGGAAGACTCTTTAGTTTAAAAGGATGCTAATGATATTAATTTCACCCTGTATAAGGTTTAACAAAATTAGATGAAACTATTTTAAGGGGATGATCAAACCATCAAACTGAACAACTTTCTCTATGGGACCAATATCGAAATCGCGAAAAAAAAAAATCTGCTGTTCCATACATTTAGGTCGAGTACGTTTTTATGGAACAGCTGTTTTTTTATTGGCGATTTCGATATTGGTCCCATAGGGAAAGTTGTTCAGTTTGATGGTCTGATTATCCCCTTAAAATAGTTTCAGCTAGTTTTGTTAGACCTTATATACATGTGAACATTTGGTAGGTACTTATACGTACCTAGGTAGGAATGTAACTTTTTGGATATAGGTGTATACCTACCTACCTATAATGTAGTATTACAATTTGGTAATTTAATGTATTTTTATATAATTTAGGCTATTTTGGAGGATTTGAATTTTCAAGCCCTTTCCGTTTATAGTTATTAAAAAAAAGTAAAAAAGTAAGGTATGATTAAAAAATATTGTGTAGGTACTATGTATACTTACACACAATGCGATTAAAAGAATACCGTTTTATTCGTTATTTAAGTCAGACGTTTGACATAAATAAATTTTGAAATCGCAAAATAAGTCCCGTAACATGTCCCGTACGAATTTTTGTAACTCTATCTTTCGTGAGTACAAAATTAATGAATGACGACTGTAGGTAGGTATAGATCAAAAGAAAAAAAATCGACCCGACATTGGAAGGTGACGTGAATATGATTATGAATTCATTTATGATAGAAGCGACGAAAAAACACATCCGCTCTACTGGGTAGAGTAGTCAATGATACAAGAGACAACGAATATATTAATCGTACCTAAAATTAAGAGGATATGTGAAAAAAATAGGATTCTTCAAAGCGTCATATATCATGAAGTACTAACATTAAGAGTATGATTTGCGGATATGTGTAAATTGAACATATAATTGAAGTTTTGATTAGAGTCAAAACACGATTAAGACACATTTTCTGGATAGAAAAACAAGCCAAAGTAGCCTCCGTATTTATTGATAAACGCTTGGAACTGCTAAACGATGAATAATAGAAACACGAGACTTGATTTAAAAAAAAGAGATTGATATTTTATAAAGTTTGATTAGAGCAGAATTGAACTTACATGAATAGTACAATCACTATTAAATAAGGTTTGTTTTACGCTTGCGTCGTTTCAGGCGCGCGCGCCGCCCCATCTCTTTCTCTCGCATCAGGCAGTAATATATGCTATCACACGCCCATTTCGCTTCAATTATTTTTCGACGTGGGCCCTTAAGAGTAATTTAAAGTACTTACAAATTTTTATTATTGTGTTCAGGTCGCTACTGGAGTGCGATTTTTGAATCTCATACGTTGAACTCAGCAGTTGAAACTAGTTAACTGCCTCCGTGGTCTAATGGTTAAGAGCATTGGCTCTCGACTCGGAGGTCGTGGGTTCGATTCCCTCGGGGGGCACCTAGTGATATGTCACTTTACAAAGTAATCACTTTACAATGTAACTGTACAAAGGGCAAGCTTATTTTCTACAGATATTTCTTCCAGCATATCAGCAAAAGAGACATTTAATTAACTCCATACAAATTTATTGTGTACAAACAAACAGTAAATAATTCAGTTTTGAGGTTATAATTTTTTAATACTTACAAAATATTAAATATCTACTCAAATTTACGATATTAACCGGGTATTATTATTGTTATAAGTAAAACGTATTGAACGAAGCCGTCCTATACAAAAATCACCAGTTTTCCTTTTTTTGTTCAAACCTAAATTTAATGTTTTGTAAATGTCTTAATTATTCCATTATACACAGTAAAAAATCGGGGATTACTGATAATTTATGTTTTTCGGGTACGTATCTAATAATATTTCAAACTATCACCTAAAGTGCAATTAATGCAATCTACTCCATACAAAAATCCGTAGATTTCCCTGACTATATATCCACTGTTGCTCAGGGCTATGCTCGGAGTTTCCCTGCAAGATCGAATCAGAAATGAAGAGATCCGCAGAAGAACCAGGGTAAGTGACATAGCCCAAAGAATTGGTAAACTAAAGTGGCAGTGGGCGGGGCACATTGCTCGCAGGATACTGTTGGATGAGGGCAGCGCAGGACCGGTCGTTATGGCTATCCTTGGGGGAGGCCTTATGTCCGGACGTCCATCGGCTGAGATGATGATGATGATGATCCACTGTTGCTCAGTTGGTAAATAAATGTCACCTGAGCCTATACCTGCGTTGTCTCTCTTCTACAGATTACTCTGTATAAATTATTTAGATTTCGCGACTGGTGATTGTGATTTGACACTCGAGACAGGCTAACGGTGAAAAACCAAACTTGGATAATCATCTCATTGATTTAATCGGGCGTCTTCATTGAATAAAGACACTTGTAGAGTCAAGGAATCCCACAACAAACAGGGTGCGTCAACTTATAACTGCGACTGCAGTGGTTAAGGCTGGGCCACACAGAGTACAGCTGCAGACCGGCGGCATGCTGGCAGTAGTTGTAAACTATGGAATTTATGCGAGGTGTCACACTGAATGCAGTCCGGCGCAGTCTGCACCCGTTCTGCAGCTGCACTCTGTGTGGCCCAGCCTTTAGGGTTGCCCTCTCACGTTGGCATCGCTCGTTGGTAACGAGAAGGAGCCTGATTGCGCTAAGTTAAAACATCGAAGTTCTATTCTTATCCAATTTCAGTTCTAATCACATTGCAATCCAATTTCTATTTAACTGTGCTGAATTCCGCATCGCACTAAACTCTATGTAACTGACAGTCAATAACGTCTGAGCGATTTGTCAAAACGGCTTTAACGGCTGTCAAGAGCAGTACTGCGATTAGCGCAATACCAAATGTGTCAAAAGTTATGGTTCGTACGTAGTCCAATAGCAGTTCAATCACCGAATATTTACCGCGATTGCAGCCAAGGTCGATACCTTTGATAAGCAGGCGGTGTACGAAGGAATCCCTATTTCTGCTTTTCTATTCTACAGTGAATGCTTATATAGCTAATATAAACAAAACTCTAACCAAGTTTTCAAAAAGTACTTATTTCGATTCAGCCCTCTCTTATCTAACCTGTATAAAGCATTTCGTCTCAGGGAGAAGGTGGTGGCAGCGCTTCCTGAGCCCACGGCTTCGAAACAGCACTGCTGACGTCACCTTTTGCCTCTTTATAAAAAGGGTCGATACCACAGAACATTATAAGAGGGGTTAGAAGTGCAAAGTAGGCGCGGAACGTGTCGCCACAGGTTATGTAATAATTTGCATAACACCATAAGGCGCGCGGCGTGGTGCGAGCGAAACGGCATGAGTAATTGTAGTAGCGTGAGCGGGAGACAAGTGTCGTCTTTGCACCGAAAGCGCTACTATGCATTTCTAACCCCTGGGCGAGACCAAGAAAACGGGAACCGCTTACAATCCCCTGGACATCTGATGCCCAGATCCGTTTTGGACCAGGAGTGCGATTTTTGAATCTCATACGTTGAACTCAGCAGTTTGAAAATGTATGGAGATCCCCATCTTTCTTCTGCTGATTTGACTTTCAAAAATCGCACTCCTGGAGTGCGATTTTTGAATCTCATTCGCTGAGCTCAGCAGTTGAAAATGTCAATATGACTATGGAGATATATGCATCTTTCTACTGCTGATTTGACATTCAAAAATCATACTTCAGGAGTGCAATTTTTGAAAGTCAAATCAGCAGTAGAAAAATGCGTATCTCCATACATTTTCAACTGCTGAGTTCAACGTATGAGATTCAAAAATCGCACTCCTGAAATATGATTTTTGAATGTCAAATAAGCAGTAGACAGATGCATATTTCCATAGTAATATTGACATTTTTAACTGCTGAGTTCAAAGAATGAGTTTCAAAAATCGCACTCCAGACCACAGATTAATAATAAGCTAGACTTACATTATCATTTGATTAGGAATCTTATTCATTTACGAGCCCACGTCACTCTCCCACATTGTAAGATAATGGTTGAGGAAACTAAAGTTTCTAAGAAGTTACAGGCTTTAATTATATGTTTTTAATCCAACTCACTCCGGAAATTACTTTAAAATATTCCGACCTCTATTGTCAGAAGCAGTATGATGCATTTTTCTTCGAAATTATTTTGGAAGATCATCTCCTTATCTTTTTTATACTTATCATCATCGGAGTCATTGTGTATAATCTATCATAGTGTATCTACAAAATTATTTATAACCGGCTGTTGCCCGCGACTTCCTCTAAGTTACCCGGATAAAAAGTACCCTATGTGTTAATCCAGGCCATGGTCTATCTATACGCCCAATTTCATCGAAATCCGTTCAGTAGTTCTTGCGTGAAAGAGTAACAAACATCCATCCATACTCACAAACTTTCACATTTATAATATTAGTAGGAAGTAGCATTTTGTAGGTTATACAGAATGTAAAATTAAATGGGACACTTACTTAAAGGGGTGCTTCAGACCATCAAACTGAACAACTTTTACTATGGGACCCACACTGAAATCGCGAAAAAAAAAACCGCTGTCAATTACAAAACTGCAAACATAACTCGACTGAAATGTTGGGACAGCAGAGCAGAGAGAAAGTTGTTCAGTTTGATGTTCTGAAGCACCCCTTTAAGTAAGTGTCCCATTTAATTTTACACCCTGAACCTATAATCTTTCAGTCCAAGCCTAAATGTATGGCATATTCGATTTTTTTAAACTATTTCAATGTTGGTAAAAGTGAAAGTTTTTCAGTTTGATGGTTAGAAGTACTATTTTTCAATCGAGATATTAAAAAATGATCGAATAAAACGTTAATTTTTACATTTTCTTCTGCAGAATGTGTTACTTCAAAAAATCGCAGTCCTGGAGTGCGATTTTTGAATCTCATTCGCTGAGCTCAGCAATTGAAAATGTCAAAATTACTATGGAGATATACGCATCTTTCTACTGCTGATATGGCTTTAAAAAATTGCACTTCTGGAGTATGATTTTTGAAAGTCAAATCAGCAGTAGAAAGATGCATATTTTCAACTGCTGCACTCAGCGAATGGGATTCAAAAATCGCACTCCTGTAGTGCGATTTTTGAATCTCATACGTTGAACTCAGCAGTTGAAAATGTATGGAGATACGCATCTTTCTACTGCTGCTTTGACTTTCAAAAATCATACTCCAGGTGTGCGATTTTTAAAAGTTAAATCCACAGTAGAAAAATGCATATCACCATAGTAATAATGACATTTTCAACTGCTGAGTTAATGAGTTTCAAAAATCGCACTCCAGGAGTTGTCTGAAGCACCCCTTAAACTGCCCCCTACATTGCTCAGTTTTAACATAAATAAAAAATAAAAAATGAACGTTATTTACTAACGACAGTATTTCCCATATCGGGGTGATCAGATACTTTATGTACTACTGTTGAAGGGTTAACGAATTTCAGAGTTTCAGCACAGAGTACCTATATGTACTATAATGTTTCAGTATGGAATGACGTGGCAAGTACTAGTTGCGTATTAATTCTTACACGTGTAATGAACGAGTCCGTATCGTCACATAGTCCGGAAACTTACCACTACACTGCTAGAGTTGTTTTCCTTTTGTCATACATTTCCATTGATCTAGAGTAATTAATCTTAGCGGCTATGTAATTCAAGAGTGACACACTTGTTTTCCTTGCAGCGTACGAGGTATATAGACTTGACTTGTTTTATGAATCAATGAAATTACGACATTACTTAGAAAATGTCGTGGAAAATGTCTATGATGCTGGAAAAACTTAATATTACAGGGATGAGGTAATATGGATAGCAAATAAAAGAGTTATTCCAGCAGTGGGATAACCAAACTATTGACAAAATGTGGATAGTTAGGGCCTTCAAAAAGTAAAAATCCACCTGAGGCGTTGCAATGATTTTTCCCAGCAGGAGAGCGATTTTTGAAATTCATACTTTGAACTCGGCGGTTGAAAATGTCAATATTACTATGGAGATATGCATCTTTCTACTGCTGATTTGATTTTAAAAAATCATACTTCAGGAGTGCGATTTTTGCAAGTCCAATCAGCAGTAGAAAGATTCATATCTCCATAGTAATATTGACATTTAGAACTACTGAGTTCAACGAATGAGTTTCAAAAATCGCACTCCAGGGGATCAGAAATCAGAAGCGAGGTCTAGATTTAAATGTCCTATCTTATCTTATCTTGTTGTGGGGGCTGCAGCACTTCGACCCAGTGGAATCTTTTTTGTTGGCCCCAATACTTTTCATTTAAATGTCCTATGGTCGTACATGAATGCAAATAAATAAATAAGGTCGTTGCAAACAATCTTAACTCTGGATTTTTTCGGTTTGACCAATACAGCATTACTCAGGGAGCAGCCACTGCTTACTTTGGACTATGGGGGGACCACACCAGTGACGGCGTAACGCCCTGGTAGGTTTACCGAACCAGTGAGTGAACTTAAGCAAACTGTCCCTTGGGCATGTTGCTTACGCACCCCTAAGGGGTACGGACCTCGGCAATGGGCGTTGCTGGGACTACGCGGACTACGATTGGGTACTGGGGATCGGTGAGAAATCTTAATTCTGGAGCGAGCAGTAGGTAGTAGGTACTGCAGTACAATAAAATGAACGAGCGAAGCGAGCTCGAGATTTTCAACTGTTTGCAATGAGGCACAGTCATTGCATACAGTTGAAAATCAGGAGGAAAGCCGCGTGGGCCGGCCCACCTCCTTGTCAAACTAGCCCGCCTTTGTAATACTAAAGGTTAGGTTCTCGGGATCCCTTAAGGCCCGGGGTCCTGGGAATTTTACCAGTCCTGCCAGCCAGAGTTTGCCACTTCTTCTGTTGAGTGGCCAGGTCATGAGTTTGAATTGCCATCAGCATTTAGGTGCTTGCTGATTGTCCAGGGGCTTGACCCGATATCCAATTCAAACATTCGGAATTCTGATTGGTCTATATTAGCGTGGCAGCCATTGTGGCTGCGGTTTTTTCCTAGCAGGTTCAGCCGACCATCTGATCAGGTACCTACCGCAATCTTTTTTCGGTAAATCCGATGATATAATGATGACATTGAAAATTTTTTTGCTACAATTTTCATGAGATTACGATAGAAGCATAGCGATTAAAATAATAAAGTTTCTGAACTATCTGATTACGAAACAGTGGAGCCGAAAAAGCGCCATAAGTATTTCTTCATACGCCAGCTTTATGGATCATGATTTAACATCGCTTCCTACGTGCACCCGCAAAAATACCTGTACATAGTTACCCTTACCCAAATATTTTGTATACAAGTAAGAGCAAACCCATACGTAATAAAAGAAAAAGTAGTTTTATTTTGCGGTATTGTGACCCGATGGTCTTCAAAAGCCCACGCCACGCCACGTGCGTAGAGCACGTGGAGACAATTATTATTCTCACTTTATTAGTCGATTCGTCGTTTCGGTGTTCGAATTAGTTTTATTGTAACTTTTTGAACACCTTTTGACTTCGACCCGAACTTATAGCTTGATTAGAAAAATAAAAACTTTGCTTTAGGAGTGCTACAACCGAGTAGTTATTATAAATCAAATGAAATACAGACTCGTTTAACTCTTACTCATATTATTTTTGAAAAAAATATTGAAATCTGTCTAAATTTGGACGAGGAAACAGAGGAATTCAAGATTGTGATTTCGTCTATTTTTATGAAGGTTTATAAGTAAAAACAGGCCATGCTGCAGTTGTCACTATCGCACTGGAGTGCGATTTTTGTATGTCATACGTTGAACTCAGCACCTGAAAATGTATGGAGATCTTTCTACTGCTGATTTGACATTAAAAAATCATACTCCAGAATTGCGATTTTGAAAGTCAAATCAGCAGTAGCAAGATGCATATCTCCATAGTAATTTTGTAATTTTCAACTGCTGAGTTCAACATATGACTTTCATAAATCGCACTCCTGGTTGCTCGGTTGCTCGGGAAAAGCGCGACAGCAATAGATAGTTATGAATCAATACTTCAAATTTCTTGCAGACTGCCATTCCTCTTAATATTGATTAAGTGGCCCTATTCTATCTATACCAAGAACGTCGAATTTGCCAATCATCACAGAAACAAAATGTTCCAGAAAAATCGCCACGTTTTCATTTGAGATTCGATATTTTTCTTTTTGTTTAATGAAAATCAATTAATTACCCGGCACTCAAGAACGTACCCCATATTCCGTTCCAATACGAATGTCTTAAAGTGTAAACAGAATCCCAACCCAACGCAGAAATTTAATTTTATCAAATCCAGCAACTTAACTAACCTAAGTAGGTATTATAAGTACTTAAGAAATGTAGGAAATTTTCACAATCTTCAGCAGTAAGAAATTATAAGGTATGGAAAAAAGGTACCTAGCCAACATAGGTACCGCCATCATCGAAAATCAATGGTTTACTTGCATAAGCTCACGACTATATCTCCGCGAGGATGAATAAGTTACTACGGTACGATCGATCCGCAAATGACCCAACCAAATGTCAACAAAAAATGCTCTTAGTACTATATTATCTATATTATAGTATAGTATTATATTATCTGTGCCTAAACCTACTTATGTTTATTTTTGGGTTTGCTTTGAGGTTATTTTATAATAATATACAAGAGTGCGATTTTTGAAAGTCATTTGTTGAACCCAGCAGTTGATAGTGTCAAAATTACTATGGATATATGCATCTTTCTACTGCTGATTTGACTTTCAAAAATCGCACACCTGAAGTATGATTTTTGAAAGTCAAATCAGCAGTAGAAAGATGCATATCTCCATAGCTATTTTGACATTTTCAGCTGTTGAGCTCAGCGAATGAGTTTCAAAAATCGCACTCCTGGGTGAAATTGTATCCTTTTAAACTAAGAGTCTACCCATCGAACTGAACACTTTTACTATAAGAGTAAACCGATGAGAGTAAAAAAAAATCAGCTGTTGCATACATTTGAGTCGCGAACTCGCGCGACGAGATTGCAGTTTAGTATGGAACAGCAGATTTTTTATTTGCTCCGATCGGTTTGCTCCCATAGTAAAAGTTGTTCAGTTTGATGGGTAGACTCTTAGTTTAAAAGGATGCTAATGATATCAATTTCACACTGTAGGTACCTACCTATTGGAATATAACATAGTAAGTAACCTACCTACCTACCTATCGTCAAAAATGTCCACGTATTTCCTATGGGTTCACTGAATGGGCAATGGGAAATTGAGGATCATTGTTTACAAACCCAATTTCGATTCGATACATTTTCATTCGATCAAATTCGTTATCGTGAACCAAATATTTTTATTTAGGTGGTAAAGCTAGTTAGGCAGTGCCGACTCTTAAAACGTAGTGATTCCATTCTCTTTGCCTCTGACGGGTTGCAACATTTAACCATCAAATTAGATGGTTAAAAACACTCTGAAGTTTTGATTATCTGTGGTTACTTGACTTTTCGCTCGTTTTGAATAAAAGTTTGTTTTTCAAATTATTTTTATTCACTTTTTGATTCGCTACCATGGAAGATGAGTTTTTTTATTGTATTTGGAAATGATGGAAGCCCTGGAAGCCCATATTACTGTCAATGTCAAAATGTGAGGTTGTAAAACAACCGTGATCGTTAGCGAGTTGAAAAATTGGCGTGGTCGTTCCGTACCATAGAGCGAGTTGAAAAATCAACCGCACCCAAAAGTCGTGAACGCAGCCCTGTAGGGAGGGACACGGCGACCCATCAAGCTACGCAAAACCAAAATAAGCTGGCCGCGCATAGGTAGAATAATGTCTAATGTAAGTACGTGTCGCGCAGCCAGCTTATGTTTGTTTTGCGTAGCTAGATGCCCGCTGTGTGTACCTAACCATTCATTTTTTTTAATAAAAACCGCTTTGTAAAGGTACTCGTGTCATAGGTAACCTCGACCTGACAAAAAATTCAAGAAAAATAATTTATGTAGGTTTATCCGCCTTTACACGAAGGAAAGATAGCACCTCCGCATTTTTATTGGTTTAAGAAATATCGATAAATTCCACATTTTTTAGGGTTCCAAAGACAACAAGTTATCCGTTATTGTCAAGGATCCGTTAGCGAAATATTAAGCTTTAAAGTGAAAATTTGTGTTAAAGTCATGTCCCCGGGTCCCCTGCCAGCTAAACGGTTGTTTCTGGGTATTTGGAAAAATTCGTGGTAGTAGTAATACGAGGAAATTAAAAGGAAAACTATCACCGCTAAGTAGGCTTTACAAGTTTACGACTAGGTAATAGTCGACCAACTTATAAAATGTAAGTACTTTTTAGACTTTATTAGCCGTTAAACCGTAGTATAAAAGCAACAGCCCCCTTCCAAGTCCATTATTACATTGTGACGGGCAACCACGGAACCCTACTTTAACCCTACCCTGTGCGTGGCCCGACACGCAACTTGGCCAGTTTTTTTAAATGATTGTACACACGGCGACTCATCAAGCTATACAAAACTAACATAAGCTGGCCGTGCGATGCTATACGTTAGTCGACCTACGCGTGGTCAGCTTGATGTGTCGCCGTGCGTACCTACTCGTATTGTACTATAACTTTTCTTGGAAATTGCCTACAACGCCATCTATGAGCATAGCTTAGTACTACGTCGGAAGCGAGTGAACTGTTGAACCGAGCGGGCTGCGTTCGCAAACAAATTGATCAGCTGATAAACAGTAACAGTGAAAATAGTGAAATAAGTAATTTTATTGCGATATAATGCATTTTGTAATGATTGAGTGAAATAAATAATGTTCAAACCTATGTGCTAGTGCAGTGTTAGTATTAGTTTGACTAGTGCCTTGTTCGGAAGTTCCGACTTTGAGTTAAATGGACTTCGTAAACATAACATAACCTAAAATAGTAAACAAACTACGATCAAAGGTAAATAATACTTTAAAAACTAGTACCTAGTTAGTCTTAAAAATTTACTTGTACCTTGAGACAGTGCCATGTTTACCGGATCAAATAACAAAAAAATTATTTAGGGACGTCTTCATCAGCTATGAAATTGAAACTAGAGGTCCGGTGATTTTCCATTCCTACCTAAATCACAAACATCATCTTGACAAGCCAATAGACGTAACGAAAATGTAGAAGGAGCACCAACATTTTTTTTCCAGGACAAGGCCCTTAATTTTGTTAGAATGAACAGTTAAAAGTTCAAAAACTTACCTATACTCAACTGACTAGGTAATTAAAAAACTTTCCACCTCATATTTTTAAAAGAACACACCTGTTCACAAATGAACAAAAACCATTAAAATGTAAACAATACTTGGCACTAATGAACTAAACGGACTCACCTAAAACGTTATCGCATCAAGTTAATGGAACTTCTTGAGTGACTCGACCACTGACCCGGCGAAAGTGACTTCTTTTTCTTTATACTATATGGCAGACTTCGAAACTCAGGCATGTCCGCCACTATCCAAAGTAGGCTGAATTCATCCAAAACACTAATACATCCTCAACACTGCATCCGAAACACAAGAGTTTGAAGGAATAGCGATTATTCGTTATCGTTTTCGAAAATGATGTCCACACATCGTTCGTTCGACGACGTAGTCACCGGAGTGACGTCGCGTCAGGATCAGGAGCTCAACAAACCGAAAACCCACGCGAGGATGTCGACAATAACGCGGAAAGAGATTGCAGACACCATTAAAATAAGAGCAAAACTGGAATTACAGTTTCTGCAAACGTTTGAAACGAGACGGGTAGAGGAGCGAAAGAATCGAGCTCATAGCATTGACTGGACTGCGCTTGGGCCGTGCAGGATGCGACCCATTAGGCAAAAGAGCGACCATTATTGTATTGTCGTGGGCTTATCGTAACGCTTGTGTCTCCTTAAATTGCCGACCGGGAGCGATAAACGTGTGAGTGCCACCAAGAAATTCGGGGACGAAGTGAAGGAATGTCCTACGCATTGGGCGTTGTCGAATGCAACTGTGAATTGTATTACTCATGATGACATTTGTGGCCCATCTGAAATTGCTTGTCTGGTTCTAGTTATAAGGAATCTGAAATTGTTTTCAAGAGTGACATCTAGACTTGCTCTAGATCCAAGAGCAATTTCATTAATAAGATTCAGAAAACAAACGACAAAAGCACTCGACGGTATGAATATTCTTTAATAACTGCAAGATGGTTTGATGAACGGGAAAGGAAAAGCGACTTCAAATTGAAAGGTAGTGACGTAAATAAGACGCTATTAATAAAAAGCTGTTGATCTTAAGAGCTACGGCATTATGAGGCCACGGCAAAGGGAACAATACAAGTCACGGGACTGGACCGGATCCAGAGGTTACTCATGCTCGTTTGTTCAATTGGGCTGGTTAAGTACACGCTCTGAAGCCGGCCGCTTCCGGCGATATTTCACACAGGAACCAATGGAAAATGTGCATGAGAATGCTAAGAGTTGTAAATGTTATTTGATAAGAGAAACGTTTCTATTCTAGTCGCTGTCCCGATGCATTTTGATTGTAACTTTGTTTAAGACCAGAAGCAGGCAGTCGTCTTTAACCTTCAATTATCTTTTTATATGTAGCAATCTACGCCTCGGTCAAATCAAGCCTGCACTATTTCTGTAACTGAATACGTGTTAAGAGAACGTTCGAACTACAAAAATCTGGATCAATCGGATGATGCGTTTAATCTAATACGGGGTTACGACCATTTGTGATAGCTTGGGAGTTGGATGTATTATTCAATATTCTCTGGCTTGGGTGAGGTCGCACCGATTGCTTACGGTCAAATTCTATCAAGGATGCTTGCAATCAACTCGTAAGGTCATCAGGTTGATGATCAGTTAAAAGTTCATTTGTTACTTGGACGGATCGAGATCGAGGGCACAGAGAGAGGTGAGAACTTAGAACAAGAATAGACTGCTGCTCTGTTTCTAAAATAACTTAACTTTACGGATAAGGAAATAACGTTTCAAAGTTTCTTAAAACAGTAAGAAACTAGGCAGTCGCACTAATGCTCACTATCTGTACTTAATTAAAGCAACCTGAATACCTACGCCAATTAGCGATTTAGTCGACGTTGGAATAGAATCCATTGTTCTCTGCGGTACGATACAAAATGCAACTTGATCCATCGGACACTGTTGGAGTTCTAGGGACAATTTTGGCGAACTAGAAAACACTAAAATTCAACTCAATTCTTTGATGATCGAAGATAATTATGATCGAACGAATTAATCTTTAAGATACTAAAATTAGTTCGATTGTCAAATACAAAGTGAACACGACACTAAAAGTTTTATTAGGTACCACTTCCTTCAAGATCACCAAATACGCACATGTTATGAAATATCGATGGATGTGATGTACGTATTAAATCTTGGACAGTTTCAAGTGTATTGGAAACAGTTTTCGATAAGGATGGTAAGGTGCATGCAGGTAACGGGCCGTGCCCCAAGCCCCACCAAGGCGCGGCAGTCACACCACCTTTTTCCACCAATCATGATTACGTTCACCGCTGTCAACCTTCCTATTTACTACCACAGATCTAATAGGAAGATTGTGGTTGTAGATTAGAGTTGTCTTGCTGAAGTCACTATTGATCAATTGCGTCTTCCTTGACGATCGATGAAATTGTGTCTGTCCTTACTTCGAGGAAGGCGATTTTGATTTTAGATGTGCATTAAAATATGATCATCCAGCTGGTGTCTAAACTTGGTCTCTACCAACCTACTCACTCGTCTCTTGAAAAATCCAAAATAGGTAAATGAAGAAATGAACTAGATAGTGTACATATTATAGTCTATTCCTGCACTTTAAGTTATGATAATGCCTAGGTCTTAAAATATCGAATAACACCTTTGGTGAGAAAAGGCTTGAATATATAACAAATTCAAATAACAAAGAAGAAAACGTAACGTCGCGTCGTAGGTAATAGTGGATTGTAGCGTAGGTATATTAAAACTATTAACTACAAACGTCAACATCAAACGTGCGTTTTTCCCAGAAAATTAAATTAAATAACACAAATTTACCAAGAAGAAGTCCTTGTGCTCAAATTTGCAATCAAAGTTGCAATCAGAACCTGCATGTGATACCTACTTGTAGTAAACTTAACGCAATTAACTTCCACGGAGGTAAGGGAAATGTAACTAATAGTTAATTAGTCAAACTAAAGGAACTGGCGAAGGGCTTGCAAACCCACATATATGTAATCCCGGTATTTGTGGGATTTTTCAAAATGGTACAATCAAAGGTAAACACACTTATTTAGGTATACAGGGTTCAACTTAATATGCTGGCGGTTTTTAAGGGTTTTTTCATCATACCCAACAACTTTCTCTATGGGACGGTCGAAATCGCGAAAAAAATATCAGCTGTAAACATTTGGGTCGAGTAGGATTGCAGTTTTGTATGGAACAGCTTTTTTTTCGCTATTTCGACATTTATCTCTGAACTAAGGTTGTTCAGTTTGATGGTCTGATCACCCTTCCATATGTACCAACTTTATGATAAGTTTATGTTATCAATTGTATTCCCGGGCATCTAGAAACTTTTTTACATCTAGCAATAGCTTTTTTCAGAATGCACATACAGCAACATTTAACTTCGTTTTATCTTTAAAAACACTTAGTTCTTATAAAACTTGAACCTGTACACTACGTACTTAGTACACTACGTAGAAATTAACTAACTATGAGCATTATCATTCAAGATTCCTTAATTCTGGAATCCTGATCCTGAAAAATTATCCCGGTTTTTTAGATTCCAGTACATCAAGATTGTAAGCCCTAGGTGAATTGAAGCCATGTTGTATAACATAAGACTCTGGAAACTTTATAGTTTATGTAATAACTAATTTATTGGTTCCATTAGAGCTGTCGATGTAGAGCTAATTATTAAAGTGACTTTCAAAAATGTCGAGAGAGTTACGTGTTAATATAAAACATATTTTCTATACTTAGTACCTACCTTTTTTGTACTTATGTGGGTATATTTTGTCACCAATTTGTATTATACCAAAAAGTCATTACCTATGCAATCAAATTTTTTCCTATGAAGGTTTACAGTAGATTGGCTATGGCTACCTAATATTTATGTAGAAAAGATTTAAAAGAACTTACTTTTGTAATGTGGATTTGATAACAAGATTATAACCTGGACTTAGATACATAATAAAATAATAAATAAAATAGTTAGGTTAATTTTAGTTTTTTTTTCATTGATGTTGCAGTCCTATATTTATTTTTGGGACCTTTTCGGACATGTTTTTTGATTGGCGTTACTATTTCTGTAAATTATTATTTGGCAACCTTATAATTCCATCGAAATGTTTATTGTATCAATATGATGTAAATACCTACCAATGCAAAATTGAACTTTATTTTAAGTAGGTAATATTAATGTTAACAAAATAATTCGGCTACCTATTATTATTGGTAAAGTATTTTATCTAGGAAATACATAATACCAACGCACATTATACCTACTGATGTAATAATGACAATTTTTAAATATGACAGATTTGAAGCAATTTCTAGGATTTCTGACAAAAATAACTAAATGCATTAATTTAAGAATTTAAAAATTATTACAATGTAAGGATTATAATCATATTAGAAAACTCAGTTCACAGGTTGCGCGCGTGACATTCGTAATGATTTAAGAAAAACAAATCTATTGCGGATTAAAAGCGGTTTGCGGTCAACGTTCATTAACCCAATGTTGATTTTATCTTTACTATTGTTAGACTGTTTGTAATACAATGTTACGATAGTAAATGACATAAACTGGTTAAAACTAGATCATTTCCGCCTAAGATTTGAACTTGTGCGCACATTAATTAAGCCACATTGTTCGTATTTTAATTGTTGTTTATCGTATAATGATTGTATTTCATAAAGTGCTAAATATAGTTACTCACTATAGTGTCTTACGATGGACGATAATTAATGGACAACCTACTACTTTTAACTGCACATAGTGATTCGTAATTTCGGCATCACTCTCACACCTTCGATAGCTCAGTTGGTAGAGCGGTGGACTGTAGAGGATTAAGATTAGAAGTCATCCATAGGTCGCTGGTTCAAATCCGGCTCGAAGGAATTATTTTATACTTTTCTTTATTTTATATTTATTTGTTTCATAGTGCAACGTGCATAGCTAAAAAGGTGCATAGTGCATTTCCTAAGAATTTGCGTAAGAGGTAGAATCTTTTTCAAATTAGTATTTAACGTATTCTTGTGCACGCACAGGTGCATTTTGTGCTGGAAGATTGAATACGTTTCTAGCAGAACGTTAAAATATTTTTTACGCGTTTTTTTAATCCGGTACACAGTACGTCGAAATAAAATTTTTGAAAAATGAGAATTTATTTTTGTTTTGAATAAAAGTTTTATAAAAAAGAAATTCTGTTTCCGCCCGGGATCGAACCGGGGGCCTTGTGCGTGTGAAGCACACGTGATAACCGCTACACTACGGAAACTTAATAATAAATGGTGAAATTACTAACCACATTGCTATGCATAAACAAGACCACTTTGTAGTTTCTAAAATTATCACAGATGGCGCTGTACAC
Source organism: Agonopterix arenella (assembly GCA_927399405.1). Taxonomy (NCBI): domain Eukaryota; kingdom Metazoa; phylum Arthropoda; class Insecta; order Lepidoptera; family Depressariidae; genus Agonopterix; species Agonopterix arenella. Next base: position 14,738,311 of record OV656708.1, on the reverse strand, counting down.
ATTTATAGTACCTACTGTACCTATACTAGGAATTTGAAAATGAACTCACCTTATAAAATGTTTCTGACCCAATAGTAAAAAAAACACAAGAAAAAGAAACGCGAGCCGCGGGCGCCTTCTACGGATGGCGCTACGAAAGCGGTTGTTTGTCCAAAGGCACCATAGCTTTTATAGTGAAACAAATTGCAGGGTGTTATTTACCACCCGCTGAATACGCCTCATTACATTTACCAAAAGGGTGTGTTTTATGTCGCGCAAATTTCTAATCGGGATCGCACCCCGTTTTCATGTCATTTTTTCCTCCTACCACTGTACGCTGAAGTACGATTCCTTTGGCGACCGTATTGCTTTTACCTTTATCAATTGCTGTAAATGTTAGGGCATCATTTAGGCGTGTAAAGGAAACCCAGCAATGAAGAGCAAATAATATAAAATGTTGTGATTGGGTAACTAAAGAATACGACCCCAAGAAGGACAACCTACGTCAACAGATGATTATTTTGATGCTCAAAGGAAATGATGTCCAAATGTATTATTTTTGTATTCAATCTGGTGAATATGTCGTGTTAAATTGCATGGATAGTTTATTTTTGTCATTAATACTCCAAAAACACTGCTTAAATCGTCTGCAACAGATGTAAAGGCCGACGATGATGATGATCTAAACTATTATAAAACTGTAACAGAAATTGTGTCTGTACAATGAAGATATGAACAAAAAAAAAGTTACGATATGGTTTTTACTTTTTGTGTTCCTAATTCCATATCACTAATTTTTGGATTTTTTGTCTGTCTGTTTGTTTGTTTGTGTGTTTGATGGAGCATCACGCGAAAACTACTGAATCGATTTTGATGAAACTTTTTTTGTTTGACAGCTTATGATCTGATTTAAAATCTGGTATATAATTTGTGCGGACGAAGTCGCGGGATAACTCTAGTAGGTAATATAACTATAATTTCTATTGTTTTCATACTGTTTTTTATTTGACACGGCACTGGGGGCACACGTTCAATGAAACATTTTCAGGAGTGCGATTTTTGAAACTCCTTCTTTGAACTCAGCAGTTGAAAATGTCAATATTACTATGGAGATATGCATCTTTCTACTGCTGATTTGACATTCAAAAATCATACTCCATGCGTACGATTTTTGAAAGTCAAATGAGCAGTAGAAAAATGAGTATCTCCATACATTTTCAACGGCTGAGTTCAACGTATGAGATTCAAAAATCGCACTCCAGCAGTAGAAAGATGCATATCTCCATAGTTATTTTGACAATTTCAACTGCTGAGCTCAGCGAATGAGATTCAAAAATCGCTCTCCTGGTATCTTATTAATTTACGAGCGTTAACCCGCGACTTTGTCCGCACAAATTATATACCAGATTTTAAGTCAGATCATTAGCTATCAAACAAAAAAAGTTTCATCAAAATCGGTTTAGTAGTTTTGCGTGATACTCGTTCAAACAAACAAACACCCAAACAAACACCCAAACAAACACAAACAGAAAGACAAAAAAATTGGTGAAATGGAATCAGGGACACCTAAAAACCATATCGTAACTTTTTTTTTGTTAATATCTTCAATGTACAGACAAACTTCCTGTTACAGTTTTATAATAGTATAGATTATAATACCGTATACAATACAGTGCACCATGAAAGATGTGTTGACCTTACTGAGTTGAAAATGTGGGGATAATAATTTATTTAAGTATTCGATTGTCCAAGATACCTAGATTCCTAGGTAAAAATATAAGGTCTAACAAAATTAGGTGAAACAATTTTAAGGGGATAATCAGACCATCAAACTGAACAACTTTCTCTATGGGACCAATATTGAAATCGCGAAAAAAAAATCTGCTGTTCCATACAAACCTACTCGACCTAAATGTATGGGACAGCAGATTTTTTTTTCGCGATTTCAATATTGGTCCCATAGAGAAAGTTGTTCAGTTTGATGGTCTGAGCATCCCCTTAAAATAGTTTCACCTAATTTTGTTAGACCTTATATAACTGAACAACTTTCTCTATGGGACCAATATTGAAATCGCGAAAAAAAAATCTGCTGTCCCATACATTTAGGTCGAGTAGGTTTGTATGGAACAGCAGATTTTTTTTTCGCGATTTCAATATTGGTCCCATAGAGAAAGTTGTTCAGTTTGATGGTCTGATTATCCCCTTAAAATTGTTTCACCTAATTTTGTTAGACCTTATATAGAAGCAACGTGCCAGCCACGTGTCTTTATCTGATGTTTATTCGACGTAATTGCAACAATTTGTCATTTCGACTGGAATACGAACAATTCCAGTGTCCGTCGGTTAAACCTATTTATAGAGGCAATAGAGTTATCTCCGCGATACTATCTATATGTATGTGGGAGTAGAGTAGTAGCCTACATAACTACAATCATAAATCTATACTATTATAAAGCTGTAAGAGAAGTGTATCTGTACATTGAAGATATTAACAAAAAAAAAAGTTACGATATGGTCTTTAGGTGTCCCTGATTCCATTTCACCAACTTTTGGATTTTTTGTCTGTCTGTTTGTTTGTGTGTTTGTTTGTTTGTTTGTTTGAACGCAAAAACTACTGAACCGATTTTGATGAAACTTTTTTGTTTGATAGCTTATGATCTGACTTAAAATCTGGTATATAATTTGTGCGGACGAAGTCGCGGGTTAACGCTCGTTCATAATATATTTATAAAGGGTGTTACAAAAGTAAAAATAAACATTTAAAACTTTTAAGGGGGTTGTTGAGACCATCAAACTGAACAACTTTCACTATGGGACCAACATCGAAATCGCGAAAAACAAATCTTTTGTCCCATACATTTAGTTCGAGTAGATCTGTAGTTTAGTATGGAACATCGCAAACGCATCGCATCATGGCGATTATGGCAAATCTCCTCATTTTGGGGGAGGTGTCCAGCAGTGGACGTTTATCGGCTGATATGATAATGATAGAACTTCAGATTTTTTTTCGCGATTTCGATATTGGTCCCATAGTGAAAGTTGTTGAGTTTGATGGTCTTAACCACCCCCTTAAATGTTTATTTGTATTTTTATAACATCCTGTATAGGGTCCTTCTTAATATGCTGACACTTTTTTAAGGGGATGATCAGACCGTCAAACTGAACTTCACTATGGCACCAACATCAAAATTGGAAAAAAAAAATCTGCTCTTCCATACAAAACTGCAAACCTACTCGAGCCAAATTTATGGGACAACTGACTTATAAATAAATTTGTTCAGTTTGATGGTCTGATCATACCCTTAAAAAAGTGTCAGCATATTAAGAAATACTTTATTCCATAATTCCATATCGGGATGAAAATATGAGCAATTCGCGTTACGGCTACTTCGCGCGCTACGGCTAAATACATGCCTTAGTTGGTAATATCCGTATTCCCAAAATAACTTATTATTATATCCCCCCAACAGAAACCAAAATGGCCGTCGAAGGCGTCATGGTCTCCTACAACTACTCAGAAGACGGAGAATTAGCCAACATTCTCACCGTCGCAGCATCAGGCATCAAGTTCTCCCAACGTTGGGTCCTGACCCACGGCTCCATTCTCTCCCCCCTCAAACAAGTTCACGCCATCAAAAACGCCAAAGGAAAACCTATCCTTAACGAGGAATTCTATGACAATTTGCCAGAAATACATGTGACTTGTGAGAAAGGGGCGTCGAAGACACCTAATTTGTATGAGGGAGTGGAGAGATTGAGCCGTGAGAGGAGTTTGGATAACGATGCTGATTTGGAGCATAGCAGTTATCAGATTAGGATTTTGACTGGCAGGTAAGATCTACATCCTGAAAAAAATCTGCCCGCACCGCATCGTATTTTTCCGTCGCTCCATCCTTTTCTGTCACTCGGGAACGTCATTTGCTAGAGCAACTAAAACAGCGGAAACGCGACCGCACGCGGCAGTACCGGCGGCAGTGCTCCGACCTTTCTCGCTCTAGCAAATGACGTTCCTGAGCGACAGAAAAGGATAGTGTGAGAAAATGCGATGCGGTGATGTTAGATGAGGCTCAACCCTTATTCTTGAGTGGGAGTGGCCCACAATGCTCGAAGCGGACCCAGTGCGAATGGTGGAGGCAAGTTAGTGGTTAACCTGACGTAACGAATAGTTACACCGCTATCTGACGGAACTATCCGGGACTGCTTAACGTACCTTCCTAAGCATGGAGACGCTCGATATGAAATACCACTAGACGATCACCCATCCTGACGTTGCTTAACTTCGATAATCGTTCCCAATATCAAAGCTTCACTATGCCATCGATAATTTCAGGATATGCCACGTATGGCAGTGCCCGATCCTGGACCGGTGCGTGGACGATATTCTGTACAGCTGGACCATCGGCCACCGGGACGGAGACGTGGAAAAGCAGACGCAGCTGGGCAAGGCGCTGCTCTCCGTGTTTGTGCTCGTTGATCTGGAGAGCAACGACCGTGGTGAGTGACTTCACTAGGTAGCTGTGGTCCTCACGGTGTAACGTTGGTTTAGTCAGTAGACCATCTTCATCGGCCCCCGGGACGGCGATGTGGAGAAGCAGACGCAGCTAAGCTAGGTGCTGCTCTCCGTGTTTGTGCTTGTTGATCCGTAGGTGAGTGACTTCACTAGGTAGCTCTGGTCCTCACGGTGTAACGTTGGTTTAGTCAGTAGACCATCTTCATCGGCCCCCGGGACGGCGATGTGGAGAAGCAGACGCAGCTAGGCTAGGTGCTGCTAATACTATGAGAGCAAACCGATCGGAGCAAATAAAATATCAGCTGTTCCATACTAAACTGCAATGTCGACGCGCGAGTTCGCGACTCAACTGTATGCAACACCAGTTTTTTTTTTTGCTCCGATCGGTTTGCTCAGTAATAGTTGTTCAGTTTGATGGGTAGACTCTTAGTTTATAAAAGGATGCTTATGACAAGTATTTATTCTGTGCTAATGATATCAATTTCACCCTGTAGAGTCAAAGATTTTGAACACGCTGGCCTTATTTATTGGCAAAACCAAAGGTCCCAACCCAATATAAGGTCTAACAAAATTAGGTGAAACTATTTTAAGGGGATGATCAGACCATCAAACTGAACAACTTTCTCTATGGAACCAGTATCGAAATGGCGAAAAAAAAATCAGCTGTTCCATACAAACCTACTCGACCTAAATGTATGGGACAGCAGATTTTGTTTTGCGATTTCAATATTGGTCCCATAGAGAAAGTTGTTCATCTCCTTAAAATAGTTTCACTTAATTTTGTTAGACCTTATATAGTGGCCCATATCGAGCCCCTAAAAGAAACCCTGTTGGAGCCTTAAAGGGTTGCTTCAGACCATCAAACTGAACAACTTTCACTTCTTCTTCTTATCGTGTGGGCAGAGCCCTGGTGTCAGAGTTTTTTCAGACCGCCTTACAGCCTCTGATGTTATTTTTATATGGAGCCAACATTAAAAAAGTGAAAAAAAAGTCAGCTGTTCCATACAAAACTGCAAACATAACTCGACCGAAATGTATGGGATAGCAGTTTTTTTTCGCGATTTTGATATTGGTCCCATAGAGAAGTTGTTCCGGTTGATGAACCTGAACAACTTTCTCACAGGGTTTTTTTTTACATCCTGTATGAATCTGCACATCATTTCATCAAGGTCGCACGAATCATATACATCATCTCTACAGAAACAAGATAGTTTCTAGTTTTCTACTTCTATTTGTGGTTTTGGCGAAATTCACACCAGTATTTTGAAAGAAAATCAGATTCTCAGAATCTTTACCATTGTTTGTCCACATTTCGTATAATTAGGTACCTTTGACTATTTATTATAAGAACTAGCCTTGCGGTAGCATTTCCCTTCTGCCACGGTATAAAATCAATTAATCATGTGCATTTACATTCAATTTTATACCTTACGAGCGTTAACCTGCGACTTTGTCCGCACAAATTATATACCAGATTTTAAGTCAGATAATAAGCTATCAAACAAAAAATGTTTCATCAAAATCGGTTCAGTAGTTTTTGCGTGATGCTCGTTCGAACAAACAAACAAAGACACAAACAGACAGGCAAAAAATCCAAAAATTGGTGATATGGAATCAGGGATACCTAAAAACCATATCGTAACTTTTTTTTTGTTAATATCTTCAATGTACAGACAAACATCCTGTTACAGTTTTATAATAGTTTAGATTAACTAAACTACACGAAACGAGACAGCCTATAATTGCGAAACAATAATTTCGAACTTAGAACGTTTGGGGTTCACACGAGACTACTTTTCATGATTTTTAACGTTCAAAATTAGAATCTAAAGTTGTGGGAATAAAATCCAAAGTTGCGGATTTCATGTTACCTCGCCCCCCGCAAAAAGTGGCAGAAATGTTCGTTAGTAGAATTACACGCGTAACTAGTCCCTATATAAGTAGTCAAAGTTAGGTACCCAAGAGTGAAACCTAGTTATAATTTTAGACAAATGAAACAACAAAATTACCAAAGAACCTAAATAATGTAATGACAATAATAAATTAACAAACGTACAATTCTGTATTTACTTGTAGTCGTCTCCATCCTTCTTACGTTCTGCGCATACTTTCCTCTCTGTGCCACATGTTGTTATCCAATCTATACAAAAGAATTGAATAAAGTATACTACACTACTGTACAGGGTGTTGAATACGCTCCATACAAACGAAGTCTGGTTATACCTATTTTCAATACTGACCAATGAGGGATTTTCCAGAAGAAAAAAAAGTTAGTTCCTAATTTCTCAATAGATGGCGTTGGCAAGAGAGGGGTCCAATAGGTATGAGCAAAAATATTAATAATAAAAATACACAGTACAAGTTATTACCAATCTGGGTGTTACTGACGACCCGGTTGGTGTAATGATTGCCACGCCGGACTGTCAAACCAGGGTCCTGGGTTCGAGTCCCGGTTCGGTCTTGGATGTTTTATGTTTGTGCCGTTGTTGAATGATTCCCATAACAAAAAGCCTAAGGCTTACTTGGGATCATTACAAAGTATTGCCTGTTCAGGTATCAGACTTGGCTGTATGGGCTTCGTATCCATTTAGAATATACGAACAATATTTAAATTGGTCACTTAACTTTTTAATATAAATAATATGGAAATTGCTTTGCTAATAAAGAGCGAAATTTTTCGTCTATGGCTTTGCTTTTCATTCACGGAATCTGACGTACGATTTAAATATTTCCGGTTTATTTTTATTGAAATTCTCAGTTTCTGTTAGGTTTTTATTGTTTCTCGTTTATTGTTCGTATATTCAAAACGGATACGTACCCCTTCCAGCCACGTCCGATACTCGATTCGTTGTTGACGGACAATAACACCGAGATTGCTAAATAATAAACCAACAACAATAAGAAAGAGTTTGTACTGTGTATTTTTACTATTAATATTAATTAATATAATGCATACCTATTGGACCCCTCTCTGATCAACGCCATCTATCGAGAAATTAGGAACTAAATTTTTTTTTTTGCTCTGGAAAATCCCTCATTGAAAGGCAATACAATTTTTCAGAAACAGTCTAGAAACTAAGCTCTAGGTGTGCTTATATTGTTTGAGATTTTCGTTAAAAATGTTTAGGGGGGAAAGGGTATCACCCGGGAGATTAGAATATTTGATTTATTGATTGATTAGAATACCGGAAAATCCTTTCAAAGTGCTTTTTTTATAATCCTTTCGGAAAGGCAATAGGAACTAGCCCTTAAAGCCTGGTCTTTAGTTTCAATTTCGCTTGTAACCTAACCTAATCTTATACCTAACTCTTGAAATGCGTGGGCGGTACACACTTTCCAATGTTCAAGAGAGTTTTACGCGAAGATCAATCCGAATCAAACGGGAGCGCCTTCTTTATTTGTCACTTTTTTTATTCTTCATTAATGGCACATCGTTAAACTAATTCCACCACATTAACACAATAATAGCCACGAAAAACGAATTTCGAAAATTAAGAATCAAACCCCGTCCTTTTCTTCTCAATTCCCGCGCAAAACTCCCCTTTAAAAGTGTATTTAGAATTTACAGGGTGTTGTGCGCATCGTTTGCCAAAATAAATGGGTCGCCAAGCCCCAGCGGAATTTTTAAGGTGATTTCTTTTTAGTGTTTTTCTCAAAATTTCCGAACGTCAAAGTTCAGCTTGAGTAAAAAAAAAATTATGGGTTCAGACAAGGTTCAAACACTATGGGTACTTCAACAGCTGGCATAGGTATTGTCTACCTTGGAGTACAGGGCCTCTACCCGCACATTCGAACTTCGCTATTGCGTGTACGTTTTCGTTCGAATGTCAACTCTATTACAATGAAGTGCGGACCGAAACAGTGGCGATATATCGAACATTGAAAGTCCGAGTACAAGGCCAGATTGCCTAACAAGCGGTGAAACTTGATAATACTCCTTGGTCGTCGGTAAAGATCGTTCTTCTTTCGTAAATTCCCGTCTTTGTTTTCGACGTTACTTTGTCCCTTTCTAATCCAACGACAAAAATTGTAGCTCCTGTCATACCTGAAGTTACGTCATTGGATAGAAAGGGACACAAAAACGTTGGAAATATCGACGATGGCGACGTACGACAGGCCGAACAATTCCGACTGCGATGGTCAATTTTCTTGTTTCTATGCTTGTAGGGAGGAGTGGCATCCTTTATGATTCTAAAATTTAGACTTACATTACTTGGAAGCGACCTCTTTTTTTTTGTATTGACATTAAGTTAATTTTGGAAGAAGAAAAATATTTACAACATAATTTTGGATTACAATAAAAAAAAAACTAAAAGCGCTCGGGTTCTTACAGTTTTTTAAAAAACTTCTTTTCCTCTTTCTAATGGTAATGAAATGCAATGTGCCATGAAAACCATCCACTAAAGCACTGAATTAGTATTCAGTCCAAAAATCCTCCAAATTTTCTACTAACTCTAAATCTAAGTATTTCTTTTCTTTCATTCATTAATCATTATTTTATTACACATTCAAATTAAAAAAAATTTGGAGGATTTTTGGACTTAGATTACTAAACCTAAGTATTTCTTTTCTTTCATTCATTAATCATTATTTTATTACACATTCAAATTTAAAAAAAATTTGGAGGTTGTAATTGTAAGCTTAAATGCTGACTTTCGGAGTTTTTTGCGAAAAAACACTAAAAAGTTCATAATTATAAATATAAAAAATTCCGTGATGCGGAATTGATGCGACCTCTCCTATTTTGGCAAACGATGCGCCCAACACACTGGGCCATAAATAGGTATGAATTCTGATCCAAAAAAGAAAATACATACAATCCTTAGGATCCCGGACAAAAGAGAAGTCACGCCTCCAGCTGTTGGCTAAGCCCTGGTGGTGAGTCATGGGCGGCATGAAGTTGTAGCATCGGTCGATGGAGTCCTTTTTGATGACGCCGATCATGCCGAGGGCTATGCCTCCGAGTAAGATCGCGTGCTTCGACCCGAGATACGAAGCTAGGATGGGGCCGCAGGCGAAACCTCCTGTGGGATGTATGTAATACCAGAAATATGGATGTACTGGCTACAGGCGCATTCATTGGCTCACAAACTAATGGACGCCAGGTCAAAGACAACATTCTCAAAAAAAAAGTGTCCTTGTAAACGTAAGCACGTTTTAGTTATATAAGGTCTAACAAAATTAGGTGAAACTATTTTAAGGGGATGATCAGACCATCAAACTGAACAACTTTCTCTATGGGACCAATATTGAAATCGCGAAAAAAAATCTGCTGTCCTATACATTTAGGTCGAGTAGGTTTGTATGGAACAGCTGATTTTTTTTTCGCAATTTCGATATTGGTCCCATAGAGAAAGTTGTTCAGTTTGATGGTCTGGGATGATCAGACCTAAAATAGTTTCACCTAATTTTGATAGACCTTATATACAATGAAACTGTTGACATTCTGTTTCATTTTGCTTGCGTAGTTTTTTTTTACAAATTCGTACAGCACAGCGGCACGGCACATAATATAAGGTCCGCCACATACATCCGGAATAAACCTGATTCGGAATTAGATTTCGTATGAAGTGTTGCCGCTTTCAGAGACTTTTTCACTAGATCTAGTGATGCGTTGCCTTTGCGTCACCTTTATGTGAATGTTCTGTTGACAGTAACGAGTTCGAACAGACCGCTCATCATATTCTTTGGGAGTGTGAGCTCTGGTACGCCGAGCGCCAGACCATGCTTGACTCAATAAAATCGTTTTCTGGTGTCCCTTACTACATGGATCTTGTTGCGACTAGGGATAACTTCCGTGCGTTCAGATGTTTTTGCCATACTTATTACTGGAAGCAAAATAGGTCATAGTTTCAGTACAATGTTAGGTTCCTATTGTTTTATTTTGTATTTTTGGTGCTTTTGCGGTCGTGTCTTCAACACTGCCATAAATGATCTCTTGAATTGGCTCTCTAATAGCCATGTTTTGTCCTTCTTATTGCTGTCTCCCGTTTGCAATGGAGGGAAGTCGGATATTTCGTTTTCCTACTCCTCCTATCTTCTTTGATTAATTCATTGCGGGTTCCAAGACAGATTAGAGTCATCCCCCGGGCTCGCTGGACTTCATTGTCCAGTGTTGTGAATGGTCGCCGCTGTTGATCCTGGCTTACAGGAGTTACAGCGGTGGGAATGTGTGGTGGGCCTATGCCCGATTTAAAATAGATCTAGTGATTTTTTGTTGTCTTAGGTGGCATATTTTAAAGTGATTTTTGAGCGTAGGCGTTGATCAGATCGTGACGGTGCAGTTGCGACGTCGCTGCGACATAGTTGCGAAATCGCCTACGCTCAAAAACCGCTTGTGTGGTAATGGTTCATGCCATTTTGTATGCAGATTATGTCTAATTTTAAAACTACTTATCGATAGTCTTTTGATATAATTATAATAGTTGCATTAATATTGGAATACAATTTACAAACCATCATCGTAACATTCCTAACGTCCTGACCACATCACATGATAGTAATTATCAAGTATAGAAATTGTTTGTTTTGTTTTAATAAATACCTAAAAATGCAATTATTGTCATTCATTTGGCGTTTCATACATTTTTATTTTAGGCATTTTTTAAACAGCACTCTAGTATTTTTTGTAACCATAGTTGGAAAAACTGAATCCTGAATCAGGATTCCGGATCGCAATTCCGTCTGTGTGTGGCGGACCTAAGACGTTCGAAGTCTGTCGATCAAACGAAGACTGGCGCGTAATTGTTACTCTTTTTGCGTTTTGTTACTCTTGGGGTTTTTGTTGTTCTCGGGACCGATGTCCATTGTCCAGGTAGTTAACTCATTACCAATACCAACTAACTGGACATCGGGCCCATTGGCTTATCAATGGGCGCTCTACCAAACAAAATCAAATCAATGTACAGGGTGCTAGGGTAAACAATAGCATTATAGGTACCTACTTTAAGAGGCTATGTGAAAAGAATAGGATTCTTCAAAGCGTCATATATCATGAAGTACACACAACACGAAGTGTGTGAACAGTAGGATTATGATTAGCGGATATGTGTAAATTGAACATATAATTGAAGTTTTGATTAGAGCCAAAACACGATTAAGACTCATTTTCTCGATAGAAAAACAAGCCAAAGTAGCCTCCGTCTTTATCGATAAACGCTTGGAACTATTAAACGGTGAATAATAGAAACACGAGACTCGATTTAAAAAAAAGAGATAGATTTTTTACAAATTTTGATTAGAGCAGAATTGAACTTACATAAATAGTACAATCACAATTAAATAAAGTTTGTTTTAGGCTTGCGTCGTTTCAGGCGCGCGCGCCGCCCCATCTCTTTCTCTCGCGTCAGGCAGTAATATAAGCTATCACACGCTTCAATTATTTTTCGACATAGGCCCTTAAAGCGTGATTGTACCCATGATACTGAACAACTTTCCCTAAGAAACGTAAGAATAGGAAATTCGAAATTTTTTTTTCCTTATTTCCTATATGTACAGTAGGTACGTATCTTAGGGAAAGTCGTTCACTTGTTTCTTGTTCTTGTTAGGTATGTATCGAAATATAAGTTCAAGTTATGCGTTTATGTGGTTATAGTTAGCGCTCGGAGTGAAATGTATTTTCGTCACTTTTCAAAAATTTCACTTCAGGGCACTGAATTTAATTTGATTCCTTGTCAAAATACTTATTACGTTTTTGATGAAGAAAACTCTGCAACACAAAATAAGGGTAGGTACACTAGGTACACTACATCTCACCAAGAAAATAATTAACGCCATCATTTTTCTCCCTTATCGCATGAGCAGCGTGCCTGACCACAGAGAAGGTGGCACCCATCGCCGCCAGCGGTATAGTGTGGAACATATACCTGCGGATCGAATACGTTGATTTTAAGAGCCATATCAAACAGGCGATATCGCAATTGCACAGGAACAACGTCGCCACTGAATCGCCGCGATTTTTTCGAAAGTTATCGCCGCCACATCGACGCGTTTCCGCCGCGACTTTGAATGATCTCAGGCCCTGTACCCGGACTTTCGATTTTCGATATATCGCAACGGTTTCGGTCCGATCAGAACTTCATTGTAATACAGTCGTTGACATTGGAAACAAAACGTTCACGCATTTGCGAAGTTCGAATGTCCGGGTACAGGCCCAGAAATATCGCGGCGGTAACACGGCGGTAACGATATCTTTCCGTCAACGCCTATGCTCAAAAATCGATATGGCTCTAACCCTCTAAAGCCCACCAGAGTTATGCTAAGACTTCTTCTTTCGTGTCTGCATAAAGCTCATCAAGTTATCACACACGGCGTCTATAATGCTACCTCCACACGCTTGAGCGAGCTTACGCAAGCCCGCTTTACATCGACTCGTCTGTAAAGTGATTTGTTACTCTATAGTTTACTTTGTAAAAGCGTCAATATACAACGGACTCGCCTAAGCTCGGGCAAGCGTGTGGAGGAAGCATAAGATATCTTAGTCAAGGATGTACTCTTCTAACCCACGCAAGTAGCTAATGGCTTCTTCATTTCTCACTTACACAGGAGCGCGACGTGCTTATATAATTTTGCGCGCGTTAGAAGAGTAGGTACAACTTCGACTATTAATATATTTTATTTATCCACAATGGCAATCGCTAATCAATAGCGAGAAAAAATTCAACATTAAAATCACAGAAAAGAAATTATTTTACTGTAAAATGTTTACCTCGCTTTCTCGCACGGTGGACAAGAACTCTAAAAGGAAATTTGTTTGAGAATATTACACGGCATGAATTACCTTTGCAAAATGTTGCCAAAACCCACGGCATGGGAGTACATCAGGACATCGTACGTAGATGCAATGAGTCCTGTAACGACGCCGTATCGAGTTGTCACTATAACCTGCAATAATTCAAAACTGTAATCCAAATCGTTTCTAAAATGTAGCAGATTTTCATCTTCAAATGATCATCAATATCGTCTGCCTATAAACGTCCCACTGAGGGCACAGGGCCTACTCTCAAGGAGACCTCCTCAGAAGTCGACAAGGATGGTATGGGCGTCAGCCGCGAGCCCGCGGATTGGTATACTTCACAAAACGCATCAGAATTTATCCGTCTTCAAATAAAGTCTGTAAAATAGTCAAAATACTTAGATTTTTGCACGGCTAACAATTTTCTAGCTGCCTTTTAACTGGCTAAGATATTCGCCCATCATTTACGAAGAGATATTTGCTGACGAATGCTAATCTGAGTCGTATCGTGTACACAATGTAGGCACAGTAGTAAGCAATAAGTTTACATTCAATCAAAGCGATGTTTTATTCCGCAAAATGATTGATAGAAACTGAAGATGAGGAAGAAGAAAAAGCGAGTGTTGCCTTTTTGAGTCAGCTCCAAAAGCTCGTTTAAAACATGAGCCTGCCGATCTTCTAGGGGCGCATAGGCAGACAAGGAGCTGAATTCGATGGTCTTGTACCTGGAGCGATACCAAGCAGATAGATCGGGACACAGGAGTGGCGAAGAGTTATGAGGGCCCTTTTATCCCCGAAGGATAACATCATTCCAAACCTTGGTAGTAAGATCGCAGCCGTCTGGGCTGTCGTAGTATCTCGAATAATTACGAGGTTCTCCCTGATTGCACGTGCATGGCATCGTAATTTAACTGTAGAATTATATCGTTTATTAATTATTTAAACGAATTATGACTACTAGTTATTTATAAAAACATACCGATTCTGTCAATTTGACAATAGCATTTTTATTTTCTGCCACTGATTGTCAAAATGGTTCAAAAGAGATTTTAAACACAATTGCAAAGAAAAAAGGAATAAAATGGAAGGTTATATTAGGCTGGGGAAAAAGTTTCTTCGCATTTTTTAAGAAAATTCAAAACATTTTTTAATATAGGTTATTTACATTTAACTAAAGTATGTAGGTACCATTTTGTTCGATAACTTTTTGCCATCTTGTAGGTAGGGATGATCCCATTGCTATAGAAATTTTGGGGCTTCTGATCATGGGCGACAAGTAGTTTTGGCAGTCCTCTCGTGATGTTAACCTGACACTGCCTAAAGAATTCTGAAGAGACTGAAAAAGGTGGAAATCTGAAGGTGCAAGGTCAGGACTATACGGCGGATGCATTAACACCTCCAAGCCAAGCTCTCTTAATTTTTGCTGAGTGGCTAAAGATGTGTGAGGTCTAGCGTTATCATGATGAAAAACCACACCCCTTCTGTTGATTAATTCCGGCCGCTTTCTCTCAACTTCTTGCTTTAATCTCATCAGTTGTTCGCAGTAGAGTTCAGAATCGATGGTCCTGCCTGGTGGTAACAGCTCATAATGAATAATGCCCTTCCAATCCCACCACACACACAGCATCACCTTGTTGCGAGTTAACCCGGGTTTCGCCACAGTCTGTGAAGCCTGACCGGCCTTTGACCACGACCTTTTTCGCACGTTCTTATCGTACGTGATCCACTTTTCATCACCAGTTATCAGCTTCTTCAAAAATGGTTCGGTTTCATTACGTCGTAATAAAGAATCACAAATGAGTACACGGTTCATTAGGTTTCTTTCAGTGAGCTCGTGAGGTACCCAAATATCGAGCTTTTTTGTGTACCCAGTTTTTTTTTTCAAATGCGCCAAAACTGTTTTGTGGTCAATTCCCAGTTCTTCAGCTACGTCGTAACTACTGATATGCCGATCTTGTTCCACTTTTTCAAAAATGCCATCCATTTTTCATACATACTATAATGCGAAAAGACTTTTTCCCCAACCTATTATAACCAGGGAGGTACAGTCAAGAGCACGTCAAGCTTGACACTTTGGACTTTGTACCGTTCTTGTTTAGTGCGCCATAAGCGTTACAATCGAACTGCAAGTGTAAAGCTTTATGTGCTCTTGACTTTACCATAGGTATTATAATAAATATAACAATTCTCTACTAGCGACAAAGTGGAAGAGGATGACATATTGCGCCGACCCCAAATAATGGGAAATGGGCAAGAGAATGAAGATGATGATACTAGCGACAAAATGGGCAAGTAAGAAACCTTACTCCCTTTATGAAGAAACCCTTTCACTCTCGCGTGAGTGAGACGTGGCAAGCCATAGCCGAGAGCCGTAACTAAGAGCGAGCGAGACGAGGTGAGAGCACGGTGTACACATTCGTTCTCAGCCTCACAATTCAGCGGTATATATGGTCGTACCTATTATGTTTCAGGTCTGAAGGCGCTCAGGCCGCTGTCCGAACTCTTCGATATGGTGCGACCACCACCCGGACGAGGATCCACAGTGGAAGTTCATTCTACTCCTTTTGGATGTGAGGTAGGTCAACAATCAACATCTTATTTGAGAGCTACAATCCTGTCTTTTGTCTTGTAAATGCATTGACACACTAATCTTTTTCTTCAACTCGAAATTAACTCACAGTCTAGGCTTTCCTCGACCTCTTTTCCCTATATTCCATTTGAATGTACCTATTCTTCGAGTGTCCAATTATTTGAGCATTTTTGGTTGAGGTGGGTACAGTTTTTATTATGTAGAGTGTGAGTTTATGGTTTGCCATATTCTATCTCAGGCGTCAGGAGTACTGACTCTTACTTTTTCGTTATTAATATTGTGTAACCCCCCAAGAAAATAACACAAGAAAAATAGATTTAAACTTTTAACGGAACTTTTATTTAAACTTTAATTAATATTTAATAGGTACAACGGACAGAGTTTCTGCTTACACTTCTATTCGCAACTTTATTATAACGACGACTGGCCGTGTCAGGGCCGATGGTGGACTTTTAAGCCCTCGATGTCAATTCCCTCCCCTTACAGTTTGCAAGTGTTGCCAGATATTAGCAAATATTTGTAACTAGTATTTCAGTAACAGTTATTATGGATACAGTGACTAGTGTACAGTGGCTGGACTATTATTTATTAGGGGCTTATTATTTATAGATATTACTGGTTGTCTATAATAACTGTTACAATTGTTAGGTCGTTGATGTGTCCAGGTATTTCTGAACGCAGTAACACGAGGGTCAGTCTGCGGCGTCGTGGGCAAGAGACCGTCGCTTCTTCTCACTGACGCAGCCACTGCTCTCGGCTCAGAGGGCGGTCCAGTCTTCACTGAAGGTCCGACGTGAGTATTCTTCTAAGATCAAGTGATGGAAGTACCTAAGTAATACGCTGGTAATTTAGGGTCCGTTCATCATCCGTAAGACGTCGACTGCTGGAAAACCCGTATTGGTGATCTATTGCCAGCTCAAGCGTGACGAGATCTCATGTAGGGTGGAAACAATACAAAACTTATCGACTCTTTGCTATATATTGTTCAAGATCATTTGTGAAGAATCAGTCGAATAAAGTACATCGCCATTCCGAGCTAATTTTGTGACTGTCATCTGGATGTAGACTGACTTCCTATTGCAAGTGGTGCGTTCAGATGCATCTGTTTTACTCTTTCTCCGCTCTCTTGTCCGTGCCTCTTATGTTATCTTCTAAGTCTTGACTATTAACAGCAACCGTCATCATCATCATCATCTCTGATAGATAGAGTCCACTGCTGGACATAGGCCTCCCCAATACGATCGTTCCTGCGCTCGCCTTGTCCAATTGATTCTTGCACCCTTCACTAGGTCATCGGTCCACCTTGTGAGGGTTCCTACCCACGCTGCGCTTTCTCGTTCGCGGTCGCCACTCGAGAACTCTTCTGCCCCATCGGACATCGGGTCTGTGAACAATGTGCCCCGCTCATTGCCACTTCAGTTAATCAATTCTTTGGGCTATATCGGCTACTCTGATCTGAACCATAACAGCAGCAGTGATCGTTTCTGATTTCAGTAAAGAGCTGATAGGGACGGTGGTGTGCAGCGTGTCTTGGTGGAGGGGAGAATGGGTAGGCCTCACGTTGATGGCCCCGCTAGTGTCGGTGCTGGCTGCCAAGCTGAGGGTGGCCCCGCCGCGGGTACAGAGGCCTTTGTCTACGGGGCCACATCGGGATATACTTGGTGCGTCTGTTTATTTTAAATCCTGCTCCTGTGCTCACGACTACAATCCCCGAAGGATTAGTCAGATATTTAGGTGACCATTTTAGGTGACTTTGGGGGATATCCCGCTACTAAAAAAAGTTGGCGGTCACGGGACGGCAGAAGTGAAACTTCCACTGCTGTCAAATTTTAATGTCGAACTTCCGTCACATGAAAAGGTTGCGGATGCGAATTTCAAACCTCTCCCATAATAAGTGTCATTTCAAAATCTCGCCTCAAGGCGAGTTGCCACTCCTTCAAATCGGTAGAGGTCATGACGCCACCGAGACAGGGCGAGCTTGTCATGTAGAAAAAAGGCACGCCCGGATTGGCAAATCATGAAGGTGAGGGGCGAGGGGAAGTGATGAAATGTATAATTTGTAATATTTTTTGTGATCCGATCCGCATCCGTGTACCTACCATTACCTTGCAACTCGCTTGTCTTAGTAGCGACAAAAACGAAGCTATGCTACGTACTATAAGGTTTATATTAGTGTTACTTTGACTATCCGCCACCGCCACGTCTCTTCTGTGTACAGCACCAAAGTCATTTAGGTTAGAGATTATAATAGTGCGCATAATAATGTAATTGTAATGCGTTTGCAGATCGAATAGACAGGACTACAGTGCTAGTAAGATGCGGCACGGCCTGGGGCACAGGGTTATATCTCGGTGGAGGTTATGTCGTCACTTGCGCACACGTCGTTAAACACGTAAGTCCGTCTGTTACATTTTTTTCCACAGATGGCCTCATCCACAACTGCGCATGTTTCAGCAACTAAGCCAACAGATGGCGATAGGGCGATACCGTCGCCCTCGGAAATATGCTCTATACAAAGATAACTTTTATACCATACTACAAATAAGGTTCACAATCGAATGCAAAATGTAAATCGCGAAAGAGAAATAATCAAAATTCAAAGAGATTCGATGTAATATACTCCGGCCCCCAGGCATCTTACCGAGCCTGGCGGAATATCTTTCCTTTTCAATTGAGGGTCATTCCCATGCATTGTGCATGCGTTCAGCTTAAAATAGGACCAAATCCAGGCGTGTGTCGTAATAGGGACTAATTCCTTCAGACTATCGTCAACATCTCTGATCGGTCGGTTATAGTCACTGTATCCGACCCCACCTCGGATCGAATCGGTTTTCCATTCTTTCAGATTCAGGAGGGTAAGGACCCATTTCACTATGCCATTCAATATTGTACCTACCTATTGCTCGCACTGCGTTCTCTCGCGTACATAACATGCAGACTTTTACAAGTAGGCATGTTATGTACGGTGGTCAAAATGGTGGTCACCGTTTTGAGTCATGATGTGAAAAAATTCAAGCTCGCTTCGCTCGCTCAGTTCTTTGTTATACGGGGTATACGGGGTTAATTTCCTACAAGGGTCCCAAAACTATTGCCCTTGAAAACTTCTACCTAGAAAAAGGATTTTACCTAATTAAGTTCCAATTCGAAGTCCCAATAACTGTATTAGTCTTTTCCTTTCTCCCACCTTAAGGGCCTATGTCGAAAAATAATTGAAGCGAAATGGGCGTGTGATAGCTTATATTACTGCGTGATGCGAGAGAAAGAGATGGGGCGGCGCGCGCGCCTGAAACGACGCAAGCGTAAAACAAACTTTATTTAATTGTGATTGTATTTATGTAAGTTCAATTCTGCTCTAATCAAAATTTGTAAAATATTAATCTCTTTTTTAAAATCAAGTCTCGTGTTTCTATTATTCACCGTTTAGCACTTTCAAGTGTTTATCGATAAAGACGGAGGCTACTTTGGCTTGTTTTACTATAGAGAAAATGTGTCTTAATCGTGTTTTGGCTCTAATCAAAACTTCAATTATATGTTTATTCATTTACACATATCCGCTAATCATACTCCTACTGTTAGTACTTCATGATATATGACGCTTTGAAGAATCCTATTTTTTTCCCATAGCCTCTTAATCTTTCTATGCTCTATTTTGTTTTGTTTAAAAGATGTGTCTTTTAGAGTTTCTGGCCGCATCTTCTCTGCAACGGAAGAACTTCCGACGCGGTGGTAGAGTCAAAAAAATTTCGTCAGACAGCTATTATTATTTTGAATAAACATTAAGAGTTTTATTAATGAATCGCACTTATCGCTAAAATAAACGCAAAATATGTATATCATTTTTTTCAACAGTATTCTACCTATAAAATATCGTTGTACTGCCAAGGAGTAAAGGAGACAGCGATAATGAGATACAAGACGGCGGACGACAAGGCTTACGACCTAGCGCTGCTCTACACCAACCCGCAGTATTGGAACCAGCTCACTCCCGCCGTTTTCTCTCATGATCCTGCTGAGAAAGGTAATAAGACTGAACAACTTATTTTTCTTTAACATTTTATTTATCTCGCTTTAAAAATAAAATTCTATAAGATGACTATAAGTCCGTGTGGTGTCAGCTAAGAATACCACCATCCCATTTTCTCCCGTGGGTGTCGTAAAAGGCGACTAAGGGATCTACTGAAGGATGGGCAGCAGCATCCTCTGAGTACACACATTGATTCGATCCAACTGCGATCGCCACCCCAAGCGTGGAGATTATGGCAAATCCCCCCATTTTGGGGAGGCTTATGTCCAGCAGTGGACGTTTAATGGCTGATATGATGATGATGATGAAGTTGACTATAAAGCTTGTTTTTCGCCAAAGCGTGCCAACTGGACCCTACTAAGCCTACGTTGTTGTCTGTCCGTCCGTCCGTCCTAACTCCAAAGGGCCGTATTTTGAACCGTAATACGTAGCGAGATGACTTTTGTACAGAAGAATGTTTTATTATTTTGGATTTGCTAACAAATAATAAAAAAAAGGAAACAACCTGACGGGGGTTCAGTACATTCAAAAAACATGCTCTTTCAAAGGTTTTTGTTTATTTCTATCATAAAATGGCAATACATAGGGTACAAAAGCGTCAAATATAGGTGTGATTATATAGCATACTCTAACATAAATCAATAAATAATTAAAACCGGCCAAACGTGTGTCAGGGCTAAGGATTCCAGACAAAAATATTTTGTGTGTGTGTATAATATGGTGTTACGGAACCCTAGGTGCGTGAATCCGACTCGCACTTGGCCCGTTCTCTTTTCAGTTAATTATTTTATGACCAGGTGTTTTTTTTTTCACAAAGTAAGTTAATAGCAACAACAGGAGAGAAGCTGCTGCCATCATCAGACCAATCACGGGGCACCACGCCACAGGTACGATGATGCACAAGATGCAGCTCACCCCAGACCCCAGCTGCAGAGCGTGCGGAGAGGAGGATGAAACCATGGAACATAATATCCTTTGTGACTGTGATGTCAAGGCGGTTAAACGCGTGCCTCCTGGAGATAGTCATCCAAAACCGGGAGACTACAGGTTTCTTCCCCTGAATGGAATTGCCTCCCTTATTTACCACGTTTTTGAAGGGGGAAAAAATAAATTTATACGGAGGGGCCGACACAAAAGATCCCATTGAGTCGATGTATGCTGCTAGGAACAATGTTCCTTGTATTTCTGGCTTGCCAGCCCCATGATAAGATAAGTTATAGCTTGTAGGACCCCCCCCCCCTGGGTAAGGTCTTAGTAATTTAATTTATTTGCCAGGTGAATCGGTGCTAGCGGCAGGCTACCCGTACTTCAACGAGAACAACCTGGAGGACCTGAAGCCGACGGTGACGACGGGCCACATCAACAACGCCTCCCCCTCGATGATACAGACCTCCTGCTGCGTCCAGTCTGGGTTCAGGTGAGTCAGTGCTAGCAGCAGACTTGTACTGCTATGAGAACAACCTGAAGCTGCAGCCGACGGTGACGACGGGGCATATCAACAACGCCTTCCTCCATGATACAGACCTCCTGCTGCGTCCAGTCTGGATTCAGGTGAGTCAGTGCGTGTCAGTGCTAGCGGCAGACTTGTACTGCAATGAGAACAACCTGGAGCTGAAGCCGAGAGTGACGACGGGCCACATCAACAACGCCTCCCTCCCATGATACAGACCTCCTGCTGCGTCCAGTCTGGATTCAGGTGAGTCGGTGCTAGCGGCAGACTTGTACTGCTATGAGAACAAACTGGAGCAGCTTAACCCGACCGACGACACTGAATATATAAGAGTACAACCGACGAGCCGGAAAACCGGGGCCCAGGGCCGGGAGGCAGGCTGAGGGGCGCCAAAATGAAAAGTTTGACTACAATTTATTGCAACTAAGTACAACAATTACTTGAAAACTGCGAAAAAATCTCGAGCTTGCTTCGCTCTCTCCGGGTTTTGGATATTATTGCAACGACCTAACCTGGACCTGGGCTGTTTATACCACCATACTCTACTATAATCTATCGCGCTATACTGCGCAGTATCTTATAGCGGCTGTCTGTGACGGGCTTAAATGTCTAATTGAAAGATCTTCTTATACAGGGTGTAAGGAAAAAATATCTTTACCCTTTAAACTACATACTCTACCCATCAAACTGAACTACTCTTACTATGGGAGCAAACCAGTCAGAGCAAAAAAAAAACTAATATCTATTTTTTACCAACAGTGGAGGCCCAATATTCAGGCTGACGCAGTCCAGATCCCACGTGGAAGTGCTAGGTATTATAGTAAGTAATGCCAAGACGGAGACCGGAGCATGCTACCCTTATATCAACATGGCCGTACCTACCAAAGCGTTCATACATTTACTCCAGAACTTTATTAACGACAAAGGTAAATACAAGATATTCATACATCTAGTTAGTCCAACAGGTGTTAAGCCGTGCAGCGGGGGAATGCCGCAGACATAATGGGCACTTTTGGTTTGGGCACAGTTTGAGAAAGAGTATCTAGTACTATATGAGCTGTGGTCGTTTGACGGGTACAGTAGTACCAGGTTAATAAGTCTCCCCGATGTACCTACGCAGTAAAAAATTGTAATAGCGCGCGAAATTATATTGACCAATCAGGATGTGCCACCTTCAATCCGTTTACGCTATTGACTAATTTGTTTTCCCGCTCTTTTCGCTGCTATCCGATTTGCACCCTTTGATTACTAAATGACTTCGGGTTTTGTCGGGGACTCGGTCCAGCCTAGCTAGCATGCCACCCACGACAAAGCGTTTTAACGAGAAAAACGTCATGCGCGCTCTATCTGGCCTACGTAAAATAATAAAGATGGAGGCACATCTCGATTTTTGTCGTTTTCTCGGGGGTGGCATGCTAGCTAGGCTGCTCTGCGCAAACGAAGATTGACGAGCAGAATTATTTTCCTGGTCGTTCTGTAATCGATCTCGCCCGGGGATTCTTTAGCACTCCTGACCCCAGTACTACTCTGCTGGCTTCCATCAACTCCAGAGCAGCAGCTCAAGCTGGAGTCGCTGGGAACTTGGGGCCTGTTGTATAGGGTTGCTCAGCATTGTTTTGGGTTGTTTATTATTAGAGGGGGTTTGGACCGTAGCCCAGCACGCTGGTCCAATGCGGGTCCAATTGCCATTTTTCTTTTGGTTTTCTAGAGGATCAATAGATGCGCTAC
Source organism: Agonopterix arenella (assembly GCA_927399405.1). Taxonomy (NCBI): domain Eukaryota; kingdom Metazoa; phylum Arthropoda; class Insecta; order Lepidoptera; family Depressariidae; genus Agonopterix; species Agonopterix arenella. Next base: position 14,715,296 of record OV656708.1, on the reverse strand, counting down.
AGTCTGTGAGAATAAAGGTCAAAATTTCAAAAAGTGTTTCTTTAAAATAATAGAGGGTGCCAACGCATCTTTTTATGGAATATTTCTTAATTGAAACTGTTTACGTCTGACATGGATGTGTAGGCTCGATAACTTGGCTTTTAAAAAAAGAAGGCATAGTTTTGACATGATTTAGACAGGAGCGATAAAAATGCCATCCGTCGAGCTTTTTATGAACTAAATTTAAAAAAGTAAATAAAAAAGCTCATTGCATTGCATAGAGGGGATGGGAGGCATTTGCCCAGCAGTAGGACACAAAACAGGCTAAATAAAAAAACTAGTTTGTACTACATACAGTACGGACACTCCCTGCCACCAATTTTAACTTCACCTCCGCTTTGAAGGAAGCGTGGCGGAAAATGTAGGCAATGGCGGATTTCTGTCTCGCTTGCACTCAGTATCGCACATGCTTAGGTAACTCTTCTTGTAAATTTTTCGCATTTGTATGAAATGACAGCAGCATTCCCAATGTGTGGTTTGGGAATGCTGCTGGCATTTCCAGAATTTTTAGAAATAAATTAATTTTTTATGTCATTTAAATATTTTGTTGCGATTAAGTTTTAGGATAGGTATGTTAAAATTATCTATCTAAATCTATACTCTATACTTTATACTTTTACTTTATTTTTATTTTATTTATATTTTATTTTATTTTATCTAAACTATTATAAAACAGTAACAGGAAGTGTGTCTGTACATTGAAGATATTAACAAAAAAAAAGTTACGATGTGGTTTTTAGGTATCCCTGATTCCATATCAGCAATTTTTGAATTTTTTGGCTGTCTGTTTGTTTGTTTGTGTTTGTTTGTTTGAACGAGCATCACGCAAAAACTACTGAACCGATTTTGATGAAACTTTTTTGTTTGATAGCTAATGATCTTACTTAAAATCTGGTATATAATTTGTGCGGACAAAGTCGCGGGTTAACGCTCGTACTATTATAAAACTGTTAATTTAAAAAAAGAAGTTTTTTTTTTGATCGAGCATCACGCGAAATCTACTGAACCGATTTTGGTGAAACTTTTTTTGTTTGATACCTTATGATCTGACTTAAAATCTGGTATATAATTTGTGCGGACGGTCGCGGGTTAATGCTAGTGCTAGTAATTAATAAAATTGATGTGTGCATCTCTCTTCTAATTCTAGCCTGTAGTTAAATATTTTTAGATCAGTCATAAACGAAAAATTTTTCTTTCTACGATCATGGTGTACTCTATACTATTATAAAACTGTAACAGGAAGTTTGTCTGTACATTGAAGATATTAACAAAACAAAAGTTACGATATGGTTTTTAGGTGTCCCTGATTCCATTTCACCAATTTTTTGATTTTTAGTCTGTCTGTTTGTTTGTGTGTTTGTTTGTGTGTTTGTTTGTTTGTTTGTTTGTTTGAACGAGTATCACGCAAAAACTACTGAACCGATTTTGATGAAACTTTTTTTGTTTGATAGCTTATGATCTGACTTAAAATCTGGTATATAATTTGTGCGGACGAAGTCGCGGGTTAACGCTCGTTTATTATAAAAGTCCATATTAAGATATACCACGGAATATGTAATAGTATATAGTTCTAGCCAAGTTCTAGCTATACAAAAACAAAAAAGTGTCCAGGTTTCGTCCAGATTAACCTGGCACGTGGTAAAGCTGGTGATCCCTTTCGCTCGGTTTCCAAGTTAAACTGGAGAACTTCTCACATGTTAGGATTCATACTGGCTACAAAATGATTTCTATTTTATTTCAGATGAGACAAAATTAAGGGCTATTGAGAACGATAAAGAGATGATCCAGTCTCAATGGAGGCTAATGCCTTATAGATCTAAGATTTGATGAAAGAAATAGCCTTGTCTAGGCTACCTACGTTGTATCTGTACCTACTACCTACCTAACCTACGCAACTATGGTAAAATTTTATTTTGTACGAGTTTTATTATTTTTATACATTTCTGGTCATGATTATAATTTATATTTTTAATTTAATGAATAAAGGTTAATTACGTTATGAACTTTTTTTTACTAAACATTAGGTAGGTACCTACCTATTTATAGTCATGGAATTAAGAATTTAACCGCAATAACCTTCGAAGCTTCTTGATCACGATAATAATATCACAGAGTACATAATATGATGTTTCGAACTCCAAACACGAAGTTTGCAAGCAGGCACGTATCCAAACTTTTGTTTCGGGGGGGATATTCATAGAAAAACAATGAATAAGTAAGGTCTTTAATGTTAAAAGATTTGGTTATTAATGAAATTTATTAGAATTCAATTAATTTATCTAAACTATTTAATAATTTATTTAATTATATATTTATTAATTCATCTAATTTATAAAACTGTAGCAGAAAGTTAGTCTGTACATTGAAGATAGTAACAAAAAAAAGTTGCGATATGGTTTTTAGGTGTCCCTGGTTCCATTACACCAATTTTTGGATTTTTTGTCTGTCTGTTTGAACGAGTATCACGCAAAAACTACTGAACCGATTTTGATAAAACTTTTTTTTGTTTGATAGCTTATGATCTGACTTAAAATCTGGTATATAATTTGTGCGGACAAAGTCGCGGGTTAACGCTCGTAAATAAATAAAACAGTAAATCGGACAGCACATGCGTCGTCAAAAACAAAAACAGTCATAAATCAGCAACATGCTTCGTCAAAGCAATGAAATACAAGCTCAGTCAAATAACCCGCCCCTTGTCGATCCCGGCGCAAAGGAGCCCATTATGCTAGCAGCGTTGCCACGTTGAATTGCTATGGCTAGTCTTTGCACCAGAAACGACCCGGAACGGGGGTCACAATTTCGCTCCCTTAGTCGACGGCTAACCTTCGCAACGAAGGTCTTAGCCTCGGCAGCCCAAACCCCCGTGGTCTCAACGGCGACAGGTACAAAAAAAAACGAAGGTCTTTAATAACTTTTCCTTACAAATATTCGGATTTCGGGGGGGGGGGGGGGGGGGGGGATTAAACCCACCTATCCCCAATATGTTTCCAGCACGATATTACCTAAGTATATTGTCCAATCCTCCTCCATCCAGGAAGCTGGAAATAGGTATTAAATCCATGCCTCCATCCTTTAATTTTTACTTTCTCTTTTTTTTACATGTATTCCAAACTTAGATTAAAAACTTTTCGCTTACGCTGAAAGATTTAGCCAAGAAATGAGATAAAGATTACCAAGAAGTCTGTGGATTACCTACAGTTTACTATTTTTGGTTTAATGTCAAGGCATCATCTTCTCGTTGACCCAGCGTAAGCGAAAAATTCTTGATCTATGCGTTGACCATTTATGAAGAAAAAAAATTAATATTATATATAGAAGATGATTAGAAGCTATTTTAATTACTTAAGTTAAAGAATCTTATATTTGCTTTTAATTAGAATTAGAATTGTGTTGTTTAGTGATATATTTGGCAACAGTAAATAGGAAAGGGTTAGGGTGACCGATGGCGCGTAAAGGACAGGTTTCCATCCAAGATTCTGTAGAAACTGACGAGGAGTTCGAAGCTTATTTGGAATCTCATTTTAACCATCTCATCTGTAAGTATGATAAGTATTAGAATACTTTTAGCTACCTACTTAATTCCTTAATAAATACTGTGCTTTATCGATCTTAAGTAACACCCATAAGTGGCATCCTTAGGTGGCAACAAACTCAGACCGAGAGTCTTCTTACATTCTTAGCGTATCCAGGATATGCACACGACTATATTCCCCGAGGGGGTAGTCAGAGATACTCTGAAAACTCAGAACATCCACGTTTCACTTGTAGTACCGAAACTATATCCAGTTTGACAGGGAGTAAGCCCGTCTCTCTGCTCATTATCCATTGCAGTATCAGAACTCAACGTTCTAATAATCTTTAGTACTACGCAAGCATTGTAAACTATTTACACATAATATATCGACTGGCTTTCAGCCTCATAATATATTGAATCCTTAGTGTCGCGAGCAATGTCTTCCGTTTTTGCGCATAATGCTGCGACACTGGCCCCGCCCCCATTTCACATCTCCCTTTAATGTTTGTGATCTGTGGTACGATGCATGCTTTGAAATTGAATTATGCTGGTTTCCCCATGATGTTTTCCTTCACCGAAAAGCAAGTGGTACTACAAATTGTACATAAATTCCGAAAAACTCATTGTATTATAAGAGATAAGTGTACTTTTTGCAACCATCAGCAGCAAGTCTGATTCAGTTTTAATGGGGTGTAGAGCGTCTTTGTGATGGAGTGGACTAGTTCTGCCTGCATAACTCCAGTCGGTTTAGAAGTTAGTGATGTTTAAAGGTCAGTAAAAATTAACGATCAGCTGCTGATCGTATGATATTATTGTAGTGCACTATAGCTATGTGAACAGTACAAAAACTGACATGAACTGCCAGTCGGTTTAAGCGATACAGCGGTTCAAAGGTCGGACCTTTGAACGGCTTTAACTCCTAAACCGATGTTAAATCATATCAGTTTTTGTACTGTTCACATAGCTAAAGTGCATACTATAATAATATCATACGATCAGTAGCTGATCGTTAATTTTTTACTGACCTTTAAACATCACTAACTTCTAAACCGACTGGAGTTATGCAAGCAGACCTGGTCCATCCCCATCACAGAGATGTTCTACACCCCATAAACACTGAATCAGCCTTGCAGCTGATGGTTGCCAAAAGTACACTTATCTCTTAGTCTATTGGTACGAGTCTGCCTGGACGGGGATCGAACCATCGACGCCTGCACGGCAGGCAAAGTTACTCGCCACTGGCACACCATGGTTTGTTCTTTAATTTTTATTTCTATTATATTAATTTTTATTTCTTTCTAATATTTTTTAATATTTGTGTGCCGAAGGTATGGAAGTATACTCAGATTTCTGTGGTCCTTGCTTGGCAACCGGCAATGCTGTCAGGAAAGGCAAACTCGAATTGGGAGGAGATGCGATCGCTATGGTGAAGGTAAATTCATCACTATCACTACATTACATAGTATAAAACAAAGTCGGTTCCCGCTGTCTGTCTGTCTGTCCCTATGTATACAGGAAACGCGAAAACAAATCAGTTGTCCTATACATATAAATAAATAAAATAAATAATTCTTTATTTCGAAAACTGCATGTACCTACCGACTAAAATGTAGGCTCCATAGTGAAAGTTGTTCATTTGATGGTCTGATCATCACCTTAAAATAATTTTACCTAATTTTGTTAGACCTTATATTGGGTTGGGACCTTTGGATTTGCCAATAAATAAGGCCAGCGTGTTCAAAATCTTTGACTCTACAGGGTGAAATTGATATCATAAGCACAGAATAAATACTTGTCATTAGCATCCTTTTATAAACTAAGAGTCTACCCATCAAACTGAACAACTATTACTGAGCAAACTATATCAGCATTGCACCCATGCGAAGCCGGGCGGGTCACTAGTTAAAGTTAAACAAAAGAAAGAAAAAAAGGAGATTCCGTCAGTCAAAGATTATTTTTATAAAAATAATGTCTTATATTGTTTTTAAGATTATTTGTGCAGAGGCTTGGACTTTTAATCATATGAGTCCGGGTTCGAATCCGCACGGATGACATGTAGGTGGGTGTGGGTACACCTGGCGACAGATCAACCTACCCTGTTAATTTAAACAGGCTGATGATGTTTTATTTCACATGAGAAAATTAGTTTTTGCCCAGATCACCTTTGTAATAAATGTTGCAGGCCCTGTCAGACCATATAACCGTTCTGGAGAGATTCCAAAATAAGAGCGAACCAGTTTTCCTCTTTATTCAGGTAAGGTATGGGTCATAATTAAAGGTAGGTACACTAGTACCAGGTTTATAAGTCTCACCAATGTACACACGGCGACACATCAAGCTATAAAAAATCAAAATAAGCTGGCCGTGCGTAGTTCAAGTAACGTATAACGTCGCGCGGCCAGCTTATGTTGGTTTTGTATAGCTTGACGTGTCGCCGTGTGTACCTACGCAGTTGACAAATTTTAGTATTTTGTCTGTTTGTTTGTTTGATCGAGCATCACGCAAAAACTTCTGAACCGAATTTGATGAAACTTTTTTTGTTTGATAGCTTATGATCTGACTTAAAATCTGGTAAATAATTTGTTCGGACGAAGTCGCAGGTTAACTCTAGTTCCAACTAAAATTAATGTTCAAATTGGCACAAACAGAAAGGCAAACTAACCCGCGCTATTTTCGGATCGAACGGTATTGAGCTGTGCGCGTCCATCGAGGAGGAACTTGGACATATGAAGAAGGAGACGGAAACAGGCATTCCTGTGCGCAAGTTTGAGATATCTGAGAGGCTGCCATCCGAGGCGGTACGTAAAACCTTAGTACTGTCAGTACCATACAAATCTAACCCCCTTACGCATTGACTTACCAGCTACTGGACGTAGGGTCCGCGCTCAAAAGTGTCCGAACCAAAAGAGCACCAAATCGTAAAGATAAGATAAGATAAATGTTTATTTTATTTTTTGCTTAAAACAATTACATTAAGCGGTAGACCAAAAACGTGGCAAGTCTGATACGCGAGGTCTACGATTGGGAATAAGAGAACTAATTACGCGACAGTCTTCGTTCGACGTGCCGTGCCGCGATGGGGGAGTTGGATATAAAACAGTTTCGGCACTTTCAATGTTTTTAGTTGGTTTATATTACTACACGTATTTAGGTTTGTGTAGGTTAGTCTCGGCCACTTTTTTCGAGAATTTTGTACTAGACCCAGCGTCCATTTTTTTGTATGTCAATGCCCTTGCACTTATAAAACCCAAAAATCTTTCTAAATCTCTTCGCTTATAAATATAAGAGAGTGAGATTCCCGACTAGAGCTTGAAATACCGGTAATTTTTACGGAACCGGTACCATTGGCGTTTGTGCAATACCGGTACTATGATACCGGTGCCGCTACAGGTACCCGTCTGGAACTGGTACCCAGGTATCGAAATAGCAAGAAATGCTAAGTACCGGTACAGAACCTGAACTTTTGGTATCTACAGGTACCAAGGTCCAAGCCCTGTTTCTGACCCCTTTTCATAGGTATGTTAAACTAATAATTACCAACAAAATTCAAGGCAAAACTAGAAGAGGATATGAAAGTGGAGGAAGAGTACCGCGAGGCCGCTGAGCGCCTGCGCGTGCTGACGCTGGCCTCTCGCAAGAAACGAGTCAACGACCGGCTGTCCCATCAGCTGAAGAGATTAAACTTCATTATGTTCTGGCCAAGCTGCCACCAGGCTCACTACGACCTGTACGAGAAGTGGGATGCGATCAGTTAGTTTATATTTCAATCATCGCGCGCACAGATCGCGGCATCAGCATCTGGCAGTCGGTCGCTTCACACTACGTCTGCTGAGCTAACGCGTCTGCATTCCAGAGTTCCTTTATGGATCTGAATGTGGATGAAAGTCAGTACCTATTTGAAAGCCAAATGGGTATCACCTCACCACTAGGTATAGGTCAATGGGCGGACCACATTGCTCGCAGAATCGATGGCCGATGGGGTCGAAGAGTTCTCGAGTGGCAACCGCGTACCGGAAAGCGCTGCGTGGGTAGGTATCAAATGACTCAGGAAGTCCTTAAACATAGGTATACCTAAGTATAAAAAAAACAAACCATACGAAATTTTACACACATGTTCCTATTATTTACTTTACCTACTGACGAAAGCACTTCAAATGCGTCTCCTCTCCACCCTGCTGCGTGTCGTCGCTCCTCTATCTAAGACGTGGTCAACAAGCGTTTAGGACTTTGCTTTAGGTAGGTACTATTATAATTTCTAAATTATCTGCCTTCAGACATCAGCGTGGCCGCTAAAGATACGTTCGTTCTCAACGAGCAGTCAGCGAAAGAGGCGTTGTATATGAGCGATGTAGACCCCAACGAAGCATGTCTCCACGCGCTGTTTGATGGGGAAGTGATGGTAGTGTTGTTCAAGATGTTTGACACCGACTTCCGCGACTTTGTGCGTAAGTTTGTCACAATCACCGCTAGTCTACCCTCTCGGGGAATATAGTGTCGTGATCTTAATGCATGCAACTACATAGGTACCAAATACTGCAGTGTCTCAAGACAAAAGTCTTTCTCTTTGACCAGTGTTTACTGCCAGTGATGACATACGGAACTGAGACCAGGAGTGGAAGTTCTATTTTGAACATCACATGTTCAAATCAGCAGTGGAAAATGTCAAAATTACTATGGAGATTATGCATCTTTCTACTGCTGACTTCAACGTGTGACTTTTAAAAATGGCAATCGAGGTCGCTCACTCAAGGCCTCATAAAAAGATTGAAAGTCACCCCAAGGGAATTGTCATTGAGAGGGCTATGCTCAGAGTTTCCCTATACACGCCCGAATCACAAATGAAGAGATTTTCAAAAGAACCTGAGTCACTGACATAGACCAAAGAATTGCTTAACTAAAGTGGCAGTGGGCGAGGCACATTGCTCGCAGAACCGATGGCCGATGGGTCCGAAAGGTTCTCGAATGTCGACCGCGTATCTACCGGAAAGCACAGCATTGCCGGAACGCGTTCTAACAGCGTACCCATGAAAGATCTTCCCTTTTCCTCTAAAGCATTATCTTGCGGTGATCATCATCATCATCATCTCAGCCGATAGACGTCCACTACTGAACACAAGCCTCCCCCAAGGATCACCACAACGACCGGTCCTGCGCTGCCCTCATCCAACGGGTTCCCGCCGCCTTCACCAGGAGTGCGATTTTTGAAACTCATTCGCTTAGCTCAGCTGTTGAAAATATCAAAATTACTATGGAGATATGCATGGTGGGCTGTTAGAACGCGTTTCGGCAATACTTTTTTAAAGTTGGATCTTATTTTATTTATACATGTATTTAGTAAGTAAGCACCCCGAAAGATATGTCGAAGTTGTAACACGAGGAGAGGAGAAGATGGTGGTCACTGTCCGGTAGACCACCAAAGACCTCGGAAGAGATGGAGGAATGGCCTTTGATTTAACGACGGGTCGATAGAGCTGACCTAAATCCGGGAAGTATGAAGGATCAAAGGGAGGCCTTTGCCCAGTAGTGAGATGGTTAATAGACTAAAAAAAAAAATTAGTAGCCCTCGCCATAATATTTCATAATATGTGACGTTCTCTGGGAAAAGCTTTGGGAAAAGGGACCTTCAATGCTGTCTTGTCGGTTTTAGTTTCGAAGATACATATTTATTAAGTGAAATTTATACAGATTTTGGATCCATTTATAACTCCATTATAACTGACAACAAGTTTCCTTTGTCCTGAGAACGTCACTAATCACTAATTTGATTGGGTGGTGGTGGTGGTGGTTTTATCTTTATAGTCATCCTGTTAATTACTCCATTTTCGATTAACAACCATTGGACAACAACGTCTAGGCTTCACACCATCACACTAACCTGGCGGAAGATCTTCCCTTTTCAATGGAGTAACACTCCACTTACCTTCATAACCTTATTTACTAGTTTTTCAACTTATAAAACAGAGCTCCTCCGCCACGCCCTCTACGAAGAGATCCCGGTGCCGAAGGAGGACGTTCCTCCCGAGAAGCAAGTCCCTCCGATACCCGCATTTGAACGTTACGCCTCCATCAGTAAGACCGCCAGGGAAGTCCGCAGGGACAGGTACAATGCTAGGATGCAGAAATTGGTTTGTATGATTGATATTTGGCTTTTAATTTATCTTTAAGTAAATAAAATAGCCTCAGATCACATGTTTGTTGACTTCGGCTTCGCCTCGGCCAACAATTACATGAGATCTGAGTGTCATTTCTTACTTTCCTGCCCTCGGTGTGAAATCTACTATTTCCTACAGGCTGAAGAACAAGAAGAGAGAGACCGACTAGCTGCCGAGCAGGCTCGGATGGCTCGCGAGGCAGAAGAGGACAGACTTAGGATCGAGAAACAGAAAGCTGACGAGGAAAGAATGGCCAGAATACAGGCTGGGGTAAGCAGAAACGGTCTTGAGACAAAGGCCACTTCACTTATAAAATTTCGATAGTGCGATGTATCGATATTTTCGATACCATTACCAAAGTATAATAAAGAGTATCTAAGTAGGGGTACATATCAGAATACCAAAACTCATAATGTCGTTACTTTAATATACCTTAGCCTAAAATACCCGAATTCAAAATGTAAAAAAAAACATAAAAAAGATCAAATGGTTCCTAAGCCCGTTTCCTTGTGTCTACTATAGATTCGGATTTCATACAGTCCCAGTAAAAAAAATACTCTGTATTACCATTCGAATTTGGTATTTTAAGTTATGGTATTTTAAGCATTTGACATAATAAGCATTAGGTATTTAAAATTTCGGAATTTTACGGTAAGGTAAACTGGGCTAAGGTATTATGAATCTTTTGGTACCTATTTAGAATTCGGGTATTTTGGGCTAAGGCATTTTAAATTAAGACATTACTTATGAGTTTTGGTATTCTGATAGCGCTCGGCCTGCGGCTCGCTTGGCGGGTAGAATGACCGAGACCATGTCCACCAGGTTCCAGGCGGGACGCTTCAGAGCTTCGCTCCTATGCGTAGCTCGGCCTTCAGCCTTGCAAAAAATGTACCCCTACTTAAATAATCTTTGTTGTACTGTGGTAATGGGGGTCGATTCAAATCTCACAACATCTCACCAAGGGGCGAGTAGGGGTTTACAAATCGCCAAAATCACCTCACGTACCTCATAAATGGACGCACCCTTACCATGATATTTGAAAACTGAAAAATATACCTTCTATATTTTATGAAATGCAATGATTAAATGAATTATGAATTACCTTCCTAACTAAAATTAAATAGTTTGGGGGCCGACGTCCACCCATTCTTTATATTTTGAAAATAACTTTGATGTACAAACACAAAGTCTTGTAGCAGTTCGCCACAGATGGCGCTACCTGTCGCCCTCGAAAATATAAACAAGACAATTTGCGATGGCATATTGCAAGAACAATAATTATTACAGAGACTCAGTAATCAGTATACAAAGTTCGACAAACCTCCACGGACCACGGTCGGTCCCCAGGCATCACGCCTGTCGGAAGATCTTCCCTTTTCGGATGGAGGAACCTTCCGCCTCAGTTCCGCCATAATTTTATACAGTTTTATAATAGTAATAGAAAATATTATAATAACTATTATCATTGCTCTTTTATTCAGTAATTTTTCTGTGCTACATTTTTTACAGTTACCTGCTGAACCAGAACCGGTTCCTGAGCCGGAAAAAGAAGAAGGTGAAGAAGGGGAGGGAGAAGGAGCGGGAGAAGGAGCAGGAGAAGGAGTTGAAGCCGCGGAGTCCGAAGTGCCTGTACGAGACACAATAGAACTTTTATTGTTATCACTGCTACAGCCGGTCACTGTCGGCGAATGTGTTAAGGGCTGAACCTCTGCGCGCGATCGCGTTCCGTCTATCTTATTTGCTCTATGGAGCGAAGGAAAAGGGCGATGCCGCGCTGCCAGACGAGGTTCAACCCTTACAGTCAGGCACGTATCCAGGGGGGGGGGATAGGTGGGATTTATCCCCCCCCCCCCACCCCGAAATCCGAATATCTGTATGGAAAGTGAATAAAGCACCCCCCCCCCCCCCCGAAAATCAAATGTCGTCCCCCCCCCCCCCCCCCCCCCCCGAAACTAAAGTTTGGATACGTGCTTGAATGAAAACCGTTCAAAAGTGGATCAGACTGAACAACTTATTTACGTACAATATGGAGAAGCATGGTAATTTATTTTAACAAATCCCCTGTTTCATACAAAACTGCAGTACGTACCGTCATTATAACAAATATACACGGTCCTTCTTAATATGCTGACACTTTTTAGGGGATGATCAGACCGTGAAACTGAGCAACTTTCTCTATGGGACCAAAATCGAAATCACGAAAAAAATATCAGCTGTCCCATACATTTGGCTCGAGTAGGTTTGAAGTTTTGTATGGAACAGCAGATTTTTATTTCGATTTCGATATTGGTGCCATAGAGAAAGATGTTCAGTTTGATGGTCTGATCATCATCGGAAGGTGTCACAAAAATACTAGTAAACATTTAAGGCGGGTTCCCGTTTTTTGTATGTTTTCGAACCGTTTTTTGATGAACTAATTATTAAATTTAACATTTTTAATTCAAATATCAATGTAGATACCTACGTTCTTCCTGATGCGCCTATAATAAACGTTCGAAACATGATTCGATTAAATTTTCTCGATAAAAAAGAAGAGTAAGTAAGTGCGATTAACGATTTGTAACCAGTTTAATACATGAATCACCATACAAAATTTCTTCTGAAAATCATCATTTGAAAGGTAATTAATTATAGAATCGATTTAAATCGATGGTTTTTATCCCAAACACCCAAGAGAAAAGACGCTTGCACAGAAAAGAAAATAAAGAAACAATAAAGAATATTTCTATTTCTGTTTCTAGAGGGTGACCATCAAACTGAACAACTATCACTATGGGACCAATATCAAAATTACGAAAAAAAATATCTGATGTTCCATACTAAACTAAAAATCTACTCAAGCTAAATCTATGGGAACAGCTGATTTTTTTCGCGATTTAGATGTTGATTCCATACTGGAAGTGGTTTAGTTTGATGGTCTAAACTAGCCCCTTAAAAGTTTTAAATGTCTATTTTTACTTTTGTAACACCTTGTATAATTTTATTATTCAGCTATATTTTTTTCGACATTGTCTCCATAGTGAAAGTTGTTCGGTTTAATAACAGTATAAGACAGTAATCCATCTTCATACAATGGTACCAAACGCGGCGTACACGCACACGCACGTACACGTAGCACGCACACACTAACAATATCTCCGCGTAGCCCCGTCTGGCTCTGCCTTGGCTGCCTTAGAAAGTGTTGCCAGACGTGCGATAATTATCCTAGATCCACGATAATTTTGAGGGGTATGCGTAGAAAATAAAATTCAGGTATCAAATCAAATATACTTTATTTTACACCAAAAACATAAATAGTAAAATACAGAAATAAAATACAAGAGGCACAAAATAAAAACAAAAAGTAAGTATACAAAATAAACCGCACGATAATTCACATAAATTCCACGATAATCTACGATAATTTTTAAATTCAATGAAATGTGTATATCCAATCACTATTTTCAACTATATTATCCGTCAAATTCCAATGATACATCATATTGGAGTTTAGTACCGCGTAAAACAGTTTTCAAATATTACTAAATTGAAGTTCTTGAGATAGAAATATTTCCTCACTGTGCAATTAAGAGTTTATACTAAAATTCCCTAAAAACCTCGTACTCATAAATAGGTAACATAGGTCCTACCTATAAATAAGTAACATTAAATAGTGGCATGCAATATAGGTAAGAATGATTGAAATTCACGCATCATTTGACACTCTATTTTTTTTTTAAATGGCTTCCATCTTGGTAGTGATGATTTTGCCAATATCTAGTTTAAGGAGCAATTAGTCCTTGACATTGTACGGTAATGGATATGGCGATCTCAAAGCCCTGTTTTTATACAAAAACACATACCCGAAACCGCCATAAAATGGCGGAGCCGCGTGGCTACTTAAATCGCGAGCCGAACGAAAGACGTCTACTCGAGAGATCTCCAGCCATGCGACTCCCATTTGACACTCTTTTAGGTTCTAAGATACGAGAATTTTCGGAATTTGTGATGCGATAAAAACACGACAATTTTGCTGTCAATCTGGGATAATTCTTAAGAATGGATCTGGCAACACCTTAGATATCGTCGTACGTACTGGCGAGTCTGGCGAGCACACACACAAGCCGCGTTTGGTACCATTGTATGAAGATGGATTACATACTGTGGTTTAATGGTCTAAAGAAGGTCTAAATCACCCTTTTAAATATCACTAGGGAGTTTTGTTATACCTGACGTAGCATGTAATGTAAGTCTAACGTATTCTTCTTGTAGCCAGAAGAGGAGAAACCAGAAGTCGTTGAAGAGTTCCACTCGGACGTGGAGGTTGAGGGGGAAGATTACATTCCCCCTGGGGGATTGTTTGTGCCTGGTCTGTACTGCCCCCCGAACGAGCTGGCCAAAGCTAATGGACTTACGTTCTTCTATCCTAAGGTAATGACCAGATATCGAAGTCTAACGCCCGTATTCTTAGTTGTTTTCTTGACATTTCCTCACTCGAGTGGAGGACGTTTTTGACATAATTTGTATGACAAAAAAGGTCAAAAAACTCCTCGACTCGAGTGAGGAAGCCTCAACGAAACAACTAAGAATACGGGTGTAAATCACACTATCGCCATAACCAAGCGGGCGTTCCTACAACCCGAAGATCTTCCCTTTTCCTCTGCATTAAACGATTTGTATCAATATTAAAACAAACACAAGCCGTCTTCTCTTTTATTCCAACAGCCCTTGGAAGATCTTCCCTCTTCCCCAGCACTAAATAAAACACCTTCCTTCTGCAGGTAGTGAGCCAATTAACGCAAATAGAGACAGAGTACCTACCTCCACACGTCCTTGTAATGTTCCCCATTGACAAGCGCTACGAGGTTTTGGACATCGTGCAGCAGTACCGGGATGAGATTCTTGCCGTAAGAGCCTAACGGCGTATTTTAAACGTGCAGACGACGCGCAGATGACGCGCGTGTACGCGCTTCAAACGAGATTCGAACGCAACCTTGTAATCTAAGCACATGGGGCGATCGTGAAATGCGCGTATATGCGCACGCGCGTCTACTGCGCGTATACAGTGATACAGACGCGCTGCAGCTCCCGCTTTTTAATCAGATTTTGTATCAGTTTGTATCGATTCATACGCGCGTATACGAGCTTCAAACGAGTTTTGAACGCGATTCACGCGTGCTTTTGTCTCACGTTTTACGCGCGTTTAAATCGATACAAACACAACAATCGGCATCTAAGGCGCCAAAAACGCGCGTTCTTGAAACGCGCGTCTTCGGTGCGTTTGAATTAAAGTAAGCCCTGTAATATTGTAAAAAACTCGTTCAAATCGGTTCAGGTGTTTTAAAGTTATGGGTGCATAAACAAACAGACAAACAGATAAACAAAATATATAAAAATGGTCTCAATGCATTCCATTACGTAGGAATCCTGAACGCCCCCAATAGGGGATCGGACAATTAGTCAAATTAACAACTTTTAATCGAAAGTCAAAACGCGCGCGATGTATGCAAAATTGTACTAAATACCCACAAGTGACGTCATTCAAAAACTTCAAACTTCAAAGACTTTATTGCGACACAGGTAATATAATGTAGTAAACAGTATTTTAGATAGAGCTCTGTGATCTGCCCATAAGCATGCAATATTTAATTGGAGAGAGGGCATGCAGAGCATACTTAAATATTACATTATAGTTTCTTCAGTCCAATACTAACTAGGTACATAGATATATTGTCAATATTTCATTACTTTTTATAGTTCATCAGAAGATAAAACTAAAATATATTTTATGCAGTCCGCTCCCCTATTTATATTTTTGAAAATACCTAAAATACATATAGATTAACTAGCTAAAGTGAGTGACATTTTTGAAAGCATGATCTTGAAACTAATCTTATGTGCCTGTGATACGTCAGATTTTGATTTAAATGTATAGTTTCAATGTTACAGTGGCTAAAAGATTTCCATTCAACATAAATGTTCAGTTAATCCTACCTAGTATTTAAACTGCATAATTTACAATGTACAAGCATACAGAGATTAGTGTCAAGAAAGTGTTTAAAAAATGTCGTGGAATTTAATTGGTAGTACTGAAAATAGGATCTAACTTCGTTAGCATGAGTTGCGCTGCAAGGACTGGTTGCAGAGGGGTTAATTTGATACAAATCTTAGACGCACAATACGCGTAGACAGTATTAATCTAGGTAACTTTGTGTATATGGAAAACTAGTTTAGAAAATCTAGATGCCGCGTAACAAATAACATTTGCAATTTGTAATATAATTACGAAGATTGTAAATCTTTTAAAATTTTGTATGAAAAATTTCAAAGCTTTATTAAGGAAGATATAAAGCTTTGAAATTAAATAAAGCTAAAATGAGGCCAAAATTTCCATTGGTTTAAGCGCCAAAAAAGTGCTCCGATATTTATGGGACCCAGCTCAATCGACGCAGAAAAATTCGCTGATTCCAAATATATAACTCAATATCGCCCTTGGTGTCGCTTAAGCCAAATAGGCTTTCACCCCTCGATATAAACTATTTTTCCATATATAAAATATTACTTTTATTTAATTTTTTTATTTAATTCCGTCTACGCGTATTTTGCGTCTAAGATTTGTATAAAATGACCCCTCGGCAACCACCTTAAATGTTTAACATAGTTTTTGTTATTTTCAGATCGGTGTATTCGTGGGTGAAGACCCATTTAACGTGGAGCACATCGCGTTCACCATTAAACAATATGATAAGATGGTGCGATTGAGGAAACAGTAAGTCAACATAACATAACATAACATAAATATTCAACTCAACACCTCAACTCAAAAACAACTCAACAACCAACAACTTCAACAACGTCAACGTCGTTCTTCGTCAACTTTAAAATAAGCAGGGTTTATATCATGTTTATAATTATGGAGAAGACGAGTAGAAGTCGTTCTGAAAAGAGAAGATCTTCCGCCAGGCTTAGTGTATTTACTTGACGTTCGATTCATAAAGTGTTAATTGCATAGGTAGTTTAAAATAAGCAGTGTTTTATCTTGTATATCGAGAAATCCTACTGAGAAGGGAAGATCTTCCGCCAGACTAAGTATTAATTGGCGTTCGGTTCATGATGTGCCATTTGCATATAAAGATGGAGTCCATCCCAATCCATGGAAAATTGTTCCTCATAAAAAAGAAGCTTCATAAAAAAAGCTTTAAGGTTTTCGGATAGTTATTAATGATTAGTAACAAGTTAGTAAGAAACATTTTTGATGTGAAACATCTATTGGCGCCTTTGATTGGCGCACCTTGGCAGTAAAACTGACTCGTACACCCTGGACCAAAGAGAATGTAATTCACTACGTTATACCCTGGACACTGCTATCAAAAAATGGAAATTGACAAGATGACGTCGGCACATGCGTAACGGAGTCTAGGGCAGCAATTACTTTAGCTGCGTGCGGTACCAAAGAGAATATAATTCATGTGCGGTACAATGACTTTTTCGCAAGGACTTTAGAAAATACCTATGCCAGCTTCCTGCTTTTTCGTAAATAAAATAATACTCTTTGACTCCCGTCTATTCAAAGAGTTTTTATCCTTCGTCCTGAGATTATATTCTCTTTTTTTCGAAAACATAATTCTTGTTCCTAGATTATAGTGCTATGTTATAGCGTGTCAATTGTGGTGTCAGTCTAGGCTTCAGGCATAGACGAAGAATTCGCTTACGCTGGATAGCGATAATCATAAAATCCTATACAATTTATATGAAATGACATTTTGGAGTCAGGTTATTTATATGAAGTGACATATTGGAGTCAGGTGGCCGTAGTACAAAAAAGTGGTTACGCCGATAAGGACAGCAATAAGGTAGCGATCTCCTTTTTTAACTAGAGCGAATTTGCTATGTGCATCTCTTATTGAGTGAATATGACAAGACACGTGCTTCCTTTTAGTACCTTCTCTTTCTACGAGGTAATCGGAGGGCAATAGGGGGTGAGGTAAAAAGTTGGTGGGAGGAAGGGAGTGTCCGTACTGTATCTAATAATAGATACTGTTTCTTATACTGTGATGCTGTGACGGAACTTAGAAATTTAAATCGAGAGGGTGACGTACAGATAGCTGCGATATAGTTTTCGAAAAAAACGCGCGAAATCGATCGGGAGATAAGAAGACTTTGAGATACGGTGATAAAAATAAAAAGTGGCCCAGGAAAATAATATGTGAAAATACCGCACTGTCACGGCACTCGCCCGATTTTGCGCGCTTTTTTCGAATTTCGAACGTTGCGCTTCAGGAACAACGAACTAATCCCAGCTGTCAAACGTGTGGAGTGACAGCGTCATTTCATAATTTATCGTTACGGGTCGGTTTTACTGCCAAGGCGCGCCACAGATGTTTCACATCAAAATAAAATTGTGTTTTTCGCAGTTTGGACCGCATGGCGCTAATGGTGTCACGCACGCGCAGTCTGCCGCTGCTGCAACTAGCGGGATTGAACCCGTGCTACATAAGCAGTGACGTCACGGCCGGGGAGCGCGACTGTCTCAACATGTTTCCAGTCGGCTACGGCGACGAGTACGTAGAAGAGGAGAGTGTTAAGGAGGAGGAGGCCCCAGGCGGCGTGAGTATCATCATCATCATCGGTGATGTGACGGCCGGGGAGCGCGACTGCCTGAACACATGCATGTTCACAGTCGGCTACGGCGACGACTACGTACAGTGGACACTTTTCACTCTCAAGGAGGATCCTCCTCCGGGGATAACGAGGATAATAACGTATATACTTTATTAGTATCATCATCAGCCTGTATCTTACGACCGTATTCCCTTTCGGGGTGTGCAGGGAACTTGCTACAACTACCTACCAACCATTTTTACAACTTTGGGGATGAGTTGAATTGCGACTTACCTTTTTAAGTGAGCACTTAGATACCACTAGAAATATCCATGCCAAATTTTAGGTTGGTACTCTTTCGTTTGTACTCAATGTACTCTAATAATATTCCGTGCTTTCGTGTTGAGTGTGTAATGGATTTGGATACATCCATAGCTTTAGGGGGAGAAAAACTACATTTCTGCTACACTGTGCGCTGCGATTTATCTACTTTACATTCCCCATCACCCACTTCGCACATAACAAAAGAAAGTGCTATTATTACGTCATTTTTCAGTTTCGTCAGTTGTGCTACACCTACTCAGTTATAGGTACCTGTAGTATTTTATTTTAAAATGTTGTGCAATAATAAACTTACATCATGGTTTTAACTTTCAGGAAGTCGTGGTTGAAGAGGAGCATGAGGTAATTAGTTAGAGATAATAGGTACTACGATAACTAGACCGATCCGAACTAGATCCGACCGAAGGTCAGTTTTTGGCCGAAGCCGATTGATCGGCTCTTGCCACCATAACCTTCGGCCTAAGCCGAATCCACGCCAAGCTTCCATTTTTTTTACTTTTATTCATAACGTTCGCAACAGCATACCCAAATACGTACTTACATTTAAGACACCCATCCAGCCGTCTAGCATGATGTTTCTACTTGCGCGCGACTCAGCTATTTAAAAATCGTTCGCTCTCTAAAAAGCGCGAGAAAAGGTTATTCATGCAGCGGAGACATCGTTGGGTAGAGAAATTATGCTACCCAGCTGTTGGGGCTTATAAATATTTGTTAGCCCAGTCATTTTACGGTTTGAGCCGGAACTAATCAATAATTGTTTTTTTTTTTGGTATAGTATTTAAGAGCCAATTTGAGCTTAAAAATGTACCAAAATTTAAAAAAATATCACGGCAGCAACAGCCCCAAATTTTAAATTTATCATTTATCTCGTTCTAAAAAAACGAATGGTAATTTTTCTTTTTGCAATCTTTTAAGGCTTTACCATTATACATACTTCAAACATGGTGTTAATATTTTGTCTACTTAAAAGGCTTTGAAAAATACATTAGTATTAAATTTCAATGCCTATTTTATTCAAATTAAAGATTGAAAAATTTGTCTCGGGCGGGACTTGAACCCGCACTTTTCCAAACCCCCGGAACTGCGTTATCCAATTATACATATTATTGCCTATTTTATTGCTCAAAAATAATTTATATTGTTAAATCTAATTAAAATGAGTGCATTGGTATTAATATTATTAATTTAAAAGCCTTCTGGGAGATACAACTTTAATTTCTATGTTGCGTAGCGATTTTTTTTAAATATGTTTTCAGATAGTCTTTTGTCACTAAATGGTGCCGATTACAGTTTAAAAGTCAAATTCATAATTACTCCCCACCCCTTCTAACAAAACTCCGTAAAATGGCTGGGCTATGTCTTGTAAGTAGATTGTAGTTAACAGTAGTAATAGGTAGTTTAGTTTTTAGTGGGCGGATGGGTACGTAAGAGGCCACTAATTCCTTCTGGCGTCGTGCACATCTTTGACGCTCAAACCGTGGCTACCGGTTATAGCCACTGCATCTGACAACACCTCAGGAGTGCTCAACAGTTCAAAATGTCAAAATAACTATGGAGATATGCACAGATCACAAAAACTAAAGGGAGATGCGAAAAGCGGGCGGGGCCAGTGTCGCAGCAATATGCGCCAAAACGGAACACATTGCTCGCGACAGTAAGGATTCAATTTATTATGAGGCTGCAAGCCAGTCGAGATATTATGTGTAAATTAGTGTACAACGCTTGCGTAGTACTAAAGATTATTCGAACCTTTAGTTCTGATACCGCAATGGATAATGAGCACATTCAAGCTACGAAAATACTTTCTATTGCGTGGTACTGGTGGTGATGCGACACTACGGTTTCGTACTCAGCGCGTTGGTTGACATCTCTCTAGATCTCTATGGAGATATGCATCTTTCTACTGCTAATTTTACTTTCAAAAATCGCACTCCTGGAGTATGATTTTTAAAAGTAAAATCAGCAGTAGAAAGATGCATATCTCCATAGTAATATTGACATTTTCAACTGCTGAGCTCAGCGAATGAGATTCAAAAATTGCACTCCTGTTCGTATCTATCGCTCTCCCGTTCCATCAGACATAGGAGAATAATGACGAGAGAGTGCATCTGTAACATGCTTCAAAATGTACTGTGTACCTGACTGCTTTTCTATAATGATTACCAGTAGGCCTAGCATGCCACCCCCGAGAAAACGATAAAAATCGAGATGTGCCTCCATCTTTATTATTTTACGTATGCCAGATAGAGCGGACATGACGTTTTTCTCGTTGAAACGCTTTGTCGTGGGTGGCATGCTAGCCATGCAGTCGAAGTAGTCGACAAGGAATACCATCATCTAGTTTAGGTACATTTTAGTGGATTTAAGATATTCAGACAAGTACCTAGTTCATTTAGTACGAAATGACTATTGATTATTTGTGGTTGGGCTATTGCAAGCAAGGGTCGTTGTAGCACTAAGACCAGCGCTGGTCCTTTGTGTTCGCCCCAAGCTCACCCATATTTTACGCATACCTCCGAACTTATGGTATTTTCTTTTCATCCTCGGGAATGCAGGTTTCCTCACGATGTTTTCCTTCACCGCCGAGCTAGTAAATGATAAATACATAAATAAATATCTTGGACATTGTCACACAAATTATCTAGTCACAGTTAAAGTACCTGGACCTGTTTTATGATGACTAGCAACGATATAGAATACATATATAGATACAAACATCCATGACTCGGGTACAAATACTCATATTCATCATATAAATAGTTGTCCCTTATGGGATTCGAACCCGCAACCCTCGGCACATCAGGCAGGTTCACTACAAACTGTGCTTACGGGCCGCCAATACAACCGTACATAAATTCTGAAGAACTTAGTGGTACAGGCCAGGAATCGAACCGCGGCCTCAGGATTGAGGCGCTAGCTCTCTTCCGTAGGGGTTATCATCGCTCTTAGTTCATTTAATTTTAGTAACGCCGTGTAAATAGTTAATTTAGAGTGGTTAGGTAAATAGTAATTCCTTCATTCCATTGGCTCACAGGTGGCGGTGGAGGAGGCGAAAGTGGAGGAAGAGGAAGAAGAGGATATTGATTAATTTATTTTGTTACGTTTTTTTTACCTTAAATTAAATTATCTCCTTGAATTTTTTTTCCTTAGCCTATCTCATATTCTCATCCCACTGCCCATCCCATTTATTTTGTTAGTATTTATTTATTTAACAGCTGTGCCTATCATGCATTGCAATGTCCCTTTTTTCCAGAGACAGACTTGGCCGATTTTTTCATGATCCTTCCCCGGCGTATGCACATTTCATAAACCTTCCCCGGCGTGTATGTACAGTCACCATCAGATATATCATAGCAAACAAGGTGTTCAAATATTTCTAAACAGTTCTAATTTTCAATAATTTCTTTACACATAACCAATCGAAAATATCTGAACGCCCAGAACATCAATATATCAACGCAGTCAGGGTGATCATAAACATCATAAACATCAGTGTAGGAAAAAAGACCTAAATTAGGGAGGGCAGAATAGCAGTGGCAGTCGGCAACCCCGACTGTTATACTGAGTCCTTTACCATTTTGTCTCTGTTACTTTTAAAACCGTGCTATATTTATTATGTACTTGTGTATAAATAAGAGACAAATAAATACTTTTTAATTTAATTTTAATTTAATCCGTTGTTAATTTTAAATAACATTGTGAAGAAATTATTGAAAATTAGCTGTTCAGATATTTATGACAAAATACATGTTTAGATATAATTGGTAACATTTACTGCAAGGAATTTAGCATTGTTCAGAAATATTTGAACACCTTGTATGCTACTATATATCTGATGGCGACTGTACACACGGCGACACATCAAGCTATACAAAACCAAAATAAGCTGGCCGCGCGTGGGTCGAGTAACGTATAATGTGGCGCGGCCAGCTTATGTTGGTTTTGTATAGCTTGATGTGTCGCCGTGTGTACACAACCACCAACCACCAAAGTTTCATTGCAATCGGTCGAGCCATTTTCGAGTTTTTTGCGAAACTAACGCACGGCAAGTGATTTTTATATACAGGTGTAACTACCAATCAAACTGAACAACTTTTACTATGGGTGCAAACATCTTTAATGTACAGAACAGACACACTTCTTGTACAGTTTTATAATAGTTTAGAAATCTAAACTTTAGATCATAATGAACCTACATTGCTGTAATCCCTTACAGTATGTTCATACAACTGCTGATCTGTCAACGAGCAAGCTCTCCTATGCTCAGGTTTCTTTAGCTGCCCCTTCGGTATGTGGGAGTCTATGTCGCAACCCTCCCACGGTGAACTCAGGCAGGCCTGCTCGCAGCGCAGCTTCGTGCGGAAGTTGTTCTGGTTGCCGAAGCAGCCGCTGTAAGTGAATGGTGTGCATTTGTCCATGTAAGGGTTGTATGCCCATCTGTAACATAAAGATTTTTTTTTTTTATAACGTATGGGTTTGCTCTTGACCTTAATCTAGTCCTCAGGACGAATGGGGTCGAAGATGTAGCGAGCTCACCCAGAAGAAGCCTATTCACTCGTACTTTAAAGGAATTAGGGTTGTAAGCGCTCGGAAATACTGACGCAGGCAGTTTGATATACAGGGTGAAATTGATATCATTAGCATCCTTTTAAACCTTTGACTATTTATTATAAGGACTAGCCTTGCGGTAGCATTTCCCCTCTGCCACGGTATAAGATCAATTAATCATGTGCATTTACATTCAATTTTATACCTTATCACTAAACGAAACTTAGAACGTTTGAGGTGCACGCGAGACTACTTTTCATGATTTTTAACGATCATAATTAGAATCTAAAGTTATTGGAATAAAATCCAAAATTGCGGATTTCATGTTACCTCGCCCCCCGCAAAAAGTGGTTACACGCGTAACTAGTCCCTAATATAAGTAGTCAAAGTTTTAAACTAACTTCAAACTGAACAACTTTCACTGTGGGAGCAAACCAATCGGAGCAACAAAAAAAACAGCTTTTCCGTACTAAACTGCCAATGCCTACGCGACACAAATGTATGCAACAGCAAATTTTTTTTTGCTCCGATTGGTTTGCTCCCATGCCATAGTAGAAGTTGTTTAGTTTGATGGGTAGACAGTTAGGATGCTAATGATATCAAATTCACCCTGTATGTATAAAAAAAACTTTATCTGCTGAAGAAGTGCAGGGTCCGCAATGCCCGCCCCACGGTGCGCACGACTCGCCCGGTGAGTCAGGGTTGAATCGCATTCCTCGGTGTTAGCCATAGAGAAAGACGTCAATGCTGACACGAGTTACGTCTTTCTATATGGTGTTGGCTAGCACACGTGTCGCGCATCACGTTTTGAGTTTTGCAGTCCTCAGACCAAAACATTGAAATCGGGGGGGGGGGGGGGGAAAACTGCTGTTTCAAACAAAACTAAGATCCTACTCGACCCAAATGTAAAATGTGTGTTTGAATGTATGTAAATGTAAGGGGTAGCAGATATTTTTTTCGCGATTTCGATGTTGGTCGCATAGCTTTTGAGTAAATTAATTAACACTTTAACTGCTGACGACCTACGTCGTAGGTCAGCAACAAATGGGCCGCAGTGCGCACGACTCGCCAGGTGAGTCCGAATTGTATTGCATTCCACAGTGTTAGCACTGCGCAAAGATCATTGTGAAGATCAATCATCAAAGATCTTAGCAGCGAAAGTGTTAAAGGAGCATAAAGAAAGTTGTTCAGTTTGATGAATAAGACCCCAGGTGTCACCTCTGTTCTGTTCTCGTAGAGCCGTTCCCGCAGTCTCCCTTCACGGGCGGTATATGACAGAAGCCAGCTTTACCCGTGTTCAAGGGCTTATAGGACCATGGGGGTGGTGGCACCCCATCGATACCTAAGCCCATACCTGAAATAATTTTTCTTTAGTTAAGGCATATCCTCTGAATGACCTTGACCCTTTCAGAACAGCCTCACCTCTACTAAACTACGTCATTTTAGTAGTTAGGTATAACTATTTTTGACTGGCTTGTCCTTCATTATGTCACTGTGGTTCCACACACACAAACCCCTACACACACATACATCTGTGTGTGTATATGTCTATACAGGGTGTCCCCTGCGGTGTCTCGTAAATAGGGGAAGATAGCTTATCTAATTATAAGTAGGTACCTAAAACTGAAACAAATTTAAATTGTTTTTAAAAATCCATTCAATATACATAGTACACGCACATGACTGTATACATACACTCTAAAAACATCGATAACTATAGTATTCTTTGCAGGATGCAATGATATTAATAACATATGTTACTTGCTCACTGGTAGGACGTAGGTACACACGGCGACTACGTCCCACTCAGTCCCACTAGCGTCCATCCCCATATTGTAAGCGAAAAATTCCTCGTCTATGATCCCCATCCTCTACCGGTCTACCGACACTTCCATCGCAATAGATCGCTTTCTATCGTACATCAGGGCTGCGTTCCGAACCTACGCCCCAGGTGCACCCCGAGTGCGACTTTTCGCACTAACGCCGTTTCGAGCTTCGGTGAAAAACGTTCTATTGCAACTCGGAACCTCTGACGGGTTGCAACTTTTAACCATCAAATTCGATGGTTAAAAAACACTCTGACGTTTTGATTATCTGTGGTTACTTGACTTTTCGCTCGTTTTGAATAAAAGTTTGTTTTTCAAATTATTTTTGTTCACTTTTTGATTCGCTAACATGGAAAATGAATTTTTTTATTGTATTTGGAAATGATGGAAGCCCTGGAAGCCCATATTACTGTCAATGTCAAAATTTGACGTTATAAAATATCCTTGTTCGTTCCGTACTTCATTGCGAGTTGAAAAATTGGCGTGGTCGTTCCGTACCATAAAGCGAGTTGAAAAAATAACCGCATCCAAAGGTCGTGAACGCAGCCCAGCTGTCATAACCAAAGTTACTAAAAAGCATTATATTTACCATTCCAATGTGCAGGCCAATCCTCTCCAGCATCAGCAGGTTTATCCCATCCATAATCACCAGATGCCTTAGCTCTCGCTATCAATGACTTATTATAAAGTTTCATGAATGAGTCAAAGTCCAATGCTCCAGGTGGCATTTCGAAACCTCCGAAATTAGGGTCTTGGGAAGGGGCGGCGGTGGTGGTGGTGGGTTTGCCTTTCCTTGACCTTTTCGTTGTTGTTTTTGTTTCTTCTCCCCCGCCGCCCCCAGCACAGGCGAGGGTTTGTGTCAAATATATGAATATTAATAGTAAAATAATGCACCATTTCATTTTGAGCTTTTTCTCGTCTTGGGTTTTTAGGTGAATCAAGCGACAGTTTGTTGTAATGCGATATCAGGGTAACATGTTACAAATGTACAATTAAGTCACATTAAGTAGGGTACCTTCATAAGTGTATACACAATACACCGTATAATCGGGGTCATTTTAAAGCCGTAGGAGGTGATATGCCATTACATTAGCAGTAGGTACAATCGATTGGCACCCTAGAGATCTAGAGAGATGCCAACCAACGCGCTGAGTACGAAACCTAGTGGCGCATCACCACCAGTACCACGTGATAGAAAGTATTTTGTTAGCTTGAATATACTCATTATCCATTGCAGTATCAGAACTCAACTTTCTAATAATCTTTAGTACTACGCAAGCATTGTACACTATTTACACATAATATCTCAAAGGGCTTTCAGCCTCATAATATATTGAATCCTTACTGTCACGAGCAATGTGTAGCCCAGTCATTTTACGGAGTTTTGTTAGGCGGGGTAGGGAGTAATTACTATTTGGACTTTTAAACTGTAACCGGAACCATTAAGTGACAAAAGGACTATCTTAAAGCATATTAAAAAGAAATCGCTACGCAACATAGAAATCAAAATGGTGTGTCCCAGAAGGCTTTTAAATTATTAATATTTAATACCAAGGCACTCATTAGACTTAGATTTAACAATATAAATTATTTTTGAGCAACAAAATAGGCATTGATATTTAAAAAATGAGGTACTTATTAGAAAATACGAATGTATTTTTCAAAACCTTTTAAGAAGACAAAAAAATTTACACCATGTTTGAAGTAGGTATGTATAATGGTAAAGCCTTAAATATGAGCAATAAAATTTACCATCAGGTTTTATAGAACGAGATAATAGCTAAATTTTAAAATTGGAACTGTTCCCGAGATGGTTTTTGTTAATTCTGGTACATTTCTAAGCTCAAATTGGCTCTTAAATACTATACCGAAAAAATATCAATTATTAATTAGTCCCGGCTCGAACCGTAAAATGACTGGGCTAATTACGCGCTCCCCTATGGGTGTGACATAGACTGATCATTGATCAAGTAATTAAATTAATTTAATTATTAAATTTCTTCTAACATTTACTTAAAGTTTTTTTTTTATTTACCTATAGCTATAATAGGTTACCAACCTAATGAAATCACTTCGATATCATTCGATCAAGCGGTAGGTAAATACTACTTTTTCACGATGTAACTCGTTAATTACTTTTATGTTTTGGTAATCATGAACATAATTAATAATTATGAGTTTGGGTTAAGTATGAAATTAATTTCACAAAACGTAAACTGGAACACGTAGGTAACCGAACACGTGTGGAAAAGAAAATGGGGGATTTACCTATTTCCATAGATAGCGTTGACGTTAATTATAACACACTACTAGTACTATAATTACATTATAATCTATGCTATTATAAAACTGTAACAGAAGTGTGTATGTACATCTATCTATACTATTATAAAACTAACAGGAAGTTTGTCTGTATATTGAAGATATTAACAAAAAAAAGTTAGGATATGGTTTTTAGGTATCCCTGATTCCAAATCACAAATTTTTGGATTTTTTGTCTGTCTGTTTGTTTGAGTGTTTGTTTCTTTGAACGAGCATCACGCAAAAACTACTGAACCGATTTTGATGAAACTTTTTTGTTTTATAGCATCGGTATGATCTGACTTAAAATGTGGTACCGTATATAATTTGTGCGGACAAAGCTAGGACAAAGTCGCGGGTTAACGCTCGTTAATAATAAAATGTTTATTCGTAAACCTTAGACCATTCGTAAACGAATAAAATTATAAAAAAAAACGAAAGAAGAAGAATACAAAAAGCAAGAAAAAGACAGAAAGAGTTCTGAGAAGAATACAAAAAGAAAGAAAAAGACTGAAAGAGTTCTGTCTTTTTCTTTCTTTTTGTATTCTTCTTCTTTCGTTTTTTTATAATTTTATTCGTTTACGAATGGTTTAAGGTTTAAGTTAGTTAAGGTAGCTTAAGTTTCGCGTTAGGAAGGAATTCCGATGCGGATGTTGAAGTCTACCAATCCGCACTTTGGGCACGCGTGGTGGGCTGATGCCCATACACCCTGACCTGAGGTACCTACCTGGGGGTAGGCATGTGCCCAGCAGTGGGACGTATATAAGGTCTAACAAAATTAGCTGAAACTATTTTAAGGGGATGATCAGACCATCAAACTGAACAACTTTCTCTATGGGATCAATATCGAAATCGCGAAAAAAAAATCAGCTGTTCCATACAAACCTACTCGAACGAAATGTATGGGACGACAGATTTTTATTTCGACGTTTCAATATTGGTCCCATAGAGAAAGTTGTTCAGTTTTATGGTATGATCATCCCCTTAAAATAGTTTCACCTAATTTTGTTAGACCTTATATAGGCTGATGATGATAATGAAAATTATAAAAATAAGTGACAAAGTGGGTAGGGTTCCGTAGTTACCCGTCACAATATAATAAGGGAGTTAGAAGGAGGCTTTTTGTTTTATACTACGGTTTAATGGCTAATAAAGTCTAAAATAAGTCGAATTTTTGGTCGACTATTACTCGTAAACTTGTAAAGCCTAATTAGCGGTGATAGTTTTCCTTTTAATTTCGTTATATGTACTACTGTCATGAATTTTTTCACATATCCAAAAACAACCGTTTAGCTGGCAGAGGGAGGGGGGACACTTGACTCTAACAAAAATTTTCACTTTAAAGCTTAATATTTCGCTAACGAATCCCTATATCGAAAAATAGTTTTCTCAAACTCACCCATCCCACCCATCGCATGTAAGGGAGGTACCCTAAAAAAAATATTTTTAAAGATTTAATTTTACCACTTTTTCGGCGTGATTACAGCTTTCTAGTACTAAGCGTCTCTGAGCTAAGCCGCGGACAGACAGATGGACGGACATGGCGAAACTATAAGGGTTCCTTGTTGACTTCGGAACCATTAAGGCCAGGATATCCCGAACCACCTGTTTTTGATAAAGCTGTAAACATATTCGTTTTTATGATTCGCAATAAATATATGTTTTAGTTTAATATACTTTCTTGATTATTCAACGGTTCAAAACACGATACTTGTAACTTGCCTCGATAAAAAAAAATCACAAAGATAGGATGTTTTTGATTGTTTTTATTGTTTTACTTGAAGATTATCAGGTTTTAAGTAACAATAATCACATGTAAAAATAGGTAATAACATATCAAAGAATATTTAACGATTACTTTTTTAAATAAATGTTTTAATATTTTTAAATATCAAATTATATAAAAGATCCTGTGATCCTGCTTTCAATTAAAGTGGGATGGCTAATTGCAAACGTATGCTTGTAAGAAAGAGACGCTTGCACTGGGATAACCTGCCCTTAAAACTGTTTTTGAATAAGCATAGAAGACCTACCTTAGACTCTTTATTTTGGCCTTATTAGGCGCTGAGCAAACGTCTCACCGATCCCCGCTACCCAATCCGCCGCGTAGCCCCAGCAACGTCCTATGCCGAGGTCCATACTCCTCATTCATTTGGCTCGGTAGACCCTTCGTGGTCCCTCCAATAGTCCGCAGTAAATAGCAGTAGTTGCTCCCTGAGCAGAGCTTTAATAGTCATCTCCAAAACAAAAGCTGAGCAAACGAAAATTTCATCCGGCCGCGGTCAAAAGTTATCGCCGGGCTCGTAGTAATCACTAATCAGGTCTAACAAAATAAGGTGAAAACTATTTTAAGGGGATGATCAGACCATCAAACCGAACAACTTTCTCTATGGGACCAACATCGAAATCGCCCAAAAAAATCAGCTGTTCCATATAAACCTACCCGACCGAAATGTATGGGACAGCAGATTTTTTTTTCGCGATTTCGATATTGGTCCCATAGAGAAAGTTGTTCAGTTTGATGGTCTGATCATCCCCTTAAAATAGTTTCACCTAATTTTGTTAGACCTTATAGATGCAAAATGATAGAGCAATTTACGGATTCGGTGGCAATGCTGTCAACGCCATCATCTTGAACTTAATGTAAACTTTTTTAGGGTTCCGTACCCAAATGCATAAATTAATATGTATATTGGATATTGTAGTTTTCTTAATCAACGTTCATCATCATATCCGGCCACGGTTACAAAATGGTCATAATGCCGCCTAATTTTACAAAATTTTAAAATGCATTATAAAATTCAATCTATACTATTATAAAACTGTAACAGGAAGTTTGTCTGTACATTGAAGATATTAACAAAAAAAAAGTTACGATATGGTTTTTAGGTGTCCCTGATTCCATTTCACCAATTTTTGGATTTTTTGTCTGTCTGTTTGTTTGTGTGTTTGTTTGTTTGAACGAGGATCACGCAAAAACTACTGAACCGATTTTGATGAAACTTTTTTTGTTTGATAGCTTATGATCTGACTTAAAATCGGGTATATAATTTGTGCGGAAAAGTCGCGGGTTAACGCTCGTAATTAATGAAAATAAAAAATAAAATACGTAACGCTTTTGTTTAATTTATTCAATAACAGTTGGTGATAAACAAACTAAATGTTACCCATTGTTTAAGGTTATTAGGTTTGTTTCTATTTGCATTCGACACCTGTAAACAAATTAAAATATTAAAAAAATATAAGATCCCCAGATACATTAGCGTATTCTATTTCATTATTTAACAATTTTTTTTTTTGTGCAGTTTTTTTTTTACAATAAACACGTTTTACTTAAAAAGTTTTTTTACTTATTTTTTTGTTTACATCTTACTATGTATTGTTTGGATTTAATCATTGATTGGGAAGGCACTTAGCTACTAAGGTTCAGGCATCTAGATTAGGAAATAGGGTTTTCAATTTTCTATTCTTACTGAGATTTAATAATAATTTAATCTTATGTAATTTGTAATGGAATAGAACATGCCGTTGAGACCACGGGGGTTTGGGTTGCCGAGGCTAAGACCTTCGTTGCGGAGGTTGGCTGTCGGCTGAGGGAGCGAAATTGTGACCCCCGTTCCGGGTCGTTTCTGGTGCAAAGACTAGTCATAGCAATTGAACGTGGCAACGCTGCTGGCAATAATGGGCTCCTTTGCGCCGGGATCGACCAGGAGTGCGATTTTTGATTCTCATATGTTGAACTCAGCAGTTGAAAATGTATGGAGATACGCTTCTTTCTACTGCTGATTTGACTTTCAAAAATCGCACTCCTGAAGTATGATTTTTGAAAGTCAAATCTGCAGTAGAAAGATGCATATCTCCATAGTAATTTTGACATTTTCAATTGCTGAGCTTAGCGAATGAGATTCAAAAATCGCACTCCAGGGGCAGGTTATTTGACTGAGTTTGTATTTCATTGTTTTGACGAAGCATGTTGCTGATTTATATCTGTTTTTGTCTCAGATAAATTAACAGGAATGGATGCGATATTACGCGCGTACCCCTCTGCCAAAGGCATGCGCTCAGTGAATATTGTGCTCAAAAATATTATATTCATTTCATTTGATAGTCATACACGATTATTCATGATTGCCAAACTTATCGATAAATAAGGTATCGATAGTGTCAAGCACTAGCACTTTTATGAGTCCATTTCAACTAGCCAGCATAACTAGACCTCTATTTTCAAATACTTTGCGTGAATATGTGGTTCAATTTACCATCTGGCCTTTTGGCCTTCTGTTTACACAGTAACCGTTGCCGGTAGCACAGTATGTAGTGAACCTGCCTGCTGTGCCGAGGGTCGCGGGTTCGAATCCCGTAAGGGACAAATATTTATATGATGAATATGAATATTCGTACCCGAGTCATGGATGTTTGTATCTATATATGTATTCTATATCATTGTCTAGTCATCATAATACAAGTCCAGGTACTTTAAATGTGACTACATAATTTGTGTGACAATGTCCAAGATATTTATTTATTTATTATTTACGTATTTAATACACGTCTATGTGTGCGAATGTAATTGTTTGTGTACAGTTCAAGCTAGTGTTTGTAAATGTCGTCGTTTGCGTGGATAGCGACGTGATCGAGAAATGCATTAGTAATGAACAATTGCTTTGTGTGCGTTAGAATTGAGCGATCGTTTCCAATCCATTCCTGTTAATTTATCTGAGGTTTTTGTATCTTTGTTTTTGACGACGCTTGTGCTGACCTATTTACTGTTTTAATTAATTCCATTCACCAAGTACATAATAAATAGAACATACCTCTCCAATTAGATGGAGGATTTGTATTGTATACTTTTTGATTGTGATCACCGAACTGCCAACCACCAGGGACAACACGTTTCTTGATTCCCTGATCGAAGCCAGGCGGTGTCCATTGATCTATCCATTTCTTGGGGTCTTTGAGGTCATCATCTAAATCGTCGAAACTAGGTACAGTGAATGATCTTCTTGTGCTGTTGATGCACCGATCCAAGTTCCTTCTTGCGCCTCCAGTACCATCTGGGGGTATGCATAGGCATGGTAAAGAATCATGTACGAAATTGTAGAGCAGTACACAAGTGAGAAGAAATCTCATTGCCTGGTTGAATTAATATAGGTGTGTCTAGTTTTCGGTGATTGTAGTTAAATTAAGATGAATAGTTACGGGTTGTGGTCTGTTAATTGATCAATTTAGAACTTCGAACCATAAAATGTAATTAAAACACTTGATTAAACATTAAGAGAACGTTTTTTTTCTCATAAGTGCATCAGTTTTATTAAATCATGGACGTGAATTGAAGCACACGTAGGATCCCTCACGGTGTCCTTCCAGTACATCTTCACTGCATAAATCAGTCGGTTCTGTAGGATGCTTTATTATTTAGGCGCTACGCAGACGATCGATATCTTGTTCACGGCCGCGGGCATCCTATATGTAACGCCGCTGCCTCATTATGGAAATTTACCACAGATGTGTGCATAAACTCCTTGATCTGCTAAATTGATATGCGAAATACCAACTTGATGCACTGGACTCAGTTGGGAGTCGAGCCAAGAAACTAATCGAAGATGATACACTCGTCGAGGCTAGGAACACCGGCGCTTGGTCGTTTGTCTGCCGGTGTTTTATCGATTGCAGCACGAGCCGCTAGGCGTGTGATGCATACTAGCCAAGGCTGTAATGACCAACGCTCACGCGTTTCCTACGACGTTTTTCAACATATTGCGAGGAAAAGTAATAAAATTTCGTAAAATACAACAATTTTAGACAAATATTTGTGGAAAATGGCGCTGGGCTTTTTTTTTACCTGCCGTGCATTTGGTTGAGATAGCTATGCGCGCGCAGGTCGACAAAGAGGCAATGACTTGCCGACATTCAACCAACGACATTTTATTGCAAACAACCAAATATTAAAAACGTTATAAACTTAATATTTATGTATTTATAACACAAATTAATATTAATTTGTTAACTAAAATAAATTGTTTAATGAAATGAAGCGTTTATTTATAATTTTTTAACTAAAACAAATTATTAATTTATTCAGAAAAAGTCTGACTTTTTTTACATAAAAACTCTTTGCTGAGATTTAAAAACAAACTATAGAAAAAAATTAACATTACCGCACTCAGACCGCACTAGTGCGATAATGTAGTCATTTTCGCACGCGTGTTCTATAAGCTGCATTATGTACCTAAAAGCGGTGTAATTAAGGTCGATTTACACATCCATAAGTAAGCAAGTAAGTAAGTCCAGCTTACCACTTCCTTGCTTACTTATGGCCGATTTACACATCCAAATTTTTTTTTTATCCATAAGTAAGTAAGAAAGCAAGGAAGTGGTAAGTTGGACCTACTTACTTATTTATGGATGTGTAAATCGACCTTAAGAGCCAGCAAGTACGAGCAAGCAGGTAAGTTGAATTTTTTTTATTAAATACAAGCTTGCAGCAAGCCTTCATGCTTTCTGGGGTTTCTATGATACATCTATGGTTCTGTTGTCATAAATTGTCGGGTGGTATCTCATCGAAGTCCAAGATGGGATCGGAGCCGCTGACACAGTTGCCAGAGGGGACTCCCACGCAGGCCTCCCTGCAGCGTCTCTCCGTCAAGAAGTTGTTCCCGTTACCCTCACAGCCTCCGTAAACAAACCTCGCACAATCGTCGATATACGGGTTAAAACCCCATCTAAAAGTAAAAGTAAAGCTTTTGTTAGGTACGTATGGCGACACATCAAGCTATACAATACCAACATAAGCTGGCCGCGCGACATTATACGTTACTTGACCTACGCGCGGCCAGCTTATGTTGATTTGTATAGCTTGATGTGTCGCTGTGTGTACCTATAGGTTGAGAAATCTTAGATGATTGAATAATATGTTGTCTTTTTAGTGTACCGTACCAAAATTTACAAAACGGAACACTTATGGAATCAGCTCGGTGTCTGTCCGTCCGTCCGTCCGTCCGTCTGTCACAGGCATTTTTTTCAGAGATCGTAAGATATAGGAAGTTGAAACTCGGTACAGATATAGCAATTGTTAGTCCAATACCATAAATGAAGTAAAAAAAGCTTTGGAGGGCAATTTGGGGAGGTAAAGGGCAAATAAAATGTGTTTTTCTTCCCTATGGTGTGACGTATCAATTGAAAGCTTGTGAAAATACGAGTCTAAAAATAGATGGTTTAAATTTCTTTTTAAAACTATGTTTTTTTAACAAAATGTTCAATTAAATCCGAGAAATTGCTGTCTCTATTTAAAAAATATAGCCTATCATCATCATCATCATATCAGCCATTAAACGTCCACTGCTGGACATAAGCCTACCCCTAAAATGGGGGGATTTGCCATAATCGCCACGCTTGGCAGGCGGGTTGGCGATCGCAGTTGGATCGAATCAATGTGTGTACTCAGAGGATGCTGCTGCCTATCCTTCAGTAGATATACGGATACATATACGGATGCGTAACTAATTCCGAATCAGGTTTATTCCGGATGTATGTGGCGGACCTAACATACATCCGGAATAAACCTGATTCGGAATTAGTTACGTATGGAGTGTTGCCGCTTTCAGATACTTTTTCACTAGATCTAGTGATTTTTTATGTCTTAGGTGGCATATTTTAAAGTGATTTTTGAGCGTAGGCGTTGATGGAACAATACCGTATCGTGACGGTGCAGTTGCGAGCAGGCGGAGGACAGTTGCCTTTTGGTGGCTTTTTCCGATTTAGTTTGCATAGAATGTGCTGCCATCTATTAACTACTTCGCAGAACAATGAAAAAAAAAATTATTTTTGTCTATGTCAATGTCTAATTGACAAATTCACAAAATGGCTACCTATCTTGCGTAATGTGCGGGTTTTTTGTAGTTTTCGTTCAATTTCGTGCCGATTTAGTGATGTTCTGGAGTTTCTGTTGTTCTCTTACCAATGTTTAAATTACAGGAATAGTAAGGATACTGGAATTTCACTCGATCGGTGCGGGATTGAACGAAATCTAGCATTCAAAACAATAATATCCATCGGTATGAGTAGATATAAGTAGGTATGTATAGTATAGGTTGAATTATTGTCGGTGAAACATAGATGGCGGTAGCTAACCTTCAATTTGACATAAGGTGGATGCATAATGTTGCCACGAGTTCTCTTTTCTAATATACTTATATTACTCTTTGGTTGCGACTTCGTTGCGAAATCACCTAAGCTCAAAAACCGCTTGTGTGATAATGGTTCATGCCAAATTGTATGCAGATTATGTTTTATGATAAAACTATGATTAGTCTTTTGATATAGTTGCATAATATTGAAATACTTACATTATGTTGGAAATTCAATTAATATTAACTTAACCTACTATATTATTTATCGGGTAAAAAGTATATATAGAAATATAGAATATTGAGACTAAAAGGTAAGTATGTACAAATTTACAATCTTAATAGTAGGTAAGTATATACGGTCTAACAAAATTAGGTGAAACTATTTTAAGGGGATGATCGGACCATCAAACTGACACTTTCTCTATGGGACCAATAGTGAAATCGCGAAAAAAAATCTGCTATCCCATACATTTAGGTCGAGTAGGTTTGTATGGAACAGCTGATTTTTTTTCGCGATTTCAATATCGGTCGCATAGAGAAAGTTGTTCAGTTTGATGGTCTGATCATCCCATTAAAATAGTTTCACCTAATTTTGTTAGACCTTATAATATACAGATTTACAGGCCGCGCAGTCGAATGCATTTTCTATCTATCTTACGACATATGTTAAGACGATCTATGTTAATTAAGACTATCGATAGTCTTTTGATATAATAGCATAATATTGGAATACAATTTACAAATCATCATCGTACCTAACATTCGTAACATCATGACCTCATCACATGCTACTAATTATCATGTATAGAAATTGTTTGTTTCGTTTTAATGAATACCTAAAAATGCCATTGTATTTCATTTGGCGTTTCATAAATTTTTATTTTAGGCAATTTTTAAACAGCACTCTGGTATTTTTTGTAACCATAGATGACAACACTGAATCCTGAATCAGGATTCCGGGTCGCAATTCCGTCTGTGTGTGGCGGACCTTATTAGGTCGAACATTACCGACCTCCATGGCCAATTGACTTGTTTATGAAATCGCAAAAAAAACGGCTGTTTCGTACCATAGAGTAAGGAGAACGTATTACGAACATAGATATATTATCTCTATGATTACGAACTAAACAACGAATTATATAAGAAGTAAACTGCAATATCTACTCGACTCAAATGTATGAGACAGCAGATTTTTGTTTTAGGAATTCTGGTTATTGCTCCCATAGTAAAAGTTATTGTTTGATGATCTGAACCACCCCTGAAAGTTACGAAACGGAAAAAAAAATCATACGGTACCTATATTTTAGCTGGGTCCTAATCAAGTTCTAATTCTACTAATTTCACACGTATCGTCTCAGTTTTATTTAAGTTTCTTTTACCTCAAATCTGTATTCTACTGTTCGTTTACAGCTAATGATAGATAAAAAACCTGATATACCTTGATGGCAATAATTTTGTTTTACCATTGATTTTTAATGTATAGCTTTATTTATAAGTCTTTTTTCTTCTCTATTTTTATAAGTGGGAGCTTGTTGTCAGCATCTGACCATCTATTTGTGTCTTTGTAGAAACAAAACAGTTATTTAGCTGTAAGTTCTCTAAAAAGGAAACAAATAAATAAGAAAACGCAAGATTTTCCTCTAGGCACTAACATAACATAACATAACATAAATATTCTTTATTTGCACACCAAAATGTACAGTAACAAAAACGAATAAAAAGAACGTAAGGGTACAAATGGCGGTCTTATCACTAAAAGCGATTTCTTCCAGACAACCATGGGATGGACGAACTCTTAAGTAAAAAAACTAGCTATGGCGGTGTAATAAGATATAAAATATATAGCTTACAATACATTTCAGGTATATATATATATATATATATATAAATATATACAAAATATCCAACAAGAAATAATAAATATATTATATAATTAGTCTAATGGATCAAAGTGTCATATTAATAATTTAATAACAATGAGTCAAAGGGCGAGATAGTGATCCCTTACTCGTACTCCCTCACTAAATTCTTAGATACGGCGCTAAACATACTAAAAAAGCGCTATATCTAGCGCCGAGAGCACTAAGGTAAGGCAGCACAGCACGCGACACGTGCGCGTTCTTTCCCCGCCTTGCCGCTCGCTCCCCTCTGTCACCTTTACACATAACCCTCCAGCGCGCCCCGCAGACCATGGGAGTACAGCGCACGAACTTGATAGCCAAGATGACTGTCCTCCTAGTATTTTGATGCGATTTCCCTAAGTACCATACGTGATTACTTCTTCCACCCCTGCCCTCCTAACAAAACTCCGCAAAAGGGACTGGACTATACCGGCCGCCGCTATAAAAATGTTTTCCGTTTTGTTGACATCTCTATTCGGTCATATGGGCTCACTTAGGTACTTTACATGTTGTAGATTGTAGTAGATGACTTGATATTTGAAGAGCATCTCACCTTATTACATATGCTTGACAAGGTCCTCTGCCAGGAGATAAGAAACACATGTCTGCCTTTCCGCTGCTTTCCTTTACATATGCCCACGGTGGTGGTGGCACACCCCCCGATCCTGGGCCGAGAGCTGCAATCATTAAGAGGACATCATTAGTACGACGGGAGCGCCGTACGAATTATACTCTTAACTGTTCAAACTCCATACAAAACGAAGGTCCGTCCTAGTTCGAACAGTTAGTAACTAAAGTAAACAAAATGTTTTTAACAATCTAGAAACCAATATCTGTGCTTTGCATTAGTTCGATTTTTAAATATTTATCTCTAAGTTATCGTGGCTCAAAGTTTTCCATACATCAATAGGCACCTTCTGGGTAAGCTACCCCATCTTTGTCCTGAGGACTGGATTGAGGTCAAGAGAAACAAACTGAAAAAAAAAGTCGTAAATTCGATCATACGCGGGCACCACCGATTTCAATGTAGCTGTAGGTTTGCACCAAGGGTCGGCTCTTCCTGTTGATTATGGATGCTTTAGCATCGGACATACAGGAAGAGGCACCCTGGTGCATGCTGTTTGCCGACGATATCGTTCTTGTCGGTGAAGATGGACTCGAGGTCCAGAGCAGATTGGCAAAATGGCTGCAAACACTGGAGAATGTTGGCATGAAAATCAGCATAAAAAAAAACTGAATGCTCTGCGATTTCGGCGGCCTCTCCAGTTGTATGCCTATTGCCCTTGATGGCGTGCCTTTACCAGTCTGCTCCGACTTTCGGTACCTCGGCATAGAATAACTAATATACTATAGAATGGAATCTTCTTTGTGCGTGCTCCAAACGCCGCGTTATAAACACCTACTTCCACCTCCTACTACTACAACTTGGCCCGGAACGTCCCGCTGTTAGACTAAGAGATAAGTGTACTTTTTGCAACCATCAGCTGCAAGGCTGATTCAGTGTTTATGGGGTGTAGAACATCTCTGTGATGGGGATGGACCAGGTCTGCCTGCATAACTCCAGTCGGTTTAAAAGTTACTGATGTTTAAAGGTCAATAAAAAATTAACGATCAGCTGTAAGGCTGATCGTATGATATTATTGTAGTGTGCACTGTAGCTATGTGAATAGTATAAAAACTGAAAAAGAACCCTAGCGGTCACATAAAGTCACTTATATTTTATGGCTTTTATTTACTTCGTATTTTACAAGAACTGCATTATAATGTATTTATTAATGTATTATAACTTTGTAACCAACTTCAACAAAAGGAGGTTCTTTTTTTAGTAACGATTTTCAGTAGTGAAATATATTAGACCGAACAGGAGTGCGATTTTTGAATCTCATTCGCTGAGCTCAGCAGTTGAAAATGTCAAAATAACTATGAAGATGTGCATCTTTCTACTGCTGATTTGACTTTCAAAAATCATACTTCAGGAGTGCGATTTTGAAAGTTAAATCAGCAGTAGAAAGACGCATATCTCCAAAGTAATTTTGACATTTTCAACTGCTGAGCTCAGCGAATGAGATTCAAAAATAGCACTCCAGATATCCATTATACACACAAGCAGTAAGTTCATACTCATAGACAAAAAGCAATTGTTTCAATCGTCGACGATTGGCTATTTAAATTTTTGAGGAATTCCTAAGCTAATCGTCACGTCAGATCTTCACGAAATTAAAATCGGACCAACTCAGGGGTGACTCTTTTAGAACAGAAAAATAGTCATCCAAATCGGTCAAGAAAGCCGAAGTTAACGCGTGACCTACCATAAAAAAAAAACAGAAGAATTGATAACCTACTCACAAAGCTAACCTATTTAAAAAACCTTGATTGTTTTTACACGCAAACATGATTTGAATGAAACGTGCACGAGCGAGCGCGAGGCGGCCGACGCAGCCCTGACTAACTTAGACTATAAGCGTCTGCGAGTTTCAATTCTATAGAGTATTCATTATTCTTATAACCTTGGTTCACTCGTACAAGGCGACGGAGAAATTGATCGGGGCGACGTGAAGCACCGATTCAATTCGGGGTGGATGAAGTGTCGGCAGGTTACGGGAACGATCTGCGACTGCCGAATCCCCCTCAAATTGAAAGTGAAAATATTTAAGACCTGTCGTCATTTACGGATAAGAGATTTGGGACACAAAAGGGATGAAGAGATTTGGGCCACAAAAGGGATGAATTAGAAACGACTGCATGCAATTGAGATGAGAATGTTGAGATGGATGTGTGGTGTAACCAGAATGGACAAAGAAAGAAATGAGTAATATTAGAGGAAGTTTGAAAGTAGCACTGACGGAAAAATTTCAGGGTAGGTAATAGATTGGTCTTGGTCGAGTGTCATGTTACGTGAATGTGGATGGCTGCGGTGGAAGGAAGGCCGAAGAAAAGATGGATGAATTGTGTGAAAGATGTGTAAGAAAGGAGTGCGTGTTGAAACGACGGCTAGGAGAGATGAATGGAAGAGACATATTGCGCCGACCCCAAATGGGAAATGGGCAAGAGAATGATGGCACGGAGCCCTTCGTGCGCGAGTCCGACTCGCACTTGGCCGGTTTTTAGTGTTGACAACTGGAACGCCTGCAATACCTTTCCAGTGCTCCGGCCAGTCAGCGCCAGCACCATCGGGTTTCTCCGGCCACGAACCACCTGCAGCATCCAAAGCATTCTTCTCTTTCTGAGCTTGCTTTTTCTTAAAAACGTAAAACACATAATTCAAGTTTATTTCCGAAAACAATAGTAGAGTTTGGTCACCATCAAAGTTCTAGACATCGAAATATGAAACGTATATTTAGGTAGGTAAGTAACAGTACGACCAGGAAAATAATTACCCTCGTCAATCTTCGTTTGCGCAGTCCTCCGACAAAACCCGAAGTCGTTTAGTAATCAAAGGGTGCAAAGTCGGATAGCAGCGAAAAGGGCTCGAAAACAATTATCCAACCGTGGCAATGGATTGAAGGTGGCACATCCAGTAGGCCTCGCATGCCACCCCAGAGTAAACGATAAAAATCGAGATGTGCCTCCGTCTTTATTATTTTACGTATGCCAGAAAGAGCGCGCATGACGTTTTTCTCGTTTAAACTCTTTGTCGTGGGTAGGTGGATTTATAAACCTGGTCCTATACCTACCCCTACCTTCTGTAGGTAGTTTACTTTAGGTACTTGATTGCAGTGACCTTAGAAATAGTAACATTAAGCTGGTTGCAGAGGTGTCAATTTTATACAAAACTTTGACGCACAATACGCGTAGACGGTATTAATATAAGTAAGGTTGTATATATGTAAAAATTGTATAGAAAATCTAGATGCCGCCTCACAAATAACATTTGCAATTTATAAAATAGTTACATTTTTAATTTTTTCATTTCACAAAATATTTAAAAGCTTTATATCTTCGTAATCTAAACTATTATAAAACTGTAACAGGAAGTTTGTCTGTACATTGAAGATATTAACAAAAAAAAAGTTACGATATGGTTTTTTTATGTTTTTTCCCTGATTCCATATCAACAATATTTGGATTTTTTGTCTGTCTGTTTGTTTGTTTGTTTGAACGAGCATCACGCAAAAACTACTGAACCGATTTCGATGAAACTTTTTCGTTTGATAGCTTATTATCTGACTTAAAATCTGGTATATAATTTGTGCGGACAAAGTCGCGGGTTAACGCTCGTTATATTATAAATTGCAAACGTTATTTGTGACGCGGCAACTAGATTTTCTAAACTATTTT
The DNA here is from genome assembly GCA_927399405.1 of Agonopterix arenella. Taxonomy (NCBI): domain Eukaryota; kingdom Metazoa; phylum Arthropoda; class Insecta; order Lepidoptera; family Depressariidae; genus Agonopterix; species Agonopterix arenella. The sequence continues at coordinate 14,673,683 of OV656708.1, read as the reverse complement.
TCCATATCTATACTATTATAAAACTGTAACAGGAAGTTTGTCTGTACATTGAAGATATTGTTACGAGCGACGGGTTACGGGATTGGAGCGAAACGCTAAGTCCAATTTATTTACAGAGTTTATTGGGCTACACACTTACACACGGACCACCTCGCAGAGGTTCCCCTTTTAACAGTCCTCCTCGCAGGGGTTTCCCCTCTCACCACTTTCACTGTTCACTACGTCACGACGCGCGACACGCTATGACGTCACGACGCACGGCACTATGACGTCACGATACGCGACACTATGACGTCACGACACGCGACACACACTACACTGCACTAGACTGACACTTGTCTACTCACTGTTCCACTTTACTTTGCACTTTACTTTTCACTAGTACTTTTCCACTTTTTCTTCTCTTCTCCTTTTTGTTTCGCACTTTTCACTGTTAAATCAATACTGACTTGCGTCCGCAAACTCGCGGCCTTATATACCCCTTAGAATTTTCTAGATGCCCGAATTTCGTTAGTCTTTTCTTTATTCCTTTGTTCCCTTCCGGATATTTCTTAATCCCGCCTTCCTTCTCGAATTTTCCTAAACACGCCCCCTTTTATTGTTTCTTTACAAATATTTCTTCTCTCTCTTCGTTCTAGAACATTCCTATTGTTTTTGGTTCTTTTTCAAATATTCCTTCTCTCTCTGTTTTCTAGAACATTTCTAAACACGCCCATTTTCTGTCTCCTTCCAAATATTCTTACTCCCTCTTACTTTTCTAGAACATTTCCAACAACAATAAAATCTAGAATTATTTTCGACGAGTCTCGAACCATCGACCCCCGGCACGGGAGTCCATGCGTCGACCACCGAGCTACGAAGCTTGTTGACAAACCGGCCGAATTTTTGAATGCCCTTCTATAGCTGCGTCATTTTACAGCATCCGTGACACTGCCCCTCCCTTAGTTCTGCTCGTCCCGAGCATCATTACTTCCAAAATAACGAGCTAACCGATCAACGTACACTATCTTCAACGGGTTCCTCGGCGATCGTTGGATTCGATATGGGACGTCATTTATTTTGGCCACTTCCTCAAACGGCCCTTCCCAACTTGCCTGTAACTTCGGGCTCTTCCCTTTCTTACGAACAGGGTTATACAGCCAAACCGGTGTTCCTTCCTCCTTCTCACAAACAAACGGAATGTGCCCAGGTCGTTGCTTGATTGGTGCCACATCTCCTGTATTAATCGTGAGCTTCACCAGGTCTGTTCTACCAATATCTGCGCCGTTCTTAGGGAGCCAGTTCTTCGCTATCTCAATCGGTGACTTAGTCAAGTCCTTGCTGGGGTCTTCCATAACTTCCGATACTACATCATCCTCATAGTGATCAACAACCTCCTCCTTCTCAATCGTCAGGTTCACATCTCCGACGTTAAGTATCGGGTTCGAAGTAGATGAAACTGATTCAACAATTTTCCTCGCCGGAATCCAACAAATTTCAGTTTTAACCTTTTCCATCACAGCACATCTCCGTGGTAATCTCCCATCGTTACTCTTGGGCAAAACAACAGGTACCAAGGTCTGTGATCTAGGCTGGCAAACTGTTCTTCTCACACAGTAGACCTTTCCCGATGATCCATCTTTCATCGGAACCTCCTCTGTGTTACACCGTAGCACTCCGTTCTTCATGTCTATATTGCACTGGTGACTTTGTAAGAAATCTAAGCCAATGATGCAATCGTCCACTATTTCAGCTACAATCACCTCATGTTTGAAAGAAGTTTTCCCGATCTTAATAGAAACTCCCAACTCTCCCCTAACAGGTATGCGCTGGCCAGTAGCTGTTGTTCACTGTAGGTTGGTTTGCTGCACAACTCGTTTCTGATAACTTCCCATATCGCTTATCAGTCGAGCATTGATTACCGTCCTCGAAGCTCCGGTATCCAAAGTTAATTGACAGCTTCTACCATTGACCTCTCCTTCAACTAACAGACTATTTCCGTCCGATGTTTGTTTGACTCCAATGGTTGGATTTGCAACATAACCGCCCAGCGCCCTCCAGTTTTCCTGCTGCTCATCAGTCGAGACTCCTATATCCCGACGACCTGCACGCTTCGGACAAGAGCTGCGAATATGCCCCAGTTCACCACACTCGTAGCACACATAACGACGGCATGTGCGCTTCGGGCAGGAGCTGCGAATATGTCCTCGTTCACCACACCCGTAGCACACATAATTGACACTTCGATTTCTCGGCGCTGATGCTCCAGTCGCCACAATCTCCCTAAGGCGAGCGGAATGAGGATCCTGACGTACGGCTTCCACTTCCAATGCATGAGCAACAGCGTCCCTGAGTGTAACATGGTGCCCAAGTCGCACTGCAGCTCGCACCTCCGGGTCCCGTATCCCATCCGTAAAGGTCTGCAGGAGTATGTTATCGATGGCTGCCGGTGACGACTGGAAAGCCTTTCGCACGAGCTTTTCCACTTCCACAGACCATTGTTGCAGACTCTCGTTAACATGTTGATTACGTTCCTTCAACCGCGCCCTATACACGTGTTCAAGATGTCCATCGCCGAATCTAACCTCCAGAGCTCCGAAAAGATTGTCGAACGTCAGGTTTCCGCTAGCTCCTACGGCTTCCAGTACGGTGAGAGCCTGTCCCTGGAGTGCCAATATCAACGCAGGCTCCGCCTCCTCCTTGCCCCAGCCATTAACCTTCATTGCCGTCTCAAATTGTAGCTTAAAGGCGGCCCATGACGTCAGTCCATCGTAAACCGGAGTCTTGACACCTTTTGGTTGTATGGGTGAGTCAAAAACAGCAGCGACACGACTATGAGACAACTCTGCTCAACTTCTCGCCGGATTTTGGCAAACTCACCCTCCACACGATCCAGCCTCCCTCCGAACTCACCCTTCACATGATCCAACCTCCCTTCGAACTCGCCCTTCACATGATCCAACCTCCCTTCAAACTCGCCCTTCACAAGATCCAACCTCCCTTCTACGGCTTCGACTCTCTCTACTGCCTGCTGCAAGCCTTTCGTAATATCTTTATGAAGGGCCTCCTGCATCGTGCGCATTTGTTCTTCCATCATGTGTGCCTGCTTCTCCTGACGGCGAGCTTGTTCCTCTTGACGGCGAGCTTGTTCCTCTTGACGGCGAGCTTGTTCTTCCATCATGCAAGCCTGCTCCTCTTTCTGTGCGCGCAGTTGTTCCTCCTGACGGCGAGCCTGCGCCTCTATCATAAGCTGGATTTGATAGAGGAAGCTTCCCGGGTTCTGCTCCGGAGTGCGCTGCACTTCACCTCCCTCAGGTCTTCTCACTGGAGTGTGCTGCACCTCAGTTGTAAGGGCCGCATCTTCCTGCCGCGCTTCCGACATGGCCCGGGTGGTGACTCCCTTTAATTCCTTTGGCACCAGCGGCATCTTACTCCAATCCCACTTCTGACACCAAATGTTACGAGCGACGGGTTACGGGATTGGAGTGAAACGCTAAGTCCAATTTATTTACAGAGTTTATTGGGTTACACACTTACACACGGACCACCTCGCAGAGGTTCCCCTTTTAACAGTCCTCCTCGCAGGGGTTTCCCCTCTCACCACTTTCACTGTTCACTACGTCACGACGCGCGACACGCTATGACGTCACGACGCACGGCACTATGACGTCACGATACGCGACACTATGACGTCACGACACGCGACACACACTACACTGCACTAGACTGACACTTGTCTACTCACTGTTCCACTTTACTTTGCACTTTACTTTTCACTAGTACTTTTCCACTTTTACTTCTCTTCTCCTTTTTGTTTCGCACTTTTCACTGTTAAATCAATACTGACTTGCGTCCGCAAACTCGCGGCCTTATATACCCCTTAGAATTTTCTAGATGCCCGAATTTCGTTAGTCTTTTCTTTATTCCTTTGTTCCCTTCCGGATATTTCTTAATTCCGCCTTCCTTCTCGAATTTTCCTAAACACGCCCCCTTTTATTGTTTCTTTACAAATATTTCTTCTCTCTCTTCGTTCTAGAACATTCCTATTGTTTTTGGTTCTTTTTCAAATATTCCTTCTCTCTCTGTTTTCTAGAACATTTCTAAACACGCCCATTTTCTGTCTCCTTCCAAATATTCTTACTCCCTCTTACTTTTCTAGAACATTTCCAACAACAATAAAATCTAGAATTATTTTCGACGAGTCTCGAACCATCGACCCCCGGCACGGGAGTCCATGCGTCGACCGCCGAGCTACGAAGCTTGTTGACAAACCGGCCGAATTTTTGAATGCCCTTCTATAGCTGCGTCATTTTACAGCATCCGTGACAATATTAACAAAAAAAAAAGTTACGATATGGTTTTTAGATGTCCCTGATTCCATATCACCAATTTTTGGATTTTTTGTCTGTCTGTTTGTTTGTGTGTTTGTTTGTTTGAACGAGCATCACGCAAAAACTACTGAACCGATTTTGATGAAACTTTTTTTGTTTGATAGCTTATTATCTGACTTAAAATCTGGTATATAATTTGTGCGGACAAAGTCGCGGGTTAACGCACGTACTACTATAAAGACGTCCTATTTACGTTTATGTTGGTTAGTCTGGGACTGGGACACTTAAATGCCCGCAGACAATAGGTACCTAATGTTCCTCGTATAAGTAGAAATTTAAAGTGAACCTTGAAACCTAAAAAGGTGGAAGTTGGTTGTAGCATGACTTCTTGCCACGCTAATGTAGTGGTTTTATATGATTACCTTATAATCACTCAGCCAATCCCTGTAGTCCTGAACGGTCAGTCCTATCGGTGGTATCCAGTGGTCGTCCCATTTCGATGGGTCGGCGAGGTTACCCGCGAACCTATCTTCTGTGATATTTAGTAATGTGCTATTGTCTTCAACATCCTTATCTACATTCCAACCGCCGCCACCCCCACATGCGAGGGCGTTATCGATAATAATAATAAGACACAATATCGAGATGGTCGCCGTCAATATCGACGTAGACATACTAGCCATGCTGTTAGATTCGTTTCTTTATTAGGTAGGTACCTATTTGATAGTTCGAAAGTGTTTAATCTTCTACGTGAAGCTCAAACGATTTCTTCAGCGTTTTCTTTATCTAAATAAGAGAAAATAAATAAGATTAATATTATTGATCATAATGTAGATTATATGGTACCTATAAAGTATAGTTTGTTCAAATGTACGAAGTCAAGACAATAGATCTAGGGCTGGTTGACCACAACACAAATATAGCTAAAAAAAGCGCCAGATTTCCCTAGAGGAGATTGATGGACGAAAACCAAACCCCTCTCCTCCGCCCCTGTGACCACGTAGTATGGGTACGTTCCCTAACTAACTAGGTATTTTGCTTATCCATTAGGTACCTAGAATAAAGCAATACTTAAGAGGATATGTGAAAAAAATAGGATTCTTCAAAGCGTCATAATATCATGAAGTACTAACAGTAGGAGTATGAATTGCGGATATGTGTAAATTGAACATATAATTAAAATTTTGATTAGAGCCAAAACACGATTAAGACACATTTTCTCTATAGAAAAACAAGCTAAAGTAGCCTCCGTTTTTATCGATAAACGCTTGGAACTGCTAAACGGTGAATAATAGAAACACGAGACTTGATTTAAAATAAAGAGATTGATATTTTACAAATTTTGATTAGAGCAGAATTGATCTTACATAATAAATAGAAATAGTACAATCACAATTAAATAAAGTGTGTTTTACGCTTGCGTCGTTTCAGTCGCGCGCGCCGCCCCATCTCTTTCTCTCGCATCAGGCAGTAACATAAGCTATCACACGCCCATTTCACTTCAATTATTTTTCGACATAGGCCCTTAACAGGACAGAGACTTTATTACAGCTAAGAATATGAAGTACGTTAAACTAGGTGGGTACCTACTTCAAACTGAACAACTTTTACGACGATACGGGACTAATATTGAAATCGCGAAAAAAAGTAGGTATCATTAGAAAATGTCAATAAACACGAGCCAGATGTATGGAACAGCTGGTTTTTTTTCGCGATTTCAATGTTGGTTATGGAGCGCGATTTTTGAATCTCATTCGCTGAGTTCAGCAGTTGAAAATGGCAAAATAACTATGGAAATATGCATCTTTCTACTGCTGATTTGACTTTCGAAAATCATACTCCAGAAGTGCAATTTTTGAAAGTCATATCAGCGGTAGAAAGATGCGTATCTCCTTACATTTTCAACTGCTGAGTTCAACGTATGAGATTCAAAAATCGCAATCCTGGGCTGCGTTCAGAACCTACGCCCCAGGTGCACCCCGAGTGCAACTTTTCGCACTAACGCCGTTCCGAGGCTCGGTGAAAAACGCTCTTTGCAACTCGGTTGTCACAACTCAACCGTTCCGAACCTCTGGCGGGTTGCAACTTTTAACCATCAAATTCGATGGTTAAAAAACACTCTGACGTTTTAATTATCTGTAGTTACTTTACTTTTCGCGCGTTTTGAATAAAAGTTTGTTTTTCAAACTATTTTTATTCACTTTTTGATTTGCTAACATGGAAAATGAGTTTTTTTATTGTATTTGGAAATGATGGAAGCCCTGGAAGCCTGGAAGGAAAAGATATTACTTTAAACGTCAAAATTTGAGGTTATAAAACAACCGGGATCGTTCCGTACCTCATAGCGAGTTAAAAATTGGCGCGGTCGTTCCGTACCTTAGAGCGAGTTGAAAAACAAAAAAAAAAAAAAAAAAAACAACCGCACCTAAAGGTCGTGAACGCACCCCTGTAGTGAAAGATTTTCTGTAGGAGGTACTTATGATGGTCGGAACGGATGCCACGCGTACCTATAAAGTATTTACCAAAGAGTAAAGTAATATAAAGTATATATACATGCCTACATATTGCCTACCTACGTACGTTCCTTTTCTACAAAAGCTTGACTTTAAAAACAACCACGAAGTTTTAATTTTGTGTGCCTTTCTATTATCGTCGGAATATCGTTTTCATTAACTAGCATGTATAATTAACATTATTCACACTTTAAACACTTTGATATGTACAGTCAGCAGCAATAAGTGGTATACACTTTTGTTCTAGTCGTGTAGTCGTAGTACTAAAGTGTATATGTATAACTTATTGCTGCCGACTGTACCTATCAAAGGTGATTTTTCGTTAAAATGTACGTTTCAGAGTAAGTTACAGTGCCGCAAAGATTTCCATTCAAACCTGAAATTAATCATAGCTTTACATTGTAAACTGTATATTTTAACGAAAATCTGACTTCATAGTACATACAGACATAGAGATTAGTTTCTAGATTGTTTCTGAAAAAATTCATTGACTTTAATTTTTGATAGTATTGAAAATATTCCAGATTTCGTTTGTATGCAGCGCGCATTTGCGCTCTCGTAATAAAAACGTCTGAGCGATCGATGATCTGTTAAAACGGCTCTAACGATCGAACTTCTTTCGTACGTCTCCCTAGTCGATATTTCTAACAAGCACAGACTTCTATTATACCTACAGAAGTCTGTGCTATTACTACATGTCGAAAACCAAAAGAAAAACGCTTATTGGCCTATACCAATAGGTATTGTCTATACCTTCGCTTGGGACTCGTGAACGTCAAGATAGCGGGATCAAATTTCTGATTAAAAATGTTGCATATGGGTAACTTAGTACTCAATATTTTACAAAATGTAGGTACCCTAAGTTTGTACAATTGTACCTTTATCGCCAAGAAAGTACGATCAAAACCAGGAAGCTGGCATAGGTATTGTCCATACGTACCTTGGAGGGCACCAGGAAGCTGGCATAGGTATTGTCTAATTGCCAGCCTTTGCCAAAATACATAAACTACCGTACAACGTCAAGCACTCTTGCTAAATAAACTAGACATATTGGAAAAATCATCACAACCGAGATGGCAGCCAGCAAGACAAACGTAGTTCAACATACCGGCAATAGATGGCGTTGACCATAGAGGGGTCTATGAGGGGTCCGAAGACGAAAATTTTAAGCTAAATATAAACAAAAATGCATGTCACTGAGTCAGACGCATCTGTTGACGAAACATATGTTCATATTTTGCTGTTTACTAAGAAACACAAAATTCTTACTATTTTATTTATATTTTATTATATGCAAGTTCACTCACCCCTGTCTGGTCAACGCCATCTATCGAGCTATTAGAACCTACTTTTTCTTTTTAATCGCTTTTGGAAAATCCTCAGATTAATGAATACAAGGAAAATCCCTCATTCTTCCTTTCGGAAATGCAATGGGAAGAAGCCCTTACAGCTTTAGTCTTTAGTAATATTTTTCTTTGAACCTTACCTTACCCTCATAAGTCTTGAAATGCGTGGGTGGTTCTCACATTCCAATGTTCAAGGGAGTTATACGTGAGAATCAGTCCGAATCAAACGGGAGCGCCTATCTTTATTTCTCGCTTTTACTACATTGTTCTCCATTACACATTATTGAACTAATTCCACCACATTAACACAATAGTAGCCACGATTTTAAAGTTAAGAAAGAAATCCCGTCCTTTTCTTTTTGGTTCCCGCGCAAAACTCATAGAAGAAAATAATGGTACAAACAAAACACGAGTGGCATAAAAAGACTAGAATCCAGTGCCGTAAAAAATATGATTAAAAAAATTATTGACAGACTTGACCACAGATTACTGATACCTATGTACCTTATATAGCAAGGTATAGATGCGGCAGTGAAATTTTCACTTTGTTCCAACAGATCCGATGTGGCGCTGCTGTCGTCAAGCTAATTTATATAGAAAATATAATTATAGGTATGTATAGTGATTCCAGAATGTAAAATTAGGGATATTTGACCTAGGAACAAACCAATCAACGATATATGTCATTAGACGGAGAAGAATTAGGGCTTCTCAAGGATTCTCAACTCAAGCGAAAATACCAGAAGAAACACAAGATAAGATATATAATCTTCTGACGCCACAGCATGGCATGACGCTGCAGCTGGTGTAATTTCAATATGGCGTCTTAGGATGGCATTTTAGGAGGGAAAAGAAGAACGACCACTTCCCACACATTAGATTACAGTACTTTAATTTTATTTATATGGAGAAATATAAGTGAAATCGAGAAAAAAAAATGAATAAGTTGAAGAAGAAAAAAGTCTAGACCGTACGAATTATTCTAGTTTTTACTCCACATCGATCGGTGCAATATTACCGAAGTTATAAGCGTGGGAAGTTTACGTAGGTTTTTTTAATCTCGTCAGTGTTCGCGAGTAGCACGTGACGTCATCGTCCCCATAAGGCACGGGGCGCCCGCCCGCCTCATACCTCCGTGGTACATTTCGTGGGTAAGTTGTTTGCTTTCGTGCGCTCTGGTGTTTTTTAATTGATTTTAAATAATGCTGATTGATTGCTCCCCCCGTTTTGGGGGAGGCCTATGACCAGCAGTGGACGGCTGATATGATGAATGCTGATTTATTAAGTGTATTGTGTAAATTATTGTTTTAGATCTAAAATGGAAGAAAGATTTCGAAAAGGCCAATCCGACAACCTTCCCATAGTTCACGATAATTGATGGTGGCAGTATTCTGCCACCATCAAGGGGTAGTATAGGGTAGGTTTAGGGTAGGTGTATGGTAGGTGTAGGATAGTTGTATGGTAGGGTAGGGTAGGAAAAATGGGACGACAACGTCTGCCGGGTTAGCTAGTAATTATTACTGTACCCTTATAATATATTCCACGCCTCGATTAAAAACCCATTTCAGGCGGCAAGTTATTCGAATAATACAGCCCGTTTCGTTTTAAACCGGTTTAAAACCGCCCGTTTACAATTATATACATACCTACTAAAAAGCATATTACTAGTAATAACCAAGTACCTACTACTTACTATTTTACAAGGCATGTTATAATTTGAATAATGAATACAGAGCGCCTTAAAGGAGTAGAAAATAAATGAGGGCGCCACTACTTCGTGAGAACATCAAAATCACGCATAACCTGGCAAGACCGACCTGCAGTTTGTACTAAAATATTTAGTTTCTGCTGTCACCGTTTTCTACTCTTTTATATCGCACTGTACACACATGTGTTTTGGGGCCGTATTTTTACACTGAGGCACAATACAATATTTGATAGATGTAATTCCGCGCGCGACGGGCACATTCGGGTAAATGCTTTGAATCCCCGAGTCACAGAGTCGCTACTTACGCGGAGATGGGGACCGTGACGTTATCAATGATATCGCGCTCGGTCCGCGGCTTAGACCGAAATTGTTAACTTTGCACTTCTATCTCTCGGTCAGTTTTAAAGATAGAAAAATAATAAAAGCAGTTGTAGAATTTTTTGGCATATAAAACAAAACATGGTTATGTTCTTCATTGTAGTGGCTATTTTTTGATAATCATTTTAATTTTTCCACACTATATTATTTTATTTGAGTTGATATTTTTGAAATAACTAAAAATAAGTGATTTTTGAACAATATAATTTTTTAATAGTTGTCAAATTATTTTTTTGGGTAAAAGTGAACCTCCTTCTATAACTTCTTGGGAAAATGTGACATCAGCGCCAGAACGGTACTATCGGAACTAGAGCTGTCATAGGCCTGGTCTTAACTTGACCATAGATTAATATGTATATTAACTTGACGTTGAAATGACAGTGACAGAGCCAGATTGCGTTGCAAAGAAAAAAGGGCGATTTCGAATCGATTTCGACAACAACTAGATTTCTCGACGGTCGTTTTAGAAATTTCAAAGAAACAAATACAAATATTCGTGTCGTAAAAACTGGTCTGCTGTTAAGTGCAAAGTGCAGTGCAAAAGTACCTTCAAAATGCTGCACGTCAATATAAATCTCATTGCGATTCAGTCGTCCAATTTTAAATGATTACTCCGCTCAAATTTCAATGCAAATATTATATATCTCATTTCACAGATGGTTAAGTACAGAAACAATGTACCTATTGTGACCTTAGGACAATGAGTGAAGTGTTTGTTATATGATAAAATCTACACTACCTAGTTCAAGAGACTTTTCAAAGTTTAAAAATTGTAAAAAATGGCAGGAACTTTATTTACATTGATGTGGAAACACTGTACAGTGCGAAAGAGGAAGTTTATTCATACCCCAGCTGAGTTGGTGTCCCCAATAATATTTTTTCTGATAATGTTCTTGTTCAGGGAATATATTATAAACCCTCAGCCGAAGCATGCGAGGTTGGCAGAGACCAACATTCACAATACCGTAAGTTTGTATAAATGTTTATTTATTCTAAAGGCTGTGTGAAAGTAGTTTGACATACATAATACAAGGTGTTACAAATATACTAATAAACATTTAAGGAGGTGATTCAGACCATCAAACTGAACGACTTTCACTATGGGACCAATATCGAAATCGCAAAATAAAAATCTGATGTTACATACTATCTACTCGAGCTGGAACAATAGATTATTTTTTCGTGATTTCAATGTTTTATGTTTATTTTTGAATTGGGTCCACTGAAAAAATTATTCAGGATTGTGTAACAAGTATTTTCATGAAAATATTTACAGAATTGTAGTAACTACATCTCTCAAAAAAAGTTGAGCGCAAGCAGCGTGGTGATTTTTCAAAAGTTAAAATTTTTTTTTTTCGAAAGCTATTAAACTTCGATTTTTTCCCCTAAACAGTTATAAACTTGCCTATCTCCTGTTTTTGGCCGTTCAAGTATTACGTAAGCACTAAGGGGGGTTGGGGGGTCTTTGTTTTGCTTATTTTGAATGACATGGGGGGTAGGGAAGTCTAGATGATGATTACGTCATCAGTAGTTATTTACTTTTTTACACAAATGGCAACCCTCACATTGTCTATGCTTGAAAACGAAACGCATTTTCGGGGATTCCCGCAAATAATGTATACGTTTAGGCACTCGCTTTAGAACCGAGTAGGGGAATTACTGCGCGCTATTCACTTGTCTAAATTTCCTATTTTAATATGTATACCAAAAATTTAAAATAAGTTTGTTATGTTCGTAAGATTATAATATTTTTGTCCCTTACTCAATGTTTAATACTGTATCAGTAAAATCTAATATCTATCCTAAATCTATTTTCTTATTTTTAAAATTAAAAAAAGTTTTATAATTGAAAAATGTTTACATAAGCATCCCCATGCTTAAGGTAAGAGCTTTGCTTGCTTTTGCTGACAAGGGGGATGGGGGAGTAAATAATTGTAATAAATCTGCTTACCTAATATTTGAACGGCCCCTGATGGTAATAATGTGGTGAAGATTAATATTTAAACACGAACTTAAGGTGGTTTCAGTCCATACAAAAGTTTGACGCACAATACGCATAGACGGAATTAATAAAAGTAATATTTTATATATTGAAAAATAGTTTAGAAAATCTAGTTGCCGCGTCACAAATAACATAAGTAATTTTTAAATATAATTACTAAGACATAAAGCTTTTAAAATTTTGTATGAAAAATTTCAAAGCTTTATATCTTCTTAATTATTATATAAATTGCAAATGTTATTTGTGACGCAGCATCTAGATTTTCTAAACTGTTTTTCCATATGTACAAAGTTAATTATATTAATACCGTCTACATGTATTGTGCGTCAAAGTTTTGTATAAAATTGACCCCTCTGCAACCAATTGTCTTTTATACAGGAAACCTTTCCACTGGCCAGCGGTTTCACCAAAAACCAAGTCATCCTGTACACTCCGGACACCGAGTTCACCAGAACCCTCATGGATGTTGTCGGGGAGAAGCTGAATCTGCCTCGCCTTCACAGCTTCTCTGGTAGGTTGAACCCAACATTTAAAAAAAAAGTGGCCTTTGCGGGACGCCCGGCGGATGTGAAACAACAAAATACCTCACTCTCACAATTTCGCGCGCTTTTTTTCGAAAATTTCGAAATTAACTGCTGTCGAATGTAGAGAGATCCATTTCCGTCACGGCATACGAGTTGGTTGAACTGCTAAAGCGCGCCAATAGATGTATCACATCAAAAACAAAATTGGAATAAAAACATAAAGGTCCTTGAGTCGCGTTGTAGGTTTGCCATTGGGTAGTCACGTGTCTCTCGTCGATTCTTGGTTGCCCCCCCTTCCGGGCCTACAATGAAGCTCCAGTGGCGGCTCAAGATAGTGTTCTTTTCGAAAAACAATCCTTGAAGTCACCAAAATACATGAACTACCATACAACATCAAGCACTCTTGACGGCCCGGTAGCACAGTCTGTAGTGAACCTGCCTGCTGTGCCGAGAGTCGTGGGTTCGAATCCCGTAAGGGGCAAATGTTTATATGATGAATATGAATATTTGTACCCGAGTCATGGATGTTTGTATCTATATATCGTTGTCTAGTCATCATAATACAAGTCCAGGTACTTTAAATGTGACTAGATAATTTGTGTGACAATGTCCAAGATATATATTTATTTATTAATTACTCTTGCTAAATAAACTAGACATTTCAACCAAATTGGCAGCCATTTAAAAAAAATTGGATGGAATAGAATAAAGGTTCTTCTTAATATGCTGACAGTTTTTTAAAAGCATGATCTGTTCATCAAACTGAAAAACGTTCTCTATTGGACCAACATTGAAATCGCGAACAAGAATTCAACCGTCGCGTAGGATTGGAGCTTTATAAATATGGAACAGCAGTTTTTTTTTTCGTGATTTCTACCTTGGTCCCATAGGGTTAGGGTTAGTTGTTCAGATTTATGGTCTGATCTCTTAAAAAACCGTTAGCATTGGAATCTATTTGGATTTGATCCTGTATGTTAGTGTAAGGTACTACAGAATCCAATTCATACTTAAATTCATGTTTGTTTATGTATCTAAAGCTATTCATCAAATCAAAATGAAAATTTAATTTAATGGTGGCCCCGTATCATGTGAAGATTCAAACCATGTAATGACTGCTGGAATTATGGAAAGCAATGAATAACGCTCACAGGCGCATAAGTTGTAATGATGCCAAGCAAGCACTATAGGCTATATATTATGGCAACCATACAACAATGGCACACACATATAAACATCCATGACCAAAACGGGATTCGAACCCAGGACCCTGGTTTGGCAGTCCAGCGTGGTAATCATTACACCAACTGGGTCGTCAATAGCAATGAATATATATTTTTTATTCATTTATCTATATAAGGTCTAACAAAATTAGCTGAAACTATTTTAAAGGGATGCTTAGACCATCAAACTGAACAACTTTCTCTATTGGACCAATATCGAAATCGCGAAAAAAAAATCTGTTGTCCCATACATTTAGGTCGAGTAGGTTTGTATGAAAAGCTGATTTTTTTTCGTATTTCGATATTAGTTCCATAGAGAAAGTTGTTCAGTTTGATGGTCTGATCATCTCCTTAAAATAGTTTCACCTAATTTTGTTAGACCTTATATATTAAGTACTAGCGACCCTCACTGGTATCGCACGGGTGCAATGCTGATGTATTATATACATATAAACCTTCCTCTTGAATCACTTTATCTATTAAAAAAAACCGCATCAGAATCCGTTGTGTAGTTTTAAAGATTTAAGCATACATAGGGATAGACAGCGGGAAGCGACTTTGTTTTATACTATGGAGTTTTAAACCTAAACCTACCTACCTATTATGTAACTATTTTTAATTTGGTATGTCACGTTTTTCTTTTAATTTATTTTTATAGTTGTAATTTTATGAAACTAATTAATTTTTTTTGTGATTAATCGAGTTTATCAATATTAAATTTAATTTTTAAAATATGATCTGTGATCTATTAAAAAAAATCATTTGAATTAAAATACTAATTGTTATTGAGACAATCTAGCCCAGTCATTTTACGGTTTGAGCCGGGACTAATTAATAATTGTTTTTTTTTTCGGTGTTATATTGAAGAGCCAATTTAAACCTAGAAATGTACAAAAATTACGTCAGCAACAGTTCCAATTTTAAAATTTAGCTATTATCTCGTTCTAAAAAACCTGATGGTAATTTTTTTTTCACATATTTAAGGCTTTACCATTATTACATACTTCAAACATGGTGTAAATATTTTTATCTACTATAAGTAGAGGTTTTGAAAAATACATTCCTAATTTCTAATAAATAACTCATTTTTTAAATTCCTATGCCTATTTTATTGCTCAAAAATAATTTATATTGTTAAATCTGAGTTAATTATTAGCATTGGTATTAATGTTAATAATTTGGAAGCCTTCAGGGACACGCAATATTGATTTCTATGTTACGTAGCGAATTTTTTAAAATATGTTTTAAGATGTCTCTGTCACTAAATGGTACTCCCTACCCCGCCTAACAAAACTCCTTAAAATGACTGGGCTATAGTCTTTTTGTCACTAGATGGTGCCGTTTACAGTTTAAAAGTCCAATTAATAACTCCTTACCCCGCCAAACAATACTCCGTAAAATGGCTGGGTTAATCATCTCGAAATGGTTTTCAATTTAGCCCTCCAAAAAAAACTTGTCATACCGAATTACAGAAGTTTGTCTTGATCACGGTTTGTTTTATTTAATATCAAAATCGATAGCATTCGATATATATATTATTACTAGGCCCTATCATATGTTTAAATACTCATTGTACCATTGTTCTCTGTTTTTCATAATAAAAGCCTAAGGCTTGGGATTAGTTATGAACATTTTTAGTGACAATTATTTAAGAATTGGGTTCATCATCAGCCTATACAAGGTGCTACAAAAATAAAAATATACATTTAAGGAGGTGGTTCAGACCATCAAACTGAACAACTTTCACTATGGGACCAACATCGAAATCGCGAAAAAAAAATCTAATGTTCCATCATCATCATCAACTGATAGACGTCCACTGCTGGACATAGGACTTCCAAAAAATGGGGGGATTTTCCATAATAGCCACGATGCGATGCGTTTGCGATGTTCCATACTAAACTACAAATCTACTTGAGCTAAATGTATGGGACAAAGTTTTTTTTTTTCGCCACCATTAAACTGTTGTTCAGTTGGATGGTCTCAACAACCCCTTAAAAGTTTTAAATGATTATTTTTACTTTTGTAACATCCTGTATACATCCCACTGCAGGGCACAGGCCTACCCCTCAAAAAGGGCGTATGGTCCTTATTCCACCACTCGTGCCCAATGCGTATTTTTACACTACGGATTCTTTTCTTTTGAATAAATCCTACTACAATATTTTAGCCCAGTCATTTTACGCAGTTTGGATAGGCGGGGTAGGGAGTAATTATTAATTGGTTTTTTAAACTGTAATCGGCACCGTTTAGTGACAAAAATACTATCTGAAAACATATTAAAAAAAAAATCGCTACGCAACATAGAAATCAAAATTGTATGTCCCAGAAGGCTTTTAAATTAATAATATTATTATCAATGCACTCATTTTAATTAGATTTAAAAATATACATGATTTTTGAGTAATAAAATAGGCATTGAAATTTAAAAAATGAGATATTTAATAGAAAAAACTAATGTATTTTTCAAAGCCTTGTAAGTAGACAAAAATATAATCACCATGTGTGAAGTATGTATAATGCCTTATAAGAATGCAAAAAAAAAAATAGCATTCGTTTTTTTAGATCGAGATAAATGATAAATTTAAAATTTGGGGCTGTTGATGACGTGATATTTTTTTTTAATTTTGGTATATTTCTAATCTCAAATTGGTTCATAAACACTACATCGAAAAAAAAAATCAATTATTAATTAGTTCCGGCTCAAACCGTAAAATGACTGGGCTATTTTAGAATTCTTTGACGATAAACTATATACCTAAATGCTTCGATGACTCTACAACTAGCAATTAACTTGACTTACGATATTACTTATTAATTTTAATGAATTTTTAACTTAATAACATTATAACGTATTCACATTGTGATTCGAATTAACTGGTACTATAATTTGTTATTGACTAATTATGTAATTATTAATATGATGACAACTAGTAGCCATTTATGTTTTGATGTGCCCTTATACAGGCTTTGACTATTTATTATAAGGACTAGCCTTGCGGTAGCATTTCCCCTCTGCCACGCTATAAGATCAATTAATCATGTACATTTACATTCAATTTTATACCTTATCACTAAACGAGACAGCCTATATTTGCGAAACAATAATTTCGAACTTAGAACGTCTCACACGAGAGTACTTTTCATGTTTTTTATCATTCAAAATTAGAATCTAAAGTTATGGCAATAAAATCCAATGTTGCGGATTTCATGTTACCTCGCCCCCCCGTAAAAAGTGGCAGAAATGTTTGTTAGTAGAATTACACGCGTAACTAGTCCCTATATAAGTAGTCAAAGCTTACAGGACGTCACCTGTACCTATTTTATATTATATAACATCCCAATAACTTGTGACTTGCAAATAATTAATAGTACATTATGATACAAGTGAGCAAAGTTGGTCATTACAGCCGAGGCGGGATTGCAGCACGAGCCGCCAGAAGAGTGCTGCATACTAGCGGAGGCTGTAATGACCAACGCTCACGCGTTTCATACGATGTTTTGCAACATACTTGCGAGGAAAAAGTAATAAAATTTCCTAAAACACAACTATTTTAGACAAATATTTTTGGAAGCAGTGCTCTGGGGTATGGCTGGGCTTACCTAAATGCAGTGCAATAAGAGCCACTTTACGAGCAAGTATATTGAAAAATAAATAAATAAATAAGATTGTTTGATGGTCTTAAGCAGCCCCTTGTGGTGGTTGCAGAGGGGTCAATTTTATACAAAACTTTGACGCACAATACGCGTAGACGGTATTAATATAAGTAACTGTATATATATGGAAAAAAAGTTTAGAAAATCTAGATGCCGCGTCACAAATAAAATTTGCAATTTATAAAATAATTACGAAGATATAAAGCTTTGAAATTTTTTATACAAAATTTTAAAAGCTTTATATCTTCGTAATTATATTATAAATTGCAAATGTTATTTGTTACGCGGCAACTAAATTTTCTAAAGTATTTATTTAACTAGACATACGAAATAACGAACAACAACTGATTAAACTGAAATATCCTAAAACTAAAATATAACTAAGCTATCTTCAGATATAAACAACATTTTCTAAACTATTTTTTCATATATAAAATATTACTTTTATTAATTCCTTCTACGCGTATTGTGCGTCAAACTTTTGTATGGACTGAAACCACCTTAATATGTAACGCATTATTAAATCTTGATTATTTTTAAACAGTCTCCAAGGATCACAAGAAAGGTTGTTATCATTAATTTGTATAGATAATAAAAAGCTTTGTTTTCGCAGTCGCATCATTTGTACATAATGTTCTTATTTTATTAATTTTGTTTTATTCAGGATAACAAAAGCTTAATATTATTACTACATTGTTTATAGTTACGTCCATTATCGTTTTGTTATCCACTTATTATTTTTATTAGTCAAGGATCTGCTTTGTATCTTGTAAATTATGAAAGATAGGCACATCTTGATTTTACTAGCTTTTTTTGTCGTTCGGCCTGAATAAGAAAAAACCGGTCCCATGCTAGTCGGACTCGCGCACGGAAGGCTCCGTGTCAACATACAATATCATCATTGTCTTGCCCATTTCCCATTATTTGGGGTCGGCGCAATATGTCACCCTCTTCCATTCATCTCTCATAGCCGTTGCCAACATAAAATATAAACAATAAAAATGTGTTTCTCCGTAGGTTGCTTCGGGACTCTTAGCGTGAGCCCGAAACACACTTGGCCGTTTTTTATTACTTGTTGTTTTACCTTAGAGTATGCACTATAATCGCACAAAGTTTCACGCTTGTATGTATTGCCGTTTTTACGATCAAGCAAAAAGAAAAACCCAAAAAAAACATATTTCTTTTATATGGCCCCCCTTAATTTGTTAATTTTGATATTTTTTTATTAATTATTAGCTAATCCAAAAAAATAACACATATATTCGGGAAACTTTCAACTCTCTGCCTATTATGGTTCAATAGATACAGCTCTTTAAAGCTAGGACGGACGGACGGACAGCGAAGGCCTATGAATAGGGCCTCTTTGGGTAATATTGTAAATAAGAAGTATTATTTATTTACAGGTGTGACCAGAGGTTACTATGGATTTACAAATACTTCCGAACTACTGGATTTGTCGAGTAATACGGAGAAATATGAAGCTATTGTCGTATTTCAGGTAACATTTCCTTATTAACATTTTTTTTCACACATTTGAATTATACTCTTCTCCTTATTTAGATTTCTTTCCATTACCGGAAGATGTCGGTGAGCTCTGCCTATCTCTTGGAAGACCAAATAGGTTACACAACAATTACAGCAAAGATGTATATTCTAATACAATTTTCTATTACAAACTTAATCTATACTATTATAAAACTGTAACAGGAAATTTGTCTGTACATTGAAGATCTTAACAAAAGTTACGATATGGTTTTTAGGTGTCCCTGATTCCATTTCACCAATTTTTGGATTTTTTGTCTGTCTGTTTGTTTGTGTGTGTTTGTTTGTTTGTTTGAACGAGTATCACGCAAAAACTACTGAACCGATTTTGATGAAACCTTTTTTTGTTTGATAGCTTATGATCTGACTTAAAATCTGGTATATAATTTGTGCGGACGAAGTCGCGGGTTAATGCTCGTTTAAAATAGTATTATAGATTCATCATCATCATCAGCCTATAAACGTCCCACTGCAGGGCACAGGCAGGGAGGGTGTATGGGCATTAGTTTACCACGCGTGCCCAATGCGGATTGATAGACTTCACATACACATCAGAATTCAGTGTATGCAGGTTTCCTCATGATGTTTTCCTTCAACGTTTGAGAGCAGACATACATAAGTTAGAAAAACTCATTGGTACATGGCATGTTGTTCGTGCGGATTCGAACCCGGACTCCTATAATTGGGTGTCCTTACCTCTCCGCAACGCGCCACCGACGCTCTCATTATTATTATAGATATATATCTATATATATATCTAATATATATCTCTATATACAGGGTGTAAGTGACAGCCTAGCAAATACTGAAACTGTGAACTCAGACCATCAAACTGAACAGCTTTCACTATGGAGCCTATCTCAGGAAACGCGAAAAAAAATCAGCGGTCCCATACATTTTAGTCGGGTAGGTACAGCAGTTTTGTATGGGACAGCTGATTTTTTTTCGCGTTTCCTGAGATAGGCTCCTAAGTGAAAGTTATTCAGTTTGACGGTCTGAGTTCACAGTTTCAGTATTTGCTAGGCTGTCACTTACACCCTGTATATAGAGATATATATTAGATATATATATATATATATATATATATATAATCGAACCCACGGCATCCGAGTGGAGAGCAAAATGCTCTTAACCATTAGACCACGGAGGCAGTAATAAGCACGGAGGCAGCTTAATGTGATAAGTGACTGATTAGTGATGTCACATACTACACTCAGCAATTAAAGGAAGAATAATATGCTGACCCTTTTTTAAGGGGATGATCAGACCATCAAACTGAACAACTTTTTCTATGGGACCAACCTCTGAATCGCGAAAGAAAAAAGCTGTATCATACATTTGGCTCGAGTTTGCAGTTTTGTATTGGAACAGCTGCTTTTCTTTGTGATATTGATGATGGTGCCATAGAAAAAGTTGTTCAGTTTGATGGTCTGAGCATCCCCTTAAAAAATTTACAGCATATTATGTATTAGATACTATAATCTCACAGTGAAATTGCTCTAGCCTAGTTTCGAAATAGCTTTAGAAATGTATATTTTTCTAGGACTATGGCCAGAAGACTCCAGGGAAACTGAACTACACTATCAGGATGAAGGAAGACTTCATGACTCATATTTATGAATCGCTGGACGATGACATAGGTCCGCACCAGAGATTTGGTAAGTGCTTAAATATGTTTTAGGGAGTCACGTTGCAGGTTCTGACCCGAGCACACGTCTCGCGTGGATTTCGCGCGTCGCGTTTTTGCCTGCCACGAGGCTCCGTAATCCTCAATCTCTTCTTGTTCTTGACCAAAAACAATCCCTGAGATTGGGATAGATTCTCCCATAAACACGTGACACTGGCGGAAATGCAGTGCTAACGCACAAGCAAGAGTCCATTAAATATAAGTTAAAAAAAAAAAATGTTTTATACAGGGTCCATGTTATATGCAATATTTTTGGTTTGGTTAGTTTAATCGCAACTAATATGATTTCGATTACTTCTTTTATGGTTTCTCTGTACCTATTGTTTTCAGGATACCTTTAGGTACCTACCTACATTTGTGGTACACGCATAGATAAAAAAAGACTGCCATGCCAATAAATGGAAATAGTGAAAAGAAAAAATGCAAATTTATCAGACCTACGAAAATAGGACAATCGTTATTCTAAAATATTCAGAAACAAATAATTTGAAAGTACTATACAGGGTGTTTGGAAGGTGGATGCGGACCTTTGAAGGGACGTTAGTATAGACCATTTAGAACATGTTGAGCCATATTTGTCCTAGACCAAGTCTGATATTTTTTTTTAGAGTACTCATACGTTTTTTGTGCCAAAAACCCAAAATTTGTCAATTAAGTGCTAATAACGTTTAGTTTAAGCTGAAATTTCATTTTTTTAATTGAATTTATTAGTCCAATGTGTCCTTTGTTGTACTGAAGCATTTTAAGGCACCATTGTGTCCAAAAAAGAAAATACAGACTATTTAAACTTAACAGAAAAATTTTAAATTAAAAAATCGTACTTTTAATGTCATTTAAAAAAATAAATAAAATATCTACAGATGTTCAAAACATTTTAAAAACATGCTTGGTTATTGCCCTTTCTTTCGAGGTATCATTTACTAAGATGTCTTTTCAAATTTCGAAATTAGGGTGCATGAACCAGTTAAGGGTGACAAATCCAAAATTTCAAACAAATTAAAACGAAACAGTTTTTGCTTAAATAACTTTAGGTTGATCTCTTAAAACAAATTGCGAGATTATTTTTAGACTTACAGTGTAATAATTATAAACTTACCCCAACCAAAATGAAGAAAGGGGGCTTAAAAAACTAAACAAAGGCCGTGGTGGCGGCGTTTGACAACAAAAAACTTAACCTTGAGCTTTAGTTATTAGTAGTATGTTTTCTTTTGTTATTTCAATACAACTTCGATTTGAGTCATTTATGATTTTTAAGCAAATAAAAAAAACTGTATTTTTAGAAAAAAAAATTAATTCTCGTTTTCAAAATGACTTCCGCCATTTCGTATACATTTTCTGCAACGATTTCTTACTTCTCTTGTCGGAAATACTGATTAATGATTATGTAGGGAAAAATGTCGCAAAACTGACGTGACTGAATCAGAAGATCCGACACAAGCAACCTTTACGGCCGTGGCACTGACCCAAAATACGTCTGTTATTCGAAATGTATTTGAGAATTCGCTTTTTTAAATTGGCGGTCGATAAATGTAAAGGATGATGCTGCCATTTCATAAACTAAAATAGGCTTCGTAAGTTTCCAAATAGTAGTTTTAGCCGTGACAAAACAGACATGTCCGGTCGCGGTACCACTTTCTACGATTTTTTTTAAAAGCAAACTGTTTTTAAATGAGTATAAGACTTAAACTAACGGCGATGATAGGCGACTTAAGTTTATTTCAAATGATACCAAACACTCATGTTACTATAGTACAGAAAGTTTTCAGAATTGCTTCTAACATCGGGGAACTTTAGTGGGGGACACGCCAAAAACTAACATCTCGGTGTTTAAATATGGTTATATTTAAATAACGCAAAGAATTAGTTAAATTATTGTTTCTATTTAACTAGTTGGGAGTGTGTTTATTGCTTTTCAATCGTTAAAATATTAGCCAGATTTAAATTGTACTTGTTATTAGACTTCAAACACAGGGGACAGCTCAAAAGTGGAAAACTTTATTTTGAAAACGCTCAAGTATCAATTAACTTTATCGGACCAATCGAGGTTAGAATACTAGAAGTGTCAGAAATCGCAAAAAAACTTTTCTCATACATTTCGTAGGAAATGAGGCTCAACTTTTTATAGGTAGGTTTAATTTTTATAGGGTTTCCTTACCCAAGCCGTGCCTACGGAAACCTATAAAAATTTGATTTTCAATTATTTCTTGTTTTACGTCGTGGATTCTACTCACAACTTTGACTACTTATCTAGGGACTAGCCTTTTTGCGGGGGGCGAGGTAACATGAAATCTGCAACTTTGGATTTTATTCCCATAACTTTAGATACTAATTTTGAACGTTAAAAATCATGAAAAGTAGTCTCGTGTGAACCCCAAACGTTCTAAGTTCGAATTTATTGTTTCGCAATTATAGGCTGACTCGTTTACTGATAAGGATGGAAAGTTGAATGTAAATGCAAATGATTAATTGATCTTATACAGTGGCAGAGGGGAAATGATACCGTTAGGCTAGTCCTTATAATAAATAGTCAAAGACTCACAATCACAACATAGGTTTAATTTTAGACTTATCAAACTTCGTAATAATAAATGACAAGTTATATGTGAACAAGCATGGTGAGAACCCTATTGAGGTCAACTCTGATAAGGCAAAACCGAAGGCAAAACCATTTTAAGAGGTCAAGTAGGGATCGTACGTACCTGTAACTGAAATACCATACTAATATACAACGTGTTAGTGATTAAGCGTAAACCCTCATACACCCCAATTCATTTATGACAAAATAATTAGATTGAAACAATTATTTCATTATTTTTATAGTTAAAATTTAAAGATTTTCGCATTTTAAGTTTTTAGACAATTAAACTGATGTGTTACCATTTCAGCAATGAATGAAAGCGCTCTTACACTAATGGATACATTTTAGGAATCTTGTTTTGTTAGTAAGTAGAGTGAGTGTGCACAGTGCCATCGAGTTCAGTAAATTTAAAATTTTACAAACGAATTATTTGATATTTAAAAAAAAAATCCTATGTTGAAACCATGATAATTCGATTCTGCTCTCGATTCTAAACAACCTAATTTCTAGTTTTGCGTTAATTCATTAACACGTTGTATATATATGTCAAGAAAGATTCTCACCGATCCCCACTACCCAATCGTAGCCCGCGTAGTCCCAGCAACGCCCATTGCCGAGGTCTGTACCCCTTAGGGGTGCCCCTTGGGCAGGTTGCTTAAGCTCATGCATTGGTTCGGTAGACCTACCAGGGCGCTTCGCCGTCACTGGTGTGGTCCCCCCATAGTCCGCAGTAATAAACAGTCGATGCTCCCTGAGCAATGCTGTATTTGTCAATTCGAAAAAAAAAAAAAATGTCAAGAAAGACAGCCGAAGCTACGATCAGCACTGGACTCTAAACCCTATCGCTATGCACGCAAACAGACATACCTAATATATATGACGCCTCACGCACACCACCCTAAGAAACTAGGCCCCTTTGATTTTGATACGGTAGACGCGTCAGGGTCAATCTGACGCTTCTACCGTATATATATACTTTATAAATATACTTTATCTTATGTTATAATATAAAATTAAATAATATAATTTTGTAGTGTAACATGAAGTTGTAAAATTAAGTATAATAATGTAAATGGATGTTCAGAAAGTAAAAACATTCTAATAGTTTGTAATTTATAAGTAAAGAAGATTGGCAAATTTGGACCTCGCCATTTTTTTACGAGAGCTAAAAGCTCTTCAGGACTGCGGTCATAATTATTATAAACAAACAATTAGAAAGGCTATTTTTTAAAAACTTCAACATCTCCAGAAGTCCAGACAGGAAGAAAAAGTAGAAATTACTAGTAAAATAGACAAATCATCCAAAAATCAGTAGCAAAACGCAACCACGACAGCTATTTAATCATCTAATATTATCACTGAGGAATTTTTTGGTCGTTACGGAATGTATTTGGCTTGGTTGAACTGATAGTGTGTGTGATTTTGTTTTCTTCCATTATCATAATATTTTACGGTTATCGTGAATTTTCATTAAAATAAAGACAATGAATCCACAGAAGATTGAGTGGACTATCTAATAAGAAAGATTATGAGTTTCACACACTTGCTACAAAAAGGTATCATAAGGAGAAATACCTTTCCCCCAACTTCTACAGGTTACAACCAATTTACTTTTTTGCTAGTTTTGTTTCACTCTACACGTATTACTAAGTTTCATTCATGTATGGGACCTCTAAGCTGGGTCTCAAATTACATGGCCGTCCGCCAAACTACTTTTAATTACCTACTTTTCTAAATACGTTGTGCTTAGGAAGTTAAATAGATAACCACTGGAACATTCCATGTTTTCCATGAATGTAACGCTTGGCTTTGTTATGTTACTTATTTATTATATTAATGAATTACATTGAATTTTATTGTTAATAAAAGTGTGATTGTTAAGTTTAAAGATGAAATTTTAATTTGGTTTGTATTATAACATAATGAGCTTTAGACCCGCGACTTCGTCCACGTGGATTATCCCTTAAGGCGGTTGCAGAGGGGTCAATTTCATACAAAACTTTGACGCACAATACGCGTAGACGGTATTAATATAAGTAACTTTGTATATATGGAAAAATAGTTTAGAAAATCTAGATGACGCGTCATGAATAACATTTGGAATTTATAAAATAATTACGAAGATATAAAGCTTTGAAATTGTTCATACAAAATTTTAAAAGCTTTATATCTTTACGTGGCAACTAGATTTTCTAAACTATTTTTCCATATATAAAATATTACTTTTATTAACTCCGTCTACGCGTATTGTGTGTCAAACTTTTGTATGGACTGAAACTACCTTAAGTGTAGCAGCTTACGGCTTACAATCGTATACAAAACATAAATCGGACAAGAGAAATAATCACAGAGATTCATACAGGTGTACAGGACACAGGTGAGTTTCTAACTAGACGAGCCGATCAGACAAAAAAAAAAATCCATGTTTGATAGTTTCCCAGATTTTGTAATTTTTTTGTAACAATGGAAAAATCGCCACACTGAGCTCAACTTTTAGTCTACGCGTATTGTGCGACAAACTTTTGTATGGACTGAAACCACCTTAAGGGGGTGACTTTCGAAAAATCCTATCTTAGTGCACATCCTATATACAATATAATTCAAATTTCATGTTTCTATCTTCAACGGTATAGGCTTTGTCTGTCAGTGAGTCAGTCACGGAACTCTTTTATTTATAAGTATACAATATAGGTAATGTGTACACATTTTTTTACTTTTTGTATAATAGGCGCGAGTATATGGCAGGAGAAACAGGCTAAGGTCATAGTGTAATAAAAACTATAGTGATTCAGCTCACTGGTTGCGGCGCCGGCGGGTCTATGCTCGCGCGGTGTACAAGGGACGGGGTACCGGCAAAGCCGGTACCACGCGCGTAGGTAAGTCGGTATTAAATAGTAAGTCAGGGCACAGCAACATTGGAAATAATCCGATATTTCATTCTAATAATAAATAAAGCAGATAGATTCAACCTGGAATTAAATAATGTTGGTTTTGTGACGTTCTCTGAATGACAAATTCACTACCTTGGTGATTTTGACCCTAATAAAAATTACTTTACTTAAATTAAAAGTATTTTTAAATATAAAATAATTGGCTATTTTAGTACTACTGGTGAAAACTTGTAATCGGCTCAGATTGTACTATGGCATTAACAGAACTATTATTGTGATTGTAAGCTGTAAGTTTTCCGAATAAAAAAAAATAAAAAAAAAAAGAAAGTTGTGTCTCATTTCCTACGAAATGTATGGGAATAGTTTTTTACAATTTCTTTTTCGAACTTTAAATTAAATAAATAACGCTCACAGGCACATACATTGTAATGATCCTAAGCAATCACTATATGCTGTTTACTATGGAAACCATACAACAACGGCACAAACATATAAACATCCATGACCGAACCGGGATTCGAACCCAGGACGCTTCGCAGTCCGGCGTGGTAACCATTACACCAACCGGGTCGTTAATTGATCTAATGTTTTTTGATTCTTTTAAGAAACAGGATTGATTGGCATAAAATCTTTTTTTCATGTAAATTGCTCATTTTCTCTGACATTTCTGAGATTTTTGACATTTCTAGTACTTACTCTAATTTTAAGTTGATTTATAGTTTTTTAACCATAATAAGAAACAGGCTCATATCGTAGCCAGGATTTGTATTTAGGAGGTGTTAACAGGAATACATTTAAAAACATTTTTACAATATTTTTTCTCGCTAGCTCGCTAGCCATAAAATTGACGGAATATTATGGAGCGAGCGAAGCGAGCTCGACTTTTCTCAGCACTGAGCATCCAAAGCTATAAGCTTTATCATTTTACGCATAATAGTAAAGTAAAAAAAAGTAGAACCTAACTTAAAATTTCTTGACTAGGTTGTGGCCAAAACTTTTGGCTAAGTATAAGGTAGAAAACTAAAATCAAGACCTAGTGAATTTAATTTGTTTATATTTGAAAATTATGTTCCAGGGAAAATGTACGCTCCTTTCATGCAGCTTCAGTGGGCAATAGATTCGAGCTACATAGAACTAAAGAGTGGAAAACCGCTGAACTCGGTATGTATTTAATGTAACATCAACATCACAGCGTGTACACTATACTTTATCTGTTTTGAAGCTCTGCGGTCGCGACCTCCAACTAAGCTGCAATAAGCTACAAATCTTCTTCTTCTTCTTATCGTGTGAGCAGAGCCCTGGTGTCAGAGTTTTGTCAGACCGCCTTACGGCCTCTGACGTGGTTTTTATGTAACAACTACTACCACCAGAGATAGTAGCCGGGACCAACAGCTAACGTGCTATCCGAACCACAAATCGTATTGGCATGGTATTAGGTTAGGTCACTTGGTATATTAACGCCATTACAGGATGTTAGGGTAAACAGTTGCATTGCATTACTTCAAGGGGTGATTGCACCCATGATATTGAATAGGACAACATTCCCAAGGAAACCTATAGGAAATTAGCAAAAAAAAATTGGACTTTCCATACCAAATGCAATCAGCTGATCGAACGTGTGTAAAAAGTTTTTTGTTTTTGGGGAATTGCTCTATGTTCCTTCGGGAATGTTGTTGAGTACAATCACCCATTAAAGTAATGCACGGAACTGTTTTATAAGCATAGAGGGTGAAATTGATATCATTAGAATCCTTTTAAACTAAGAGTCTACCCATCAAACTGAACAACTTTTACTCTGGGAGCAAACCGATCGGAGCAAAAAAGTCAGCTGTTCCATACTAAACTGCAATGCCTACTCGAACTCGACTCAAATGTATGCAACAGCAGATTTTTTTTGCTCCGATTGTTTTGCTCCCATAGTAAAAGTTGTTCAGTTTGATGGGTAGACTCTTAGTTTAAAAGGATGCTAATGATATCAATTTCACCCCGTAGATTATGAATGTATCGCTAACAAACCTTTAAATAAATTAAAAGTACAATGGGCAGGTTACTATGATAATAACCATCCATTTTAAATGATCTTCATGCGATACATGTAACCAGATATCTTTGTTGGAATAATAATTATAAGGCGGTATGATCCGGTCGAGGCCGCACGCACTCACTAGTTTTTGAACACGAACGAAACATGAAAAAAACCCAGTGTTTTAAAGTCTGAAAACAAACTATGTCTTATTTAAGAATCTGGCGGATAGGCGATCGCTCTCAATAACACGATGAGATTAAGTTTACTTGATAGAAAAACATCCCATACTCCCTTTTGTTATGTTTTTTTCAATCTCCTTATCGTGTGGGCAGAGCCCTGGTGTCAGAGTTTTTTCAAACCGCTTTACGGCCTCTGACGTGGTTTTTATGTAACGACTACTACCCACCAGAGATAGTAGCCGGGACCAACGGCTTAACGTGCCATCCGAAGCACGGAATCATTTCACTTTTCAGACAATCGGGCGATTCAGCCTGCAATGTCCTTACCAACTGGGGAAAAACGCACTAAGTGACATTTCACTAGGTGTCCCCCGTGGGAATCGACCCCACGACCTCCGTGTCGAGAGCCAAGCCAATGCTCCACGGAGACAGTATTCTGATTAAACTACTGCTATTTAACTTTTTATTTTTGTGTAATTAACTAAATAAATTAAATGTTTCTGGACAAATTCGCCTAACCTAAGAGAAAAGATATTGATGAAAAATAAGTTTTTTTGCAATCCTGCTTTTAATTGAAGCGGGATGGCTAATTTCAAACTTATGCTTGCAAGAAAGAGAAGCTTGCACTCGGATAACCTGGCCTTAATTACTCATTTATTTATTTAACACTTTATTGTACACATACAATACAGAAAAAACAATTAAAGTAGACATGTACAAAGGGCGAGCTTATCTCTAAAGAGATCTCTTCCAGCAAACCCGCAACAGAGACAGTTCTGAAGTGTGAGGCAGACAAAATGTGTACAGCACAAATGATAAAAACTAGATACTTGTTAAATGGAAGTTAAATATATATATATATATATATATATATATATATATATAGTCATTAGCTCTATATACTCATTAGCTCATTATGTCAAGTGATTCATTTGTTTTAGCAAGAACTAAGTATTTTATTATCTTCCGCGAACTATTGTATGCCGTTCTAAGAATTGTGTATAGTAGATAACTAAAATAAAGATAAATACCAAAACACGACATCCTTAAGGTGGTTTCAGTCCATACAAAACTTTGACGCACAATACGCATAGACGGAATTAATAAAAGTAATATTTTATGTATGGAAAAATAGTTTAGAAAATCTAGTTGCCGCGTCACAAATAACATTTGCAATTTATAATATAACGAGCGTTAACCCGCGACTTTGTCCGCACAAATTATATACCAGATTTTAAGTCAGATCATAAGCTATCAAACAAAAAAATTTTCATCAAAATCAGTTCAGTCGTTTTTGCGTGATGCTTGTTCAAACAAACAAACAAACACACAAACAAACAAACAAACAAACAGACAGACAGACAAAAAATCCAAAAATTGGTGATATGGAATCAGGGATACCTAAAAACCATATCGTAACTTTTTTTTTGTTAATATCTTTAATGTACAGACAAACTTCCTGTTACAGTTTTATAATAGTTTAGATTACGAAGATATAAAGCTTTTAACATTTTGTATGAACAATTTCAAAGCTTTATATCTTCGTAATTATTTTATAAATTGCAATGTTATTTGTGACGCGGCATCTAGATTTTCTAAACTATTTTTCCATATATACAAAGTTACTTATATTAATACCATCTACGCGTACTGTGCGTCAAAGTTTTGTATAAAATTGATCCCTCTGCAACCACCTTAAGAGGATATTCGTGATAAAGAGATCCATACAAAACGAAGTTAGTCCTAGTTTGGACATTTAGCAATTAAATTAAAAAAAAATGTTGTTTATCAACACAATCTATAAACCACTATCTTTGTCGGTACCCCAATGATATTATGAGCTGTATAAATATTTAGTTCCAAAGTTACCGGTCTAACAAAATTAGCTGAAACTATTTTAAGGGGATGATCAGATCATTACACTGAACAACTTTCCCTATGGGACCAATATCGAAATCGCCAATAAAAAAAAACAGCTGTCCCATACATTTGAGTCGAGTTATGATTTGCAGTTTTATATGGAACAGCTGATTTTTTTTCGCGATTTCGATATTGGTCCCATAGAGAAAGTTGTTCAGTTTGATGGTCTGATCATCCCCTTAAAATAGTTTCAGCTAATTTTGTTCGACCTTATATAACGTGTTAAGTTTACACCCTGTACCTATATCGACTATATTCCTCGAGAAGGTAGTCAGAGATGAAGAAACGGGCAAGCATTTTATGGACCTGGACAAAGTACCTACGTAAAATGTCATGCAAAAAATGTTATCGGAATTTAAAGGTATTTCTGTTTTATGGTTAATGTTTTTTTTACAAGCTAATACATTTGTAATAGAATAGACTTCACTGGCCAGGTTGTCCCTTTACCCGTATCATCAGTAAATTGTATTCCAATGACCTAAAGCAAATGTTTTTTAGTAACAAATCAACAATAGGTTTTTACTTGGGGGTCAGTCGAACGGAGAACTCTTTTTACATTGTTATCATGATTAGTCAATGCTATGACGAATTTAAGTTCATTGGTTTAAAGTAGGCAACACCAATACGTGAGTTAAGCACGTATTAGCGATATTTTTTGAACAGCAAAATTATTGTTCAATGTTTGGGTTGTGTATTTGTGAAAACAAATGTTTGTAATGGCTGACTCATCAATGCCCAGCCTAAATTAATGAGACTATAATTTTATAGAATAAGCATATGCTCACGACTATATTCCCCGAGGGAGACAGAGATATTCTGAAACCTCAGAACATCCACGTTTCACTAGTACCGAAACTCTGTCCAGTGTGACGGGGAGTGAGCCCGTCGCCACTTGTAATGGACAGTGGGCACAATACATGCCTTGATGCAGGTTTCCTCGCGATGTTTTCCTTCACCGAAAACCCAGTCGTGTTACAAATCGTACATAAATTCCGAAAAACTCATTGGTACGAGTCGGCCTGTTCGGGGATCGAACCATCGCCTCCTGCACGGCAGGCAAGGTTACTCGCCACTGAACCACCACGGCTTGTTTTTTCATGAACTGCCAGTCTGTTTAGGAGATACAGCCGTTCAAAGGATAAACCATGCCAGTTTTTGTATGTTTACATAGCTACAGTGCATACTACAATAATATTATACGATCAGCATTGCAGCTGATCGTCAATTTTTTACTGACCCTTAAACATCAGTAACTCCTAAACCGACTGGAGTTATTCAGGCAGACCTGGTCCATCCCCATCACAGAGATGCTCTACACCCCATAAACACTGAATCAGCCTAGCTGCTCATGGTTGCAAAAAGTACTTATCTCTTAGTCTATATGTAGTTTTTACTGCTCTCAAACGGTGAGAGAAAACATCGTGAGAAAACCGGCATTCGCTAGAGATTTTCTAATGCATTGGGCATGCGTGGTATGGGCGTTACACCATACCAGGCCTCCGTCACTCGGCCGCAGGTACCGAGATAAGCGCCTACGGTTTTAAGCTTTGACTACTTATATAGGGACTGGTTACGCGTGTAAATCTACTAACAAACATATCTGCCACTTTTTGCGGGGGGCGAGGTAACATGAAATCCGCAACTTTGGATTTTATTCCCATAACTATAGATTCTAATTTTGAACGTTAAAAATCATGAAAAGTAGTCTCGCGTGAACCCCAAACGATCTAAGTTCAAAATTATTGTTTCGCATTTATAGGCTGTCTCGTTTAGTGATAAGGTATAAAATTGAATTTAAAATGCACATGATTAATTGTTCTTATACCGTGGCAGAGGGGAAATGCTACCGCAAGCCTAGCCCTTATAATAAATAGTCAAAGGTTTTAAGCGATGCGCTTGCTTGATTTCTGGCACTCGCTCCAGACGGCAACATCGCATGCGTCGGGCGCTGTACGAGGTTGTTGCAAGCTTCACTACGTACCGTAATTTAATCGTTTTCTGAGGAAGCGATGTATCTGTTACGAAGTAACTTGTAACCACATAATGCAATAAATTATTATGATTATGATCTGTATTGCCCGTACACCCTCACCAAATTACACCTATACTACATACATTACTACATACTACAATAGTAGGGTCGATTGAGGACTAACACTCTGTTGCAGAAATGCTCATTAGAGTTAATCCTCCATTAAATCGAATGCTAGCTTTTACTACGTCAGCGAGACAAAAAGTGACAGCATGAGATTTAATGGAGGATTAATTTTAATGAGTGTTTCTGCAACTGAGCGTTAGACTATGGACGTGTAATTCTACTTACTAACTTTTCTCTCACTTTTTGCGGGGGACGAGGTATCATCAAATCTTTAACTTTGGGTTTTTTTATGTAACGACTACTACCCACCAGAGATAGTAGCCGGGACCAACGGCTTAACGTGCCATCCGAAGCACGGAATCATTTCTCTTTTCAGACAATCAGGCGATTCAGCCTGCAATGTCCTAACCAACTGGGGAAAAACGCACAAAGTGACATATCACTAGGTGTCCCCTGTGGGAATCGAACCCACGACCTCCGTGTCGAGAGCCAATGCTCTTAACCATTAGACCACGGAGGCAGTTACAATACAAAACTGCAAACATAACTCGACCGAAATGTGTGGGACAGCTGATTTTTTTCCCAAGTTGTTCAGTGTGATGGTCTGATCATCACCTTAAAATAGTTCGTAGTATCTTTGTGTGTTGCTAACTAACATTCGACCTTATTCCCGCACCCAGACGGTATACACTCAAGAGTTCCCGTACGCGGAGTCACAACAGAACTCGATGGCGTCGATAATATGTGTGATACTGCAGCCGATCTGCTGGGTGGCGCTGGTTCTTCCCTTCGTGTTCCTGGCCATTAGGCTGATGGAGGAGAGGACCACTGGCATCCAAGTAAATATAACCGGGGATTTTTGGGCTCAAGGTTGTGGAGGCCTAGCATGTCGCCCCCGAGGAAGCATGAAATATCGAGATGTGGCTTCTGTCGTGCTTATTAAGACTGCAGTAACCATTTATTTGGCGACGTTGTAAGTATATGTTTCCGGCATCCTTGTGATGAGCTCTATATGAATACTTTGATCCTCTTCGTAATATCTCATGCGGAAGAGGTAGAAATGGTAAGCAAGAGTGCAGTAAGTATGGTCGATCCTTGTAGAGCTCGTCACAAGCATTCCGAAGATATAATTGTGGTAAAAGAGGACGTACCTAAACCAGATCAAGGACATCTTTAATAAATGCCAGGTAAAAAGCAGCCGAAATATCTATCTCCTTGTTAATTTTGATGGTCTGACGCACCCCCCTAAAATATAGCACATATAAGTTTACGCCCTCTGTTTAAAATTTTGAGAGAGCGAGGCGAGTATCTATGTGTAATACGAAATGAAAAATGTTGGAGCGACCGGAGCGACCCCGCAGTATATCAGCATTTACGACTCAACTGTAGCACAGAAAAACTGTAGCCAGAAACTACTTTCTGTATAGTCGATTTAGACCCTCTAAGGGGCACGCCCGAACCACAGCATAACTATTATAGTCCTTACAGTATGGCAACGCTCTTGATGCTCAATCTTCATACAGATCTCAGGAAAATCCGCGCCGCCTGGCCCGCTTCCCCGCAGGGCCCCATCGTTGCCCTGCGCATGTACATCCGTTGCCGTACTGTAAGGATTATATAGTTATGCTGTGCCCGAATTGTCCCATCTCCATTGAACCTGACACTGTAACGTTTAACTCCAGGAACTAATAAAGATGGTGGGCGTATCGAGCAACACGCTCAGCGTGTCGCACCTGCTGAACGCGGCGCCGACGGGGCTGGTGTTCAGCGTGGGCGGCGCGCTGCTGCTGACCCTCAGCGCCACGCCCATCGTCACTTCCTCCACGTTCCTCATCGCGCTCATGCTGGCGTTGTACTATCTCACCGCCGTCGCCACCGCCTTCGTTTGCAGCTTCATCTCTAAGAGCTGTGAGTTTTAGATCTAATGTGATTAGGGCTGCTATCGGTCCTCATATATCAGCGTTGGCGGGGCGCTGCTGCTGACCTTCAGCGCCGCGCCCATCGTCAGCTCCTCCACGCTCCTCATCGCGCTCATGCTGGCGTTGTACTATCTCACCGCCGTCGTCACCGCCTTCGTTTGCAGGTTCATCTCTAAGAGCTGTGAGTTTTAGATCTAATGTGATTAGGGCTGCTATCGGTCCTCAAATATCAGCGTGGGCGGCACGCTGCTGCTGATTCTCAGCGCCGCGCCCATCGTCAGCTCCTCCACGCTCATCGTCATGCTCATGCTGGCGCTGTACTATCTCACCGCCGTCGCCACCGCCTTCGTTTGCAGCTTCATCTCTAAGAGCTGTGAGTGTTTGATCGAATGGGTTCGGATTACTTCGGATTAGGGCTGCTATCGGTTCTCATATATCGGCACTGTCGTCGTTATCGAGCCCTCTGTCTCGAGTCTGATCATTTGAAGAAAACATTTGTTTTGTGTGTGAAACGAGTTTTCTCAGGGATGGAACCTATCTAAATTAACTTTGAAAACTCCGGGCAAAGCTCGGCCGCCCAGGTACTTAATAATGAAATGTAAACTTTGCAGCGGAGCACACGACGTCGCTCGCTTCGATATCGTACCTGATAATATGGATCCCCGTGCGGCTGCTATACGATCGGCCAATGAACAGAACTTTAACGCTATTGACTGGGCTAGTTCCGCACATGCCCATGTACTGGTTCTGGAAGGAGGTCGCTTTACTTGAACAATTCGGTACGTCAAGTTTCTTTTTGTATTTATTTTATATTTTTTACGGATATTGGACTTCATTTTAAGGAACTGTTAAAAATTTTTTGCGATTAATCGAGTTTATAAATAAGTACTTACTTACTTACATACAATTTTTTTAATATGTTGAAAACGATTGCATAGATTAAAAAAAATGCCGGTCTTCTCATTCTCAGGCTCGCGCAACTCTCTAACAAAAAACGTTATATGAAACGTGCACCGCCGCCATTAAATTTCTTTGAACGGTTCCACACGATTCATACATTCTGGATCATCGGTCACGACCAGGTTTTATTATGGAAGTCCCGGCTCGCGCAATACTCTAACAAAAAACGTTATATGAAACGTGCACCGCCGCCATTAAATTTCTTTGAACGGTTGCACACGTTTCATACATTCTGGATCATCGGTCACGACCAGTTTTTATTATGGAAGTCCCGACTCTTATAACGTAGTGAGTTACATTCTCTGCTCATTCTAACTCTATGCTGGAACCAGAACAGGCAAATATCAAATGTTTAATTCTGACTTTGAAAATATTTTTATTCTTAATGGTCAGTTATTTTAACTCTACCATGAAGTTAACATGTCGACGAATATCATACGCTTCAATGAAAACCGACATTATTTTAAAATATCTGTAGTCCTTTCATTCTAAAATCCAGTGTTGCCAGAAGGTTACTTTTGTAACCTTTTAGGTGATTTTTAGCTCCGTAAGGTTACTTTTAGGTTACACGATTCAAAAGGTTACTTTTAGGTGATTTTTCGGAATTTGTACAGTCAATTTTAAAATTCTTATTTTTCCATGAAATTTTCCATATTTTTTCCAATGTTTTATACCGCAAAACGTTCGTAACATAGTGAATGCAACTCCTAGAAATAAGTTTTTCTCTCCCCCACTTGTGTACCGAATCGGAGACCAAATCACAAATTACTCTTTAGTTTTTTCACTTACTCGCTCGGTCAATCAATCGGATGAAAAATGCAATTTAAAATGGAAAACGCTACTAAATTGTTAATATTTTTGTAAGTCAACAACCAACGATGATAGTCAAATTTTTATACCTTATTACTGAAAAAAAAATGAAAGGTTTCTTTTCACACTAAAAGGTTACTTTTTTATCTATTTCTGGTTACTTTTGACAAGATCCGGCTGGCAACACTGCTAAAATCTCTAACATAGAACATATTGGATAAATAGGTACAATGAAAAAGTAGTAGTAGTCTTTTTTAAAATATTATTGAGATTATTTAAGTTTATGTATGTGTGAAGAAAATATTGTTATTGAGACATTATCTAGAAATGGTTTTCGATCCAGCCCTCAAAATAAAAACTTTTCATACCGGATCTCAATTTGCAGGTAAGAAAGTTGATTTCTCGACGATGTGGTCGTCGCATAGTCCGCAGAGCGGTTCGGTGTTCCTGTGCTACGTCCTGATGGTGCTGCAGTGCTTTATGATGGCGTTCCTGGTCGCCTACCTCAGCCTCGTGCGGGTCGGCTCCCATGGGGTCGCTCTACCGTGGAACTTCATCTTACAGGTGATGAACCTTAGATGAACTTAAAATTAGTGATGAATCGATTATGATTTCGATTAATCGTAATCGGCGATTATCGGTATTTAGTATCTTTGCTATAATTGAACGATTACTATTAGTATATTAAGGGTCTGTTTCACCACTTCTGAGTAAGTTCTTGTTAGCTTATCCGACAGATATTTTGACATATATTTCATACAAAATATGTCAAACTATCCGTCGGATAAGCTAACAAGAACTTACTCGAAAGTGGTGAAACAGGCCCTAAATATAATTTTAGCCGAATTTAAGGGAATGTCATGCACTTCATAAACGTGTAAAAAATTATTGAAAGTGATTTTTTAAACACTTTCTTATATTTCAGGGGTGGTTCAGACCGTCAAACTAAACAACTATGGGAACAAACTTAAAACCGTTAAAAAATCTGCTGTTTCATACATTTGAGTCGAGTAGGCATTGCATATTTTTTTTGCGTTTTCAGTTTTGCTCCCTTAATAAAAGTTGTCAGTTTGATCTTATACGGATCGGAAGTCTATAATTAAATTTATTTCAGAAACAATACTGGTGTAAGAAAGTGAAGCCGCAGAAGTTGAGTGACGCAACCGAGGAGGAGCCTATAGCGCGGGACCCCAAGTACTTCGAGCCGCCGCCCCGCGCCGACGTGGGCATCGGCATCAACAACGTGTCCAAGGTACACACATTGAACTATTGAAGCCGCGGAGGAGGAGCCCATAGCGCGGGGCCCCAAGTACTTCGAGCCGCCGCCCCGCGCCGACGTGGGCATCTGCATCAACAACGTGTCCAAGGTACACACATTGAACTATTGAAGCCGCGGAGGAGGAGCCCATAGCGCGGGGCCCCAAGTACTTCGAGCCGCCGCCCCGCGCCGACGTGGGCATCTGCATCAACAACGTGTCCAAGGTACACACATTGAACTATTGAAGCCGCGGAGGAGGAGCCCATAGCGCGGGGCCCCAAGTACTTCGAGCCGCCGCCCCGCGCCGACCCGCGCCGACGTGGGCATCGGCATCAACAACGTGTCCAAGGTACACACTGTTTCAGTAACCAGGGTTCAAAATTATCAAGACAATCATTTTCTTTGACAATTACCCAAGCTGATTTTTATTTTGAGTGAAATTCAAACTAAAAGTTTTTTTCTGTAGTGCCAACGGAATTTTGTCACAAAAACGTTTGCTGCTAATGACACACGCTAGTGATTTTATTTAAATAGATCTCTTTACGAAGGTACTGCGCCCCTAAGGAACATAAAAATAAAAAGAAAAGTTGAAAATGTTTCATAAGGTTTTTGGAACATTTCCAACTTTTGTTCCCAAAAAATGTCTTTAACTTTTGAACCAGTCATTTCCTGACCTATGTGTATGGAGTCAATACTTTTGTAAATCTCCCTTACCTCCTCGTTCATTTTGGACCACCACATCAACTTAAGGTGGTCATTCTCCGAGATGCTCCTCAAAATATCGACATACTTACTAACATTCGCTGTTCATCTCATAATATGAAACTGGACTGGTGCACGCCAGCTACGTTATTGCGGACCTACGACTTAGTTCGTCAGCATTGAATGTGTTACCAAGTTTTACCCTTGTCGACAGATGTTTGATAAAGAGCGAGCCCTCTACAACGTGTCGTTCGATGTGTATAAGGGTGAGATTACCGTGCTGCTCGGTCACAACGGCGCCGGCAAGACTACACTGATGTCCATTATCACCGGTGAGCTGTTTAATTTAGGGTCCTAAGGCTGCTTTTCC
This sequence comes from Agonopterix arenella, assembly GCA_927399405.1. Taxonomy (NCBI): domain Eukaryota; kingdom Metazoa; phylum Arthropoda; class Insecta; order Lepidoptera; family Depressariidae; genus Agonopterix; species Agonopterix arenella. Next base: position 14,635,085 of record OV656708.1, on the reverse strand, counting down.
ACCAGAGATGTGCGAGGTAGAGAGGCGGTGAGCGAGGAAATAATCCGCCAATAGCGCGCTCGGTCGATCACGTCATTGGGAAATTGAAGCACTCTCGTTGGACGATTTTTTCCTCGCTCATCTCTGGTAGAAAAGCAGCCTTATGCTGACGGTTTTTTTTTTGGGGTTATTAAACCATCAAACTGAACAACTTTCTCTACGGGACAAACGTCGAAATCTGGAAAAATTCTGTTCTGTGCAGGAACTACTTGGGAGATTCCTCCATTGTAAAGGGAAGATCTTCCGAGTGCCAAGTGTGATATCATTTTGTAAACTTGATTAAATTGACCAACTTTTGAAAGGACTTGCCAGGTTAGCGCCATACATTTTTATACAGGTTGTAATCTCAATGATGCCAATGAAAACAATTTTACCGCAGAAGTATGTCGGAAGATGGTGTTTTAACCCATTAGTCTGACAGAAAATAGTGTTTTTTTGTAAAAAGTATGGTACGAATCTATCTATACTATTATAAAACTGTAACAGGAAGTTTGTCTGTACATTGAAGATATTAACAAAAAAAAGTTACGATATGGTTTTTAGGTGTCCCTGATTCCATTTCACAAATTTTTTGATTTTTTGTCTGTCTGTTTGTTTGTGTGTTTGTTTGTTTGTGTGTTTGTTTGAACGAGTATCACGCAAAAACTACTGAACCGATTTTGATGAAACTTTTTTTGTTTGATAGCTTATGATCTGACTTAAAATTTGGTATATAATTTGTGCGGACGAAATCGCGGGTTAACGCTCGTTATTTATAATTGGGTCCACTGAAAAAAAAAATGAAGTAACTGCATCTAAAAGTTGAGCTCAGTGTGGCGATTTTTCCATTGTTACAAAAAAATTACAAAATCTGGAAAACTATCAAACATCGATTTTTTTTTGTCTGATCGGCTCTTCTAGTTAGAAACTCACCTATGTCCTGTTTTCGATTTGACATTCAGTTTTGGGACACCTGTATGAATCTCTGTGATTATTTCTCTTGTCCGATTTATGTTTTGTATACGATTCTGCTACACTTAAGGTTTCAGTCCATATAAAAGTTTGACACACAATACGCGTAGACGGAATTAATAAAAGTAATATTGTATATATGGAAAAATAGTTTATAAAATCTAGTTGCCGCGTCACAAATAACATTGCAATTTATATATAATTACGAAGATATACAGCTTTAAAAATGTTGTATGAAAAATTTCAAAGTTTTCTTTGTAATTATTATATATATGTTATTTGTGACGCGGCATCTAGATTTTCTATTCAATTCAATTCAATTTAATTATTCAACAACTGAACTATTCTAAGCTATTTTTTCATATATACAAAGTTACTTATATTAATACCGTCTACGGGTATTGTGCGTCAAAGTTTTGTATAAAATTGACCCCTCTGCAACCACCTTAAGCAGTTTACAGGTTATTAGTGTGACGCTGCAAGTTGTCTTACGTGCACATTTGCGTGTGCGATATGGACGGGACCCGAATGTATGGGAAAGCCGATTTTTTTCGGATATTTGGGGAGTAAGTGCAAAGGACACTGGGCAAAAATGTATGGCCACTGGTCCAAGAGCCCCCCACTATGACACGGGTAGGGATAGTTAGAGGATACCCAAACGTACATGGCAACCAAGGGGCAACAAAATATTTTCGAGGAAAAAAAAGATACAGGGTGTTTTATTTTGACGAAGTCGTTTTAGGGGGTAGTCGTTTTGATATTATGTCCCCGAAAGGTGTAATGTCTTACGGGGTGATCAGACACTTAGCTAAAACTACTTAGTTATTATTAAGGTGGTTTCAGTCCATACAAAAGTTTGACGCACAATACGCGTAAACGGTGTGAATATAAGTAACTTTGTATAGCATGGCATCTAGATTTTCTAAACTATTTTTCCATATATACAAAGTTACTTATATTAATACCGTTTACGCGTATTGTGCGTCAAAGTTTTGTATAAAATTGACACCTCTGCAACCACCTTAAGCATGCAAAAGTAATAAGACTCACGTTTACATTACCGGCAATTTCAAGATGAGATAACGATTTTCTCGATTTCAGTGTTGTGTGTTTTGAGGGCTAAAGATTCTTTTGCTTTAATTATAATCAAAAACAATAATACTATCCACATGACGCAAGGAATTCAAGCAACAGATGTAAATATCGGCTAAATGCCAACATTAGTATGAAAAACCGCTAAACAAAACACCCTGTATCTTTTTTTCTTTCGGAAAGGGTTTCGAAATTGGTGCGGCGTATAAAAAAAATTTCTATATTAAACCCCCTTTCAAACGCAGTATGCCACTTATGGGGGGGCTCTTGGACCACTTCCGGAGTGCAATTCACTAAGCGCAAACATCGTAACAACCTTAAGTCGTTGAAACATCGGCGAGATTTCGATTGTATGTGCCAAACTCATATAAAACCTCCGACGATCTGAAGGATGCGAGCTCGCCGATGTTTTTACAGCGATATGACGCTTAGAGAATTGCACGCCTGCCCACTGTCCTTTCTGCGGCAGCGAGCGCTGCGATCGACTTGACAGTTCCCATTACTCACTTCGCACATAGCCAATATACAGTTGTCGCCCTCAGGTATGATAAGCGCGACAGAGGGCAAGGTGTTCCTGAACGGTCGCGACGCGAGCGAGGCGCGACGCGCGGCCCGCAACGAGATCGGCTTCTGTCCACAACAAAACCTGTTCTTCCCGGACCTCACTGTCATTGAACACGTCATCTTCTTCTCTCTGGTAAGTTACCCTGAAGGTACTGAGAAATTAAAAAAACATTCATTTATTCATAACTAGCGGTGCCCGCCTATGACTTCTTAACACGTTCCGGGACAGTGAACGAGACACAATAGAACTTTTATTGTTATCACGGCTATAGGCGGTCACTGTCCCGGGACGTGTTAAGGCGGTTACAGCGGGGTCAATTTTATACAAAACTTTGACGCACAATACGCGTAGATGGTATTAATATAAGTAACTTTGTATATATGAAAAAATTGTTTGGAAAATCTAGATGACGCGACACAAATAACATTTGCAATTTATTAAATAATTACGAAGAAATTCAGATATTCAGGATGTATTTATTGACGAAACGAGTTGTGGATCTGAGTGATGTATTTTCTTTGACGAAGCCTGTTGTGAATGTGAGTAGTGTATATACCTATGACGAAGCCTGTTGTGGATATGAGTGATGTATTTTGTTTAATAAATTCAATATGGAACTAGATTAAATGAATAATAAAATAATTACGATTTAAATTTTTCATACAAAATTTTAAAAGCTTTATATCTTCGTAATTATATTATAAAATGCAAATGTTATTTGTTACGCGGCAACTAGATTTTCTAAACTATTTTTCCATATATAAAATATTACTTTTATTAATTCCGTCTACGCGTATTGTGCGTCAAACGTTTGTATGGACTGTAACCACCTTAAGTTCAGACCACTGACTGAATACTCATTACTTTTGATTGAAATAAAGCCTAAATGTTAATCCAAACTAAGCCCTATCCATTTGTGAAAAACCCATCCATATCGGTTCAGGAGTTTTTAAGTGATGCGTGCACAAACAATAGACAAAAATTCTAAAAATGGTCCTAATGCATTCCATTACGTTCCTAAAAATCAACATTCACGACTAGTTTACAATTTTATTACATGTATCTAGACTATATTTTGCCCGTGTCTTTGTACACCGCCGTTGTTTAATTCTAGGTTTCCAGGATAATATTCGTCCTTTATGGCAGTCTGGTAATCGCATTTTTTTTATGTTGAACCATGAATAGTGAATACCGAATCAAAATCAGTTGTTTAGTTTTCGTTTGATGCTCGAATCAGATCTTTTTGACGTAAATTTGTTGTAGGTAATTCTGCCAACAAATACAAAATATACAACGTCTTAATGAATGAGCGCAAAACCTCATACACCCCAACTTATTTATAACAATATAATTAAATTGAAGCAATAATTTCATTATTTTGATATTTTAAATTCAAAGTTATTCGCATTTTAAGTTTTGAGGCAAAAATTATCTGTTATCATTTCAGCAATGAATGAAAGTGCTAACGTACTCATGGATACATTTTAAGAAGCTTGTTTTGGTAGGAAGTAGGGTGAGTGTGCCCGTGCGGTGGGTTGATATCGAATTCAGTAAATTTAAAATTTTAAAAACATATTATTTATTATTTTGAAAAAAATTACCTATGTTGAAACCATGATAATTCGATTCTGCTCTCGATTCTTAACAAACTACTTTCTTGTTTTGCGTTAATTCAGTAACACGTTGTATACCTACTACGTAACTATTTTGATATGGGTGACCGCATTAGTGGTTTTAATCCCGGACACCTTCGTGCTTCAGACACTCTTTAATTTACCCTAACAGCAAAAATACCCCAAAAACTAATGTAGTTTCATATAGTTTGACGTGATTCCATGAACTGCCCGATAATTATTGAGATGCGTTTAGGATTGACCATAGAGATCTAGAGAGATGCCAACCAATGCGCTGATTACGAAACCTAGTGTCGCATCACCACCACGCAATAGAAAGTATTTTGTTAGCTTGAATGTGCTCATTATCCATTGCGGTATCAGAACTCAACGTTCGAATAATCTTTAGTACTACGCACGCATTGTAAACTATTTACACATAATATCTCGACGGGGTATCAGCCTAATATTGAATCCTTACTGTCGCGAGCAGTGTGTTCCGTTTTTGTGCATATTGCTGCGACACTGACCCCGGCCCCCTTTTCACACCTCCCTTTAGTTTTTGTGATCTGTGGGATTGACCCACATCTGTCAGCACGGAATTGCATTTTTTTAATTCTCTATTCTTTTCTGCCGCTCAGGAACGTTATTGGCTAGAGCGAGAAAGATAGCGTGAGTGCGCGACAGCATCAGCGGTGCTGCGACCTTTCTTGCTCTAGCAAATGTCGTTCCTGAGCGACTGAAAAGGATATAGCACGAAGAAAATGTGATTCTGTGCTGACAGATGTGGTTCATCCCATATTCTACATTCTAAAGGCTTTAAATCATTTACAGCTAAAAGGCGTACCATACGCTGAAGCCAAAAAATCATCACAACATCTGCTCGAGCAGCTTGGAGTAGGTGCTAAAGCTAACAATCCAAGCAACGACCTGTCAGGAGGAATGAAGAGACGGCTCCAGCTGGCCTGTGCCCTCGCCGGGGGCTCCAGTATCCTGGTGCTGGATGAACCCACGTCCGGCCTGGATGTGGAGACACGGAGGGAACTGTGGGACCTGTTGCTGGTGAGTTTATATCAACTATCTAGTAACTAGCAGGAGAAATGGAGCGACGGCTCCAGCCGGCCTGTACCCTCGCCGGCGGCTCCAGTATCCTGGTGCTGAACTGCGGGACCACATGCTGGTAAATTTCCTGCTACCTGACGGCAACTATCTGATAGGAAACTGTTAGGATTGAAGAGATGGCTCCAGGTAAGATCTATGGGATCTGCTTCTGATACTATAATGGAAAATATTTATAGCGATTCTCTAATAGTAACAATCAGGAAGATCGAAAAGTTTTACCTTAGTACATGTCTTTTTAAAAAGAAAAAAAGTTAATTTTTTTTATCATCGATCCAGTCTATCAGAGTAAATTTTTGTCCGAATTGACATGTCTGTTATAGATCGCGCGATACTAAAAGCAAACTGCTCATGACCCAAACATAACTTAATTAAATTTTACTTCCATACACACACAACGGCAAATTTCTTGAGCACGGCCTTGGCTGCGCAGAATAAAATTTGTAAATGAAACCGCTACTGCGCATACTCCTCATCACCGCCCATTTTTCAAGATGTTTGCCGGGTACTGTACATAAACTCACAACATAATTCGGGCACTACATTCTCGCAGAGAAGCGCCGAGAACGCGAGTGTGGATGCCCTTCATTGTTCTCGTGGCTTCATAGGTCGTAGTAATTTTCCTTAAAAGTTTTCGCCGAGAGTTCTCGCGAAAGTGAAGTGACTGCTTAAGGTGGTTTCAGTCCATACAAAAGTTTGACGCACAATACGCGTAGACGGAATTAATAAAAGTAATATTTTATATATGGAAAAATTGTTTACAAAATCTAGTTGCCGCGTCACAAATAACATTTGCCATTTATAATATAATTACGAAGATATAAAGCTTTTAAAGTTTTGTATGAAAAATTTCAAAGCTTTATATCTTCGTAATTATTTTATAAATTGCAAATGTTATTTGTGACGCGGCATCCAGATTTTCTAAATTATTTTTCCATATATACAAAGTTACTTATATTAATACCATATACGCGTATTGTGCGTCAAAGTTTTGTATAAAATTGACCCCTCTGCAACCACCTTAAGGGAAACATTAATAATTCTGTTTGCTTAGACGCTGCGCGGTGAGCGTACAGTGCTACTGACAACGCACTACATGGAGGAGGCGGACGCGCTGGGCGACAGGGTGGCCGCACTGCACGCCGGACAGCTGCGCTGCCACGCCACGCCCATGCATCTCAAGAAGAACATCGGTAATGTTGTTATTTGTACAAAATCTGAATCATTTCTTGCCATAAACCATAGGTATAAAGTACAGAAGGTGGGTGATTATATCATAGGACCAATACAGCTTGCCCTTTACGGCGTCCAACATTTTAAAATATATCCCTATAGTAGTAATTAATTATTACATTTAACTATACAATTATAGCCATATCATTCACATTTTAATTCATTTAATTTAATTCTAATTTTAATCAAAGGAAAAAAATATATGTCATATTATTAATGGATTGAATAATTAAATTACATAACTTATTGAAATATCGAAAGAAATACAAAGATCAATAAGAATAAGAATAAATTTATTGAAAAATAATAACATAACTTAGCCAAAGTGTACAATTGATCAGTAACAAACAGTTGGGACTTAAGGTTAAGTTTAACATAAAACAAATTGAGCCCCTGGGTCTAAACAAAGTAACCTTAGTTAAAAGGCACCTGTAATTCAGGCCTCAGGTTCCTTCCCTCATGGGTAGCTACTTGAGCTTTACTTTTTGCATAACAATGTGGTGTTTGTTGGAATATAGTGAAAATCATATATTTGTTATATTGTATACATATTATATATACAATATAACCTATATTTTGTGTGCAGGGTGTGTGTGTGTGTGTGTGTGTGTGTGTGTGTGTGTGTGTGTGTGTGTGTGTGTGTGTGTGTGTGTGTAGGCGGGGCGGTCGTTGTCAGATTCATTCACAAAAAACAAATACTTTAACAGCGCTATATGGAGGAGGCGCCCTACATGTGTTAGTTTATTCCACTTTAATCACCTATGCTCATTGACCAAGATTTTAAAAAATATATTTAGAAATCTAGTTGCCGCGTCACAAATAACATTTGCAATTTATAATATAACGAGCGTTAACCCGCGACTTTGTCCGCACAAATTATATAAGGTCTAACAAAATTAGGTGAAACTATTTTAAGGGGATGATCAGACCATCAAACTGGACAACTTTCTCTATGGGACCAATATCGAAATCGCGAAAAAAAATCTGCTGTTCCATACAAATGTACTCGACCTAAATGTATGGAAAAGCAGATTTTTTTTTCGAGATTTCAATATTGGTCCCATAGAGAAAGTTGTTCAGTTTGATGGTCTGATCATCCCCTTAAAATAGTTTCACCTAATTTTGTTAGACCTCATATACCAGATTTTAAGTCAGATCATAAGCTATCAAACAAAAAAAGTTTCATCAAAATCGGTTCAGTAGTTTTTGCGTGATACTCGTTCAAACAAACAAACAAACACACAAACAAACAGACAGACAAAAAATCCAAAAATTAGTGAAATGGAATCAGGGACACCTAAAAACCATATCGAAACTTTTTTTTTGTTAATATAAATTTTTTCTCGCTTATTCCGTCTACCAGCTAGACGGAATGTCAGTGTAACCGGGTATGAGATGGCGATAGTCATAAAATCCTATACAATTTATATGAAATTACATTTCGGAGTCAGGTGGACGTAGTACAAAAAAGTGGTTACATCAATAAGCAATAAGGTAGCGATCTACTTTTTTAATTAGAGCGAATTTGCTATGTGCATCTCTTATTGAGTGAATATGACAAAACACGTTCCGACCTCTATTAACTTCTCCCTCTCCAGTTATGCATCAAATCTCGCCGTGTGGTATCAATTTTCGAACAGCTCAGACATACGGATTTCGTAAGATACCACTTATTCCCTCAGTCTTCGTTAATATCTCTGAAACCCTCACCGTGTGTTGCCGCATATAGTCACTGCATCTGACCCCATCTTTGATCGTATTGATTTCCCGTTCCATCATAAACAGGATGAAAAAGATGACGATGTAAGGACGAGCGTCGAATAACATTAAGAAATTGATCAATTTAAAAGAATAACGCTATGAATCGGCCGGCGTTCACAAAGTTCACAAAGTCTGATACAGATATCAATACTCATTATTAGTACAAAAGCTTGCCATTAAGGGCCTATGTCGAAAAATAATTGAAGCGAAATAGGCGTGTGATAGCTTATATTACTGCCTGATGCGAGAGAAAGAGATGGGGCGGCGCGCTCGCCTGAAACGATGCAAGCGTAAAACAAACTTTATTTAATTGTGATTGTACTATTTATGTAATAGCCCAGTCATTTTACGGTTTGAGCCGGGACTAATTAATAATTGTAATTTTTTTTCGGTATAATATTGAAGAGCCAATTTGAGCCCAGAAATGTACTAAAATAAAAAAAAAATCACGTCAGCATCATTGCGAATTTTAAAATTTAGCTATTATCTCGTTCTGAAAAACCTGATAATAATTTTTTTTTGCACATATTTAAAGCTTTACCATTATACCTACATACTTCAAACAAGGTGTAAATATTTTTGTCTACTTAGAAGATTTTGAAAAATACATTCGTAATTTCTAATAAATACCTCATTTTTTAAATTTCTGTGTCTATTTTATTGCTCAAAAATAATTTATTTTGTTAAATCGTACTCAAATGAGTGAATTGGTATTAATATTAATAATCCTTCTTGGACACATAATGTTGATTTCTATGTTGCGTAGCGGTTTTTTTTAATATGCTTTAAGATAGTATTTTTTGTCACTTAATGGCTCCGGTTACAGTTTAAAACTCCAATTAGTAATTACTGCCTACCCCGCCTAACAAAACTCCGTAAAATGACTGGGCTATAAGTTCAATTATGCTCTTATCAAAATTTGTAAAATATCAATCTCTTTTTTTTAATTAAGTCTCGTGTTTCTATTATTCACCGTTTAGCAGTTCCAAGCGTTTATAAATAAAAACGGAGGCTACTTTGGCTTGTTTTTCTATCGAGAAAATGTGTCTTAATCGTGTTTTGCTCTTGTCAAAACTTCAATTATTATGTTCAATTTACACATATCCGCTAATCATACTCCTACTGTTAGTACTACATGATAAATGACGCTTTGAAAAATCTTATTTTTTTTCTCATAGCCTATTAATGAGCATTAATGAGCTATAAAAATAAGCATGCTCATTTCTAGCATGCCCAAAAATCGACAGTCGATCGATTTTCGCGCATGCTACCTGCAGCGCGGGTGGAAGGGGGTGTGCCCTTAAGCACGTATGCATATCATATTTGTTGAAAGATTTTGTTAGATTCAATATGGCTAATTAGATAGATTGATAGATAGATAAACAATTTATTTGCGTAAGTAACACACACATAATTTTTTGGGGGTCGGGTGGCATGGTCACTGTGACAAAACCCTCTTTAAAATTAATAAAGATAAAAAAAAAACACACATAATTCAGTATGGCTAGCACAGGCAAATGTATAAAGTAAAAGAGCATACTCGTTTTATGTATGCTAATACGCATTCTTTTTAGTAGCATGAGAGGAGTATGCTTAGATGGTTCGGTCACGTAGAGAGACGACGAAAGAAGACTTACGAATGAAATTTATAAAGCAAAGGTGAGCGGAAGTGTTGGGAGAGGCCGTCCGAGGAAAACATACCACGATCAAATCAATGATCTTTTCCGAAAAGGACAAGTGCGTAGCACCCTCAATCAACGGAAGTGCATGAAAAGATGTATTAATGTGAATGAGGCTTGTGGGGACTTGCTACAGATGTCAGCACCCACCAGTTATAGCAAAGATGCCAACGGATGGCGATACCGTCCCCCTCGGAAATATGCTCCATACATAGACAACGTTCACCGTGAATACGTAACTCGTAACCTACTACAAATAAGGTTCACAATCGAATGCAAGACATTCATCGCTCAAGAGAAATAATCACAGAGATTCGATGCATATACAAGGTCCAACTAAGAACTGTTGGACCACGGCCGTTCCCCAGGCTTGACACATAGCCTGGAGGAAGATCTTCCATTTTCAATGGAGGAACATTCCCAGTAGCACCTCAATATGCTAAAGAGGTGGGTCAGAGTCGTAGCGTGTGGCGGTCCGTGGTCTCTGCCTACCCCCATGGGACAATGGCGTGAGCTGGTATGTCTATACGTACCTTTATATTACTTAAAATCAACCTAACCAGGGTAGCCATCTTTGGCAAAAAGACCTGGTCTTTGAAAAGACCTATGTCCAGCAGTGGACATTTATCAGCTAAGATAATGATGATGAACAGTAGAAGCATCGTCCGTCATTGTTCGATAATTGTTCTTTAAATACTTTTCTTCTTTCCCTAGGCACCGGCTATCGACTATCCCTCACCACAATCGGAGTGCCAAACGAGCAAGCGATCACTTCCGTCGTCACATCTCAAGTGCCCGACGCCACGCTCAAGGAGAAGAGCCTTAACTCGATCACGTACAGTCTACCAGCCAGCTCCAGCGACAGGTTCCCGCAGCTCTTCACTATGTTGGAAGCGAAGCGGTCAGAGTTGGGCGTCGACTCTATTGGCGTGGGTGTATCTACGCTGGAGGAAGTGTTCTTGAGGTTAGTGATGGCGTCACTCGAAGGTCTTTGAGCCTGAACTCGATCTCGTACAGTCTACCAGCCAGCTCCAGCGACAGGTTCCCGCTGCTGTTCACTATGTTGGAAGCGAAGCGGTCGGAGTTGGAGTGGAAAGAAGAAAGAAGAAGAAAAGAAAGAAGAAACTGGTAGAATTAATTACGACGACAAAATTTTACAAAAGTCGTTATATACAAGAAGTGTTTATTAGAGTTGTCAATTTCATACAAAAGTTTAACGCAGTATACGCGTAGTACAGTACAGTATACCTTAAAACATATCACCTTCTTCCGCCTTCAATCCGACTCCGATTTCACTTTGTATAATATTTCTCTTTTTTTTCAGACTATGCAGTGACGTTAATACAGTATTCGACGAAGACACTGTTGATGCACCCACACAAGGTAAATCTACACTTCTAAAAAGATCAGTTTTTCGCACAGAACCATTATAAGAGGGGTAGTTCAGTAAATGAGTGCTCGCAAGAGGGGTGTAGACGGAAAGGTCGAAAGCAGAAAGTTTGACTTCGGAACTTTGTTTGGACTACATAAGAGACAAACATACCAAAGGGGGGGGGAGCACAAAGAAGGTCCCATTTTTTGGTTTTTTGCTGACATCTCGAAAACGATGCGTCAAAGGAAATTATATTGCATGACATAATGAAAGCAGATAAAATTCTCTACAACATTAGTCCTGTATACTTTTTACCTATTCCCAATCGTTGTCTTGCTATGAGGTCAGAAAAACGGTCGATTTTCAAAAATGTATGTGTAAACTATGACAGATAGGGTTATCGACCTTGAACAAACATCATAGAAGACCTTGGTCAGATTTGGTTGGCGGTAAAAAAATTCCAAAATAGCGAAATCCAAGATGGCTGCCATGGAAATTTCAAACGCCAAAGCAGCTTTTAAAGGTTCACCGAATGGCCTGAAAATTTGTATCCGAGGGTTTTCGGGGTCGCCAATCAAGAATATGAAATCATTTTCTTTTTATCTTCAACTTTCATGAGGGTCGCCATACAAATGTCATAATTTTTAAACTGCTGTTACTTTCGCGGCCCTGTAGCTCGCAAAGGTTAAGTCCTATGACAAAAGTACATACAACTAGTTTTGTAGGAAATTTTATCAGGTTTAATTTATACTTACAAAACTTTTCGATTAGACTTATAAATTTCGAGTTGTAAGCAGAAAACCAAAAAATGGAACCTTCTTTGTCATCATCATCATCAGCTTATCATCGTCCACTGCTGAACATAGGCATCTCCCAAGGCGCGCCACAAAACTCTGTCCTCGGCCTTCCTCATCCAGTTGCTCCCCGCTACCTTTTTTAGGTCGTCTGTCCAGCGGGCAGCAGGGCTTTCCGTGAACGCAGCCCGGTGGTCGTTACCCCACTTACGGGTATTCCCCGCATGGTGTATATCGACCAATGAAATTTGTCGGTCTTTTTAAAGAGTGCGGGTACTCGCCGGATTCCAAGCACTATCTCGAAGCAACCAAATGAAAATGAGCCCACTATCTTAGACGGAAAAGTTCTAACATTATATAGCATTCGTTTTTGTTGGCCGGCACTTTCAAATTTGGAACAAAAATGTATGAAACGCTGAGATGATGTCTTTTGTAGGCGAAAGCGCTACTGCGCAACCCGCCACCTGACTTGTTATAAAAACATTTTATTATAATGGTTCCAGAGCACGCAAAATTGAGCGGTTTCGGTCTCTGCATTCGTCAGATGATAGTTCTAATGAAGAGGCAATACAGATACATCTGGTCCAAGATTGTCCTCTTTACGATATTCGTAAGTATTATTATTTATTATACAATCATCATATCATAATGCTCACGACTATATTCCCCGAGGGGGTAGTCCGAGATATTCTGAAACTTCAGAACAAGGTACAAGGTACCGAGACAAATTTTTCAATATTTAATTTGATTTGAAATAGCATAACATGGCTGTAACATGTTTAAAAGTCAATAATATTTGAAAATGGTACAAGGTATTACAAAAATACAAATAAACATTTAAGTGGGTGGTTAAGACCATCAAACTGAACAACTTTCACTAGGTGACCAATATCGAAATCGCCAAAAAAACCGGATGTTCCATCATCATATCAGTCAATAGACGACCACCGCTGGACACAGGCCTCCCCCAAAATGAGGAGATTTGCCATAATCGCTATGATGCGATGCGTTTGCGATGTTCCATACTAAACTACAGATCTACTCGAGCTAAATGTATGGGACACAAGATTTTTATTTTTTTGCTATTTCGATGTTGGTCCCATAGTGAAAGTTGTTCAGTTTGATGGTCTCAACACCCCCTTAAAAGTTTTAAATGTTTTTTTTTTACTTTTGTAACACCCTGTATAATAGGGATGATGAGATGACAAAACAAAATTAATTACTTTTTTTAAACTCTTTGATATCTTAAACACTAATATGAAATTAATTTTTGAATATCTTTAAAAATGACTGAAATATAAGTGTTCAAAATTTACGATTAGAGCGAGAGGCGTATATAACAAAAGTACGTCATAACTGAGTACCGTCATACACATCATAACGACGTGTCACACAAACACCTGTTTTGCATGAAAGATGATAAAATACATTTTTCAATAGCTTACAACTTTTTTGTTTTTGTATTCAACTAGCGTTAACCCGCGACTTAGTCCGCACAAATTATATACCAGATTTTAAGTCAGATCATAAGCTATCAAACAAAAAAGTTTCATCAAAATCGGTTTAGTAGTTTTTGCGTGATGCTCGTTCAAACAAACAAACAGACAGACAAAAAATCCAAAAATTGCTGATACGGAATCAGGGACACCTAAAAACCATATCGTAACTTTTTGTTTGTTAATATCTTCAATGTACATATACACTTCTGTTACAGTTTTATAGTAGTACGAGCGTTAACCCGCGACTTTGTCCGCACAAATTATATACCAGATTTTAAGTCAGATAATAAGCTATCAAACAAAAAAAGTTTCATCAAAATCGGTTCAGTGGTTTTTGCGTGATGCTCGTTCAAACAAACAAACACACAAACAAACAAACAGACAGACAAAAAATCCAAAAATTGGTGAAATGGAATCAGGGACACCAAAAAACCATATCGTAACTTTTTTTTTGTTAATATCTTCAATGTACAGACAAACTTCCTGTTACAGTTTTATAATAGTATAGACGAGCGTTAACCCGCTACTTTGTCCGCACAATTTATTTATACCAGATTTTAAGTCAGACAATAAGCTATCAAACAAAAAAAGTTTCATCAAAATCGGTTCAGTGGTTTTTGCGTGATGCTCGTTCAAACAAACAAACACACAAACAAACAAACAGACAGACAAAAAATCCAAAAATTGGTTATTTGGAATCGGGGATACCTAAAAACCATATGGTAACTTTTTTTTGTTAATATCTTCAATGTACAGACAAACTTCCTGTTACAGTTTTATAATAGTTTAGATACATAGATTGTAATTTCGTTTGAACATTTTCTATATCACATCGATATATTTCATGAGAAATTTCATAAATATGTTTCTGAAGTCAAAAAAGTTACCTAACTATATATGATTTGTTTTTCTCCATAATTTTCTTAATTAAATTACACAATTTTGTTTTGTTTTAGCTTTAGTTAAGTCATAATTTTAAGTTTGAGCAACATGTCTACTGTAACTTTTATAAGTGGAAACTGTTTTAGCTAATTCGTTGATTAAGTTTTGTAATCCAAGTGTAAATATTAACGCTGTATGTTTCCCTAATCCAATAGAATAAAATAAAAAATATGGATTTCCGGGATCAGTCATCATCCCTATTGTGCATTTGGTTTAAGAGTCCTTTTACCTTTCAGTGACGCCCTCATTTAATATTAAACTATACCACAGTATAAGAAAGAGTATCTATTACTACATACAGTATGGGTACTCCCTGCCTCCCACCAACTTTATTGCCCTCTAGTTACCTCCAACAAACAAAAACAGGAAATTTCATTTTTCATATACCTTTTTTTTTTTTTTTTTATTTATTTATTTCTTCAACAAATATACAGGGTGTAAGTAACAGCCTAGCAAATACTGAAACGGTGAACTCAGGCAATCAAACTGAACAACT
Organism: Agonopterix arenella; assembly: GCA_927399405.1. Classification (NCBI taxonomy): domain Eukaryota; kingdom Metazoa; phylum Arthropoda; class Insecta; order Lepidoptera; family Depressariidae; genus Agonopterix; species Agonopterix arenella. The sequence goes on along the minus strand of OV656708.1, from coordinate 14,619,930 downwards.
TTCACTATGGAGCCTACCTCAGGAAACGCGAAAAAAAATCAGCTGTCCCATACATTTTAGTCAGGTAGGTACAGTAGTTTTGTATGGGACAGCTGATTTTTTTTTCGCGTTTCCTGAGGTAGGCTCCAAACAGAAAGTTGTTCAGTCTAATGGTCTGAGTTCACCGTTTCAGTATTTGCTAAGCTGTCACTTACACCCTGTATATTGCACCCCTATATCATTCGTAGAATAAATAGGGTGAAAAAAATCTGCTGTTCCCAAAGACATTCTATACAAGAAGGACTTCGCCTCAGTGCGCTATTAACGGGACCGCTAAGTTATGCTTAATTGTTGTACATTACTGTTTTGTGACCAAATACATTTGAAAGAACTGGAATGTCAGTGGCAATGTATGACAGCTAAGCATAACTGATGCATTTAACCTCCTGCGTACATCTGTACTTGTCGTAGGACATAAGAAATAATAAAATCTATTGTTGGTGTTTTAGTCGCCAACCAAAACACCAACAACAGATTTTATTATTTCTTATGTCCTACAAGAAGTACAAATGTACGCAGGAGGATAGAGGTGACATTAGAGACATGTGCCATTTTTTGGTTCTGTTATTGTATGACGTCAACTTCAATCTTATTCGACAATAATGTTTTTTTTCGCGATTTCGATATTGGTCCCATACAAAAAGTTATTCTGTTTAAAGGTCAGGAGTGCGATTTTTGAATCTCATACGTTGAACTCAGCAGTTGAAAATGTATGGAGATACGCATCTTTCTACTGCTGATTTGACTTTCAAAAATCATACTTCAGGAGTGCGATTTTTCAAAGTCAAATCAGCAGTAGAAAGATGCATATCTCCATAGTAATCTTGACATTTTCAACTGCTGAGCTCAGCGAATGAGATTCAAAAATCGCACTCCTGATCATCCTCTTAAAAACTACCATATTAAGTTGGACCCTATATTTACGATATTCTTCCTTTTCCAGCAAGTAGCCATCCCAATAGCGCTAATATTTGCAGTAACATACGCGTTCAATGATCCCGAAGCCTTATCTCCACGAGCCAACGACAACGTTCCTGTAGACCTGGACCTTTACAAGAACATGCCAGTCAGAAGAGTACTCTATAACCTTGATAATGAGAGCTATTTGAGGAAAATAAGGGATCATTACCCTAAGGTCGAGTTTGAAACGACAGCCGATGCTGCTGATTGTAAGTAGATGGTGCTTTTGAGTTGAGAGGTTGAGACATATTTGGCGAAAGCGACCGACGGTGTCTCAACCTATCAACCCTTATGTTATCTAATATCTGCCAAACTAGGGTCCTGGGTTCGAATCCCGGTTCGGTCATGGATGTTATACAGGGTGAAATTGATATCATTAGCATCCTTTTAAACTAAGAGTCTACCCATCAAACTGAACAACTTTGACTATGGCAGCAAACCGATCGGAGCAAGAAAATAATCAGCAGTTGCATACATTTGAGTCGCGAACTCGCGCGTCGACATTGCAGTTTATTAAGGAACAGCTGATTTCTTATTTGCTCCGATCGGTTTGCTCCCATAGTAAAAGTTGTTCAGTTTGATGGGTAGACTCTTAGTTTAAAAGGATGCTAATGATATCAATTTCACCCTGTATGTTCGTGCCGTCGTTGTATGGTTTCCATAATAAAAAAAGCCTATAGTGCTTACTTGGGATCATTACAATGCATGTGCCTGTGAGCGATATTTATTTATTTATGTAAGGTCGAACAAAATTAGCTGAAACCATTTTAAGGGGATGATCAGACCATCAAACTGAACAACTTTCTCTATGGGACCAATATCGAAATCGCGAAAAAGAAATCAACTGTCCCACACAAAACTGAAAACATAATTCGACTCAAATGTATGAGACAACTGATTTTTTTTTCGCGATTTCGATATTGGTCCCATAGAGAAAGTTGTCCAGTTTAATGATCTGATCATCCCCTTAAAATAGTTTCAGCTAATTTTGTTAGACCTTATATAGTCAATGACATTCTATACACAAAAACTTCGCATCATTAACGCGACCAAAAAAGTGTGTTTGACTGTTTTACATTATTGCTTAGTGACCGATGACATTTGAAAGGACTGAAATGTCAGCGGCAATGTATTTTTTTTTTATTTCATATTTATTTATGAAAAAACACTACAATAAATTGACAAAATAGTGCAGTAAAAACCAATTTAGGTTTATCTATGACACTATTGACTCGTCTAGGACGTCTTAATTAACAGTTAGGATAACTATGTTATGTACTACTTAAATAAGTACTTACAATTCAACTTTTACTATAAATCACTTAGGTACTACATAATAGGCATTTACAAAAATAAAAAGTAAAAGCAAAGACATGAAGAAGAGAACAAAAACAAAATATTCAAAACACGTAGTCTTATCAGATACCTAGGTTCGACAGGTATTATGGGAGTAGGTACAAACATTAAGCAGTCGCATGTGTGTTTAAAAACTAGACAAGAATGTGAGTTGGACCGGATCGTTATCTGCATATATGTGTAGTGGTGAGAAGTGCACTGTGTACCTACGGTTATTCGTAAAAACTTAAGCAACACAGACAGCGGTCAAGGCTCATTTCACAGTATGTTACGAAAACGAACTGTTAGTATGCAAAAGAATAAACGATGTACCCAAGTTAATACCAATTTGTTAATAGATGTAGATAGTATAGTTATTTTTCCGTTCCGTTCCTGCCTCTCTCCCCTGGGATCTAGAATTCAAGACTATTGTTTTGCAAAAAATAAGTTTTAAGTTTATGTTTAATGTTCTTAGAGTTAATTTCGTTTATCGTAGTTTTAGGCAAATTATTTATTAGTTTAGGTATTATGTAATTCATTTTGTACTTGCCATATAAGTTATTATATGATGTATGTATGGTAGCCAAGCACTGAATCATACTAAGGTGACATTAGAGACGTGCCATTTTTGGGTTTTGTTATTGTATGACGTGGTAAGTCCATGTGTACAGAATGTCATTGGTTGCTTGGGATATTACCTAAGACAGTTTACAAGGGCGCTTAAAAATGACCACTGAATCGTCACTAAACCGCTACCACACCTTGGACTTAGTTGTCATTTCATACAAATAGGAAAAATTTACAAGTAGATTGTAAATGCGATACTGAGTGAATGCGAGCGGGATAGGAATACGCCTCTGCCAAAATTTTTCACTACGCTTCCTACCAAGCGGGGGTGAGGTTAAAATTGTTGGGAGGCAGGGGTTGTCCGTACTGTATGTAGTATTAGATACTCCTTCTTATACTGTGCCATTACCAAATCACAACTTTTTGCCCAATTCGGTAGCGCGCTAACGATATGACAGCAATTTGAGTCGTAACTCGATGTCGTTGCCGTCGCCACTTGTTACCGCTGTCTATCACATCGTGAATTAGTTAAGTTTAGCGCGATAAAAAATTCCGCTCAGGAGTGCGATTTTTGAAACTCATTCGCTGAGCTCAGCAGTTCATCATCATCATCATATTAGACGTCCACTGCTGGACATAGGCCTCCCCCAAAATGGGGGGATTTGCCATAATCGCCACGCTTGGCAGGCGGGTTGGCGATCGCAGTTAGATTGAATGTACTCAGAGGATGCTGCTGCCCATGCTCCGGTAGATCCCTTAGTCGCCCTTTACGACACCCACGGTAGGAAATGGGGTGGTGCTATTCTTAGCCGACACCACATGGCCGAAGTTGATGTCGAGTCCACCACATGGATGGAGTTGAAAATGTCAAAATTACTATGGAGATATGCATCTTTCTACTGCTGATTTGATTTCATACTCCAGAAGTGCGATTTTTAAAGTCAAATCAGCAGTAGAAAGATGCATATCTACATAGTAATTTTGACATTTTCATCTGCTGAGCTCAGGGAAGGAGTTTAAAAAATCGCAATCCAGGGTGAAGGATAAAAACCCCGTCAATGCGTTTTATTTACGAAAAAGTCATGCACCGCACGTAGCTAAAGTTGTTGTATCCCTAGACTCCGTATCGCATGTGCTGAAGTCATCTTGTCATTTTCTGTTTTTTGTAGGCAGTGGTAGTGGTAGTAGTAGCCGGGGTGTGGTATAGTTTTGTCTGTCAAAATATCTGATTCTGACCTTTATTGTTTTCAGCTGTGCTTCGTACGGGGAAGAGAGATTTGCTGGATTACAATAAATACTTAGCGGGAATAGAAGTCAACGGCACCAGCTCAAAGGTATGATCTTCATGGAGAAACATGGTTCAACGTGGTTCAGGCTGAGACAATGACAAACAACAACAGACAATGTAACTAGGGACCAGCCTTGCTGTAGCATTTCCCCTCTGCCGCGTGACAAGATCAATTAATCATGTGCATTCAAAAACAATTTTATACCTCATCAATAAACGAGACAGAGATTGAGATCTGCTACTTTGGCTTGTTTTTCTATTGAGAAAATGTGTCTTAATCGTGTTTTGGCTCTTGTCAAAACTTCAATTATATGTTCAATTTACACATATCCTCTGATCATATATGACGCTTTGAAGAATCCTATTTTTTTCACATAGCCTCTTAATGCAACTGTGAAAAACTGGACTGAAATGTGTATCGACGCGCCACGAAAATAGCCTCGTTGCATAACTACACTTTACGCATAAATTATTTAATTGTGAAAAATTACTAAAATAACCTTTTATTTCTAAATTGGTTTTTATAATATCTATGTTGTAACATGATCCCTAAAGCTATGTAAACATAAGTCACATTTCTACACCAGATCCTATACACGACAACAGTACGCCACGCTGCACCAGTCGCTCTGAACATCCTCTCGAACGTGCTAGCGACTCGCGTCGGTCTTGACGACGACATTATTACCAACAACTATCCAATAGAGAGCTCCTACATCCCTATACTAAAGAACCTTGTAATGAAGGAGCCAAAGAATATTGCTGTTTGCTCCACATGGTCCATGTTCATGGTCTTCTGTAAGTATATTTGTCATGTTTGAAATCACAATGGAAAACATTTCATTTTAGGAAAGGCGCCAAAATTCGAAAACCATTTAGTGCACTGCCTTATGGTCAAAAAAGGCTGAAAAAGTTCACTTTTGGATACCAGCACCAAATTTTAGTATGTTGTTAGGTATGTTCTCTAGACCCCAAACAGCCGGGAGACAGTCTTTGAGACGTCAGGGTTTTCAGTTATGACATCATTAATTTTGTGTGTGGGATTTAAAAAAAAAATGTTCTGAAACCTATCGTGTGGGGTATCAAATGAAAGGGCTTCATGAGCCGGTTCTAAAAATATACTACACTATTACCTGTCAGCCACTTTAAAAAAAAATATACGAAAAGTAATTTCAAAACATATCAAGTTTGGGTTCCTCCAGGTAGGAAACGGCTGAGTAAATTTTTGTCCAACATACGCCAAATGACTTATAATATCTTCATATCAAACGTCAATAAACCAATTTCAAAAATGTTTGTTTACTATTTTGTATAAATTTTTTCATTAAATATAAAGGTGAAAAATAATAAAAAATATTATAAAAAATAGTAAACATAAACATTTTTGAAATTGCTTTATTGACGTTTGATATGAAGATATTATAAGTCATTTGGCGTATGTTTGACAATAATTTACTCAGCCGTTTCCTACCTGGAGGAACCCAAACTTGATAAGTTTTGAAAATACTTTTCGTATTTTTTTTTAAAGTGGCTGGCAGGCAATGGTGTAGTATATTTTTAGAACCGGCTCATGAAGCCCTTTCATTTGATACCCCACACGATAGGTTTCAGAACAATAATTTTTTTAATCCAATACAAATATTTTATGACGTCATAACTGGAGACCCTGACACCTTAGATGTCTATGTCTGTCGGTCTCCCGGTAGTTTTAGGGTCTAGAGAACATACCTAACAACATACAAAAATTTGATACTTGTATCCGGAAGCGAACTTTATTTCCATTAAGGCAGTGCACTAATTTGTAGATTATGTCCTACAAAGCTTTTATAAAAAATTTACAGATTTTTCTATCCATTATTTCTCGAGTTATTTAAAATATACAGAAAAATTCTTTTAACTCCGGAATGGGATGCGTTTCCTTTGCCTGAATCTAATCTAATCTAATCATGGACTTATAAAGGATCCAATCCTCCTTGCAATCATGGAAACATGAAAATTGACCTTAGTGGTCGGTAATTTTGAATCTTCTTCGTACGTCGATGTTTAAAATTTTAGGTTTGTCCCTTTCTATAAGAACAAAAGTTTAATATAACCTTTTTTTTTTTAATTTTCGTCGTTGGATTAGAAAGGGATAAACCAAAGATGACGATGAAAACGTATGAAAAAGGTTGAACATTACCGACCGCCAAAGAGTATTTTCATGTTTCGTTGCTTGTAAGGCAGTCTGTACTCCAAGGTATAGACAATACCTATATTCAGCTTCCTGAATCTAATCATCGTTTGATTTGTTTTTACATATCACTGAAAAAAAAAACTTTCATCATCATCTCCGGCCAAGGTAATAATGGCCATAATGTCGGCCATTTCAGAAAAATTCTAAATTAAATAATAAATAAAAAATTTTAAACTACGTATCGCTTATTTTTAAGTATACTTATATTTGTAATTTATTCAACACAAAAGATCCCACTGGGTCGAAGTATTGACAAGATTGCGAGGAAGACTGCTTCTTATTCAGTCGATTGTTGTAACTTGAATACGTTCGTTATCTTTTTGTTAACCACTTTGTATTTTTAGTGTTAGCTCTGCTTTGTTTTTTTTTTTTTTTTTTAATTATGTTTCTATCAGCGGAGACCTATAATTGGCTTTCTGTTAGACATCCATATTTTGTATTGTGTCAACAGCTGTTGGTCTTCCCAAGAAAATAAAATAAAATAAATAAATAAATAAAATAAGATAATTTATTCAATAAAATTGGTAAGTAATTTAAAAAAATTCAATGTGGTCCATTGTGTTTATCAGATAATATCACAGCTTTCAAATCAACAATGTTGTCATCGTAAAGTGTACCTACAGAGCACAACCTTAAAGTGTATATTTGAATTGTAATGTTCATTCTTTTACCGTGCGGGAACGGTGTCGTATTTGCGAAGTGGAAACTGTCAAAGCGATCGCAGCGCCCGGGGTGGTAGAAATTTGTTCTTTTTCCGGACAAGCTGCGAAAATATGCTTGAATCTATGCAAATCCACACACTAACTTAACAAGAAATCTCCAAAATTGTCAAGACTACAAACTTAAAATTTGGCATGGATGTTTCTATTGGCATCTAGATGCTTACTTAAAAAAAGGTTGTCACATTTCAACCCTCAAAGGTGTTAAAACTGAGGTAAAACTTTGAATTGGAATTCCGATACAAATTAGATTTTGTCCGTGGCTTCGTCTGCATCCGCTCCCGTCACCGTATCTGGATAAAATGTAAGCTAGCTTTTAAGACTAATAATATGCTTTTAAATACAATAAGTTTTATCAAAATCGGTCCAGCACAGACTTTTACAGTACTATAATAGTGTAGATAATTCACGGTTGTCCGAAAAAATTCTGGCAGTACGCCGCGCTAGTGTGGCGCTAGTGTCGTGCCCACAGCCAATAAGTCAGCTATGGCCTAAACGATGCCTTACTTACCAAAATCTTTTCTCCACAGTACTTCTAGCAACAGCGCTCAACGCAGTCTCTCTACCCTGCAAGGAGCGCATATCAAGCACTCGCCACTTGCACCGTCTAGCCGGCTGCAGCCCCACAGTAGTGTGGCTGTCGACGCTGCTGCCGCACACAACGCTGTACATGCTTGTTGCAGCGCTGCCCATACTAATAGCGGCGGCTATTGCTGACGCTGAGCACACTTTAAATCAGTCTGACTTAATCGGTGAGTGCCACAGATCACAAAAACTAAAGGGAGATGTGAAAAGGGGGCGGGGCCAGTGTCGCAGTAATATGCGCAAAAACGGAACACATTGCTCGCGACAATAAGGAATCAATATATTATGAGGCTGAAAGCCAGTCGAGATATTATGTGTAAATAGTTTACAATGCTTGCGTAGTACTAAAGATTATTCGAACGGTGAGTTCTGATACCGCAATAGATAATGAACACATTCAAGGTAACAAAATACTTTCTATCGCGTGGTACTGGTGGTAATGCGACACTAAGTTTCGTACTCAGCGCGTTGGTTGGCATCTCTTTAGATCTCTATGGTGAGTATATATAGAGTATATAGCTGTAACAACGCTATATGTTCGATGAGGGCCCATAAACGCCAACACCGGAATTGAAGCAGACGCCGTGGCCGAAATCAGTCAGGAGCAATACAACAATACATAATGTTCGATGTAATATTTTCGTCACAACGGTATATACATTTGTCACATTACTGTTTATGTTCGTATGCGAATGTGAATTCAAGTAAGCCGCTCTGGACACGCATGGTGGGCTAACGCCCGTATAACGTCCCTTATGGAAGGCCTATGTCCTGTAGGCCTGGCATGCCACCCCCGAGAAAACGACAAAAATCGAGATGTGCCTCCATCTTTATTATTTTACGTGCACCAAAAAGAGCTCGCACGACGTTTTTCTCGTTTAAACGCTTTGTCGTGGGTGGCATGCTAGCCGTGCCACGCACGCATAGAGACGACGCACGCGGTGGGACGCATATAGACTGATGATGATGATTTGTAGGATCGATGATTAGTTTGTACTTTATTATATACGAGCGTTAACCCGCGACTTCGTCCGCACAAATTATATACCAGATCTTAAGTCAGATCATAAGCTATCAAACGAAAAAAGTTTCATCAAAATCGGTTCAGTAGTTTTTGCGTGATACTCGTTCAAACAAACAAACAAACAAACATACAGACAAAACATCCAAAAATTGGTGAAATGGAATCAGGGACACCTAAAAACCATATCGTAACTTTTTTTTGTTAATATCTTCAATGTACAGACAAACTTCCTGTTACAGTTTTATAATAGTATAGACTACAATGGCATTCTACAGGGTGTTAGGGTAAACAGTTGCATTACTTTAGGCGATGATTCTATCCATGATACTGAACAACTTTCCCTAAGAAACCTACAGGAAATTCGCAATTCCTTTTTTTGACTTTTCATACAAATGTTCGATCGGCTGATTGCATTTAGTATGGATAGTCCGAATTTTTTTTTTCGTATTTCCTATAGGTTTATCAGAAAAAATTGTTTAGTATCATGGGTACAATCTCCCCTTATTATGCAACTGTATACCCTAAACACACATGAACTTACCACGTCATAAAATAACGAAATTCAAAACCTCAAAAAATCTCTAATGTCACCTTAGTATGCTTCTGTTGTGCTCTGCTGCTGACATTCCAGTCCTTTCTAATGTCTTCGGGTTCCAAGCAGTAAGAGTTGCTATACACATAAGTGGTTCGGCACTGTCGGTTCGGCAGTATTTGTCGATCAACAAAGTCGACCCGAATCAATCACTGCACTTATTCGGCTTCATTCGGCTTGTGTCGATCGGGTAGTTCGTTCTAGTAGACGCATCATTCGATTCGGCAGTATTTGTGGAACGACAAAGCCGATCCGAAGCAATCACTGCACTTGTTCGGCTTCATTCGGCTTGTGCCGATCGGGTATATACGTAGTTCATTCGGGTCCAATCTGCACAGTGGGTTTTCATTCGGGCGATCTATAACCAATATACTACTGAACTAAAATTGTTGCCAAAAGCCGACCGGCATAAGTCGGCAGTTGCCGAGCCGAGTGATTGTGTGCGGCTCCGAGCGGTTTGAGATTCCCGAACATTCATCTGTATACATTAGATTTTTACCGCCCGGCTTTGCAGATTGTTCCATGCGGCTTTGCCCGCCCACTGTATTCGTGCGGCAGAGACGAGCGGTTTTTTTTCCCGAACATTTATCTACACAATATTCGATGTAACCGCCCGACTGTGCCGATTAATGCCAATATATCCCAAATAAATAAAACATAAATCGTTTGCGCAGGTTGTCTCTTCCTGCTGATGCTGGTCGGTTTGATTTCGTTCCTCGCGTTTACTTATCTCATCAGCTTCTCGCTGGCCGAGCGAGGAGCCAGCACCGCACTGATCATAGTCATCGTTTTGTTCGGTAAGTCTATGTGTTTTAATTATTTTTTTACTATTTAGGCACGCATGGTCTTCCTTTTATTTAAGACTAGAGTTAACCCGCGACTTTGTCCGCACAAATTATTTACCAGATTTTAAGTCAGATCATAAGCTATCAAACAAAAAAAGGTTAATCAAAATCGGTTCAGTAGTTTTTGCGTGATGCTCTTTCAAACAAACAAACACACAAACAAACAAACAGACAAACAAAAATCCAAAAATTTGTGATATCACAGGCCTCCCTCACTCGGCCGTACCGAGATAATCACCTACACTCTGGCACACCGTAAGCGATGCGCTTGCTTGATTTCTGATACTAGCTCCAGACGACAACGTCATGTTCGTCGCGCGCGGTACAAAGTAATATCGACGCTGTGGTAAGCTTTACTAGGTACATTTTTGCGTGTACCGTCTGGCAGTAGGTATAGACTAAGAGATAAGTGTACTTTTTGCAACCATCAGCTGCAAGGCTGATTCAGTGTTTATGAGGTCTCTGTGATGGGGATGGACCAGGTCTGCCTGCATAACTCCAGTCGATTTAGAAGTTACTGATATTTAAAGGTCAATAAAAAATTAACGATCAGCTGCAAGGCTGATATTGATTGTTATTGTAGTATGCACTGTAGCTATGTGAACAGTACTAAAACTGACATGGTTAATCAGTCGGTTTAGAAGTGGTTTGCCAGTCGGTCTCCTAAACCGACTGGCAGTTCATGTCAGTTTTTGTACTTTTTACAAAGCTACAGTGCACACTACAATAATATCATACGATCGTAATTTTTTTACTGACCTTTAAACGTCTGTAACACCTAAACCGACTGAAGTTATGCAGGCAGACCTAGTTCATCCCCATCACAGAGATGCTCTACACCCCATAAACACTGAATCAGACTTGCTGCTGATGGTTAAAAAAGTACACTTATATCTTAGTCTAGTAATAAAAGTGTGAGAATTTATCATTTTCTAAGGAATTGATGTATCCCCGGGCCTTGGGGAGCTGAGGCCAAGAAGCTTATAAAAGACCTGGGCTGTAGATTACGGGAGAGGGGCAATGACCCTCGCTCTGGGGCGTTTCTTGCCCAACGTATCTCCTTAGCCATCCAACGTGGTAATGCCGCCAGCGTAATGGGTACGTTCGGTACAGACACGACCTGGGGCGGGTTATTCGAGAAAGCAGGTTTCCCAGCAAACAATTTGGTCGTATAAGGCCCCCATTTATATGACTATTTTGACTTTAAAAGTTACATTATTGTAATTTCGTCATATACTGGAGTCGGATATTTCGTTTTCCTACTCCTCCTATCTTCTTTGATTAATTCATTGCGGGTTCCAAGACAGATTAGAGTCATCCCCCGGGCTCGCTGGACTTCTTTGTCCAGTGTTGTGAATGGTCGCCGCTGTTGATCCTGGCTTACAGGAGTTACAGCGGTGGGAATGAGTGGTGGGCCTATGCCCAATAAAAAAAGATATATATATATATATACTGGTGTTTTATGCGTCTAATGTTCGACTATACGACACCTATACGACCAAATTGCTAGTTGGGTTGTAGGTATTTGATTTTTTTTTTCTACACTATTATTAAATTTCCAGCCAGTTACGAAGTAACTAGTAATATGTACTACTGTAGTTTATATTGAACCTAATTAAATACCTCCACAGGCCTTGTAACTGGACCATTAAAAACGGGCCTAGACGTTTTCGAAGAGGAGCTAGCGGCCCACTGGAACGTCCTGATGACGTACTGTTACTATCTCTTCCCACCGCATACATTGGCGGCCGGCTTCATCAAGGCGACCAACGTGGCGCGCCTCAACGCGTATTGTACGCTCAACAAGGAGAAATGCCCGCTTATACTTGTGACCAGCATGTATAAGGGATTCGATCTTGAGAAGTGTTGTTGTAAGTTTTTTTTTATTTATACAGTGCAAAGACATTCTATACACATGGACTCACTACGTCATACAATAACCAAATGTTTTGGGAATCATGGAATAGCGCGTAACTAGCACAAATTTGCAAAAACCGCCATTCGAAATTTAATTTTTTCTGTAAACGATAAAAAACTTAATAACTTCTTGAACTTCTTAAATATTTACGACGACATTTTACACGATTTTAGACTGGCAGGTTCAAAGTTCCACGAAGTCATTCCGTTATTTCTCTTTCCTGTGCAAAATTTTTCGAATGGTGGTTACGTGATTTATGCCAATGATAGGTACGCGCTATTACATTATCCCCGACGAAACCCCAAAAATGGCACATGTCTCTTATGTTGTATGTATGTATGTATGCTTCACTTGTGCTCTGCTGCCACAACATTGCCGCTGACAGTCCTTTCAAATGTCCTGAGTCTTCACTAAGCAATAACGTAAAACAATTAAGCATACTTTTGTGGTCCCGTTAACAGCGCACTGATGCGAAGTCCTTGTGTATAGAATGTCATTGATACAGGGTGTAAACTTAAAAGTGTTACATATGTATAACGTTGGTCCCGTATTGTTCAGTTTGATGGCCTTAAGCAACCCCAAAATATGTAACCACCCTATATAACGACTAACAAAATTAGCTGAAACTATTTTAAGGGGAGTATCAGACCATAAAGCTGAACAACTTTCTCTATGGGACCAAATCGAAATCGCGAAAAAAAATCTGCTGTCCCATACAAAACAGTCAACTTAACTCGACCCGAGTGTATGGACAGCAGATTTATTGGTCCTATAGAGAAAGTTGTGCAGTTTGATGGTCTGATCATCCCCTTAAAAAAGTGTCAGCATTTTAAGAAAGGCCCTATGGTCATGAGCCTACACGTGTCTGCTTTCAAATCAAGAACGCAGAAAATTCGGAATTTGTAAAATAAATATAGGTAGTAATTTGGATAGTTTCGATTATGTGGGGACTTGCTACAGATGTCAGCACCCACAAGTTATAGCAAAGATGCCAACAGATGGCGATACCGTCGCTCTCGGAAATATGCTCCATATATAGACAACGTTCACCGTAAATACGTAACTCGTAACCTACTACAAATAAGGTTCACAATCGAATGCAAGACATACATCGCGCAAGACAAATAATCACAGAGATTCGATGCATATACAAGGTCCAACTAAGAGCTGTTGGACCACGGCCGGTCCCCAGGCTTCACACATAGCCTGGTGGAAGATCTTCCCTTTTGAATGGAGGAACATTCCCAAGTAGCACCTCCATAAATAAAATGTTGATTGTTTCAGTGATGAACCAGAAACCTCGAAGTTTTTTCTCCAACGACATGTACTCGCCTCTGAACGAGATTATCGTACTCATCATCCAGGCAATTGTCTTCATGGTAAGCCCTTTACAAATATACATTTTGACTTCTCTGGTCCGTCGTATCGATTTTCGAGTTTAATTTTTGAGTTCTCGCTGAACCTTATCTTTGATTGAATGGACAACATTTCATTTCTTTAACCACCTGCTTTTATTGAAAAAAGTTTAAAAATAAGAGATACCATTTTCCAGCTACAATAGATCTATCTAGGTCGCAGTAGCTATTTTGTCATTGACCAAGCCCTTATAACCAAATAAATAATACCATTTTCCGATTTCGGTTTTGATCGATATTTCTATTTTTAATTTACTATTTTTTGAACATACCATGCCCGCAATGAAATCTTAACTATTATAAAACTGTAACAGAAGTGTGTCTTTACATTGAAGATACTAACAAAAAAAAGTTACGATATGGTTTTTAGGTGTCCCTGTTTCTATATCACCAATTTTTAGATTTTTTGTTTGTGTGTTTGTTTGTTTGTTTTGATCGAGCATCACGCAAAAACTACTGAACCGATTTTGATGAAACTTTTCTTGTTTGATAGCTTATGATCTGGTAAAATCTGGTATACCTATAATTTGTGCGGACGAAGTCGCGGGTTAACTCTAGTTAAAAATAAAAACTGACAAATTCAATAGAAAAAGCTAGCAGGCAAAAGAATAAAATGTAATTTAACCTTTTTTTTTATACATTTTCAGTATTTTTCAAATTACTCGAGAAATAAAAGCTAGAAAAATCTAATAACTTTTTATAAGCTTTGAAATCTACGAATTTTGGTACATTTGATTAAATGAAATGTATGTCCATTAACTTATTTAGAAACCAATCTGATCTTGAAGCTATAATATCATTAATTCGTTCCCAGATATTAGTGATATTGACCCAACACGGCGTCATGAACAGGCTGTATGACAAGTTGAACGCGAAATATCGACCGCCGGCTCCGAAATACAACGACGAAATGGTGCGCGCCGAACGAACTTATGTGGAGAAGTGTATTACTTTGCGTAAGTAGAGACCATCAAGCTGAACAACTTTCACTATGGGACCAACATCGAAATAATCTTTTGTCCCATACATTTAGCTCGAGTAGATCTGTAGTTTAGTATGGAACATTGCAAACGCATCGCATAATGGCGATTATGGCAAATCTCCCAATTTTGGGGGAGGTCTATGTCCAGCAGTAGACGTCTATCGGCTGATATGATGATGATGATGAAACATCAGATTTTTTGCTCGCGATTTCGATATTGGTCCTATTGTGAATGTTGTTCAACAATATTTTCTACTAGAGTTTACCCGCAACTTAGTCCGCACAAATTATATACCAGATTTTAAGTCAGATCATAAGCTATCAAAAAAGTTTCATCAAAATCGGTTCAGTAGTTTTTGCGTGATGCTGTTACAAACATACAAACAAACAGACAGACAAAAATTAAAAAAAAAAGTTGATTTGGAGTCCGGGATACATAAAAACCTTCTTCTTTTTCATGTAAATATCTTCAACACTACAGACACACTTCTGTTACAATTTTATAATAGTTAAGATGTATCAAAATGAAAGGATTACATATCTATATACTATTATAAAACTGTAACAGAAGGTGTCTGTACATTGAAGATGTTAACAAAAAAAAAGTTACGATATAGTTATCGTACAATGTACGTTAATGTACAGACACCTTCTGTTACAGTTTTATAATAGTATGAGCGTTAACCCGCGACTTCGTCCGCACAAATTATATACCAGATTTTAAGTCAGATAATAAGCTATCAAACAAAAAAAGTTTCATCAAAATCGGTTCAGTAGTTTTTGCGTGATGCTCGTTCAAACAAACAAACAAACAGACAGACAAAAAATCCAAAAATTGGTGATATGGAATCAGGGATACCTAAAAACCATATCGTAGCTTTTTTTTGTTAATATCTTCAATGTACAGACAAACTTCCTGTTACAGTTTTATAATAGTTTAGATATAGATATGTAATCCTTTTAGGTGTCCCTGATTCCATATCAGCAAAATTTGGATTTTTTGTCTGTCTGTTGGTTTGTTTGTTTGTTTTTTTTGAACGAGCATCACGCAAAAACTAATGAACCGATTTTAGCATAGCTAATGATCTGACTTACAATCTGGTATATAATTTGTGCGGACAAAGTCGCGGGTTAAATAAAATAACGTCGGTGTCCGGACCTGTAAACTCCTTGGTAAATTTTAAATCAACTTTAAATAACTGGCCATTAAGAAAAAATATATTCACAATCACAGAATTTGACATTTTATGTTGCCGTTTCTGTTTCCAGCATAGTGTTAGAAAGAGAAGGCATGTGATATTTATTTTTTTAAATTATGCAAAGGTTTTTCTCCATGGAGTTCGAATGATTTTCTTTCGACCACTTTCACCATTTAGAGATAACCGTAAAAATTAAATGTTTATTGATAAACTCGACAGAAAAATGAAATTATTTTCTTAAAATGATGTCTTCTACCCGTAAAAAATATAAAAGAAAGACCAAAAAAAGCTTAAAATATAATTGATTTTTAACATGTTACAGCCATGTTGTGCTATTTCAAAAAAAAAACTAAAAGCTTGACATACCGAATTGACTAGTTCAATGAATAAATGCATATTTTTTTGTTGTTTTATAAATGTCTTTTAGAGTATTTAAACTGCCTCCGTAGTCTAATGGTTAAGAGCATTGGCTCTCGACTCGGAGGTCGTGGGTTCGATTCCCACGGGGGGCACCTAGTGATATGTCACTTTGTGCGTTTTTCCCCAGTTGGTTAGGACATTGCAGGCTGAATCACCTGATTGTCTGAAAAGGAAAATGGCACGTTAAGCCGTTAGTCCCGGCTACTATCTCTGGTGGAAGTAGTCGTTACATAAAAACCACGTCAGAGGCCGTAAGGCGGTCTGAAAAAATTCTGACACCAGGGCTCTGCTCAAGCTCTGCCCACACGATAAGAAAGAAAGAGAGTATTCATGTTATGTATTTTCAGCAAACAAGCAGATACCGGACGCGATGCTGGTGCACAACGTGCATAAGAACTACTTCAATATATGCAGAAAGTCTTGCAACGCCGTTAAAGGAGTCAGCTTCTCTGTCAAGAAAGGTATGAGACTTCTCAGTACCAGGTTACGAACTAACGAAAAAAGACTGTATCTGACAGTTCATCATCATCATCAGCCTATAAACGTCCCACTGCAGGGCACAGGCCTACCCACAGGGAGGGTGTATGGGCATTAGTCCACCACGCGTGCCCAATGCGGATTGGTAGACTTCACATACGCATCAGAATTTTTTCTTCAGCGTATGCAGGTTTCCTCACGATGTTTTCCTTCACCATTTGACAGCAGTCGGTATTACGTACATAAGTTAGAAAAACTCATTGGTACATGGCATGTTGTCCGTGCGGATTTGAACCCGGACCCACATAATTGGGTGTCCATACCTCTCCGCAACGCGCCACCGACGCTCTATCTGACAGTTACATTTTTAAAATTGTTTTGTCATAAGACTACACTTTTTTTATTAAATTCATTATATAAGGTGTAGAAAATGATTATTTATGCTTTACAAAATTTAAACTAAAATGATAGAGTAACCTTATTTTCAAACCAGGGTAAGTATTAAAAAGCAAGTTGTGTCTATAACAGGTGAATGTTTCGGGTTGTTGGGGGTGAACGGTGCCGGCAAATCAACAACGTTTAAGATGATAACGGGGGAGGAAGCCGCTACCAGAGGCGCTATCTTCGCTAACGGACACCATCTGAAGAGGCCACGCTCTCGGGTATGATTCACATTACATAAACTCACGACCGTTATCCCTTTTGGGATTATCAGAAGCTGTGCTTACAACTTACCGACTTTACGGGGTTTTTCATAAGGTGTTAAGTGTTACAAAGAACTTTTATTCTAGCATAGCATATGCTCACGACTTTATTCCCCGAGTGGGTAGTCAAAGATATTCTGAATTTTATTCTGATTTTATATTAAAAGTAGAGAAAGAAGTTTTCGTATTGTGTTTCATAAAGTAACATTTCAAATTATAATCTGCGGTTGTAATATGAAATATGGCAGCGTGATAAAGCGCCTTCGCTCCCTTTCTAATTGCGCGCGAACAAACGAGATAAAAGGCGTAACATAGCCATATCGCTACGGCCTCTGTTTTGGGTTCATATCGTAGGTTCATTAAGTTAGACGAACCAATAAAATTGTAGACTTAAAAACGAACACAACATACATCTTTACAAAAAATCGTCCTTAATTGGATCCTCACACGTTTTTTTGCGCCTAAAAGTTTTCCATTATTTAAAGTTTCGAAAAACAATCAGACAAACGATTTCCTGAAATTTTTTCCACAGTACTTAAACTCGCTGAGCTACTGTCCCCAATTCTTTGGACTCGACGACTTCCTGACCGGCAAGGAGAACCTACAACTGCTACTTACATTGCGAGGCCTTAGCACCGATGACGTTCTGAAGGAGACCAAAGCGTGGATCAAAGTTGTTGGTGAGTTATAAACTGTCTCAGCTACTGTCCCCAATTCTTCGGACTGCACGACTTGCTGACCGGCAAGGAGAACCTATAACTGTTGCTTACATTGCGAGGGCTTAGTACCGACGATGTTTTGAGGGATCCCAAAGCGTGGATCAAAGTTGTTGGTGAGTTATAAACTAAATAAGCTACTGTCCCTAATTCTTCGGACTCGACGACTTGCTGACCGGTAAGGAGAACTTACAACTTTTGCTTACTTTGCGAGGCCTTAGCACCGACGATGTTCTGAGGGCAACCAAAGCTTGGATCAAAGTTGTTACACAGGATGTAACTTCATACAAACGTTGAATCGTACGTCTGCTAGTAATCGTGTTGTCGAAACTTCTGAACGACTTGACCAATCGGGCTCATATTCACATATTTGTTTTGTCGAGACGATGCTTTACAAAAAAATATATTATTATTATATATAGCGTTAACCCGCGACTTTATCCGCACAAATTATATACCAGATATTAAGTCAGATAATAAGCTATCAAAAATGTCTGCATTTACCACAGTTTCTCAAGTAGTTCTGACTGACTCGTGATATTAAAGATAAGGTTTCGTTTATTTGTTCTTTTGGACATCCTAGTTCTCGAACCAAATAGCCCTCATGCTATTTCTACCGGTTCTCTTTTCAGTGCTTCCAGTTAAGCACTGAGCTTGCGTTTTTTAATAATATCCATTCCCTCTCACCTTTATTCTGTTTTTCCTGTCTGTTTACTCTCTGAATATTATTTTTTTGGTGTAAAATAAAGTATAATTGAATTGAAAGAATGTATTTTCTTTGTAATGGGATTATATCACTGACTCGCTTTTGTCCGCGACTAGTTCTAAATAATATATCTACGCTGCGACTTCACGTGAAATTGGAATATCGAAAAATCCTTTCTTCGTGCACCCTTACATCATACATCTCATCTTACTAATATTATAAATGTGAAAGTTTGTGAAGATATTTGTGGTTCAACCACTCATAAAACGGCTGAATTGATTTGAATGAAATTTGGCACATATATAGAATTGGATTTGGGTTAAGGGCCTATGTCGAAAAATAATTGAAGCGAAATGGGCGTGTGATAGCTTATATTACTGCCTGATGCGAGAGAAAGAGATGGGGCGGCGCGCGCGCCTGAAATGACGCAAGCGTAAAACAAACTTTATTTAATTGAGATTGTACTAATTATGTAAGTTCAATTCTGCTCTAATCAAAATTTGTAAAATATCAATATCTTTTTTTTAAATCAAGTCTCGTGTTTCTATTATTCACCGTTTAGCAGTTCGAAGCGTTTATCGATAAAGACGGAGGCTACTTTGGCTTGTTTTTCTATCCAAATAATCGTGTTTAGGCTCTAATCAAAATTTCAATTATATGTTCAATTTACACATATCCGCTAATCATACTCCTACTGTTAGTACCTCATGATATATGACGCTTTGAAGAATCCTATTTTTTTCACATAGCCTCTTAACATGTATTTTTTAAAGTCAACACAATACAGACGAAGTCGCGGGCAACAGCTAGTAGAATATATGTTTCAAATTTTAAGTTTCTGTCTTCAGTGGTTTAGGCTTTGCGTTGTCAGTCAGTCATGGAACTGTTTTATAAGTATAGATAATTTGCAGGGCTGGAGAAGTACACGAACCAGACGGTGTCGGGGTACAGCGGGGGCTGCCAGCGGCGGCTGGGGGCCGCGGCGGCGCTGTGTACCGGAGCCCCCGTGACCCTGCTCGACGAGCCCACCGCCGGGGTCGACGTGTCCGCCCGCAGGCGCGTGTGGGCCGCGCTCCGCACCGCGCTGCAGCAGGGCCGCTCCATCATCATCACCTCGCACAGGTACCTACTCTACACTACACTACACTACACTACACTACATACAGAGCCCACCGGCGGGTTGTGCTATATGTATATCTGAACTATTATAAAACTGTAACAGGAAGTTTGTCTGTACATTGAAGATATTAACAAAAAAAAAGTTACGATATGGTTTTTAGGTATCCCTGATTCCATATCATCAATTTTTGGATTTTTTGTCTGTCTGTTTATTTGTTTGAACGAGCATCACGCAAAAACTACTGAACCGATTTTGATGAAACTTTTTTGTCTGATAGCTTATAATCTGACTTAAAATCTGGTATATAATTTGTGCGGACAAAGTCGCGGGTTAACGCTCGTACATATGTGATGACAGTATGTTTGTATGTAACACGCAGTATGGACGAGATGGAGGCGCTGTGCGCGCGCATCGCTATAATGTCCGCGGGGGAGGTGTGCGCGCTGGGCTCGCCCTCCGCCCTGCGCGCCGCCTACGCCTCCGGACACGCAGTCATGCTCAAGATACGATCTATGCCGCGGGCCGATGATGGTAAGCTCCACACATTTATAAATACACCTTTTTTTAAATATGATACACCTTACGCACATACATAGACACACACGCACACACGTACCACAACAGCTACGGGCGCTCACCCAACTCGACCGGTAACACAATCATCTCCATGTTGCGTCGTCGTAATAATCGTCGCCGCGGGGGATAATCGCGATCTCTGCCCACTCCTTTTCCTTCTTGCGTCTACAGACGCTACCGGCACATCGCTGGCCGGTTCTTACCTATCCCCGTTCCCAATCAGCTACGTAGTCCCAGCGACGCCCATCGCCGAGATCCGTACCCCTTATGGGTGCACTTGGACAGGTTGCTTATGTTCTTTCACTGGTTCGTTTGACCTACAAGGGCGCTTCGCCGTCACTTGGTATGGTACCCCCATAGTCCGCAGCATAAATTAATATGTATATTGGATATAGATAGGTAACTCGCCTTGAATTTTAGGACGTCCTAATTGCGTTGCCGCTTATTAGAACTAGGGGGCGCCACATTATGAAATAAATTGAAAAAGACGATCGGCCGACACGAGGATCGAACCTTAGCTACCCGGGTCGTAAGCCAGTTGTCTAAACCGCTAGAAACTTCGAAACATAACCAATAGATGGCGGAAGCTGTCTATGGAAAATCAGCGTTCCACTTAGTTTGTACTAAGATAACATAGCATGGTTCGCAGTAATAAGCAGCCCACAGCTCCCTGAGCTATCCTGTATTTGTCAGTTTCGAATTTTAAAAAAGCTCACTTTAAAACGAATACATTTCGTCACGTGCAGGCACGTATCCAGGGGGGGGGGGGGGGATAGGCGGGTTTTATCCCCCCCCCCCCCCCCCCCCCAGAAATCCGAATATATATGTCACCCCCGAAACTAAAGTCCGGATACCTGCTTGGTCACGTGGGCAATGTTTTTTGCTCACGCTCGGTTTCAATGGCCGTTACATATGCGCGCGTTCTACAGCTTGCTTAAACATACTCTAAGGTTCTCGATATATCGAAAGTAGAGCTCTAAGTAGATGTTACTGTTACAGAGGTTGACAGTGCGACGGAAGGCGTACTGAGCCTTAAGAGCCAACTGCACGAGAGATTCAACTGCACTCTCAAAGACGAACATGTGGTAAGTGCTTATTTAAAGAATGTTAAATGGTGGACGGCACAGAAAATTATAAGAGGGGTTACAAGTGCAAAGTAGGCGTGGAACGTGTCGCCACAGGTTATGCAATGTTTTGCATAACACCGTAAGAAGCGCGGCGTCGTGCGAGCGAGAGGGCATGAGCAATTGTAGCAGCGTGAGCGGGAAGACAAGTGGCGACAGCCGTCTCCGAAGCAAAAGCGCTACTTTGCATTTCTAACCTCTCTTATAATGTTCTGTGGTGGACGGACTTTGTCCGCCTAGATTTCCTTTTTTAGTGCAATCCTCTGTAGAATACGTATTCCAAATTTCATGTTTCAGTAGCTTAGGCTGTGCGTTGTCTGACTGCCTCTGAACTGTTTTAAAAGATACTATTGAAATTTAAAAACTACTTATTTTATATTTATTCATAACATGAGAAAAAATCTACAGAACTACCATACTCGCATTCGCACTACTAATAAAAATCGAGATGTGCTATCTTTGTTATTTTACGTCTGCCAAAAAGAGCGCGCATGAAGCTTTTCTCGTTTTGTCGCGGGTAGCATGCTAGCCATGCAGGTTTAAAAACGTACGTTACGTTACTTTACGTTCTTAAACCAAAGTAAAAGTAAAAGTAAAATCATTTATTTGCCAAGATAATTTTTACACAACTTTTTAGATCTTAATCTAGGTGTCCAGTAGATTTATCTTGTCTGTGTACAGACGTGCAAATATTAAAATTCTACGCGGCGCGACAACCTTTTGCGGTCCCGGCATGGATATGACCTCAGAGTAATATTTATCTTTTGCGATGAACGCACGGTTCAATTTGAATGGAATTATGAAACTTATATTTAGTACCAGTATTTATTCTGGCTACAGCTAATTTTCTTTCCCCCAGTCAATGCTACACTACCACATAAACGAAACGATGCGGTACAGCGACCTCTTCGCAGCTCTAGAGGAGCTGAAGGCTTCCTTCCCTAACCTCATCGAAGACTACACAGTATCAGAGACCACACTCGAAGAAGTGTTCCTGTCGTTTGCACAGGAACCCAGGGATGGACCTGTCGCAGTATAGATTGTAGAGTTTAAATTATTTGGTTCAACTTAAGTATTATTTCATAAGATCTATCTGATGTTTGCACGTTCTAGTTGATGACATGACTTATTGAGTTTGGCATCGTCACACCCAATACAGCGTCTACAGCGAATACAGCAGATATAGAGCGTCGGTGGCGCGTTTCGGAGAGGTATGGACACCCAATTCCCATAATTGGGTGTCCGAAACCTCTCCGAAACGCGCCACCGACCCGGTCCGGGTTCGAATCCGCACGGACAACATGCCATGTACTAATGAGTTTTTCTAACTTATGTACGTAATACCGACTGCTCTCAAACGGTGAAGGAAAACATCGTGAGGAAACCTGCATACGCTAAAGAAGAAATTCTGATGTGTATGTGAAGTCTACCAATCCGCATTGGGCACGCGTGGTGGACTAATGCCCATACGGGGTGTATGGGCATTAGTCCACCACGCGTGCCCCCTGAGGGTAGTAGAGCTCCCTGAGGGTAGGCCTGTGCCCTGCAGTGGGACGTTTATATGCTGATGATGATGATGATGACACCCAATATAATCGTGTGAGTGAAACTGATAGGGCTGCGATTAAATTACAAGATATTTAGTGTCTGTTTCACCACTTTTGGATAAGTTCTTGATAGCTTATTTGACAGGCATATTGATGGGGTCAGATGTGTGCCGTTTATTTACGGAGTAATATTTAGTAATATTTGCTTTAGTGGAGATGAAATTTGCTAATAGAGGCTTTGATGGTTGCTCAGTGTGGCGGAAGTATCGGGTTTCGAGGGTTCAAAGATATTTCATTGCTCTTCATTTACACCATAGTGTTTGTTACAATGTACAAACACTATGGTGTAAATGAAGAAAAATAAAATATCGTGATGTTGAGGTTTTAGTGTAGTTAAACTTGAAAGTTATGATTGAAAGCCTGACCAGGAGTGCGATTTTTGAATCTCATTCGCTGAGCTCAGCAGTTGAAATAGTCAAAATTACTATGGAGATATACATCTTTTTACTGCTGATTTGACTTTCAAAAATCATACTCCAGGAGTGCGATTTTTGAAAGTCAAATCAGCAGTAGAAAGATTCGTATCTCCATACATTTCAACTGGTGAGCTCAGGGAATGAGATTCAAAAATCGCATTCCTGACCCTTCTAACATGATTTCTCTACTTACGCGCGACTCGGCCTTCGTACATACTACCCGTCACGTCAAGCACGACTGAAAAGCCGGGAAGGAGTAATTTTCTATGAATCGAAGGCGCGTCGCGCGCGAGTAGAGAAATCATTCTAGGGCGCAGGTGTAAAATACATTTTAATTTTGTGAAGGTTATACAAACTCTGCTAAACAGCTACTTTGCTGAGTACGATATATTTTAAGCAAAATTAAAGATTGTACTGTATAACAATTAACAATGACAAATTGATGGCGAGCTAAACTTAATCTGACTTTACACTATAAAATTCGGGATACGCCCATCCATTTGGAACCCAAAGTACACTACTCTAATTCTCAAACCTGTGGGCTTTGCACGCCACGCCCGAGAAACGACAAAAATCGAGACACGCTTCGAGTCTTTGTTACTTTGCGTATCTGAAAGCGCGCATGACGTTTTTATCGTTTTGTCGCTTTGTCGTGCGTGGCATGTTTCTAGTTAAGCGGGCACTATATTCTCGCCGAGAACAGCCGAGAACGAGAATGTGGATGCCTTTCATTATTCTCGTGGCGTCATAAGCAGTAGTAATTTTCTTTGAAAGTTTTCGCCGAGAAGTTCTCGCGAGAGTGAAATGCCTGCTTTAGCTTTTAATATAAAATAACATGACATTAAAACTCTCTTAATTCATCAATCATCATGATCTATCATGTAATTTAAGCATACTATTATATTTAACTGTGTATGCCTGTGATACAATAATTTTTGTGGCAACGTTAGATTAAAATGATAATGAAATGCATTCTAAATGTTATTTGAATTAGGATTATCTGTATGTTTTAGGGCGTATTTACATTACACGTCGGGTATTTTGCAAACATTATCTGCAGCGTAGTTTTTAAGAAATCCCCCCGTCCCGGGGGGGGGTCAGTCGCGATCTCTGCCCACTCCTTTTCTTTCTGGCGCCTACAGACGCCACCGGCACATCGCTGTCCGGTTCTCACCGATCCCCACTACCCAATCGTAGGCCGCGTAGTCCCAGCAACGCCCATTGCCGAGGTCCGTACCCCTTAGGGGTGCCCCTTGGGCAGGTTGCTTAAGTTCATTCACTGGTTCGATAGACCTACCAGGGCGCTTCGCCGTCACTGGTGTGGTCCCCCCATAGTCCGCAGTAATAAGCAGTCGATGCTCCCTGAGTAATGCTGTATTGGTCAATTCGAAAAAAAAAATGAAGTTTTTAGTCCTATGCGAGTTTATTTTTTTTTTTATATGTAGTTCAAACATTTCGCTGTCACTTCATACAAATGGTAAAAACTGACAAGAAGAGGTAAACATATGCGATACTTAGTGAGTGCGAGTGAGAGAGGACTATAGTGTCAAAGAAAAATATGTATACAGTACCTACTGTCTACTTCTGAAAGGTAAAATATTTGTGGGGTGTGACCGTGTAATTACGTCACTTTCGCAGTGAGGTAAGCAGGTACGAAGGGGTGTCATTTGACTACTTTAAGCTGCAGATTTTTATTTGAAAAGCAATGAAGTTAGTACTAAAAAGGCTCTGATATTATCAGTAGAAATTGAACAACTGAGCTTTGCGTTTCAAAAAGATAATTGCTTGCGCTCATAGGGTAAGGCAAATGCGTTTTAAAACTAACGCTTAGAACCCCAGGGCAGCGCATAATTTCTCTATGGTTAGAACTTTGATTCTTATGAATTGGGATAAAAAATTGATGTTGTATCAGTGTTTGTAGAATATAATAAATTTGATTACCCAGAACTTGTTAAATCTGCGTTTGCTTCGTCAAGAAAAAAGCAAATGGCAAGGCAAACGTTGGTAAAAGGAACCGTAAGAAATACAAGTTAAGAATTACTTTCGAATGCTCGGGTGATTAACAAATTATAGATATAAAAGAACAGTAAAAGTATAAATGTTTAAAGTATAGGCTTCGTAAAGACTAAAAAAAAACCCTCCATTTTCATGTCAATTTAGCGATTTCTATAAAATTGGTATTTACCTCAATTACAGTTCAACATTTTTATCGCGGGTCTTCATGTCTTACTGATACAATTTATCACTATGTTATTAACTTGCTGCTATGAAATATTATACATCATTTCTATATACGCCCCACTGCTGGGTCTGTACCCAGAAGTGGGGCGAATACGCCGACAGACGTACTAGCCCAGTCATTTTACGGTTTGAGCCGGGACTAATTATTAATTGATATTTTTTTTCGGTATAATATTGAAGAGCCAATTTGAGCTTAGAATTGTACCAAAATCACGTCAGCAACAGTTCCAATTTTAAAATTTAGCTATTATCTCGATCTAAAAAACCTGATTGTAATTTTTTTTTTGCACATGTCTATGTCAATGATAGTCTTTTTGTCACTAAATCGTGCCGGTTAGAGTTTAAAAGTCCAATTAATAAATACCCTAAAAAAACTCCGTAAAATGACTGGGGTAATATATAAGCTTGAAAAATCCCAGAAAGCTTCATACAAACGAGCGAAACAGGTGCACGCACCAAGTCAGTCGTACGCCAGTACTTATCTATCTATTCATTTTGTGTCCGTACGTGCGCGTCTATGTGAGCGCTTGTTTCGTGGAGCTTGCCCTTCTGGGACCTATTTTGTGGGAGAAGGTCATAAGCACTACCCGTATTCAGTAGGAATTGGTGGATGCAAGCTAGTGGTCAATATGAAATGATGTAATCTTTAAGGTTTTCGTGTTATTGTAAAGCCTGACCAGTAATATAAAAGCGCCCTGGTTTGGGGGCGCTGCAATCGACTATAACCGTGTCAGTGTTCCAAGTACAAAAATTAGTTCTAATGAATTACCGCAACATGGCGATGTTTTTTTTTTTTATTACTCTTGACCTCAATCTAGTCCTCAGGACGAAGATGTAGCGAGCTCACCCAGAAGAAGCCTATTCACTCGTACTTTAAAGGAATTCGGGTTGTAAGCGCTCGGAAATACTGACGCAGGCAATGCGTTCCACTCCTTGGCTGTGCGCATTATAAAAGATTCAGAAAGGCGCTTGGTGCGGATATGTGGGATGTCAACCAAAAAGGGGTGATATCCCGCGGTGCGTCTGGAAGTCCGATAGTAGAAAGGGGAAGGCGGGATGAGCTCATGTAGCTCTTGGGTTTTATTTTTCTGGTCGGGCTTTCCGACGATACAAACAAATTGGATTTGGAAGTATAAGATCCCATTGTAAGCTATAATAATGATTGTATAAAAGTAGGCCGTGTTCCCCCATGGTGGGTTGGAGAAAGTCAGAAATGAAATTCAATATGGCGCTTTCGTCCCGAATCACTCAAATAAATTATATCAATGAGATCGAGAAGTCGATATTTAAGACTCTTTTACTGTAACTGTAAGGTCCGCCACACACAGACGGAATTGCGAACCGGAATCCTTATTCAGGATTCAGTGTTGTCAACTATGGTTACAAAAATTACTTAGCGCTGCTGAGTGCTGTTTAAAAAATGTGTAAAATCAAAATGAATGAAATGCCAAATTAATGACAATTGTATTTTTAGGTATTTATTAAAACGAAACAAGCAATATCTATAAGTACATGATAAGTACTATCATGTGATGATGTCATGACGTTACGATGATGATTTGTAAATTGTATTTCGTTATTATGCAACTATATCAAAAGACTATCGATAGTTTTAGCATTAGACATAATCTGCATACAAAATGGTATAAACCATTATCACACAAGCGATTTCTGAGCGTAGGCGATTTCGCAACTATACCGTAACGACGTCGCAACTGCACCGTCACGATACGGTATCATTCTATCAACGCCTACGCTCAAAAATCACTTGTTTGATGTGACTGTAAATCTTTAAAAAATGCTACCTAAGACAACAAAAAATCACTAGATATAGTGAAAAAGTCTCCGAAAGCGGCAACACTCCATCCGGAATCTAATTCTGAATCAGGTTTATTCCGTATTTATGTGGCGGACCTAAAAGATATTAATCCTATTTAAAAAAAACAATTGTGACAAACCTTTATGAAAGGTATAAATAACTTCGTTAATAAGCCTTAGGCGCCTGTGCCTTCACTCGCGCACTTCAGACCATAGGGGCGCGGGCGTATCCACGAAACATAACTATTACTTATACGCCCCTATGGCTTGAAGCCCGCTAATGTACTCAACTCGTTTTCGTATTTGGTCCACATAATTTAGATTTGAATTATGAAGTTTCTTGGGCTATCAAGAATAATACCGAATAAAACACGGACAGGAATCGAAAACTAATTGAACACTAGTAAATGTGTACACGCATTTAGACTATAAAGTGCCTAATGTATGGTGTCTATGCTCTTTAGAAGAGAGATTTACAATCTCAGTAGGTAGTTATTTGTAATTGTTAATGGTATGTTATATTCCATTAGAAATGTATTAACGCCATCTACCGACCTATTTGGAACTTTCATTAGCTTTCGGAAAATTCCTCACTGAAATGTAACAAAAAAACCATTTAATTTCATTGTACTACTAGAGGCGACACCCAGACTAAAATTTTTGTAACTCTCGTATAGGCCAATTGGTACAAACTTACTTAGCGACGCTCTCAGCACGCGCCTCGCACTGCTGATCGTGGACATCGTGGTGCACAGATGTTGTTCGCGTTGTCTGTTCTCTACATAATTATTCAATGTTTAATGTCTCGATTTGATGTGATATTTTAAATGTTTAAACTAGTAAGGCTTTAGTGTAACCATCACAACAGTACACGATTGATAAATTAAGAAAAAAAATCCCCCTATTATTAATTGAGTTTTTGTAAAACCTATGGCATGTATTCGGTGTCTTTACACGCACGCGCTTTCGCACTGTTAACACAGTCTTATGTGCTGTTTATACAGAAGAGACGTGTGGCGGTGGCGGATTGTCAAAGTAACACCAATATAAACCTTATAGTACGTAGCATAGCGTCGTTTTTGTCGTAAAGGAAAATAGCGCCCGCGGCACCAGGCGACGTCGCCTGGAGGCGCGGTCGTAATTCTCCAAACGACGCTATGCTACGTACTATAAGGTTTATATTGCCGCACCCCGCCCGCGCCACGTCCGCGCCACGTCACTTCATATAAGGTCTAACAAAATTAGTGAAACTAATTTAACGGGATGATCAAACCATCAAACTGAACAACTTTCTCTATGAGACCAATATCGAAATCGCGAAAAAAAATCTGCTGTCCCATACCTTCAGGTCGAGTAGGTTTGTATGGAAAAGCTGATTTTTTTTCGCGATTTCTATATTGGTCCCATAGAGAAAGTTATTCAGTTTGACTGTCTGATCATCCCCTTAAAATAGTTTCACCTAATTTTGTTAGACATTATATAAAACGCGCCTTACGTTTTGAAGTTACTCGTGAATAACTGCACGAATGCGTGACCTTTTGTTTTCATATGTAAGGCGAAACTCCACTCCATCTAGACAAGTGAAATCAATGGTTATAATCCGGACCGAAAACCGTGGTAGCAAAATGCTCACAGCTCACACGCGTTTCGCTGCAGGAATGCGTCGATAACAGGTCACAGATTACTTCGTAACAGATACAAAAACACTAAAGAAGTTCCTTAGAATACGATAAATTGTCACGCTTTAACACATTCGCGGACAGTGACCGGCTATAGCAGTGAAAACAATAAAAGTTCTATTGTGTCTCGTTCACTGTCCGCGAACGTGTTAATTACCTAGGTACTGCTAGACGGAACGCGCAAAAATACATCTAGTGAAGCTTGCCACAGCGTTGTTATTACTAAGTACAGCGCGCGATGTACGCGACGTTGCCGTCTGCAGCGAGTGGCAGAAAAAAAAAGCAAGCGCATCGCTTACGATGCACTAATTTTTAGGTTAAGGTACTTATCTCGGTACCTACGGTCGAGTGACGGAGGCCTTACCTGGTCTACGTGATTGTACGAGCGACGCCAGGATAACTCTTTCGTGCACGCAGTCCCGCATGCAGCTTTATTCCCGCGCAATTGAGCGTCCGTGTAAAGGCACCACTTTTATTTTAAGACCCACTAACCGACTCGTATTAGTATTTGTAATTTATTATACTTAGTAATAATAAAGGATGAATGTAACGCATTAGTCTCTCAATTAGATCCTTGTTACAATTTCAAGACAATAATTAAAGAATCTCATTCAAACAATAATTGAGCATTGCTTTTCAATTACGATCAAAGAGCACATTTTGTTTAATTTAGGTATTAGTTTTGATGTTTTATAACTTTGACCAAAGTATTAGTTATTTAGGATGTGTATATTTTTCCTTATCTAGCATCACGTTCACACGCTTGTTTTATAAGTATTCCATTTTCATACATTCCTTAATTACTTCAAACACCATGAAGTGATAAACAATTGATATTAATTAATAACAGCAACAGAATTTCGAACATCGGCAACTTATACAGGGTCCTTCTTAATATATTGACACTTTTTAAGGGGTGGCTCCCATACATTTGGCTCGAGTAAGTTTGCAGTTTTGTATTGAATGATTTTTTTTTTCGCGATTAAGATGTTGGTCCCTTACAGAAAGTTGTTCAGTTTGGTTTTCTGATCATCCTCTTAAAAAACTGTCAGCATATTAAGTTGGACCTTGTAGGTATCAAAATTTATTGGTGAATCCTGTACTTATTATATAAATATTATAAAGTATTGTAAAACTGTATAGATAAGACTGCATTTACACTGCTGTGTTTGAATAAATTTACTAATATTTTAATTGTGAACGGATGTTTTTATTTCCATATCTTCAACGTTATCTAGTCCGTCTTCCTCCTGAGCAGGTCCTGGCTAGGTAGCCATGGAGGACAGAACCCTCCACCTCCTCATGGCTCTTCCAACCTCGCGGTTATACGAGCCTAATATTACTTGCTCTAAGCATTCATTTCACGCGCGCTTTTTGTCGACTCCCTGCAAGTTCTATCACTGTCCTTCTGTCCCATGAATCACCTCTCCCCATCCTAGCCATGGAGGACAAAAAGGAACGAGGTTTCGCAAAGCAATATTTCTATCGAAGTGCGGGTATCGGGTGCACAGGTTCCGTCCCTAAACCCTAATTCAGGAACAGCGCAACAACACAAAACCCCGCAGCAAAAATAATGGCGGTCCACTTCGGACTGATCATAGGCCACAACCCACTGTGACGTCATGACCTAATACAATGGCGTCAGACCTTGCGATACCTCCGCTCCTTTCTTTCCTCCGTGGGCGTAGCCATGTGGCCGCGCCGCTGGAATGCCACCACGGCACGGCGCCGCGCCGTCTCGTACCGTAAAAATTCATGTTTTATTTGGAAGTCTTTAAGTGGTGTTTATACAGAAGAGATGTATGGCGGTGGCGGATTGTCAAAGTAACACCAATATAAACCTTATAGTACGTAGCATAACGTCGTTTTTGTCGTAGAGGAAAATCGCACCCGCGCCACCAGGTGACGTCGCCTGGAGGCGCGGGCGGTATTTTCCGAACGACGCTATGCTACGTATTGATAAGGTTTATATTGCCGCACCCCGCCCGCGCCACGTCTCTTCTGTATAAACCGCGCCTAAGGCACAGTATAAGAAAGAGTATTATTATATTACTCGCTAAGGTCTTCGGGTCAATTCACACTAGAAGAGCATCGGGGCGCAGAGACCGGGGAGCATCTTCTACAGCAAAATCAAATCAAATCAAAAATTTTTTATCTAAAATAATATCACATAGTTAGTTTTTTGACTCTACCACCGCGTCGGAAGGTGTTCCGTTGAGAGAAGATGCGGCCAAAACTCTACAACACAATCTTTTAAACGAAACAAAATATACAAAGTACAATTAAAATACAATATTGCATTACATAGAGTAACATCATCAAGACCAGACATTTTGGTGATTCAAATAGTCATCGAGTTTATAGTAGCCTTTTTTACAGAGGACTTGTTTAACATGTGACTTAAACTTTTTGTCTGGCAAGTTTAGAATATCCTCTGGTATCTTATTATAATAGCGTATACAGTGCCCCATGACAGATGTGTTGACCTTACTGAGTCGAAAATGTGGGAATACTTATTTATTTTTATTTCTTGTAATTATGAACGTCACTGTTTTTGGAAAAGTGATATAAACTTTTCCGAACGTATAAAATATTTTCGTAAATATATTGACTGTAGAAAGTCAAGATACTGATATATTTAAAAAGATCTCATAGTGCAATCTTATCACTAGTGAATAAAGTTCAAATTTATTTGCACGTCAGTCGGTGCCACTTTATTCACTAGTGATAAGATTGCTGTAGAATGCCGATGCTCTTCTAGTGTGAGTGGTTATGATGATGATACTAGTAGGCTAAGCCTAAAATGAAAGAAACAGAAATATTGTAATGCGTTCTTTATTAACAGCTAGTAGCTCTGATCTGACGATATTTATTACATATACATAGTTAAAAATAATTTAAAAGTTTAAATAGTACATAATTAAATAGGTACAAGCTTGCTGAAAATCGCTAGTTATTCAAGAAACTATAGGAATGTAAGCACTTAGTTTGCAATAGGTATTCTATGCCATTGTTCATGCTATCGCTAGTGAAAAGGCTGTAAATAATAACGGGCATAGGGACCCATAGATTAATATGTTATATTGGTTATAGGTGCTGTTTATACAGAAGAGACGTGTGGCAGCGGCGGATTGTCAAAGTATCAAACCAATATAAACCTTATAGGTACGTAACGTAGCATAGCGTCGTTTTTGTCGTAAAGAAAAATCGCGCCCGCGCCACCAGGCGATAATTCTCCAAACGACGCTATGCTACGTACTATAAGGTTTACATTGCCGCACCCCGCCCGCGCCACGTCTCTTCTATATAAACCGCGCCTTAGCCGCCTGAGATTATAGGACGTCTAAATATTAGCGTTGCGCTTATTTTGGACCAGGGCAAATTTGGGTGTGTGACATAAAAGTGATTTCTTTTTTCAAGTTAGTAGTTAGTTCTATTTCAAATAGGCATCAACATTAAGGAGTTTGTTTTAATAGCCTGATTTCTTTGGTGATAGCAATTTTGTTCAGAATGTGTGTTAGGCTGACCCCACATTGCACGCTGAGCTTACATCGCGTTGCTGTTTGCTAACAAAATGGATTCTGACGACGAAACACTACAGGGCTGCAATCGCGGTAAATATTTGGTGATTGAACCGTTATGGGACTACATGCGAACCATAACTTTTGGCAAATTTTACGCTAGAGCTTTTTTGATAGATCGCTCAGACGTTTAGGCTTTCAGTTATATAGAGTTTAGCGCGTTGCGGAATTCAGCACAGTTGAATTGTAATTGGATTGCAATGTGATTAGAATTCAAATCGGAAAAGAATAGAACTTCGATGTTTTAACTTAGCGCAATCGGGCACCTGTTAGTTTAACTAACTGAAACTAAGAATAAACACACGCGCACGCTGGTAAAACGCGACGCTCACGCTGCGTTGTTGCGGCGCGAGTCGTTCTCACGCCCGAGGAACGCGCACGCCCAATGTGGGGTTCAGCCTCAGATGCACGTTACTCATTCACGGAAATATTTCCATTTTTTTTGTCGTACATACTTACACACTTCGTCTACGTAGTTAGGAAAAAAAAAGACGAAATCGTTTCATATTTTAAATTATTACTTTCTCATTTGTGTTTCCCTAAAATATTTGGAACGAGAAAATCATTTAAAATTAAAAGCACCTTAGCCAAAAAGTAATTTTGGATCCCTAATACTATGAAAACTTCACGGCACCATTCAGTTTTGATGCTGATTGTAAAACGCAGCGGGCAAGAAATGTTATTATCACTTGATAAGCATTCTTGTAATAGTCAGTTAAGGCGTTACTTATAGTCAATGACCTCGGAATATCGAGGGAAGGTTATCATTTATTTTAGTTACTTTATCGTACACACAGAAATAATAGATGAATACAGCATAGCAGACAAGTACACACGGCGACACATCAAGTTACGCAAAACCAACATAAGCTGGTTGCAAGTAGGGTGAATAACGTAGTAAAGTCGCGCGGCCAGCTTATTTTGGTTTTACGTAGCTTTTCACCGTATGTGCGCGCTGTACTTTTTTAAATTTAATTCTAATTATTTACCTAAAAAACCTTTAATTTTTTAGTTCTGTTCTCACTGCCTCTTCTCATTAAAGAGGGTGATAGGAAGAGATACCCCACCATAGAACGGGCATAGGCCCATCACACATTCCTACCGCTGTAACTCCTGTAAACCAGGATCAACAGCGGCGACTATTCACAACACTGGACAATGAAGTCCAGCGAGCCCGGGGGATGACTCTAATATGTATTGGAACCCGTAATGAATTAATCAAAGAAGATAGGAGTAGGAAAACGAAATATCCGACTTTCCTCCATTGCAAACGGGAGACAGCAATAAGAAGGAAAAACATGGCTATTAGAGAGACAATTCCAGAGATCATTTATGGCAGTGTTGAAGACACTACCGCAAAAGCACCAAAATACAAAATAAAACAATAGGAACCTAACATTGTACTGAAACTATGACCTATTTTGCTTCCTGTAATAAATATGGCAAAAACATCTGAACGAACGGAAGTTATCCCTAGTCGCAACAAGATCCATGTAGTAAGGGACACCAGAAAACGATTTTATTGAGTCAAGCATGGTCTGGCGCTCGGCGTACCAGAGCTCACACTCCCAAAGAATATGATGAGCGGTCTGTTCGAACTCGTTACTGTCAACAGAACATTCACATAAAGGTGACGCAACCAATTTAAAATAAAATAGCTTTCCCTTAAAGTTACCATGTCCAGTAAGAAATTGGGCTACGCAGTGATCTACCTCTAGCCACGCTTTGTCTAGATGATCGCGAACAGATGGAAAAAATTGGTATAGATGTCGACCCTTTGTAGACCCTTGCCAGGCCAGATGCAACAGTTGGTGGAGGCACGAGTATCCTGATTATTTTCATACCACCTATTAGGCCTCTGACTTGGCTTATCTTAAAACGTTATCTGGCGATATCATCAGTCGTACCGAATAGTGGTTCGTCACTGCACGATAAGTATTAGTAAAATCTAAGAATTCAACTTTTGCTATTCAGAGTGTAAACTTAAATGCGTTAAAGTTGTGTTGAAAGTCGTAGTTTCAAGGTTTCAAATAATAAAATAAAATTCAACAATGAGGTCATCAACTACATGTTGCGCCTTACACACACACACACACACACACACACACACACACACACACACACACACACACACACACACACACACACACACACACACACACACACACACACATACATAATCACATGTATACATTTGATATGGTTCAAACTTAAACACGGCTAGATAATATTCTGAAACATGCCTTTTACCAAAATAAAATTTTGAAAAAACTTGAAAAGCCACATAGTATAATGCATTATTTTTATTTGGTTTCAAACATAATAATTACACCTAGGTATATACATAATAGAATTAATAGATGATACAATTTTATTTGTGACAACTGTCATGAAGTCATGATCATGATTCAGTAATGATAATGATGTATGGTACTTCTACTGCTTGTAATAATGACTTTTAATATCAGTTATCTTATCTTTACTGATAATTATAAATACGTGATTTATGACTGCAAATATGATTCATAATAATAAGTGATGTTTTACTATGTAGTCTATGTACATTATAAAAAAAGGAAAATCGGTGATCCATCAAAGAATAGAATTTACTAAAACCAAAAGCAGAAAACATATACAAATTTCCAAAAAAATCTTGAAACAAAACATGTTTCATAAGTCATCACATAATATGATTGGCAGAAACAGAAAATACTCTAGTTTCATGAGATATGAATATTATAAACTAGCACCCGCCCAGGTTTCGCACGGGCTTTTCTCAAGTGATGGTCTTTCATACATGCAATAGATTTTTATTTATATAGAAGATTGATTCACATATATTTAAGTATTTAAATGTTTTACTACAGTTTTACTAGAAGGTTGTATAAACATTGTATGAAGCAAATTTGACCTCTCGGATAATTATGTGATGTGTACTACATATATTATATGATTGTATTACATAATTGTATAATTATAATAGCATTATAGAACATTCTACGCTTATTCTATAGTGTTTTTGACCTAATTTCTTTAACGGTTTCACAGGAATAATGTAATTAACAAATATAGGTAGAGTTTTTAAGTCTCAAATCGCAAACAGATTATTAAATAACATGAAAATGCCTTTTTATTTACGACCTAGTCATTTAATTATTATTATATCAAAGACATTCTATACACAAGGACTTCGCCTCAGTGCGCTATTACCGGGACCGCTAAGTTATGCTTAATTGTTGTACATTACTGTTTTGTGAGCGAATACATTTGAAAGGACTGGAATGTCAGCGGCAATGAATGACACCTAAGCATAACTGATACATACGAAGGTGACATTAGGATATGTGCCATTTTTTGATTCTGTTTTTGTATGATGTAGTGAGTCCCATATAGAATGTCATTGTATTATATTTATGATTTTTTTGTTTTATGTTCATAAATTATTTAAGGCAACATTTATTACATCATGACATATTATTTTCTGAAATCCACAAAAATAAAAAGCTTGTACTGCTCTTATAAATCTGTCTAAAATCTCAATTTTATTTTTATAAATATGTTTTGTACTAAAAATAAAGATCCCAATATTTCCATTAGCATATTCATGTTATTATCTACGA
Source organism: Agonopterix arenella (assembly GCA_927399405.1). NCBI lineage: Eukaryota > Metazoa > Arthropoda > Insecta > Lepidoptera > Depressariidae > Agonopterix > Agonopterix arenella. The sequence continues at coordinate 14,583,424 of OV656708.1, read as the reverse complement.
ATGTACTTAATAACTGCCTATTTCAACGTCTGATCGTATACTACCTAACACTCACATCGACACAACACAACCTACGATTGACCTACTTAACCAAAGACATTCTATACACAAAGACTTTGCATCAGTGCGCTATTAACGGGACCACTAAGTTATGCTTAATTGTTGTACATTACTGTTTTGTGACCAAATACATTTGAAAGGACTGGAATGTCAGCTACAATGTATGACAGCTAAGCATAACTGATGCATACAAAGGTGACATTAGAGACATGTGCCATTTTTTGGTTCTGTTATTGTATGATGTGGTAAGTCCAAGGATTTTAGAATCATAAAGGATGCCACTCCTCCTTACAAGCATGGAAACAAGAAAATTGGCCATGGCTGTCGGTAATGTTCAACCTTCTTTCGTCGTCGATATTTCCAACGTTTTTGTGTCCATTTCTATCCGATGACGTGACGTGATGTATGACAGGAGCTACAATTTTTGTTGTTGGATTAGAAAGGGACATTGTACCATCGAAAACAACGACTGGAATTTATGAAAGAAGAATGATCATTACCGACCACCAAGGAATATTATCATGTTTCACCGCTTGTTAGGCAGTCAGTACTCCAAGGTATAGACAATACCTATGCCAGCTTCCTGGGTGAGTCCCATATAGAATGTCATTGTACTTAACTATACAAAGTAATTACATTTTCTCTATCGTTTTCAGTCCATGAGCGTCAAACAACGATTTAACATTCTCAAATACCTCTTCAGGAGCGATTTCTGCGTTAACTTTACGAACTAATCCCTTTTCATCGTAATGCTGTACTATAGGCATGGTGTCATTAAGATATGTGTTGAATCTTTTCTTCAAGCTTTCCAAGTTGTCGTCTGATCGGCCGCTGCCTGCCGCGCCGCGACCGAGACATCGATCCGTGCACACCTCCCGTGAACATTCAAAGAATAGTATGAAAAGAAGTTTAGTTTTGTCGCACATAACTCGCTCCCAGCCCTCTAAGTTGTCCTTATTACGTGGAAATCCATCGACAAGGAACCGCGTCTTACCGGAATCTTGCATCGCCTTGTGTATAAGTGAACACGTCACTTCGACTGGGACAATTTCCCCGTTACGTATCTTCTGTTCTATCATATCCCCGTACTCGGAACCAGGTCGCTGACGTTCCTCGCGTAGTAAATCACCGGCGGAGAGGTGAACGAAGCCATATTCTTTAGAAATATATGAGCACTGAGTACCTTTGCCGGCGCCCGGAGCTCCCAAGACGAACACGACTTCCGGCACCATTTTGTTAGTGTATTGTGAAAACGAACGCAATAAACGACTCAGCATCAATTAACTGAAGCTTATTTTATGTAATGGGATTTAGTTTACAGTAAAAAACATGCGCACAGCTGCAACCTTGAAGATTTTTTGACGTAAGAATTGTTTGTTTGACATTTTCGGGGTTGCAAGACGTAGAAAAATGTTTCTCGTACAAAAGCAAGAAAAATCGTTGTAGGTACAAATACTTTGGCTAAACCCAAAGAGTAATATAAGTATTTCTATAAGGATTCATCTAAAGTGTAAAACCCCGCAAAAAATGGCAGAAAAATGTTATATGGGGAAATAAACAAAACATACTCCTTACGTGTTTCTCTATGCTACCTACATACCGCACGCAGCTAGTTTAAGAAAGAGTATCTATTACTAACTTATTACTAAGTACATAGAGTATCTATTACTAAGTACATGTTGTAGCCCTATAGCCACTGAGCAAGTAAACACTACGTTTTAGCCCTAGCAAGACTCCGTTTCGCATGTGCTGACGGACGTCATCTTGTCAATTTTTGTAGTTTGTAGGAAGTATCTGGGTTGTGGCAGTGGCAGGACCTACGTATCTAAGAATACCGATTATGTACCTACACTATAATTTGTTCTTATGGCAGTAGCGCTTTTGCATACAAATTTTGTTTCTGCGCATTCTAGTCCTTGATCAAGAAGTTTGACATTAATACTTGTTTTAATTTTTTTTTTATTAGTTTACAATGATTCCTTGTAGGTAAGTGATAAAAGTACCTAACAGGATTACCAACTACAACTTGGCTTTATTCAGCAAACAACACAGGTAGACATTTTACGTAACAAACAAGCTTGACAAATTGACAACAGACTATAGATATAGTCTTTCTGAATCAGATTCTGGATTTTGGAGAGTTTGGGAAGAAGAATCATTTATTCAAGTATTAGGTAATTTGTAATCGAAACTGCCGATTACTTTTTGTTGCCCAAGTTGCCTGATTTGGGCCAAGGAAGATGTTCAAACAAGGTTCGAACGGAAGAGAACGGAAGAGAATCACTGGATTTTTTTCTTGAAATGTGTCAATTTTGGTGTCAATCGTTTCAAACCATGGTTTCAAAGAGAATATAACCACTACGTTTATATGGTTTGGTTCATTCGATTGATTCCAAAATTGACACATTTCAGGAAAAAAATAAACAAAATGTAAGTAACTATCACAGACTAATTAGAAAGAACTATAATAGGTACACCGGTAATACCAAAAAGAGTACTGGTATTATATCGAAATCGATGTAATTATATCGAGAACTTAAAATGAAATAAAAATTATCATAAGGTAGGCAGATTACAAAATCTAAAGTATCCGTCACAAAAATGTACGAAATCGCCTTCCTTCTTCTTCTGATCTCACCGTTGTCATCAACCCTGATTCCTCCCATCTTCCAATGGAAGGTAATAGATTTCGCATGGGAAGACATCAACGCTAGGGTACAGGCAATAACATCTGGAGAGTACGTACCCGAGAATAACTTGCCCACGGGTCTAGCTCGGTGGAAAGAAAAATTATTTATAACTATTCCTCGGTGGAAAACAGGTTCGTTTAGTACCTACCTACACGATATGTAGTTAAAATATTAATATTACAGACTATCAACCCTTCTTTTCTTTGAATAGCATAAAACAAAGTCGCTATATCCGCGGTATCCCCGTTTGTCCTAGTTCCGCTCCTGTCGTCTCCGCTTCCCAGATAGCAATCAACTAATAGGAATCACGTAGGAATAAACTTGTGGCAAGTTTAATATCAAACTTTCTAGTTGTGTAATGTTTGCCAATGCAATGATGATAAAGGTTGTGCAAGTTTGTCGGAGGGTAACTAGAAAGTTTGATATAAACTTGCCACAAGTTTGTAACTTCTTCTAATATCTAAAGTCTAAACCACGCACTGAGGAACCAAGCAACGGATTTTGAAACGGTTTTCAGTGTTATTTAGAGTTTATCCGGAAACTTTATGGGTAGGATTTATGTGTAGGTAACTAAGTATAAGCCCTCGTTCAGGGAAACGCGGAGCGTCAGGCGCAGCAGTGCTCGGAGCAGGCAGCCGCCGCCGCCGACGCCGGCAGGGCCGCCCACTTTGGGCGCCGCCGGGGTGCGAAAATCAGCTAGTGCCCCCTTTTGTAAAAAAAACTAAGGTTCTATTTTGCACCCCACGCTCTGTGAATTTATCGAACTTGTTTGAAGAACATCAATTTATTTGTCAAAGTCATAAGCTCAACTTGGAAATCGCGCGCTAGTCGCAACTGAGCAAGCCAAAATAATGTGCCGAAAGCTGCATGAGCCGTATTTGTAAATAATGTTGGTGCCTATATTATTATAGGTATAATAAATATTTGTTAAGAGCATACCGAGCCTTTTGTGCTGCCCTCAATCGTATTTTTTTTATTTCTAAACAAATAAACAACGTTTACAAAAAACAAGAATGTCACATTTTAGTCCTCATTAGCTTTCAATTTATCGAAACATTACGAATTATTATGTTTTATGCTTATAAATAGCTATTAAACCGGTTACGGTTTTAAAGATAATAACTAAGTACAAACATTAGGTATAAATCAAATCCGCAGTGACCCGATAAATTAAAAATCAGCAATAAATACAATGCGACATTCTAGTTTTTCGAAAATATTGTTTAATTGTTAGGAATTTAAAGAAAATACGATTGAGGGCAGCACAATAGGCTCGGTAGGCTCTTAAGTAATTTTCAAACCTTGCAGATTACGCTATACTTCATTCCAAATAAGGACGACAAGATTTTCCGATTCCTATTTAGATTTCTGGCCAATTCTGATTACCAAATATAATTTATTTATCAGAAAGATATAGTATCCGATACATCTTGGACGTTATCAAAGCTGTTCTAAGAATAGGTGAGAGGAAGTGTTTCAAATCTCTGTTTCTGCAATGCAAAATAGCCTTAACATTTTGTAGCTATTTGGAATGGATTATAGGTAAAAACGGGTAAAGACTGTACTGGCTGCCGGAAACACAAACATACGGTTCTCACACGTGTCAAATTGTCATAGATTTATTGCCGAAACTCGGAATTTTAATATAGCACCACGATTGGGCTGTGATTAGAGTTCTTGTCAAGAACTCTAAAAGAACAAGAATTCTAAGTATCTCAATTCCAGGTGTCCCATCCTCTCTGAACTACGTAAGCCTACGAGGTGGTCAGCAACCGCCTTTGATGCCGTATCCGTCATGGCGCGACGGGTTCCTAGGTCGGGACAACATCGTCACCAACTCTACCGTGGTCTCTACGTTCAGGGTACATGTGGACAGGTGCGACAGGCTGTGGGCCATCGACAACGGAGTCTCTGATATGGCTAGTAAGTTCTATACGAACTATTGGATTCTCATAGCTGATTTCGCTATACCGGATGATTTTGTTTACCATTCTGAAACTTTCAGGGGTGGTTCAGATCATCAAACTGAACAACTTTTACTTTGGGACAAACACGAAATTGTTAAAAAACTCTGCTGTTTCATAGTAAACTGCAATGCCTACTCGACTAAAAATGTCAGCAGCAGCAGGCAGCAGATTTTTTTAACGAATTCAGGTTTGCTTCCGTACTCCGAAGTAAAAGTTGTTAAGGTCAGTGTGCAGAGGGGTCAATTTTATACAAAACTTTGAAGCACGATACGCGTAGACGGTATTAATATACGTGACTTTGTATATATGGAAAAATAGTTTAGAAAATCTAGATTCCGCGTTACAAATAACATTTGCAAATTATAAAATAATTACGAAGATATAAAGCTTTGAAATTTTTCATACAACATTTTAAAAGGTTTATATCTTCGTAATTATATTATAAATTGCAAATGTTATTTGTGACGCGGCAACTAGATTTTCTGAACTATTTTTCCATATATAAAATATTACTTTTATTTATTCCGTCTACGCGTATTGTGCGTTAAACTTTTGTATGGACTGAAACCACCTTAAGTTTGATCCACTGCTTTATTAATAAAAAAACAAGTCAGGAGTGAGATTTTTGAATCTCATTCGCTGAGCTCAGCAGTTGAAAGTGTCAAAATTACTATGGAGATATGCATCTATTTACTGCTGATTTGACTGTCAAAAATCATACTTCAGGAGTGCGATTTTTGAAAGTCAAATCAGCAGTAGACCAATTGTAGGAAAAGACATTGCTCAATCCCGTTTCGCCTACAAAACTGGTAAATTTAAATTTTATAAGAAATCCCACTATAGAAAAGGATAATTTTCATTTCCTTGGGAATTAGGTAGGTATGATACTCTTCCTATTTTGTTTATAATTTTAGCTATCATACTATTTAGTATTTGTTCTTTGATCATACTCATTCGTTAGTTGGGAAACCATAGATCATTAAACGATTTCTTACATACATACATACATATTCTCACGCCTGTCTCCCACTGGGGTAGGCACAGACAACGGAACGCCACCTGCTACGATCCTGCTACCTCTCTAGCTTCCTCCACATTCATAAGTCTTTTCATGCATGCTCGTCGGTTACGGGTAGATCTGACCTGGCCCTTATTAAGGACGTCGCCAATTTGGTTCGTATATGTACGTCTAGGCCGTCCCCTTCCAGCATGTCCACTTACGCTTGCCTTATAGATCGCCCTCGTCAATCTGCTCTCATCCATTCTTTCCACATGACCAAACCATCTCAACATACCTTTCTCTATTTTTGTCACTACATCCTCTTTCAAAAACGATTTCTTTGTGGGCAATATGTCTTTTGTAAGTCCATTTAGTGCATATGCTCACGACTATATTCCCGGAAGGGGTAGTCAGATGTGTTCAGAAAACTCAGAACTAGTTTCACTAGTTGTAACGAAACTCTGTCCAGTGTGAGTCAATTTGAGTAGCCTACAAAAGGCGGCAAATGGTTAAATCCGCCACTGAGTGACGGGAAGTTACCCCGTCGCCACTTCTAATAGACAGCTGGTACAATACATGCCTCGAAATTGAAGCATGCAGGTTTCCTCACAATGTGGTTTATAGCGTGCGTGAGAAAAGTATTAGAGGTGATATTTAATCACAAATGTGGGGTGGGATTCTGTGGTGGTGAGGGTATCAGAGATGTAGACACGATGTTGACGATGCCTGAAGAAATCTGTCTTGTGTACACACGGCGACACATCAAATTATACAAAACCAACATAAGCAGACCGCGCGTAGGTCGAGTTACGTATAGCATCGCGCGGCCAGCTTATGTTGGTTTTGTATAGCTTGATGTGTCGCCGTGTGTACACTTGTGTACCTACTAAGTAGGGCAAGCGCCCTGACGACGAACCCGTCGTCACTGCTGTGGTCCTCTGTGGTGCTATTGCCTGTCGTAATAAGCAGCAGTTGCTTCCTGAGTGGCGGCGCTGTATTAGTCATATCTGAAAAAAAGACCATCAACCGGACCACTGATTGTCCCCAGGCATCCTACCTTCTTGGAAAAATGCCTTCCATCTTCTATAGAGGAGGTATGCCACCACCTCGTTCCCTCCATACCACAGAACAGAGAACTCGGCTTTGCCTTAATTGAAGTAGCATGCAGCCGGCGTTCTATTATGTCTACTATGAGATATCTGTTCATATCTTTCGTTCAATAAAAGGTCATGCACATAAGTCACTATGACAATTTTCATGAAGATTCAGTCAAAAAAAAAATTATTATTTCTCAATTTTACATAATTTGAGATGAGATCCACCCTTCCAGCATGATAAATGCTTGTATTGAGAGGAACTCGCTACTTCCCATGGTTACAAATCACTTAGGTATATTGAAACAAGCCAAATAGGTAACAATTTCATATAAAGTAGGTAAGTAAGTATTCAGGCATGTTTTATGAATTACAATAATTAGGATTAAGACTATGCCAAGGGTCCGACCCACCACCCCCAAGCACACCTTCAACAGCCCATCCGACAGATCGCTCCACATAACTCGTATGAAAGATAATTATGTCGAACGAGCCGTCCGACAAGCTATTAAGAACCCACTTAGGTGAAACAGGCCCCAAAACAAGCTGAAAAGTTAATTTTGTGTGTGTTAGTTTATGTGTGTGTGTGTGTAGTCAAAAGACTTATGAAGATGTGGTTGAATTGAATTTGATCAGCTTTTACCTTCGACGTCAATACTTAGTCCTCATGCTATTTCTACTGGTTCCCTTTTCTGTGCCCCCTACTATTATTGAGCTTATTGTTATTATATGAACAGATAATGTGAAACAAATAGTAGAGCCCGCGATAGTGGTGTTCGATCTGAATACAGACACACTGCTGCATCGATTCATCCTGCCAAATGACGTCTTGAGAGATTCGTCCGTATTCACTGACATTGTGAGTATTTTTCTTTTGTTTTTACGCCTAAGTATGTAGACATTCTATGCCACAAGCCTACCCTAGAAAGGTGTAATGGAATTTTCAACACACTTGCTCATCAAATGGCCCTTATTTCACCGCAATTAGGCACATAATGACACCTATAATCAAACTGTGACTTTTTCATTACTATTATTCACAAGTGAGTTATAGGTTTTTTATAGTAGGTATCTAAACTTCTTGGTTGAGTTCTTGTGTTGCTTTGTTCTTAAAAAAGTTTCGATACAAAAAAGATCATATTCAATAGTACAAATAAATTCTCTAAATAAACTTTTTATTTACTAAATGAAATTATTTTTTATTATTATTTTCTTCATAAGTGTGTTGAAAAACGTCGTATGATACACGTGTGTATTGATGATTACCGTCCTCGGCTCTCTTAAGACAAAACTTCAATGGCGCCTCAGCGGTAATCACCAACATTACACACTTGTACCATAATGTACTACTAAATTCCAGACGCTTCCGATCATCCCGTATCCAACTAAACTACAGTAGTAAACTACAGTAGTAAACAACAGTAGTAAATTACAGTAGTAAACTACAGTAGTAAACTACAGCAGTAAACTACAGCAGTAAACTACAGTAGTAAACTATAGTAGTAAACTACAGCAGTAAACCACAGTAGTAAACTACAGTAGTAAACTACAGTAGTAAACTACAGTAGTAAACTACAGTAGTAAATTACAGTAGTAAACTACAGTAGTAAACTACAGCAGTAAACTACAGTAGTAAACTACAGTAGTAAACTACAGTAGTAAACTACAGTAGTAAACTACAGCAGTAAACTACAGCAGTAAACTACAGCAGTAAACTACAGCAGTAAACTACAGTAGTAAACTACAGTAGTAAACTACAGTAGTAAACTACAGCAGTAAACTACAGTAGTAAACTACAGTAGTAAATTACAGTAGTAAACTACAGTAGTAAACTACAGTAGTAAACTACAGTAGTAAACTACAGCAGTAAACTACAGTAGTAAACTAGTTACAGTAGTAAACTACAGTAGTACGAAATTTTAAAAGCTTTATATCTTCGTAATTATATTATAAATTGCAAATGTTATCTATGACGCCGCATCTAGATTTTCTAAACTATTTTTCCATATATAAAATATTACTTTTATTAATTCCGTCTACGCGTATTGTGCGTCAAAGTTTTGAGCATTAAGCTTCCTCACCGTTTCGCCATCCTCAGCCCTGCGCTAATCGCGTCCAGGTCTTACCGACGACGCTTTTCCCGCGTCGTCAATCCACCCGGCTGGCTGCACGACCCCCTCCCACTGTAGTGTGTGTCTAGTCTAGCCCCCTACATACACTTAGTCTTAAGGTAGTTATGATAGCTATTGATCGCTCCATAGAGAGCCCATTATACAGGGAGTATAATTAAATGGGACAGTTACTTAAAGGGGTGGTTCAGACCATCAAACAGAACAACTTTTACTATGGGACCAACACTGAAATCGCGAAAAAAAAATTCCTTTCTCCCATACAAAACTGCAAACATAACACGACTGAAATGTATGGGACAGCTGCTTTTTTTTCGCGATTTCGATATTAGTCCCATAGAGAAAGTTGTTCAGTTTGATGGTCTGAAGCACCCCTTTAAGTAACTGTCCTATTTAATTTTACACCCTGTACATCTAGCCGTGTACCGCTAGTCTCTTCAGCGATGCCAAGTAGACTACCGGTACATCGAAGTGCTGAAATGCTTGTACAAAAACGCCACTATGTCAGTCCGACTACAGGACCAGAACTCGAAACCTATCCTACAGCAGCGAGGTGTGAGGCAGGGAGACGTTATATCTCCGAAACTGTTCACCGCTGCACTGGAAGATGTTTTCAAGGTTCTGGACTGGAAAGGGCTAGGCAGCAATATAAACGGCGAGTACATCAGTTACCTTCGGTTTGCCGATGATATAGTCATCATGGCGGAAACTATGGAGGAGCTCAATCGAATGTTCGATGATCTTAGCAGAGCCTCCGAACGAGTTGGTCTGAAGATGAACATGGACAAGACGAAGATCATGTCAAATGCCCATGTTGTACCTACTCCTGTAATGATCGGAAACTCTGCGCTCGAAGTTGTTGACGATTATGTTTACCTGGGACAAACTATTCAGTTAGGTAGGTCCAACTTCGAGAAAGAGATCAACCATCGAATCCAACTCGGTTGGGCAGCGTTCGGGAAGCTACGTAGTATCTTCACGTCCCAAATACCGCAGTGTCTTAAAACGAAAGTCTTCGATCAGTGTGTGTTGCCAGTGATGACATATGGAACAGAGACGTGGTCGTTCACTCAAGGCCTCATAAAAAGGCTGAAAGTCACCCAAAGAACAATGGAGAGGGCTATGCTCGGAGTTTCCCTGCGAGATCGAATCAGAAATGAAGAGATCCGCAGAAGAACCAGAGTAACTGACGTAGCCCAAAGAATTGCTAAATTAAAGTGGCAGTGGGCGGGGCATATTGCTCGCAGAACAGATGGCCGATGGGGCCAAAAAGTTCTCGAGTGGCGACCGCGTACCGGAAAGCGCAGCGTGGGTAGGCCCCGCACACGGTGGACGACGACCTTGTGAAGGCGGCGGGAACCCGTTGGATGAGGGCAGCGCAGGACCGGTCGTTATGGCGATCCTTGGGGGAGGCCTATGTCCAGCAATGGACGTCCATCGGCTGAGATGATGATGATGATGACATCTAGCCGTGAGACATTACTCTTAAATTCATCGTCCTCAACCACACACATTACACCACTCCTCTTTCTCCTCTTTTGCCTAATCTCGTCCATCACTCCCACCTGTACTATAATTTCGCCTAGCTACGTCTCCTGCCCCACTTCCACTTGCCACTAGTCATTGGTCTCTTCTGACGATGATTTTAAAATTTTCAGGTGGTAGATATAGACGGAAAAACATGTAAAGACTCTAACATTTACGTCTATATAACAGACATGGGTTCAAATTCTATAATTGTATACAATGTGAAGGAGGAAGACGCGTGGAGGGTCGAGCACCCATATTTCAACTTCGATCCCAACGCTGGGGTGTTCAATGTGGGCGGAATATACTTCTATTGGAATGACGGGGTTTCCTCCGAGACTTTGTCACAGATGAAGAAAGATGGGTATGTTTTATACATTTTTGCGTTACCAATTCCTTGTACTTACGTTCATTATAGGTTTATGACCTACTTAATTTTATGACATACGAGCGTTAACCCGCGACTTTGTCCGCACAAATTATATACCAGATTTTAAGTCAGATCATTAGCTATCAAACAAAAAAAGTTTCATCAAAATCGGTTCAGTAGTTTTTGCGTGATGCTCGTTCTAACAAACAAACACACAAACAAACAAACAGACAGACAAAAAATCCAAAAAATGCTGATATGGAATCATGGACACCTTTAAACCATAATCGTAACTTTTTTGTTAATATCTTCAATGTACAGACACACTTCTGTTACAGTTTTATAATAGTTTAGATAGATAGATTAGGTATCTGCTCCCCCTTGGTTTCGTTTGGAATCGGGGTGTATTACATTGTTCTTCTTTTGAGTTACTTATTATTATTACCATTGTATTGTGGTAAAGAGATTTGCTGTGATGCCGGACTCGGGGGTGTATTGTAGTAAGTTACTCGGGGAGGCTATTCCTTCATGCACCCATATTTCTTTCAACAAGGAGTAGGTAGACTACTGTATTGAAAGAATGTTGGAAGCTTTCGTATTTAACTAAAGATATGAGGATACCAATTACAGTTAGATATCTTGTTATCACAGAAAATAGAGAGGGTAAAACCCTCTATAGGTTTCACCCCCTCCTTTTCTAGACTAGGTGGTAGACTTTTGAGTTTATATTAGTCTTTGCCTAATTTATAATCTTTTTATTTCTAATCTTTGTTAATCTGCAAGGGAAATACTAAATTCATTTGACGACCCGGTTGGTGTAATGGTTGCCACGCCGGACTGCCAAACCAGGGTCCTGGGTTCGAATCCCGGTTCGGTCATGGATGTTTATATGTTTGTGCCGTTGTTGTATGGTTTCCATAAACAGCCTATAGTGCTTGCTTGGGATCATTGGGGTTATTTATTTATTTATAGGCATCGGGATTTGTATTTGCATCCTACATCAACCACAAAACTGTTTAAAATTACGACCAAATTACTAAAGACTAAAGATGTTCCGGCTGAAGTATTATTTGATGGCGTACAAGTAAGTATTTAACCACAGGTTTGTCTACGAGTAGGTACTTATAACACGATTTGGCCGACCTAGTGTAGAAAGCGAACGAATAAATTTGTTTTCAGGTCGTAGGAGACAGAGGACCGAAGTCGCAGGCCACTGCTTGTGCTTTTGATCCAATTACGAATGTGCTGTTCTACACCCAGGTAAATTACTAATCAACATGTTATCTACCTACCTATAAATTTAGTTTTAATTTCAGATTTCGACGAAATTAGCCTTGGGTTTCTTGACTAATTTGAAAGTAGACCAAACCACAAGAACTTTATAAGCTTATATGAAACTTCGTCATTAGCTTATACAGGGTGTAAGTCACAGCCTAGCAAATACTGAAACGGTGAACTCAGACCATCAAACTGAACAACTTTCACTATGGAGCCTATCTCAGGAAACGCGAAAAGAATCATCGTACATTTTAGTCTGGAAGGTACAGCAGTGTTGTATGGGACAGCAGATTTTTTTCGAATTTCCTGAGGTAGGCTCCATAGTGAAAGATGTTCAGTTCGATGGTCTGAGTTGACACATTTGGTATTGGACAAATCGCGGGATAGCTCATGCATTTACATTTTGACAAATAAATGAATCTGAATGCAGTTAGAGCCGTTTTGATAGATGTTAAAGGCTGTCAGTCTTATAGTGAATAAGTCAGGTTTAGCGCGATACGGAATTCAGCACAGTTAAATATTAATTGGATTGCAATGTGATTAGAACTGAAATTGGATTAGGTCGACCACGCGTGCTCAATGCGGATTGGTAGACTTCACATATGCATCCGAATTTCTTCTTCAGCGTACTTATGCAGGTTTCCTCACGATGTTTTCCTTCAACGTTTGAGTGCAAACGGTATTAATAAACATAACTGCAAATATTATTTTGCTGTGACAATGTTCTACGGTGTGGTTTACATTTTGAAATTGGTTTACTTTAATCTAAGAGCTCTTACAGACGAGCGACACTTTAAAGTCGCCGTGGGTAGCGCAACCCTCTGCGACCGCAAAGTGTCGCTCGTTTGTAAGAGCGCTAAGGGTTTAACTATACTTATTTACTGTAGATACAAATCAACGATTTGAAAAGTATTATTATTTAACTAGGGTTAACCCGCGACTTCGTCCGTACAAATTATATACCAGATTTTAAGTCAGATAATAAACTAACAAACAAAAGTTTCATCAAAATTGGTTCAGTAGTTTTTGCGTAATGCTCGATCAAACAAACAAACACACAAACAAACAGACAGACAAAAAATAAAAAAATTTGTGATATGGAATCCGGGACATCTAAAAACCATATCGTAACTTTTTTTTGTTAATATCTTCAATGTACAGACAAACTTTCTGCTACAGTTTTATAATAGTTTAGATAGTCCATCGGCTGAGATATGATGATATCGTTTCAGCTAAGTAAGAACGGCGTTGGTTGCTGGAATGTGGATAAGAAGTTCATTAAAGAAAATACTCCAGTCCTCGTCAGTGATTGCACTTTGTTTGAATTTCCTACCGATATCCAGGTACTGGCCATGCCAAATATTTTAGACATTTTCATGATGCGGAAAATCACTAGAAACTAATTTTTGCACTTGCATCATTACCATTAATATTTAGAGTCGATTGTAGCGCCCCCATAGTAGGTTTTATATACCACACATTTTTAATTGCTAACATAACTTTGGGGCACATTGCTCGCAGAACCGATTGCCGATGGGGCCGAAGAGTTCTCGAGTGGCGACCGCGTACCGGAAAGCGCAGAGTGGGTAGGCCCCCACATGTTAGACCGACGACCTGTAGTGCGATTTTTGAATCATTGAAATCAGCAAATCAAATTGATTGAAAAAATTTTTCAGCAGTATTTTTTCATATACCTATATAGCAGAAAGATGCGTATCTCCTCACATTTTCATCTGCTGAGTTTAAACGTATGAGATTCAAAAATCGCACTCCTGGTGAAGGCGGCGGGAACCCGTCGGATGAGGGCAGAGCAGGACCGTTGTGGCGATCCTTGGGGGAGGCCTATGTCCAGCAGTGGACGTCCATCGGCTGAGATGACGATGATGAACATAACTTTAAGAGTGTATTCAGACCATGAATCTAAATAACTTTCCCTAAGGAAGATGGGTCAAAAAATGAGATATTTTATTGGACCTTCCTTACAAGAGTGCGATTTTCTATGGAAGATCCAAAACTTTACAAATAAAATATCTTGTTTTTCGACCCATGTTCCTTGGGAAAAGTTGTTTAGATTCATGGGGACCGAAAACCGATCTATTAGGGTACTTACAGGTATCGGCATAATTTCGGTAACCTTTACAGTAAATATACGCGGTAACCGAGCAAAAAAAAACGTGTTACCTACAGGTTAATACCGGTAACCTAAATTTCTATGAACTTCAATATGTTCAACATAATGTGTTCAATACTTTGTGTTGTTTTTGTTTAGTTTAGTTATTGTGACGTTCTCAAGGTAAAGGGCGGCAGATGGCGGACACCCCACCCTGCTCCAGGTTTCCGCGTCAGTTTTATCGGAGACCCTTGTAATAAAAGTAATTGTGTCATTTTAATTACTAAATTAAAGTAATTTAATTGAACAATAAACTAACTTGGTAATTCCAATTACGTAATTGAAATTACATGTAATTGCAATTACAAGTAATTCAATTACTTTAGTTCAATTATTAATTACGACTCCCAAGACTGTTCCCGACAAAGCAAAGGCAGCGGCGGCTTTTATTAAAGGAGTTTCACGACGACCGCGCCGCGCCGCTCCCCAGCAAACAATTTGGTCGTATAAGGCCCACATTTATAGGACTATTTTGGCATATAAAAGTTATATATTACGGTAATTTCGTCATATGCTGGTGCTTTATGCGTCTGATTTTCGACTATACGACACCTATTTAACACGACCAAATTGTTAGTTGGGTCGTAATGTAAGCACCGATGATCTGAATGCACCCTTAAAGTTAAAACTAGAGGTGTGTTATTTATGGGCCTTCCCAGCATGCCGAGAAATCGAGAATAATCAAGACTTGCGCATTTCAAGATGAGCGCACATTACGGTTTTCTTGTTTTGTCATTTTGTCGTGTGTGGCTTGCTAGCCGTACTAAGTTCTCCCCGATTCCAAATCTACTATATCGTCGAGGATAGTGCATTAGAAGCATTTGCAAAAACCGCGTAAGTTACGGAAAATTATACAGCAAGGAAAAAAAAAACTCAATTAGCTTCTCGAACTTTGAACCTATCAGTGTAAAATCTTGTATATCTGATCTGATACAAGACAGGACGTATAAACGTCCTGTCTTGTATCTGGCTGACGAGCGTTAACCCGCGACTCCGTCCGCACAAATTATATACCAGATTTTAAGTCAGATCATAAGCTATCAAACAAAAAAGTTTCATCAAAATCGGTTCAGTACTTTTTGCGTGATGCTCGTTCAAACAAACAAACACCCAAACAAACAGAAAAATTGGTGATATGGAATCAGGGATACCTAAAAACCATATCGTAACTTATTTTTTGTTAATATCTTCAATGTACAGACACACTTCTGTTACAGCTTTATAATAGTATAGATTATGAGGATGGTAATTAGTTTGAGTCAATAACTCTATTGTTATAGTGAATTTGAAATGGTTTAATTCAAGCCCGCGAGGGTCAAATATATTGTATGGTAGTACTTGTGTACTAGTAACTGATGTTTTTACGTGTTAGGGTCACGCACGACACTATGGCCGACGGCGATCGACGGATTGTTCATAAAAAAAGCACGATGAGTTTGGGACATGCTTTCGGCGCGTTGGCCGCGTCGACGGCGGTGGATGCGGCCGGCGTCCCATACTAAATCAAAGATTAACACGTTCCGGGACAGTGACCGGCTATAGCCGTGATAACAATAAAAGTTCTATTGTGTCTCGTTCACTGCCCCGGAACGTGTTAATAATAAGTTACAATAGTACCAGGTTTATAAGTCTTACCGATGAACCTGCGCAGTAGACACATTTTAACAGCGCGCGAAATTATATTGACCAATCAGGATGTGTCACCTTGAATCCATTGGCGCTATTGGCTAAGCTGTTTTAGCGCCCTTTTCTTTGCTATCCGAGTTTGCACCCTTTGATTACTAAATGACTTCGGGTTTTGACGGAGACTCTGTCCTGCTCTGCGCAAACGAAGATTGACGAGCGGAATTATTTTCCTGGTCGTACGTACTACTAAACGTGCTTTTTGTATGGAAGGGCCGTTGATCGCCGTCTGTCAATGTGTCGCAAACTCTAAACAAGAACTGTAGAGTTAGATTGATAATTACCCACCGATTTAATACCTTCAGGTAGACCAAGAGGGCGACCTCTGGATATTGAGCGACAGACAATCACGTTTCCTCTACTCCACTATGGATTTCAATCAAGTCAACTTCAGGGTCATGACTGCACCGGTCTCCAGTGTCATAAAGAACACACCTTGCGAGAAAGAGCGTGCGATAGACATCCTATTGAAGAAATTTATGTAAAAAATGTAAACTTACCCTACTTATTTAAAAATCGTAACTTTGTTAAAATTGTAAAGAATAAATTATTAATAATGATTATCTAATATAAAATGTTTTACTGAATCGCCCGCACGATGACTAAAATCGATATATTCGACGGATAAGAGGCCAGTCCTTGCAGAGCACCCGAGCGCGATTCATACAAACGAAGTTAGATCCTATTTTCAATACTAACCAATAAAAGTCAATGTCATTTTTTAAACACGCTAAATACCTACCTAAATAAACCTAATCTCTGAGCCTGTGGTTTGTCAGATTTATGTTCAAATATACTTCTGAAGAACTACATATACTATATATATGTGTATATAAATATATATATATATAAAATATCAATAATATCAATATATATACACAGGGTGAAATTGATATTATTAGCATCCTTTTAAACTAAGAGTCTACGCATCAAACTGAACAACTTTCACTATGCGATCAAACCGATCGGAGCAACAAAAAAATCAGGTGTTCCATACTAAACTGCAATGCCTACGCGACACAAATGTATGCAACATCCGATTTTTTTTGTGCTTCGATTGGTTTGCTCCCATAGTAAAAGTTGCTCAGTTTGATGGGTAGACTCCTAAACTAAGGTTTACCCTGTTTATAATAAATAAGGTCTAACAAAACTAGCTGAAACTATTTTAAGGGGATGATCAGACCATCAAACTGAACAACTTTCTCTATGGGACCAATATCGAAATCGCGAAAAAAAAAACAACTGTTCCATACAAACTTACTCGACCTAAATGTATGGGACAGCTGATTTTTTTTCGCGATTTCGATATTGGAAGATACAGAAAGTTGTTCAGTTTGTTAGTCTGATAATCCCCTTAAAATAGTTTCACCTAATTTTGTTTATACGAACCCGTTGGATGGGGGCAGCGCAGGACCGTTCGTTATGGCAATCCTTGGGGGAGGCCTATGTCCAGCAGTGGACGTCCATCGGCTGAGATGATGATGATGATATATACATATATATATATATATATATATAAAACCGGCCAAGTACGAGTCGGGACTAGGGCAATTAGTGTTCCGTACTATGGGTCATTGATGACAACTACTATAAATTGACACTTAGTATGGTCACTGACTAACTGAAGATCATTTTACCTGCAGGGCTAGCATGCCACCCACGACAAAGCGTTTAAACGAGAAAAACGTCATGCGCGCTCTTTCTGGCATACGTAAAATAGTAAAGATAGAGGCACATCTCGATTTTTATCGTTATCTCGGGGGTGGCATGCGAGGCGTACTGGTAGTAGTTTTTTGGGTATAGAAAAAAAACTCCAAGTTAGTGCCACCCTGATCATTTTCTCGCTATGTACATGTTATTTCTAAAGTTCGTGATTTTTTGCAGTTTGCATTCGGCTATATTTTTTGAAATAGATGTGGGGACAGCAATATCTCGGATTTAATAGAAAATGTTGTTAAACAAAGTTTTAATAAAAAAAATTAAAACCATATTTTAAGACTCATATTTTCATAAGCTTTCAATTGATACCCCACACCCCCACACCACACCATACCTCCCCAAATTGCCCCCCAATTACTTGTTTATTATTCGTAGCCCCCAATATAGAAATTAAACTTTTTTACTTCATTTATGATATTGGACCAGCAATTGCTTAATCTGTGCCAAGTTTCTGCTTCTTATGTCTTGCGGCCTCTGATGAAAATGCCTGGACAGACGGACGGACGGACGACCGGACGGACAGACACCGAGCTGATTCCATAAGTGTTCCGTTTTGCCCATTTTGGTACGGAGCACTAAAAATAACACCTCTGTAGAGATGGACTGCGGGACACTTAGGAGATGTAGGTAGATATTTAAACAACTGCGTTTGCGAGACTGAATAGAGTATATATTTGAATAATATTGATTACATCGTTAAGCTTTTATTGTGGTGTTGTGGTCTAGTTGTTAAACTAGACCACAACACCACAATAAAAGCTCTAGAAACTAAATTTACATGGTGAGATGGACGTCGGGACACTAAGGAGATGTAGGTATGTATTTAAACTGCGTTTGAGAGACTGAATAGTGTATATATTTGAATAATATTGATTATAACTTAACAACTAGACCACAACACTACAATAAAAGCTCCAGAAACTAAATTTACTTGGAGAGATGGACACCGGGACACTTAGAAGATGTAAACAGATATTTAAATAACTGCGTTTGCGAGACTGAATAGTGTATATATTTGAATAATATTGATTACATCTTAACAACTAGACCACAACACTACAATAAAAGCTCTAGAAACTAAATTTACTTGGAGAAATGGACGTCGGGACACTTAGGAGACGTAGGTAGATATTTAAACAACTGCGTTTGCGAGACTGAATAGTGTATATATTTGAATAATATTGTATATATTTTAACAACTAGACCACAACACTACAAGAAAAGCTCCAGAAACTAAATTTACTTGGAGAGATGGACATCGGGACACTTAGAAGATGTAAACAGATATTTAAATAACTGCGTTTGCTAGACTGAATAGTGTATATATTTGAATAATATTGATTATATCTTAACAACTAGACAACAACACCACAATAAAAGCTCTAGAAACTAAATTTAATTGGTGAGATGGACGTCGGGACACTTAGGAGATGTAAGCAGATATTTAAACAACTGCGTTTGCGAGACTGAATAGTGTATATATTTGAATAATATTGATTATATCTTAACAACTAGACAACAACACCACAATAAAAGCTCTAGAAACTAAATTTACTTGGAGAAATGGACGTCGGGACACTAAGGAGATGTAAACAGATATTTAAATAACTGCGTTTGCGAGACTGAATAGTGTATATATTTGAATAATATTCATTATATCTTAACAACTAGACCACAACACTACAATAAAAGCTCCAGAAACTAAATTTACTTGGAGAGATGGACATCGGGACACTTAGAAGATGTAAACAGATATTTAAATAACTGCGTTTGCGAGACTGAATAGTGTATATATTTGAATAATATTGATTATATCTTAACAACTAGACCACAACACTACAATAAAAGCTCCAGAAACTAAATTTACTTGGAGAGATGGACATCGGGACACTTATAAGATGTAAACAGATATTTAAATAACTGCGTTTGCTAGACTGAATAGTGTATATATTTGAATATTATTGATTATATCTTAACAACTAGACAACAACACCACAATAAAAGCTCTAGAAACTAAATTTACTTGGAGAGATGGACATCGGGACACTTAGAAGATGTAAACAGATATTTAAATAACTGCGTTTGCGAGACTGAATAGTGTATATATTTGAATAATATTGATTACATCTTAACAACTAGACAACAACACCACGATAAAAGCTCTAGAAACTAAATTTACTTGGTGAGATGGACGTCGGGACACTTAGGAGATGTAAGCAGATATTTATTAAATAACTGCGTTTGCGAGACTGAATAGTGTACATATTTGAATATTATTGATTATAAATCTTAACAACTAGACCACAACACCACAATAAAAGCTCTAGAAACTAAATTTACTTGGTGAGATGGACGTCGGGACACTTAGGAGATGTAAGCAGATATTTAAACAAATGCGTTCGCGAGACTGAATAGTGTATATATTTGAATAATATTGATTATATCTTAACAACTAGACCACAACACCACAATAAAAACTCTAGAAACTAAATTTACTTGGTGAGATGGACGTCGGGACACTTAGGAGATGTAAGCAGATATTTATTAAATAACTGCGTTTGCGAGACTGAATAGTGTACATATTTGAATATTATTGATTATAAATCTTAACAACTAGACCACAACACCACAATAAAAGCTCTAGAAACTAAATTTACTTTTGTGAGATGGACGTCGGGACACTTAGGAGATGTAAGCAGATATTTAAACAAATGCGTTCGCGAGACTGAATAGTGTATATATTTGAATAATATTGATTATATCTTAACAACTAGACCACAACACCACAATAAAAACTCTAGAAACTAAATTTACTTGGTGAGATGGACGTTGGGACACTTAGGAGATGTAAGCAGATATTTAAACAACTGCGTTTGCGAGACTGAATAGTGTATATATTTGAATATTATTGATTATATCTTAACAACTAGACCACAACACCACAATAAAAGCTCTAGAAACTAAATTTACATGGTGTAAAATTAGATGAGTTACCTACGGTGTATTAAATGAGCTTCAAACCATCAAAATGATCAACTTTTACTATGGAGCGAACCTAGAGCCAAAATAGAAATTGCTAAAAATGTTGCTGTTGTTTGGAAAACGTTATTACTTACGCGAGCTATTTTTTTTTATTATTATTTTTTATTTATTTGGCACACAAAACAGGAAACAATCAGTGAAATAATAACACATAAGAACTTATAGCTTCAATCTAGATTGCAACCCTAAACATGCATACACAGAAACATTAACAATTACGACTTAAAACCTGGATTATTAAACTGTAGATGATTATAATTTAACCTTAATATAGTAAATATGACTAAACATTTGAACATATTACAACACTAGTAATTAATAACAACGTTCTAATAATGTTACTTAGGGATTCTCTTGATATTATTTTTAACTACACCAATTTTGTAATTGAACATGTAAAACTCTGGGTTATTGTGGGCAACATCATTAAGTAGTCTACACATTCTCACAATCGGATTATTAGAACGATGTGTTATTTTGCGTAGGTATTTCTAGCACGTCACGGATACCATTCTATTATATTTTATGTATTTTTTTATTATTATTTTTTTATTATTTTTTTTTTTATTTTTTTTTATTTTGTTTATTTTTTTTTTGTTTTTTTTTTATGTTCTAGAAAAACGACCGATCCGATCTTTGTTTACGTTTTAAAAAACGTAAACAAAGAATAATCCTTGAATAGAGTTCAGTTGGTCAGTTGACCTGTTATATTGCATTTTTTTTATAATGCAGTCATGTCAGTTACTACCATTCACTACGTACTTAAATGCGAAATAAATAAGACTGACTAAGAACACACGACGACACATCAACGCCGCATGCCGATTAGGTATTATAGCAGGGGCAGGTACCTAACCCAAGTAACAAAGTTCTCCTGTAGTGAGCAGTTTATAGGCTTACAGCACTAGTAACTCTCTCTTAGTGGTTCCAGATTTTACTACCAAGCTTATAACAGGTTACACGGAGTTTGTTTAGGTTTATAGTACACCTGTTCTTATAAGTTGACTTATAGTCGTGTATAGAACGAAATTATAGGCGCAGTAAAGGCTGAGATGGCCTATAAAAGTGTTGCAAAAGTGTAAATACACTTGAGAAAACTTGCTCCAGTAAGTTACACTTATAATCGCCTACAAGAAGTAATTATAAATCCGCTATAAGTGTCATACGCTAGTAATAGTAAACACTTAGAACCATTTGCACTTGTTACTTGACCTTATAGGGGTGTATAAGTCAACTTTATGTGCCAATTATAAGTGAATTAGTTCTACAGTGGTTTCTTCTAAGAGTAAGTGTACTTGGTATTACTCTGGACTCTCGAATGCTGTTATAGTCTTAATTTCTATTATAAAGGTTTCTTGTAAAACTATTAGTGTTCAAAGATATCTTCGTGAAGTCCATATAAGAAAACAATTGCTTTTAATATTTATAGCATCTACACGGCCATTTTGGGCCATTTTTTTTATGGCGAATATGCATTTTCCATCAAATTTAAAGACAATTTATATATTTTTCTTATTCTTAATAAATAATTAGTGTTTGTAAAAAAAACAAAGTTTTGAAAAAATCTTTGAGATATTGAAGTGTTAAGTGGAACCCTAATTCGTCACAATATGGCGCGAGAATACTCTTAGTACTAATAATATTTTCAAACACAACTTAGTCAATACGCCGTGTTCAAAAGGCGAACAAAAATTGAGATGTAAAACATAATATACTTCACCGAAAATACTTACGCGTTTGCCGTGCAAACACGTATGCACGTATAATAAGTACTTCTTAATACATTTGATATAAAATAGATGAACTTACCACTTATTTTATTATTTTACTCCTCAATCTTTCTTTTCGACACAACACAACACAATAAATTTACAAATGTTTGAAGTAGCTAGTAATAGAAGCGCGGAGCACGTTACATGCCTGCCTGATTCTATTAAATGCTCATAGTGAGCTTCGCGAGAGGAAATGGTTCTCCGGAGTCTAACTATAAGTGTATTATGGACTTAAATCGTCATGTCTGGTTCTATTAGATGCTCATAGTTGGCTTCGCGGGAGCAGATAGTTCTGCGTAGTCCAACTATAAGTATATTATTGGTCTAAATGGTGCTCATCAAGTCTACTATGAGTATCTTATTACTAAAAGTACGCCTATAAAATGGGCCCTTTTCCGTCGTTATAAACTTTTACTAGTCTGTTATAGGCCTGGCTTCGGAACCACTACAAGACCACATTTTGTCACTTGGGAAATATACTAGGTATATTATACAGTAGGTCTGGCAACCCTATTTAAGTATGTAGTGAGGAATGTAGGTGAAGCTCGTAGCGGGATGGTTGTGGATAATAATGTCGTCGTCAAGACCGGCGCGAGTCGCTAGCACGTTCGAGAGGATGTTCATAGCGACTGGTGCAGCGTGGTCTACTTTGGTCGTGTATAGGATCTGGTGAAGAAATGTGACTTGTTTAGTGAGTCATCGTGTTGAAACAAAAACCTCAAAAAATAAACAAATATTTTTCTCAACTAAATAGGTCAAAATGCAGATGCGAGTGAAGCGCGTTTGTATATAAATCCACAAAAATCAGGTGTTTAATACAAAACTGCAGTAGGTACAGACTCGACTCAAATGTATGGGACAACAGATTTTTTAAATTGTATTATGACGTTGTGGTGTTTTGTTACACCCTGTATAATATACAGGTGTAAACTTAAATAAATTAAATACTTTTGCGGGTCCTTTAGAGTCTAAACCATCGAATTAAACAACTTTTACGAATAAATCGTGGAATCGCGAAAAAAAAGTATGTAGGTAACGCATTTAAGTTCACACCCTTTATATCAAAATTAGGTTACTTTCGAAAATAATTAACAACAACTTTGGAGCAGAGCTACTTATTCGTGCCCTTCGCTGTGGAGACGGCGGGCCCGTGGGGTCATGAAGCAAAATCTTTTATGAGGGGCCTGGGCAAACGTTTACGGGATGCGGGTAACGGTCCTCGTGGGTCATACCTAGCCCAACGCATATCATTAGCGATTCAACGCGGAAATGCGGCCAGCATTATAGACACCTTCGGGCCAGGCATGACCTGGGGCGGGCTTTTCGACTAAGTAGAATTAGTAAAATTTGTAGTTTAGAATGCTTAGAATGGTTTAAGTTTAGGGTAAGTTTTATTTGTGATTTTACTATTTTATTCCCTTAATAAACAGTAAGAATGTATTTTTTTTTCGGGCATAGGCCCACCACACATTCCCACCGCTGTAACTCCTGTAAGCCAGGATCAACAGCGGCGACCATTCACAACACTGGACAATGAAGTCCAGCGAGCCCGGGGGATGACTCTAATCTGTCTTGGAACCCGCAATGAATTAATCAAAGAAGATAGGAGGAGTAGGAAAACGAAATATCCGACTTCCCTCCATTGCAAACGGGAGACAGCAATAAGAAGGAAAAAACATGGCTATTAGAGAGCCAATTCAAGAGATCATTTATGGCAGTGTCGAAGACACGACCGCAAAAGCACCAAAAATACGAAATAAAACAATAGGAACCTAACATTGTACTGAAACTATGACCTATTTTGCTTCCAGTAATAAGTATGGCAAAAACATCTGAACGCACGGAAGTTATCCCTAGTCGCAACAAGATCCATGTAGTAAGGGACACCAGAAAACGATTTACAGTTACATAGTTTTACATAGTAAGAATGTATGTAATAATAATGATGCTGATGTATAATAATTCATATAGTAATGTTTTCCTTTGAAAAGTAGGTTATTAAAGAACAAGTAGTGTTGAATATGAAAATGATGATGAAGGAATCAATTCATGTTCGGTTAAATTGAGTAAAATGTATTTAACGAAAGTTCGAGGGGGCAAAATCGAGCGTACTTATTGATTGTCTCAAACTCCAATAGTAGATTTTGCAGACAAAATCCACTATGGGAGTTTATTGACCAATTAGAGACAACGTCTTCAAACTCCAATAGTAGATTTTGCAGACAAAATCCACTATGGGAGTTTATTGACCAATTAAAGACTACGTTTTCAAACTCCAATAGTAGATTTTGCAGACAAAATCCACTATGGGAATTTATTGACCAATTAGAGACCACGTCTTCAAACTCCAATAGTAGATTTTGCAGACAAAATCCACTATGGGAGTTTATTGACCAATTAGAGACCACGTTTTCAAACTCCAATAGTAGATTTTGCAGACAAAATCCACTATGGGAGTTTATTGACCAATTAGAGACCACGTTTTCAAACTCCAATAGTAGATTTTGCAGACAAAATCCACTATGGGAGTTTATTGACCAATTAGAGACCACGTTTTCAAACTCCAATAGTAGATTTTGCAGACAAAATCCACTATGGGAGTTTATTGACCAATTAGAGACCACGTCTTCAAACTCCAATAGTAGATTTTGCAGACAAAATCCACTATGGGAGTTTATTGACCAATTAGAGACCGTCTTCAAACTCTAATAGTAGATTTTGTTGACAAAGCCCACTACGGGAAAACTACGATAGTAGATTGTGCTGACAAAGTCCACTATGGGAGTTTATTGACCAATCAGAGCCCATCTTCAAAACTCCCATAGTTGATTTTGTTGACAAAACCCACTACGGGAAAACTACGATAGTTGATTTTGCTGACAAAATCCACTATGAGAGTTTATTGACCAATCAGCGCGCGCGTCAAAACTCCCGTAGTGGATTTTGCTTACATGCCCCCCGGACGCTCTTCAAACTAGGAAAAATCCGAGGAAACACGGACGGATGGCAACCCTAGTCTTGACTAAAACAAATTATTTTAGTACCTATCCATTATTTCACCATGAAAATTATACTACCTTTACGCTGGTGTCGTTGACTTCTATTCCCGCTAAGTATTTACTGTAAGAAAGTAAATCTTCATTTGCCTCACGGAGCGCAGCTGAAAACAATAAACATATCAAATGAAAATGTCTACAGGTTCTCGACTTTTTAAAGATCGAACTTCGATTTCAGATTATTAACTTGGTCTTCGCTGCGCAATCATTAATCTAAAGTAGTGCTTATACCCGGGCGACTGCGACGCGGGACGCGAACTTCAGTTGTTGATGAATAGTCATTGAAGCAACACTTCTTTAACTATTGTTGTGTAAGGTCATTTTCGTTTTAACAACAGAGTCTAACTAAATTGAACATCTAGAGTACTTTGGTACTCTTTGGTAGTTTTTATTATTTTTTGGAAGTATCTAGAACCTACCTAATTCTATTGTTTTTGTTAGTTTTTAAGTTTTTGTCGTTCTTGCTTTCAAAATCTACCAGAAATTACCAAAAACTACCAAAAGAACCAAAAATTTCCAAAATCTACTAAAATGAACCGAAAACAACCAAAATCTATCAAAAAGGACCAAAAACTACCAACAAGAACCAACATTTACTGAAATTTAAAATTTGTATTTTATTTTGTTACGAGAGCGTAATATTGTACACGTCTGAACACTAGACGCGCGCTTCCCGCTCCGCTGACGCTGCCTTCCCGCGTCGTGGTCGCGTCGGTTTGGGCGACTTTGCGGGACGCCATAAGATTACATGGGCAGCGACCGCCGCGCGATAGACGCTCCCGCTTCGCAGTCGCTTTGGTCGTGCGGGTTTGAGCACTCGTTAAGGGTCAGCGCACATCTTGCGGAAAAATGCTTGAGCAGTTTTGATAAAGAACTCGACGACCCGGTTGGTGTAATGCAACCACGCCGGACTGCCAAACCAGGGTCCTGGGTTCGAATCACGGTTCGGTCATGGATGTTATATGTTTGTGCCGTTGTTGTATGGTTTCAATATTAAAAAGCCTATCGTGCTTCATAACAATTTATGTGGCTGTAAGCGTTATTTATTATTTATAATATCAATTGAAATGTAATAAGTGAAGAATAAAAAAATTTCAAGTTTAAAAAAGTTAGTATGTTTTTCCAAACCCATATATCACTTACACACAGCCTGTGTGTAAGTGATATATGGGTTTCTTTATTTCGATTTATTTTCAACTTTGTTTCGATTAGAATTGAGTTCTTTATTAATTTATCAATCAAAACTGCTCGAGTATTTTTCCGCTAGATGTGCACTATGTGACCCTAAGTTCGATCTATTAAATACATTCGGTCTGCCATTTTAGCTCATACATTATTATGTGTTTTATTCTGTTTTATTTCAGTGTTTTATTTTTATTTCTTAATATAAATGTGTTACTAAGAACATTGTGATCCCAGTTGATTGAAAATAAACTGCCTCCGTGGTCTAATGGTAAGAGCATTGGGCTCTCGCCACGGAGGTCGTGGGTTCAATTCCCACGGGGGTCACCTAGTGAAGTGATATGTCACTGTACGTTTTTCCCCAGTTGGTTAGGACATTGCGGGCTGAATCACCTGATTGTCTGAAAAAAATTCCGTGATATGATTCCGTGCTTCGGATGGCACGTGTAGCCGTTGGTCCCGGCTACTATCTCTGGTGGTAGTAGTCGTTACATAAAAACCACGTCAGAGGCCGTAAGGCGGTCTGAAAAAACTCTGACACCAGGGCTCTGCCCACACGATAAGAAGAAGATCGAAAATACAGTTTTCTAGTAACAATACTATATACAACAATAATAGTAGTATTTCAACAATACTAATAAAAATAAACCTATAGGTACAGGGACCTTTACCCAGCACCCCTTCAAATATGATCACACCTTTCTGGAAATATAAATTATGAAATTTTATTTATTTACCCATTTTTATGAGAGTTAGATTTCCTATGGAATCACTGGGTTGTCACCCCAGTTATCACTGTCATTTTCTATCTTAATTCAACGCGAGCAAAGTCGATAATGGTTAGGCAGTGAAAAATGCTCTGCGCTGCGCTTGGAAGCGCGCGTTGTAGAGCGCATAGTCCATAGCACTACATAATCTGATAACGTAAGGTACTTAATACATTCTACTTACCTTCAGTTATATTGGATGTCATTAGAAAGTAGACCTCTGGGTTGTGATCCCTTATTTTCCTCAAATAGCTCTTATCATCAAGGTTATAGAGCACTCTTCTGTATGGCGTGTTGTCCTTGTAAAGGTTCAGGTCCAGAGAGATGATGTCGCTGCTTTGCATGTCTGAGCCTCTTTTTTCATTGACGACGTATATAAGTGAGACTAAGTATAGTATTGGGAGGGCTACTCGCTGGAAAAGAAAAAATATTGTGAATTATTTTTTGTTCATCCATTTTGACGAAGCTTGTTGCAACTTATTGATTGTTCAATAATGGGTCTTTGGACACGAGTATCCACTACTAAACTATTATCGACTTTGTTTGCGTTGAAATAACTTTAAAAATCAATTACCTACCTTTCGCTCGAAATACGATTCGATGCTCTCTGGAACTATTAGTTGATTATGTATGTTAATTTAACGCAAGCAAAGTTGATAATAGGTTGGCAGTGAAAAATGCTCTGCGCTGCGCTTCGCCAGGTGTGCCGGCTCTTAGGGGTTCAATAGATAGCGGTATAGAATTAGATACTCTTGTCCAAAGACCCTTATTAAACAACCAATTAGTCGCAACATGCTTCGTCAAAAAGGATGATCAATCAACAAAAATGATATCTTATCAGGATTCATTATTATTTGCGTATGGCTTTATTTCCTCCAAAACGTACAAGAAACAAGATAACTAAATTTTTACTTCAACGTTATAAATAAAACAAAACTACAAATTAACATCTAAATTTTGAAGCCAAACCCTAGCTTCCAGCGTTAGCCTCCATATGTCCCTAAGACCCCCCTCGAAACATCTTTTTGGACAGTCCTCCACGATATGCCGCACGGTCTGCTCCGGCGCTCCACAGTCGCACTCCGGGGACGCCCTGATACCCCATTTGTGCATGCTGCTGTTGCACCGAGCTACTCCCGTGCGAAATCTGTTAAGGGTAACCCAAAACTTGCGGTGTTCCTTAAAACCCGGTAGCATCACCGAGGGCTCCGGGACGAGGTCGACAAGGGCGCATTCCTCAGCATGCCATTTATCCCGCCACTCAGATGCAGTGTTCGTCGGGCTTCTCACCGATGGGTCAGACCATATAGGTTTTCGCGATGGAAGTCGTGAATTTGGCAGGTTATTTAGCGTCTTCGCAATCGGCATAGGATGTGGGTGTGTGTTTTTGGACTTGGCCCATTCGGAGGAAGCCGCTTTCGTTCGTCGGATGTCCGGTGGCGTGATGTTAGATAGCACCGGCAGCCAGGGGGTAGGTGTAGCACGCAAACTGCCGGAGACGGTGCGCATGGCTCTATTAAGCTGGACGTCTATCTTATCGCTATGCGCGCTCCGATACCACACGGGAGCGCAGTACTCCGCAGTGGAGTACACGAGCGACAACGCTGATGTTCGCAGCACGTCAGCACGCGCCCCCCACGATGTGCCCGCTAGTCGAGTTACGAGGTTCACCCTTGATTTTACTTTTTGACTGGTGTTCTCTAGATGTTTTTTATAGGTGAGCGAACGGTCGAGAGTAACTCCCAAGTACTTGGGGCTGTGCTTATGCCGCACTCTCTCCGCAGAAATGTACATTTAACTCCTGATGGGCCAGGCAGTTTGTAAGGTGGAATGCAGATACTTCCGTCTTATGTGGATTTGGGCAGAGCCGCCATTTTGTGTAGTACTTCCCCAACACCTCTAAGTCTCGCGAGAGCGCTGCTCCTCCCTCCTCGAGACTTCTCCCCTGGTATGCGAGGGCAAGGTCATCTGCATATGCGAATTTTTCGGATACAGTGGTAGGCATGTCGCTGGTGTAGGCGTTAAACAAAAGTGGAGCCAGTACGGAGCCTTGAGGGAGGCCATTTTTCAAAATCCTATAGCCACTTTCCCTGTCGTCCATGCACACCCTAATATAGCGAGGGCCCAGCATGCTCTTTAGTAGAGATACAATTTTAGTGCATGGGATCATAGCACTGAGTTTGTACATTAGGCCACCTATCCAGACTGTGTCATAAGCTGCGCTGAGGTCCACAAAGGCCGCGCAAGTCTTTTTCCCCCGTTGAAATCCCGCTTCAATAAGAGATGTAAGTGACGCTAAGTAGAGAGATCGGTCTGTAGCTAGCAGGGTCATCGGCAGATTTTCCGGGCTTCAAAATAGCTATGACCTTCGACTTCTTGAAAATGTGGGGGAGCTTGCTAGTCCCTAGAATTTCATTGAAGAAATCGGTTAGCCACTTTTGACCGCGTTTTCCTAGATGTTTAAGAAACTCTGGGTAGATCTCGTCCAGGCCCGCTGCTTTACCAGATTTCACCTTTTTCAGGGCTTTCGTTAGTTCTGCCGCTCTAAAAGGTGCACTGAAGTTTTCGTTCGCAGAGAGGTTGCGAAGTTCGGCTTGATATGTGGTTCGTATCGTTTTAGCGAAACTCTTATCGACCTTCGCGCTTTGGCTTACACTCTACAACCGTCGAGCAATATCGTCTGGCCCTATATTTTGCTCCTTAAATTCTGGTGCCATTGCGCCGCCAAGCTTTCTCAGGAGGGACCAGGATTTTCTACTGGAATGGGTGAAGTCTAATCCTTCGACGCTCTTGAGCCACTTCTCCCGGCGGGATTGATCCAGTGCAGCAATTAGATTATTTGCCTCTTGAATGTCATTCGTGGAGATGTACTTTCGATATGCGTCTTCGGCTTCAGCTTTCCAGCCCGGTGTGAACTCTCGTCGGAAACCTCTGGGTATGCAGCGTTTCGCACAGGCAATGATTATCCTACAGAATCTATCGTAGTTTTCTACGGTAGGTTTGAGCCATCGGATATTACTGTCCGTCTGATGTTTGTATGCAATCCAGTTAGCTTTTTGAAAGTTCCAACGAGGTTTGGGATTTGATCTGATTAGCGGGACCTCTATACCAATTTTGACAAGGGCTGGTCGGTGTTGACTGCGGGGGAAGTGTTCCAAGATTTTTCGGCTCATAAAAGAAGTATAGTATAGATTATATTAAAAAATATATTTTTGAGATTGGCTGACGGCTACGCCAAAGAGTCGACTGCCGGTCTCAAGCCGGTCTGGATCATATCTCGTCCAAAGGATGTCGTTGGCCATCCAGCGAAGCAACGCAGCCAGCATAATGGACACCTTTGGGCGAGATATGATGCAGAGTGGTTTTTTTGACTAATAATTATTGTATATTTTATTAAGATAGCATTATTTTAGTTAGTTATACAGGGTGACTGGTAATTCGACCTATTCCTTGAAAGGGGTTATACTAGAGTTCATTTGCAACAATTTTGCCCCAGTTAACTGGGGGTCGAAAATCGCTTGTTTTCGAGTTATCTCATTTTTAAGATTTTTTTGAAAAAATCCATTTTTCCACCTAAAACTGACAATTGTGAAAAAAATACTCCACTCTCTGCACTAAGTAAGCATTTTTCTAATAGCTGATGAATGAGCGACTACATTAAACTAAAATACATGTGTAAAATACCCGAAACCACTGAAATAAAAGGTTATAAACCGCACGACAAAATTTTTTTATTTGGATTTCGTTTCAATCCAAAGAGGATTACTTAAAAAAAATGTATCACACTTGGCGTACAAATTACGGAAATAACTTCCTCAATTCCTAAACTTTCCAAGAAGGTGCAAATGTTGTCTACTTTGACAAGAGTTTGAAAAAAATTGTTAACAATGGCAGAGCAGGTAGCGGATTTCCTAGAAGCGAACCTTACAAGATGCCGATTTGCTTTTGTCTCTTTCATTTTATTGCTTACATTGTTTCTCTTTTGTAAGTATTCGGGAATGTTTGTACTAAGGTTCACAATCGAGGCCCACTCATTCGCTCAATTCATTAAGTAATCAGTTAGTTTCAACCATCTTGGAGTTCGGACGTGTCGTTGTTAACTAACTTAAATTCTGCGCTAAAACAGCTTCCTTTTCAAATGGCTGCTTACCAAAATGAAGAATACGCGGATATCATGTATTGTTACGGGTTTTGTGATGGTGACGCTGCTGCTGCTCGAAGAGACTATCAAAGACGTTTTCCTACCCGCCGTTTACCTGATGTCAGCGTGTTTGGTACGACATATCGGCGCATTCGAGAAACGGGATCGGTTCGACGTCGCCAAACCGACGCTGGTAGACCTAGCGTTAGTGATCCAATCGAAGAGGAGCAAATTTTGCAGTGTTTTCAAGCAGACGGCACTACTTCAACAAGAATTGTGGCTAGGCAGCTTGGTATGTCTCAGTGGAAAGTCTGGTTCACTCAGCACACAGCACGGCAGTATCCATTCCATTACACGCCAGTACAAGCTATCGAGGAGGGAGATCCTGTCAGAAGGATGGATTTCTGCAGATTTCTAATAAATGCAGACATTGAAGACCCTGAGTATCTAAAAACAATCTTGTGGACAGATGAATCGAACTTCGACCGTGATGGTATTACAAACTATCATAATCTGCATTTTTGGGCCCCTAAAGGTCAGAATCCGAGAAAATCTAACGAAGGAGCTCACCAGCACAGATTCTCACTTAATGTGTGGATGGGAATCGTGCACAATAATTTAATCGGGCCATTCTTTCTGCCGGCACGCCTAACCGGCATCGCCTATGAAAACTTTTTAAGAGAAGAGTTACGTCCGCTGCTGGAGGATGTGCCGCTTACCACAAGAACAGCTTTGGTGTATCAACATGATGGCTGCCCAGCCCACTATTACCGGGGCGTGCGACAGTGGATGGATGAGAACTATCCACTGAGATGGATTGGTCGAGGCGGCCCGATCCCTTGGCCGGCTAGGAGTCCCGATCTAACCCCATGCGACTTCTACATTTGGGGTCATATGAAGACATTGGTGTATCGTACACCTATCTCTTCTCAAGAAGAATTAAGAGAGAGGATTTTGGCAGCTGCCCAACAAATTAAAGACACGCTTTCAACTCGAGTGACAGTAAGCGAAGTACGTCGCAGGCTTCGTGCTTGCATACGTAACGGAGGAAGACAATTTGAGCAAGACTTGTGATTTTTAAATGTAAAACTTTAAAACAAAATTTGTAATTTCATATGATTAGGTACTAAACATTATTATTTTACTCTTTTTTTTATTTTCACCAAACCAATAACTTTTTGAATAAAATTCACATCTGCGTGTTTAATAAGGTTTATTTTCCAAACTTGAACTAAAGTACACAACTTTTGCATCTTTTTGGAAAGCTTAGGAATTGAGGAAGTTATTTCCGCAATTTGTACGCCAAGTGTCATAAATTTTTTTTGAGTAATCCTCTTTGGATTGAAACAAAATCCAAATAAAAAATTGTTGTCTTGCGGTTTATAACCTTTTATTTCGGTGGTTTTGGGTATTTTTCACATGTATTTTAGTTTAAAGTAGTCGCTCATTCATCAGCTACTAGAAAAATGCTTACAGAGTGCAGAGAGTGGAGCATTTTTTTCACAATTGTCATTTTTAGGTCGAAAAACGGAAATATTCAAAAAATTCTTAAAAATGAGAGAATTCGAAAACAAGCGATTTTCGACCCCCAGTTAACTGGGGAAAAATTGTTGCAAATGAACTCTAGTATAACCCCTTTCAAGGAATAGGTCAAATTACCAGTCACCCTGTATTATTGTTACGTTGTTTGAAATAAATAACTTATTTTGTTTATTAAATGGAAGAAGATAGATTGATACTTACTACGCACATCATAATGGATCTGGACAGCCTCTTCATCAAAACTATCATCTGATGTATGCAGAGCGCGAGTCCGACCAATTTGACGTGTTCTGAAAGCAATATTTTTTTTAAGTATAATAATTTGCTCGAATACCTATCTAACTTATATTTGTAGTATGTAGTGTGTGTGTGTCTGTGTATGATGATGGTGGATTCCTAGTCGATTTTGACTACAGTGACTGCTAATCTTTACAGAATAGCAGTCAGGTATACTGTACACAGGCTATTTTGAAATGTGTAATTATGCAATGTACAATTGTGTTATTTTTGTGTACAATTGTACACGCTAAACACAGATGCACTCTATCGTCGTTTCTCTCCTATTCTTATGTCTGAAAGGAACGGGAGATCACACAGTCATGACGTGGTATGTTCATGTCATGAATCATGTGGTAATTGTGGTCATCATGAATAGTGCAGATTTACCTTCTGTAAGTACGTCGTCCGTGTCTACGTCTAATACTGTATGATCGTCACTGCATAATCTGAAAACAGAGAAAATCATAACGCAAAATTACTATTAAAATCAAAATTATACAATTTAGGTACTTACATGCAACATACAGCCGTGCTCAGAAACTTTGCTACAATTGATAACAATATTTTTAAGTTGGCAGTTGTAGCAAGACTATCTTTCTACCTATCATATCGAAGGTTTCAGCATGGAATATGATGTATAAAATCTTACCTTAGCCTTCGTCACTTCATACGACACCCACGGGCGAGTTCAGGCTCTTTGAATTTTGAGTGACTTCATCACTAACCTTAATAAAACTTCCTCAAGCGTAGATGAAAACGTCTCGAAAGAGACGACGGCCAACTCTGACCGTTTCGCTTCCAACATAGTGAACAGCTGTGGCAACCTGTCCCTGGAGCTAGCTGGTAGATTGTATGAGATCGAGTTCAGGCTTTTATCCTTAAGCGTTGCATCTGGTACTTGGAATTTGACAACGGAGGTGATTGCTTGCTCGTTGGGTACGCCGGTCGTGGTGAGGGAGAGGCAGTAGCCGGTGCCTAGGGATCGAAAGAAAGTTTGTGATTCTGTGTAAAATAAAAGAAAAGACAAACACTTTGCGGAATACAACTTGTAAACAAAATGAATGTTAAACATAGAAATCGGTCTCGCGTTCGCTCGCATTATTGCTTTCATTCTCGTTGCATTGGAAAAGAAACAAATTGAACACCAAATCAACGTGCTTCTTGAGATGTATGGGCGTGGCGTGACCACCTCAGTGTCGCCCAGCGCGTCCGCCTCCTCCATGTAGTGCGTTGTACAAATAACAACATTACCGATGTTCTTCTTGAGATCCATGGGCGTGTCGTGGCAGCGCAGCTGTCCGGCGTGCAGTGCGGCCACCCTGTCGCCAAGCGCGTCCGCCTCCTCCATGTCGTGCGTTGTCAGTTGCACTGTACGCTCACCGCGCAGCGTCTGCGCAGACACATTTTATTAGATCTGCATAAACATTTTTTTGGGAAGGCTTCTCCACAACATCTCTTTCCTGGATAAGCACTGGTTATTTCTACGGTGTCAAGGACGATCATTCTTTGGGATCCATTTCTCATCACTTTTAATCTTGATACGAATACTCTCACATACGTCGCATAACATTTTGTATTAAAAGTATTTTATTATTATTTACCTACAGTCGTTCTCCATCCAGGATTCTGGAAACGGTAAGGGAAAGGACCAGCTGGAACCGATCTTTTCGTTTTTCCTGATACGTTACTATGAGATATTTATCATCAGCATCAGTTCATTTATCCAATTATCAGATAGTAGCAATTAGCTAGCAACCAAATAGGTAATTGCTTTAAACTTACCAGCAGTAGATCCCGAATCCCGAGCCTGGAGTCGTCTCTAAATTTGTCCAGAACCTACATGCCTATCAGATACGATTACCTTCAGGTAGTGTTTCCACATCCAGGCCGGACGTGGGTTCATCCTGCACCAGGATAATTGAGCCCCCCTACTAGATAGTTGCTATAAACTCACCAGCAACAGGTCACACAGTTTCCTGTGTTCCTCCACACCCAGGACGGACGTGGTTTCGTCCAGCACCAGGATGTTGGAGCTGCCAGCGAGGGTACAGGCCAGCTGGAGCCGTTTCTTCATTCCTCCTGATAGGTCATCGGTTGCGCTGCTAGCTTTGTACCCTACTCTAAGTTGGTCGAGGCGAAGTTGTGATGATTTTCTGGCTTCAGCGAATGGTACTCCTTTTAGCTGTAAACGATGTATTAGTTTAAATGTTATATAGGTATAAATAGAAATAGGATAGGTAGGTACATACATTCAATTTGGAAACTCTTGATTTGATTTTTTGAGGTACAGGTAATGATAATGTTACTACACAGATCCTGACTGTTTATAACAGGTCAAGCTTCGGACACTTTTACTTTCTTATTCAGTATAGGCTGATGATGATGATGGTTTTTTTTATTGGAGAGTGCCTTTGCCTAACTGTGGGACAGAGATACTTATATAAAATAAAAAAGCTCAACACAGTCATTGTGTGTACCTACCTAGATTCGTAGTATTCGATGTCTAATTTTGCAAAAAATTACAAATAGCTAAATCCGAATGTATCCGTAGTTTTCAGTTTAGTAGGTAACAAGGTAACTCACCAGGGAGAAGAACATGACGTGCTCAATAACAGTCAGGTGAGGAAAGAACAGGTTGTTTTCTGGATAGAGGTCGATCTCGTCGGTCGCGTCGCTACTGTTCAGGAACATCTTGCCCTCCGTCGCGTTTATCATACCTGAGGGCGAAAGGAGGTAGGTAGGAGGCTATTACAAAAAAAATACGATTAGCTTTAGGGCCAGCGCACACCTGGCGAAGCGCCGCGTAGAGCATTTTTCATCGCCAAACCATTATCGACCTCGCTTGTGTTGAAATAACATCGACAATCTATTAACACGACTACTAGTTTCCGACAGCATCGAAGAAACTTTAGCAAAGTCGATAATGCGATATGTTCCGACTCACAAAAACAGTGCTGTGTGTGACCGATTACAGCGCTAACAGCCGTTCCACTTGCGTGAGCGCGCTGACAGCGCTGATAGCGTTCTATCAATTCGGAACGCTAGATATCGCGCTCACACCGTTCACATCACAACATTCAATTATTCCTATTATTTTCTTCATCACTAATCGTTATTAACACGTTCCGGGACAGTGACCGGCTATAGACGTGATAACAATAAAAGTTCTATTGTGTCTCGTTCACTGCCCCGGAACGTGTTAAACTTTTATTCGTATTTTTTAGAACATAAACAAACCCAACATACTAAAGAAACCTAAATCGAGACCTAAACAAACCAAAAATATACGACTGCAAAACTGTTAAACGTCACTTTTGAAAATTCGCTCTAAAATTTACCACAACAAAACTGTCAAACGTCACTTTTGACAACTCGCTCACAGGGCTGCGTTCACGACCTTTGGGTGCGGTTGTTTTTTCAACACGTTCTATGGTACGGAACCGTTCACCGAGGCTCGGAACGGCGTTAGTGCGAAAAGTTGCACTCGGGGTGCACCTGGGGCGTAGGTTCTGAACGCAGCCCTGGGGTGCGTTCACGACCTTTAGGTGCGGTTGTTTTTCAACTCGCTTTAAGGTACGGAACGACCGCGCCAATTTTTAACTCGCTATGAGGTACGGAACGATCACGGTTGTTTTATAACCTCAAATTTTGACATCTATAGTAATATGGGCTTCTAGGGCTTCCATCATTTCCAAATACAATAAAAAAACTCATTTTCCATGTTAGCAAATCAAAAAGTGAATAAAAATAGTTTGATAAACAAACTTTTGTTCAAAACGCGCGAAAAGTCAAGTAACCACAGATAATTAAAACGTCAGAGTGTTTTTTAACCTTCGAATTTGATGGTTAAAATTTGCAACCCGTCAGAGGTTCAGAACGGTCGAGTTGTGACAACCGAGTTGCAAAGAGCGTTTTTCACCGAGCCTCGGAACGGCGTTAGTGCGAAAAGTTGCACTCGGGGTGCACCTGGGGTGTAGGTTCTGAACGCAGCCCAGTGCTAACGCTCGGAGCCGGAGCTCTGTTATTGCAAGATGGCGTTGGTAGTGACGTCATGAATGACGTCACGTTTTCGACGGTGGTCGCGCTCACGATCAATTCGGAACGACATTTATCGCGCTCACAGCGCTGTTGGCGATTTTGACGTGATTCGGGACGCAGTTTGTGCAGTGAAAACTGCTCTGCGTTGTGCTTCGCCAGGTGTGCGCCGGCTATAAGTTACGCGGACGGAGAACGGAGGGTGCAATGTGAAATAATACCTATTTCAATACTCATATAGTACACAGAGAGAACACCACGGAGCTTTCTCGGTGAACTCTATCCGTATTGAAATTGGTATTATTTTACACTGAACCCTTCGTTCTCCGTCCGCACCCGTCCGTCCTGATTCTCGTCCTATTCGGTCATTTTGGTTATAATGAGTGTTCATTTAACCACGCTAAAACGGAAGCCGCCATGTAGCTTCACTCTTGACATCATAAAATATAGTATTACATGTAGACTTTTGGCATTAATTAACAAAAGCCGTGTTTAAGGTGGTTGCAGAGGGGTCAATTTTATACAAAACTTTGGCGCACAATACGCGTAGACGGTATTAATATAAGTAATTTTGTATATATATGGATAAATAGCTTAGAAAATCTAGATGCCGCGTCACAAATGATATTTGCAATTTATAAAATAATTACGAAGATATAAAGCTTCGTAATTATATTATAAATTGCAAATGTTATTTAGCAAGCGTATGGCTTGCTCGGTACCTACGGCCGGCTGACGGAAGCCTGGTTTAGATCATCATCATCAGCCTATCATCGTCCACTGCTGAACATAGGCCTCTCCCAAGGCGCGCCACAAAACTCTGTCCTCGGCCTTCCTCATCCAATCGCTCCCCGCTACCTTTTTTAGGTCGTCTGTCCAGCGGGCAGCAGGACGTCCCACACTACGTTTACCAGTTCGCGGTCTCCACTCCAGAACCCTGACACCCCACCGGTTGTCAGTTCTTCGGCAGATATGACCAGCCCATTGCCACTTCAGCTTGCTAATTTTCTGAGCTATGTCTGGTTTAGATAACTGACTTTTATTTAATTTCAACAACTCACCGGTCATAATGGCTATCAGTGTAGTCTTCCCGGCGCCGTAGTAACCGATCAGCACGGTAATCTCACCCGTAGACACATCCAACGACCAGTTGTAAAGGGCTCGCTTTTTGCCAAACACCTATAA
This sequence comes from Agonopterix arenella, assembly GCA_927399405.1. NCBI lineage: Eukaryota > Metazoa > Arthropoda > Insecta > Lepidoptera > Depressariidae > Agonopterix > Agonopterix arenella. The sequence goes on along the minus strand of OV656708.1, from coordinate 14,544,736 downwards.
ACAACATGGCACCTTATGCAAATGGACCGAAATTGGGAACCGCTAAGTACCGATACAAAATCTGTACTTTTGGTACTACCGATTCCAATACCTCACCGGCCGGCAGTCTGTGTAAATGTGCTATTATTATACATGGTGAAAATGATATCATTAGCATGCTTTTAAACTAAGAGTCTACCCATCAAACTGAACAACTTTTACTATGGGAGAAAACCGATCGGAGCAAATAAAAAATCAGCTGTTGCACACTAAACTGCAATCTGCATACTCGACTCAAATGTATGCAACAGCAGATTTTTTATTTGCTCCGATCCGTTTGCTCCCTTAGTAAAAGTTGTGCAGTTTGATGGGTAGACTCTTAGTTTAAAAGGATGCTAATGATATCTACTTCACCCTGTAGATAAGCTCTTAAAGCATTCGCTCAGATAGTTCGGAAACGTGAAACAAAAGCCACCCAAGCCCATATAAAGCATAGCTATGCAATTGTCGATTCCAGGGAAAAGATCCTAAGACTAGATGGATAAATAAACACAACAGTTCGCAGTGATATGACCGAGTTAAAGGTCTGCAAAGACGACGTATGGAAAAGGGGGGGAAATGTGGAGAGAACGGACGCGAAAGCTGAATATTGTATTGAAACACAAAAGAAACCCTTCAAACCCATGTCCAGTTGTGGACTTGATGCTGATACACACTAAAAGGATTGTCTGTGAATGTACCTTGTGACTGATGGCCAAGTCGGCGCGGGGCGGCGGCTCGAAGTACTTGGGGTCCCGCGCTATGGGCTCCTCCGCCGCGGCTTCAATAGTTCAATGTGTATACCTCGGACACGTTGTTGATGCCGATGTCCACGTCGGCGCGGGGAGGCGGCTCGAAGTACTTGGGGTCCCGCGCTATGGGCTCCTCCGCCGCGGCTTCAATAGTTCAATGTGTATACCTTGGACACGTTGTGGATGCCGATGCCCACGTCGGCGCGGGGCGGCGGCTCGAAGTACTTGGGGTCCCGCGCTATGGGCTCCTCCTCCGCGGCTTCAATAGTTCAATGTGTGTACCTTGGACACGTTGTTGATGCCGATGCCCACGTCGGCGCCGGGCGGCGGCTCGAAGTACTTGGGGTCCCGCGCTATGGGCTACTCCTCCGCGGCTTCAATAGTTCAATGTGTGTACCTTGGACACGTTGTTGATGCCGATGCCCACGTCGGCGCGGGGCGGCGGCTCGAAGTACTTGGGGTCCCGCGCTATGGGCTCCTCCTCCGCGGCTTCAATAGTTCAATGTGTGTACCTTGGACACGTTGTTGATGCCGATGCCCACGTCGGCGCGGGGCGGCGGCTCGAAGTACTTGGGGTCCCGCGCTATGGGCTACTCCTCCGCGGCTTCAATAGTTCAATGTGTGTACCTTGAACACGTTGTCGATGCCGATGCCCACGTCGGCGCGGGGCGGCGGCTCCCCGCCGGGGGCAGGGTCCCGCGCTATGGGGTTCTCCTCAGCCGTATCGATCAACTTGTCCGACTTTACTTTCTTACAATGGTTATGTTTCTGAAACAGAATTACTGTACAGTCAGCAACTAAAAGGGCCGAAACACATAACCGCGTTGCGGCACCGCGCCGCTGAAATCGGCAGTTTGCGTTGCGGCGTTGCGAAAAAGAGCGTTTTACTATCGTATGGTAGGGTAATCAGTTCCTCGTGATTTTTTATTGTGAATGGACGTGTCTCTGGCATGGAGAGTCGTAAGAAACTAATTGCTTATTTCTTATTAAGAAGACATTACTCTGTTTTAAATATACGACACAGCAGATACTGGATACATCCATTTAATAAAGCTATGAATCCCGATGGCGAGTACTTTTCTCGAAAATACAAAGCATTAAAGATAGACGAAAAAAAACAAGTATGACATCATAACGCTGGACCAATACGCTGGACTTAGAGCCGCGTTGCGGCGCCGCACCGCTAAAATCGGCAGTGGCGCCACTGCCGATTTCAGCGGCGCGGTGCCACAACGCGGTTATGTGTTTCGGCCCAAAGATGTAGTAAACAAGTACTACGTGGATGTTCTGAGTTTCCAGAATATCCATGACTGCCCCATCAGTGAATATGGTAGTGAGCATAATGCGTACATACCTTAGTACTACAACGTGAAACAAAAGTGTATATACTTACTTATATCTTTTCGGTGCTGACTGTACCTTTATTTCTAAAGCGAGAGAGGGGGAAGATCTCCACTATAGGCGGTCTTAACCTAAAATACCTCCCTCGCTTCCTTAAGGAAGATGGATGTTAACATCCATACTCCGGATTGATTGTGAACTTAACACATTATTGGCCATTTAAATTCTGTAGACAAACTAAAATTTTATACATGGCTCGATAGACACTGCCTATAAGTGGGGCGTTGTAAATTACCTACAAGATGGGACTTAGCAAGAAATTGATACGAGGTTATGTGTTAATTGAGCGTCGGACTTTCGTCGGATGATTGCCCGGGTTTAAAACCGCACGGACAACATGCCATGTACAATTAGTACAATAAGTACTGTGGAGGCTTAACTCTAACGGTAGATTAAATAAAAGCTTTATTACTTGGCTATTGAACATTTCAAACGTTGAAGGACAACATTGTAAAAACGACGAAGAAAAATTGCAGATGCGGATATGACCTCTATCTATTGTACACGTGTGGCAGACTGACGCCCATACTTACGTAGTAACTCTTTATGTTGGGTCCTTCTTAATATGCTGACGGTTCTTTAAGGGGATGATCAGACCATCACTCTGAACATCTTTCACAATGAGATCAAAATCAAATCGCGGAAATAAAAACCTGCCTTCCCATACACTTAAGAGTAGGTTTGCAGATTTATATGAAAAGCTGATTATTTTTTGCAATTTCGATGCTAGTTGCATAGAGAATGTGGGTCAGTTTTATGGTCTGATCATCCATTTAAAAAACCGTCAGCATATTAAGAAGGGCCCTAGATATTAAAGACCGTATTTACCATATTATGGAAAATATAATATGTGTTCGAATCAATTTACTATTGATATACCTGTAAGAAAAAGTTCCACGGTAGAGCGACCCCATAGGCGCCGACCCGCACGAGGCTGAGGTAGAAGACCAGGACGGACATCAGAAAGAACTGCATCACCATCATGGCGTAGCACTGGACCACCGGAGCGTTCTGATCATTGTGCTGAGCCCAAATCGTCGTGAAATCTAATGTTTTGCCTGCATTTGGAAATGCTTGATTAGAAACTAACGTTTAATCCACATCTCAAAAGAAAGGGTATTATATAAATTTGACGCCTTTGTCTGTCTGTGGCACGCCTGTCTTATAAGGACAGTTATTGCAAGCTATCAGTTCACAAGTCTAAGCGCCTGTTTTACGACTTCTGGATAAGTTTCGAATAGTATGTCTGACTGATAATTTGACATTATCTTTCGAACGAAACATGTAAAACGATCTGTCAGATAAGCTATTTAGAATTCAGTTGTGCTGTTTCAATTTAAATAAAATTTAAGATTGAAAAAATTAAAATAAGTACGTTAATAATAGTACACTATTAACTTATGGTGCTGGTCAGGGTTTCAAACCGCAACTTGCCAATGCTAACCTGGGGCTGTGCCACATGGCTGTGCTTTAGAACACGCGACGAGCGATGATCTTGAATGCACAGAAATCAAAGGGTTTATACAGGGATTAAGGCAACTGCTCCCGAAAACTCAAAGGGGTAAAATTAACAACAATATGAACAACTTTTACTGCGGGACCACAGTATAAGAAAGAGTAGGTGTTTAGTGCGGGACCAACTATGAGAACACAAAAAGACCAACGATTCCACGGCGTCTTTAAAGTTGGTGAGCGCCATCTAAGGACTATATTATCTCAAGACATTTTTAATAGAATATACCTCCTAGGTTCTACCTACCTTTCATAGGAACATTTTGATTCAAACTCACCATATTGTTCCATCGTAGAGACCTCATTCCAGAACCAGTACATAGGCATATGCGGAAATAATAGCCCAGTCAATATTATTAAAGTTTTACTCAATGGCACATCGGTCATCGTCATCATCAGGTGCACGGGAATCCACAGCATCACGTATTCAAACATAGCGAGCCACGTCGGGTGGTTCACTGCAAAGTAATTAGTAGGTAGATAAATCAAAAATCGCACCGTACCTATTTTGTAACGGGTAATCTTACACCGTAATACATAGTTTCAGGTTTTTCAGTTTGCTCCTTAACATAATTATGTATTTATAGAATTATGTGCACCCCATAATCATAGTTAATAACTTGATACTGAATAGGATTTACTCCACTTACTGGACTGGTTCTTTGGACTGATAATGCATCTTATAATGCATCTTTAATTCGACATTTTCTATAAATTAAAAATATGGCGGGTATAGGGCTCTTACAGACGAGCGACACTGCTGTCGCCGTGGGTCGCGCTCATAGACTTTACGGTTGCCGTGCGTGGCTCGATTGTCGCGCGACCTTCTGCGACCGCAAAGTGTCGCTCATCTGTAAGAGCGCTTAGATCACACGAGCTATAAAATAAAAAATACGATACTCGTGTGGCTTACGTAAGTCTATTAATGTACGGAGTTTAGCACCCTCGCTGTACTCGGGCGCCTAGCTTCACGCCGTGCAATAATGGACTACTTAAGTCACACGTATCGTAATGTACTATTCTACGGGCATGGGCTGGATTGCAAATAGATATTCAATAAGCTCTTGTAACTATAAGAAAATATTGCATAGCGCAGTTTCAATAGGGACAGTACAACTAGAGATGGTCCGAACATGGGTTTCACCAAATACGAACATTCTGCCGAATGTTCGGTAATTTTTATACCGAAGCCGAACTTCGGCCTAACATTCGGCAAAATTTTCCCCATGTATCGGGTAGTTTAGGTCTGTGCATGATTACGTCAAGCGCGCGGAGCACCTAAACCTGCACTTGCATGTTCGATTTGTGCATTGATTCGAAGCTAAAAGATGATAATAATTTTTAAATTCTAGTATTTTGGTAAAAATTTTATGAAATGCCCTGTTTACGTTTACTATTACTATAAAGTAGGTAATTCGTTAAGTTTCTATTAACATAGATAAAACATAAAAGAAGTCTTCTAGTATACAGCTGATTTGAAAAAAGTATACAGGATGTAAACTTGAACGCGTTAAATATTTCAGGAGGTGCTCCAGCCCATCCAACTGATCAACTTTTACAATAAGACCAACTTTGAAAGCGAGAAAAAAAATCTGCTGTCAACATGACTGTACATTTTCTATGACAACGATCGTTTCGTTTCTTTTCTCGATTTTAAAGTTGTTCAGTTTGATGGTTTGAAGCACCCGTTTGAGTATGTAACACATTATTAAATTTTAGCTTAAGCATGCATAGCACAAACATAGCACAACATAGCACATTAAAACAGTCAAAACGTTTAATGTGAATGTGCCGAACATTTGGCTTTTTAGCCGAACTTCGGCCGAATATGAATGTTCGGTAAACCTTCCGAATGTGCCGAATACCGAATGTAAAACGAGCGTTCGGCCTATCCTTAAGTACAACTGCGACATAGTGGGATATAATTATCTGGATGGATGGCACCCCTAATCCGGACCCATAAGATCTTAAACTCACAGCCCGTAGAGATGAAGCTGCAAACGAAGGCGGCGCCGACGGTGTTGAAATAGTACAGCGCCAGCATGAGCGCGATGAGGAGCGTGGAGGAATTGACGATGGGCGTGGCGCTGAGCAGCAGCGCGACGCCCACGCTGAACACCAGCCCCGTCGGCGCCGCGTTCAGCAGGTGCGACACGCTGAGCGTGTTGCTCGATACGCCCACCATCTTTAATAGTTCCTGGAGTTAAACGTTACAGTGTCAGGTCCATCTCAATAAATAAAAATCTGCTTTCCCATTCATTTTAGTCGACACGTATTACGACATAAATTTGGGGGGGGGGGGGGGGGGGGGATTCATAGTAAAACAATAAAAAGTAAGTGCTGTAATCACTTTTAATGTCCAGGGTGCCCAAAAATATAGGGTCGTTCTCAATATGTTAATATGAAATCAGCAAAAAAAAATTCTGCTGCTCCAAACAAAACTGCAAACTACTCGCCTCAAATGTATGGGACAGCTGTTTTTTCTAAGATTTCGATGGTGATCCCATAGAGAAAGTTTTTCAGTTTGATGGTCTGATCATCTCCATAAAATCGTCAGCATATTAAGAACTGCCCTGTATAATCCACGCCAATATTTACCTGGACGCCAGTTGCCCTCTCCTCCATCAGCCTCATCGCCAGGACGACGAAGGGAACTATCAGTGCTAGCGAGCACGTCAGTTGAAGTAACAGGCATATTATCGACCCCATATCGTTCGGTTTCCAGTCATCGTACGGGAACTTTTGAGTGTACACCGTCTGGGGGTGGGAATAAGGGCAAATGTTAGTTAGCAACACATTAGCTTTTATTGGGCCCTATTTAATTAATAAACGTGACAATTGACAATGATAATTACATTGCACACGAAGCACTGCAAGTGTGGCGTGTCCTACTAAACCGCCACTTGATAATGTTTGGACCAAAAGCCTACGAGTCGTCGAAATCGCTTCCGCTTATGGACCAAGGTCCAAGGACCAAGCGCTAAAATCAGGTGATCGAGCCGGGGGCATGGAGCACAACTCCGGCCGCCCTGCACCCTGCTTAGCTTCATATCATTCCTATAGTAACGTGAGTATCTAGTGTGGAACGTGGTACCTGCTACAGCGTCCCACACAAGTAAAGCGTCATTAGTAACCAGCAATGTACTATGAATTGTCGTTGTCAATTGTCGCGTTTTACTTAAAAGATTTATGTGTTGTAGAGTTTCTGGCCACATCTACAACGGAAGACCTTCCGAGATTAAGAAGGCACCTACTAAGTAAGTAAGTTAGGTACCTACATAAGTTGTGGTATTACATGTGCCTACATACCATATCCAGGGTTTTTCCACTCTTTAGTTCTATGTAGCTGGAATCTATTGTCCATTGAATCTGCATGAAAGGCGAGTACATTTGAGCTGAAACATAATTTTTAAGATAAAATTTAATCTTGCCGATGACACTATCAGGCTGGCCGCCCACAGGTTTCTCGCCACAACCACACGACAGGCTTTATCATATATTTTGTAGCTGAAGCGAGTGGCGGCTACAGGCCACACGTTTGCAGCGACTCCCTACAAAGTGTAGGTATGAAAAATGCAGTCCGCAGCTCGTTTTGTGGCTGTCGCGAGTGGCCCGTATCTAGCCAGGCTCAGGCTCGTCACATAATGCCATACATCAGGAGTGGTATTTTTGAAAGTCATACGTGGAAATCAGTAGAGGCCTACCATGAGTTTTGACTGTACGTTACTACTGCAGTTGCGTCGCCAATTTTGTATTTTTAATCGACTTCAAAAAAGGAGGAGGTTTCTCAATTCAACCGTACATATATACGAGCGTTAACCCTAACATTAACCTGTAACATTAATGTGGTTTCAGTCCATACAAACGTTTGACGCCACATTTGACGCACAATACACGTAGACGGAATTAATAAAAGTAATATTTAATATATGGAAAAATAGTTAAGAAAATCTAGATGCCGCGTAACAAATAATATTTGCAATTTATAAAATAATTACTAAGATATAAAGCTTTGAAATTGTTCATACAAAATTTTAAAAGCTTTACATCTTCGTAATTATACTATAAATTGCAAATGTTATTTTTGACGCGGCAACTAGATTTTCTAAACTATTTTTCCATGTATGAAATATTACTTTTATTAATTCCATCTACGCGTATTGTGCGTCAAACGTTTGAATGGACTGAAAACACCTTAATGATGCGAACGAAAAAGTCATCGGATGCAATATTATTTTTTTACTTTTTAGTTTTTTTGAAGGCGGTTTTAATTTTTTGTTAATAATTTGTTTTGTAATTAGTTCTCAAAGTACTACACTAAAACTACTGTACTATAGTATAAACTCATGGTAAGGCCCCACCCCAGCAGTAGAAAATGTCAAAATTACTATGGAGATTATGCATCTTGCTACTGCTCACTTGAAGGTGCGACTTTCGTAAATCGCACTACAGGCGAGTAAAAAAAAAATACACGATTATGGAATCATTGATACGAAAAGAGGATAATTAAATATAACAAATCTTCACGATGATAAAAGTGAGCTTTATAGTTACTATAATAATCATTATTAATTTGTTGTTATATAAGGTCTAACAAAATTAGCTGAAACTAGTTTAAAGGTATGCTCAGACCATCAAACTGAACAACTTTCTCTATGGGACCAATATCGAAATCGCGAAAAAAAATCAGCTGTCTCATACATTCGAGTCTATTTATGTTTGCAGTTTTGTATGGGACTGCTGATTTTTTTTTGCGATTTCGACAGTGGTCCCATAGACAAAGTTGTTCAATTTGATGGTCTGATCATGCCCTTAAAATAGTTTCAGCTAATTTTGTTAGACCTTATATACCTTATCATTCTATTGCCCATTTCCCATTATTTGAGGTCAGCGCAATATGTCATCCTCTTCCATTCATCACTCTTAGCCGTCATTTCAGCACTCGCTCCTTTCTGACACATAATATCATCTTTCACACAATCTGTGGTGTTCACTGCGTTTGGTGGGTAAATAATTACACAATATGTTATTATTATTAGTTAAGTTACACACGGCAACTGGAGGTGTAGATCAGGCAGAGGACATTCGCCTTTTGGTGACTTTTTCCGATTCAGTTTGCATAGAATGTTCTGACACACCGAGAGTGGAGGCCTGGAGACCTGTATTATAGGTTTTTATTACCCATCACAGGCACCAGCGATCCACAACCATAAATATCTGTGCACTCCCTAGCTTAAGACTTGTTATTATGTACATACTGGTTTGTGGTGAGAAATAAACGTTTTTATTATATTATAATGTTCTGCCATCTAGTAAATATTCCGCAGAATTATGAAAAAAACATTTTAATGTCTATGTCAGTGTCAAATTGACAAATTCGCAAAATGGCTACCTATCTTGAGTAATGTACGTGTTGATTGTAGTTTTCGTCCAATTTCGTGCCGATTTGGTGATGTTCTGGAGTTTCTATTGTTCTCTAACCAATGTTTAGATTACAGGAATAGTAGGGATACTGGAATTTCACTCGATCGGTGCGATAAACTTGACATCAAAAGACAACAAACATACTTACATTACCTTTAAGGTACTCAGTAGCACAAGTTTCTTTCCTGGTGATAGTTTCTGGTAGCCCCGTAGTAAACTTGCCATCTTCGCATTTGTGCAATATGAGATGTTACTATGCTATGACATTCTGACGCTGTCTGTTTGAAAATAGTTTTCAAAAGTGATTGATTATGATTACCTACAACCTTTAAGCCTACAAATAATTAAATTGTATTAGGTGTTGTATAATTAATTACTCTGAGATACAGGGTAGGTATTAAACGTAACTAGTAATCTATACTATTACATTACATTGAAGATATTTACAAAAAAAAGATACGATATGGTTTTTAGGTATCCCTGATTCCATATCACCAATTTTTGGATTTTTTGTCTGTCTGTCTGTTTGTTTGTTTGTGAGTTTATTTGTTTGAAACGGATTTTGATGAAACTTTTTTGTTTGATAGCTTATGATCTGACTTAAAATCTGGTATATAATTTGTGCGGACAAAGTCGCGGGTTAACGCTTGTAAATTAATAAAATTATACCTATTTTTGTCTAAAGCGTAGCATATAGCAATCTATTGCCTACCTTACCTTATGTATGCATGTATGTTATATGTTTAATTTCTAAGTTTTTACACTTTGGAAGTTTGTACTCATAATGATTTTAGTTTTAGGATATTTTAGTTTTATCATTTGCTTTATAAATTTTTTACGAAATAAATAATTACATTTAGTAAAAATAATGTATTTCTTACTTCAACTACAAAAATAAATTAATCTCGATCTGAAAAGTTTTTTGTTATTATAGAATATGACGTACCTAAACGTAGACGATGGTTGGGATATTGTATTATATAGTTACAAGGTGCGCGTTAAATAGTAATGACAGTTAAAACTTATGCAAAGATTATTTGTGGCCATAAGCGATAGTTCACTGCCTTAGTTACTGTATTATACCTACATTATGCTTTCTGCTCCCAAAGGTTGAACATCTTCCACGTTATTAGGGTTTTGAAACCAAACACATTAAATTACACCATGAAATTGAAAGCAGCGTGGGTTTCGTTATTTTATTTAATATCTTTTTTTTTACTTTTGGCGTTGTTAGGGTTTATATGAGTTTGCATCACATAACGTTGTCACGATATTCAGTACAATTCCTGGCATAGGGAATTTCTTAAAATGATGTAGTGGTTTTGCATAATACTGAAATAGGACTATTTTTAGCGAATAATCGTCTAATTACAATTAGCAATACGCATCTATAGGCATCACGGACAGAGTCATACATCTTCGACGATGACTTATTAAATTTCGTCCATATTAATTTTTTTTGTTATATATTGTTTCTTAATCACAAAAACACATACAAAATAAAGAACACAAAAAAAACATAATAAACTTAAAGACAAATTACAAATAAAAGATGTCCTCCAAAGCGCCCACCTGAAGCAGAGTACCTAGGAGGCTGGCCGCATTGCTCCATTTTTGTAGAGTCTGATAGTTTAAGTATTTCAATCCACTTGGGCACTCTCGTATAATATAGGGTCTCTGGTATTACCGTTTATTTATGGCAATAAGATCCACATCTTGAAATTAAATGAATTGGTTGGCTCATTACTATTTATTACCATTTACCCCAATTTCAAAACTTTAAACGCTATTATTGCTGCCTTCCCCAGATCAAAACAATTATTTTAGAATAGAATAATAAGTGAAGTCTCAAAATTACAAACAATGTTTTCCTTATAACCAGTAAGTATGAAATACTTAAAAATACATAAACATTTTATCAGACAGAAACCATTTATTTTCACGAATGTCTTTTGTGAATTTTTAAAAGTCTTGAGTGCATTTCTTTTCATTTTTTCACATTTGTTTTAGCTAACATTTTACTCACTGTATTCTGCGCATCCATTTACATATTGAATCTTCTCTCTCAATTCCTATTATCTATGAATTATCATCGGAAAAACATAGCTTCTGATTCAATTATACCGAAAAGAACCATGGTCGCGAGTATATATTTTAAAGCTAACCCTCATAAAGCAAAAGAGTGCCCGTCTTAGTCTGGATCTACGGGTTAGTACAGGAATTCCAAGAACTTAAAACAATAGCCCTGATATTAGACTAAGAAGCAATTATATTTGATTTGTTAATTTGAGAAAGAATAAACTAACAATTTATTTGAAGGAATTTCTGAGGGTCAGTTAACACTTCCAATAATGTATTTGTAATTAAATATTGACTTGGATATTTAGATACATGTAATGTATGGCTCCTACCAACACCTGCACCGTCAGCTCTATCGACTTGCAGCCGCTGTGGAAGTGCGCGAGTCATGCGACACCTCGTGACCGCTGACCTCATTATTAATTTTAGTATTTTAAAATCTAAGTAGTGTCACTTTTCGGCCCAGCGTACCTAACTTCGGTCGAATCTAAATTCCTAGATTAAGGCTTTTATTTGTAAAATGTAAATATAATTTAGTTCCAATCGCTTCTCGTCTTCATTTCACCTCCACTGTAGCCACCCACTATTACACATAATTTACAGTCTCAGCCAAAGTATACACAGATACACAAATGATTTTACACAGGGCACCCATGCAATTAAATTAATTTGTTACCACAACCAACGTAGCAACTTGACACCAGCACATTATTTATTATTCGATCACTTCCAGATTTATGCACAGGTATGGTATTTTGTTTCTGTTTTAGGCACTATTTTGTTAGCACAGCTGCAAATATGACAACTTGGCGCCAGGATTCAATTTTGGCTATTTAATCACTTGACTGACTATTTTGTGCCTTTGGAAATATACACTTAAATGATCATAAATCATAAATCATGAACTTTATTGCATCCTTGAGGTATTTACAGATCTTAAAAATAGGTTACAGCGCATCTCAGGGACCCTGTTAGGGCACAGCAATTATGGCAACAGTGCATTTTATAATTAGATTAAATGTAATTGAATTTAATTAAAATTATTGGAAATAATGTCAACTTAAAATATAATAGAACAAAATATAGTCAAAAATTAAAACATAGTCAACAATTAAAGCATAGTCATAAATTAAACATAGTCAAAAATTAAATAGTTGTTATGAGTAGACCGAGATATTTTCATGTAAGTTTTGATAGCTAGGAAATAGGGATTTTATAGTTCGTCGTCCAGGTATTCTTGTGTTTTATAATACGATTTTTGATATAATATGTCCTTTAGTTGTTTTTCGAAAGAGGTGTCTTTATTATCGTTTTTTATATTAGGCGGAAGTTTATTGTGGATTTTTATGGATTACAAATACATACACGTACAATTTTTATATTGTAGGCAACTTGGCGTCAGCATTTCATTTTGGCTATTTAATCACTTCACTGACTATTTTTGTGCCTCTGAATGTATACACACAGAAACATTGCACTTTTTTTGTACCACGGTTGCTACCCACCCACACGCATTTTGATTTTACACATTCTTATGCACGCGTTAACTGACATACAATCGGACATCAACGGGCTTTTTTTTCGTAAAATCTCATATACTGATGCGAATATTCACATATCTTACGAATCACTTTACAAATTACGCGAATCTTCAAAACAAATACAAGTAGTATTGCTTTTAAAAATGTTCTTTTAAGATTTCGATACTAATCCCCTAAGTTAAGCAAAATAAATACTAATTTTTTCTTGCAATGCGGTACGTGACTGCAGCCGAAAGCAAACAACACGTGACGTCATGTCATGAGATAATGTCAATAAGTAAACGATGAATTTGAAAATACTCCGCCTTTCTTTTGAAAAATACTACTAAATTTAATTAATCGAGAATATTTTATCTGTAAACTGCGTGTAAAATTGTTTTCTATCTATCTACTGTTCTCTATATTGTTGAACCAAATCAAACACAAATCAGTTATTGAATGTTAACATACACGAAACAAAAAAAAAAACAATAAAAATAAACATTTATCTTATCTTATATTATCTTACTAACATAATTTTAAGTAAACATTGTTACTAATCAACCTACTAAAAAAATATATGGATTTTTGTCTGATATAAATGAGTATTTAATTTAATTTAAATTTTAAAATGTAATATCTTCTAACTTCTTAACAAAATATCTGTACGCTATCACGGCAGATTTTTGTAGTCTCTGTGAGAACTTATTACCAACATCTTAAGTACCACCAAAAGTCTTACAAAAAAAAAAAATTCATTTCATTTCAAACAACGTATTTTTTTTAATAATAGTGATCATAATCCTAGGCCTTGCCATCTGTTGCAGATAATGTAAGCAGTGTTTATGTTTAGGTGTGTTTTAATCACTGCATAGAATAAAGAAAAGAAAATAGGTAGAAATCGTAACATCAAGTAATAATCTTGACAACAATATAATATAATTACTGATTTAATTAGACCAATTTAATATTAAAAACTTGAATCATTTTTCTTTCTTTTTGTTTTTCTTTTATAGTAGTTTATTACTACGAAGTAATTTTGTATTAGCCCATTGAATACCGAAATGTATGCAGAATTTTACCATCGTCGCCATTTGTGGTGTTCACTGCGTTAGGTGGGTGTCGTAAAAGGCGACTAAGGGATCTACCGGAGGATGGGCAGCAGCATACTCTGAGTACACACACTCAATCTTACTGCGTTCGCCAACCCGCCTGCCAAACGTGGCGATTATGGCAAGTCCCCCCATTTTGGGGGAGGCCTATGTCCAGCAGTGGACGATTATCGGCTAATATGATGATGATTGATGATGATGACTGCGTTAGGTGGGTAAATAATTACACAATATTATGTTATTAGTTAAGTTACACACGGCAACTGGTGGATGCAACGTCCGCTCGGTACGAGGAGTAGATTAGTATTGATGGCGGGAGTTGCCCCCACCACTTACAATGCATACATTTATTTAAGATCAATACAATAACTATTATTATCACTATACACTATTACTAAACGTAATATACATTTATAATTAATAATGTAAGAAATAATATCTATTTATTTAAATAGCAGAACACCACACAATCCATCCATCTTTTCTTTGGCCTTCCTCTCCTACCTCAGCCAACCACATTCATACTTAACACTCGTCTCGTTACGAGAGTCTCGTAGCATGACACTCGTCTCTCCGCATTACATGCCCATACTATAATCATAAAGGAGTGCTCAGACCCGCACGGGACGACCAAAAAAATATATATATTTATTGCCTTTCTCTTAAAGCGACTGCGAAGCGGGAGCATCTACCGCGCGGCGGTCGCTGCCCATATAATCTTATGGCGTCCCGCCAAGTCGCCCAAACCGACGCGACCACGACGCGGAAAGGGAGCGTCAGCGGTGCGGGAAGCGCGCGTCTAGTGTTCAGACGTATACAATATTACGCTCTCGTAACAAAATAAAATACAAATTTAAAATTTCAGTACTTACATTTTAGTTCTTGTTGGTAGTTTATGGTTCTTTTTGATAGATTGGGATCGTTTTTGGTAGTTTATGGTTCTTTTTGATAGATTGGGATCGTTTTTGGTAGTTTCTCGGTTCTTTTTAGAAATATTTGGATATTTTTGGTACTTTTGGTAGTTTTTGGTAATTTCTGGTAGATTTTGGTAGCAAAAACAACAAAAACCTAAAAACTACCAATAACAAAAGATCTTGGTAGGTTCTAGAAACTTCCAAAAAGTAATAAAAACTACCAAAGAGTACAAAAGTACTCTAGATATGTTAAAACGAAAATGACCTTACACAACAATAGTTAAAGAAGTGTTGCTTCAATGACTATTCATCAACAAATGAAGTTCGCTTCCCGCGTCGCAGTCGCGCCGGTTTGGAGGCCGAGTTTCGCGTCGTAGACTACGGCAGTCGCCCGGGTATGAGCACTGCTTTAGAGTATATTTTCTTTACCACAATAATCTATTATCCTGCAATTTTTCATAGGCGCTACTTTCAAACTTCCTTTAATATAGGTACTCATTATTTAGTATATAACTAATTAGTAGTATTTTGTAGTTAGGTATACCTTTCACATAAAAAAATATTTTTTTTCGATTACAAACTTACATTTTCTGTTAAAGCATCGACCATCGAACCGATGCAAGGGAGAACATAATTTTTCCCGCTACCAGTGCTGGCGTCTTTTATTTTCCTTGAGTTGAGACGCGCCTCGATATATAAGGTCTAACAAAATTAGGTGAAACTATTTTAAGGGGATGATCAGACCATCAAACTAAACAACTTTCTCTATGGGACCAATATCGAAATCGCGAAAAAAAAATCTGCTGTTCCATACAAACTGACTCTACCTAAATGTATGGGACAGCAGTTTTTTTTTACGCGATTTCAATATTGGTCCCATAGAGAAAGTTGTTCAGTTTGATGGTCTGATCAGGATGATCAGGACGATCAGCTTAAAATAGTTTCACCTAATTTTGTTAGACCTTATATACTTTTTTTATTTATTGTTTTAAGAAACCAACAGTCACTTAAAAAACATTAAATTTTGATTTTACAGACCTTAAGTTCCCTATATTATAATTAAGTTTAGTAATTTATTCATTTTTTTGCTAGATTAGTCACTTATATCTATATATTAATAGGGAATCCTCCGAAAGCTAGTCACAAAGAAAACAAGAATCAGTTCCAGATGGTCCAAACCAACCTTAGTGCTATCTGCATTAAGGTGGTTTCAGTCCATACAAAAGTTTGACGCACAATACGCGTAGACGGTATTAAAATAAGTAACTTTGTAGACATGGAAAAATAGTTTAGAAAAACTAGATGCCGCGACACATAAATAACATTTGCAATTTATAATATAATTACGAAGATATAAAGCTTCGAAATTTTTCATACAAAATTTTAAAAGCAAATATCTTCGTAATTATATTATAAATTGCAAATGTTATTTGTGACGCGGCATCTAGATTTTCTAAACTATTTTTCCATGTCTACAAAGTTACTTATTTTAATACCGTCTACGCGTATTGTGCGTCAAAGTTTTGAATAAAGAACAATGGGCAATTTTGTATGGACCCTGGGCCCAGTACTGTAGCACTTTCTTACCTACTTTAAATTAAAGACCAGAATAATACTATCATATTATTATTTAGCAGCATAACTGTAAAGCTTGAAATAAAAAAGTTA
This sequence comes from Agonopterix arenella, assembly GCA_927399405.1. Taxonomy (NCBI): domain Eukaryota; kingdom Metazoa; phylum Arthropoda; class Insecta; order Lepidoptera; family Depressariidae; genus Agonopterix; species Agonopterix arenella. The sequence continues at coordinate 14,528,336 of OV656708.1, read as the reverse complement.
CAGCCGTTTAAAAATTCAATCAATTACCTATCCGAATGCTAATATTTTTTTACCTAATAATGCCCATACAGTAGAAGAAAGAGCATATAGTACTGTGGGAGTTTGCCAAAACCAAACATAAACCGCCCAAGACCCACAACTAAACATCTAACGCCCAACACCCACCACCCACCAGGCTTCACCCAAAACCCACCACCCAACACCTGCCACACACCACCCAACGCCCACCTCCCAACACCCAACACCCACCACCCAACACCCAACACACACCACCCAACGCCCACCAGGCAACACCCACTAGCTAGCTAGCTCCTAGAGTACCATACTCTTTCTTCTACTGTATGGGCATTATTAGGTCAAAAAAATATAAGCATTCATATGGGTATAATTGAATTTTTAAACGGCTGTAACTTTTTTATGTAACGCGTTACAGTTATGCTGCCGTATAATAAAATGTTGGTATTATTCAGGCCTTTCATTAAACGTAGATAAAAAAGTGCTACAGTGCTGGGCCCATTCTGCCCCTTGTTCATTGACCCCTCTTCAACCACCTTAATGCTAGACGGTAGTGCAACCAAACTACTAATAAATAAAATGAATAAATTTCAAATGTTGTGCTATTTCGAATCAAATTAAAGACTGAAAAATTTGTCTCGGGCGGGACAAGAACCCGCACTTGAAAAATTTCGTTCTCTGGGTAGTGGGCTAGGTGGCGAAATAGGATAACGCAGTTCCCCGTTTTGGAAAAGTGCGGGTTCAAGTCCCGCCCGAGACAAATTTTTCAATATTTAATTTGAATGAATAAATTGTTTCTGAAATGAAGGAAAAAACTTTGCATTACTTATTCTTTTATTTTTAGCCTAACTTAAGTCTTCGGAGCCATTTCACGTAGCCATCTATCGAGGCATTACACTAAGTACATTTAAACTAGCTGTCAGAGAATGCCCCTTTCCAAAATACAAAAACAATCCTATACAAAAAATAAGAAAAAATTTACAAAATTTAAAGACAATTTTATTTTGTTATTATTACATTTACTTGAGAAAATAAAATATTCAAATAGAAAGATAAGCACATAATATTTACTCATCAGGTATCAATAGTTATGGCTCGTTAAAGATAATTTTTTGAAGCATTCCAGAGAAAGATCAAAGATATCAACATCACAAAGTTTTTCGTTGTATAATTTACATGCACGTCTAATAAAACTATTACATAGCAAGTGAACAACGGTTTCTTGCGACAAGTACGTTCACGCCTACGAGGTACACGGATAGATAATATCTTGTAATAGTGCGGGGACATTGATGATGTTACGGATAATGTTATAAAGAATAACAGCATCAAAATAGTTACAACGGTGACACCACTTTATGTCTTAATACTTACGATATCGATATAGCTCGGGAGAAACTTTGCCGAATGTTTGAAAAATATTAGTTATTTGGTCTACTTTCAACCTGATAGTGTAGTCCAGTTTTCTTGGAATTTTATCGCCATAGTCCTAAAAACAAAAATGTCTAAAGCTATTTCCAAAACAGTAAAATTTGTAAGTAAATAAAATAATTAGAACCTACCAAGCACGTATTCAGACTTTTGTTTTGGGGGAATAAATCCCACCTACTGGATACGTACCTGGAACCAACCTACGTAAGTGGTGCTTGGAGCACACTTACTAGACGTCAAACCTTTTTTAGAGAAGTCCAGTGGCGATGGTTCGATCCCCGTCCCGACCGACTCGTACCAATGAGTTTTCGGAATTTATGTACGATTTGTAACACCACTGGCTTTTCGGTAAAGAAAAACATCTTGAGGAAACCTGCGTGCTTCAATTTCGATTATTGTACCTACTGTCCATTATAAGTGGCGACGGGCTCACTCCCCGTCACACTAGACAGAGTTTCGGTACTAGTGAAACGTGGATGTTCTGAGGTTTGAGAATATCTCTGACTACACCCCCTCGGGGAATATAGTCGTGAGCATATGCTATCTTTTTTTGAAGCTACCACACCGCGTCGGAACGTGTTGTCGCTGTACAGAAGATGCGGCCAGAAACTATACAACATAGCATAAGCATATGCTCAGGACTATATTCCCCGAGGGGGTAGTCAGAGATATTCTGAAACCTCAGAACATCCACGTCTCACTAGTACCGAAATTCTGTCCAGTGTGACGGGGAGTGAGCCCGTCGCCACTTGTATTGGACAGTGGGTACAATATATGCCTCGAAATTGAAGCATGCAGGTTTCCTCACGATGTTTTCCTTCACCGAAAAGCCAATGGTGTTACAAATCGTACATAAGATCCGAAAAACTCATTGGTACGAGTCGGCCTGGACGGGGATCGAACCATCGCCTCCTGCACGGCAGGCAAGGTTAATCGCCACTGGACTACCACGGCACTATACAACATAACACGATTTAATACTAAGTATAAAAGGTCTAACAAAAATAGCTGAAACTATTTTAAGGGGATGGTCAGACCACCAAACTGAGCAACTTTCTCTACGGGATCAATATCGAATTAGCGAAAAAAAATCAACTGTCCCACACAAAGCTGCAAACATAACTCGACTCAAATGTATGGGACAGCTGATTATTATTTCGCGAATTCGATATTGTTCCATAGAGAAAGTTGTTCAGTTTGATGGTCTGATCATCCTCTTAAAATAGTTTCAGCTAATTTTGTCAGACCTTATACAGGGTGTAAGTGACAGCCTAGCAAATACTGAAAAGGTGAACTCAGACCATCAAACTGAACAACTTTCACTATGGAGCCTACCTCAGGCAAAAAATTTGCTGTCCCATACATTTTAGTCGTGTAGGTACAGCAGTTTTGTATGGGACAGCAGATTTTTATCGCGTTTCCTGTGGTAAGCTCCAGGACCCCCCCCCCCCCCCACACACGAAATCCGAATATTTGTATGGAAAAGCATACAGCACTTACTTTTTCATTGTTTTTCTATGAATATCCCCTCCTCCCCGAAAATTAAATGTCCCCCCCCCCCCGAAACTAGAGTCTGGGTACGTGCTTGACCTAAGTATCTAAAAAATTAATAAAGAACTAGAAATCTTACCTTAAATATGATAATGGCTTCATTTATCTCAATATGTGCCAAAAAATCATTTAGTTCGGAATCATTTGTAATTCCATAGTAACCTATAATTAAATAAATTAGGTACTTATTAGCTTATTACCCAGGTATTTTTATTTATTAATTACCTATAATTCTTCCTTAATGACATCAAACAAAGCATACCTACAAGCAACTAAAGACTTATCTGTATTTTTAAACTTTGGATAAGCGAGAGAAAGAGCGGGCAAAAGACAGTCGTTTTTAGCCGAGAGCTGAGTCGCTCTATCTACTGAGCATGAAAATAGAAAATATATATCAAAACATATTGATATAATAAACAAATAATAATATAATATTGAGATTGGGTTTTTCTAAGCGTCATATTATCATGAAGTACTAACACTAGGAGTATGATTTACGGATATGTGTAAAATGAACATATAATTGAAGTTTTGATTAGAGCCAAAACACGATTAAGACACATTTTCTCGACAGAAAAACAAGCCAAAGTAGCCTCCGTTTTTATCGATAAACGCTTGGAACTGCTAAACGGTGAATAATATAAACACGAGACTTGATTTAAAAAAAATATTGATATTTTACAAATTTTGATTAGAGCGGACTTACATAAATAGTACAATCACAATTAAATAAAGTTTGTTTTACGCTTGCGTCGTTTCAGGGGCGCGCTCCGCCCCATCTCTTTCTCTCGCATCAGGCAGTAATATAAGCTATCACACGCCCATTTCGCTTCAATTATTTTTCGACATAGGCCCTTAAGCAAATTTGAGCATCAAAATCTAGTACCTATATCCTTTATTCAACTTATACAGGGTCATTATAAGTTGCATTACTTTAAGGGGTTGCTTGGTGTGCCATAATACCTAAATGAAATAAAAATAAATAAAAAAGTTTTAAAGTACAGAAAGAACATCTTACTTAAATAAATGAATAAGCATGTAATTGTGCGTAGGTTGGCATAGGTATGAATGAATAGGTTAGATTAACAGATCATGATATTGCAAATAGAAGGTGTTTTTTCTTACCTTTCTTGTGATCCTTGGACACTGTTTGGAATTAAAAAATGTTATGTGAGTACATCATTACCAGAGATCGGGTATTCTGATGCATAATATTAATCTAATGTTAATTTTTAGTTATGAAATTATAGAAGCGGCTTCTTAATACAGAGTGTTACAAAAATACAAATAAACATTTAAGGGGGTGGTTTAGACCATGAAACTGAACAACTTTCACTATGGGACCAATATCAAAATCGCGAAAAAAAGCAGATGTTCCATACTAAACTACAAATCTACTAGAGCTGGTTGACAGGCTGGATGGGAGAGCTGATTTTTTTTTTCGCGATTTCGGTGTTGGTCTCATAGTGAAAGTTGTTCAGTTTGATTGTCTAAACCACCCCCTTCAAAGTTTAAAATTTTTATTTTTACGTTTGTAGCACCCTGTATAATATATATTTTTTAAATAAATTACTGGATGCCAGGAAATCCGGGAATGCATAACTGCATCCGCAAAGTAGGCATGGAAGCGATTTTTTAAATCGTTTTTTTTTCGATAAAATAAATCCCGGCATGCAGGGATCCGGGAATGCACAATATAATCAGATGCATGGTATTGAAGCGACTTCTTAAAATGATTTATCAAACAAATATTTTTTTTGATATAAAAGTGTATTCCATAATAGCCAACACCTTACCTTAACTTAAGGCGGTTTCAGTCCATACAAAAGTTTGACGCACAATACGCGTAGACGGAATTAGCAAAAGTAATATTTCATACATGGAAAAATAGTTTAGAAAATCTAGTTGCCGCGTCACAAATAACATTTGCAATTTATATTATAATTACGAATATAAAGCTTTTAAAATTTTGTATGAAAAATTTCAAAGCTTTATATCTTCGTAATTATTTTATAAATTGCAAATATTATTTGTTACGCGGCATCTAGATTTTCAAAACTATTTTTCCATATATAAAAAGTTACTTATATTAATACCGTCTACGCGTATTGTGCGTCAAAGTTTTGTAAAAAATTGACCCCTCTGCAACCACCTTAAGGTAGGTAAATATAATATACATCCAATTACATTGTGATATCTAATTATTATTTATGTAGGTATATGAAAAAAAAACGTAGGTATACCTACCTACTGATAAACTCCATACGTACTGTACTCCATTACGGCATTACCATGAGTTTATACTCTAATAATTTTACTGTAGTTTATTAGTTATTACCGTACAGCGCTCCTAGTGATTACGTTGAGAACTAATTCTGTCATACAAAATTGGCGACGCAGCTACAGTAGTAACGTAAAGTGAAAACTCATGGTAGGCCTACTGTTTATGTCACTTTCGAATGTGAATTAGGTCCACCAGACACAGACGGAATTGCGATCCGGAATCCTGATTCAGGATTCAGTATTGTCAAATATGGTTTAAAAAAAAACTAGAGTGCCGTTTAAAAATGCCTAAAATATAATGTATAAAACGCCAAAAGAATGAAAATTGCATTTTTGAATACGATACAAACAATTTCTATACATGATAATTCCTATCATGTGATGAGGTCATGAACTTATGACGTTACGTATGATTTGTATATTGTATTTTAATATTATGCAACTATATCAAAAGGCTATCGATAGTTTTAACATTAGAGATAATCTGCATACAAAATAGCATGAACCATTATCACACAAGCTATTTTTAAGCGTAGGCGATTTCACAACTATACAGCAACGACGTCGCAACTGTACCGTCACGATACGGTATCGTTCCATCAACGCCTACGCTCAAAAATCTAGTGAAAAAGTATCTGAAAGCGGCAACACTCCATACGGAACTTATTCCGGATGTATGTGGTGGGCCTTAAAACTTGTGATGCTTGCTCCACACGCTTGCGCGAGCTTAGGCATGGCCGCTGTACATTGACGCTTCTATAAAGTAAACTAGTAATAATAACTTTACAGACGAGTCGATGAACAGCGGATAGCAGAACGGTCGATAAGCACGCGCAAGCGTGTGGAGGTAGCATAACGCAGTCCACCTTAATTATGAGGGCCTTGCACATGCTGAAACTAAATGACTCTACCAGCAGATTTTGCAAAGAGGACGATGGAAACTCCTTCGCATATTTTTTATGAATTTAGCCCATTGATGTACAAACGAAGTATCCATCTGGGTAGACAGGTTATAGCGCCAGCTGCAATGACTTTTTATAAACTCATTGGCCAGCTGATATAGAAACCCTTCCTGTTAGAAATCTACTGCAGTTCCTGACTGCAGAGGGGATCAGTAGGGAACTGTAAAAGGGACTTTCACAAAAGTTGTGTGTTTTCGCCGGTTCTGCCGCAATGACGTCACCCCAGGAGGGCCCCACCCGCTGTAGAAACGGCGGTCGTTTATGATAAAATAAAATATCTTGGACATTGTCACACAAAGAAAAAGAAAAAAAAAGTAAAAAGATAAAGTAAGAAGTACATAGTAAATTGAGTAGATTTTTTTTAATTATGATGTTGGGATTTTTTTATTGAATGAATAATAAAATAAGATAAGCCTATGGACAAATAAAACTTAGGCATCCCAACATATCGACAAATAATATGTTACGTTTAATATTTTAAAGACTATAATTATAGTTACATATTTAGTACATACTAGTTACATACTAACTTATCTAGAAATGGTCCACAACAACACTTTGATTCAAGCATCTCTTCATCATGTGGATCTGCTGGAGGTTAGTAAAAAAATGCTACTCTATTGTTTCTTAAACGACCGCCGTTTGTACATCACGGAATTGACGTCATTAGTCTACAATGTACAATCATTAGGCAACCACCGCCCGGGCCCCTCCTGCCGCTGACTCAGTAGTGTGTTTTTGCCGGTTCTGCCGCAATGACGTCACCCGGGAGACATCATTGCGGCAGAACCGGCGAAAACACACTACTCACAAAAGACCATCGCTGGTCGCAGTGACAGGCATGTGTCTGTTAAGGCCCTCAACTCTCAACAATAATGATATTAAGGGTGAAGCCTCATCTGGTCGCACGGAATCGCATTTTTTCACGCTCTATCCTTTTCGGTCGCTCAGGAACGTCATTTGCTAGAGCGAGAAAGGTCGCAGCACTGCCGGTGCTGCCGCGTGCGATCGCATTCCCGCTTTCTTTCTCGCTCTAGCAAATGACGATCCTGGGTGACAAAAAAGGATGGAGCGTGGAAATATGCGATTCCATGCGGCCAGATGAGGCTCAACCCTAAATGGGGGGCATACTAGCTGCGCCTTCCGGACGAGGTCGCCACTAGATACACAAATGTGTCAAGCAATTATAGTTTTTTAATTTCGGTATTTATGCCGATCACTGAAAATTCCTAAAAAAAGTTTTCTCGACCTACCGGAGAAGCTGTTAAGTCGTGGCAGGTTTAATTTCTTCCCGGCAGCATCCATTAGGGTCCTGGTAATCTCGTTGTCCGGGGTGTACATTATCATTGGGGTTATGATGCCTTCTTTGCCGGCCAGTGGGACCGATTTCTGTATTAAAAGTATTTTTTTAATAGGTACGAATATCATCTATACTATAGATGATATTCGTATATGAGTAGGTACTTATAGATAGGTACCTATAGAATCTATAGGTACCTATCTATAAGTACTGACTGATAGGTACCTATAGAATCTATAGGTACCTATCTATAAGTACCTACTCATAAAACAGTTCCGTGACTGACTGACAGACAATTAACACATTTATGAAGATAAAAACATGAAACTTGGAATACTTATTTATTCTACTGTAGTATTGATTTTTCTGAAATCGACCCCTGAAGGGGTTTTTCAAACTCCACGCGATCGAATCGTTAGCCCCTAGACTAGGTAAAACGACCACGTCAAACCCCCTGTATCTTTTATTTTCTCCAAAATATTATGATGCACTTTGTACACCATGTATGTGGACTCTTGGACGAGATGCCATATGTTTTGCCCAGTGTCCTTTCATATATCAATTAACTTTCCCTCATCCTTTTTAATAAAATAACATTTCAACTAGCTTACCTCAATGCAAACGTTTGTCACATCTGACTGCGAAAAAATCGGCTGCGGGCTTAAGCATTCCCAAAGTATAAACAGAGCCAAAAACCACATTACTGGAAAAAACCACTCAGCCAGAGTATTTTTATACCGCCTCTTTCGCACTGTAAAGTGTTTCCACATCAATGTTACAAAAGTTCCTGCCATTTTTTAAACTTAAAATTTCACTCAAAGTCTGTTGTGTAGATTTTATTTCATTACAAATGGCACGTTACTAGTTGTCCTGGTCACATTACGTAGGTAAATTGTTTCAACGCTTAACCATCTGTGAAATGGCATCATTTTGATAGATTAGACGGCGGGCGGTAATATCAAGTCGTTTACCTACCCGTTCAACTAATTAAAACTTCAGTGTCATAAGTCATCTAACCTAAACTATTATAAAACTGTAACAGGAAGTTTGTCTGTACATTGAAGATATTAACAAAAAAAAAAGTTACGATACGGTTTTTAGGTATTCCTGATTCCATATCACCAATTTTTGGATACACTATTATAAAACTGTAACAGGAAGTTTGTCTGTACATTGAAGACATTAACAACAAAAAAAGTAAATCTGTAACAGGAAGTTTGTCTGTACATTGAAGATATTAACAAAAAAAAAAGTTACGATATGGTTTGTAGGTATCCCTGATTCCATATCACCAATTTTTGGATTTTTTGTCTGTCTGTTTGTTTGTGTGTTTGTTTGAACGAGCATCACTCAAAAACTACTGAACCGATTTTGATGAAACTTTTTTGTTTGATAGCTTCTTATTTGATTTAAAATCTGGTATATAATTTGTGCGGACAAAGTCGCGGGTGAACGCTCGTAACTCATAAAATAATACAATGAATTGCTATAAGACGCCAAGAAACTTTAGACGGCCGACCCCTATCCTGGTGGGTTATTAGCTCCATAATTAGCTGGCAAAAAACTTGACTGCGTGACACCCCTCACCCTCTCCCAATTAGTCAAGATGTTTCCCACGTAGTGTAGGAGGGTGACTAGGAACCTCAATAAATTCCTAGCGAGGTAATAAACCAAATTTGCTTTCCTATCCAATCGGTTTTGACTCTTAGGTCAGTGTAACACAGTAAACTTGGTCGGCAGCCTGATATATTGGCAAATTTGACCACCATATTTTGGCCAGCACAACCTATAAAGATATCTGATGGCCAACCAAGTTTACTTTGTTAGAGTTAAGACCAATTGGATAAATAAACAGTATATAATCGATGGGATTTGGTGCCATCTCATGCTTCCTCCACACGCACACGCAAGCTTAGGCGAGCCCGCTGATCATCGACTAGTCTTATAAACTAAGTACAGTAGTACCAGGTTTATAAGTCTCACCTATGTCAAAGAATACATATACTAACGTAAAAAGAAGCGACACTGACGTTTGTGTGCCGTAAAAGACCTCGCGGCTATAAGTGGGTGTCGGGGGCGCGAGAGCGGGGCGCGCGAGGTGTGGAAAGGCGACCGCGGTTTGCCTAGTTGAATGGTCCCTCGCCGCGCCGTCTCAGCTCGAAATTCGAATCAATTGACTTAACGTACGCAACTTTATTTTTAATATCTTCCAAGTACAGACACACTTCTGGTAAGCACTAATTGGTAGGTAACTGTAGGTACTGCAACTAAATGATAAATTAGGTGGTCTATTTTTTGTTACAAGCTTTCATTTAAATTGGAATGTTTGTAGCTTAGTTTCATTGTTTAGATCAAATCTTGCAAGTCGAATTTAACCCACTTTCAGCGGTCGGATTGACTTGAATTTTAGTACATACTTATACATGTTACACCTACTTGTGAACGCTATGTGGTAAATATATTTTAAACCTTACATAAATAAACATCTTTTATTTAGTGATTATTATTTCCTTGTGCCGCGGTAGCTAAACCGCCAGGCGCCAACCCTATGCGTCAGTCGCGGCATTACAAGGTCACCGGCGGCGCCCGAGTTACACCGACAGGCCGCTGTCGCCCCTGTGCCTATGTACACACGGCGACACATCAAGCTATACAAAACCAACATAAGCTGGCCGCGCGTAGGTGAGTAGCGTATAGCGTCAAGCGGCCAGCTTATGTTGGTTTTGTATAGCTTGATGTGTCGCCGTGCGTACCTGCTTAGTTGAAAAATTTTAAAAGCGCGCGAAATTATGTTGACCAATCACCGCGAAATTATAGTGACACCTTGCCGCCATTGGCTTATTGCTTTCGCGCCCATTTCGCTGCCGAAGCATCCATAAGCCTGCTATTTGAGTTGGAGCTAGATAGAGATTACCCGATTTTGCACTTCTCTGCGCAAACGAAGATTGACGAGCGGAATTATTTTCCTGGTCGTATTGTACCTAGTTACTTGAAACTATATAGTTTACAACGGGCTCGCCTGGGCTCGCGCGAGCTTGTGGGGGGGGGGGGGGGGGGGGGTAGCATTAGTGAGGTTACCCAATATTACAGGGTGTGACAGAAGTAAAAATAAAAATTGAAAACTTTTAAATTGTGGTTAAGACCAACAAACTGAACAACTTTCACTATGGAACCAACATCGAATTCGCGAAAAAAATAATCTTTTGTCCCATAAATTTAGCTCGAGTAGATCTGTAGTTTAGTATGGAACATTGCAAACGCATCGCATATCTTGGCGATTATGGCAAATCTCATCATTTTGGGGAGGCATATGTCCAGCAGTGGACGTCTATTGGCTGATATGATGATGATGATGATGAAACATCAGATTTTTTTTCGCGATTTCGATATTGGTCCCATAGTGAAAGTTTTTTAGTTTGATGGTCTTAACCACCCCCTTGAATGTTTATTGCAAACTGCCTCCGTGGTCCAATGGTTAAGAGCATTGGCTCTCGACACGGAGGTCGTGGGTTCGATTCCCACGGGGGACACCTAGTGATATGTCACTTTGTGCGTTTTTCCCCAGTTGGTTAGGACATTGCAGGCTGAATTACCTGATTGTCTGAAAAGAAAAATAATTCCGTGCTTCGGATGGCACATTAAGCCGTTGGTCCCGCTGGTGGTAGTAGTCGTTACATTAAAACCACGTCAGAGGCCGTAAGGCGGTCTGAAAAAACTCTGACACCAGGGCTCTGCCCACGCGATAAGAAGAAGAATGTTTATTTGCATTTTTGTAACACCCTGTATACAAAACCCACACGTAACTAAACTTTGTAACTATCTGATACGATCTGCAGGCCTCGCATGCCACCCCCGAGAAAACGATAAAAATCGAGATGTGCCTCCATCTTTATTATTTTACGAACGCGCGCATGACGTTTCTCGTTTAAACGCTTTGTCGTCGTGGTTGGGATGCGAGCCCTGTGTATCAAATCGATAATGGTGTTTTTTTTTGGAAGTTCTTGACGATTGCTTCTGAATATTTTTATAATCTATTTGAGACAACGGATGTGATGATAAAGTAGAAATAAAATAAAAGTAAAGTAAATGAATTTTTAGGGTTCTGTAGTCAAACAAAGAACCCTTATACTTTCTTTCATTCTGTCTGTCTGTCAAGGCGGGGCATACCCCTTAATTACTTGCTCATTATTTTTCATTAGTTGGATGGGTTGGGAAACACTGGATATTTAATAGCCGGGCTCCGTCTTATTTATTCTATTCTATTTTAAAAAATGGCTGCCATCTTGGTTGTAATGATTTTGCCAATGTCTAGTTTATTTAGCAAGAGTGCTTGACGTTGTACGCTAGTTTATGTATTTTGGTGACTTCAAGGATTGGTTTTCGAAAAGAACACTATCTTGAGCCACCACTGGAGATTCGTTGTAGGCCCGGGAGGGGGCAACCAACAATCGACGAGCGACGTGACTACCCAATAGCAGACCTACAACGCGACACCGCCGTCTTATTTAATGAAATTGGACCACTGAATGGCACTGACACTGAAATTGTACAGCAATATTTGATTTAAATGTACGAGTACATTTGAATGCCTTCGCACTGCACTTTGCACTTTGCTGTTGTAGAAATCAATACGATGTTTTCAGTGTTGCCACTTCACATTTTGAATAGGTGCTATTTGGCAGGCCGAAAAGGACTAGAAAGTACTAAAGTAGCCGGTGGTAAAAAGGGCTAGAGAAAACTTCATCATCATCAGCCTATCATCGTCCACTGCTGAACATAGGCCTCTCCCAAGGCGCGCCACAAAACTCTGTCCTCGGCCTTCCTCATCCAGTCGCTCCCCGCTATCGTTTTTAGGTCGTCACACTTCGCCTACTTCGCGGTCTCCACTCAAGAACTCTGACCAGATATGACCAGCCCATTGCCACTTCAGCTTGCTAATTTTCTGAGCTATGTCAACCACTTTCGTTCTCTGACGTATCACTTCATTTCTGATGTGATCTCTCAGAGAAACATCGAGCAGCTCTCTCCATAGCTCGCTGAGCGACCTTGAATTGATGAACTAGTCCTATCGTCAGGGTCCATGTTTCCGCACCAAAAGTCTGGCAGGACGCAATGATCGAACACCTTCGTTTTGAGGCATTGTGGTAGAGCCGAGGAAAATATATGGCGGAGTTTCCCGAAAGCAGCCCAACCAAGTTGGATGTGCCTAGCGGCCTCCTTGTCGAAGTTGTTTCTACCTAGTCTTATAGTCTGTCCAAGGTAGATATAGGCACAACTTCTATCGCCGCCTCAAAAACGAAACAAAAAGAGAAAACTGGGTAGATTTAAGTATTCATACTGGGTGTAAAGGATAGCTGGGAATATACAGAAAAGCTGAATTCAGACCATTAGGTATTCAAAAGTCAAAAATCTTAACTTAACAATTTTCACCGAATGTCTTCGAAACGGCTTAGGCGGTACGAGTTTACCACTTGAACAAAATTTATATATTTTAGGCGGCATCCCGTCCGCGGTTTGCAAAAACTATCAATTCAATCAAATATTCTTTATTTTAGACCAAAATATAAACAGTAAAATACAGAGAAAAAATACAAGAGGCACAAAATAAGGCGGTGTTAACGCTAAGAAGCGATTTCTTCCAGACAACCTAAGAAACGGTAAGGAACTATTCGTAAGTATAAGAAAGTTGTAACGCCAACTCCGAATGATATTTACCAGACTTGTTCAAATCTCCGATGGCACTAAGTGCCCAGTCATTTTACGGTTTTAGCCGGAACTAATTAATAATTGATTTTTTTTTCGGTATTATATTGAAGAGCCAATTTGAGCCCAGAAATGTACGAAAATAAAAAAAAAATCACGTCAGCAACAGTTCCAATTTTAAAATTTAGCTATAATCTCGTTCTAAAAAACCTGATGGTATTTTTTTTGCGCATATTTAAGGCTTTACCAGAGTATACATACTTCAAACATGGTGTACATATTTATGTCTAGTTAGAAGGTTTTGAAAAATACATTCGTATTTTCTAATAAATACCTCATTTTTAAAATCTTAATGCTCAAAAAATTTTATTGCTCAAAAATAATTTATATTGTTAAATCTAAGTCAAATTTTTTTAAATATGTTTTAAGATAGTCTTTTTGTCACTAAATGGTGGCGGTTACAGTTTAAAAGTCCAATTAATAATTACTCCTTACCCTGCGTAACAAAAGTCCGTAAAATGATTGGGCTAAAGGAACTATTTTTGTTTGTAAAGTCGTTACTGAAATTATATGGTTTTCAAAACTAAAAATGTAAAAGCTAGCGTGATGTCAAGCATGCATGCCTTCCTAACAGGTAAAAAAACATTTTTTTCGTAAACTACAATACTAATCATCATATTGTGTCTTTGACTACTTATATGAGGACTAGTTACACGTGTAATTCTACTAACAAACATTTCTGCAACTTTTTGCGGGGGGGCGAGGTAACATGGAATCTGCAACTTTGGATTTTATTCCCCATAACTTTAGATTCTAATTTTGAATGATAAAAAACATGAAAAGTACTTTCGTGTGAAACCCAAACGTTCTAAGTTCGAAATTATTGTTTCGCAATTATAGGCTGTCTCGTTTAGAGATAAGGTATAAAATTGAATGTAAATGCACATGATCAAATTGATCTTATACCGTGGCAGAGGGGAAATGCTACCGCAAGGCTAGTCCTTATAATAAATAGTCAAAGTATTGTGTCATTTTTTATCTTCTTGCTTGGATTTGGGGACGATTCCGAGGTCAAGGCGTTTCAGCCAGTCTTCTGTTGCCTAAACTGGAAAAGGCACTATTTAGGCATTATTTACTATTGAATGTAAGTAATCCTGATTACAGTTATGTGTACGCTATAGCTTGATGGATACGGGAACAAACGAGAAAAGCTAATGTAAAAAGGGCTAGATCTAGACCCAAATGAGCTAGCTAGCTGCTAGTTCTAATGCTATTGGCAACATTGGTTTTTATTAATAATATTTCCAATTCCAACGATATTGATCCGTTCGCCCTTTAAAATGTTGCCAGAATTACCCTTTACCACAGAATGAGTTACAAATGGTAGCACTTATACCCAAAAATGACCGTACATTTTACCTTACATTTTTTTTTCAGTAGCCTAATAAAACTTACCTTTTTATTAGGCTACTCTACTAAATATAGTTTTTCCAATAAAAAGAAATAAAACTTGAAATCACTTACCTTCAAGAGAACACGAAGTATTAAAATAATTTTTACTGTATTATTTTTTAACCAAGGCGCCACCAAAAGTCCTGGTTACTTGAATAAATGATTATATTATTATTAATGTTTATCAGGAAGGTATTTCACGGGCCGTAGCCCGAACCTTTGGAAGGCTTGCGTGGGGACACAGGTCCAACAAATAAAGGTCCCTTTGAGACATTTTCATCAAAATATGATGGAATGCACCAATTGTGGTCTATCTCTGAATGCATTATGTAAATGCACCAAAAGATATACCACGTTCGGTGCAGAGACTTTTGTAGAAAGGACAGAAAAACTACTAGGGTAATGTTATGGGGGTGAACTGGGTGGACCGGGAAATTATTATTATTATAAAAATACGTTAATTATTTATCTAAACTGTAGGAAGTCTAACTACATTGCGCTATCATGTACTGGCACCAACCTTTGTGGCTTTGTTCTATCAGCTATAGTCGAATACTTACGTTTTCCTTTTAAAAGGTCTAACAGGTAAAAAAACATTACCGTACCTGTATATTAAATTTGTATACACTACTCATACTACTACTACTTGTAAACACTACTCATACTACTACTTTTATACACTACTCAAGCAGTTAACTTGAATTTATTGTCGTTCCCAAATTTGTTTTACATAATAGACCAACCAGTATTTTTGTATCGAGCCCGGCATTGTAAATTTTCGTAATTTCGCGGTGCTGTTCATTGGGGGTCCATCCCTTTATGAATAAAATGTAAAAGGTTCATGTTGACAGTATCAGAAGAAAACAATGCAATTACTATTTTAAATGTATTTTTTTTAAATATACAACATCGTATTAACTATGTAATTAAATAAGTCTATGTGATTGAATATATAGTAATATTTGCACGATTCACTGCCGACTTCTCGTTTCTTTTAGTTCACATTGATTGTCAGTCTTTTCACTATAAAATAATTTTATTTGTGAACCAAATGTTATCGACACATGGATTAGGGATATAACATTTCGATATGTGAACCGATTTGCACTATTATTTTTAAATCAATACTCCAAGGGTCGAAGAAAATTTACTGATTTTCTTTCATGCTCTAATTTCAATTTGAATCGTAAATCAATGACGATTATGTTAGAAATCGATTGCTACTACGCACATTTGCGTCGACCATTGACTCACTGATCTAAAATAGGTTTCATTATTAAATGCGTCATTAAAAACTGATATTAAAATGTCGTAACAAATAATCCCTTATTCCCAAGGAGATTAAGGTAGGGACTGAGTGCTTCATATAAGGGAAACGGTCGAAAATTATTTCAGCGTTGCACCAACTGTGTGAGAAGCAAAAGCCAAATACATCGGTCCATGTCCAGTCATGTTTACCGATGTTCACCAAATTACAATAATAACACAGTATAACAAAGAGTATCTGGCACTACATACTCGTGCACTCCCTGCCCGCCACCAATTTTTACCTCACCCCGGCTTGTAGAAAGCGTTGCGTATATAAAAATGTAGGCACTGGGTATCGCACATGCTTACCGTTTCTTGTAAATTTTTCCCTTAAGGCTGCACCGAGCATATTGTGGTGCCCCGAATCGTATATTTTTTTATTTCATAACAATTAAACAATATTTCCAAAAAACAAGAATGTCACATTGTAGTCCTCGCTGATTTTCAATTTATCGGGTCACTGCGGATTTTTTAATAATGTTTGTAGTTATTATATTTAAAACCGCCAAAAGTGGCCACTTTTGATGATAATAGCTACAAGCATAAAACAAAATCCATAATGTTTCGATAAATTGAAAGCCAATCAGGACTACAACGTGACATTCTTATTTTTTTGGAAATGTTGTTTAATTGTTTAGAAATACAATAAAAAATACGATTGAGGGCAGCACAATAGGCTCGGTACCCACTTAAATAACATAACAGCTAAGTATCCAAGGTGTGGTAATACCATGATTATAACTCTTACCGAAGTACCTGCGCAGTTGACAAATTTTAAAAGCACCAAATGATATTGTCCAATCAGAATATGCAACGATCGCGCGTTTAAAATCCCATTCCGCTATTTGCTAATAGTTTTCGCGCGCTTGTCGCATGCGTCACAAAAGACCGTATTGAAAAAAACAATTTAAATATTTATTTGAATTGCATAAGGACTAATTTTAATCATCAACGAGAAACTCTTCTAGCAGTTTTCCGCTTAACCTGAGTTGACCTTGCGCAGTCAAATTTTGGACTTTTCATTATGAAGCACTCTCTCCCTACAATCTCCTTGCTTACACCATTTCCTTAGTTCACAATTTTCGGCCAACACTCGCGCGCTTCCTAACAGAATTAACAAAAGCGTTGCAAATGTTAAAGATACTATATTTACAATATTATTGCTCGACTTTTATCAGTAGGCCATATTGATTATTAATAGAATTTTTTGATAAAAAGAAAATTTAGATTGAAAAGTGTAAAAGTAAACTTAGTGTAAGTACGAGCTCATAAGATACTAGGGTCCGCCACACACATACGGAATTGCAATCAGGATTACGAATTCGTATGGATTTTCCGCCCTCCACAATTCCGTACAGAATGAGCGTTTTTCCATAGAAAAAGTATATGTCTAGAAAGAACCTCATGCTTCTACCGTATAAAACAATAGGGGCCAACTTTCTTAGGTTGGTGTGCGTGAGGCGCCATAAAAATTTTGTCTATGTGCGTGTATATGGATAGGGTTTAGTGGCCAGTACTGGTTGCAATTTTTTTCTACGCTTTCGTAGCTTCGACTGTCAATCTAGACATATAACTTATCCAAGTGTTTTTCTTTTCTTTTTTAATTTTAGTTCCTAAAAAACTCAAAGTATGGGATGTATATTGCTCCATAGAGACGTTCGTGAGATTCTTTCAAAATCATGTCAAGACTCTGCCTACCATTTTTTAAGGCCAAGGGATCGAGCCCATCCCTTCCTACCATGTCAGTAGTAAACAGTTTCAAATTTTCTATCAAAATGATTCGCAAATAATGAAATATTCCATCAAAAGATGCGTTGACATCTTTTCCCTCTTTATTATTTAAAAGAAACCCTTTATGAAATGTTGTCGATCGACCCCCTAGAAAACCAAAAGAAAAACGCTCATTGCGGAGCTGTCAAATCCGATACAAAATCACAATTCTGATTCAGAATTCCGGATTGCAATTCCGTATGTGTGTGGCGGACCTTAAGGACCTTCACTAGAGTTGAGGGCATCCTTATACTTGTATTCATAAACTCGCGACCACGATCCCTTTCGGGGCGGTCACAAACTTTGCTACAACTGCCACTTTTAAGCGTGCAAGTAGCAAGGCTGACTTTATTTTAATAAACTAAAGTTTTTTGTCACTTTAGTGTAGTTCTTTAGGAAAGATATTATCATCATCAGCTTATACAGGGTGAAATTGATATCATTAGCATCTTTTTAAACTAAGAGTCTACCCATCAAACTGAACAACTTTTACTATGGGAGCAAACCGATCGGAGCAAACAAAAAATCTGCTGTTCCATACTAAACAGCAATCTCGACGCGCGAGTTCGCGACTCAAATGTATGCAACAGCTGTTTTTTTTTGCTCCGATCAGTTTTCTCACATAGTAAAAGTTGTTCAGTTCGATGGGTAGACTCTTAGTTCTTCTATGGGCGTTAGTCCACCACGTGGATGTATATACAAGAATGTGCGTTACCCATTTTGAAGGTGATTCGGTATAGATAAGAAATTTAAAAAAAAAAACACCCATGGACTGCATTTCCAGACACAATAGAAAAATCTATTGTTCGTCGCGTAAATCTACGTTCCGGCAGTTCAATGATTAGGGAACTAAAATTAAGCGTTTTACAACATACAATGTATGTTTTATCATTAGAAAGAGTAGCAGATTTAACAAGTTTTAAGGTTTTATATGTTAGAAAACAGCTACCTCTTAAACCAGTCATCCTTCTACACCAACTTTAATGGACGTCCTCAACTCTCTAAGGTCCAACACTTCCGTTCACACTGTGCAAGTCACGAACCACGGTCGCTGCAGTACATACCTCTCACAGGCCTAGCCCATTGTCCTGTTCTCAAGCTAAAAACTACAAACTATTATGGGATATTTTATACAAACTGGGAACCATAGAAAAACGGCATAATAATTATAGAATCTTGGGATTTGAGTTTGAGTTGTCAGAAAATCGTAACAGACCATGCCGGTATTCAGGATATGAAGGAACCAGATCAGGATTGAACCGAGATTCATATCCAAACTTGCTTTGCGATTCGTCCCAATAAGCTATTTGCGCCTTTACTGCAATAACGCCATGAATTAATTTTGCTTATACAACGTGTTAATAAATTAGCGCAAAACCTCATACACCCCAAC
Organism: Agonopterix arenella; assembly: GCA_927399405.1. Lineage (NCBI taxonomy): Eukaryota > Metazoa > Arthropoda > Insecta > Lepidoptera > Depressariidae > Agonopterix > Agonopterix arenella. Next base: position 14,509,168 of record OV656708.1, on the reverse strand, counting down.
TGATTTATAACAAAATAATTAGATTGAAACAATAATTTCATTATTTTGATACTTCAAATTTAAAGTTATTCGCATTTTAAGTTTTGTGGCAAAAATGATTTGTTATCATTTCAGCAATGAATGAAAGCGCTAACGTACTCATGGATACATTTTAATAATCTTGTTTTGGCAGTAAGTAGGGTGAGTGTGCCCGTGCGGTAGGTTGATATCGGGTTCAGTAAATTTTAATTTTACAAACAAATTATTTAATGTTTAGAAAAAAAATACCCATGTTGAAACCATGATAATTCGATTCTGCTCTCGATTCTAAACAAACTACTTTCTAGTTTTGCGTTAATTCATTAACACGTTGTATACTTTGCTGTCACCTGAGGATTCTTAAAAAAGATCATAGCTTTTAGCCGCATATAGAAATATGATCACATTACAAGCAGCGAACGCGTTCCGGGTCTCGCACCAAACAATCTGAGTATGTCAAAAGTCAGGTATGCATTTATACATGCGACTTATTAAAAATTTCGTATTAAGTATGGCAAAAGTCTGTAACAGCCTATCATTCCGAAAATACCTAAGCGTTTAACAGGTGCCACGAAATCTGTTTTCCTAGTTTTACCTACAAGGTATCTGTGACATAGGAATTTCTACCTTACAATGTTATTTTAAAGTCCATTATCTAGTGTTTTCGGCGCTGTCGGTGGTTTTCTGTTGGGGCGTTGGTTTGGATGCTTCGATGCGCTTTCTTAACGGTGTGTTGTACTCCCAGCCTTCCTCGCCTTTTGGACTGAAGAGCTGGAAAGATTATTTTATTTATTTTATTCATTTTAGGAAAACTTACGGACTAATTACAGGATAGTAGGGTATCAACATTTTTATAAAACAACATTGCCAACTAAAAGTTTCCACAGATATATATCATTCGTTTTACATACGTTTGTGTGTAAAAAAAATACAAATTTGAATCAATAAAGTAATAAAAAGTTACATTACATACAAGAAGCTCCAAGTTTGCTGGTACTTCGAACCATCCACAAAAGAAAAGGAATTATACAATGTGTTAATGAATTAGATTTGTAGATGAAAGGAATAATTTGAAACTGATTACACAAAACAATGGACTAAGCTTCAATATTTTTGAGAAAAGTACAGAACTATGGATCGTAGTGATAATTCAAGTACATTGATTCAAAATAGTTCATAGCTCATTATACAGAGCTTTGTTGCTCCAAGTTTGTTTGAAAATAGTATCATAAATGAGTTAATCAGATAACACTGACACAATTTATGTCTGAAATTAGCCTGACAATGGATTAGAATTATTTGTGTTTTTAAGTAGAGATCACGAATTGACAAACATGATATATATCGTCCAAGCCTCCAGCCCGCTGGACTGATGAAGGTAGCTACCGGTTTTAGTTCATCAGTCCAGCGGTAGCGGAAGAGGAAAGTCGATAAGCATAAGAATGTTTACTCGATTCATCCGGACTTTCGTGAAGCTTTACTAAGGGTAAAATATAAAGTCGGCGTGGTCGCGCAGCTTGGCGGCGTCGCGCTGGGCCTGCTCGACGGCGCGCTTGGCGGCGGTAGGTCTAGTGTCGGTACCTGTGTGAGCCACTTCTCGGCGGCGTGGTCGCGCAGCTTGGCGGCGTCGCGCTGGGCCTGCTCGACGGCGCGCTTGGCGGCGGTGGGTCTAGTGTCGGTACCTGTGTGAGCCACTTCTCGGCGGCGTGGTCGCGCAGCTTGGCGGCGTCGCGCTGGGCCTGCTCGACGGCGCGCTTGGCGGCGGTGGCGGCGTCGCAGTCGGCGGCGTGGAGCGCGCAGGTGACGTGGCGCCACACGCGGCGCGACTCGTGCGGCTGCTGCCGGATGATCGGCGCCACGCGCTTGCGCCGAGGCTTCATGTTGCACACTTCGAATAGCACCTCCGAGCGCTGGGGGAATTTGTTAAACGTTATTTCGTTTGCATCAAAGATTAAGTGGCAGTAGGTCTAGCATTCCACTCCAAGAAAACGATCGAGAAAAATCGAGATGTGTCTCCAGTTTTGTTTCTTTACGTATGTCAAAAGGAGCGCGCATGACGTTTTTCTCGTTTTGTCGATTTGTCATGGGATGGATGACGTAAACTGTGTGATAACATTTTTTTTTCAAAACAGTTTCTTTTTATTAGAAAGTTTGTTACTCAGCCGAAAAATCCAGCACAGTTTCGCAAGCCGATTACAAAATAAAACATTTTAAAATGTAATATAACCCCCTTTTAATCATTTTGACTCATCATCATCTTCCTACCCTTATCAATCATTTTGCCTCAGTAACACTCAATTGAAAATTCAATTTCACCCAACACTGAGCAAAAAGTTCAACTCACCCCAGACTCTGTCCACCGGCCATCCACCCTGCTGTTCCACTCTCCCTGCGCAGTAAAGTACGGCTTCTTGTCGCTACTCGACAGCACTTCACAGGTCACCCTGTGCTTCTTACCGCCGTAAAACGGCTTGGTCAGGAACTCTATGTTAGCCTTGTGCCCTGTCTGTACGCATTCGATGCACACCGACCCGCCTAGCTCGATCCACGGCACTGTTAGTATTGATCTGGAATTAAAAAAATTTTGTAATTCCTTGTTCTCACCATCTCAACCCATATCAACACCCTGCCTTCGGAAAAGGCCTATGTTTTGCTGGGACCCATTTGCTGCTGTAGCATACAGTAAATTAAATGTTATTCTGTTGGTGCTGCATTGTAATCTTGTTTTGTGACTTGTATTGCAAACTGTAATTTTATGTATAGATAGGTATTTTACTTAAAAAACCGCAAAAATCTTAACTATCTAACTTATGTTCGAAATATGAACCGTTTGAGAGAAAACGGTGAATAAAAAGATCGTGAGGAAACCTGCATACGCTGAGGAAGAAATTATAATGCGTATGTGAAGTCTACCAAACAGCATTGGGCACGCATAGTGAACTGACGCCCATACACCGTCCTTGATAAGGCCTGTGCCCTGCCGTAAAACGTATAATATGATGTTGATAATGATAAGGATTTAAATTGAAGCATGTAGGTTTTCTCACTATGTTTTGCCTTACCAAAGAGCCAGAGCTTATAACTTATAAGCGATTACTGCGATTAGCGATACTACTGGCTCTTTGGTAAAGCAAAACATAGCGAGTTATCCTACATGCTTCAATTTAAATCATTGCTCGTCATCTATCATCGAGCGCAACGTTGCTCAAAACTATGACGATCCGGCTCGAAGGTCCAGAGCATTCTAAACCTCAATTAACGACATCGTCTTAGACGACTCAGTATACGTCACACGGTAAGTCAGAATAAATAAAAATATAGGTACCAACCTGCCATAACCATTAGGGAATGTCAAAGTATACTCCTCCCCAGTATCAAGAAGCGTGACTATACCCTTCCCGATGTTATGCACCCCGATGGATAAGCCGAGGAATTTGCTCTTAGTCCAGACCCAAGCCTCGAACTGTATGCGCTTATTCACGTGTTCCGCGTAGAACGCTGAGATGGGCGGGTGGTGGGAGACTTGCTCCGCTACGAAGGAGAGTTGATCCGGCGTGCACCACGGGACTGGACCGTCGCCTACTTCTTGCTGTTAATGTTGGAAGATAAATTGGATAAATAATCGTTGTATTTTCGACCGTAATCCAAGTAGCTTTAGTAACCATTTTAGATTGATTTTTTAAGATAGGTACAAATTTATTGATAATGTTGTCCTGTGGCCTCGGTTCGCGGTTAAAGCAGTAATTATAACCTCAAAATAATTAACCGTGTTATAGATGTAGAAATATTTCAGAGCACGAGGTGACCTTGCGTGACATTTTATTACTTTAACAATGGTAATAAAGTTCAAGATTAATTTAATCTAAATGTTTAAAAAAATCCATAAAAAATGAAGAGGCACTGCTTTCCAGTTTAATGTGGAAACAGAATATAAATGACAAATAAAAAAATGCAACAAATATTGAATTAAACCAAAATACCTACCAATTTACGCCTAAGGAAATAAAAGAATCACCCACCAGGTACGAGCTACCGCTCATAGTACATTTACTTTATTACATTAAATTTAGCTAAGCTCGCACGACCTACATAATTGTTGCAATAACTACTATAACTTCTTAGCATTTGGTGGAAACAATAAATCAGTGTACGTTCATCACTCGTTGGGTTTGGTTATTTAGCTCTCTTCGGAGTCACCACCCCTTCAGCATCCCTTAGCTTTATCTACTTACTTCAGCATTAGCTTACTGTGTGGTTCGTACCATACACACCATGCGATTATAATCTCGTATAAGTGCATATATGCATCTTCTGTAAAATTAAAGGCTTAACCTAGAGTGACATTAAAATTTAGTCTTTACATCATCGTTATGGGCTCAGTCGAAAGTTACGAGCATTTAACGTTTTCAAGAACCTACCTATTTAATCAGCAGCAAAAAGATGTATACACTTTTGTTCTACGTTGTCGTAGTACTAAAGAGTATACGTCTTTTTGCTGCTGACTGTACGAAGTCACGGGTACCTTTAGTACTAAATAAAAAAATAGTTCCAGTACCAATATTACCTTCTCGGTATTAGAAGCACTCTGATCGTTGTCAAGTTCCCAATGGCACCGGAACACTTCACCCAGTATGGGGTTGTAGGGTTTCTTGGCAACCTGCGACTTTCGACCGGCGTGGTATGAGCTCAGGTACCATCGGACGACCTGGATCATGCGGTCCCGGGGTGTTGGCTGATCTGCTATTCTGGAAGAGTAGGATTTATAATGAACCTATAGCTTTAATAACAAAATCGGTTCAGCTAAACGCGAGATAACAGCGGACAAACATACAGATCAAACTGAGAACCACCTTTTTAATTTTTTTTAAGTCGTTTAAAAAAAGGCTTTCGTGGTGACAAACTTTGATACAGATTGAATTCTTATAAACTACACAGAATTTATACAGGGTAAAAACTTAAATTTAAATGCGTTACATACATACTTCAGTCCATCAAACTGAACAACTTTTACTATGGCGGTCTGAAAAAACTCTGACACCAGGGCTTGCTAGATGCTGCCTACACGATAAGAAGAACTATGGGATCAACATTGAAATCTAAAAAAAAAGAAATCTGCTGTTTTATAGAAAATGACCAAAATGTATGAAAGAACAGATTTTTCTTTCGCGAAGGCCTTTGCCTAGCATTGGGATGAAATAGACAAATAAAAAACTATACTAAACTATAAATAAATAAAAAAAAAACTTATAATTTGTAGATAATGACGACGTAAATACTACTGAAAAAACTCTGACACCAGGGCTCTGCCCACACGATAAGAAAGAAAGAAAGAATACTAACTTGACAAACTGGTCCGGGTGTGCGAATGAGTCTGCGTACATCTCGAGCAGTGATCGCCTCTCTAAGATAAACGTCGGCAGCACAACCTGAAATATTACATTACCTAGTTTAGAACACTAACGTAGTGCGGGGACTTGCCACAGATGTCAACACCCACTAGATATAGCAACGAAGCTAACAGATGGCGATACCGTCACACATAGCCTGGCGGAAGATCTTTCCTTTTCAATGGATCCTCAGCAATTTTTCTTTTTTTGTAATTTTTCTGAAGTTACATTACATCCTTGTGCGGTAAAAATCATTTCTGAAAGCGCACACAATTGTTGCAAGATAATATAGAAACTTTCTAGAACGAGCGGAGCGAGCTCGATATTTTACTACAATATGATCTGACCCCTGGAGCGAGCGAAACGATTTCGAGATTTTACTGCAATAGATTAGGCTGTTCCAATACGATCCAAAAAACTGGAGCGGGCTCAAAAATTTCCTGCATAATGAATAGTTCGCGTTGACTTTAAAAAGCACCCTGTGTAAATCCAGCACATATTCTATCTGCGTGCCAAATTTCATCAAAATAAGTTCAGTCTTTTATGTCTAATTTAGTAACAAACATCCAAACATCTAATCATCCAATAATTCGCATTTAATAATATTAGTAGGAAGTATGATTACGCGAGTTACCGGTTTACTTCAAGCAAGATGTTTGCTGTACAATAAAACCGACCTTTGTGAGATCCATGCCGATCTTGACCTGTGACAGCAGATGCGTGACCACGGAGCCGTGGTTCTCCATGGAGCCCAGCTCCCCATCCGACTCGTCTTCGTACAGAGCTGCAAACAACGTTTTATTAATTGAAATTCATGAGTTCATAGATCTCTTCTTCTATCGAGTCGATGGCGTGTCATTTTACAGGGTGTAATAAAGTAACAAAACGCACTATAAATACTTTCACTCATTTTTTCCCTCAGACCATTTAAATAGGGCCTACATTTAAATACAGCCTATAATTGCGGAAGTAGTGAGTAACTAGTGAACTACTTGTTTGGAATTCACATTCACACGAGACTATTTGCAAAGGTTTTTGGCATTCAAAATTAGAATAAAATCCAAAGTTGCGTACTTCATGCTACCTCGCCCCCCGCAAAAAGTGACAGAAAAGTTTGTTAGTAGAATTACACGAGCAACTCGTCCAAATTTAAATGGTCTAAGTTCTTTCCACATGAGTACATGACCATAAAGTTAAATAAAAAAATTTACAAAGATGTTGGCCCTTCTTAAGTAGATAGGAATTTGATTTGAGCAAGGCGGCGTACGAATACCCCTACCCTGTTAAATTATATTATGTTCTCCATATCACGTAAATGTGAGTCTGTGATCCTAAACAATTTTTTACATCCAGGAACAGCACAATTCATCGTTCTAGATGTATTTTATTGACAAAACACCACTCAGCAAACCAAATAATTACGTACGAAAACAATGGCGGTCCGATTCGAACTGAGCAGTGAGCAGCATAGGCCACGCCCACTGTGATGTCACGACCTCATCGAATGGCGACTGACCTCATTGCCTTGCCGCACCTCCGCTCCCTTTCTTTTCTCCATGGTCGGCGCACACTAACTATTCGAACAGTTTTTATTAATCAATTGATAATGAACTCAATATTCATTGGAATAGAGTTGAAAATAGCGTACAGGAGATCCCTGTCTCTGTACATCATTTCTTGAACGCAATTTTCAAATCTATTTCACCAGACATTGAATTCATTATTAATTGATTAATGAAAATTGCTCGAACAGTTCTCCGCTAGATGTGAAAATAAGAGCTAAAGACCTCATGACCAGGGATCGGAATTAGTAGTGTAATTTTGAGTAATGTTGCGAATATTTGTGTGATGAATATTAATATTTGTATTCGATTCATCGGTGTTTGTATCTATACAGGGCGTAACATTTTATCAATTGTATATTAAACAGGATGCACGCCCCGTGCACAAACACCCATGAATCGAATACAAATATTAATATTCATCACACAAATATTCGCAACTTTACCCTAAATTGCACTACATATTCCGATCACTGCTCATGACTCATGTAGGTATCGCATGAGGTATGCCTGCTTTTAAATAAGAGTGCAATAATATCTTGTGCCTTATTTTGTGCCTTTTCTTATCTGTATTTTATTTACTGTTTATGTTTTGGTGTTAAATAAAGTATATTAAAATTTAAATTGAACATTTTGAATACTAGAAAACGCAATCCGTGCATAACATTGCCACTTTACAACAAAATTAGGGGGTGGTTGCAGAGGGGTCAATTTTATACAAAACTTTGGCGCACAATAAGCGTAGACGGTATTAATGAAAGTAACTTTGTATATATGGAAAAATAGTTTAGAAAATCGAGATGCCGCGTCACAAATAATATTTGCAATTTATAAAATAATTACGAAGATATAAAGCTTTGAAATTTTTCATACAAAATTGTAAAAGTTTTATATCTTCGTAATTATATTATAAATTGCAAATGTTATTTGTGACGCGGCAACTAGATTTTCTAAACTATTTTTTCATATATAAAATATTACTTTTATTGATTCCGTCTACGCGTATTGTGCATCAAACTCTTGTATGGACTGAAACCACCTTAAGTATGTTTATTAAAACTAAATTTAATAAAAGCACATGTAATATTTGTGGTGTAGGTTAAGTAACTTCCCCAAAACTCAATCTTCTAAGCCCTTTAGGGAAATTCATTTATAATAAATTTATGTTAAAAGTTACCGTAACAAAGAAGTATCAGTCTCCACAAAATTACTTAACAATATTTCGAAGGAAAGTCTAAGGAGAGTAAAAAAGCCGGTCAAGTGCGAGTCGGGCTACATGCTTACCAAGGATGCCGTACCATATCACCACACAACATAATTATTAACTCACAAAAAAGTTTTGCTTTCCTTTAGGCCTTTAGCGCGAGACCGACTCACACTTGGCCGGTTTTTATTATTTGTTGCTATACTATAACTGTATACGACAGGATATTTTAATAACTGCTATAATTATAATTAAATGCTACACGAATACAATTCCTGTTATATTCCAAAATTGAATTAAAATGATATTATAATTATGTAAACCGAATGGAAATACTTACCTAACTACAATGTACCTACCTAACTTCTATAATTATTGTACTGCATGCAACAACTTTTTTTCAATGTTTTTTTTAAGTTATTGTTTCTCTCTTAGTACTTAGGGTTGAGAACTTAAAGGCTTTTTTTTATTTTATTTTATTTTTATTTATTTATTTATTATACTGTAGAGTTTGCTCTATTATCACACCAAGTTTGACGCTTGTAGGATGTATTATCGTGTTTACGATGGAGCGAGAAGAAAAATTTTGATAAAAACTAGTTTCTTGTATGAGGCTCCATTAATTTTTAACTTGTTTGACATTTTTATTATTTGTTAGCAAATCGGCCATAATAGACGCTTCACATTCTGTGAAAATTTAAACTGTCTAGCTATTACCGTTCAAAAGTCACAGCCAGTAAGTGTAGTTAGGAAAGACTGACAGACGGACGGACGGACGGACAGCGTAGGCTTAAGAATAGGATCTCGTTTTCACCCTTTGTGTACGGGACCCTAAAAACAAGGCCATGTAAACTGATTAAATAACTCGATGGAGACTTCACGTGTACGGGCCGGAATGAGAGTACCTCGGCAATATTTTTAACAAGGGTCGACTATGCAAAATGTTACGGGGAGTTAACATACTTCTACTTTCGAAGGCAAAAAGGCAGCGTAGTTATGGTGTTTGAGATATGTGATATTAAATTCATCGAAGTCAAGCAGCGTCAAGTGGTTTGCGTCGTTGGATTTGGGTGACCAAACTACGAGAGTTCTATTAATGTTCATTTCGGGCGTCTCAGTGATTTTGGACGTTAAGCAGTTGGTCCGGGATAATAGCAATGCTAACTTCTATTATTCTTCTGTCAATCAATTAAATTGGCTCACATCGACCCACTCCTGCACATAGGCCTCCTTTTTATTGCGCCCCTCCTTACGGTCCTGTTCAAAACTGATCCATTCCTGATTAGCTCCTCTTACAAACTCGTCTATTTTTATTAGAAATTTTTTAGAAATCCGATCCCAGGGAGAGGCCATGGTCGAGCGTACAAATTCGACCTTAAACTTCGGCCGCTCGATTGAGTCCAAAGCTAAAACCGCAGCTAAAAAACTTGGTATCCTGAACAAGGTTAAGCGGTACTTCACGCCTGTACAGCTTCTTACTCTCTACAAAGCCCAAGTGCGATCTTGCATGGAGTACTGCAGTCACTTCTGGGACGGCTCTGAGGAATACCAACTGGACGCACTGGACTCAGTTGAGCGTCAAGCAAGGAGACTCATCGACGATGATGCACTCGTCGAGGCTAAGATACATAGTCTGGAACACCGACGATTGGTCGCTTGTCTGTCGGTGTTTTATCGGCTACACTTCGGTGAATGTTACCAGGAGCTACATGAACTGATTCCACCAACGTACGACAAGACGTCATCCATACGTAGTCGATATTCCAACAATCCGCACAAATAGGTTCGCATTCTCTTTTATACTGAGAACCGGTAATGTTTGGAACTCTCTCCCTGAGTCTGTTTTCCCGGGCAAATATAATCAGGATATTTCTATAAGAAGAGTTAATAGGCTTTCTCTGGGCCAGCGCGCTACATCCTCGGCTTCATCTACACTTTCCATTAGGTGAGCTGAAGCCAAGCCCATTATGAATAAAAAAAAATTACTAGAATATCCTGTATCATCGTCACAGTTAATCCATACACACACTGCAAATCGGCCTTCTTATAACGCCAAACCTTCTTAGTCCTCCGCCAATCGAATCCAGATCTTATCAACACTCCTCTTGCTTGATGTCATCAACCCACCTGGCCGCCCGCCGGACGTTTCTTTTGCTAATCCTGGCCACAACTCTATTAAGGCCTTTACTCCACCTGCCGTAACTTCGCCTAGCTACGTTTATCAGAAGCAGTGCCCAAATTATATCCCATGTAACAAGTAGTCAACCCGTCTTATCTATACTAATCTATTCTATACCGGGGGTGGAAACTGATTCCATGGTCAAAAACACAGATTTTACTGACTAAAACCCTCTAAAATTCTGACCAAATCTCTATCTAATTTTACCTGTGACTACAAAATTCGATAATGTTCTTCTTTGAATTAATCACCGAAACAATAAAAAGAACTGTGATATTATACAAATTCTTAATTAAAGGTAAGTTAGGGATCTATCAAAAAGAAAAAGATATGTTAAGAGATTTTTAAGGAACTCCCACTCCAAAACGGAATTTTTTTTCACCTCAATCTACTCAAACCAGACCACTTTCGTGGGAACGTAGCACCCCATCCTCAAAATACTAACTTTACTAACCATTTTTCGAAAAAGTGACTTTTATTGACCTTAGCCAAAAAACTGACTTACTGACTTTACTGACCATTTTCCACCCCTGCTAATATAGCCCAGTCATTTTACGGTTTGAGCCGGGACTAATAAGTAATTGACATTTTCTTTCGGAATAATATTGAAGAGCCAATTTGAGCCTGGAAATGTAACAAAATTAAAAAAAATCACGTCAGCAACAGTTCCAATTTTAAAATTTAGCTATTATCTCGTTGTAAAAGACCTGATGGTAAATTTTTTTTGCACATATTTAAGGCTTTACCATACATACTACAAACATGGTATGAATATTTTTGTCTGCTTAGAAGTACATTCGTATTTTCTAATAAATACCTCATTTTTTAAATTTCATTGCCTATTTTATTGCTCAAAAATAATTTATGTTGTTAAATTTAAGTCAAATGAGTGCACTGGTATTAATATTAATAATTTAAAATCCTTCTGGAACACATAATTTTGATTTCTATGTTGCGTAGCAATTTTTTTTACTATGCTTTAAGATAGTCCTTTTGTCACTTAATGGTTCCGGTTACAGTTTAAAAGTCCAATTAGTAATTACTCCCTACCCTGCCTAACAAAACTCCGTAAAATGACTGGGCTAATAGTATAAAGAGGAAAGATTTGTTGTTTGAATAGACTCTGAATTTCTGAAACTACCGGACCGATCTGAATAATTCTTTCACCATTAGAATGCTACATTATCCGCAATGAACATAGGCCAAAAAAACGGCCAAGTGCCGGGAAGATTCTAAACCGGTACGAAATTCGCCGTGGTCATCTAGTATCAAATAAATCAAAACGACTTTGAGGAGGTCAAAATCACATTAATTCTAGCGATACAATATTCCTAGCACGTCACAGGCGTATATCCTTTCTGGAATACATGTTCCGTGACTCATGAAAGTAGTATTGCGTATATTGTATATCTAGTCTGCGTATTAACATACAATGTGCTTTGTAAGGCTTTAGCATGGCAATAGGCTATTATTTGAATTATGTTTATGACATAACTGGAGAAGACAGTGGCTTTAGACGCGTTCATTCACTACGTCAAGTCTAATAAGTTATTTGCTCCTAGATTTTAACAAAAGCGACTGTTTAGTTAGAAAAGCAGTCAGGACCGCCGACCGACTTTAATTGTTGGATAAATACAGATGCAATCTCTTCTTTACTCTCCTGATTCTGAACTCTCAAATCTTCACGATTAGTGATATAACACTCAGTTGCAGAAACGCTCATTAAAGTTAATCCTTCATTAAATCTCTTGCTAGCTTTTACTACGGCAACAAGACAAAAAGTGAGAGCAAGAGATTTAATGGACGATTAACTTTAATGAAGAGTTTCCGCAACTGAGTGTAAGTCAGATGCATTGTCAGTTGGTAGCTATACTATGTGAGCAGCAGAAATATTGATGTTGCCTCAAGGCGTTAGTCACCCCTTAGGACACCCCCTCTGTCAATTATCACCAGCCTGCTATTGTCCATTGTTGAAGGCCTTTCCCAAAGCGCATTCTTCATCCAGCCAGTTATCGTTCCCTTGTCGCAATGATATCGCAAAGTTGAAGATGTTTTGTGACTGTAATATTCCGTATTCTCCTCTCCTTACCAGGCACATTTTTGAAGCAACGAACTACTCAATATTGGACTTAAATATCTTACCATCATAGTCGATTTCTCCATCCCTAGTGCGGGGCAGATCAACGCTGGGCTGGGCCGAGTCCTGCTCGGCCGCGCCCTCTGCCGGGAAGTTGCGACTGGCGCTGTAACAACGAAACAAAATTAAATCTATTAACTTTTATGTTATGGACATCGGAATTCCATTAGGCGTGTGGTCAATGTTCGTGCTATTGTTTTGCGTTATGCTTAAGCAGAAGTAAATACGCATTAACGGGGTACAATCGTTATAATTTCAGTCGAAAAGGGCCAAACGCTAGACCATTTATAGGTACACGCAACGACTTCACAGGTCGGGCTGTGTAGTCGTTGTAGGTACGCATTCCGTAGACGTAGGTAAACGGTGACGAAGCGTTTCATTTGTAGTGTTTTCGAGCGAAAGGCTAAGGGTGCAGGTATTCAGATAATGAAACTATAACGTCCCTGAGGAACATGGGTCGAAACAATAGTTTGGACCTCCCATAGAAAATCGATCGGCTGATCCGCACTTCTGTATGGAACGTCTTAAAATTGTTCTCGTTTTTCGACCCATACTCATTTGGGAAAGTTGTTTAGTTTGATTATACACACGTTTGAATACACTCGTTAACAATTTTCAGGTACACCTACAGGGTGTTAGGGTATGACTTTCCCTAAGAAACAAAAGGAGGGAGTCGCAAGAGCGGAACCTATGCTCCAGGTTGGAAGTGTAAAATGTCATAAAGCCGGGACCTGCTGAATGGTGCGCTTAGCACCGGGAACCGGCGCCCGCAGACTCACCTCTCTACAACCTTAGCCGCTCATTAGATGTTGCCGCCTTGTCGCTCCTTTTGTTGGCAAGTCACCGTCTGCCATTTTTGACAAACTAGAGACATTTGTTACGGCAGGCGTTCCGAGTCTCTCCGCAATAACCCAGACTTCCCGGCCCACCTAGTTCACCCCCATAACCCTAATAGTTTTCTGTCCTTTCTACAATAGTCTCTGCACCGAACGTGGTATGTCTAGTCGTGGTGCATTTGCATAATGCATTCAGAGATAGACAACGATTGGTGCATCCCATTGCATTTAGATAAAAGTGTCTCAAAGGGGCCTCTACGTGTTGGACCTGTGTCCCCACGCAAGCCTTCCAAAGGTCCGGGCTACGGCCTGTGAGTAAACCTTTTAAAGAGATACATAATAATAATAAATAATAAAAAATTCAACTTTTCATACAAACATTCGGAAACAGTTGTATATATTAACCACTCATCAGTATAATTCCACCATGAAATCATGAATATGGGGCATTATGGTCGAGTGTTTTGTGGAATTTTTAATACAAATTTTGGATAGAATCAGACAAGGAGGACTTGCGAGGTCAAACGATATCGCGCCAATTGAAACTAAACTAATTAAACGAGCAAAAATAGCTAAAGTAAAGCGGGCACTTGACATAAAAAGAGCTGGTTATTGCCAAAACAACGAGACAGCGAGATAATAATGAAAGTGGGTCGGTAAATGTTGTAGTAATGCTCTATTTAGAGGTCTAGCGTAACTTTGCAAGCACTTCTCCGTAAGCGATTATGTGAAGCGAAGTGGCGAGCTTGTCCATTAGATAAGAAAATATCTTCCGACATGCTGCGGTGGGTTGGAATTGCTATACTGGTCCCACTTAATATGCTGACCGTTTTTTAAGAGGATGATCAGACCATCAAACTGAAAAAAATATATATACAGGAGTGCGATTTTTGAATCTCATTCGCTGAGCTCAGCAGTTGAAAATGTCAAAATAACTATGCATCTTTCTACTGCTTCAAAAATCGCACTCCTGAAGTCTGATTTTTGAAAGTTAAATCAGCATTAGAAAGATGCATATCTCCATAGTTATTTTGACATTTTCAACTACTGAGCTCAGCGAATGAGATTCAAAAATCGCACTCCAGGGTGTAAGTGACAGCCTAGCAAATACTGAAACGGTGAACTCAGACCATCAAACTGAACAACTTTCACTATGGAGCGTACCTCAGGAAACGCGAAAAAAAATCAGCTGTCCCGTACATTTGAGTCGGGTAGGTACTGCAGTTTTGTATGGGACAGCAGATTTTTTTTTCGCCTCTCCTGAGTTAGTTCCATAGTGAAAGTTGTTCAGTTTGATGGTCTGAGTTCACCGTTTCAGTATTTGCTAGGCTGTCACTTACACCCTGTATATGGGGGACAAAAAAATCGTGAATAAACAATCTGGTAATTTACAGGATGTTAGGGTAAACAGTTGCATTACTTTAAGGAGAGATTGTACCCATGATACTGAATAACTTTCTTAAGCTACAGGAATTTCGTTAAAAAAAATTTAGGACTTTTCATACAAACTTTCATGGAAAGTACAAAAAAATGTTTTCGAATTTCCTACAGGTTTCTTAGGGAAAGTTGTTCAGTATCATGGGTACAATAACTCCTTAAAGTAATGCAACTGTTTACCCTAACACCCTGTATACTAAACTAGACAATATGCTAATAATAATAATAAATTTTCTAGAGCATAAAGCTGAACTGTAAATGTATGTCCGTGACTACAACGCGGTCAAGGTTTGGTTCACTTGCTTTTAGTTAACCAAATAATATAAGAATTATTTTGTTAGCAAGTCTGAAGGACGAGAAAAAAACCAGATAAGTGTGATTTGGACTAGCGGACGGAGGATTCTGTACCACCACACAATATTCAAAAAAAAAATTTTGACCCTATGAAACCGACACACACTTGACGTCATAGTTTCACGCTAGCATGTACCTATTACCGTTTTACGATATTGCAAAAACAAAAAACAGTGAAAAAAATGTGTTTCTTGTATAACTCCATTAATTTTCTACTTTTTGATTTTTATTATTATTTATTAGCCAACCCCCATAATAACTTACTTATATTCTGTATCTGATTTATCCCCCCTCCCGAAATACGAATATTTGTATGGAACAATGATTACAGCTATTTAATTGTTTCATTGTTTTTCAATGAAAATCCCCCCCGAAAATGAATACCCGGCGCCCCCACGAACCCAAAGTCTGGATACGGATGGACAGAGTAGTAACAAAACTACGTAAACTGACTGGGCTAAATAGGGTACCGTTGGCACCTTTTGGGTACCCTAAAAAACGAATAAAAGAGGAATTGGATCCTTCGCAGTATAGACATTGACAAGACAAAATGTTTTTGTGTAGCCAAAAACTACATAGATCCATACAATGTTTTAGTGCCAAATTGAAAGAATGATGAGATTCTACGGCTATAAAAATAAAGATTTTCTATTTTCACGCTAGCAAAATACGTTTTCTGTTAACAATATTTTTCTTCGAGATAAATCGAATTCATTTTACTCTAAAGAACTTTCTCAGACGTAATTTTCTTTTGTTGACTTTTACGATATTACTGCTTTGATCTTAGATGAAACCAAAAGGAAGCCGCGGCACTGAACTGAACGGTGAACTTCTTCTTATCGTGTGGGCAGAGCCCTGGTGTCAGAGTTTTTCCAGACCGCCTTACGGCCTCTGACGTGGGTTTTATGTAACGACTACTACCACCAGAGATAGTAGCCGGGACCAACGGCTTAACGTGCCATCCGAAGCACGGAATCATCTTTCTTTTCAGACAATCGGGTGATTCAGCTTGCAATGTCCTAACCAACTGGGGAAAAACGCACAAAGTGATATGTCACTAGGTGCCCCCCGTAGGAATCGAACCCACGACCTCCGTGTCGAGAGTTAACCATTAGACCACGGATGCAGTTGAACGGTGAACTGATTGCAATAGACTTAACGTGTCATTCATGATTGCAAACACTATATGCATTTAATAAACTTAAATACTATATGTAGACTCTAAGTCTCATATAAAAATCTATTCTATAACGTGGCGTTCTTTTTATTCTGTTTTTGCTAGTGTATATTTTCGGTGTGCAAATAAAGAATATTTATGTTATGTTATGTGGCGCTTCTTTCCCAGTGGGGTAAGCAGAGACCAGGGCGCGCCATTTACTATGATCCTTACATGCCTCTTTTGCCTCATGCACATCGATATATCTCTTCCTACAAGCCCGTCGGTTTTGAGTACTCCGCACCTTTTAGGGCGCAACTGACATACAATAACCCGCACAAATTAAGAAGGTGGCATTAAGACATTGCATTTGATTAAAAAAATTTGTCGTATATGGTATGTTTATTATCAGCAAGTTGACAAAAAATCTCTTTAGGTGCTTTTAGCTCTGCCATTTTTGGAGCGGTGATTGTTTATCTAGTTTTATTATATGACTATATCTGGATTAATTTGATTTTACTTTTCACTCATCTTTATGTAATGTATTAAAAAATGGCTCCTTCCCTTTTTAGTCATTATCTAAGGCACTTTGATGAAAATGACGTGACGAAATGAAATAGTTACAAGGTAAAATAACAGTTTAAGGCTCAGTGGTCGGTAATAAGCTAGATTAGAAATCGTAACAACGAATGTTGAAGGATATTTTGGGGCGATGTACTCAATTATGACTATTATGAGTTTTAATACTAGAATGAAGGAGTTGAATTTCAATTGTTGAATTGAATTGCTTCTAATAACCTATCAATACTGGACACGTGTATACTGGGTGTTTTTTTGAACACTTCCCAAAAGACATAATCGGATTTGGTCCAAAACGTGAAAGTGCCGGCCAAATAAAAAATTGCGATATTCTGTTAGAACTAGTCCGTCTCAGCATTTTTTAGTATGGCACCAAAGATGTAGGGCCATTTTCCTTGGTTTTATCGTTTTATTAAGGTTTGAAAAATCTTATTTTCATACATTTTTGATGAAATAAAACTTACAGCTACAGCTTTCGTGCCATAATAATAAATGCTTACACGGACAAGTTCTAACAGAATATAGCGTTAGTTTTTGTTGGTCGGCACTTTCACATTTGAACAAAAAATGTATGAAACGCCGATTATGTCCTTTTCAGGGGTGAGAGGCAATCAAACTGAACAATTTTTACTACAGGAGCAAACCTGAAATCTTAAAAAAAGCTTTTGTGTACATACATTGAGTCCAGCGGACATTTTAGTATGGAATAGCTTTTTTTTGCTATTTCTGGTTTGCACCCATAGTAAAAGTTGTTCAGTTTCATGGTCTGAACCACCCCAGAAAACTTGGAAAGTGTTTACAAAATCACTAGTATACGCTACGTATGAAACGTATTATAGAGTCCCCCTTCGATAAAAGTCAATGCCATTCGGAATGGAAAGCTCCAAGCGAGATAATCAATAGCATTATAGCACTAAACCCTGGCATTGACCGATGGCTGTAGACTTGGATCGCTTTCAGACGGGTCAACTTGCTATTTATTATGTTTTGTTTCAATAATACTGACTCATTTTGTAAACTGTTATATCTATGTCAATTATTACAGTTGATTTCTATGTTGCGTAGCGATTTTTTCTTATGAAATGAAATGAAAAAAAATGAAAATGAAATGAAATGAAAAAACTTTTTAATATGCTTTAAGATAGTCCTTTAGTCACTTAATGGTTCCAGGTACAGTTTAAAAGTCCAATTAGTAATTACTCCCTACCCCGCCTAACAAAACTGCGTAAAATGACTGGGCTACGTTGTCTGTCAGTCAGTCCGTTACGGAACTGTTTTATGTTTATCTTTTATATAACAAAATGTTCCTCCATCCATCATCCATCTAAACCATTTTGTTAACGACGGACGCATAGATACAGCAGAATTATTAAACGCCCATTATGTAACTAGTCATGTTTTGAAATCTGCGAAAATTCACATGTGAATTATGAATGGGTTTAAAGGGAAATCTATGGGAAAGCATCAGTTGTGTCGGTAAAGTTTCTATGACGGTCAATGTCACCGTTTGTTGTTATGCTGGGTATTGATTGGATCCGTAAAATTGCGACACGTGGTTAATGGACATGTGTGTGTGTGTGTGTGAATTGTTAATTTCAGTGAAGTTGAATGCCGTAATTAGAATTGAGTAGTTTATTCTTTTTTGTTTCGAACCGTATGTATAACATGAATTCTCATATCTGATTTAGACTTCAGTGAATATTTATGAGATACTAGAGTTTACCCGCGACTTCGTCCACGCAAAATTTTAAGTCTAGAAAATAACCTATTTCCGCACTTTTCGGACAGCGAAAGCCGCGCTTGTCGCGAAAAGTAGTATGGAATAAAGCCGAGTCGCGCGCCAGAAGAAAAATCATGATAGACGTTCTGATGGACAGGAACTTTGCTACAACTAAAAACTTGTTTTAGCAAGGAACTCTTGCTTACAACTGCACGCTCAACCCTCACAGGAACAGATTATAGTCGTGATAAAGAAGAAAATAACTAGTAAAATCACGTTTATGTAGGTATGTACGTAGCCAGCCGAAATCTTATAAATTTGTGTATTTTTCCCGCTCCGCTTTGTAGGAAACTTACCACAAAGGGAATGAATAATGTGTGACCTTGCCCCTAACCTTGACACTCTAGGCTAGGAAAACATTCTCGGCGAAAGAATTTATTTTATGCTTATGCACATTGTATATCTAGGTACAAAGTGTTAACATAACCACCGACGACTGACGCGGCCAATTTGGATGAAAGTATTTTATTTATTATTATTTGGTTATAAGTGCTTGGTCAATGACCAAATAGCTACTGCGACCTGGATAAATCTATTGTAGCTGTCACCCTAGACCTAAAGGTCATTTCCTATGCCCACGGACTTCATGAACCATGTTATGCTTTTGGAGGGAAGGTCCCTAATGTCAGTAGGTGTTATTATGTATCCACCTACATGGCGACTCCTGCTGTGAATGAGCACTTGGCATTCGCAGAGGAGATGTATGGGCGTTTCCTCTGCTTCACAGCAAAATCTGCAAGTGGGTGAATCTACAAGCCCCATTCTGTGTAGGTGTTTGTTTAACTTGCAGTATCCTGTTAAGGCTCGTACTAAGAGCCTTAAGTCGTTGCGGTTTGAATTGATGGCATCCGAGGTATGTCTGTTTGAAAAGCCGGTCACAAGTTCTTTCGCATGCCTCAGTCCTGGTGTATCCGACCAGAGCTTACGGCTTTGGTCCACGGCCCATTCCTTTAGCACACGTCTAGAGGTGTTGCGAGAGATGCCGCAGTAAGGGTCGGGGCCTATGGCGTCCTCTTCCGTCCCTCTTCGTGCCAGCTCGTCAGCAGCCTCATTTCCATCAATACCGCAGTGTCCAGGCACCCAGCCTAGGGTGACAGAGTTTGTCAGTCCTAGCTGGTTGATTGCACGGGCACTTGCATGAAAGTAAGTAAATAATCCATATATTCTTTTATGCGATAAATTTTATAGTTTTTTGCTTATTACATGTTATGTAATTATCGTGTACACGTCAGATTTTCATTGGAGAAGGGTTCTACCTACACTTCTACACTAATATTATAAAAGTAAAATTTGTTTGTTCCTATATAAGGTCTAACAAAATTAGGTGAAACTATTTTAAGGGGATGATCAGACCATCAAACTGAACAACTTTCTTTATTGGACCAATATTGAAATCGCGAGAAAAAATCTGCTGTCCCATACATTTAGGTCGAGTAGGGTTGTATGGAACAGTTGATTTTTTTTTCACGTTTTCGATATTGGTCCCATAGAGAGAGAGTTGTTCAGTTTGATGGTCTGACCAACCCCTTAAAATAGTTTCACCTAATTTTGTTAGACCGTATAAATAGGGGGTTATCTCTGGAACTACTGAACCGATTGTCAACATCCTGAGTAACAGGCTATATTTTATTTTGATTCGCGCTCGAAGTCGCGGGCATAAGCTAGTCAACTATAACGGTCTGGATATTTTGCAAAAAGTCATAGCGCCTTGTTGGCGCCTTAACATTCTTCTTGTGAACCGAAAGAACATGTCAACGCGAGACGCATAGGTCTGATATCTAAAGTTACAAGAAATTCCGCTTTTCGACATTCAAGCCAAACCCAATTTTACATTTCACTTGGAATATAAAAAAAACCATGATTTCCTTGGGGAAGTGCGTGTCCTGCTTCCTGATTCTCCCAAGCTCCCATGATTTTGTTTTTTTTTTTTCAAAAAGACAGCCCTTGAAGTCGTTCGATCACTTTTGCTATTCAAACTAGACATCAACAACGACATCATCAACACTAAAAAAGGAGCCACAATTAGAATTAAAATGACTTCCGAGATCCGATCTTCTACGTATCTCGTCTGTTTTGTTTTCATTATAGCATAGCAAATTGAGTTCAGGGTGATGAGTGGATGCTATTATTACAGCAAGCAATATTTAAACTAAGCTTCAAACCTAAATTTTTAACAAAGGTCACAGCCACAACCAAAAGGTCGAGTCAGTGATAAATTTTAAAGCATTTGTCGGGTTTCGACTCTCCATTCTATGTTACAATTCCGGCAACCATTTACAAATTCAGCACCAATCTGAGTTAAGTACATTACGGTCAATTTCATATCGGTTAATGTAGATTGTACAGTTTATTATGTACGTTATAAGCTGACTATTATGATATGAATGTGTGAACAGTTAGTTTATTGAATAACAACTATGAGTTTAGAACGATTATGAGCACAGTGCCTAAAATGAAGGATGTCACTGGTGTAATCATATGGCAGCTAAAGTTGGGTATGGCAAAAGAAGATTGAATCTAGGATAATACAGGGTGAAATTGATATTATTAGCATCCTTTTAAACTAAGAGTCTACCCATCAAACTGAACAACTTTTACTATGGGAGCAAACCGATCGGAGCAAAAAAAAATCTGCTGTTGCATACATTTGAGTCGCGAACTCGCGCGTCGACATTGCAGTTTAGTATGGAACAGCAGATTTTTTATTTAGTCCGATCGGTTTGCTCCCATAGTAAAAGATTTTCAGTTTGATGGGCAGACTCTCAGTTTAAAAGGAGGCTAATGATATCAATTTCACCCTGTATATGCTGTCAAAATGCGTTCTTTACACAGTATGTGATCAGATTCTGAATGAAAGACAGAATACGAAACAGTGTAATTAGAGAAAGAAGTGGACTGAAAGAGGATATAGTTTTGGATTGAAAAGGGAATGCTGAGATGATTCGGTCATGCGGAAAGGACGAGTGATAGTAGACTAACGTAAGAAATATATAAAGCGAGTGTAAATGGAACAGTTGAAAGGGGTCGCCCTTAGGTGCTGTTTACAGAAGAGACGTGTGGCGGTGGCGGATTGTCATAATCATAATTATAATCATTTTTATTGTGAATCATAGGTAAAATTGGTGTCAAAGTAACACCAATATAAACCTTATAGTACGTAGCATAGCGTCGTTTTTGTCGTAAAGGAAAATCGCGCTCGCGCCACCAAGCGACGTCGTCGCCTGGAGGCGCGGGCGTAATTCTCCAAACGACGCTATGCTACGTACTATAAGGTTTATATTGCCACACCCCACCCGCACCACGTCTCTTCTATATAAAACGCGCCTTAGACGTACGTATACGGACCAAATTGGCAGCGTACTTATGAAGTGCTAGTTCAAATGTACCCGAAACCGACCATCACGTATGAAATGACCCATGCCTGTGGAACAAGCAAAAGAGGTGTGTCAGGATTGTATGTATGTATGTATTTAGTATGAGTGACTATGAGTTGTTCAGTTTGATAGCCTAAAGCACCCTCTAAAGTAGTATGTAACCCATCCTGTATATCGATCACATCTTCTTTACATAGATCGTCACGTAATCCATAAAATGTCATGGTCTAACACATAAAATACAAAGATACATCACAGGATGACACATAGAGTAAAGAAATTAATATAAATGTATTATTATATTATTACTTTCCTTGCCAAAAAGCTAGACTCTCGACTAGACAATAAACGTGTGTTGTGGGCGTACTACGTCCTCTGCCAAATGTGTTTCTGCTGTAGTGAGACCACGATTTAAATTCGAAATTGCTAATTTCGAAATTCTGGTAATCTAAAAGGAAAGTAAGTTAAGCGTTGAATCGATATATGCTGCACTTCTTTCGGGTAAAATTTTAATAATTATGTACTAACACAATACAGTACGACCAGGAAAATTCCGCTCGTCAATCTTCGTTTGCGCAGAGCAGACCCGAGACGTCAAAACCCGAAGTCATTTAGTAATCAAAGGTTGCTAAAACCTCGGAATAAAGTCGGATAGCAGCGAAAAGGGCGCGGAAGAAATTTGCCAATCGCGACAAGAGATCCTCGTGGTCAATATAATTCCGCGCGCTATTAAAATAAGTCAACTGCGCAGGTACATCGGGTAAGACATAAACCTGGTACTACTCTACCTACATTATACTTATTTATCTACCTATCCATAACGTCACACCTCTTTCCCTTTGGGGTAGGCTGAGACTAGGGAGCGCCACTTACTACAATCTTTACATACCTCTTTCACATCCATCTTTTCATACAATGCCCGTCGGTTTCGAGTACCTCTCCTCACCTTTTTGCATGACAAAACCTATATATTCAGAGTATTCTACATCCTACTTAGGTACCCTCTACAGACACATCCATTCAAATTCGCACAATAGACCTCTACACGTCACACTAATTTAATAAGAAAATAAATTAATACCCTAGTACAGTAGTACCAGGTTTATAAGTCTTACCGATGTACCTGCGCAGTTGACAAATTGTAATAGCGCGCGAAATTATATTGACCAATCAGGATGTGCCACCTTCAATCCGTTTACGCTATTGGCTACTTTGTTTTTGCGCCCTTTTTGCTGCTATCCGACTTTGCACCTTTTGTGCACTTCGGGTTTTGTAGGGGACTCGGACCTGCTCTGCGCTAACGAAGATTGACGAGCGGAATTATTTTCCTGGTCGGATTGTAATCGATTAAGCTTATTTAATCCTGTGGGTCTATGAGGCAACTAAAGGATAAGGGATTTCTTATCCTTTCGTAGCCTTTTACCCACAAAACATTGCGTATTTTCTCATTCGCAAAAGCTATAGCCACATATTATTTCATTCTGAAACCTTAGTAGAGCCTTGCTACGGGTACAAATGGACTCATAAAATATGGTAGGTAGTTGTAGAAACGCTTCTGTCCACCCCGAACGGGATTATGATCGCGTTTATGTTTGTTCTCGTATGTACAGTTTGTGTGATTGATTACACAATGGGTAAAGAAAAGATAGGAACCTGGTCACACTTGTAAATATTTGTTAACATCGAAACAATAACAAAACTATAAATACATGCATTACATAGATAAACAGCTATAATTTGATTAGATCGTTAATATAGCGTTAAAAGGCAATATAACCTCATCGTAACGTTACTGATTGGCTATTAAATTGTTATTAGGTACCCTCCTACGTATTTAGGCTCTATTTATGAATTGGTTGTAAGCTTATCTCGTGAATACAATTGACCTAGTTCTCTTTATATGTATCTATATTAATAAAATTGTAAAAGCCTCATGTCTCCCATATGCAACGGAGGGAAAGCTGGAAAATGTTTTAGGGATCTGTAGACAAACAAGAGAACTGTTATTGTTTCGAAACCATAGATTCTGTGACCATAGTAATAAGATACCAGAGGATATTCTAATCTTGCTAGACAAAAAGTTAAAGTCCCATGATAAGCAAGTCCTCTGTAAAAAAGGTTAGGTACTGTAAACTGGATGATTATAGGTACGAATGACCAAAATAGCCCAGTTATTTTACAGTTTGAGCCGGGACTAATTAGTAATAGATAATTTTTTTCGGTATAATATTGTAGAGCCAATTTGAGCCTAGAAATGTACCAAAATAAAAAAAAAACCACGTCAGCAACAGTTCCAATTTTAAAATTTAGCTATTATCTCGTTCTAAAAAACCTGATGGTAAATTTTACCATTATACATACTACAAACATGGTTTGAAAAACCTAAAATTATTTTCTAATAAATACCTCATTTTTTAAATTTCAATGCCTATTTTATTGCTCAAAAATAATTTATATTGTTAAATCTAAGTCAAATGAGTGCATTGGTAATAATATTATTAATTTAAAAGCCTTCTGGGACACACAATTTTGATTTCTATGTCGCGTATCGATTTTTTTAAAATATGTTTTAAGATTGCCCTTTTATCACTAAATGGGCCTAACTCCGTAAAATGACTGGGCTATTAGTCATGTGTTCGTATAAATCAGTTACAATACTTACCGAATACAAGTCTACCAATACAATAATTTTGTTACAAACTATTCAAGGAATATTGATTCCATAACACCGGAACTGTATGCTAATGTGCACTTTATGTAACATTGCAATAGATGTGGAGATTGCAGAAAGGAAAACTGAAATTAAATGTTTATTGTACATACGACCATGTTTGTATTAACAAACGGTAACCATTGAAAAATTTTCTCCATAGTGAAAGTTTTTGAGTTTGATGATCTAGCGGTCTAACCACACCTTTAAATATGACTAGGGTGTTTTGTTAGATCCTGTATAAGTTGTATGAATGTATCTTATCTTTTGTTATTCAAGTTCAGATTGAAATTGTGAAAGAGTGCGATCCGATCTGGATTTTTTATTGGATTGTATAAGTTGGAAAAAGAAACATTGAGGAATTGTGAGCATTATAGTTCGATCGAAAAATGAGAGAACATTATTGTTAATTTACTAAGAATTTTGTTGTCACGTATAAATAAATATAAACTATAACAAAATAAATGGTGTTTTGTAAACAAATGAAAGTGCCATTTATATTTTCTAGAAAGAATCTGCACCCCTCTCGTTTTGAATGTACAACAAGGAATATTTTTATCTCAATTTTGTTAGTGGAGAACCGGTCATTAAAAAGGAAAAGAAAAAATACATGAAAAGCCCCGAACAAGCAAAAGCCAAGCGTGAATGTTATCGTAAAAGTAGAAAAGCATTTTCGTTTACAATACAGACTCCTGAAAATTCATTTCCTTTCGGGAAAGTCTTGGGAATTCAATGAGGATATGAACTGAGGCGATGTAGTACTTTTATTTCCTACTGAAACGAAACAATAAGAAATGTAGATTTCTAAGATACATAAAGATGGGTGATTTTGCGTATCTAAGTTTATGTTCATAACGGAAAGAATGTGCATAAGTAAATTGACGCATTTTATTTACAAGCCATGTGTGAACGAAATAGTTGAAAATACAAGGAATGAAAAGGATCGCCGTGGACGCAAGGACGCTCTCATCAAATCAGATGCGTACTGAAGAAGGGCTAAGTAAAATGTGCCTGGAAATGATGAGCATGTATGAAGAGACTTATGGATGTTGAAGAGGCGAAAGATATGTGTCAGAATCGTAGCATGTGGTGATCTATTATCTCTGCTACCCTAGTGGGACATAAGCGTAAGTATTATGCATATGCATGTACTGGAAGCAGACTGGAAGTGGTCAGAAATCTAGCAAAACCGTCGATGATTTGATCGAAGGTTAAAAGTATCAAATAACTTTTAAGTTCCTACTGTTTTAACACAGTTCTCTCTCAGTGAGAAATGACGTATGAAATGGAATCCGACGATTTACTGGAACGGCCTGAGGTAACTGATATAGTAACTGAATGAGGAAGGCTGATGACCAGGGCTTATTGGAACCACCAAAAGTTCAGGTTCTGTACCGATACTTAACGGTTCTTGCAATAAACCTTTTAATACATTTCCGTAAATTACGCTTAACAAGTACCGGTACCCAATTCTCTTTTTTTTTCATTCTAATTAACGTAAATATTTGTTTGGTACCGGTATAATATCAATACTGATTAGAAATTGATTAATACAGGTCTGGAACCGATATCACAACAAGGCCAATGGTATCGGTTCCCGAAAATACCGGTATTTCAAGCCCTGCTGATGACTGAATTTTGTAAAATGCTTTGGGAGAAGGCTCTGTTCAGCAGTGGACAATGATAGAAGCACATACGTGTAACTACTCTACAATATCAATATTCTAACATCGGAAATATGCTTTGGCTTGCGTAAAAACTCAGATCGAAATCTCAAAATAACGGCGGGAACTCATGGACATCAAAATGGCAACAAACTTGATGCGAAACAACAACAGTGACTGTGAATTGGCGCATCGATCGCTCACTCGAGCGCACACGGCGTGAAGTAATACCGTTACGACTTCAAATGTCGAACATAACCTGATTCAAGTTTTGTGATGCTTAGGGAACTTAAGATAAGGTTTCTTTTGCATTGATTTTGTGGGGGAACGCCTAGTCGCAATCTCTTGCGTTATTTCATTCCGAAACCCTACCATATTATGGTAAAAGACGTAAGCCTTGGTACAACTCCAAGATTAAAAATATAATTGTTTGTAAATAACCTAAAATAATGTTCGTGACATTTATGTATACAGGGTCTTTTAATAATGCACAATATTTTAAGGGATGGTCAGATCATAAGACTATCTGATTCGAGTGAGAGTAAATCTGAGTCTAATCGTCTGCGCCCCCATACAATATTGTGTACCTACTATTTCAGAAGAAACCCATACCAGGTGTAAGGAAAAGTATCAATAACCTTTAAACCCATAGATATATAATAAAGATAACAGAAAAAAGGCTAGTGATTTCAATATCTTTGGAAATGTTTAAAAAGTATGTGTCAATTCGGACAAAAATGTGCTAAAATTTTATATGAGACTGTGAGTAGTATTTCAGGTCAATGTTTAATCCATATCCACTATCCATATCAAACTGAAAAACTTTTACTATGGGAGCAAAACAGTGAGAACAAAAAAAACTGCTGTTCCATACGCTTGAGTCGAGTAGGCAGTTTAGTATGGAACAGCAGATTTTTTCTTGGCGCTGACAGGTTTGCTCCTGTAAAAGTTGTTCAGTTTGATGGGTCAGGTAAGGTTTAAACGTTAATAATACTTCTTCTTACACCACAGGGTGTTAGGGTAAATAGTTACACTAGTTTAAAGGGTGATTGTAGCCATGATACTGAACAACTTTCCCAAAGAAACCTATAGAAAATTCGCAATTTTTTTTCGACTTGCCATACAAAATTTAATCAGCTGATCGAACGTTTGTATGAAAAGTAGATTTTACTTGCTAATTTAATATAGGTTTCTTAAAGAATGTTGTTCAGTATGATGGGTACAATCACCCCTTAAAGTAATGCTACTGTTTACCCTAACACCCTGTATGTAGGTAATGGGTGTAGAACAACTGCCATGCATATTTCTAACAAACTAAGCTCTCTAGAGGACCATCTATTTATTTTGTTACAATGTTAATTCAGAATACAGCTCGGATACTTACTTTTATTTAGGGCGTAGTAATTATTTAGGGTTCCCAGAAGACATCTAAAGATGTTGCTTTGATTCTCTGATAAGTATTATAAAGTTACGTAAGAGGGGGGTACGAGAACTTGAGAGGGGAAACAAAGGCTGGAATTACTCTCGTAAAACCTGAGTACCTACTTCTTGTGCGCATACTGTACTGTATTGCTCCTGACCGATTTCGGCCACGGCGACTGCTTCAACTCCGTTGTTGGCGTTGATGGGCCCTCGTGTGGCTAACATAGCCAATATCTTGTGAGCATAAGCATGCTCAGAACTGTATTTCCTGAGGGGAGTAGTCAGTGATGTACTCGTATCACATTGCCACATTTCACTATAGCAGTGCTCAAACTCTATCCAGTGTGAAAGTTTTAAATGGACAAATCAATTTAAAGATTGAAAAATTTGTCTCGGGCGGGACTTGAAACCGCACTCTTCCAAACCGGGGAACTGCGTTATCCGTAGTGGGCTCCGTCGCGAAATTGTATAACGCAGTTCCCCGGTTTGGAAGAGTGCGGGTTTAAGTCCCACCAGAGACAAATTTTTCAATCTTTAATTTGATTCGAAATAGCACAACATGGCTGTAACATGTTTAAAATCAATAATAATTGAAATTTAAATGGACAGTCTCGAAATTGAAGCATTAGGTTTTCACACGATGCATGTTTTCTTTCGAAAAGCCAGTAGTGGTATTACAAATAGTACAAAAGTTACTAAATACTATAAAGCTTCATCATCACCATCAGCCTATAAACGTCCCACTACAGGGCACAGACCTACTCTCAAGATTAGTCAATCACGCGTGCCCAAAGCGGGTTGGTAGACTTCAGAATTTCTTCAGCGTATGCAGTTTACCACACGATGTTATCCTACACCGTTTGAGAGCAGTCGGTATAACATAAGTTAGAAAAACTCATTACATGGCATGGCATGTTGTCCGTGCGGATTCGAACCCAGACACTCATGATTGAGGGTTTCCCTTAGGATAGGAGGCAAAGGTCCTTATCCCTTAGTCTCCTTAGACAACACCCATGAGAGGAATTGGTTTAGATATTGAGAGAAACTCGCGGCAAATTCGTCAAAGCAACATTGTAAATATTATACCGAACCAAATATCCATATTTAATACAGACATCTGCATTATATAAATTGTCTATAAATTACCTTTGACATTTAAAAGGGATGAACTCTTAGATATACGTTCTTAGGTGCTGAAGAAATAATTATATCGAATCCCTACAAAGGAAAATTCAGCTTTTGATGTCTGGAACCAGCTGTATCATGAAATTATTAGAGTATGCTTGACCTTTCAGAGTTTCTTTGGGCTCAGAAATGTTACCTGCCGGTATTTGGAAAGGTAAAATGTAGATGACGTCAGAATAATAGGTTCCTACGTAATTTATACATAGCGCTTTGAAATATTTCGCAAATTCAAATGAGCTTCTCGTAAAATAAAAACTTTCATTTCACATCGTCAGCCGTTAATATACGCCCCACTGTAGGGATTCCTTGGTTGAAAGGGAGCGGGCCACACTCCATCAGGGGGATACACTGCCGGTTGATGGAAGAAAATAAGTGGTAGTTTGCTGACAGTATACATAGTCATGACTTTTGTCAACAGAATATAGTTGAAAAGATCACAAAGTCTCAGCTGGTTTTAAAAAGCATAGTAAATGGATTAATAATACCTACATAGCTCTGCCAGGTATTATTTTCACGACAATCGATATATACCTCAGTTTACTTGTAAATTATTTTCAAATATTTAGTAAATCGAATTTAATCTTTGTTTTGTTATTGTATTTGATTTTTATGACGTAACTTTTTTGCAATAATAATTTTGACATGAATAATGAAATAAATAATTTTTTGTTATTGTTATTTACTTTTTATTAAGTTACAAACTCAACTTTTACATTCCATGTCATGGCGAAATGTGAGGACTTATTTTATACACTTACATTCCACAATGCTCAACCATGTTTCTGCAAATAAATACTTCTGATTCTGATTCTTGTTTCTGGATCTAGGGAAACAATTTACTACGCCTTAGATTACATAAATATTAGTAACGAGTATAGTTTGGTCGAGGTGCGGTTACTCTATAACAGAAAGAACATCAGCTAAAGAGTGTAGCCTTTCCAAACTATATAGCATTTAAAGACTTAGAGTCGACCAAGAAAGTGATTGGTCACTTTCAAAAGAATGAAAATATCTCTGATTAAAATTGGAACCAAATTGAAAACATCACGCCACAGACGTAGACGTAACAATACGATTGCTCGGCCAACATCTTGGCCAATATTATTCCACGTGCTTTACTATATACACGCGAGAGTAATCGTGTGAGGTGAATGAGGAACCAAAGAACGGTTATTGGATGTTTCGAACCAACAACATATTGCAGTCAATAGCAATACGATAGAAGATGATATATGTGTGAATATAACTAAAAGAGAAAGGATAATATTCTACTAACATGAAAATAAATGATATTTTAAAAAGGCAAGAAAAAAAGAAAAAAGCAAAACACAATATTACCTTATTTTAAACGAGGAATTCCATCAAGAAAGGGGACATAAAATAAGGGTTGGCAACCCGACTACGACCGTCTCGTCCGTTATTTTATTGGACATTCAAATTGCGCATAAAATTCCCGAACACTGAAGGAAACTGGAGACAAATTCAAGAAACATTGTGTCTAAAGTGAAGACAAATGAGTCGTCCGTGTTCTGTTTTAAGACTTATACACCAAGTGTCAAGATTTAGAATAATGGGATCCTCGATTCGACAAGACAGTATTCAAATACTTAAACGAATAATAGACATATATTTACATAAACTCATGATCGTAATCCTGAGGTGGTTAGAAACCTTGATGTAACTGCCTGCAGGATCTATATTGAAGTATATTTAAGGTATAAGGATAGAAAAATATAGACAGATAGGCGTACAAATAATTGGGAAAAACCTATGCCTTAAAAATGTCGGGAGAATACAAAACGTTTTTAAGACAAGAGCGTGGCCGCAAAATATGATGATAATTCTAGGCAGAAGTATAAGATATAATTTGATAAGGAGTACATAAATAATGACAAGGACAGAAAGAAAATGACCGACAGTTCATTAATCATTAACCTATAGATACAATCTTATGCATATTGGAAAAGTTACATAAATAAGTTTTAGGATCCTTCGTTGGATCAAATCAGTTTTTTTTACTTTAGAGCACTTATATATACTATTTTGTCGGTAGAGCATTTGCCAATCCAGTCTCTTTTCCGCTAGCGTCTTGTTCTTTATAAGACACAACATCTACCTTTTCTTTCACTTGGGCTTAGATAACTTTTTCTAGGTCTTACTCTTCTCCTTTATCTTGTCGGTTAGTACAGTACTAGCCTTTATTAACTTATGTTCACTAAGCATCTAATACTGCTTTATAAAGTGGACAATGGTGGAACTTAACGAAGCCCGGTGAAGTCGAGCGAACTAAGGAAAGTAAAGCGACCGGCTTAAGGATTCCCAGGAGGTACGGACCTCGGTTTAGGGCTTTTGTGCCGCGGCGGTGCGAGACAATGCGAAATCAATTTAGGATTTGATCCTTTAATCTGATTAAAAGAAGCATTTGAAAAGATATTACAGTATTTGCCAGGAGTAGCCGAGCGAGGGTGTCAATGCTCTCGTTGAGCTACTACTGTACAGGGTGTAACAAAACACCGTAGTAATACTTAACGGGGTGCTTCAGCCCATCAAACTTAACAACTTTCACTACGGAATAGCGAAAAAAATATCAGCTGTTTCATACAAAACTTCAGTACCGACTCGGCTAAGTCGGACGGCTGTTTTTTTTTTCGTGATTTCGAAATTGACTCCGCAGTGAAAGTTGTTCAGTTTGATGGTATGAAGCAAAATGTTAAAGTAACATTACTTGTTGTGGCTATTATAAAGTTATTGAAAGTATCCGTAATATTGTGAGAACTGGAATCGATTGACAATAATCTGGAAGATATAACCTAACTAGGAAAATTATAATATTAAGGCTTCGACAATATTCCTGCGACATGAGTGTAAGTGACAGCCTAGCAAATACTGAAACGGTGAACTCAGAGACTGAGACCATCAAACTGAATAACTTTCACTATGAAGCCTACCTCAGGAAACGCAAAAAAAATCTGCTGTCCCATACAAAACTGCTGTACCTACTCGACTAAAATGTAGCGACAGCTGATTTGTTTTTGCGTTTCCTGAGGTAGGCTTCATAGTGAAAGTTGTTCAATTTGATGGTCTGAGTTCACCGTTTCAGTATTTGCCAATGGTACCAATGAGACACAGGCGTAAGTATAATGTTTATAAGTAAAATTTAAATTACTTTTCACGCTGACTAAATCAAGAACCCAAATGGAAAATAAAATGTAACGGTACGTACTAAAATAAAGGCACAAAATGTCCGCTTTGTTGCCCATTTATACACAAAGAGGCCTCCGCGAATCAGCCAGTTGCTAATGTCGAGAAGGGTGAGGGTTGGAAATGTTGGAATCCCTCATCGATCGGTACAAATATTTGCTCAGGATGAGATGGACGGAAAATAAGAGAAAGTGGAAGCTTTAAAAGAACATAGTAAACGTAATTTCGCTTAATGACAAAATAAAACACGGTGTGTTTATTCGTTGTACATTTTTGTTAAACTATATGACGACAAGTCAAGATTTTGTTTCAAAATGCTAAAAGATAATTTTGGGACAAGTTTCTTGCTTTGCAAAAGGTGTTTTGTAGTAAAAACAAATATTCTGGCCACTCCGGAAATACGATCGGAGTTTAAGTATGTATGAAAACTGAAAAATTATATTCCCCGAGGAACAGTCAGAGATATTCTGAAAACTCAGATGTATACCGATACTGTAAGAACACATGTCTTCTTACGTGACTGGAACTGTATGTAGAGGCACCTGGAGTACATAGTAGGTACTATTATTTATTCTGGTTTATTGGATACTGCGTGCAACGACCTGCGTGCGTGTCGGGCGGGCCCTTGAAAAGGTGAAACACGGGAGAGGTGGGTCGGAATTGTATGAAGTGATTTGTTGAGGAGCCTCTCCCTCTCCATTGTGCGAATAAACGAATTTCGTTGATCGATTACGTGTAAATAAAGTTCACTTAACGTGATATAGCATCCTTTGACGCATCCTGGGCAATCAGCAAGCCTCCAGAATCATCATATCAGCCGATAGACGGCCACTGCTGGACACAGGCCTCCCCAAGGATCCTCATCCAACGGGTTCCCACCGCCTTCACCAGGTCGTCGAGCCACCTTGTCGTCGGCCTACCCACAAAGTGCTTTCCGGTACGCAGTCGCCATCGAGAACTTTTCGGCGCCATTGGCCATCGGTTCTGCGAGCAAGCCACGCCCACTGCCATTTTAGTTTAGCAGTTCTTTGGGCTATGTCGGCTCCAGAATGCTAGTTGGCAAATCTCCACCGCAATGGCAAGAAAAATCAATAACATTGCCATCGACTTGACACAAGAAGAGACATGATCAAGTATATGTTCGTGATAGATAACAAAATCAACTGATTTGATGTAAGAAATTTCGATTGACGCAAAACGCACAAAATGAAGAATTCCAAACTGATCAAAAATGTTGTTCAATGAAAACAACGATCAAAGTTTTGTGCCAACGATTTTCAGGACAACATTCGGACTTTTAATCGAAACTAGAAATTGTTTAAAAAAAAAAAAACTTTAAATAATATGGAAGCAGTGAAGTGTGTTGTTAAATCGCACCGGAAATTATTATCTAATCTGTGACCGAACCGAAAAGACCCACTTGAAATACTCAGTGGATGCGAAAAAACACGAAAATAATCGTTCACATATACCCGATACCTACCTCTCCCTAGTACCTATCGCTGCTAGGCCCCGGGTCAGGAACTAAAGATTTACGTCTGACTGAAATGAGAAGAGTTACGGCCTCTGTCATCTCAAAGCGCCTTTTTAGTAGGTATTGGTGTAGGACAAACTGATTTGTAAGCTTAAAAGGTGAAGAAGGTAAAAGTGAAGAACTATACAACGTGTTAATGAATTAGCGCAAAACCTCATACACCCCAACTGATTTATAACAAAATAATTAGACTGAAACAATAATTTCATTATTTTGATAGCTAAAATTTAAAGTTATTAGCATTTTAAGTTTTGACGCAAAAATGATTTGTTATCATTTCAGCATTGAATGAAAGCGCTAACGTACTCATGGATATATTTTAATAATCTTGTTTTGGTAGTAAGTAGGGTGAGTGTGCCCGTGCGGTGGGTTGACATCGGGTTCTGTAAATATTAAATTTGACAAACAAATTATTTAATATTTTGAAAAAATTACCTATGTTGAAACCATGATAATTCGATTCTGCTCTCGATTCTAAACAAACTACTTTCTAGTTTTGCGTTAATTCATTAACACGTTGTATAAGACTATCTCAAAAAAATGATGAATGGAAGATAACGGCCTTTGCTCAGAAGTAGGATGAAATAGTCTCAAGACAAAAAAAGACTAATACTTAGGTACTTTCCTAGTGCCAGACTAGCGGTATAGATTAGGCAGGTCCAGTTATAAATTGACTATGGAATATAATATATTATGTTATGTTAATACTAATTCTCCTGTTAGAATATAATATGTTACGTTAGTACATATTCTTCTATAACTTCCTTTCTCACTGTATATGATCTAAACTAACAACTCATACAATACAACAGACACGTACCTACCTACTACAAACAGCAAAGGTTCGAAATACCGTCGCATGGTCCTAAGCTTGTCCACAGTTTGTCAGTCTCATATCGGGTACATTTCGGGGAGTGTGCGATGGAAATACACTAATTTATTCCGCCTTCTCCTATTCACTGTGGAATAGACGCAGTGCGGGTATACTCATAGTATGTCGTGGAAAGCTGCCGATCCGTACAAAGCGATTTGTATGTTCCTTAAGGTAAGAGTGAAGTGATTTTTACGCGCTGCATCTTCGGCAGGGACCGGAACCGGTATCGATAATACCGGTACTTTTTGGTTACCTTTATTTTTTTTACAGGTATTTTTAGAGGTAACATAAATATCATTCTACTAACGGTCCGCGTACACAGAGATATATTAAAATAAAAAATTGTTTCAAAATATTTAAATTAATATAGAAAGTATTCAATTTTCAAGTAAGTACCGTCGTGAGTCGTAACTAAATACATATTAAATCAATTATAATAACAAACTTAAACTCAAACGTGAACATAAACTTAAACCATTCCATGCTTTTGGGTTCAATAAAATGTAAATAATCATCTCCTTTATTATCTCGACCTGTCCAATGCTGTAGCAAGACTGAATATAGTGCGCGTGTCCCTCGTCGGGTGCTCCAAAATTTGCGTCACCCACTACGACGACGTTGTTCAATCAATTTTGTACTTTTGATTAGTTAGATTAAAGTTCATTTTTCAGTGTTATTAAAAACCACGCGCGCTTTTTGCCGCTCCGTCTATACTACTCTCACTACACACACTCGCATTCTCTTGAAGGTCATATTTAGGTTACCGGTATTAAAATCGGTTGTTACCTGGATAAAGGTAACATTTAAATAAAGGTAACCGAAAATTTTCGGTACCTGATCTTCGGTTTGTTATGTGCATTTTCCATTAGACTACCATCTTCGGTATCGTACTTTTCATCTAGTGATACAAAGCCAAGCGCTATTAAAAGGAGTGCCACCAAGACGCGGTTAAGAGGATATATAGGTTAGCTTGCTCAGTACAACGAAGTTTAAATATAATTTGAATATTAACCAATTTAATTCAGTAAAATTTTTAATTCACGATCCAGAAACTTGTCTTTGGTTTGTCCTGAACTCAACCAAAAAGTACGAAGCAGCTGATTGTTTCTTCGCGTTTTAAATGGTGGTCCCATAGTAAATGTGAAATGAACGGGGGGACCGTTCGATCGGTATAATTATTTTAACGAAAATCTGACAAACCACAGATTGGTTCCCAAATTGTGTTAAAAAAATATCATCGACTTTAATTGGTTATATTGAAAATAGGATCAAACCTCGTTGCTACGCAGCACACTCGAGCGGCGTTCGCAGGAATATTCTCTTAAACCATCTTTGACAGGTGTAATCCGCGTCACGTGACTCCCATCAGAAGTCACGTGACGCTCTACGGGTATAATGGAATAAGAATGGGGGACAAGCATGTTAGTAATGTAACAATGATCTCACCTCCCGCTGTCTCGCCGAATGGACCATCTCCTCGATGTCAATGCTCGAAGCATGTTCACTAACACTAGTTACTACACTAAAGTTAACAATGGGATCAACAAATAACACCAAACACACTCATTGTCAACAGCACTTGTTAGTTTAATTAAAACTGAAATCACATTTCCGAGGCACTAGATTGGATTATTGGATTATTATTTTTAATTGTTCATAGTTTGTCTATCATAGTCGATGCTCTGTTTAAATAAAGAGGAATTTGATGAAAATAATGGTAGTTGAGGCTTGACTTTATACTAGGGCCCAATTAAGGTAATAAACGTGACAATTGTAACTTACAATGACAATTCACGGTACGTTGCTGAGAATATTAGAACACATTTTACCTACTGCATGTTGTGCGTCACAAGTAACCAGCAATGTACCTAGAATTGTTATTGTAAATTACAATTGTCATCATGTTTATTAAATAGGCCCCTGAAGTAATAATCTAGGTTTTTATTCCTGTATTAAAAAAAAATGTATGGTTTGAGGTAACCTAACAAAAAATATACTGGGCGTAAAATTAAATGGGACACTTATTTAAAGAGGTGCTTCAGACCATCAAACTGAACAACTTTCTCTATGGGACCAAAATCGAAA
The DNA here is from genome assembly GCA_927399405.1 of Agonopterix arenella. Classification (NCBI taxonomy): domain Eukaryota; kingdom Metazoa; phylum Arthropoda; class Insecta; order Lepidoptera; family Depressariidae; genus Agonopterix; species Agonopterix arenella. The sequence goes on along the minus strand of OV656708.1, from coordinate 14,472,490 downwards.
TCGCGAAAAAAAACTGCTGTCCCATTTCAGTCGAGTTATGTCTGCAGTTTTGTATGGGACAGAGGATTTCAGTGTTGGTCCCATGGTAACAGTTGTTCAGTTTGATGGTCTGAGTCACCCCTTTAAGAAAGTGTCCCAATTAATTTTACACCCGGTTTAATGATAATGAGTTTGTTGATAGTAAAATACTAAATGTTTTTCTTTTACCGAGAAATGTACAAACCTCAGTTTTTCCGTTGTTGTACATAGCTACTATCAGGGAGAACATTCAATGCCAAAGCCAAAGGAGAGAATAAGAAAGAAATATATTCGAAGCCGCGGGCTGGATTCCAATGAATATTAATCGACTGAACATGATTCCTTTCGAAAACTTGTCAAAAGTTATCAAGTTTCATGAAGAACTTTCGTAATATTTAATGATAGGTAATCCATCATAGAAACCTCTGAAATCAATTATTTCGACTTTGAAAAACTGACACATAGCTAGAAGGTTGATCATGAAAGGAATGACGAAGCGCCTGTTCCGGAGAGGTATGGACACTTAATCTTGAGGGCCCGGGTTCGAAACTGGACGGACGACATGCCATGCACCAATGAGTTTTTTAACTTATGTACCTAATACTCCCTTCTTGAAGGTGCCCTGCAGTGGGACATATACAGGGTCCTTCTTAATATGTTGACACTTTTTTAGGGGATGATCAGACCATCAAACTGAACAACTTTATCTATGGGACCAATATCGAAATCGCGAAAAAAATATCAGCTGTCCCATACATTTGGCTCGAATAGGTTTGCAGTTTTGTATGGAAGAGCAGATTTTTTTTCGCGATTGCGATGTTGGTCCCATAGAGAAAGTTGTTCAGTTTGACGGTCTAATCATCTCCTTAGAAAAGTGTCAGCATATAAAGAAGGAACCTATATAATGCTGATGATGATGATTAAAACAATTTCGCAATTATTGTTGAAATGAATCAATCATATGTTTGGTATATACTGGCAAATGTTAAATATCGTGGGAATATGTGAACGTGACAGTGGCGGATTCTCCAAGTGTATGACGTGCCACGATAAAATTATACGTTACTATAACTGAGTGCTAGAGAAATCAATAATTTCTGCACTCTATAATTTATACGGCTGACACCCGTGCCCGGGTTTTATTACTTTTTAGCACTTAGCTGGACTTTGTTGTGCCTTTCGGGTGGATTTTGTAGGAAAAACTGATTACTAGATTTTCCTTTGACTATTTATTATAAGGACTAGCCTTGCGGTAGCATTTCCCCTCTGCCACGTTATAAGATTAATTAATCATGTGCATTTACATTCAATCTTATACCTTATCACTAAACGAGAAAGCCTTATAATTGCGAAACAATAATTTCGAACTTAGAACGTTTGGGGTTCACGCGAGACTTCTTTTCATGATTTTTTTCGTTCAAAATTAGAATCTAAAGTAATGGGGAATAAAATCCAAAGTTGCGGATTTCATGTTACCTTAACCCCCCGCAAAAAGTGGCAGAAATGTTTGTTGTCCCTATATAAGTAGTCAAAGGGATTTTCAAATCAGGCAAAAACCTTTTCACTACTCAAACATGTCACAGCTGGTGTGAAAACTCCTTCAAAGTTTTTAAATGCCTTCAATTCGACTCGTAAAGAGTCTACAAATAATTTGCACATAGCATATGCTCACGACTATATTCACCAAGGGGGTAGTCAGATATATTCTGAAAACTCAGAACATCCATGTTTCACTAGTAGTAGTAATAATTTGCGCGTTTTACCATTATACATTACGAGCCCGCGACTTCGTCCGCACAAATTATATACCAGATTTTAAGTCAGATCATAAGCTATCAAACAAAAAAAGTTTCATCAAAATCGGTTCAGTAGTTTTTGCGTGATACTCGTTCAAACAAACAAACAAACAAACAGACAGACAAAACATCCAAAAATTGGTGAAATGGAATCAGGGACACCTAAAAACCATATGGTAACTTTGTTTTTTGTTAATATCTTCAATGTACAGACAAACTTCCTGTTACAGTTTTATAATAGTTTAGATAATTGGAGCGTTTTAGCTCTAGTAATGCGGTTTATTCTCTAAATATCTAGAATATCTCACAAACTTACCCCAGTAATAAAACTGGGCCTTTACAAGCCCCTATTACACGAGAAAATTGATAAGATCTGAACCACCCGTGACGAGACCCTGCCGCATTGTGCCACATTCAACATCAGAGCTTAGCCATCCGTCAGTCTAGCCTTACCAACCTCAGATGAAACCGATGGAGGGAAGAAGCAGCATTAGGGTTCATTTCCGAAGCGGAACGGAGCGGAAATGTGTAAAATCAACCAATAAAATAGCTTGATTCTGGAAAGCGGAGTCAAGCGAGGAAAATTGAGTTCAATTGGTTTATTTTACACATCTTCGCTCTGCTTTAGTGGAAACGCACCCTTAAGCTTTAACGCAACCCTCCTCGCTTTTTTGCAACAATAGAAGAATATGAAAACTTCAATTCCCTTTGGATGCAATTTGTTGGATGATTTCATCGCAATATGGTTGGTAGATGTAGCAATGTTTCTAACCACCCCGAAAGGGATTATGGTCGTGAATTTATGTATATGTGTATGCACGTTTGTCTCTTACTACAGTTGGATAAGCACCCTTAATGTCTGGCAAATAGCCGTGAGAAGGGTCAGGGACGTAGGAAGGTTGCCGGCCGTGAAAAATAACGATGTCAACACATTTTATGGATTCATTTGACACGCGTAAACGAAGGACGCGCGTCAGTTCCTGGACTTTTAACGTCGCATCAGAAAGTTTTAAATTGGGCACAGGCCTTTCACACATTCTCATCACTATTACTTCTTTAAACCAGAAATAGCCCTCCTTCTGGCGCAGTCGGGTAAAAACAGCATCTACGACTCTATAAAATGCACTTAATAATCAGACAGACAATGCACACAAATGCTGAAATGCTGTTTCTTCTTTTTGGTTTTATCTAAGTACAGAAAATAAAGTTCTCTCTGAAAATGTAATCCATTTCCACAGGACAATGTGTGGTTCGTACGGTAGGTAATAAAACTAATAAACGACCTAAAACAGCGACTTTGTTCCAAAAGTTTGAATTTAAATTTTGGATATTATAATTTTGGTTATTATTTTGGTTGACTCGAGATAATTGCTCATTTGTGTTCACATAGTTCTTTTTATTATTTATGTACTTGAGCGGTTTTTAGAAACTTTTGTAAGATTTGTAACACAGATTTTCGGTGATAGTCGAAGGAAAACATCGTCAGGAAACCTACATGCTTAAATTTCGAGGCGTGTATCGTGTCCATAGTCAATTGGCGACAGGCTCACTAACAATCACAGTGGGCTGGTCAGAGTTTGGGTAACATTAGTGAAATGTGGATGATGTAGAGAAATAGTGGATTCATTGAATATGTATAGAATATCTGTGACTATCCTCAGGGAATATAGTTGCTGACGCATGCACGCTGAGGCTCTCCAATCCTGTCGGCATATAACGCACTACCTGACGTGCGTTAAAAACATTATATACAGGGTGTCCCGTAAACCGACGTCAACCCGGTGGATGCTGATAGGTTAGCCTATCAGCATCCACCGGGTTGACGTCGGTTTACGGGACACCTTGTATACTATGAAATGCTATGCATAGAGAAACACAGTTTCACAGTTTGGATATCCTTGTAACACAACACATACTTTGCATAAGTCAATAATGCTAAATGTGAACAATCTATGGCTGCATGCTTATGGTGTAGCATACGTAGTACGTATGCAACATTGTTGACAACCCTAATAGAGATCCAGGTGTCTACACACGAAAGTCGCCAACATTGTCGTAGAGTTCTGTGTAGATAAGGCCTTGTTGGCGTTTACCCACAAACATGTCGGCGACAATGTTTTATCCACTTTGGTTTGTAGACAGACACCTTCAGGTATGTTCTTTTTTGACCACGTGATGGAAAGTGCAACATAAATGGAAAAATGTAATACAACGATGAAAAATCCTGAAACCTAATATTACGTACGATACGTAATAATACCACTGAGCTAAAACATATTTTAGGTTATTCTATTCCTTGTTCAATATTTCTGTTTTCAGTAACTATTACTTATCTTTTGATATAGGAATGTATTTATTTCAGATTGACTTAACTTTGCATTCAAATGTAGGTAACCAGGTGGATATGTCCCGTGTTTGATTGGTCAACTCAGAATGGGCCACTGCGTCCGATGCAGATAAACTCGACATTTCAGAGAAACTAAATCAATAATAGTTCAGTGGTTTCTGAAACTATTCATTTTTAAACTAATGTTTACTAGTCTATTTCAATTAAGTACGAGAGAAAACATGGAGTATTTTGATTGATAACTATTTTAAATGGATCGAAAAAACAATAGTAATATGGGAACTTCGCATCAAATCACATACTCAAAAGTTCTTTGTTGTAGCTTAGTTTCTCCCTATACTAATTTATATATGAAACAATCGCAAAGATACAATAAGATATGCTTAGTTACTTAAAAATACCAATAATTAGTAAAATAGCGAATGTTTACATGTTCGTATATGCCGATAGCGCTCAAAATAATTATCTTGTCTATGAGACTTGATGATTTACAGACAGATTTTAATACTGTTCGAAATCCTTTCTTCCACTTTCAGTTCACCCACTGGAGGTTAACTATCATCAGGCTATTTAGGTTACGGTCTCTTGGAATTATAAAGCTGTGTTAAAAGGGAACCAGACAGCAGAGCAAAATCAAATCTGAGTAGGATCGCAAAATCATGCAAGAAATGTTAATTTTAAACGAACCGGAGCCTTCTTACAAAATCGTTCCAATTTCAGAACTGTGTCAGGAACGGAACAAAAGACTTGAAACCTAACTATGTGTCTTATAAGACCCACGTTCCCGCAACAAAAAGAGGTATTACTCCACTAATGACGACAGGCGACCTTTTCACAATCAACCTGAAAGCAATCTCCATCCGTTTGCAGTTGAGTCGATTTTCCTTCGCAGACGTGAATTTTTCATACCTAGCGCATTTTCTTCCCCTCCAAAAATTGTAAGACCTATACGTATGTTAGTAAGGTTTGCAACTAGAAGGGTATAAATTCAGTCCAGCGCACACTGAGACACTGTTTAATATTTTACAACCCAACTGAATAAATAAAAAATGCGCACTGCACATTATAAAACTCAATGTGCACTCAACATCAACAAAAAAAAGCCGGTAGAGTTCTAAATTTAAAAACGTGAAAACAAACACGAGCACACAGATATAGAGACGTACGTAATTTTGCTGCGGGTTCTACACGCGCCGTGTAATAAGCTTCGACCAACAGCGTTTGTTGTGGTAGAGAGCGGTAGAGCAATATCGATCGCTTTGCGTAATGGAGCGGCCGAGGTGTGCCCCGAGGCACGTACCGTCGTGCACTGCTGCTAGCGTGCGAGAGTAACATAGATTACGTACGGAAGAGACGGGTGGATCGGTGGGCCTCTGAGAGACAAAATCGACGACACACGGAAATATGATGCTTTACCATTAAAAGTTAATTTAATTTAGAGCAAAATTGGGTAACAGCAAAATTAAAGCCTGGGCCTATTAGGACCTGTTTCATTCCTGAATCTAGCAGAGGCGGTGAAACAGACCTTATTACTATTTCCAAAATCCAACCCATCTCTTCCTTAAAAGAAAAGATACCTCTTTGATTAGGATTAAATAACAATCCAATATTATCAATATTCTGTTTAATATTATCAATAGTCTGTTTAGCATATCATTTTTTTTTATCTAAAACTAAATTATCGGAGGCAATGACAGTTTTTCTTCCGTAACTACAGTTTCAATGTTTTTATTTAATATTCAAGTTTCTTCCGTACGAGGCGATATAATTTAAAGTGTTTTGGAGCTATTGTCTATAGGCAACTATTTGCCGGAGTCCTGATTGAGTTTTCTTCGCTAGGTCGACACAATGCTGCTAGTCTTCGGCCAGATAGGTAAAATATCAACCAGATATTACAAGTCAAACCTCTTGGTTTGATCATCTCTGACTGTATTTTCTACTCTTTGCCTCAGTGACCGCATCGCGTCGGCGCATCAATTTCCCTCTGCTACCGAATTGACGGGATAAACTTACGTAGTCTTGTTTATAAATAAACACCCATTATTGTGTATTGCCGATATAGCAGAGTGCACTTTTCTCATAATTAGTGCTAAGACGTGTGGTTGTTTTGAGAAAAAAAGAACACATTTTGTGAGATAAAATGTGGAGCATAAGTATAAGCATAGTATGAGTATATACTCATGACTATATTCCCAGAGTAGTCTTCTGGGGTAGTCAGAAATATTCTGAAACCTCAGAGCATCCACGGGACACCTAGATATGGATCGACGAATATCAAATTATCCCCCCGATTTTTTTTAATTTGGTCGTTTTCGTTTGGGACAGAACAGCTTTTAGCCACATTATAAGAAATAGTATCTTTGACTACATACAGTTCCGCCACGCTTCCTGCCAGAGGGGGTGAGGTTAAAATTGGTGGGGAGGGCCCACCAGTCTGGCAGGAAGCGTGACAGAAAATGTAGGCAATTGCGTATTCTTACGTCTTGTAAGTTTTTCCCATTTTTATAAGCCAAGAGTTTAAGGTGTGTGCTTTAGAAACAAACACTGAAAAGAAACCAGATTTTGAAATCACGCGTCTTAAGAACTCGTACATGAGGAAAAGAGACAGGATTTGCAGCTCTTAAATAAGACGATGAATCTCCATAAAATCCTTAATTTGGATTCGATTGGCCATTCTGTTGAAAAATGCTCGCTTATCTAGCCCAGTCATTTTACGGAGTTTTGTTAGGCGGGGTAGGGAGTAATTACTAATTGGACTTTTAAACTGTAACCGGAACCATTAAGTGACTAAAGGACTATCTTAAAGCATATTTAAAAAAATTCTCTACGCTACATAGAAATCAAAATTATGTGTACCAGAAGGATTTCAAATTATTAATATTAATACCACTGCACTCATTAACAATTTAAATAATTTTTGAGCAATAAAATAGGCAATGAAATTTAAAAAATGAGGAATTTGTTAGAAAATACAGATGTATTTTTCAAAACCTTCTAATTAGAAAAAAATATTCACACCATGTTTGTAGTATGTATAATGGTAAAGCCTTAAATATGTGCCAAAAAAAATGTACCATCAGGTTTTTTAGAACGAGATAATAGCTAAATTTTTAAATTGGAACTGTTGCTGACGTGATTTTTTTGAATTTTGGTACATTTTTAGGCTCAAATTGGCTCTTCAATATTATACCGAAAAAAAAAATGTAAATTACTAATTAGTCACAGCTCAAATCGTAAAATGACTGGGCTATATCAGTATAGAGTCAAACAAGAGTCGAACTAATGACATTTAAAAGTAAAATGAAAACGTTGCCAATTTTTGCGGTGTGATAACGGAATCAACCGCCGTTGTTCCGTTCCAAATGTGGTTGATCGTCGAAGGTTGATTGCCAAAATAATATGCTATGTAATGATAAAAGCGAAAGTGTGTTTGCGACATTCACATCGTATGATGTATGAAGCCAAACAACAAAAGAAAACTATTTTAAACTGAATTGATCACTACACAATATTTAAAATGTAATGTTTTCAAATTAGCAATTTGTTTTTAATTTGTTCTAAACAACTCCATGGAACTGAACCAATTTGCAACAAACTAGCGACCCGCCCCAGCTTTGCCCGGGTGGGGTCTACAATATACCTAATTACCGACTCATGAAGGAAGAAATTATCTAAATGACAGTGAAAACCATATCAAAATCCGTTGCGTGGTTTAGGGAAATTAGCGGATGGATACACAGACAGACAGACGCGAAAAACGACTTTATTTTATACTATGTTTAATATATAAGGTCTAACAAAAGTAGGTGAAACTATTTTAAGGGGATGATCAGACCATCAAACTAAACAACTTTCTCTATGGGACCAATATTGAAATCGCGAAAGAAAAATCTGCTATCCCATACATTTAGGTCGAGTAGGTTTGTATGGGACAGCAGTTCTTTTTTCGCGATTTCGATATTGGTCCCATAGAGAAAGTTGTTCAGTTTGATGGTCTGATCATCCCCTTAAAATAGTTTCACCCAATTTTGTTACACCTTATATATTAGATTAGACTAGCGGAAAAGAGACAGGATTGGCGAATACTCTACCGAAAAGAGCGTAGCTCTTAAATAAGAAGATGATGATGTATAATAGATATGTTTTCTTTTCAACTAAATATGAGGTGACGTGGATCTCAGTAGCAACGGCATTTATTTAGCAGTTGGGAATATCAAATTAATTCCTAGCCTAAGAATTAAAGGCAGTTTCACCTTTACAAAAGAAGAAATATCAGCACGAACTCCACTCAAAAAACGCGTCACTCGTTAGTTTCAAAACGAAAGTGACGGTAAAAATAAATCACACACCCATGATGTAACGAGGATTTAAAACTGAAATAAATTAAAAAGGAAAACTTAAGTTCCACACAAATTTTGAATAACAAAAACGGTTTATGCAACAAGGAAGCGCCATTACAAAAGTAGGTCGTTCAACCAGCATTGTTTTTGGTTTACAATGAAGTATAAACGCTTTCTGAGAATTCGCTTAAAATTCGTTAAGCGATTCAATCATCTCACGTCCCGGTTATTTGCGGAGAATCAGATGACTTATCATCACCACTTGTGCGATCAGGACAGTTCATTCAACAATGTAACAGTGGAATTTAAGGTGGTTTCAGTCCATACAAAAGTTTGACGCACAATACGCGTAGACGGAATTAATAAAAGTAATATTTTATATATGGAAAAATAGTTTAGAAAATCTAGTTGCCGCGTCACAAATAACATTTGCAATTTATAATATAATTACGAAGATATAAAGTTTTTAAAATTTTGTATGAAAAATATCAAAGCTTTATTTATTTTTATTATTTATTTATTTTATAAATTGCAAATGTTATTTGTGACGCGGCATATGGATTCTCTATACTATTTTTCCATATATACAAACTTACTTATATTAATACCGTCTACGCGTATTGTGCGTTAAAGTTTTGTATAAAGTTGACCCCTCTGCAACCACCATAAGTGTAATTGTATTCTAGCAAAGAGAAAAAGTATAAAAAGATAAACAGCATAAGGAACACCTACGACAGGTATTTGAACGTTTCAATGAGCATGGAATAACCATTAACATAGCTAAATGAAGTTTTGGACAGGAAAAGATCGAGTTTCTAGGTCATGAGGTGTCTACCTCTGGCCTAAGGCTGTTGAATGAAAAGATAGACGCAATAAAAAACTTTCCAAAGCCTAAAACCGTTGATGAACTGAGAAGGTTTCTCGGAATGATAAACTTTTATCGCTCACACATTCCACAGGCGATACAAAGTCAGGCAGTGCTCAATACCTATTTGCAAGGTGCAAAAAAAGGACAGAACACCTATACACCGGACATTGGATGCTGACAAAGCGTTCGAGCAATGCAAAACAAGCTTGGGACAGGCCGTAACGTTAACTTACCCACGCCAAGACGCTGCGTTAGCATTGATGACGGATGCGTCCAATACCAGTGTAGGGGCCGTTGTACATCAGCGACATAAAGACAGTTAGCAATCGTTAGGCTATTTTTCACGAAAGCTAACAGATGCACAGCAGAAATATTCGACGTATGATCGAGAACTTTTAGCAATTTATATGTCTATACGACACTTCAGGAACATGATAGAAGGCAGACAAGGTAACTGTCTATAGTGATCACAAGTCGTTATCATTTGCATTTGTAAAGAGTAATCCTGAAACTGACAATCCAAGACGTGAGGGACATTTAACTTTGATAAGTGAGTTTACGCACTATATCCAGTCTCATGCAGACAGCACTACACAAGATAGAAAGGTGGTGCAAAAACTTCGGTCTTTCAGTAAATGCCGATAAAACGGTTATAGTACCCTTCACAAGAAGGCGAAAATTGGAGCGCCTTAGACCTCCAACACTCTTCAACAAATCTATACCGTTTTCCAAGGAGGTTAAATATCTAGGAGTAATTCTAGACCAAAAACTCACTTGGAACCAACACCTGGACCACATTGTGCGAAAGGCAAAAATAGGACTAGGGACATGCTGTCGCTTAGCGGGCTCCAGATGGGGCCTGAAACCGAGTTCGGTTATGTGGATCTACACTGCGATAGTGAGGCCTATGGTATCCTACTGCAGTGTAGCCTGGCATAAGAAAACCGAACAAGCGAAGTGTGTAAACACCCTAAATAGCCTACAAGGATTAGTATGCAGAATAGCAACGGGGGCAATGAAATCTACACCCACGGCTGCTATGGAGGCAATATTAGGTTTGCCTCCACTACACATCCATGTGCAGAAAGAGGCAAAAATTGCAATGCTCCGAGCCTTGGAACGAGGAGATTCCAAATGGAAGTCCTCTGTTATGAGAGGGTTACATGAAACTCTCTTAACAATTCCGATCATGTGTATGCCGAAAGACACCATGAACAAAGAATATAACTTCAACAGGTTATACAAGGTAATCCTACCCCAAAGAGAGGACTGGAACGGGAATACCCCACAATCCTTCAGCGCTGGAGATGTCGTCTGGTTTACAGATGGCTCCAGGAAGGACAACCGTGCTGGAGCTGGAATATGTGGCGGCAATCCAAGAATTAAAAAGGCGATTCACCTTGGACAGCATGCCACAGTATTCCAGACTGAAATGTACGCTATCATAGATTGCGTACATGAGAATCTGAAAAGATGCCCAAAGGGGAAACATATTGTTATTTTATCAGATAGCCAGGCTGCTCTAAAAGCGCTAGGATCTGACGAAATAGAGTCGAAACTAACATTAGAATGTGCCCGAGCACTCAACCAGCTAGGACGGACAAACTCTGTCACCCTAGGCTGGGTGCCCGGACACTGCGGTATTAAAAAAAAAAAAGTGAGTTTACGACTGATATACGTCACATTAAAGGCGATGCGAACGTTGTAGCCGACGCCTTATCGCGTATAGAGACTGCCCTGCTGTATTGGTGAGATTTTGCGACGATGGCCCAGTTCAAGCACATGAGGTACACGCTTTGGAAGGTATAGATGCCAAGCTGTGCGCACATCATGGATGTTCCAGAAGACGATATCGACTCTAGCTATGTACCTACAACGAGAGAGGGCAACAGCGTTGAGTATATTTTGTGACGTGTAGTGTTCGTGTCTAAAATAATATTATATTGCGGTTTCCATGTTGTTTTCGTGTTATTGTTAGCATTTTATTTTAATGAAATAATAATGTATTAAAGCTTTTTTAATAGCGAATTAAGTTATCATCTTTAAGAGATTTAGCATCATATAATGTTGAGTTGATTCCAATGATGTAATAGTATACCTACATTGTAACTTCCGTTCCTAGCGATAACATTTGTCTCATGTTACTTACTATTTCTTTGTTACTGTAACCAATGCTGTGTACTGTTTATTTAATGTGAAGTATGACTTTTTATTTATTTATTTTATTTATGACTTATGATGATTGTAATGTTTTTAGATTGTTTGTTTTATTTTATTTCGGTTTGTTGAAAATTTTTGGGAAAAAATTTTGTTAAAGGGGGAAATACTGTGGGGACACATTTTATTAGTATTATAATTAGTTTAGATGAATAAGCAATTTTGTCTCAGTCTGATGGAGCGACTGGAGTATTCGCCAGTCGTTCCCATACCACCGAACCGCTAGGTTAATATGTAACTATGAATAAGTGCACTTAATTAAATATGTATTATCAAGAACTCTTTTCCATCATCCCACTGCAACACTATCCGTCACCCCTACATGTCTTAGAATACCCATTGCTTCCAATAGGTGTCGTATAAAACACTTAAGGGATATGGTTTCCTAAGCAATGTCTTCGTGGACAAAAACCATTATGACCAACAGATGCGACATTTTATACCGAAAATGCTAATAGTAAGCCTTGCTAGAACTAAAAACATAGAAGGTAGTTGTAGCAACATTTCTTACAACTTATCTCTCCGATAGGGATAATGATCGTAAATATAGGGTCCTTCTTAATATGCGAACACTTTTTAAGGGGATGATCAGACCTTCAAACTGAACAACTTTCTCTATGGCACCAACATCGAAATCGCGAAAAAAATCAGCTCTTCCATACAAAACTGCAAACCTATTCGAGCAATATGTATGGGACAGCTGATTTTTTTCCGCGATTTCGATGTTGGTCCCATAGAGAAAGTTGTTCAGTTTGATGGTCTGATCATTCCCTTAAAAAAGTGTCAGCATATTAAGAAGGACCCTGTATGTGCATAAAAACATCAAAAATCTCCACATTGAGCACAATGGTCTAAAAATACCAAGGATACCCCCCCCCCATCCGAAATCCCAAAAAATCAATACTAGAGCACTGATGCTATACTGAGATAGCAATATTCAAATGTGTGTACCAATTTATTCCTGTGACGTCACCATTCCAATAGTGGACGAGTGTACGTCTGAATGTGTCATTATCACGGTCTAACGGGACAACAGCTTTAGTTACGTACTAGTATTTAACCGCGGCTCCTCCCGCGTAGAATTATTTTCGATGAAATGAAATAATTTATTTGCAATGAATAAGGTCCATAAAATTGATCTTAGGTTCTAGGATAGTATCATCTATTCAGCTAAAATACAATAGCATGCAAATATTTATTGAAAGTTATTATTTAAAAATTCTGATACATTATTCGACCGATCTTCTATTGCGACCTTTCTGTCGGAGCCTTTGAATTTAGCAATTGGGATAAAATCGAGATGTGCCTGTCTTTGTTACTTTATGCAAGCCAAAATGAGTGAATGACGGTTTTCTCGTTTTGCCGTTTTGTCGTGGGCGGTATGCTAGCCCGACTGGGAGGCTCTCTTCGTGAACTCCGTTTGCTTGGGCTCTACGAAAAGCGCGGGAACAAGTTATTTTGTATGCAGCGAAGGCGCGTCGCGCGCGTGTAGAGAAATCATACTAGACGTGCAGGTGCGCGTACTCAAGAGATACTACGCGTGCTATATGCGAACGCATTAGCAAGTCTTTCGCAGCGACATCACGTTTTCTTACGATGTTTAACCTTCAGCGAATACCCAGAGGTATAAACGAATATAACCGATTAGGTGTCTAGAAGATATGCCTTCTAGCGCGCTCCATACAAACAAAGTTTAATTATATTTTAATTATATTAACTAATAATCAATTACATTTTTAAACACGACCTGGAAATTAATCTCTGTGCCTGTGGTTTGTCAGATTTTTGTTAAATGTATAGTTTCAATGTTACAGGTTACACTGCCTCCGTGGTCTAATGGTTAAGAGAATTGGCTCTCGACACAGAGGTCGTGGGTTCGATTCCCACGGGGGGACACCTAGTGAAATGTCACTTTGTGCGTTTTTCCCCAGTTGGTTAGGACATTGCAGGCTGATTGTGAGAAAAGAAAAATGATTCCGTACTTTGGATGGCACGTTAAGCCGTTGGTCCCGGCTACTATCTCTGGTAGTAGTAGTCGTTACATAAAAACCACGTCAGAGGCCGTAAGGTGGTCTGAAAAAACTCTGACACCAGGGCTCTGCCCACACGATAAGAAGAAGAACAAGAATGTTACAGGTTACTAGAGATTAGAATCTAGATCTTGTTTAAAAAATGTCAATGACTTTAATTGGTTAGTGCTAAAAATACGATCTAGCTTGTTAGTTCCTATCAACTTATTAATTCGCTGTCAAAACCAGAGTTTAAGCCTGGATGGAGATATCTTTAGTTGACAACTACGTGACACTGTTACAAAGGATTGTTTGCTTACGTTAGCAAGCTATAATAACGATGGATTGTTGAGCTTATTGTGGAACTGTGCTCAGTGGTACGAATATAGGCTGAACTATTTTACGTGGGGAGAACTTTAGAACCGAATGACGTCATTTGCGTGCGTACTAGAATTTAGCTGCAGGTCAGTTTCATAAACAATGTTAAATATACAGGATGTACATTTTAATGCGTTACCTACATAATAATTGAGGTACATCAGACCAGAAGTGCGACTTTTGAATCTCATTTATTGAACTCAGCAGTTGAAAATCTGAATATTGCTATGGAGACGTGCATCTTTCTACTGCTGATTTGACATAAAAAAATCATACTCCAGGAGTGCGATTTTTGAAAGTCAAATCTGCAGTAGAAAGATGCGTATCTGCATACATTTTCAACTACTGAGTTCAACGTATGAGATTCAAAAATCGCACACCAGAGCATCAAACTGAACAACTTGCTGAATGAAGCCAGCAATGAAATCGCGAAAAACAATCAACTGTTCTAAACAGGGTGTTAGGGTAAACAGTTGCATTACTTTAAGGGGTGATTGTACCCATGATAAACAACATTCCCAAAGAAACCTATAGGAAATCCGCAATAAAAATGACCACTTTTCATAAAAAACTTCGATCAGCTGATTGCATTTAGTATGGGAAGTCCACATTTTTTTTACAACTGTTTACCCTAACACCTTGTATAATTTGGATCGAGTAGCCATTTACATTTGCTATGGAATAACCAGTTTTTTTCGCCTGTAGCATGCAAGAGTCGTAGTCTCTATGACTCGTTCCCCTAGTATGATTTCTTTTCGGGCGACTCGACCGTTTGCTCTCTCAGAAGCGCGGGAAGTATCATTTCATTTTCTATGTAGAGAAGGCGCGGTAATTATACCAAAGGGGTTGCCAGCATGCTGTAGTACACTGCAAATCGCTGAAAACTATAGCATTGAACAAAATATTGTTACTTTTATTTAATGATATAAATTCGTATTGCGTAGGTGCTTAACCTTCAGTCAGAGTAAAAAATCGTGATAGTCACGCGAGTTTCGGACGATACGAAGCGACGATATAATTTATTATGTTAAATAGTTTGGTCGTTGTCGTGCTTGCGTTGACAGTTAGTTGTCATAATTTAACTGGACACATATTTGTTGTCTACATTTAGAACCAAACCTGTGCGAAACGGCGCGGTGTTTGGTCATGTTTAATAATATGTAAGGTGGAGTAAGGTTATTGCAACGATATGGGGTAATTGCAACTATTGGGCAATTTAACTTATAAGAATAACGATTCAGTTCTTCATTGAAAAATTTGTCTCGGGCGGGACTTGAACCCGCAATCTTCCAAACCAGGGAACTGCGTTATCCAATTTCGCCACCGATTCCCTTAAGACGCAACAGATTGAGAATTTCGTTCTCTGGGTAGTGGGCTCGGTGGCGAAATTGGATAACGCAGTTCCCCGGTTTGGAAGAGTGAAGGTTCAAGTCCCGCCCGAAACAAATTTTTCAATCTTTAATTTGATTCGAAACAGCACAACATGGCTGTAACATGTTTAAAAATCAATAATATTTGAGATTCAGTTCTTCTCTTTATACCAACACCTGCCTTCAAGATGACTAGACATATGCCTATTGATAGATGAACTGAATTGTGATTCTTGTAAGGGCAATTGCTCCATAGTTGCAAGTACCTTACCTCAATAGGTAAACAATTTCGCACCTTATTTTAATGCTACAAGGTTGGAAAAGTTCTAAAATGGAGTAAATCTGTTATCCTAGTGGAGTACTAACACAATAAGGTCACAGTATAAGAAAGAGTATCTATTACTACATACAGTACGGACACTCCCATCCTCCCACCAACTTTTTACCTCACCTCCTCTATCGCCCTCTGGTTACCCGTTACCTAAGAAGAAAACTTAAGGTTCAATTTCTTTGGTTCCGCATGAGCTGACGTCATTTTGTCAATTTTAATTTTTTGTATGCATAAGGTGCTAAGAACACAGATAACGTAAGTGGTTGACATAGCTCAGAAAATTAGCAAGCTGAAGTGGCAATGGGCTGGTCATATCTGCCGAAGAACTGACAACCGGTGGGGTGTCAGGGTTCTGGAGTGGAGACCGCGAACTGGTAGACGTAGTGTGGGACGTCCTGCTGCCCCCTGGATAGACGACCTAAAAAAGGTAGCGGGGAGCGACTGGATGAGGAAGGCCGAGGACAGAGTTTTATAGCGCGCATTGGGGGAGAAGAGAGTTTTATAGCGCGCATGTTCAGAAGTGGACGATGATAGGCTGATGATGATAAGGTGCTAAGGAAATAAAAACAGCTGTGCAAAAATTGGATTTCTTAGTTGTTGAAAAGATCAATATTTTTCAGAACAGATTTGTGTTTGTTCGAAAATCAGAATATGGGTATACTGCGAATTTCTAAAAATCTTGATAGGACTTGCATAGCTAACAACACAAAAACCATAAATTAAAGAATACAATTTTTTTTTACTGTCAGTTACATACCGATTTTATTCAAACAATATTAAAATTTTTCGTTCATTTAATCACAGCACATATTTTTCGCATATCATCGTAAAAGGCTTGCGTAAAGGTCAATAAATCGGACTCTAAACTAAAGAGTAGGTAAACAGCAAAGGTGGAGTTCCCAGAACTCCACGTCAATAACAGTAATTGGCTTACTGCGTGCGAATACACACCGTAACGATCTACGTCCGTTCTAACGTACAGCTGGAAACGCAACTTTATACGTTATCTTCAATTTTATTTCAAGTCGGCCGAAACCGAAAAAAATTTAGAGGAGGTATTGTGTTAGGACTTAGGACTGCGCAAACTGAAGATCCATTTTCTCTGCCTACTCCTCTGGGAAGAAGTTATAACTTGCTTTTTAAATGTAAATCCGCCAGTCTCTTTTAACATCGCCTCTATTTTTGACATCGGCTCATTTATTTTATTTTGACACTGCCTGTCACATTTGACATCGCCTGTCATTTGTTATAGCGCCTGACATTTATTGGAATTTTGATACCGCCTGTCTTTCTTTTAATTTTTATGTCATTTTGGTTCTGACTGTCATTTTTGACAAAACCTATGTAATTTTTTTTAATCTCATTACCTCATTAGTTCAGTCAACTGAACTGGATAACTGAACTAGTGGGAATAGACGTGAATTTCAAGGTTTCTTTTACAGATTTGAGGTAGCTAACGGGAAATCAATTTCACCTCACGTTTCAGGAGGCTCTTTGCTGTGATAATTGATGAATCAGGCTGGACATGTATACAGAGTGTTACAGAAGTAAAAATAAAAATTTTAAACTTTAAAAGGGGTTGTTTAGACCATCAAACTGAACTTTCACTATGGGACCAACATCGAAATCGCGAAAAAAAAATCAGCTATTTAGTAGATTTGTAGTTTAGTATGGATGGAACATCAGATTTTTTATCGCGATTTCGACATTGGTCTCATAGTGAAAGTTGTTCAGTTTATTTATTTGTATTTTTGTAACACCTTGTATTTATTAGTGACATGAACACAAATATTAATGTTTTCTTGACTGTACTATTATTTTATTGTTATAGTCGTACGTCGGGGTTTGCTCCAAGACATTTACGGATCAACAATAAGTACTCAACAATGGATACTTCAGCTACTTCCATAGTATCATGTCTTATGGTATTTTGCTGTGGGGCCGTGCTGCAGATGTTGAGGCGATCTTTATCCTTCAAAAGAGGGCAATTCGAGCCATTTATAATCTGCGTTGTCGAGATTCACTACGAGATCTTTTTAAAGATATCAGTATCTTGACTTTCTACAGTCAATATATTTACGAAAATATTTTATACGTTCGGAAAAATTTGTATCTCTTTCCCAAAAACAGTGACGTTCATAAATACAATACAAGAAATTAAAATAAATTAGTATCCCCACATTTTCGACTCAGTAAGGTCAACACATCTTTCATGGGGCACTGTATACGCTATTATAATAAGATACCAGAGGATATTCTAAACTTGCCAGACAAAAAGTTTAAGTCCCATGTTAAACAAGTCCTCTGTAAAAAAGGCTACTATAAACTCGATGACTATTTGAATGACCAAAATGTCTGGTCTTGACAATGTTACTCTATGTAATGCAATATTGTATTTTAATTGTACTTTGTATATTTTGTTTTGTTAAAAAGATGTGTGTTGTAGAGTTTCTGGCCGCATCTTCTCTCAACGGAACACCTTCCGACGCAGTGGTAGATTCAAAAAATGACGTCAAAAAGCTATCTATGTGATATTATTTTGAATAAAAAATTTTGAATTTTGATAATATAAACGTAATAACCAGAATGTATCATCGGCAAATGTAAAGAGAAAATTCAATATGATGAATTTAAAAAATGATTTAGGATTCGCTCAAAGATCAAATCCCTTTTAGTGATAGGGCCACGTGTAGCTGCAGCAGGGTGTCACATGGACATCAATTATACTTTATAAACATAAGACATAACATTTACGTTTACATCAGGAAACTATATAAGGTCTAACAAAATTAGGTGAAACTATTTTAAGGGGATGATCAGACCATCAAACTGAACAACTTTCTCTATGGAACCGCTATCGAAATCGCGAAAAAAAACTCTGCCGTCCCATAAATTTAGTTCGAGTACGAACAGCAGATTTTTTTTTTCGCGATTTCGATATCGGTTCCATAGAGAAAGTTGTTCAGTTTGATGGTCTGATCATCCCCTTAAAATAGTTTCAGCTAGTTTTGTTAGACCTTATATAATAACAAATATTTATTTATTCAAGTAACAAGGACTCATAGTTAGTATGTTCTTATTCTATGTTAGTAGGAACTATAAAGCCAATGGCATTGACTTCATCTCACATCTGGTTCAAAATTCAACGGTTAAATCTTGACTTGCCAGTAAGGTAAACCATCTCGAAGATATCGCTTAAAATAGAGCCCGAGCCGAGACTTAACGATTGATAGTACTTGAGAAGTTCATCGAGCGGCAAGTCTGTCTGTAATCTGCAAACTAGAGATCGGAGAAGTTTGGTTACAATCGAATAGTTTCCATTGAAGATCAAAGTAATAATGGAGATATAGCCGTAGGAGATAGACCCCTAACCCTAATCAGAGACTGATACAACATTTTTCATTTAGGTATTGAATACGGGAACCAACATGGAAATCGCGAAAAAAAATCAGTTGTCCGATAAATTTTTGTAGAGTTGCAATTTAGTATGGAACATTTGGTTTTTTTTTTGCTGTGTCCTGTTTAAAGATCTGATCATCCACTTAAAAAACCGTCGGCATATTAAAAAGGACCCTCTTTATTAGTTACTCACGATGAACGCTATGCCTGAATCGTTTACAAACCTACAGATTTAACTGAACATAATCTTAACTATCTTTTTTGAAATTCAAAAATTTTTTTGGTCTTATCCATTATCAGACAGGATACTTATAAAGAATACCGAAATAATAACATGAAAAATGGTTATATTGTGATTAAAACAAACAATTTAAAACGAACGTGCAACTTTGACCGACACGAAAAAGAATATGAAGTTAATTCACAGTAGATGGCGTAACTGTGAGCATGACGTTTTTTGTTTTTTTTTTTATGGAGATTGTAGGTTGATCTATTGATCTAGCTCTGAAATTCGTGTACAATGGCCGGAGAATTAGGAATACTACTTGGTCCAATTATATTATCATGAGAGACTATGCCAGTGAAGTACAATGACGCCTATTTCCCGTTGGGGTAGAACAACAGAAACCACGAAAACAGACGCGGCCGATTTGAGTGACAAGTCGTTTCATTATTTGCCGATTTAAAAAAGCAGGCTGGCATCAACTTTTTGTCATCTGTGCGAAAAAAAGGGGAGTATAATTATGGCCATAAAAGCCGAAAGCGAATTGAGGCCGGCTTGCTAGTTTCAGATATATGCGAGTTGCGAAATGCCCTGAAATAAATTACAAGTATGTCAGTGGAATAGGGATCGGCGTTCTACTTTACATGTTTATTCTGTACGTATTGGAGTGATGTTTGTTTGGTCTGCGAATATTAATAATTTTGACGTACTTGAATACATGACTAATTATTTAATCATAGACGATTTCTTCTGCAGCGACTGTTGTAATTACGAAAGCTTCACATCTCGGGTGGAATGTACTCGCTAAACACAGATGTTTTCTTTTTTTTTTGAGATGACTATTATAGATTTTCCAGCGGACTATTGGAGAGACCACGAAGGGTCTACCGAGCCAAATAAATGAACTCAAGCAACCGACCTAGGGGTACGGACCTCGGCATAGGACGTTGATGGGGCTACGCGGCGGTTTGGGTAGCGGTGATCGGTGAGATAAACACAGATGTACTTTCTCTTCCCTACCATTTTAAAACCTGATGTTAAGGGAGGCCACTACGATTAGAGAAGGAGATGCCGTGACTTTTGAACTGCAACCACACCGCGAAGGCATCAGACATGTCAACGATGCCTGAAGGATTTAGACGCATATTACGACATCCGACTAGGCGTTAGTCTGGGCCTGATGAATTAGCTACAAGGATTCGCGACGAGGTCGCTAAAACAAACTGTCAATGATCAACTTATTGAAAAGCACAAACATAAAACCACGATATTAATCGTAATCAAGAGTGCGCTTTTTGAAAGTCATACGTTTAAATCAGCAATAGAAAATGTCAAAATTCTTTTCTAGATTTTGTATCATTCGAAAACGATTTTGAACGTGTGACTTTCAAAAATCGCACTCCTGGCCTAGTTAGAAATACCCTGTACCATTTTAGAGGAACCCTATATTTATACAAGGAGAACCAGGGTTCACTTTTAACTCAATACAGTCTTGGATCTAAGTATAATTAATGGATACCAAAGCGCGTTTAGTTGAAGCACACGAATAGTAAATTTGGTCCATACAAACTAGTACACTTGGTCTGTAATTTCGGTACATATTTGAAGTACTTAATGCGAATTATTTATTTGTTCAAATTGCGTATTCACGACAGGCTTCGTCAAAACAAAATGCATCACTCAGATCCACAACAGGCTTCGTCAAAACAAAATGCATCACTCACATCCACAACAGGCTTCGTCAAAACAAAATGCATCACTCAGATACACAACAGGCTTCGTCAAAACAAAATGCCTCACTCAGATCCACAACAGGCTTCGTCAAAACAAAATGCATCACTCACATCCACAACAGGCTTCGTCAAAACAAAATGCATCACTCAGATCCACAACTCGTTTCGTCAATAATTAACCATCTATATAAAAATGTAAAAAAGGGTGGACCTACAACCTATAAACCTCCTCCAAAGCCTTTCCCTGAGAGACAGTTCTAAGAACGCTGGCAGCATTCCCCCTCTGTATCGCGAAGCTTATGCGCTGACGAAGGTAACTGGCAGCTCTCTTATCACCAGTGGTCTCTATAAGGCGCGCTGAAATCTCTTTAATAAGCTGTTTTCCCATAATGTTTACTTTCATCTAAGATTAAAAGGTGATGATTGAACCGATAGCATTAATCCCCGGAAATAAATCTGTCACCACAGGTTTCACTAAAAGGCAAATAGTCAAACAGTGTCAGTAGTGCAGCAAGGTTCAAAGGTTCAACGACCGGACATTTCAGGACGGATACACAAGCCAAGGCTTGGAAGTGGAAAGCGCATCGATCTCATAAATTTAACCCGGATATTTTGGGTATGAAGATAAAGGGTATTAATTGGATGGGCTGGGACTGTATTGTTTATGGTGATGTGATGACCTGGGTTTTACTATGAGGTTTTTACCCAAGTAGGGCAGCGGAGGTATTTTCATTTCACAGTCTTTGACCTTTTTGTTTGGTCTAAGCTAGACAATTACTAAATACAAGAAATTACTTAGTAAAGTTAGTTCATGAGTGTATGTAAGTATATTTTTATTTATCAACCCATTCTTAATAAAAAAAAATATTGCATAAATAATGGAATCCAAATTGACTTCATTTATCCAGATGTTAAAAACTAACAAACTACAGGGTGTTAGGGTGAACAGTTGCATAGCTTTAAGGGGTGATTGTACCCATGATACTGAAAAACTTTCCTTGAGAAACCAAAGGGTAATTCTTTTTTTTCGACTTTTCGTACAAATGTTCGATCAGCAGATTGCATTTAGCATGGAAATTCAAAAGATTTGTTTGCGAATTTCCGATTGGTTTCTTAGGGAAAGGTGAAATGGGTACAATAACCCCTTAACACTTTCGCTGCTGACGACCTACGCCGTAGGTCGGCGGCCGCAGTGCTGAAGAACCCACGTAACGAGCCGTTTCAATTGCATTTCGCCTATGCTCATGACCTACCGCGATAGTCACCGAAAACCTTACGCCTGCGCGGGTGACCCACGACGCGTGCCACATTTATCGTTTCAACGTTACTGAGTGAGGATCATGGTTTTGAGCTTAGCAGCGAAAGTGTTAAATTAGTACAACTGTTTACCCTTATACCCTACAGGGTATATAGGATATACACTACTACAGTGACGATGTTTAAATATTTGTGACTCAATCACACATAAACGGATTTGGATGAAATTCAGCACACAGATAGAATATGTCTTGGGTAGGAATCCTTTATAAAGTAAACGCAAACGAATTCGCAGGCAACAGCTCGTTGTTCGTATTGATCTTATTGGCAAAAGTAAAATGTATTTTAATTTGTTTCACCAGCTGGAACAATAAAAAGATCTATTTCACCGCATTAGCAGTCAATAGAGCTCACTTTACCTTAACTACATTACTAAGCCACGTTCCGATTTCATTACGTATGTACGCCACGTATTTCTATCGCTCCCCAGGGATTGTTGAACTGTTGACCTCTAGTTTCATAGACTACCTTCTCTATAGACTACGAACCTTTTGAAGTTTGTAATAACTTCCAGTAGATGGCGCTCACGACCCCTTAAGACGATACAGATTGAAAATTTCGTTCTCTGGGTAGTGGGCTCGGTGGCGAAATTGGATAACACAGTTCCCCGGTTTGGAAGTGTGCGGGTTCAAGTCACGCCCGAGACAAATTTTTCAATCTTTAATTTGATCCCTACATACTCTGTCGAACATAATTCCAAATGTTCATGTTTCTATTTCTATATTCAGGGGTTAAGGCTGTGCGTTGTCTGTCAGTCAGTCAGTTACGGAACTCTTTTATAAGTATAGATAAAAGAAGCTATAAGAATGAATGTATGCCGCATGTTCTCTGTTCTACTATTCCGTCAGCAGTGTGGTAAACCGAATAATTCCTAGCTTTGTAGCTCCATATTAATATGCGGACGGTTTTTAAGGGGATGATCTGAACAACTATATCTTCGATACCAACGTCAAAATCACGAAAAAGCAATCTGACCCTGTATGTTACTAAGATACATAAATTCGGTAAAATGTCAGAAGATAAATATAATACCGCATACAATGCAAACTGACATTGTTTCACTAAAGCTGGCACACATGTTACTTAGCCAAGCTAGTGGTCGATTTATTCTTGGAACGTATAAATGTCCACATTAGAAGTCCATTGGGTAGACAGTCTATGCCCAGTTTTCCACAATACAATTTTGTATCTGTGGCACTTGTAGATAAAACGTTACGTAAGTTTATTAGTTTCGAAGACGCTTCAGAAGGGTCATTGGCTTTTGGTTTGGACGCTTCGACCGATATCCTCGTGAAAAGATGGCGTGAGGGTGCTTTAAGCCATATGACAACATTTCTGACCACCAACCTCCGAGGTCAACCTTTAAGGAGGGTGAATGGGCGTTAGTCCACCATGTGTGCCCAAAGCGGATTGGTAGATTTCAAATACAAATCAGAATTTCTTCATCAATACAGGTTTCCACGCGATGTTTTCTTTCACCATTTAAGAGCAGTCGGTACCGTAGAATGACGACCTGGACACTTCGCTGTCACTGCATACAAATGAGCTCGCATTGACTAGAACAGGTAAGCACGTGCGATAATGAGTGAGTGCAAATGAGTGAGGACTACACCATTCCGTGCTGTCGTCTTTCACGAAGGGAGAGATACAAATTGGTGGAGGGTAAGGAGTGTCCGTACTGTATATAAGGTCTAACAAAATAAGGTGAAACTATTTTAAGGGGGTGATCAGACCATCAAACTGAACAACTTTCTCTATGGGACCAATACCGATATCGCGAAAAAAAAAAATCAGCTGTTCCATACAAACCAACTCGACCTAAATGTATGGGACAGTAGATTTTTTTTTCGCGATTTCAATATTGGTCCCATAGAGAAAGTTGTTCAGTTTGACGGTCTGATCATCCCCTTAAAATAGTTTGACCTAATTTTGTTAGACCTTATATAGTAGCATACTGTTTCATATACTGTGGTAGAGCAAACATTTTCTTCGGAAGGCACGTTAACAGGGTTGGGTTAAATTTTATAAGACACAGTTTAAATTGTTTAAAAAAGTGTTTTTTTTTTCTTTTGTTTTTTCTTTTTCGTTTAAGTCATTAATTTCAAATCGATTAGACCTAATATTTCATTTCTAGACTAGGTAGGTATATTCAAATAGTAAATTCAATATGTACAAAAATCGATCGAACGTCGGTCCTCTCGAATGGAGGCTGTCATAAAAACAAATGAATGGCCAAACAATGGACTAAACTCAGTTGCAGAAACGCTCATTAAAGTTAATCCTCCATTAAAACTCTTGCTATCACTTTTTGTCTTGTTGACGTAGTAAAAACTCTGACACCAGCCACCGCACGATAAGAAGAAGAAGAAGAAGAAGAAAGTAAAAGAAGAAGTAAAAGCTAGCAAGAGGATTCAATGGAGGATTAACTCTAATGAACATTTCTGCAACTGAGTGTTAGTGACTCAGCTTCACACTAATGTAGCTTCAAGTGGTGGAATTGAAAGACTGTTTTAACTTGTTTTTAAACACATCATAAAAAACATGGTTTTAATTGTGTGCAGTGTAGGTGTAATTGAATTGATACATAGATATTATTGTATAAGTGTAGTCTGTTTGTATGATTATCTTTTATACTTACTTAATAATAAGGATGAGTCCCTACCGGCGTACGAACAAACCAGTTATGGTTTATAGTGCGTCGATATTTGTTAATTTAAGTATACAGTGTATTGTCATGTATCAATAAAATAAAATAAATAATTCAAACTGTTTTAAACACGTGGTTTAAAACAACTCGTTTTAATCGTGCCAACCCTGCACGTTAAGTACTTGATCCCGAATACTTCCCTTACGTGGCGACTTACTTGAACATTGTTAGCCATTTATTAGTGAGAGGAGGCTGCCCTGCAATTGGATGCTATAGGGATATAACTTACATTGTTATCAGGACTGCATAATCATTATCAATCCACATTCATAATCCCCGCATAAAACGTCACGTCAAATATAAAGTGTAATCTGCATGCATGCATGGTATGTATGCACTATAAAACAATGGAGCTACAATTGAATGGAGTTGGCGACCCCTGACCTAGAGTCGTTGACCCGCGACCCCGTTTGATGCCAGTTACCTACACTTAGTATGCACTATGCAGAACTTATGTACTAACCTCGCATTAATGGCAGCTATGTATACGATTCGCTTATCTTTTCAAAAATTAAGTACCCGAAAGAAGTTTTTCAGGAATGTAGTAGGTAGCGTTCCGTTGTCTCTGCCTACCCTATTGAGCATTATGTATGTAAGTATACGCGAAGAAAGATAATTTTAAAAATATATGTCATTCACGACATCATTATGACGGAAAAATTGCAGAGTAATAGATTATCGTGGCATGGGCTGAGAGACGAGTGTCAGTAAGTATGAATGTGGATGGCTGAGATAGCAGAGGAAGGCCGAAGAAACGATGGATAGATTGTGTGAAGGAAGATATGTGAAAGAAAGGAGTGAGTGCTAAAATGGCGGCTAAGAGAGAAGAATGGAAGAGGGTGAAATATTGGGCCGACCCCAAATAATGGGAAATGAGTTAGAAAATGATGAGGACATCATTATTACGCTAACAGAACTTAAATACAATAGAACAGAAATAAAAATATTTATTTCTTCAAGCGTAAATATATTCATAAATAATTATAGAATGTCTTGTAATTATTTATGAATAATAATAACTTATGAACGTAGACAAATAAAAAAGATGTTTATTTTAAATGAAGAAACAGATGCGGGAGGCAACCCATATAAGTAGCACGCGGGCTGCATAAACATGATACTTCTTATTAATGCCGTGTTCACTGTGTTTGTAAGCGTAAAAACTATCAACTTCCTAACCCAAAGAAACTATTCAAAACAAAACGTTGAAAAGTTGTCAAATGCGTAACGACAAGTGTTGGTGTTCCAGGAGACTCTTCCGTAAGCATTAGTTACTATATCGACGGGGTAGCACTTTGGTAATATTGGTATTGATTGAGCGGGCTCATTTTCCGCAACTTGACGACTTAGGCGCCTATTTTGCGTGAGGTGGTAATTACTTCTCCTGCCATCCCAGCTCCCCCAGGAAGCTCCCCCTATTTATAAAAAATAGCACATACCTGGGCCCCGGTACCACGTTGTCTCCGTCGTCTGCATCGTAGAAGTCGTCCTCGCCTTCAGACGACGAGTAGGAGGTATCAGGCACGAGCAGCGACATCGCTTGTCCTGGTGAAGGACTACATTATCACTACATATAATTAATTAAGCACGTTAAGGCCCTGGGGTAGGACGAAACACCTTGGAGGCATCTTTTTTTTTTAATTAGTCGACTAGATTTATACAATTTACTGAAACCAAAGTCATTCAATCATCAATTGAATACACGATTGGAATTACTTCACTCGATAGAAAATCGTCACAAAGATGATGAATTTTCTTGTATTTTTAAACATTTTTCTCGTTTTAGAAGAACTTAAAAAGCTTCAGATTTTTTTGTATTTATACTCGCATATTCACCATTAGTTTATCTAGTGAAATCATTAAAAAAATCTATAAAAAACACTTTTGTTAATTCTTTTTAATCAAAAATACGGCACACGCACGCACATTTCGGAGGGCTAGGCAATCGCGGTTCTCATAGAAAATATTCGTCTGAACCTATGGCTAAGCAGTTGGTCCCAGATAGTTCCGTCAGATGGCGGTGTAACTATTCGTTCAGCCAGGCCATAGGCGACGGCTTTAAAATTCTCTAAACGAGAGTTGACCATTACCTTGCCTCCAACAATCCGCACAGTGGAGCTTGCTGGGGTAGGGGACATAATTAGTAAAATAGTGAGTTTGAACACAGTAACCAGTTTAAGTGGGCAAGGTCACAGATTGGTGAAAAATCACAACAATTTTATTTACTTTAAAACTGTAAATTTTTTTTATAAACCTGTATTAGAACCAAAAAGGTAGATAATGGTGTTCCCTACCCCAGATTTTCCTTTCGATTCCCTTAACTCGACCATCCAGTATGGCATTATCATGATAGAGGTACAGGCCTTTTTCACTTAGTCTTCGTTAGAGGCTAGACCAATTTCTAACAAATATTTTGGGGTTATTATACCCATGATACTGAACAAATTTCCCTAAGAAACCTATAGGAAATACACCGAAAATATTTTCGATTTTATTATTGTCCAAAATACGATATACTAAATGCAATCGGCCGATAGAAGGTTTATTTATTTATTTAAGAAAGAAAGAAAGTTGTTCAGTGTCATTTACTTTTTTTTTATACATAAACTCATAGTCTCATCTTAAATTGATAAGATAATTGTTCTTATGAATTCTACGGCTGAAGCAACCTTTTTATCATAAAAACATAGCTGAGATAACAAACGCAAACTATACTTACTAGGAGAGTCGATATGTTCCAGGGGCGTGTGGGGGGAAGACAGCTCGCGGCATTCAGAGCCCATCTCCACTCGCTGAGAAGTCTCCATGTCTGCAGGAAAGAGGAATATATCAAAATCAGATAGAAGCTCAAGCGAAAAGTATACACAAACAAGTAAACAAGTTGCATTACTTAAGGGGGTTTTTATATTATTATACTATATTATATCCATGATATTGATCAACATTCCTTTAGAAACCTATAGGAAACACAAACAAAATTTGGACTATTATACTAAATGCAGTTAGTCGATCGAACATGTTACTTTGTACGTTTTTCCCCAGTAGGTTAGGAGATTGTAGGCTGAATCACCTGATTGACTGAAAAGAAAGATGATTCCGTGCTTCGGATAAGTAAGCTGTTGGTCCCGGCTACTATCTCTGGTGTTAGTAGTCGTTACATAAAAACCACGTCAGAGGCCGTAAGGCGGTCTGAACAAAACTCTAACATCAGGGCTTGCTGCCCACATGATAAGAAAGAAGTATAAGAAAGAGTTATGGTACGACACTCCCTGTCCTTGACCAATTTTTACGTCACCCCTCGTGGAAGACAGTAGGCAATCTTGTCTTAGATTAAAAACTTTTCGCTTACGCTAAAAGATGTAGTCAAGAAATGAAAGCGAGATAGCCAGTTATGAAAACTTATGTAACCAAAAAGGACAGAAATATTGTTTTTTGTTTCGGTCACCGTGGCCTGTTTTTGTGTATGGCTAGATGTCAAACCCATGGAATGTTGATGACATCTTGCCAAACAAATCGTCTTTTAGTATGCAAAAGTCACACTATTGCTGTTTCATGTGCGGCCACGTTATGGTTTCATCTAGTTACTATATCTATGAATCGTGTAGCCCTATCTCACTCGTACTTCTCTTTTCAGTGCGAGCCAATTTGTATGAAGTGACAGTGAAGTGTCCAGGGGGTGGCCGTAGTCAGAAACTTAATTAAGATCGTACAGTACGACCACGAAAATTAGTCAATTCGTCAGCCCGTACAGATCTGATCAGAGTCCACGTCAAAACCGGAAGTCATTTAGTCATTAAAACCAAACATGCGCAGAAGTCAAAGCGTTCAAAATCGGGTGCAACTAAATCTTTCTTCAATCTTATAACTATTATAAAACTGTAACAGAAGTGTGTCTGTTCTGTCATATCAACAAAAAAAAGTTACGATATTATGGTTTTTAGGTGTCCCTGATTCCATATCACCAATTTTTGGATTTTTTGTCTG
Source organism: Agonopterix arenella (assembly GCA_927399405.1). Classification (NCBI taxonomy): domain Eukaryota; kingdom Metazoa; phylum Arthropoda; class Insecta; order Lepidoptera; family Depressariidae; genus Agonopterix; species Agonopterix arenella. The sequence continues at coordinate 14,443,453 of OV656708.1, read as the reverse complement.
TCTGTTTGTTTGATCGAGCATCACGCAAAAACTACTGAACCTATTTTGGTGAATAAATTAAAGAACTACCCATTTTGATGAAACTTTTTTTGTTTGGTAGCTTATGATCTGACTTAAAATCTGGTATATAATTTACGCGGACGAAGTCGCGGGTTAACTCTATTTATAATTAATAGACTTTTGCGAGCGTTAGCGCTGCATTTCCGCCAATTTCAAGTAGTTTGTGGGAGTGTCTATCCCTATCTCAGGGATTGTTTTTGATCAAGAACAGGAAGAGATTGCGGCACCTCGCCAGGCAAAAACGTGAACCGCGCGAACACCACCAGAGACCAGTGCTCGTGTCAAGCCTGCAACGTGAAAAATCCTTCTTTATCTCGGTCTAAGTCGAATATCAAACTGACGGGCGCTTCGCCGGTGATAAGCGCGCCAACAAATAGCGGCAAGGGAATTTAAGCGCGCGAACGTGGCTCGTCCTTATTGGTCGATATCATTTTGCGTGCGATTAGTCAACTGCACATGTACATCGGTAAGACTTATAAACATGGTATTACTGTAATTACCTTGTTTGATATGTGATTGTATAGTGTTAATCGGCCCCTGGTACACACCGTTCACCGGATTCACTGTATTCTGCGAGAAAAATATAATGTCAACTTATCGGACTCAGTATTGCAAACCCTTTCGGGTGTAACAACTACCAACTGCCTTTTTATACGGGAATCTGGGAGGATAAATCCCACCTATTCCCCCTGGATACGAGATTGCAAGCAGTGGAACCAACAGGCTGATGATGATTATATGTGGTAGTATTCTAAAATATCTGTCTTGGATCATCTTGTACCAGTCGCCATTAGATATATCGTAGCATACAAGATGTTCAAACATTTCTGAGGAGTACTAATTTTCAATAAATTCTTTACAGTAAATGTTACATCTAAACATTTATTTTGTCATAAATATCAGAACAACTAATTTTCAACAATTTATTTACAATGCTAGTTAATCTAGGTCCAGCCATTCGGAAATACGGCTAGCGTTCTGGGTACCCTCTTACAAGGACCGAACCACACCACATCCTAGGTTAGTCTAGTTTTAAGTCCTTTATTTGTATTTTATTTAATGTCACTTTTTTTCCTAAACTGCTCAGATGTTTATGATCACCCTGACTGCTTTCATACATTTGATGTTCTAGGTGTTCAGATATTTTGGTTTGGTTATGTGTAAAGAAATTATTCAAAATTAGAACTGCTTCGAAATATTTGAGCACCTCGTTTGATTACCTGATGGCAACTAGAGGAACCATCGGCCAGTACCATCAATGGTTTGATTAACAGTTCTGAACCTTATTCTCGTAGAATAAGGTTCAGAACTGTTAATCGTCGTAGCGTCGTAGTGACAAATGTTAATTTCATTTCCGATTCTATGGTCGGCAACTAAAGTTCATGAACAATTATGGACCTTATTCTCAAACCAATAAAGGTTACACAAATGTTTATCAACTTTTGTTACCGATTGTACAAGTGACACTAAATATTATCTATTTATCACAGTCAAAAATAAGTTTAACTATTCAAAAAGCTTATTATAAGGCGCGGTTTATATAGACGAGACGTGGCGCGGGCGGGGTGCGGCAATATAAACCTTATAGTACGTAGCATAGCGTCGTTTGGAGAATTACGCCCGCGCCTCCAGGCGACGTCGCCTGGTGGCGCGGGTTATAGTATGTAGCATAGCGTCATTTTTGATTTTCCTTTACAACAAAAATGACGCTATGCTACGTACTATAAGGTTTATATTGGTGATACTTTGACAATCCGCCACCGCCATACGTCTCTTCTGTATAAACAGCACCTTAGATTGTCAATTTATGTTTAGTATGAATGACATTTTGTTTTTATATGTGTGATGGATAGTGAGATCATTACCTACGCGTTAAACAAAAACAGTACCTTAGCTATCTGTAGAAGCACTATGGAATGTTTTATGTTATCCAACATTGCCTGTAAAGGAAAAAGAAATCATAAAAGCTTATAATAAAAACAAAAATTGCTTGGCAGGTGTATTGGAAAATTATGTTCGCACATCATGGTTCATGCTACATACAAAAGTGTTTTTTCAGGGTTCCGTAGTGAAATAAGGAACCCTGGTACTTTCGTCCATTCTGTTTGTCTGCCTGTTTCTATGTACTCCCCCCTCATTTTTGCACCTTTTGAATCAAAATTTGCCATGAAAAGAGATAACAGTCATCCAAAATCAGAAATGTGGTAGTTTAAGAAGAAACAAATGGTTTTCTCATACAACGAGACAGGTGTAAAAAGTGAAAAAGGATTTTTCTACTCAATCGAGTAGTTATAAATAGATCTTGTATAAAATGGAACAAAACACCTATTGAAAATAAGTCGTTATAATGCTCCTATCTCGAGATATTGGCGCAGAAAGTCTAAAACAGGGCGGAAACCGGAACCAGACTATCAAACTGAACAACTTTCTCTATAGGACCAATGTCGAAATCACGAAAAAAATTAAAAACTGCAATCCTACGGGACCAAAATTTATGGGAAAGCTAATTTTCTTTTCGAAATTTCGATGTTGTTCCCATACAGTTGTTCAGTTAGTTGGTCTGATCATCCCCATAAAACAGTCAGCATATTGGACCCTTAAAATAAAGTAAATTGGACCACAGGGTCCAATTTACTTTATTTTAAGGGATATACAGATATGGCGCACGACCCGTGACGTTTCACCTTGTACAAAAAGGTTTGTCAGTTTTTTTTTAATATGTAATAATTATAATATGCGGTCTGAAAAAACTCTGACACCAGTTCGATAAGAAGAAGATTATAATTTGCGTAGATTATTGAAACCCTGAATAAAACTACCTTAGGTCTTAGAACAAGGCATCTAGACTAACTAAGTTTAGGCGACTGTACATTTGCCTAAAAAAAACATTGATAAATAGTATTGCAAATAAAACGTCTTGAATATGTCCAGTATGGCATATTTTGTATAGTAGCATTTGTCAAGAAAAAAAAATCTGTTATATTTAACTTACGTTGGAATGATCTAAGATGACTTGCCCTTTGCTCTTTTCGTGCGGATCAGCCAATTCTGACACTCTAGTATTCATTTTCTGTAACAAATAATTATTTGATTGTAATTAAAAAAAGTAAAGTCGCCCTTTGTAGTTCTATTACTAAATGGACACAAGTTCTATCTCTAGCCAAAAATATCAGATCACTATCCTATCCAAGTTCTAACACTAGCCGTGACGAGTTCTATCGCTCACAGAGACGAGTTCTGTAACTAATCGATGCGAGATACGAAAATATCAGAGACAGAGTTCTATCGCTAACCTAGCCAAGATCTAAAAATAACCTAGCCAAGTTCTAACACTAACCTAGCCGAGTTCGAACATTAGCCGAGACGAGTTCTATCACTCACGAGTTCTGTAACTAATCGATGCGAGGTCTATCTCTCTACAATATGGGATTTATCATCAACCGACAGGATTTCTGTCATTAATATGTCATGAATTCATGATATACAGCTGATCATCGGGTTCAGTTATCTTCAGTTCAAGATTAGAAGAATTCAAGTTTTATCACTAGCTGAAGTAAGTTCTATCAAGTTGTATCGCTCACCGATACGAGATCTATCATGCAAAAGTAACGCATGATTCAATTAATTAAATCTGTCATGATCTGCAAGTAGGCGTCGGCTTCTATACAGGGTGTAAGTGACAGCCTAGCAAATACTGAAACGGTAAACTCAGACCATCAAACTGAACAACTTTCAGTATGGAGCCTACTTCAGGAGACGCGAAAAAAAAATCAGCTGTCTCATACAAAACTGCAGAACCTACCCGACTCAAATGTATGGGACTGCTGATTTTTCTTCGCGTCTCCTGAGGTAGGCTCCATAAAGAAAGTTGTTCAGTTTGATGGTCTGAGTTCACCGTTTCAGTATTTGCTAGGCTGGCACTTACACCCTTTATAATACCGGGACGCACCAGGACCGTACCTCCCGCCAGCCGTGTCTGGAGTCTGGATACGGTGTTCAGCTTCAGTTTGATTTCGGAAGATGCAAGTTAAGTAACTTAGCCCCGCCAGTTCTATCACAGAATAATACGACAATTATCACACGAGATATAACTTCAGCTGAGACGAGTTCTATCACTAACCGAGCTGAGTTCTATCACAAATCGATACTCACCGATCTTCTATCACCATCAAGCTGATGCTTATCTCTAACCGAGACAAGTTCTATCACTTAGCGATTACTGATAATGATAAGATAAGAAAATTTTGTTTAAATTTGCACACCAAGAATAGACAAATACAATTTATAACAAGATTGAGAATTTAAAAAATTATTTATTTAACAAATCTATTACATTGCATTACAGCTAACACCTTTTCACAATGAGAAGGGACAAAGGGTCCACAAAGTCTGAAGATGGTGTCTTACAATGATCACCTGCCGTTTGGTTTTAGAACAATGTGAATTCCGGAACTAAATCGATACGAGACCTATCACTAACCGATACGAGATATACCTCAAGCCGCGACGAATTCTAATGCAAACCGTTGTGAATCTAGCTTAGTCTAGATCGATACAGCTCGTATTACTAATCAAGCCAAGGCATAGTTATCTCTAACCAAGGCGAGTTCTATCAACATCCGAGACGAGTTCTATCACCATCCGAGACGAGTTCTATCACCATCCGAGATGAGTTCTACCACCTTCAGAGTCGAGTTCTATCGCCATCAGAGGCGGTTCTATCAATGATTGGAGATCTATCACTCACCGATACGACATCTATCATAATTTGCAGATAGGCGTCAGCTTCTGATATGCGACGCTCCAGATCACCGTGCCGCAGGCTGGGGGCCGGGACGCAGCGAGACCATCTTTCTCTTCTACCGTGCCTGGAGATGGTGTCTTCTAGAGATCGAACCCAGCGTTCGCGTTCTGAGCCGTCTCGGGCCTGAAATAGATGAAATATTTCTACTTATATAGTGGTCTAGTCGTGGGTAGTTGTTTGCCCGCGTTCAGGTCGATAGTTAGAATTAAAGGAAGGCATTTACCGAACAGTAGGACAATGAAGGATAAAGTTGTGTGTGTGTGGAGGGGGGGGGGGGGGGGGGGGGGGGGGTTAGTCTCGGCTGTATACTGCTGTCGCCTTCGGTTAAAGCTTGCAATGCAGCCCCGACCGTGATGACCGACATAGGACATAGCTATTTCCGTTGATCACCTCGTGAACATCCAAGGGAAGAAATGAGGTGAAATGATGTGTGAAGCCCACCAAATAGCTTACGGACTTTGCTTTGTTTGTCTACTTTTGGAAAAGACGTCATTTCTTTTCAACGTCATTTGTCTACCCTTGTCATTATTCACCTTTGGATATTTGGTCGACCATTTTAGAATACTTAGTTAGGTTAATGAGTTTATTAATGTTAATTTTATTTATTTATGAACGGAAAAGAAACTGTTACTTCATCGATGAATTGACAGTTTAACAAGTAAATTGTAAATGGAAATATTCGCAAAAAAAATTCCATCATTTATATCTATCTATACAACGTGTTAATGAATTAGCGCAAAACCTCATACACTCCAACTGATTTATATCAAAATAATAAGATTGAAATAATAATTTGATTATTTTGATAGTTAAAATTTAAAGTTATTCGCATTTTAAGTTTTGAGGCAAAAATGATTTGTTATTATTTCAGCAATGAATGAAAGCGCTAACGTACTCATGGATAAATTTTAATAATCTTGTTTTGATCGTAAGTAGGGTGAGTGTGCTCGTGCGGTGGGTTGACATCGGGTTCCGTAAATTTTAAATTTTACAAACAAATTATTTAATATTTTGAAAAAATTTCCTATGTTGAAACCATGATAATTCGATCCTGCTCTCGATTCTAAACAAACTACTTTCTAGTTTTGCGTTAATTCATTAACACGTTGTATACAGGGTGTAAGGGACAGCCCTTCGCAAACTGAAACCGTGAACTCAGACCATCAACCTATACAACTATCACTATAGAGAAACGCGAGAAAACCATCCTATCAAAACCGAATAACTTTTACTATGGGAGCAAACCAGCAAAAGTTCCATACAAAACTGCAAACAGTGCCAAATGTATGGGACAGCAGATTTTGTTTTTCGCGATTTCGATGTTGGTCCCATAGAGAAATTTGTTCAGTTTGATGGTCTGGTCATTCCCTTAAAAACTGTCAGCATATTGAGAAGGACCCTGTCTTGTATAGGTCAAATGTAACGAAAAGTGCAACTACCTGAAAGTGGAAGGTCTTGTGATCGACGGTGATGGTGAAGGTGGAGTCGTCCTCGTCGTCGATGCCGATGACGGCCGCCCGCAGTCGCACGCAGCCGCGACGCACGCCGCGCGTCATTTTCTCCTTCGACTGAAATTTCAAAAGACACATTTTAGTACGGGAATTTTATGGTTTGAGGTAGAAAAAAAAACCGTAAATCTATTTTTTTGTGCAAATGTTCCTTAGGTCCATAGAAGTATGCCCTTAGAATTCCTGACTTCTAGCTTGCCGGCTCGAATGCTTCAGAATTTACAGGGATGGTTCAGACCATGAAACTGAACAACTTTTACTATGTGGGAGCTGGCACTGGGACATTTTTTAATCATTTTCTGAAATGTCAGGGATGGTTCAGACCATGAAACTGAACAGCTTTTACTGTGGGAGCAAATGTGAAATCGCAAAATAGAGGGGAAGAGAGGCAAAGGAAGACTTATTAATAGCAAACATTAAAAGTTAACTTGCTTCTTTAATTTTTTTTTAAATCGTTATTAAAGAAAAACGTAGCCTTGGTAGTTGTAGCAATGTTTCTCACTACCCCGAAAGGAATTACATGAGTTTATGTAAGTGTTTCCTTTTACCTAAAAGTAAATTTAATTAGCAGTCTAATGATACCTCCCTCATACTACTAATATCCTGAACTTATATCCAAGTAGGGTTAAAAGTAGTTTAAAGTCGAATTATACATTTTTTGATGCTGAGTGTACCAAAAAATAAAGTCACGGTCGTATTTCCTCAAAGGGTAGCCAGAATTATTATTATTGGGTGAATGGGGCCTTAACAGAAGTCTGTTAATGCGTAAGTACGCATGTGCCACTTCGACTATCGCTGATCTTTTGCGAACGCCCCTTCGACAGTTCCCTATTAATCCCTATACCAGTTAGATATGGCAGTAGGTTTTTAACAGGAAGGTTTTGTATCTCATCTGGAGTCAGTACCTGTCTGCCAAGAATACTTCGTTTGTAAATTAATGGACCACAATCGCAGAGGATGTGCAGGGGAGTTTCCATTTCCTCCCCTCAGAACCTGCAGCAGGTGGAGTCGCTTAGTTTCAAGGTGTGCTAGAAACATCGCTAATACCTTTTTATCATCAAGCGTAAAAAATCCACTTTTTGGATATGAATCCCCTAGTCACCTATAAGTATTGTAGTATAACACCCATGAGAAGATAGATAGCCTATTTAAAGCCAGAAATCATATGGCCTTGACATAACCAAAATCGGTAACTTGGGTAAGAACATTCGTATTCATCGTGCAAATATTTGCCCCTATCCAGATTCGAACCGGCGCCGGTGTCCCACGTCTCCTGTGGGCTAAATAGCAAGTTGTAATTTGTGACTATCAATGTGTGTTAATAAGAAACCAATGACCTCTTACGTGACATTAAACTTATGAATATTGCTAATGTAGTGCTTGACTACACGCCATTATACAGGATCCTTCTAAAAGGATAATCAGACCATCAAACTGAACAACTTTCTCTATGGGATTAATGTCAAAATCGTGACAGGAAAATCAGCTGTTGCATACAAACTGTAATCCTACTCAACCCAAATGAATGGGACAGAGTTTTTTTCGCGATTTCGATGTTGGTCCCATAGAGAAAGTTGTTTAGTTTGTTGGTTTGATCACATCCCCTTGAAAAACCGTCAGCATATTAAGTATGACTGCATGCATATGATGCCCTTCCGAAATAGAGCACTAACAATGCCAGATTATCTAACGAAAAGAAAACTAAAAACCTCGATCCTTTGACTATTTATTATAAGGACTAGCCTTGAGGTAGCATTTCCCCTCTGCCACGGTATAAGATCAATTAATCATGTACATTTACATTCAATTTTATACCTTATCACTAAACGAGACAGCCTATTGCGAAACAATAATTTCGAACTTAGAACGTTTGGGGTTCACACGAGACTACTTTTCATGATTTTTAACGATCAAAATTAGAATCTAATGTTATGGAAATACAATCCAAAGTTGCAGATTTCATGTTACCTCGCCCCCCGCAAAAAGTGGCAGAAATGTTTGTTAGTAGAATTACACGCGTAAATAGGCCCTATATAAGTAGTCAAAGCCTCGATCTCAATGTATAGGACAGCAGATATTTTATCGCTATTTCAATGTAAGTGTAGTTCGAGAGTTCGAGCCATTTATAATCAGCGTTGTCGAGATTTACTACGAGATCTTTTTAAAGATTTTGACCAGTATTTTGACTTTCTACAGTCAATATTTTTACGAAAATATTTTTGGATAAATTAATAAAATAACAAGAAGGTGATGTCACACATTATGTTTAAAAGAATGTTTAATTTTATTATTAGTAGCTAGTGTAAAAATGTTATTCACCTATAATTGCATGCCTGATCTATTTATTATTATTTGGTTATAAGGGCTTGGTCGATGACCAAAAAGCTACTGCGACCTGGATAGATCTATTGTAACTGTCACCCTAGACCTAAAGGTCATTTCCTAGGCCCACGGACTTCATGAACCGTGTTATGCTTTTGGAGGGAAGGTCCCTAATGTCAGTAGGTGTTATTATGTATCCACCTAGATGGCGACTTCTGCTGTGAATGAGCACTTCGCATTCGCAGAGGAGGTGTATGGGCGTTTCCTCTGCTTCACAGCAGAATCTGCAAGTGGGTGAATCTACAAACCCCATTCTGTGTAGGTGTTTGCTTAACTTGCAGTGTCATGTTAAGGCTCGTACTAAGAGCCTTAAGTCGTTGCGGTTTGAATTGATGGCATCCGAGGTATGTCTGTTTGAAAAACCGGTCACAAGTTCTTTCGCATGCCTCAGTCCTGGTGTATCCGACCAGAGCCTGCGGCTTTGGTTCACAGCCCATTCCTTTAGCACACCTGATCTAGGTACGAACTGTGATTCGAAAGTGTTCTTCAATTAAGACCTAAATATTTATCTGTAACCAGTTCCGTAATAAAATTGTCTGATTTCTGAATAATTACTAGGCCTCTGGAGCAAGGCTGAAGTAGTTTCTATGGGTGGGTAGGTTAGGTACTATTAATGAGTAAGACTAAGAACTTTTGGGTATTAGCTAACTTGAATCAGGGTGGTTAGCATTATAACAGGTACTAGAGGGAAAAAAGTTATCACCGCTGTTGTAAAAACCCACACAATATCACAATAGATTTTGTCACAAATAAAATATATTATACCAGTATAAAACGAATTTCAGAACAGTCTGTATGTTAATAATATTGAAATTGTATAATATGTATCGAAAGCCATTGTCTGTAATCAATGTCAGATACATTTACCGTTTAGTCGTACAGTGTATTGCAAATACGAAAGAAGTGCAAAAAAATAACTGATTGATTAATAAATAATAACAACTTAACAAGCTAAAATAGTAAGACGATTTAAAACTTTATATAAATGAACAGAGGGCCAGTGTAATTTTTTTGTTATTTTGTTTGTTGTGGTATTTGTATCTATTGTGATCACACGAACAAACCACGAAGAATCAAACATGTGGCCTGGGCTATGCCCACGCTATGCTAAGTGGTGATAGCTGATAGCACGAGGCGGCGGTTCGATTCCTGGCCTGTACCACTAAGTTCGGTTGTATTTATATCATTATCACTAGCTTGACGGTCAAGGAAAACATCGTGAGAAAACCTGCATACCCGAGAATGAAAAGAAAATATTATAAGTTCGGATGTGTATCTGTAAAATATGGGTGAGCTTGGGGTGAACACAATAGACCAGCAATGGTCACAGTGTTACATAACGCACCATGCTTGTAATAGCCCAGCCAAGAATAATAATGCAATGGGCTATGCCCCTTACCTACGTAAGTATGTATCAGTGGACGTCTTTCGGCTTGAATAATTATGATAATTTTGATGAAGGTATTTAGTGTTAACGTCAAAAAATTAATTCGATTGACGTAGTCACTATTTAAATAAACTATAGTCAAGTCATTTGGCAGTTTTGTCTCGTGATTATTTGAGTTCCTTTTAGAGAAGAAATGTGCGCATCAAAGTGACTGATCCTTAACTTTTTATGCTTCTGATGCTCACATAAATAGATTAAATGCTAATCAAAAATTCTCGTTTCAAAGTAGAATCTAAAGTTAGTAAACAATACGATTCAAAGTTTAAATGTCAACAGGTCCGATAGTCCAGGAGTGGAGTGGATGAATTCAATCGTCGATATAAACATAAAGGTAGAAGTGCAAAATGGAGACAATTGTTCGAACCTACGACATGTTGTTTTACGAAATAGCTGGTAATTATTACGCAACTAATCTGATCCATTTTGTTTGTATCTAAAGATAAGTCCTATTGGGGTGTAATATCTGGCGCACTGCGGTACCTTCTTGCGAAGCGATTCAGTGTATTTTTCAGCGCTCATAACTTCGGTCTGGGTAGTACTTGTGAGGTTGAATTTTCAGGGCAGCATGTGTTCGTCACGGTAATAAAATGTACCCAATTTCATATTTATAGCCTGCCATTTAAGATTTTATTAATACGAAAACTTCGTTGATATCGTCACTTACTCATTCACTCACGCACTGTTGATCATCAAAACCTAACAGGTACTTTCCGAAGTCCTAGAAAGATGAAATTTAGCATGCAAACTGGGTTTATTCAATCTTTAATTTGATTTACATTAATAAGGTACACACGGCGACACATCAAGCTATACAAAACCAACATAAACTGGCAGCGCGACGTTAGTTACTCGACCTACGCCTGACCAGCTTATTTTGGTTTTGCATAACTTGATGTGTCGCCGTGTGTAAGAATTAATACTATTTAATTTGTTTGTCAATTAATAAAACAGCTTGTTATCCCGACAGATCCCCGAGTCAAAGACTGGTTCTTCATGAGGTCGCCATGGCCGCTCCTCTTCGTGCTGGCCACATATCTGGCAATGATCAAGATATTCCTGCCAGCTCATATGAAGAATAGGAAAGCATACGATCTAAGGACTGTTCTAAAGTGGTACAACATGCTTCAAATCGTCGCAAACACTGTGGTTTCTTGGGGGGTAAGTAAATTGAAACAGATAGATTTCATAGGTACACTTGGCAAATTTACTAGTATTTTGACCATATCCTAAAATGACCACGGAGTGGTCCTATCCTATATGGTGTATCCTAAAGTGTAAAACTTCTTCTTTTGGAATCAGCATATTGTGGTTATATTTATATCGCATAATAATGTTGTAGTGTAAAGATTAGCCAGTCACTCAGATCGGATTATCGAGAAATCGGATAGTGGCGATTATTTATAACTTGATAATGATAAATGATAACATAAATATGGACAGCCATATTTCCTTTTAGCCGTAGTGAGAAACCTTTCGACTACCTTCTTAGGGATAACTTCCATGCGATTAGAAATATGCTGTACTAACTAAGGTAATACTGTATTTTTCGATGTTAAATTAGTGCTTTTGCAGTAGGATCTACTATTCCATTGAGTACGGGCTCAGTTCAGCATTCTTCGATTATTATATAAAGTTCTCTTCATTTTAACTTGACGGCGGAATAAGCAGTTAAAAACGTAGAGGGAGAAGACAGAGATCTACGTGTATTGTCCTATTCACTCAGAAAGAGATGATTAATATCAAACTTGCTCTAATTAAAAAAGGAGTTCAATACCTTATTGCTGTCCTTATCGACATAACCATATTTATGTTCTGCGGCTGGGCACGTGTGCCCATTGTATATAAGCTAAGTATATAAGTAACGCTGAGGTTCTGTCTACAAGCGTAAGCGAAACTTCTTGGTCAATGGTTAAAAATCACCTTTACTCGAAGTCCTATACCTACAACGAGCATCATCCACTCACAACTTTATTTGACACGCTCCAGCTTTATGGAGAATTGTTTTCATATTCCAAACCATACATTTGAGGATCTTCTCTTTTCATAACCCACCATTAAATCAAAACGCTAACTCGTAATTACATACGTTCAAATAACAATCGCCATGTAATTGTTTTAACAAACGACTTGTACACAATATGGGCGTTCCCAAACATTTGTTCGGATCAGACATCGTTAATGTGACGTATATTTATTATAATTGTATGTTTCGTATGGAACAATAATGGTACCTAATGTTATAACAGTATTGAGGGAGAGCGATGCTACTATGTTACTTTATGTAATTAGAAATTTTGACATTTGAAGATAGTCAAGTCACGTGTAGGTTTGATATTAAATATAACCAAAAAAGTATTATACAGGGTAAAAAATGCGTTAAGTACATATAGAACAGGGTGCATCAAACTGAACAACTTTCACTATGGAGCAACATCGAAATAGCAAAAAAAACTTCCGTTTCATAGAGAATGTCAATAGCTACTCGACCAAAATGTATGAAACAGCTGTTTTTTTGCTGTTTCAAACTTGGTCCCATAGTAAAAGTTGTTCATTTTGATGGTCCTCACAATACGATTGTACTCGTACGAACAAACAATGAAAGAACGAAAGACGAGCCAGTCGAAGTCGAGAAAAAGATCACGAAAACACCTCGCAAGAAACATTTTTATCAAATAAAGGCACAGTAAAGAACTCAAGTATTAAAAACAACGAGAGAAGTACAATCTGAAATTTAAAGCGACTTTTTCCATCAGATTTCACCATAAAAATAAGAATAATAAAACCAAAGTAGAATACATACGCCATTTTCCATGGGGTTGGGAGAGATCACTGATCCCTACCAACTGTTCTTGCTTTTTCTGATTTCAAAAAGGCTTTACTAGATGATCAGGAACTTCCAGAAGATGTTGTCCACAGAGTGACAGACTACAGGCTACTAAATACAGATATATAATTCTTTAGTCTAAACTTTAGCTGTCTATTGTACATAAGTTGATACAACGCGTAAGTAATCGATCGGATTAGTGACCATTGAGTGAGCAAATAATAGATTATCTCAATTGGATTTAGATGCAAACTCTTATAATGAGATAAGTACCTAGGCATGTACTTTTGCAGTTATGATTGCCTAGTACATATACAAGTACTTGATACTACCCTTTTACTAAGGACTTTTGTGGCGGGCTTTGGGAGAGGCTTATGTTCAGCAGTGGACGATTACAGGCTGATGATGATGTCTGTAGACCACAGACGACTGTAACTTTGAGAGCACTTAGGGGATGGACTCTCAAAATAATTTTGAGGACTACAAAGCTAATAACTTTATTTTTGAGTCTTGACACATAAGACTTGGCTCAATGGGCTTTGTCCCTTTTGCTTTTCTACAAGGATAAGAAAAGTTCAACAAAAAAACATTCAATGTAATTACAACACAATAGATGCTACTCCTGCAAAGTGTCAAACAGCTACACATCGGTGTCTATACAAACAATAATTGTTGACATACTGGTGCATCTTCACAATGAACTAACTGTCCATTATCGACACCTATTATCTTAATTGATGTCTGTTGGACATCACAATGACATCTTTATAACGACACAAGTCAGTTATAGCCTGTCACTCACGTTTACATATGAGCACAGTATAGAAACTAGTATTCTATAATTAGAGCTTTGATATGCTTAAAATTCCTAAACTAAAGTGGCAATGGACGGGGCACTTTAAAAAGGGAGCGCTGAACCGGTCGTTGTGCCCTTGGGGGAGGCCTATGTCCAGCTGTGGACGTCTATCAGCTGATATGATGTTGATGCTTAAAACGATAGTTGGCAGTTGTAGCGAAGTTTCTAGGCACACCCATGGGGATTATGGTCGTGAGTATATGTGTACGTATAATTACAGCATAATGCAGTACAGATACTACTCCGTCGAGGCCAAAGGCCTTTTCGCACCGGCTTGGTATGGTGGAGTATGGCACACTCCTTTTCACACTTATTCGTAAAAGGCCTGCGCGGTAAAAATTATCTAGGCTCATGATGACGGGACACTCCCTACCATCAGCTATATAACATTTACTTCAAATGGAAGAAAGTCTCATGGACATAGTAATCTGAGTACCATCGCTTGCCATCGTGCGTTGTAGAAGAATTTGATATTAAAACAAACATAGTATCAGCCGCTATGTGAGACACCTTTTGTGAGATATTCACTGAACTTCAACACATCAAGCTACGCAAAACTAATATAAGCTGGCCGCGCGACGTTATACATTACTCTACCTACGCGCGGCCAGCTTATATTGGTTTTGCGTAGCTTGATGTGTCGTCGTGTGTACATAAAGAGCAGAGAGTTACGGAACCGGCCGGCCTAGCAATAAACGTCACCGCGAACAAACCGGCCGCGGCCGCTCAATATTGATGAGAGATAACGTCACGCGACCACACCCACAACTTTCATTGAGCAGAATGCTGATGATGGACCACCGCTTGGATAAAATACTGAGTACACAGAAAGTCTTATAGGTTGAAAGTACAGACGCAAGAACAACACAATTTTACTGTTAAAACGAAAGACGGACATTATTTTATTTTACTTGCGAATATGAGAACACACGGCGACACATCAAGCTATACAAAACCAATATAAGCTGGGCTGCAATCGCGGTAAATATTTGGTGATTGTACCGTTATGGGACCACGTACGAACCATAACTTTTGACACATTTGGTATTGCGCTAATCACGGTACAGCCGTTAGAGCCGTTTTGACAGATCGCTCAGACGTTATTGGCTGTCAGTTACATAGAGTTTAGCGCGATGCGGAATTCAACACAGTTGAATAGTAATTGGATTGCAATGTGATTAGAACTGAAATTGGATAAGAATAGAACTTCGATGTTTTAACTTAGCGCAATCAGGCACCTGGTCGCGAGACGCTTTACGTTACTCGTCCTACGCGCGGCCAGCTTATTTTGGTTTTGTATAGCTTGATGTGTCGCCGTGTGTACAATTAATATTTACCTTACCTTGTTAAAGTTAGCATTATAACCAGACTTTACAGTATTTGTTTATTGTAACTAACTAGGTGTTTAACGTTTACATCCTTATTTTATTATGTTCTTAAACACATTTTACTGCAGCATACCAGATCTGTCTGTAACACACTACAAGACTTTATTTTTATTTATTTGCAAAAACTAAATCTGCTACAATGTAACACGTACAAATGAAAAAAGATATGATACAGGTAGAGCCAATGATGTTAAACAAGGATTTTTGAAATGAAATCGCGCGAAGTTTTGAATGCAGATTGCGGTAATTGTACAGCGTTCGAAAAGTTAACTAAATGAATGCGTGACGATGTGAATGGAAGAGTACCTTCTGTACTCCTTGTATAATGTTTCGCGAATTGACCGCTGTGAGTCAGATTGACCGCGTTTTGAAGCGGATTCTCTTTCTTCTGACATCTTTATGACGCGATGACTCGGCGAATTCTTTCGCATAGGTCTTGAATTAATGTCCTGTTTTCTAGAATTTTAAACACGGATTGCTGTCAAATGGAGAAGGAACACATCATGAGAAAAACATTTGAAATCTACGAAACCACATTGGGTACGCGTGGTGGTAGAACGCCCATACACACTAATTTTCTAGCAGCTACCAAAATTAAAAGTTTCATACACAGGGTTATTCTTAATATGCTGACAGTTTTTAAAGGGGATGACCAGACCATCAAACTGAACAACTTTCTCTTTGGGACCAAAAACAAAATCGCGAAAAAAAACAATTGTCTCGTACATTTGGGACGAGTTTGCAGTTTTCTATGGGGAACAGCTGATATTATTTTCGTGATTCTGATGTTCGTCCCATAAGAAAGTTGTTCAGTTTAATTGTCTGATCAACTGCTTAAAAGTATAAGTATACTACAATATTGTATTAAAAGCACTAGATTTTTCTCTCCGTGCTCGTTACGTTTCTTTAAGGTCCCGTAAAGAATAAATATCTCCAAAATAATATATTATCATTGCATGCATTATTTTAAATCCAGCAATATTAAGTTACGTACAGATTTCTCTCGTTTCATTCAAACCGATCGATCTGTTGAATCGAAAAAAAGGGAAATGTAAAAAGCCGACAACATAATTAGCGAAGATTTGAAGTGATTTATTGTGTAACAACTCTTGAATTCGCAAGTAGATTTCTATCGCACTTTCCATCCGAACATCTATCGAGATCCACTCACATTTGTACATCTTCAACCTAATATTGCAAAGCTCAAAGCATTGTATGTCTGTTTCGCTTGAAATTTTAATTCAAGAATCACTGGATTGTGAATTGTTATACCATATTTAATAATCAAAAGATTAGAAAAAAATCATCATAAGAAGGATATGTTTCGACCAAAACCAATCCGGGGCTTTGCCTTCGTCCAATAGTAGTCCAGGCTACCGACACTATAGAAACCTTTCGAATCTTTTAACCTCTTTTTATCTGTAAGGGACGTATTCGTCCTTCTGCATTTATCACATTATCTACAGTAGGGTCTAAACGAGTATGTCACCTTCCATTCTATCATTCCATCCCATAAACCAGGGAGAGATTCCTAATGAATCGATTAAAAATCTAGTCCGAAATTAAAATAATCAACCCTCTATTTGCTTTGTTTTATCACAGATCCTCATTCATCAGACTAAACGTTCTACAGAAGACCTATTAATTGTTTAATGCAGTGTGAACGGAACGGGCCTCTCAAAGAAAACCAATTAGCCGAGTTATTCGCTAAGGACATTTTGATTAAACGGATCAAGTAGTATTTGCGTAAATTACTGGACATAATATAAATTAGAACACTTACAAACATCGGTTACGTGAGGCGCCCATGGGCGGAGTAAAACTTGGGAGTTTGAAACGTTCATCAAAGTTACATAACTTTCATTGGGATGGGAGGCCGTTATAAGGGTATTTTAATCTCGAACGCTTCTCAGCTTCGAATGACATTTGGCCCCGGACACTGTTGTGTTGTTAGGTGGGTTATTCAATAATGCGATCTTAGATAATTGATTGGTTTTCGCTGCGCAGCGACGACCAATCATTAATCTAAGAATGCTAGTCAGAGCACAGAATATACAATAAGTTTGTTTAGGTGACTGACTGCAGGTTAAAATTATAGTTTACGTATACTAATTCGCACTGGTCAATGCGAAATCTCTTTCCCATAAATAATAA
Source organism: Agonopterix arenella (assembly GCA_927399405.1). NCBI lineage: Eukaryota > Metazoa > Arthropoda > Insecta > Lepidoptera > Depressariidae > Agonopterix > Agonopterix arenella. Next base: position 14,426,030 of record OV656708.1, on the reverse strand, counting down.
GATGATAAAGTTATGAAATAATTATTCTTGTGCTATTATTTTAATTTCTGCGTCGCTTCCAGTGGGAAAAGAAACGAAATGTAATAATTAGTAAATAGGATTATACAGGGTGGAAAAAAAGGCCGTGGTTGGAGGGAAAGTACCCTTAATATTTATGATGGCAAATTTTACTGAAAGGAAACATTCCTTTATTTTCAAAAATAATTAAAATTGCATTTAAAGATTTTTGAAAAATCATCTGCTTGAGCCGGGAATCGAACCGGTGAAATGTGAAAAAAAAAACATCCTGTATTTTATGATACCAACCGAAAGAGTCATTCATAAGGATCAATTTCTTTTAAACAACATAGTATATTAAATTAAAGAAAGACCAAGAAAAAATGATTTTTTCATTGTTAAACTGGCCGGCAAGATCCCCGGATCTAACGCCGCTAGATTTTTTTTGTGGGGTCATGTAAAAAATCGGGTGTATAAAAGAAACTACAGGTCAGTAGAGGAATTAAAAACGGAAGTACAAAATATTATTTCAAATATTCACCATAATTCAATACAAAAGGCGACACGTAGCGAATTTATTCGAAGAATACGTCTGTGTAAACGTGAAAATGGGTCTCATTTTGAGCTATTTATAAGTTAAGTAAAAAATTTTCTTTTTTCTTGGTCATTCTATAATTTAAGATATTATGTTGTTTAAAAGAAATTGATCCTTATGAATGACTCTTTCGGTTGGTATCATATAATACAGGATGTTTTTTTTCACGTTTCACCAGTTCGACTCCCGGCTCAAGCAGATGATTTTTCAAAAAGTTTAAATGCAGTTTTAATTAAATTTGAAAATAAAGAAATGTTTCCTTTCAGTAAAATTTGCCATCATAAATATTAAGGGTACTTTTCCTCCAACCACGGCCTTTTTTTCCACCCTGTATAAAGTTATGAAAGAAACGAAAAAAAATTTCATCACAGTATTATTGAGGTTAAACATGCAACATAGTTTGATCTTGCTTGAAGAGCTGTCTTTCATCTCAGCTTTCCATTCCTCCCGAGTCCCGAGCCTCATAAATCTATACAAAGACTATGGAAAGTAATGCACTATGTCGTTGTCGGTAAGAGATTACTAGTTCCGTATTGAGCCCTTCTTTAAAATACATTTATTTTCATTTTCATTTATTAACATTTATTTTAATTCTATATTGAATCCGCTAAGGCATAAGGTTCCTTTTGCAATGTTCTGGTAGGCATCGATTAATACTGAAGACCTAAACATGCTTAAAGATTACCCTGTGAACCTTGCTACAATTTCACTCTTTAAAAATGCAGATTAAAGAGAAAGAACCTACCTTAAAAGATGATTATCAACACTTTAGGGCTATGCAGACCCTGGAGACTGCAGCCCTTAATAGCGAGGTGTTCATAGCGAACCATTTAGTATCAAAAGCTAGGAAGTTCTTTTACCAGGTATTCGTCTCCACAGCAAAATCATCCGGATATGTCTCATTAAGAGACAAACGATCGCCACTTGGTATGATCATGACACACGACGCATGCCACATTTACATAAATACTTTTCAAGTCTTTCGTGCGTCTAGAGCAGAACTCTTACTTACAAGAGCAACAAAATAACATAGGGCGACCACGTTTGACCAATCGTCTCCAAAAGTTAGCTAAAACAATACTTTTTTTTTTCCAGTTAATGACATCGGGCTGGACAACGACCTACCACTTCGGCTGCATACTCCCTGATTACTCAGACAACCCTGAAGCTGTCAGGATGCTCAGGTTTTTCTGGTGGACAACCGCCCTCAAACTACTGGAGCTGGTCGAGACATGCTTCTTCATCCTGAGGAAGAAGGAGAAACAGGCGTCGTTTCTACATGTGTACCACCACGTCAGCACCTTGATTATCATTTGGATTGGAACCAAATATGTTGGAGGTGAGTTTCAAAAAGTTGTTGAAAGGTGAATAAGTATCCTAAAATTATCATTCACATATCTCACGACTTTATTCCTCGGGGAGTCAGTAGACTAGTCCCATTTCACTACCTGTACTGACATAGCTATTGGTAGAGAGTCGACACAATACACGCCGCGAAATATCCTGCATCGGAGTAAGGAATCTGTAAAGTATATTTAAGTCTTATCTTATTTTTTTCTGAGAACATTGGGAAACAACTGAGATCAACTGAGAACACAAAATGTTTTGACAGGTTGTGTTACTAGAGAATAACAAAATGGCGTTTTTTGCGAAACTTCAACAATTCTCCGTGCTCCGTTATTTTGAAGTTTCGTGTCATATCCCGCGGAGAAGCATCATCTCTTGAAACTTGTCCTCCAAATAGGCATTTTAAGGGTGAGCGCACTACATTTTCGGCTTCATATGCAATTCATATATTCATTAGTGAATATATGAAGCTAATTTCAAGACAATCAAAATTATATATTTCGAACACTTCTATTAGAAAGGGAAGATCTAGATCGCTGGGACAAGTGACCTAGTATTTAATTAAACGAACTGCAACAGAAAATAACTTCGTCAGCTCGTACAATGTCATTCATTTACCCATGGAAAATGCAATTGGTTACGGAAGGTATGGAGTGGTTGACTCTCAACCGCGAAGAACACGGCATTCAATTTCCGAAATGTCATTAAAACAGTAGATGTTCGCATTTTGTAGTTGTAAAACAAAATATCTTTCTGAAATGCTGACAGAGTAATTTCCTCATGAAATAAGCCATTGTTGTGTTGAACATTATATTGACCTTTTGCTTTATACGCAATTTGCGTGTGAAGACACAAGGTAGGTCAGAAGGCAATAAAGGTTATTTTTGTGGGAAAAAAAAAGCTTTTTTGTGGGGTAACTTGACAAAAACAGAAAGACCTGTTTGCGACAATTTGAAGGCGTCCTTTATGCGAATCTATGTTTAGAGCTTCAGCTTTTGTATGAGTAAATAAACGATTTTCAAAGTCGTTTAGAAAGTCGACTCGCATTGTCGATTTGCAAGTTAGATTTCAAGAGATTTTCATTTAAAACTGACTAAGCGTCTGGGCTTGACCTCTTTTAACCGAATCACAAGTTACGTCATTATTACCTACGTTAAGTTTTGTCAAAGTTAATGACATTTGGGCAAGTAATAAGCCCAAACTACCCATATACGCTATGATATGCCAGCCTATATAATTATCTAATATCTTAATACCTTATCACTTATCAGTTATCATTATCACTTAACAGGTACCAAGTAAATTAGTAGCAAGGTCGTATCTTGTACATTATTTATATTGGGATGAATGGCTGAGGGGCTGTTGACTGTTTGACTGTGATAAAACGTAAACTTTCGGTTGTTTGTCCTCTCATTTCTTGCCATGTTCTATACAGTTCCTATAGATATTCTAATTCTTAATATTTTGTTTGCAATAAAGATGTTAATCTGGACAAATTCTTACTATAAGAATTGCCTAGACCAAAATTAAACATTTTAACGGGTTCTTACCGCGTTTTGGTATATTTGAGTTCCCGATATTCTAGATTAAATAATAACCACGTAACTCTCAAAAACTGTATTGCCTAGACCAGTTATTAAGCTTCCATCATCTCTACTACGGGAGGACAGGCCTATACCCCATATTGAGCATGTTCGGGCGTTAGTCCATCACGCGTGCCCAATGCGGATTGGTGGGCTTCACATACGCATCAGAATTTCTTTAGGGTTTGCAGGTATCCTCTCAAAGATTTTCTTCGCCGTTTGGGGGCAGAAGTTATTACGTACACAAGTTGTCTTGCATATGGATTCGAACCCGAATGAGAGTCCCTCAATACTTCATGCATGTCATGATTGAAAGTCTACGCCGCCACCGACTCCCGTATTACATCCTCCACACATCGATCGACGATCGGCAAGTCTGACAATAGCCCTGATTACCAGTTATTATACATTTTTATCATGAATTTTCAGCACAAGGTTAAGCTCTACAAATAACCTAACGAATGTAGATTGATTTATTCCTTTTACTAAAGTAATGTTTCACAACACCAAACAATAACAAGTAACGAATCAAAATTAAACTCAACACTGACCCAAATAAATAACAATTTTGCACAATTCGTGAATGTAACACAAATGTAACACATGTAATATAATGCGAGATCGTCTCAGTTCGTTAGGTTCTTCTTATAGTTCAATCCAGTCATCCACTCTAACTCTAACTCTTAACGACTACGTATCAAAATGGGTTGAACAGCGGGACTTTATTTGTTCTAAGTTATGGACAGTGGCTGCTGGCTTGTTGTTGATTACCTCTGCCCTGAGTCTAAGGAGTTCTGTTATGCAATATCCACTGTGGAGACGAGAGCTAACACGTAGCTTACTAGATTTATGTTAGGTACAGGTACATCTACTATAGCACTAAGTGACCCCGTCGTAAATGTTACTTCAAGAAAATTTTAGCATCAAACTTATCAAATTTTCGTTAAGATCATCTTTTTCATTATGATAATATAGGTGTATCATTATGATAATCTAGGTGCTTATCGATAAGACATAATATTATCATCATCAGTCTACCTACTGTTGAACATAGGCCCCTACCAAGACACGGGCACGCTAATAAACGGCGAATAATTTCCATACAAATGGTCTCAACATTCGTAACTCTTGTTAACAATCTGAACACAAAGGCGTTCGCATTGAACCTAGTGTCTAAGCTCTTTACAAATCTAGACTTTCCGCTTTAGATAGTCTAAGATTAAATTGTATAGAAATCTGAGCTTATGAAACAATAATAGCGAGTAGTCTGTATTAGTGAAGTATTTACAATCGTTTTGTTGCAGAATAGGTCAAGTAAGAGGTTTCAATTCTAAATGTCACCTGTGTTAGGTAGATAATATGTTATATTACATCGTACGTAAATAAACTTAAAGTAATATAGGTATAGGCTAATAAGCTGAAGGTTTTAAGCTGATTATCAAACCATCAAACTGAAGAACTTACTCTATTCCGGTGTATTCCTATGTTCCGGTTTATAACGATTATAGATCGGAGGGATTGATTCTAACCAGTCAAATCAAATCAAAATTTTTTATTCAAAATATTATCACATAGATAGCTTTTTGACGTCATTTTTTGACTCTACCACCGCGTCGGAAAGTGTTCCGTTGAGAGAAGATTCGGCCAGAAACGGTACAACACACATCTTTTAAACAAAACAAAATATAAAAAGTACAATTAAAATACAATATTGCATTACATAGAGTTACATTGTCAAGACCAGACATTTTGATCATTCAAATAGTCATCGAGTTTATAGTAGCCTTTTTAATAGAGGACTTGTTTAACATGGAACTTAAACTTTTTGTCTGGCAAGTTTAGAATATCCTCTAGTATCTTATTATAATAGCGTATACAGTGCCCCGAAAATGTGCCATGACAGATGTGTTGACCTTACTGAGTCGAGAATGTGGGAATACTAATTTATTTTTATTTCTTGTATTGTAATTATGAACGTCACCGTTTTTGGGAAAGAGATACAAATTTTTCCGAACGTATAAAATATTTTCGTAAATGTATTGACTGTAGAAAGGCAAGATACTGATATCTTCAAAAAGATCTCGTAGTGAATCTCGACAACGCAGATTATAAATGTGTCGAATTGCCAGTGGCTACACGGTATGGACATCAGAGATTCTTTAAGGGATTAGTCGTATATTACAACACGGTTTGGTGATATTCATATTCAATTATTCGCAATCATGTACAATTACAGCATAGAGTAGATATGGTATTCTAAGCCTAATCCTAATCAAAATTACTGAAAACTTGTATGAAGTTTAACGCTAACTTCCAACCATATTGATGGTTCATCGTTTCGCGTGCCTATTTGTAACAATGAAGTCTATTGTCAGCTGGACCAACAAAGTTACAACCTACCACAGAAGTATACAAAACATTTGTAAACAAAGGGGTAACATTACCATTGTGTTGGTCCCTGTACCCAGCCTTTGGCAAACAGTGATAATGGTCTTGGTGGAACTCTGTAGGTACAGATTGTGATTGTGAATTTGTGAGTGTCATACACATTCATCGGTTTGAGTGAAAATTTTACTACTGTAATTTCTACGACTTCAAATTCAAATTCTTCAAATTCGAGCGATTTCTCAGATCTTTTTGAATGAGACAGGCTGTCGAAAACAGAGCGTCGGTGCCGCGTTGCGGAGAGGTATGGACACCTAATTATGGGTGTCCGGGTTCGAATCTGCACGGACAACATGCCATGTATACCAATGAGTTTTTATATCTTACGTACGTAAGTCCGACTGCTCTCAAACGGTTAAGGAAAACATCGTGAGAAAATCTGTATACACTGACGAAGAATTTCTGATGTGTATGTGAAGTTTACCAATCCGCATTTGGCACGCGTGGTTGACTAATGCACATACACCCTCCGTGAGGGTAGGCCTGTGCACTGCAGTGGGACGTTTATAGGCTGATGATGGTGATGATGATGTCGAAACAGTCTCTCTGATTTCACCGAACTCATCTGGAAGCTCAAGGATTCCTTCAATTCTTTTTTCATATTGATGCACAATCTTTTACGCCAGTTAATGCATGGATCTTCTTCACTTTTCTTGTTATATTCGGTGATGTAAAATATCTCTTGACTTCCTGTATTTTTGATGTGCTTAAATTAGTTCTATCTATAAGACACGGGCTCTTATTCCTTGTATATTTCTATATAGGCATACATATCGGCGATCGGCAAGCGGCTTTGACTACTTATATAGGGACTAGTTACGCGTGTAATTCTACTAACAAACATTTCTGCCACTTTTTGCGGGGGGCGAGGTAACACGAAATCCAGAAGTTTGGATTTTATTCCTATAACTTTAGATTCTAATTTTGAACGTTGAAAATCATGAAAAGTAGTCTCGTGTGAACCCCAAACTAGTCTCGTTTAGTGATAAGGTATAAAATAAATGCACATGATTAATTGATCTTATACCGTGGCAGAGGGGAAATGCTACCGCAAGGCTAGTCCTTATAATTCTGACTCACCGGGCGAATCGTACGCACTGCGGCTCATTTGCTGACCTACGACGTAGGTCGTCAGTGTTAAGGCTTGCAGTTTTTATTAACTATTTGGGGTAAGCATATTTATTCAGGTACTTTGTCTATAAGAAGTAATAAAGACAAATTAAGTTACTCATTCATGAGTCATGACTATACCATTACCTAGTTTTATATTTTACGAGCGTTAACCCGCGACGTCGTCCGCACAAATTATATACCAGATTTTAAGTCAGATCATAAGCTATCAAACAAAAAAAGTTTCATCAAAATCGGTTCAGCAGTTTTTGCGTGATACTCGTTCAAACAAACAAACACACAAACAAACACCCAAACAAACCAGCAGACAGACAAAAAATCCAAAAATTGGTGAAATGGAATCAGGGACACCTAAAAACCATATCGTAACTTTTTTTTTGTTAATATCTTCAATGTACAGACAAACTTCCTGTTACAGTTTTATAATAGTATAGATTCATTCTTTTACTACTTATACCTCGACTTAGCTTTCCTAACCTGCATGGCCTGCATGTATATTTGCATTCAACCCCCGTCACAAATTTTACTGCCTACATTATAGCCTATAAAATATTGAATGGTGTTTATATTCGAATAACGTCGATTTCATTTTTATGTCATTACGTTATATAATTTTATTAGCTCTGAGAATATTATTAGTATTTGAATACTAGTCGTTAAATAAGATAGTGTCTTGCATGTCAAAATATTAAGATCGTGTTTGAAAAAATAAATTAAAAAAAAAAACGTCAATGGCGACTCGACCGAAATGTATTTTATTATTATTTTATTTTTTATTTATTTCCTTCATTACATTTTTTCACATTTTTAAACCACACAGATTTATGTGTATGTTGTATGAAACAACTGATTCTTTTCCGCGATTTAAATGTTGGTGCCGTAGTGAAAGTTGTTCAGTTTGTCTTTGACGGTCTAAATCACACCCTGAATTATGTAATATGACCCGAAGACCAGATCCGAAGACTATAATAATGACATTTTACAAGTTACAGTACCCGACAAACATCATATACACACAGCTGTATACACTAATTATACGCAAAATGAATATATGTATAGAGCTACTGTATTGTACAACCTTAAATACTTTGATTTGGATCCATTTTGTTTATCTTTGGCACAGTATAAGAAGGGTATAACTAGTAAAGCTCTTTAGACTGAGTCTTTACCTCGCAATATACTTTCTTCTTATCATTTATTGTTATTTTAGCCTACCTACCTTCGGATTGGTAGCTATTATTGTATAAGATTTGCAAGCACTTTTTCATTTGATTTTAAATTACTATTAGCGGATTCCTGTAATTGGTCTATTCTATGTTCATAGTTTGTAACCATTCGTTTGTAATTTGACTGTTGGTTTCCCGAATAAAAATTATTAAAAACATTATTTATTATGTTCGTTGTTGTCACGTCCTCGATGATGAAAGATAACAAGTGTAGTCCCGGTTTATTACTCACTGACGCCACATAATTTTAAAGCTAAAAGCAAAAAACGGAACGCATCCAATGCGTGTCCCATCTCTATTCCTGCAACTAACTTCATTCGGTTTTTTATGTCAATGGCGGCGCCACGATACTCTCTTAAATATTTTTATAATAAGAAATCTAAAGTGTTTAAACAATGCCGAAAAGATCAAACGAAGAGCAAAGAACTCATTTACTTGAGAAGATACGAAAGCTGGAGAAGAAAGTACGAAAATTACCAGATAGTGAAACAGAACCAGAAACAGAAGCAGGTAAGATGGCGTCTTCACAACGCAAATTTTCTCGACTAACCTTCGGGGTTATGTGGTGAAAATACGCGTATAACGTTGGTAATTTACTTACCTAACGAAAAATAAGGCCAGGGGCGTTTTTAGGGAACGCACAAGGCTGTAGTTTTCACAACCTATGGGGGGTTCTGCGGGAACCCACGTGGTTGTTTATCACGTGTTCGTGTCAAAACAGGTTTGTCTTCTTCTTTCAGAAAACCCTGATCTATCTGAACTATTCGAAAACGAATCTTGTGATCCGATTGATAACACTGCTTCTCACGAAGAAAATATAGATGAAAGCATTTTAGAGATTTTGGGCGTAGCACCCGCTCCCCAATCTAAAGGTGAAAATCTACACAAAGAAATTGCAGATCGCTGGCAAGAGACTTTAAAGAAAGGATTGAAGAAGGAAGAAAAGGATAATCTGTTTAAAATGTACCCACCTTTCGAGAATGTTCCTTTGATGGTTGCACCTAAATTAAACCCCGAAGTGGGGGCAGCTCTAAATGAGCCAGCTAAGAAAAGGGACAATCTTATTGAAACCCGTCAAAAACAATTATGTACAGTGCTGTCATGTTTGGGTCTTTCATTACAACTTTGTATTACGGACTTTGAAGAGAATAAGATCAACATCATAAAGAAGATTCACGATGCTTCACAGCTGCTATGCGATTCTCTTTTCCTCGACACCAAGGGTCGTAGAACCCTCATTCTGGCCATAATTAATAAAAATCTGAAAGATTATTTGCAAGAATCAGAGCCAAAGACTTTCTTATTTGGAGAAAACCTAACTGAAAAAATAAAGACTGCTAAAGCAGTACAAAAGTCAGGTCAGGACCTTAGAATAACTGAGAATTTAAAAAAGAACCCGTCACAACTGAATAATGTGAACTCACAAAAGAATACAAACCGTTCTTTAAACTGGCGGGGCCCTCCTCGTCCTACACCAAGAGCGCAGAGGACAGGAGCCAGGACAGCAGCGGGGGCGCCTACCTACAACAGAGCACAACCGAAGAACAAGAAAGAAGAGAAGACACATCAACACTACAGGAAGTAAATGAACAGGTAGGCAGACTTCAGTATCATCTATGTAACTGGGAAAAAATTACGAATGATCCTGTTATTCTGGATTGGGTAAAAGGGTATAAAATACCGTTTCAGGATATTCCATATCAATTCTCAATTCCCTTAAATGACAGATTTTGTAAGACTGAAATAAAACAGATAGAATTAGAAATTGAAACTTTGTTAGATAAAAAAGCCATTGAAGTATGTGATTCAGAAGAAGGACAATTTTGTTCACCTATTTTTCTTATTAAAAAGCCTAACGGTACATTTAGATTCATACTAAATCTGAAAAAATTAAATAACTATGTTAAGACAGAACACTTTATTATGCTGTTAATATCCACACAGAATTTAAAAAATATCTTCGTTTTTATTTCAATGAAAAATTTTATCAATTTAATGTACTACCTTTTGGCTTATGTACAGCACCACTAACTTTCACTAAAATTATGAAACCCGTGATGGCTTATTTGAGGGAGAAAGGTTTTGTTTCGGTAGTATACCTCGATGATTTTCTTTGTATCAGTAATTCATATACAGAATGTTTAGAAAACATGTCTGCAACTGTGGACTTGTTAGCTAAATTAGGATTTGTAATTAACAAAGACAAATGTGATTTTGTACCAAAACAAAGCTGTAAATTTTTAGGGTTAATTTTTAACACCAAAATGATGACAATAAGTATTTCTTTAGAAAAAAGGCAGAATTGTTTAAGTATGATTAATACATTATTATTAAAAAACAATGTACGGATTCGTTATTTAGCTCAAGTTCTAGGAACACTGATATCAGTTTGTCCGGCGATCAAGTACGGTATTCTTTATACAAAGAACCTTGAAAGATGTAAATTTTTAGCACTTTTAAAAAATAATAATAATTATGAAGACAATATAACCATAACAAGCGAGTGTAAACAGGACTTAAAATGGTGGTCTAGGAATATCATGAAGTCTGTAACTCCTATTAGAAAGAACAACTATCAGTTGGAAATTTTCACAGATGCCTCGACCACTGGGTGGGGTGCATCATGTGGATCGGCCACGTCCAGTGGCATTTGGACTAATGATGAAGCTAAGCTTCACATTAATTCATTAGAAATAATAGCAGCTTTCTTTGGACTAAAGTGTTTTGCCAAAGATCATAGAGAATGTGAAATTCTACTACGTATTGATAACTGATAACATAACGGCGGTTTCTTATATCAATAGACTAGGAGGAGTTCAATATCCTCACCTACACAATTTGACAAAAAATATCTGGCAATGGTGCGAAAACAGGAATTTGTGGATTTTTGCAACATATATTAATACAAAGGATAACATAGTAGCAGACTTCGAGTCACGAAAACAATTAGGTTCCACAGAATGGGAATTAGGTACTTCTCATTTCCAACAGATTGTATCAGTTTTTGGTGAACCCTGTATAGACTTATTTGCAACTAGAACGAACACGAAATGTCAGCAGTATGTGTCGTGGCATCCGGATCCTAATGCTTTTGCAGTAGATGCCTTTACAATATGTTGGTTTAACTATTTCTTCTATGCTTTTCCCCCCTTCTCCATGGTCTTAAAGACATTGGAAAAAATTGTTACAGACAAAGCCAAAGGGATTGTTATTGTACCATACTGGAAAACACAGCCATGGTTTCCTATATTTAATAAGCTCTTGTGTAGCGAACCTATAATATTTACTCCGTCTAAAGATTTGCTTACTCTTTATAATTCCAGATCATTACATCCCCTCCATCGGAGCCTGTCTTTGATGGCAGGACTATTATCAGGCAAGCGTTCCTAACTTCAGGAGTTAACGATCAAGCTGCTGATATTATGCTTTCTTCAATATCGGATAATACGCTAAAACAATACTTACCTTCTATTGTAGATTGGGCCAAATACTGTCATTTAAAGAAGTTGTCCATTACAGACCCTAAAATACCTGATGTTGTAATATATCTTACCAAAAAATTTCATGATGGTCTATCATATGGTAGTTTAAATTCATTAAGATCAGCATTATCTTTCATTATTGGTCCACATTTGGGTGGTAATGAAAAAATTAAGAGATTATTTAAAGGATTCTTTAAATTGAGACCTACTACACATAAATATAATAGTACCTGGGATGTATCTATTTTGCTAAAGTATATAGAAGAAAATTATTTTGATAAGACTGATTTAGAGACAAATACAAAAAAGACTGTTACTTTATTAGCGTTAGCTACTGGCCAGCGAGCCCAAACACTTTCATTGATTGATATTAATAATGTCATAATATCAGAGGATAGTATAAATATTAAGATAGATAAGTTGATCAAAACATCAGCACCTAATAGGTGCCAACCCTTTCTTACTATTCCTTTCTTTGATCAGAAAGTTGAGATATGTCCAGCTAGGGCATTAACTAATTATATAGAAATTACTAAAAGGATTAGATCTTCAAGTAATCTATTTGTATCTTTTAGAAAACCATACAAGAAGGTGACATCCAGTACAATCAGCCGTTGGATCAAGAAAACTATGGAGGAAAGTGGAATAGATACTACAGTATTCTCAGGGCATAGCACAAGACATGCGGCCACTTCAACAGCATATAAGAAAGGTGTTAACATTGATGATATTCGTAGAACGGCTGGTTGGACTGGTGAGTCATCTACTTTTGGTAGATTTTATAACCGTCCAATTATAAATAATATAAGCTTTGCAGAAGCAGTTTTAAATGCATAACTCTTATGTTTTTTAAATGAAACCATTTAAAGAATTTAAATGTTTATTTCTAAAATAAATGTCTTATTGATTTTACACTTTTCTTTAAACATCTACACTTGTTATCTTTCATCATCGAGGACGTGACAACAACGAACATAATTGAATAGTCAAACGAACTTACCTGTAAGTGAAGTTCGACTGAAATTATGTGAAGTTGTTGTCACGTCCGAAGGTGATGAGACCCACCCTACCCCTACTATAATTATGTGTATAATTGACAATACCCTGAAATGTAAAAACAATAAGATGCTGTAAAATTAATGAAGTTAGTTGCAGGAATAGAGATGGGACACGCATTGGATGCGTTCCGTTTTTTGCTTTTAGCTTTAAAATTATGTGGCGTCAGTGAGTAATAAACCGGGACTACACTTGTTATCTTTCATCACCTTCGGACGTGACAACAACTTCACATAATTTCAGTCGAACTTCACTTACAGGTAAGTTCGTTTGACTATTCAATTTATCATGAAAAACGGGCGGGGGTGAGGGATATACACAACTTTCTCTATGGAACCAAAGCCAAATTGCGAATAACTGTTCCATACAAAACTGCAATCTTAATCGATCCAAATGTATGGGACAGCTAACTTTTTTCGCGACTTCCACGTTATTCCCATAAAGTACGTTATTCAGTTTGATGGTCTGATCATCCCCTTTAAAAACCGTCAGCGTATTTAGTTGGACCCGTATATGCCACAAGCTAATACAGGGTGAAATTGATATCATTAGCATCCTTTTAAACTACCACTAGAACCTAACCACAGATAGTCTACCCAAAGAACTAAACAACTTTTACTATGGGAGCAAATAGACCGAAGCAAAAAAAAAAAAAACAGCTGTTGCATACATTTGTGTCGCGAACTCGCGTGTCGAGATTCAGTTTAGTATGGAACAGCAGATTTTTTATTTGCTCCGATCGGTTTGCTCCCATAGTAAAAGTTGTTAAGTTTGATGGGTCGACTCTTTGATTAAAAGGATGCTAATGATATCAATTTCACCCTGTATAAGGGTGGAAAAAACATACCCCACGAACTACAGTTGGCAAGGCATATAATATTAGCGGAGCGCCGTAATTAGCTCCTCATACAATATTCAAACGGACGGGATGCTTTGATTTGCTAGTCCATTTATATCGAGTTTAGGTTGGGTTCATTTTGAGGCATTAATAAGTTATCGGGAGGGAAAGTTTTTATATACTACATTGCCTCTGGGGCAATTGGAACGGTTCAAATGTCGACAGTTTAACCTAACCATAGTTGAATACATATAGTTCAACTATGACGAACGATATGTAAACAGGAGTGAGTGCTGAATTGACGGCTGAGCGATGAATGAAAGAGGATGAAATTGCGCCTACCCCAAATAATGGGAAATGGGCAAGAGAATGATGATAATAGAGGTCAACTATGCGTAGGTTGATCCGTCGTTCACCGTGTGCACGTAACCAATTCGTATACATATAAATAGTTGATTAACCCATCATTATTGAATTGGTATACACAGGGTCCTTCTTAATATGCTGACAGTTTTCTAAGGGGATTACCAGACCATCAAATTGAACAATTGTCTCTATGGGACCAACATCGAAATCACGAAAAAAAAATCAGATGTCCCATAGATTTGGCTCGAGTAGGTTTGCAGTTTTGTATGGAGAAGGTGACTTTTTTTTCGCGATTGCGATGTTGATGCCATAGAAAAAGTTGTTCAGTTTGATGGTCTGATTTTTCCCTCAAAAAAGTGGCAGCATATTAAGAAGAACCCTATACAACGTGTTAATAAATTAACGCAAAACTAGAAAGTAGTTTGTTTAGAATCGAGAGCAGAATCGAATTATCATGGTTTCAACAAAGGTAATTTTTTTACAGAAAATTTACAGAACCCGATGTCAACCCACCACTCGGGCACACCCACCCTACTTACTGTCAAAACAAGATTATTAAAATGTATCCATGAGTATGTTAGCGCTTTCATTCATTGCTGAAATGATAACACATAATTTTTGCCTCAAAACTTAAAATGCAAATAACTATAAATTTTAATTATCAAAATAATGAAATTATTGTTTCATTCTTATTATTTTGTTGTAAATCAGTTAGGGTGTATGAGGTTTTGCGCTTATTCATTAACAAGTTATATATGATGACACAATTCTCTCGGGAACTTGAGGCAAACATCGGATTAAGAAAATTATGGGATAGGATGAGATGAAATACTAGTAATATTTGAAAGAAAGGAAATAATTTTATTTGCAAACACCACAAAACACACTGACATAATTATACATAAAAACTAAACTAACACACAATTTAAAAATTACATAATTAAGAGCAGTGTGTGGCGCAGCAGCAAACAAGGATACGACTCAGCATATTTCATCTTCAAAGCTTCAGAAGGCACTTTTAACAGTTATTAGTCTGAGCCAGCTTGTTGGGAAATTAATGTAAATGTCACATTAATTAATCCATCATTATTACACAACATTTCCATTCCAAATCCTTCTCGTTTGAAGTTCAAAACCGCGTAGCAATTAAAATCGTTGTTTAATAGAGTGAACTCCAGAGGGCGGCACTAAAAAGGCGAAAAGGTCAGGTTAGCTCACCAGACAAAAGACCTTAATTGCTACGGTGTATTTTTAGTTTGTTTAGAATGAGTCGGGCTTCCGTGACACCCTTAACTTTACAGGCTTTACATAATTTTCAACGATAATTTAACTAAAATTGAATTCTACTTTGTTTCGGTGCCTTTAGGCCCGGTATACAGTAAGAGGAAAAGGGCGGAGATGCTTAGCGGCTAGGGTCTATGTATCCACCGAAGTGGAGTGGAGATGGACGGAGCGGCGACGTGTGCTGGTTGACGGCAAGCGCCCCGCTCTCCGTCTGCCGCATACCGCTAGACCATAGACTCCGCTCCACTCCGCCCATCTCCGCTTTGATTACGCCTTACGAATATGAAATCTCTTCTCCGCTCCGATTTGGTGGATTCCGGGCCTTAGTACCGGATACTGCCACCAAATCGGAACGTTATAGATACAGCACGAAAATATTCCAACAACAAGGTGATCAGATCAGTAGCTCGCCTCCACTCTCACACTTATTAGTGACTACATTATACATTGGAAATATGAGAAATAGCAAAAAAACAAAATATTTTCCACTAATACAGGGTGACTGGTAATTCGACCTATTCCTTGAAAGGGGTTATACTAGAGTTCATTTGCAACAATTTTTCCCCAGTTAACTGGGGGTCGAAAATCGCTTGTTTTCGAGTTCTCTCATTTTTAAGAATTTTTTGAATATTTCCGTTTTTCGACCTAAAAATGACAATTGTGAAAAAAATACTCCACTCTCTGCACTAAGTAAGCATTTTTCTAATAGCTGATGAATGAGCGACTACATTAAACTAAAATACATGTGTAAAATACCCGAAACCACTGAAATAAAAGGTTATAAACCGCACGACAAAATTTTTTTATTTGGATTTCGTTTCAATCCAAAGAGGATTACTTAAAAAAAATGTATCACACTTGGCGTACAAATTACGGAAATAACTTCCTCAATTCCTAAACTTTCCAAAAAAGTGCAAATGTTGTCTACTTTGACAAGAGTTTGAAAAAAATTGTTAACAATGGCAGAGCAGGTAGCGGATTTCCTAGAAGCGAACCTTACAAGATGCCGATTTGCTTTTGTCTCTTTCATTTTATTGCTTACATTGTTTCTCTTTTGTAAGTATTCGGGAATGTTTGTACTAAGGTTCACAATCGAGGCCCACTCATTCGCTCAATTCATTAAGTAATCAGTTAGTTTCAACCATCTTGGAGTTCGGACGTGTCGTTGTTAACTAACTTAAATTCTGCGCTAAAACAGCTTCCTTTTCAAATGGCTGCTTACCAAAATGAAGAATACGCGGATATCATGTATTGTTACGGGTTTTGTGATGGTGACGCTGCTGCTGCTCGAAGAGACTATCAAAGACGTTTTCCTACCCGCCGTTTACCTGATGTCAGCGTGTTTGGTACGACATATCGGCGCATTCGAGAAACGGGATCGGTTCGACGTCGCCAAACCGACGCTGGTAGACCTAGCGTTAGTGATCCAATCGAAGAGGAGCAAATTTTGCAGTGTTTTCAAGCAGACGGCACTACTTCAACAAGAATTGTGGCTAGGCAGCTTGGTATGTCTCAGTGGAAAGTCTGGTTCACTCAGCACACAGCACGGCAGTATCCATTCCATTACACGCCAGTACAAGCTATCGAGGAGGGAGATCCTGTCAGAAGGATGGATTTCTGCAGATTTCTAATAAATGCAGACATTGAAGACCCTGAGTATCTAAAAACAATCTTGTGGACAGATGAATCGAACTTCGACCGTGATGGTATTACAAACTATCATAATCTGCATTTTTGGGCCCCTAAAGGTCAGAATCCGAGAAAATCTAACGAAGGAGCTCACCAGCACAGATTCTCACTTAATGTGTGGATGGGAATCGTGCACAATAATTTAATCGGGCCATTCTTTCTGCCGGCACGCCTAACCGGCATCGCCTATGAAAACTTTTTAAGAGAAGAGTTACGTCCGCTGCTGGAGGATGTGCCGCTTACCACAAGAACAGCTTTGGTGTATCAACATGATGGCTGCCCAGCCCACTATTACCGGGGCGTGCGACAGTGGATGGATGAGAACTATCCACTGAGATGGATTGGTCGAGGCGGCCCGATCCCTTGGCCGGCTAGGAGTCCCGATCTAACCCCATGCGACTTCTACATTTGGGGTCATATGAAGACATTGGTGTATCGTACACCTATCTCTTCTCAAGAAGAATTAAGAGAGAGGATTTTGGCAGCTGCCCAACAAATTAAAGACACGCTTTCAACTCGAGTGACAGTAAGCGAAGTACGTCGCAGGCTTCGTGCTTGCATACGTAACGGAGGAAGACAATTTGAGCAAGACTTGTGATTTTTAAATGTAAAACTTTAAAACAAAATTTGTAATTTCATATGATTAGGTACTAAACATTATTATTTTACTCTTTTTTTTATTTTCACCAAACCAATAACTTTTTGAATAAAATTCACATCTGCGTGTTTAATAAGGTTTATTTTCCAAACTTGAACTAAAGTACACAACTTTTGCATCTTTTTGGAAAGCTTAGGAATTGAGGAAGTTATTTCCGCAATTTGTACGCCAAGTGTCATAAATTTTTTTTGAGTAATCCTTTTTGGATTGAAACAAAATCAAAATAAAAAATTGTTGTCTTGCGGTTTATAACCTTTTATTTCGGTGGTTTTGGGTATTTTTCACATGTATTTTAGTTTAAAGTAGTCGCTCATTCATCAGCTACTAGAAAAATGCTTACAGAGTGCAGAGAGTGGAGTATTTTTTTCACAATTGTCATTTTTAGGTCGAAAAACGGAAATATTCAAAAAATTCTTAAAAATGAGAGAACTCGAAAACAAGCGATTTTCGACCCCCAGTTAACTGGGGAAAAATTGTTGCAAATGAACTCTAGTATAACCCCTTTCAAGGAATAGGTCGAATTACCAGTCACCCTGTATATAATATAATATTCCGTAAATTAGTCGTTTGCTTTCCCCTCGCTAAAAAAATTAGGACTAGGTACCATAAACGGGCGATGGTTACTCATGGATACGCATGACCCTAATGCCTTGTCAGGCACTGCTTCAACTGCCAATCTGGAAACTGTCAAACTAATTTAGACAAAGACATTTCTAAACCTTCAAATTCAATGGTTGGACAACTGTCCCCCAGGCGACTAGATAATTGTTAACTAAGTAAGTTAATATCTAAGTCAACAAGACTGTCTGGTTCGTTCTACTAACTCGATTGGTTTGATGCTCAGCTTACAGTTTTGCTTAATTGGCTTTGGTATTTTACTTTATAGCAACTTGTAGACTCGTTGCATTGCGTTTTGCATTTCATGTTTGTGACCAACTATTGTATTTGTGTTTTTTACTAACTCGCAAATCCTATTCCTTTTTCGCTAGAGTACAGATATGCTAGAGCCTGGAGTTCTTGAGACAATGCCGTTTCCTGCGTGATCAATCGGACTGTCCCGAATTGGTCAGCCGGGCCCTCCACCTATTCGTGCCCAACAACTACGTGCGCGCGCGGCGGCACCGGCAGCTGGCCGTGCCGGCGGCGCATCAGCACTCTCCGCTCGTACTCGCCCTCAGGCGTCTCACCACGCTACTGCAACACTCACCACAGTTTGACGTTTTTGCTGACCGCTGGTCTGATTGTTTAAGAGAATGCCTGACCTTTTCTGAGAATGTTTAAATGGTAATATTAAGTTAAGTTGGAGAAAATTTAATATTCTTGTTTGATTTGTATACTTCCTTGTATGGCGTATTGGAATTCCTCTGTGAAGCTGTGTATAGTTTAATAAATAAAATAAAATATGACATTAACCTTTTCTTTCATCTATGCTAGATAACTCTGTCTAGGTCTGCCTCTTGCCCTGTATTTTCTTGACAATCGTCCCAATTGCATGTTATTAACTTATTATAAGATCACGCGTTACACCCAGTCGCCCATACATACAATTTAATGACTTCAAGTGTTAGTATTACGGAGTCCCACGAATCATACTATTTTACATCCTTGACAGGTGGAAATAGAGCTTTTATTATGTGAAATAACGTGTAGACGTAATATGTTGAAATGAACACGAAGGTCGGATTCCTTCACGACAGTGTTATAAAATAATTTCATGGTTATTAAGTGTAATGAAGGGTTTAATGATGGGACGTCATTTGTTATTACAATTAAACGTTATTCCAGACTATCCATACCATCCATTTTATGTTGTAATTGGTCTTAATTAAGTTATTTATTTCAACGCAACGTTTGAAAGAATGTTTATTAACGTTGTCTACAAATACAGGGTGTTTTAAATGCGCAGTAAACCAACATCAGTTAGACCAACATCAAGAAAAAATATCGGCTGTTTCATACAAAACCGCTGTACCTACTAAGCTCAAATGTATCGGACAGCTGTTTTTTTTCGAAGTTGTCTCCATAGTGAAAGTTGTTCAGTTTGATGGTCCAAACCACCACTTTAAATATTACTAAGGTGAAATCCACCTTGTATAACATAACATACATAAACTCACGACCGCGGTCGTCACCGTAATTCCTTTCGGGGTGGTTAGAAACATTGCTACAACCACCAACTTTCTGTTTAAGAATGTTGTAGCAATTCTCACATGTAGCAATTTAAGTTTCAGGATGGAATGAAGGGTCAAGTGAGAGGTGGTTAGCCTTTCGCCCATAGAAACACTGCATCATATGCTTTATTGAAAGAAAAAAGCTATTATTCTTTGAATGAATTTTTGACTGACAATATTTTAGTGTGATGATATTTAATTTTTAATAATGAATGATGATAATGCCTGTAATTTTGCTTCCGAACTGATTTTAATTTGTAATGACATATTTTGATGTGATGACATTGACGTGGCAACAACTTCCTATTACATGCTTTTTTTTTATTATTTTATATTCCTAAATAGATAGGTAGTAATAATATTGATATGAATAATGTAGTAAGTAATTTTGTAATATTCAGTAAATCGAATTTAATCTTTGTTTTGTTATTGTATTTGACTTTTTTGCAATAATAATTTTGACACGAATAATGTAATAAGTAATTTGGTAGTATTAAATCGAATTTAATCTTTGTTTTGTTATCGTAATTTACTTTTTATAATGTTACAAACTCAATTTTAAATTTGCATGCCATGTCATGGCGAAATGTGAGGACTTATTTTATACACTTATATACAATGCTCAACCATGTTTCAGCAAATAAATACTTCCGATTCTGATCATCATCATCATCAGCCTATAAATATAAACGTCCTATGGCTTGTGCCTACCCCTAAGCCTACCCTCAAGGAGTGTGTACGGGCGTTAGTTCACCACGCGTGCCCAATGCGGATTGGTAGACTTCACATACGCATCAGTATTTCTTCTTCAGCGTATGTAGGTTTTCTTCCTTCACAGTTTAAATTAGAAAAACTCATTGGTACATAGAATGTCGTCCGTGCGGATTCGAACCCGGGCCTTTATGACTGAGTGTGCCTGTGCATAATATTTAAATTGTTTTTTCACAGGTGGCATAACGTCATTTTCGCCGATGGTGAACAGCATGGTTCACGTCCTTATGTACAGCTATTACCTGTTTTCTGTAGAAGGAAGCCCCACTGTCAAAGCCTTCCTGAACAAGTACAAGAAATGGCTAACAATCATACAGATGGTAAGCATTTAAACATGGTGCTCTTGTGGCTAGTAACCATGCAAGAGGCGATAGTTCGATCCCTGTCTGGGCTGGCTAGAAGTACCTACTTTTTTCGGAAGTAGAGATTTTCGGACTTTAAAAAATATTGGCTTTTTAGCGAACATCATCTAGTCTTCAGCATTTTCGTTTCGAATCATAAACAAACAAATGAGATAATAACAAATACAGGGTGTAAGTGACAGCCTAGCAAATACTGAAACGGTAAACTCAGACCATCAAACTGAACAACTTTTACTATGGAGCCTACCTCAGGAGACGCGAAAATAATCATCAGTCACATTTGAGTCGGGTAGGAACTGCAGTTTTGTATGGGACAGCTGATTTTTTTTTTGCATCTCCTGAGGTAGGCTCTAGGCTCCATAGTGAAACTTGTTCAGTTTGATGGTCTGAGTTTACCGTTTCAGTATTTGCTAGGCTGTCACTTACACCCTGTATATGAGAAAAGCAACAGAAAACAGTGACAAAAATAGTTTATCAACTCTCCGGGCGGAAAATGTCAACTTTCGTCCCGCTCCGCTAAACGAACCGCCAAACGAGACCTTTCTTACCTTCCTGCCCTCGGTGTGTAATCTACTATTGTGTTTGTAAACATCTCTTTTGCAAATCGTGATCTGGCGTGACATTGCTTACATTTTATATTATCAAGATAATTATCAACATATATTTTATCAATAATTATTCTCCTGGATTAAGGTGTAATGAAATAAATTGAAACAAGCAATTGTTGACATAAGAGTCCATTTAGCCCCATTCCTATGTGAAATGCAGTAAAAAACTTATTTCATAATTATTTTTCAGGTCCAGTTCACGGTACTCCTGATATACAGCTCTCAAGTATTTCTACCAAGCTGTAATGCTCCACTATGGGTGCCTTATCTATACTTCCCTAACGTTATATTTGTTTACTATATGTTTTATGATTTCTTCAAAAGAAGTTATTTAAATAAGAAAAGTAAAGCTAGCTTAAATGGAAATGGTGTTAAGAAGGAACATTAAAATAGATGTAATATTATTTTTGTCGCATTTAGTGTTTATTGAAGAAATCAATGTTTTGTTCAATTTAAACAAGAGTAAAACTCTGGCTTCAATATAACTGTTAGTTTTTTGTAAATAAATGTCAAAGTTATTGTTGTTGTTATTTTCAGGTCATCAAAAATAAAAACAACTAAAATAGTTATATTTTGTGTTTGGATTAAATACAGTCGTTTTGTTGTTTTGAGCTTAGCAGCGAATGCGTTAAAGTTATTGAGAATAATATAATAAATAATCACACAGTCCTGATTTGAGTCCCTTTTTTGTTAAATGTCACTAATATTATAAATCGTCGCCTTAGAGTGAAGACCTCGGGAATGACATGTTGGTACTTTTTTTTATTACGTTTCTTGAAAGAAAATCTCACAAACCGTGTCCTGATTTCACTCAAAAAATAATCTGATACTCGTAATGCCATCTATAGCGTGTAATAAGAACCTCGCAAATACTCCCGAACTTACAAAAAACTTATAGGATGCAGTTAAACGAGTGGCAAAGCGGTTCATTGACAGCGGCTGGTTTAGTACAGATGCAAGTTATTCTGGTCATGGCAGTAACCGGCCCCTGTGGGCCTAGCATGACACCACCGAGAAAACGAAAAAATCAAGGTGTCTATTGTTACATTGAGTGCGTGAAAGAGAGCATGCGTGACTCTTTTCTCACTTTGTTGTGTCTGACATGCGTGCTAGCCCTAACGTACTACAAAACTGAGTAGAACCTACATTTATCACGCATACATTTTGTGTTCAAAAATTTGATATTATAATATACTCACGGTCAATGAGCTTCTTTGCCACATCTTCCAGCACTGAGCATGCTTTAAAAAAAAGTTTTTTTTTTGTTTCACCAATTTTATCTGCAATCGGCCAACGATGGCCATAATCAGATGGTTTCTATGTTTTTGCTCGTGAGTTTCTTCTATGGGTGATTCTTTATCAAGCATCATGCCCATTTTTTAACTATCTCAAATCGAGAATATGTAGCATATTTAGAAATAGAAATATTTAGAAAAAGCTCTTAAGCCACTTCTGGCCAATCTATTTGTGTGTCCTTTGAGCCGTTTCTTGTATCTAATACAGAACTTTTTGACCTCCTCCTTGATTGTTGGGATTTATTTCATTATTCCTTGTGAACCAGGTCGCAGCAGAAATTGATCTGTGTTTTATTTTGGAACCTCTGGAGTATCTCTAGGTTTGAGTTACTGGCAGTAACTCAAATTGAAAAGTGTTGCCAAACAAATATCTGAGCGCACAACCTGTCTTAGTTTTGCTTCATCTTGCCAAGGATGAGATTCAAAACATATGGATTTTGACAAATGGAAGTTTGAACTACGATTTAAAAAATGTGTGAAAAAAATCTCTAAATCTCGACCTAAGTTTAGACTTCAACTTGGACAAAAGGAAAACGCCCAATCCCGTTTCGCCTCAAAACTGGTAAATTTGAATTTTATAAGAAACTAGAGTTAACCCGCGACTTTGTCCGCACAAATTATATACCAGTTTTTAATTCAGATCATTAGCTATCAAACAAAAAAAGTTTCATCAAAATCGGTTCAGTAGTTTTTGCGTGATACTCGTTCAAACAAACACACAAACAAACAAACAGACACAAAAAATCCAAAAATTGGTGATATGGAATCAGGGACACCTAAAAACCATATCGTAACTTTTTTTTGTTAATATCTTCAATGTACAGACAAAGTTTCTGATACAGTTTAATAATAGTTTAGATGCCAGGATAGAAAAGGATAATTTCCATTACCTTGGGAAGCATGTTATTCCTCCTATCCTGTGTATAATTTCAGCTATCATACGATTTATATTCATTCTTTGATCATACACATCGCCAGCTGCGAAACGACCCGAAATGAATACACTTCGTCACATGGGCAATGTCTTTTGCTAAGCATTTTATGAAACTGTGCTC
This sequence comes from Agonopterix arenella, assembly GCA_927399405.1. Lineage (NCBI taxonomy): Eukaryota > Metazoa > Arthropoda > Insecta > Lepidoptera > Depressariidae > Agonopterix > Agonopterix arenella. The sequence goes on along the minus strand of OV656708.1, from coordinate 14,402,071 downwards.
AGATCGAAGTAAAATAAATGGATAGGCCCAAAAAGCATACAAAAATTCAAATTTTCTCATTTGAAATGTTCTTGTAAAGCCCATCCATTCATTTTACATTGATCTAAGAGATTGTGCATCTCGGTAGTTCTAGTATTTGATTGATCACTCCATACATTGTTTGACTTGGTGATATGGTGATGCTGTGACTGGGATCAACAGACGGATGGACGGAATGATCTTATAAGGATTTCTTATTGGAATATGGAACCCAAAAACAACATGGCAACATTATGGCTGTTTTTGCATGATGTGTGCAAAGACAGAAAAGACTGATAATTTTAAAAGATAGGTTTTGACAGTAACAACCGCCTGATATTTGTAGCCAGGATTTTTAGCACAATCTTGGCTGTGCCGTGCTTGTGGCCGGCGAGTGCCAGAACGGATTTATATATTTTTTTTAAATTAAAAATGGGTTTGCTCTTGACCTCAATCCACTCCTCAGGACAAAGATGGGGTCGAAGATGTAGCGAGCTAATCTAAATTAAAAATTTTAAGTACTAAATTAAATCCCACATCCCTTTACTACACTAACACAATTCTCCGCTAATATTTCATAAACTAGCATTGATTGAAGATCAGGATAACAATGCCAAATCCAAAACATTGAACCCATAAAACAGTTTGTTATTCTATTGTAATCGTTTGACCTTCGTTTAAGAATGGCATAGACTCACACCTTGTAGGTACAGCCTTGGCAGTGACACCTATATGAACTTTAAAGGTCTTGTATATTTTTAGGGTTACCTTTGAACTTTTTGTACTAGAGCCAGCGTTGTTGTGTTAAGTAAGTGTAAAAAGATTACAGTGTCATAAACTTCTTGTTCCTAATCATAGAATTCACAGATTGTATTGTCGGCTTTGGTACCTAAGGTTGAAAATAAATCTAAATGTCTTCTAATACGTATTTTGTGATAGAATAAAGATCGTTCAGCTCACGACTGGACACGATATTGAAGCTAAATATAATAAGAGTGTAATCTAAACAATAAATCACTAGCACAAATCAGTTTTATAGCAGTAAAAAGCTAATAATGTGATACGTCACTCACCGTGTAATAAGAAAGCAGGCCAGCATTGTCGTCCAAAACAAACCACCGGTACTGCCAACCCTTCATCACATTTGTCCATTTACTCAACGAACCCTCCATCATGATTGAGGAACACAAAAAATACTCAAAAAGTCATTTATAAATAAAAACTGTGAATTTCACTGCGGCAAAGGCCTCCACCATAAATAATCCATATGTTGTTTGACATTTACCGGCTGTGTTGCCAGATGTGAAAATAATTGAAATCGATTCAGTGGATCGGATTTTAAATCGATTACTTTTAATAGAGGTGAGCTATGCCGAATTTTTGAGTGAAGTTGTGTTGTACAATTCAATACTTGGGTAGTTATGATGAGAAAGTAAACTACATTAGTACATACCTAGTAAGTACCTACCTATAGGAGAATTTTATTTCAAAATGTAAATAATAATTTCATAATGCAGCATGCAGTACCTAGAGAAGTGAGTTGGTGTTTAGAACGGAACCAACCAACCAACCAAGAGCATAGATTTAAAACTTTTCGGTCAAGAGTGCGATTTTTGAACATTACACGTTCAAATCAGCAGTAGAAAATGTCAAAATACCTATGGAGATTATGCATCTTTCTACTGCAGATTTAAACGTGTGATGTTCAAAAATCGACTCCATCCGCGCCTGTCTCAATCCTCAGCTCATTGACGGCGAATCCCCACCCCACCGAGGGCCCGAGGGGTGAATAGTCGCTCATTGACAAGGCGCATTCCCTGGAGTGCGATTTTTGAAACTCATTCGTTGAGCTCAGCAGTTGAAAATGTCAAAATTACTATAAGATATGCATCTTTCTACTGCTGATTTGACTTTCAAAAATCATACTTCAAGAGTGTGATTTTTGAAAGAAAGATGCATATCTCCGTAGTAATATTGGCATTTTCAACTGCTGAGCTCAGCGAATGAGTTTCAAAAATCGCACTCCAGATCGTGAAGCGTAAAGTTCGAAATTCAAAAAATCGGATTGAGTGAACTATCTGTTACGGTCTTTGACAAAGAGAATGTAACTCACTACGTTATAAGAGTCGGGACTTTCATAACTAAAAACTGGTCATGACCGATGGTCCAGAATGTATGAAACGTGTGCAACCGTTCAAAGAAATTTAATGGCGGCGGTGCACGTTTCATATAACGTTTTTGATAGTCAAAGGTTACGATAGTAACTATAAAATTATTTAATTATTAAATGAACTATATGACAGGATGTAGTTAATAAAACACCCTACCCTAGAATTATTGGAAAGGGTGGTTTAGACCATATCAAACTGACAAACTTTCCCAACGGAGCCAACATAGAGAAAAAATTTAGAAATCTGCAGTCCCCATTGACGAACAATTTTTCGCTTACGCTGCCGTCGTATACCTGCATTTGAGTCGCGTGGGTACCTACTGTAGTTTTGTATTCATGAAACATCTGGTTTTTTTCGTGATTTAGTAGTTGGGTCCCAACTCCACAGTGAAAGTTAGTTTGGTGGTCTAAACTCTAAAGTCTAAACTAAACCATCCCTTTCAAAATTAAGTAGTTACTATGGTGTTTTGTTACTTACATTTGTTTTGTCATGATCATGGTACAGGTACCTACCTATAATGAACGAAAAATGGATGTTCTGACGTCGCGTCGTGAGCATACGCATATGCATGAACGAAACGTAACGTTCTAAATTGACTAATGATTGATTGATGCAGTAAGTTAAGTAAACTTATTTCAATGTTATCGATTATTGAAATTTTGAAAGTTATGAACCCATAATTTTTGCTGCGAAACTTATATACTCAAGCCTTTTCCCAGAGGGGTAGGCAGAGACTATGAATCTCCACTTTGGGTAGTCATGCCTATGCCAGATATAGCTAGTAGTAAGTAGGTACCTACCCCTCTTTGTTTTCTAAAAGGAAGCATTTAAAAAAAATGCGATAGGTACCAAAAATGGGATGTTAAAAGAAAATGCAACCGTATAAAAAAGGTACTTTAATAATTGTACAACAAGATTATCACTTTCGTAATTTGACGACTAAATACGTAACATCACGAACGCCGTTTTAATTTAGTAATACTACACTATACTATTTAGTATTTACAAGGAAGATACGCCTCTCGGCGTTTTAAATGTCAATGTCTTCTTAACGATCTGCCCAGTTTAGTTTTACTATATCCCGATGATATTGACACTTGATTACTGTTTTCATCGTCTAAGCTCACACCCGATAAGTCTACTAATAATGGCACATTTTCTGAAGCTTCTGCTGTCTTGTCATCGGAGTCCTTGTTGAATTTCTCTGGGGTGCCATCCCCTTCGATTGCCAATTTCTCAATATCTTTGCTGATAGAATTGTTTTCTGCAGCCTCGACGAAAGCGTTTGACAGCTCACCGCTGAGTTTATTCACGTTGCCCGATGAGATGTCGTACATGTAGATTTCTCTGTCTGATGATGGCTCGTCATTTCTGTAAAGTATAAAGTATGCCATTTAATAACACTTTCATAATGTTTTCTACGCATTTGTTGTTTAATACCGTACGTACCGACTATTTAAATAAACGAGAATACGAATGCTATTTATTACCTATATCTTAAAGCTTTCTACTTTGGTTAGCTCTATTAGCTACCCAACTCATTTATTCTAGTTGATCTAGTGTATACCTACAGGGTGTAAAATTAAATGGGAAACTTACTTAAAGGCGTGCTTCAGGCCATCAAACTAAACAACATTCTCTATGGGACCAATATCGAAATCACGAAAAAAAAATCTGCTGACCCATACATTTCAGTCGAGTTAGGTTTCCAGTTTTGTACGGGACAGCGCATTTTTTTTTCGCAATTTCAATGTTGGTAAAAGTTGTTCAGTTTAATGTTCTGATGCACCCCTTTAAGTAAGTGTCCCATTTAATTGTACACCCTGTATAATACACATTGATCTAGATAAATACTGTATAATTGTTATAGTTTTTTATAAATTTTAATATCAACAATCTGATGTTTAAAAAATATTGGTACACGTACCCTGTTACAAGTAGAATGACAGATTGTAAATCTGTAGCCGTCTTTTTTTCGATTTCCAGCCATTTCTCGAAGTTGTCCTTAGTTGGACGTTTTAGCAAATCTTGTAGACTGTCACCAGCAACAAATTTTATCCCTTTTAAGCGGGTACTCGCTGCTCGCTCTGCTCTGCTGTGATAATTGTTCAAAGCTTCAGTTTCAACAGGTGCCAAAACAACAACAGATGTTACTTTCCTTCCTTTAAGTATGTCTGGCAGAGGAAACTGATTACCGCTTACTTTCAAAGGCAAATATCTATTATACTTCTTATCATTCAGCGTCACGGGATCTACTTGAGTAGCGTCTTTCTTCACATATTCCTTAGCTATGTTTTGACCTTCAGCTGTTTTGGGATTAAAATGAACCACCTTCATTTCTACCGCTTGTTTATTTGATGGGGGAGGAGCGACGTAGCTTGGCACGTTCTCTGATGCAGCGATTTCTTGATCATCATCGTCATCGTCTATTCTAGATTGAATACGCTCTCCATTGGGGGTTACAATTATTGGCCTATTTTCGCTGGATGCTATTTGTTGACCTCCTCCGGCGCTAAAAAAGTTTGCCAATTGATCTGGGGGTAAAGAGTCCAAGGGAGTATCTCCTACTTTATCGTAATCCAATATACTAATGTCAGCATTATCTAAGATACCCGATGAGAGCAATTGTTGGCGAAGATCATCCGGTACTTCATCTGGAAGTACAACGTTAGGCTTTTTCTTTTTCTCTTCCTTCTTCGCCTCGGGCGTGCTCTCAATGGAGTTTACTGTAGAAGACACGTACTTCTGAGTAGTTGGCTTAATCTCGACAGTTCTCGAGGTGGTCTGGTAATAAGGTGGAGATGAAGTGCTGGACACATAAGAAGGTTGCTGCTGCCTAGATCTTTCATGTGAATATTGGGGTTTAGGTGAAGTAGCCTGAACTTGCTGCTGGTTATAATTTTGTTGGTACTGATTTTGAGCTTGCTGGTAGTGTTGTTCAAACTGATGCTTGTCTTGTTGTTGCTGATGCTGATGTTGCTGTTGAGCATGAAGTAGCTGAGCTTGGAGCCGTTGGATTTCTTCCTGCTGTTTCTGTACGTTCTGAGCCAGCTGCAATCTAACTTGTTCCTGCTCACTATCATAAAGATGTTGTTGTTGTTGCTGCTGCTGCTGTTGTTGTTGTTGTTGTTGTTGTTGTTGTTGTTGTTGCTGTTGTTGTTGTTGCTGTTGTTGTTGCTGTTGCTGTTGTCTTTGTTGATGTTGGTGTTGGAAGTACTGTTGTTCAACACTACTGGCTGTTGGTGAAGGTTGACTAGAACCGCTCAAACCGCTGTAATCTGGTTGAGCAGTGGGTCCATTAACAGTGATGTGCTGTTCGTATTTAGAAATAGCGGGCACTAGTTCCCCACCGTTTGGAACAAATTGACCAACGTTTTGTTGATGGAACTTTTGCTGGTCACGCGATTGTTCAAATTGAGGTCTTTCCGATGGACCGTGAGACTGTTGGAATTGGGGTCTTTCCGAGGGTCCTTGTGATTGTTCAAATTGGGGCCTTTCTGAAGGGCCATGTTGCTGGAATTGAGGTCTCTCCGATGGGCTATGCGATTGTTGGAATTGAGGCCTTTCAGAAGGATGATGCTGTTGTGAGAACTGTGGCCTTTCTGGCTGTCTGAAGTTATTCGGCTGTTCGGGAGCTGATGGTGGTTGGGGGTGAAAATTAAATAGGGTTGGAGATGATGGTTGTGGAAGGAACTGAGTCTGAGGTATGGATGATGGCGAAGCAGAAATGGGTCCTGGGAATGAGTTATGCTGGGTAGGTCTGGGTAACGTTTGGGGGCCTTGATGAAAACTGAATAGTTGCTGCTGGAATGAAGGACGGCTTTCTTCAATTTGCGGAGGCGATGGCTTTAGGTTAAAGAATGGTGGTCTACTAGGTGATATAGAGAAAGTGGGCTTGTGTTGGAAGTCTGTAAAATGCTGAGGAGGTCTTTGTTGCGGTAGCTGTTGGTTTTGAGGGATAAGTTGTGGACGGTTGTGGTGCTCCTGGAATTGCGTAGGAGTGGGGCTCGGGCTTGGTCTTATGTCCTGGTTAAAGTTTTGTTGCGGCCTGCTAGGTAATTGTTGATCCTTTGAGGGATCGACTTGTTCAGTAGTTATGGTGTGATAATTATCCTGCAAATATTTGGGTTCATCAAAGAATGACTGGGGCTGAGGTTGGTGGAAAGGTCTCTGAGGTCCAGCATGGAAACCGGTACGTGGGGGACCATTGAAATGTGTACGGCTACCAAACGGTGGTGGGTTACTTGGACGAGGGTGGAATGAAGGCCCATTGCTAGGTCTTGGAAAAGCGGTGGGAAACACTGGTCCGATTGGGCCAGGCACGGTGGGGGCAACATTTCCAAAGTGTGGAGTTGGACCAGGAGGACCATTGGAAAAAGTTGCGTGGGGATTCAAAGATGGTGTTGGACCGAATGGGCCTTGGCGGGAAATATGTGTTTGACCTCTAAAAGGTGACACAGATGGCCCTTGTCTAGGCAGCTGTTGTTCGTTGTTTAAGAATGGTTGTTGGAACTGAATTCGGTTCTGAGCATGCTGCGAAGTAGGTCTGTAAGTCTGAGGAGCTGGGTGGTTGGTAGGATGCTTAGCTTGGTTATTAGCGTGATGGTTTGTTTGATGGTTCACAGTGGGTCTTGGACTAAGATCTGGATGCTGAGGTTTCTGGGAAACAGATCGTTCTAGCGGTGGATGACCTAGAGGCTGTTGTGGGTAAGCAATAGCAGGTCTTGGAGCTGTTTCTTCATGATCTTCTGTATGAGAGTTTCCTTCGCGTCTATCACTGTAATGGTGGCCTTCGTTGCCGAAAGTGACCTTGACACTGCTGTCGCTGTGATAAACTTCTGATTCAGGTTTGATTATTGCTCTCAAAGTGGTTGTTTGTTGTGGTAAGTACAAAGGTTCGGGTGTCACTGTGACATAATCTTCGTGATGCTCCTCTTCTTCGTTAGAAGGTGGAGTGATAGCTGGGATCGGTTTTTCGTACACGACTTTGTCTTTATGGTGAGGATCCTTACTATATTTCACGTAGAAGACATGAACTGGTTCTTTTTTCTTTTTCTGAATTGGAGGCTGTGGTGGTGCAGGGAGAGTCTCATTCGATTCCTTGATTATAATTTCAATTATAGGCTCTGGAGCTTCGTAATAATGAGGATGCTGATGATGGTGATGTTGGTGATGTTGGTGTGGATCGTGGCTGTACAATGGTGCAGTTGGTAATGCGCCGTAAGGAGGTCCATAAGCACTATCTGAAAGTTGATCCTGAATGTTCAGAATTTTCGATTGAGCGTAAATCTGGTTCTGGTTAACAACAGCATCATCTAAGTTGTCAAGATTAGGATCGTAAAGTGGGTCTTTCTGCGAATATTGGACGACTGGTTCCATCTGCACCGCGTACGGTGGAAGTTTACCTCTTGGAGGGCCATGAGATATTCTTCGCTCGCTGGTTAGTGATCTAAAGTGAGTGACTCTTGAATGAGGAAGTACCAATGAATATTGAAGGTTTGTTGGCGTTCGTATGCTTTCTAATTGTCGTTTCGGTTTCGTTTTCGCAGTCGAATTCTTGGCGCATGATATGCCGAGCACAGCCAGGGCTGTAACCTGAAACAAGACAAAAGTAAAGTTAGCTACAGGCCACATAAATTCTAATAGTCTAGAGGTGAACCAATTATTGTTTCCTGATAATTGAACTGTAGAGTAATAAATCGATTCACCTTCGATGTCTATTTTTGTTCGGTGGCAACGGTGCCAATGAATTAAATTAAATATCAATGATAAATTATATATATGCGTTAATTATGGATAATCTACGATCAAGTAACTCTTGTTTTGGGATAATTTAGGATCCGCCTAAGGATTATTATATTCCTTGCTTAGGATTCAAAAATAGCACTTCTAATTCCATAATAGGCAATCTGCCTATTGTGGAATTAGAAGTGCTATTTTTGAATAGCACAATTACAAAATCATGGTCGTATAAATTATACCTACTATTTATTAAAATAATTTTAATTAATTATACAAGACGTATGACATTTAAAAATAGCACAATACAAGAAGCTTTAAAAAATCATATACAGAATGGCTCAAACATAGACGTACGAAAGATTTCTTCGAAATCATGAAAAAAAATACGATTTCTATATTTGCTCCTTAAAAACAATGTTTGGCCGTTTAAAGATAAGTATTTGGGGCATTCTATACAGGGTGAAATTGATATCATTAGCATCCTTTTAAACTAAGAGTCTACCCATCAAACTGAATCAACTTTTACTATGGGAGCAAACCAATCGGAGCACTAAAAAAATTTGCTGTTGCATACATTTGAGTCGAGTCGGCACGGCACGGCACTGTAGTTTAGTATGGAACATCCGATTTTTTTTTGCTCCGATCGGTTTGCTCCCATATTAAAAGTTGTTCAGTTTGATGGTAAGACTCTTAGTTTCAAAGGATGCTAATGATATCAATGTCACCCTGTAGATATACAAGCCTTGCTTGACCACATTTAGGGCGGTCAGACATTTAAAAAATCGGACAAATCGTTAAAAAAAGTTTTTTTTTTCTTTTACTGCTATAATAGTTTCGAATATGTTTCCAATAGCTGAGTTAGCTACCTACCTTTTTGTTGTTCGTTGTTGTTTTGTTCAAAACATTAAGTCGTTGTTATTTAATACGCGGCATTGACATTGAATTAATAGATTTCACGGTGTAGCAGACTCACGCTTTCCGTTTTTTTTATTTTTTTTAGACCGTATTATATAAGTGGTAAATACCGACGTGTTAAGAATTTTAACAATTTTTATCTTACCAGTAAGACGGGTACGGAATTTGAACATAAATTAAAATAAAGTTTAAGTACCAAAATGACCGCTTCAATGCTAGGTAAGAAGTCTGTGTAGGTAGGTAAGGTACGACCATTTTATTTATTAGTAAGGTACGCAAGGCGACACATTAAGCTATACAAAACCAACATAAAGCTGGCCGCGCGACGTTATACGTTACTCCCATGGAGAAATCTTTTCTTCGTGGTTACTCCTCTTACGCGCGGCCAGCTTATGTTGGTTTTGTATAGCTTGATATGTCGCCGTGTTTACCTAAGGGTAGGTGATTGACAGCTACATTTTAAATCACCTTTTACATGAAGACTTTGGTAAAATTTCACAGTAGGTACTTAACTGTAGGTATTTTTGAGTTTTGGTTTTTGTTTCAATTTTGCAGAAACAGAAACACCATCGATCGTTCAATTTTTATTTCAATCAAATCCATACACCTGTTAAATTTTCTATCGACATGAAATAAGTAAATAAGTACCTACCTATATACCTACTTGTGGCATTTCTATTACCACTTTACACCCAAAACGTTATCAAATATTTATTGTAGACATGTTAAATACCTGGATGTCACGTAATATTTTCATAACATGTCGTATGTTTGAAGAGAAAGTGTTTTTAACGTGAAATGCACTAAGTGTGACCCATGTTTACCTAATATGAGATGCCCCACGTTTGTGGTAGAATGCGTAAGCAGATAGCGGTTGAAGATCTAGGTTAAATTCAGATAATGGGTGTCAAAGCAAGGGCGGCGCCAAGGGGGATCAGGGAGGAGCAGTAATATTTTTACAGAGTAGATGTTACAAAATATACCTAGGTACCTACGTACAACCAGGAAAATAATTCCGCTCGTTAATCTTCGTTGGCGCAGAGCAGTGCAAAATCGGGTATTCTCTATCTCGCTCCTACTCGAATAGCAGACTATGGATGCTTCGGAAGCAAAAAGGGGGCGAAAGTAATAAGCCATTAGCGGCAAGGTGTCACATCCTGATTAGTCAATATAATTTCGCGCGCTTTTAAAATTTGTCAACTGCGCAGGTACATCAGTGAGACTTATAAACCTGGTACTACTGTACCTACCTAATAACGGAGTACGTACGCAACAAAATATAATTAATGACGTTAAATAACAGAAAGTAACATAGGTAAGACCGGTCATATATGTATTGTAACCCAAAGAATCCTTGTCATCGAAAGGCATTCTTCTTCTTCTTATCGTGTGGGCAGAGCCCGGGTGTCAGAGTTTTTTCAGACGAGAGTTTTTAACGACTACTAACACCTGATATAGTAGCCGGGACCAACGGCTTAACGTGCCATCCGCAGCACGGCATCATCTTTCTTTTCAGACAATCAGGTGATTCAGCCTGCAATGTCCTAACCAACTAGGGAAAACGCACAAAGTGACATATCACTAGGTGACCCCCGTGGGAATCGAACCCACGACCTCCGTAGCGAGAGCTCAATGCTCTTAACCATTAAACCACGGAGGCAGTTATGGCAGTAAGGGGCAATAAGCATTTTAACTTTCTTTATATTTAGGATTTACATCTCACTATGATGTGAAAAATTAAATTATTTTTTCTATGTTATGTAATTAAAAATTGTGATAATGAAAAAGAAAATGTAGCTATCATTTAGAGCCTAAAATGTAGGTACGCTGCTGCAGGTACTATACTGTATTGGTATTTTATAGTCCTCTTTTAAATTTAGGAGGATAGTCCTTACTAGCTGCAAGGACTCTGACAAACCATAGAAACAGAGATTAGCTTCTAGATCGTGTTTAAAAAATGTCATTCATATCAATTCATGAAATATCATCAATTTTATTGCTTAGTATTGAAAATATAATCAAACTTCGTTTGTATGGAGCGCACTGCATGGACTATCCTCTTAAGGCTGCACCGAGCCTATTGTGCTGTCTCCAATCGTATTTCTTTTATATCTTAACAATTAAACAATATTTCCAAAAAACAAGTATGTCACATTGTAATCATTGCTGATTTTCAATTTATCGGGTCACTGCGGATTTGTTTTTATTACGTTTGTAGTTCTTTATTATCTTTAAAACCACCAAAAGTGTGTTTTAACGATAATAGCTACAGGCATAAAACATAATGATCCATAATGTTTCGATAAATTGAAAGCAAATCAGGTCTACAATGTGACATACTTGTTTTTTGGAAATGTTATTTAATTGTTTAGAAATAAAAAAAAAACATTTGAGTACTGTACAATAGGCTCGGTACCCTCTTAACAGCCGTACACCCTCACTTCGACTTTGCGGTCCCTTATCGTCAGCGTCACCATTGCGGTCAACTTGGCGCAACCAGTTTCCAGTAGGTACACAAACCGCAAACTCTTAATACTTAAAGACATGCTGTAGGAAATCGGAGAGGACCTGTTGGACAGCATTCCAATAAGATTAAAAGTGAAACACAATTGCGGCGGCGGTTTTTGGTAATTTCACACTCTTTCGTTACACTCCGATGTTATGTTGGACGTGTTGAGAGTTTTAATTAACTTTAATAGTAGATTGTTTAACCAAGGGATGAAAGTCACCCATTTCACACGAGATGTTTTACTAAATAAACGAACCTAAACTTTTCTAGTACATAAAAACATTGAACAAGTCACCACTGGTGATCTTGACGCTCGTTACAAATCCCAAATTAATTTGTTATTCGGGAATCGAATTAATACTTTGTAACGAAGATTAAATAACACTTAAAACTTGCAATTACTGAGATGCATTGAAAGAAAAATGTCGTAACAACACAACACTGAAGGTGTTTCAATCTTACAAAATCAGCTAAAAGTAAGAGGCAATGCTGCTTGCAACGAAGAAGTAAAAAGATTATTGCATGATGTGTAATTTGCAATTTATATTAATATTCAGTTTTTATTTTTTTGAATGCCGAATGCAGGCTAAGGTTAACGGCTTTTATGGTTTTAAATTTAACGCAGTTTGGGGTAAAAGTAACAAGCCATTAGGCTCTTAAGTCAAATCATAATTATAATATAGATAGGTACCTAAAGGTACTATATTATTAATTTATAATTTACTAGCGTTAACCCGCGACTTCGTCCGCACAAATTATAACCAGATTTTAAGTCAGATCATAAGATATCAAACAAAAAATAGTTTTACCAATATTGGTTCAGTAGTTTTTGCCTGATGTTCGTTCAAACAAACAAACACACAAACAAACAGAAAAAATCCAAAAGTTGGTGATATGGAACCATATCGTAACTCTTTTTTGTTTATTTTCAATGTACAGACACTATTCTGTTACAGTTTTATAATAGTATAGATTGAGTTTAGTGACACAAATCTTTTAAAAAGTCTCAAAAGTTAACTTTTTTATATGACTCGAGCGAGGCAAGCTCATTTTATTTTTTTATTTTCTTAAAAAAGAATGACACCATATTCGTCAGATAATATAGTATAAATTAGTATCGGATTATCAAAAAAATCATTGTTACCGAAGCAATGTTGACTCATCCATGACATACAGGGTGTAAGGAAAAATATAATTAATTTTAAGCTTTTCTTGATGACAGGTTTCCATAGTAAAAGTTGTTCAGTTTCATAGGTAGAGTATGTGGTTTAAAGGTTAATGATACTTTTCCTTACACCCTAGTATCTTGAACTACTGAATTAATTAATATAGGTTATGAAAAATTTCGAAATTAAATCACATCCGAATTAAAAGTTTGACCTCAAAAATATCTCATGTAAACGGTAGTGTGATATTATATCACAACCAAATATGTTGGACTTTATCCGGATCATCATGATATTACAAAAAAAATGAAGATATTAAGATTTATATCGCAACAAATTATCTTTTTCGAACATCACAATCCACCCATACAAATTGAAGGCGTTTAAGTCTTCCAAAACACAATAACAATCAATTAAAAGTCATTAAGTAACTTTAAAAACGTAATCGAACAAAACATTCTCGCTTTTTAACCGACTTCAAAAAAGGAAGAGGTTTTGTAACCGTATTATCTTAGTTTTGCATACGGATGACTCGAGAAAAAACCTCCAATTTACATTTTATAAACGCTTAAAAGAGAAATGTATATTTCTCACATTCAATAACATTATTTACATAAACGATTTCATACTCTATTTCTTTATAATAAGAGTTACGTAGATGAAATGAAAAGTCCGATGTGGATGTACGAAAAGTGAGGTAACAAGGTCTATTGTAGTTTTTTAATTCTCACGATGAAGATAGGCTGTTTATTGTTAAGAATCTCCGCTTAAATTGTTGCTTTTTTCTATAGTACCTAGTGAGAGGGAAATAAATGTGATAGGTCAAGCAAAACACATAATTTTGTTACTTTTTAACACTTACCATCAATTACCTTAATTTGCTCCGTAATACCTACCTACAGCTACCTACACAACACACCAGTTGTCCTAGTACAAGATTTCTTATATTGCGTCAACGAATCGAAGAATCATCGATAACCAGTATACATCCCACTGCAGGGAACAGGCCTTCAGGGAGAATGTATGGGCGTTAGCGTTAGTCCTCCACAAGTAGGGTTGCCAGGTCTTAGAACCGAATAGCCGGACATACCAGCCAGTTTAGCGGGACATTTGAGTAAAAAAGCCGGACACCATTAATTATTCAGGATTTTTTTGTCTTACTATTAATAAGACAACGACATTTTTATGCAAAACCATGCTTTTTTTATTGTTAACCATAAAATCTTCTTAAATTCTAATGAAAATGAATTAGTTTTCTTTATTATTAATAACTCATTTCATTACTTACTTACTAATTTATTGCAATTTGCAATGGAAAACTAAATTAGACAAAACAGATCTTCTTCTCTAATTAATTAGATAAACTTTAAAGTACCTAAGTTATTGAAACAAAAACGATTAATATGTATTTTTGCCAGATTCCTGCTTCAAAAGCTCAGTTTCCTTCAAAATGGAGTAGACTGGTCAAATGTAAAAGCCTAACAAAAGCCGGACAGGCCGGATACCGTATAATTTGGCCGGACACACATTCAAAAAGCCGGACACCTGGCACTGCTATCCACGCGTGCCAAATGCAGATTGGTCACACAAGAATTTCTTTCTTAGCGTATGCAGGTATTTCCTTTTTGCATTGATTGATTTTTTGGTCCGATCGGTTTGCTCCCATAGTAAAAGTTGTTCAGTTCGATGGGTAGACTCTTAGTTTAAAAGGATGCTAATGATATCAATTTCACCCTGTAGAATCGAATGGGCACTTCAAAATCATTCACACGATGGGTGGCGTTATGGCTGATCTAGAATTTTTTGTTTTGTTTATAAGATGTGTGTTGTAGAGTTTCTGGCCGCATCTTCTCTCAACAGAACACCTTCCGACGCGGTGGTAGAGTCAAAAAATGGCATCAAGAAGCTGTCTATGTGATATTATTTTGAATAAAAAATGTTGTTTGATTGATTGATTGAGAATTGACTAAATACAAAAATACGATACAATGCGAAGCTTGTTACTTATATCTATCTATACTATTATAAAACTGTAACAGGAAGTTTGTCTGTACATTGAAGATATTAACAAAAAAAAAGTTACGATATGGTTTTTAGGTGTCCCTGATTCCATTTCACCAATTTTTGGATGATTTTTGGATTGGAACTTTTTTTGTTTGATAGCTTATGATCTGACTTAAAATCTGGTATATAATTTGTGCGGACGCTCGTTAATTAATAAAAATTAAGAAACACTCAACAATAATATTTTGTTTTCGATTTGCTCATACAGAAGACTTCAACGTGTGTGTTTCATGTTATCTCTCACACTGAACAATAATGAAAAGAAAACAATATTTTTAAATATCTGTTTTTATTTACATATCTTCATAAAAAATATTCTATTACATTGCAAGAAAATTCTACACCAGCTGGGCTAGTATGGCAGCGTGATACAGTACTATCGCGCCTTCACTCTCTTTCCATTTTTATGCGCGAACAAACGAGATAAAAGGCGTGATAAAGCCGTATCACGCGTAACATGCTATGGCCACAGTAGGCCTCACATGCCACCCCCCGGGAAACGTTAAAAATCGAGATATACCTCCATCTTTGCTATTTTGCGGTACAGGTACGCCAAAAACATAACCGTCCTTCCGGCGCAGATGGGTAAAAAGAGCGCGTACGACGTTTTTTTTCGTTTTATCGCTTTGTCGTAGGTGGCCTGCTAGCCGTGCTGCTAACAGCCGGTATTCCTCCACTACTTTATTCAGGCCTCCCATCCGCATAAGCGATATTTTTCCGCCTTTCTCATCCAGTCACTACCATGACCAGTTACTATTGCGAATTCTGTTATTCTTATAACGCGTGGTTTGAAGCTCGCTATGTGAAAGTTTCACAAAGACTCTTTGACGTAACTTTCTTAGTGTTGAAATGTTAGGCTAGTTTGAAGATGGCTCTAAAGTAAGGATGTCTGAAAGAGATAAGCCTAAAGTAGTCATTACTTGAATGTCTACATGAGAGTCGCATTAGAGAAAAGAAAAAAAAATGTCTTTTCTTTATCCGTTCTAATAAATGCGAAAGCGTGTGTGTCTTTCTGTTATGTTTACGATTAAACCGCTGAACCGATTTTGATATTTAATAATGAGATAGGCATACAATTCCACGCAAACCAAGTCGCCGGTTACAGCTAGTATTAAGTAAGTATTAGCATCCTTTTAAACTAAGAGTCTACCCATCAAACTGAACAACTTTTTCTATGGGAGTAAACCAATCGGAGCAAAAAAATCCGCTAGACTCTTAGTTTAAAAGGATGCTAATGATATCAATTTCACCCTGTATAGGTAGGTGGGTTGTCAAAAGTATTGTAATGTTCAAAATTGATAGCTTTTATTAAATGCCTACATCTTCTTCTTTCATTGACGTTGTCAGCATGAGTCATGTCGCATGATAATTACTCGTGCTGTAGTGGAAAGATTAGTCAGTCAACAATGGTTTGTAGGTATGGGTTTCAAGGTTCTGTGTTCTTCATCACCAAATCGAAAAAGTGTTCATTTCTAAATTAAGATTTTCATCTCTTACCTATAATGGGTTACCAAGAAATTAACTCAAGCCTTAAAGACGCCAAAATTATACCTAAATTTACCTACATACGCAAGAATACAATCTCAAAGAAGGCCCAAGAAACCCTATTCTACTTCTCAATTTATTGTGTTACAAACAATTACTTCACGATCCGTCAACACACATCAACAAGTGACGCTCATAGTGATAGACCATAGACACATTCAATGTGTGAACATTAAAGGCAATGACAGACACATTACCGGAACAGTAAGATTAGTCACACGCACTGTAAACAACAAGCAATGACCTAACAAGTTACAGCTAGCACTTTGTTGACCCATACATGCAAACTAACTTCCCCTATACAATGTAGGTAATGCTAGACCATTGGACTTCATTCTGAAGTCTCCTAACGAGATTCTTAATCCAATGGTTTATGTACGAAAATAGTTTGATATGTAAGTCTTAGTTCAAAAACTAGAAACATAAAAGTCATGTTATACTTAAGCACGCAAGCAATCTGAGCAAAACTGTATGATTAATGCGGGCCGTGAGAAACGGTAGAAATACGCGGACAAGCTGAATTGTGGGGAAGAGTTTACAATGTAGAGGTTAAACTACTTGGAATTGTTAGTTACATTGTCAGGTTATGAGTGCAATTGACAGAGCTTTAACAATATCTCTGGACTCATAAGAAGTTATCATTTTCAGCAGAATTAAGAGAGCGGAAGAATGAAGGAGAGCGCTTTTTCTGACAAATGCATAGATTTACGAGCGGAATTACGAAAAATGGCTATACAGGGCCCTTTTTTATATGCTGACACTTTTTTAAGGGGATGATCAGACAGTCAAACTGAACAACTTTCTCTATAGCACCAACATCGAAATCGCGAAAAAAAAAACTGCTGTTCCATATTAAACTGCAAAACTACCCAAATGTATGAGAAAGCAGATTTTTTTTCACGATTTCGGTGTTGGTCCCATAGAGAAAGTTGTTCAGTTCGATGGTCTGATCGTCCCCTTAAAAGTGTCAGCATATTAAGAAGGACCCTGTATCTTAAGCTTTTATTCAGTAACGACGTTAGTGCAGGTTAGTATTTATCGAAGAAACACGGTTCTCCACCTGCTGGGTAAGAGCTTATAGTTCTAAAGTTATTGCCATTTGACGTAGGTAATTATCCCGCTGAGGGAATTGCCCCGCTTCACATATATATTTTTTTCTACATACATACATACATATTCTCAGGCCTGTCTCCCACTGGGGTAGGCAGAGACAACGGAACGCCACCTGCTACGATCCTGACATACCTCTCTAGCTTCCTCCACAATCATAAGTCCTTTCATGCATGCTCGTCGGTTACGGGTAGATCTGACCTGGCCCTTTTTAAGCACGTCGCCAAATTGGTTCGTATATGTATGTCTAGGCCGTCCCCTTCCAACATTTCCACTTACGCTTGCTTTATAGATTGCCCTCGTCAATCTGCTCTCATCCATTCTTTCCACATGACCAAACCATCTCAACATACCTTTCTCTATTTTTGTCACTACATCCTCTTTCAAACCACAACGTTCTCTAATAAATCAATTTTTCAAAAAAATATTTTTTTCTATATTATGCTTTACCAGGAGCTATGTCTTTCAGCTGCGTTCGCATTATAATTTCTTCGTCAGCGTATAAGGATTCACAGTCCTCACAATGTTTTCATTTATTTATTCAGAGAGAGCATCTAATGTTTTTTTGACAAATTAGGTAGGTTGTGAATGGTCGCCGCTGTTGATCCTGGCTTACAGGAGTTACAGCGGTGGGAATGTGTGGTGGGCCTATGCCCGACTTTCAAATTAGGTAGGTACCTACAGAACTCGTTTTTTTTCTAAGATCAAATTCCGATTGGTAGACACCTGGAGTGCGATTTTTGAATCTCATTCGCTGAGCTCAGCAGTTGAAAATGTGAAAATTATTATAGAGATATGCATATTTCTACTGCTGATTTGACTTTCAAAAATCGCTCTCCTGGAGTATGATTTTATTATTCTATGATATCATATGATGTAAGATATCATTATTCTGCTCTATGATCATTGTGAGTATACCTAACTCAAAAGTTATAAATATAATCTAAATGAAACGATTGGAATCAATAATACTTTTTATTTAGGTACTTTATAAGTTAACGCATTCAAATATCATTAAAAACCTCATTATGCATTCGTTGAAGCTTGCAATGTAATATCAGAACGATATTAGATAATGCAAGCATAAGATATCAGCAGATATTATGTTTTTATTATAACTCAAACTAGGTTAACGATTACATTGTATGTTACTAAATTATAAAATGATAGACACAAACACAACACAAAACGTGTTGCAGAAAACGTAAAATAAAACTGTGCAATCCGACCATCTCGCATTCACTTTCATTCGCTACACTACATTCGCTGAACAACCGTGACGTAATCTAGAATGACGATTTTGACAACATCATTCATCTTGTTTGACATTTTTGGCTCAATATCTTTTAAGATAATTAAAAACATTCATTAGTAAAGATATGGTTTAAAATATGCATGTTATTTCACCAAGCAGGATTGATTGAGATTAAGGTAATCTGTAATTAATTTTGGTACAAGAATTAAACTCTTGCGCAAGTCATTTATTATTAGTGACATTGAACGAAACGTTTTACATTCGCTTGCCAAATTGTGCCCACTATAATTGTCTACCTACATAAATTATCTGTGGGCACATTGAAAATTCTTAGCGATAAGACCGCCTTATTTTGTGCCTCTTGTATTTTTATTTCTGTATTTTACTGTTTATGTTTTGGTGTAAAATAAAGTATATTTGATTGATTGATTGATTGATATTCATATTTTTTAAAATTAATTAATGTCAGAAAACAAATATTCAGTGCATCTGTACTTGGTAGTGAACAAAGTAATGGGTAGATAAATGTGTCGAAAACAAGCGAGTTTATGCAAGAGTGTGTATGCATACTCATCGGATTGCCAAGAGTTCCTACTCAGACTTAGAAGACTGTATTTAGTCAAAATCCTAGCAAGAACTTTGTCTAGAGAGGACAACCAACTGGCACAATATAATTTACAAATCCTTTATCAATAAGTCACTCTTTAATCAGACGAGGATTTGAGGTGCTATTTTTAATTTACGAAATGCATCAACCATCACTCATAGATTAAGCACATTGAACTGAAATTAAAGCAGTAAAGTTTTATAGAAATGTACTTTCAAAATGTTTTATTTTCTACCATTTAATCTGAATGATCGGCAAGTGACCCTTTCCCATACTGACTACGTTCAATATCTTTTCTACGTATTTCTTTAAAGTATAGCAGAAGATTTGGATCGTTACAAATAGATCTTCTCCATAAACTTAACACCTATCGAACAAAACGAATAGGTGTTATCAGAAAAATCTCACTCTTACGGTAAGAATGACCTACCAAATATGGGCAGAGGTAAAAGTTAAATCAAACGTTAGTGGGTCAAAGCTCTTTTTATGGGAACTGAATTAGAACAAAGGTATAATTCCGTTTCTGATGTAAGCGAAGATCTTATTGTAATCGTAATATTATGTAAGTTTGAGATAAAAAAAAAATCCTGCTTGAAAACTATGGATAAAATAAACTCAAAAAGGTGAAGACGTTATACTTTAAAATAAAATAGCATTTATTGCTGCTTAACAGTTAATAACAATAACATTAAATGCCTAAATACCCATGTTTTTAAAATAAATTAAATCTAATCACATTTTGTTAACTATCGGCAACCGGATTAGTTTTTTCTAAAACAGCTTGTCTCTCGACAAAGGCCTCCTCTAAAGATTTCCACCTTGTCCTATCTTTTGCGATTCGAGTCCATTCTGTGCCAGCAACTTTTTTGATATCGTCTTCCCAACATTTCATCTGTCTGCCTTTACTTCTCTTGCTCTCTCTTGGGTACCATTCTGATATTAATTTGGTCCATTTCTCTTTTCCCTCTCTCATCATATGTCCTGTCCATCTCCATTTTAATTTCCTATAAACTGCTTGTACGTTATTGAATTTCGTTATACCTTTAATTTTCTGTAATCTTACCCTGTCGAAGACGTTATACTTTACATAATATTAAATGCTGGGTGGTTTCGAATAATGGACTACCCCAATTCTTCCCGTGGGTGACGTACGAGGCGACTATGAGATTAAAGGTTTCTATGCAGTGTTTATGTGGGCGAAAGGCTAGCCACCTCTCACCACTTGATACGTCATTTGAGCTCAAATTTGAGCATTACTAGAACTACAGTTGTAGCAATGATTCTGACCACCCCGAAAGGGATTACGATCGTAAGTTAATGTATGTATTAAAGTTTGTTAACAGGTAGAGTGCGGCACTCTTTTGGTTTTATCTGTGTTGAAAACTTTTGATTTAGCTATGAATATTCATTGGGAGAGTTTATAGTTTCCGTTGCTATTCGTTTATATTTATTTTAATTAGCGGTATGTTTGATATTATCATATTTAATGGTTCATTCGTTTGATTACGAACTATTCATTTCTAACGTGGAATTACATATTCTTTTAGAAAATGTATCTATAGCATTAATAGGTATTACTAAATTTACAACATTGGATGAGGGCAGCTCAGGACCGGTCGTTATGGCGATCCTTGGGGGGAGGCCTGTATCCAGCAGTGGACGTCCGTCCGTCCGTCTGATGATGATACAACATTTCAATAATTCAGTTTACAAAAACGTAAATCCGAAATAGGTTTTGTTTGTCTTCCCCTAATAAAACTACTAAATCGATTTCAACGAAATTAGACAGATAGATGATAAGCGTCAGAATTAATATTTAAAAAAGGTATTTTTGCTCCAAACTCAAACCCAAATCCATTCGAGTACAATAAAATAAGCATGAAACAATGGACAAAAACTAGTGAACAATGAATTCATCAAAGATTTTTATTGGTCTTCGAAAAATCATCGGAATTCATAATTGTTCTACACCTATCTGCCTTAAACAAAAGCTCTTTAGTGACTGACCGATGTCAAAAGTAACACGTGCGTTTCACTATCACTACCGACTTATTAATAGCTATAGCTTCCATATACTGGTTCTGATTGGACCCTGTAAAGACCAACAATTATCACGTCATAACGTCAATCCAAACATCACCCACAGAATTCATTCCATTGTATGTTACATCAGTACGATTTGAACTTTACTGTTAAAAGATATAGTACATTTCTGATTGTAATATGATGATATACATTAGTAATGTTAAAGAAGTGCTAGAGCAATCATTCACAATTCTTTTTTTAAATTTAAAGTTCGTTCATTTCATTGTAACTTGATGGGTCGTTACATCATTCCTTTACACTTTTATTGCAGGAATTATAACCTTTGTTACTTTGTGCCCGTTCGTTTGATAGTTTTATTACAGGGATTATTATAACATTCTTTAGGTTTTGGTTTTCCTTTTTAGTAGAAAGGGTTTGATCGAATCATGACAGTGTAAAAGCTATGGGTATTACAAATGAATATACAATTATAAAATGTAATCATGACATCGTGTAGGAGATATAAAAGCGTCGATTATAAATATAAAAGTATGATGGAAGAGTAAAATTTTATGATGAAAAGCTTTTAATATTTGTTGATTGCATGTTTATAGAGTCACGTTTCTTTACTTAGTGCACTGAGTCTATAAAAAAACCTTTGAAATTACCTTATGTCGAGATTCTCTTGAGTATATCACTTCACTACCACTACAATATAAGTTCTAACAAAATTAGGTGAAACTTTTTTAAGGGGATGATCAAACCATCAAACTGAACAACTTTCTCTATGGGACCAATATCGAAATCGCCCAAAAACAATCAGCTGTTCCATACAAACCGAGATTGGGTCGAGTATAGTATAAAATAAATAAAATAAATGTATGGGACATCAGATTTTTTTTCGGGATTTCGAGTACAATAGAGAAAATTGTTCAGTATGATGGTTGAGCGTGTACGAAACGACTTTAAGACTATGCTATGCTGTTTGCTCTCTGTATACTCTGTTTTTTTGGTGTCCAATAAAGTATAAGTGATTGATTGATTGACTATGGAAGAGGCAAAAGATGTGTCAGGATCGTTGCCGATTGCGATAAATTTTCTCTGCCTACCCCAATGGGACACAGGCGCGAGTTTGTACAAATGTTCTTATCATACAAACAGTCAATCGGTTTAAAGCCCATTGACCTCAGCAGTTGAAAATGTCAAAATTACTGTTGATTTGACTTTCAAAAATCGCACTCCTGGATTGTGATTTTTGAAAGAGAAATCAGCAAAAGAAAAATGCATATCGCCATATTAATTTTGACATTTTCAACTGCTGAGTTCAACGTATGAGTCTCAAAAATCGCACTCTTGAATGTTTTCGAAATCATGGAGAGAAACTAGGAATAGTCTTTCGTTTTCCTGAATTACAGTATCTTCGATTTAGATTTTCTCTTCATTAACAACGGAAGCAAGAAAAGAAACTAAAAGAAAGCTAATTATTTTCAAAAGAATATACCGATCGAATTAGATACGGATCGATATCATGAAACACTGCGGTAGGCCAAACGAAATCTTTAATTGAATCAATTTATATAGAAGCTTTTGTTACTGGCTTTGTTATAATTATCTGTCTTATAGAAAAATAATCTATGATAATAGAATCGCGGATTATCCGAATCGAATCGTATCCCAAGGTCTTTAGATTCATTATATTTAATAGCTATGAAATGGATTAAGGCTTGAACTTTTTCAAGTCTATTACTCAATAACGTGGTAATTTGAGAAAATCAAATTATGAATTGGAATTATATCGAATTAATTTAGAATAATATTCATAAGTAGTGCACCTGGCGACACATCATACTATAAAAAACAAAATAAGCTGGCCGCGCGACGTTAACACCATTCAACTTACGCACGGCCAGCTTATGTTGGTTTTGGATAGCTCGATGTGTCGCCGTTTGTACATTTTTAGAGATCCGTCTCATTCTCAAAGGTGCCGAATGGAATGGAATGATAATCTGTGACGCGACGCGACAGGGGGCGGTGTAATAATTTAGAGTGTTATGTAGACACGGTGACACATCAAGCTATACAAAACCAATATAATCTGATCGCGAGACGTTACTCGTCCTTCGCGTGGCCAAGTTATTTTGGTTTTGTATAGCTTGATGTGTCGCCGTGCGTACACCGAACATTATATATATATATATATATATACATAACCCTTAGGGTTAGAAGTGCAAAGTAGGCGTGGAACGTGTCGCCACAGGTTATGCAATGATTTGCATAATACTGTAATGCGCGCGGTGTGGTGAGAGCGAGAGGGCATGAGTAATTGTAGCAGCGTGAGCGGGAAGACAAGTGGCGACAGCCGTCTCCGAAACATTGCATTTCTAACCCCTTTTATAATGTACTGTGGTTATGTAGGTGTTATATTACACTATAAATTCCTGCTATTTAGTCTGCGTGGTATTTTATGCCCGTGCTTCCTCAGGGTTCAAGCTATCTCTATTCCTACTTAGGTTCCTATTAAATTTTAGCATCTATCTATATCTATATACTATTATAAAACTGTAACAGGAAGTTTGTCTGTGCATTGAAGATATTAACAAAAAAAAAGTTACGATATGGTTTTTATGTGTCCCTGATTCCATTTCACCAATTTTTGGATTTTTTGTCTGTCTGTTTGTTTGTGTGTTTGTTTGGGTGTTTGTTTGTGTGTTTGTTTGTTTGAACGAGTATCACGCAAAACTTACTGAACCGATTTTGATGAAACTTTTTTTGTTTGGTAGCTTATGATCTGACTTAAAATCTGGTATATAATTTGTGCGGACGAAGTCGCGGGTTAACGCACGTACTATTATAAAACTGTAACAGGAAGTTTGTCTGTACATTGAAGATATTAACAAAAAAAAAGTTACAATATGGTTTTTATGTGTCCCTGATTCCATTTCACCAATTTTTGGATTTTTTATCTGTCTGTTTGTTTGTGTGTTTGTTTGTGTGTTTGTTTGGGTGTTTGTTTGTGTGTTTGTTTGTTTGAACGAGTATCACGCAAAAACTACTGAACCGATTTTGATGAAACTTTTTTTGTTTGATAGCTTATGATCTGACTTAAAATCTGGTATATAATTTGTGCGGACGAAGTCGCGGGTTAACGCTCGTAACTAATAAAACATAACTGATAGAGAGACTTTCACTTAGTATGGAAGTATGGATTATCAAGAGGAATTTATAACTGAATCAAAAACTGCTTAAGTTCATGACATAGACTGCACAATAGGTATCAATGCGTAAGAATTGCCGTGACCGTCAGATGGTGAATGATGGCGAGATTACACGCGGAAGATGGCAGCGGCACGCGATGGTGCATTCACACTCAAGTTTTGTAACTCTTTTTGAAACTGGATTGTCACTTTCTTTTGTTTATTATTTATTTTCGATCGCATTTTACGATACGCGTCTAGAGTCGAGCCTCATCTGGCAGCACCACATCGCATTTTTTCACGCTCTATCCTTTTCTGTCGCTCAGGAATGTCATTAGCTAGAGCGAGATAGTTCACAGCCCTGCTGGTGCTGCCGCGTGCGATCGCAATCCCGCTATCTTTCTCGCCCTAGCAAATTACGTTCCTGAGTGACAGTAAAGGATGGAGCGACGGAAAAATGCGATGCGGTCCTGGCAGTTGAGGTTCAACCCTTTAGGCCAGTTGGCGCACATCTTGTCTTGGTAAGATATGTTGGATTTTTATTTTTATTTTCGTATTGACATCTAAGATGTTCCTATACACGCATTGCTTTACATGTGCCGTTTTAATATGTAAAAAGAATCTTAACAAAAAAAGTCAAAACGGTGCATTTTTTATATTTCATAATTCCGTTTGCATTTTTACCTAATCTTGCGTCCGATTACTATAGTAAATAAAATCATGTTCTTAGAGTGTAATACCATCAATAAACGTAACTCCTTTGGACAAATTAGTAAAGTGAAGTTTAACCATTTATAAATATAGCAGCAAGGAGGTCGTGGGTTCGATTCCCACGGGGGACACCTAGTGATATGTCACTTTACGAGTTTTTCCCCAGTTGGTGAGGACATTGCAGGTTGAATCACCTGATTGTCTGAAAAGAACGGCACGTTAAGCCGTTGGTCCCGGCTACTATCTCTGGTGGTAGTAGTCGTTACATAAAAACCACGTCAGAGGCCGTAAGGCGGTCTGAAAAAACTCTGACACCAGGGCTTGCTAGTTGCCTAGTTGCTGCCTACACGATAAGAAGAAGAATATAGCAGCTAACTACGAACCGTATGTTTCGAACTTTCATTGATAGATAACCTGTGTAACAATGTTTTTGTTTATTTTCCTAAGTACGTCGCACATGAGAAAGGGAGGTAAAAAAGCCAGCCGCTATCACTATGGCATCCATTTATCTAAAATACACCATCAATTACGTTTTCATAATACAGCTACCAACAATTGCATGTACTTTCTTTACTTATTTGCATAAATGAAACGCAATATTTCTCACAAACGATGAAACTGCAAGTTTGTATCACAATGACGTATGTATGGAAGTTGTATGGAAGATGAGATGTCATTCAACTAGGTGTGTAATTTCCTATGCCTCCATTGTTAGGTTGTTGTCCCCCGTTTAAAGTTTTTTGCATAGATTATTTATTATCATTACATGTTTTGTATACTTTAATATACGCATTCACTTTCTTGAGATTTTTATCTTGGCTTTTACTTTCGTTAATTGTTAGTAATGCTAATACTAAAAGATGAAGATTCATCTAAATGTGGAAGAAATGTTTCTATTTTTGACTAAAAATATACATTTCTGATATGTAATATCTACCTTTCACATGGCGTTTAACGTTTAATTAAAATTACAACGTTATTTATTGGGTGGGACACGAATCTGCAATCTGCCGTCTATTTGACAATCAAATCTGAAAAATATGGCTGTGATTGAAGGTGGCATAGGTATTGGTTTATATCCATGGCTGTGACTTTGATGGCTAAAAATATAAAACAGTTCCGTGACCTAACCGACATACATCTCACAACCTAAACCACTAAAGACGGTAAGAAAGGTTTTTCAAAAATCAATCCCTCGAGGGGTGCAATAGGGTGTCAAAGTTTTTCGATATTCACGCGAACGAAGCCACGATTAATGTTTATGTGACTCAAGAAACAAACGACCACGATGATGTCTTTTCTTTGAAGATTTTAACTGTAATAATTCTAAGAGCTTCTGCCATGATTCTAGCATTTACTTTTACACCTTTTAGTTTTTAGAAAAGTTATTGTTATAGAGGATGTAAACTGAAATGCTTTACATATTTTTAGAGAATGCTCCAAACTATCAAAATGATAACTTTTACTTTTTTTTTATTAAGGATGGGTTTCCTCTTGACCTCAATTCAGTCCTGAGGATGAAGATAGGGTCGAAGATGTAGCGAGCTTACCCAGAAGATGCATATTCATTCGTACTTTAAAGGAATTACTGTACTGTACAGGGTGAAATTGATATCATTAGCATCCTTTTAAACTAAGAGTCTACCCATCAAACTGAACAACTTGTACTATGGGAGCAAACCGATCGGAGCAAATAAAAAATCTGCTGTTCCATACTAAACTGCAATCTCGACGCGCGAGTTCGCGACTCAAATGTATGCAACAGCTGTTTTTTTTTCTCCAATCGGTTTGCTTCCATAGTAAAAGTTGTTCAGTTCGATGGGTAGACTCTTAGTTTAAAAGGATGCTTATGATATCAATTTCACCCTGTAGAGCGAATATCAAAATCTCGAAATTTTTGTTTCTTAGAAAACATGAATAGCACCTGATCTCGACCCAATGGCCTGAAACACCTCCTAAAATATGTAATACCCTCTCTCTCAGCATTATTCCTGGCCTGTAGTGGGATTCTAATCTAGTTTAAATATTGTCAACAAAATGATTCGTTAAAATTCATTAATCAACTTTACCTTGCGAAACTAAAACAAACATACAAAACCTTCAAATGTCAATTTGTACAGAAATTGTAAACTAATGTCTTTGTATAATGACCATTTGGTTTTGTTTGGAACCATAGATTTGGAACAAAAAGAACTGCAGCTAATGATTTGCCGAAGGTCGCAAGGGTTAAACATTTAACTGAAAGGATTGGGGTCAGTTATCTAGTACATTGTTTGCACAAGTGTGTTCAACAGAGGCATAGAATAGGTAATATTATATAGATAGAGGTTTGGTAAAAAGGGACAGTTATGACAACATTCTTTTGACACACTTTTTAACCGACTTCAAAAAAGGAGGAGGTTTCTCAATTCGACCGTGTATATATAATTATATATATATATTTTTTTTATGTGTGTTCGCGGATAACTTCGTCGTTTATAAACCGATTTTGATAATTCTTTTTTTGTTGGAAAGAAGATATTCCAAGGGTGGTACCATGATAAGGAAACCAGGATCAGATGATGGCATCCCAGAGAAATCGAGGGGATCCTTTGAAAATCGTAGTGCCAGCTAGTGCGCCTGCTAATTTAAAGCACTACTATTAAATTGAACTAATGAATTCACCACTGAAAATTGTGAAATAAACAAAATTTTAACAAAAAATTAAAGGCGCCTTCAAAAAAACTAAAAAGTTAAAAAATAACATTGCAGCCGATGACTTTTTCGTTCGCATCATAAGAACATTAATTTGTTTTATAAAAGTTGGTGTCAAGCCAAGCCAAAAAAACTAATGCAAACCCTGTCGCGAATCGTACCGGCTTAACAGCGACTTCGATAAAACAAATTGACGTTCTTATGATGCGAACGAAAAAGTCATCAACTGCAATGTTATTTTTTAACTTTTTAGTTTTTTTAAGGCGGTTTTAATTTTTTGTTATTAAGATTAAGAAAGACATTATGCTGAGAATAAGTTTTCTTAGCTATTTTTAGTTACTCATCATCAGTTTATAATATTGTTGTACATTTTTAATCACTTTCAAAGTGTTTCAGAGTATCAAATAGTCTATACCTTCCTACCTCTTTTTATATGGGAGCAAACCTGAAATCGATAAAAAATTCACAGATTTCGTGCCTCACACGACTATCGAGCACATTGGAAATGAATCTACGGAATTCGAAAAAATATTGTATCAAAAAGGTTAGGCTACAGGACAAACCCTTAATAACCCGATCGTCTTTGTTTTAGGCTCAAATTGTAGCTGACTAAATTGCCCAGAGGAATTTTTCTCAAATTTTTGATATCATTCCTCGTTTCCAAAATATGGAACGCCAAAATCAATATTCGGAAAACATTGATTTCTTTTCACTATTTCGGTCTTAACTTTTTTAGTTTTTGACTTTCTCGGATAACTCTTTTTGCACCTTACAGCTCTTGTATCATATCTTCACAACTCTCCGAGATATAAGGGGATCGCACTTTTTCGTGAAATCGGAGCCTATACTGGAGCGAACGAAAAGACATTTCCAATGTCAAAATCTGCTGTTTCAGACTGAGTTCATGCATTGCAGTTTATGGAACAGCTTATTTTTACTTTTCAGATTTCATGTTCGCTCCCATAGTAAAAGTTGTTTAGTTCGATGGTCTGAATCTGAACCACCCCTGAAAATTTCAAAAGCCATAAAAATCACCCAGTACGTCCCACCGCAGGGGAATAGTACTTTTTACCTGACTGCGCGACGCAAAAGAGGGTAATGTTTACAATTTTCTTCTCTCAACTGTCTTCTAACCGTCTCAAAACGAAAAATCTCCATCAAGATCGGTTCAGCATCGTGACCGTCCAGCCTAGTGCTATTTTTGAATTTCAAAAGTTCATATTCGTATAAACGAAAATATGTTTTGTGCCATTCTGTGTCAGCCGACATCCACCCACTGCCAAGGCATAAGCCTCCTTTTCATTGCGGCGTTTGTCACGGTCCATAGCAGATTATAAAAGCCTTAAACAAATGAAGCCTACAGCTATCACGTACGCATCAAGTTCACTGGCACGACACTTTCTCTACAGACAATGGCGGATCTAGATGTTTTATTTATCGATACGATGGTTAATGAGCTCTCAGGAATTCAGTGCGCTCGCGCAGGGGCTTCCGTTTCGACAACTGGTTCAATTGTATTGCTGTATTGTGATGGGGTTATGTTTGGTGGGGGTAAGTAGTAGATTTCATTGCGGGGCAAAGGCATCACTCATGGATAAGGGTAGGAACCTGTGGGAACTGTAATGATCTCTTTAGTTTGGTTAATGTGTTACGATTGGATTCACATTGCAGGATTTGCCCCGAGCGTTGTATTTTGCGTGGTATTCACGCAATACGCGTTTGAGCCTGTCACGAGACTCCATTAATCTCTTCTCAGCCACAGTATAAGAAAGACTAATCTCTCAGCTGTGTTTTTGCTCAAAAACAATTCTGGAGATTTGGACAGATACTCCCATAAGCTACTTAACACTGACAGAAATGCAGTGCTAACGCACAAGCAAGAGTCCATTAATTGATTAATAAAATAAAACGATTGACGATTGTAATGTGTTCCTGTTCGGGCTGGAACATAACATGAACCATATTGCAACCATGCGTATACTATGATTGGTAGAGGCGACAGGTTTTGTTGAAAATTTGTACATTTACATAATTACATACACTTTGATACTTAGTTCAACAACTTCACCGCCATCTAGGGCATTAGGTGACATAGATTAGACTAAGATTGAGCGCTGAATTCGCAATTTGGCTTATCTTTGAAGAATTATTTTGCAGAGATAACCTCTCGCAATTAATAACCCCTTTCAAATGTCTCAAAGATTTATTAAAAATGTTGTTCATTTCATTAGAATCACAGATGAGATATTTAGACCACTCAGTTGGTGGCTTGATACCGATTATGTCGATTTGTCAAAGTCTCTCATCATCATCATCTCAGCCGATGGGCGTCCACTTCCGGACATAGGCCTCCCCCAAGGATCGCCACAACGCCTATTTACGACCGCCTGAAATTCAAGCCTATTTAGTATAAACTCTGACACCAGGGCTGGCTAGTCTGGCTACCCTCACGATAAGAAGAAGTATAAAGTATTTAAATAATCAAAATGCTTGGTTCTCAGGGTGCCCTGGAATACATCGAGGCTGATGAAGTTATAATTACCATAATAAGCGGGAACGCTGCCCCGTTGTGTAAACAGTATATAATATTTGGATTCGAAGTCTTTTGAACCATAGTCTTGTGACCATAGTCTTTGGAACAGTAAATCTTTTATAATAGTAAGTATAGAATTATAGATACCTAGATGGTATGCATGATGCACAACTGTGAAGGGAACATTTTATATGCAGTGAACTTTCTAATGGCGCATGCGTATTGCACGTTCAAGAAATGCTGTTGACAATAATGGCTTTACGACTATAAGGTTGTTTTTGTGTTTGGGATTTTATTCTTAGGTTCTTTATCGTACACAACACTAAAAGTCGTGATTTAAAAAGGCGAGCATAACTCTCAAAGAGTTTATTCGTACATATACAATGTTTATAACATTTCGATAGGATAGTATTTAGATATGAAAACAAAACTTAAAAGTTCTTCTTATAAAAGTTGCTCACTAGATAAAAATCAAAAATATTTTTTTTGTGCATAAACTGACTACATTATTGTTTATCAGGGTAGGCAGAAAGTTAGATACAACAACGCACGCGGTACGTCGAATAAAATTCTGGTTTCCCTCCTCGCTCCTATTAACTATTGCAGAAAAAGACTTCAACTTTCAATACAACTTTCGATTCGCTTTATTTTTAGACTATAGGCTATTAAGAAATGCCTTCGTAATAATCATGATTTTTTAATTCACGAGCGTTAACCCGCGACTTCGTCCGCACAAATTATATACCAGTTTAAGTCAGATCATAAGCTATCAAACAAAAAAAGTTTCATCAAAATCGGTTCAGTAGTTTTTGCGTGATACTCGTTCAAACAAACAAACACACAAACAAACAGACAGACAAAAAATCCAAAAATTGGTGAAATGGAATCAGGGACACCTAAAAACCATAACGTAACTTTTTTTTTTCCATATCATATCTTCAATGTATAGACAAACTTCATGTTACAGTTTTATAATAGTATAGATAGATAGATAGATAATAATTCCAGCCTAAGGCATAACCCTAAAATCCTACATTCCTAATTAAGAAATCACAACTCTACATTATACGTAGATATAGAATAAAAACATTCGCTAGTTCTAAGGCTTTTGATTTTTTAGAATAATATTTAAAATACAGCGATGTTCTGGAAGCACTTGCTGCTTAGAAATACGGGAAAAGGAGGGATCACACTAGTGAAGATAATGCGCCCTGGAGTGCGATTTTTGAAACTCATACTTTGAACTCAGCAGTTGAAAATGTATGGAGATACGCATCTTTCTACTGCTGATTAGACTTTCAAAAATCGCACTCCTGGAGTATGATTTTTGAAAGTCAAATCAGCAGCAGAAAGATGCATATCTCCATAGTAATTT
Source organism: Agonopterix arenella (assembly GCA_927399405.1). Classification (NCBI taxonomy): domain Eukaryota; kingdom Metazoa; phylum Arthropoda; class Insecta; order Lepidoptera; family Depressariidae; genus Agonopterix; species Agonopterix arenella. The sequence continues at coordinate 14,370,437 of OV656708.1, read as the reverse complement.
TGACATTTTCAACTGCTGAGCTCAGCGAATGAGATTCAAATCGCACTCCTGGTAGGTCAACCGAAAGCGCCCTGACCTGATAGGACAATTCTAAGGCGTTATGTCCACTGAAAAGTGAACGCGGGGTGTCGATAAATTCTATTGTATATTCACTTTTTTTGACACATCTGTAATTTGGCCAACGATCAGCCTACAATAATTTGTTTGTTGACAGTTTCAGCTCTTCCTACATCCTTCACCTTTCATTTTTAACACGAGTCCATTGCGGGATTCGTATCCGCGAGTTTTAGCTTGACAATAAGCTCACGAAACAGACTATGGGGCGGATTATTTTGTGAGAAGCTTATTTGTATGTGAAACTGAAAAGAATTTGATGTAATTAAAATTATCGGAACTGTCTCAAAGTATCATGAGCGCAGCGATCGATACTCGACTAACGCACTTTGACAGAAAGTAATTTCTTTCGACAGTTGATCGTAAATAATCACCCACAAACTATCGAGTATGTTATCAGACGATCTCACAGTAAACTCGGCGTGTAGTAATCGAGTACCGACGGTAGCCCTGCGGACTGGTTGGTCCGGAATGCCGTAGAAAGCTGAATGGGCTTGCATCGTAATGAAGTTTCGTACGATTTGGCGATGTATTCACTAGGTATCGAGTTTTCACTGGACACCGCTGAGATCACTGGACATTGTAATTTGAACTTAGTCAGGTTATACTAAGGTTTTGAATATGGTTTTCAGAGGTTAGGGAGAAAACTTATTTTCACTTGTGTTCACGAGATGGCAGGATCACGACTTAGATTGTCTTCGCCAAAGATGGGTCGGTAATCCACAGTCGCTGACTGTTTTTATCTGAGTTAGCGCCTTATGTAATAGAATGCAGGTTATGAGTATTATTATCAATTACGAGCTTTACAAAATTTTCTGCAACCAGTAGGCGTAGCAGAAAGATGTCGCGTGTAAGAATTTAAACAATGAATTGAAGACAATATTATTGAATGGAAGAAGATATTTCATCCCCGAATATTAGTTATTATAATATTTATAAATATAAATAATAAATATTTGATATAATACATATTACCTATGATAATTCGAGTATTACAATATTTCATCCGTAAAAATTATATGGCAATATGCTATAGAAGCATTATGCATAGGTATTATAATTATAAGCTATTTCCCCAATACATCCGGCGCACCCTGCGTAATCAGTTAGCCATTAATTAATGCTGGTTGATAAATATCTTTTCAACACACTTGCTCATAAAATGGCCCTTATTTGACCGCAATTAGGCACATAATGACACCTATAATCAAACTGTGACTTTTTCATTACTATTATTCACAAGTGAGTTATAGGTTTTTTATAGTAGGTATCTAAACTTCTTGGTTGAGTTCTTGAGTTGCTTTGTTCTTAAAAAAGTTTCGATACAAAAAAGATCATATTCAATAGTACAAATAAATTCTCTAAATAAACTTTTTATTTACTAAATAAAATGATTTTTATTATTACTTTCTTCACAAGTGTGTTGAAAAACGTCGTATAATACACGTGTGTATTGATGATTACCGTCCTCGGCTCTCTTAAGACCCTCGCCTACGGCTCGGGTCTCAATGGCGCCTCAGCGGCAATCACCAACATTACACACTTGTACCATAATGTACTAACCTTATGGTGACAAAGCTGTTTGCCAAACATTTATCGTTGGAATCAGCAGTCGGTATCTTTTCTATACCGGCTTACATAAATACCTAACTCATCATAACCTGTGTCAAGTTTTAAAATTAACATAGAAAGATGACAATCTTTTACAAAAAATTCCATCGTAACATCCTCAGATCAAGGATCTAGACTAGAAGTGATTAACCTCCTTTCAAAACTATAAAATTGTCTATGTCTAGAGGAAACAATGTTATAATGCCATCGGGCCATAAAGATCGAAGCAAACATGTTATAAATGCTATAAACTTAAGTGGCATTAAACACATTCGTAGGTGTTTTATTTGTGACGAGGATTTCGTTACATGAGGCGAGATAACATTCGTTCTCTAACGTGTATTATAAATATTATAATAATTATGTTGTTGATGGATTTCTAGTCGATTTCGACTACGGCGTCTGTTAAATCTTTATAGAAAGCAGTCAACGCAGGATATTACGAAGTGCATAAGTATACGCGCTAAACACAGATGCACTCTCTCGTCTTTACCCTCCTATGACTGATGAAACGGGATACCGATACGATCAGAGGTGGTGTCAGATGCAGTAGCTATAACCGACAGCCACACAGTTTGGTTTGGTCAAATATAAAATGCAACTTTTTGTAAAACAAATTGAACAGCGCCTCTGAAGCCTCATCCGCAATTGTTAGCCCGTTAATAGTTGACATTGTGCTGTTAACAGTGTGTTCTTCTTCTTCTTTCTGCCCTTATCTCATTATTTGGGGTCGGCGCAATATGTCGTCCTCCTCCATTCATCTCTTCTAGCCGTAATTTCTTCGCCCACCCCCTTTTTACACATGTCATCTTTCACACAATCCATCCATCTTTTCTTTGGTCGTCCCCTCTTCATGCAGCCATCCACATTCATATTCAACATTCGTCTTGTAATATGAAACTCATCTCTTCTCATCACATGTCCATACCACGACAATCGATCACCGCGTAGCTTTTCATTCACAGGAGCCACTTTCAAACTTCCTCCAATATACTCATTCCTGTTAACAGTGTGTTGTGTTATTAAATTTCTCAGAGTAACTGCTATGGGCGTTGTTGTTTCAGATTCAAAACCATTCACTACGTAGCAAGCCTAGATAATCTCATCCATCATGTCACGCAGTGTGTCTACACTCATTTTGGCCGATTGATCTATACTGCATTTCGTGTAAATTATGTACACACAATGATCTATATACTGCATTCCCAATTGTAATTTACAATCTTATGACCAATTTGCTTAGACATCTTATATTATAAGTAATAATCTTCAGTGCTTTTACAAAAGTTATAAAATATTCAACTGCCTTTTACCTACAGCTATCCTCATTAATCAACATTGTTGTTGGAAGACGTAGACAAAATGTTTCAAAGTGATCTTTTAGTAGTTTCTCATATTCATTATAACGTGGGACAGAGGAAGTAGACATCGTAATTCAATTATTATTTTCCTTTAGTTTTCTCGTAGAGCGTCACGTGACTCCTGTCAACGTTGACACGAGTTACGCCTATTTCTATGGGTTTTCTAGTTGGTTAAATTTGTTTTTGTTTAAATAAAGTCAGAAAAAGCTTTGTAATTGATTCAAAACTCTGAATATGAATCTTACAGCATTCATTTTCATATTCGAAAGTGAAACCATTTAAAGTGCTTCAAACGTTGCACTGTTCAAAAACTGATAATAATAATAAAAAGTATAAAAAATATGAATGAATAAGAATGTTGAATGTAAACACGGCGACACGACACAGTCATCAAGCTACTCAAAACCATAATAAGCTGGCCGCGCGCGCGACATTATTCACCCCACGGGCGGCCAGCTTATGTTGGTTTTGCATAGTTTGATGTGACTATTTTATTTAGTACTGCTTAGGTACCACTCGATGTCTTAATAATAACCTTCACCGAGACACTGTAACTAAGACTCAGCCGACGACCGGAAAACATAATAAATAGGAAAAGATGAAAAGCTACGTTTAGTTCACAGTAACCTAGTTCCAGAAACGACAAATATACACCTATTACACTAAAGTATAGCTCAGTTAACTCATGAATAACCAGTGGTTAAGAGATGGTCCAGTTCTTCGAGTTTTCTCTGGGACTGGTCGGCGCGCGTGGGAACTTACCGCCTCCTTGAAGGATGCTTGATGGTAAACGGATATCAATCTGGTTGAAGTTTTCTTGTTACAAGTGGTTAGAAGGCATGTCTTTCACCAATTTTCTTGTGTCTTTTAAGTTCAGTTTCATTTAGATAAACGCAAGCCAGGGTTTTGTCAAGGCTACTGCACCGAGCCTATTGTGCTGCCCCCATTCGTATTTTTTTAATTCTTATCAATTAAACAATATTTCCAAAAAACAAGAAATTGCTGATTTTCAATTTATCGGGTCACTACGGATTTGGTTTTCTAATGTTTGTAGTTATTATCCTAAAAACCGCCAATAGTGACCACTTTTGGCGGTTTTAACGAAAATAGCTACAAGCATAAATCATAATAATCCGTAATGTTTCGAAAAATTGAAAGCCAATCAGGACTACAATGTTTGGTCCTTTTTGGAAATGTTGTTTAATTGTTAAGAAATAAAAAAAATACGATTGAGGGCAGCACAATAAGCTCGGTACCCTCTTAACAATCTCATTGTTGAGAGTAGAGGACCAAAGCTTTGGGCTATTGCGGAGAATTTCAAAACTAATTTTAAATTACTTCCACTTATGTTAGAGTAGGTAGGTACCGCAAGACGAGTGGAATGGACTTACTGGAGTGGAATGAGGGATTTTAAAGTCATTAAAAAAGAAAAAGTACTTCCTAATGGTTCGATAGATGGCGTTGACGAGACAGGGGTGAGCGACCTTGCAGATATTAAAATACAAATAAAATAGTAAGAATTTGTGTTTTTAAGTAAACAGCAAAATATGAACATATATTTCGTCAACGGATGCGTCTGACTCAGTGACATGCATTGTTGTTGACTTTTTTGCCTAAAATTTTCGTCTTCGGACCCCTCTCTGGTCAACACCATCTATCGCCGATATTTTGAACTATACGTGACTAGCTGTCAGAAAACTCCTCATTCACTAAGCGTCACATCGCTGTCAAAAACATCGACGAGCTCGCATCCTTCAGATGGTCGGAGATTTTATACGTATTGACACATGAAATTGAAAGCTCGCCGATGTTTCAACGACGAATTTAAGGTTGTGACGATGTTTGCGCTTAGTGAATTGCACTGCTGGACTTAAAATATGTCTCCTAATATAAATACTAAAAGAAACAAACTATCACCACAACAATTTAAACAGTAACATCAAATTAAGAGTCCCAGAGCGCGGTTGAGGAAACTTTGCGTCGACCGCAAGAAACATTTTGTGGAGCAATCAAGATACGCCTCTCTAGATTATAAACATTAAACTGCACCTCTTCCTTATGATGTAAACATTACTTTAGATTTTACACTTTTAAAATAAAAGGATTTAGACTCAATTATGATTTGGCTCAATACGCAGCATTTTTTTAGTTGTACCTGATCAAACGACCAGCTGATCTGCTAATGTTATGTTCCATAATTTTAACAATAGTCGACCAATTTGAAATGTAGACCACTATAAAACCTTGTTTGCTGTTTTGTTTCACTGAAGCTTATTGAATAACGTCTGTACAGTGAACGCAAAGTATATACGATACTCTTTCTTATACTGTGTCTATACCAACCTACAGGTGATTTATGAATTATGATTTTGACAAGGTTGTAAGATGGCCTATATTTCAATTGATTTTTAATTGGTTGACTGTACCTGTTAAATTAAACCTTTTTACTTATGACTATAGTACAGTTAATTATTCTTGTAAAAGATTTTGGCCAATTAATTGTTTTAAAGGTTATGTACACACGGCGACACATCAAGCTATACAAAACCAAAATAAGCTGGCCGCGCGTAGGTAGAGTAACGTATAACGTCGCGCGATTAGTTTATGTTGGTTTTGTATAGCTTGATGTGTCGCCGTGCGTACAATAAAAATGTTCAAGGGAAAGCTTGAAAGAGGCATTTCCGAGTTGACATTTTAAAATAAATCGCGTCATTGTTTCTTTTAACGCCGTAGATTTAGCTAAACTATAATATAGTCATTAATAGTTGTCAAAATATAGTACTTACATAATTATTTCTCTCCGAGTAGCTATTAAACTTTATATAAAAAAAAAATATATCCGACACTGTACTTACTTATATTTGACAATAGAACACTTAAATATAGGTAAGAAATATTATGATCTCTTAAAATATATAAGTATTCAAACATTTTACGAAAGCAACTATTAATATTTCAGATAACAATTTACTTTCTATTTCTGGGTATTCATGACAAAATCCATACATTTGTCAACGGATAACCATTACAGACATACTTTATCTTACCATAAAAACTACTTATCAAGATACTATTTATATATTACTGCTTTCCCCCATAAGTATGGTCGTTAAGATAAATGTTACCCATCTTTTATGTTATGTAACATTATAACATTTTGAATCTGTGGTCGTTCGGTCAGGCACGAAAGCAAATGTTAATGTGAGGTAATACGCGTTTAGTTAACCACGTAGGTTAACCATGTCGTGTCTAAATGATAGTTTTCTTGATTAACTACTTTTAAAAAGCTATTTATAAATGGATGTGTTTGAGGTGCATCTTTAACTTATACGAGTTATAGTTATGCAAGAGATCACTGTACCTAATGGTTAATTTTGAATGAATCTTTGGGTTGACTGACCAGAAAACTGGACAACAGTGTGTCAGACATAGTAGCTATTGTATTGTATTGTATTGTATTGCAAAAATGAGTGAGTAATTGAGATGGGTTTATATGTACATATACTGACAAAATGGACAATGGATGAAACTAGAAGCGTTCTTTGTTTTACTACGGAATCGTAAAAATAGCATTTTCAAGAATTTGAATTTGACTAAAGTACCTACATCAACATAGTCTAGCCATACCTACCTATATAATTTATGTAAAGGTAGGTAGGTTTAGTACCTAATTAATAATCAAATTAACCTTTTACTATGTTAACTCATCACTAACACACATAAAACTCTCAAACTATCCAACGAAAGTGAATCCAAAGTATTTGCCCCAGCCATTTACAATAAAAAAGTAAAAGTTTAACATAGTTATCATATCGCTTATAACCTTGGCCATAAGATTGAGAATTGAGTAAGTGAGTCTTTTAGTGAAATAGTCCCTAATTTGCAATTACATCGGATGTGTCAAATACTTTTACTGATGGACTTTCTCAGAAGGTCGTGTGGGACAGAGTAATGGAGCGTCTATTTTTATAAACTTTGTTTATGATTAAAAACTTTTATGACTTTGCAATCCCTGATGAATTATGATAGAATTGAATTACTATCAAAACGTCTTATGTTGTTATATTGTGAATTAAAGCCTTATGTTGTTAAATATTGCGAACTCTTCATAAATACATTTTTAAGTAGGTACCCAAATCAACAAATCGAGAAACACTCATTCGCAAATATTAATACTAGAAGACATGCTAGAATATTTTGATTAATATTTACAACTAAGTAAATAAAATAAAAAGATGTTTGGTATATTAGAAGGTATCCTGAAAACCTGTATCACACATTGGTTCAATAAATATTTTGTATTTTTGTATTTATTGATCAGAAATATACAAGGCTTAACGTTAATTTACATAGTAGTACTTAGTTCAAAACATTATCATTAATAGCGTTTGTAGCATTCCACCTAAGACCATAAATACCTACTATTTTTGAATCATGAGATTAAAAATCATGATCGCATCTTCATTGCATTTTTGACATTGTCTACTGCTGATTTGAAAGTGTGATTTTCAAAAATCGCACTCCAGTGAGCCAAGACATCAAAATTTTTTACTGTAAAGCGACTCTATGCCATATCTATTCCAATTTACACATTCTGCCGTAATATTTGGTTATACAACAACAGTAACTAAATATCCAAAGAAAGTCATCATCGGTAAATTCTCAACGAGATTGTTCAATTAAAAATGCATTTTAGTCGATTAATCAAACGTTATTGACTATTTGTAAATTGGCAGGGCCTAGATTGACGTCTTAAAGCTTTTACGAGGTTTTTTAATAAGTGTTATTTATCTACGTTATTTTTGTACACAGTACCTATGCAAGTTGTTGTAAAATTTTGATTAGGTTTTGAATGACAACTATTATGTATGAATGTACACACGGTGACACATCAAGCTACGCTGGTGACAAACCAACATAAGCTGGCCGCGCGACGTTATAAATTACTCTACCCACGCGCCGTCAGCTTATTTTGGTTTTGCGTAGCTTGATGTGTCGCCGTGTGTAGTCAACTGACTGATGAATTAAAATATTCTCTTTTTTGGTTGTATTTATGATAACACGTGTGAAAGTCGGACCGACAGAGGTGATTCTAAAACTGTTTCGCTTTACCAATTTTGGTATGGAACACTAACAAAAAAAAAAAGGATCCAGGTAATTTTCGTGGTTACATTATAGTAAACCTAAATGTTACTTTTAATAAACTTTCTCAAATAAAGTGTAAATTAGAGTCACGTTGCAGGTTCTGACCCGAGCACTCGTCTCGCGTGGATTTCGCGCGACGCATTTTTGCCTGCCACGAGGCTCCGCGATCCTCAATCTCTTCTTGTTCTTGACCAAAAACAATCCCTGAGATTGGGATAGATTCTCCCATAAACACTTAACACTGGCGAAATCATCAAGGAAACGCCATTACACAAAAAATTGAATAGAAATGTAAATTATTTAGCCTTCGATAAAGATGACCACTGCCTTTCTATGGCCTTCGACACAACATGCTTTAAGGTAAGTATGACACCTTAAAAAAAATAATGTCGTAACTATGACAAAAGTTATCGTAACACAAAATTAGATATGCAAAATATTGTAAGTATTACGGAAAATATTTGATAATTTTCGAAATAGCTTGAAGAGAAACAAATCGAATGTGCTAGTAACATGAATCTCATTAACAACTTAACTGTATTTTTAAATATTCCTTTCAGACTAGTCAGTAACTTTACAACAACTTGTAGTTGTAGCTTAAAGCTGTAGTTAGATTAACTTTCAACTGTATTAAGCTTTTAAACTATTATGGTAAACGCTTTATCTCTCACACTCAGCCTCTTTCCTGAAGATCATAATTATACAGTTAGCCAGCCATAGCCATAGCAATTCAACGTGACAACGCTGCTAGCATAATGGGCTCCTTTGCGCCGGGATCGAACAGGGGCGGGTTATTTGACTGAGCTTGTATTTCATTGCTTTGACGAAGCATGTTGCTGATTTATGACTGTTTTTGTTTTTGACGACGCATGTGCTGACCGATTTACTGTTTTTTTATTTATAAATTAAATGAATTCTATTTATGAAATAAATAATTAGTATTATACTGTTGATATTAATATACAGTTAAAACTCTTTAAAGAAGAATGGCAAAATTGGACCCAGTCATTTTTTACGAAAACTAAAAACCGTTCAGGACGGCGGCGGTCATAATTATTATAAACAGAAAAAATAAAGCCATTTTTAAAAAAAAACTTCTCCAGAAGTCCGATTCCAAAGTAGAAATTGTACGGTTATCGTGAATTTTCATTAAAATAAACAGTATGAATGCGTAGAATTGCGTAGAAGATTGAGTGGACTATCTAATAAGAAAGATTATGAGTTTCACACACTTGCTACAAAAGGTCATAAGGAGAAATACCTTTCCCCCAACTTCTACAGGTAACAACCAATTTACTTTTTTGCTAGTTTTGTTTCACTCTACACGTATTACTAAGTTTCATTCATGTACGGGACCTCTAAGTCTGGGTCTCGAATTACATGGCCGTCCGCCAAACTTCTTTGAATAGTTTTAAATTCCAATTTTATTAGTTCTGTGACTAACTGACTGACAGACAAAGCACAGCCTAAGCCGTAAGCTCTGGTCGGATACACCAGGACTGAGGCATGCGAAAGAACTTGTGACCGGCTTTTCAAACAGACATACCTCGGATGCCATCAATTCAAACCGCAACGACTTAAGGCTCTTAGTACGAGCCTTAACAGGACACTGTAAGTTAAACAAACACCTACACAGAATGGGGCTTGTAGACTCACCCACTTGCAGATTTTGCTGTGAAGCAGAGGAAACGCCCATAATCTCCTCTGCGAATTCGAAGTGCTCATTCACAGCAGGAGTCGCCATCTAGGTGGATACATAATAACACCTACTGACATTAGGGACCTCCCCTCCAAAAGCATAACACGGTTCATGAAGTCCGTGGGCCTAGGAAATGACCTTTAGGTCTAGGGTGACAGCTACAATAGATCTATCTAGGTCGCAGTAGCTATTTGGTCATTGACCAAGCCCTTATAACCAAATAATAAAATAAAAAAGCACAGCCTAAACCGCTGAAGATAGAAACATGAAATTTTAGATGTAGGGGTGCTCTAAGTAAGAACGAATTTTTCGAAAATCGTCTCCTATAGGGGTAAAACACGCAGACGAAGGTGAAGTCGCGGGTTAAAAGCTCGTAGTGTTATAAAATTGGAACTTGTAAGAATGCTTGCTGTAAGTATTAGGTACCAAATACAAACACGCTTATAGAATAGAATAAGTAGTAAGTCACATCATAGTTATGTTTTAAATCTGAAACCGAATAGGTAAGTTCGTTATTTTAATATTGTAAGTATGTAATATGTATATTACGGTGTGTTTTATGCAGGGTCCAACTTAATAATATGCTAACGGTATCTTAAGGAGATTATTAGACCAACTGATCAACTTACTCTACGGGACCAATGTCGAAACCACGAAAAAAAACTGCTGGCCCATATATTTGGGTCTAGTAGGATTTCAGTTTTGTATGAAACAGCTGATTTATTTTCGCGATTTCGACGTTGATCCCATAAAGAAAGTTGTTCAGTTTGATGGTTTGATCATCCTCTTAAAAATGTGTCAGCATATTAAGTTGGACTTGGACCCTTTATCTATTTATATCACAGTCATGACATGACGAAATACGTCCACATTATTTTAAAACACCTTGCGCTTTAACCAATACACTGAAATAAATTCCATTAACCAAATTAAGAGATCTTGACCAAACGCAATGTAACTTTTTAATTCAAAGTCAACAACAATCTTTTTCATTACCTTGTTATAACGGAAACATATCCGTGCGCGTACGCAGTCCAGTTAGCACAATGTCAAGGTTACTTGTTCAGCTGAGCGTTAAGTATAGTAAACTTGTAAGTATACCGCAAGGGCGCTTACGTCAGATGCAATTATGTGGCCATTGATCTATGGGATTATTGAACTATCGATCGAGTAAAATTATACTTTGTATATAAGAGATGTTTATAAGAGATCAAGATAGATCTGTTCAAAGGAGATAACAATGTTTATCATGGAAATAAAGTTCAATAGCTACACAAGTAAAAAAGCGTGTTGAAAAGGCTGATAAAGGTTTGAAGGTTTTAAGATATTTTGTAGAAGAATGGAGGGGATAAATTGGAGAAGATAGTAGGACAACAAATGCTGTTGGAGGATGAAGGAAGGATATGTTCTAAATGGGATAAGATAAAGTATTTATAAAACAAATTAAATGGAGCGAAAAATATTAAACAAATGATAGTCAGAGTGTTTCTATTAAGTACCTTTTCCTTCTCAGAAAAATAGAGGGACTATCTAGGCTTTCTTCTAATTTACTTTAAATTAGAAGAAAGCCTAGATAGTATTTAGCCTGATGGGAAAAAAGTCTCTGTTTCTTCCAAGAATTTGGAAAAAAATACAGGACCATAATTTATCTATGGATATTCAATACAGATATTACAAAGATGAAAATAAGTACCTATGCAAAATGATTTTTAGAGAGAAAAAAAATGTTTAGATAAGATAATAATTTTAGTAAAGTTGAGGATAATAATAAATTATTATAGTGAACGTAAAATATAATTTTACCTGCATACTGCATTCAACATTCATTTTTTATCACATCTAAAGATTATACGAGCTGCCTCCGTATAAGTTAAACGTACATTTTATTTGAATAGAATATCCAAGTCATTGTGAGGTACACTTGATTGAAACCGTCAATTTAAACTAATGTTTATTTGGACACGTTTTAAATGTAGTGCTTCACTGGATGTTCATTTGGCTTCTAATGCACGTCCATTCTAATTATTGACTAAAGAAATAGTTTTCTTCTGTTCTTATTCTAGGGCAAGCAATGGTTGCCTCTCACGAGGGTGAGATCCATCTCAGCATATCTGTGATAAATTGTTCATGGTCCATTGTGGATTAGTGGAGTCAAGTATGTGGTCAACTTGCTATTCAACGTATTTTTCAAGCGTCATAGGCCTCTGACCTTAAAGAACACTGTGCACTGCCTTGAAACGGATCTATCCAAGTTATTTTTTTTTTCTTAACCTGTTACGAAGCAGGGTTAAATAAGGTTTATCGTTTTGTCAGTTGGACGGACGTTCAAAGTGCGTTCAACGTGCACGTGCTTAAGCTCGACGAATCCTAAAGTCTTTAAAACCTTTTTTAAACGTTAACAAAAACTGAAACAGACATTTCAATACAAGCTATGTTCTAAACGTCTAGATTTAAGTTTTTACCGACTTGCACAAAGAGCGGCAGTGAGCACAGTTTCACCTGTCATCGTGAGTCGAGGCACGCACCTGCTTGGCTTTCCTGCCGGCACTGGCGCAGGCGCAGGTAGCCGAAACTAAACGATTATCGGTTTTTGGGTCAATGTGCCCTCAATGTTTGAATTACGGTTTAGAGTTGGTCAGGTTACTATTTAAACAATACAATTTTTTTTGTCACTACGACACTTTTTACTGATGCGCAAGTTAATAAGCGGAAGGGTCACAGGATTTTCGATCAATATTGTTGATCAAAGGTCAGGATGAACAATCTTCATTTTTGGTCATATTTACACTTTTTACTGATGCGGAAGCGAATTTGGACCTCTAATGTAGTGGCTTACTAGTATAATTTGACGAAAGCAAAGACCTGTTTTGGTACGGTGCGGGTACAAGTCCGAGACAAAAACTAATTCAATTTTTAATTCGACATAATATACACACATAAACTCACGACGATGTAATCCCTTTCAGGGTAGTCAGAAACTACCCGGGTGGTCTTTAATTTGTTTTAAGTTATTAAGCGTATCGTATGAGTGCATTATTTTGAAGATATAAACCAGAAGAGCTGCTCGAATTGTTTTTTAGACTTTCGGTATTTGATGCGAAGAGAACCTTATTGAAACCCAGTATGTCCAGTGCACTTTGAGCAACTAGCAAGCTTCTAATAGAGATTCGCAAATATATCTTCACCATCTTAGAGAATTCACCGCAATGCCGATGGCATAACAAGTATTTGATACGATAACAGATTTCCGTAACTTAATCTTCAGTCCAAACATGCTTGTTGAATAAAGTGATGGACATGAGAACTAAGAAGAGAGCATACCAAATCATGTGGGTGGAGCAATGACCATTCCTCTCTCCTCTCAAGTGCGACTCTTGAACTGACAGAATGATATTTAACAAGTACTTTTTTCTAGGACACTTAAAATTTAACATGGTGTTGTAATCACAGAAAATGCACGCTCCCTCTAATACACTAATTCTCAGTATAAAATCATTGTCAAAACCAGTCCAGCAGAAGCTTATGCCTGATATTTCCCGAAGAGGTCATCATCAACTTTATCTATATACTTATATTTATAAAAGAGTTCCGTGACTGGCCGATAGACAGCGCACAACCAACCGCTGAAGATAGAAACAGTAAAATTTGGAATATATTATATTCAACAGAGGATGTAGGGGTGAAACAAGAAATTATTTTTCAAAAATCTACCCCAAAGTGGTAATCCACGCGGACGAAGTTGCGGGTCAAAAGTCGTTGAACAAAATAATTAGATTGTTTCATTATTGTGATAAGTAGTTAAAATTTAAAGTTATTCGCATTTTAAGTTTTGAGGCAGAACTGATTTGTTATCATTTCAGCAATGAATGAAAGCGCTAACGTACTTATGGATACATTTTAAGAATCAGGTTTTGGTAGTAAGTACGGTGTGTGTGCCCGTGCGGTGGGTTGACATCGGGTTCAGTAAATATAAAATTTTATAAACAAATTATTTAATATTTTGAAAAAATTACCTATGTTGAAACCATGATAATTCGATTCTGCTCTCGATTCTAAACAAACTACTTTCTAGTTTTGCGTTAATTTATCCCACTGCAGGGCACAGGCCTAGCCGGCACAATTCCATTTTTAACCGACTTCAAAAAAGGAGGAGGTTTCTCAATACGACCGTATATATTTTATAAATTATGAAAAGGGGCCTCTTTCTCAATCCTTATTATAATCTTCTCAAAAGCGTCACAATCAAAATCCAATTTAAAATATTCCAACACATTTTGTTACCAACACAACCACGCAAACTCCTAAAAATTATGTCACGAACATTAGTCCCCGGCGCATTTCCTTCACCGAAGAGATTATGTTAAATTACCATCCGCATGGCGATTATGAAACATAAGTGCACAGTAATGTTTTATTTATGTAAACGGAAACATCAAATACGCGTTTGTTTTTGTGTGAATGTGTCTATAGTTGTTGCATAAATATAATGATAGAGTTAGAAAGTCTTTAGGTCAATTGCAAATAGATTTATGGGTTTGTCTGGCTTTTGTCTGATCTAGGTTCTTGTTAATACTGCCTATCCAGGTATGAAGAGAATCTTTCCGAGTGACGTACTTATCTAGCTCACCTCGGCAATCACCAAGCCTCTAATACTTAGCACATCTCACGAATCTTCACCACGATGGACGATGCTGATGGATTCCTCATCGACTTGGCCTACGGCGACTGCTAATCATTAAAGAAAAGCAGTCAGGAAACGCAGGATATTTTGAAGTGCATAAGTGTACGCATTACCTAAGCACAGATGCATTCTCTCGTCCTTACCCTCCTATGTTCAACGGAATGGGAAAACCGATACGATAAGAGGTGGGGTCAGATGCAGTGGCTACGACCATGATGAATAAGTTATTATTAACACTACTTAAAGAAGACACAAAGTATCTTCTAGTGACTTAATGGACCCATGACGTCCGGCGCACCCTATGGACAATCACAATCAGCAAGCTGTTACCACTGGTTCGCAAATATCTTCACCATGGTTGCAAGTCAATACCACCGACTGGACAGAAGAAGACTGTCCAAAAAGGAGTCGAAGGATGCCCGGGACAATTCCAACTATGAGTTTGAATTGAATGCTTTTAAGAGTCTAGCCTGTGTCCTTTTGTACACGAAGATCTTTAAAATATGGATATCGAAGCTATTTGTGAATCCAGCTAATCATTACGAAGATGCATTTATTTGGCTATCCCCTGGGAACTCTTTAATTTCCTGGGATAACTCCTTAAGTATCCTAGATGTGCTTTATATAGGCCGTGTCTTTGTTGGTTTGACAGTACATTCAAAATGTAATCAATTCCCAATTCCTTAAACTTTAAGAAGAGGCAGGTGTTTCATTGATAATGAACTTGACGCAATATCCAAATTTGCAGACACAAATTTAAATATTAGGTATAGAGTTTCACATAATCGTAGAAAGATATTTTCCATTTACATAATATATCATAACTTTAAACGGAGACGTGAATAAGAGAAAACTCGAGACATCCGGTCGTGCGCAAGCGCACCTTGGTGGCTCTTTACGTCCACTCGCAAAACTCGTTGCTAATTTATTGACCTACATTATAGAATTTTTTTTTTATATTTATTTACCTGGAAATTTTTACTATATTATTTTTTAAGTTCCTCGTTGTTTCCGGTTTAAAAATATTTTCATCTCTACTATTATAAAACCTGTAACAGAAGTTTGTCTTTAAATTGAAGACATTTAAAAAAAAGTTACAAGTTTTTATTTTTAGGTGTTCCTGACTCCAAATCACAATATTTTGGATTTTTTGTCTGCCCTTTTCATTGTTTGTTTGTTTGTTCGCGCATCAGGAGAAAACTACTAGAGCAATTTTGATGAAACTTTTTTGTGTTTGAAAGCTTATGTTTAAACTTAAAACCTTGTATATCATTTATCTCGCTATGATGACGGGAATCCGTGCGAACGAAGTCGCGGGTAAACACTAGTACTAAATAATTTGAAAAAAAAAATTACTTTACTTATCGTAATAATAGAAATCATACTTTAAAACTATTTTTTCGATGACACATATTTAATTACTTTGTCATTTCCATATTTTTAGAAAAGAAAGAAACATTTACATATCAACACATCAATTACACTAAAGTAATTCAGCAATAAACGCTACAATTAAGCTCTCAAACGTACCGGAACATTACGCACATTCGCTGTTTTCTTTCACTATAAAAGGGACGTAATAGCATCTTCATCCGGCGTAAAAATAGCGAACCAATCACGAACTACACTTGGACGCGAATCGATAAAAACAAGCCCTCTTCAAGATGAATCGATGATCACTCGACTTTCACTAAAGAAAGTGGCAGCGCGAGCGCCACAAAAATCCAAAACCGCGAACGCGTCACTTAAAAATATTTTTTTAATTTCAAAAAAGGAGCTTACCCAAAAAACGAGCCTCATGATCCGAGAGTCACAGACACTTTGAAAAAAAATAAAATTTGAAAGTAGAACAGTCACTGCACAGGCGCGACCGCGCGCGCTTCTCTCACTACTGAGGCAAAGGCTTCGTCCATACAGCCTCCCCGCCAAAGAAAGTCACCAACCTTCACATTCGGCCGATTATGTAAACTTGGGCAAAAACGATAGCGCAAGTGCATTACGAATATAATAGGGAGGGTAGAGGCCATGAGATGAATTTATTGTCTGGCTAACTGTATGCTACTCCTTCTAATTATGTATGTATACCTACAGCTTTCAATCAATCGATTAATTATACGTACTTGTTTGCGTTTTACTTACCTGCATCTACCTTTTGGTTCACAAATGAATTTTGATTCAATATTTGATCAGTTTACTAATGAGCTTCTGAATGCGTTTGCGTTTGTTAGTTTTATTTATTTATTTGCATCAGGCAACAGTACAATACAAAATTATCACTTGCCCATATTATAAATACCTTAACCTAAAATACATAAAAAAATATAACTTAAATACTAACACAAACCCTTTTAACCATTCGTTTTTTAATTTAAAAATATATATGAATATGATCATATATATTTTTTTCAAATTATATGTGATCTATATTATCGATTGGGTATCGATAATATAGATCATATATAATTTTTGGAACCATACAGTTTTCATACAAATGCCCAATTTTGTATGAAAATTACATAGGGTCCATCTTAATATGGTGACACTTTTTTAAGGACATGATTAGACCATTAAACTGAACAACTTTCTCTATCGGACCAACATCGAAATCACGAAAAATCTGCTGTCCCATACAAAACTGCAAACCTACTCGAGGCAAACGTATGGAACAGCTGATTTTTTTTCGCAATTTCGATGTTGGTCCCATAGAGAAAGTTGTTCAGTTTGACGGTCTGATCATCCCCTTAAAAAGTATCAGCATATTAAGAAGAACCCTGTATATTATAAAAAGAGATTTTCAGGTTGACAATATCTTCATTTACAGGTACAATATTTTTTTTATTGTGTAGAGTTAAGTATAATATAAGGATCTGCCTATGCTCACGACTATATTCCCCGAGGGGGTAGTCAGATATATTCTGATAACTCAGAACATCCGCATTTCATTAGTAGTACCTACCTACCAAAATTCTTTCTACACTGGACATCCACTGCGTAGTCCCAGCAACGTCCTATGACAAGATCCGCACCTCCTGGGTGTCCCTAGATCGGCCTCTTAAGGCGGTTGCAGAGGGGTCAATTTTATACAAAACTTTGACACAATATACGTAGACGGTAATAATATAAGTAACTTTGTATATATGGAAAAATAGTTTAGAAAATCTTGTTGCCGCGTAACAAATAACATTTGCTATTTATAAAATAATTACGAAGATTTTCTTCGTAATTATTAAGCTTTCAAATTTTTCATACAAATTTTTAAAAGCTTAATATCTTCGTAATTGTATAATAAATTGCGAATGTTATTTGTTACGCGGCAAGTAGATTTTCTAAACTATTTTTCCATATATAAAATTTTACTTTTATTAATTCCGTCTACGCGTATTGTGCGTCAAACTTTTGTATGGACTGAAACTACCTTAAGTTCAATCACTGGCTCGGTTGACCCTTCGTGGTCTCTCCAAATGACCACACTAGTAACCAGTAGCTGCTCCTTGAGCAATGCTGTATTTGAAATAAGAAAAAAAATGTGGAGTGAGCCCATCAATCCAAACACGAACAAAACAGATATTTATTTTTAAACTAGCGTAATCCCGCGACTTTGTCAGCAAAAATTATATACCAGATTTTAAGCCAGCTCATTAGCTATCAAACAAAAAAGTTTCATCTAAATCGGTTCAGTAGTTTTTGCGTGATGCTAGTTCAAACAAACACACAAACAAACAGACAGACAAAAAATCAAAAAAATTGCTCAAAATTCAAAAAATTCAAAATATATTACATAGATAGCTTTTTGATGTCATTTTTTGACTCAACCACCGCGTCGGAAGGTGTTCCGTTGAGAGAAGATGCGGCCAGAAACTCTACAACACACATCTTTTAAACGAAACAAAATATACAAAGTAAAATTAAATACAATATTGCATTACATAGAGTAACATTGTCAAGACCAGAAATAAATCATACACAATTTTTAATACATACAAGAAAGGTAATGCAAGAACTTTTAAATTCAGTCATGTTTATTCATACAAACATATTAATACCAACATGTGAACATAAAATCATTGACAATAAAAATAATAAATGATGTTTAAATTACCTCATTCAGTTCGAAAAAAAAAAACATTTTAAAACGTTAGAAAGCTTTTAAAAGTCGTAAAAACCAGTTCATTTGTCAGTCATTTGCCTTTTCGTGACTAAACATTTAATTAGGTGAATTGATATCTTTTAACCGTAATTTTATTAACAACGAGCGTTAACCCGCGACTTCGTCCGCACAAATTATATACCAGATCAGATCATAAGCTATCAAACAAAAAAGTTTCATCAAAATCGGTTCAGTAGTTTTTGCGTGATACTCGTTCAAACAAACAAACAAACAGACAGACAAAAAATCCAAAAATTGGTGAAATGGAATCAGGGACACCTAAAAACCATATCGTAACTTTTTTTTTGTTAATATCTTCAACAAACTTCCTGTTACAGTTTTATAATAGTATATAGATTCGGTCTTTGAAGTACAATTTTGTTGATTTTTATAGGAAACATAAAACTATGTTGCATGTTGCATTGCTGTTAAACTTGTCTTATTGTGACTATAAACAAAGAAGATGAAGGGGTAAAAAGTAAGTTATTTCCATAGAAAAATTCCTTATTTTTAATTCTATTTTCTGGTCTCATCTTTTCTAGAGCACTAACCCAACTAACAATTTGGTCATATAAGTGTCGTATAGTCGAACATTAGACGCATAAAGCACCAGTATCTGACGAAATTACCGTAATATAACTTTTATAAGTCAAAATAGTCATATAAATGGGGGCCTAATACGACCAAATTGTTTGCTGGGAATACCTTACCTACTGCAAAGCTGTGATAAAAGCGATTAGGTTTATTTTTCTCTCTGTTTAGTGTAGTAATAGTAAGGTACAAAACATAAAAATTTTTATGAGCGCTTCGCCGACAAACTGCTGTACAGTTTGGCGTGGTAATTTTTAAGACACACATGTACCCTTTAAAGTGAATAAATACTTAAAATAATAATTACTAATAATCAAAGGATTAAATAACATAATGACCATTTTGAAAATTCACCATTATTCTACTTTTCTATTGATCAGGATCAACAGCGTTGACCACTCCAAACCATAGACAACAAAAACAAAATCCAAGGTGACGGTCGATGGTGACGACGCCTTCCGACGCGGTGGCAGAGTCACAAAATGACGACAAAAAGCTGTGTGATATTATTTTGAATCAAACATTTTGTTTTGATTTGATTAGATTTCAAGAGGTTTCAAGACAGATTTATAGAGGCATCAACTGTATAAATCTGTCTTGAAACCCACGATAAAGAACACTGGGCAAAAATGTATGGCCACTGGTCCAAGAGCCCCCCGCTATGACACAGGTAGGGATAGTGGAGGATACCCTAACGTACATGGCACCCAAGGGGCATCAAAATATTTTCGAGGAAAAAAAAGATACAGGGTGTTTTATTTTGACGAAGTCGTTTTAGGGGGTAGTTGTTTTGATTTTATGGTCCCGAAAGGTGTAATGTCTTTCGGAGTGATCAGACACTTAGCTAAAACAAATGTTAGCGTGCAAAAGTAATAAGGCTCACGTTTACTATACCGGCAATTTCAAGATGAGATAAGGATTTTCTCGAGTTAATTGTTTAATTGTTGTTGTTGTTTCGAGGGCTTAACACGTTCCGGGGCAGTGAACGAGACACAATAGAACTTTTATTGTTATCACGTCTATAGGCGGTCACTGTCCCGGAACGTGTTAAGATTCTTTTGCATTAACAATAATCAAAGACAATAATAATTTCCACATGACAAGAAATTCATGCAAAAGATGTAAATAGCGGCTAAAAAATATATATATACGGTCGGATTGAGAAACCTCCTCTTTTTTTGAAGTCGGTTAAAAAACCGCTAAACAAAACTTCCTGTATCTTTATTTCTCTCGAAAAGATATTGGTGTGGCACATAAAAAAATTATCTACATTAATCCCCCTTTCAAACTTAGTATGCCACAGATGATAGGGCTCTTGAACCACTTCTGCCCACTGTCCTTTAACCAAAGTAGATAGGTATGAAGAGTAAAACAAATCTCAGACTACCTATTTGATAAGATTCTAGTCGACCTTTGAACAGAAGTAGGTCTTTGATGAATTTATTTCCCTTTTAAAATAAAAATAATAGTTCTCATAATTAAGTATAAACAATGGATCTGCCATTCAGAGGTCAGTAAATACACAACATATTTCAAAACAGTTCATCTTCAAACGTGTAGATATTGTAGAGGTCTGTTGAAATACTGATACATATCCAGTAACATAGTAACCTCGTATGTAATTATTACACTACAATACACTGACCTGCAAAACTAAGTACTACACTTTTAATATTTAAATTTTTTCTAAACTATTGAAATTAGAGATTTAAAATAAAACTCTTTTTCGAGTCCTTTTTATTTCAAAAGTATATTTTATGTACTTAAAAAGTTATTGCAATTTTAAAAGTGTGATACTTAGTTTTGCAGGCCAGTGTATTACGATCGACCGACTGATTATTCTATTATTGACATTATAACTGCATGATATCAGCTGCTGCGTTATTATGGGTCATTTATCCCATCGCACTTAGAGCATTAAATTTTGAATAATGGATCCATATAATTTAATATATTACTTGATTGGTTGATGAGTCATTTGAGAGAGACCAACAACAATATATATCAATACTAGCGACTTGCTCCTGCTTCGCACGGGTGCAATGCTGATGTATTATATACATATAAACCTTCCTCTTGAATCACTCTATCTATAAAAAAACTTCATCAAAATCCGTTGCGTAGTTTTAAAGATCTAAGCATACATAGGGACAAACAAACAGACTTCGGGAAGCGACTTTGTTTTATACTATTGTCACGGATGCTGTGAAATGACGCAGCTATAGAAAGGCATTCAAAAATTCGGCCGGTTTGTCAACAAGCTTCGTAGCTCGGCGGTCGACGCATGGACTCCCGTGCCGGGGGTCGATGGTTCGAGACTCGTCGAAAATAATTCTAGATTTTATTGTTGTTGGAAATGTTCTAGAAAAGTAAGAGGGAGTAAGAATATTTGGAAGGAGACAGAAAATGGGCGTGTTTAGAAATGTTCTAGAAAACAGAGAGAGAAGGAATATTTGAAAAGAACCAAAAACAATAGGAATGTTCTAGAACGAAGAGAGAGAAGAAATATTTGTAAAGAAACAATAAAAGGGGGCGTGTTTAGGAAAATTCGAGAAAGAAGGCGGGATTAGGAATATCCGGAAGGGAACAAAGGAATAAAGAAAAGACTAACGAAATTCGGGCATCTAGAAAATTCTAAGGGGTATATAAGGCCGCGAGTTTGCGGACGCGAGTCAGTATTGATTTAACAGTGAAAAGTGCGAAACAAAAAGGAAGAAAAGTAAAAGTGGAAAAGTAAAGTGGAACAGTGAGGAGACAAGTGTCAGTCTAGTGCAGTGTAGTGTGTGTCGCGTGTCGTGACGTCATAGTGCCGTGCGTCGTGACGTCATAGCGTGTCGCGCGTCGTGACGTAGTGAACAGTGAAAGTGGTGAGAGGGGAAACCCCTGCGAGGAGGACTGTTAAAAGGGGAACCTCTGCGAGGTGGTCCGTGTGTAAGTGTGTAACCCAATAAACTCTGTAAATAAATTGGACTTAGCGTTTCACTCCAATCCCGAAACCCGCCGCTCGTAACACTATGTAGTGATGCGTCAACTAACTATTATATAAATACGACACCGATGTATACAGAGTGTAAGGAAAAGTATCATTAACCTTCAAATCACATACTCTACCCTACATACCACTACCCACTACACATCATTGCTCCCATAGTAAAAGTTGTTCAGTTTGCTGGGTAGAGAATGTGGTTTAAAGGTTAATCTTCTTCTTCTTATCGTGTGGGCAGAGCCCTGGTGTCAGAGTTTTTTCAGACCGCCTTAAAGCCTTTGACGTGGTTTTTATGTAACGACTACTACCACCAGAGATAGTAGCCGGGACCAACGGCTTAACGTACCATCCGAAGCACAGAATCATTTCAAAGCACATTTCAAGCACAAATCAGGTCATTCAGCCTGCAATGTCCTAACCAACTGAGGAAAAACGGACAAAGTGACATATCACTAGGTGTCCCCCGTGGAAATCGAACCCACGACCTCCGTGTCGAGAGCCAATACTCTTAACCATTAGACCACGGAGGCAGTTAAGTTAAGGTTAATGATACTTTTCCTTGCACCCTGTATACACATTATTGCATACAAATACAGGACGATAAACTTGACCCAAAAACAGTATATCTGTTTCAGTCTAACATCGGTAATAAATACTATATGGTTTAATACGGAAAATTTGAGATTGACCACAGCATTATTACGCCAGACTCAGAGTAGGAAGAAATGATATTAAGGAGTCTACAGGGTGAAATTGATATCATTAGCAACCTTTTAAATGGGAGCAAACCGAAGGGAGCAAAAAAAAATAGCTATTCCATACTAAACTTCAATGCCTACTCGACGCAGATGTATGCAACAACAAATTATTTTTTTTAAGAAGTATAATTGATTGATTGATAGTACAGAAACCATCACAAAGGTATGTGTAGGTATTTTATTAAACGAGCGGTAACCTGCGACTTCGTCCGCACAAATTATATACCAGATTTTAAGTCAGATCATAAGCTATCAAACAAAAAAGTTTCATCAAAATCGGTTCAGTAGTTTTTGCGTGATACTCGTTCAAACAAACAAACACCCAAACAAACACACAAACAAACAGACAGACAAAAAATCCAAAAATTGCTGAAATGGAATCAGGGACACCTAAAAACCATATCGTAACTTTTTTTTTGTTAATATCTTCAATGTACAGACAAACTTCCTGTTACTGTTTTATAATAGTATAGATGAATTGATCCTGGCTTACTGGAGTTACAGCGGTGGGAATGTGTGGTGGGCCTATGCCCGATTAAAATAATATATGAATTATTAATTGTTTCAGTTTCAGTCATAATAAGAGCATACCCTATTATTATAATGAGTAGGTAGTGTTAGTTGTGATTAATATACAGGGTGTAAAGAACAGTATCATTAACCTTTACACCAAATACTCTAACCCTACAAACTGAACAACTTTTACTATGGGAGCAAACCGATTGGAGCAAAAAAAATCAGCTGTTGCATAAATTCCAGTCGAGTATTAGAGTATTCGAGTATTACTGTGCTACGCTCAAAAATTAAAATGGAAGTGGGCCGGACATGTGGCGCGACTTCAAGACCAAAGATGGACCAAAAAGGTGACGTCGTGGAAGGGCCCAGTAGGCAAACGCTGCGTAGGAAGACCCCACGCGCGCTGGGAAGATGACATCAAAAAGATTGCTGGCCCACACTGGATAAATGAAGCAAAGGAGCGTGATATATGGCTATCTTTGGAGGAGGCCTTCACCCGGGAAGGGGTTCTTGCTGAAATATAAATAATCAATAAAAATATAAATATTCTATAACTAAAAATCTAATATGCAAGTAAAAACATAAATATCAATACTAAAGTAAAATATATTAAATTTATTAAGATATGTTGATATTATACTGTACAGAAACTAGACAAATATACAATAAAGGAAAAAAGAAAGAAGAAAGAAAGAAGGAAGAAAGAAAGGAAATAAAGAAATGCAATTGTAAAAATGAATAAAAACATTAGATATTAAGAATAAATAACTAAGAGAAGCATGCAATAAATTAGATTAAATGTAATATCAAATTATTAATAACACTTACACATTATAAATCTCAAATAGTATTTTTTTAAACTAACAATTAATATGAGTTTAGTATAAGTATAGTACCAAATTGAATTATAATATCTTTGTAAACGAATTTAATAAGGAGCAAGAAATAAAAGGCTTTTTTATTTTTATTTTATTTATTTATTATTAGAGTTTATTATGAAACAGCTGATTTTTTCTTGCTCCGGTCGGTTTGCTCCCGTAGTAAAAGTTGTTCAGTTTGATGGGTAGAGTATGTGGTTTAAAGATTAATGATACTTTTCCTTACATACTGTTTAGAAAAAATATTGCAAACTGTATCGCAACGTAACAATAAAATATTGCAATAAATGATAAATCATGGTGATTTATAAACACGTATCATTATTATTATTGGGTGACAGACTTACGCCTGTGCCACTTAATTCGATATTACTCAGGGTCGAAAACTAGTTCGTTTTAAATTTGTATACCTACTTAGCTTTACATAATGTACCATTCACTCTTTCACCCAATGTTAGCAATTTAGAGTAAGGACAAATAGATAAGCACATTCATTATTTTAATATCTACTTAGATTATTCTAGATAATAACTAACGAGAGAAAATCATTCGCAAATCTCAGTTAAGGTTGGTTCTCACCAAGTATTTTTTATCTTTAGTTTGTTTTAGGTGATGGTACTGTTTATAATAGTTTTATCCTATGCTACCTCCACTTTAGGCGAGTCCGCTGTGCGTTACCCCTTCAATAAAGTAAACTAAGTTTACTTTTCATTAGAAGAGTCAATGTACAGCATAAAAGTACTAGTTGAACAAATAAGTACCAATTATCCTATCGATGATATCTTCTACTGAAATTCACTACGCAACATAGAAATCAAAATTGTGTGTCCCAGAAGGCTTTTAAATTAATAATATTAATACCAAAGACACTCATTTGAATTCCTTCCTTCTAAGTAGACAAAAATATTAACACCAAGTTTGAATAATGGTAAAGCCTTAAATATGTGCAAAAAAAAAATTACCATCAGGTTTTTTAGAACGAGATAATAGCTAAAATTTAAAATTGGAACTGTTGCTAACGTGATTTTTTTTAAATTTTGGTACATTTCTAGTCTCAAATTGGCTCTTTAATATTATACCGAAAAAAAATATCAATTATAGATCAGTCCCGGCTCAAACCGTAAAATGAGCATAGCATAGCATATGCTCACGACTATACTCCCCGAGGGGGTAGTCAGAGTAAGTAACCGTAAAATGACTGGGCTAGATATTGAATACGAATAGTTATTTGCTCACGAATCTCACGATTGAAAGCTAAACCGAGCTTTTGCTCGCGAATATTCGTTTGCTCGATACGAATAGGTACTCGTGGAGACGATCCTTTATTATTCTTTTATATTTTAACGTTTTATAATTTAGCGTTAAAACGCATCCTTGACATAATTAGTATAATAATAATATTGTAAACAATGCATTTCAAAATGTAAGTAGGTGCTTTACAATATCATTGAGTTTCAGATTCCGTGGA
Organism: Agonopterix arenella; assembly: GCA_927399405.1. Lineage (NCBI taxonomy): Eukaryota > Metazoa > Arthropoda > Insecta > Lepidoptera > Depressariidae > Agonopterix > Agonopterix arenella. The sequence continues at coordinate 14,344,482 of OV656708.1, read as the reverse complement.
GTTTCAATTTAAAATGCAGATAAAAACGAGATCGGTGCTGGTTACAGTTCTTTGTTGTGCAAATTTTGAGAATGCAGACGCGTTGCGAAACATATAAAATGTTTTACTACAAAAATGTAGTTTGTACGGAGAACCAGTTTGCTTGATGTCGCCAAAAAGAAATGTATATTTTTAACTACCGGTACGCCCACCATTGAATAGTAAAATATCACAATACTAGGTCAAGTGATCTTTTCTCCGTAGAATAGAACTTTTGACCATGACTTCGCATGTAATCTATGGATTATATACCTTTCAGTCAGTATCAGAGTTTTTTAGAGGAACCTCAAGCTTTTGAACGCTGAAGCTGCATCTAAATTGATTCAGTAGCTTTTGTGAGGTGCTCGAATAAACATAAATTATATATACAGAAAGTCTTCGATCAGTTGTGTTGCCAGTGATGACATATGGAACAGAGACGTGGTCGTTCACTCATGGCCTCATAAAAAGGCTGAAAGTCACCCAAAGGGCAATGGAAAGGGCTATGCTCGGAGTTTCCCTGCGAGATCGAATCAGATATGAAGAGTTCCGCAGAAGAGAATTGCTAAACTAAAGTGGCAGTGGGCGGGGCACATCGCTCGCAGAACCGATGGCCGATGGGGCCGAAAAGTTCTCGAGTGGCGATCGCGTACCGGAAAGCGCAGCGTGGGTAGGCCCCCCACGGTGGACCGACGACCTGGTGAAGGCAGCGGGAACCCGATGGATGAGGGCAGCGCAGGACCGGTCGTTATGGCGATTCTTGGGGGAGGCCTATGTCCAGCACTGGACGTCCATCGGCTGAGATGATGATGATGATGATATATACAGCAGTAGAAAAAGTGCAATAAGTCAACGAAAAACTAGTTTCCCTCGTAGACCCACTATCGGGATATTTTAATATAATGTGGTCCAAGTTAGGTACTTCTAACACGCCTAACAGTAATTTTGATTCGTATTCAAGTAACAATACAGTTATAGTACCTACAGTATCTCTCTTCTCAGAATGGTGAAGATGTTTTTGGGTAAAGGAAATATTGACATACATCCTTTCACCCAAAGAGAGCTATGAACTCAAACCGGAGTAATAGTTCACAGGAAAAAGGGCCAGAACGTCCCCTGAATAATGTTGTATTGTTATTGGTCACATATTATGTTGACCGCAGACACGTCAGGTCACTGCGGTGAGGCTTTGTAATTTGGAGAGAATTTACCTACTTTCATATTATATTGTGTCGTGGCGCAGTGAATCAGGCATCGAATCGTGGTAAAGCTTTGTAGCAACCAGTAAGATTTTAGTCAATCTGTAGTTTTGGACCAAGTTACCAAGAGCGTCGGTTGCGCGTGGCGGAGATGCATGTATGAACAATCAATCAAGATGGTCTGGGTTCGAACGGATGGCATGCTATGTTTCAATGAGTTTTTCTAACCTATGTGCATGTACGTGATACCGACTATTCTGAAAAGGTGAAGGAAAACATAATGAAGAAACCTGTGGACGCTGAAGAAGAAATTTTAATGCGGACGTATTTGAAGTCTATGAATCCACATTGGGCACGTGTGGGGGACTATCGCCCATAATCGATATGTCGTGCTAAAAGCTGTATTTGGTCAAATATTTGAATTATGCAAAAATATGTATGACAAACATTCTATCCACATCTTGAATTATCTATTTGAGTTAAATTATGTATGTAAATAATCAAAACTGACAAGCATGCGAAAACCTTTAAGTACTTATTTATTGTTTGCAATATTCGTAAAATATGTATATATTCTGTCATATCTAAAAACTCTCCCCGCAGGATGGTGCTTTCAGAATTTATAATATGCGAATCTGCAACGTTAATACGTTAAGTGCCACCTTTGCAGGTATCAAATGATATGATAAGACGCTTCTGTGTTTTAACTTCTCATCTATGCCAAACAATAATATTACCAAAAGTTGCATCGATATTGTGCAAGTGTCCTCGCAACCTACGTGCATAGCATGTGTAGTTATGGGATTTTTGATTACCTGTTACGTTGTATGCTAAGTGGACTAAAGGTTTGGCAAAGAGAGTGGGACGAGCTCGAATTGGAACTAACTGTACGTTGTCCCACAGGGTATTGTGCAAAAGATTACCCGATAAGAGGTATTTAAGAAGGGGGCATCGTCGGTAACCTTAGGTCATAGAATACCATGTAAGGAATTTGAACTGCATGAACTGAAGTCCTGATGCGATGAAAGAAAAGTTATATTTATATAACACTAGCTGTGCCGGGCATGCGTTGCAATGCCCCTTTTTTACCCGACACACACTTGGCCATTTACTTATTTTTTTACCGTTTAAACCTTTCCTGGACTTCCACAAATTTTAAAAAACCAAAATTAGTCAAATCGGTTTAGCCGTTCTCGAGTAATGGCGTGAAAAAGGGAAAAAGGGACTCATTTTTATATAATTAAGCATAAGCATATGCTCACGACTATATTCCCCGAGGTGGTAGTCAGAGATATTCTGAAACTTCAGAATAATAATAAAATATAATTAATAACATTTATAATACACATATATAATATACGAGCGTTAGCCCGCGATTTCGTCCGCACAAATTATATACCAGATTTTAAGTCCGATCATAAGCTATCAAACAAAAAAAGTTTCATCAAAATCGTTTCAGTAGTTTTTGCGTGATACTCGTTCAAACAAACAAACAAACAAACACACAAACAAACAGACAGACAAAAAATCCATAAATTGGTGAAATTGAATCAGGGAAAAACCATATCGTAACTTTTTTTTGTTAATATCTTCAATGTACAGACAAACTTCCTGTTACAGTTTTATAATAGTATATAGATATAGATATATATATATCTCTCTCACTCACTGACTGATTGACTCATTGATCGACTGACTCACTGACTGCCTGACTGACGCATCGACGCACTGATGGCACTGAGCCACTGATCTCGCACTCATCACAAAATCACCAGAACTGATACATACTAACTTAGCAGGAGGTTTTCGAAAATTAACTCATCTAGATTAATTGAAAATAAAGGAACACAAATTTTTATTTGTGTTCGTGTATATAAAATCTAGGTATTTTTGTAGCGTTTTTAAATAATAGATCCTTAATTATTCCAAAGCTACTCTCAGCTGAAAGTAAACAGTCCCTACGGCCGATGAGCATGATGATCATGATGATGAATTATGCTAAAATAGACCTAAAATGTATACCGAAATATACCTACACTACCCGGCAAACAACTTGACCAATAGCGCTTTCTCCTACTAATTTTGTTGTGCGCTGTCAAGGTTTTTGCCAAATTGCTTGCCAGCTATTTATACCTAGTAGGCAGGATCCGAAGGCGAATACGTTTATGTAAGTATAGTTCACGCGGAAGGCGGCTTGGTCATAAACTGGTTGTCCGTATAATGATTGTCCTGGGAACGGTGTCTGTAACAGTCACAGTGAGGTATTGTCGCCTTCAGGTGTTGTTCACTTTCAACAAAAAAGGTCACATGGGTTAACCCCTTGGGCGAAGTCGCTATCAAATCTACTAATGCCGTCATCATATGGGGATGAAAGATATGGTAGAAAGTAGGTACTAGTGTCCTTTAGATCAAGTTTGGGGACATGTAGGTAATTTGAATCAAAATAAATTACCTATGGATATTGGATATAATAATATAAAAATCTAAGTTTATTCGTCTTTTTGTCTGTTTATCTGTCCCTTGTGCATTCCTAAACCATTCTTCAGATTGCGATGAAACTTTGGTGGGTTGTAGTGCGCACGCCCACAAAAGTTTTTGACATAAATGCATTCTGAGAAAAAAAGAGGCACTGCAATGAATGGCCAGGTACAGCAAGAATAATTTAAAATAATAATAAATAACGCTCACAGGCACATACACTGTAGTGATCCCAAGCAAAATCTATAGGCTGTTTATTATGGAAACCATACAACAACGGCACAAACATATAAACATCCATGACCGAACCGGGATTCGAACCCAGGACCCTGGTTTGGCAGTCCGGCGTGGTAACCATTACACCAACCGGGTCGTCAATCAAAAATTAATTAATTTTACTTAAGCCTTATAGTGATATGTTATAATAATGGTTATTCACATTTCAATAGCCAGTGACCAAACTTTGTCTTGTGTGACTGGTAGTGAGCCCCATTCAAATGATAAATTAGCGTTCGTTTTTAACATTAACCATCTAACTACTTACAGTCGTTTTACAAAAACTTCAAAATAACATTTGGTGCTAATTGAAGAAAAAAGAAAAATTAAATTACAATGCAGTTTGCACTGCAACACATTTATCTTATGAAATACACTTCGGTCTGTAAGCACCTATACCTACTTGAGAAATTTGCCATCTTCTCATTTGTGCAATACGAGATGTTACTATGCTATGACATTCTGACGCTGTGTCTGTTTGAAAATAGTTTTCAAAAGTGATTGATTATGATTACCTACAACCTTTAAGCCTACAAATATGTAATTAAATTATATTAGGTGTTGTATAATTAATTACTCTGAGATAATAATACAGGGTGTTAAACGTAACTAGTAATCTATGGTAAAACTAAATACGTTAGGTAGATATTAAACAGCACCCTGTTTAATATGTAACGGATTTAATTTTACGAAAATAGTATCTGTTGTTCCATAGAAAACTTCAACGTCAACGGCAAGATATGTATGGAACAGCTGATTTTTTTAACGATTTCAATTTTGGCCATATAGTGACGGTTGTTCAGTTTAATGATCTGAAGCATCCACTTTAATATGTAACGCTATTTAATGTTACACCATGTATAAAGGGTGAAAGGTTAAACAGGCTTGGTCTTCACAATACCGTAAGATTGGTTTGGGCCCCGGGGCACATCGGTGTCCAGGGTAATGAGAATGCTGACAAGCTGGCGAGAGCTGGGTCAGAACAAAAAATGGTTGGACCAGAACCAAGTGTGGGGAACGGGCTGATAAAATACACAGGCTGGAGTGGTCTAGCCTTGCAGGTCTGCAACACTTTAAGAAATTTATCAGCAATGTGACAACTCGTGTCTCAAGGTTCATACTGAACAACAGCAGGAGCAAGGCTCGTGCCATTGTCGGAGCCCTCACCGGGCACTACGCCACAGGCACGATGATACATACGATGAAACTTACCCTAGATCCCAGCTGCCGAGCGTGTGGAGAGGATGAGGAGACCATGGAACATATCCTTTGTGACTGTGATGTCTTGGCGGCAAAACGCATGAGCCTTCTCGGAAATGGATATCCAAAACCGGAAGATCTTAGGTTTCTTCCCCTCAATGGCATCGCCTCCTTCATTGACCATGTATTTGAAGTGTGAAGAAAATAAAAAGTATTTGGGCTAACACAAAAGATCCCACTGGGTCGAAGTGTTGCTGGCTTGCCAGCCCCCACAACAAGATAAGATAAGGTAAAATAAGATAAGATAAGATAGGGTAAACAGTTGCATTACTGGTACCCATGATACTGAACAACTTTCCCTAAGAAACCTATAGGAAAATCGTCATTTTGGACATCCCATACTTAAATGCAATCGGCTGATGGCATTTTTGTATGAAAAGTCGATTTTTTTTTCCTAATTTCCCTTAGGTTTCTGTGGGAAAGTTGTTCAGTATCATGAGTACAATCACCCCTTAATGTACCTGACACCCTGTATATATATTATTTTTATAACAGGTGGCAAAACATACATACCCTATGTATGTTTCTTTTAAAGCTACCTTTAGTATCTACTGTATGTTTTTATCACGGTATAATATGTGTTTATGAAATGTACTTAGGTAATGTAAGTGGTTACCTAGATGATCTATGTGCACAAAACATAGTGTTCCTACGATTCTTACCCAACATCGTCTTCGAACACTTCCCGCACTGCATCACTGATATACGATCTATGACTATTTATCATTTGCTATTGCATCTTGTGACATTTTGCTTTGGAGATAATTAAACTGATGTTTAGTTTGCGCAAATTTTAATGGAAGACTGCATCATCTTTCAAAAGATTGAAGGAACATTACCTAGAGGCAGAGATCTGCAACACTCATCGTCAACATAATGTTAGGGGGTTTGGGGTGCCGAGGCTAAACCTTCGTTGCGGAGTTTGGCCGTCGACTGAGGGAGCGAAATTGTGACCCCCGTTCCGGGTCGTTTCTGGTGCAGAGGCTAGCCATAGCAATTCAACCTGGCAGCGCTGCTAGCGTTATGATCTCCTTTGCACCGGGATCGACAAGGGGCGTGTTATTAACCTGAGCATGTTCAGGCTCCTATGTTGACGATGAGTGTTGCAGATCTCTGCCTCTATTTCATTGTTTCTATTTCGTTGTTCACAAAGCATGTTGTTGATGTATGTCTGTTTGTGTATTCTTGTTATCGAAGACGACTTGTGCTGACTGCTATATATTTTTGTGATTAATCTTAATGCTTTTATGAGTAATTTTTTTTGTACCTACTTTTTTCATCATTATCATCATCAGCCCACCATCGTCCAACGCTGAACATAGACCTCTCCCATGGCGTGCATCAAAGCTAGATCCCGCACTTCCTCATCCATCAGTCGCTCCCCGCTACCTTCTTAGCATCATAGTCCACAGCTGAACATAGGCCTCTGCCAAAGCGTTCCACATGACTCTATCGTAGGCCTTCCTCATCCAATTGTTCATGCTACCTGTCTCAGGTCGTTGGTCCAGCGCTCGAGCGTCCCACATTACGCCTGCCAGTTCGTGGTCTTCCCTTTAGAACTCTAGACTCCCCTTTGGTTGTCAGTTTGTCCCTACTCCTTTAGGGTATAATTATAACGTCTTGCGGACTCTTACTGTTAAAGTTTAATTTAATATAATCAGTTCAGTTTAATTAAATATAATTAAATTACTTGTGGGTATAATACTCTTATCATCATTATCATATGCCTTAAAATTTATTGCAGATGATTTAAGCAGTGCTCTTGGAGAAACACTTTTTCTCATGTATGTGTTAATGAATAAACGCAAAACTAGAGATTAGTTTGTTTAGAATCGAGAGCAGAATTTAATTATCTAGGTGTCAACAAAGGTATTTTTTTCAAAATATCAAGAATAATTATAGCATAGCATATGCTCACGACTATATGGCCCTGGCTTCTCTAAGAAATTTATCAGCAATGTGACAACTCGTGTTTCAAGAACAACAGGAGGAGCAAAGCTCGTGCCATCGTCGGAGCCCTCACCGGGCACTACGCCACAGGCACGATAATGGACAAGATGAAACTCACCCTTGATCCAGCTGACGAGCATGTGGAGAGGATGAGGAGACCATGGAACATATCCTTTGTGACTGTGATGTTTTGGCGGCAAAACGCATGTGCCTCCTCGGAGATGGATAGTTTTGTCAAGTCAACCCTCCTCCGCAGTCCGCACCGGCACACTCACCCTACTTACAAAACAAGATTATAAATATATCCATGAGCACGGTTTCATTTATGGCTAAAATGATACACAATTTTTCCATGAAAACTTAAAATGTGAATTACTTTCGGTAAATTTTAATTAAATAATGAAAATAATTGTTTCAATGCAATTACTTCGTCTATGAGGTTTTGAGCTTATTCATTAACACGTTGTACCTATAATAACTACTCTTGACATTAATTGCATCAGAAAGGAGCCAAGCCAGCACAAAAGGTACTACCAAATCTTAATTAGAACCACGAAATCCTGCCCCAATTATTACCCAATCGATTCAACATTAAAATGAACATCAACATCGATTCAAATCACTCATACGTTCGCTCAAATTGATATTGCAATAACAAACATGAGCATATTGATAATTCTCTAATGATGATTGTGTCATTATGCAATAGCCGACAGACAGATGTAAATACAAATCATAGCGTTTATGTTAAAATTGTAGGCTGTGAACCGCAGACGCAGAGGTTAGCTTTTGGAAACATACGGGGGCATTTTCTGTACTGTAAGTTACGCTCAAGCACGTTTCCAGGTGGGATTTATTTTGTAATATCATTCAGAACATCCACATCCACATCTCACTAAGGGTTGACCCTCATCTGTCTGCACGGAATCGCATTTTTTGCACTCCATCCTTTTCTGTTGCTCAGGAACTTCATTTGCTAGAGCGAGAAAGGTTGCAGCAATGCTGGTGCTGCCGCGTGCTGTTGCCGTCCCGTTATCTATCTCGCTCTAGCAAATGACGTTCCTGAGCTACAGAAAAGGACGGAGCGTGAAAAAATTCTATTACTTGCTGACAGCTGAGACTCAACCCTAACAGTTCTTGCTCCGAGTGAAAGAGAGCCTTGCAGGAAGATAATTAGTGGTTGACCGTAATCCTTTTCAGGGTGGTTAGAAATTTGTTAAAATCATTTAAGCTTTCAGATGTAGCAAAGCTCACTTTCATGTATTTGAGGTTTAAGGCTGAAGTGTCAAGTGGTGATAGGTGGCTAACCTATACTTCTGTGTAACGAAATAATTATAATTGTAAGTATAAAACATTAAACTGTTATATGTACAGACAGCGACTCATCAAGCTAGACAGAACCAAAATAAGTTGGCAGCGCGTAGGTAGAGTAATGTATAGCGTCGCGCTTATGTTTGTTTTGCGTAGCTTGATGTGTCACTGTGTGTAATACGTACAAGAGCACTTCATTAAGCAGTCACTTCTAAGTGTGTCACTGCATGTCACTCAGTAAATCCCTAGATTCTCTTTCACCCACCCGCACTCCTACCAGCATGTGGCGAATGACGTTCGTTAGTCATGACACCTCTTGTAGGTAAGTAGGTAGTATAACTCAATATTCTATACTTACCAATTTTCGCACGGAGAACAGAACCCTCGCAGCTTCAAAGTTTCCACAGCTTTTATATAATATAAATAAAATAAAATATCAATTTATAATACTTTGTGTCAAGCTTGAGATGCAAAATATCAGTGTAATTTTAGTATGGTTATGGAAGAGCGGAACCTCCCGACGCAAGCATTATCATGCTCAAAAGGAGACTCCAATCACCTAAATTTGTAAAATGTATATTTTTGTGAATTAAATAAAAATTTATTTGACGTCGCATGCTGCTGAAGCAGATTTTGTTACTATTAATAAAATTTCATTCAATAAATATTTGGTATATATATATTAAAAAATCGGCTCGTTCTTGGCTGCTCTCGGCGAGAATGTAGTGCCCGCATAATAACATCACGTATGTTTTCAAACATTGACTTATTCTAATTTTTTCCGATTGCGTGCGAAGCTTAAACTGACCTAACCAACATTAATTACTATTTTTACCGCCAAATTCAACGCTCACGTTTTTTTTACGTGCCATACCGAATTAATCATAATTAGAGGACTGATTGCTAAATTGATATTAGTTTCTTATGAAATTATTATGTTAATGAGGCAAACCCCTTGAATAGATTACCAATGGTATGAAATTGTAAACTATTGGTTATGCAAGAAACAGCCTTGATACAAATAATCGTTTTGTGTATTCTCATTATAATCAATGTAAGATTTATAATAAATGTGGGTATCTTATCTACTTACATGAGATTAAGTACAAAATATGTACACATCCATAATTCAGGAATAAAACTAATCAAGAATAATTTGTGGCTTTCAGAGTATTTTCATATTTTAATAATTTTTTTTTTAGTTAAATTCAAGGTTTAATGTCCCATACAACCGATGTCTGCAATAAAGTTATCTCATTTATAGCAATTAAAACGTAGGTGTTCGACGTTTTGACGCTTCTTTTGAGTTTTTGGAGACAATCGAAAGACGCAGGAAACACAGAGAAGTCCACAGGAAAGAGGTGAACCGACCACTTTGCCGCGCTACAAATGACGTAACACTTTTCCTGTTTACGACCCATACACCATCATATTTCACTGAACTGTATATTGTTCACTTGTACGACACTTTGTTACGCAAAATAACACCAATTTTACGAACCAAAACTCACTATAAACAATAAATATTCGACAAAATATGTGGACTCCAAACGTAGCTAACGGATCCCCGCCAAAAACTCCATATTTTTAGTATTATTTGGGTCTTTCATAGTAACATAAATAACATTATTTATTTAGGACCCAAAAAGTTTTTACTTACATCTACAATAACGCTGGCCACTAGTTAAGAAAAAAATTGACATAAAGCCATTAGAATTTAAAAAGTTGAAATTAAAAATACATTCTAATGGCATCACCATTCTTTTTTCAAGCTATTTCAGCTAATTATTACTAATTAGGTCCTTCATAGTTACAGTTCTATTATAGACCTAAAATAAAACATAATATGTAAAATTTATTTTGAATCGGTAAGATAAAATATATCGCAAATAATAACGAAATACGCCTACGAAGCCCTTAAAAATCACCATAAAAATAAGATAAACAATCATGCTTTTAAAAAAGGCAATGGAGATGTTTAGAAACAAGATGATCCTCTTACATTTGTAACCATAACTATGTTAATGAGTTCCCCATACTATGTCGTGGGCCGAAGTACGTGCTCTATGCAATCGTTATGTAATGTAGATGCAATTTTGTAATAGTGGAATGTTATTTATTTTTGGAGTTCCGTAGGTGAAGGGTTCGGGACTACCTGTTTAACCGTTGCATTTGTTTATACAAGTAAAACTAAAATAAGCTTTGACAATGCTATAATGTTTTGATCGTAGAAACTTTTTGCTATACTAAGAACTCCTTTCTCTTCTAAAATCTCCCACTGAGGCAGTGTTTTACGTATCACCCATCTATTTAACCGACTTAAAAAAGGGGAGGTTCTATGTAATTTTTTTGATGTTTAATTCTTAACCGATTCCAAAAATGGAGGTCTTCGGCTGTATGTATTTTTTTTATGTATGTTCACCGATATTTTCGTCAATTTTGGTCCAATTTTATTTAAAAAAACTTATTTTGTTTGAAAGGGTAGGTAAATATACTTCCGAGGTGAAAATTATGAAACAGGAGATTAAACCGACTTCAAAACTAAAAAAAAGATAAAAATTATTGCAGCCGATGACTTTTACGTTCGGATCTACACTAGAACATTAATTTGTTTTATTGGAGTCGGTGTCAAGCCGAGACAAAAAATTATTGCAAGCCCAGTCGCGAATCCTACCGGCTTGACAGCGACTTCGATAAATCAAATTAATGTTCGTTTCGTATAAGTACGTGCAAACGTAAAAGTCATTGGCTGCCATATTAATTTTAACTGTTTTTAGTTTTTAAGTCGGTTTTCAGTTCACAAACGCTCAGCTGCAGAAACGCTCACTAAAGTTAATCTTCTCTTGGTGTCACTTTTTGTCTTGTTGACGTAGGAAAAGCTAGCAAGAGATTTAACGGAGGATTAACTCTAATGAACGTTTCTACAACTGAGTGTTAGTCATCTAGAAACAAAACATACAATGAAATTAGGTATAATACAAAATACAGTTTTTAAATAATTATTTTTTGAATAATTAATTTTAGCGTAGCGTTATTTTTAAAAACAGTATTAAGTCAAATTAGATCAAAGATTGAGTCAATCAGACTTTTTTAGAATTTACGATCACTACGGAATCCTAAAAGCACAAGCGCGACTCACACTTGGTTGTTTTTTTTATAGCGGATTAAGGTCGAAGTTAATTATGAGTTTTTATGAACTTCAACCCGCGAAGTAACAAAATTGTTTTTTTTAATAAGTACGTCTTTGAAAAATTTCAATAGAGTATGAGGCAAAAGACGCAATATTTTGTCTATACCTACCTACTTATTTTTAAGCTTTTTATTGTTTCGATCTTAGATTTTCACTTAGGTTTTGATGTGTATTATTTCTAGGACTAAGTGAGATCACACATGAAGACGCATTGACAGAGCGGCAGACGACGGTCCGTCATTTGTGAAGGAAGGAGTTTTATGAAAACGCACGTAGAAGCACACACGGTGACGGATTGACGGTTTCATACAACATAATGCACATGATCAATTGTTCTTATATCGTGGCAGAGGGGAATTGCTACCACAAGGCTTGTCTTTATAATAAACGAGCGTTAACCCGCGACTTCGTCCGCACAAATTATATAACAGATTTTAAGTCAGATCATAAGCTATCAAACAAACAAAAATTCATCAAAATCGGTTCAGTAGTTTTTGTGTGATACTCGTTCAAACAAACAAACACCCAAACAAACACACAAACAAACAAATAGACAAAAAATTAAAAAAATTGGTGAAATGGAATCAGGGACACCTAAAAACCATATCGTAACTATTTTTTTGTTAATATCTTCAATGTACAGACAAACTTCCTGTTACAGTTTTATAATAGTACCTATAGATAACCCGCGACTTTGTCCGCACAAATTATATACCAGATTTTAAGTCAGATCATTAGTCAAAATCCAAAAATTGCTGATATGAAATCGGGGACACCTAAAAACCATATCGTAACTTTTTTTTGTTAATATCTTCAATGTCACACACTTCTGTTACAGTTTTATAATAGTATAGATAGTCAAAGTCAGTTTCATATGGAATAATTATTTATTTAAAGGAATAAAATAGTAAAAGCACAAATAAAACTTACCCTAAACTTAAACCATTCTAAACATTCTAAACTACAAATTTAACTAATCCTATTTAGTCGAAAAGCCCGCCCCAGGTCATACCTGGCCCGAAGGTGCCCATAATGCTGGCTGCATTTCCGCGTTGAATCGCTAATGATATGCGTTGGGCTAGGTATGACCCGGCACGAGGACCGTTACCCGCATCCCGTAAACGTTTGCCCAGGTTCCTCATATTATACAACATGTCACAATATAAAAGATATTATTAATCTAAACGCTATTAATATAATGTTTGCGGTAACTTCCTTAATAACATAACACCATTATAATAACAGTTGCTAAACATCAAATCAACAAAATGTCTTAATAAAATTACAAAACACCTAGACAATGCGTGAATAATGTAAAATAATTTGATATCATTTCAACAAATTTCTTTACATTATTAAAACCATTAAACAAATGTTCACAAATAAAATAGAACAATCTATGAAGTAACACTAATTCGGCTTACTTTCGAATGCAAAGGTTAATGCCTCACAAAATGCATGTTATGTTATTTGTATTATGTTATGTTCCTTCATCATCACTAACTTAGGGCCTTGTCACAAGACAACAATCGTTAACAATTTCTTTGAGATTTTTTAGCGATATTTAAGTGTGGGGATAACATTTATTCATATACACGTGTTGCCTAACATCAATTGATGGCGCGGTAGCTCAGTTGGTAGTGAACCTGCCTGCTGTGCCGAGGGCAACCCGGGTTCGGGTGTCTCTTACGGGATTCGAACCCGGGTTGCTCTCGGAATATGAATATTTGTAAGCCGAGTCATGGATGTTTGTATCTACACAGGGTGTTACAAAAATACAAATAAACATTTAAGGGGGTGGTTAAGACCATTAAACTGAACCACTTTTACTATGAACCAATAACGAAATCGCGAAAAAAAAATCTGATGTTTCATCATCATCATCATCATATCAGCCGAGTTCCACTGCTGGACATAGGCCTCCCCCAAAATGGGGAGATTTTCCATAATCGCCATGATGCGGTGCGTTTGTGATGTTCCATAGTCCATACTAAACTACAGATCTAATCGAGCTAAATGTATGCAACAAAAGGTTTTTTTTTCTGCAATTTCGATTTTGGTCCCATAGTGAAAGTTGTTCAGTTTGATGGTCTCAACAACCCCCTTAAAAGTTTGAAATGTTTATTTTTACTTTTGCAAAGGCTAGATTCTAGTACTTACTACTAGTGATCGTTTGAAATCTTGTGTGACTTTGTAAAATATATAAAATATTTTTTAAACACAGAGCAGACCCTCGTAAGTACAGTGGAGTCGATAAAGACGCCAAACTCTATAGAGTAGATTTTATGTCACTTTCGACTATGAATTAGGATATGTGACATTCAAAAATAGCACTCCTGATTATTTTACCTACTTACTTAGTTTTATATCCCAAGGATTGAATCATTTATTTTTAATAGAAAGATATTTTTAAACCATAAGAAAAGATTCGTAAACAATATTTTTTGCCCATAAAAATAATGTAGAAGCATCAATATTTTACGAAAAAACCCGTCGCGTTGAAGTCTTTTCTAAGCAAAACGATTCCTACGAGGCATTGACCAAGAATTTCTCTCTGCGCTACGAAGCAAAGAATATAATACTACTCCCTAGGCGATATTTTATATTGCAGCAACAAGTATTTAGACTTAATCTCAGAGGAAGGATCTCTTTAAAAAAAAACAAATTAAAAATTAAAAATTATTTATTTCACATTATTCATCCATATTGTGTTAGCAACAATTGTCTTATAACTACGTTAGTTTAAAAATAAATAAATACATTCATTAATACATTCATTAAATGAATTACAATAACAATATTACATTAAATTGCATTACCTACTGGACAAAGGGTGATGAGCTGGCATGCAGTAGCATCCACCTCGACATCATGGGTGAGTCCCACCGCTCAGCCAACACGCTGGATGCTATTAGTACTGCCCCAGAGGCGATTTAGCAGCGAGGTGCTCCGCTTTCTAATGATGGCGTAGAAGTCACATATATGCGCCTGCGTGAACATTGTCGATGCGCTACAAAACCGCGGCAGCTCCAGCAGCATCCTAAGCGCATTGTTGTACTGGACTCGCAGGGCGCTGTATGCTCGCTGAACTGCACGTGTACAACGACTGACTGTATGCTTTGAATAAAATTACTTTTACCTGTAAACAGGTAAAAGTAACTTTTTTATTCTTCATTGTAAACTGTTGGCTCGTAGATTTGCACGCTGTACTTTAGTACAATCATACAACATGTTACATCGTACAGACAACGCCCTGCGTTCCCTCTCGACGTCCTCACTGTCACATAGGTCATCTGTGACCCAGTGGTCCAGATACTTGAACTGACTGATTGACCCTGTTTAGTGTCGCACCACACAGAGTGATAGGTGATGCAGATGAGTAGCTCTTGGTACCGGCTTTGAATATCATGTACTCACTCTTCTTAGGGTTGTATCTGAGCCCATGGGCCCCAGCATAAGACTCACAGATGCGAAGGAGTTTCTGCAGCTCCCCAACCGACGGGGTCAGCAGCACCATGTCGTCTGCGTAGCTAATGTTATTAATAGACACTCCACCAATAGAGCATCCGACATTAGCGCTGCTGAGCTCGCCGATCAGCTGATTCATGTACAGGTTGAATAGGCGAGGCGATGTCAACCCCCCCTGTCTCACACCGCACTCCAACCTGTAAACATCCGAGTGCACTCCCTCCCATCTCACACTGTTCTGCTGGAGTCTGTACCAAAACCTAAATATCGACACTATCTCGCTCGGGAGCTGTGTCTCACTTTGCAGCTTAATGCCAAAGCTTATCGTAATTTACTAAATCGAAGGTTTTTGAAAGATCTAAGTAACAAGCATACACAGAAGTTTTTCTAGCTGTGTAGTAGCTTTAAGGTATAATCTCTTTGGGCTTAATCATGTTTAAATATTATGTTGTCCCTGTCACAGTATTTCAGGAAGCTGGCATAGGTATATATTTAAAAAGACGGAGCAATCACTAAAATACGTTTAAGGTTAAATACATATTGGTAAAAAGCCCTCAAAATGGGATTCGAGTGAGTTATCCAAAAAATAAATTGACATAGGTACAAAATTGTGCGCTTTAATAAGATTAATTAATGAGATCAATGTGAATGTGCGTAGATTAATTTTTTTTAGATTAATTATTTTGTGAAGTATCGTATCGTAGCAATGTTTTTTACCACCCCAAGAGCGTCCCCTAGTGACGAAACCAGAGTTTGTCTGGCGCCTCGATACGATCATTTGCGATTGCATGTCTGATTGTAATACGATATGACTTGCTCTGACACAAAAAAAGAAGACCAATAGATATTATAAAAAAGAAAACAATAAAAAATATTTAAAAAAAAAAATTTTTTTTTAATTTTAATTTATTGGAAAACCAACAGCACTACATACTGATAATTAGTTCTGTAAATGTTCAATTTATTACGTAAAATAACTACATTACAATATTATTAATAAAGCGTTTTAGAAGATTACAAATTTTATAACCGGTGTTTCACATCTTCGTGGTAACTTTGTAATTAAAATAAAACATTTCACAAAAGCATATTACGTCTACGGTCGTGCTGTATAATATATACTATGTTATGTTTATAGTATACAGTGTTAGAAATAGCTTTTACTTAAGGAAGCTTCATGTCTACCCTTTGCCCTTTCGTGCTTACTTACCGTTTGTATACTGCACGGTTCTTATTAAGTATAATTAATTAGGTAACATCTGTAAACCTGGACTTATAATAGGCATAGATACGTTTTCGAGTAAAGTTGGAATGGCATCGCTCCTCCAGAATAGACGATCATAAAAGCATTTGATACTTGAGATTTTCATAATTCGTACCTGCTTAAATTTTTTTACTATTGTACAGGGTGTACTGAACAACTTTCCCTAAGAAACATATAGGAAATCATTGAATTATTATGTATAGAACAGACAACGCGCAACGCAAAAAAATCTATGCTCCGAGATGAGCAGTGCGGGTCGCGTGCTGGAGGCGTCGCGGTGCAGCACCCGCCCGACACGTGCTAAGTAAGTTAGAGTCTATCAGTTCAAACGAGGGTTACAAAAAAATTTATCTGGGTATCGCCTCTAGTAGATACCTCAATGCAGGAAATAGTAAAAAAAAAATTGGAATTCCCATACTACCATACTATATTCTATTCTAATGCAACTGTTTACCTAACCTAGAAATACTGACTGACCGTCAGTCATCCCGTGATCATGGCAGTTGTAACACTGCCGAAATATCGGGAACTCAATTATACCAAAACGCGGTAAGAATCCGATAAAATGTTTATTTCCAGATTAAATAACAACCGCGTAACTCTCAAACTGTTTACCTAACACCGTGTATAAACTAATTAGGATGACTTTTGGAAATTGTATGCAACTAAGCTCGACCATATTTTAAACATATTATGTACCTACACCTATTGCCTGTCATATTTTATTTAACAACTTTGATCACAAATTGGTTTCATTAGTTGGTGAAAAGTTAAAAACTGTAAGTTAAAAAATATGCATCATTCACGATATTTTCCTTCGTTGTTTGTTAGCAGTCGGTCGGTATTTTGCATCGACCGTACCTATGTATATTGTATCGAAGTACTGTCAGAATTACTTTTAGTAACTGATGTATGAAATTGTCGGCCAAGGATGAGAGAGAGTAACCCTGACGCAGAATGCTGTATTTCCTTATTCGTATGCGACAGGGGTGTTACCACGAAATTCGATTATGCATTTCGACAGTGCGTCTCGACAATCGTTGGGTCGTTGTCAAAATCCGTACCATGATGTAAGATCGTTTCGACACAGGTATCATCGAAGAGAGAGATGGGTATATTCGAAAGAAACATCACCATAGTCAAAATATAGAAAAATCATAGACTTTATTCGGAGGTGGGTCTTTTTTAGTGCACATTTTATAATTACTGATTTTTGAAAACGAATCGTTTATGATTATTTGGACTACTTTTTACAAATAATAACAACATTTTGATAATATCCAATCAAAATATACTTTACTATTGAACAACTTAGAGATTTTATGTTATTCGTGTAAAAAAGATGATATTTATTACAAATTGGTTGCATAGGATATGTAACCTTTGCCTTCCGCAAAAAAAAGTTTTGTGTCAGTCAATGTCAAAAAAAAAAAGAAAATTCGAAAATTCGAATAGTTTAAGAGGCAGTCAACCAAATCTAGCTAATGAAAAAATCAGATTTCATCCAATAGTCATGTTTACTATTAATATAAGCCAATATATTTTTTCGGCCTACTTATCGTGGTGGCTTACTTCCTACTCTGAGACGACAGTTAATACCCATCGAGCTAATGAACAAAATTATGCTAATCGGCTACTGGATATCCTTTCAAGTGGTGGACTGGTGGCCAACCAAAAAAGTTGGTAAAATTTTGGAGTACCTTTTAACCCATCGAGCTAATGGATGAAAATGTATGCTAAATCAAAGGTGAGGCTTCTACCCCTAGGGCCTAGGGAATCGGGCTAGGGGATACTGGTGGCCGAACCCGTAATATTGAAAGTAGAGGCCTAGGGGATTGCTTTGCCTTCAACCAGTTTTATCTGTCAAAGTAAGATCATGCGTTTCTTTGTTTATTCAAATAAAAACGCCCAACGCCCGGCTCGCGTGCAGTGGCGCGCTCCGCATTTCGGTCCGGCCCGCGAAAGATTTAATATCGAGCGCAAAAAAGGTTACCTAAACGTTCTCGGCTCACGTCAATAAAAGAATGAGAGGAGCTTTCTTCTCACTACTAGATTCTGGCGATAAAACGGATACTTTTAACATAAAAGATATCCACTGCTTGTTTTGTGCACTTTTTACATAATAGGATTGCAGACACACAACGTTGATTATCTTGTTTTTCCAGTTCAGACGTACATACTTAATCAATACGATAATACAGCCTGATAAGGGACAGCCTTCCACAGACTGAAACGGTGAACTCAGATCATCAAACTAAACAACTTTCACCATGGAGCATATCTCAGAAAACGCGAAAAAATCAGCTGCTTCATACATTTGAGTCGGGTAGGTGCAGCAGTTTTTTATGAAAAAGCAGATTTTCAGTTTGATGATCTGCGTTCACCGTTTCATGATAGGACATATAGACACTTTTTGTACCTAAATATATAAAACCGACTTTTTTATCACTACCTATTATATTATCGTGATCATCTACGGCCCACGACTTCGTTAACATGCTGAAGTTTAGACCGCGACTTTCCAAAGGTTGCCCATTCCTGATTTATCTGATATCGTACAGTATTACAATAACGATTAAATATGGTTTACAAGTATTTATTACCCAGTTGGTAATAAACTTGGTTACGAACCGACTTTGTTACGGCCTCCTAGTCTATTTTTCGATCGTCGATCCGGCGATATTGTCACGATAGTCGTTCGAATTTTTCGGATATTGGTACTCTAATGTAAAGTCGACGCTACAAGCATTCATCGAAGGAACCATCACCATAGACAAAATATAGAAAAATCATAGACTTTATTCGGAGGTGGGTTTTTTTAGTGCACATTTTATAATTACCTACCGTTTTATAATAAATAATCAAGTATGTACCTAATAACAATGGTTCGTAGGTTTAGCGCCGTATATTAGGTAATTTAGCGCCTTTTTAAATTTTAACAAAGCAAACAGTATTCAAGTTTGAATATACCTACTGTATTTTGTGTTTTGAGATTGAAATTCCTTTATGTGGTCATAACCATAGATATAGTAAGTATGGTCATAACATGTCCATACAGTGTTTGGGAGATTCGAATACCAACGCTTATCTGAAGTGCTCAATGAGTTGGATGGAAGTTTAATTATTAAATTATCTGGTGGCAAAAAAAAAAATCAAATTTTAGGGAGTAGTTATAGAAAGCTCTATGAAATTGAATGAATTTCTATGCAACGGCCTGAAGAAGGCGTCGCGACGCGGGCGCCCTTGGGGCGTGCGCTTAGAGCGCGCGTTCGCACGCGCACACAACGACCGCCTCTGTTTCTTTTAATAATCTCTCTAACTTAATGCCTTAGCCCAAAATACCCGAATTCAAAATGTCTTAAACTTGAAATACCAAATTTTCAAAATACCGAAAGTTTATAAATATACCAAATCTTTAAATTACCCGAACCCAAAAAACCTTATTTCCAAATATAAATGCCTGAAATAAATCATTTTAAATAATCAAAATTCAAAACATTCCAGGGCAAGTTTAGTATCGTTACACCTTCAATGTTTAACCATTTTCCTGGGAGCACTGTCTTGCGACACGAAACGATGCCGAATGGTAGCGGACCAGTGTGAACTGAAAAAACTAGAAATTTTAGTTTGTCCGACTTGGCTGCATGGCTTGTGTAAACTTTGCTTTACCGCAAAAAAAAGTGTGGCGTCGACATGTTTTTTCGTCTATGACCTATTGTGTCAGTTGTGGTCAAAGATAATGTAATTCACTACGTTATAGTTGTGACATAGCGTAAATATAAATAATAGTGAGAGTGCTCTCTGGTCGCAACAGGACAAATATTATGCGTGGGGTGCGGGGCGCGGGAGTAGCGCGTCTCGGCCCCCTCTGCCTGCGCGCGGTACCAATTCTGAACTTTGAGTATTGGTACGCGCCGGCATGGGCAGCAGTGTCAAATGCTATACTCGAGAGCGCGCACGTACCACAATGGTTCGCATTGTTTGTATTGTCATTGTCAAGGAATAAATATGGTATTGTGTACGGGTGTGATCCCACATCGTATAAAAATAAAGATTTGCTGAAACTAAAGTGGTTTGAAGCATTTTTACGCGATTTGAAACTTTGTTGTTTTTACTAGGGATACCGTTTAAAATTGCAGTTAATAAATAGGTAAGCTACGGTACTACTCAATTGCTTTTATACAAACATAATACATGTCATTAATTGAAAAATAATGTGTTTTTCTTATAAAACTTTGAATTAAAAACGTAAATAATAGTTCATAACAAAAATAAATACCTAGGTCCTAGGTAGGTATTAGGATCACTACCAATACCAATTAATAAAATAGAAAATATATACAACGTGTTAATGAATTAACGCAAAGCTAGAAAATAGTTTATTTAGAATCGAGAGCAGAATCGAATTATCATGGTTTCAACATAGGTAATTTTTTTCAATATATTAAATAATTTGTTGGTAAAATTTAAAATTTACTGAATCCGATGTCGATTCACCGCACGGGCACACTCACCCTACTCACTACCAAAACAAGCTTCTTAAAATGTATCCATGAGTACGTTAGCGCTTTCATTCATTGCTGAAATGATAACAAAACATTTTTGCGTGAAAACTTATTGTAATTATTTTATCAATATAATTATTTTGTTATAAATCTGTTGGGGTGTATAAGGTTAATTCATTAACACGTTGTACCTATAGCTAAATTTTTATTTATTTTTAATGTACCTACTTACCTTCTTTTATTTGCCTTAAATGATAAGATTTTTTTAAATTAATTATTTTTCTAAATCTTTAATTTCCTTCAACTTTGTCGCACTATTCAGTAAGAGAAAACATTTATTTATTTACAACAGATAGGATAAAATAGTGACATTAAAACAATATAATTATTTCATATTGATTGTCTTATATTTCATTTCATTTCCTCAAACGTAATTGTAATTGTACCAACCCTTAGCATGACCGCCATCTTACCCTATTCGCCGGCCTGTCGGTCGCGTGGTTTCTTGGAAGCGCGCTTACTATTATTGTTATGTATACTTTGGTTGTGGTGTCCAAAGAGAATATAACCACTACGTGTGGTGTCAGTCATTGTCATCAATTGTTATTGACCAAGAATTTTTAGCTCTTTCCACTGATCTCGAAAAGTAGTTGCAGAGAATATAACTAACTCTATAGAAGTTTGCATCCAATGGTGATTCTTATCTGATGTTGAAGTTGGAAACCACAGGATCTTCTCAGAAATCACCACGTAATCACCCCTCAAATTTGGGCTCTATAGATTGGCCTCGATGAATAGTGGTTGATGGTGGATGGCCAACACAGGATCTTCATCTCCACAGTGCCTAGTCAACCTAGACCCATCAAGTTTGACCTCGTTAGACTGATCTTCGGTCGGCTTACAGATAATGATTACGGTGAAACCTATATAACAAATAATTGTACCTAATCAACAATTTTCCTGCCCTTCGCCGTGGGGACCCTAGGTTGCTGGGGTCCTGAGGGGAAAATGTTCCTCAAATGCCTCTCAAAGCGCCTATTCGAGGCTACAGGCGACAGGAGGGCTGGCAGCTATTTTGGGCAAAGGATCAGCCTTGCGATCCAAAGAGGCAACGCTGCCAGCCTACTAAGCACTCTGCCCCGAGTAGGGGCTTTAGAGTACATTTTTTACCTTTAAGTAGCCTAGGTGTTTTTCTTTTTTCTGTTGTTCTATTATGTTAGTTAAGTCATATTCATATTAATATTGTTGCTTATAATAAATTAAATATTATCAACTATTTCAATGTAATATTTTATTTTAAACCTACTATATAAACGCTTTTATTGGTCTTTGCTTGGTGATTTTTCCAACCTTAATTATTTTGTTTTATTTGTTACGAGCTTTTGACGCGCGACTTCGTCCGCGTAGCTTTAAGTGTTGATTTTCGAAAAATCCTTTCTTAGTGAATCCCTACATCCCTCTAGCTTGATAATTTAATATTCCAAATTTCAGGTTTCTATATCTTCAGTGGTTTGGGCTGTGCGTTGTTAGTCAGTCAGTCACGGAAATCTTTTATAAGTTACGAGCGTTAACCCGCGACTTTGTCCGCATAAATTATTAATCAGATTTTAAGTCAGACAATAAGCAATCAAACATAAAAAGTTTCATCAAAATCAGTTCAGTAGTTTTTGCGTGATGCTCGTTCAAACAAACAAACACCCAAACAAACACACAAACAAACACACAGACAGACAAAAAATCCAAAAATTGGTGAAATGGAATCAGGGACACCTAAAAACCATATCATAACTTTTTTTTGTTAATATCTTCAATGTACAGACAAACTTTCTGCTACAGTTTTATAATAGTCTAGATATATGACTGTTTTCTATAGTAGGGGAGAGTCGACTATATCGTACCACTTTATAGGTTCCCGCATCCCCCCTTCAAAGCAAAGAAAGTTAGAAATGTGTAATAGTGGCTAAATGTTAGACTTGGTTACTTGGTACAACATACTAAAAACTTAGCTATCTATCCTGCGATCAAATATAGTATCTATCTATATATTTTCCGGTCCAAAATCTATTTTCCTCGAAGGTCTTCCACCGATACAATTTAGCCGACCAGTTTACTAAATTGTGCCACTGATGGTACTTAAATTGTACCACTCACTATAATATGTCTTTAATTACACGGTTAACATCGTAAATGAAACAAAAATAGGACAAAATTATTATATATTAATATTATTGCTATCAATTTTCAATGTTAATTATACTTAGTTCAGAAAAAAAGATTTCCAACCACAATTAACTCTTGCTTGAGAGTCACAATCAAATAATAAATAAAAAAAATACCACATATTATTATTTAAATCGTAGGCTGAAATAGCTCTTCGGAGGTCTTCTTCAGAGGACCTTCATTGATACCTAATGTTTTTTTTATTTCTTTTGATTTCTGTCTAAATATAATATAATATTACTACTAGCCGGTACAAGTCCAATTTAGCGAACTTGTTCAGTATCGTGAATCACCCCTTAAAGTAATGCAACTGTTTACCCTAACACCATGTATTATTCGTGAGCATGTGCATCAAATAGTAATTTAATAAATAAGCATGTGAGCCTCTTCTAGTTATTTTATATTAACTCTATACTATGTTCGAAACGTAAAAAAAACTTTGTTGTGTAAGGATAGTTCTGATTAAAGGCGTAAGGACATGGATTTTGAATACAACCCCCTTTGAAGTCTATCACATGCATGCTTTCTACAATTATACCTACTTAAAATTGTTCTTCATCTATCTCGTCTATAATAGTAAATTCTATTACTGAAAATGAAAACTTCTAAAGTGTTCGTTTCAAGTATTTACTTGAAGTTTTCAAATAAATCGAATTATGTTATCAATGTAATCAATTTCCTTCATATTTATACTAATTATTAATTTATGATATCCAGGAATTGAGACAGATAGTTTTTAAGCACAAAATAAAGGCACTTGAACAGGAAAGTATGCTGGCATGTTCTCTTCTTAATCTGGAAAAAATAATATTGCCTATGTTATGTTATCTAACTAGGGAAGATTTTGATTCATAACTTAAATTCTATACAGCCAGATTAGCTATTTTTTAGACAAATTGGCCATAACTACAAAACTGGTAGGTGTGAGTCAATGACGAGCACTGAGGGTGGCGAATAGGGGAGAAACTGTATTTTTGCAACTTGCGGGTATAAGGGTGCCTTTCCACCAGAGCTGAGCGAGGAAACTTAGCTATAAGCATGGAAAAATCCATCAAGAGCTTTGCTCCAATTTCTTAGCCTCGTACAGCGCAGCTCTTATGGAAAAGGGATAATTTTTTACATACAATGCGAGTTAGAGATGTGTGCTCGGGATACGAGTGAGGGATACGAGCGCAATAGGTATGCGAACGAACGATATATGCGATGGATGTTTGCGAGGTATGTAAACGTATTATCAGCATCCTCATATAGCATAAAGGTCAGTTTCCGCGCACAGCTTAGTTCGTTTCGTAGCTTCGCTACGCACCCCGCATAGCTCTGGTGGAAAGGCATCCGAAATGCGGTTTCAATTCACCTTTGTTTCAAAACCCCTATTCAGCGATGGAGTCTGGAGTATAGCTTAGGATATTTGATTCGACTAGAAATGGTATTTTGAAATAAAATTCTCATCTAAGAAAAATGTCAGAAAATTCACTGCACTTGCATTGCACTTCACAGAGAGAATGTCACACCACGTTATAAGAGTCTTAACTTCCATACTAAAAAACTGGTAGTCGTGACCGATTAATGGCGTCGGTGCACGTTTCATATAATTTTTTTTGTTAGACAGTTGTGCGAGCCTGGTACTTCACTTAAAATATTTATTATTTCGTGATTATTTCACGAAAATTACCCACACATTGACAAAAAGAGACCTCTTGACTTGTCGTGGATTTGACGTTCAATTTTTCGGAAAATTGACAGTTTTATGCAGTTTTACATCTATCAAATTCAATTTATCGAGCACTGACAGTTTGTATTAGAGTACGGTTCGATCGACAAGTGTCAAACTAGTTTCGTCGATTCAATGTACGAAAATTAACGAACACGTCCTCGGCAGTTTTCGCTATATCGAAAATCAAAAGTCCATGATCCTGGAGTAACTTTACCCCCTGCGAACTTTTTACTTAGGTACTTATATTTGATTAACTAACATGGTCTAGAAAAACTAGGTTTTCAGAAATAGGAATCTCATCTCGGTAAAATTTCAAATACTACTTTTCTCACACATTTGTTTTGGCTATGAATTATACCTACATATTGAAGGTCATGTAAAAATTGTTTTCCTGTTGATTATTTATAATTATAATATAGGTACCCTCATTGTTAAACCAATTTATTGTATACTTACCAAATTAAAGCTAAGCATAACATATACACGAAAAAAATTGATAACTAAATAAAAAAAATTGCATAAAGATGGTCGCTACACAGAATTACCACTATATTTTTAGTCGTACAAATGAAGAAAATTGACAAAAAACTAATAGACTATTTTATATGCCTTTTCACTTCTAGCTTTTTTCTGGTTTTAATACAAGTAAAAAAAATTAGAGGCTCATAAAAAAGTGGCAACTCAATTTTTAAGGATCTATTGTACGAAATTTCCAATGGTATTATGTATCATTGCCTAAACATGAAGGTGTTGAAAACTTGCAGCGGGATCTTAGTGTATAACTTTGTCGAAGAAATGTCCGTTTAACATATGTCAAACTCAATTTATCGAGCACTGACAGTGTGTATCAGAGTACCGACAAAATCGACAAGTGTCAAAACTGATATCGGTCGTCCGCAATTGCGAATTAAAAGTGATTATAGTACCAAATTCAACGAAAAACGGCACGCAATATCGACGATCGAATTTCGTGGTAACACCCCAGTATGAATGTTAGTGGTTTTCGTTACAGATGGTGTTGTAGTTCAGCGTGAAATATTTGGGGAAAGCGGTGGGGTTTTTAACATTCTTTAGGTTAAAATAATTTTATAGGTTTTTATTGTAGTAGTTGCTTATGTGGATGGAGAGGGCTATACTCGCAGTTTCCCTGCATGATCGAATCAGAAATGAAGAGATCCGCAGAAGAACCAGAGTAACTGACATAGCCCAAAGAATTGCTAAATTAAAGTGGCAGTGGGCGGGGCACATTGCTCGCAGAACCGATTGCCGATGGGACCGAAAAGTTCTCGAGTGGCGACCGTGTACCGGAAAGCGCAGCGTGGGTAGGCCCCCCATACGGTGGAACCCGTTGGATGAGGGCAGCGCAGGACCGGTCGTTATGGCGATCCTTGGGGGAGGCCTATGTCCAGCAGTGGACGTCCATCGGCTGAGATGATGAT
Source organism: Agonopterix arenella (assembly GCA_927399405.1). NCBI lineage: Eukaryota > Metazoa > Arthropoda > Insecta > Lepidoptera > Depressariidae > Agonopterix > Agonopterix arenella. The sequence continues at coordinate 14,318,190 of OV656708.1, read as the reverse complement.
GAGTTGCATATGTCTATTGACGTAAAGATAATTTGAGCGGCGCAACGAGGCCGAATTTTTCTTCAAAATTATAATAAATCTTATAATAAATATACCTAATATTAGGTATTAGCACGCCCATTTCAAGGTTGTTAAGAGCAGTTCATCTAAAATTTATCTTAACTTTGTCTGTCAATAAACAAATCATACTTGAAATAGGCAATAGAAAATGTTTAACTTTTATAAATAAATATAATAATAAATATATAAATATTTTGGACAATATCACACAAATTATCTAGTCCCATTTAAAGTACCAGAATCTAGCCTGGACTTGTATTATGATGACTAGACAACGATAGTGAATACAATATATAATTACAAACATCTATGACTCTGGTACAAATCTTCATATTCATCATATACCTTACGGGATTTGAACCCGCGACTCTCGGCACAGCGGGCAGGTTCAGTACCGACCGTGCTACCTGGCCGTCATTATGATTTTATTCTTTTTATTTTAAGTATTTTAATTTTTACCTATTCTTTTGTTTGATATTGTAAATTTTATAAACGATCATGCTATGAATGGACATTTTATGTAAAATATTTATGTAAGAATGTAGTCACATTCTTTCACTATTTTACCGTTAACCTTCAAATTGGCAAGTATTTTTGTCAAATTAACAAAACGCCATCTATAGATTTTTATGTTTATTTAAAGCTACACTAATAAAATGTTCAGTTATCGATCATTACCAAGCGTGCCAAAAAAGACGATAATTCAACGAATGCAGGAAGAAGTCAATTAAAATGCATTTCAACGAGATTATAAACATCGAAAGGAGATAAACGGGGTCTTGCTTGATGTATGTTTTACCACTTACGTCACATAAGATAATCACTTAGGCCATTATATCACCATGTTGTTTATGGTCCGGTTTTAGTATAAGCTGGAAAATTCTATCTTTTTTGCTAACTCTAAAAGTGTATTTTAAATAGACCTACTATTTAAAATACACTTTTAGAGTTAGCAAAAAAGATACAATATCACATTAAAATGTTTTCAATGTTATCTTTTCTAAATCAATAACTGGTAAGGTTTTGGTTGTAGAAAAGAAGCGGCAAGAAATAAACTCTACAGTCTACAACAGAAACACATCTTTTTTATTACCTACCTCTTCAGGATTTTAGTTTTGCTTTTTTGATTTTTTTTCGACCTAGGCGTATACATGCATGGTGAAATTGGTATCATTAGCATCTTTTTAAACTAAGAGTCTTCAACCCATCAAACTGAACAACTTTTAATAATGTAGTAAACCGATAGGAGCAAAAAAAAAATTGCTGTTGCATAAATTTTAGTCGAGTAGGCCCATTTTAATATGGAACAGCAGATTTTTTTGCTCCGTTTTGTATGAAGCGCCATACGAATTATAATAAAGGCAGGGCCACACAGAGTGCAGCTGCAGAACGGGTGCAGGCTGGCTGCAGACCGGCAGTAGTTATAAACTATGGAATTATATGCGAGGTGTCACACTGCGGCTACCGTTCCGCAGCTGTTCCGCAGCCGCGCCGGACTGCATTCAGTGTGACACCCCGCATATAATTCCATAGTTTACAACTTCTGCTGGCCTGCAGCCGTTCTGCACCCGTTCTGCAGCTGGACTCTGTGTGGCCCAGCCTTAGTCCTCTTAAAATGGTCTTCAGAACTACTGTGAAATATCATCGCTATGCTGCTAACAATGTAGTAGAACAACGATTTATTATTACCTACCTAGTTAAAGTTAGTACCCATGATGAAACATGCACTAAAACAGATGATTAATATAGCAATGGCTCAGTACGACTAGCATGAGACCAGTGACGAAGGTAGATAACAAAAAAGACTGTGCTAAAGTCTTCATTTTGATTAAATAAGTTGCAGGTTCCAAGAAATTTGATATAAAACTCAATATCAAAATAATATCAAAAGTTCAAAAGTAGGTACATAGATAAAGATGAAGAGAAATCGGTTGTATTGTAATTTAGTTTATTTTGCTTTCTGAAGTACTATTATGGTTATTATCAATGAAAAAAGTCATTGGTTATTATGATTTACGGTTTGATAACAGTGCGTGTACAAACGAACAGACGGATCGGTTGGTGACGACCCGGTGTTGTAGTTACCATGCACGCCAAACTGCCAAGAAAGGTCCTGATGGGTTCGAATCCCAATTCGGCCATAGATGTTGCCATGTAAAAGCCTAAACTTACGTTTGGGATCATTACAATCTAAAGGGTGAAATTGATATCATTGGCACCGTTTTAAACTAAGAATCTACCCATCAAACTGAACAACTTTTACTATGGAAGCAAACCGACTGTAGCAAAAATAAAATCTGCTGTTTCATACTCAACTTCTATGCCTATTTGCCTACTCGACTCAAATGTATGAAATAGCTCTTCTTTTTTGCTACGTCGTTTGCTCCCATAGTAGCTCGTTAGCTCCCGGTGAGGGTACGGGAACTGGAGAGCAGGTCTACATACTTCAAGGCCTTCAAGCTCCGAGTCCCCGTCGCTCACCGGAAGACGTTCCTGCTCCCCGAAGTGTGGCCTACAGGAGTCGTGTTTAGACGCTTCAGGGAAGCGAGGACAATACACCCTAGGGAGTGATAAATGTTAATTAAGATATATTTTTATGTATTTTAGGTTAAGGTATTTATAATATGGGCCCGTGATAATTTTACATTGTACTGTTAGCACAGCACACACACAGCACAGTCTGTAGTGACCCTGCCTGCTGTGCCGAGGGTCGCGGATTCGAATCCCGTAAGGGACAAATATTTATATGATGAATATGAATATTTGTACCCGAGTCATGGATGTTTGTATGTACATATGTATTCTATATCGTTGTCTAGTCATCATAATACAAGTCCAGGTACTATAAATGTGACTAGATAATTTGTGTGACAATGTCCAAGATATTTATTTATTTATTTACTGTTGCCTGATTCAAATAAATATATAAAAAAATAAATAGTAAAATTTGCTCAGTTGGATGGGTTGACTCTTAGTTTTAAAGGATCCCAATTTCACTATAATGCCTGTGATCGTTATTCGTCAATTATTTACTTTATTTTCGTGTTGATATCATAGACCTGGAATTCTTGGAATTCTTGTCAAAATAGAAAAACACAAGAGCAAATCTTAAATCTTTTTCGTTTACGTAGGTCGTGTATGTTCGTCTTACTGGATAGGATCGTCTTGCCCTACATGGCGAGGTCAATACCTGAGCTAACCATCTCAGAAATAGTGAAAGGACGTCGACCATCAGCTTCTTAGGTAATAACTTAGACTGTTAATTTTACTGCTAACTGCGTTGAGTGATAAATATATCATTATCTTGAGTCTATCATTAGGTACGATGGTTATTTAGTCCCAATTGAAGTTTCTGAGTAGATTTTCTTTCTTGTGTTCTGCTTATTTTTTTATTGTCTATTCAAATTTCATACTAAAATAATCCAATGTAGCCTTGAGTACATTACATATAGTTTTATCGGGAACTTAACTAACAGTTTAAAAATAAATAAAGAAAAAAATAAACGTCGGTCACGTAGGTTATTATGACACGTAGTAAGTTCCTTCACTCTTTTATAAACTAGACAGGTTGGACGACTATGTCTATCGGAGGCAGGGTCAGTGTGTTTTATTCGGCTGTGTCTTCGCTCGCTATATGTGTCTACCCTCAATATTTTGGTATTGCATGTGTTTCGGTGGATGTTGTGCTGGGTTTTTGTGAGTTATGTTTTTATGTTTCTATATCTATTTTGATATTGAAGTGAATTGTTAGTTAACCTTGTGGCATAATGTTTTCATTCTGTATGCTAATGCACTAGTTATTCTATTATAACCTGTATTTCTCACTACAAGTGAATTGTATTCTTTTTTGAGAAATAAATGTCTTTAACCTTATGACATATTTTTGAATCGTTTTTGTAGTATAATGCATTTGTTGGAGTAGTAGTTACGACGTAGTTAAGGTCAGGTATCCCTAGCGCAAGCGTCTCTTTTTTACATGCAAACATTTGCAATTAGCCATCCCGCTTCAATTGAAAGCAGGATCGAAAAAATCTAAATAAAGGAAAATAAAATCTCTATAAAATTGATAGTTGTTCCAAAAGCCAAAGATGAATGTTGCCATCAACTTCTAGGTTGTTATGTAGTGTAGGTATGTTGGGTAGACATATGTTGCAATTTAGTATAGGTATTGTAGCTTAGGAGCAGGTACGACTTTTTTGGCCTAGCGTTTTTGTACGGAATATGTCAAAACAAAATGACAGTTCTTATTCTATGAAATCTTAGGCTCGGCGTAAACGAGCCACCGGCCACAGCCACCGACCGGTCGGCGTTCAGCGACAAGCAGTTCACACGTTTCTTAATACATTTTTCCGGTGGCTGCCACTCGCTACAGCATAGTCCGCGACCGCGACAGCCACCGGTGTCTCTGGCTCGTTTGCACCGAGCCTTACAGCTTTTGGAGTAGGTACTAGGTATTATCTATTCTGTGATTTAACATTCAATTTATTCTTAGTTTTAGGTGCTTCAGATGATAGAGACGCATATTATCGTCTACTTAAATGATAAAGCACAAAAATTCCTAAAAGAAATGATCAGTTTATAATAGCTGAATAACATAGTAATAAAGTTGCTTCATTTTCTTTTAAATTATAGAATAACCAGTCATTCAATGACATAAGAAATCACATAAAATAAATTGAAAAGAAAGTGAAATAATTCACATTCAAGGCGTCACGTAGAGAAGATGCTTCTTCCATAGAAACATTTACATTTTTAAACACTGATTGGAGAACTTTAATAGTTTCTTACAAAGCTGCATTTCGATTAGTGATATTTTTTATTTTGTAGGCAGGTAATAGAGTTTGCAATTCTATGGCAAATTGTCAATCCCGGTTTCGGTCGGACCACAGAAACGCAATCCGAAAATGTTTAATTAACTTGTAAAGTTATTTAGGTACTTTGTTGATCCTGGCTTACAGGAGTTACAGCGGTGCCGGTGGGAATGTGTGGTGGGCCTATGCCCGATTTAAAAAATTTAGGTACTTTCGGAGATTCTTGGGACCCCTGGCTCCACAGTTACTCCAACTTCCTTCATCGCCAGAGTAACAACTGGAGTCGCCGGGAACTCGAGGCCTTGATATGAGATTAATAGACACGCAATGGGCGCCTAATGATGGTAGTGGAAAAGAGGTCGAGGCAGACTCCGGAACAGGTGGAGGGATACCGCACTGGATAGAGATATGTGGAAGAGTTTAGGGGAAACCCTCTTTTAACCTTCTTCATCCCACTGCTGGTTGCTCAGCTAATATGGACTGTTTTAGGGATAAAAGGGTGGTATAGACTAGATAGATAGATAAACAAACAATAGATTAGACTACCAAACTGAACAAATATCCACCGCACCACCACTATCCGTCTGTTATACCACAGCATAACTATTTATTTATTTTATTTAACACTTTATTGTACACATAACATTACAGAAAAAACAATTAAAGTAGACATGTACAAAGGGCGAGCTTATCTCTAAAGAGATCTCTTCCAGCAAACCTGCAACTGAGACAGTTCTGAAGTTTGAGGCAGACAAAATATGTACAGCACAAATGATAAAAACTGGATACTTGTATGTATACGGATATGAGATCGACAAGGTTTGTCAGGAGGGCGGGAGAAGGAGAAACGATCACGGAGATAGCTAGGGGCGGAAGGATTGTGAAGGATTTTGTGGAGGAGACAGAGGATATGGACATCACGACGCTTGCGAATAGGGAGCCACTTTAACTGCGCCCTGTACTCGGACACGTGGTCATACTTCCGTAAGCCAAAAATGAAGCGTATGGCTAGGTTTTGGAGTCGTTCCAGTTTGTTGATCAACTCCTCAGTGGCATAGAGATAACAAACATCTGCGTAGTCAATAATAGGGAGGATTAAGGATTGGGCTAGGGAGATTTTTGTTTTGAAAGGTAGGAAATTTTATGTTATATTTACACCCTGATTACCGCGACTGCAAACCCTAGCGACAGATGTTTGTATGTGATTTTTCGAACAACATTCAAACAAAAACATCAAATAACATTCCGACGTGTACAAGATTTTCAATTACATAATAATCGAGAGGCGATGATAGGTCGTAGTATATCGTTTTAAATGTAACTCGATATAGAATAAAGTTTGTTCTTTTATTGTATTGTACAGATAGTACAATAAGTTAGAAATTATACTTACGATGATTGCTCCAATTATCATCATTCTTCTTCTTATCGTGTCGACTTCAAATTCAGAACAAAGTCGCTAAATATTAGCTTGCCAGAATCGAGCAACCGATACTGCACCGTCGCTAGCGGTCATGAGCTGCTCCTGCTTGCAGGTGAGATGGGCCATCGTTTGTGGAACTCCACACAAGCAAGTCAAATTTTGCGCATCCGAGAATCCCCACCTGACCATGTTGTCCTTACTGCGACCGCCCTGGGTTCGAAGTCGGTTTAAAGACTTCCAGGTCGCCCAAGGCAAGTAAAGTCCAGGCGGGAGGCTCTTAGACGGCGATACAAATGGAGTTGGGAGGGACACTTTTATCATCATCATCATAACATAACATAACATAAATATTCTTTATTTGCACACCAAAATATACAGTAACAAAAACGAATAAAAAGAACGTAAGAGTACAAATGGCGGTCTTATCACTAAAAGCGATTTCTTCCAGACAACCATGGGATGGACGAACTCTTAAGTAAAAAAACTTCATCACGTGTTTTATATGAAAACGAGCGTTAACCCGCGACTTTGTCCGCACAAATTATATACCCGATTTTAAGTCAGACAATAAGCTATCAAACAAAAAAAAATTCATCAAAATCGGTTCAGCAGTTTTTGCGCGATGCTCGTTCAAACAAACAAACAAACAAACAGACCAATAATTTGATTTTTAGTCTGTGTGTGTCTGTCCAGGGATACCTAAAAACCATATCGTAACTTTTTTTTGTTAATATCTTCAATATACAGACAAACTTCCTGCTACAGTTTTATAATAGTTTAAATTATTACGATACTTAAATATTTTCGATAGGAACTAGGATGAAGAAGAATATTTTATACAGGGTGTAAGTGACAGCCTAGCAAATACTGAAACGGTGAACTCGGACCATCCAACTGAACAACTTTCACTATGGAGCCTACGAGAATGCGCGAAAAAAATCAGCTGTCCCATACATTTAAGTCAGGTACAGAGCAGTTTTGTATGGGACAGCTGATTTTTTTTTACGTTTCCTGAGGTAGGATCGATAGTGAAAGTTATTCAGTTTGATGATCTGAGTTCACCGTTTCAGTATTTACACCCTGTATACTGCTACATTTTTAAGTATTGATAAATTCATATTAGGGTGTTTCATCTCTATTTTTGTTGCTGCTTAGTTTTTGGTGTAAAATAAAGTAGGTAAGTAGGTAGGTACTTACATTTTGATTTGATTAAGTAATTAATAAAAAGCAAGCGTAAGCATTAAAATAATAAGGATGATGATGTATCAATATGTTTTTCTTTGTAAACAAGTAAAGAGTAAGACATCATCTCAGCCCATGGACTTCCACTGCTGGACATAGGCCTCCCTCAAGGATCGCCATAACGATCCATCTTCGCACCCCCTACCCCGCCGTTACCTTGGCCGCTACCGTAGCTAGGAATAGCGGGGCCCGGCCGTAAGAGTAAGTATTTGATTTCATTTTCATCTGCGAGGGACAAGACGCAGGCTGGGTTTCCACCCTTATGTTGTTGACATACCAGCAATTCGCACTAAGAAGTTTGCTTCTTCTTTTATAATGCGTACGGCTAAAGAGTGGAACGTACTGCCTGCGGACCTGTTCCCTGAGCAATACAACTTGGACCTCTTCAAGGCGAGAGTGAATAGGCACATTTCTAGGTAAGCATGCTACATCTTCGGCCTCATCGTCACTTAACATCAGGTGAGATCGGGGTCAAATGCTTACCTATCAGACATAAAAAAAAAAAAAAAAAAATGATTTCTCTGAAGAAATCTTGATTCTTGGATGTTTTGTTTTGGTGTGCAAACAGCCCGTCTTCCATTCTTCACTTATGCTTTTTAGTTGGACATATACCTAGGCACATAATGCGTTATAGATGATGTATTCGATAACGCAATAATCATTATCTGCAACCATTATACAATAAAAATAAAATTGAAAGTAAAGATGTGCTATGTTCGAAGTTAGACTCCAACTTAACATATATACTTATAAGTAATAGCGGTGCCATTCTAAAAAGTGATCGTCTTGGCCCTTCCAATTCACGGGTACTTGATAGCGATCTGTCTGTACATCACATATAGATACTCTATCTGTGCATCTGTTCATTAAATGAATAGATTAATAAAAAGATAAGTAGGTAATTTTAAGGTAATTTGAAGTTCCCATATTGCACAAGGAAATCATTTAGAAAGTCAAATAATTACGAATCATAGTTATTTTATTTATTTACATTCACATAATCAAATATCATTAAATTCAAAAGAAGATGTAGGTCAAGCAAGGAATATGATAAAAAAAGTACCTGTGGCCTAAAGCAACTCATAAAGTATGTAGGTAACGTATTTGAGTTTACACCCTGTATACAGGCCCTGTGCCCGGACTTTCGATTTTCGATATATCGCGACCGTTTCGGTCCGAACTTCATTGTAATAAAGTTGACATTGGAATGAAAACGTTCACTCAATTGCGAAGTTCGAATGTCCGGGTAGAGGCCCAGGGTCTTTTTATTCTATGGTCCTTCTTAATATAGACACACTTTTTTAAGGGGATGATCAGACCATCAAACTGAACAACTATCTCTATGGGACCAACATCAAAGACGCGAAAAAAAAATCAGCTCTTCCATATAAAATTGCAAACCGGCTTGAGACCGACACCTGTTTTTTTTCACGATTTCGATGTTGCTCCCATCCCATAGAGAAAGATGATCAGTATGATGGTCTGATCACCCCCTTAAAAAAGTGTCACCACAAGGACCCTGTATGTATCGCGTTAGCTTTACTAACAATAACGTCACTCGAGCTTGACGAATAGAATGAGGGTTTCTGGCACATCTAAGAGCGTATTAAATTAGAAATCCTATTGCAGTACGTCACCCTCTGAGACCTATTGAAGCAGAATTTACGCGTCTTTACCGTTCAGGAGTGCGATTTTTGAATCTCATGCGCTGAGCTCAGCCACAGGCTCAGCAGTTGAAAATGTCAAAATAACTATGGAGATATGCATCTTTCTACTGCTGATTTGACTTTCAAAAATCATACTTCAAGAGTACGATTTTTGAAAGTCAAATCAGCAGTAGAAAGATGCAAATAGTAATTTTGACATTTTCAACTGCTGAGCTCAGCGAATGAGATTCAAAAATCGCACTCCAGAAATACTAATTTAGTTCGTCTTAGCTTTAGCCTGTGGGGACGTATTGAAGTAGCTTTTCCATATACGCGGACTGGCCATAGTCCACCAGGTGCAGATAGGTGGAGGCAAGATTTGGTAGACGCAACATAAAGTGGTTCGTTTCTATCAACACTTCTTGTTACCGGAGATAGGCTATCATTAAAGGTTTTCGTACCCTTTAGCGCACCTTGCAGTCCTGAACACTATCAAGACTATTAAATCAATTCTAAAATAACATAAAAAATTTAAATGCTTAGAGTCTGATTTTACAAGGATTAAGTCATCACGATTTATCTAACTAGCAAATAATTATATTAATGTAATTGCCTAAAATTGGTTAAAAGCACGATATTTTAAAGTTTTATTATCATTATGTCATATTATTGGACGTACAAAGGTGCACGGTAAATTAATTACATCACAGTGAAAGTTGTAAGAAGATCTTCATTTAAACTTTTGTTTTAATGAATTGTGGGAAATTTCGAACTTGAGATTTGAAGCAGTTTACATAAGCTAGTGATTCTGTACCAGAAGCACAGTGTAAGAATGAGTATCTAGCCAGTGCTAGTTAAGTTAATGTTTTCTTATACCTACCTACCTACGTAGTACGTACATGGTATGCAAATGGTCTAAGTGTCAACGCTATGTAACATTGTAAAATTGCCTACCAAAGATTCCGACCCGCCGACAATGTCAGCGACATTGTAGCCAGGTAGGTGACGCGACGTTTGGATTTGTTCCGGATTCGTCGTGTCTCTATCTCGTCATATTCTAGATTTGACTTTAAAAACACAAAAATTTAATGTCAGCGCATTACCACACGGGACGTCAAATGATTATCGCCAATACCCATAATAGGTTTACTTCGAAGTTTCTTGCGAGGGACGAGACGCAGGCTGGGTTTCCACCCTTATGTCGTTGACCTACCAGCAATACGCACGAAGAAGTTTGCTTCTTCTTTTATAATGCGCACGGCTAAGGAGTGGAACGCCCTGCCTGCGGACCTGTTCCCGGAGCAATACAACCTGGGCCTCTCCAAAGCGAGAGAGAATTGGCATTTTTCTAGGTAAGCATGCTACATCTTCGGCCTCATCATCACTCAACATCAAGTGAGATTGGGGTCGAAATAGGTTTACTTACATTTTTGTATTAAATTGCGTACAGCGCACTTGGGAAATTATTTAAATAATTAAAATGCGAGACATAACTACATACTAGGTACCTAAACTAGGTAGATGAGAAAGGCCGTCTTCTTCTTTCGTGTCAGCATGAGCTATATCGCATGACAATCATGCTGTTATTACCTACCCAGTGAAAACACTAGCCAGTCACCAATGGTCGTATCGAGACGAGACTAACTGTCCAGAGTGCAAATAGACGAAACCAGCATCTCGTATTCCCCTGTTTCCTCCTCCAAAACTAAACGGATTTTAATAATTCTTTCAAAAATAATATGAAAAAGAGTTTGGCTATGTCTATATGTTTTGCTTTTTTGTTTAAATCCGTCAATTTTGTTTGCTGGATCTCTGAAAACGGGCGGTAAAATTGGTCATTTTCGAAGGTCCCTATAGGGAATTAGTATAGTTCTAACAGTAATTAATTCATGCAAAAAAGCAAAATATAGGGACATAGCAAAGGTAACATAGATTGTATGGTAAAAATCGTTTTGCTCTAGTGTCATTATCCAGGTAGGAAACAGGGGAATACGTTTGTATGGAAAAAAACTTGTACCCACCTGATCCTCTTAATTATTGCATTATATACTATTTTCAGTCTCCCTCCACACATGCGTAGTACAGATAGGTATGGTAGTATTACACATGCAATCAAGAAACATGCTTCACCTTAAAAAACAAAAGTTATATTCCTTGTCAAATCAACCCAATGCGTGTTGGAAATGCTTGTTAAATAAATCATCCGAACACTATGATTCATAACTATGACCGATGCGATGGTCAAAGAGATCGAAAGGCGTTACCCACGCCCACACGTGTAAAAACAATTGCCTCTCAAATTATGTAAATACATAACATTGTTTCGCATTATAATAATGTGTGGTAGGACGATCTTCTATTGGAAATATGTCAGGTGACATACGGTTGGAGAGGATGGTGAATATTCAAGGATATCTATTCTATATCTATACTATTATAAAACTGTAACAGGAAGTTTGTCTGTACATTGAAGATATTAACAAAAAAAAAGTTACGATATGGTTTTTAGGTGTCCCTGATTCCATTTCACCAATTTTTGGATTTTTTGTCTGTCTGCTTGTTTGTGTGTTTGTTTGGGTGTTTGTTTGTTTGTTTGTTTGAACGAGTATCACGCAAAAACTACTGAACCGATTTTGATAAAAACTTTTTTTGTTTGATAGCTTATTCTCTGACTTAAAATCTGGTATATAATTTGTGCGGACGAAGTCGCGGGTTAACGCTCGTACTATTATAAAGCTGTAACAGAAGTGTGTCTGTACATTGAAGATATTAACAAAAAATAAGTTACGACATGGTTTTTAGGTATCCCTGATTCCATATCACCAATTTTTGGATTTTTTGTCTGTCTGTTTGTTTGTGTGTTTGTTTGGGTGTTTGTTTGTTTGAACGAGCATCACGCAAAAACTACTGAACCGATTTTGATGAAACTTTTTTGTTTGATAGCTTATGATCTGATTTAAAATCTGGTATATAATTTGTGCGGACGAAGTCGCGGGTTAACGCTCGTTCATTATAAAGGATCTTCTGTCGAGTCGATAGCATGTCATTCAGTTTGACTTGCCAGTGTGGTGAATCAATGTCACCATTGGTGAACAGGCCCTGAATCCGGAGTTTCGATTTTTGATATATCGCGACCATTTCGGTCTGAACTTCATTGTAATAGAGTTGACATTGGAACGAAAACGTTCACGCAATTGCGAAGAGTAGAGGCCCAGATTTCCCAACCAGCGTTGGGTGCGCCGGACGCCGAGGTTTCCTTTCAGTATATTAGTACTAGGGTCAGTTTTACCACTTTTGGATAAGTTCTTGTTAGCTTATCTGGCAAGCCATTTAACATATTTTAACCCCGACGCAAAAAGAGGGGTGTTATAAGTTTGACGTCTATGTCGGTTTGTCTGTCTGTGGTATCGTAGCTCCCAAACGAGCGGACCGATTTCGATACTTACGTTTTTTTTTTAAATAGAAAGCTAATTTTTACGAGTGTTCTTAGCTTTTTTCCATGAAAATCGTTTTAGCAGTTTTAAAGTAACTTTAAAAATTACAAAATAACATTAAATTACAAATTAATAAAAACTCCAACGCCAAAAACAAATATTTAAAAAGTTAAAAATATTTCGGTCGACTATTATATTATTTTTGATGGTCATTCATTTTATAGCGGTCTCCTATGCATTAATTGACCTTAAATATCTTTAAAAGAGTTAAAAATACTATAACAGTAGACCTATATTGTGTAGGTAAGATTCCAATTATTAAAATTTTTGGTCAAGGAAATTTTTATTAAGTACCTACTTAATATTGAGTTTACCCATTATCCATTGTCTGAAAATGATTAGATAGCTCTAATTATTAAGAAGCGGAATCGCCAAGAACTGTCAAAAGCATCATGTGGATTTGATATCGATTGCATCGGATTCGTTAGATAATAGTAAATAATTAAGATGTATTTTGTATATTTTAATATTTTTTTATATATAGAATAAGACCCCTGGAGTGCAATTTTTGAAACTCATTCGCTGAGCTGAGCAGTTGAAAATGTCTTAATTACTATGAAGATATGAATCTTTCTACTGCTGATTTGACTTTGAAAAATCATACTCCAGGAATGCGATTTTTGAAAGTCAAATCAGCTGTAGAAAGATGCATATCTCCATACATTTTCAACTGCTGAGTTCAACGTATGTGATTCAAAAATCGCACTTCAGGACGTTTCGTCGTCACTGTGGAATTCCGCAGCATTTAATTGAGGAAACTCCCTCATAGTTTCACTACATTTCACTAGCAGTGTCCAACTCCAAACTCCTCTCTAGTCACAATGGTTTCCTTCACCATCAAGCTAGTGACAAATTCACACTTAAAAACTCAGTCAAAAGAGTTGTAAGAATGTAATAGTTGGTGATTACCGCTGAGGCGCCATTGACGACGTTTTTCAACACACTTGTGAAGAAAATAATAATAAAAAATCATTTTATTTAGTAAATAAAAAGTTTATTTAGAGAATTTATTTGTGCTATTGAATATGATCTTTTTTGTATCGAAACTTTTTTAAGAACAAAGCAACTCAAGAACTCAACCAAGAAGTTTAGATACCTACTATAAAAAACCTATAACTCACTTGTGAATAATAGTAATGAAAAAGTCACAGTTTGATTATAGGTGTCATTATGTGCCTGATTGCGGTCAAATAAGGGCCATTTTATGAGCAAGTGTGTTGAAAAAGTTTTTATTATAAATATGACTGTACAATGAACAGCTTACATTATATTGAAAATTCAATTAATATTAACTTAACCTACTATATTATTTATCGGGTAAAAAGTATATATACAAATATAGAATATTGAGACTAAGTAAGTAAGTATGTACTAATTTACAATCTTAATAGTAATTATTTACAGGGGGCCACCGCACAGTCGAATGCATTTTCTATCTATCTTACGACAGATAGAAAATGCATTCGAGGTCGCTATCGAGCGGGAGAGTGCCCAGGACGCTGCCGCTGGCGGCGTTACCTCGCTGTATCGCAATGCTGATAAGGCCTGTAAGAATTGATTTTGTTCTAATAACAATACTCACCAAACCACAGCGCCATGTGTCACCGGACGGACCGCACAAATCCGCGACGAGCGACGCGCGCCGAATAGAAAGGTAGTGAAAGCGCACGCCACGCGCATGTCCTTGCCATACATTCTGTTTAGACGCTTCCTGGTTCAAGTCTATCTTGTTTGTACTTTGATTAGTACATTCCATACATGCTTACATAACTTACATATAATCACGACCATATTAGCTTACGGGGTGGTCACAAAGTTTCCTACAACTACAAATTATCTTTTTAGGAGCTCGAGCTAGAAGAATAGATCTTAACAAGCAGTCTCATATTTACAGGGTGATTGAATTTGAAGTCATTGGCATCCTTATAAACTAAGACTCTACCCATAAAACTATAAAACTTATAGTTTTATACAATACGAACGTTAACCCGCGACTTTGTCCGCACAAATTATATACTACTCTGTGTAAAAAGTATCGGGAATATGTCAATAAAAAGACCCGCGTAAAAGAGGTCGTTCTAATTTTTTTACTGCATGTTGGTAGCACTGTACTGATTTAGCGCGCAAAATTTGAGCGGGATCTGTCATTTAATTTGTTTTAAACTACACTTTTTGTTGGTCATAGTTTTGAGTCCTCGGCGATTTTTACAATGGAAAATATTGTTGAACAAAGAGTGTGCCTTAAATTTTGTGTTTCAAATGATATTTCATGTGGTGAATCACTAAAAATGTTGCGAAATACCTACGGCGAATCGTGTATATCGAAAACAAGGGCTTATGAATGGTATAAGGCTTTTAAAGAAGGCCGAGAAGTAGTAGTAGACTTGCCTCGTTCTGGTAGACCTTCAACCGCTACGACCAAAGAAAACATCGACAGAATCAAGAAGCTAGTGCTCGAAAATCGACGTATGAGTCTGAGAGAGTTGGCTAGTGAGGTGAACATATCTTTTAAGTCCGTCCACAACATTCTCATTGACATTTTAGGCATGAAACGCGTCGCCGCTCGACTAGTTCCAAAAGATCTCAATTTTGTTCAAAAAGCGCAGAGAAAGCATGTCGCTGAAGACATGGTTTCCCGAGCTTCTACGGATCCGACCTTTATGAAACGTATAATAACTGGCGACGAGACATGGGTTTATGAGTACGACATGCAAACAAGCCAACAGTCTTCAGAATGGCGTCTCGAAAACGTTGACAGTTTTTTTTCACTACCGTGGTGTGGTTCACTCCGAATTCCTTCCAGAGGGAGAAACAGTGAATAAAGAATATTATTTAGGCGTCATGAAGAGTTTGCGTGAGAGTATCCGCCGAAAACGTCCAGATTTGTGGCAACGGGATATTCATAGAAAAACAATGAAAAAGTAAGTGCTGTAACCACTTTTCCATAAAAATATTAGGATTTCGGGGGGGGAACTCACCTATCCCCCCCCCCCCCCCCCCTGGATACGTGCCTGGACTAAAGCTACGTAATCTGTCTTGGAACCTGCAATAAATCCATTCAGAAAAGACAGAAGGAGTAGGTAGATAAGTAGAATTCGAAATTATCAAGATAATTATTTTCTTTGATAATTAGTTACATGTATTATGATCATTTATCGGATAATTATCCAAGCTGATTCTTAGTTTTAAGTAAAATTTTACACTTAGTCTTGGGCATTTTCATTTCGTTTCACAATGAATAGGTAGGTAACAAATAATTGAGCAAAACAACAGAAAACAATGAGAAAAACTTTTTCGTGTTTGTGAGTTTCTTGTTTCGCAAATCATGATTGGATAGCCATGGTGTGACATTTCTAGAGCAAGCTTTTTCTTTTTCCGATGAATTTTATAATTGGGCCATTATTTTATTCAGGGTACAATTTGGATAAAGTTTTATTTTCTATTATTGTATAAATTCTATAAGTCTTTGTTTACCGTTTTATGACGATTTTTGGTCGTCATTGTTTATAGTAATCATTATTTAATTTTCAGCAAAATAACCACTTCGTTACCGTCCCTCAAAATTATATTGCGTTGCTTACACAAACAACTGAGTTACCGTAATTTGCAAAAAAGTATAGTATTCTACTTTTATTCCTACGTTTTTCTAAGACCGGTTTCTTATTCGGCAGCTACCGATAACAGTTTTATTTTGGGATTCATCTATTTTTTTATTATGGGATTCAGCTATTTTACTAACAAAATTGCCTTTGTTCCGTTACCTTTAAAGGGGACCTGATTATGGTACCCTGTATAAAATAATGACCCATTTATCATGATAATTTTTGAACCCAAAAAGGACCCCGTTGATTATAGGGGTTGAAGTTACCTACTTACCTCCATAGAAAAAGTATATAATTATCTAGAAAGAGCCTCATGCTTCTACCGTATAAAACAAAAGGGGCTCACTTTCTTAGGTTGGTGTGCGTGAGGCGCCATACAAATTATGTCTGTGTGCGTGGCCAAAAGGGTTTAGAGGCCAATCGTTATCATATCATTATCAGCCTATAAACGTCCCACTGCAGGGCACAGGCCTACCCTCAAGGTGTATGGGCATTAGTCCACCACGCGTGCCCAATGCGGATTGGTAGACTTCACATTCACATCAGAATTTCTTCTTCAGTGTATGCAGGTTTTCTCACGATGTTTTCCTTCACCGTTTGAGAGCAGTCGGTATTACGTACATAAGTTAGAAAAACTCATTGGTACATGGCATGTTGTCCGTGCGGATTCGAACCCGGACCCCCATAATTGGGTGTCCATACCTCTTCGCAACGCGCCACCGATGATCTAGAGGCCAATACTGGATACAATTTTTTTCTACGCTTTTGTAGTTTCGATTGTCAATCTTGACATATAACTTATCCAAGAATACGTGGTACTAGGTACTATAGCAGCGGTGCTAAGCCTTGGACTAAGAAAATGCTATGCTCTATACAGCCCAACGAGAAAAATAAAACATCTGACAAACCATACAAGTTAAATTTGATTTCTCCCTCCTCCCTCCCATCCCAAGGCATCCAAGGCTGGCTTTTTATTTTTCTCGTCAGGCGTCAGGCCTTTTGAATCACTTGCCACATTTTCAGGGGTGGGTCAGGTGATCAAAGAACAAGTTTTCCTAAGGGAGCAAACCTGAAATCGCAAAAAAATATTCAGATCACCGGTTTTGTACCTACTGAACAATGCCTGCTTCGGAACAGTAGAGATGTTATTGCAATTACAGCTTTGCGTTTAGTAAAATAGCCCAGTCATTTTACGGTTTTATTAATAATTGATATTTTTTTTGGTATAATATTGAAGAGCCAATTTGAGCCACGAGATGTACCAAAATAAATAAAAATCAAGTCAGCAACAGTTCCAATTTTAAAATTTAGCTATTATCTCGTTCTAAAAAATCTGAGGGTAATTTCTTTTTTGCACATATTTAAGTCTTTACCATTTTAACACTTTCGCGGACACTGAACGAGACACAATAGAACTTTTATTGTTATCACTGCTATAGCATGTCACTGTCCGCGAACGTGATACATACTTAAAACATGGTTTAATTATTTTTGTCTACTTAGAAGATTTTGAAAAATACATTCGTATTTTCTAATAAATACCTCATTTTTTAAATTTCATCGCTTACTTTATTGCTAAAAAATAGCATTGCCTATTTTATTGCTCAAAAATAATGTATCTAGTTGAATCTAAGTCTAAATCTAAGAGTGCATTGGTATTAATAATATTAATTTAAAAGCCTTCTGGGACACATAATTTTGATTTCTATGTTGCGTAGCGAATTTTTTTGTAATATGTTTTTAAGATAGTCTTTTTGTCACTTAATGGTGCCAGTTATAGTTCAAAAGTCCAATTAATAATTACTCCCAACCCCGCCTAACAAAACTCCGTAAAATTACTGGGCTAAAAGTTCTTCAGTTTTAATACCTTGCCAATCTTGCCAGTCCTGTTTTGGCAAGTGATTAGAAAATCATAGGACAGGAGATTGTGATACCTATCTACCTATCCACAAGTCGGTACAAATAAAATCGGTCAGCGGACACAATTACTTAAGGCGGTTGCAGAGGGGTCCATTTTATACAAAACGTTGACGCACAATACGCGTAAACGGTAGTAATATTTTTTATATATGGAAAAATAGTTTGGAATATCATATCATTTTATAATATAATTACGAAGATATAAAGCTTTTAAAATTTTGTATTAAAGCTTTATATCTTCGTAATTATTTTATAAATTGCAAATGTTATTTGTTACGCGGCATCTAGATTTTCTAAACTATTTTTCCTTATATAAAATATTACTTTTATTAATTCCGTCTACGCGTATTGTGCGTCAAACGTTTGTATGGACTGAAACCACCTTAACCTTAGTTACGTAACTTATTAAAATTAAATAATAAACTATTAGTAGGTCTGACGCTAAGCTAGTTGCAACATTAGTATTGAATATTGATCAATGACCGATATTGATCAATTTGGAAGTAACGATTTCGTGCAACATATTCTGTAGAACTGTTACCTATTTCATTTATTTTTTATATCATCACGATTTCAGCAGAATGGTTTTGTGAAGTAGACATATAAGTGAAATTAATAAATAATATTAATTTTCAACACACTTGCTCATAAAATGGATCATATTTCACCGCAATTAGGCACATAATGACACCTATAATCAAACTGTGACTTTTTCATTACTATTATTCACAAGTGAGTTATAGGTTTTTTTCTTATTGGTTGAGTTCAAGAAGTTTAGATAGTAGGTATCTAAACTTCTTGGTTGCGTTCTTGAGTTGCTTTGTTCTTAAAAAAGTTTCGATAGAAAAAAGATCATATTCAATAGTACAAATAAATTCTCTAAATAAACTTTTTATTTACTAAATAAAATGATTTTTTATTATTATTTTCTTCACAAGTGTGTTGAAAAACGTCGTATGGTACACGTGTGTATTGATGATTACCGTCCTCGGCTCTCTTAAGACCGCCGAATGGCGCCTCAGCGGTAATCACCAACATTACACACTTGTACCATAATGTACTATTTTGCCAAAAAAGAAACTCGTCATAATAAATTTAAGATTTCATTAGCAACATTATTAGAATTAGCAGGTTTTTTCCACGTTGATCTGATAATTTTTCCATAGATTGAAAAAACGTTAAATTGTAGTAACAGTTTTTGAATTATTAGCTTGATACCATAGACTAAGAATTTTTCGCTTACGCTGGTAGACGGAATGTCAGTGTAACCGGGTATGAGATAGCGATACCCATAAAATTCTATACAATTTATATGAAGTGACATGACATGTCGGAGTCAGGTGGAGTCAGTACAAAAAGTGGTTACGCCGATAAGGACAGCAATAAAGTGGCGATGTGCATCTCTTCTTGAGTGAATATAACAGAACACGTGCTTCCTTCTAGTACCTTCTCTTTCTAAGTATCAAACTAAAATCTTTTATGATAAAGAAACTATTAAATCGAAAATGTGTAGGAAACTCCACACTCCAGAAGAAACAACTTGAACTTGTTTAACAGATATTTATTTAAAAACACTATGACACGACTATGACACGTCCGTTCAGTTCTACGGTCTAGGATAGAATATTCTAATTGATCTGTGGGATAGAATGCCCCCACCAGCCCAGAGTTCCCTCTTTTATAACATTTACTCCCCACTATTGCCCCACTCGTTGCAATTACGCAGCGATACTGTGTTACCACAGGAGTCAAATAAAATACTTTTTAATTTTAAATATGACAATTCTTTTAAAATAAAATCAAACCTAACAAATGTTACTAAGTAGGTCGCATATAGGTATGTAACAAAAAAAACACTGGCTTTTATTCCGTAAAAAATACTTAAAAAGCCATTTGCGATTAAAAAAAAAAACGATTTTTTTTCTTTTAAATTTAATGGCCATTTGTAATTTTTTTCTGATGACCCAGCCAGTAGTGTCAAAATAAATTGATATTAAAATCTTTTTCGTTTCAAATAAATTATTAATTCAATTTTATTTGACATTTCATTTTAACATGTGGTATTGGTCGCCACCAAGTCTCCTGAGGTCTGGGGGTTCAGTTCTTCACGCAATTTTAACTGATGCTTGTTGTTACGTGCATTTGTAAAATGACCTTTAATAAATTTGGTGAAACATTTCGCACGTTATTTTATTTACGTAAGATAAACGTAAAATATCATGCGAAGTTTGATAAATTAATTAAGTAAGTAGATATACAAGAAATGTTTTCCTTAATTAGTCTTTTTACAGTTTTAAGAGAGTTACTGCTGAACATTAAACTGCACTACTAAGTACTTAATTCAATTCTTAATTAAATTACATTAAAAAAATCGCCTATTTCACAGAACAAGTCAAGTGCTACTCGAACTAACCAGCACGAGCGGCAGAAATCAAGCAACCGCATCGGTTACGATGCGTCAAAGTGTTGGTGCTTATGAGGCCTGTCATTGCCTCTTCTCACGAATTAGTATTAAACTTTAAAGAAAATATTTCACAAAGAGTCAAACATATAAGTAATAACGAACTACGTGTAAACTCACAGGAACAGACAGTCGGTCAAAGGTTACGTCAACTCCCCTTCACGGACGGACAGGCGAACAGAAATCCTTAGATCACGATCTTGGTGTATGTGAGTTTTTGTTGTTGGTAATAATGTCTGTTATAATATCGTGATAGTAAGTTGAATGTTCTGTTTCGAGATACTTAGTTTCGCCGAGACAATGAATTAAGTAGGGCTCATAATGGGTTCTAAACTTTAATTAAAAAGGACAGTGGGCAGAAGTGGTCCAAGAGCCCCCCATAAGTGGCATACTACGTTTGAAAAGGGGTTTAATACATGGTGTAAGTGACAGCCTAGCAAATACTGAAACGGTAAACTCGGACCATCAAACTGAACAACTTTCACTATGGAGCATACCTTAGGAAACGCGAAAGTCCAGTTAATAATTACTCCCTACCCCGCCTAACAAAACTCCGTAAAATGAGTGGGCTACATGCTACAATATTCAAGAATTTTGTAACGCAAAAGGAACGTACATTAAATGCATGTGAACCTCAGTGTGTAACTTATTCAGAGCTGGACGGTTGATCTTTGACTTTTCCTTTCTTAATTAATACCTAGCTGCTAATGGTAACTGCTCTAACTGATGTAGTTGGTTTCCATTTGTTCTTCCGTCACGATACGATGGAGAATTCGTTAGATTTAACCTCGGAGTCCGTGACGTAGCAGACAAAGTTTCAAGATAATCAGCTTTTAAATCTTTTGACCAATGAAATAGAAGACCGGAGTAACAATAAAGCAATGAACCGTATTCTGCAGGTCAAACGTTGCTAGGAAATAACAAAAAAGGACATGGATAGTTGGGAGCTGTCCGTCAATAATGTCCAGGGCAAAGTATGTATCTAGAGGGAAGGTACATGGGATTTATCCCCTCTGATAGATAAGAGTGATGCATTTGGCATTAAACTGATTTTTCTAGAGGCAATTAATGTGCTTCCCTCTTCCCCTAACTACGCCCATGGTGGCGATTATGGCAAACTCCCTCTCTACTTTAGGCGTAACTTAAGAGAGCACCGAGCCTATTGTGCTGCCCTCAATCGTATTTTTTTTATTTCTAAACAAACTACTTGCAAACTAGATTTCCAAAAAACAAGCATGTCACATTTTTGTCATTGCTGATTTTCAATTTATCGGGTTACTGCGAATTTGTTTTTATAATATTTGTAAGTAGTTTTAAGTCCGTAATTTTTTGATAAATTGAAAGCCCAATGACTACAATGTGATATTCTTGTTTTTTTTCGAAATGTTGTTTAATTGTCTAGAAACAAAAAAAATGGTATTGAGGGCAGCACAATAGTTTCGGTACCCTCTTAAGTAATTCCTATCTAGGACACATACATATGTAAATCCGAAGATTTATGGCTATAAAACTTGGAAATCTTTGGTAGGTATCTTTAGAATCATCAAAAATTAATGTTGGATGCCCAAACCAAAGAAAATATAGGTACTCTAAAACGAACCTAGACGCCAGATTTTTAATCTTTAACTCTAGGTACCATAGAAAAACATGTACTCATGACAGGACAGGAGACACGTTTTTTCTCTATGCTAGGTACCAATCGAGCAAGTGTATGCAATGGAAACGCAACGCAGTTTTGCCACACCACACCACTGACACATTCGCACCGTAATCTCATTGTTTCCTTTATTTACGAGTTTACAACACACGTCTATAAACAAAGCCCATCATTAAAATATACATTCAAAGCTTTTGTTTGCATTCTGCATCGCAAAACAACTAAGAGTTGCTAAATGTTAACAAAGGTCATGATTTATGAATGAATGAAACTTATATTTTAACCATAGACAAAACTTATATTAGGTAGTATTGATAACAACAGTTTGTTGTAACTTCGTAGGAGTAATATTTCTGTTCTATATTTATCTCCAAATAATTTTTAACATTTTTGCTACTGCTCAATCCAAAAAAAGTAGTTAATTAAAAAAAACAAAGTCATGTTAAGTTTCAAAAAAAAAGTATAGGTAATACTTTATTTGATTTGATTTTGATTCCCGTGTCGTACCTACCTATGTAGCTATGAGGCAACTGAGGTAGATATGGTTTCATATGAAGAGCTTTTGAGGGCAAAAAGCTATGCACTTATCAAATCTTGACACGCAATTCTATCTTGAAACCTTCAATATAAGCATAAGTTGAGCTTTGCTACGTACCTATATTAAAAAGATAGTAGGTATGTAGGGTCCTTCTTAATATGCTGACACTTTCTTAAGGGGATGATCAGACCATTAAACTAAACAACTTTCTCTATGGCGCCAAGGGCACCAACATCGAAATCGCAAAAAAAAATCATCTCTTCCATACAAAACTGCAAACCTACTCAAGACAAATGTATGGGACAGCAGATTTTTTTTCGCGATTTCGATGTTGGTCCCATAGAGAAAGTTGTTCAGTTTGATGGTCTGATCATCCCCTTAAAAAGCGTCAGCATATTAAGAAGGAAAATTGACCAACCCGATAGAAATTATGGTCATGCATTACATACAAAGATGGATCTTCACCTAATAATTAGTAATAGTGTGTCTACACTACAGGATGTGAACTTAAATGCGTTACATATTTTAGGGGTGGTTTCAATATAAAGCCAACCCTTGCACTGCAATCGTATAAACAATTTTTTTTTGTTTCACGGAATACGTCAATGGCAATTTTACAATGAGATTCCTTCAGAACTTAAACTTAGACAAGATAAAATCACAACATTTACTTTCAAATCAAAATTATATAAGATACTCTTGGAAAACTGTAACACATTGGACTAGTACTAGTAAATAGGCAAATAGTGAAACGTATAATAATTAAAATTACATATGGTACCTATAAATGCATAAATAATATGTATATGTAAATAAGTATAGTATTGTATTAGTTGGAATTACTTAGTATTAGAATTAAAACTGTAAAAAATGAGAGCTTACATCTGCCAACAAACTGTCATGCAGTTTGGCAGATTTAATGTAAAGAATACTTTTTGTAACGTCTTTTGGATAAATAAATGAATTGAATTGAGAAATGAATTGAATTGAATTGAATTGGCTACACTCGACTTGACACGACAATTTTTTTTTTCGCCGCTTCGATGTTGGTTCCTCAGTGAAAGTGAGTCAGTTTCATTGTCTGAAGCACCCCCTTTCATATGTAGCACATTTGCACATTTTAATTAGAAAATACTTGAACATCAGAGTGACCTAGATCTTCGTGGCTCTTAAGCGATTTCTTACAAAACCTACTCATTTTTTTAATTAAGTAAGTACTACACAGAGATTTTATCAGCACTTACATGATCTCTATTGTAAAGTCAAGCTTGAAGACAATGCGTCGTAAGATAACAAAGATTACTAAAGACTTTTAGGAGGACTAACTAATGTCCGATGAAGCATTGATTTCATACACCGAAACCGAAATTAAAGTTCGGTCTCTTTCATAATAATACTTGTTGAATCACGATCAATTTTTTTTTCAACAAAACAGATACAATAATATAATCTTATAGATATAGACAGCGAACGAAAACCGCGTACGATTTATCTGCCGCCCGCTTATTCGCAATAACATAATACTAAAGTAACAACAAGATTTATAAATAATTTCAGTGAGTAGGCAAGTAAAATGATTTGAGTATTTTTTACATTTTTCAGGATTTTCTGCACGGCTAGTATGCCACACACGACAAAGCGTTTAAACGAGAAAAACGTCATGCGCGCTCGTTCGGGTATACGTAAAATAATAAAGATGAGAGAGAGAGGAGGCACATCTCGATTTTTATCGTTTTCTCGGTGGTGGCATGCGAGGCCTACAGGTAGGTCGTAGCTCATGTAACAAAAACAACTATAAGTTTGTAATGTAATTTAGGATGATATCCATGCATTATATCAATCTTCTCTTGTACTTCTCTTCTTCTGTCAATCAAATCAATGGCATGTCATTAAGTTTAGCTTCCACCATGGAGAAAAGATTTGTGATTTGTTCCCTTTTATTAATTAAGTATCGTCCATGATGCGTGCGATAAGGATATATGTATATCGCGCCTTTTATCTATGTTCGTTCGCGCGTAAATGCATAGAAATAGAAATATTACTACTACATTTGAAATGTTGGTTTCAATTTATAAAAAATCAACTGAATGAAACTCTTATTAAGCTGGTTGCAGAGGGGTTAATTTTATACAAAACTTTGACGCACAATACGCGTAGACGGTATTAATATAAGTAACTTTGTATATATGGAAAAATAGTATAGAATATCTAGATGTCGCGTCACAAATAACATTTGCAATTTATAAAATAATTACGAAGATATAAAGCTTTGAAATTTTTTATACAAAATTTTAAAAGCTTTATATCTTCGTAATTATATTATAAATTGCAAATGTTATTTGTGACGCGGCAACTAGATTTTTGAAACTATTTTTCCATATATAAAATATTACTTTTATTAATTCCGTGTACGCATATTGTGCGTCAAACTTTTGTATGGACTGAAAACTGCGGCCGAAACCGAACTCGAATCAACGCATCGGTTATTAATTATTACAGACATCACTATAGGTAAGTACTAATTATTCCAAGTTTAAACTGTTTTGAAAGCTCTAATGAAAGGTGGTCATTGAAACTTATTGAGCAATCCTTATTCGGTTCGCGACCAAATACGTTTCATATTACAAAATTGTCTTTAGTCTGATGACCATGGATTGCCAGACTGATGCCCCTTTTTTTGGTAGGCCCTTCACATGGCTTATTTGTCAAATATATTTATATTTTCGGGCATAGGCCCACCACACATTCCCACCGCTGTAACTCCTGTAAGCCAGGATCAACAGCGGCGACCATTCACAACACTGGACAATGAAGTCCAGCGAGCCCGGGGGATGACTCTAATCTGTCTTGGAACCCGCAATGAATTAATCAAAGAAGATAGGAGGAGTAGGAAACGAAATATCCGACTTCCCTCCATTGCAAACGGGAGACAGCAATAAGAAGGAAAAAACATGGCTATTAGAGAGCCAATTCAAGAGATCATTTATGGCAGTGTTGAAGACACGACCGCAAAAGCACCAAAAATACAAAATAAAACAATAGGAACCTAACATTGTACTGAAACTATGACCTATTTTGCTTCCAGTAATAAGCATGGCAAAAACATCTGAACGGACGGAAGTTATCCCTAGTCGCAACAAGAACCATGTAGTAAGGGACACCAGAAAACGATTTTATTGAGTCAAGCATGGTCTGGCGCTCGGCGTACCAGAGCTCACACTCCCAAAGAATATGATGAGCGGTCTGTTCGAACTCGTTACTGTCAACAGAACATTCACATAAAGGTGACGCAACCAATTTAAAATAAAATAGCTTTCCCTTAAAATTACCATGTCCAGTAAGAAATTGGGCTACGCAGTGATCTAACTCTAGCCACGCTTTGTCTAGGCGCGTATTTTTCATGTGTGTGTTATTTGACAAATATGACACACATGAAAAATACGCGCCTTCCGGCCTAGGTTCCGGCATCCGTCTGTTTTCGACGCACATATAAGGAGTAAAATAGGTAAAATATGTGCAACCAAAACTGCCTCCGTGGTCTAATGGTTAAGAGCATTGGGCTCTCGACACGGAGGTCGTGGGTGCGATTCCCATAGGGGACACCTAGTGAAATGTCACTTTGTGCGTTTTCCCCCAGTTGGTTAGGACATTGCAGGCTGAATCACCTGATTGTCTGAAAAGAAAGATGATTCCGAGCTTCGGATAGCACGTTAAGCCGTTGGACCCGGCTACTATCTCTGGTGGTAGTAGTAGTTACATAAAATCCACGTCAGAGGCCGTAAAGCGGTCTGAAAAAACTCTGACACCAGGGCTCTGCCCACACGATAAGTTTTTATAGTTTTATAGCCTATAATTTCACGTAAAAACGCACATTTGTCATGTGTGATAGATATTTGTCAAATATGTCACGTGAAGTACCAGCCAGACGTATATTGTAAAAGGAGAGACGCAAGAAGGGATTATCTTCAAGCGTCAACATCTCCGATGTCTGCAGACACTTAGAGATCCTATCGGATTTCCGTTCCGTCAGATAAGGAAGGTAAGGAAAAGACAAGTATTTGTTTCTATAGGCGTCTTCAGTGTCTGCGACATTGTCAGCGGGTTCGGTGTACGCACGGCGACCCTACGCGCGGCCAGCTTATTTTGGTTCTGTATAGCTTGATGTGTCGCCGTGCGTACATGCACCCGCGCGGGATATCCGGCAACAATGTTGATGTCTTTTCAAGTGTCGGTAGCTTTGGTGTGTAGACACAGGTAGATATTATGTAGATGCTCTTTGCTTTTGTAAATGGTCGTCGCTATATTATAGTACTCTCTGGGTAGTTGAAATCGACAATAAGAATAATATATGTGGAAAAAGGTAGGTACGGTGGATTTCTCTGGACACATTCCTGCGAGCACACGGAAAAAATAAATCTGTGATAAGTAACCCTATTATTTTGTAGACTTTACTATACTTCCTATATTTGTCTACTTACTTACTCTTTCTTACTTTCTCTTTTATCTCTTTCTTTGTAAGTGACAAAAATTCTCATAGCTTACTCAACTGGAGAGCGATTTTTGAATCTCATTCTTTGAACTCAGCAGTTGAAAATGTCAATATTACTATGGAAATACTTATGCATCTTTCTACTTCTGATTTGACAATCAAAAGTCAAATCAGCAGTAGAAAGATGCGTATATAGCTCCATACATTTTCAACTGCTGAGTTCAACGTATGAGATTCAAAAATCGCACTCTAGTGACCAATTTTTAGCGACGAACATTTCCGATGACCTTGAAAAGATAAGGTAACTTGCTACAAGTTGGTAAAGTTCTGTGTGAATGTAACGGCTTATCGCTCGGTGCTGTGCTTAATGCATTCATTCACCGATTCGATACACGGGACCGTGTGATATGAAATTGCTTCAAATAAATGAGCTTTTCGTTTTGAAATCCATTGTTACTTTTTGTGGCAAACATTTTTTTCGTAATTCTTTTGGGATGTTTTGAAGACAAGATTTAGTGAGTTACAAATTGAAATACATGGTCACAAATCAACGTTTGGAATTTCGAACGTAATATTTTTTCGCTGATGTGGCACTGGTCTGGCCATATTGTCTACTGAAGAACTAACTACCTACTAATGGAGAGCTCGAGTTCTATAATAAAGATCAAAGACTGGAAGGCGTATGGTATGTGACATCCGCCCGCCCTAGACCGACGACCTGAAACAGGGTAGCTAGGGCGACTGGATGTATGATGTATGTAGTCATCATCATCATCATCATCAATCTATAAATGTCTCACTACAGGGCACAGGCCTACCTACCCAAAGGGATGGCGTATGGACGTCAGACCACCACGCGTGCACAATGCGGATTGGTAGACTTCACATACGCATCGGGATTTCTTCTTCATCATATGCCGGTTTCCTCACGATGTTTTCCTTCACCGTTTGAGAGCAGTCGATATTTACGTACCTACATAAGTTAGAGAAACTCATTGGTACATGGCATGTCGTACATGCGGATTCGAACCTGGACCTTGAGATTGAGTGTTCCTAACTTTCCGCAATGCGCTACCGATCCTGGGCCTCTACCCGGACTTTCGAACTTCGCAATTGCGTGAACGTTACCGCACCGGGGGATATCACCCCTTTTTCGTTGACATCCCACATATCCGTACCAAGTGCCTTTCTGAATCTTTTATAATGCGCACAGCCAAGGAGTGGAATGCCCTGCCTGCGTCAGTATTTCCGAGCGCTTACAACCCGAATTCCTTTAAAGTACGAGTGAATATGCTTCTTCTGGGTGAGCTCGCTATATCTTCGACCCCATCTTCGTCCTGAGGACTGGATTGAGGTCAAGAGCAAACCCATAAGTAATAAAAAAAAATAAAAATGTTATCGTTCCAATGTCAACTCTATTACAATGAAGTGCAGACCGAAACAGTGGCGATATATCGAACATCGAAAGTCCGGGCACAGGGCCTGGCCCTCGCAATTGCGTGAACGTTTTCGTTCCAATGTCAACTCTATTACAATGACGTTCGGACCGAAACGGTCGCGATGTATCAAAAATCGGAAGATCGATACGTACAGTGACTGTACCTACCCGGACTTTCGATTTTCGATATGTCGCGACAGTTTCGGTCCGAAATTCATTGTAATAGAGTTGAAATTGGAACGAAAACGTTCACGCAATTGCGAAGTTCGAATGTCCGGGTAGACCCCCTGAATAGGTAGGTATACTAAATTATAGAGAGCGTCGCTAAGCTATTGTTTTGTATGTATCTAAAAATGTTATGTTACCTCTAACGACTATCGTAACTAACCTTACCTAACATATCCTAAAAGATAGTAATCTAGGAAGCAAAATAAATGCAACTATACAAAATGCAGTGGCCATTGCGTCACTGCGGAATCTAGTCGTCAGCGTAGACCGTCATCCGACGCCATTGTCTGACTTATTTGACACTTCCGGTCCTGTTGCATTTCTTTTTTTTTTATTAATTCTTTAAGAAGACGTTCCAATGCAGACTTGATTAAAATCCGCACTGGGCTGGGCGGTGGGCCTACCCTCAAGGAGGTAAGAGCGTTAGTCCACCACGCGCGCCCAATGCTGATTGGTAGACTTGTATCATATTTTTTTCTTCAACATATGCAGGTTTCCCTACGATGTTTTCCTTCACCATTCGATTCGAACCCGGACCCTCATGATTGAGTCTCCATCCATAAATAAATAATAAAATAAATAAATATCTTGGACATTATCACACAAATTATCTAGTCACATTTAAAGTACCTGGAGTGCGATTTTTGAATGTCATACGTTGAACTCAGCATTTGAAAATGTATAGAGATACGCATCTTTCTACTGCAGATTTGACTTTCAAAAATCGCACTCCTGGAGTTGATGATTTTGGACAGTCAAATCAGCAGTAGAAAGATGCATATCTCCATAGTAATTTTGTCATTTTCAACTGCTGAGCTCAGCGAATGAGATTCAAAAATCGCACTCCTGCCTAGCTAGCATGACACCCACGACAAAGCGTTTAAACGAGAAAAACGTCATGCGCGCTCTTTATGGCCTACGTAAAATAATAAAGATGGAGGCACATCTCGATTTTTGTCGTTTTCTCGGGGGTGGCATGCTAGCTAGGCTGGGACTTGTATTATGATGACTAGACAACTAGTTAACTAGACAACGATATAGAATACATATATACATACAAAACATCCATGACTTGGGTGCAAATATTAATATTCATCATATAAATACCTATTTGTCCCTTAAGGGATTCGAACCCGCGACCCTCGGCACAGCAGGCAGGTTCACTACAGATTGTGCTACCGGGCCGTCCTCTCTGTAACGCGCCACAAGACGCTCTCTAATAGTACCTATCTATGTATGTAATGACATTCTATATCTAAGTAAGTATATAAAAAAAATCAAATTGTCGAGAATTGGCAATAGATTCCGCTCTGGATTCCTGCCAGTACTTTTTTTATTATTTCATGTACGTCTACCACCTTAATCATGCAGATATGTGGTGCATAACTGGTCTAAACGATTAGCTAATAATTTAGGCAATGCTAGTACAAGAATGTAGGTCTCTACAGATTTAGGAACAATACACAATCTAGTTCACTGCATAACAAGTCATCACGTTTTTGCTTAAGCTTATTAACTTTGGATTATCATTAGAGGGATGCCGACAGTTGGCCTTATAGTTATATAACGTACATACTTATAGCAAATGATGTAAAACAATTTGAAGCAAAATCTTCATGTCATGGCATCTTGTTATATCCATATTTAGAGAGTGATTATGGGAACGTGTTTTGAAATATCGTAAAATTATAGTCACAAATGTTAAGAAATTCTCAGCTGTGTTTGCATTGAGGCTACAAAAATGATATTTTGGGAGAGAATCGGGGTCAAATCTCACATATAGATAGGTAGGTATATACTTTATATAACATAAAATATGCACCATTTGTACCAATGAATTTTTCTAATTGTAAGGATGTAGGTAATACCGATTGCTCTCCAACGGTGAAGGAAAACATCATGAGGAAACCTGCATACGCTGAAGAAATTCAGATGCGTATGTGAAGTCTACCATTCCGCATTGGGCACGCGTGGTGGACGGACTGGCGATGGCGTGGCGCCCTTAACCCCCCCCCCCCCTTAAGATCCGAATATTTGTACGGAAAAGTGATTAATGCATTTACTTTTACATTGTTCTATGAATATCCCCCCTACACAAGATAGAAAGGTGGTGCAAAGACTTCGGTCTTTCAGTGAATGCCGATGAAACGGTTATAGTACCCTTCACAAGAAGGCGAAAATTAGAGCGCCTTAGACCTCCAACACTCTTCAACAAATCTATACCGTTTTCCAAGGAGGTTAAATATCTAGGAGTAATTCTGGACCACAAACTCACTTGGAACCAACACCTGGACCACATTGTGCGAAAGGTAAAAATAGGACTAGGGACATGCTGCCGCTTAGCGGGCTCCAGATGGGGCCTGAAACCGAGTTCGATTATGTGGATCTACACTGCGATAGTGAGGCCTATGGTATCCTACTGCAGTGTAGCTTGGCATAAAAAAACCGAACAAGCGAAGTGTGTAAACACCCTAAATAGCCTACAAGGATTAGTATGCAGAATAGCAACGGGGGCAATGAAATCTACACCCACGGCTGCTATGGAGGCAATATTAGGTTTGCCTCCACTACACATCCATGTGCAGAAAGAGGCAAAAATTGCAATGCTCCGAGCCTTGGAACGAGGAGATTCCAAATGGAAGTCCTCTGTTATGAGAAGGTTACATGAAACTCTCTTAATAATTCCGATCATGTGTATGCCGAAAGACACCATGATCAAAGAATATAACTTTAACAGGTTATACAAGGTAATCCTACCCCAAAGAGAGGACTGGAACGGGAATACCCCACAATCCTTCAGCGCTGGAGATGTCGTCTGGTTTACAGATGGCTTCAGGAAGGACAACCGTGCTGGAGCTGGAGTATGTGGCGGCAATCGAAGGATTAAAAAGGCGATTCACCTTGGACAGCATGCCACAGTATTCCAGACTGAAATGTACGCTATCATAGATTGCGTACATGAGAATCTACATAGACACCCAAAGGCGAAACATATTGTTATTTTATCAGATTGCCAGGCTGCTCTGAAAGCGCTAGGATCTGACGAAATAGAGTCGAAGCTGACATTGGAATGTGCCCGAACCCTCAACCAGCTAGGACTGACAAACTCTGTCACCCTAGGCTGGGTGCCTGAACACTGCGGTATTGATGGAAATGAGGCTGCTGACGAGCTGGCACGAAGAGGGGCGGAAGAAGACGCCATAGGCCCTGAGCCTTACTGCGGCATCTCTCGCAACACCTCTAGACGTGTGCTAAAGGAATGGGCCGTGGACCAAATCCGTAAGCTCTGGTCGGATACACCAGGACTGAGGCATGCGAAAGAACTTGTGACCGGCTTTTCAAACAGACATACCTCAGAAGCCATCAATTCAAACCGCAACGACTTAAGGCTCTTAGTACGAGCCTTAACAGGACACTGCAAGTTAAACAAACACCTACAAAGAATGGGGCTTGTAGACTCACCCACCATACATCTCCTAATGCGAAGTGCTTATTCACAGCAGGAGTCGTCATCTAGGTGGATACATAATAACATAACATAATACATAATAACACATTAGGGACCTCCCCTCCAAAAGCATAACACGGTTCATGAAGTCCGTGGGCCTAGGAAATGACCTTTAGGTCTAGGGTGACCGCTACAATAGATCTATCCAGGTCGCAGTAGCTATTTGGTCATTGACCAAGCCCTTATAACCAAATAATAATAATATGAATATCCCCCCCCCCCCCAAAACAAATGTCTGGATACGTTCCTAAAGGTAGCAGGTCTGTTCCCTGCAGTGGGACGTATTATAAGATTTATAAGGCTGATGATTTTTCTGTTTCTTCTCAATTTTTTTTCTCTATCAGATTATATCATCTTAAATCACCATCAAACAAAATGATAGCGTTCAAAACTAACATAACGCGGGTTTTGCACGAACCGTGTCATGGCAAAGTTTAATATGTAAGTACCTAAGTAAGCATACTTTAGTCATGGTGTCCACCCACGCTTAGTGTCAATGATACTTGAACCGCTCTTAAAATTGAAACGATCTCGAAAGGATGGCTTCAATAACATAATTATGTACCATTTTATTGTGCAATATTTCTATTGGTTTTACTAAAGTTTTTTTTTTTTTTTTTTTTTTTTAATTTATTTTAAGTTTTCATTTTTACAAAATTTTTACAAAGTAGGTAGGTGCCTAAGGTAAGCACATAATTAAAGCACATTTAGCACAAAAATTCGTCTAAATCGCTTCTACAGGGTGAAATTGATATCATTAGCATCCTTTTAAACTAAGAGTCTGCCCATCAAACTGAACAACTTTCACTATGGGAGCAAACCAATCGGACCAAAAAATAAACAGCTGTTCCATACTACACTACAACGCCTACTCGGCTCAAATGTATGCAACAGCTGATTAATTTTTTTGCTCCGATCGGTTTGCTCCCATAGTGAAAGTTGTTTAGTTTGATGGGTAGACTCTTAGTTTAAAAGGCATCCTTTTGAATGATATCAATTTCACCCTGTATAATATACGAGCGTCAACCCGCGACTTTGTCCGCACAAATTACATACCAGATTTTAAGTCAGATAATAAGCTATCAAACAAAAAAAGTTTCATCAAAATCGGTTCAGTAGTTTTTGCGTGATGCTCGCAAACAAACAAACACACAAACAAACAAACAAACAGACAGACGAAAAATCCAAAAATTGGTGATATGGAATCAGGGATACCTAAAAACCATATCGTAACTTTTTTTTGTTAATATCTTCAATGTACAGGAAAACTTCCTGTTACAGTTTTATAATAGTTTAGACTAACGCCTACTACTTACACCGCCAAAATTTTCATGTACCTACCTACAAACGCTCAATCATCTTATTTCATTTATGGCAAGTTTAATTTCTTTTTGCTAATTTCCCTGTCCCTTGGGGAAGTTGTTCAATACTTATCATGTACAATCACTTACTTAGTAAGTAAGTACTAAAATGAAATTGTTCACATTTAGGTACACCTTGTAGGTACTTAATACCTATTATGTTATCCATAGTCCATAGGTAGGGGAGGAGGCACCTTTGAACGATTTTTAATCAAACACCTGTAATTATTTTTCTGTGGTATATAACACCATATTTTTAGTAACAATTATTACCTTAGTTATCCCTGTACATAATTATTTTGTTTAAATGATGAAATTAGAAGACACAAAGCTGCTATTCGTGTTTTTCTGAACAAAGTCAAACATTAAAAACTGCCCCAAAGCTGAGGTCTTGGAATCTTGAGTTTACGATTTTTAATTAATAACTTACGTTTTCTTTGGAAAGCTACATTGTTTCGTGAATCATAATTCAATAATTAATTAAGATTTAACTAAAAATCCATCGGGGGCACAATTGAACAGTTCAAATGTTCCCCAAGGGGCACCTTTGAATATTTCAAATGAGAGGTATTGCATATTACATAAATGAGAGGTGTTTCATATTGCATATTATATTATTTTATTCCGCATTTTATAATTCACCCACAACATAACATGGGAAAGGTTTGAACACAATCCAAGAGGCAACTTAGGACATGTTCTAAGGTGCCCCATATAATTTCAAATCTACCCCTCGCGTTTTGTTCAAATCTGCCTCTACCATCTTGTTTGAGTTTGTTATCGTTATTTTTGTTTAAAATGTATTAAGTATGTCTATAATATGCAGCTTTATCTAAGCGAAATATAATTAATAAATAAGAGAAAAATATATTTCAAGATAAAAAGATCCGTACTCGCCACATTCTTCAATCCACGGAGCTAAAGCCTTACAACTTTTCTGCAAATGTGTTGGGTTGAGGTACTGAAAACAAATAGGGCTTCTAACTTTGTCCACCGCTCAGTTTATCACGTGACCTAGGTGGAACTTGGTATTAGCACCTCTAAAAATGTATTCCTATGAATATTCGACGCAAATTATTCGAGTTATTGCGACTGTTCAAATGTTCCCGCGTTCAAAGCTGCCTCCTTCTCCCCTACTCTGATTGGGCCTTTTATCTAGCCTAGAATATTTCTTCAATTTGAAGTGATCCATCCATAAAAACAATTTGTCATAGTAGTCAGTGAGATATTCTCGCTAAACAATAAAACACAAGGCCATTGTAAAACTACCTAAATGATTGCACAGTGACTGATGTCCAGCTTAATAGTTTCTTGTTAGATTTAATACGAACTGTAACAATAACAATAGCAATTTGAAATAGATTATGAAATGTTATATTTATGAAGGAGGTAAGTGATTCGATGCTCTCAATTTATCAATCTTGTAACTAGGTAACCTAGGTATTTTTTTAGTCCATTCTCTTTTGGTCCTTCAAACAAAAATAATAAATAAATTGAAATGAGACTGTTCCTATATTTTGGTAGTGAGGCACATCCATCATCTTCCTGCCCTTATCCCATTACTTGGGTCGGCGCAATATGTCGTCTTCCTCCATTCATCTCTTTTAGCCCTCATTTCAGCGCACACACCTTTCTTAAGTTTCTTCACTCAATCCATCCATCTTTTCTTTGGTCGTCCTCTCTTTATGAAGCCATCCACTGTCATATTTAACACTTCGTCTAGTAATATGACACTTATCTCTTCCCACCACAATGCCCATGGGTACCACGATAACCGATTACCTCGCAGTTTTAGATTCACAGGAGCTAACTACTTTGAAACTTCTATACTCATTCCTAATCTTGTCCATTCTAGGAACACCACACATCCATCTCAACCATAGAGAAATTACACGATCCCCTAGGATCTCAACAACCGAAGATAAGTAACGTCGGAGACCGTAAGTAAACACCGTGCTCGTGGCGTGCCGTTGGCATTTTGTTTGCGTGACGTGACGTCATAAGCTAATCGTAGCAGACGATACTGAAGCTACTATCTAGACGATACTTTGCCAACGTCCATACCACGTTGAAAACACCGGTTCTCGTCCGATCACCGAAGTTAAGCAACGTCGGGCGCGGTCAGTACTTGGATGGGTGACCGCCTGGGAACACCGCGTGCCGTTGGCTTTTTTTGCGGTCTACGTGGACACATCACAGAATTTGATCAACTTATTAGTTTGGGGAAAAAGTTTCTTCGCATTTTTTAAGAAAATTCAAAACATTTCTTAATATACTTTATTAACATTTAACTAAAGTATGTAGGTACCATTTTGTTCGATAACTTTTTGCCATCTTAGGTAGGGACATGATCCCATTGCTATAGAAATTTTGGGGCTTCTGATCAAAATACCGCGACAAGTAGTTTTGGCAGTCCTCTCGTGATGTTAACCTGACACTGCCTAAAGAATTCTGAAGAGACCGAAACAGTTGGAAATCTGAAGGTGCAAGGTCAGGACTATACGGCGGATGCATTAACACCTCCCAGCCAAGCTCTCTTAATTTTTGCTGAGTGGCTAAAGATGTGTGAGGTCTAGCGTTATCATGATGAAAAACCACACCCCTTCTGTTGATTAATTCCGGCCGCTTTCTCTCAACTTCTTGCTTTAATCTCATCAGTTGTTCGCAGTAGAGTTCAGAATCGATGGTCCTGCCTGGTGGTAACAGCTCATAATGAATAATGCCCTTCCAATCCCACCACACACACAGAATCACCTTGTTGCGAGTTAACCCGGGTTTCGCCACAGTCTGTGAAGCCTGACCGGCCTTTGACCACGACCTTTTTCGTACGTTCTTGTCGTACGTGATCCACTTTTCATCACCAGTTATCAGCTTCTTCAAAAATGGTTCGGTTTCATTACGTCATAATAAAGAATCACAGATGAGTACACGGTTCATTACGAGTACAGGTTTCTTTCAGTGAGCTCGTGACGTACCCAAATATCGAGCATTTTTGTGTACCCAGTTTTTTTCAAATGCGCCAAAACTGTTTTGTGGTCAATTCCCAGTTCTTTAGCTACGTCGTAACTACTGATATGCCGATTTTGCTCCACTTTTTCAAAAATGGCATCCATTTTATCCGTAATAGGGAATGCGAAGAAACTTTTTCCCCAACATAATATTCAGCTCCAATATAAAAGCCAGGAACAATAGCTGGATCTGGCTTACAGGAGGTACAGCGGTGGGAATGTGTGGTGGGCCTATGCCCGAAAAAAAAACTCCAAATAAAACACTGAAACAATTTGAACAATTTTGTTTGATGTACCTAACCTACCTACAAATGAATCAGAATTGAGGTCCCGTTTTTTAAACATTTGGAAAATATAATAACAGAACTACCTCTATTTACAAATCATTTAATATCGTTTAATAATAATAATAATTGATATACAAAATAAATTCTTGAAAGTGACCGTATTCATTATTTTATTTTGGAGCTGCCAAATTATTAAGAAATTACAAAAATAAGATTGATGCCGCCCGTATTGGAGTCTCGACGTCCCCTTAGTTATTAATGTTGACAAAAAAGCCGGAAGGTAAATATTTAATTTAATGTCTAACACTTTATACAAGAGCCTAGGAGAGTAGCAAGAATAAACTAACAGGACAAATCAATAAAAAGATAATTATCACAATAAAAAATTTATTATCTATAACATAACATCGGACCATAACCATAGAATGAAACGACTGTACATGACATTGTGTATAATAAGTATGTATAGACTATACATGGTGATCCACCACATAGGGTGCCTGGTTGCGTAGCAGCGTGACAAAAAAACAGACTAAGCACAATTTAAAAATATAACCACTAATTATTTATTATTTAATTATTAAATAAAAAAAAATTGAAAGCTTTTCATTTGGGTAAAACGAAACAAAGAAAATAAAATTAAAACCACTCGCGAAAGAGTCAAACTAAGAGAAGAATAGATAAACTAAAATTCAAAGATTTTTTATTTTTAGGTCTTCGCTGCGCTTCTTCTTCTATAGACCAAAAAGAAATCTGCTAAAATTCATAATTCGACGCCCAACTGTGACGTAATTTATGAATAAATCCATTCATAGTTCACTCATGAGTTACGCCAAAATTGGTCGTCTACCTAATTATGACTTCTAGTTTACCTATCTTGCTAAAACGAAACCTTTTTAAAGAGTAAGTTAAAACTAAGATAAGAATAGAATAACTCTGAAGTAACTTTCATTCATAGTTCATTCATGAGTTACGTCAAAATTGGTAGTCCACAAAACCAACCCTTTTTAAAGAGTGAGCAAGTCGATGGCGTTCTCTCGATTTCTGTCAATCCTATTCAAGTTCATGAAACAATGTTTGACTGTTTTATACTCTATTACAAAGACAATAAAAGCTTAAATTGGTTGAACAGCTATGAATAAAATCACCCAACTGAAAAGGTCCCACACAGAACATAAAGCTGGACAATAAGTTACGAAACCAGGCACCGCAGAGCGTTTAAATTACAGACTTGTGATGCTTTACATGAAATCATCGAAATCGTCGTCGAAATTTCCATAGCTTTCGTATTCGAGATGAGCCTGTAACAAGAAAAAAAATAGGTTTACAATTTTTTTTTACTTAATTCAAAAGATGGCATTTTCTTCGCTGCATACGATATATAGTGTCCCAAACAGGCTGAATAATAAGATATTTACTACGGTGCCAAATCATGTGAAGAATGTGCCTGCACTTGTTTTACGGAAAGACCAACGGATCGTGGCCATACAGCCATAACATAATATGTAGTTTCAATTTAAAATTATTTGTAAATAATTAAATATCACATTTAAGCATATTTTTAGCCGTCAAAAAAGGAGAAGGTTCTATATTGGTCTGTATAAAATAAGGCTGTAAGGAAAAGTATCATTAACCTTTAAACCGTGTGGTTTAAGAGAGTATGTACTCTATTCATAAAACTGATCAACTTTTACTATGAAAACAAACATGTCAGCGCAAAAAACAGCTGTTCCGTACTAAACTGCAATGCCTACTTGACTCACGTAAGGAACAGCTGATTTGTTTCTTGATCTGACATGTTTGCTTTTTAATCATTGACCCTATACTATATCTATGTTTTTAATTATCGAAACCTTATCGCTTACTCACGTCGTACGAAACCGACACGGGATGAAATGGGGTAATAACAAAACGTGGTTATCTTATGTGTTAATAATAGAACTTGAACTTTATCAAAGGCTTATCAATATTTATCGAGCACCACGCATATTGTTAAATATAATGATTATTACTTTATCATAGTACCTAATACCTATCATACTTTATAGATAAGACATTGCCGTAGGTTACGAAATAAAAGAAAATGAGTAAATGTGAATAAAATAATGTAGCAAAGATGGTATGAGACTATGAAAGTTACTGTACTAAGTTATAGCTAAAAGGATCGATCACGAATCAGGATGAGGGGGGCAACAACATAAATATAAAATCTTTACAGATCCTTGATCTAACCGAGATTCGTACTCAGGAGTCCAATTCTCTAAAGGCGTCTCCTTCAGAACGTTGAAGATTTCATATTAAGTTTGACACAATGCATACCGAATTGATAGCTCGCTGATGTTTCAACCCATGTTTGCGCTTAGAGAATTGCACTCCAGGTCCCTCTGGTTTGGCAGTCAGGTGTTTTAATCATCACAACAACCGAGTTGTCAATATTTTTAATATTGATGAAAGCAAAAATCCCTTCCTCTACTTCTGTCGAGCAGATGGCATGTCATTGTACAGGATGTTCGGGTAAACAGTTGTAAGGGGTTATTGCACCCATGATACTGAACAACTTTCTCTAAGAAACCTATAGGAACTTCCCAATTTATTTTTTCGACTTTTTATACAAACATTCGACCTGCTGATTGCATTTAGTTTGGAAAGTCCATAAATTTTTTTTAAAATTTCCAATAGGTTTCTTTGGGAAAGTTGTTCAGTATCACGGGTACAATCATCCCTTAAAGTAATGCACCTGTCTACTGTTTACCCAAACACCCTGTATGTATAGGGTCCATCTTAATATGCTGATTATTTTTTGTTATGGGATGATTAGACCGTCAAACTGAACAATTTTCTCTATGGTACCAACATAGAAATCGCAAAAAAATCTGCTCTTCCAAACAAAACTGCAAACCTACTCGAGCCTTGGACATCAGACTTTTTTTTCGTGATTTCGATGTTGGTCACATATTAAAAACAAACAATATTAACAGTACTCACATTTTCACCTTCAAGTTTTAACTTGGCTTTCCCTTTGCCCTTGGTGGGTTTTTTGCCTTTGTCATTCTTCTCAGCCTTTTGCTTCTCGATGTATAGGTTGTCTATGGACATCTTTATCCTTTTTATGTCGGCTGATGACACTGCAAGTATAAAATAAATTATTAATTAGTTTATCAGGATGGAGGAAGATCATATTCCTCGTCATCATTAATTTTTAGAAAAGCGGGAATGATAAATTTTCCATGTTCCTAAGGGAAAGTCGTTTAGTTTCATTATCTGAATACACCTTTAACTAACATTGTTATGGTAATTTAAAAATAGGGGTGCATACGTCCCTCCAGAGGGCACAGACCTATCTTCTATTCTATTCTATTCTATTTAAAAAAAAAGGCTGCCATCTTGGTTGTGATGATTTTGCCAATGTCTAGCTTATTTGGCAAGAGTGCTTGACATTGTACGGTAGTTTATGTATTTTGGTGATTTCAAGGATTGTTTTTCTAAAAGAACACTATCTTGAGCCACCCCTGGAGCTTCGTTGTAGGCCCGGGAGGGGGAACCAACAATCGACGAGCGACACGTGACTACCCAATAGCAGACCTGCAACACGACTCAAGACCTATCCTCATGAAAATGTATGGACTGTTGTCCACATGTTCCTAACACAGATTGGCAGACTTCACAAACGCAGCAGAATTTCTTCATCTTATGCATAGGATTACTAATTTTGTCAAAATTTCATACTCTAAAAAGAAATGCCATACAGTATGATGGTGATACTCTAGTAATGTTTTCCACGGAGGTTTTCACAAGTAGCAAGACTTTCGTACGTAGGATGAGGAACCTTCGCTTTTTCTACCACATCAGCGCGTGGCGGTAGAAAATGTGATAAAACGAAACGAAGAAACGAAGAACAATCAAGTTACCATGAATATCCCTTACACTGACGGGTTTTTATAATGTCGCATATAATTTGGAACCATATTGCCTATTCCCAAACTCGATATTGATAATTTCTTTATAAATAAAAGATGAACAAAACAATACTAACTTTGTACAGCAATACTCCTAACCAGCTCATCTATGAAGCCGGGGAACTCGTCCTTGTTCTTGTAATAGCTGATCTTTTTGCAGAGCAGCTCGCCAAACTCGGCGAATTCTTCTTTATTGGTCGGATGGAAGCTGTCCAGTTTACCACCTCCTGTCTCTGACACACCTGCAAATAAACATTCATACTGTTAGAGAAACATTATAAGCAATCTTGAAAGGCTTACACTACATTTAAAGTGACAATAGGTTTACTACAGGCACACCTTCGACACTTTCGTATAAACGGGAAAACTGACAAGAAGGAAGCTTGAGCTATAATAAAGAGCAAGTGAGAGTGCGACAGGAATTGGAACATTGTCTACTATTGATAATTATCCTTGAACCCTGCTTTTAGTCTACTCACTGTCCATTAAAAGTGCACAATATATGCCTTATTTTCCTTCACTGAAAGAGAGCGGTGATATAAAATGTACACGTACCAAAAAACTGTACAGGCTTGATCTCAGCTGGGAGAGAACTATCACCCCCAACACAGAAGACTCAACCTACTAGCTCCAGCTCAAGCTACTAGCTCCAGCTTAGTCAATGCTACAAATTTTTTAATCTTTTGTAGTGTTTGAAAAGTTGGAGTAGTGGTTCAGGCAGAGAAGTGAAATGTGATAAGTCACTTTTTGTTTTGAATTATGCATGCATGACAACAAATTATAATGGGAGTCACGTTGCAGGTTCTGACCCGAGCACTTGTCATGCGTTGTTTTTTGCCTTCCACGAGGCTCCGCAATCCTCAATCTCTTCTTGTTCTGGACCAATAACAATCCCTGAGATTAGGATGGATTCTCCCATAAACTACTTGACACTGGCGGAAATGCAGTGCTAACACACAAGCAAGAGTCCATTAATTATAAATAAAAAAAAACAAATTACAATGCTTTATTGATAATTTACTTATCACCTTTAATTTAAAACAAGTATTGTTCTTAATTAATACTAATTGTTGCTTACTAAAGTTTTACTAAGATCAGTGTTGAATAATACTGCTAATTATTGTTGTGTTCAAAGCGTAAACATGGCAGTAAAGAACTGAACTGAACAAATAAATTAAGACTATATTGAGTTTGATAATTGTTTGTTTGCCAATTTGATTCTGTTCGTTGGCTTCGTTTGTCGAATGTTTCTTAGATAATAAAGAGCTTAATAAGCTACAAACTAGCTAATAAACTTTCTTCGAGGAACCTTGAAGAAATTAGCAAAACAACATTTGAACTTGCCATACTAAGTTCAATCAGGAGTCACATTGTAGGTTCTGACCCGAGCACTCGTCTCGCGTGGTTTTCGCGCGTCGCCATTTTTTCCTGCCACGAGGCAACCTTCAATCTCTTCTTGTACTTGACCAAAAACAATCCCTGAGATTGGGATAGATTCTCCAATAAACTACTTGACGCTGGCGGAAATTCAGTCTAACAACCAAGAGTCCATTAATTATAAATAAAAAAGTTCAATCAGCTGATTAAACATTTGTCTGAAAAGCAAAATTTTTTTTTGCGAATTTTCCTCAAGTTTTTTTTACATCACACAAAAACTCGCCGACCGACGGCTCTTCCTTGCCTTACTGCCTTGTCGACGGACTATGTCGCCGATAAGGCAGGTTCAGTGAAAATGAGTAGCTAGAATCACCCCTTAAAGTAATGTAACTGTCTACCATCACGCTGTAGATTGCTAATGCAATGCAAAGAAGTTTCTGCAAGAAAAAATCTGCATCATCTGCGACCATCTTATTTTCTCAAGATTCTAGTTCAAGGGAAGCTCACCAAAGGTTTCCATGGCGAGCCGAAGGTCTGATTCCTCCTGTAGTTTCTGTTGGCGGAGCTTTTCAGCTACTCTCTGTTCCGGACTGAGGTCATCTGGCTCTGCCTTTTCGCCAGATGCTAGACGTTCTGCTTTTTCACGTTCTAGTCGCTAGAATGAGGAATTCTTTATTATACATCTAGAGAACTTTGGTGTAATGTTGCGGAGAGGTATGGACACTCAATCATGAGTATCCGGAGTGTCCGGAGGAAATGCCATGTTACCAATGAGTTTTTTTATCTTATGTACGTAACACAGACTACTCTCAAACAGTGAAGGTAAACATTGTGAGGAAGCTTGCACATGCTGAAGAAGAAATTATGATGCACCCGTACATCCTCTTTGGGGGTAGGCCTGTGCCCTGCAGTGGGACGTACATCTAAACTATTATAAAACTGTAGCAGGAAGTTTGTCTGTACATTGAAGATATTAACAAAAAGAAGTTACAATATGGTTTTTAGATATCCCTGATTCCATATCACCAATTTTTGGATTTTTTGTCTGTCTATTTGTTTGTTTGTTTGTGTGTTTGTTTGTGTTTGTTTGTTTGAACGAGCATCAAGCAAAAACTACTGAATGGATTTTGATGAATCTGGTATATAATTTGTGCGGACAATGTCGCGGGTTAACGCTCGTATTATACATGTTGACGATGAACACCTATCTAATGTGTCGTCATTACAAATGCCTTATTTCGAGAAGCTCCCTAAGAGGCAAAGCAAGCTTATTTATAATATGGTGAGTGATCCTATCTTTGTAGGCCTTTATAGCTGTTTACTTTGTCTTTCACAGTTGGGATATTTAAATATATAATCGTGAATTACTTCCATTTGGTGTCCGTTATAACGCCAAAGTTATGTAGTTTGGAATTTTGTCATTATTTTTAGTA
Organism: Agonopterix arenella; assembly: GCA_927399405.1. NCBI lineage: Eukaryota > Metazoa > Arthropoda > Insecta > Lepidoptera > Depressariidae > Agonopterix > Agonopterix arenella. The sequence continues at coordinate 14,274,251 of OV656708.1, read as the reverse complement.
TGCATATAAATAAACGGAGGAAATAAATAGTTTCAGTTACATCTGGATTAAGAGGGAGGCTTATTGTGCTGCCCTCAATCATTTTTTTTTTTATTTTTAAACAATTAAACAAAGTTTCCAAAAAATAAGAATGTCATAATCTCATATTGTAGTCCTGATTGGCTTTCAATTTATGGATAATTATGTTTCATGCTTGTAGTTATTATCATTAAAACCAAAAGTGGCCATAAAAAAATCCAGTGACCAGATAAATGGAAAATCAGCAATGACTACAATGTGACATTCTTGTTTTTTGGAAATACGATTGAGGCCAGCACAATAGGTTCGGTTCCCCCTTAAGATACTGTTTTAGTACTGCTGTACAATTTATATGTTCGAGTTTGTCACTGGATCCCAGTAGTACATACTGTAGGTCCAAACTGGTTTTAGTATTGTTTTATAGATCAAGTTTTAGTATGGTTTCAGTCCATGCAAAATTTTGACGCACAATATGTGTAGATGGAATTAATAAAAGTAATATTTTATATATAGATAAATTGTTTCGAAAATCTAGTTGCCGCGTCACAAATAACATTTGCAATTTATCATATGATTACGAAGATATAATGCTTTTAAAATTTTGTATGAAAAATTTCAAAGCTTTATATCTTCGTAATTATTGTACTTATAAATTGCAAATTTTATTTGAGACGCGGCATCGAGATTTTCTAAACTATTTTTCCATATATACAAAGTTTCTTATATTAATACCGTCTACGCGTATTGTGCGTCAAAGTTTTGTATAAAATTGACCCCTCTGCAACCACCTTAAGTTAGAAACTTAACTAGTTAAAAAATCTATCTGCAGTTAATTAACTGCAGTTTACATTTTTCAAGGATTTTTGTCATTACAAAAACCAATGGTGCATGCATTTTAAGACCATCAAAAGGGGCACAATATTTCAAAGATTATTATGATTTTAATGTAACTTATTGAACTTTTAGAAACATTTTGCAAGCTTCATAGTTATACAATACAGCCTTGACTGGCATAGAAACAAGTTTTCTAGCTAAACTGTCACCCACTTGATTACACGGCCTTGTACTACACATATGTTACAAATTAAAACCTACCTCTTTCTCTGCTATTTTCTCTGATATTTTCTTTTTGGGCTTTGTAGCGGGTGGGGGAACATCTTTCTTCTCCTCATCCTTTTTCTCTTCTTCCTCATCCTCCCAACTTTCCTGAAAAACGAGTCTGACGTCAACACGTATGCAAACGATTGAGGTTATGTTCGCGGATTGCACGAACACTCGACAATAAATTATTGACGAACTATTTCACGTCACAAATACACAATTTGTATGCTGCCGCGTACCTTGACGGTTTCTTCCTCGTCCTCGCCTTCCCATCTGTTCGACGAAGTCAACGTGGTCGGGAGTTTAGGCTCAAAATTATCCGCGTCTGGAAAATTCACACAATGACATCATAATGGCAATAGAAGAAAAATCTATTTTTTTTCGACAATATTGAATACGTACCCCACGAGACGTCCATGATTGCGGACCTCTTGATAGCACCAGCGATAAATATTCTACCGTTTCACGCGAAGACAAAATCACACAGCGAAGCAACTTGCCGCAGTGATGGTTTTTTATCACAAGATGTCTCCAGGGTCAACGCAACGACAGAGTGCAAACAATAATTATTCTCAGGCGAATTTTGTCAAACGACCGAGGCTTTTCTGCAATGACCGCGACCGGATTGGGAAACGATGAACAAACGACATAATTTTGGCGAATTTCCAACACAAATATAATCAAAATTTGATAAGCAAAAATATGACTCCATGGCAGACGATAATTTCCGAATCACTAAAAATTTCAATATGGCTGCCATCCAGTGTTGCCATTTCTAAGGAATCTTTTGAATCGATTCGACTTTTATTAGAACCGAAATCGATTCAATACCTTTTTTAGTTATACAGGGTGAAATTGATATCATTAGCATCCTTTTAAACTAAGAGTCTACCCATCAAACTGAACAACTTTTACTATGGAAGCAAAACGATCGGAGCAACAAAAAGTCGAGTCGAGTCGGCACTGTGGTTTAGTATGGAACATCTGTTTTTTTTTTACCCCGATTGATTTGCTATTTTGCTCTTATAGTAAAAGTTGTTCAGTTCGATGGGTAGACTCGTAGTGTAAAAGGATGCTAATGATATCAATTTTACCCGGTAGTTACGGTAGTAAGTAGTAACCAGGAAGCTGGCATAGGTATTGTCTATACCTGGGAGCACAGACTGCTTAACAAGCGGTGAAACATTATAATACTCCTTGGTGGTTTGTTATGCGGGCACTACATTCTCTCTGAGAACGGAGAGTGTGGATGCCCTTCATTGTTGTTCTCGTGACGTCATAAGCCGTAGTAATTTTCTTTGAAAGTTCTCGGCGACAACTTTTTTTTTAAAGATTTCAAAGAAAGTTCTCGCAAGAGTGAAGTGCCTACATAATGATCGGCTTCCAGGCGTTGTCGACACAGGGCGTGCGACTTCTTTGTCATTAAATGTACTCATCGACATACTGTATGACCTGCACGGCTAGCATGCCACCCACGACAAAGCGTTTAAACGAGAAAAACGTTATGCGCGCTCTTTCTGGCCTACGTAAAATAATAAAGATGGAGGCACATCTCGATTTTTATCGTTTTCTCGCGGGTGGCATGCGAGGCCTACTGCCCAAGTTAAAATTATAGGAAATAAATATTAGAATCAATATAGGGTGAAATTGATATCATTAGCATCCTTTAAAACTAAAACGGTCGGTTCGCTCGCCGCGCCGCCGCTGCCTACTCGACTGAAATATATGCAACAGCAGATTTTATTTTTGCTTCGATCAGTTTGCTCCCATAGTTAAAGTTGTTCAGTTTGATGGGTAGACTCTTAGTTTAAAAGGATGCGAATGCTATCAATTTCACCCTGTATATGTTCTGTTTTTCAAAATTATACTCGTAGTAGATAGTATTTCTTACGTTTATTATAAAATTTGAACGTTATGAAAATGTATTCATACCAAATGTTTTTATACGAATCTGAAGGGGTCCACTGCTTCCCACAGAGGTTCCATCGAAAGCGACGATGCATAAAATTAAATGGAGGCTACATTTTTATAAAACACGAGCGTTAACCCGCGACTTCGTCCGCACAAATTACATACCAGATTTTAAGTCAGATCATAAGCTATCAAACAAAAAATGTTTCATCAAAATCGGTTCAGTAGTTTTTGCGTGATGCTCGTTCAAACAAACAAACAAACAGACAGACAAAAAATCCAAAAATTGGTGATATGGAATCAGGGACACCTAAAAACCATATCGTAACTTTTTTTTTGTTAATATCTTCAATGTGCAGACAAACTTTCTACTACAGTTTTATAATAGTTTATATTAATCGATAGAAATCTGAATTTTGGTATACATGTTTATTGGGACTTCCCATTGAACATACTAAAAGTCCCTGTCAAAATCTGTCGCGCTCGAGCCACCATCTTGAACAAAAGGTACACTTTTTCAGTTTTTTGTCTATATCTCGGCAACTATTACTTATACGAAAAAATAGTTCTAGTAAAAAATATAGCTTATTAAATTTCCTATAATAAAGCATTCTAACATTTTACGCGTAGGACTTAACCTTTGAGAGCTACAGGGCCAAGACAGTAACAGTATTTAAAAAATTATGAAATTAGTATGGCGACCCTAATGAAAGTTAGAGATAAAAAGAAAACGATTCCATATTCTTAATCAGTGACCCCGAAAACCCCCGGATACAAATTTTCAGTTCATTCGGTGAACCTCTAAAAGCTGCTTTGGCGTTTGAAATTTTCATGGTAGCCATCTTGAATTCGCCTATTTTAGATTTTTTTTTACCGCTAACCAAATCTGACCAGGGTTCTCTATGTCATTTATTCAAGGTCCATAAGGTCTATCTGTCGCAGTTTCTACGGGCCGTTGACATCATCCGTCAAGCGTCGATCTTCTAAAGAAGTCAGAGTTCTCTTTTTATCTCTAACTTTAATGAAGGTCGCCATACTAATTAAACAATTTTTAAAATACTGTTACTTTCTTGGCCCTATAGCTCTCAAAGGTTAAGTCCTATGCGTAAAATGTTAGAATGCTTTTGATAAGCTATATTTTTTATTGAAAGTATATTTTCGTATTAGTAACAGTTGCCGAGATATAGGTTAAAAATTTAAAAATATACTTATTATATTTATTCTTTATTTTTTTCAAGATGGCGGCTCGAGCGCGGGACTTTTAGTATGTTCAATGGGAAGTCCTAATAAACATATATACCAAAATTCAGATTTCTATAGATTCATGTTTTCATTTGTCTAATCCGACTGGACTATTATACAGGTTTCCGAAGTACGTAAATGTCTTAACAAATTACCCTTTGCATTAAATTTGTAATCACAGAAAGAGCATGCATATGGTTTTTCACCACTGTGGGTACGTAAATGTTGCGATAAGTGACACTTTTGCTTACATTTGTAATCACAGTGAGAGCATGAATATGGTTTTTCGCCAGTGTGGGTACGTAAGTGTTTTGTCAGAGTACCCTTTCCATCACATTTGTAATCACAGTAAGTACAAGAATGTTGTTTTTCACCAGTGTGGGTACGTAAATGTTTTGTCAAAGAACCCCTTGTATTACATTTGTGGTCACAGTAAGAGCATTCATATGGTTTTTCCCCAGTGTGGATACGTAAATGTTGCGATAAATGACTCTTTTGCTTACATTTGTAATCACAGTGCGAGCATGAATATGGTTTTTCGCCAGTGTGGGTATGTACATGTTTTGCCAGAGGACCCTTTTCCTCACATTTAGAGCATAAATATTGTTTTTTACCAGTCTGGGTATGTAAGTGTTTTGATAGAGTAACCTTTTCATCACATTCAGAGCATGAATATTGATTTTCACCAGAGTGGGTATTCAAATGTTTTGTCAAAGAACCCTTTGCATTACATTTGTAATCACAGTAAGAGCATGCATATGGTTTTTCACCAGTGTGGGTACGTAAATGTTGCGATATGTGACCCTTATGCTTACATTTGTAATCACAGTGAGAGCATGAATATTGTTTTTCATCAGTGTGGGTACGTAAATGTTGCGATAAGTGACCCTTATGCTTAGATTTGTAATCACAGTGAGAGCATGAATATGGTTTTTCATTTTTCTGTTTGTTATTTCTCCGTATGGTATTTGTGGACGATTTCTTGTTTAAGTCAACATTGGAGATGATTCTTTGAGTATTTTCTTCCTTCATTCCCTTCTGAGGTTTGACTTGATCTGTCTCTTCATCTGTTGTCTCTAGTTTTGGCGTCTTGGGTACAGGTACATCTGAAATTATAATTAACTAGCGTTAACCCGCGACTTCGTCCGCACAAATTATATACCAGATTTTAAGTCAGATCATAAGCTATCAAACAAAAAAAGTTTCATGAAAATCGGTTCAGTAGTTTTTGCGTGATACTCGTTCAAACAAACAAACACACAAACAAACAGACAGACAAAACTATGGTCACAACATTTTGCGAACTGTTCCTATATTGATTGTATTGATTATATCCAGTCCTTTCGAAAAGAAGAGTTCATAGACCTTATTTGTAGGAAGGTAAACCTGGATATTGATACTAAGGAGTATAAATCTCGGTTTTTGTCGTTTGAGTTTTTACGCCAGAGACTAAAAGAATCGTGCCGCAATAAAACTCTGACAAATTCTACTGCACCAAAAAAAGGCACCATCCCCTATTATTTCAAAAAACTTCAAACAAATTCTGAAAGCCATTTTAGTCTTAATGTAAACTCTGAATATTTAAATGGACAACAAAAGTACAGGAAAGGGACAATTCCTTTTTATTTTCCTCATTCATTCATTTCGTTTCGTTTCGTTTCGTTTCGTTTCGTTTCGTTTCGTTTCGTTTCATTTCATTTCATTTCATTTCATTTCAAAAATTGGTGATATGGAATCAGGGATACCTTAAAACCATATCGTAACTTATTTTTTGTTAATATCTTCAATGTACAGACAAACTTTCTGTTACAGTTTTATAATAGTATAGATATCACAATCTTATTCATTTCCTACTAGAAGTTTTGTTCATATCAAGGATGAAAGGGGAGGCCTTTGCCCAGCAGTGGGATGAAGTGGGCTAGTAAAAAAAATCAAGGCGGGCTGTCGGACAGAGTCAAAGGGTCTTCAGTTATGATGCATTACATTTAATTTTGTTATAAATGTTTTCCTTAGAATCAGAATAACAATATACATCAAGCGGACAGAGTCGACACACTGACATAAACATTTAAAACTTTTAACGGTGTTGAGACCATCAAACTGAACAACTTTCACTATGAGACCAATATCAAAATCGCGAAAAAAAAAAATCTTTTGTCCCATACATTTAGCTCGAGTAGATCTGTAGTTTAGTATGGAACATCGCAAAGGCATCGCATCATGACGATTATGGCAAATCTCCCCATTTTGGAGGCCTATGTTCAGCAGTCTATGACGTCTATCGGCTGATATGATGATGATGATGGAGCATCAGATTTTTTCGCGATTACGATATTGGTCCCATAGTGAAAGTTGTTCAGTTTGATGGCCTTAACCAGCCCCTTAAATGTTTATTTGTATTTTTGTAATTTGTAACACCTTGTATAGGTATTTTGGTGATTTCAAGGGTTGTTCTTAAAAAAGATTACAATCCTGAGTCACCACTAGAACTTCCAAACCACCCAATAGCAGACCTACAATGCGACTAACTATGTAACTTATACATGTATGACGCAAACTTCATAAGTTTAAGATAATGTGACAGTGTTGACATCAAAGACTCATTATTTAAAATGTTTAATTAATTAATTTTATAATAATACCTTATATTCTTTTGTATAAGTGAATATTATTATTGTATGTCTTTTCCTTATCTCGGGACATAAGTGTCCCGGACCTTTGGGAGGCGTGCGTGGGGCCGAAGCCAACACGTAGAGGTCCGTCAGACAATTTGATCTAAATGGTAATGTAACACCAACCGGCAACTACCCCAGTATACACTATAGAAGTGCATCCAAAACAGCCCCCGGTCAGTGTAGGACTATTGTAAGGAGTGGAAAGAAACAAAATCTGGGCTATTGGAGTGGGGTGCTAATGGAACAGGTAACTAGGTTTTGAACGGGACTATGGCGCCTGCATGACCAATGTATAAACACGGAAAAAATGGCAGACGGTGACTTGCCAACTCAAAATGAATGGGCCCCCGAAAACGGCCGCTCGCACGGAGCGACAAGGGGGCAACATTTCCTGAGCGGCTTAGAGTGGAGAGGTGCTTCTGGACTTTAAACGACCATCATTTCAGTCTCCAACGGCTAATCAGGTGCCCACTCGCCACTTACGCAACACATCCACTCTTCGAACATATAGCTCTTGCGACTCCAACCTAAGGCCGGCCAATTAAGGCAAGCCATTATATTATTATTATTGTATTTTAATTATTGAATTCTTTTTGTATCAAATGTTAATGTTATGGGACATAGTACCTGAAATAAAAATTTTATTCTATTATTATTATTCTATTAAATGACCATGTAGACACGGACACAAACAAGACCTACAGTTGGGGAAATCTACCGATTTTTGTATGGAGTAGATTGCATTAATTGCACTTTAGGTGATAGTTTGAAATATTAGTAGATACATACATGAAAAACATAAATTCTCAATAATCCCCGATTTTTTATTGTGTGTTATGGAATAATTAAGACATTTACAAAACATTAAATTTAGGTATGAACAAAAAATGGAAAACTGGTGAGTTTGTACAGGACGACTTCGTTCAATACGTTTTACTTATAACAACAATAATCCCCGGTTAATATCGTAAATTTGAGTAGATATTTAATATTTTGTAAGTATTCAAAAATTATAACCTCAAAACTTAATTATTTACTGTTTGTTTGTACACAATAAATTTGTATGGGGTTAATTAACTCTAGTCTCTTTTGCTAGTATGCTGGAAGAAATATCTTTAGAATTAAGTTTGCCCTTTGTACAGTTATATCGATTTTAAGGTATTTCTCAGGGTCCTCAGCCTACATAACCACCAGTTGTTATAAACTAACAGTAATTTAGTTCAAACACAATTTACTAAAGTGTATTTAATGCAATCTCAAACCGTATTTTTCCTAGACTATTAAATATGATATTAAAGAAATACCACTAACCTTCAGGACAATATGTCACATCAACTACTTGAAGCACCACAGGTCCAATAACCATCTCTTCTTTCATTTCATGCTCTGCATACAAGTCTAACTCACTCTCTACCTCATCGTCTGATTCATTTTCTAATTTTATCTCTATTTTGACGTCAGTCACACCTTCTGTAGATGTATCTTCAACACTCATTTTAGCGATAGGAATCCAACCAATATATGTATGTATCAAACCTAATCAATGTTTTCAATTTAATGCATATTACGGGTCCATCAAATGATTCTGCCGATGAAGAGGTAAGAAACAGCACTGTAGGTAGTTCCAAACTAAGTCAGATGATAATGTTGTGGTTCAACGATATGGATCTAAAAAAGACAGCACAGATTATTTCCTACCTATTTTAAATAAAAATGAAAAAACCGGTCAAGTGCGAGTTGGGCTACTGGCGCACAGAGGGTTCCGTAGTACCACACAAAATTATTACTAAAAAAGTTTTGTTTTCTACGGGACCTTTACCGCGAGACCAACTCACACTTGGCCGGTTTTTATTATTAGTTGTTATACTGTAGAGTTTGCTCTATAATCACACTAAGTTTGACGCTTGTATGTATTACCGTTTTTACGATAGAGCGAGAAGAAAAAACCTTGATAAAAACTCTAGTTTCTTGTATGAGGACCCTTTAAGTTTTAAGTTTTTGTCATTTTTATTATGTGTTAGCAAATCCACCGTAATAACGCATATTCTGTGTAAATTTCAACTGTCTAGCTATTACCGTTCCAAAGTTACAGCCCTGAATAGGTACGACAAGACCCTAAAAAGGTACCAACATGAAATATGAACTTCAAAGAGAATGTAATTCACTGATGAACATATTCTGGTCCAGGCTAGTAGCTACTAATAGTGTGAGCGAGACTTGGACATGGGTTATTTTATTGCCCATCCTTGAACCAGCTTACATAAATAAATACCACAACAAAAAGTACTCACCTAACCTATAAACAAGCTATAAACCATCATCAAAACCACAACGAAGAACGAACGCGAACTGCATATTAGAACTGGATAGAATATGCGAATCTATTTCGGGCACATGTTTTACTTTTACAGTAATAAGAGGATTACTAACAGAAATGTTCGAAATCTACAAAATTTACATTCACAAGCAAAAACTGAGGATACTATATACAATATACAAATTACAATAACGGTAGTTCTTCTAATTAGTTCGTGATTACAATCAAAGAGAATGGAATCACTACGTTATAAGAGTCGGGACTTCCATACTAAAAACTGGTCGTGACTCGTGACAGATGTCCAGAATTGTATGAAACGTGTGCGAGCGTTCAAAGGAATTTAACGGCGGCGGTGCACGTTTCATATAAATTTTTTTTGTTAGAGAGTTGCGCGAGACCTGTCAGTGGCTGACAGTACCAGTGTTGCCACCTTACCTCCAGATACATTTTTTATGTTTATTTTATGGCCTGGCTATATTGATCTTTGGGCCAAGTCGTATGTTCTTTTTTTTTCAATAAAGTTTATATCTCTTTTGTTCCTGGTAGATTTTGGGCGACGCCCACCTCAAAAAGCTCGTTGCCCCCATAGAAAAATGGAAAGTAATAATTAAATAATAGTAGGCACTGTTTCAACATCATCTTGTGAAATTCTAGCCAAATCTGAGAGGCATAACTGCAAAATTTCGAGCTCGCTTCGCTCGCTCCAGATGTATAGGCATGTAAGGGCTGAAGCAGCCATGCCACAACTGTTATTGTTTATGAAATAATCGCGTTTTTTCACGTTTTTAACATATTCTATAACCTCCTTAAAAATCCCAAGCCAAATGGTTATGGGGAGCCTTAAGAAAATGAACTTTTGGATCCGACCGTGCCACGAGAAATGTGAGTCTTGCCACTGGGGCGATAGCTATGAGCTGGGTGGCCGGTTGCCCCCCTCAGGGAAAATCTCTAGCTACGCCAATGCGCCGGCGCCCCCGCCAGTCAGCGCGCACTAGTGTATGTACAAAACCAACATATTAAGCTGGCCGCGCGACGTTATACGTTACTCGACCTACGCTACGCGCGGCCAGCTTATGTTGGTTTTGTATAGCTTGATGTGTCGCCGTGTGTATATTTTCTTTGCGCGCATGCTAGTCGTTCGTTTTTTCGTCAGTCGACTCCTCGTCGACTCTGAGTCTTAATAAAACTCACTCTCTCTTACTTTGCATGTGAATGTGATTTGATTATTTTTTTAATTACCTACGCTACGATAAAAGTAAAGCTAGCTCTAGATATCTTTTGCGCCCCCTCAGTAGCGTAGCGAAGGGGGCAGACTAATTCAGCTCTGTCTATAACCAATTCGTAGAAAAGAGAAAAGTCGAGCTCGCTTCGCTTGCTCTAAGTTTCTGTTTTAATTATTGCACCTACACATAATCCTTAAGAGTTCGAAAAACAGCTAAGACATGATGCTAAAAATTTTGAGTTTGCTGCGCTCTATCCACTTGTACTTGTACGTAAAAAGCTCATAGGCACTAGACAATTTTAAGTAGGTACCTAGGTACCTACCTAATACCATGCAAATACCTATTAATTTGTTTCTCTGATCATCGAGTTCATTGTCTGAGATCAAATTAACTATATCGTCAAGAACTACGTCCATCTAAAGAATCGGGTAGTTATAACACAAAGACCCCTGATAATCCAGTCATTTTACGGAGTTTTGTTAGGCGGGGTAGGGAGTAATTATTAATTGGACTTTTAAACTGTAACCGGCCATTACTGTAACCATTTAGTGACAAAAAGACTATATGAAAACAAATTAAAAAAAAATCGCTACGCAACATAGAAATAAATATTATATCTCCCAGAACGCTTTTAAATTTATAATATTAATACCAGTGCATTAATTAGATTTAACAATATAAATAATTGTTGAGCAATAAAATATACATTGAAATTTAAAAAAAATAAACATTTAATAAAAAATATAAACGTATTTTTCAAAGCCTTGTAAGTAGACAAAAATATTAACCCCATAATTGAAGCATGTATAATGAATGGTAAAGACTTAAAAGTTTGAAAAAAAATTATATAAATGCTAAATTTAAAATTTGGGGCTGTTGGTGACGCGATATTTTTTTAAATTTTGGTACATTTCTAAGCTCAAATTGGCTCTTAAATACAATACCGAAAAAAAAAATCAATTATTAATAAGTCTCGGTTCAAACCGTAAAATGACTGGGCTATGAATCTCGGCCTAAAAGCAATCAAATCATGGCCATAACGATTTGATACACTAATATCATTAATAACTCATATATAAAATGGCGAGAGCGAAAAAAGTTGAATTATTCATAGAGATAAACAATGAGAAAGAATTTAATAATTTGCTTAAAAATAATCATGACAGTCTAATTTGTAAGTGACCTTTTTTACCTCTTGTACATTTGGTCCCAACTAATAATTTGTCATAGCATAGGCTTTAGCTCATCATTACCAGCCTGACATCGTCCACTGCTGAATAGGATATTCCTAATAAAGCGCTCCATACGATACGAAGTTTACGTCCTAGTTTTGTTTGGGCGTGTAGTAAATACAGAAAAAAAAATTGTTAAGGGGCCATAAGGGTTTCTTAATTTTCGTTTTTCTACAAGATTTATACAAGTTACCGAAACGAATAAAATACACAGTAGAATACTGTGTGGATAGTTTATATAGTGAAATCATAAATTGAATACACGATTGAAAAAGACACGGCACTATCTATCGTAATCTATCGTATCGTAGAGCAAACCCATACATAATAAAAAAAAAAAAATCGTATCTATAAAAGTAAAATGATGAACTGCAGGGAAAATGCCTCCTTTTAGGATAATTAAAATGTATACTTTTAAAGTTACAGTGCTTCAAAGATTTCCATACAAATTTTAAATTAATCCTAGCATTAAAACTGTATACAGGATGTTAGAGTAAACCGTTGCATTGGGTGGATGGGTGATTGTACCCATGATACTGAACAACTTTCCCTAAGAAAACTACCTATAGAAAATTCTCAAAAAATAAATTCGACTTTTCATACAAACGTTTGATCAGCTGATTGCATTTACTATGGAAAGTTCAAAAATTTATTTCCGATAGGTTTAATAAACAAATTAAAAATCATAAAAAAAATCATCATAAAAAAAAATTATATATATAAAAAAATCAATAAAAATTAAAAAATAAATCATAATCATCAATCAATCAATTATACTATTATTTAACATCATTGACTTTAATTGGTTATAGTATTGAAAATATAACCAGACCTTTGAATAATTATGTAGGTACCTACTACTACATAGCGCGCTACGAATTATATCCCCTTAAGTCGTGGTCAACTTGCTGTTAAAGAATTTTCAAGTTACCCCCCCCCCCCCCCTCCACCTCACGTTGGTTAACTTGGATTATCGTTTCCGATACCGAACTTCCTTAACGCTAACAAGTGTCTTACCTATCAAAGTACCTAAGTATTACAAAATTATTGGCAAAGTGTTTATTTTTATGATACTATTTAATATTTATTTATTTATTTCCCTTAACAGTAATATACGACATAGGTAATATGTTACAACCATTTTGCATTTTACTTTGATACTGTTTTGACATTTTCAATGTAAGGTGCAGAAATATACAGTGAATTCGCTGGACCATGCACGGCTCTTGATCGGCTCTTCCTTACTATAAAAATGGACTGGAGCAACGGGAAGATTATTTTACTAAAAGTAAGTCAGTTTACTATACAGGGTGTTAGGGTAAAGAGCTGCATCACTTTAAGGAGTGATTGTACCCATGGCACTTATCATGAACAGTAACATGTGTATGAAAGAAAACAAATATGAATACCATTTAACACCTTTATTAACTGCACATGTTTCTTCATACAATGTCCTTACACGACTCCCCTCTCTCCCAAAATTGACCGACGACCTCAAGCATCCCTTCCCGCTCCCGCAACTTCCCTTGACAAATCCTAACAGGCATAGAATATTTTAAGACTTATTATGTTCTGTGCTAACAGGTACAATCTCCCCTTAAAGTAATGCAACTGCTTTCCCTAACATCTGTATACCAGACACAATACACATTAAAAATTTATCGAGTTCAGACGTACCTCTGGAGTCTGACAAGATAACATCGTCAGCAATTTTTTAGAGTAATAGAGATGAGTTAGTCAGCACGTGTCAGTGTGACGCACACATGAGTGCGATTGCGAACGAGCAGGAGTAAGATGCGTAGCCTCCTTAGTAATTTTGACATTTTCATCTGCTGATTACAACGTGTGATGTTCAAAAATCGAACTCCAGGACTCGTGTGTTCACTCGTAAGTATTGTCATGGGGGCGTACCGACGGAGGGCGGAGGAGCAAAGAGGGGCAGCTGCTCCTCCGCCCCTGGATATGGCCTACCCTTCCCTAGGAGTTCCCTGACTCCCGTATGTGCTAAGGGCGGCCGGTTTACAACAAAGTCTTGGTCACACTAAAATTTCGAGCTATTTTCGTTCGCTCAAGTTTCTAATTCTATTCATTATTGGCAGTGCTTACATAGACCGACAGATATAGCCAGGAATTTCGAGCTCGCTTCATTCGCACCTAATTTTATAAAGGTATAGGTATAATTTGGTTCTGGCTTTTTGGTTTTCGCCACCACCTCTGCCAATCTAAAGTGGGATTGGGCTGGACATGTCTGCCTGATGACCTATATGGGCCAAAATCACTACTAACTGGTCCCCAGTAAAAATAAATCGGCGTTGAGGCAGACCCAGAAGAATGTGGCGGGACGAAATCGATGGCTTCTTGAAGAACTGGCCTAACGAAGCGCAAAACCGGGACGCATGAAGAGAACGGAGTGAGGCCTTTGCACAACAATGGGACAGCGAATAACATAAAAGCTAAAAGCTGAGTACGCCCATGAGTATTAGTTATTTTTTATTTGACAACTTGTTTGTTTATGTGTTGTTTCAGGTGCCATCCGATCAAATTGACGTTTTTAAAAGATTTAGGGACCAAAGTGAACCAATTTACATATTTATTTTAGTACGTATCAATATTTGACTAACATTTCTAGATTAAAGTCAATTCAAATCAACAATTTAAATCAAATCCCAATTTTTTTTAAATCAGTTCCTTTCCTCATCGCTATCATTTTTCTTTCTTCTTAATTTCCTTTCTTTCTTTCATTCTTTCGTTTTGGGGCAATTTTTTTTCCCAAATCCCATTCCAGCTCACAAACCATAATACCTTTCAAGCCATCTACATTACTTTTATTATTTTTAGTTTAAATTCTGTTCAGCTTTTCAGTTTAGCCTCAATTGATATTCCATAAAAGTTACTACTGCACTTAACTATTTCGAATATCGACTCTAACATCACTGACAAAAAGTATGTTTTAGAACATGAAAATCACAAAAGTTTTCCGTGGAGTGGATAGCATACGATTTGGAGAAGTTGCCAAGAAGGAGATATATTTTTTCGAGAAGACAAATGAAGGGGCCTGTTTTGATAGAACTTTTTATGAGTTGGACGAACCGACGATCGACGAAGCGGTACGTCAATCAATATCAACTCTATCATTCCATCATCATTATATAAATTTAAAAACTGTGGTGGTCTTGTGGCGAGTAACCATGCCTGCAGTGCTGGAGACGATGGTTCGATCCCCGTCCAGGGCAACTCGTAAATAAGTTTTTCAGAATTTTTTTATGTACCACCACTTGCTTTTCGGTGAAGGAAAACATCGTGAGGAAAACTGCATGCTTTAATTTCGAGACAACATGTAGGTATTGTAACCACTGTACCCAGTATAAGTGACGGCGGGCTCACTACCGTGATGGGTAGTTTCGGTACTACTATTAGCTAAGACTACTATTCTATTCTATTTAAAAAAAAATGGCTGCCATCTTGGTAGTGATGATTTTGCCAATATCTAGTTTAAGGAGCAATTAGTGCTTGACATTGTACGGTAATGGATATGGCGATCTCAAAGCCCTGTTTTTATACAAAAACGCACACCCGAAACCGCCATAAAATGGCGGAGCCGCGTGGCTACTTCCATCGCGAGCCGAACGAAAGACGTCTACTCGAGAGACCTCTAGCCACGCGACTCCCTAAGACTACTAGTGACTACTACTCAAAATATCTCTAACTACCCTCGGGGAATACAGGGTGTAAGGAAAAGTGTCATTAACCTTTAATCCACATACTCTACCCATTAAACTAAACAACTTTTACTATGAGAGCATTTTTTTTTACCTGTCAGCGTAAATAAACATCTGCTGTTCCATACTAAATTGCAGCACCTACCTACTCGGCTCATTGACTCGACAAATAATGTAAGAGAGGACACACCGTCCTACCGAGGTCTACCCGGACATTCGAATCTCGCAATTGCGTGAACGTGAACGTGTTCGCTCCAATGTCAACTCTATTACAATGAAGTTCGGACCGAAACTGTCGCGATATATCGAAAATCGAAAGTGCGGGTACAGGGCCAGATTCTTTTTTGTTCTGATAGGTTTGCTCGTGGTTTGCTCCCATAGTAAAAGTTGTTCATTTTGATGGGTAGAGTATGTGGTTAAAGGTTAATGATACTTTTCCCTTACACCCTGTAGGTATAGTCGTGAGCATAATATAAGCATTAGCTTATCATTATCATTATAATATGAACGATTTATGGCATGATCATTATGATGCCAATTACTTCAATAATAAACTACCGACTCTTATGTCAAAAATTCTAATGGTGTACCTGTGTGTTTCTCCTCAGCGTTTGAACGCCGTCATTATCCTCATCAAATATTTTCGCTTTGTTTATAAGAAAAGGTATACAACCTTATAAAGCCCGCTGGCTATTAAAAAATATACCTTTTCTTATAAACAAGGCGAAAATATTTGGTGAGGATAATGACGGCGTTCAAACGCCGAGGAGAAACACCTACCTACGAGTACCTCTACATATGGTTATAGCATGGTCATATAGGCTTCGACCAAAATGTCATAGGTAGATAAAGGAAAAGGTTGAGATTTGACAGACATATGCCAGTTTAGGACGGCAAACGGTTTTACGGATAAAGTGTCAGAAACATTCAACCTTTGAAAATTTATTTTTTGTTTTCATTTTTTGTTACGAAAACTTCTGAAAAGTATAAGTACCTGCAACATGGATACCTACACCTGAACCGAGAGACTATACATTGCATACAATTAAAAGTATTGTCATGCACACGCATGTATACACGCTGAAAAATAGGTATTAGTATGTGACAACTAGGTAGATATTTATTTTAGCAGAGCATTTATTTTTACTGTGTTCAAACCTGGTCTTTGACTGAACATCAAAAATCCAGCCTCAAGATCTGCCAAAGAGCGATGGAGCGCAGTATTTTAGGTGTAAGACTAACTGATCGGGTTAGAAACACGGAACTGCGCTCCAGAACTGGCATAGCGGTCGTGGGGCGCAAGATAGCTCAGCTGAAGTGGGACTGGGCCGGACATGTCTGTGGCATGCATTCGGAAAGATGGGCCAAAATCACCACGGACTGGGTTCCCCAGGATGGTCGCCGGCGTCGACGCAGACCCAGAAAAAGGTGGAGAGACAACATACGGATGCCTTCTTGGAGAGTTGGCCAGAAGTTGAACACAGTAGAGAGGATTGGAGAGTAAAAGGGGAGGCCTTTGCCCAACAGTGGGACATTGAAAAGGCCACGTAAAAAAAAATTACATACAACAAGATTTTAGTGACATCTACCAAAATTAGGTTTATACCAACCTAGTAAAGTCTACTAAAATATATACTAAACTCCTACTAAAATAAAAGTAATATAAATACAATTATGTATATTACTTTTTAATTAACCGATAAGTACTTCTTTTTGTGGTGGTCTCCACTGGAACGTGAATGGACCACGTGCGAACCACAACTTTTTACACATCCATATTTTTTTCACAACGGTCCGCCACATACATCCGGAATAAACCAGATTCAGAATTAGATTCCGTATGGAGTGTTGCCGTTTTCAGAGACTTTTTCACTAGATCTAGTGATTTTTGGATGTCTTAGGTGGCGTATTTTAAAGTTATTTTTGAGCGTAGGGGTTGATAAAACGATACCGTATCGTGACGGTGCAGTTGCGACTCGTTCTGCCATCTACATCACTTTCTCTGCCTACGCTCAAAAACCGCTTGTGTTATAATGGTTCATGCCATTTTGTATGCAGATTGTGTCTAATGTTAAAACTATCGATAGTCTTTTGATATAGTTGCATTAATATTGGAATACAATTTACAAACCATCATCGTAACATTCGTAACGTCATGACCTCATCACATGATAGTAATTATCATGTATACAAATTTTTTGTTTTGTTTTAATAAATATCTAAAAATGAAATTATTGTCATTCATTTGGCGTTTCAAACATTTTTATTTAAGGCATTTTTTAAACAGCACTCTAGTCTTTTTTGTAACCATAGTGGACAACACTGAATCCTGAATCAGAAATCGGATTAAAATTCCGTCTGTGTGTGGCGAAACTAAAAGTCCATCTTTAATAATAATAATTCATGAACACGTGAGCACCAGTAGGTACCTATACAATCTCACATCCGTCCTATTTTTTTTAACTACGCATTCTTAAAGTTGTACATGTTTGGGGGGTTCCCCGAACATAAACAATAGTTCTTATCTTTCTTGGCTGGCTCGCGCGTCACCCATCCACCATTTGGCTAATGTCTTCGCTAGATGGCATGGCAGGTAAGATGGTGGAGCTGTCTCGTGGCTATAGTTGACTAGCGATATGGCTTCCGGCAGCGCTGTAGTTGGACGTATTCATCTGCTTTGACTTCTAAAAAGTATCCTATATATGTGTCAATTCTTTTGATTAATTAAAATCAAATGATTTGATTAATTAAGTATCAAATGTTATCAAAGGTATCAGAACATGTTTTATAGGTAAATATTGCTTGACGCAGACTATTGCAAGGATACCCAATTGGGTCTTTTCTAGTCTTTACTTTGCTGGCACTGTTCGCGCTAAATACATCTCCACTGAAACGTGAATGGACCGCGTGCGAACCACAACTTTTTACACATTCGATATCGCGCTATTCATTTGACAGCTCGTGACAGCCTTTGTCAAGCTTACCGCGATACGGAATGCTGCATAAGTTGAAAACTGGATATTGCAACGTGTGATTAGAACTGAAATTGAATAAGTAAGGATTGACCTTCGATGTTTTAAATTAGTGCAATCGGACCTCTGCACTGCTTCTTTTTGGTATAATATCATTGGGAGTGATGATATATTATGTAAGATTTTAGTATACTTACCTACTGGTAAATCTGCTAGTGTCAGGTAGCAGGGTCGTGTTTCAGTATAGGTAGTAAACAAGAGCGGCCATTTTTGTGGCTAGCTCAGCCGGAAGGCATGATAATAAA
This sequence comes from Agonopterix arenella, assembly GCA_927399405.1. Classification (NCBI taxonomy): domain Eukaryota; kingdom Metazoa; phylum Arthropoda; class Insecta; order Lepidoptera; family Depressariidae; genus Agonopterix; species Agonopterix arenella. The sequence goes on along the minus strand of OV656708.1, from coordinate 14,255,536 downwards.
TTGATGCCTATATACATTTTGGTTCTAAGTTATAACCTAAAATGTGTATTTTAGTATTTTACTATTAAATAAAATTGCTCACAATCAGGCCTCGCCAAATGGAAATGGATGCTAGAATGTGGTAGGTAAGGTTAACCCTACTAAAACACTTCGAAAATAGGCTCTGAGAATAAAATTGTTTATGTACCTACGTATGTAAAATCATCTGGATTTTAAAGTAAAAACGATGCGAAACGGAGCGTTGATGATGATGACTAGGTATGAGCAATCATAAATTGAAAAAGTAGAGCTTGGTAGAGCGACGATGGCGTCTTTACCGAACTTAACTTTAATGCCACACCTCCGGCACTCCATACAACGACATACCTACATGCCGTCCCACTCGCACGAGCCCGCTATCTATAGAGTGTAAGGGAAACGGTAAATTCAGACCATCAAACTGAATAACTTTCGCTACGGAACCAACCTCAAGAAAGGCGAAAAAAATCTACTGTTTCATACTAAGAATTATTCGTAGGTTACAAAACCACCCGACTCAAATGTGTGAAACAAATGATTTTTTATCCGCATTTTTTGAGGTCGGCTGCCGTCGGCTACATAGTGAAAGTTTTACAGTTTGATCAAAGAAAATATATTTTAGTTTGATGGTCTGATCCACCCCTGAAAATTTCGACACGGTATAAAAATTAATTGTAATTAGGATCTTTCTTAAAATACTACGGTTCTTCAGACCATCGAACTGAACAATTTTCTCAATGGGACCAACATTGAAATCACGAAAAAAAACAGCTGTCCCACACAAAACTGCTGACCTACTCGACACAACACAGGACCACTACCAGTCATCATCATCATATCAGCCAGTTAGACGTCCACTGCTGGATATAAGCCTCCCCCAAAATGGGGGGGATTTGCCATAATCGCCACGCTTGGCAGGCGGGTTGGCGATCGCAGTTGGATTGAATGTGTGTACTCAGAGGATGCTGCTGCCCATCCTCCGGTAGATCCCTTAGTCGCCTTTTAACCACTACCAGTAGAAGGGGCAAATAAGTCTTTTATCTGTAATGATGCAATCATAATATTTACCACCAGGAATGGCTAGAAAGTCGAGCTAAAGAGAAGAAGCAAGAAGTGTCAGTGCAGCTGGCCCGGCAGGAGTTGCGGCAGGCGGCCCGCAAGCACCACCGGGCCGAGCTGATGGTGCCCTTCCTGCAGACCCTGAACTTTGTGCTGTTCTGGCCTCACGCCAAACACGCACACCCTGAGTTGTACGAGAAGTGGGATGAGAATAGTTGAGTATATCACGAAAGCTATCTATGTTGACGAAGCGTGTTGCAGATTTAGAATTTATAGGATTAAGTTTTTGACGAAGCGTGTTGCTGATTGGGTTTACGCTAAGTATTGTATTAAATATCTGGGACATTTTCAAATAAATTATCTAGTCACATTTAAAGTACCAGAATCTAGCCTGGACTTGTATTATGATGACCAGACAAGATATAGAATACATATATGGGTTCCTTATTAATATACTGACCCTTTTTTATGGGAATGATCAGACCATCAAACTGAACAACTTTCTATATAGGACCAACATTGAAATCGGGACAAAAATAAATCAGCTGTTCCATACAAAACTGCAAACCGACTCGAGCCAAATGTATGGGACAGCTGATTTTTATTTCGCGATTTCGATGTTGGTCCCATAGAGTAAGTTGTTCAGATTGATGGTCTGATCATCCCCTTAAAAAGTGTCAGCATATTGAGGGACGTGGCCATCGTGGGCCGCTTGTGCCACCATAACTCTCCAGCATATTAAGTTGGACCCTGTATAAAATATGTTATTCATCATCACCATCATCATCTCAGCCGATGGACGTTCACTGCTGGGCTTAGGCCTCCCCCAAGGATCGCCCATATTAATCTATGGCGCTGCCCTCATCCAACGGGTTCCCGCCGCCTTCACCAGGTCGTCGGTCCACCTTGTGGGGGCCTACCCGCGCTGCGCTTTCGGGTACGCGGTCGCCACTCGAGGACTATTCAGCCCCATAGGCCACCGGTTCTGCGTGCAATAGCCGCTATTAGTAATTATTTTTCTAAATGTTTTTCAATTGAACAAAATTAATCCAGACATCATAATGGTGGGCCGTGAAGACCTGCAACTCACGGAGGAAAAGGCTCGGGACATCTTCTACGCAGGAGACATTCCGTTGAACGAAGCCTCTCTCTACTCCCTACTCTCCGGACCAGCCCTGGCCATATGTTTCCGTTGTTTGGAACCTGATATAAATTTTGTATGTTAGTATCTCTTACATTTTTGCTCATGGACAGTATAAAATGTATTTGTAAGAGCCAATGAGGAGCCAATCGACAACACACGGCAACTATAAAATATCTTAAAGTCGAGGTTGTACTCATCTTTTTTTTTTCAATATCCTCTTGTCCTATAGTGCAGTCTGTCCTGCATGGGATATTCGGCAATCATTCGTGTTATTTTCTTTAATGTTTCATTCAAGGAATGGAACCATTGTCCCACCCTTATACAATATTCTATTCTTGAGGTGCTTTTTAATCTTGTGAATATCTTTTGATCTTTCATTAATTGCACAGCCTTTTGGTTTGGATGTTGTTTTAGTCTGTCTCTACAGGGTGAAATTGATATCATTAGCATCCTTTTAAACTAAGAGTTTACCCATCAAACTGAACAACTTTTAATATGGGAGCAAACCAATCGGAGCAACAAAAAAATCTGCTGTTGCTTACATTTGAGTCGAGTAGGCAGCAGTGGCGGGTGCAGTTTAGTATGGAACAGCTGATTTTTTTTTGCTCCGATCGGGTTACTCCGATAGTAAAAGTTGTTAAGTTTGATGGGTAGACTCTTCGTTTAACAGGATGCTAATGATATCAATTTCATCCTGTATACGTCTGATTTTGATTTCTTCCTTTATTGTAGTTATGTTAAGTTTGTGGTGGTATCATAGTATATACTCATCTAACGCACGCATAATTACATAAGCACGTCTCGTTTCTACTGTGTAAACACAGATCACTTAATTGTTACTACGTAAGTAAGTGTAAGTGAGAGGAAGTCATTAGCAACGTACAATGCGTTAGAAGAGTACAATCTTGACTTTAAGATACCTTTTCTTATAGCCGCCGTGTCTGATGAGCTTTATAATGTAAATTATTTATAAGAGACTATCTGGACAAGATATTTTACTTGCATACACGCTAAAGTTGCAGACCCACAGCCTGCTGGGGGCAGTGATACATACCTACATAAAATTAAGACGTGACGATAACTCACATTAAAACACGTGCACTAGATTATACGTTAGGCACAAATTAGGAACGGCGCCCGAACCCTAAATAAAATAAAAAAAAAGTTCCACGCTGAAATCATGTCACACTTGTACATTAACATTGGTCGTTTTCCACTCTCCGGCATACGCCGACCAATGCGCTTTTCCTAGAGAATAAGTCTTGGGGGGCGCAAAATTCAAAACTTGTCAGGGGCGTTCATGAACCTATCTACAACCCTGCATGGGTATTCGTTAGCATGGTGAAGTCCTGTCTTATTCGCACTTACTCAGAATTGCACGTGCTTATTTTCTTCTTGTCAATGCCAGTTTGTTAGTAAATAGTGTCCATTGCATGCTTCGAACTTTCACACAAATGTTGTCATTCCATAGCTCTGGTCCGTCAGATTTTGTATGAAGAAAAACCACATATAGAAGAATCGAAGACAATGTCTGATCAGAGACCACGAACCACTGCTTTCGACCATTACAAGTCTTATAGTCTTTCGAGGGAACAGATTTGGCAGAAGAGACGAGAAGAGAAAACCAAGCTAAAGGTAACTAACCTTCAACCCTTGGTTGGTGGTTTTAGCAAAGTTTCTGATCATCCCGAAAAGGAGGATGGTCGTGAGTTTATGTAATCTTATTCTCTGTACATTTTATACTTAGTTGTACTTTACCTTGTAGGTCTACCTAACTAAAGAAAATTCCTTGTCAACATTCTATCAATAAAATTAATCTGTGGTTCGGTTATATTGTTAAAAAAATCTTGAATCTATTTTTAATCTTCAAAGAGTTTGTTTTATATTTCTTGAATTTATCATTGACACTGGTCGTAAAGAAAACTTATTTCAGAATGCCAAAAAAAAAACGTTATTTTTAAATGATTTAATGTAGTTTTCGTAATATTTTTCAACAAAAATGGCCAGTTTAAAAATGTTTCTTTAAAAAATAAATCGATTTCAAATTACTTTCAGAGAATCAAAAATCGATTAACTTAATAATTTTGTTTTGTCAGGCTCGAAGTTAGAAGAGCTATTTTCTGTTTGTATTCATGAGTTTTTTTATTATGTGTTGCCATAATTAATACAGGGAAAAACCCTAAAATCCATTTTTGTCTTTTCAAAAGTTTTACGCAATGCAAATGCAAGTACAAGTGACAATGTTACTTGAAACATGGTTTGAAACAAACCTGTTACAGTAATTGTTTTTCTGCACCTCTATAATGTTTTTAGATTAGAAGTAAGTAGCTACCTTTTTGTTACGAGTACTCATTTTAGAATCTATGCCTACCTAGGTAATAAATTATCGTAACGTATTGAGGTGCTGGTACATCGCACAACGAAACAAAATTTTAAGTACTTTAACACAAAAAACACAAAAAAAATCGTATGTCTTTTCGAGATTGTCATTCATACAGGGCTTAAACTTAAATGCGTTACATATCGAACAGGGTGCTTCGTATCATCAAACTGAACAACTTTTAATATGGGATTAACTTTGAAATCGTGAAAAACGCTGTAGGTATCCATTTTGGTCTAGTAGCTATTGCCAATTTTTATTGGACAATTGTTTTTTTCACGTTTTCGATATTGTCTCTACAGGGTTTGTAACGAAAAGCATCATTAACATACTCTACCCATCAAACTGAACAACTTTTAGCATGGGAGCAAACCTGTCAAAGCAAAAAAAATATCAGCTGTTCTATACTAAACTGAAATACCTACGCGACTCAAATGTATGCGACAGCAGTTTTCTGATAGGTTTTTTTGTTCTGACAGGTTTGCTCCCATAGTCAAGTATGATGGGTAGAGGTTAATGATACTTTTCCTTACATCCTGTATAAAAACAATTTTTAGGAAGAAGCTAGAGAAAAGCGTGCTAGACGCTTATCCGAGATGCAAAGATTAGCGAAGCAAGCTATAGAAGATGAGATAGAAGCGAGGACAGCTGCAAAAGAACAACTCAAATTGGATCTGTTGAAATCCGGAGTACGTAGACTTTTTCATTCTTTGATTACCTACTTACAACTAAAATTTTATTACCATAGAGGGCATTGACTTACCAACTACTGGACGTAGCGTCCGCGCTCAAAAGTGTTCGAACCAAAAGAGCACCAAAACTTAAAAAGAGAACCAACTACGCGACAGTCTTCGTTTGATCGACCGACTCCGATCTGACCGCCGTGCCCCTAATAACTTATTATTAGTCTATGCCCAATGGGGGAGCGGGATGGAAAAGAATTTCAGTATTTTTAATGTTTTTAGTTGGTTTATATTACTACATGGACTTAGGTTTGTGTAGTTTATTCTTGGACACTTTTTTCGAGAATATTGCACTAGACCCAGCGTCCATATAGTACCTATTCTACGTCAATGAGAGAGGGCTTACTATTTTATAGAAAACGAGCGTTAACCCGCGACTTCGTCCGCACAAATTATATACCAGATTTTAAGTCAGATCATAAGCTATCAAACAAAAAAAGTTTCATCAAAATCGGTTCAGTAGTTTTTGCGTGATACTCGTTCAAACAAACAAACATACAAACAAACAGACAGACAAAAAATCCAAAAATTGGTGAAATGGAATCAGGGACACCTAAAAACCATATCGTAACTTATTTTTTGTTAATATCTTCAATGTACAGACAAACTTATGTTACAGCTTTATAATAGTACGAGCGTTAACCCGCGACTTCGTCCGCACAAATTATATACCAGATTTTAAGTCAGATCATAAGCTATCAAACAAAAAAAGTTTCATCAAAATCGGTTCAGTAGTTTTTGCGTGATACTCGTTCAAACAAACAAACATACAAACAAACAGACAGACAAAAAATCCAAAAATTGGTGAAATGGAATCAGGGACACCTAAAAACCATATCGTAACTTATTTTTTGTTAATATCTTCAATGTACAGACAAACTTATGTTACAGCTTTATAATAGTACGAGCGTTAACCCGCGACTTCGTCCGCACAAATTATATACCAGATTTTAAGTCAGATCATAAGCTATCAAACAAAAAAAGTTTCATCAAAATCGGTTCAGTAGTCTTTGCGTGATACTCGTTCAAACAAACAAACATACAAACAAACAGACAGACAAAAAATCCAAAAATTGGTGAAATGGAATCAGGGACACCTAAAAACCATATCGTAATTTTTTTTTGTTAATATCTTTAATGTACAGAAAAATTTACTGTTAAAGTTTTATAATAGTTTAGATAGTATAAAAATGTTACAGAAATTAGATGAGTTGGAGAAGTTACGTGAAGAACCCGATGAAGGAATAAACATTGAAATTCCTGAGGTAAGTACATTTTCATTTAAACATACTACTTTTATAGTAACTTGTAGCATTAGATTTGACAATACAAAGTCCGTAGCGTAGTGCGGCATCGTCTGAAATGTTTTTACATTGTCTAAAGGACATTGGGCAGGTGTGGTCCAAGAGCCCCATAAGTGGCATACTTACTACGTTTGAAAGGGGCTTTAAGTCAAAGTCAAAGTCAAAGTCAAAGATCATTTATTGCATAACTACAGGTTTATAAAAGGTCTTAATTTTAATATACAGGGTGACATTGATATCATTAGCATCCATTTAAATTAAGAGTCTACCCATCAAACTGAACAACTTTTACTATGAGAGCAAACCGATCGGAGCAAATGAAAAATCAGCTGTTCCATACTAAACTGCAATGTCGACGTGCGAGTTCGCGACTCAAATGTATGCAAGAGCAGATTTTTTTTGCTCCGTATTGTTTGCTGCCACAGTAAAAGTTGTTCAGTTTGATGGGTAGACTTTTAGTTTAAAGGGTTGCTAATGATATCAATTTCACCCTGTATATTACCATTTTTTATATGTGCCACTAATATCTTTTAGAGAGAAAAAAAGATACAGTTGTTTTTTTTAGCGACTTTTTATGCTAATGTTAGCATTTCGCTGTTATTTCCATCTGCTGCTTGAATTCCTTGTCATAAATGAATAGTAAATATTATTGGTCTTTTTTATTATTATTAATGCAAAATTATCTTTAGCCTTAATAATCTTATTCATATCGTATACACTCAAAATGAAAAAATCGTTATTCCATCCTGAAATTGACATTATAGTAAACGTGAGCCTTATGACGTTATGACTGTTGCATGCTTAATATTAACTTTTAATACTTTAGCTAAGTTTCTGATCACCCCCAAAGAGATTACACCTTTCAGGCCATAATGTCACTTATGCGTAAAACGAACCCGTCAAAATAAAACATCCTGTATCTTTCTCTCGAAAATATTATGATGCCCCTTGTGTACCATGTACGTTTGGGTATCCTCTAACTGTCCTTATCTGTGCCATACCAGGGGGCTCTTGGCCCAGTGGCCATACATTTTTGTCCAGTGTCCTTTTTACATGCAGTTTGTGAAAAATCTTCAGAGATCAATTCTAGTGGACTTTGTAATCATCTTGGGCATTGTTATCACTGGTATACTGGCGTTGTAAAAAGTTTGTACCTCACACAGCCAGTAGCACAGCCTTGTACCTACGCCTAGGGCAATAATTGTCAACAATGTACATCTTTGTACACGCGGCGACCCCGAAACATAAAGTCTATACAAAACCAAAATAAAGCAGCTATTACATTACCATACCAGTGATGAAATGGATGTGATGGAACAGAGACGTGGTCGTTCTCTCAAGGCCTCATAAAAAGGGTGAAAGTCACCCAAAGGGCAATGGAGAGGCCAATGCTCAGAGTTTCCCTGCGAGATCGAATCAGAAATGAGGAGATACGCAGAAGAACCAGAGTAACTGACACAGCCCAAAGAATTGCTAAACTAAAGTGGCAGTGGGTGGGGAACATTGCTCGCAGAACTGATGGCCGATGGGGCCGAAAAGTTCTGGAGTGGCGACCGCGTACCGGAAAGCGCAGCGTCCCACACGGTGGACCGACGACCTGGTGAAGGCGGCGGGAACCCGTTGTATGAGGGCAGCGCAGGACCGGTCGTTATGGCGATCCTTGGCGGAGGCCTATGTCCAGCAGTGGACGTCAATCGGCTGAGATGATGATGATGACATTACCGTACATTTAGGGCCAATTTCGGCATACATTGCCTGATTTTTTCTCTCTATTTTAAAGTGTAGCGATCAAAGCAAGCAATGTATGCCGAAATCGGCCCTAAAGGATAGGGCGAGTAACCGAAGGCGCGCGGCCAGCTTATTGTGTATGGCTTGGTGTGTATACAACAAATCTTCTTTATACAACGACAGCATAGCATTGTTGGTAATGACTTACACGATCTGTACAAAGTCCGAAATAATCTAAATCTGCACCATTTGCACAATAGCGTGTACAATGTCAAAAATGCACATTGCTGACAATTCTGTTCTACGGACTTTGCACTCCCCTCTGTAACGGTAATACCTACCATACCTACCTAAGGACAATGTGTTTGTCGTTCGTTACCTTACGTACTTGTGGACCCACTGATCTGACTCATTTGTGGGTCCATGGGTAATATAATTGAACTGGAGTCCCACCTCACTAGAGATGGAATTACGTACTTATACCTAATATTTTTAAGAGGATATGTGAAAAAAATTAGAATTCCTCGAAGGTACTCGATACGTACACACGGCGACACACCAAGATAATACAAAACCAAAATAAGCTGGCCGCGCGACGTGATACGTTACTCGACCGGCCGCCGCCGCCGCGCCGTCCTGCTTATTTTGATATTTCATAGCTTGATGTGGATTTGATACACACGGTGACACCGTGTGTATCAAATTAGTTATTCAAATTGTTACACTTTGACTACTTAAGTACTTCCGCTAATTTGGGCAACTCGGACAACATGAACAAATTTGAAAACCTGTCTAAGTTGAGACAAAAATGAACCACATGAACAACATGAATAACTTTGAATTTTTGAGCTCTTTCCATTCTGTCATGTTCGCTAAATAAATAACTGTTCTATTGCGTATTACTTTAACGTGCAGGCTTTAGAGGAAGAAGAAGAGGATGTAAGTGAAGGAGAGGATGAGAACGAGTACTTCCCGCCGGCGGGACTGCTGGTGCCGGGGTTCTATGCGCCTCCCAACGACATCGCGAAGGCCAACGGACTGGCTATACTGTTCCCTAAGGTATGTATTGCCATAAACACGTTCACACACATATACGAAACATATAATACAAGAATAATAATTATTATTGATTGATTTGGCCCTCACCTCCTATCTTAACCAGCCGGCCAGGAGTGGAGTCGCAAGAGCGGAACCTATATATGCTCCAGGTTGGAAGTGTAAAATGTCATAACGCCGGGACCGGCTGACTGGTGCGCTTAGCACCGGGAACCGGCGCCTGCAGACTCACCTCAACCTTAGCCGCTTACTAGATGTTGCCGCCTTGTCGCTCCTTGTGAGCGGCCTTTTTTGGGGGCCCATGAAATGAGTTGGCAAGTCACCGTCTGCCATTTTTGACAAACTAGAGACATTTGTTACGGCAGGCGTCCTGAGTCTCTCCGCAATAACCTTGAACGAATTTTCTTAGTCCAAGGCAATAACCCAGATTTCCCGCTCCACCCAGTTCACCCCCCATAACCCTAGTAGTTTTCTGTCCTTTCTTCAATAGTCTCTGCACCGAATGTGGTATGTCTTCTGGTGCATTTCCATAATGCATTCAGAGATAGACCACTCTTAGTGCATCCCATCGCATTTAGATAAAAGTGTCTCAAAGGGCCCTCTACGTGTTGGACCTGTGTCCCCACGCAAGCCTTCTAAAGGTCCGGGCTACGGCCCGTGAGTAAGCCTTTTACAGAGATACATAATAATAATAGTTCATATATAATTTGTGTGACAATGTCCAAGATATTTATTATGTTTTTATTTATACACACTCACAAATACGCATGTGAATTTAGTTGAATCTATCAAAACAGTAAAGTCTGCAAATAATATTTAATTCAAATATTTGTCTCGTACTTACTAGGTGCATTTGTAATTATACCAAATTATGCTTTTCTAATTTTCAGGGGTGGTTCAGTCCATCAAACTGAAGAGCTTTTACTATGTGAGCAAACTTGAAACTTTAATTTATGAAACAGCAGATTTTTATTGCGATTTATTTGCTCCCATAGTAAAAGTTTTTCATTTTGATGGTCTGAACGACAGACACCTGAGAATTTGAAGTGTTAAAAAATCACCTAGTCGTATAATCCTACTTGGATGGATGTTTGTTACTCTTTCACGTAAAAACTACTGAATGGATTTTAATGAAACTTTACAATAATATAGCTTATACATCAGAATAACACATAGGCTACAATTTATAAAGATATTGTGTGAATTGTCCAGACGAAGCGCAGACGAAGTCGCGGGCACCAGCTAGTTATCTATGGATCCGTGTAAATAAAACAGGGTCTTTCTTAATAAGCTGGCGGGTTTTTACACAAAAAAACTGTTGTAATACACCTCCTCCATAAAAAAAAAGATTAGTGCATAGTCCTAACCCACTTCTCAAATAATATACTTAATGATGTTTTGTTTTTCTTCTATGCTAAGTAGACTTTAGTATTGTACAGAGTATGTAAATAGCCGTCAGCTAATTAAAGTCCTAAACAGGCAAATGAAGATGATGAATTGATGATTGATGATGATGATACACAAATTAATCCGCATGAAACGTCACTTACGTCATAAGCGATGATCATCTTGAAAAATGTTATTGATTTGCAGCTGGTACTGGAATATGTGACTCCACAGGCAGAATTCCTGCCACCTCATGTGCTCGTCCTACTTCACATGAACAAACGGCACAAAGCCGTGGTGGCCATGGCTGAATACAAACACGCTGTTATACACGTAAGTACATATTTATACTCATCATCTCAGTCGAAGACGTCCACTGCTGGACATAGGCCTCACCCAAGGATCGCCACAACGTTCTGCGCTGCCCTTATCTAACGGGTTCCCGCCGCCTTCAGCAGTCGTCGGTCCGCCTTGTGGAGGGCCTACCCACGATGCGCGTTCCGGTACGCGGTCGCATTTCTGATTCCATGTCGCAAGGAAACTCCATATCTCTCTCCATTGTATCATTACTCATATATCCTTACTGAATTTCATTGCATGTCTTCGTTACCTATATTAGTTGTAATTTAATGTTCTGTAGGTACTAAAAATTTCTTTGTTAAATTGTTTCAAATGTTAAATCTCATAATAATTTAACTTCGCTCACTCTGTACTAAATTAGTAATTTTTTTCCTGGCAAATCGTAGAGGATTCCCGAGATTCTGGCTTGCCGCATTCGGGGTCCATTGTATCATGTGTACTGAATTTCTCTTTTGCTAATAAAGATATTTGTATTTCTATCTATTTGTATTTGTATTTAATAAAGCCTTTAGGGTGAAGCCAAATGAGCCTAATTTTGTGAGTTGTGTGTCGCGTATTTGGAGTCCGTTCATATAAGGGTGAAACCAAACGAGCGCAAATTTGTGAGTTGTGAGTCGCGTACTCAGAGTCCGTTTCATATAAAATCCAGGAATTCATTGTCTATGACCTCAGCTTTTATATGAAACGGACTCAAAATACGCGACTCACAAAATTACGCTCGTTTGGCTTCACCCGTAGTGAGCAACCAAATCTAGTTTCCGTTCATGACATATCCATGTTCTCCATGTTCTACCCACTCCATTGAATGTCGACGGTTGAGGTTGAGGTTATGCTGATTCCTTAGATATCCGTGACCGTATTATAGGAAGAGATACGTAAAAAAGAGCTAAAATTGCTACAAATTGTTAATAAGTTCCTAAAGCTGACTGGTGCGGGTCAAACTGGGTGAATCGAAGCGTGTTGTCGCCTCTTAAAAGTGTCTTTCGAGATTTCGAAAATTTATTACATTATCCTTAATATTCCTTGCTATTTGGTCACAATTCAAAATAAAACTAATACTTTTTAAAAAACATTATCTTTTGTCAGATTTATGCGGTAATATTTGTAACATATTTTCTTTTAATTTTATTTTGGTCTTACCCGTTTGTCTGGCATATTATCTCTTCTTCTATCGTTTCAGGACATCCTGTATGTATGCTTTCAGATGGGTATCTTCAAAGCGACGACACCAGAGGATGCTATGCACATCGCATTTACTGTAAAACAGTATGAAAGTATGGATCTCTCCATTAATGAGTAAGTTATGGGTGACTCTTGGATAATAAGTAGGTTTTATTGTGTCAGTTTTAGAATCGACCATCCTATTTGTTTCTGTGGGGGTCGTTTTATAAATTGGAACCTTCAATTAATTTAGTCAAATAAGATAGGAAATTAATTGAATAAAAAATAAAAATGTGTTCGTTTGTTTTAAGTTGTGTCAGTAATTAGTAAAATAAGGGCGAAATTGCGATAAAATATGTACAGGGTGTCCCGTAAACCGACGTCAATCCGGCGGATGCTGAAAGGTTAGGTCATGATTAAGCAGAATATCAAAATTTGACTTTAGTAAAAGTGTCTTAGTTTTTGAGATATTGACAATTTTAAGACATATACTGCATAGAACATTTGTAGCAGTGGCACTCAAAATAGTGACTAAGGTAAGGTAGTTTCAGGAATTTCATAAAACTCATCTCGAAAACTAAGAACCTTTTCCTGAAGAAAATGTTGACAGATTGATTGATTGATCGAAATTTTTTATTTTATTTTAACATTCTGGTTAGGCATGAACTAACCTACCAGCATCCAGCGGGTTGACGTCGGTTTACAGGACACCCTGTATAGCTGTCCCATACATTCGGATCGAATAGCTAGATTTACAGTTTTGTATGGAACAGCTGATTTTTTATTGCGATTTCGACTTTGATCCCATATAGAGAAGGTTGTTCAGTTAATGGTCTGCTCCTCCCTTTAAAATAGTTCCAGCAAATTTTTTTTGTCTTCTTTATTTTCCAGGGATGACTTGAAGTTAGCCTTCATGGTGTCCATCCAAAAGGACCTTCCACTCCTGGAGCTGATGGATCTGAACCCACTTCATGTCAGCAGGGACTCGAGTTACGGTGAATTGGAATGCGCCGCCATGTTCAAGATCGGCTATGGCGATGATTATGACCAGTTTGAGGATTTTGATGATTTAAATTTAGACCAATAAATTATAAATCAAATTAAAGATTGAAAAATTTGTCTCGGGCGGGACTTGAACCCGCACTTTTCCAAACCGGGGAACTGCGTTATCCAATTTCGCCACCGAGCCCACTACCCAGAGAACGAAATTTTCAATCTGTTGCGTCTTACGTGAGCGCCATCTACTGGTAGTTATTACAAACTAACCAACCCATAAGTCCAGCATTACAACTGGAATTCATACGATATAGATGTTCCAATTTCAAATATTATTGATTTTTAAACATGTTACAGCCAATAAATTATAATAGATTTTTCTTAGATTGGTATTATAAAGTTTGAGAAATTAATATTTTTCTTATTTGGCATCTCATGTATAAGTATTTAAAAAAAAGTGCCTATTAGGTAATTAACTTTTTGGAAGGATTATAGTTTTTCCACAACTTCGTAGGCCTAGATCGAAAAATAATTGAAGCGAAATAGGCGTGTGATAGCTTATATTACTGCCTGATGCGAGAGAAAGAGATGGGGCGGCGCGCGCGCCTGAAACGACGCAAGCGTAAAACAATCTTTATTTAATTGCTATTGTACTATGTAAGTTCAATTCTGCTCTAATCTAATTTTATAAATAAAATATTAATCTCTTTTTTTTAAATCAAGTCTCGCGTTTCTATTTTTCACCGTTTAGCAGTTTCAAGAGTTTATAAATAAAAACGGAGGCTACTTTGGCTTATTTTTCTATCGAGGAAATGTGTCTTAAGGTGGTTGCAGAGGGGTCAATTTTATACTAAACTTTGACGCACAATACGCGTAGACGGTATTAATATAAGTAACTTTACGTATATGGAAAAATAGTTTAGAAAATCTAGATGCCGCGTCACAAATAACATTTGAAATTTAGAAAATAATTACGAAGATCTTCGTAATTATATTATAAATGTTATTTGTGACGCGTATTGTGTTTACACATATCCGCTATCATACTGTTAGTACTTCATGATATTGACGCTTTGAAGAATCCTTTTTTTTCACATAGCCCCTTAACACACTCGCCTCTTAACGCCTCTTAACACCTCTGGCACGCGTGCGTTTTGCTATCCACACTTTAAGAGTTATGGAATTTTTTCCAAAATATTCTTGAACTATTTTCTGTTTAATATAATGTAGCCCAGTTATTTTACGGAGTTTTGTTAGGCGTTGTAGGGAGTAATCGTTAATTGGACTTTTAAACTGTAACCGGCACCATTTAGTGACAAAAAGACTATCTTAAAACATATTTAAAAAAAATTCGTTACGCAACATAGAAATCATAATTGTGTGTCCCAGAAGGCTTTTAAATTAATAATATTAATACCAATGCACTCATTTGACTTAGATTTTAAAATACAATAAATTATTTTTGAGCAATAAAATAGGCATTTAAATTTAAAAAATTAGGTATTTATTAGAAAATACGAATGTACTTTTCACAACCTTCTAAGTAGACAAAAATGTTCACTGGTATAATGGTAAAGTCTTAAATATGGGCAAAAATAAAATTACCATCAGGTTTTTTAGAACGAGATAATAGCTTAATTTTAAAATTAGAACTGTTGCTGTTGTGATTTTTTTTTTATTTTGGTACAGTTCGAAGCTCAAACTGGCTCTTCAATATTATACCGAAAAAATCAATTATTAATTAGTCCCGGCTCAAACCGTAAAATGACTGGGCTAATGGATCGAGATCCGTCCGTGAATTTATGCACCTGTTTCTTTGGTGAACGAAATGTGATTCTAGTAAATATTTATAAAGGACGTATTGGATATTTGAACATTGCTACAACAACATTCTACAGAAGGTTGGTAGTTATAGCAATGTTTCTGACCGCCCCCGCACTCCGCAAGGGTCTTTAGAAAGCATTGTCCTATCCATACATAAAGGCAGTCATTCAAAGCAACGTCTTTGTGGCCTACTTGTCAAGACCACAGGGTCTTGACCCTTAGCTGTCAAACGATAGCATTTCCAAAGGTAAGCACTATTATGAATAGGTATTATCAATTATAATTTATAATACATAATTATACCAAATAAGAAATCCTTATCAATAATGTGCCAACGATATACAGGGTGAAATTGATATCTTTTAAACTCACAGTCTATCAATCAATCTGAAAAACTTTTACTATGGGAGCAAACCGATCGGCGATCGGAGCAACAAAAAAATCAGCTGTTCCGTACTAAGCTGCACCCGCCGCCGCTGCCGACTCGACTGAAATGTATGCAATAGCAGATTTTTTTTGCTCCGATCGGTTTGCTCCCATAGTTAAAGTTGTTCAGTTTGATGGGTAGACTCTTAGTTTAAAAGGATGCCAATGATATCAATTTCACCCTGTAGATGTGCAAATGACATGGCTCTGTAACTACATAATATCAAGAAAACTACAATTTTACACTTATCTAAAACTAACATTTGACTTCGTCCGCGTGAAATTAGGATATAGTGGACTGCCTTACGGTCAAAAAAGGCTGAAAAAGTTCACTTCCGGATACCAGCACCAAATTTTAGTATTTTTTTTTAGTAATTTTAATTTTTTTTTTTTAGTGTTTTTTTTTAGTATTTTTTTCGTTTTTTTTTTATTGCCTTTCATTTGATACACGATAGGTTTCAGAACAACAAAATCCCATAAAAAAAATTTAAACAACATTCACATTGAAAACATTAAAATCGGGATTAAAAAGAAAACAGTTTTTCTGTAGAAATCGTCAACAACGGCTACTCGGCCCAAATGTATGGAACACTAATTGAACAGCAGATTTCAGCGGTTTCAATGTTGGTCGGTTGGTTGAAATTTATTCAGTTTGATTGTCTGAAGCATCCTCTAAAGTATTTGTAATTTACACCCTGTATCATAATCTATATTACTATTATAAAGCTGTAACAGAAGTGTGTCTGTACATTGAAGATATTAACAAAAAATAAGTTACGATATGGTTTTTAGGTATCCCTGATTCCATATCACCAATTTTTGGATTTTTTGTCTGTCTGTTTGTTTGTGTGTTTGTTTGTTTGTTTGTTTGTTTGTTTGAACGAGTATCACGCAAAAACTACTGAACCGATTTTGATGAAACTTTTTTTGTTTGAGTTGTTAGATACTTTTTTTGACGAAGTCGCGGGTTAACGCTCGTAATTAATATAAATATACTTGCTAATAAAGAAATATAAGATCCTAAAGAAGAAATTATATTTTATGCGTCAGGATAATCATCATCATCATCATTATTTTAGACCATCCAATTATTCTCAAGTTTTAAGAGGTGACTAATCATTATGATTTTTTCAGCTTTCTTGTAAAAAACCAGTTTCTTTCCAAAACTCTTAAAAATGAGAGAGGAGTGGGTTATAATTTGGTTATACTCCACCCAGTCCACTACATAGGCCAGTGCAGATTCGTGAAGGAAAATTATTAGAAGTCAGTATGCTCTTAGTATGCCTCAACAGAACAAAATACCTAGCGCTAACATTACTATGTATCATAATTTCATTATTCTGATTAGCCAAACGAATAATAAATAGAGTGTTATTTATTGTAAGTACTTGCGATTATAGTCAACCAAAGAATAAGTTTTAACAGAAACGCCAGTTGATTTATTTTTAAAATTTAATCGATTTCTGGGAAATAAGAAAAGTGCAAATGAGCATTAAAGCTCAGTCGGTAAAGTGTAGAAGGACATATTATTAGAAAGAGAAATGATTATGCAATTTGTTTAACTAATTATGCTCTTTGAAACAGTCTGTATGACTGATGCAAGGAGATTATTGTGTGTCAACCGGCAACCATTATTCTGGATTTTCTGAACCCGAGCGAGATGAAGAAAACTGTGATACTTATTTGTATTTATTAACTCATTTTCATTATTTGATACATATACAGGATCCTTCTTAATATGCTGACACTTTTTTAAGGTGACCGTCAAACTGAAGAATTTTCTCTATGGATCAACATCGAAATCGCGAAAAAAAATCAGCTGTCCCATACATTTTGCTCCAGTAGGTTTGCAGTTTTGTATAGGAGTGCTGATTTTTTTTTCGCGATTTCTATGTTGGTCCCGTAGAGAAAGTTGTTCAGATTGATGGTCTGATCATCCCCTTAAAAAAGTATCAGCATATCAAGAAGGGCCCTAAATATGCCATAAATTTTAGGTACGTGGCGACACATCACGCGCTACAAAACCAAAATAATAAAATGGCCGCGCGTAGGTGGAGTAACGTATAACGTCGCGCGGCCAGCTTATATTGCGTTTGTATATTTTGATGTGTCGCTATGTGTACACCGTAATATAATACACTGTATTGTATTAGGTATATTTAAATATGCCTATATTGTAATATACATCAAAATCTCAATTAATTTTACACATAAAGCACTCTGCAGTTTTAAGGCTAATTTGATATGTACTTTTTACTTTACTAAGTACCTGCCTTTCTGTCCGTGTTTTCTACATTAAAATTAGATGATTTTATTCCTCTCTGAGACAAAGCTATGTAGGTATAAACTTAATTCAATAAACAAACCAGTCTTTAAAACTTTACTCTTTGCAACAACAACAGTGGTCCCATTTCGTACGGTCAGCAAAAATTCCAAGCGTCAAATTGTATAGGTAGCTTACATTTGGACTTTGAATTTCTCTATACGTTGCTCGTCGTTTCGTGGTACACAAGTCCTAGCAAAGGTAAGACGCAATTTGTTATTTTTGTAGGAAATATTTTTAAAAAATCTAGTGTTTTAAAAGAAACATCTAAAAGTAAAGAGTACTTACTGGTAATTATAGCCTTTAAAAGTAACGGTATTACTATTTAAACTAACTATAAATATTTTAACGTGATCTTCCCATAATAAAATTACGAAAATCGGGTTTCTAAATAATTATTAAAGGGTTAAAATGTGAATTGGTAGTTTGCCAATGGTTTTATAACATTGCTTAGATGTTTGTGAAATTAATTATTTATCTAAAGTGTAGAGAGGTCCCAACTAACAATTTGGTCGTATAGGTGTCGTATAGACGAACACCAGACGCATAAAGCACCAGTTTAGGACAAAATTACCATAATATAACTTTTATAAGTCAAAATAGTCATATAAATGTGTTTGCTGGGGTACTAACATATTTAACGAGCTTTGGACCCGCGACTTCGTCCGCGTGGATTACCCATTTAGGGGTCGATTTTCGAAAAATCATATCTTAGTGCACCCCTACATCCTCTGTAGAATACACAGGGTGAAATTGATATCATTAGCATCCTTTTAAACTAACAGTCTATCCATCAAAATAACAATTTTAACTATGGGAGCAAACCGATTGGAGCAAAAAAAAAACAATCTGCTGTTGCACACATTTGAGTCGAATAGGCATTGCAGTTTAGTATGGAACAGCAGATTTATTTTGCTCCGATCAGTTTGCTCCCATAGTAAAAGTTCTTCAGTAGAGGGTAGAATCATAATTTAAAAGGATACTAATGATATCAATTTCACCATGTATATTCCAAATTTCATGTTTCTTTCTTCAGCGGTTTAGGCTGTGCGTTTTCTGTCTGTCAGTCAGTCAGTCAAGGAACTCTTTTATATGTATAGACCATAGATTTGACTAAATATCATAATTTTTTTTTTTTTATCAATATTATTTGATAATTATTTTTATTTATATTTCAGGGTTGTGTGTAGCAAGAAAACGAATGAACTTCCAATTGATATTGCAATCAACACTATAATCATGTTTGCTGGTGAGTAGTTTAAACATGTTTTTTTATAGATATAGCAGGTAAGGCATACTGAACCGATTTCAATGTTTACCAAAGAAGTTAGCCTGTCTGTGGGGAGATAAAGATACTCATGGTCAGCCTAGTTCCACTGCAGGACGCAGGCCCACCCTCATGTTCCTGGGTGGTCCACTACGCGTGCCCAATGCGGATTAGTCGACCATGTACACATCTATAGGTCTACCATGAGGTTACACTGCAGTATACTACAGTTTTTTTACTTCCATTTGTGTATTGAATTTCGTACAAAGCTCAATCTTACGTTGAGAAATAATTCTGCCATACAAAATTGTGTGCCGTAACTACAGTGGTAAAGCTCAGTGTCAATTCATGGTAGACGTACTGAACATAGATTTTTTAGTCATGTAGTAAAGTATAATGATTAAATATCTAGCTACCCATAGGACACGGAATCCGTCAACAGTGGTGCATTCATCTCTCACACGCACGCTAGCCTGTTCTTGCCAATGCGAGCCCATTTGTATGAAGCGTCAAAGATGTGCCCTTACAAGTAATTATACACTGTAGTAGCACAAACTATTACAGGGGTAAAAGTATCAATAATCTTTAAACAACATACTCTACCTATCAAACTGAACAACTTTTACTATGGGAGCAAACCTGTCAACGCAACAAAAAAATAAAGGCAAAAAGGCAAAAAAAAAAACAACTGTTCCATACTAAACTGCAATGCCTACTCGAGTCAAGTCATATGAAACAGCTGATTTTTTTTGTTCTGACTGGTTTGCTCCCAATCGGTTTGTTGGGAGAGTATGTGCTTTAAAGAGTACTGATATTTTTCCTTACACCCTGTATAAGCTTGTTGAACGTCTCCAATTTCGGCACAAGCAAACTCTCAAGTATGCAAGTATATCATCATCATCCCTGGTCATAGGCCTTGACACCTGTTACAGACTGCACCACTGCTTTACATAATGCCCTGCTGTTCATACTAGGGTTCTTCTTAATATGCTGACGGTTTTTTAAGGGGATAATCAGACCATCAAACTGAACATTTTTCTCTATGGGACCGGCAAAAAAAACAGCTGTTCGATTTAAAACTGCAATCCTACTCGACCTAAATAAAAGATGATTTTTTTTTCGCTATTTCACCTTTTGTCCCATGGAGTAAGTTGTTCAGTTTGATGGTCTGATCATTATATTCTCTTAAAAACCCATCGTCATATTAAGTTGGACCCTGTATAAAACCAGTATTTTAAAATGTTTCAGTGTACCAAAAACTCCTCCTGATCCTGATGATGGTAGCCTCCATATCCGGCTACTGCCCTCAAGATAGGATCCACAGTACCGGTTTCTGCTCCTTCCGCATCCAGTGCTTCGGCACCATCAGGGGCGTCAATCTACCAGAACAGTGCCAGGGCTCCACCAACTATCCCATCACCGTCGACCTGACACTGTCCGAAGCCATCGAAAGGTTTGACAACCATATCGTTGATACCAACTTCTTGACATCAGTCACCACGTTCAGAGCCTCAGCCAAATGGCCTGAAACAAGCCTTTCTTTCTTAGAATACATGCCTCGACTCAGAATTCTGGGACTGATGAATAATAAGATTAGAACCATACAAGGAACCCCTTTTGAGCATCTTGGTAGATTGGAGTATTTAGATCTATCACATAATAGATTAAAAGACATAGAAGGTTTGTTTTTGTTCGAAACTGAAACGAATAGGATGAAAAAATTGTCACTGGCTTTCAATGCAATCGAAGAAATTCCTGGGGATACATTTGTCGATTTAGTATCGCTGATTGAACTAGATTTGTCACACAACTACATCTCAGATCTGACTGAAGAGCCATTCTCAAATTTAACTAGTTTAGAAATACTGAGACTAAACAATAATTTAATTAAAAATTTGAACGGAGCCGTCAATAATCTTATGAGTTTGAAACATCTTTATCTTAGAGGCAATAAAATACATAATATTGATGAGTCATCACTAAAAATAATATACCATTTGGAAACTTTTGATGTTTCGGAAAACCAGTTGGATAACTTAAAACCTATAATATTCCGAAGACATTGGCACCATTTCGGTGGTGTATGCAAAATTATTCTTTCTGATAATCAGATAACGTCTGTACCTAATGGAACTTCAAAAGGTCTAATGGAGCGATATACTAGAGACTTAAAGAACAAGGTTGATGTGCTCACTGAACTGGATTTGTCAAAGAATGCTATTAGTAATATTGAATACAACGCTTTCCAGTCTATCGTTCAAATGATATCCCTGGATCTATCTTGCAATAAAATCATCGACTTCGTCGTGAACGCCGACGATCTGTCCTCCATCAAATATTTAAATTTGAGCACCAATTTTATCATCAACTTATACTTCGATAGTTTCTCTTCGATGGCAAATTTACAAAACCTAGATTTGTCACATAACAGTTTGAACTATTTACCCGATGAAACGTTTACAAACAACTATAACTTAAAATATGTTAATATGACATTTAACGAAATAAAGGAGCTGGAGAATTTGAGAATTAAAATGTTTCACCCAGAAGGAGGGGTTTTAGATTTATCTAACAATGGCCTTTCGAGACTAAATATACCATTTGGAGAAGGACTACGCTTAACAATATTGATTTTACATTCAAACAATATATCTGATGCTGCGTCAGTGAACCTAATCTACCAAAATGAGCTAAAAACTTTAGAAATGAACAGGAATTGTATTCAGAAGCTGAATGACTCTTCACTCCGTCTACCTTTAAGTTTGACATCTTTGGATTTGAGTTACAACAACATAAAAGAAATCGGTCCTTCAACATTCCACAGGGTGACTCATTTGAAGTCTCTTTATTTAAGAAACAATAAATTGAAGTCTATAGAATACGGAGCGTTTCAAGGATTAACAGCATTATCAAACCTGGACCTATCTTTTAACAAAATCGGCCACCTGGATTCCAAAGTCCTAATGGATCTAAAATCTCTGAGTGTTCTTTCTTTGAGATACAATGGTTTGAATATACTGGATGATAAAGGATGGATCGGTCACAAATACGATTTGAGAGTTTACTTGGAAGGCAACCATTTGACATGTGATTGGTTGGGTTCCGCACTGAAGAATTTCAATAATGGTTACTCGAAGATGAGGCCAGCTGTTCACCAGTATGGAACTGCGAAGCATTCTCTTGAAGGTATACCGTGTGAGCAGAAGGATAAGGAAATAGGTGAACTGGTGAAATTGGGCCCGGAATATGTGATGGCAGATGAGAGACTTCTGGTTACAAACCAAAGGATACTAGAGGCAGTGAAGGAAGAGACCTACTATTTGAGGTTGTTCATGAACCAGTTGAATGTCGATCGAAGGCGTGATGACAGATACATGAAGGTTTGAAATATTTTCTAATGTTCCATGTAAGTTAGATATTAGTATTTTAGATTTGTTGGACTCAGGGATTTTTTTGTTATTTCCATATTAGAAAACTATGTTTTTTTTCGTGAAGGTACATGTTGGTAGAAAGGATTTCAATCTTTTACAATGATGAGGTGTCTTAAATAAATTGTTTTTGTACTAACTACGAAAATAAAAAAATTAAATGTACTTAATTGTCCGCATTGAATATTAAATTTAAGTAAGTATTATACCTAGCTACCTAAGTATTAAGTGAGTCTTTATTACAAAAAATCTTTTACTACTCCTATCCTTGATATTGTTTTTATCGATAGAAGCCAATATTGTATGATGAGAGTCACGTTCTGACCCGAGCACGTGTCTCGTGTGGATTTTGCCTGCAATCCTCAATCTCTTCTTGTTCTTGACCAAAAACAATCCCTGAGATTGGGATAGATTCTCCCATAAACTACTTGAAACGGGCGGAAATACAGTGCTAACGGACAAGCAAGAGTCCATTAATTATAAATTAAAAAAAATTTATTATTAATTAATAAAATAACCTACCTGAAATCTGTTTGAATAGAATCAGTACTGAAGATTCCTTTGTAATAAAAACAAAATTATAATTATGTTTTTAGTTTTAATTTTTATTATAAAGAAATACGAAACCACAAATTTCAAACACATACGAGTAGTTATATCGTTACGTAATCAATTGTTGTCCAGTACTCACTTTTTAAGTTTTATTTTGACAACTTCATATAATTATTATGTTGATTTGGTATTATTGTGTTTCGACAAACATTCAAAATTAGTTTATTCATATCCTATTTCTGTTCGAATGTATTTCAGATAATGTAACTAATCTTGTATCTTAATTAGATACCAAAATAATATTTAAGGTGGTTGCAGAGGGGCCAATTCTATATAAAACGTTGACGCACAATACGCGAAGACGGTATTAATATAAGTAACTTTGTGTATATGGAAAAATAGTTTAGAAAATCTAGATGCCGCGTCACAAACACAATTTGCAATTAATAAAATAATTACGAAGATATAAAGATTTGAAATTATTCATACAAAATTTTAAAAGCTTTATATCTGCGTAATTATATTAAAAATTGCAAATATTATTTTTGACGCGGCAACTAGATTTTCTAACCTATTTTTTCATATATAAAATATTACTTTTATTAATTCCGTCTACGCGTAATGTGCGTCAAACTTTTGTATGGACTGAAACCACCTTAATAAGCCTTTGTAGGCACAGTCATGATTTCTAATTAGCTTGTCAATAATTTTTAGGAATAATGATAATTGTCACAGTGTTACTTAATAGTATAAATATATTAATCGCTATCTTTTGTTTTACTCGTACGTTAATATACCTTGTTACGACATAATTACCGACAGCGATCGACGGTTTGCTCATACAATAAGCACCATTAGGGGATGGGTCCGATATGATACCGATGGCGATGGCGTCCCATATGATACCGATCGTGCTTTTTGTATGGAAAAACCATCGATTACCGTCGATCCATGTGTTATGTTTTCTTTATTTCTATCTATAATTTAAAAACATACAATTTACTTTGTTTGACATAATCTCAAAGACAAGTGCAATGCCTTCCGTTAATTTCACTGTAGTATACTATAATAGTGGATCAACACAAATTTGGCTGCAAATCACAAAATGTTGAATAACATATTGTTTGTTTGGGCATCTATAAAAAACTACAAGAGGGGTGCGCGTAATTTCTCTATGGTTAAATTCATATATTTAAAAGAATTTTCACAACATAGTATAAAACAAGGTCGTTTCCCGCTGCCTGTCTGTCCCTATGTAAGCTTAGATCTTTAAAACTCGTCAACGGATTTTGATGCGGTTTCTCTTAATAGATAGAGTGATTCAAGAGGAAGGTTTATATGTCAGCATTGCACCCGTGCGAAGTCTGGCGGGTCGCTAGTCTAAAATATTATAAAACTGTAACAGAAATGTGTCTGTACATTGAAGATATTAACAAAAAAAAAAATTACGATACGGTTTTTAGGTGTACTTGATTCCATATCACCAATTTTTGGATTTTTTGTCTGTCTGTCTGTTTGTGTGTTTGTTTGTTTGAACGAGCATCACGCAAAAACTACTGAACCGAACTTTTTTTGTTAGATAGCTAATGATCTGACTTAAAATCTGGTATATAATTTGTGCGGACAAAGTCGTGGGTTAACGCTAGTTTGTTAATCATAATCATAATCATTTATTTCATAAAAATATTTTTACATGTCAAATGCACTCCTTAACTACTTATAATTATATTATTTATATTACAGTCCGGTTACATTCCAATAACATTAGGTACAAAGTTATAAAATTCATCAATGTCATAGAAAGCACGATCTATAAGCCATGTTTTTAATTTACGTTCAAAGGTACAATTTTCTTTGCACTGTTTGATATCGTTGGGGAGTTTATTGTAGATTTTAGGGCCTATTATACAGGGTGACTGGTAATTCGACCTATTCCTTGAAAGGGGTTATACTAGAGTTCATTTGCAACAATTTTGCCCCAGTTAAATGGGGGTCGAAAATCGCTTGTTTTCGAGTTATCTCATTTTTAAGATTTTTTTGAAAAAATCAATTTTTCCACCTAAAACTGGCAATTGTGAAAAAAATACTCCACTCTCTGCACTAAGTAAGCATTTTTCTAATAGCTGATGAATGAGCGACTACATTAAACTAAAATACATGTGTAAAATACCCGAAACCACTGAAATAAAAGGTTATAAACCGCACGACAAAATTTTTTTATTTGGATTTCGTTTCAATCCAAAGAGGATTACTTAAAAAAAATGTATCACACTTGGCGTACAAATTACGGAAATAACTTCCTCAATTCCTAAACTTTCCAAAAAAGTGCAAATGTTGTCTACTTTGACAAGAGTTTGAAAAAAATTGTTAACAATGGCAGAGCAGGTAGCGGATTTCCTAGAAGCGAACCTTACAAGATGCCGATTTGCTTTTGTCTCTTTCATTTTATTGCTTACATTGTTTCTCTTTTGTAAGTATTCGGGAATGTTTGTACTAAGGTTCACAATCGAGGCCCACTCATTCGCTCAATTCATTAAGTAATCAGTTAGTTTCAACCATCTTGGAGTTCGGACATGTCGTTGTTAACTAACTTAAATTCTGCGCTAAAACAGCTTCCTTTTCAAATGGCTGCTTACCAAAATGAAGAATACGCGGATATCATGTATTGTTACGGGTTTTGTGATGGTGACGCTGCTGCTGCTCGAAGAGACTATCAAAGACGTTTTCCTACCCGCCGTTTACCTGATGTCAGCGTGTTTGGTACGACATATCGGCGCATTCGAGAAACGGGATCGGTTCGACGTCGCCAAACCGACGCTGGTAGACCTAGCGTTAGTGATCCAATCGAAGAGGAGCAAATTTTGCAGTGTTTTCAAGCAGACGGCACTACTTCAACAAGAATTGTGGCTAGGCAGCTTGGTATGTCTCAGTGGAAAGTCTGGTTCACTCAGCACACAGCACGGCAGTATCCATTCCATTACACGCCAGTACAAGCTATCGAGGAGGGAGATCCTGTCAGAAGGATGGATTTCTGCAGATTTCTAATAAATGCAGACATTGAAGACCCTGAGTATCTAAAAACAATCTTGTGGACAGATGAATCGAACTTCGACCGTGATGGTATTACAAACTATCATAATCTGCATTTTTGGGCCCCTAAAGGTCAGAATCCGAGAAAATCTAACGAAGGAGCTCACCAGCACAGATTCTCACTTAATGTGTGGATGGGAATCGTGCACAATAATTTAATCGGGCCATTCTTTCTGCCGGCACGCCTAACCGGCATCGCCTATGAAAACTTTTTAAGAGAAGAGTTACGTCCGCTGCTGGAGGATGTGCCGCTTACCACAAGAACAGCTTTGGTGTATCAACATGATGGCTGCCCAGCCCACTATTACCGGGGCGTGCGACAGTGGATGGATGAGAACTATCCACTGAGATGGATTGGTCGAGGCGGCCCGATCCCTTGGCCGGCTAGGAGTCCCGATCTAACCCCATGCGACTTCTACATTTGGGGTCATATGAAGACATTGGTGTATCGTACACCTATCTCTTCTCAAGAAGAATTAAGAGAGAGGATTTTGGCAGCTGCCCAACAAATTAAAGACACGCTTTCAACTCGAGTGACAGTAAGCGAAGTACGTCGCAGGCTTCGTGCTTGCATACGTAACGGAGGAAGACAATTTGAGCAAGACTTGTGATTTTTAAATGTAAAACTTTAAAACAAAATTTGTAATTTCATATGATTAGGTACTAAACATTATTATTTTACTCTTTTTTTTATTTTCACCAAACCAATAACTTTTTGAATAAAATTCACATCTGCGTGTTTAATAAGGTTTATTTTCCAAACTTGAACTAAAGTACACAACTTTTGCATCTTTTTGGAAAGCTTAGGAATTGAGGAAGTTATTTCCGCAATTTGTACGCCAAGTGTCATAAATTTTTTTTGAGTAATCCTCTTTGGATTGAAACAAAATCCAAATAAAAAATTGTTGTCTTGCGGTTTATAACCTTTTATTTCAGTGGTTTCGGGTATTTTACACATGTATTTTAGTTTAATGTAGTCGCTCATTCATCAGCTATTAGAAAAATGCTTACTTAGTGCAGAGAGTGGAGTATTTTTTTCACAATTGTCAGTTTTAGGTGGAAAAATAGATTTTTTCAAAAAAATCTTAAAAATGAGATAACTCGAAAACAAGCGATTTTCGACCCCCAGTTAACTGGGGCAAAATTGTTGCAAATGAACTCTAGTATAACCCCTTTCAAGGAATAGGTCGAATTACCAGTCACCCTGTATATATATATGGATTTAGTCGATTTTTCTAGTCTACAATTTGTAACTATTAAGTCCAATTTATTTCGAAGTGAATACTTGTTAAACCCAGTTTTATCTGGAAATTTGTCTATGTTTTTTCTCACAAATTTAGAAATGTCTAGTACATACTAGAGGTGAGTGTTAGATTTTTTTTACTAACAAAAATACTTTTGGCTGGTGTACTCGTTGGTACACGTGATACTATGCGGACAGCACGCTTCTGCAGTATAAACACGCGCTTCCACTCGGCGGCAATGCCCCAGAGCTCGAGCCCGTAGCACAGCAGCGAGTGGAAGAGTGAGAAATAGCAGGAACGTAGCGCGGTGGGCGGCAGGACTGCCGCCAGCCTGCCCAGAGCGAAGCACGCGCCACTAAGTTTGCCACACAACGTGTCTATGTGGACATCCCATTTGAGTGCGGTGTCTATTGTAACACCCAGGAATTTTTGATTCAAAGATTGTGGTACGATCTCGCCATTCACACAAACTGATTATATATATACTGTTATAAGGATATACTATCCGACATATCTTGGACGTTACTAAAGCTTTTCCAAGAATGATTGAGAGTAAGTGTTTGAAATTTCTGCTTCTTTAATTCAAAATACCCTTGAAATTTGACTACTTATATAGGGACTAGTTACGGGTGTAATTCTACTAACAAACATTTCTGCCACTTTTTGCGGGGGGCGAGGTAACATGAAATCCGCAACTTTGGATTTTATTCCCCATAACTTTAGATTCTAATTTTGATTGTTAAAAATCATTAAAAGTAGTCTCGTGTGAACCCCAAACGTTCTAAGTTCGATATACTTGTTTCGCAATTATAGTCTGTCTCGTTTAGTGATAAGGTATAAAATTGAGTGTAAATGCACATGATCAATTATTCTTATACCGTGGCAGAGGGGAAATGCTACCGCAAGGCTAGTCCTTATAATAAATAGTCAAAGCCTTAAAATTTCGTTGCCATTTTGAAAGGAGTATAGTTTACAACCACAGCTTCACGTATTATTGAAGGTGCGATTACATTCACGAATAATCGGGCTCCATTTTAAAATATTATAGTTTAAAAACCAAAAAACAAAATAATCTGATCTACTTAAAATAACTTATTATACTTTTAGGTAAATCAGATTATTTTGTACTTTTTAGTACATTAATAAGCGTGTTTTTTTTGGTTTTTATATTATAATATTTTAAAATGGAGCCCGATTATTCAGTTTTTTAATTTTTTAAACTATAATATTTAATTTTTTACTCTTTAGTCTTAAACCAACAGAAGATCCACGTCATCTCTTCACCAAATGTAATGCATTTACCTAAAACTCAAGTGGTTAACTAGTAGCCGTCAAAGAGTTTCACTATCCACCTCCTGGCTCGATCATGAAATTCACGATGCCATTTATAATGTATGGGACTCGTCAAAGCAAACCAAACGAGTCCAAACTCGAAGGGTTTACTAGTAACCGTTGAAGAGTTCCACTATCCACCTTCTGGCTCCATCATGAGCTCCAAGACACCATGTATCATATATGGGACTCGTCAAAACAATCCAATCGAGCCCAAACTCGAGTGGTTTACTAGTAGCCATTAAAGAGTTCCACTATCCACCTTCTGGCTCCATCATGAGCTCCAAGATACCATGTATCATATATGGGACTCGTCAAAACAATCCAATCGAGCCGAATCTCGAGTGGTTTACTAGTAGCCATTGAAGAGTTCCACTATCCACCTTCTGGCTCCATCACGAATTTCAAGAAACCATGTATAATGTATGAGACTCGTCAAAACAAACCAAACGAGCCCAAACTCGAGTGGTTTACTAGTAGCCGTCAAAGAGTTTCACTATCCACCTCCTGGCTCGATCATGAAATTCACGATGCCATTTATAATGTATGGGACTCGTCAAAGCAAACCAAACGAGTCCAAACTCGAAGGGTTTACTAGTAACCGTTGAAGAGTTCCACTATCCACCTTCTGGCTCCATCATGAGCTCCAAGACACCATGTATCATATATGGGACTCGTCAAAACAATCCAATCGAGCCCAAACTCGAGTGGTTTACTAGTAGCCATTGAAGAGTTTCACTATCCACCCTCTGGCTCCATCATGAGTTCCAAGAAACCATGTATAATGTATGGGACTCGTCAAAACAAACCAAACGAGCCCAAACTCGAGTGGTTTACTAGTAGCCATTGAAGAGTTCCACCATCCACCTTCTGGCTCCATCATGAGTTCCAAGACACCATGTATAATGTATGGGACTCGTAAAAAAAACCAATAGAGCCCAAACTCGAGTGGTGTACTAGTAGCCATTGAAGAGTTCCACTATCCATCTCATGACTCCATTATCAGATTAGCTAGATCGTACCAAATTATTGTATTGTCATGCAAACTACATACACTTGCAAAGTTCAAATCTACACATTAATTAGAAGTAGGTTAAAATTGATTTCCTAGATTTTCTTACATACTTACCTAGTTAGTTAGTACAGGTGAAGAAAAAGAGAGATCAATGCAAGCAATGTATGCCAAATGAGGGAAAATTGATATGACCAGCATCCTGTGTGTGTGTGAGCTCTGGTACGCCGAGCGCCAGACCATGCTTGACTCAATAAAATCGTTTTCTGGTGTCCCTTACAACATGGATCTCGTTGCGACTAGGGATAACTTCCGTGCGTTCAGATGTTTTTGCCATACTTATTACTGGAAGCAAAATAGGTCATAGTTTCAGTACAATGTTAGGTTCCTATTGTTTTATTTTGTATTTTTGGTGCTTTTGCGGTCGTGTCTTCAACACTGCCATAAATGATCTCTTGAATTGGCTCTCTAATAGCCATGTTTTTTTCTTCTTATTGCTGTCTCCCGTTTGCAATGGAGGGAAGTCGGATATTTCGTTTTCCTACTCCTCCTATCTTCTTTGATTAATTCATTGCGGGTTCCAAGACAGATTAGAGTCATCCCCCGGGCTCGCTGGACTTCATTGTCCAGTGTTGTGAAAGGTCGCCGCTGTTGATCCTGGCTTGTAAGCCAGTAACTCCTGTAGGAGTTACAGCGGTGGGAATGCGTGGTGGGCCTATGCCCGAAAAAAAAAAAATGACCAGCATCCTTTTAAACTAAGAGTCTACCCATCAAACTGAACAACTTTTACTCTGGTAGTAAACCTATCGGAACAAAAAAAAATCTGCTGTTGCATACGTTTGAGTCGAGTAGGCATTGCAGTTGAATATGGAACAGTAAATTTTTTTTTACTACGATTGGTTTGTTTCGATAGTAAAAGTTGTTCAGTTTGATGGGTAGACTCAAGGTAGACTCTTAGTTTAAAAGAATGGTAATGATATCAATTTCACCTTGTATTTAACTAATCAATGAGTTTCACTAAAGATTTACAGAAAATGCTTTCTTCGATCTATTATGGACTTTTATTCTACATTATGCGCTGCATTAATGAAATAAAACACATAATGAATTTTTTTTACCAACGCTAAGTATGTTACTGCAGTATATGCTGTGTATGTGTGCAAATAGCGATATCAAACAACGCAATGTCCTGTCAGCAAAGGAGATAAACTGGTCAAGGCAGCTTTTAAAAACGTTTGTGTGGTTCAGTATGAAACATAAAGTATATATTAATTATGTTGAAGGTTTTATGAAAATAGAAAACAGCCACGCTTAACAACGCAAAAGCAACAAATAAACAACAATCTATTTATAACTGAACACAGTGTTTTGAAAGTTATTATTTAGAACTTTTAAATATATTCTTGTTTCATACTACCATACATTGATACAAAATTAACAGATAGTGTACAACGGTCTATGTTTATTATTGTATGTTTATTTGCCTTTGAATAGGGTACAGTAAAAAAAAATATAATTATAATCAATTTCGATTCAAGTCGGTTTCCACGGATTTTTAGTTTGTATCTTATCACTAATAATCAAAAATCGTTTATTTCATAAAAATAATTTTACATGTCAAATGCACTCCTTAACTACTTATAATCAATATCAATAATCTTATAACAATTTGTTTAATGGGAACGATTTATATGTTTGTATTCCTATAAGTTTTTTTAATGGAATGATGCTAATTAATGTAACAACTGTTGGCAGACCTAATAAATGTAGCAAATGTAAAATACTTGGATAAGTTATAACAATAATAACGCTCATATGCACATACATTGTAATGATCCCAAGCAAACACTATAGGCTGTTTATTATTGAAATCATACAACAACGGCACAAACATATAAACATCCATGACCGAACCGGGATTCGAACCCTGGATCCTGGTTTGGAAGTCCAGCGTGGTAACCATTACACCAACCGGGTCGTCATTTGTCAAGATTGACAGTCGAAGCTACGAAAGCGTAGAAACAAATTGCAACCAGTACTGGCCTCTAAACCATATCCATTATACACGCATACAGACATAATTTGTATGACGCCTCACGCACACCAACCTAAGAAAGTTGACCCCTTTTGTTTTATACAGTAGAAACGTGAGGCTCCTTCTAGACATGTACTTTTTCTATGGTAAAATACGATTTTTCATTTTATAGTTACGTAGGTGTATGTAATTGATTGGCTCACAAATTGAATAACATTTTGTTAGCATAACCCTAAGCTGGTGAAGATAGCAAGTGTGCACATTTTTGCGTCTAGCTTGAAACGATACACTCGCTTCAAATTGTGACACAATTATAATAACACTATTGGTAAGTTTATTTCTATTCTATTATAATTAGGTGCTTTAGGCATGTATTGTACCTACTGTCCATTACAAGTGGCGCCGGGCTCACTCCCCGTCACACTGGATACAGTTTCGGTACTACTAGTGGAACGTGGATGTTCTGAAGTTTCAGAATATCTCTGACTACCCCCTTGGGGAATATAGTCGTAAGCATATCCTTATATGCTTATAATTAGGTACTGTAACATTAATAACTCTACACTGTTTTAAGCATACGCTGTAGAAGAAAGTCTACCACTCCGCATTGGGAACGCGTAGTGTACTAAGGCCCCCATACAGCCTCCCTGAAATAGAAATAGTAATATTAGAGAGGGTAGGCCTGTGCCCTGCAGTGGGACGTATATAATATGCTGGTGATGAAGTATTATTATAAAACTGTAACAGAAGACAGCGTCTCTGTACATTGGACATATTTACTTACAAAAAAGGTTACGAAATGGTATTTTGGCCATTATTTTATTCAGGGTACAATTTGGATAAAATTTTATTGTTTAAATTCTATAAGTCTTTGTTTAGCGTTTTATGATGATTTTTGTTCGTCATTGTTTATAGTAATCATTATTTAATTTTGCATCGATGTTTTCTTGCTACTTCTTATATTTATTGATGTTTCTTCAGCAAAATAACCACTGCGTTACCGTCCCCCAAAATCATATTGCGGTGCTTACACAAACAACTGAGTTACAGTAATTTGCAAAAAAGTATAGTATTCTACTTTAATTCCTACGTTTTTCTAAGACTGGTTTCTTATTCGGTAGCTACCGATAACAGTTTTATTTTGGGATTCACCTATTTTACTAGCAAAATTGCCTTTGTTCCTTTACTGTTGAAGAGGTCCGGATTATGGTACCCTGAATAAAATAATGACCCATTTAGTTGTCTCTGACTACAAATCAAAGATTTTTTGAGTTTTTATCTGTCTGTTTGTTTGTTTGAGCAGCACACTAAAATTACTAGAGCGATTTTGCGGCTGTTGATATAGGTATATTTTATCTCGTTACGATGCCAGGAGCCGATGACAATGAGGTCCTAGGCAAAAACTACTTATGCTAGATAAATCTAAACTTAGTAAATATTAAGGAATATTATACTTAGACTGTACCCTAATTACGTCCAGTGTGATTCAATTAAATTAGGGCACAGTCTTTATTATATTAATATTTGTCGATATGTGTTTATAACTATTTTAAGCAATTTATAAGTGATTTTTTATTTTCCTGATCAACATCCACACGGTTCTAATTTAATAAGTATGATTTTATTTCTAATTTCATTAAAATTTTTGTGATACAGAATTATCTGCCTAACTGAGAGGGTGACAGAAACTTTTAAGGGTTCCTTATTTGACTACGGACCCCTAAAACAGGAATAGATTAGGTAAGTATGTTTTAAAAAATACTACGATTCTTCATATAAAGTGATATGTTATTTATTAGTACCTACTTTCCCCATGAGGCAGTTTTTTATTTTCCCGTATTATATTTTTTTCGTAACGTGTGATAATATTAACGACAATGTTAAATTATTACTTAATTAATTATTGTTGCAGATTCCTGAAAGCTGTCACAAAAATGAATCTCTTGCTATGTAAGTTGAATTGTTTTTTATTCCAGGCACAGAACTTTATAAGAGGGGTTAGAAATGCAAAGTAGCGCTTTTGCTTCGGAGATGTTTGT
This sequence comes from Agonopterix arenella, assembly GCA_927399405.1. Lineage (NCBI taxonomy): Eukaryota > Metazoa > Arthropoda > Insecta > Lepidoptera > Depressariidae > Agonopterix > Agonopterix arenella. The sequence continues at coordinate 14,221,629 of OV656708.1, read as the reverse complement.
CGCCACTTGTCTTCCCGCTCACGCCGATTCAATTACATAGGCTTATGTTTTTAACTTCTTACTAAATAGAGTAAAAAGTTACATCCAAAAATATACCCAGTTTTTACCCAAAATTAGTAAATGTTTACCAAAATTTGCCACCCTATTTTATACGATAAATGTTACATTTTAATTAAAATTAGTCAAATAAAGTGAATAACACTAAAAATAATATCATTTTCTCACAATTAGTAAATGTTAATCCAAATTTTAACCCCAAATTTATTCTGAAATGTTTTCTAAATTATGACGATTTTGTAATCTAATAAAATAAAATATCTAATAAAATATCTTCTAAAAAAAGTTACTATTGTTTTCTCAAAAACAGTAAATGTTCACCCAATTTACGCGCTAACGGTACCCAAATAAACTACATAGTACATAGCTTGCAATAAAATATAGTGAATAATATAGTACAGTCAAAACTCATAACCGGTCAAAACCACTTTTGACTGCAAGAATCAGTCAAAAGTGGTTTGACCGATGCCCTTAGACTAAATTATATTTTTGAGGCGCTAGGTAAACAGTATTAAGTACAATTCGGTTCCGGCGCCGCTGCACGCTCGCTGCGTTTACTCGGCTTCGGCCGTGGTCGCTAGAAACCTAACATGCTCGTCGCTTCGCTCCTCGCTAACCTAACTGCCGCACGCCGCCGCCGCTGCCGCAGTTAGATCTGGGGTCTAAAAACTTATAACCGGTCAAAGCCACTTTTGACTGATTTTTGCAGTCAAAAGTGGTTTTGACTGGTTATGAGATTTGACTGTACTATATTATACACTACATTTTATTGCAAGCTATGCAGTTTATTTCGGTATCGTTAGCGCGTACATTGGATGTACTAAATTTGATTGCGGTTTACATTTTTAAGTTCAAGCATCACTATATCAGTTATGAATACTTCTTTATTTGCAATGCAGATTTACTATTTTATACATTCGCTCTTTGGCCTACGTTTCTTTTTTGGTGATCTTTGTAGTTTTAAGGGTAAAGTATTTAGGGAGTCAAAACTTATTTTGGTAAACAAAATATTTGTTGTCATTACACATGTCCTCTCGCTCTCACCACGCCGCACGCCTTATGGTGTTGTGTAAATCATTGCATAACCTGTGGCGACACGTTCCACGCTTGCTTTGCACTTCTAACCCCTCTTATAATGTTCTGTGTTTCCAGGCATCGATCAATCATAATATTCATATCATAAGTCATATCATAACACACGTGCAAACATGCTCAAAAATGCAGACTACACACACGCACACTTTTGGCTAATAGCCCAGTCATTTCACTGAGTTTTGTTAGGACAGGTGGGAAGTAATTATTAATAGGACATTTAAACTTAAACCGGCAGCACCTTATTAAAAAAAAGTTCGCTACGCAACATAGAAATCAAAATTGTGAGTCCCAGAAGGCTTTTAAATTAATAATATTAATACCAATGCACTCATTTTGATTATATTTAACAATACAAATTATTTTTGAGCAATAAAATAGGAATTGAAATTTAATAAATTATGTTTTTATTACAAAATACGAACGTATTTTTCAAAACCTTATAAGTAGATAAAAATATTTACACCATGTTTAAAGTATGTATTATGATAATGCCTTAAATATGTGCAAAAAAAAAATAACATCATGTTTTTTATAACAAGATAATAGCTAAATTTTAAATTTGGAACTGATGCTGACGGGATTTTTTTAAATTTTGGTTCATTTCTAAGCTCAAATTGGCTCTTAAATACTATACTGAAAAAAAAATCTATTGCTAATTTGGCGCGCTTGAGAGCTGCTTTGGAGGTGGAGTCTGGCGCTTGGCTGCATGCCCTACCATCGCCTAACTTAGGGACTCTTTTGGATAATGATTCCCTTAGAGTGGCGGTGGCTTTAAGGCTTGGGTGCAGCGTTTGTCTGCCGCACACTTGTGTTTGTGGTGCGCCAGTGGAGGCGAACGGCTACCATGGCCTAAGTTGCGTCAGGAGTGCAGGAAGGTTCTCGCGGCACCATGCAATAAATGATATTATTCGTCGGGCGCTCGTGTTCGCCAATGTGCCCTGCGTGGTGGAACCACCTGGTTTGAGCCGTACGAGTGGGAAGAGACCAGACGAGTTGACTCTTGTGCCGTGGCGAATGGGACAATATCTGCTGTGGGACGCAACGTGCGTTAATACCTATGCAGCGTCCCATATGAGTGGAACGGTGAGAATAGCAGGGTCGGGGGCGGAGACAGCGGCGGTGCTGAAGCACAATAAATACGCCGTTTTGAAACGGAAATATTTTTTTGTGCCATTTGCAGTGGAGACGGCAGGCCCATGGGGACATGAGGCAAAGGCTTTTGTGAGGGATCTGAGCAAACGTATAAGAGAAAGGGGAAATGATGTCCGTGTTGGATCGTACTTGGTCCAACGCGTGTCTTTAGCTATACAACACGGAAACGCAGCAAGCATTATGGGCACGTTTGGGCCAGGTACGGCTAGGGGCAGACTTTTCGATTAAGTTTTTGACATGTTGCTGAATAGTGTTTTGTTTTGACAACGCATGTTGCTGAAGGAATTTTTTTTAGGAATTTAGACGACGCATGTTGCTGAAGCAGATTCTGTTACAATATAGATCACATTATTTTTTAACATTTATTGATTAAGGGGCCTATGTCGAAAAATAATTGAAGTGAAATGGGCGTGTGATAGCTTATATTACTGCCTGATGTGAGACAAAGAGATGGGGCGGCGCGCGCGCCTGAAACGACGCAAGCGTAAAACAAACTTTATTTAATTGAGATTGTACTATTTATGTAAGTTCAATTTTGCTCTTATCAAAATTTGTAAAATATCAATCTCATTCACTAATTAGTCCCGGCTCAACCCGTAAAATGACTGGCCTATAAACGCTAAAATTGATTTTACGTAACGTTACGTTATATATCGAACCAAGTGGTGTTATACCTAGTACAGGATGTTAGGGTCCGTGGTTAGGGTAAACAGTTGCACTACTTTAAGGGGTGATTGTACCCATGATACTGAACAACTTTAGGTACCTATAGGAAACCTATGGGAAATTAGCAAAACATATTTTACGACTTTTCATACAAACGTTCGATCAGCTGATTTCATTTAGTATGGAAAGTCTAAAATTTCTTTTCGAATTTCCTACAGGTTTCTTTGGGAAAGTTGTTCAGTATCATGGATACAATCACCCCTGAAAGTAATGCAACTCGTTACCCTAACACCCTGTATAATTAGTGCAATTTTGATATGTCATCATTAGATATAGATAGATGCCTTTTTAAAAATGTTATGGATGAATATGAACCGAAATATACAGGGTGTTACAAAAATACAAATAAACATTTAACCACCCCGGTTAAGACCATCAAACTGAACAATTTTCACTGTGGGACCAATATCGAAATCGCGAAAAAAATCGGATGTTTCATCATCTGCTGGACATAGGCCTCCCCCAAAATGAGGAGATTTGCCATAATCGCCATGATGCGATGCGTTAGCGATGTTCAATACTAAACTTAAGATCTATTCGAGCTAAATGTATGGGACAAAAGATTTTTTTTACGCGATTTCGATGTTGGTCCCGTAGTGAAAGTTGTTCAATTTGTTGGTCTAAAGTTGGTTGGTCTAGGTGGCCCCTTAAAAGTTTTCAATTTTTATTTTTACTTATGTAACACGCTGTATAGTACAGGGTGGAAAGTTAAGACGGGACACAAAGGGCAGCTACCAGAAGCATTATAGCTACAAGAAAACGTTCTTAGGAGAGTCACTTTTGGAGCGTTTTACTTCTACATTCACCGATTTTGAAAAATGTACAGTCATAGAGAAAAACTGCAATTTTCACAAAACTTCTTCACAATTATTGATTCTCTTACTGATAAGTCTCTATGGGGTCAACCGAGGTCAAGGTATTAGAACTCCTCAATTTTTTTAACGAATTTCTTATAGGTTTCTCGGGGAAAGTTATTCAGTATCATGGGTATAACCTCCCCTTAAAGTAATGCAACTGTTTACCCTAACACCCTGTATAGGCTCATGATGATGATGATGATTAAATGTTTGAAACATCACAAATGTTTTTCACGGTTCCGATGTTGTCTCCATTAAACTGAATACGTAACTCTGAAACACGTAAGGCATTAAGTTTATTTATATATAGGTTATAGGTTCTAATTTGTTACTTTTTTACAGATGAACTGTTAACATTTAGTCTGCTGGTTCGATGGTGCTATTCACTCCAGGGATGCGGCAGTTGTACCTTCGAATGTTACGATTGTGATTGTAACTTTTACTGCCCGACAAATTCTATTGATCTATGCTTACGCGATATAAGAGGATACGACTTAAGTCATTGTTCCGGTGTTATTCCGGAATATGATGGCTACACGCTTAAAAGGACAAATGTTATAACAACAAGTTTTGATGATTTAGATTTTATTAATATTAATAATAATTATAATAATTATGTTTATTCTATAGACCTCAGCAACCACGTATATGACTATTTCCCTATTTCAACGGAAATGTCCAATCTACACAAGATTAATATATCTAGAAATTCTTTGATGGAAGCTAAATTGTCCAATGCTCATGAACTATCAGCCTTATCTGAAATAGATTTTTCATACAATACAATAAACACGATTGAAGTCAGTAGTTTAGAATTTCCTTACAAAGAAATGAAAGTATTAAATTTATCCCACAATTACTTGGTTTCTATACCAGATGCCATATTTTCTGCTTTGTCAAAATTGGAAACTTTAGATTTGTCACATAACTATATTGATACTTTTAATGTACTGAGTTTCGAAGGCATTAAAAATTTAAAGAATTTGTATGTGTCGCACAACCGAATATCAAATATAGAAAATTCTCTTTTAAGATTTAATATTCTTGAAGTAATTGACATTAGTCACAATGCGATTGAGATAATTAAAAGTCATGATTTCGAAAAGTTGGTCAAACTGAGAAATCTTGACTTGAGCTCAAACAATCTACTGAGGATTGAGAAAAATACATTTAACTTAATGTTTCAGTTAAAAGTTCTTGACATAAGTATTAATAAATTAGAAACTATCGATAAAGAAACATTTACAAGTAATGGTAATTTAGAAAACATAAATTTATCTCTAAACAATCTAAAAGAACTGCCAAAAGATTTATTCAAAGGCAAACATTTATCGTCGTTCACAATAAAAGGTAACCATTTAGATGGTGCTCTAGTGAAAGGTACTTTTGAAGGTCTAAAATTTGTGACTGAGATAGATCTAAGTGGTCAGCAATTAACATCTATAGAAGACTACGCATTTTTTGGTCTTGAAAAAATGACTAAACTTTTGTTGCAAAATAATAACATACAAACACTGTCTATAGATGCATTACGAAACCTCCAGAATTTGCAGGTACTGGATTTGTCCAACAATCTTCTTACAAACATAGATTTTGAAAAGAAAGACCTTATCAGCCTTTATTCGTTAATACTACAAAATAACAATTTGGCACAAGTTAAACCTGAATACTTCCACAGTTTACACATGCTTCAATTTTTAGACTTATCGAACAATAAAATCGTCCAATTTGAACAGAATTCTTTTATGTCTTTACAAGATTTAATAAATATTCAAATTTCCAATAATCCTGTTAGTGGGGAATTAGAGGAAAGTACCTTTGATGGATTAAATTCTTTGCCAACGCTGGATATTTCTGGCACTTTGTTGACAGCTATAAATAATGGCTCATTCAAAGGTATGACACAATTGACAAACTTAAACGTATCTCACAGTAATATCAGTGAAATTCAGTATAATTCATTTTTGAAAACTGGTGCATTAGAAAGCATTGATTTGTCTTTTAATAAACTTATTAGTTTTGAAGTTAATACCACTGAACTAATCAACTTGAATACATTAATACTCAATAATAACTTGTTAACTGTTATCGCATCTAGTTCACTAAAAGGTATTCCGCGGCTTACTAAGCTATATTTTTCTCATAACAACATTACGGAAATTCAAAATGAAGCCTTTGCAGAACAGATAGATCTTCGTTATTTAGATCTGTCTTACAACTCTGAGCTTTATTTAAATATTTCTCATATAGGAAATGCCCCAAATTTGGCAACTATGATTATATCTGGTATCCATACTAATATTAACTTTGAACAAGTTGAAGGGGATATTCCACTCTCAGTATTGGAAATGTCACATTCTAAAATAGAAAACATTACAAAAATAGTATTGAACCGATTCAAACAATTAGAAACTTTGGTCCTTAGCAATAACGATATAGTAAAAGTTGAGTCACGAGGATTTTCCAACTTAACAAGATTACTTAAATTAGACTTGAGTTTTAATAAAATAAAGTATATTCAGCCAGGTGCTTTCAAGGACAACGTTCTTTTATATTCGTTAAACATTTCACATAACTCATTGACAGCTGTTAGTTATGGGATATTCCGTGGTCTTATTTATTTAAATACTATAGATATTTCATACAACAATATTGACAGTTTGGAAAGTGAACGATTCTATGAAGTGAGAAGTTTAAGCGTTCTTATAGTTGATCATAATAAAATAAGTTCAGTTAAAGCAGATGATTTTGTTGGAACTAGTTTATCAAAACTTAGTATTGGGGAAAATCCTTTACCTTGCGATATTTTAGTCAATTTGAAAAAGAGTAACACTCCGTTTGTAATAACAGCGATAAAATTAGATGAAAGTAGTGATGAAAATGTAGACGGTGTTACTTGTAATATGGATAATTCTAAACCTAAAGTAAAATCATCTGTAATTATAACAGAAAACGATAATGTTTTAGTTGATATAAGAGACATTTTGCTTAATATGAAGACAGATACTAATAGAAAGACGACGGAAAAATCGATAGTTACTCCCGCAGTTAGTTACTTCGAATATTTTTCTAATTTATCGAAACAGATCGATAAAACAGGTTCTGAAAATAATAAAGTATTGATACATCTTTCAAATTTAACGTCTAATATTGCGGATACAGATAACAGTACGAATAGTTTATTGAATAGAATGTTAAAGGTTCTAACGTCAATCAATACAGTACGCAGAGCTCCTATTCCAATCCCTAAAGACAATAGCACATTTGACAATTTAATACCATATATAAACAAGATAAAACAAGACCTAGAAGATACGATAGCTGTAGAAAAACAAAACATATTAACTGAAGTAGAAAACAAAATATCATCAATAACACATAAGAAGTCTGTTATTTTCGAAAGTTCTCCAAACCACGAAGCTCTTTCAACTAACACAGCGTCCGAGTCAAAATCATTAATATTTATAGAGATTTGTGTCGGCATTATGTTGTTAATATTAGTTTCCTTTGTATTGTATAAATTCTATAGGTCTGGAATGTTTGTGCCTCGTAGAAACTCATACAGCACACGTAATCTGCCAGAAGCCATAGATAATTCTACATTATAATAAATTGTTGAATTGTAAAGGGTCCTTCTTAATATGCATATTAATATGATAATGGTTTTTAAGGGTAGTTATCAGACTATCATAAATAAATAAATAAAATGCACTTTATTGCCACACAAATGCCGATCATGCCGATTTTTGTCGATTGGATCAAAGTTGAAATCGCGAAAAATAAAATGGGCTGTTCGATACAAAACTGCAGTCCTTCCTACTAGACACAAATGTATAATTATGAATGTGTATGTTAAGTATGTCTATTTCATTCATGTATTGGACATCCGATTTTATTTTTCGCGATTTTCTTTTCGGTCCCACGGAGTAAATTAATTAGTTCGATGGCCTCATCATCCGCTTAAAAGAACATGACATATCAAGAAAATGACAGTAAATTGATCTACCTACCTATTGTTAAGCTTTGTTATAAATCATTTCAATTCAATTCAATTCATCATCAAAATACACTTTCTCGGTTTCCTTCATAATAATTATAATTTGTAATTATTATGGAGGAAAATGAGAAAGTGTATTTTGTGAAAACTTGTAAAGATTTTAGTTTACTATACTTAAATTGTATCTGCTCAAACCTTAAGAGGATAGACCAGTACGGTTTAATCCATACAAACGTATTTCCCTGTATAATAAAGAAATAAATAAAATAATTTATTTAACTCAAAAGTTTTTTTACATTTTAATTTTTATAATAACACTAGAGCAACAATTTTTTTACCATACAATCTATGCCATCTCTGCCATGTTCCTATGTTTTGCTTTTTTGCATTAATTAATTACTGTAAGAACTAAGGACCTTCAAAAATGACCAATTTTACCGCCCGTTTTCAGACATCCTGTAAACAAATTTGACTAATAAAAACAAAAAAAGCAAAACATACGGACATAGCAAAAGTCTTTCTCATATTATTTTTGATAGAATTATTAAAATCGGTTTTGTTTTGGAGGAGGAAACAGGGAAATACGAAATGCAGATTTCGTTGATTTTTTTAACAGAAATCTGTCCTAGCTGCATTTGTCTCTTTCGCAGTCTAGTCGGCGGGGTGTATGGGTGGGGCGGATCTAATAAATATGTATACAGTCGGAAAAGTGACCTATTCTCCAAATTACCATTTCAGCCCGCCTATCCTCTTAATATTAATAGGAGTACCTACACCTAGGTATATTTAAATCAATAAAGAGCGATACAAATAATATACCTATTAACTTACAAACCTTCACGATCGGGTCGATTGGCATTCCTGCCTAAAGTAAACTAAAACTGTGCCTACTAAAATGGACGGCCTTTAAATTGTATTTAGCCTAAGAATTTAAATAAGAAATGGAATTTATTATACTTTTACAAAATTACAAAATGTTTTTTTTTTAATTTCAATGTACACACGGTGATACGTCAAGCTAGCATAAGCCATAGAGATGAGAAGTACTATAAGAAGGTAATTTAACTTTTTCACCATTGTTAAATAATTATTACGACTTCAATTAAGGCGGTTGCAGACGGGTCAACGCGTATTGTGCGTCAAACTTTTGTATGGACTGAAACCACCTTAATCTAATTTCACCATTGAAAGCTTAACACCTATTTAGTTTTTTGTTTACACTATTAGCAGGCTGCATAAAAAAACCATTAATATTTGTACTACTTTGATACTTACCATTTAAATTTAATGTAACAACTGATTGCAAACAAATAAATATTTTCATTTCATTTCATTTCTATCTTGTCAAATTAGTGCTGCGTATTGTACAAATAGCGATATCAAATAAATCAGGTCCTGTCAACAGGCAAAATGAAGTGGTCAAGGCGGCTTTTAAAAACATTCGGTGGCTAAGAATAGCACCATCCCATTTCCTCCCGTGGGTGTCGTAAAAGGCGACTAAGGGATCTACTGATGAATGGGCAGCAGCATCCTCTGAGTACACACATTGATTCGATCCAACTGCGATCGCCAACCCGCCTGCCAAGCGTGGCGATTATGGCAAATCCCCCCATTTTGGGGGAAGCTTATGTCCAGCAGTGGACGTTTAATGGCTGATATGATGATGATGATGAGTATGATAATATGAAGCTTGCATTTAATTATTATAGGTAGGTATTGAGATTTTATGATTTATAATTACGACGTGTGTGACTATGGTTTTCTAGGGGATTGATATATGGCGTTATGATCTGCGTGAATAATTTATATGGTCAACATTTGTTTCTTTAAAATAATAAACAGGGAAAAGAAGGTTAAAGAGATACCAACGTATCTTTTGGTCGAATATTTCATTATTTATGAATATTGTAATCAAAAATTAGAAACTGTTTACGTCTGATATGACTGTAAGGCCTCAATTCCTTGGCATTTAAAAAAAGGTAAGTACTTGACACAGTCAGTACGGTGTTGACATGATCTCGCACTCTATGAACGATGAACATGCCATCCATTGAGTTTTCACTGGTCAATATTTGACATTGTGCGCTTTTGGCATTGTGCGCTTTTGGCATTCAGCGCTTTTGGCATTCAGCGCTTTTGGCATTCTGCGCTTTTGGCATTCAGCGCTTTTGGCATTCAGCGCTTTTGCCATTCTGCGCTTTTGACATTGTGCGCTTTGGACATTCAGCTCTTTTGGCATTTTGCTACCCACTTGTCATTTTGCGCTTTTGGCATTATGCTCCTAAACGAGCAAAAACGTACGGAGGTTATATATTCCGTGACGGAGAAGCCGAGATTCAGAGACGATTTTTACGTAATAGTTCGAACTAAGTAGGGTGAAAAATGTATAGATTTTGACATAGGTACGGGAGTTTGAACTTTTTAAGTCTGAAAAATATCTTAGTTTAAACAGCTAAGAAACACACTCATTAACGCACTAACGCACTAAAAAGTACAAAACAATCGTATTTACTTAAAATATAATCATCATCATCATCTCAGCCGATGGACCTCCACTGCTGGACATAGGCCTGGCCCAATATAATAAGTTACGATAATTATGCATCCTACCACTGTACACTTGTAAACGCAAACTTCTAATTTTTTGGAAGCGTGGAAAAAATATTGACCGACCGAAGCGAGTTCGAAATTTTTTGACTCTATTCTATTTCTGACTTTGCCTACTTACTCTTCCAACTCCAAACTGCAGTCCCATGACTGGAAACCCGGGCCTCCATCCAACTCCAAACTCTCTCTTACTTACTGAATTGTGAAGTAGGTATAATAATTGAATGGTTCACCAATTGAGTAGCATTTTGTTAGCATAACCCTTAGGCTTTGACTATTTATTATAAGGACTAGCCTTGCGGTAGCATTTCCCCTCTGCCACGGTATAAGATCAATTAATCGTGCCATTTACATTCAATTTTATACCTTATCACTAAACGAGACAGCCTTTAATTGCGAAACAATAATTTCGAACTTAAAACGTTTAGGGTTCACCAAGAGACTACTTTTCTTGATTTTTAACGTTCAAAATTAGAATCTAAAGTTATGGGAATAAAATCCAAAGTTGCGGATTTCATGTTACCTCACCCCCCGCAAAAAGTGTCAGAAATGTTTGTTGGTAGAATTACAAGCGTAACCAGTCCCTATATAAGTAGTCAAAGCAATTAGGTAAGCTTGTGAAGATAACAAGAGTGCACATTTGTGTTTAGCTTGAAACGACACACTCGCCTCAAATTGTGACACAATAATTATATTACCTAATTAAATATACTCAAACTATATTGGTAAGTTTTTTAGTTTCCTATTAATTTGATAACTCTAACATTAATTAAGTAAAAGAAAAAGACCACTATCTTTCCACTCAATGAGCTAGTATGTATAGTAATATGTATTTGGTATTGAGTTAGGATAATTATATATTTTTATTATAAGTATATATATATTTTATTTGTATAGGTATTAATTTTGTATTTTATGTAGGTATTGTTATTGTTTATTGTTTATTATAATTATAAAACTGTAAAAGGAAGTTTGTCTGTACATTGAAGATATTAACAAAAAAAAGTTACGATATGGTTTTTAGGTGTCCCTGATTCCATTTCACCAATTTTTGGATTTTTTGTCTGTCTGTTTGTTTGTTTGTTTGAACGAGTATCACGCAAAAACTACTGAACCGATTTTGATGAAATTTTTTTTATTTGATAGCTTATGATCTGACTTAAAATCTGGTATATAATTTGTGCGGACGAAGTCGCGGGTTAACGCTCGTTGTTTATAATTTTGTTATGTTTAAATGCCCCGTATTATCTTATTTGTCACTGATTGTATGTACACATTATGTCTGCCTCTCTTCTACTAAATTTCACTGTTGGGGGTTTGCTGGAAGAAATCTCTTAAGAGATAAGCTCGCCCTCTGTACATGTCTTTTCTATTGTCTGTATCAATGTGTCTGTGTGTACATGTATTAATAATTAAATTAAATCTAAACTTTAGTATACAGGTTCAGTGGTCTGTGACAGGTTCTTTCTTAATTATGCTGACCCATTTTAAAGGAGATGATCAGTCCGTTAAACTGAACAATGTTCTCTATGAGACCAACATTTATTCTTTTTACCAACATTGAAATCAAGAATATAAAATCTGCTGTCCCATACATTTGGCTCTAGTAAGTTTGCAGTATGGAAACATTGTATGGAACAGCTGATTTTTTTTTCGCGATTTCGATGTTGGTTCCATAACAGAGAAAGTAGTTCAGTTTGACGGTCTGATCATCCCCTTAAAAAGTCTCAGCATATTATTAAGAAGGACGCTTTATATTGATACTGTATAAAGTGGGCGCTATAAGGTCGGTATCTCGATCATCGATCGATATTGTTTTTTTAAATATCATTATTGTATATCGTCTACTCAACAAAGGAGTTGTAGAGTGCGTGAGCTGGGACCTAAGCGATTTCTCCTGAAAGTTGTTCAGGGTTCATAGGGAGTAAACATACTAAAAGTCCCCTTCTCTAGGAGTCGCGCCGGTGTGGGGGGAGGGGGTAACATTATTAATTTTTTTTGCGTTTTTCACGAATATATCCAAAACGGTGCGACGTAGAGAAAAATTGTCTTTTTAATATTTGTTGTTATACTGTAGAATTTGCTCTATCATCACACCAAGTTTGACGCTTGTATTTTTTCCGTTTTTACGATAGAGCGAGAAGAAAAAAAACATAGATATAAACTAGCTTCTTTTCCCTTATTTTTTAACTTTTTGACTTTTATTTTTTCAGTTTTTCAGAGTTACGCGGTTATTATTTAATCTAGAACGGAACGGAATCTTTATATCGGGAACCTTATATACCAAAACGCGGTAAGAACTCGTTAAAATGTTTTTTTCTTTTATTATTTGTTAGCATACCTGCCATAGTAACGCTGGTTTTGTGAAAATTTCAACTATATAAGGTCTAAAAAAATTAGGTGAAACTATTTTAAGGGGATGATCAGACCATCAAACTGAACAACTTTCTCTATGGGACCAATATTGAAATCGCGTAAAAAAATACTGCTGTCCCATACATTTAGGTAGAGTCGGTTTGTATGGAACAGCTGATTTTTTTTTCGCGATTTCGATATTGGTCCCATGGAGAAAGTTGTTTAGTTTGATGGTCTGATCATCCCCTTAAAGTAGTTTCACCTAATTTTGTTAGACCTTATATAGCTATTACGGTTCAAAAGATATTCAGGTAATGCTCATCGCGCTGAATAACTTTAATTTTTACTTTTCCGGAGCTCGAAAACTGTTGGGAAATTGGAAAAAGTATAAAGAATAAAATGTGTAGAGAATTTTATAAAATTTCATTTATTACCAGACCATTTTTCTCTACAACGCACCGTTTTGGATATATTCGTGAAAAACCCAAAAATGAAAACTTTTACCCCCTCCCCCCACTCCGGCGCGACTCCTAGAGGAGACTTTTAGTATGTTTACTCCTTAAGAACTCTGAACAATTTTCAGAAGAAATCGCTTAGGTCCCAGCTCACACACTCTACACCCCCTTATGAGCCATTCATTGAGTGTTTATAACCATAAAGTAATTATACCTTACAGTACTAGCGGAACTCACATGAGTTGTCAAATGAAACCGTTTTTGGAGGTTCTCAGGAGATTATCGGCAGGCGAAATTTCGAGCACTGTCTATATAATACGGAGTCAAACGTGAAATCGTAGATTATTTAATGAAATAGTGTTAATATATTTCACAAAATTATCTACGATTTCACTTTCGATTCGCAATTAATCACAGAAACCTTTTTACCCTGCGCGCGATGAGATCAACCAAAAACGGTTCTATTGCCTCGCATCACGTCTCTCTTTCTATTATACAATGGTGCCGCTAAGTACATCTCGCTCTCTCAGCTGTCAGTTCCTCTATTCCGTAAGGTATAGTAACTTTATGATTATAACTCTTTATTGTACACACAGACACATTGATACAAACAATAGAAAAGACATGTACAAAGGGCGAGCTGGCCGGGCTGCCTTGCTGGGCGTATATATTTATTTACATACATAAACCCGCAACCGTAATCACTTTCGGGGTGAAACAGGTCAGAAACATTGCTACAGATACCAACATTCTTTTTTAAGAATGTAGTTGTAGCGATGCTCACATTTAGCCTTAAGGCGGTTGCAAAGGGGTCAATTTTATACAAAACTTTGACGCACGATACGCGTAGACGGTATTAATATAAGTAATTTTGTATATATGGAAAAATAGTTTAGAATATCTAGATGCCGCATCACAAATAACATTTGCAATTTATATAACAATAACGAAGATATAAAGCTTTCAATTTCTCATACAAAATTTTAAAATCTTTATATCTTCGTAATTATATTATAAATTGCAAATGTTATTTGTTACGCGGCAGCTAGATTTTCTAAACTATTTTTTCATATATAAAATATTACTATTAATAATTCCGTCTACGCGTATTGTGCGTCAAACTTTTCTATGGACTGAAACCACCTTAAGGTGTAAACTTTTGAAGTGCCTTGTGAATGTTTCCCATTAGATTTTTTTAAAAACTGTTCGTACGATTTCGAATATTCGCCGTGATTAAAGAAAATAATAAAATGTTTAAAGTAAGTCGAAAAACCGAAAACATATTAAAGTAAGCAATTTATAAGACATGTGAACGTTATATATACTAAATATTATATATTTTAAACCTTACATAAATTAACATCTTTCATTTAGTGATTATTATTTCCTTGTGCCGCGGTAGCTAAACCGCCAGGCGCCAACCCTATGCGTCGGACGTGGCATTACAAGGTCACCGGCGGCGCCCGACTTACACTGATAGACCGTTGTCGCCCCTGTGACGGAACCCTCCATGCGCGAGTCCGACTCGCACTTGGCCGGTTTTTTTTCTCCCATTTATTTTTTTTAATTTTGATTCAGATAGACTGTCTGTCTGTTTTACAGAAAAGATAACAGACACAAACTTTGAATACGGAATCCTACAAGCATTTTTTAAATTATAATAAAATATTTATTAATTTATATTGTTGCAGATTCCTGAAAGTTGTCACAAAATGAATCTCTTGCTATGTAAGTTGAATCTTTTTGTGCGCACGCTCAAGAATGCACACAACACACGACCACTGTGTGACACGACATAGTTTATTCACTTGAATAAATATCCCTACAGAACGAAAGCTTTATAAAAGCGACCGCTGTCACACTCACACATCGCGCACCCTTTCAAGTGAAACGCATCTGTATAATTTGCTTCCTTTTTTTTACAGATGATCTGCTAACATTCAGTTTGCTGGTGCCATGGTGCTATTCAAATTACCAATGCGGCAGCTGTTACGTCGAATGTAACTATTGTGATTGTAACTTTTACTGTCCGTCAAATTCTATTGATCTATGCATCGACGATATAAGAGGATACGACTTGGATGATTGTTCCGATGCTATAAGGGATCCTTATGATTACAGTTTTTGGATAAGGAGAACAAATGTTATCATAACAAGTGGTATGAGGGGGGTGATGGGTGATAGACAATACATCCATATAAATGATGATGATGATATGAGCCGTTATGTTATATATTCTATAGACGTCAGCAACCACGAATATGATTTTTTTCCAATTTCAACAGAATTGAAAAATCTGCACAAAATCAATATATCTAGAAATTCTTTGACGGAAGCTAAATTGTCCAATGCTCTTGACCTATCAGCTTTATCTGAAATAGATTTTTCGTACAATACAATAAATATGATTGAAGCAAGTAGTAAAGAATATCCTTTCAAAGAACTGAAAGTATTAAATTTATCCCACAATTACTTGGTTCTTATACCAGAAGCTATATTTTCTGATTTGACAAAATTGGAAACTTTAGATATGTCACATAACTCTATTGCTACATTAAGTGTACTGACTTTCGAAGGAATTAAAAATTTAGTGAATTTGTTTTTATCGCACAACCGAATATCAAATATAAACAATTCTTTCTTAAGATTTAATTTTCTAGAAGTAATTGACCTAAGTCACAACGCGATTGAGATAATTAAAAGTCATGATTTTGAAAAGTTGGTCAACTTGAGAACTCTTGACTTGAGCTCAAACAATCTACTGAGGATAGAGAAACATTCATTTAACACAATGCTTCAGTTGAAAGTACTTGACATAAGTAGTAATAGAGTAGAGACTGTTGACCAAGAAATGTTTTTAAATAATAATGATTTAGAAAGCATAAATTTATCTCAAAACAATCTGACAGAACTGCCAAAAGATATGTTCAAAAACAAAAATTTAACATCGTTCACAATACAAGGTAACCATTTAGAAGGTGCTTTAATCAAAGGTACTTTTGATGGTTTAAAATTTGTTACTGAGCTAGATCTAAGTGATCAGCAATTAACATCTGTTGAGGACTACGCATTTTTCGGTCTTGAAAATATTACTAAACTTTTATTACAAGATAATAATATACAAAGACTTTCTATAGACGCATTTAGACACCTTCAGAATTTGCAGATTCTGGATTTGTCCAACAATCTTCTTACAAACATAGATTTTGAAAAAAAAGATCTTAACAATCTTTATTCTTTAATACTTCAAAATAACAATTTGGCTCAAGTTAAATCTGAATACTTCCACAGTTTACATAAGCTTCAATTTTTGGATTTGTTAAACAATAAAATCGTTCAAATTGAACAGAATTCTTTTGTGTCTTTACGAGATTTAATAAATATTCAAATTTCCAATAATCCTGTTAGTGGGGCATTAGAGGAAAGAACATTTGATGGATTAATTTCTTTACCAACATTGGATATATCTGGCACTATGCTGACAGTTATGAATAATGGTTCATTTCAAGGTTTAACACAATTAAAAAACTTAAACGTATCTCACAGCAATATAACCGCAATTCAGTTTAATGCTTTTTTTAAAACTGGCACATTAGAAAGCATTGATTTGTCTTTTAACAGACTTATTAGCTTTGACGTTAATACTACTGAACTAAACAACTTGAATGTATTAATACTCAATAATAATTTATTAAGTACTATAACATCTACTTCACTGAAAGGTCTTCCGCGGCTTACTGAGTTATATTTTTCTCATAACAACATTACAGATATTCAAAACGAAGCCTTTGTAGAACAGTTAGATCTTCGTTACTTAGATTTGTCTTACAACTCAGAGTTTAATTTAAATATTACTCATTTAGGGAATGCCCAATACAGAGAAAGTGCGGTTTTCCATACTAATATTTCATTTGAACAAGTTGGAGATATTCCACTCTCAGTATTGAAAATGACACATTCTGGAATAGAAAACATTAATAAAATAGTTTTAAACCGATTCAAACAATTAGATACTTTGGTACTTGGCAATAACGATATAGTAAAAGTTGAATCAGGAGCGTTTTCCAACATAACCAAGTTGCGTAAATTAGACCTAAGCTTTAATAAAATAAAGTTTATTCAGCCAGGTGCTTTTAAGGATAACGCTCATTTATTTTCGTTAAATATGTCTCATAATTCATTAACAGCGGTTAGTTATGGGATACTCCGTGGACTTGGAAATTTGAATACTTTAGATGTTTCGTATAACAATATAGACAGTTTAGAAAGTGAACGATTCTATGAAGTGAGAAGTTTAAGCGTGCTTATAGTTGATCATAATAAAATAAGTTCAGTTAAAGCAGATGATTTTGTTGGAACTAGTTTATCAAAACTTAGTATTGGGGACAATGCTTTACCTTGCGATATTTTGGTTAATTTAAAAAAGAACAAGATTTCGTATGTTATAACAGCGATAAGATTAGAAGAAAGAAGTGATGAGAATGTTGACGGTGTTACTTGTAATATGGACAGACCTAAAGAAAAATCATCTTTAAGTTCAGAAAATGAAAAAGTTTTAGCTGATATAAGAGATCTATTGCATAATATAAAGACAGAAAATGATAGAAAAACAGCCGAAAAATCATTGGATACTCCCGCAGTCACTTATTTTGAATATTTTACGAATATTTCTAAACAGATAGAAAAAACCGGTTCTGTTATAATGGTTACAAATAATAGTACGAATACTTTATTGGATAAAATGTTAAAAATACTAACATCTGTCAACATAGTAAGGAAAGCTCCTGTTTCAGTCCCTAAAGATAATAGCACATTTGATAATTTAGTACCAGACATAAAAAACATTAAACAAAAATCAGAAGACACAATATCTGTAGAAAAACAAAATATTTCAAGTGAAGTAGACAATAAAATATCATCCATAACACCTAGGAAGTCTACTGTTTTCGAAAGTTCTGCAAACTATGAAGTTCTTACAAGTATCATAGTATCTGAGTCAAAATCATTAATATTTATAGAGATTTGTGTCGGTATTACTTTGTTAATTTTGGTAGTGTTTGTATTCTTTATATTCTATCGTTCTGGAATATTTGTGCCTCGTAGTCACTCACGTAATCTACCAGAAGCCATGGATAATGAAACTTTATAATTTTGTAAATTTTTTGTTTAAATTATTATGGAGACAAAAACGAATCGAAAAAGTGGAATACCTACTGAGACTTTTGAAACCCCTACAGATTGTTAAAACTTGTTCAGATTTTATACAACCTATACATATATAATTATAATATCCATGTTTTTTATGATGCTTACTCGTCTGACCATTATTCTTTACGTATTAAGTGTGATCTCAAACCTATCAAGAATCCTTTTACCGTTCAGTGGTACTCATGAGAGCAATTGTAATTATACAATATTAAAGATTTCAGAATTATGAAACCCCAAAATGAAAAAGTGCTAAGTACTCCAACTTACTACAGAAGCCTAACCAATTTTATTAAACACTTTCATCTTCGATACGTTAATTTTCCTGAAGATTATCGAAACTGTTGAACTGAAGTACTTAACATTGCAAGAATAATTATAGATAATTTGTGTAAAGAAATTGTAATTGTAAATTTTGTGTTGTCGAATAAAAATAGTGCGGAAAAAGAAAATAGTGGAATAATCAAAGTTTTAGTATCAAAACTGGGTGTGGGCTGAAAAACCCTCAAGCAGCTTTCGAAAAATATTTACATTACATTCGTACTCAAAAATCGTATAGTGCACCACGAGTTCAAATACAACAATGGATTTAGAACTGTTGTGCCGGATCCGGGTTCCGGGGTACTGGCAATAGCATCCTGAAAGCCATTGCTGAAAGAAACTAGTGACTACTGCTACAGCGAATGTTCCGTTTTAAAAGTTTCGTTTTTGTAGTTGTTTACTAACCATAGTTTCATACGACTTATAGCTACCAACATTATTGGATCTTTTTTGCCCTTTACAAAAAGATTTAATTTATTTGTACTTGTATACTAGGTAGGTACATAAAGAGTGTAAGTGAGAGCCTATCAAATACTGAAATGGTGAATTCAGACCATCAAACTGAACAACTTTCACAATGGAGCCTAACCCAGGACACGCGAAAAAAAAATGCTGTCCCATACATTTGAGACGGGTAGGTATAGCAGTTTTGTAGGCTGTCACTTACACCCTGTATATTGTAAGTACCTACCTAAACCATCATTGGAGTGTTATATTTGAGTAATTAAAAAGCGACACATTATTCTTACATAAATAATATACAGTACAGGAAAAGTATGATTAACCTTTAAACTACATACTGTACCCATCACACGGAACAACTTTTACTATGGGAGCAAACCTGTCAGAGCAAAAAGAAATCAGCTGTTTGCAGTACCTACCTTCCTACTCGACTCAAATGTATGAGACATATGTTTTTTTTTATTCTGACATGTTTGCTACCATAGTAAAAGTTGTTCAGTTCGAAGGGTATAGTATGTGGTTTAAAGGTTAATGATACTTTTCCTTACACCCTGTACCTATACATGATCAGGTTGATTGGGATTCCTGCCTAAAACAAATTTTGTTATCAATTTCAAGTTTATGTGTGATATGGTATTAGAATAGACGTAGTGACTAAGACTTTAAAATGTATTAAACTTATAAAATAAATATAATAGTATTTACGTTACAAGATGTTTTCATTTTAAACCAACTATTTCATGTGCTCACTATGGGTATTAGGTGATGAGTGCAGAGATGCGAATGTTGAGATGTATGTGTGGTGTTACTAGAATGGTCAAAATTAGGAATGAGTATATTAGAGGAAGTTCGAAAGTGGCTCCTGTGAATGAAAAGCTACGCGGTAATCGATTATCGTGGTATGGACATGTGATGAGAAGAGATGAGTTTCATATTACAAGACGAATGTTGAATATGAATGTGGATGGCTGTATGAAGAGAGGACGACCAAAGAAAAGATGGATGGATTGTGTGAAAGTTGACATGTGTAAAAAAGGAGTGTGCGCAGAAATGACGGATAAAAGAGATGAATGAAGGAGGACGACATATTGCGGCGACCCCAAATAATGGGATAAGGGCAGGAAGAAGACTATGGGTATTAGTTAAATGTACAAATAATAATACACATAATGATGAAGTCTGTTTGTGTCCCTTTAAAGTACAGGGTGAAATTGATATCATTAACATAATTTTAATTTAAGAGTCTACCCATCCAACTGAACAACTTTTACTACGCGACCAAACCGATCGGAGCAAATAAAAAATTTGCTGTTCCATACTAAACTGCAATGTCGACGCGCGAGTTCGCGACTCAAATGTATGCAACAGCGGATTTTTCTATTTGCTCCGATCAGTTTGCTCCCA
Source organism: Agonopterix arenella (assembly GCA_927399405.1). Lineage (NCBI taxonomy): Eukaryota > Metazoa > Arthropoda > Insecta > Lepidoptera > Depressariidae > Agonopterix > Agonopterix arenella. The sequence continues at coordinate 14,200,936 of OV656708.1, read as the reverse complement.
TAGTGAAAGTTGTTCAGTTTGATTGGTAGACTCTTAGTTTAAAAGGATGCTAATGATATCAATTTCACCCTGTATATTAATTATTACCTACTTCCAACTCCTTCCCTACTCATCGTTATTATTGGCCTTTCCATCTACATGGTGTATTAAAACACCCTAGTAATATTAACTTTTAGACCAGTCATTTTACGGAGTTTTTTTTAGGCGGGGCAGGGAGTAATTATTAATTGGACTTTTAAACTGTAACCGGCACCATTTAGTGACAAAAAGACTATCTTAAATAAAATAAAAAAAAATTTGCTACGCAACATAGAAATCAAAATTGTGTGTCCCAGAAGGCATTTTAATTAATAATATTAATACCAATGCACTCACTTGACTTAAATTTAACAATATAAGTTATTTTTGAGTAATAAAATAGGCATTAAAATTTAAAACATGAGGTATTTATTAGAAAATACGAATGTATTTTTCAAAACCTTGTAGCTTGTATGTTTGTAGTATGTATAATGGTAAAGCCTTAAATTTGTGCAAAAAACAATAATTTACCATCACGTTTTTTAGAACGAGATAATAGCTAAATTTTAAAATTGGAACTGTTGCTGACGTGATTTTTTTTTAATTTTGGTACATTTCCGGACTCAAATTGGCTCTTCAATATTATACCAAAAAAAATGTCAATTATTAATTAGTCCCGGCTCAAACCGTAAAATGACTGGTCTAATACACATAATGATGAAGTCTGTTTGTGTCCATATAAAGTAAATGTAATAAAATTATTACCTACTTCCAACTCCTTCCCTGCTCATCATCATTATTGGCCTTTCCATCTACATGGTGTATCAAAACACCCTAGTAATTTTAACTTTACTTGATTTTGACTGAGCTAAGAATATTTAGGTCGGAATTTAAAACTACTCTACTCTAAAAAATACTGCGTCATTTCAATAAATGTCAATAATAGATAATTATGAACTACGATAAGCCACGTCCGCTTTTAAACTCTATTTTAAACTGCGGGATTCCCCGCAACAGTGTTGCTATATTAGTAAGGCCGTCTTCTAAGCACGTGCACTAATCTATATCTATACTATTATTAAACTTTAACAGGAAGTTTGTCTGTACATTGAAGTTATTAACAAAAAAAAAGTTACGATATGGTTTTTAAGGGTCCCTGATTCCATTTCACCAATTTTTGGATTTTTTTGTCTGTCTGTTTGTTTGTTTGTTTGAACGAGTATCACGCAAAAACTACTGAACCGATTTTGATGAAACTTTTTTTGTTTGATAGCTTATGATCTGACTTAAAATCTGGTATATAATTTGTGCGGACGAAGTCGCGGGTTAATGCTCGTATACTTATAATATTACTCTTTGCACGTGCATATGCGTTTGTAGAGCATTTATTTTCTTTGTCGTTACATTGTATACCACTATAAACTAATTTTTAACGGTTTATTTTCATTAAATTTAAATTTACATCTATAATTATTATTTGGCAAATATGGGGTACAAGTTATAGTTATGCACACTAGCTCTTTCTCTGGAAAAGACTCAATGAGGCGTTCATGCGTCAGTATCTGCACGTCTAGTATGAATTCTCTATACGCGCGCGACGCGCCTTTGTTCCTATAGAAAGTAACCTGTTCCCGCGCTTTTCGGAGAGAGAAAGCCGCGCTTGCCGCGACAAGTACTATGGAATAAAACCGAGTTACGGCCAAGAAGAGAAATCATACTAGATATGCTAGTCCTGCAAGCGCTGAAAAGGACAGTAGCTGGTGGTGCATGGGTGGTCTCCACCACCGCCGCCTGCTCCTGCAGATTCGCCGTCGAGAGATTGCGTGGAGTCAAGTTAACATCTGTCTATATGTTAAGCTAATAAACCTAATAACAGTTATAACAGATGTCTGTGAGCGTGTTGTTTCTAGACCAGAGGTATTGATTCTGCTCCTCAAACGGGTAACCAACGTTTGCTCTACGAATACGAAAATAATAAAGATTTTGGACATTTATCCTGCCTTAGTAGGTATGATTACTCACTCGCGTGCACCGCGCCTTTGCTGCATTGAAAAGGGCCTCTTCTTGCACTTTTTAGAGAGCGATCGTCACGCTTGCTGCGGCAAGTAGTATGAAAAAATGCCGAGTTGCGTCCAAGTCGAGAAATCACATACTAGAGTGGCTGGTTTGTTGCTGACGTTTGCTATATTTTCTATTTTTTTTTATACTGGGAGGTTCTCCATCTACTTGATTGACATTTCGTCAATTGTATTGGAAGTATACACGGCGACACATCAAGCTATACAAAACCAATAAAAGCTGATCGCGTGACGTTATAGGACGAGTAATGTATAAACATTACTCGTCCTACGCGCGGCCAGCTTATTTTGGTTTTGTATAGCTTAATGTGTCACCGTGTGTACACTGATACAGGATGTAAACTCAAATGAGTTACATACTTTATGCGTGCTTCAGACGATAAATCTGAACAACTTTCACTATGGGACCAACATTAAAACTGCGAAAAAAATTCGGCTGTTTCTTACATTTGGGCAGAGTTTTTTATGAAACTGCTGGTTTTTTTTGGGATTTCAATGTTGGTAAAAGTTGTTTAATTTTAATCTCTGAAGCACCCCCTTTGACATATTACGCATTTAAATTAACACCCTTGATAGGAAGGTAGATTTTAAAAACAATAAAATTCGGAGTCAAATGATCTGATGATTTTATTTGTTTCGAAAAAAAACTACCCAAATCTAAACTGTTATAAAACTGTAACAGGAAGTTTGTCTGTACTTTGAAGATATTAACAAAAAAAAGTGGCGATATGGTTTTTAGGTATCCCTGATTCCATATCACCAATTTTTGGATTTTTGTCTGTCTGTCTGTTTGTGTGTTTGTTTGTTTGAACGAGCATCACGCAAAAACTACTGAAACGATTTTGATGAAACTTTTTTTGTTTTTTATGTGGACAAAGTCGCGGGTTAACGCTCATATTATCATAAAGCACTGAATTATATTTATAAGTAGCAGAACAAAAGAAATGTTTTAAAAGTAGAAGCAATACCTGTAGGGTTAGCATGGTAGCGTGACTAGCTCTTTCATTTGACATATTATATAACAGAGCGAGATAAAAGGCGCGGGATAAAGTTGTCGCTCGCATTATGCTAGGCCCTCCCTCAGTTCTAAAAGCCCGACACTCGCAAACACATTGCATAAATTTTTTTTGCATTTCTAGTAGTAGACTGGATAATATTTAAGAGTTTCATGGATCACGGAACTTTAAAATCCAAAAAAACACATTAAAGCTTGGAAAATTTTGTCCCTTTAACACAAAAATGCACATAATTTTTAAAATAAATAGATATAAATAAAAATAAACAGATAATTGGGTATAGTCTTGTTCAAATATTTCTTTTTACATGGCGAAACGGAAATCTCTTTTTAGGGCTCCGAAGTCAACAAGAAACCCTTGTAATTTCGCCATGTCCGTCCGTCTGTCCGCGGCCTAGCTCAGAGACGCGTAGTACAAGAAAGCTGTAATTTGGCATGGATATACATATTAATCATGACGACAAAGTGGTAAAATAAAATCTTGAATAAAAATGTTTAAGGGTACCTCCCCTACACGTGAAAAAAGGCATAGAGAAATTACACGATGGAAAATAGAGCCTATTCAAAATGGAATACTTATAAACACGACTGTACCAAAAGTTGATAACACTTTTCATATCTCAACAGATAAAGGGTATACATTCAATTAACAATCATTGTTGTCTGGAACGCGACACAGTTATATATTGTACTTGTGAATAATTTACAAATAAACAGTTATTGGTAGATAGCTGATATCAAGCAAACTTTGACTGACAAACAAACGATCAGAGCATTTATTATGGATTACTAAAACTGTGACAAAAACTACTAAAAATGGGTATGTACTAGATAGTTTTTAGTCAGTGTAGTTAGAAACTTTAACAATGCATTTTACTCGTCAAATTGAACAACTCAATTTGGAGCCAATTTTGAAATCGCAAAAATAAAATTAACAGCTGAAGTAAAAAAAACTAAAGAACGATTTCGAGGTTGGCTCTATAATGTTAAATCTAATTAGTAGGAGAAACATAACAAATACATTTGATATCTGTTACTAAGTATAATTGCGTGATAATGACACGCCGCCCTATCACAAATGATTACAGGTCAATGTCCACCCGCGCCCAGTGCACTGCAGCCTTATGTACGATAATAATAATTTTGTTAATCATTAATACCAATTATAAACATTGATAATGCAATCTGTTATCATTAACAAGTGCCCTGGTTCAGTTTCGCCAACTAATTTGAAATCACCTTATATTAGAGTGTTAGTTGTTCAGTTTGACGAATAATATAATCGTCATCATCATCAGCCTATAAACGTCCCACTGCAGGGCACGGAACTTCCACACATGGGGGTGTATGGGCATTAGTTCACCACGCTTCAATCCGCATTGAAGGAATATAATGCAAAGTTAAAACTATCTCATCTCTACACGTAGGTGTCGACACATCTACGAGTAAAGATAGGGTAGTTTTATTCATTTCTACCGTGTGATGTCGGCTAAGAATAGCACCACCCCATTTCCTCCCGTGGGTGTCGTAAAAGGCGACTAAGGGATCTACCGGAGGATGGGCAGCAGCATCCTCTGAGTACACACATTCAATCCAACTGCGATCGCCAACCCGCCTGCCAAGCGTGGCGATTATGGCAAATCCCCCCATTTTGGGGGAGGCTTATGTCCAGCAGTGGACGTCTATTGGCTGATATGATGATGATGATGATGATTCATTTCTACACGGAACACTAGAACTACAATGTAATGGCTACATAACATAGATTTTTAATTTTCCAGGTAAATCGACGTGTATGTTAATGCTGCTAGCCATATCAGTATACAAGATATCAAAAGTACAAAGCAATTGTGTGCTGACTTCACCAGGATGTTCAGGTGGTGAAACGAACTCGGCGTCTGTTGAATGCGTACAAACAACTGATAATTTCGTAACGCTGGTGTTACAACGGCATTGCTTTGGATATCGTAGCATGATAAATATGAATTACAAACAATACTACAATTTAGGCTCCAACTTTAATATATTTTTAAAACTGTCCCAATGTAACTTTTACAGTGATCCCTTTTTTAATATGAGATATTTAGAAATCTATGTTAAAACAATCATTATTGAAGATTCTAACTTTGTCTCAATACCAACGGGATTGTATGATTTTGAAAATGTTAACACTATTGTTATAAATCGTAACACTATGGAAAAGATTAATTTAAATAAATTTGGTGGAATGAAAAATTTGATGAAGGTTGACGCCTCTTTTAACTCCATATCAGTTTTAGAAGAAGAGGCAGATGGATTGACAATGGGACCTACATCGACGACTTCTATCGACTTGAGTCATAATAGCATTGCAAATGTACCAGATAACTGTTTTGTTCACTTCAATAAACTGAAAAATTTAAATTTATCGCACAATGCGATAACAAATCTTAATATTCTCTCATTCGAAGGGATATCTCAACTAGAAACCCTAGACTTATCTAATAATAAATTATCAGAAATTGGACACACTTTAGTGAGATTTGTGAATTTGATAGAGCTGTCGTTAGCTCACAATGGTCTCCATGCCATAATTGAAACGAATTTTAACACGATGGCTAATTTAAAAAAGTTGAATGTAAGTGCCAACAAAATATCAAAAATTGAAAATGATGCTTTCCAAGGTCTATTAAGTCTAACAGAGCTAGATTTAACCAATAATAATATTCCAACAATTCGAAATTTATTGTTTAAAAACAACAGCGCATTAAATTTACTTCATCTTTCTCACAATTATATTTACTTGATAGAACCAGGGACATTTGAAGGTAAAAATATTACTTCCTTCCTTTTTGAAAACAATAATCTCACAGGTCCTTTACTGCAAGCTACTTTTGAAGGAATCTACACAAATAGTTTAGATCTAAGTCAAGAAATGATCACGTCGTTAGAATCTGAAGTTTTTAAAAATTCACATATAAATTCATTGAATTTGAGCTCAAATTTAATTAGCAGTATTTCAAACACATCCTTTACTTTAATCAATAATTTGACAGAACTTGATTTATCCAATAACGAAATCAGTACTATTGACTTTGTAACAACGGATATTAAAGATCTCATAGTACTCGATGTTCGAAATAACACTTTGAAGAAGATCGTAAAGAGCACGTTTAAAAATATGAGGAAGTTAAGCAAGTTAGATTTGTCTTATAATGATATATCTGAGATAGAGACCAAATCGTTCCACGACATGGAAAAATTAGAAACATTGGAACTGAAATACAACGTTTTATCCAATTCTCTAGAGGCAAACACTTTCAAGGGGTTAACATCTCTCACAGAATTGCAGCTTTCGTTCACAAGAGTGCCTTCCTTTCAAAATGATACATTTTCTGGTTTGAATTCTCTCAGAATACTCAACTCGTCTCACGGTGAGTTAGCAAACGTGGATTTTAATGCCTTCAAAGAAACAGGGTCCATCGAAATATTAGATCTATCTAATAACTTATTAGACTTTTTTTCCATCAACACCTCTTGTGTCCCAATAATAGAAGAACTGTATTTGAATGATAATAAAATAAGTAATGTAACAAATACTACGTTCTCAGGCTTAAAGCATTTGATCATATTAAATTTAAATAATAACAATATTATTATATTGGGACCTACTGTATTTCTTACTTTGTCAAGCATTCAGAATCTGGGTTTGTCATCAAATGGCGATATCGAAATAAATAGCGCTGTTTTTGATAGCCTAACAAAATTAACAGAAGTCCATCTAAGAAATATCAAGAAACAAATAAGTTTTCAAAATGTGACTACATCTACTATAAAAAGATTAGATTTATCCTCTTGTCAAATAAAAAACGCTAATAAAATATTTATTTTCCATTTGAACAGTTTAGAAATGTTGAATATGAGTGTTAATGAAATAACCTTTGTTGATAAATTTACGTTTCAGAGTTTGCCTAATTTGTTATGGCTTGACTTAAGTTTCAATTCAATATCATTTATACAACCAGGGTCCTTTCTTAAAATGAATAGTGTTAGGATCTTAAATTTACACGGAAACGATATACCAGCTTTACAGTTCGGAACTTTAGATGGATTAAAAGAACTAGAGATGCTTAATCTCTCAAGTAATGCGTTACACAGCATTGAAATAAGCATGTTGCACACAACACCACGTATTTCTAAAATAGCCTTAGATGATAATGCAATTGAAGATTTGAAATTACATCAATTCTCAGATACAACTATCAAAGAAATATCTATTGGAGGGAATCTCATTAGTTGTGAAGTTTTTGTGTCTTTGAAAAAAGGGGGGCTTAAAGGCATAAACATAACGGCAGAAAAATTTGATTATCATTCAGAAAATGTAGACGGCATCCGATGTAGATCTGATATAAAATTTAACAAGAGCACGATTTGGCCTTTTATGAACAACACTGATGTAAATGCCACGTTTGCTTTTGTTGCTTTGAAAAATGCTATAGAAAAATTTGCTGTATCAATAGAACAATTTAGTAGTAAAAGTGAGAATCACGAACATTTTTCAGAATTTATAAGCAATTTCACAACTATATTAGAGTCTTTAGAGAGACGTTTTACTAATTATAATAATAATAATTATGATTTACAGTCTATCAATGTAAATAACATGACAAATTTATTACAGTCTATTGATAAACATATTGTTAGTAACAATAATAAAACTGATGTGATTGCAAGCATTTTGAATGATTTATCAAGTTTAAAAAATAAACAAATAAATTCAAATGCGCTTGATGAATATTTTGAAAATCAAACAATAAAACAATATCCAAATTACCCTGTGAATAATGAGACTATCGACTATAATTTAAATGAAAGGGTAAGGAAAATGTTAGATGAAGAGAAGGAAAAACTGCATATCGAACTAAAAACTATGTTTCAGAACTTAAAAAAAGATAAAAACTTTTCTATTTCTGAAGCTCGGTCAGATGTAAGAAGCGAGAAGGCTGGCAGTAATGGTTTGATGTATTTTCTGGCAGCGTGCTTATTCGTTATTATAGTCATCCTCTTGTCTAAGTTTGTGTATCAGTTTATGAAGCCAAGGAACAGAATATTACGTAGCAATAACTTTCATAGTAGTACTCAGCCTATTACAAATGTCATTGAAATGGAATAGTTAAGATATTGAATAGTATAATTTGTTACAAATGACTTGTGTCAAAAATATTAACCAAAATGTTTTTTTGTTTCGAATTTGAAAATGAAAAAAGTAATGCTAGATAACATTTTTTCAATAAACGGCCAAGTGTGTGTTGGGCCACTTATGGTAGGTAAAAGATTTCCATTTTCCACGCATAAGGTACCTTTTTGTAGTTTGTTCAGACAAACTTTTTGCCCTTTCATATTTTATAGAACACATTTTTTCTTGTTATTAAAGTTCCATGTGTACAGGGTGTAAATTAAACGGATTACATATTAGATGGGTCCGACGATCAAACTGAACAACTTTCACTATAGAGCCAAGAACTCGGGAAAAAAATCTGCTGTTCCAAAATGTCAATAGCTAGGTACCGTCCTGTAGGCCTCGCATGCCACCCCCGAGAAAACGACAAAAATCGAGATGTGCCTCCATCCTTATTATTTTACGTTGCTAAAAAGAGCGCGCATGACGTTTCTCTCGTTTAAACGCTTTATCGTGGGGGGCATGCTAGCCGTGCTGGAACAAAATACGTGTGAAACAGCAGATTTTTTTCGTGATTTCGATGTTAGTCCCATAGTAAAAGTTGTAAAGTTTGATAGTCTGAAGTACCCCATAAGGTATGTAATGTATTTAAGTTTACAATCTGTATAGAAATAGGTAGTTAATGAATAAACGCTAAACGTTCAGAATCGAGAGCCGAATTGAATTACCAAGGTCCATATAGGTTAAATTTTTTCAAAATATTAGATTTGTTTGTATAATTTAAAATTTAGATCAACCCACGCTCGGGCACACTCACCATACCCTACTTAATACCTAAAAAAAAGTTTCTTAAAAATGAATCCATCAATCAACCAATCAATCAAATATACTTTATTTTACACCAAAAACATAAACAGTAAAATACAGATATAAAATACAAGAGGCACAAAATAAGGCGGTCTTATCGCTAAGAAGCGATTTCTTCCAGACAACCTTAGGGTAGAGGAAACGGTGAAAAGGAAGAAAGGTAGGCCATGAGTATTCATTGCTGAAATAACAAATAATTTTTGCATGAAAACCTAAAATGCGAATAACTTTAAATTTTTAATATTATTAACACGTTATATATCGCTGCAATATGCATCAATGTGAGTCACTATTTCTTAAACTATTTTTTAATGAAATTATTGATTCAATGCAAATATTTCGTTATAAATCAGTTGGGTTGTATGAGGTTTTGCGTTTATTTATTAACACGTTGTATATCGCTGCAATATGCATCAATGTGAGTCACTAATTCTCAAACTAATTTTTTATGAAAAATCTTTATTTACTCCTAACGTAATATAATAATCATCTATATAATTTTGTATTATTAGTGATAATGATAACTGATAAGCCACGTCCGCTCTTTATTTCTTGATATATATATACGATCGAGTAATTCCCCGATGCTATCGGTATTGCCATTGCCGTCGTGTGTACAATAGTTTTATTTATTGTTAGATTATGTTTAGTTGGTAATGTTGTCCTGTAATTGAAATAGAAACAGAAAAAGGAATAGGATTTGTCCGTAAGTTTTCCTAAAATAAATGAAATAAAATAAAAACATCTCTATTTTGAGCACACTCCTAACCTGACTCTAGACAGGTGCTGTATTCAAAATTGACTATGAGCATTGCCGGATGATCCAGAGCAATACAAACCTCATACACCTTCAGGTCCGCCACATACATTCCGACCCGGAATTCCGAATCAGGATTACGATTTCGTATACCCCCTCCATAATTTCAAATTCTATACAAAATGACAATCCTGATTCTAGCCCAGTCATTTTACGGAGTTTTGTTAGGAGAGGTGGGGAGTAATTATGAATGGGACTTTTAAACTGTAACCGGCACCATTTTGTGACAAAAAAACTCTCTGAAAATGCTACGCAACACAGAAATCAAAATTATATCTCCCAGAAGGCTTATAAATTAATAATATTAATACCAATGCACTCATTTTAATTAGATTCAACAATATAAATTATTTTTGAGTAATAAAATATGCATTGAAATTTAAAAATTGAGATTTTTAATAAAAAATCTAATGTATTTTTCAAAGCCTTCTAAGTAGACAAAAATATATGTATATAGATGGTGTTAATAACCATGTTAGAAGTATGTATAATGGTAAAGCATTAAAGGCATGCAAAAAAAAATCATCATTAGTTTTTTTGGAATGAGATTTAAATGCTAAATTTAAAATTTGGGGCTGTTACTGACGTGATATTTTTTTAATTTTGGCACATTTCTAAGCAATAATAAATACTATACCGAAAAAAATTATCAATTATTAATTACAAATATTATTGATTTTTAAACATGTTACAGCCATGTTGTGCTATTTCGAATCAAATTAAAGATTGAAAAATTGAATTGAATTATTAATTAGTCCCGGCTCAAACCGTAAAATGACTGGGCTATTCGGTATTCGGAATTCCGTATGTATGTGGCACGACTAAACATCAGAGGTCGAACTGAACGCTAATCTAATGCACATTGGTTTGATCTTAATTTAAGTTTTATACCGCTGTTTTGGTATCGAAAGTGGCTGCATTTTCAATACTGTAATTACTGGGTAGCCGTCCCTTGTGGCTTCAAGAAAAAAAAAGTTGCCATTCTCTGCAACAATGGCAACTTTTTTTTCTTCCACCGCTGAGCGCATCGCGTCGCAGCCAATGATATTAGTAAACTCGCAGCTCTGTGACATATTTTGGTCGAAGTTAACATTGTACATTGTAGAGCAGTAGGGCCTGTCTCACTCCACAGCTCAGATACGTTTGACAGCCAGACCCCACCGTGAGGTGCATCGTCGCACATTGACATAAGGTGCATTTTATTTTCCGTTCCTGAAGCGCGCGTTTGAAATTCGAAAAATCTGGTTGAGTGAACTATCTGTTACGGTAGGTAAGTAAGGTATAATCTGTTAATAACTATTAATTAATCTGTGGCAGTAGTTCCTAACCTTTTTTCAACCAAGGACCACTTTGATTCGTTTATGGTTAGCAGGGAACACTAGTCAACTCATGATCATCCTCATCGTGTGCTGTAGGCACTGTAGGTAAACTTCAGAAAGATTGTCACAGACTGGAGATTTCATTTATGCTTTTTTGGACTTCCGAATAAATATTTTTTTTAAATATAGGAACATTATTTCAAGGTGCCTATAAATAATCACAATCCTGTTTGAATACTTCATATAATACAAAACATTTTTCACTCATATCCACAACAGGCTTCGTCATAGGTATATACACCACTCACATCCACAACAGGCTTCGTCAAAGAAAGTACATCACTCAGATCCACAACTCGTTTCGTCAATAAATACATCCCGAATATCTGCAACAAGCTTCGTCAGGGGGGACCTACAACCTATAAACCTCCTCCAAAGCCTCTCCCTGGGGGACGGTTCCAAGAACGCTGGCAGCATTCCCCCTCTGTATCGCCTTATGCGCTGACGAAGGTAACTGCCAGCCCTCTTATCACCAGTGGTCTCTATAAGGCGTGCTGAAATCTCTTTTATAAGCTGTTTTGCATCGGGTCCCCACGGTCCCAGGGTCTCCACTCCCAAGGGAACAAACATATACCCCTCTCCACTATCAACATATTTCCGGCGCTTCGATGACTCTGCCGATGCCGCAGCAGCACCCGCGCCCTGTTTGTAAATTATAATTACTTCGCTAAAATAAAAATAAAATAAGTAACGCTCACGGGCTCATTACATGATAATGATCTCAAGTAAGCATTATATGCTTTTTAAATAAAATCATTGAAATCAATACTGTACCCTAGATAGACGTCAATATAGTGAGTGACTTGACTCCAGGGATACTTGATCCTAGCTTGACTCAAACGTATACCACTGATTTTTTTTCGCGATATCAATGTCGGTTTGTCGGTCATATCATAGTGGAAATTGTTCAGTTTCTGAAGCAACACCTTTAGTACCTACGAGCGTTAACCCGCGACTTCGTCCGCACAAATTATTTACCAGATTTGAAGTCAGATCATAAGCTATCAAACAAAAAAAGTTTCATCAAAATCGGTTCAGTAGTTTTTGCGTGATACTCGTTCAAACAAACAAACACACAAACAAACAGACAGACAAAAAATCCAAAAATTGGTGAAATGGAATCAGGGACACCTAAAAACCATATCGTAACTTTTTTTTGTTAATATCTTCAATGTACAGACAAACTTCCTGTTACAGTTTTATAATAGTATACATGTAACTTATTCGAATTTACACCCTGTTTAAATGTAGATTTGACCCCATTATACGGTAGTTATTGATCTGGACTGAAAGGTTTAGCAGTTTGCTTTTCCTAAAAGAACAGTAGGTACATTCTGAGCTGAAAACCAGTTGCAGTTCAAAAATTTCTTCGTCGCTCTCATCGCATTATTAAATATTTTCTGGCGCTACTCCAACTTACTGAAATGGCCGGCGAACATCTTGAGCACGGCATGGACTGCGCAGAACAAAATTTGTAGGTAAAACCGCTACTGCGCACCCCCTCCATTATTCAAGTGGTTTGCCGGGTTACTGCACAAAAGCTTAAAAGCTATTTTTCGGGGTCGTTTTGAAACCACAAGAACAACTTTTATTATTATTAAAAATTTAAAACTTTTAAGGGGGTGGTTTAGACCAACAAACTGAACAACTTTCCATCGGAACCTTCCTTCGGATGGCACGTTAAGCCGTTGGTCCCGGCTACCATCTCTGGAGGCAGTAGTCGTTACATAAAAACCACATAGTTCAATCGACCAAGCGTTAATCGACCAGCGGAAGTTCGATGTCCCGTTCCTCCTATAGATTAATATGTGTATTGGATATAGATAGGTAACTCGCCTTGAATTTTAAGACGTCCTAATTGCGTTGCCGCTTATTAGCACTAGGGGGCGCCATATTATGAAATAAATTGAAAAAGACGATCGGCCGACACGAGGATCGAACCTTAGCTACCCGGATCGTAAGCCGGTTGTCTAGACCGCTAGACCAACAAGACAGTGATTGATATGGGTGAAATCTCTCACTACTACAGCGCAGCGCGTGAGGTATAGTGCGCTGTTACTCCGATATGAACCCTAGTTCAACACATAGTGCTTCGAATATTATCGGAATTCATATAAGCCCTGTGGTTTCTGAAGTGCGGTTAATATTTATAAATAGTTATTATAAAGTAATGTATTGAATAAATAAAAAAAAACATAACTGATAGATGGCGGAAGCTGTCTATGGAAAATCAGCGTTCCACTTAGTTTGTACTAAGATAACATAGCATGTTCTTCCTTTTATTGAGAATGACACGCACTTTACATAATATGTCTACGAATCTACTAAAGCAGAATCATTTTATAACGATCTGTGATTACAGAAAGTCCCTGTGAAATTACAACGAGCATTCACACGTCTAGTACAGTTTGCTAGAATTATAATTGTAATAGCACTGAGTGATTGCACCGTGGTGGTATAGTGGCGAGTAGTCTCACCTACCGCCTACCGTGCAGGATATACCGTTCGATTCCCGCCAACTCGTATGAATAAGTTTTAAGGAAATTATGTTTTTTGTATTGATTTGTAACTAGGGTTTCCGGAAGGCCGGAAAATTCGGGATAGTCCCGGAATTAAGCATCTGGTCCAATCTCCAGTATTTCTCTTACTTTTCTAATATTCCCGAATACATGTAACAAAATAGCCTAGTAAAATATAAAGGGGTGGTTTAGACCATCAAACTGAACAACTTTCTCTATGGAGCCACCATCAAAATCGCGATAAAATAATCTGCTTTGTATGTCTTAAATGTATATTATGGGGCAGCAGACTTTTTCAATTCTTTCTCGATGGTGGCTCTATAGATAAAGTTGTTCAGTTTGATGGTCTAAACCACCCCTTTAAATTTTACTAGGCTATTTTGTTACATGTATTCTGGAATATTAGGAAAGTAAGAGAAATACTGGAGATTGGACCAGACGCTTAATTCCGGGACTTTCCCGAATTTTCCGGCCTTCCGGCAACCCTGATATAAATGTTACCGACAGGGGTGAATAGTTCAGGCATTACATTCTGGACATGATATTCGCAGAATTACATTTTGCAGATGGTTAAGGGGGAAAATAAGTAGATGTAATTATTTTATTAACTACATTTTATGGTCTGACGAAACCAATTTCTCCAACAATGGCATGTATAACCGGCGAAACCACCATTATTGGTTTAGAGAGAATCCTCTTAGATATCGAGAAAGTTATAATCGGATTCGTTTATCGTTTATCTTTTGCTGGTGTGGTGTAATGTCGAACTGTAAATGTAAATGTAAAGTATTGGTGGAATTTTATGAAGGCACCATGAATTCGGACTTTGTCTTTTTCGCAAAGATGTTCAGTTTGATGGTCTATTTTGAATTATAAATATTTTTAAATATTGTTAACAGTTTTTTACGTAACATTTTCAGATCATCACACTGAACACTGAATGGGACCAACGATGTCAAATCCTTAACTTTTTGAGACAGTTTTACCCCCATTTAAAGATTTTGAAAAAAAATGTACAGTCAGCAAGAAAATAGACCATTTACACAAAAACTTTTTTTATGTCAATCGATCTTGTCAATACTATTATAAAACTGAAACAGGAAGTTTGTCTGTACATTGAAGATATTATCAAAAAAAAAGTTACGATATGGTTTTTAGGTGTCCCTGATTCCATTTCTGTACTGAGTTAAGTACTGAATCGATTTTGATGAAACTTTTTTTGTTTGATAGCTTATTATCTGACTTAAAATCTGGTATATAATTTGTGCGGACGAAGTCGCGGGTTAACGCTCGTATTTAATAAATATAATATACCAATAGAACAAACAAAAACCTAACCTCAATGACCTCACTGATACAAAATCATTTATTATTGTCTGTAATTCTTTCCAATTATCTAATGCGTTGGGATTTCTATCTTGGAACATAATAATTATAATAATAGGTTATAATAGTAAAGGCGGACCTACCTATGTTTTTAACTTAGATAAAATTCAGAGATTACTCTTGTGTTGCTGCAAAATTGTCTCTAGAGAATACTTATAATAAGTAATATTATTATAAATGTTAAGACTTTATTAGGTTCATAATATACAGGGGGTCTTATACATAGGTAAAAAAAAGGAAAAAAGAATAAACTAAATAAAAACACTATAAAAAAAAACATCTCATTTAAAGCCTCACCTTACACGACAACGCTACACATCATTAATATTACTTATTATAAGTATTACTTAATATTAAGTATACTAAAATTTTAAGTAAAAAAATTAGTTAAAAATATCATGAATTTGTTTATAGTAACAAGACAATTATATTTAGCCTTGTAGGTGGACCTGCACCATAGGTATACGGGGTGTAAGGAAAAATTATATTTAACCTTGTAGGTAGAACTGCACCATAGGTATACGGGGTGTAAGGAAAAATTAAGTTTAACCTTGTAGGTAGAACTGCACCATAGGTATACAGGATGTAAGGAAAAGTGTCATTAACCTTTAAACCACATACTCTACCCATCAAACTGAACAACTTTGACTATGGGAACAAACCTGTCAGAGCAAAAGTCAAATGTCAGCTTTTCCATACTAAACTGCAATACCTACACGACTCAAATGTATGAGACACCTGATATTTTTATAGCCGATATATACAGGGTCATTCTTAATATGTTGACGGTTTTTAAGGGGATGATCAGACCATCAAACTGACCAATTTTTTCTATTATACAAAAGCCGAAATCGCGATAAAAAATCAGCTCTCCAATACATTTTGATCGAATAGGATTACAGTTTTATATGGAACAGCAGATTTTTTATCTCCATTTTGACTTTGATCCCATACGCAAAGTTGTTCAGTTGCATGGTCTGATCATCCCTTTAAGTAATCTAAACTATTTTAAGTGGATGATCAGACCATCAAACTGGACAACTTTCTTCATGGGACCAATATCGAAATCGCGAAAAAAACAGCTGTCCCATACAAAACTGCAAACAGAATAACTCGACCAAAATAAAATAAAAAATGTATGGGGCAGCAGATTTTTTTTTTCGCGATTTCGATATTGGTCCCATAGAGCAAGTTGTTCAGTTTAATGGTCTGATCATCTCCTCAAAATAGTTTCAGCAATTTTTTTTAGACCTTATACAGCTGGGGTGTTAGGGTAAACAGTTGCACTACTTTAAGTGGTTATTGTACCCATGATACAGTTATTAGGGCGTTATATCACACTATGTATTCCAACCTTGCTTGCAATAGCCCTGTTAAATGTTCAATAATTATTAACTGCACCTCAGATGCCTACGTAAGATCATGAAAATCTAATGATCCGATCGCGTGAGGAACACTGAAGTGCTGCGTAGAGCCAATGAAGGTGGCATTGAGTCATACCATATGCGGCGTCAGCGTCGGTGGTGCGGTCACGTGTCACGTATGGTAGAGGAGCGAGTAGCGAAGCGCATCTTCTATTCGGAACTTGAGGAGGGCAAGCGTAAGCATGGCGGACAACTCCTCAGGTACAAAGATGTGCTGAAGCGTCACTTAAAAAAATGCAACATTGCATCTGATCAGTGGGAGCAGCTGGCTGTCAAGCGGCCAGAATGGAGAGCCTTAGTCAAATCGAAAGTATTTGACTTTGAAGCTCAACGCCACTCTGACCTTGACTCAAAGCGCAACGAATTGAAAGCCCGACCACCTGCGGCGATCAATTACACATACATTAATGGTGTACTCTCGTGTCGGCAATGTGCGAGGACCTTTACTGACAAAATAGGCTTCATGAGTCGCATTCGAGCACATGAGCGCCAAAATCGGAGTTGAAGCAATCGCCGTGGCCGAAATCGGTCAGGAGCTCATCATCATCATCAGTACTAACGTCTTCAGTTACTTTTCCCAAGTAGGTTCTGGGAAGTACCTAACACTAAATCTACAATAACAAAAATATTTGTTTTGTAGATAGGGAAAACTTAAATCTTTATCGGTACTCTGGTTCCTGACTCACCCTAAATATTCCACAATGGAGTTTTGACCTCGCGGTTTTTACCTAAGAATGGGTGAATTTAAAATAAAAATTGTCCATGTACGTGTCGGTGTCGGCCCAGCGCACTGCAGGGTTCCGTAGTTGTCCGTCATAATAAGCGGACTTTTTACTTCTTCAAGTAAATTTCATGCTAGACGACCTGTGGGCAAAACCACTACCAACTGGTCCCCAGCAAAAGAACTGCCTCCGTGGTCTAATGGCTAAGAGCATCGGCTCTCGACACGGAGGTCGTGGGTTCGATTCCCACGGTCGACACCTAGTGAAATGTCGCTTTGTGCGTTTTTCCCCAGTTGGTTAGGACATTGCAGGCTGAATCGCCTGATTGTCTGAAAAGAGAAATGATTCCGTGCTTCGGATGGCACGTTAAGCCGTTGGTCCCGGCTACTATCTCTAGTGGTAGTAGTCGTAACATAAAAACCACGTCAGAGGCCGTAAGGGGGTCTGAAAAAACTCTGACACCAGGGCCCTGCCCACACGATAAGAAGAAGAAGCAAAAGGAAATCGGCGTCGAGGCAGACCAAGAAAAAGGTGGTTTGACGAAATCGATAGCTTCCTAAAGAACTGGCCTAACGGAGCGCAAAACCGGGACGCATGGAGAGATCGGAGGGAGGCCTTTGCCCAACAATGGGACAGCGACGGCTGATATAATAAGTGGATTTTATAAGTTTGTTGAGTATTTATTTTTAGTTAACTTGTAAAGGCTACTTAGCTGTGATAGTTTGCCTTTTAACTACGTTATATACAGGCAGGGTGAAAGGAAAAGCATAATTAACCTTTAACACGTTCGCGGACAGTGAACGAGACAATAGAACTTTTATTTTAATCACTGCTGTAGCCGGTGACTGTCCGCGAATGTGTTAAACCATTATTATTCTATAAATCAAACTGAAAAACTTTTATTTTGGGAGTAAACCTAAAAAAATCTACTGATTCATACATTTGAGTTCACTACTCAACCCAAAACCGATGCCCGATGCCCGTAATGCCTACGCATTGCAGTTTAATATGAAACAGCAGATTTTTTTTGCTGTTCTTGTTTATGCTCATAGTAAAAGTTCTTCAGTGTGGTCACATGAACAACCTCTGAATATTAAGCTGAAGATAAATCACTTCTTTTCTGCGATTTTCCGCAATTTCCTATAAAAAAAAAAACAAATAAAAAAAATATCATTCTCTTGTAGCTCTAGCCCTCGTCGATAAGCGTTTTTTGACATCTAAATCATTCATCTAGCCCTTAAACTCACATAACCAGTAGGCCTCACATGCCACCCCCGAGAAAACGATAAAAATCGAGATGTGCCTCCACCTTTATTATTTTACGTATGCCAGAAAAAGAGCACGCATTACGTTTTTATCGTTTAAACGCTTTGTCGTGGGTGACATGCTAGCCATGCAGGGCGAGTTCGCTCTTTCACTTAAAACGGGATCCCTATTGAAACGATCTAAAAACATTTTCAATGTCGAAAGATGTCGATTTACTGCACTAAAATGCGATCTAGAGAAATGTAAAACAATTTCTGAATTCAAAATGTGTTTCAAGTTTGTATTCTTCTCAATTTGTTGACATGAAAATGATTAGTCAGTTTACGAACGTATAATTATTTGGTTCCCAAATTGAATAACATTTTTCTAGCGTAACCCTAAAAAAAGAGAATAAAAAGACTTGTGAAGATAGCAAGTGAGCGCATTTTTGTGATTGACGTGAAACGATAAACGCGCCTACAATTTTTCTGACACGATTATAATTATTGTGTATTTACTCCTAGGACAAATTATTTACTCTCAAACTTTGATGGTAAGTTTTTCAATTTCTATTATGTATTTATTATAATTTCATAATATACCATTAATCACCAATAATTATCATTAATCATCTAGGTATGTCTTTTGATGAATTCTAAACTTGGCGTGGATGTCAATGTACCTAACATTGAATATAAAGGGTGAAATTGATATCATTAGCATCCTTTTAAACTAAGAGTCTACCCATCAAACTGAACAACTTTTAGTATGGGAGCAAACCGATCGGAGCAAATAAAAAATCTGCTGTTCCATACTAAATTGCAATGTCGACGCGCGAGTTCGCGACTCAAATGTATACAAGAGTTGATTTTTTTTTGCTCCGATCGGTGCTCCTGCCATAGTAAAAGTTATTCAGTTCGATGGGTAGACTCTTAGTTTAAAAGGATGCTAATGATATCAATTTCACCTGGTATTTGCAAAAAATGTATTGGGGGCGATTAGAATACGTAAATGCATTAAGACTATTTTTAGAATATTTGCCAGCTTGTCTGTCTTTGTTTATCGCTTTGTTGAAATAAAGCTTAAATAGCTTGCGATGAATCGCAATCGGTTCATTCAATCAAAAGTTATGAGTATTTAAAGTCAGTGGTCTGCGCGTACGGAGTCGTGGGCGCTCTGCTCTGTTTGTAAAATAAATCTAAACAATGTAAGGTCCGCCACACACAGACGGAATTGCGATCCGCAATCCTGATTCAGGATTCAGTGTTGTCAACTATGATTACAAAAAATACTAGAGTGCTCTTTAAAAAATGCCTAAAATAAAAATAATGAAACGCCAAAAGAATGACAATTGCATTTTTAAATATTTATTAAAACTAAATTCATATACTATAATTCTATACATGATAATTCCTATCATGTGATGAGGTCATGACGTTATGATGATGATTTGTAAATTGTATTTCAATATTATGCAACTATATCAAAGGCTATCAATAATTTTAACATTAGAGATAATCTGCATACAAAATGGCATGAACCATTATCACACAAGCTATTTTTGAGCGTAGTAGGCGATTTCGCAACTATAACGCAACGACGTCGCTACTGCACCATTACGATACGGTATCGTTCCATCAACGCCTACGCTCAAAAATCACTTGTGTGACTGTAAATTTTCAAAAAATGCCACCTAAGACATCAAAAAATCACAAAATCTAGTGAAAAGGTCTCTGAAAGGGGCAACACTCCATCCGGAACCCATTCCGAACCAGGTTATTCCGTATATATGTGGCGGACCTAATATTGTGCCCATTAGGGCGCGTTAATTATAACGGAGTGGTGCTTTTGTGAAAGTTGTAGATCATCGATCGATATCAGGGATCGATATCGAAACCAGATTGAATCGGTAGCAAATCGACATAATTCGATTTATTGTTGCAGATTCGTGGAAGTTGTCACCAAAATGAATTATTTGCTATGTAAGTTAAATCTTTTTTAAATATCTTTACATATTAATAGCATCAAATATTCTCCTTCTCAATATAATATGCTGATACTTTTTTAAGGAGATGATTAAAACCGTCAAACTGAACAACTTTCTCTGTGGCACCAAACTTCGATCGCGCGAAAAAAAATCAGTTCTTCCATACAAAACTGCAAACCTACTCGAGCCAAATGTAAAGGACGGCTAATATTTAGGGTTCCGAAGTCAACAAGGAACCCTTATAGTTTCGCCATGTCCGTCTTTCTGTCCGCGGCTTAGCGCAGAGACGCTTAGTGCTAGAAAGCTGTAATTTAGCATTTGTATACATATTAATCACACCAAAAAAGTGGTAAAATAAAATCGTGAAAAATATTTTTTTTAGGATACCTCCCCTACACGCGAAGTTGGAATGGAATTTTTTTTCTCGTCTACCCCATAGTGTGGGATATCGTTGAATAGGTCGTTAAAATATTATGAGTGTGAACCATTTTTAGATTTAGCGATCCGTTAGCGAAATATTAAGCTTTAAAGTGAAATTTTTGTTAGAATCAAGCTTTAGTCTAAGGAATCAAGTGTCAGCCCTCTGCCAGCTAAACGGACATGTGAAAAAATTTATGGCAGTAGTATATTATATAACGAAATTAAAAGGAAAACTATCACCGCTAAGTAGGCTTTACAAGTTTACGAGTAATAGTCGACCAACTTATAAAATGTACCTTTTAGGCTTTATTAGCCGTTAAACTGTATTATAAAACAAAAAGCCTCCTTCTAAGTCCACATTATATTGTGACGGGCAACTACGGAACCCTACCCTGCGCGTGGTCCGACACGCACTTGGGCAGTTATTTTTTGCCATTTCGACGTTGGTCCCATAGGTACAGAAAACTGTTTTGACATCATTTTTGATAGGATTCGTGATCGTTTTATACTAAATTAATCAATAATAAAAACACCCGCCTTATGGGTTTTTACCAGCATAAATACCCGGCATATTCCCAAACTGGTTGGCACCCCCGTTGGCACCATTTGCTATAAAAACAAGGGGTAGGTTGTCACGACAGTTAAAATTATACCACAGAGTTGTTTTTCAAAATTTTTTATTCAAAATAATATCACATATACATTGAGATGCTACTGGGAATGTTCCTCCATTGAAAAGGGAAGATCTTCCACCAGGCTATGTGTGAAGCCTGGGGACCGGCCGTGGTCCAACAGTTCTTAGTTGGACCTTGTATATGTATCGAATCTCTGTGATTATTTCTCTTGCGCGATGTATGTCTTGCATTCGATTGTGAATCTTATTTGTAGTAGGTTAAGAGTAACGTATTCACGGTGAACGTTGTCTATGTATGAAGCATATTTCCGAAAGCGACGGTATTGCCTTGGGTTCACTGCAAATCATTATAAATAGTAAAATATTAATGTCATGGACCTGTCGATGTATGTGTGCGTGCACCCACGCGGTCTGATGAAATATCCGTCTTCCAGTTTACAGCTGGATAGTTTCTTATCCTTTCTGGATTCCAGCTTACACCTGTAAGCTGTGGGGCCTCCTTTACCACTCCTTATAGCCCCTCCATTACCGGGACTCCAGTTGTGGTTGGTTGGAGACCATCTTACCGTATCCCGTCTTTTCCTCCTAGTTATCTCCACATTTCACTCACTGCACTTCTGCCCCGTGTACACACCAAAACGCCATCTGGTCTGCCCCCCTCTGACAGTATAGTCATCGCGGGGCGCGAGCCATGTTTCTTGTAGCAGTTTTTATTTATAAATTCTTAAGATCTCGCAATTCGCGACAGGTATCGCCATCTGTTGGCATCTTTGCTATAACTTGTGGGTGCTGACATCTAGAGCAAGACCCACACATACATAGCTTTTCACGTCATTTTTTGACTCTACCACCGAGTCGGAAGGTATTCCGTTGAGAGAAGATGCGGCAGAAACTCTACAACACACATCTTATAAACAAAAAAATTTATACAAAGTACAATTAAAATATAATATTGCATTATATAGTGTAACATAATGTAATGCAATATTTTATTATGTTTAGTTTGATAGTCTGAACTTCTGATGCATCTGTTTCATTTAATTTTATACCTACCGTAGGTTTTTGCCTGTGACTTCGTGAAATTAGAATATCGAAAAACCCTTTCTTAGTACACCCCTACATCCTCCGTAGGAAGGAAGGATGGCAGACTGCCAGGGGTGTTACCACGAAATTCGATCGTCGATATTGCGTGCCGTTTTTCGTTGAGTTTGGTACTATAATCACTTTTAATTCGCAATTGCGGACGACCGATATCAGTTTTGACACTTGTCGATTTAGTCGGTACTCTGATACACACTGTCAGTGCTCGATAAATTGAGTTTGACATATGTTAAACGGACATTTCTTCGACAAAGATATACACTAAGATCCCGCTGCAAGTTTTCAACACCTTCATGTTTAGGCAATGATACATAATACCATTGGAAATTTCGTACAATAGATCCTTAAAAATAGAGTTGCCACTTTTTTATGAGCCTCTAATTTTTTTTACTTGTATTAAAACCAAAAAAAAAGCTAGAAGTGAAAAGGCATATAAAATAGTCTATTAGTTTTTGTAAATTTTCTTCATTTGTACGAGTAAAAATATAGTGGTAATTCTGTGTAGCGACCATCTTTATGCAATTTTTTTTCTTTTCTTTTATTTAGTTATCTATTTTTTTCGTGTATATCTGTTATGCTTAGCATTAATTTGGTAAGTATACAATAAATTGGTTTAACAATGAGGGTACCTATATTATAATTATAAATAATCAACAGGAAAACAATTTTTACATGACCTTCACCTTAAATATGTAGGTATAATTCATTGCCAAAACAAATGTGTGAGAAAAGTAGTATTTGAAATTTTACCGAGATGAGATTCCTATTTCTGAAAACCTAGTTTTTCTAGACCATGTTAGTGAATCAAATATAAGTACCTAAGTAAAAAGTTCGCAGTTGGTAAAGTTACTCCAGGATCACGGACTTTTGATTTTCGATATAGCGAAAACTGCCGAGGACGTGTTCGTTAATTTTCGTACATTGAATCGACGAAACTAGTTTGACACTTGTCGATCGAACCGTACTCTAATACAAACTGTCAGTGCTCGATAAATTGAATTTGACAGGTGTAAAACTGCACAAAACTGTCAATTTTCCGAAAAATTGAACGTCAAGTCCACGACAAGTCAAGAGGTCTCTTTTTGTCAATGTGTGGGTAATTTTCGTGAAATAATCACGAAATAATAAATATTTTAAGTGAAGTGCCAGGCTCGCACAACTGTCTAACAAAAAAAATTATATGAAACGTGCACCGACGCCATTAATCGGTCACGACTACCAGTTTTTTAGTATGGAAGTTAAGACTCTTATAACGTGGTGTGACATTCTCTCTGTGAAGTGCAATGCAAGTGCAGTGAAGTTTCTGACATTTTTCTTAGATGAGAATTCTATTTCAAAATACCATTTCTAGTCGAATCAAATATCCTAAGCTAAACTCCAGACTCCATCGCTGAATAGGGGTTTTGAAACAAAGGTGAATTGAAACCGCATTTCGGATGCCTTTCCACCAGAGCTATGCGGGGTGCGTAGCGAAGCTACAAAACGAACTAAGCTGTGCGCGGAAACTGACCTTTATGCTATATGAGGATGCTAATAATACGTTTACATACCTCGCAAACATCCATCGCATATATCGTTCGTTCGCATACCAATTGCGCTCGTATCCCTCACTCGTATCCCGAGCACACATCTCTAACTCGCATTGTATGTAAAAAATTATCCCTTTTCCATCAGAGCTGCGCTGTACGAGGCTAAGAAATTGGAGCAAAGCTCTTGATGGATTTTTCCATGCTTATAGCTAAGTTTCCTCGCTCAGCTCTGGTGGAAAGGCACCCTTATACCCGCAAGATGCAAAAATACAGTTTCTCCCCTATTCGCCACCCTCAGTGCTCGTCATTGACTCACACCTACCAGTTTTGTAGTTATGGCCAATTTGTCTAAAAAATAGCTAATCTGGCTGTATAGAATTTAAGTTATGAATCAAAATCTTCCCTAGTTAGATAACATAACATAAGCAATATTATTTTTTCCAGATTAAGAAGAGAACATCCCAGCATACTTTCCTGTTCAAGTGCCTTTATTTTGTGCTTAAAAACTATCTGTCTCAATTCCTTATGAAGGAAATTGATTACATTGATAACATAATTCGATTTATTTGAAAACTTCAAGTAAATACTTGAAACGAACACTAGAGAAGTTTTCATTTTCAGTAATAGAATTTACTATTATAGACGAGATAGATGAAGAACAATTTTAAGTAGGTATAATTGTAGAAAGCATGCATGTGATAGACTTCAAAGGGGGTTGTATTCAAAATCCATGTCCTTACTCAGAACTATCCTTACACAACTAAGTTTTTTTTACGTTTCGAACATAGTATAGAGTTAATATATAATAACTAGAAGAGGCTCACATGCTTATTTATTAAATTACTATTTGATGCACATGCTCACGAATAACACATGGTGTTAGGGTAAACAGTTGCATTACTTTAAGGGGTGATTCACGATACTGAACAAGTTCGCTAAATTGGAATTGTACCGGCTAGTAGTAATATTATATTATATTTAGACAGAAATCAAAAGAAATAAAAAAAACATTAGGTATCAATGGTCCTCTGAAGAAGATCTCCGAAGAGCTATTTCAGCCTACGATTTAAATAATATGTGGTATTTTTTTTATTTATTATTTGATTGTGACTCTCAAGCAAGAGTTAATTGTGGTTGGAAATCTTTTTTTCTGAACTAAGTATAATTAACATTTAAAATTGATAGCAATAATATTAATATATAATAATTTTGTCCTATTTTTGTTTCATTTACGATGTTAACCGTGTAATTATTTCTTTAAATTAAAGACATATAGTGAGTGGTACAATTTAAATACCATCAGTGGCACAATTTAGTAAACTGGTAGTCTAAATTGTATCGGTGGAAGACCTTCGAGGAAAATAGATTTTGGACCGGAAAATATATAGATAGATACTATATTTGATCGCAGGATAGATAGCTAAGTTTTTAGTATGTTGTACCAAGTAACCAAGTCTAACATTTAGCCACTATTACACATTTCTAACTTTCTTTGCTTTGAAGGGGGGATGCGGGAACCTATAAAGTGGTACGATATAGTCGACTCTCCCCTACTATAGAAAACAGTCATATATCTAGACTATTATAAAACTGTAGCAGAAAGTTTGTCTGTACATTGAAGATATTAACAAAAAAAAGTTACGATATGGTTTTTAGGTGTCCCTGATTCTATTTCACCAATTTTTGGATTTTTTGTCTGTCTGTTTGTTTGTTTGTGTGTTTGTTTGGGTATTTGTTTGTTTGAACGAGCATTACGCAAAAACTACTAAACCGATTTTGATGAAACTTTTTCGTTTGATAGCTTATTGTCAGACTTAAAATCTGGTATATAATTTATGCGGACAAAGTCGCGGGTTAACGCTCGTAACTTATAAAAGAGTTCCGTGACTGACTGACCGACTGACTAACAACGCACAGCCCAAACCACTGAAGATAGAACCTTAAATTTGGAATATTAAATTATCAAGCTAGAGGATGTAGGGATGCACTAAGAAAGGATTTTTCGAAAATCAACACTTAAAGCTACGCGGACGAAGTCGCGCGTCAAAAGCTCGTAACAAATAAAACAAATAAATTAGGTTGGAAAAATCACAAAGCAAAGACCAATAAAAGCGTTTAGGTTTAAAATAAAATATTACATTGAAATAGTTGATAATATTTAATTTATTATAAGTAACAATATTAATATGAAGCTGACTTAACTAACTTAATACAACAAGAAAAAACCAAACAAGAAAAACACCTAGGCTACTTAAAGGTAAAAAATGTACTCTAAAGCCCCTACTCGGGGCAGAGTGCCTAGGAGGCTGGCAGCGTTGCCTCTTTGGATCGCAAGGCTGATCCTTTGCCGAAAATAGCTGCCAGCCCTCCTGTCGCCTGTAGCCTCGAATAGGCGCTTTGAGAGGCATTTGAGGAACATTTTCCCTTCAGGACCCCAGCAACCTAGGGTCTCCACGGCGAAGGGCAGGAAAATAGTTGATTAGGTACAATTATTTGTTATATAGGTTTCACCGTAATCATTATCTGTAAGCCGACCGAAGATCAGTCAAACTTGGTGGGTCTAGGTTGACTAGGCACTGTGGAGATGAAGATCCTGTGTTGGCCATCCACCATCAACCACTATTCATCGAGGCCAATCTATAGAGCCCAAATTTGAGGGGTGATTACGTGGTGATTTCTGAGAAGATCCTGTGGTTTCCAACTTCAACATCAGATAAGAATCACCATTGGATGCAAACTTCTATAGAGTTAGTTATATTCCCTGCAACTACATTTCGAGATCAGTGGAAAGAGCTAAAAATTCTTGGTCAATAACAATTGATGACAATGACTGACACCAAAGAGAATATAACAACCAAAGTATACATAACAATAATAGTAAGCGCGCTTCCAAGAAACCGCGCGACCGACAGGCCGGCGAATAGGGTAAGATGGCGGCCATGCTAAGGGTTGTTACAATTACAATTACGTTTGAGGAAATGAAATGAAATATAAGACAATCAATATGAAATAATTATATTGTTTTAATTTCACTATTTTATCCTATCTGATGTAAATAAATAAATGTTTTCCCTTACTGAATACTGTGTCAAAGTCGAAGGAAATTAAAGATTTAGAAAAACAAATCTTATCATTTAAGGCAAATAAAAGAAGGTAAGTAGGTACATTAAAAATAAATAAAAATTTAGCTATAGGTACAACGTGTTAATGAATTAACGCAAAACCTTATACACCCCAACTGATTTATAACAAAATAATTAAATTGATAAAATAATTACAATAAGTTTTCAGGCAAAAATGTTTTGTTATCATTTCAGCAATGAATGAAAGCGCTAACGTACTCATGGATACATTATAAGAAGCTTGTTTTGGTAGTGAGTACGGTGAGTGTGCCCGTGCGGTGAATTGACATCGGATTCAGTAAATTTTAAATTTTACCAACAAATTATTTAATATTTTGAAAAAAATTACCTATGTTGAAACCATGATAATTCGATTCTGCTCTCGATTCTAAATAAACTATTTCTAGCTTTGCGTTAATTCATTAACACGTTGTATATATTTACTATATTATTAATTGGTATTGGTAGTGATCCTAATACCTACCTAGGACCTAGGTATTTATTTTTGTTATGAACTATTATTTACGTTTTTAATTCAAAGTTTTATAAGAAAAACACATTATTTTTCAGTTAATGACATGTATTATGTTTGTATAAAAGCAATTGAGTAGTACCGTAGCTTACATATTTATTAACTGCAATTTTAAACGGTATCTCTAGTAAAAACAACAAAGTTTCAAATCGCGTAAAAATGCTTCAAACCACTTTAGTTTCAGCAAATCTTTATTTTTATACGATGTGGGATCACACCCGTACACAATACCATATTTATTCCGTGACAATGACTATACAAACAATGCGAACCATTGTGGTACGTGCGCGATCTCGAGTATAACATTTAACACTGCTGCCGATGCCTGCGCGTACCAATACTCAAAGTTCAGAATTGGTACCGCGCGCAGGCAGAGGGGGCCGAGACGCGCTCCTCCCGCGCCCCGCACCCCACGCATAATATTTGTCCTGTTGCGACCAGAGAGCACTCTCACTATTATTTATATTTACGCTATGCCACAACTATAACGTAGTGAATTACATTCTCTTTGACCACAACTGACACAATAGGTCATAGACGAAAAGACATGTCGACGCCACACTTTTTTTTGCGGTAAAGCAAAGTTTACACAAGCCATGCAGCCAAGTCGGACAAACTAAAATTTCTAGTTTTTTCAGTTCACACTGGTCCGCTACCATTCGGCATCGTTTCGTGTCGCAAGACAGTGCTCCCAGGAAAATGGTTAAACATTGAAGGTGTAACGATACTAAACTTGCCCTGGAATGTTTTGAATTTTGATTATTTAAAATGATTTATTTCAGGCATTTATATTTGGAAATAAGGTTTTTTGGGTTCGGGTAATTTAAACATTTGGTATATTTATAAACTTTCGGTATTTTGAAAATTTGGTATTTCAAGTTTAAGACATTTTGAATTCGGGTATTTTGGGCTAAGGCATTAAGTTAAAGAGATTATTAAAAGAAACAGAGGCGGTCGTCGGGTGCGCGTGCGAACGCGCGCTCTAAGCGCACGCCCCAAGGGCGCCCGCGGCGCGGCGCCTTCTTCAGGCCGTTGCATAGACATTCATTCAATTTAATAGAGCTTTCTATAACTACTCCCTAAAATTTGATTATTTTTTTTTGCCACCAGATAATTTAATAATTAAACTTCCATCCAACTCATTGAGCACTTCAGATAAGCGTTGGTATTCGAATCTCCCAAACACTGTACACTCTATGGACATGTTATGACCATACTTACTATCTCTATGGTTATGACCACATAAAGGAATTTCAATCTCAAAACACAAAATACAGTAGGTATATTCAAACTTGAATACTGTTTGCTTTGTTAAAATTTAAAAAGGCGCTAAATTACCTAATATACGGCGCTAAACCTACGAACCATTGTTATTAGGTACATACTTGATTATTTATTATAAAACGGTAGGTAATTATAAAATGTGCACTAAAAAAAACCCACCTCCGAATAAAGTCTATGATTTTTCTATATTTTGTCTATGGTGATGTTTCCTTCGATGAATGCTTGTAGCGTCGACTTTGCATTAGAGTACCAATATCCGAAAAATTCGAACGACTATCGTGACAATATCGTCGGATCGACGATCGAAAAATAGACTAGGAGGCCGTAATAAAGTCGGTTCGTAACCAAGTTTATTACCAACTGGGTAATAAATACTTGTAAACCGTATTTAATCGTTATTGTAATACTGTACGATATCAGATAAATCAGGAATGGGCAACCTTTGGAAAGTCGCGGGCTAAACTTTAGCATGTTAACGAAATCGTGGGCCGTAGATGATCACGATAATATAATAGGTAGTGAAAAAAAAAGTCGGTTTTATACATTTAGGTACAAAAAGTGTACCTATCATGAAACGGTGAACGCAGATCATCAAACTGAAAATCTGCTGTTTCATAAAAAACTGCTGTACCTACCCGACTCAAATGTATGAAACAGCTGATTTTTTCGCGTTTTCTGAGATATGCTCCATGGTGAAAGTTGTTTAGCTTGATGATCTGAGTTCACCGTTTCAGTCTGTGGAAGGCGGTCCCTTACACCCTGTATTATCGTATTGATTAAGTATGTATGTTTGAACTGGAAAAACAAGATAATCAACGTTGTGTGTCTGCACTCCTATTATGTAAAAAGTGCACAAAACAAGCAGTGGATATCTTTTATGTTAAAAGTATCCGTTTTATCGCCAGAATCTAGTAGTGAGAAGAAAGCTCCTCTCATTCTTTTATTGACATGAGCCGAGAACGTTTAGGTAACCTTTTTTGCGCTCGATATTAAATCTTTCGCGGGCCGGACCGAAATGCGGAGCGTGCCACTGCACGCGAGCCGGGCGTTGGGCGTTTTTATTTGAATAAACGAAGAAACGCATGATCTTACTTTGACAGATAAAACTGGTTGGAGGCAAAGCAATCCCCTAGGCCTCTACTTTCAATATTACGGGTTCGGCCACCAGTATCCCCTAGCCCGATTCCCTAGGCCCCAGGGGTAGAAGCCTCACCTTTGATTTAGCATACATTTTCATCCATTAGCTCGATGGGTTAAAAGGTACTCCAAAATTTTACCAACTTTTTTGGTTGGCCACCAGTCCACCACTTGAAAGGATATCCAGTAGCCATTAGCATAATTTTGTTCATTAGCTCGATGGGTATTAACTGTCGTCTCAGAGTAGGAAGTAAGCCACCACGATAAGTAGGCCGAAAAAAATATATTGGCTTCTATTAATAGTAAACATGACTATTGGATGAAATCTGATTTTTTCATTAGCTAGATTTGGTTGACTGCCTCTTAAACTATTCGAATTTTCTTTTTTTTTTGACATTGACTGACACAAAACTTTTTTTTGCGGAAGGCAAAGGTTACATATCCTATGCAACCAATTTGTAATAAATATCATCTTTTTTACACGAATAACATAAAATCACTAAGTTGTTCAATAGTAAAGTATATTTTGATTGGATATTATCAAAATGTTGTTATTATTTGTAAAAAGTAGTCCAAATAATCATAAACGATTCGTTTTCAAAAATCAGTAATTATAACATGTGCACTAAAAAAGACCCACCTCCGAATAAAGTCTATGATTTTTCTATATTTTGACTATGGTGATGTTTCTTTCGAATATACCCATCTCTCTCTTCGATGATACCTGTGTCGAAACGATCTTACATCATGGTACGGATTTTGACAACGACCCAACGATTGTCGAGACGCACTGTCGAAATGCATAATCGAATTTCGTGGTAACACCCTTTCTTTGGTCCCCTGTCTTAGGTCCGCTACACACAGACGGAATTGCAATCCGGAATCCTGATTCAGGATTCAGTGTTGTCTAAAATAAAAATATATGAAACGTCAAAAGAATGACGAGTAATGAGTGAATGAGAAAAGAATGATGAGTAACTTTTTTTTGTTAATATCTTCAATGTACAGACAAACTTCCTGTTACAGTTTTATAATAGCTTAGACTAGAGTGTACCAGCGACTTCGTTTGCACAAAGTATATACCAGATTTTAAGTCAAATCATACGCTATCAAACAAAAAAAAGTGTCATCAAAATCGGTTGAGGACTTTTTGTGTGATGCTCGAAAAAACAAACAATCAATTTGGATTTAGGGACACCCAAAAACCATATCCTAATCATTTTACAGTTTTATAATAGTTAAGATACAAGTATTTTACTCTGTTACGTCTTTATTTTTCCAGATGAACTGCTAACACTCAGTCTGCTGGTGCCATGGTGCTATTCTCTCGAGACATGCGGCGGCAGTGTTTATAAATGTAGCGATTGTGAATGTAACGTTACATCTCAGTTACATTCTTTTGAATTGTGTGAATATTATTTGTATATTGACTACTTAGACCGTTGTGAAGATAATTATAGGGATGAAATTTATAGCGAAAATGAATATGATTATACTGAACTAGTTCCGATAAAGAGATTGAATGTAAAAATAGTAACAAAAAATGTAACGAACATCATTCGACCATATAAAAATCGCCATAAAGGTTATTTTTACATAAATGATTTTAAAATGACCAGGTACATATATTCTTTAGACTTTAGCAACCACAAATATGACCATCTACCAATTTCAACAAAAATGTCTGGTCTGCGAAAGATTAATATGTCTAGAAATGTTTTGACGGAAGCAAAATTGTCCAACCATTATAAACTATCAGCCTTATCTGAAATAGATTTTTCATACAATAAAATAAAAACGATTAAAATAAGAAATTCTGAATATACTTACAAAAAGATGAAAATATTGAATTTGTCTCATAACTACTTGGTTAATATTCCGGATGAAATATTTTCTGCTATATCGAAATTGGAAACCATTGATTTATCTTATAACTCTATTGATACTTTAACTGAACTAACTTTCAAGGGCATTGAAAAACTAACGAATTTGTATATATCGAATAACCGTATATCAAGTATAGACAATGCTCTATCAAGATTGAATTTTCTTAAAGAAATTGACCTTAGTCATAATGCGATTGAGATAATAAAAAGTCATGATTTTGAAAAGTTGGTTAACCTGAGAAATCTTGACTTGAGCTCAAACAATCTACTGAGGATAGAGAAAAATGTATTTAACACAATGATTCTGTTACAAGTTCTTGACTTAAGTAATAATATGATAGAGTCTATACACAAAAATACATTTTCAAATAATGATAAATTAAAAAACATAAATTTATCTCAAAACAATCTAACAGAACTGCCAAAAGATTTATTCAAAGGCAAACATTTGTCGTCATTGACGATAAAGATTTAAAAATTAAAGTCTAATTAATTTGTAAAAATAAAATTCAATTACGCATTTTTCAGATTCGAAAAAATTTATAAACTTTTACAAACGAAAACATACAAAAGCACTTTTTATTGTAGCATTTAGAAACCTTAAGAATTTGCAGATGTTCGATTTGTCCAACAATCATATAATAAACATCGATTTTGAACAGAAAGACTTTACCTATATTCGTTAATAATTAAAAATAACAACTTGGCTCAAGTTAAACCTGCATACTTCCGCAGGTTTTACATGCTTAAATTTTTAGATTTGCCAAAAATAAAAACGTTCATTTTGAAAATAATTCTTTTAGGGTACGTCATTACGAGATTTTATAAATATTCTTTCCAAAAACCTAGTTAGAGGAAATTACAATTGATGCCTTTGTACTTCACGACTTATTGCGATTTTTCATAATTATGTTGTTTTTGTGTGCAATAAAAAATCTAAAGAATCTAAGAGCAAATTGATAAACGTGAAAATATTTCATAGAAATATTAGTGAAATTCAGTATAATTCATTTATAGAAACTGGCGCATTAGAAAGCATTGATTTGTAATTTCAAATAAACATATTAGCTACAAAATTATCTACCAATAAAGTAAGGAGAGTTCCTGTTCAAATCTCTTAAAATAATAACACATTTGATTAATTAAATACAGATAAACAAGATAAAACAACACACGATAACTGTAGTCGTAGTAGATAACTGTAGTGTACTTAACTGAGCTCAGTTCAGTAAAAAAAAATTCTACAGTTCAGTTTTTGAACTTCTCTGTGGGCGTACTTCCAACCATTTTTTTTTTCTAATTTGGATACTGGAAAATAAAGAAGGCTGATGATGATGATGTTGATGGGACGCCGCGCCGTGTAAAAAAAGAGCTTTTTAAATCGGGCATAGGCCCACCACACATTCCCACCGCTGTAACTCCTGTAAGCCAGGATCAACAGCGGCGACCAATCACAACACTGGACAATGAAGTCCAGCGAGCCCGGGGGATGACTCTAATCTGTCTTGGAACCCGCAATGAATTAATCAAAGAAGATAGGAGGAGTAGGAAAACGAAATATCCGACTTCCCTCCATTGCAAACGGGAGACAGCAAGAAGAAGGAAAAAAAAACATGCCTATTAGAGAGACAATTCCAGAAATCATTTATGGCAGTGGTGAAGACACGACCGCAAAAGCATCTAAAATACAAAATAAAACAATAAGAACCTAACATTGTACTGAAACTATGACCTATTTTGCTTCCAGTAATATGAATAGGTACTGTGTATTTTTTTCGTTTCGGAAACTTGTATAAATCATTTAGAAGAATGAAAAATAAGAGAGATAATCAAGTAAGTCCTAATAAGAACTCTTTATAAAGTTATTACAAAAGCGCAAGAATACGACATTTTTAGAAAAGTAGATCATTATGTTCCACCCAATTTATTGTCCGACAGTTTATGCTATGTTATCTTAGTACAAACTAAGTGGAACGCTGATTTTCCATAGACAGCTTCCGCCATCTCTCGGTTATGTTTCAAAGCACAATGTGTTGAACTAGGGTTCATATCGGAGTCCTCACGCGCTGCGCTGTAGTAGTGAGAGATTTCGCCCATAGCAATCACTGTCTTGTTGGTCTAGCGGTCTAGACAACTGGCTTACGATCCGGGTAGCTAAGGTTCGATCCTCGTGTCGGCCGATCGTCTTTTTCAATTTATTTCGTAATGTGGCGCCCCCTAGTGTTAGTAAGCGGCAATGCAATGCAAGTCCAGCGAGCCCGGGGGATGACTCTAATCTGTCTTGGAACCCGCAATGAATTAATCAAAGAAGATAGGAGGAGTAGGAAAACGAAATATCCGACTTCCCTCCATTGCAAACGGGAGACAGCAATAAGAAGGAAAAAACATGGCTATTAGAGAGCCAATTCAAGAGATCATTTATGGCAGTGTTGAAGACACGACCGCAAAAGCACCAAAAATACAAAATAAAACAATAGGAACCTAACATTGTACTGAAACTATGACCTATTTTGCTTCCAGTAATAAGTATGGCAAAAACATCTGAACGCACGGAAGAAAAAAAGAGCTTCGTGGTTTTGAGAAATTTCGTACGTAGAATCTGTTTTATTTAGTTTTCTACGTAAATGGTTGGAAGTATGCCTATACAGAGTAGTTCAAAAACTGAACCTCCACTGGGTGAAAATGTAACCTTCTGACTTGACTAGTTTAGGAGCCTACCCAGCAAACAATTTGGTCGTATAAGGCCCACATTTATAGGACTACTTTGACTTATAAAAGTTATATTACTGTAATTTCGTCGTATACTGGTGCTTTATGCGTCTGATGTTCGACTATACGAAATCTATATGACCAAATTGTTAGTTGGGAAACCGCATTTGATACGTCTAGCTAGTTTAAAACTTGTTCAATTCAATAATAATTGATTTGTTGATTATTTATTATCTGTAATCTAGAATTTACCTAGAATTTATTTTATAACTGTAATCTAGAATAGCTTTACTAGTACTGAGATATTTCGTTGGTTTTTTCTTTTTAAATCATGTTCTTATTATTATAGCCGTATGCTTTTTTCTGATAAGTACGCACGGCGACACATCAAGCTATACAAAATCAACGTAAGCTGGCCGCGCGACGCTATACGTTACTCGACCTACGCGCTGGAGCGATGTTTGTTTTGTATAGCATGATGTGTCGCCGTGTGTACACTGATGTTGGACATCTATTTAGAAACAAAAATGTTATTGTCTTATTTTTGTTAGTATGAATTAAGTATGTTTATTATCTTATTAAGTAAATAAAAATAACTGATATTAAATTTCATTGAACAATCAAGTTAAAAAATATACCCTGAAATTGTTTTTGTTATTATGGATTAATCTGGATTACCTATGTTGTAAATACACAAATAATTATTTATGTTTTATTTTTATTCCCACTTAATATTATTGGCTTATTCTGGGTGAGCTCGCTACATCTTCGACCCCATCTTCATCCTGAGGACTAGATTGAGGTCAAGAGCAAACCCATACGTAATAAAAAAAAAATGTATGAAGATGACGAGAAATTACTGGATTAATACATTATGATACAAGTGAGCAAAGTTGATCATTACAGCTGAGGCGGGATTGCAGTACGAGCCAAAGAGGCAATGACTTAGCCGATATTCAACCAACGACATTTTGTTACAAACTGATATTAAAAACGCTGTAAACTTAATATTTATGTATTTATAATTCAAATTAATGTTAATTTGTTAACTGAAATAAATTGTTTGATGAAATGAAGCACTTATTTATATTTAAATTAAAACAGATTAAATTATAAAAAAAAAAATTGTTTACTTAAAAACTCTTTGCTGAGATTTAAAAACAAATGTAATCATTTTTGCACGCGTGATCTATAAGCTGCATTATAAACCTAAAAGCGGCGTGAAATAAGTGCCACTTTACGATTAAGTATGTTGAAAAATAATTTGTTTTGAATTACACCGAAATGTTAAACCACCTGCCTAGTTTATTGTAAGTTACAAAATTATATTTTTGGGTCAATTTTTTTTTTTAATCAGAATGAAAATGATATTTTTGCATTAATTATCGGGGGAGGTGTAGTGTGTGTATAACCCACAGAATATAATAAGAGGCGTTAGAAATGCAAAGTAGCGCTTTTGCGTTGGAGACGGCTTTCGCCACTTGTCTTCCCGCTCACCCTGCTACAACTACGCATGCTCTCTCGCTCGCACCACGCCATGCACCTTATGGTGTAATGCAAATCATTTCATAACCTGTGGCGACGAGTTTCACGCCTACTTTGCACTTCTATCCCCTCATAATTATAATGTTCTGTGGTATAACCCCCCACGTACACGTAGCATTAAGATGTGTAAAAGTGAATATCCAACCCATTGCTTAAATGCATTACACCTACGTCTGATCTGAACATCAAACCAGTTGTTTTACTTAATATCTACCAAAAATCTTTAAGTACCTACATTGTTTAGGGATTTCTGTGACGATTTATGAGACGGTGCCAAGCCATGTCCAAAAAATATTACCTTAAGAGAGTACCGAGCCTATTGTGCTGCCCTCCATCGTATTTTTTATTTATAAACAATAAAACAACATTTCCAAGTGGCCACTTTTGGCGGTTTTTAAAGATAATATTCTTGTTGTATTAATGTTGTTTAATCAATCAATCAATGAATAAATCAAATCATTTATTTCAGAAAATAAATTTCATAAGCAGCACAATAGCAGTAAATCGAAGAGTCAACACTGATCAACCCGTAGACGAGGAATTTTTCGCTTCTCTTTCTATTCTATGGATCAACCCATAGACGAAGAATTTTTCGCCAAGAACATTGTATTTAAGGTCTAACAAAATCAGCTGAAACTATTTTAAGGGGATGATCAGACCATCAAAGTGAAAAACTTTCTCTATGGGACCAATATCGAAATCGCGAAAAAAAATTCAGCTGTCCCATTCAAAACTGGAAACATAACTCAACTGAAATGTATGGGACAGCTGATTTTTTTTTCGCGATTTCGATATTGGTCCCATAGAGAAAGTTGTTCAGTTTGATGGTCTGAGCATACCCTTAAAATAGTTTCAGCTAATTTTGTTAGACCTTATATAGTATCCATTTTTGTTTTTCGCAAAGATGAACCTGTCACATTGACAGAAAAAGTGCTATTTGTTTAGGGGGGCGCGTATTTTCTCTATGTATTTGTTCCATAGAGATAGTATGATTTGTTCGCATTATGTTTGACAGATGGTGTTGCCAATGGATAAATTGCTTACTACCAACAAATACGCAATAGCACCGAACATGATCGTTTGTTACATAAACGAACATTGCCATTTTAAAACCATAATAATCAAAATTGAATCAACAAATACCTCGCAAAAATTAGGCAATTGAGAAAAACACTAAATACTTTCGATCTGACAGCTGAATAGGGGATCGGACAATTAGTCAAATTAGCAACTTTTAATCGATCGTCAAAACGCGCGCGGTGTATGAATTTTTTTTCTAAATCGTAGTCGACATGTGGGTACAAGTGACGTCATCAACATTTCATTACTTTTTATGGTTCATCATGTTATTAAAAATAGTATTCTAGCTAAAAAAAAACTAAAAATGTGAGTACCTATAGCGTTATTTTCAAATGTTTTGTTTTCTAAGAACAGAAAACTAAAATATTATTTAGTTTTTTATATGTAAAAATAATAAAAACTATTAAAGCATTATAAAATAAACTGATACCTGCAATTAGTTTCTGGTGTTCCACAGTCTATAATAAAAATAAAAGTACTTACGGTTATAAA
Source organism: Agonopterix arenella (assembly GCA_927399405.1). NCBI lineage: Eukaryota > Metazoa > Arthropoda > Insecta > Lepidoptera > Depressariidae > Agonopterix > Agonopterix arenella. Next base: position 14,162,850 of record OV656708.1, on the reverse strand, counting down.
TTTATTGATATTATGTGCTTGATGTCCTTTTAGTTTTATAACGCTGTAGGTACAAAAGTAGGTGCACTTTCAACACTGCAATTACAGGGACGCTGTCCCTTGGGGTTCCATTCTCAGCAATAATGGCTACTTTTTTTTCTTCCACCGCTGAGAGCTTCGCATCGCAGGGCTAACCGCTTCGTATTAACATGTGCGTTGTAGAGGATAGTCCAGCATGTTTTTATAATTGATCAGGTGCCAAAAACTTTGTTTACATAACAACATTAAATAAAATTAATCCTGCTAAATAATTCGATACCAGATGAAACGACTTTTTATGTTGTTGATTATTAAAAAAAAAAAGTTTATTGCAAGTTTGTAGTCAGCCACCACGGGGCGAAGTTCTACCACGAAACAGTTTAAGAAAATGTTAGAGCTCTTACAGACGAGCACTTTGCAGTCACCGTGGGTCGCATAGGTAGCCTAATCATTTTACGGAGTTCTGTTAGGAGAGGTGGGAAGTAATTATTAATTGGACTTTAAAACTGTAACCGGCACCAGTGACAAAAACACTATCTGAAAACATATTAAAAAAAAATTCACTACGCAACATGGAAATCAGAAGGCTTTTAAATTAATAATATTAATACCAATGCACTTATTTGAATTAGATTTACAATATACATTATTTTTGAGCAATAAAATACGCATTTAAATTTAAAAAAATTGGTTTTTATTACAAAAAACGATTGTATTTTTCAAAACCTTCTAAGTAGACAAAAATATTTACACCATGTTTGAAGTATGTATACCTAATGGTAATGCTTTAAATATGTGCAAAAAAAATATTACCCTCAGGTTTTTTATAACGAAATAATAGCTGAATTTAAAATTTTTGGAACTGTTGCTGACGGGATTTTTTTTTAATTTGGTACTATTTTAAGCTTAAATTTGCTCTTAAATACTATACCGAAAAATAAAATCAATTATTAATTAGTTCCGGCTCAAACCGTAAAATTTGCCGTGGGTTGCGCGACTGTCGCTACCCTCTGCAACCGTAAAGTGTCGCTCGTCTGTAAGAGCAATTAATGGGTGAAAATCCCTCTCCTTTACTCAGCGGGTTGATGGGATTGATGGAGGCAATTTATCCCCACCTGAAATCCGAATATGTATGTAATCATCATCCTCAGCCTGCATCCACCCTCTGTTAGGTTTAGACATTTGTTTATGTCACGTTCCTCTGTCCTGACAATCTTCCATCCACGTAACTCCCACGACTCTCTTTATATCGTACACCCATCGCGCCGTAGGACGACCCACACTTCGCTTCCCTTCCCTCAGCCATCACTCGGATAATGCTTTGATCCATCTGCCGATTCTGCCGTCACCTCGCCTTGCTATGTGTCCTGCCCATTTCCATTTGAGCTCCATGAATCTCTTTACCGACGTCTTGGACTAGTACGGCGTCTGATTTCTTTATTCTGTGCTTTGTCTAGGAGCTTGATGAGCCCAGCACCGCCCAGTACGACCAGGAAAATAATTCCGCTCGTCAATCTTCGTTTGCGCAGAGCAGGACCGAGTCCCCGACAAAACTCGAAGTCGTTTTTTAGTAATCAAAGGGTGCAAAGTCGGACAGCAGCGGAAAGGGCGCGAAAACAAATTAGCTAATAGCGTAAACGGATTGAAGGTCCCACATCCTGATTGGTCAATATTATTTCGCGCGGTATTAAAATTTGTCGACTGCGCAGGTACATCGATAAGACTTATAAACCTGGTACTACTGTATGTATATAATAGCTATTTGATATATAAGGTCTAACAAAATTAGGTGAAACTATTTTAAGGGGATGATCAGATCATTAAACTGAACAACTTTCTCTAGGAGACCAATATCGAAATCGCGAAAAAAAAATCAGCTGTTCCATACTAACCTTCTCGATCTAAATGTATGGGACAGCAGATTTTTTTTTCGCGATTTCGATATTGGTCTCATAGAGAAAGTTGTTCAGTTTAATGGTCTGATCATCCCCTTAAAATAGTTTCAGCTAGTTTTGTTAGACCTTATACATTATTTTTCATTTAATATTTCCCAAAAATGAACGACCCCGAACCAAAAGTCTGGATACGTGCTAGCTTCCCAGTTCCCGTTAACGTCATATTTTTAATTGTAGGTACTAAAGGTGATGCCAGAATGACGCACACATGTACCTGTAGCCTTATTTTAACTGCTAAGCTTCGGAAAATGAGTTTTTCTCGGTGTAGCAGGAAAATCGACTAGACGTGGATAACAACATATAGGCCATTTGTAGGTATACTACACCATGGAATCGGGGTCGTTTAGAACCCGGAACAGGGTGCCAACAATGAAATTGCGAAAAAAATCTGCTGTTTCATACATTTTTGTAGATTGAAATTTTCTATGAAACAGCGAAAGTTGTTCAATTTGATGGGCTGAAACCGTCACTGATCCAAAAGTAGGTAATCATTTCGAATTCCTATGCTTCATCATGCCATGGGTGATACTGGGTGATTATTAAAACAATTCCCAAACTTTCTGGAACGGTTCAGACCATCAAACTGAACAACTTTTACTATAGGGGCTAACGTGGGCTTAATCGTAAAAAAATTAGTCGAGTATGCAAGTATGCATAGCAGTTTAGTATAGAATAACAGATTTTTTTAGTGATTTCCGGTTTGTTCTAATAATAAAAGTTGTTCAGTTTGATGGTCTGAATCACCCCTGAAAATTCGAGAAGAATTTAAAAATCACCCGGTAGGTATCTTAACATTTTTGTAGATTTATAACCATGTAACTTATGCCAATGTATGCAGCCAAAGTCTCTCTTTACTCAGTTTACTTCTTGGCAAGTTTTCGCTGCCGAAACTTGAGTTACCCACCCATTTACTTAGAAGTGTGGTGCAATACGCATCTAGGAGAAGATTGATACGAATATTTCTGGTGAATTTAAAATGTAAGGCAAAAAAAAAACCGGCCTATCTATATGATGAAGACACGTAGCGCATAATACTCGTACGTAGATAGAGAACGTTTTTTTACGAAAAACAGATATTTTTGTTACTTTTAGTTTTCTAATCAAAATATCAACTTTCACGTATAGCGTTACCGTTAAATCTAGGTGCTGTAAGGAGAATAACTTTAGGTAGGTACGAAATTATAATAAGATAGAAGAGGTTAAATTCTAAACTTGCCAGTCAAAAGGTTTAAGTCCCATGTTAAACAAGTCCTCTTATCTGTAAAGAAGGTTACTATAAACTCGATGATTATTTTTGAAGAACAAAAATATCTGGTCTTGAGACAATGTTCCAATATGTAATTCAATATTGTATTTATAATACAATAATATTTTATTAATTAACAAATGCAAAACATAAAAGCCGATGAACAAACAAAAGATGAAAATTACAAGTAATACAAACACTCCAGAGCGTCGCCGCAAGACATGGTGCCCAACAGGCTAGCAGCATTCCCCCTCTGGATGGTGAGGCTTGATTTAAACTTTGTATATTTTGTTTTGTTAGACGAAGTGGCAGAGTCAAAAAATTACGTCAGAAAGCTTCTATGTGATATTTTTGATTTGATTTGTGGTGCTCTTCGGTGGTCTCCACTCTGCACGTAACGCGTCTGATAACAGCTGCAATGGATTTCGGTCGCGTTGGATCATGGCTCAGAATATGGTGATAGTACTATGCTACTCTTTACTGTGATCTAAGGTACTTTGTAAGGAATGGCCACTCTTTGCCGGTTACTACTTCAAATATTGCACCTCACTCGCATTTGAAGAGTGAAAAATGCGCGTGCACATAACTTCGTTTCGTTTATGTTTTGGTACTTGGCCGTCCCTCTTCTGTGGGTGAAGGTGTAATGTGAAGGCATAGTCAAAACTAGCCATCACTCGCCTAGAGTATGGATTGATCTTTGACTGTAAAATAAATGACCATCTATTATCGATTTGTTTTCAAGTTTGGCAGTTACTTGTTCAACCTTTTAACATATCTACCTACATGAGTAAACTCTTCTTGTCGGGGTGATCAGAAATATTGTTACAACTACCAACTATCGTTTAAAAAAACGAAATGTAGCAAGTAAGTATACGAAAGTATCAGAAAAAAAAGAATATATCTAAATTAAAGATTGCAAAATCGAGACAAGTTGCGGGTTCAAAGTCACTGGGACAGGCAGCGAAAAAGTCACGTCCGAGAAATTTTTTTCAATCTTTAATTTAATTTGAAATGAATAATATTTAATGAAAATGTATTTGAAACGAATAATGTATATTTTACTGAGTAATATATGGCCGGACTTTTGATGTTTTAAGTTTATATTTTGTACCACAGTTAAAAAGCGACCAGTAAAAGCCGGTTCAGAACGAAAGCTCCTTTGCGCCGCGCCGCGATCCTGCTGAAACTTAATCGTTCCCTGAAATTTATTCCCCTGAGTCAATTAGCGAAGTTTTCACTAAAAAGGCGTTTTGTTCTTTAAGTCTAGACTCTAGAATAGTTGCTGTGAGAAATTAGGAACATGAAACTTTTAGAATTTTAAACTCAAAATTGAGCGTTTTTCTTTTGGTTTTCTAGAGGATCGATAGATGGCGCTACAGTCTGTGCGAATAAGGTCCGCCACATACATCCGGAATAAACCTGATTCGGAATTAGATTCCGTATGGAGTGTTGCCGCTTTCAGAGACTTTTTTACTATATCTAGTGATTTTTTGATGTCTTAGATGGCATAAATTTTAAAGTGATTTTTGAGCGTAGGCGTTGATGGAACGATATCGTATCGTGACGGTGCAGTTGCGACGTCGTTGCGGCATAGTTGCGAAATCGCCTACGCTCAAAAACCGCTTGTGTGATAATGGTTCATGCCATTTTGTATGCAGATTATATCTAATGTTAAAACTATCGATAGTCTTTTGATATAGTTGCATTAATATTAGAATACAATTTACAAACCACCGTCGTAACATTTGTAACGTCATGACCTCATCACTTGATAGTAATTATCATGTATAGTAATTGTTTGTTTTGTTTTAATAAATATCTAAAAATGCAATTATTGTCATTAATTTGGCGTTTCATACATTTTTATTTTAGGCATAGTTGACAACACTGAATCCTGAATCAGGATTCCGGGTCGCAATTCCGTCTGTGTGTGGTGGACCTAAAGGTCATAATTTCAAAAAGTGTTTCTTTAAAAATAAGGTATTTATTAGAATTCAATTTATTTATAAATAAATAAAACAGTAAATCTGTCAGCAAAGGCGTCGTCAAAAAAAAAAAAAAATAAATAAATAAAATGAAAAAGAGGAAAAAAAAAAGAGATAAAATATAATAAAGAGGGAATAGATGTTCAACAAATTGCCAACACATCTTTTGATTAAATATTTCATTATTTACTAATAATTTTAACCGAAAATAAGAAAATGTTTACGTCTGTCATGGTTATATGGGCTCGATCCCTTGGCCTTTAAAAAAAGTTAGGCACAGTCTTGACATGATTTTGACAGGATCTCACGAACGTCTCTATGGAGCAAACAAGCTATGGAGCACCTATGGAGCAATAATAATGTTATTCTGTCAAGTTTTTCTGGAACTAAATTTAAAAAAGAAAAGAAAAACGCTCTTTGCAGTACGATTTGAAATGCATTGCTGCTTTAGCGTGTTATGTTTCATGTTTCAAACTAACCAGTCGATGTATTACAAATCGCACTTATCGAAAATAGACCAGTGAAAACCCCGCTAAAGAGTGGCTCTGAGTTACCAAATCTGCGTTCCTCTGGTGCACCGAACCCTTTGCAGACAGCTTCTAAGCAGTTAATCTTTCCACAGCATCACGAGTTATTTTTATGCGATACGAAACGAGAGAACAAGAAGTTTGTGATACTGTGTGGATTAAATTTTTTCATGTTTTGAATGGTCTATAATTCTGTATTCTTGCTTGTAATGGGAAAACAGCAATGCAATCATTGTCCCAACCTTATATTCGTCGTTGAAACATCCACGAAACATCGGCGAGCTTTCAATTTCATGTGTCAAACTCATATAAAACTTCCGACGATCTGTAGGATGCGAGCGATGCGAGCTCGTCGATGTATTTGACAGCGATGTGACGCTTAGGCCCACTTGCGGCACCGACCTAAAGATTGAATGAGTGTTATCGAAGATTGTCTTGCGCCAATGAAAACTAGTTCATAGTTAACTAACCTGACAGTTCTCTGTTTTTTGCTGGCAACATCCTAAATAACCAGAGAGTTTATGTAATCCGACAAAATATGAAAAGTGAACGATGAATGAACATAATATATGCACGTCTCTTTCACACTGCGTCTCTATGTATTTGTCTGTCTCATTTGTTTTATTTTGGGCAATGACATTTCGTTTTCATCGTGCATTCATGTTATCAAAGAGCATGTAACACACTACGTTATGAGTCGGGACTTCCATACTAAAAACTGGTCGTGACCGATTATCCAGAATGTATGAAACGTGTGCAACCGTTCAAAGGAATTAAATGGCGCGGTGCACGTTCTATATAATTTTTTTTGTTAGAGTGTTGCGCGAGCCTACAACAAAACTGTAAAAACAGCTGTTGCCTCAATTTTGACATTTAGCACGTAGTTTAGTGACTTAAACCTACCACATCGGCGGTTTAAATATAACACAAGTTTAGCCCCTAAAACAGGATGGTGCAAGACATAATTATAATTTAATTCCAAATTAGCGTCTAGTTCCGAGTTAATAACGATAACCCTGCTAGGTGCAAGCGGGCCTTAGTGAATTGCACTCCTGTTTGGTATCAAGATAAATTAAATTTGGAACCAATGTACTACTTTATACCGGTCGCTGTTGAGACGGCTGGGCCGTGGGGCTCTGAGGCAATAGAATTCATATGGGACCTAGGACGACGCTTAAAAGAAAAAGGCTGCGACCCTCGTTCCGGCTCGTTTCTGGTACAAAGAATATCTTTGGCCGTACAACAAGGAAACGCAGCCTCTATAATGGGCACATTTCCAACTGGGGACAACACCCAAGCTTAAATGGTCGATTTACTTTAACCCTATTTTTTGTCGGTGTGTAGGCTTATACCAATTATTATTTAGTTTAGGTTAACTATTTTATAAATTTTATGTATTATTGCACCTATACCTTTAATGCCAATCATTAGTACATAATATATGTAGTAGACCTACAATATTAAGTAGTAAGTAGTATCCAACGTATCAAATAATATAAAATAGTATATTATACAGTAATTATTGTATAATTTGATTATTTTATTAATTCAAATTTAACGTTATTTATTGTTAAATTGAATCCATCACCGTCATCCCCATCTTCGTCCTGAGGACTAGATTGAGGAGGATTGAGGTCAAGAGCAAACCCATACGTAATAAAAAAAAATTAAATTAAAAAGTATTTGAAGTATGAAAACTAACTGAATCCTAAACTATGTCACTATGCGTGGTTCGACACTCTCTTGGCTGGCTTATAAACTTTATTTTACTCAAATATGTTGTTACGTAAATGCAGAACTAGAAAGAGCTAGTTTCGAAATAAAACTTCCTTAGCAAGTGTTGCACTTTTTATTATTCAAAGCACTCTTAATGCGCACCTAAGTTTTGTATTGAAAATTTTCTACTAGTAGTAGGTACCTACAACAGTGCTTAGTTACTTTTCTGGTACACTGTAAAAGTTTCACAAATTCCTTTACTACGAAACATACGAAATATCCTACTACAGTTTCTAATAATTGTTTAAAATATCAACGTCATCCATAGTCTATTCCTGGCCGAATTTGGCCACAGCGACTGCTCCAACTCCGTTGTTGGCATTGACGAGCTCTCATGTGAACTATCCTACGAAATTTTTTCTTGGAGTCATCATCATTCATCATTTTCAGCCCGTATCTATACCCACTGCAGGGCATAAGCCTCCTCCCTGTTTTTCCATCCTTCTCGGTCCTATGCCGGCCGCATCCAGGTCTTGCCGATACTTTTCCAGATGTCGTCAAACCACCTGGCTGCCGGATGACCTACTTCTCTTTTGCCTAATCTCGGCCACCACTCTGTTAAGACTTTGCTCCACCTGCTGCTTTTCTTGGAGAAGTTGGTTTTACCGTCCTGGAAACGAGGAGAAATTTTGAACTACTGAAGACAGCCTGCCGAAATCTGCGTGGTGATATAAAATGCCCCCAGCTTAAACGTATTGTGCGACTGTTCGTGCCGAACAGGTACCTACTTAAATGCGCGCAGCCACCGCTTTCTGGCCATACCTCAGTTTCGCACCGAGGCGCATCTCAATTCCCCAGGTTGATCGACCTCCTCCGCGAGTGTATGAGGTTTTGTAAGTGTTACAAGAGTTAGCTCTATAACGGGCCCATGAGCAGTCTGTCTACGTATTATTGTTGCCTGCTTTTGCTAATTTATGTTCTCTTTTAACACGTTCCGGGACAGTGACCGGCTATAGACGTGATAACAATAAAAGTTCTATTGTGTCTCGTTCACTGCCCCGGAACGTGTTAAGTATAAGTAAAAATAAAACTGCACTAATTATAAGTTACATTGCGGAAAAGTGTTGCAATGTAAAACATTTGGTAAAAAAAGTAAAAAAAATTAAATGTGGCTAATTAAAAACAAAGCCAATCTTACAGACCGCTTCATCCAAAGTACCTATCCGATAATGTGGATATTTTTTTTTTTGTGATGGTGTATATCTAAAGTACATTACTATCGAGAATCAAAGGTAAGGCAATACAAAGACGCTAACGTACGAAATTCTCGTGTGCATTTTATTGTGTATGTCCCATGTAAGACGTCTCGCGAATCAAGCCAATTTCATACTAATTTTGTTCTACTTAAGAGTTTTGTTATAGGATTTCCCAAATTAAACGTAGTGTTGCGAATACGGCCGACCCGTAGCCCCGCATCGTTCGTTTGCAACTTTGCAAGCTACGAACAGTCGAACATGCTTCAACAACTTTATACTTTGGCTTTAAGGTTGTGTTTTGTTTGACTTTATAGCTTTTTTAAGTTTAGGTAAATTTTTTAGTTTTTAATTGGGTAAGATGCTTAGATGTTGAGGCCGCAGTTGGTAATTAATAAATATATTAAAATTTGTTATTAATTTTGGTACAGTGGACATTTTGTTTAGTGGTGCTCATTGTAGTTATTCTCATGACTATATGATCGGTTGAGTAGGTATTGCGGTTTAGTATGGAGCAGCTGATTTTCTTTTTGCTCCGATCGGTTTGCTCCTATAGTAAAAGTTGTTAAGTTTGATGGGTAGACTCTTAGTTTATCACTACTATAGTGATAATTTCACTCTGTATACATTTTTCAGGTTTCAGGATGGAATGACGTGTCAAGGTGTTGATAGCTTAAGCGCTCCCATACATAACTGCGCTGCTGTTGCATGGCATCGCAAATATCTGAGATGCGCTCGATTCAGTGTTGCCAGCCGGATCTTGTCAAAAGTAACCGGAAATAGACAAAAAAGTTACTTTTTGGTGTGAAAAGTAACCTTTCATATTTTTTCCAGTAATAAGGTAGGTATTAAAAGTTGATAGACAGATGTTGGTTGTATGTACTTACAGAAATATAAACAATTTAGTAGAGTTTTTCATTTTAAGCTGCATTTTTCATCCGATTGATTGATCGAGCGAGAAAGTGAGTCATTTGGTATACACATAAGTAATAGAGAGAAAAACGTGTTGTTAGGAGTTGCAATTGCTACGTTACGAACGTTTTGGGTTTTAAAACATTGCAAAATATATGAAAAAGCGTTCCGTTTCACGGAAAAATAAGAATTTTAAAATTAATTATACAAATTTCGAAAAATCACCAAAAAGTTACCTTTTGAATCGTGTAACCTAAAAGTAACCTGGCAGGGCTAAAAACCACCTAAAACGTTACAAAAGTAACCTTCTGGCAACACTGGCTCGATTCTTATAACGATGACTTATGTATTATAATTTTCAATCGTAGCGCTCGCAGATATTTGCGATGCGATGCGACGTCGCAGTTATGTGTGGGAGGAGCCCTTATAGCTTTTCGCTCACAAAAATATTAACAAATGAAATAACAAACTATCAATCAATTAGAGTCGCATACAGTATTGACAGTATAGAAAGAGTAAACAGACAAGAAATACAGAAAGTACAAAAATTGGTTCAATATTGGTCCCATAGAGAAAGATGTTCAGTTTGATTGTCTGATCATCTCCTTAAAATCCGATAGCATGTTGAGAAAGACCCTATACCTGCAGGGTGTAAAAATAAATGCGTTACATACTTAGGGGGGTGCATCAGACCATCAAACTGAACCACATACACTATGGGACCAACATCGAAGTCGCAAAAAAAATCACAACCAAACGTATGAAACAGCTTTTTTTGCGCTTTCAGTGTTGGTCCCATAGTTACAGTTGGTCAGTTTGATGGTCTGAAGCACCCTTTTAAGTATATAACGCGTTTAATTTAACACCCTGTATAAATAAAAACACCCATGACTTGACTACAAAAGATCAAACGTCCCTAAAGAAAAAAATACTCAAAAATATCAAAGGAACCAATTCAGTAAGAAAGTCCCCAGCGCAAACGATTACAAATTTGCGAGTAGCGGATTTAAATCAGTCTGAAAGATGAAGAAATAATACGATTACCAGTGGAATCGATCCAGTAAAGCTTTAAGCAGCTTTACCCGACTTGGAACAAAAGGAGTGCCGAAACTTGCTCGGCGAAACTCGACAGATTTCAGTAACGGACACGTTTCGTATTTACTTTTAATTAAAGTTTGTTTTCGAGATGCAGGTTTAGCTGTGTGGCTAAAATTCAAATGAACGTCAGAGCTTTGCCGTGTGGTTCTAGCTCAGAATAGTATGTTTTCTTTCCGTGGTTGTTACTGTTAGTGTTGGATTAAACCAGCCAAAGGCCAAAATGCTAATAAGGCCCGTGTTTGCTTTAAGTCCTAGAATTCATGATCTCGTGACAAAAATTGAGAAAGGTATGCTTAATTGGTTTGGTCATGTGGAGAGTATTTTTTTCGAAACTGACAAATATCGCATAGCTCGGGGAGCTGTTACTGCTTATTACTACGGACTTCGGGGGAACCACACAAGTGACGGCGAAGTGCCCTGGTAAGTCAAACGAACCAGTGAATGAACTTAAGCAACCTGCCATACGGGTATATGGGTATTTGTGGTACGAACCTCGGCGATGGGCGTTGCTAGGACCTCGCGGCGGATTGGGTAGTGAAAATAGGTGAGAACCGGCCAGCGATGTGCCGGTAGCACGCCAAAAGAAAAAGGAGTGGGCAGAGATCGCGACTGTCCCCCGCTGCGACGACGCGGACCTCGATTACGACGACGCAACATGGATGTGATTATGTTACCGGTCGTGTTAGGTGAGTTTGTGTTGCTGTGTCCTAACTGTAAGGCCGCCTTCATAGCGACCGTGATCGCATTAGTGTGTGTGTGTAGAGGATGAATGACAGCAGATGTATGAAAGAGATCTATTGTACTAATTTGAATGGAAGTATCGGTAGAGGGCGGGGCGGGCGCCCTCTAAGACGTACTCTTGACGTACTCTGATCAAATCGGTAACGTCTTAAAAGGTACGGAGTATACCTGGCGGGCATGTATGAAGAGATGTATGAATGTGATTTAAGCGAGAGAGGTATATAACCTATGTTGAAGTCGTAAAAAGTGGCCCGCTATGGTCTTTGCCTTACCTTTAGGAAAAGAGGCGTGACGTATAGATGTAGATAAATGGACTTCATGATTTATAACGACACTTTAAAAAGATCTTTTCCTCATTTAATGTAGGTTTTAGAGATGACACTAGTCAAAACAAGGTCTCTCAGCAAATCGTGTTCTAATATTAATTAATGTAAGGTCATTTAGTCGTTCTTGTCCCATTGTGTCCGTGAGGCCGCTGTCCGATAGTCCATAAGGCCTCGTTCAAGGAGACCATGCTATGTTATCTTAGTACAAACTAAGCGGAACGCTGATTTTCCATAGACAGCGTCCGCCATCTATCGGTGATGTATCGAAGCACTATGTGTTGCACTAGGGTTCATATCGGAGTAACAGCGCACTACACCTCACGCGCTGCGCTGTAGTATTGAGAGATTTCACCCATATCAATCACTGTTTTGTTGGTCTAGCGGTCTAGGCAACCGGCTTACGATCCGGGTAGCTAAGGTTCGATCCTCGTGTCGGCCGATCGTCTTTTTTAATTTATTTCATAATGTGGCGCCCCCTAGTGCTAATAAGCACCAACGCAATAAGGACGTCCTAAAATTCAAGGCGAGTTACCTATCTATATCCAATATACATATTAATCTATGAATGAGACGCGGGGCGGCACGCGGGGCCGGCTGCGGTGTGTCGCCGGCTCGTTGGGCGGGCAATAAATGTATGACAATTTGACGCGTGCAAAAACGCTTCTCATGGAACGCTCTCATACATCTTCATATGTTTGTTTTTCCGGCAGCCCGCCCCGCAGCCTCCTTGAACGAGGCCTTATGCAGAGCGGCATTTTTCGCAACTCGTCGCCGTCGGTCTCTCTTCCGGTATAGTGTCTTCGAGAATCATAAAAACGGTCACCCATCTAACGACAGACGCTCGATGTACCTTAACTTTGAAGATCGTTATGAAACACCACCGCGCCACGAGCAAAGGAATGGGTGTACCTAATCGGAAATAATTATGTTCTTAATGAAACGGACAGATTTGTCGGGTCCTGAAACTGCTTCTAAATGCCCCTCGATCTAATGGACCTTTGAGTGCTTTCGCTTTTTGATGTACGAATGTAATAGAGTATGCTTAGATCCCTTCCCTTTTTCCAGGTATACGTAAAATAAGAAATCTTTTGTTATTTTATTTGAGTGAAAACCCGATCTTAGAATTGTCTATCCGTCCGTCCGTCTGTCCTAGCTTCAGAAGGCTGCATTTTCTGAACGGTACTGGATAGCCATAGGCAGTTAAAATTTTTACAAAACATGTTTTATTGTATTGGATTTGATGACAAATAATAAAAAAAAAACGAAGAGAAAAAATGTAGGGTCCCCATATACAATCAACCACCACGCCGCGCGCCTTATGATGTTATGCAGATCATTGCATAACCTGTGGCGACACGTTCCACGCCTACTTTGCACTTCTAACCCCTCTTATAATGTTCTGTGCAATTAACTAGTTTTCTTCAACGTTTCATTCCTTCCTATCGTTAAAACGTCATACAAGCGTCAAACTTTGTGCAATTATAATTCAGACTACAATATAACAACAAGTAATACAAATTGGCCAAGTGTCCGTCGGTCTAACGCTAAGAGCTCCAAAAACGCTTTCAAATTTATATAATTGTGTGGTGGAACTGAAACCCTCGGTACGCGAGTAGTCCGACTCACATTTGGCTGTTGTTTTTTGTTTCTAGACTTCACACGAGCATGTTTTATGATGCTCGCCTCTGCTTGTGTTCGTGCCTATTGAATGTTGCATTGAATGAAAGAGTGTACTGTAGGCGTCCATTTGAACGCGCGTGTGAACGGCTCCATTATTTTTATTGGTTTTAAAATCAATGCGTACTCTATAGTATTGTCGCTCGACGTCCTAAGATGTTTTCCCCGACTCTCCCCCACTGTTTGCGAAAGGTACCTTCTTTTTTCTGCATAATGACGGCCAATAATTGTATTCCCTTTGCTCGACGCCACTGCGAATTTTTTTTGTTATTCATGAGGAAGCGACGGATTGTCATTTTTAGGGTACCGCACAAAAATCGTGAGTAAGTATTTAAAGCAAATGGGACAGAATAAAATTGTTGAATTGCTCTACACAAATAATATTTTTAGTACTTTAATAATGATCTCTTTTCTTATCATTATCACCCCAAGTAATACTGTATTATATTGCTGTTGCCATGTAACTACTGTATTATATTGCTGTTGGTTTTCCAATAATAGTACATTATGGTACAAGTGTGTAATGTTGGTGATTACCGCTGAGGCGCCATTGAGACCCGAGCCGTAGGCGAGGGTCTTAAGAGAGCCGAGGACGGTAATCATCAATACACACGTGTATCATACGACGTTTTTCAACACACTTGTGAAGAAAATAATAATAAAAAATAATTTTATTTAGTAAATAAAAAGTTTATTTAGAGAATTTATTTGTACTATTGAATATGATCTTTTTTGTACCGAAACTTTTTTAGAACAAAGCAACTCAAGAACTTAACCAAGAAGTTTAGATACCTACTATAAAAAACCTATAACTCCCTTGTGAATAATAGTAATGAAAAAGTCATAGTTTGATTATAGGTGTCATTATGTGCCTAATTGCAGTGAAATAAGGGCCATTTTATGAGCAAGTGTGTTGAAAAATAAATAAATAAGAATCAATAGGGTACTCAACTTTAATTTATTTTTTATTAAAATTACTCTTCTGCCTGCTCAAGCAAAAGTTAAACAGCCTAATAAACTACCACTTCTCCTATACAGGGTGTAAGTGACAGCCTAGCAAATACTGAAACGGTGAACTCAGACCATCAAACTGAACAACTTTCACTATGTAGCCTATCTCAGGAGATGCCAAAAAAAATCTGCCGTCCTATACAAAACTGCTGTATCTACCCGACTTAAATGTATGGGAGAGCTGATTTTTTTCCCGTCTCCTGAGGTAGGCTCCATAATGAAAGTTGTTCAGTTTGATGGTCTGAGTTCACTGTTTCAGTATTTGCTAGGCTGTCACTTACACCCTGTATAGAGGATACAGAGTACAAGCTACACTGTGATAGATATCATTAGAGTTCACACTGCACTCTACAGAAGAAACGTCTATAATTATGTTCAATGTTCATCTCCCGTAACTTCCGTAAGATCAACAGCAAAAGGGCAGCAATGCAATTCACTAAACGCAAACATCGTCACAACCTTAAATTCGTCATTGAAACGTCGGCGAGCTTTCAATTTCATGTGTTAAACTCATATAATAAAATATATCTCCGACGATCTGAAGGATGCAAGCTCGTCGATTTTTTTGACAGCGATGTGACGCTTAGAAAATTGTACTCCAGGAAGACATCTTAAAAAGCATCACGGTACTCAACAAAATGTTTTTAAAACACAAAAAATGTTAGTGTACAGAACCCTTGATAAACTGATCCGACGCGCACTTATCGAACATTATTTTAACTTGACACATTACGTGGAAAAGTCGGGGATTGAATCATGAATATCATTTTTCAAACGTAATTTGAATTAATGGATGGAGCGGTGAGATTTTTGTGTTATTTTTTGGCTTACGACCCCTGACAAATTAATTAATAACGAATTTGGTCGTGGCTTCACGTGGTAGGATTGGTGGTTTCGATTCTGTTTTTTTTGGCATTTAAGTAAATTAATCAATGATTTATTATTCTCAGTAAAAAAGGCTAGTTACGATCTGTAGACCTATAAACGATTCCACGGCAGGGCGAAGGTCTCCTCTTACGAATATGGATGGTGGCCATGCTCCACCACGCGGGTCCAGTGCGTAATGGTGGAGGCAAGATAGGGGTCAACTTACATACATACATACATAAGCTCACGCCATTGTCACATGGGGGTAGTCAGAGACCACGGACTGCCACACGCTAAGACTCTGACAAACTTCTTTATCCTCATTCACATTCATACATCTTTTAATGCACTTCTGTTCCAGCAGTGGAACTCTAAATAAAGGTGGCCTGTAACAGCTAGAAGATTTATTTGAGGTTATATTTATAATTAGCTAAAATTATTTTAAGGAAACTATAATCAGATCATCAAACTGAACAACTTTCTCCATGGGACCAATATCGAAATCGCGAAAAAGAAAATCAGATGTCCCATACATATTTCTGTCGAGTTATGTTTGCAGTTTTGTATGGGACAGTTGTTTTTTTTCACGATTTTGATATTGGTCCTGTTACGTCACATAGTGACTAACAACTCTAGCTTATTAAGCAGTTTTGCCATTTTGCATTGAGCGCTCGCCCGGAAACTTTAGTTGTCTCCTGTCGCGCGCCCAGCCTAGTACTTTTCCAAGTGTTGTGTAATTTGTATACCTACAGAACTAAATATATAACTTACGTTAAATAAAGTGACTTTTTAATAATCAGAATTCCAACTGAGAACATTATCCTTTTGATGACAATATTAGTGAACAGTGATTAAATTAACAGACTAACTAGAAAGCAGTAAAACCTTACAGTAAAATCTTTACAGTGGTGACCCAGACACAGTTGTAGAATTCGAACTTTAGTGCATCGATTTTAAACGTAATTTCGGAGACAACTCACGGACGGGGAACGGCGGCGCCTCAGATTATTCTGAGTAACGGTTAACATAAAGGGCAAACAAACTTTAGTTTTTTTATTGTGAAAATGGCAGAAGAAGGACCATCACGGCAGCCCCCGCCCGACATGGCTGCAATATCAGTGGCAGCACGCCTTCCAGATTTTTGGAAAGACCAGCCTCGCCTGTGGTTCATCCAGGTGGAAGCGGTTCTACAACCTCAACACATCAGTGACGAAGTTAAATACAATTTAATAGTGGCCAAGCTCAATAAAGAAATCATTCAACAAGTCACGGATATCCTTGTAAGTCCACCAGCAACCAATAAATATGCAGCATTAAAAACGAGACTTCTTTCAGTATATGAAGAAACAGAAAACAGAAAAATACAGAAACTAATTAGTGAGATGGATTTGGGAGAACAGAGTCCCTCCCAATTACTGCGTAAAATGCGAGATCTGGCGGGAGATAAGATAAAGGATGAAACTTTGATGGTGCTATGGCAAAACCATTTGCCCACTGCCGTCAGAGCTGTTTTAGCAGTGGCTGATAAAAGTAATTTAGACGTTTTGGCATCGATAGCTGACACCATCATAGAGTCAACGAGAAATAACAGTGGATTGGCAGCAGTTAACCAAACTCCGTCTACTTCATCGGATGCAGCGTGGATCGCAGAGATTGGCAAGTTAACTAACAGGTTGAATAACTTAGAACGTTCACGTAATGCTCATCGTTTTCACCGCGGCAACAGACGGCAGAGATCACGTAGCAACAGCCGCCATCGTGGACGCACGCCAGCACGCACACCAGAGAGCCCGGATTGGCTATGCTTTTATCATTTTAAGTATCAGGACAAAGCAGCTAAATGTATCGCACCCTGCAACTGGAATAAGGAAAATAATAATCAGGGAAACTAGATGAGATGCAGTCGATGGCGGGATCCTGCATCGGAGGAGAGAACCACCGCCTCTGTGTTACTGACCTGCAAAGTGGTACACGGTTTTTGGTGGATACGGGCGCAAATATTTCCGTACTACCGCACACCAAAAAAGTGTTAGTGGGTGAGTGTGAACAACAGGACTATAAACTGTTTGCTGCTAATGGCACCGAGATCAAAACGTACGGTGTAAAGACTATGGTGTTAAATTTAAACTTAAGAAGAGCTTTTCGATGGTCATTTGTAATAGCAGATGTCCAACAACCGATATTGGGCGCGGATTTTTTGTCATACTACGGTATCGTTGTTGATGTCAAAGCACGTAAGTTGATTGATAGATTAACGCAATTGAATGTTGTAGCTTCTATTGTTAAATGCACAAACCAATCAGTCAAAACTGTAGATGATGCCCACCCATTTGTTGACATTTTAAGTAAATTTCCCGAGATTTTAAGGCCAGTTTCTTTCAAGGAAACACCACAGCATTCGATACGCCATCACATTGAAACAACTGGTCCGTCGGTATACGCGCGTTCAAGGCCGTTACCGCCGGATCGTCTTAACAAGGTGAGAGAGGAATTTAGGACAATGCAAGAGATGGGTATCTGTCGCCCCTCAAAAAGCGCGTGGGCGAGCCCGTTGCACGTCGTCCCGAAGAAGGATGGCCAGCTGCGACCCTGTGGCGATTATCGGCGGTTGAACGCGATTACCAAGCCGGACAGATATCCAGTCCCCCGCCTTCAGGATTTTACCAACGTGACGGCAGGTAAGAAAATTTTTAGTCGTTTAGATATTAATAGAGCCTATCATTGCATCCCGGTCGCCGAGGAAGACATCGAGAAGACAGCAATCATAACCCCTTTCGGTCTTTTTGAATTCCCACGGATGTCGTTTGGGTTGCGAAACGCGGCCCAAACTTTCCAACGCTTCATGGACCATAGCGTTTTACCAGGTTTGGATTATTTATTTGCGTATATCGACGATGTAATTATAGCGAGCGATAATTTAGAGCAACACAAAATGCACCTGGAGGAGGTATTTAACAGGTTTAATGATTTTGGAATCACTATTAACATTTCTAAGTGTTGTTTTGGGAAGGATAAACTAGATTTTTTGGGCTACGAGGTCTCGAGAGAAGGAATACGACCCCTGGACATCAAGGTCAGAGCTATCACCGATTTCCCTAAACCGGAAACGGTAGAACAAATGCGTAGATTTTTAGGAATGATTAATTTTTATAGGACACATTTGCCGCACGCCGCAAAGAATCAGTCTATTTTAAATCAATACCTGCATAATTCTAAACGTAGAGATAAAACTCCTATACATTGGACGGAAAGTGCAGATAAAGCCTTCGAACAATGTAAGGAGAGTTTAAAAAACGCCGTATTATTGTCACATCCATTGCCGGACGCCCCACTCGCTTTATACACAGACTCTTCAGACAGTTGTGTGGGCGGAGTACTTAATCAGAAGGAAGGTAAAGGTTGGAAACCACTTGGGTATTTCTCTAAAAAGTTATCCGATACCCAAAAGAAATATAGTACGTACGATAGAGAGCTTTTAGGAATTTATATGTCAGTATGTCATTTTCGCAATATGATCGAGGGACGCCAGTTAACAATTCATACCGATCATAAACCCCTCACATACGTTTTCAGTAAAATGGGTAGTGATAAAGAGACACCCCGTAGAACTAGACAGTTAATGTTTATAAGCGAATTTACAACCGATATTCAACATGTAAAAGGAAACGACAATATAGTTGCAGACTCGCTATCACGTGTCGAGGAAATTTCCTGTCCCACTGCGCTCGCGTACGACGAACTTGCTGACGCGCAGAAACGTGATGACTACATTGCTTCCAAGAAATATGAGGACGCCAACGATACGGTACGTATTCAACAATTATTTTTACCGAGTTGCAACAACCATATTTATTGCGAAACTTCGACGAAAAATGCCCGACCTTATCTCACAGAACATTTTCGGCGAATAGCATTCGACGCTATCCACAATCTCAGTCATCCAGGCATTCGTACGACCCGTAAAATGGTAACTAGTAAATTTTTTTGGCCAAACATGAATAAAGACATTGGACTTTGGGCAAAGACCTGCATTCAGTGCCAGAAGGCTAAAGTTAATAGACATACTTTTGCAGAAATACAGCAATTTCCCGTAGCTGAAAGGCTAAAACATATTCATGTTGACATAATTGGCCCACTTCCTACCTCGCCTGAAGGGTTTAAATACTGTATAACTATTATCGATAGGTGCACGCACTGGCCTGAAGCTTTCCCAGTGCAAGATATTACAGCTGAAACAACAGCAAGGATTATCTATGAAGGTTGGATAGCGCGATACGGTTGTCCTGTCAAATTGACGAGCGACCAAGGCCGTCAATTTGAAAGCAATCTATTCGCACAATTAATGAAGTTTTTAGGTATTCATAAGTTGAGAACCACGCCATACCACCCCCAGAGCAACGGAAAGGTTGAACGTTGGCACCGTTCACTCAAGTCAGCATTATCAGCGAGAATTAACGGTAAGTCGTGGGTGGCAGAGTTACCCACTGTTTTGTTTGGACTTCGCGCAGCTCTGAGAAGCGATAGTAGCGTCAGCGCAGCGGAAATGATCTTCGGACAGGCGATACGGCTCCCGAGCGATTTTTATGATGTAAACAGCAGAGAAGAATGCGACGCGCATACGTTGGTAGAGCAAGTACGTAATACTATAGATAATTACAAACCTAGAAGGGTGAATAAAGGTAATTCCAGATCATTTTTCGTGCATCCAGATTTGCAAACATGTAGCCACGTTTTTATAAGAGACGACACGGTCCGCAGACCGTTAAAACCTCCTTATGATGGCCCCTACCGCGTCGTAAGTAGGAAATCGAAGGTTTACGTTGTGCAGCTACCAAGTCGACAGGTAAGTATATCAGTTGACAGGTTAAAACCGGCGTACTTATTAAACGAGTCCGACGACAGTACCGCCGGTGAGACTGAAGACAACAGGATTCCAGAAAATATCGTCCAGGGCAATAACGTAAGTAACCCTACTATTTTTAGGACCAGGAGTGGTCGCGTAGTAAAACAACCCATTCGTTTTGCTCTTTAGATTCTTATTTCATAGCAAAGATATTATTTTTTGCTCCGTGTAATGTTGTAGTTACCTACTGTATTACTTACTCTGTGTCACAAGTTTAAAACTAAACACACAGTGTGCTTAAGTAGGCCAATAATATTTTCGAGTTAGAAATGATTTTTCATGCAATGTAAAATTAAGCAAGTAAGAAAAGATGATTAGGTATAATTTATGATTTCAGGTTATTGCACATACGCAATAATTATATATATTTTTCAATCAGTCAGTTTCGTAATTTAGTTTTTCATTTTACACTTCAAAGTCTTACAGTCAAGTAGTCATTTTGGTAATCATGGGATCCAGTTATTCAGGACAGACCCAAGATAATATTGCAATTGCTCAGGCTAAAGCTGTGTCCAGCCAAGGACAAGTAGAATCCAAGATCGAGATATTTGGAGCAATATTGATAGCGATATTAATTCTATTGGCAATCGTACTATGCTATGGTATACGTCTACGTTGTCAAAATAGAGTCAGGAGTTGGTTAAGGCGAGAAATTGTCACGACATTACCACCCATTTATAAAATACAGGCTCCCCAGCAACAACAAACGCCACCAAACATCGTAATTTCATAAAGTTCTGACTGGTTGTGATTGTGATTACGTGTATTGTGCATTGTGCTATATACCCATAGTGTAATTACAAGTAAGTGTGTTAATTAGTTAAGTAGTGTACCTACCTACCAACCTACATAGTTTCAAAATATGTAATATACTTAATAAAAAACATCATGTAACACAGAATAAATAATTTTAAAACAAATTTTTCTAGTAAAGTGTTTGTACATACATACATGCTCACACCGTTATCCCGTAGGGGTAGGCAGAAACAAAATCAATTATATCTAATAAATGTCAGTTAACAGTAATGTAAAGAAAACAATGTATTTCATAAATCCGAGTTTTATTTTGCAAATTTATAATACATAGTAATTACCGCATCAAGCCCCAAAAGAGAGGCAAATGTATTTTTAGACATAAGTACAAATAAGTACATTATTATAATACCATACCTTTGTAACATTTCTATTGTAACATAATATCATTGCCTACAATAATGAATCAAAGATTGTTTGTTTAAATTATAACGAGCATACCAACGGCGATGCAAACTCAGCAACTCCGGTTTCGAGCGAGCGATAACGTTTGAGCACTCGTTGTCTTATTATAACTATGTTTCGAATTTAGAAGTTTTAAATTGTATACAGGGTGTTGTAAAGTTAAAATTTTTTTTTCAATAACTAATTTTCAAAATTTTTTTGTAAAGGGGGGAATATTGTTACGTCACATAGTGACTAACAACTCTAGCTTATTAAGCAGTTTTGCCATTTTGCATTGAGCGCTCGCCCGGAAACTTTAGTTGTCTCCTGTCGCGCGCCCAGCCTAGTACTTTTCCAAGTGTTGTGTAATTTGTATACCTACAGAACTAAATATATAACTTACGTTAAATAAAGTGACTTTTTAATAATCAGAATTCCAACTGAGAACATTATCCTTTTGATGACAATATTAGTGAACAGTGATTAAATTAACAGACTAACTAGAAAGCAGTAAAACCTTACAGTAAAATCTTTACAGTCCCATAGAAAAAGTTGTTCAGTTTGATGGACTAATCATGTCCTTAAAATAGTTTCAGCTAATTTTGTTAGACCTTATATATTGCGCCTTGTCAGCAACATCTATCCAATCGCAGATGAATTTATAATATGTATAATGTAATTATAGGATAATTTATCGAATCTACATGGAAACTAATCCTTGTCTTGCTAGATAAGGATCCTTCGTAGTTTTAGCTAGAGTGCACAGATGTCGCTTTACCTATATAGATAGATATAGACAGTTTGTTTATATGTTGTAACAACTTCCGTCGATTGAGGCCTTGTCTTTTTCGGAAAAGATAATTGATTTGATCATGGTATGTTTTCCTCGCACGGCGTCTCGGCACTTCCGCTCACCTTTCCTTCATATATTTCATTCGTAAGTCTTCTTTCGATCATTTTCTCTACGTGACCGAACCATCTAAGCATACCCCTCTCAATCCTGTTCCTACATCATCCTTCAACTTATACCAATCCCTTATTACACTGTTCTTGATTCGGTCTACCAAAGTAATACTGCACATACTTCTTAAGGAGCGCATTCAACTGCATTCACTCGACTTTTGATCCTTTTATTCCATATCCAACATTCACACCCATACATAAGGATAGGCACCAACACACCGTTGTGAATAGCCAGACGTGCCCTTTTTGACACAGACGGTCTGGTCAACTTGCTGTCAGATTAGTTTTGAAGCAACCTGGAACTTTCCGGGACCAATTGCTTATCGACTTATGTGGATAATTTATTTACAACAATATACAATACACTAAGTAAGTATTATAAAACTTTAACAGCCGTGTGTTTGTATTGCTTAGTTTTTCTTGAGTCGAAATCACAGTTCTTTTTTAATCGGTCTGTTTGTTTGTCTGATTATCACGCAAAAACTATTGGACCAATTTCGATATAACTTTTTGTGTTTAAACGTTTATAGTCCATACAAAAGTTTGACGCACAATACGCGTAGACGGAATTAATAATAGTAATATTTTATATATGGAAAAATAGTTTATAAAATCTAGTTGCCGCGTCACAAATAACATTTGCAATTTATAATATAATTACGAAGATATAAAGCTTTTAAAATTTTTTATGAAAAATTTCAAAGCTACATATCTTAATTATTTTATAAATTGCAAATGTTATTTGTGACGCGGCATCTAGATTTTCGAAACTATTTTTCCATATATACAAAGTTACTTATAATTAATACCTACTAATGACATAAGTAATTACTAAAGTCATTGGTCAAAGTTTTGTTTAAAATTGACCCCTCTGCAACCACCTTAACAAACTGATATAACATTTTATCTCGATGAGCCGGTGAGGACGAAATCGCGGGTAAAATCTAGTACCTAAGTAAATATAGTCACAATACAGCACAGGTCTATTAAAGTAAGATATCAGCTCCAGCTACTACGAACAAACTTAGTAGTTTGGTAGTCAAGACACGTAGAACATGCAACGTAGTAACTTCAGGACCCCTAGGGGTGCAAGCTACTTCATTGTGGTACGAATTTGAAACTACGAATATATATGTATGATCCCTAAGATCCCCTAAGGCTGGGAGAGAAATGGAATGTCAGTGTGATATGAATTTGATGAATTGCCGCTTTTTTAAATGCCTAGTTTTATAACTGGTTAGCGAGTTAGGGCACAACCTGTACGCACCATCTATAAGGTCTAACAAAATTAGGTGAAACTATTTTAAGGGGATGATCAGACCATCAAACTGAACAACTTTCTCTATGGGACCAATATTGAAATCGCGAAAAGAAAATCTGCCGCCCCATACATTTAGGTTGAGTAGGTTAGTATGGAACAGCTGATTTTTTTTTCGCGATTTCAATATTGGTCCCTTAGAGAAAGTTGTTCAGTTTGATGGTCTGATCATCCCCTTAAAATAGTTTCACCTAATTTTGTTAGACCTTATATAATAGAAAAAACCGGTCAAGTGCGAGTCGAGTTCGCGCATCGAAGGTTCCGCACCTATACTACCCGGCAAACAACTTGACTGGCTAAGGGGTATGCGTAATAGCGCTTTTTGCCAAATTATTTGCCGGCTATGACCACCAAATTTACCAACAAAAAGTTTTATCCGAGATCCTTAGCGACAGCCCGGCACACAGTTGGCCCGTTTTTATAATTTTTTGAGAAACTTTACAGTATGCTCTATAATCATACTAAGTTTGACGAATGTGTAGAGCAAAAACAAAATATTGGAAATAAGGGCTGATGATGACGTTAAAATTACTGCATAGACGATGGCAACTGTACAGTGTCAAAACATTCATAGCAGTGACTCAATCGGCGACCATAAAAAGCAAGTTTTCTACTCAAAAATAACAGTAAAAGTGTCGACAAACAAGGTATATCGGATATGTAAACAGATATCCGTAACCGAAGTCGTTAAATTCAGTTTTATGTTGACCGCTGAGTAAAGTTTTATCGGATCGTCATAAAAAGGATCGCTAGTGAATTGTTGCGAACGTTATAGGGATTTTTATCACATTTTAAATTCTAGTTGAGCCAGTAACAGAATGTAAAAGTGTTTTATCTGAAAATCTGAGTTACAACGTGTTTGCAAAAGCACAAACAAGATTTACTATCAGCATAGATTATTCAATAGTTCAGTTACTACTGTATGGCACGCGCTTTTTTGAATATCGAACTTTGCGCTTCAGGCACGACGAATTATAATGCGCCTTATGTCAACGCGCAAAAAATAACATAATAAACCTATGGATAGTTAGAAGGGAAAAAATGGTGCCCAAAGCAGTGGTCTCAGACAGTTTCGTCAGATAGCGGTGTATCCATAGCCCAGTCATTTTACGGAGTTTTGTTAGGCGGGGTAGGGAGTAATTATTAACTGGACTTTTAAACTGTAACCGGCACCATTTAGTGACAAAAACACTATCTTAAAATATATTTAAAATAAAATCGCTACAACATAGAAATCAAAATTGTGTGTCCCAGAAGCCTTATAAATTAATAATATTAATACCAATACACTCATTTGACTTAGATTTAACTATATACATTATTTTTGAGCAATAAACTAGGCACTGAAATTTAAAAAATGAGGTATTTATTAGAAAATACGAATGTAATTTTCAAAACCTTCTGAGTACAAAAAAATATTCACACCATGTTTGCAGTATGTATAATGGTAAAACCTTAAATATGTGCAAAAAAAAATTTCCCTTCAGGTTTTTTAGAACGAGATAATAGCTAAATTTAAAAATTGGCACTGTTGCTGACGTGATTTTTTTTAATTATGGTACATTTCTAGGGTCAAATTGGCTCTTCAATATAATACCGAAAAAAAAAAAATCAATTATTAATTAGTCCCGGCTCAAACCCTAAAATGACTGGGCTATTAAGCTGGGTTAGAAGCCTAAGGCGACTCCAAAATTATTTGAAAGTAAGTTGACCACAAACTTGCCCCCACCAAGCTGGAGTGCGACTCCAGCGTCTCTAAGCGTCAAAAACATCGATGACATCACAAAATGTAACATCCTTCTTGCTTTCTTCAGATCGTCGAATACTGAATTGACAGCTCGCCGATGTTTCAACGACCAATTTAAGGTTGTTACGATATTTACGCTTAGAGAATTGCATTGCTGTTCAGTTCTGATTCGGTATAGCTCTCCCCATCAGGAATTTTGAGCGTGAATATTTATGTATTAAGTACGATGTAAGCTGGAAAAAAAAACGAATACAAAATTTCAACAAAAACAAGGCTCTAAAGAAAGCATAAATCAAAGCCTCAACATTCCTGTAGTAACAAAAAAAAGCAAAAAAAAAAAACAAACATTTCTCTCCGTAAATCGACATAAGACTTTCATTACACAGCATCGTCAAATATTACCGGAACGAAACCGCCTTAAATGCCGCCAGTTCGCTCGCAGTGTTGCCACTTAAGAAATATATTTTCAACGTTTGCAACAAAAGGGGCTAAAGTGAGAAGAAAATTTGCCTATTCAACCGAGTGCCACGTAAAATTCATATTTAAAGAAACGGAGGGAAAGCTTTGTGACGTAAACATTCCACATTCTTTATCATATTTCTTTCCGGTTTTTTTTTTAATTCGTTACTTTAAACGTTATTTAAAAAGGAAATGAGTAGAAAGAGAATGCCGGCCAACCTTGAAACGCCCATCGATCGATTGGCTAATGTTTCCACTACAGCATGAGTAGTAATGTATAGTATTAGGCTGACACGAGAGAAGGAAAAGATATCATTGGAATAAAAGAGTCAACACTTATGAAAATTTTAATTGTTAAATCTAAAAAACATTATCAGGGCATCAGCAAAATACTTTGTCAAAAGCACTATTTTAAAAAGAAAAAATCACAAAAATTATAAAAATTTGTAAAATAAAACTAGGATTTACGGCCTTTGACTTACTAACTTATGGACGACGTCTAATACAAAATTCTCGAAAAAAATGTTCCAAACTAACCTGCATAAACTAAAGTACGTGTTAGTTATTGCAATCCAAACATCTAAAAACACCTGTTATTTTGCTTGCGTCGTAATTTTTACAAATTCTTACAGCACAGCAGCACAGCATGCAGACGTGCACGTAGTCCGCCAATCAAACGAAGACTGAAGCGTAATTGTTTCTCTTTATGTGTTTTGTTACTGTTTTGGTTTGGACAGTTTTGAGCGCGGATCCTACCTCCAGGGCCTTGTTCAATAAACGTGACAAGTGACAATTGAAAATGACAATTCAGAGTACATTGCTGAGAATGCTAGGACACATGAAGCACCTGCAAGTTTAGCGTCATTACTAACCAGCAATGTACTGTGAATTGTCATTGTTAAATTGACATTGTCACATTGATCAAACAGGGCCCAGAAGTTAGTAAGTCAATGTTTACAACGAAATTTCTGGGCACTCAGGAAACATGCTTTAACTATAAACATCAATACCTATTAAATGTAGGTTGCTGCTAGGTTCAACTGCCGATTAAGATCATCTCCAATCCAAATTTCATCTTTATGAGAGTGCCCAGCAGAGGTTGTTGATTATATCTTCAACCTCTAAGATGCTCTAAGCACCAAAACTTCAAGCAAAGATTATTCAAACACCATCTAATGAAAGACTCAATTCATTAAGGTTCCCTTCAAAGATTTAAATTGGTGACACTTTAAAACAAAAGATTCTTACATTTGCGTAAAAGAAAAGGCAAGCTTCAAACGATTTCTTTAGTGATTGTTGGATAAAGCAGGATCCATTGATCTCAGAAAACAGTGTATACCTAATACATCATTAGGGTATACTTTACAAGGTTTTGCCTTTAGAGCATTACAAGGAATTGTATTATAAGAGCGATTCGATTTCGAATTACTTATAATTATATTTAGACATGAACTGTTATTTTTGGTCATTGTATTAGTTCAAAAATTAAAATCGCTATAGTGACACAATAGAAGAATTTACAACCGTGAAAATAGGCAATCTATTGTCAAAAGTAATTAGCACATATTTGCACTGAGTAACAGAGCCTGTATCATAGGAATAAAATTACAAATGTCATAATTTCTTAACCAAATATTGTACCTATCAACTTACTTTAATCATAGCGTAAATTTTTGCTTTAGCAGTTCCTCTATGTACCCTAAGAGGGTACCGAGTCTATTGTGCTGCCCTCAATCATATTTTTTTTATTTCTAAAGAATTAAATATTTCCAAAAAACAAGAATGTGATATTGTAGCTTGTAGTCAATTTATCGAATCACTGGGGTATTGTTTTTATTAATGTTCGTAGCCATTATCAATCATCCATCAAACCAAACAACTTTCTCTATGGGACCAATGCCAAAATCGCGAAAAAAAATATCATCTGTTCCATACGAAACCGCAATCCTACTCAACGTATCAAAATGTATGAGCATTATATTTTTTTCGCGATTTCGACATTATTCCCACAGAGAAAGTTGTTCAGTATGACAATGATGGTCTGACCATCCCCTTAAAAAACCATCAGCATATGAACAACAAGTGGAACAAATTGCCTGAGACTGTAATAAGTGGGCCTTCAGTGAACTCTTTCAAAAATAGACTGGACAAATATTTAAAAAACTAAACAAGTGCAGTGATATACACGCATCAGCTTTGAGCTGCTAGTGTATCATATATAATAATAATAATAATAATATTATTGAGTTGGACCCTATACTATAACGGTACCTATATTAGTTAAAAGTTGTATTAGAAATTCTGACCAACCCAAACCGAAATCTGGCGTGTCTTTAGATTTTTTGTAAGAACAACAGCCGAAGGAAGAGGATATTTAACTAATTGAACGAAAAAAGAGCGAAGGGCCCTTAGATTTCACTCGACACTTAACTTACAAAAGGGCGCTCTCCTGGAAAAATTAAATAAGACACCTAATATTTACACTTATCTACGGCGCTATTTTGAAGCACTTTACTTCCTTTCGCCCTCGTTTTAGTAGAGATGATGTGTGGTCGCATTTTAAGCGAATATAAACTAAAAAAATTATGTTAAAGTTGTAATGAGAAAACCTACCGTATGTAAAGTCTACCAATCAATATGAGGCACGTGTGGTGGACTAACGTTCATTTTGTGCCTTGTATTTCTTCGCATATAGAGTATGCCCAAAACTTTCTAGTATTATTAAAGCGGGTGGTTTTTTCACAATTGAAAAAAAGTTAAAAAATCTGCTATCGCAAACATTTGGAGTTGAGTCGGAACTGCAGTTTTGTATTTGAAACACAACAACCCGAATTCCTTTAAAGTACGAGTGAATAGGCTTCTTCTGGGGAAGCTCGCTACATCTTCGTCCTGAGGACTGGATTGAGGTCAAGAGCAAACACATCGGTATTAAAAAATATATCCTAACCAACTGGGGAAAAAACCCACAAATTGACTGTATACGACCCTTATATATATACACTTATATGATAGTGCCTTATGGTGATAAGGCACTTTTTGGGCTGACGTAACCTCAGGGTTAAAAGCTCCAAAAAAAACAAAAGAATTAAAAAAAAAAAAAACACTTATTGGTCTGATCTGATGATGGAGGTGTAAAGATGCTTTCAATATGCTAAAAGTTAGTAATAGTAGTAAAGTTTGATCCCGAAATTGATTACGGCCGTGTGTTTTTGCATCTTTATACTTTGTCTTGCAGCAGAAACTACTTTCTTAAAAGATATGTTACAAGGTAAAGAACGGCAAGAGTTTAGCCAATCGTATCACGAATTCTGAATCGCACTATTGAAGTTTTCACGTTGAAAGCCAAGATAAACTTCTTCTTCCTGCCCTTATCCCGTTATTTCGTGTCGGCGCAATATGTCGTCTTCCTCCATTCATCTCTTTTAGCCGTCATTTCTGCGCACACTCCTTTTTTACACATGTCATTTTTCACACAATCCATTTATCTTTCCTCTCTTCATGCAGCCATCCACATTCATATTCAACATTCGTCTTGTAATATGAAACTCATCTCTTCTCATCACATGTCCATACTACGATAATCGATTACTGCTTAGCTTTTCATTCACAGGAGCTACTTTCAAACTTCCTCTAATATACTCATTCCTAATCTTGTCCATTCTAGTAACACCACACATCCGTCTCAACATTCGCATCTCTGCTGCATGTACTCGTTTTTCATCCGTCAGGACGAGGTCTTATGATGGTTTTATATATTTACATAATAAAATATAAACATATAATTAATATGGCTTTCGGCTGAATTATGGACACGAAACGAATCTTCCATGTCCAAAATCTGTCCTTATCAAACAAAGGCGGTGTAATGGCTTACGGCTGAATTATGGGAATGAAACTAATCTGCCATATATCCAGAATCTGTCCTTATTAAACAAAGGTGGTGTACTGTGTCCACCACTGGACGCTGCTAGTGGAATGTGGAAATTTTGCTTTTTCATTTTGTACTCTGGTTGGCTACTGGCAACTGTCTCTCTTCCTCTCTCTCTCTTCCTGGCACAAGCCAGGCCACAAGGCCTGTCAACTGTCGATCAGAACCAGGGATTTTAGAATCATAAATCAGAACAAAATAATGTGTGAGATTACTTAGGTACTACGTGGTACTACGAACTCATGTCATGTCTTATCCCGCTCGCACTCGCACCAGACCCTATTGCCTAATGGTTTCCTCTCCCTCCGCAGTCACGTCCTGGCTACATCGCCCGTGTCTTATTTAATTAAAGAAAAATATAAATTAGAATAAATTTCTAAGGCATCCCATGAACGCGTTGGGCGCCCGTGAAATTATTTGGGCGTAAAAGAATTTTAATTTTATGTTTTTTCTTGTCTTGCGAGAATACTTTAAGTGTTAAATAGGCTTGCTTGATGTAAATTAATGGAAGTAAAATATGTTAATCTTTTTTTTTTCTAAAAGAATGGTTGGTATTTTTCTTTAATTATTTCCGTCTACCCTCCAGCTTCGAACAGCACCAACGGTGTCTTAAGTTTCCTCAGTAGCCCGACAGTTTTAATATTTCCATCCCTTGCCCAGACAATTGAACCTGCTACCTGCCAAAGCAAAAATACTGGAGTAAAAAATCTGAAGCTATTTTACAATGTACCTCTCCGTAAGTACTTTCAATTAAAATAATAACGAACGCTGTAGCACAATCAGTGTTGAAGAAATCGTATAAAAACCTGCAAGTCGCCGCGCTCGTCAATAGATGGTGCTGAACGAAGTTATTTAATAAAAATAATAATAATAAAAAGGTGTGGTAGTTACACAGCTTAACTTAAGGTTAGTAATCAGCACACATTCAATATATTTTACCCTCGCCAGTACTGCATGACTCATGCAGCACTTTAGGATAATGGGGCCCCTTTGACCATTTATTATAAGGACTAGCCTTGCGGTAGCATTTCCCCTCTGCCACAGTATAAGAACAATTGATCATGTGCATTTACACTCAATTTTATATTTTATCACTAAACGAGACAGCCTGTAATTGCGAAACAATAATTTCGAACTTAGAACTTTTGGGGTTCACTACGAGACTACTTTTCATGATTTTTAACAATCAAAATTAGAATCTCAAGTTATGGGGAATAAAATCCAAAGTTGCAGATATCATGTTCCTCGCCCCCCACAAAAAGTGGCAGAAATGTTTGTTAGTAGAATTACACGCGTTACTAGTCCCTATATAAGTAGTCAAAGTCCCTATCACTATGATATCAATATGACAGAGGACTATTTACAAACATCATGCAAAAGGAGTAGGTAAGCAAAATTCTAGATTTAGACCTACGAGTTGTAGGTAGGCAGCCAAATTGTTGCCAATGTTTTTTAGGGCTCTTGTTCATTAGAATAGGTACCAAAAAACTGATATTTTCGGGAAATAATGGTATTTATCGGTAATATCGATTATCGGTTGGTGATCGGGCAGGAACTAGGGGGGCCCCATCGATCGCGAGGCCCTGGGCACTTGCCCAGAGTGTCTTGTGGAAAAGATGGGCCTGGATGCTATTGCCGCTGCCGCGCACCAGGGTTTGCGCAGCGTTTGCGCATCGTGGTATAAAAGCAGTCCACACGATTCTTTGCGAACATACCTGATGCGCAGCGAACATACATGATTTTAGCTATGTCAGGATGAGCTTTTTTCGCAATGACTACAGAACCCTATCTTGGGTGAGTCCGCCACGCTCTTGGCCCGTTTTTATTAATTCATGCATTTCATTTTGAAAGTAAAGCGTAGGTAGCGTATTGCAGAGAGCTATGGAAAATCAATCTTAAGGTCCAGTAATCCGCACGTATGACATGTCATGGATCAATGAGCTTGTCTAATACCGACTGCTATCAAAAATTGAAGGAAAACATCGTGAGGAAACCTGCATACCTACGCTGAAGAAGAAATTCCAATTCGTATGTAAATCTACCAATCCACATTGGGTACGTGTGGTGGACTAACGTCCATCCACCTTCCCTGAGGGTGGGCCTGTGCCCTGAAACGTATATAAGCACTAGCTGGTGCCCGCGACTTCGTCTGCGCTTTGTCTGGACAATTCACACAATATCTTTATAAATTGTAGCCTATGTGTTATTCTGAGGTATAAGCTATATTATTGTAAATTTTCATTAAAATCCGTACGTGAAAGAGTTACAAACATCCATCCATACTTACAAACTTTCGCGTTTATAATATTAGTAGGATAGGATAGGATAAGCATATGCACACGACTATATTCCCCGTAGTCAGAGATATTCTGAAACATCAGAACATCCTCGTTTCAGTAGTACCGAAACTCTGTCCAATGTGACGGGGAGTGAGCCCATCGCAACTTGTAATGGACAGTGGGCACAATACACGAAACGTATATGTTATTGAATTATGCTGTGATGATAATTATGATTTTGAAAGTACAACCATAGTATTAATTATTCTTATGGTACAACGGGAAGCGCGTAATTTCTCTTCGAGTACAACATAGGATTGGTACAGCTCTTTAGCGCCATCTAGTGAGCACTAGAAAAATTACTGGAAACAGGAACAAAGTCATTATTAATGCAATCGACTGTAAGTTGTCAGTTCAAACCTATCACTATGTCCAAGGTACATTGTGGGGACAAATAATGCATGGCCAGATGGGCCACCTGTGGTGTTAAGGTACCAGTAAAGCCTGCTATTTATAGGCCATGGGGGAGGGGATACCTTACGAGTTGTTTACTAAATTTAAGGGTTGCTTTCGGCTGAGATTTTGTATATTTTTGGTGGGGGTGCTTTGGTGAGGGGTCATTGCCCTGCAATAGGATTTTTTATCTATATCTGTATACAGGTTGTAAAATTAAATGCGACACTTACTTAAAGGTTTCAGATCAGACAATCAAACTGAACAACTTTCTTTATGGGACGAATATCGAAATCGCAAAAAAAAAAATCTGCTGTCCCATACATTTGAGTCGAGTTATGTTTGCAGTTTTGTATGGGACAGTAGATTTTTTTTTTCGCGATTTCGATATTGGTACAATAGTAAAAGTTGCTCAGTTTGATGGTCTGAACCACCTCTTTAAGTAAGTGTCGCATTTAATTTTACACCCTGAATAATATAATTGTAAACTTGAGGTGGAAGTGCATCACAAACATTTCCAAAAATTAATTGGGGTAGTTTAGGGATACGTAAGAATGCATTAAAACCATTTCTAGAGCTTTTCCAAGTATCACTTAAAAACTACTGAACCGGTTAAGATAGAGTTTTCAGAAAAGCATAGGACTTATTTTGGATTAACGTTGAATTGAATTTGTATGGTTTCTGGATGGTAAATCTGTAGTGGTGGTGACAGATGGCTAATAATAATAACCTTTCGTCCACTGATTAAAAAAAATATATTTTTAGGTCAACGTAAGAATACAAAACTCTTCTGACACCCAGAGAAAAAGATGGAGAGGTCCTAGAATGGAATGGAAGCGTAATCAAACGACTGTTAGGTAATTACTGTTCTTCTTCTTCGGGTTCCTCTCCATTACTGAAGGTTGGCAGTCAGCTCTGCATATCCCTGTCTATATCTCGCCAAACGATACTGTAAATTTTTTTTTTCACTTCTTTACTTCTAAAAATCATAGAATTGAAAATTTCTTATGTTTTTTGTGCCACAGCACTACAGCTATCTGCTTTGATTTGGCTTTAATGAAAATGTCATTACAATAGGTTCACAAAATGAGAGAGTAATTTGAGACATTTCTAATAGGTACCTACTATACAAGGTGTTACAAAAATACAAATAAACATTTAAAAGGGTGGTTAAGACCATAAAACTGAACAACTTTCACTATGGGACCAATACCGAAATCGCGAAAAAAATCGGATGTTCCATCATCATCATATCAGCCGATAGAGGTCCACTGCTGGACATAGCCCTCCCCCAAAATGGGGAGATTTGCCATAATCGCTATAATGCGATGCGTTTGCGATTATTCCATACTAAACTACAGATCTACTCAAGCTAAATGGATGGGACAAAATAATTTGTTTTTCGCGATTTCGATGTTGGTCCCATAATGAAAGTTGTTCAAACTTATGGTCTTAATCACCCCCTTAAAAGTTTCAAATGTTTATTTTTACTTTTATAACACCCTATGTATACCAGATAAGACAGAATTAGAAGAAAGTATTGAGGACTTCTCTTTAAAAGCTTTAGTCAAAGAGCTATTGCATTTCACATCAACTTTACAAAGTCCAAGCTTTTCATTCCTACGAAAACTTGTAACAAAATATTTGTACCGTATCTACGTGCTTCTGAGCTACGATGCTACGTTGCAGCACTAATTCCATTAAAACTCTTGTTTCTATATTACGAACATCATGTTACGAAGTGTCGAGGAAGTGTAAATATTAGTGCAGAATCCACTTAAGTAATTTGCACTTTAATATTAAAGGAGTTAAAATCAAAAATTCAACAAACATTCAAGTCGAATTAAAGCGTAATTTTTTGCGGCCGCGTTCTTTAAATTAAAAGTTTTGAGTTTAGGGTTCTCTTTTTACCGGCCTTAGCAGTCGCGTGCCTTCCAAAAATAAAATTAACGTTAACGATACAATAAAATATAAAGTTCTTTTCCGTATTTTAATGCTATGATGTGAAATCGTGGATAAATAACGGACACCGGCACATACATTGTAATTTCTTTCTTATCGTGTGGGCAGAGCTTGGGCAGAGCCTTGGTGTCAGAGTTTTTTTCAGGTCGCCTTACGGCCTCTGACGTAGTTTTTATGTAACGACTACTACCACCAGAGAGAGTAGCCGGGACCAACGGCTTAACGTGCCATCCGAAGCACGGCAGTCCGGCGTAGTAACCATTACACCAACTGGGTCGTCAATGTTCTGAGTTTGCAGAATATCTCTGACTACCTCCTTGGGGAATATACAGGGTATTAGGCCCGACGGCCCGTCAGCACAGTCTGTAGTGAACCTGCCTGCTGTGCCGAGTGTCGTGGGTTCGAATCCCGTAAGGGACAAATATTTATATGATGAATATGAATATTTGTACCCAAGTCATGGATGTGTGTATCTATATATGTATTCTATATCGTTGTCTAGTCATCATAATACAAGTCCAGGTACTTTAAATGTGACTAGATAATTTGTGTGACAATGTCCAAGATATTTATTATTTATTATTATTATTATTCTTCCTTTTTCATTCTCGGTTTTACGTAACCGGAGTTCTGATGGCACGGGCCTAAGCCAAGTGTTCACCAGTGTTAGTGTTGCTAATGATGGTGGAGTGTATGTCTTGGGGAAGTGTTTCTGTGTTTGTTGTTTGAGAGAGTGGTGGTTGGTTGTGGTGTGGGTGTGAGTGCGGCTGTGTGAAACTGGTAGTTGTAGGTGGTGAGAGTGGTTGAGTGTGTGATTGACTGCTGTTTTGATCAATCTGTAAGAATTTTCTTACAATCCGACAAGTGTTGAGAATTACAGCCTTCTGTAATTATTATTAGGGGAAACAGATGCATTACTTTCAGGGGTGATTGCACCCATGATACTGAACTTTACCTAAGAAATCTATAGAAAACTCGCAAAAATGGACTTTCTATACTAAATGCAATCAGCTGATCGAAAGTTTGTATGAAAAGTCGAAAAAAAATGTTGCTAATTTCATATAATGTTTCTTAG
Source organism: Agonopterix arenella (assembly GCA_927399405.1). Classification (NCBI taxonomy): domain Eukaryota; kingdom Metazoa; phylum Arthropoda; class Insecta; order Lepidoptera; family Depressariidae; genus Agonopterix; species Agonopterix arenella. The sequence continues at coordinate 14,127,234 of OV656708.1, read as the reverse complement.
GGAAAGTAATTCTCTAACACCCTGTAGTCGTGTACAAATGCATGATATTTTGAAAGTGATTTTTGTTTTGTAGAAATTAATATTTTGTTTATTATTATAACACTTTATTGTACACACGGACATAATAATACATAAAGTTGAGAAAACATGTACAAAGGGCGAGCTTATCTCTGAAGAGATTAGATTTGTTTGTATAGACAGTTAAGATAATTGGAGGTCGCGTTGCAATTATGTTACTGGGCGGTCGCGTGTTGGGTGTCTACTTTCTGGCTTGCTACGTACCTCCACGATTTTGTGGTAGCTCAAGTCTGTAACCGAGGTCACCACCTGAACGTCAAGCACATTTGCTATTTGTTCTGGAGATTGGTAAAATTATCGCCACTCTTCAATGTGGCTTCATTTTAAGATGAAGAAAATGAATTTTCATTCTAATACATGTGTATTTAAACGAAAGAGGTACCTATATTGAAAAATATTTTTTTTTACAGGGCAAAAGTCTTGCGTAATGTGGTCGCGCGAAGGTATGTCTGTATGGTATGTAAAGTCAAGCGGGATGTAGGTGTAGCGGGTGTAGGCAAGTTATTGGGCAACTTCCTTTCAGTGTATTTTCAAGCCGCCTTCTTTGTCATCTATCGCGATGGTGGCGTCTCATTTTATATTTTTAAGCTGCCTTGACTGGCTTAAAGAATAGTTAATTAAACCGCCATCTGGTGAAAATATCTGGAACCAACTGCGTTATGAGCTTATGAGAACGCAAAATACTACCTACTAAGCGGGCACCCATCCAAAGACAACGTTTTCAATACCGAAACAGGCCCTGTACCCGGACTTTCGGACCGAATTGCGATCGTTTCGGTCCGAACTTCATTTTAATATAGTTGACTTTGGAACGAAAACGTTCACGATATTGCGAAGTTTGAATATCCGGGTAGACCCCCTGCACTACGCCAACGAGCGAGCGCCTCGAATATTTTTATAGATCAAGTTTATATTTCAAGAAAATATTAATGTTTAAACATAGTATATTAAGTTTATGGTTCGAATCCTCCTGCGGTAAAAATAAAGTCCTATTTAATATAAAGAACAAAATTTAAGAATAAAACAAAACATAAAACGCTGGCTTTTAATTACATCAAGATTTTTTACCTCTCGCTGAAACCTCGAAAACAATGCGAGCATAATTAATAAGTACTTTCAGAGGTAAGTTAGCAAAAAGTTCAATGCGATGGAATAAGTTTTTGCGGAAAGTTATGTTGTTATGTTAGTTAGTAATCATCGAACGGTCTCCTTGCCCTCAGCAAAGATCAAATTTGTACAGTAGCAAGGTCACTCACAGGCCACTGCAAATTAAATAAGCACATGCAAACACTGAAACTAAGTGACACCACCGGCTGCAGATTCTGCAAGGAGGAAATGGAGACTCCTCTGCACCTCCTATGTGACTGTGGCCCCCTGATGTACAAACGTAGTACTCATCTAGGTAGGCAGGTTCTGTCACCAGATGAGATACAAACTATAGGGATAGTTTGTATCTCATCTGAAGACAGAAAAGAATCTACTGCGTTTTCTGGCCGCAGTGGGGATTGGTAAGGAACTTTAAAAAAGGGCGTTCACAAAGGACCAGCGATGGTCTACGTGGCACAGGCTCAGCAAGCCTGTCAACGCCCAAAAACCCCCCCTAATAATAATAAATAAGTAATCATAATAAATATTGTAGTCTCCCAAAATTCTACTTTGTCTAAAATTTATAGAATGTTTTTTTGGATTCTAATCCGATGTGTCAGCGTTGTCGAACGGCGATGTCGAAGCATGATTATTTTGCGGTATTTTGTCTTATGAGAGTCTCTGCCTACCCAGGTGAGATATAAGCGTGAATATTATGTGTATTTATACAGGGTGAATTAAAAGCATCAACCATTTTCAAACAAGCATCAAACATATTTGAACCATATTCAACCATACTCTACCCATCAAACTGAACAACTTTTAGTATGAGAGCAAACCGATCGGAGAAAAAAAAAGCCGCTGTCGCATACTAAACTCCTATACAGGGTGTAAATTATTTTTGGCTAAATCCGCCAAGATTAATTTTGTATCAGAAAAACCTTTTACATTTCGATGTTTTGTTTACATTAATTTACTAAGCTTTTTATGGATATTATACGTAACAAAACACCCTAGTAATACTTACGGGGGTGCTTCAGAACATCAAACTGAACAACTTTGGACAATGGAAGCCAACTTCAAATACGCGAAAAAAAACAACTGTTTCATACAAAACTGCAGTACCGACTCGACTCGATTGTTATGGGATAGCTCTTTTTTTCATTATTTCTAAGTTTGCTCTATAGTGAAAGTGGTTCAGTTTGATGGTCTGAAGCACCCATTTAAGTATTACTAGTGTGTTTTGTTACACCCTGTATATTTCGTACAAGAATGGGCCGAAGAAACAGAAGAATCTTTGACCAAAACTGGAGATGACGGGATTTTATTTAATAACAGTATGTTTTTAACTAAATATTTTTTCTTTATTTACGGTAAGAATTTAACAGTATCTGGTTCAATATATAAGGTACCTACTTATATGCTACAAAATCAACCGCAAATAAAAAAATATATATATGTAAGTATGGCAAAATTATCAAATAAATGTATAGACACAAATCCATAATAAAACTGAAATATAACTAGACTAAACAAAATAATCAGTCAAAGAGCCCGCCTCGAGTTGAACCCGGTTGAAATGTGCCCATCACACTCGTGGCGTTTCCACGCTGTATGGCTAGGGAAATGTGTTGAACCAGGTACGACCCGGAGCGCTTCTATAGTATGGCAAAATAAAATGTGGCAAATGTTGTTCTGTGTTCCACAGCATGCTGTGCCCCTGATGGGTATCATATGTTGATCTTTTCTGTTTTGTAATACCTTATATGTTCCATATGATCCGCATGAATAAATGAATTACGAATTATTATTATGTTTTTAAAATACATTCTAACAAATAATAAAATATTTTATCATTTTTTATTGAAAACTAGCGACCCGCCCCGGCATCGCACTGGTGCAATTCTGATATACCTTTCTCTTGAATCACTCTATCTATTAAAAAAAAACGCATCAAAATCTGTTGCCTAGTTTTAAAGATCTAAGCATAAATAGGGACAGACAGACAGCGGGAAGCGACTTTGTTTTATGTAGTGATGAAAATAGATTAGATCCTGTTTAACAAAGTTTTAAAACAAAAGTTGGGCGACGATGCAAAATTTTATTCAATTTCATAAAATTTTAATAGAAAATTGGAAATTGTTTTTACGTGTTATTAGAATCTAATAAATAAGATTCGCGTAATTTTGTTCCACTACTTTACTTAACTTGGGAATTCGATTCAAAGATAGGTACAGTACAGTCACGTTCATAATCGATGAAATGTACATTGTACATGGTGTTCGGTAGACAGTTGCATTACTTTATGGATGATTTCAATCAATCAATCAAATATTCTGAGTTTACTCATGATACTGAATAATAAATAATAATAATAAATAAATATCTTGGACATTGTCACACAAATTATCTAGTCACATTTAAAGTACCTGGACTTGTATTATGATGACTAGACAACGATATAGAATACATATGTACATACAAACATCCATGACTCGGGTACAAATATTCATATTCATCATATAAATATTTGTCCCTTACGGGATTCGAACCCGCGACCCTCGGCACAGCAGGCAGGTTCATTACAGACTGTGCTAGCGGGCCGTCTATATATAATAACTTTCTCTAAAGAATCTATGGAGGTGCTACTGGGGATCATCCACCAGGCTAGGGACCGGCCGTGGTCCAACAGTTCGTAGTTGTCATGTATCGAATCTCTGTGATCATTTCTCTTGCGCGATGTATGTCTTGCATTCGATTGTGAACCTTATTTATAGTACGTTACGAGTTATATCGCCATCTGGTGGCATCTTTGCTATAACTTGTGGGTGCTGACATCTGTAGCAAGTCCCCACAAATCTAAAGCAGGCACTTCACTTTCGTGAGAATTTCTCGGCGGGAATTCTCGGCGAGAACTCTCAAGGAAAATTATTACGGCTTATGACGCCATCGCCACGAGAACAATGAAGGGCATCCACACTCTCGTTCTCGGCTGTTCTCGGCGAGAATGTAATGCCCGCTTAAGGGAAATTCGCAAAAACAATTTCAATTTTTTATACAAACGTTCGATCAGCTGATTGCATTTTGCATAAATATGGAAAGTCGAAACATTGTTTTTGCAAATTATCTATAGGTTTCTTAAGGGAATTTGTTCAGTATCATGGGTACCATCACCTCTTAAAGTAGTACAACTGTCTACACTGCCTGTATACAGGGTGAAATCGATAACATTAGCATCCTTTTAAACTAAGAGTCCACCCATCAAACTGAACAACTTTCACTAAGCATACCGATCGAAGCAAAAAAATAATCAGCATACTCGACTAAAATGTATGCAACAGCTGATTATTTTTTATTCCAATCTGTTTGCTCTCATAGTGAAAGTTGTTCAGTTTGAAGGGTAGACTCTTAGTTTAAAAGGATGCTAATGAAATAAAATTTTTTTTATTACGTATGGGTTTGCTCTTGACCTCAATCCAGTCCTCAGGACGACGATGGGATCGAAGATGTAGCTAGTTTACCCAGAGGAAGCCTATTCACTCGTACTTTAAAGGAATTCGGTTTGTAAGCGCTCGGAAATACTGACACAGGCAGGGCATTCCACTGCTTGGCTGTGCGCATTATAAAAGATTCAGAAAGGCGCTTAGTGCGGATATGAGGGATGTCAACCAAAAAGGGGTGATACCCCGCGGTGCGTCTGGTAGTCCGATAGTAGAAAGGGGAAGGCGGGATGAGTTTATGTAGCTCTTGAATTACACCCTGTGTAACTAATAGCTTTCTCCACTGCTTTATGACATCACCTTATTCAAGAAAAGATTAATAGCAATTACTCGTGTTACAAAAGACAAAAAAAAGAAAGACAATTATTTCTTAAGGAAAAGGCATCTCTTCCTGAGTTACACATTTTTTATTAAGGAAAAGTCCAATTTATCATTTCGTCCGTCTGTCCGGGGGCAGAGACAATGCCCTCAGCACTGTTAATTATGTTAGAACAAACAAAAGCCTAGCCCTGCGGCGAGGTAGGAATGATTTGGAGGAAGGAACGAAATAGGTCAAGGATTTGATACTTTGAAACATCTTTGAAGATTATTGCATGAGGCCTTCTGAAATAAATATTGAATTTCCTTATTTATGTTATGGATATTTAGCTTGAGGTTTCGTTGAAGTGAACACGAGAGGTCGAGATTGAATCGAGACTGATTTAACACCACATTTCGTCAATATGATTAACAGTAAATCGTCCCTGCGGAGAGAGTTGCGAAGCAAAAGACTTTCTAGTAGAGCTCTTTCGCCTTTATTTTTTGCCATAATCTATATACTATTATAAAACTGTAACAGGAAGTTTGTCTGTACATTGAAGATATTAACAAAAAAAAAGTTACGATATGGTTTTTAGGTGTCCCTGATTCCATTTCACCAATTTTTGGATTTTTTGTCTGTCTGTTTGTTTGTTTGAACGAGTATCACGCAAAAACTACTGAACCGATTTTGATGAAACTTTTTTTGTTTGATAGCTTATGATCTGACTTAAAATCTGGTATATAATTTGTGCGGACAAAGTCGCAGGTTAACGCTAGTTAATAAATAAAATAAATAACGCTCACACGCACATACATTGTAATGATCCTAAGCAAGCCTTAGGTTTTTTTTATGGGAACCATACAACAACGGCACAAGCATTTGGCAAAACACAATCCTGCGCTTCGGGTTAATTCGTATGTGAAAATGTCAAAATTACTATGGAGATTATGAATCATTCGATTGTGAATTTGAATGACGCTACCAATTTGAGAATACTGCTTTAACTATAACCAAATGCTACCCATGACTTGGGAGAGCAAATTTAATGAAAAAAAGCCACAGCTAGTAAAAAAAAAAAAAAAGAGAAAAAAAGCAAAGCTAGTGCACCAATACATTAGTGTATAGGGTGCGAATCACTCTTCTAATTCACGCAAAATCTACCAAATGTATCTATCTATCTATACTATTATAAAACTGTAACAGTAAGTTTGTCTGTACATTGAAGATATTAACAAAAAAAAAGTTACGATATGGTTTTTAGGTGTCCCTGATTCCATTTCACCAATTTTTGGATTTTTTGTCTGTCTGTTTGTTTGTGTGTTTGTTTGGGTGTTTGTTTGTTTGTATAGTATATAGTTCTTTCCTTTTTAATATGCTGACACTTTCTTTTTATCAGACCATCAAACTGAAACTGAATAACTATATCTAAGGGAATCTAAATCGCAAAAAACAAAACTGTCGTCCCCATATATACATTTAACTCGAATAGGTTTGCTGTTTTGTATGGAAGAGCTGATTTTTTTTCGGTATCTTGTCATTTTGTTGGCGAATCTTGACATTTAACGCGGAAGTTTCGTTTCTACAGGGTGTAATAAAAATGGGATCTTAAAGGGGTACTTCAGACCATCAAACTGAACAACTTTTACTATGGGACCAACATTGAAATCGCGAAAAAAATACCGATGACCCATACAAAACTGCAAACATAACTCGACTGAAATGTATGGGACAGCCGATTTTTTTTTCGAACTTATACGACTGTAATTATATAACTTCCAGGACGTCTACTCGACCATGAAATTGTTATTTGGGTAAGAAGGTAACTCTGTCAAATAGACGTTCAATTCGTAACTCTTGCTTCCTTTTCTTCGTGATGTAGTGCCCGCTACAAAAGGTGGAAAAATATACCATTAGCTCTTAGATAAGCGAGGTGAATTATTGTGTAGGTATATAAGGTGTAACAAAACTAGCTGATGATTAGACCATCAAACTGAACAACTTTCTCTATGGGACTAATATCGTAATCGCGAAAAAGAATGAGCTGTTCCATAAAAACGTACTCGACCTAAATGTATGGGACAGCAGATTTTTTTCGCGATTTCGATATTGGTCCCATAGAGAAAGTTGTTCAGTTTGATGGTCTGATCATCCCCTTAAAATAGTTTCACCTAATTTTGTTAGACCTTATGTATCTATATCTACAATTAAGACAACATAGTTAATTTATACGTTTGAAAACGTTATTTTGGCCTAGCCTAGACCATAGCGATAAAAAGTAGAACGAACGAAAATAACACGAACATTCTTTTAAAATGCGTATACAGGGTGTAACAAAACACCCTATAGTAACCTTTACAAGGTTGGTTTAGTTTAGACCATCAAAAAGAACCAGCATGAAGGCAAAATCGAGACAAAATTGTATATCAAGATCTGCTGCTTCATACAAAACGAAGTTAAAGTTTTATCCATAGACAATGTTGTTCAATTTGATGGTGTAAACCACCGCTTTAAATATTACTGGAGTGATTTCTTACACCTTGTATTTTGTATCTCTCGTACTAAGTAATAAAACCTTCTCAAAATCAAAATTATCAAAATCGGAAAAAAACTTACATAATTTTTTTTTATTTTTTTTGTGGACATACATAATAGCATAGATCATAATAGGTCGTATTAGCTTTTTTGAAGCAAATTAAAAACATTATGCACTGCTAAAATAGAACTCAAAATTTTCGAGAAACTGGGTTGCTATATTCCACCCAGTATAATTGCATTAACCTTACTTACTTTTAAAACGAAAGAGCGATATCATAAATAATGTTTAAATTTTTTTTAAGCGGGTTTATACTCTAAATGCAGCGAGATAAAACGTAGAATAAATTAATTTCTCATGTAATAGCTGAGTCCGCCGAGATTAATATTGTATCAGAGAAACCTTTTACATTTCGATGCTTCGTTTACATTCACTTCTCGAATTAGTAGGTACTTAGCTTTTAATACACTTATTATACATGGATTATTAGGTATGTATAATTAAACTCACGGCTATTATAGCCGCCCCCTATTACCTACTACGATTTTTGGTTATTTTGGCTGAAAAAAGGGGGTGTAAGTATGTATTTTCAAATCTCTGTAGCGAACCCTTCAAAAAACAAGTTAGTATGTTACAGAAATAAATTATAATAGTAATCATCTCTTTATTTATGGAAAATATATAACATCTGACGTGACCAGTTCTGGATAGACTAAAAATTTCATTTGCATGATCAATCAGTCTTCAATGGTATTTTTCCACCTGTATTGCTCCTGATCGATTTCGGCCACAGCGACATCAACTAAAACAAATTGTTTTAAGCAACGTCCGTTTAATTCAGTGTAGGTAAGAGACCGACCGTCATGGCTGTATTTCGGAACAATTTCAGAGGCACTTGCAAAACTGTTCTTTGCATCAGCCGATGTCATTTTCCTGTTCAACACTATTAATTTTTTCTATCAGTGGATTTTGGATCAATCGTATATTCGATCAATGGACTTTGTATTTACAACATCCATCAATTAAATGTCCAGCGTACGAGTGGCTATAAGGATAGTAAAAAAGAAGTAAGAAAAAAGTTTGTAATGGTACCACAAACAAGTAACCTACTTGCAGCGAGTAACTATCTCCACCAAACGCGGCTCAGATTCCTGTGGAAGGCGATCATTCTCACTTAGCCGGCACTCCTTCCCTCCCCCGGGTTTCAACTGGAACTAGAAGTTAAAAGAACATCCTTAAGCCTTGTACCATTCTGAAACTTTAAAATCTTCTTTGATTTACTATTCAGAGGATTTTTCTCTTGAATAACTAATTTGAAATGAAGTTTTTTGTTTTAAGTTTTCGACTTTTGAGTAATTTATCAGTTAGTTATCGCAAAGTAAGAAGAACTAATAGTGGTAAAGCTCAGCGGTCGCGGCGTGTCTCCCTGTCTATCATCCTTGTATTTGCTCTCTTAAAATGTCTACAATACTGTTAAACTGCAATACCAAATAAATAAATAAATAAATAAATATCATGGACATTGTCACACAAATTATCTAGTCACATTTAAAGTACCTGGACTTATATTATGATGACTAGACAACGATATAGAATACATATATAGATACAAACATCCATGACTCGGGTACAAATATTCATATTCATCATATAAATATTTGTCCCTTGCGGGATTCGAACCCGTGACCCTCGGCACAGCAGGCAGGTTCACTACAGACTGTGCTACCGGGCCGTCAAACCTTCAGCTTCCGATAACTTTCGGTTTAATCGGTTTTTCGTCCGATTTTGATAATTTAATTTTACTAAATTCTCCTTTATATGTAATAATTGACCATATATGGGTCTTAATTCTAGTGCCATAACATTTGTATTTTTACATCGAATTTAAGCACATAAACAAATGTCCAGAGATATACAATCATGTAGATATACAATAGTAAACTAAGAATAGAAGATTAAGAGTTTTAATACGAAACGTACGAATTCTCGCGAACTATTATTTATCAAAAGTACTCACGATTTTTCCGCACTTTCACTCACTTTCACTTAACGCGTGTTCTGCTCTTCTTCTATTTCATCGGGATATTATCATCTCTCGGCTGCTGACCGCATCCCCCACATGTAGCACGTCGATCTCCTCCACGAAAGGAACGCCGAAGACCATATACTGCTATCTGATTGTTCATCCAACCCTGGTTGCACTTTTGGTACATTCTGTAGAGCCCATACACAACCATCAATGCGCAGATAATTATCAGAACGATCCTGATCACCGAAATGTGTTCATGTAATTCAAAAAGGGGAGGTGCGGAGTACTCGAAACCGACGGGCATGTATGAAGAGATGTATGGATGTGAGGCAAAAGAAGTATGTAAGGATCGTAGTAAGTGGCGCGCCCTGGTCTCTGCCTACCCCACTGGGAAAGAGGCGTGACGTTATAGATAGATAGATAGATAATTCCGTCACTGAACTGTTATTGTCCCCAATTGCAGTTTGAGTTATGAAAACGTCCTCTTTTTCTACTTTTGACTGACACATTTTAGATGCTTTATATTGTCCTCACTCACATGATAATTAAAATACGGGCAGAAGCCAAAGTCTTTGTTATTAACCGCTGCGCGTCCATAGGTTTGCCAAATATGGCAAGGTCGCCATGTAAGGATATGCCTAATTGGAGAGTAGTGAAACGACCGAGTGCATGATTGATACTGAATTTATTAGTTACGAGCGTTAACCCGCGACTTCGTCCACACAAATTATATACCAGATTTTAAGTCAGATCATAAGCTATCAAACAAAAAAAGTTTCATCAAAATCGGTTCAGTAGTTTTTGCGTGATACTCGTTCAAACAAACAAACAAACAAACACACAAACAAACAGACAGACAAAAAATCCAAAAATTGGTGAAATGGAATCAGGGACACCTAAAAACCATATCGTAACTTTTTTTTTGTTAATATCTTCAATGTACAGACAAACTTCCTGTTACAGTTTTATAATAGTCATGATAACAATGGATTAAATAGTCTTAGATATAGGATACATACTTATTATACTACACTTGTGGGTACGCTCCCTGGCGGAAGGGGAAGGAAAGCGCTCCTCCCGGCCCCCACACACCGCACTCGATTGACTTTTCGCGACCTCCGAGCTTTACCAATATTAGTTTTTATTACTCTATGGCACCTGGCAATCATAGAACGATCTCACGATACTTGAATAGTACTGCTACAGAAGATAGCGTCGGCACACGCACTATTTATTTCCTCCTGTATGTGCTACTCGCTCGGCACCTCTAAAATCGCCCTTGAAGTGAGGGGTGAGGTGCGGCATTTGAAGTTAGTAAGGGGCAGGGAGTGGCCATACACCATGTAGTACTGTTATACAGGGTGTAAAATAAAATGGGACATTTGCTTAAAGGGGTTTTTCAGACCATCAAACTGAACAACTTTCTCTATAGGACCAATATAGAAAATGCGAAAAAAAATCTGCTGTCCCATTTCAGTCTAGTTATGTTTGCTGTTTTTTATGGGACAGCGGATTTTTTTTTCGCAAATTCAGTGTTAGTCCCATAATAAAGGCTGTTCAGTTTGATGGTCTGAAGCACCGCTTAAAGTCCCACGTCCCATTTAATTTTACATCCTGTATTTGCAATATGGTCTTTCATACAGAGTTTTCTTCCTTCAAGTGGGGATTTCTGGAATATTTTTTTTTAATTCCCATTTTTCCTCTATACAGGGTGACTGGTAATTCGACCTATTCCTTGAAAGGGGTTATACTAGAGTTCATTTGCAACAATTTTGCCCCAGTTAACTGGGGGTCGAAAATCGCTTGTTTTCGAGTTATCTCATTTTTAAGATTTTTTTGAAAAAATCCATTTTTCCACCTAAAACTGACAATTGTGAAAAAAATACTCTACTCTCTGCACTCTGTAAGCATTTTTCTAGTAGCTGATGAATGAGCGACTACTTTAAACTAAAATACATGTGAAAAATACCCAAAACCACCGAAATAAAAGGTTATAAACCGCAAGACAACAATTTTTTATTTGGATTTTGTTTCAATCCAAAGAGGATTACTCAAAAAAAATTTATGACACTTGGCGTACAAATTGCGGAAATAACTTCCTCAATTCCTAAGCTTTCCAAAAAGATGCAAAAGTTGTGTACTTTAGTTCAAGTTTGGAAAATAAACCTTATTAAACACGCAGATGTGAATTTTATTCAAAAAGTTATTGGTTTGGTGAAAATAAAAAAAAGAGTAAAATAATAATGTTTAGTACCTAATCATATGAAATTACAAATTTTGTTTTAAAGTTTTACATTTAAAAATCACAAGTCTTGCTCAAATTGTCTTCCTCCGTTACGTATGCAAGCACGAAGCCTGCGACGTACTTCGCTTACTGTCACTCGAGTTGAAAGCGTGTCTTTAATTTGTTGGGCAGCTGCCAAAATCCTCTCTCTTAATTCTTCTTGAGAAGAGATAGGTGTACGATACACCAATGTCTTCATATGACCCCAAATGTAGAAGTCGCATGGGGTTAGATCGGGACTCCTAGCCGGCCAAGGGATCGGGCCGCCTCGACCAATCCATCTCAGTGGATAGTTCTCATCCATCCACTGTCGCACGCCCCGGTAATAGTGGGCTGGGCAGCCATCATGTTGATACACCAAAGCTGTTCTTGTGGTAAGCGGCACATCCTCCAGCAGCGGACGTAACTCTTCTCTTAAAAAGTTTTCATAGGCGATGCCGGTTAGGCGTGCCGGCAGAAAGAATGGCCCGATTAAATTATTGTGCACGATTCCCATCCACACATTAAGTGAGAATCTGTGCTGGTGAGCTCCTTCGTTAGATTTTCTCGGATTCTGACCTTTAGGGGCCCAAAAATGCAGATTATGATAGTTTGTAATACCATCACGGTCGAAGTTCGATTCATCTGTCCACAAGATTGTTTTTAGATACTCAGGGTCTTCAATGTCTGCATTTATTAGAAATCTGCAGAAATCCATCCTTCTGACAGGATCTCCCTCCTCGATAGCTTGTACTGGCGTGTAATGGAATGGATACTGCCGTGCTGTGTGCTGAGTGAACCAGACTTTCCACTGAGACATACCAAGCTGCCTAGCCACAATTCTTGTTGAAGTAGTGCCGTCTGCTTGAAAACACTGCAAAATTTGCTCCTCTTCGATTGGATCACTAACGCTAGGTCTACCAGCGTCGGTTTGGCGACGTCGAACCGATCCCGTTTCTCGAATGCGCCGATATGTCGTACCAAACACGCTGACATCAGGTAAACGGCGGGTAGGAAAACGTCTTTGATAGTCTCTTCGAGCAGCAGCAGCGTCACCATCACAAAACCCGTAACAATACATGATATCCGCGTATTCTTCATTTTGGTAAGCAGCCATTTGAAAAGGAAGCTGTTTTAGCGCAGAATTTAAGTTAGTTAACAACGACACGTCCGAACTCCAAGATGGTTGAAACTAACTGATTACTTAATGAATTGAGCGAATGAGTGGGCCTCGATTGTGAACCTTAGTACAAACATTCCCGAATACTTACAAAAGAGAAACAATGTAAGCAATAAAATGAAAGAGACAAAAGCAAATCGGCATCTTGTAAGGTTCGCTTCTAGGAAATCCGCTACCTGCTCTGCCATTGTTAACAATTTTTTTCAAATTCTTGTCAAAGTAGACAACATTTGCACCTTTTTGGAAAGTTTAGGAATTGAGGAAGTTATTTCCGTAATTTGTACGCCAAGTGTGATACATTTTTTTTAAGTAATCCTCTTTGGATTGAAACGAAATCCAAATAAAAAAATTTTGTCGTGCGGTTTATAACCTTTTATTTCAGTGGTTTCGGGTATTTTACACATGTATTTTAGTTTAATGTAGTCGCTCATTCATCAGCTATTAGAAAAATGCTTACTTAGTGCAGAGAGTGGAGTATTTTTTTCACAATTGTCAGTTTTAGGTGGAAAAATGGATTTTTTCAAAAAAATCTTAAAAATGAGATAACTCGAAAACAAGCGATTTTCGACCCCCAGTTAACTGGGGCAAAATTGTTGCAAATGAACTCTAGTATAACCCCTTTCAAGGAATAGGTCGAATTACCAGTCACCCTGTATGGGATTCCTATGGGGAATCATTGGAAAAATCCATGTCTGACTTAATGCAATGTCTGCACATATGGAAAAAAACATAATAAAGAATAGAAATCGAGGATTTTTTCAAACCATTACCTTTTCCATTTTCCCTCATGACACTTTGACAATAATCGTATTTCTTAAAAAATGAACGTTTGCAGAGAATTGAATGCACATTTGAAATATGTTTATGAGCCATTGAGTCTGACCGTAACATTAAAACTTGCCAGATATCTCTAATGCGGAGTGTGTTTGGTTTAATTCTATAGATTGTTTCTATTTTGACTTGATAATTGGGGAGTTTACTGCGTCAAATATATTTTAGTTTTATCTTCCCAGTAAAAATACTGGTGGTAGTAGTCGTTACATAAAAATCACGTCAGAGGCCGTAAGGCGGTCTGAGAAAACTCTGACACCAGGGCTCTGCCCACACGATAAGAAGAAGAAGAAAAAATTCGTTTGAAAATTATGCTAAACTTACATTTTCAGAAATTCTGTAGCTAGAATACTATTTTTAATAAAAGGATAAACTATAAGTATCGAAACGACGACGAAAAACAATGACGTCACTATTCATGATTCAATACAACCTTTCATACAAAGCTCGTGTTTTGACGTTTGATAAAGAGTTGCTGATTTGATTAGTTGGAAACTCGCGGATTGTAAGAATTTAGAGTCACACGGCAATGAAGAGGAAAATGCTCGGTGTTTCCCAGAAATGAAGAGATCCGCAGAAGAACCAGAGTAACTAACATAGCCCAAATATATTAAACTAAAGTAGAATTGGGGGGCACATTGCTAGCAGAACCGGTGGCCGTTGGGGCCGAAGAGTACTCGAGTGACGACCGGCGTACCGGAAAGCGCAGCGTGGGTTTCCCCAAGGTGGAACGAATAAGCTATCGAGCCGCATACAGGGTGTAAGAACAGCCTAGCAAATACTGAAACGGTGATTTTTTTTCGCTTTTCTTGAGGTAGACTAGTGTTAAGTAGACCCGTAGATATTTTCGGAGCTAGTGAATTCGCTGATGATCATTGAAAACAAAAAACGACTAGTGCCATTGTAGTTATAAAGGTATGATCGAAAGGTAGTTTTTTTTCGTTACGGGAATTGGTTCGGTTAGAGGTCTATAAAAAACCAGTAAGTGCCTCACTCAATCACTTATAAGTACACAGTCTATCATCTAATCTATTTTAATTTTTGTGGCGCCGTGTCGTAGTGCTGATGATTTTGCCAATAGCAAAAGTCTTGACATTGTACGGTAATGAATATTATGATCTCTCGGCCTGTTTTTGAACAAAGAGACACCCGTAACCGCCACAAAATAGTGGAGCCATGTGGCCACTTAACACGCGTGGCGAGTCCTCTAGGCGCGTGACCATTCTCTTTGCACGTGACTATATTCGAGTGGTTAGTTTGCCATTAGTCGGCCACAAAAGTACTGCATTCGAAATTTAAAATCCATTAGTCGCCTCATGCATTTACAGGTAGAAATAGGGTTTTCCCATTGATCAAGAAAAATTTTAATGGTTCTTTCCTAAAACCACACAGCTAATTTCAGTTGTAGGATTTTGGCGCAAGACATTTTTTTTGAGATATTTTTTCGCCAATATTCGCTTACCTCTTCTGACTTGTAATCTGAGCCCCAACATCTGACTCAAAGGATAGCGAGGGCCTTAATAAAAGTTTGCGTAACGATTACTGTTCCCGGGACTCATAAGGTACGTTAATTTTACTTGTCATTACTCCAATGTAACATGACCTTTATTTACTAGGCATTTAGGGCTTCTTCGTATTTTTTTAGGTTAGTTGAAAAAAAATATGATATTACAAAAAATCATCCCTGGTAGTAGTTCATACTGCACCCCTATTTTTATTTATTGGGAGGTTGTTGAGAGGGCTATAATTTGCAAGCCGAAGCTGGGACCTTTGCTGGTCTTTTTGTGTTCGCCCCATGCTTGTCCATATTTTACTCATATACCTAAGAACTTAATGGAATTTTCTTTTCGTTCACGGGCATGCAGGTTTCCATAATAATAGAGGCCAGTTAGATTTCCTCTCGATGTTGTGTCCTTCACGAGCCAATGATAATGATAAATACAACCGTACATATATTCCGTAGAACTTAGTGGTACAGGCCAGGTATCGAACTCCCGCCTCATGGTTGATCAAAGATGCACTCCGACCGGCCACATTCCACTACTAATAACAATAACAGAATTAGTTTCGATAGCAGGTCAAGTTTCGTTTTCGGATAAATTGAGGGTGTAGGATTCGTTTCTAATATAAAAAATTCCAATATGGAGAGTGGTTTTTGAGTTATTCAAAAAAGTCGTATCTATTCATATGCTAGTTTTCTTGACCGCTAAACCAGCAAATAGGTGCCGGTGGTGGCTATAATCGAAATAATATCTCTCATCGCAATCTTTGTCATTAGTTTTGACACTAATACAACTTTCCAATAACGAAAAGATGGCATCAGAAAATCAACGTTTTACTTGATAATGATAACACAGAACGGGTACGGTTCGGAATGCGGATTACAATAAAGGGGTCAGTTTTTTGATTGCTGATCTTAACCATAACTCACTGTCCGCTTCACTGACAGTTTTAAAATATATCGCAGGCTGCCTGTTATATTGGGAGCAAATGTTAGTCTGAAAATGTTGGGGTTTTACGTGGTTTCAACCGGGGTGATTTAACCTTAGATCAAAGTAAAATTAATGGATAGGCCCAAAGCGCGTTAAGTTGAAGCACACAACTAGTACACTTGTTCCATACAAACTATCACACTTGGTCTGTCATCTCGGTACATATTTGAAGTAAAACTGTCATTTGTTTTGCCTCATTTTTCTGATGTGAAATATTCGCGTATGGCCTATCCATTATTTTTTTTACTTTGATCTAAGGGTTTAACAACGCGTTGACGCACTTTTCGTCTAGTAACATCTCAAACTGCGTTTTTCCCAAAACTTCGTTCGCGTGTGTTCGCAATAAAAAAAAATTATTAAAAAGAAACCTAACAAATTAAAACTGTGTAACCTCACTTTGCAATACGTCGGGATACAACGACCTCTACCTTTGGGTGGATTACACATCCGTTCTTTTAGTATGGGTTAAGTGTGCTAGAAGACAAATTAATTTATTACGGAGTAAACGCTTAGAGTTAAATTGCGTAGACATTGCATTTCCATACTAAGGGAACAACAGATTTTTTGTTGCTCCAATCGGTTTGCTCCCATATTATTTGTGGTTGGACTATTGCAAGCAAGGGTGTTATGTAACACGGAGACCAGCGCTGGTCCTTTGTGTTCGCCCCAAGCTCACCCATATTTTACGCATACCTCCGAACTTATGGTATTTTCTTTTCATCCTCGGGAATGCAGGTTTCCTCACGATGTTTTCCTTCACCGCCGAGCTAGTAAATGATAAATACAACCGTACATAAATTCCGAAGAACTTAGTGGTACATGCCAGGAATCGAACCGCGTCCTCAGGATTGAGGCGCTAGCTCTCTTCCGTATGGGCTATCATCGCCCTTTGCTCCCATAGTAAAAGTTGTTCAGTTTGATGGGTAGACTCTTAGTTTAAAAGGATGCTAATGATATCAATTTCTCCCCGTAGGTAATCTTCTATAAATCAAAGTTTGATCGAATCCAGCTTTCGAGTCCTAAAAAATAGGGTTATCACCTAAAAACCTGTCGCAACTCCCCCTGCCGGGTGCAAAAATTGTGTTCGTTTTGATTTAATTTGTTTATGCAATAAAATGTATACAAAATTTAAGCTAAACATATCAGCGAACAAAAAAGAATGCCTGCATAAAGTTGGTCGCAACGTAGGATTCTCGCATTATTTTCGGTCGTACGAATGGGGAAGTTTTATCAAAGTCAAAGTAATTTATTAAATAACTATAGGTAGGTACCTGCCTCTTGCTATAAAACAAGCTCCCTCCCTGCCCGTTTTTAAAAAACGAGTAAGAGATCACTATCTCGCCCTTTGACTCATTGTTATTAAATTATTAATATGACACTTTGATCCATTAGACTTATTATATAATATATTTATTATTTATTGTTGGATATTTTGTATGTATATATTTATATATATATACCTGAAATGTATTGTAAGCTATATATTTTATATCTTATTACACCGCCATAGCAAGTTTTTTTTACTTAAGAGTTCGTCCATCCCATGGTTGTCTGGAAGAAATCGCTTTTAGTGATAAGACCGCCATTTGTACCCTTACGTTCTTTTTATTCGTTTTTGTTACTGTATATTTTGGTGTGCAAATAAAGAATATTTATGTTATGTTATGTTATGTAGGTAAGTATTTACAAGGTGTTGATATAATTAACATTATTGTGCCATATCCAACATCATTTAAGGCAACAAAGACTATTTTCCCTCCATATATGCCGTGATGATGATGATGATGATGATGATGCTACTCCTAGCCGATTTCGGCTACGGCGACTGCCTCTGATTCCGTCGTTGTTGGCGCTCGTGCGCCCTAATGTGGCTTATATAGCCGATTTTATTCGAGAAAGTACGTGCACAGTGAGTGCACGTCAGGACACCATTCTCATAGATATAATTGATGGTCGCTGGTGGTCGGGCCTTCAATTCATCGCGCTTGGCATCAAGCTCAGAACGCCGGACTGCCTCAAAGTCAAAAACTTTGTCTCTGACAAGGGTCCTCCACTCCTGGCGTTGGGATGCGAGCTTTTCCCATTGCGCGGGGTCAATGCAACACCGTTTCATGTGGCGTTTTAGCACATCCTTGTATCGGAGAAGTTGCCCACCTAGCTTACGCTTGCCCTCCTCAAGCTCGGAATAAAATATGTGCTTCGCCACTCGTTCCTCCGCCATTCGTGACACGTGACCGCACCACCGAAGCTGTCGACGTATAAGATAGGCTTCAATACCACCAACATTAGCCCATTATTATTATATGCCGTACCAATGCTGGGAAGCGTTGTCCACTATTCAGAATGTGTTCGAGATACAATGAGTTCTTTACCGACGTAGACATTTTTTTGTAACAGTTTGTATAAGTATAAAAACGCAGTTATTTGAATACTGAATCAGTTAGATTATTCAGAATTTTAATTTTGATTTCATAACACAATAAAGTATCTACTATTTAGAATTGGTTGAAGCAATAAAGTGATTTGCACTTGAAATACTAAATTTCTGTAAATTTTGTTTTAGTTTTAAACATGCACTGACTTAGTATGTTACCGTAGAAACCGTCAGTTTTTTTTCTTCTAATTTATATGTGGATGTCATTTGAGTGTATAAACTTATTTATGTTATGGATATAGCTGAGTATTTTACTTTTATGCTACCGTTTATTTTCTCCTTACGTTTCATCTTCTCCTCCCTTACTACTGGCCGTCCCTTACGTTCCTCTACCAATCTGTCTCTCAATATTCCTCCTCACTCCACTAACTTCTACACCCATTCCTTTACAGTCCAAGCTGCTCGACTTTGGAACTTGTTGCCAGAGTCGATTAGACGTGCTCCTTCCCTGGATGTTTTTAAGTCAAAAGTCAAAGCTCATTTCCTGGACCTCTGTACCTGATTTTTCCTCTCCCTCATTGCTAGTATTTTTTTTTTCGCTCTAAATCAGTCCTAGTAAATTAAGTGGTATTGTAGCATGTATGATATATATATATATATATATATATATATATATATTTATGATAACAAATATCTATTTATTTGTTATGTACTTAAATAAGAATTATATGTTTATCTATTTATGTTAGGTATTTATATCATTGTTTTTCTTTTTAATTTTTTCTTTGTAACACCGACCTGTATTCTTAGTTGATATTTCATCTACCCCAAGGTTGTCTGGAAGAAATCGCTTTTTAGCGATAAGACCGCCTTATTTGTACCATAATTATTTTTGTGACCTGCTCTGTACTATATTTATGTGTTTGGTGTAAATAAAGTATATTTCATACATTCAAGTAAGTGTTAATTAAAAAATCCCGGATCTTATTCCAAAATGAAGTCAAACGTTTATCTATGTTACTACAGAGATTATCGTCCACCGCTGCTAATCCGACAACTCTTCGTTAGAACATAATAAGGACTGGTCACTTACTTTACCAAACACATAAACATTTTTACACCTTCAATCTCTCACATATCCATTGATTACTTTCCTAGATTAACAACTCGTACAGTCTACATTCAAACGAGCAATGGATAATAACGTAAGCGATGGTGTTGAGAATAGTTTTGGTCAGAGTTAGTTTTGGTAGGAGGTCGTTATATTAAAGTCAGTTGGCATAGTATTATGCTTTACAAGGGTCGGTATGTAACCCTTTAGTTTAGGAAGTTTTAAATGGAAAAAGTACGACATGTAATTGTTTGCCAGAGCATAACAAAGCAGGAGAGAGCAAAATTATTAATTTTAGATCAATGTTTCATTATCATCATCAGCTTTCGTCCACTCACTGCAGGGTATATAGGGTCCTTCTATGCTGAAATTTTTTTAAGAGGACGACCGGACCATCAAACTGAAGAACTTTCTCTATGGGACCAACATTGCATTTTATTTAATTGCATTGTATTTTGTAATTAAATGAGACTTACGAACTTGTAATTTTGATTTTGTGATTTGGTCGCCTATAAATATATCATTCATTAGTTATTCATTTATCTATACTATTATAGAACTGTAACAGAAGATTGTCTGTACATTGAAGATATAAACAAAAAAAAAATTACCATATGGTTTTTAGGTGTCCCTGATTCCATATCACCAATTTTTGGATTTTTTGTCTGTCTGTTTGTTTGTGTGTTTTTTTTGTTTTAACGAGCATCACGCAAAAACCACTGAACCGATTTTGATGAAACTTTTTTTGTTTGATAGCTAATGATCTGACCTTAAATCTGGTATATAATTTGTGCGGACAAAGTCGCGGGTTAACGCTCGTTAGTTATAAAGTTCTTCTTGTATATCAATTTAGTTTAGATCTAGTTTAGATAATTATTTAGTTTATTTATAATTGTGTATCCCCCCTCTTCAAGTTAATAAATGTTTATATAATTTGGATATTAAGTACCTACTAACCTATATCACATAAATCATTCATAATATAAAATGGTAGTATGCCTACAGACTACAGCAGATAAATCCGAGATAATAATACCTTTCACCATCTATGTGCTACGCCGTAGCATCTCCGTAGCACATGCATAGCTCGTAGCAAGCATTGAATACAATTTCACATTCAAATGAATTATCTCATCCGTAAAATTATCATAAAAGTCACATCTTAACAGAAGCTGATGTCCAAAAAAGTACAAAAAAACGTATCTGTCATAATGTCCGTTAATCTTCTAGATCCCGATTTAAAACTTTCTACTTCTGGTTAGCCTCAGAATTACCTTCGAGCAAGGTATAAAGGTTGTTAAGCCTATTGCAGTAAGGACTGTTTTTGTTTGCGAAAATATAATGCTCTTGACGTGCCGTCAGCGTTGCTGCCGGCGATTTTTTCTCCTTTTTAAATGATGATGTAAAGTTATGAATTTATGCCAGTCCCTAGACGTCGCAGCAATTTTCCTGCTCAAGTGTTTGCCGGGGCTTTCAGGGTTTCAGGGTACCGTGGGGAATTCTCAAGTAGTGCAAATAATGTTAAAAAGATTTTTTTATGAATGTTTTCGGTTAGTTTTTGAAAGAAGGTTTTGGGTTTTGCTTTGGAAGAATCCCGAACAAAATTATTCGTTTAGATGTACTTAAGAGGATAGGCGGGCTCACTTTCCCGACTTTATACGTATTTGTCCGATCCGTTTCTTCCACACACGAAGCCGACCAGAGTGCGAAAGACACAACTGCAGCTCAGACTGATTTTATCTACATAAAAAGGACGAAATCAGCATTTCCTATTCCTCTGTTTCCTCCGCGAAAACTTAACCGATTTTATTCATTCTTTCATGAATAATATGATAAAGACTCTGGCTATGTCTGTATGTTTTGCTTGTTGTTTATATGCGTCTTTGTTTGCTGGATGTCTGAAAACGGGCGGTGAAATTGGTTTTTTTCGAAGGTCCCTAGTTCTTACAGTAATTAATTTATGCAAAAAAGCAAAACATAAGGATAAGGTTATATTGAATGTAAATTTTTTTTTTCTCTAGTCATTATCAATCAATCAAATATTCATATTATCCAGGAAGGAAACAGGGGAATACATTTTTTGTATGAATATAACGGTACTAGTCTATCCTCTTAACTGGTTATTTACTGTATTAAATGTAAATTTTTGTGTATTGGGGATAATAAGGGTGTTTATGAGAGTATGAGATTAGTAAAAGTATTTTTCATAAATTTTTTTCATTTATTATAGGAGGAGGTAAGCGCATATTACGACGGGCCACATCTGGTTGAGCGGGCAGCGGGCGCATCGCAGCGGAAAACCGGTCCTACAGAGCGACTGGAATGTTCGCCAGTCGTTTCCACACCACCGTACCACTAGGTCAACATGTAGAGTAATCTAAAAAGAGTTCCGTGACTGACTAACAGACAATGCACAACCTAAACCGCTGGAGATAGAAACATGAAATTTTGATTATACAGGGTGTAAAATTAAATAGGACAGTTACTTTAAGGTGTGCTTCAGACCATCAAACTGACCAATTTTTCCTATGGGACCAACACTGAAATCGCGAAAAAAATCTGCTCATACAAAACTGCAAACATATCTCAACTGAAGTGAATGGGACAACTGTTTTTTTTCCGAATTTCGATATTGGCCCCATTATTCAGTTTGATGGTCATAAGCACCCCTTTAAGTAAGTGTCCCATTTAAATGTACAACTTGTTTATTATACAGAGAATGTAGGGGTGCACTAAAAAAAGATTGTTCGAAAATCGACCCCTAAAGGGGTAATCTACGCAGGTAAACCGCTGTCCCTAACAAAACTGCAAACACACACAACTGATTTTTTTTTCGCGATTTCAATATTGGTCCCATAGAGAAAGTTGTTCAGTTTGATGGTCTGAAGCAAGTAACTGTCCCCAAGCAAGTAACAGTCTCATTTTATTTTATACCCTGTATAAAATAACATTAACATTAGCTACGCGGAACCATAATCCAAAACAAACATTCACCCTTACCAACAACCCCCTGCCTTTTAGTTGATGTTAGATTTGAAAATATTGTTAATGTTCTCATATTTTTACAAAGGTTTCCTCTCGCACAAATAATCTGTGTATTTACTTTTTGTATTGGCTTTTTTTAGTCTTTGTGGCTCGTTTTACGATGCTGTACGGAAGATTATCCTGTGAAATTATATTTAGGGATACAAGTGGATAGCTCGCGTGTTTACATTCTGGACGATTTACCAGAAAATTTGTGTTTGTGTATTGTGACATTTCACAATATTGTTGTATATTTTTCGTTTGATGTGTGTTCTGGAAAAAGTGTACTTATTTGCGAAATAAACCCTAAATAAAAATGATGTGTAGTAATTTGTTAAGGGAATAAAATAGTAAAAGCGCAAACAAAACTTACCCTAAACTTGAACCATTCTAAGCATTCTAAACTACTAATTCTACTTAGTCGAAAAGCCCGCCCCAGGTCATACCTGGCCCGAAGGTGCCCATAACGCTGGCCGCTTTTCCACGTTGAATCGCTTAGCCCTAAATAGTAATCCGAACTAAGCGTTCTTTGAACTCTTATCTAAATTGGTTTAGTGGTTCTTAAGTAATGTGTTCTCGAACAAACAGACAAAAGGACAAACAGACTTAAATTCTAAATATTGCTTTAATGCATGCCATTAAGTATTCTAGAATCACCATTATAACTTACTTACTTAATTACTTTTTAGGGTTCCAACAAAGGGTCAAAACGGGACCCTATTTCTAAGCCTACGTTGTCCGTCCGTCCGTCCGTCTGTCTGTCTATCTTTCTGTTGGTATGTCCTATCTATTTAGGGCTGTAACTTTTGAACAGTAATAGCTAGACAGTTGACATTTTCACAGAACGTGTGTTATTATAGCGGATTTGCTAACAAATAATAAAAATTTCAAAATATTACAAATTAAGGGGGGTCCTCATACAAGAAACAACTTTTTATCAACGTTCTTTCTTCACTTTCTTTTCACGATGAGGGTGAACCCTCTTTTACTATGGCAGCAAATCGATCGGAGCAAAACAAAAATCTGCTGTTGCATACATTTGCTCCCGCGTCGACGTTGCTGTTTAGTATGGAACAGCAGATTTTTTATTTGCTCCGATCGGTTTGCTCCCGTAGTAAAAGTTGTTCAGTTTGATAGGTATACTTTTAGTTTAAAAGGATGCTATAGTGATATCAAATTCACCCTGTAGAGCAAACTGTACAGTATAACAACAAATAATAAAAAGCGGTAAAATCTGAGTCGGTCTCGCACTAAAGGTCTCGGAGAAAAAGAATGCTTTTGTATGTTAATATGTACTAGCGTACATTTATTGCCTGAAACTAACGAATGAAAAATATATCAAAGCTAATCCCAGTTCCATGGGCTACCTTTTAAATTTTACAAAACACTTTCACGTGACATCTATTTTGAATCGTATCCTTTTGTGATAAAGTTCAAAATGGCATAAACCTGGGGTTAAATGCAACGTATTGTACCGCTGTGACAAAAGTCTGACGGATAAGGTAATAGTGTTGAAATGGCAGACAAGCCACTAATTGGACCTATTCATTACTCGCAGCGATGCTAAACAGTAGCTAAGACGCGGTATTAAGTCCCGAGAATCATGTGAATTTCAAACTTATCACTGAGGCATATGGTTGTGTCAGGGGAAGTCATTATGAAGAATGAACTAAACAATGAGGTAGATCGTTATGGCATAATGTACCCGTTGGTGTGTTAAAATTTAGGGGGTTTCGTGCAATTCCTACCCTGAATCGTGAACTTTGCTACAGTTGCAACTTTAAAAGTTTGAAGTTGTAGCGTGGTTTCTGGTCACTAAGCAAGGATATACAGGGTGAAATTGATATCATTAGCATCCTTTTAAACTAAGAGTTTACCCATCAAACTGAACAACTTTTACTATGGGAGCAAACAAATCGGAGCAAAAAAAATCTGCTCTTGCATACATTTAAGTCGACTAGGCACAGCAGTATAGTATGAAACAGCTTATTTTTGTTTGCTCCGATCGGTTTGCCTCCATAGTAAAACTTGTTCAGTTTGATGGGTAGACTTTTAGTTTAAAAGGATGCTATAGTGATATCAATTTCACCCTATATACATCAAGTCTTCTATATCTATACATAATAATAAAATTGTAAAGGAAATTTATTTATTTTCACAGAAAAACTTGTATATTTTAACCGACTTCAAAAAAGGAGGAGGTTTCTCAATTCGTCCGTATTGAACGTGTTAATGAATTAACGCAAAAATAGAAAGTAGTTTGTTTAGAATCGAGAGGAGAATCGAATTATCGTGGTTTCAACTTAGGTAATTTTTTTCAAAATATTAAATAATTTTGTTTGTAAAAATAAAATTTACTGTACCGGATGTCAACCCACCGCACGGGCATACTCACCCTACTTACAACCAAAACAAGATTATTAAAATGTATCCATGAATATCTTAGCGCTTTCATTCATTGCTGAAATGATAACAATAATTTTTACCTCTAAACTTAAAATGCGAATAACTTTAAATTTTAACTATCAAAATAATGAAATTATTGTTTGAATATAATTATTGTGTTATAAATCAGTTGGGGTGTATGAGGTTTTGCTTCATTACGTTGTATACAGGGTGTAAGTGACAGCCTAGCAAATACTGAAACGGTGAACTCAGACCATCAAACTGAACAACTTTCACTATGGAGCCTACCTCAGGAGACGCGAAAAAAAATTAGCTGTCCCATACATTTGAGTCGGGTAGGTACTGCAGTTTTGTATGGGACAGCTGATTTTTTTTTGCGTCTCCTGAGGTAGGCTCCATAGTGAAAGTTGTTCAGTTTGATTGTCCGAGTTTACCGTTTCATTATTTGCTAGGCTGTCACTTACACCCTGTATATATATATATATTTTTGTACTTATAACAACTGTAATATCTGTGTGTCACAAATAAATATTTTGATTGATTGATTGATTGAAAAAACTATTAATATTACACCTTTTACTTGGAACCTTGGAAGTATAATTGAATTGAATTGAACTGAGCATGCGTTTAGACTTATCTAGGTGTTTATCTAGGTGTTTGTCTAGGATTATTTTAAAGAATCCCGATTGTGTTATCAGTTCTTCACCCGACAAGTGCGTAAGCTGCTATCAACTTTGATACTAGCGCCTAACGCCTATATTCGTTTGCGTTGAAATAAATCTGTCCATCTGGCGTATTTAAAGAAAGAAAGAGAATGGAGCCCTGGAGCGTGTCTTTAGTTAGACTACTTAGTGCTCGACCGTCCCGCGGGGTACAGACGTTGGGGGGCGAGTTATATTGTCTAAGGCGAGGTAGCAAGTGCGACTGCCTTTGAGCGGCGCGCGCTTCCGTTCCCCGCTACATAACCCACCCCCCGCTAACATCTAGAGCATAGAAATAAGGAAACAGTAAGAGAACTAGACCGCGTGGCTACTCTCGGTTAAATGTTGCCACTGCCATGTTCGAAGATCGATACGGCACTATATTACATGAGTAATTAGGCATCTTAGGTTGAACTATCAATCTACTTTCTATAGTCAAACTATCGATATCCTTCTCCAGCGCCATTTTAAAATTCAGTACGAAGCACTTGGGCTTACGATGCGATGCGACACTTTGCTTGCACAGAACATTATAAGAGGGGTTAGAAATGCAAAGTAGCGCTTTTGCTTCGGATACGGCCGGCTGTCGCCACTTGTCTTCCCACTCACGCTGCTACAATTACTCATGCCCTCTCGCTCGCACCACGCCGCGCGACTTATGGTGTTATGCAAATCATTGCATAACCAGTGGCGACACATTCCACGCCTACTTTGCACTTACAAGCTTCTTACCCCTCTTATAATGTTCTGTGCTGGTTTGGTACTGTAGACCACCGATGTATACCCATCGAGATTTATATGTGGCGCTCGTCTTTATGCGTGCGTCAATATAGGCCAGGCCACACAGAGGCGGTTTTGCGGGAAAGCGGTCCGGAGGCGGACCTGCGGGAAGCGAATATCTCCGGACCCGCTCGGTTTTCTGTGTGTTTTGTTGTGTATGGTGTGGTGGTAATGTTCGAGTTTGTATGTACACACAGAAATACGCGCAGATCCGGAGATATTCGCTTCCCGCAGGTCCGCCTCCGGGCCGGGCTTTCCCGCAAAACAGCGCTGGATGGCCTGGCCTTAAGGGCGCTTTTATAAAGTCGGTCTACTGTTTTCTCTTTTTTCTGTGTCTAGAGCGCCCAACGCCTTGAAACCGTCGCGTACAAACTTGTCTAACTATAATAGACTGGCAGTTTATTAAAACCTTGTATTCCTAAATTATCATTTCATTCCTATGACGAATAATAAACAAGGGTAACAATATTCAACGCCAAACAAAAACAAACCGTACGTACACTCACGCATGCAAATTGAAACGCGTTTCTGCTTTTGTTTCTCTATGCAAATAGACGTAAGGTTCAATTTTAACAATTTGCGTTGGCGCGGGTGTAAAATGCTAATTACGACTGACGTATTTACGTTTTAACTCATTCTCACGTTGCATTTCTAAAGACGAGAGAAACATAGATATTACAGAATGTCACGAATGGTGTTTCATTTATCATGTTACATCTTTGACTACTTAGTGGAATCACACACGATGACGCCATAGATTAATATGTATATTGGATATAGATAGGTAACTCGCCTTGAATTTTAGGACGTCCTAATTGCGTTGCCCCTTAATAGCACTGGGGGGCGCCACATTATGAAATAAATTGAAAAAGACCATCGACCGACACGAGGATCGGTTCTTTTGTATTTCCTGATTGTTTGCTCTCTGTATACTCTGTTTTTTTTGGTGTCAAATAAAGTATAATTGATTAATTGATTGATTGAGGATCGAGCCTTAGCTACCCGGATCGTAAGTCGGTTGTTTAGACCGCTAGACCAACAAGACAGTGATTGATATGGGCGAAATCTCGCGCTACTACAGCGCAGCGCGTGAGGTGTAGTGCGCTGTTACTCCGATATGAACCCTAGTTCAACACATAGTGCTTCGAAACATAACCGATAGATGGCAGAAGCTGTCTATGGAAAATCAACGTTCCACTTAGTTTGTACTGAGATAACACAGCATGGATGACGCATTTCTGAGCGGCAGACGTCAGTCCGTCATTTGTGAAGCAAGAAGTTGTATGTAACCGCACGTAGAAGCACTCACGGTGTTAAATGTGGACTAGTTACGCGTGTAATTCTACTAGCAAACATTTCTGCCACTTTTTGCGGGGGGCGAGGTAACGTGAAATCCGCAACTTTAGATTTTATTCCCCATAACTTAACTTTAGATTCTAATTTTGATTGTTAAAAATCATGATAAGTAGTCTCGTGCGAACCCCAAACGTCATAAGTTCGTAGTTATTGTTTCGCAATTATAGTCTGTCTCGTTTAGTGATATGATATAAAATTGAATGTTAATGCACATGACCAATTGTTCTTATACCGTGGCAGAGGGGAAATGCTACCGAAAGGCTAGTCCTTATAATAAATAGTCAAAGTGTTACATGTAATTTCAAGAAACAATGTTGTGTGGGGGTGTGTGCATATATGTATGTAGGTATGTGTGTATTTAGCTGTAATGAACGTGAGCTCATCGAGCTTCTATTGAGTCCTCCTCCTGTAGTGATTCAGGGGAGGGACTCATATAAGACAAAAGACAAAGTTTGGGCAAAAGTATGGAACCAAAATGTAAGAAACAGCTGATTTTTTTCGCGATTTCGATTGTTGGCTTGATATGCAACACCTTTGATATGTAACACCGATTTTTTTTACTAGCCTTTTTTTATTCCAGTACTGGGCAGAGGCCTCCCCTTTAATGAATTATTTTGATAATTATATCGCTACTTACTCTCTCGTATAATATAGTCATGAGCATGATAAAATACTTATATTGTTGCATGAGGTTGAGGCGTAATATCTAGCAAGCTTCTATTAAGGCTTGGCGATGCAGCAATTAGTTAATTACTCGTATGAACTTAGCGACACGACAGCAACTTGCATAAGCGTCAAAGTTATTAATTGAATCACTGTATAACGGCTGGACATTTTGGACACTATCTAAATTAACCCTGTTAATAGTGTTACCAGACTAAAGTCCCAAATGCTTGGGTTTCAAAAGCTTACCACTAAAGTTGTCTTAATAATTTGTTAACAATATACAGGATGCAATATAAAATGGGACACTTACTTAAAGGGGTGCTTCAGACCATCAAACTGAACGACTTTTACTATGGGACCAACACTGAAATCACTTAAAAAAATCCCCTGTCCCATACAAAACTGCAAACATAACTCGACTGAAATGTATGGGACAGACGATTTTTTTCCGCGATTTCAATATTGGTCCTATAGAGAAAGTTGTTCACTTTAATGGTCTGAAGCACCCCTTTAAGTAACTGTCCCATTTTATGTTACACCCTGTAAAAACACTTAACCTGTTTATTAGTTAAACGTTTTTCTACACTACCAACTGTAACTTTGAGCACTTAATCATATTTACCACAATTATATGGTTAATTTAAATTAGTGGCTCTAACGTAGAGTTGATGATTTTGCCAACATCTAATTTATTCAGTCATTGTACGGTTATAATTATTCCGTGAATTGTTTTCGGACAAAGACACACGCCCGAAACCACCACAAAATGGCGGAGCCACGTGGCCACCTAGCCCACGCGCCGAATGTAACAACTCCCACTCGTGAACCCTTTAGCCACGCGACACCTACAATAACGTTCCCTTAGCATGTTTAAGTTTTTAACGTGTCAAATGGTGATAAGTGGCTAGGCTAGTAAGGCTAGTTAGTATGCTAGCGTCCCGCGGGGTACAGGCATTGGGGGAGACGAGGTACTCTAGATGTTAGGCGCGCCGCTCACCGTTAACACATTAATGGAGTAGTCTTTCAAAGCTAGATCCACACGGTTGTATCGTATTAAATATTGACGAAGCTATGCTCTCTGAGTCAATCGTTCCGCTCTCAGCCATGCATTCAACCGAAACCCAGCAACGAACCAAACACCCACACATATGCGTAGCTCCGCATATCAGTATTATTTGGTTGTAAGGGCTTGTCAATGACCACAGCTACCGTGACCTGAACAGATCTATTGTAGTCACCACCTTTGCCTAAAGATCATTTCCTAGGCCCACGGACTTCATGAACCGTGTTATGCTTTTGGAAGGGAGGTCCCTAATGTCAGTGGGTGTTATTACGCACCCACCTAGATGGCGACTCCTGCTCTTGCTCCGCATATCAGTTCCGTCAGAAAAATGTCATAAGTCACTATGACAATTTTATGAAGATTCCGACATAAACTTATGAAGATTAAGTTATATTATTTGTTTTTTTGGTTACATTAGTTCCCGAACTAAATATTCCTCAGATGATTTCTACACTCTTTTCTATATTCTCATATCAGCTAGGGGCGCCAGCGGAGTGCTCTGACCCTGGCGCTTGACAAGTTAGGGTTGCCGCTGTTCTCCGCGATTCCTACCATCTTCTTACAATTGCTCTCAATGCTAGGTGATGCTGATTTCTTTTATAAAACCCCATGTCACTGCTCCGTAGGTAACCACTTATGCTTTTTTTAAATTTTGAACGCGGATTCAATTTAGAGAGTCTTATGTGATTATTATACGGATCTTATTCGCATAAAATTATGTCGTTATTTGAACCAAACAACAAAAGAATGTCCCCCAAAAGGCCAGTCCTGGGATCTGAGGCAAGGCCAGTGACCCCCATAAAAATACCTTAAGCTTTCCACTTTAATGACCACCGTTCCTTAGGGAGCGCTATTGTTTTTAATCTCTCAGTAGCCATTTCAAAATATAGCTTTATTTTTACGAGTGTGATATGGGTTTTTATGGAAGTGTTTGTGGTATGTTTATTTATTTGTTTAACATGCTATTCTATACAAGATTACACTGAAAATGTAACATTTCTTTGCATAGTAAGTAGAGTGCAAAGTTCTACTTTTTAAATAATTATTTGTCATGACTGTGTCAGTTTAGAATGGGATACCCTTTTCACTATTACTTATTTAATGTGGTTTTACCATCGAAGTTGCATGAGGTGGCTATGGGATGAGGTTCTTATGGAAGTATTTTTGGAGGTGAATGTTTTCTGTAACTCTAAATACTGCTACAACTGCATACCTACTTCATAAGGGGATTGGTCAGAAGTATAAGGAAACTCATTTTAGGGGATAATGATCAAGGAATTATGATTTGATTTTAATGTTATTTTCAAGACAATGGAAGACTAACTTTTGCATCTGTTATTTAAATGTAAAAGTAAATTCTAGACAGTTTTCGATTGTTCCTTACAAATCAACAACATCCAAACAAAACATCTGCGTTCATCCTTTCAGCTTCACTTCCTTAGCAACAGCTCACTAAAATTACTCGACAACTCCATGAAAAAGTAAAAACAAACTTTGGCCATGAACGAAAATTACTACGAAAATTGGGTATTTTTTTTGTCGCTACTATAAGGGAGAAAAAATACGGGAATTATACTAAAATATTCAGAGGAACATCGCTACTGTGAACAAATGAATTCTAAACGACTTAAAACTTTTCGTTTCAGACTCCAAAAGTACTTAGCTGACTGTAACTTTACATAAACCTTCGGTTGGTTGCCTTAGATGAAAACAATAGAAGAAGACGCGACTCTCTTAGGAGCTCCATGTATCGCGAGTGGAGATTAAGTCAAGGCTTTCCAGAAAGAATAGCTGAACCTTCAAATACAGCGACATTGTGTCTTATACCTAATAAGACACAATGTCGCTATATTTGGAGGTACAGCTAAATATTTTTATCTGCCATTTTATGGCACTGAAGATTCTTCCTGGAAAGCCTTGACCTAATCTCCACTTATTGAAAATCTAGCATTTTCTGACAAACTATCAGAAAATAAAAAAAATGCTTGACTACCTACTTGTATACTCGGGGTTGGTAAAAACAACATTGTCTTGTAAAATATTCCAATCGGCGTTTACAATGCCCTCCTTCAAAAGGCTCAAAGTCATCCGACAAGGCAAAATGAACGCAATGGGCAAATAAACTTGTTAAAATGAACAGCGCTTGGCAGAAGTGTCAAACTTGTTAGGTTAGGTTAGTTCTGTTTTATAAAGTACGAGCTTTAACCCGCGACTTCGTCCGCACAAATTATATACCAGATTTTAAGTCAGATCATAAGCTATCAAACAAAAAAAGTTTCATCAAAATCGGTTCAGTAGTTTTTGCGGGATACTCGTTTAAACAAACAAACAAACAAACACACAAACAGACAGACAAAAAATCCAAAAATTGGTGAAATGGAATCAGGGACACCTAAAAACCATATCGTAACTTTTTTTTTGTTAATATCTTCATTGTACAGACAAACTTCCTGTTACAGTTTTATAATAGTATAGATCAGTTTTTGAGAGTTACGCGGTTATTATTTAATCTACAAATAAACATTTTAACGGGTTCTCAAATCGGGAACTCAAATATACCAAAACGCGGTAAGAACCCGTTAAAATGTTTATTTGTAGATTATAAAGTATCGTATTTTAAACTGAATCTAGTGAATCTGTTGAATGAAACCTAGTTGAGACACTTTTTTATTTGCTTTAAAATTATATATATCGCACCGCACGAACAGCAAATAATCCATTCTGTGTATGTTCGTTAAAAATGGCTTACTAATTTAAGGCTTAATGATGTTTAAATATGATGCTGTCACTGTCATTAGTATGAGCAGTGTAAGAGACAGAGCCATCACTAAATACGATTAACCATTAACACTTTTTGGTACGACCCAGCCTTACATAAATTCAGTTTAAATTAGGAATGTGCATTTAGTGTGCAACTATAGCAATTTTCGTTTAATTACTCACACATTTCATAAAAAATTTATGAACATACAGAATCTCTCTTTGTTTGATTATATCCGTGTTGGTCTGAGTACTTTCTGTCAGATTTCAAGCGAAAGTAATTCATGTGGCCGAAGTTCTAGACATTTTTTAAAGTTTCTCGTAGGGTAGCAAAGTACTTACGGTCGTGTAGTCAATTTTGTATTTTAATATTTTCTGCTTTAGGTTGCCTAAATCAAAGGTTATTCAAAGTTTTATTAAAAAGGTTAAGTCTAATTTTTGTGGGAGGCAACTTCCAGTATTCTAAAAGTGAACCTTGCTACAACCGAGTCGGCAGTTGTAGAATAGTTTGTGTCTACCTCGAAAGGGATTATGATCGTGAGTGTACGTTTATGTTTTGTTTACTCGTCTATGTGGAACTTGAATCCAGTCGACTGTCACCATCATCATCATCTCAGCCGATGGACGTCATAACGATCCTTCCTGCGCTGCCCTCATCCAACAGGTTCCCGCCGCCTTCATCAGGTCGCCGGTCCACCGTGTGTCCACGCTGCGCTTTCCGGTACGCGGTCGCCACTCGAGAACTTTTCGGCCCCATCGGCCATTGGTTCTGCGAGCAATGTGCCACGCCCACTGCCACTTTAGTTTAGCAATTCTTTGGGCTATGTCAGCTAGGTTCTACTGCGGATCTCTTCATTTCTGATTCGATGCAGGGAAACTCCGAGCATAGCCCTCTCCATTGCCCTTCGGTTGACTTTCAGCCTTATTATGAGGCCTTGAGTGAGCGACCAGCCGACCAAGTCTCGACTGTAAATTCTCTTAATAAGAAACCTCACAAAAACCACATGACTAAACACCCCACAAAGAGAAAACTGCGACACAATCGCTCTAGTGGACAATCTATCGTTGACATTGGGCGAGCGCATCAAGTGATCATTTTGTGCGCTCCTAAAAACGCTCTGATGCCAAGAGCGCACAAAATGATCACGTCACGCGCTCGCCCAACGTCTCCAATAGATTATCAAATAGCGACCATGTCAAAGCATTCTCTCTGTGGCGTAAATTATTCAGCATAAAAATTCTTATCCCAAAGTCATCTCATATACATACTATCTATGATCATCACGTACGATATCCACGGCACAGCCCGGACACTGCATACAAATAATTTAAATTGACAAGATGACGTCAGCACATGCGAAACCAAAGATATAGAACTTAAGTCTTGTTCTTAGGTAACTGCCAGATAACCAGAGGGCGATAGAGGGGGTGGGGTAAAAAGTTGGTGGGAGGAAGGGAGTCTCCGTACTGTATCTAGTAATAGATATTCTTTCTTATACTGTGCCCATCCATGGTGAGAAATGAGGTGGTTTATTCTAGACTTGGACCACATGGACAGATAGTGTAAATTAAGCTATTCAATAGGTACAATTGTACAACTAGTGCACGTCCCGTTCCGGTACAGGTGGACCGCTAATACCCGGCGACAGGGACAACGGCAGAGCTTAGCATTCCATCTGCGTGACGTCAAACGTTCGTTTCAACCCATAGATTATGTTGGATTTGTTTCGTAATGTCACGACTGCTGTTGGATTGAAATAGATTATGGAGTAGACACAGGTTATGGTTTTTATGTAAAACAAAGTTGTATAATTACTATCTCGTTTAATTAATTATTCAGAGTAGTAACTTAAAAATAGGACCACACGGGACGTACCAGCTTTCAAATAAAAAAAGAATCCTCAAAATCGGGTCACCCAGTCGAAAGCGCTGAGGTAAGAAATATAAAAAAAAATACAGTTGAATTGAGAACATCCTCCTTTTTTGAAGTCGGTTAAAAATGCTGAAGACCTTTTAAGTATAAACTTAAAATGTCTTCAGTCGAAAGTAAACCACTTTCAGTATAGAGTCAAAACAGAAATCGTAAAAAATCAGCTGTTCCATACATTTGGGTCGAATTTGGGTGAAATTTGTTCAGTTTCATTATAATGAAGAATCTTATTTAATAAATTATTAGGATACTCATTAATCAGCGATAAAATTGAAATAGGTAATTCAAAAAAACGTTTACTGCCTTATGGCTTTATTTCCTCAAAATATACGAGAAACAAGATAATTACATTTTTCTTTTACCATAACAAATATAATAAAACTACAAATTAATATCTTTTTGGACAGTCTTCTACGATATGCCGCACGGTTAATTTATCACTGAAAAAAAGGTTACCTATCCAAAGACAAAATCATTCTACTTTAATTATACTATCAAACATCGCTCCACTATAACATAGGCTATAGTATATCCCACGATGTAAGGTATTTCGTCTCAAATTTCTTGTGATTACTTTGAGCACAAATTCTTTCCCATTTCAGTCTACGATCCTAGGAGAAACATTTCTTATTTAACCACTAAAGGAATGAAGGGGACTTCAAAGGATAACATTTTAGAAATACTAGCTGGGAACGGCTAGTCTGGTCTATTAGGGTATGCTAAGTCGTACCCTTTGAAGCGGGGTTGAAATACGTTGATACTGGGTATTTTTATGATTTAGGACTGTACTGACTGGACTGTATTTTGAGTGGTGATCCAAAATAATCAAATTAAAATATGTGATATATTTTAGACAACATCATCCAGAGAGTAAGTACAAAATACTTAGGTCTATGTTAGTATTTAATTTGTAGGCTGAAGAAAGGACAGTCCCCACCACCCGGTGGCGCGCACCCAGCGTAGCAGACGACAGTAATTATAGTCTGTGGTAGCAGTGAAGCTTCGATTTTTGCAGAGCCTTTTTAAGCATGGAAGCCGTCCACTTGATAATGTTCTTCTTTCTACAAAGTTGTCAGTCCACCTTATTTACATAAATATATATTAGTATCTTGGACATTGTCACACAAATTATCTAGTCACATTTACAGTACCAGAAGCTAACTTGTGCTTTTATAATGATAAAGATGTACGATATAGAATTATAGATACAAACATCCATCGGGTACAAATATTCATTATTCATCAAATAATTATTGATCCTTCCGGAATTCAAACCCGACATGATATGATGGTAGGCATTGTAGCGGAATTTATAAATGTTTGCAGATCACGATTATTGACTACCGGAAGGATAACATCAATATGTAATATCTGTTTTGTCTATGTACCTTGTACCTACATATTCGTAATAATAAATTATATTCTATATGTATCTATACTTATCGCCCTCCAGTTACCCGGCAGTTACCTAAGAATCAGTATCCTCTAAGCCTAAGAAGACTTAAGAGGATATGTGAAAAAAATAGGATTCTTCAAAGCGTCATATATCATGCAGTACTAACAGTGGGAGTATGATTTGCGGATATTGTGTAAATTTAACATATAATTGAAGTTTTGATTAGAGCCAAAACACGATTAAGACACATTTTCTCGATAGAAAAAAAAACCAAAGTAGCCTCCGACTTTATCGATAAACGCTTGGAACTGCTAAACGGTGAATAATGGAAACACGAGATTTGATTTAAAAAAACGAGATTGATATTTTACAAATTTTGATTAGAGCAGAATTGAACTTACATAAATAGTACAATCACAATTAAATAAAGTTTTTTTTAAGCTTGTGTATTATTTTTCGACATAGGCCCCTAATTTCTTTTGTTACGCATGCGCTGACATCATCTTTTCAATTTCAATTTTTTGTATGCAGTGTCTGGGCTGTGCCTATGCAGTAAATCAGTAAGTTATTTAAGTACATACCTTATGAAATGTTATACATATAAAATCAATCTAGGCTAGACCTTCGTCAGTCATCATAATCTCGTTAGTGTGCTCGTTACGTTGTCCGGATCATACACCCCGGACCCCGGATAAATCCGGCACTAATTGCCTTTGTTAGCTGGATGCAGAGATCGCGTCATTTTTTCCATCATCCCATTTAATTTCCTGAGACAGAACTGAATCGATGTCAAATCTTTTTTGATTTGGAAGTTATAGGAAATGCATTTTCAATTCGAATTTGATCGATATGGCGACGAATTTTTACCACACTTCCTAGGAAAACTAAAAACTATTCTCTAGGGTGAAATTGATATCATTAGAATCCTTTTAAATCATAAATCATAAACTTTATTGCATCCTTGAGGTATTTACAGATCTTAAAAATAGGTTACAGCCCATCTCAGGGGCATGTTAGGGCACAGCAATTATAGCAACAGTGCATTTTATAATTAGATTAGATGTAATTGAATTTAATTAAATTGGAAATAATGTCAACTTAAAATATAATAGAATAAAATATAGTCAAAAATTAAAACATAGTCAACAATTAAAGCATAGTCATAAATTAAACATAGTCAAAAATTAAATAGTTGTTATGAGTAGACCGAGATATTTTCATGTAAGTTTTGATATGTTGTAGCTAGAAAATAGGGATTTTATAGTTCGTCGTCCAGGTATTCTTGTATTTTATAATACGATTTTTGATATAATATGTCCTTTAGATGTTTTTGGAAAGAGGTGTCTTTATTATCGTTTTTAATATTAGGCGGAAGTTTATTGTGGATTTTTATGGACATACAGTATGGGCCGGACCTATAGAGTTCCATTTTCGAGAAAGGTAATACGAGTCTATCTCTTTGTCTCAAATTGTGTTGGCCGTTATATGTATTTTTAGAATTTTTAAAAAAGTTATTATATTTTCTTACGAATTTGCACACCCCCAATATATATAAGGATGGTAGCGTAAGTATCCTGTGTTTGCTGAAGTGTGGTTTACAGCTCTCCATTTGGTCGATATTCACAAGGATTCTCACGCACCTTTTTTTGTAGGATTAGGAGATCTTCCACGTCCGTACTATTTCCCCATAATAATATCCCATATCGTAGCCATGCGTGTGCATATGCGTAATAAGCCGAAAGCGCGGTCTTCTAAACTAAAAGTCTACCCATCAAACTGAGCAACTTTTACTATAGGAGCAAACCGATCGGAGCAAAAAAAAAATCAGCTATTGCATACATTTGAATCGCGAACTCGCGCGTTGACATTGCAGTTTAGTATCATTAATCATCGTTGCTACATCAATTTCACCCTGTATATTTAACTGAATTATGAACTATATTAAGATTTTAATTATTAGCAACTGGCAAAAGAAGCAGCACAGGCTTAGTATGTTATTTTAAGAGTCAATACCTTCTAAATTTTTTTTGTGGATGTTGATAGTAGTTACTAACTTAATTTTTTTATATTTTTCTCTTAACTGTACAGAAGTGCAGATAAGGATATCAAGGTAAACTAATCTACTTTTATAACTGCTTGCCAAGTTTCTGGTGCAGTTTCAGCGAAGCTCTCTTTTATCATCTTTAGGATTTTCGGACGAAATGACGTGTAGAAGGGTGATAAACATTCCAAAAGAAATCCGTTTGTCTCTTTGTATGACATCCATAGCAAGAAAAACACGGTACCAAATATTATAATTCAGTAAAGCCAACTCCAGCCTAGCTAGCATGCCACCCACGACAAAGCGTTTAAACGAGAAAAACGTCATGCGCGCTCTTTCTGGCCTACGTAAAATAATAAAGAAAATGACACATGTCTCTAATGCCACCTTAGTATGTTTAAAGTGGTTTCAGTCCATACAAAAGTTTGACGCACAATACGCGTAGACGGAATTAATAAAAGTAATATTTTATATATGGAAAAATAGTTTAGAAAATCTAGTTGCCGCGTCATAAATAACATTTGCAATTTATAATATACTTACGAAGGTATAAAGCTTTTAAAATTTTGTATGAAAAATTTCAAAGCTTTATATCTTCGTAATTATTTTATAAATTGCAAATGTTATTTGTGATGCGGCATCTAGATTTTCTAAACATTTTTTCCATATATACAAAGTTACTTATATTAATACCGCCTACGCGTATTGTTCAACCACCTTAACTTGTGCTCTGCTGTGATGCATTGCCGCTGACATCTTAGTCCTTTCAAATGTCCTCAGTCCTCTACCGAGAGGTCCTCAGTTTAAGCAGTAATGTCAAACAATCAAGCACACTTTTGCCGTCCAGTTGACAGCGCGCTGATGCGAAGTCCTTCTATCTACTACCTGTCAAGTGAACAATAATGCCAAGAACTTCACAATTCCAGGGAAATTTAAAGTAGATCTTACAATTATAACAATAAGGTATCAAACATTAACAATACCTTCGCTATCATGAGGCAAATTATCAACTTTACTACCCAGCAATAAGGGGAAAATTTACAACAGCTTTTGCAGTAAAGTATTCATCAAGCGTAATTAGCAAAAGGAAGCAAAATATATTATTTAGCGCCCACTTGGCCCACTTTCCACGGATCTTTTGTTAATTCTTCCAACATAGACTTTTGATGTTGAAATTTTCATCGATTTTGAATAAGAACAAAGGATCGGACAAACAATTGGGGGAAACTTAAACGATGAACTTTGTCACAGAGAATGGAAAGGTGAATATTTGCAAAGGCTACATTTAGCCGGCTTTCGGCAAGATGGTTTTGTGCCTTAGACTCTTAGAACAGGAGTAAAAACTAAAATACAGAATAAGGGCTTCAAAAATTACAGTTTCAGACAAGGGCGTAGCCAGGATTATATGTATACAGGGTGAAATTGATATCAGTAGCATCCTTTTAAACAAAGAGCCTACCCATCAAACTCAACAACTTTTACTATTGGAGCAAAACGATCGAGCAAAAAAAAAAAAACTGTCCCATACTAAACTCTACTCATACGTATGCAACAGCAGATTTTTTTTTTTTGCGCCGATCGGTTTGCTCCCATAGTAAAAGTTGTTCAGTTTCATGGGTAGACTCTTAGTTTAAAAGGATGCTAATGATAATGATATCAATTTCACCTTGTATACATAAGTTCATATGTAAACGATACTAAACGAAATGGATTACTTAATCTGTCAAGTCAGTTTTTGTACAGCTTCATCTCGTTTATGCATACATACATACAGATATGCGAGTTAAGGCCGGATTCGAACAAAGTTTAATTTATAGAAGAGTAACTATACAAGGAACCATTTTACTCTTGTTATTTACTCCGAAATAACTCCATTATTGCTCTACTACTCAACCCATACTAAAGGAACGAATGTATTATATAATCCACCTAAAGAAAGAGATCGTTGTATCTGTACTACACTTATTGCAATGTGAGGTTATACAGTTTTAATTTGTAAGGTTTCTTTTTTTTTTTTTTTTTTAATTATGTGACATTGACATTTCATTGGTCTTGGTATAAGGTTTACACCGTCAAAATTGGCCCTGTAAAGTTTACTCTCAACTTATTCATAGATTAGGGTTGGTAAAACGCAAAATCAGTTACTCTAGAGGAACCGGCGACTTAATCTAAGAATAAAATTCACTCCTGTTTGGTCGAATCGGGCCTAAGACGTCTTTCCGGACTGTTCACAGTTTGTCACAAATTATAAATAAAATACATTTGAACTGCAGTTGATATTAACTAAATTTTGTCACACGTTAATACTATAAAACGCAAAAGCCGAATATGTTAAACGGAACACATACGTAGATTTTGTTTGTGCCCGCAAAATTTCGCTAATTAGAGAGTTTGCCTTATTTTATGTGCCACGAACTTTGCGACTTATTTGCTCTTGAAAAAGTTGAAGGTGGAAAGTTGTATAATTATATGGGAGTTTTTGAGTACTGTCATGTTGAAAATGCTAGGTAGAAGTACCACTTATTTATTAATTTGAATAAGCAATTATTTTGAGACTGTCGTGTCGCAAATAAACGCAAAACACGCATAGGTAACCATTTGTATAAAAATCAGTCCATAATCAGTCACAGATACAGCAATCTTTATACGCTATGTTTGTATATATGTATAAAAGATATATAGATATAGATATGGATATGTATATATAGATATGTATAAAAGATATGTGTTGTAGAGTTTCTGGCCGCATCTTCTCTCAACGAAACACCTTCCGACGCGGTGGTAGACTCAAAAAATGACGTCAAAAAGCTATCTATATGATATTATTTTGAATAAAAAATTTTTGAATTTTTTTTTTGAATTTTTAATTTTTTGGAAAGTTTATTATTATTAATGCATGCAGGGTTCAACTTTATATTGATATTACGATGGTGGTGGTGCTGTGAAAAGATCTCGTATGAAGGTGATCACACTTTGTCTTTTCAATACTTGGTCACCTCTATTCCTCGAGGGGAAGCCTCTATTAGGTCCTGGAGGGAGCAAGATATAGGGCACAAGCTACACTGCGATATACAGGGTGAAATTGATATCATTAGCATCCTTTTAAACTAAGAGTCTACCCATCAAACGAACAACTTTTACTATGGGAGCAAACCGATCGGAGCAAATAAAAAATCAGCTGTTCCATACTAAACTGCCATCTCGACGCGCGAGTTCGCGACTCAAATGTAAGCAACAGCAGTTTTTTTTGCTCCGATCGGTTTGCTCCCATAGTAAAAGTTGTTCAGTTGGATGGGTAGACTCTTAGTTTAAAAGGATGCCAATGATATCAATTTCACCCTGTATAGGATCCTACTTAATATGCTGACACTTTTTAAGGGGCTGATCAAACCATTAAACTGAACAACTTTCTCTATGGCACCATCTATAATGTCGCGAAAAAAAATCAGCTGTTCCATACAAAACTGCAAACCTACTTGAGCCACATATATGGGACTGTTTTTTTTCGCGATTTCGATGTTGGTCCCATAGAGAAAGTAGTTCAGTTTAATGGTCTGATCATCCCCGTAAAAAGTGTCAGCATATTAAGGAGGACCCTGTATGTTGAGTGGTTTGACCGCATCTACACTCCACAGGCGCATCAGCAGGCAATATGTCCCATCTTTGCAGATTATCCTTGGATCGCCCAACTCCCAATCTCTAAAGTCCAAAAACAATGCAAACAGCGTTTTGCGATATTCTAAAATAGTTAAAAATAAAACTCAAAAATGTGTTTTCAAAGTCTATAATTGAAAAGTATAAGCATACCTAATCTACAAGCTAAAACTAGTTTCATCGATTAACCCTCGACCGCTGTTTACCTGATATTACAAACCGACTCCTATCTAATGTCAAAGACAATCCTTAGTGCAGATCGATTTTCTCAAAGCTTTCGAAAATGACCCTTATTCCTAAGGATCATGGTTCAGATGTGAGAACTATTTTGATTCCTTTTGATCCTTATTCGTACTCGGAAATTCTCACATATTTGCAGACTATTCATGGAGATGAGACACGACGTTTTAGGTTCATTTTATGGTCGTAGAATTAGCGGATTTAGATAAAACAATTTTGATATAGTTGAACGAAGGAATACAATATAAAATAAACAAAAGGCAAATATCATTAAAATTTTTTTTTGGTCTATACGACTAGATACCGCAAACGTACTAATAAAATACGGCAAAAAATTGTATGCCTTGTGAGGCGTAGTATTTCCCGTCTCCTAGCAACGAGTGTTGCCAACCGCATGATTTCGGAAATCGTACAGAATAGGGTACACACGTCTTTTGAAAGCTTGAAATCGTCGATCAAATCGAGTTCATTATACAATCCGTATTGTCCGTTACTTTATCCGTATTTATATATTATAATGACTGTTGTCGTATTTCTTATTCGACAACGAAGGTCCAGTGGTGTCAACAAAAACACTTTCCTGTAGGCCTCGCATGCTACCCCCGAGAAAACGATAAAAATCGAGATGTGCCTGCACCTTTATTATATTACGTATGTCAGAAAGAGCGCGCTTGTCATTTTTCTCGTCTAAACGCGGTGTCGTGGGTGGCATGCTAGCCGTGCTGATATCCAAAATATTTGTTTAACCGTACAACGTCAAGCACTTTTGCTACATAAACTAGACATTGACCAAATCATCAAAACCAAGATGGCAGCCATATTTTTTAAAAATATAATAGAATTGAATAGAATACAATACTTATATTTTGTCATACCTTCATAGAGAGCACATTTTATAAACATAATGATACCATAGACTCCAAGTACGGATAAATTTTTATCCTCCTTGAGTACAACATCAAATAGTGTCACGACCCCCTTTAATTTTTAGCTTTCTGATATTTTTATTATTTATTAGCAAATCTATAATAGCGTTATTATGGATTTGCTAACAAATTCTGTGATAATTTCAAGTGTCTAGCTATTATAGTTCACAAGTTACAGCACTAAATAGGTAGGACAAACGGACGGACGGACAGCGTAGGCTTATGAATAGGGTCCCGTTATGACCATTTAGGTACGGAACCCTAATAAAAAAGTAACTTAACTACTGGGCTGTATATAAAAAAATTTCATATAATTCGGGTAAAAGTTTAGAAGTTTGCAACATTATTTTTTGAAGCTCGAATTTTAGTTGCCGCATTTTAGGAGCCCTTGTTCTTAAAAAGGGCGAAATCTAGTCGCATAGACCAAAAAAAAATCTTTGTACGCAACCATTGTTACAATGACAGTTATTTTGCATTTTTTTCACTGTATTATTTATATAAAGCTTTTAAAATTTTGTATGAAAAATATCAAAGCTTTATATCTTCGTAATTATTTTATAAATTGCAAATGTTATTTGTGATGCGGCATCTAGATTTTCTAAACTATTTTTCCATATATACAAAGTTACTTATATTAATACCGTCTACGCGTATTGTGCGTCAATGTTTTGTATAAAATTGACCCCTCTGCAACCACCTTAAAGTCGCTGTCCTAAAGGTAAACCACATTATGACCATATTTTTTCAAACATTCCGGAAGAAATTTAGAGCTTTATTCCTGCGGTCATTAATTTATGGTTGACATAATAATTATACAATGTTAACCCTCGGTTGGTCGCGTGGGGTCTTTAAAAGCCTAGATGTTTTTAATTTGCAAATTTCCTACTTTAAAAACTGGCATAGCAACGCGAAACGTTAGGTAGCTTCCTAAGTTTGACTATAGTTGGCGTAGATCGCTGCTAACTTCAGTGTGCGCGCCGACGCCGTGAGCAGTGTTGCCAACTTAGTGGATTTTCCACTAAAACTGGTGG
The DNA here is from genome assembly GCA_927399405.1 of Agonopterix arenella. Taxonomy (NCBI): domain Eukaryota; kingdom Metazoa; phylum Arthropoda; class Insecta; order Lepidoptera; family Depressariidae; genus Agonopterix; species Agonopterix arenella. The sequence goes on along the minus strand of OV656708.1, from coordinate 14,083,482 downwards.
TTTGGACCCCCCTTTTAGCGGAGAAATTTTGCGTTTAGTGGCTGGTGGTTTTTTCTAGTGGTAAAATTTAGTTTCAAGAGAGCTATTTTTGAAGTAAAACTTCTTTAGGCGCGACTCGGGAGTACCTAATTCCGATTTTTTTTTCTGACGGACGTAACGCTCAGTTTCCGCTATTCAAAAATACAAAACGTCAAAGAAGTTTTGAAGTAAAACTTCTTTAGGCGCGACTAGGGAGTAAAGGGCCCTTTAGACGGGCAATCGATTGTAATCTTCCTGCCATGGCCGATTCGCGCGGCACCAAAATTGCTCGTCTAAAGTCCGATTGTACGATCGCAAATCCGGTCTCAGCCAATATTAGTGGAAAACTTAGTGATTATGAGAGTGGGCCACTTTCTGTTAGTGGTTTTCTGGTGGTTTCAGGAGTTGAATATGGTGGAGAGCTAATTTAACTGTTGGCAACACTGGCCGTGAGATATAGACGTATTTTTGGCGCGCGGGCTCTCAAAGACCCCACGTGACCAACTGCGTAAGTATAATAATAATTGAATTCTTATTTTTTATTATTTTGTAGCGCATGGTTTATTGTTTATTTTTATTTTGTTTTAGCTTATTTTGTGATTATAATGGATGCTAGACAGCAAGCTCGTATATTGAACTGGTTAGAAGAGCGGTGAGGATGATGGAGATGAAAATAATGTATACCTTATGTATGTATGTATACCGTATATATAAAGGAAGTGGTTTCGTACCCATGAAGAAGCGGTGTGTACACTGTCCCAGGAGAATATACAGAAAATTTAAATCTTTCTGTCACTTTTGTAAGGGTAATATATGCCAACTTCATTCTAAGTCAGTTGGTACTGACTGACTGTCTTCAAATGGAAATTTAGTCCAATTTGAATTGTTTAGAGTTTATATTTTTTTTCAGTGGCTATGTCCAAATTTTATGTTACTTTCTTGAATGATCTCCTATAATACCAAAAATAAAAGAAAGAGAAGATTAATGTTTAAGTTTGAATTTTTATTTTATTTTGTTTACTAGGATGTGTTGAAGACTGAAATTTAAGGTCCTATTTGGTAGTTTTAAGTTTTGAGGGATAACAAATAAATATTTCTTTAAAAAAAATAGTTTTTTTCATTTATCTAAAATAGGTGAATAATAATATGATAAAATAAATTAAAAAATTATAAATATTGGGTGTTTTGTATGCTTTTAAATTTGGGGTTTTTAAAAACCCCACGCGACCAACTACGTTATTATCAATGCGCGACCAACCGAGGGTTAATCAACCGCTCTCCGCTCTCCCCAAGTTGTAAGCCTTATCTCCAGAGGCACTGTTTTAGCTAATGAGAAGCATTCACCTGCCAGCGACGAGTTGTAGTGTGGACGACATCTACTATTACATCGACTACAATAGAATGATATCTATCCTTAGCTGACCTGAAATATAATACGGTAACGCGTACACCCAGGAGATATAGCCCAGTCATTTTACAGAGTTTTGTAAGGCGGGGTAGGTAATAATTATTAATTGGACTTTTAAACTGTAACCGCACCACTTAAGTGACAAAAAGACTCTATCTTAAAACGTATTAAAATAAAAATCGCTACGCAACATAGAAATCAAAATTGTGTTTCCCAGAATGCTTTTTAATTAATAATATTAATACCAATACACTCATTTCACTTAGATTTAACAAAATAAATTATTTTTTAGCAATAAAATAGGCATCGAAATTTAAAAAATGAGGTATTTATTAGAAAATGCTTTTCCAAAATTTTTCAAAACCTTCTAAGTAGTCAAAAATATTTACACCATGTTTAAAGTATATTATAATGGTAAAGCCTTAAATATGTGAAAAAAAATTCAAATCAGGTTTTTTAGAACGAGATAATAGCTAAATCTTAAAATTGGAACTGTTACTGACGTGATTTTTTTGCAATTTTGGTACATTTCTAGGCTTAAATTGGCTCTTCAATATTATACCGAAAAAAAATATAAATTTTTAATTAGTCCCGGCTCAAACCGTAAAATGACTAGGCTATTAGTTATGAGTTCCGTGACTGACTGACAGACTGACTGACAGACAACGCACAGCCTACACCACTGAAGATAGAAACATTAAAAAACAAAAAAGGATTTTTCGGAAATTGACCCCTAAAGGGGTAATCCACGCGGGCGAAGTCGCGGATCAGAAGCTCGTCTTTTCATCTAAACTATTATAAAACTGTAGCAGAAAGTTTGTCTGTACATTGAAGATATTAACAAAAAAAAAGTTAGGATATGGTTTTTAGGCGTCCCTGATTCCATATCACCATTTTTTTTATTTTTGTTTGTTTGTGTGTTTGTTTGTTTGAACGAGTATCACGCAAAAACTAATAAACCGATTTTGATGGAACTTTTTTTGTTTGATAGCTAATGATCTGACTTAAAATCTGGTTTATAATTTGTGCGGACAAAGTTTCGGGTTAACGCTCCGCACCGCGTTTCGCTGTCAGCGCGACGCTGAAAGCGCTGTGTGGCAAAGGCTTCGAGAATAAAATATAATTATTTAGAAATTTTCCAGAAAGTTAACGAAAGTCTCACAGGCTTGAAAATACAATGAATTGGGAAAAGGGCATCTCCACAGAATTGACTAGTCAACCGCAAACGTACGAGATCGTAGACACCGCTAATGAGTCTCATTGTAATTCATAGACAATCCAGTCGGATAATTAATTCCCTGTTTATCCGGTCGGGTTCGTTACTACGGTATATAAAGTGCTGAGCGACTGCTTTAACACGAACTATTATATTAATTACGAGCGTTAACCCGCGACTTCTTCCGCACAAATTATATACCAGATTTTAAGTCAGATCATAAGCTATCAAACAAAAAAAGTTTCATCAAAATCGGTTCAGTAGTTTTTGCGTGATACTCGTTCAAACAAACAAACAAACAAACACACAAACAAACAGACAGACTAAAAATCCAAAAATTGGTGAAATGGAATCAGGGACACCTAAAAACCATATCGTAACTTTTTTTTTGTTAATATCTTCAATGTACAAACAAACTTCCTGTTACAGTTTTATAATAGTATAGATTAAGAGAATAGACCTTGCAGTGAGGTTATACAAACGAAGTTTGATGATATTTTCAATAACTACTACTTTTTTTTTAACAATCTCGAAACCAATATTTACATTTTGTCAAAAATATACTTATAGTCGCTAGCTCATCATCACCATCTCAGCCGATGGACGTCCACTGCTGGACATATGCCTCCCCCAAGGATCACCATAACGACTGGTTCTGCGCTGCCCTCATCCAACGGGTTCCCACCACCTTCACCAGGTCGTCGGTCCACCGTGTGGGGGCCCCACGTGGGTGGGCCACCCACGCTGCGCTTTCCGGTACGCGGTCGCCACTCGACAACTTTTCTGCTCCATCGGTTCTGCGAGCAATGTGCCCTGCCCACTGTGACTTTAGTTTAGCAATTCTGTCTCTGGTTCTTCTACGGATCTCATCATTTCTGATTCGATCTCGCAGGGAAACCACGAGCATAAAAGAGTTAGAGCGATAAAGACGCCTTAATACACGCCTAGAAATTGAAGTATGCAGAAGTATTCAAGGTAATTAAATAAATCGATCTATTAGATAACAGGGGAGAGCAGGAGGGGGGGGGGGGGGGAGGGGAGAGTAATGTGACCCATTAGAGCCGTCGTTTTGTACGCGCGCGTACAGTTGCATAGTTAATGAGAGCTGTACTGTTGTTTCATCAACAGTTGGAACGTTATTGTCTTTAGCATGAATTGTTTTAGTTTTATGTTTGTTTATAATTTTATTATCTATCTATCTATACTAGTACAAAACTGTAAATAAAAAAAAAGAAGTTTGTTTGTTTGATCGAGCGTCACGCGAAAACTACTGAACCAATTTTGATGAAACTTTGTTTGATAGCTTATGATCTGAATTAACTAATAAGGTAGTAAGGAGGAGGAGGTAATTATTCTGGTATATAATTTGTGCGGACGAAGTCACGGGTTAACACTAGTTTTGTATAAAAACGTTTTGATATTGCTAGATTACTTAGAGATATTGGCAGAATATCCTAACCTACGATGCTCAAACGTGGTCATTTACGAAATCTCAAATATCCAAACTCCAGGTTTGCTAAAGAGCAATGGAGCGCAGCATATTAGGTGTCAGAAGGATTGACCGTATCAGAAACATAAGACCCGCATAGCCGATACAGGTGTTAAGGCCGCCAAACTGAAATGGGACTGGGCCGGACATGTTTGTCGCATGTCGTTCCACAGCCATTGTATTATAATTGATTATTTAACTATAATATTGCTATTGCATGGTTCAACACTTTTTCCAGAAAACGTTTTGTTTTAAACACGGAAAAAAATGTCGAATACCTACACAACTATTTATTTTAATAGACTTTAATAGAAAATATTTTGTTATTATTAGAATTTAGTTAAATCTACCAGAATTAAAAAATATATATATACGGTCGAATTGAGAAACCTCCTCCTTTTTTGAAGTCGGTTAAAAATAAAACTCTATTCTGGTCATACGCTCAGTTGCAGAAACGCTCATTAAAGTTAATCCTCCATTAAATCTCTTGCTGTCACTTTTTGTCTTGTTGACATAGTAAAAGCTAGCAAGAGATTTAATGGAGGATTAACTCTAATGAGCGTTTCTGCAACTGAGTGTAAGTCTATTATTTCCTAAAACTCTACCAAAATAAAATGGTTGTCACATAAAATATATCGATATATTTCAGCGAGAAAGTAGTAGGTATTATTATTATTTATTATTTGGGGGTATTCTGGGCCTTGACAGGCTTATCAAGCCTGTACCACGTAGACCATCGCTGGTCCTTTGTGAACGCCCTTTTTAAAGTTCTCTACCAATCCCCACTGCGGCCAAAAAACGCAGTAGATTTTTGATAGGGATAGTTTGTATCTCATCTGGTGTCAGAACCTGCCTACCTTGATGAGTACTACGTTTGTACATCAGGGGGCCACAGTCACATAAGGAGGTGTAGAGGAGTTTCCATCTCCTCCTTGCAGAATCTGCAGCCGGTGGTATCACTTAAATTCAGTGTGTACATGTGTTTATTTAATTTGCAGTGGCCTATGAGTGACCTTACTATTGTACAAATTTGATCCTTGCTGAGGGCAAGGAGACCGTTCGCAAGTTTGCGATTGTAGCCTTTGATAAGTGCTTTGGAGTGGCCCATGCCTGGGGTGTTGCACCAAAGCTTTAGGTAGTAGGTAGGTACGTAATTAAGAGCTACATTACAGATTATTTAATAGTTACGCTACATTCCTAAATTTTTGCACAGTTAGACTACAAAATTTGCATTTGTATTTTATTAATGAAAAAAATATATGAATAATGTATATAAGGTCTAACAAAATCAGGTGAAACTATTTTAAGGGGATGATCAGACCATCAAACTGAACAACTTTTTCTATGGGACCAATATTGAAATTGCAAAAAAAAAATCTGCTGTCCCATACGTTTAGATCGAGTAGGTTTGTATGGAACAGCTGATTTTTTTTTCGCGATTTCGATATTGGTCCCATAAAGAAAGTTGTTCATTTTTATGGTCTGATCATCCCCTTAAAATAGTTTCACCTAATTTTGTTAGGAGTCTCAGGACTACCTATTATTGAAAATTAGCATACTCACGTGACTTTCATGAAAAGTGTGTGTGTAAATAAACTTTTTTTTTCTATTTTTTATTGCAGTATTATGGAGATGGGGTACGCCTGTTTTACTATGAACGCATCAAATAATTAGGGATGATGACAATTTTTTTTATTTCTTTTTAAAAAAAATGTTTGATATCTTAAGCACTAAGGGTGAAATCCTTTTTTTTATATATTTAAAAATAACCGAAATATAATTGTTTGAAATTGACGGTTAGAGCGAGAGGCAAATATAAAAGAAGTGACGTCATAACCTCGTAATACAATTAATAAAAAAGTTACATACAAACATCTGTTTAAAAAGTAAATAATTTATTCATAAAAGCATTTAGATTAATCAAACAAAAAAGCGGTCAGCACAAGCGTCGTCAAATATAAAGATACAAAAAAAAAACAGACATAAATCAGCAACATGCTTCGTCAAAACAATGAAATACAAACTCAGTCAAATAACCCGCCCCTTGTCGATCCCGGCGCAAAGGAGCCCATAATGCTATCATCATGCTCTCTAAGACCTTTTTTGCATGAAAAAGATAGAAAACGATAAAAAAAAAGTATATCAATCACTTATTACATTCGATTGCAATTTAGTTTTAACATTATGTTACTAAATTTTGCCTTTTTTTTAAATTAGATAAGATATGAATTTCCTGGATCAGTCATCATCCCTATTGTGGCAGTGAAGTGGCCTATATTTCAAATTGGCTGGCTATACATTATTACGAGGTCACCCTCTAAAATAAGGATAACTCGGTTCAATTTGTACACAAAATGAAGGCGCAACTTTTCAACTTGCCAGCCCTACAAAGGATGGAATGATGACGTCAGCCGAAAAGTAATTTCGGGCATGACTTGCGACGTCACTTGTTTCGTGAAGTCACCGCATCGAGGTGATGGTAATTAACTATTTTGTTGTTCTGACCTTCGAGGCTTTGACTTTAAATGGGTCATGGAATGTCTAGGAAGAAAATAATGTAATATCAGTATTTTTAAGAAAATACTTCAAAAAGGGGGTTCTCAATTCAATCCGCATTTCTTGGCGACATTTTTTCGATTCAGATATTAAAAAAAAAAAAGCCACCGAATTAGTCTCATTTAAATTTAAAGAACAACCGTCGAATCCAACTCGGTTGGGCAGCGTTCGGGAAGCTACGTAGTATCTTCACGTCCCAAATACCGCAGTGTCTTAAAACGAAAGTCTTCGATCAGTGTGTGTTGCCAGTGATGACATATGGAACAGAGACGTGGTCGTTCACTCAAGGCCCCATAAAAAGGCTGAAAGTCACCCAAAGAGCAATGGAGAGGGCTATGCTCGGAGTTTCCCTGCGAGATCGAATCAGAAATGAAGAGATCCGCAGAAGAACCAGAGTAACTGACATAGCCCAAAGAGTTGCTAAATTGAAGTTATGTCTGGCTATGGCAGAATAACAGAGGCAGCTGATTTATTCAACTGTCGCTGAGCCGTAGACCTTTTTGTCTTATGTAGTTTTATATTAATTGTTATTCTAGTGGTACTTCCCTCGGAGTATATGTACACAACCAAACTTGTTTAAAAACCAAACAACAGAAAACAACACTTTTATTTTTAATGTCCTTTTGTCTCGTATTACCAATACCTACTTCTGTTTGTGTACAAATGTAAAAGACAAATAAACGATATTTAATTTAATTTAATTTAATTTAATTTATTTTTGACAAAATGTAAATATTGGTTTTGAGATTGTTAAAAAAAAAGTAGTAGGTAATGAAAATATCATCAAACTTCGTTTGTATAAGCTCACTGCAAGGTCTATTCTCTTAATCTATACTATTATAAAACTGTAACAGGAAGTTTGTCTGTACATTGAAGATATTAACAAAAAAAATGGACGTCCATCGGCTGAGTTGATGATGATGATGATGAAATTTAAAGAAATGTCTGCCTCAAAGAAATGATGACAACGGATCACCGGCGTTTACTTTAATCGTTTATGTTGATATTTTTGAAAATCATTTTATCATCAGTCTATATCATCGTCAACTGCTGAACATAGGCCTCTCCCAAGGCGCGCCACAAAACTCTGTCCACGGCCCTCCTCATCCTACGAATATCATTTATTATGTTTAAAATAGACTAACAGATAGGTACTGGCTCCATGGTGAAAGTTGTTCAGTGTGATGGTCTGAAATACCCTTTTAAATATGACCACACCTTTCTGTGACATCCTATATCATCACTACATAGTATCGTAGTATAGTAAAACAAAGTCGCTTCCCGCTGTCTGTTTTTAAAAATCGCCTACCTCAACCGGGAATCAAACCCGCCAAATGTGATAGTAAAATTACATGTATTTTATAATAGCGTTTGAAAGGGCTACTCATAAGCATTATTTTTCCTAAATAACCTAGCTTATTAAATGAAACTAAGATCATAAAATTTTACATTTTATTTAAAATTTTGTTCAGAGAAATTTCCTCTGACTTGGCCATGCTTCCAACAATTAGCATTATCATTTCCGACCCACTTGAGATACGAGATTTCCGTGGTATACGTACATGATAATAATAAAGCGATACATAAAGTTTAGTAGGTACTTGTATGCATTTCTTCATGAGCTCACAATTACCTTGCAACTGGCTGATATTAGTAAAAATAAATAATTCGAAAATGGAACACGTAAATTTTGCAAAAATAAGTAAATCGACAGGGAGAGAAATTATTAAAAGAGTGAGAATTTGTATACAACAGAACGGATCACATTTTGAGCATTTGATAAATTAATTTTTTTTTAAATAAAATGTAAAATTTTATGATCTTAGTTTCATTTAATAAGCTAGGTTATTTAGGAAAAAATAATGATTATGAGTAGCCCTTTCAAACGCTATTATAAAAAACATGTAATTTTACTATCACATTTGGCGGGTTTGATTCCCGGTTGAGGTAGGCGTTTTTAAAAAATCTGTGAATGCAGTTCTACTTATTATTAAAAATTAAACGATGTCTTCTTTCAGTAAAATATCCTATCTTTAATATTTAAGGTACTTTCCCTCCGTGTGGCGTGGCCGTGGTACGCCCTGTATATATCAGCATTGCACCCGTGCAAAGCCGGGGCGGGTCGCTAGTTAAAAATTATTTCTAAACATTTTTCTGAGCTCTGTTTACTGTATACTTACAAAGGTAAACGTCAGACAGTCGGTAATGTCGGTTCTGTAAGGCATAACTCGCGAAAACAGCACAACGGATTTTGAAGTGGTTTTATTGTTACCTTGAGAATAGCTTGAGGTGAATAAAGAATGGAACAAAATCTAGCTTTAAAATATATTTCAAAGGTTTTTCTCATCTGCCCATCGTTTCATTTGTACTGAATCATTTTCTACCTTCCTTACGTATGAGTAAAATGCAAAAAAATTGTGTTGAAAACAATTTCATACAGATAGCTTTTTGCCGTCATTTTGTTGACTCTACCATCGATCAGAAAGGAGTTTTGTTGTAGAAAAGATGCGGCCGCAGTGCCTAACATGTATTCAATTGTTATTTTTATTGATAAAGTCTTAAACTAATTTCTTAAATAATGGTATTTTGCAGTTAAAAACGAAACTAAGCCCTTGTAACTCTACTTTTGACTGTAATTAGTGTGTGATGACTAACTTCACGTAACAACTGTGGATCTCCCGCTCTAGATTAGTTACAAATATTTAGTAAAAGTTAAATAAATTAAACAAAAATGTCGTATTCAATGCGACAGTTAGTGAGCCACTTTTAATAGATAGTGATCTCATTCTTCGTCTTCTTGTAATGCCATCTCCTACCGAATCTCCTGTCATTTGGGCTATTCAGATCCTAGAGACTTCTGCCCTGAAACGTGAGGTTGCGTTTATATGGAACCATGGATCACCATTACACAGGTTCTTAAGCCAGGAAGTCGTCTTCCCAAAATTTTCCCCTTCTGAATAATCTTCTTCTGGAGAAGTTGATATTTTTCCCTTCTCATAATGTGACCGAGGCCTTTTAGAGTTTTTATGGTTCTAAGGAATTCTTCTCGTTGCTGATTATGTCTGTCCATGATATAATATTAGTGATGTAGATTTCTTCAAGGAATTTTCATTCTTTTTTGTTGACCACTCATAACACTAAAACATTGAAGTCCAGTGATAATCTGTCTTAGAACAACTAATAGACCGCCATGGCAACGACAGTGGCGCCCGCGACTTCGTACGCGCATACTATTGAATTGACTTTAAATCCTCACAACTTTTAATTAAATGAACCAGTTAAGATAAAATAAAGCCTAAATGTTAACCAAAAGGAAGTCCTATGCTAAGTGAAAATTCCATCTAAATCAGTTCAGAAGTTTTTAAGTGATGCGTGCATAAACAAACAGACAAATAGATAAACAGACACATTTCTAATTTTTTCATTGATTATAGGACTATTATGTATTATACTGTACTAACATAGTTTTTAAGTATATACTAACAATCTATGAACTGTGTCTGAAATAAAATTATTTTGATTTGATTTTTTTTATTTTGTTTATGGTCTCAAAGCATTCTGTCACGTATCCTAAACGCCCACAATAAATAATTTTGCAAATATCTTCAATGTACATTCATGCAAAGTTTACAATTTTGTTCTATCTATAACGTCACGCCTCTTTCCCAGTGGGGTAGGCAGAGACCAGGGCGCGCCACTTACTACGATCCTTACATACTTCTTTTACCTCATGCACATCCTTACATCTCTTCATACATGCCCGTCGGTTTCGAGTACTCCGCACCTCCCCTTTTTGTAGGACGCAACTGATTTGATCAGCATACGTCCTACGAGGGCGCCCTCTGCCGACGCTTTCACTCACATTAGCAACATATATCTCTTTCGTACATCTGCTATCACTCATCCTCTCCACATGACCAAACCAACGAAGCATGCCTTTCTCTATTCTTGTCACTACATCTTCTTTTAATTTACATCTATCTCTTATTACACTATCTCTTATTACACAATTTTGTTATCTATACTATTATAAAACTGTAACAGGAAGTTTGTCTGTACATTGACGAAATTAACAAAAAAAAAATTACGATATGGTTTTTTATGTGTCCCTGATTCCATTTCACCAATTTTTTGATTTTTTGTCTGTCTGTTTGTTTGTGTGTTTGTTTGGGTGTTTGTTTGGGTGTTTGTTTGGGTGTTTGTTTGGGTGTTTGTTTGTTTGAACGAGTATCACGTAAAAACTACTGAGCCGATTTTGATGAAACTTTTTTGTTTGATAGCTTATGATCTGACTTAAAATCTGGTATATAATTTGTGCGGACGAAGTCGCGGGTTAACGCTCGTAATGTATATAGTTAGATTTATAGATGTTTCCCAAAAGGCCTACTTATTTAAGTTTGTAGAAAATTTGCCTTTGCTATTAGCGTGATTGAATCCGTCTAGGTATTCCCTGTTCACTAATATTAATGGAATTTGGATTATCTCAGCTTATGCCATATACAGCAAGCTAGGGAGTAAGCTAAGTTAACGTTATCGAGATAATTACTTTTGCTAATTGAAAACAATCGAAGTTGCCGTACTAGTCTAGGAAAAATACGGTTTGAGATTGCATTAAATACACTTTCGTAAATTGTGTTTGAACTAATATTGCTGTTAGTTTATAACACTTTTGTCGAGATTTGGTGGTTATCTAGGTCGAGGACCTTGTGAAATACCTTAAAATCGATATAAATGTACAAAGGGCAAGCTTATTTCTAAAGATATTTCTTCTAACATACCAGCAAAAGAGACAGTGAATTATCACAAGGCAAATTTATTGTTTACAAACAAACAGTAAATAATTAAGTTTTGGGGTTATAATTTTTTAATACTCACAAAATATTAAATATATCCTCAAATTTACGATATTAACTGGGGATTATTATTGTTATAAATAAAACGTATTGAACGAAGCCGTCCTGTACAAAATCACCAGGCTTCCATTTTTTGTTCATACCTAAATTTAACGTAATACACAATACAAAATCGGAAATTATTGAGAATTTATGTTTTTCAGTTATGTATCTACTAATATTTCAAACTATCACCTAAAGTGCAATTAATCCAACCAGCTCCATACAAAAATTCGTAGATTTCCCCGACTATACCTATATCGTTGTGTCTCGGAAATTTCGTTCCGTTATAAATTCTGCGAGAATAGGTGGATGGGTTTCCTCACGAAAATTCGAAGGTGCGAAATATGCACGCTCAAAAAATCGTAGGCTCGAAATATGCCCGCTCGAAAATTCGTAGGCTCAAAACTGATATGAACGTCACAAAAGGACATACAAACCTACTACACGTTCCATATATATTTTTATTCGAAATCTGAATACTAACAAAAAATTTTGCTATGTTCTGTTAAAAATTGTCCGTCTAAGGATTTATTAAAGCTTTAGATGTAAATTTTAGTACTTCAATAATGTATGACAAGGCCGATTTTTCAAACTTATTCAGGGTGAAATTGATATCATTAGCATCCTTTTCAACTAAAAGTCTACCCATCAGAACAACTTTTACTATGGAAGCAAACCGATCGGAGCAAAAGAAAAATCAGCTGTTGCATACATTTGAGTCGCGAACTTGCGCGTCGTGCAATGCACTAAAATGCAATGTCGGCGTCGAGTGCTATGGAACAGCAGATTTTTTATTTGCTCCGATCGGTTTGCTCCCATAGTAAAAGTTGTTCAGTTTGATGGGTAGACTCTTAGATTAAAAGGATACTAATGATATCAATTTCACCCTGTATAAGTTTGAAAAATCGGCCTGGTAGGGCGACTGTCCTGCCTTTGATCTTTGATGCCATTACAACTAATGCTTGGACTGACAAGTTTTAACAGAATATCGCATTATTTTTTGGCATGCACTTTTACATTTTGTACCAAAATGGATGATGCTTGTTGTCTTTTTTAGGGTCGAATAATAAATAAAATAAAATAAAATCTTTTATTTCAACCAGACTAGACCATCAAATTGAACAACTTTTAAAGAAAACCTGAAATCTGCCGTCTCGTACATTTGAGTCGAGTAGCCATTGCAGTTTAGTATGAAATAGCAGATTTTTTTTGCCATTTCTATTTTGCTCCCACAGTAAGAGTTGTTCAGTTTGATGGTCTGAACTACCCCTGAAAGTAGCAGAACGGTAAAAAAGTCATTCAAATCAATCAATCCATTAAGTAGTTCGACAAACTTATTAATTACCCGAGGTGCTTCTAAATTTGTTTTATGTCTGTAAATCGATCTTGTACGGTAAATCCTAACTAATCCGTTAAGAAATTGATGAATAAATTTATTCTATCTTGTCTTTTCGATCAAAGGCGCGATTAGTTCTACTAATTCAGAGACTTGAAACGTTTATTTGAAGGAATATTACAGTATTTTTTTACTATGTCCCATAGGCAAAGAATTTGATACTAAAAAAATATAAAACTAATTTCCTTGCCTTTTCAACCCATATGCTTCGTAATCGCTTCCGGTAAAATTTTAAAAGGCCATATTCTTAAAAAAATTAATAATAGTTTTAGATATTACGAGCGTTAACCCGCGACTTCGTCCGCACAAATTATATACCAGATTTTAAGTCAGATCATAAGCTATCAAACAAAAAAGTTTCATCATAATCGGTTAAGTAGTTTTTGCGTGACACAAACAAACAGACAGACAAAAAATCCAAAAATTGGTGAAATGGAATCAGGGACACCTAAAAACCATATCGTAACTTTTTTTTTGTTAATATCTTCAATGTACAGACAAACTTCCTGTTACAGTTTTATAATAGTATAGATATAAAAGCATTTAGATTAATCACAAAAAAAGCGGTCAGCACAAGCGTCGTCAAAAACAAAGATACAAAAACAGACATAAATCAGCAACATGCTTCGTCAAAACAATGAAATACAAACTCAGTCAAATAATCCGCCCCTTCTCGATCCCGATATTATATTGTTTTTATTAAGACTGTTTGTGTCCAAAATTGAATAAAAAAAAATAGTAATGAGGCATATTATAGGAGTAGAAAATTAGCGCCAGATAATTTAATTAAATTAAATATTACATTATAGTAAAGGTTTAGTAAGGGTGACGTATGTTGTTGCAATAAGATGATAAAAAACAGTTTTTTATTTATATATTTAATTAAGTGCACTTATTCAGAGTTACATATTAACCTAGCGGTACGGTGGTTTGGGAACGACTGGCGAACGACTGTCGCTCTGCAGCATCAATATAAAACTGCAGCATAAACAGGTATGAAATGCAAACAATGCCGCTACAGTTTCATTCATCTTCTTTTACATAAACGTGTGATCAACCACCCTCAACTCAATATTAGTTTCAGTTTCTATTCACTTTAAAAAACGGACACCTTTCTTTTATATTCTTCGGTACTGTAGAGGCGCAGCTTAGATTAGCTTGGCTTGCCAGAGGTTTTAAAAAATGATATGCTCGTTATAGTACATTATGGTACAAGTGTGTAATGTTGGTGATTACCGCTGAGGCGCCATTGAGACCCGAGCCGTAGGCGAGGGTCTTAAGAGAGCCGAGGACGGTAATCATCAATACACACGTGTATCATACGACGTTTTTCAACACAGTTGTGAAGAAAATAATAAATAATTATTTAGAGAATTAATTTGTACTATTGAATATGATCTTTTTTGTATCGAAACTTTTTTAAGAACAAAGCAACTTAAGAACTCAACCAAGAAGTTTAGATACCTACTATAAAAAATCTATAACTCACTTGTGAATAATAGTAATGAAAAAGTCACAGTTTGATTATAGGTGTCATTATGTGCCTAATTGCGGTGAAATAAGGGCCATTTTATGGCAAGTGTGTTGAAAAAATACTTATAACGCAAGACGTCATCCAATCTAAAGTGGCTAGTGTGGAACCCCGTGATATACAATCGCTAGGTACCCAGGTACTCCAATTTCTCTCTTATGCTTTGTTGGTGGTTAACTTTTTTAATCTCAGAATAGAATTTAATAAAAAATAAACAAAATGGAAAAACTAAGAAGCTAAAAGAGCAGAAAAAAAAATCATTTGTTCGTGGTTTCATTATAGAAATGAGATTTCTGAAATAGAATTTGCTCCAAGTCGGTTCGAGGAGAGTGCATCTAGCTAGAGTCTTTGAATCCACGTAGTTTTTATATTCGCGGTATTGTGTAACGGTATATTTTTGAAATAAAATTTATCAAGCGTCCTTATCACCATGTGCATAAAGTTCATTATTATTATGTCATAAATTCAAGAAAGCACTTGTATAATGGTAGAGAAACCACCATTAGAATGATCACCACCTGCAAGGATCCCGATAGATACAACCTCTTCAACATCAAACATACTCGTCGGCTTCGGATACATTTTATTTGGCCCAAGTAGTTATAATGTATGAAAGAAAAATGTCCTATGTTTGTAATTCTTCGATTCAAATTCATAAAAATGACCTTACAGGGTGTAAAATTAAATTACTTAGCTTAGGGCCTTATTATGCGTCAAACCATCAAACTGAACATCAGTCTCTATGGAACCAACATAGAAATCGCGAAAAAAGAATCAGTGCTCCACATATTTGGAGTACCTACCTTTTAGCCATTGACATTTTCTATGGAACAGCAGATTTTTTCATTCGCGATTTCGATGTAGGTTCCATAATTAAAGTTGTTCAGTTTGAATAATGGTCTGAACATATGTATTTAATTTTACACCCTGTATAAGTACAACGCAACGCAAGACCGTCAAACATTATGTAGGTAGGTACTTATTATTATCATTCCAATAAGGTAAAAATAAGTAGTTAAAAAATATAACTCTGCTTAAGGTGAGATTTTTTGTGCCCGAATTGCCACAAAAGCCGTTTAAAAGAGATATAAATGGGAAAAACAAGACGGCAGAAGAAACCCCTTTAACCAGTTAGGTACTTCATTCTAAAAAAAACCAACATCAATTACGAAAAGCTATTCAAATTTTACTTACTCGTGTAAAGAGAAATTACCGACAATTAAGTTAAACTTAACAAGACAGAAAACAATTGTTCTACCCTAATTGCTGCCCTTAAATCGCGCCCCGGAAAATATTGCAGTCTGGGCCACTAATCACGATAATTAGAGACTCAGAGCGTTAGAGGAAAAAACTAGTGTTATAAAATCCACACGATTTTGCTGCAAGCTGCCGTGTTAATGCGTTTTGGATGTGAAGTGTTTGTTAAAAGTTTTTAAACCGAATTCTAAAAGGGAGTTTCTCTGTTTGACTCAGTATAATAACTATGTAGGTACGCGACGACACAGCAAGCTATAGAAAACCAACACTCAACATACGCGTGGCCAGCTTTTGTACCTATAGCTTGATGTGTCGATCTGTGAACGTATGCATACAGAAAATATAAACTTAAAATGCGTTATGTATTTTACGCGGGTGCCAGGATCGGCGGCGGAAAGTGCGGCAAGGGTAAAACACACCACGTACTCACTTTTAGAGGCAACGTACTTATTTGTGCCAGTAGCGGTCGAGACTGCAGGGGTACCGAAGCCAAAAACTTCATTAAATCCATTGGCCGTCGTTTGAGGGAGAGGAGCCGAGATCCCCGCTCCGGGTCGTACCAGGTTCAACACATTTCCCTAGCCATACAGCGTGGAAACGCCACGAGCGTGAAGGGCACATTTCAACCGGGTTCGACTCGAGGCGGGCTCTTTGACTGATGTTATTTTGTCTAGTTATATTTTAGTTTTAGGATATTTCAGTTTTATTATTAATTTGTGTCTATACATTTGTACTGTTAGTGTAAGTTGTTGAATAAATATACCATTTTTAACTTTTAGGGGATGGTTCTCATTATTAAATTAAATAACTTTCAATGGAGCCAAAAACAAAATCGACAAAATAAAAACTGTTTACGCTGAAGATTATGAAAAAAAAAACGATTATGTGCCCTCAATGAAAGTTTGATGTACGGCGTAAAATTTGATAAACATATACATCTTGGGTACAAACAAAATCGTTCCATCTTTCCTTTTGACATAAAGGAAAGAACCTACAGCATCCACAATGCAGGCTGTGGGTTAGTGGTGGCAAGTTATCAGTCAATCAACAATTTGTTTAGAATCTATGCTGTTTTTATAATCAATTGAAAGGTTCAGGCTTGAATAAACTAAATCATTTTTTTTATCGTTTAGAATTGGGCTTGCGTTTTCCCTCAATCTTACCTGCACTTGATTGGAAGCGATGTCAAGAACGTGGGTCCAAGCTTACCCAGAAAATACCTATTTACTTAACGCATTAAAAATACCGAGGGGCTGTGTATATTCTAACACAGAAACACTTCATATTTTGGTATAATAATACTTATTCTTAATTACTGACTATAAGGGTCATCATCATCATCATCATATCAGCCGACATACGTCCACTCCTGGACATAAGCCTCCCCCAAAATGGGGGGATTTGCCATAATCGCCACGCTTGGCAGGCGGGTTGGCGATCGCAGTTGGATTGAATGTGTGTACTCAGAGGTTGCTGCTGCCCATCCTCCGGTAGATCCCTTAGTCGCCTTTTACGACACCCACGGGAGGAAATGGGATGGTGCTATTCTTAGCTGACACCACACGGCAATAAGGGTGTATTCAGACAATAAAACTAAGCAACTTTCTCTAAGGAACATGGATCGAAAAACGAAAAAATTGTTTGGACCTCTATCAATGGGCTGATCCAACACTTTGTCCAGGGTGGTGATAATCTGAACCACCACTGAAAATTTTGAAAATGTTAACAAAATCACCTACTATTATTAGATACATTAATACAGGGTGTAAGTAACAGCCTAGCCAATACTGAAACGCTGAACTCAGACCATCAAACTTGAACAACTTTCACTATGGAGCCTTCCTCAGGAAACGCGAAAAAAAATCAGCTGTCCTGCTATTTTTTTTTGGGTCTCCTGAGATTGGCTCCGTAGTAAAAGTTGTTCAGTTTGATGGTCTGAGTTCACCGTTTTAGTATTTGCTAGGCTGTCACTTAACACCATGTATATTATAAACATCTGACGCATCAACTGAAAGCTAACTTTTTAAGCTATAGTGGAACATAAACACTTAATTTTGTTAAACAAAACACAATCTATAAAACTCAACATACGGAACCCTAAGGAGATTATGAAAGGAACATTATCTTTGTATTTACGTAAGCAAATAAAACCGCAGAAGGCAGAGGTAGCAAACATGTTGATAATTTTAATCTACCAACCTTCACAAAAGGTTTGTTTGCCCTGAGAGCGCTAAAAGGGTTGCCGCGTTGAATTAAGGCCCATTTTATTTCAGCGATATAGGCTTCGTAAATGAAGGAGAAGCGCTTAGAAGCAAATAGAAGACGTCACGAAATATTTCGCGTTGTTGAGTTGTAATTTAATTAAAGATTCTATTCTTGTTTTCTTAATTTATTTATTTATTTATTTAGGCTCACCAACAGATTACATATTATAACACTCACATGTACATCTTAAGTTAGGTATAGTTCTGATACATAACCCAGTTACAGGTGGGTACAACATTCACTACAACTAGACACAGAAATTAAAAGAAATTACAAAAAAATAAAAATAATACTTAATAATAACAATAAAAACAAATATAACCAAAAATGAAACAGAGCAGAGCATAATTTAACAGTTGACTTAAATTTATGAACGAAATGATCTCAGCACCTTTACTTTATATTATACTGGGCGGTAGGGTAAATGGTAGGGTGTGGTAGGGTAAATGGTAGGGTGTGGTAGGGTAAATGGTAGGGTGTGGTAGGGTAAATGGTAGGGTGTGGTAGGGTAAATGGTAGGGTGTGGTAGGGTAAATGGTAGGGTGTGGTAGGGTAAATGGTAGGGTGTGGTAGGGTGAACTACTTTTACTATGGTTTTTTTACGATGTCAGGTTTGCTCCCATAGTAAACGATGTTCGGTTTGATGATCTGAACTACCCTTGAAAATTTGGAAAGTGTTTTAAAAATCACCCAATTCCAATAACTTAATCGGGCAGACCGTGATCTGCCGGGGCATTTCAAGATACACCGCCATTTCGTGATTTGGCTGATTATTTATACGCCTTTTCACGATGCGCATGCGTACCTTTTGTAGATATTCATAGCTAAACACAGACTGACTGACAGACGACGCATTGCTTTCGTAAAATAGAAACAGGTTTGGAATATAATTTCACAGGGGAAGTAAGGGTTCACTACGGAATAATTTTCCGAAAATCAACTCCTAAAGAATTGCGGTGAATAAAAATTTGTATGGAAAATCATAATGATTAGCTGCGTGTATCAAATAGAAATTAAGGGTGCCTCCAAACTATTGTTCAAAAGAAAACACAATAGCAAAATACGTTTAAGGTGGTTTCAGTCCATACAAATGTTTGACGCACAATATCGTAGACGGAATTAATAAAAGGAATATTTTATATATGGAAAAATAGTTTAGAAAATCTAGATGCCGCGTCACAAAGAACATTTGCAATTTATAATATAATTCCGAAGATGTAAAGCTTTAAAAAATTTTTATGAAAAATTTCAAAGCTTTATATCTTCGTAATTATTTTATAAATTGCAAATGTTATTTATGACGCGGCATTTAGATTTTATAAACTATTTTTCCATATACACAAAGTTACTTATATTAATACCGTCTACGCGTATTATGCGTCAAAGTTTTGTATAAAATTGACCCCTCTGCAACCACTTTAAAGTATTTTAAATTTGTATTAAAAATTTACTATAATGTTTAATGAAGTCTCGGGTAAATATAGGTACATACATAAACGGCCACAATAATCAAATCCAGTATTGAATCATTTGTATCTTCTATCGATTGACGTACTACCCTACATTTATATTTGACACGTAACGTTGTCTTAAAATTATGTCGTAATTTCCCCATCCACGTCGAAATTGCATACATATCCTCTTTCTTATGATCTCCACCGAAATGAGAGACCCATGTCACCTTTACTTAATTCAATGTACCGACCAAAACGTCTTAAGCCTCCTTAACCTAAATACAGTTAGAGACGGGAATTAATTGTGTGTATATGCAGAGGTCTATTTACATTGGTAAATGTTCAGTATTAAGCCACCTGGACTATGTAATTACAGTGGCTACGTTAATTTAGTACGTATTTACAATCAGTTTGAGTTCATTATCTGGTGAAAGTCATAATCAACGAGATCGACGACTCGGTTGGTTTAATGGATATACCATGCCGGACAGCAACACCAGAGGTCCTGGATTTGAATCCCGGTTCGGTTATGGATGTTACCTGTTTGTTTCGTTGTTGTATGGTTTTCATAATAAAAAGCCTAGTTAGTTTGCGTTTTTGATCATAACAATGTATTGTCTGAGAGCTTTATTTACTTATTAACCTGCGACATCGTCCGCACAAATTACATACTAGATTTTAAGTCAAATCATAAGCTATTAAACAAAAAAAGTCATCAAAATCGGTTCAGTAGTTTTTGCGTGATGCTCGTTCAAACAAACAAACAAATAGACAGAAAAAAATTCAAAAAATTGGTGATATGGAATCAGAGACACCTAAAAACCATATCGTAACTTTTTTTTGTTCATATCTTCAATGTACAGACACACTTTCAGTTACAGTTTCATAATAGTTTAGATTTATTACTTGTCACTATATGGGTCATATCAATGGGATCAGGAGCAGCACCGCACCTTAATAGGTGCGGTGCTGCTCCTCCTTAAGTAGGATAGGATTAGTTTCTCTCTTATTCTACATAATTAGGTCAAGTTGGGAGCTGACTAAGCAATAGTGCCGATGCATCGAATTGAGGTAAACAACAGATCTAGATCTAGAACTATACGAGACAGCACGTCCGCAGAAGACGAGGTCTAAGTAACTCACCTTATCCAATATATTGATGGGTGAAAGGAAAATTAATTTTTGTTCCGACTGAACCGATATTTTGTTCTATTTTAACAGGACGTTATCGACGCATAAAATGCCACTGATTCCAAATTAGCACATTACGAAACGTGTGACTTAAGTAGTCCATTATTGCACAGCGTGAAATTAGCGCCCGAGCGCAGCGAGGGTGTTAAATGCCGTGTCATAGCCACTCAAGTGTGAACTAGCATAACGAATACTAATATTGCACGACAGGACTGACATAACCTCAGGGTTAAAAACGGCATATAAATAAATAAAGAAAAAAAAACAACAAATAAACATTTTAACGGGTTCTTACCGCTGCGGTAAGAACCCGTTAAAATGTTTATTTCTAGATTTAATAATAACCGCGTAACTCTCAAAAAGTGTAAAAAAAACAACAGTTTATGTTTAGGTACTTCATACTATACAGGGTGAAATTGATATCATTAGCATCCTTTTAAACTAAGAGTCTACCCATCAAACTGAACAACTTTTACTATGTAAGCTGATACATTTTGAGTCGAGTAATAATGACGAATCCTAAATCGCACCATCAAAGTTATCAAGATACTTTGCATAAATACAAGATCCAACTAAGAACAGTTGGACTACAGTACCAAGGATTCCAACAGTCTGTGACACATTTTCTTTCCTTCTAAGTTATAATTAGATCAAATATATCAACGTAAACAGACACCATTATAATGTACAACACGTGCAGTGTCAAGCAAAAACCATAACGTTCCACATTTTATTCGCCCACCGAACAAAAAGCCAGGAGGTTAGAACAGGAAAATTAATTGCCTTAAATTTGTTGGGCGCCATAATTAAACCGGCTCTTAATTAAAGCAATCATGCTACAACAAATTTTGTCACATTGAATCAAGTTCTTGAGTGTTTTAATAAAAATGTTTTTAGCCAAGAAAAAGAGCTGATTTTTTTTATTATATGTTAAAGACTGAATAAATTTATTAATTTCCAGACTCTAACAAGGAGAGTAAATGAACATGACTGTATACTTTAATGTCTTACATGTTTTGTTTCTGTGTGCCAATAAATACATACTTTCATATATCCCAAATATAAAAAAAACTGTCTACAATGTCATTGTGACGTGGTCGTTCACTCAAGGCCTCATAAAAAGGCTGAAAGTCACCCAAAGAGCAATGGAGAGGGCTATGCTCGGAGTTTCCCTGCGAGATCGAATCAGAAATGAAGAGATCCGCAGAAGAACCAGAGTAACTGACATAGCCCAAAGAATTGCTAAATTAAAGTGGCAGTGGGCGGGGCATATTGCTCGCAGAACCGATGGCCGATGGGGCCGAAAAGTTCTCGAGTGGCGACCGCGTACCGGAAAGCGTAGCGTGGGTAGCACACGGTGGACCGACGACCTTGTGAAGGCGGCGGGATCCCGTTGGATGAGGGCAGCGCAGGACCGGTCGTTATGGCGATCCTTGGGGGAGGCCTATGTCCAGCAGTGGACGTCCATCGGCTGAGATGATGATGATGATGATGACAATGTTATGAATATAACCACACATATATAACATATATACACCCAAAGGAGAAAATTGTTTACTTTGGTCAAACGCTTCAATCTTCAATACTGCATTATGTATTCACCCAGCTTGTACTTTTTACTTCCTCGCAAGAATCCTTTGATATTGTAATGCGAAGAGCTATTCCCACTGCATATTTCGTGAAATGAAATGAACATACATTTTTGAGAGCGTAGTTTTGAAGGCTATTTTGTTAGTTGCAAAAATGTTTTTTTTTGAGGTAAAAAAATAATATTTTGTACACAGTTAGCTTTTGACCATTCTGCTTTAACAATTCAAATAGTAATGAACTAGCATTGTGTTTTCGCGTTACATTGTGCTGCACGTTGCGTTGGATAGTTAATGCAAAAATTCGAAAGGTTTTTCTGTTTTAGGTTAGAAGCGAGCGAAGTGTGGTACTACTCTATTTATAGTGGTGGTTCATTAATAGTCAAAAACACACGCTACAAAGAGAATACATTTAAAATATTTATTACTAGCGGCATTATCTGAGTGGTATCATGAATAAATATCCGTGCAGAACGAAAGCTCGTACGGACGGGTGGTGAGCACATAATTCCGGCTGAGTTTGTGCACCTGCATGGCTAGCATGCCACTCACGATAAAGCGTTTAAATGCGAAAAACGTCGTGCGCGCTCTTTTTGACGTACATCATCATCATCATCATATCAGCCATTAAACGTCCACTGCTGGACATAAGCCTCCCCCAAAATGGGAGGATTTGCCATAATCGCCACGCTTGGCAGGCGGGTTGGCGATCGCAGTTGGATTGAATGTGTGTACTCAGAGGATGCTGCTGCCCATCTTCCGGTAGATCCCTTAGTCGCCTTTTACGACTCCCACGGGAGGAAATGGGATTTTTGGCGTACGTAAAATAATAAAGATGGAGGCACACCTCGATTTTTGTCGTTTTCTCGGGGGTGGCATGCGAGGCCTACTGGTGTAGTACTAGATACTCTTTCTTGACCTGGATGCACGTCCTCTAACGCACGCTATGTGTGAAGTGCACCGACAGCGGCCGCTTGTATTAAGTTTTCGTTCTGTAGGGATATTTATTCATGTGATCTCAAGCAGAAAAATTCTTAGGTATTAGAGACAACAGATTTTAGTCAGGTCTACAAGAATTATTTTAGCAGGAAACGAAATTGATTTTAAGCTACCTACTTTCTATCAATTCTATACAGGGTGTAAAAAAAACCTGTTGGAGCCTTAGGGGGTTGCTTCAGACCATTAACCTGAACAACTTTCTGTATGGGATCAATATCGAAACCATGGAAAAAAATCAGCTGTCCAATACATTTCGGACGAGTTATGTTTGCAGTTTTGTATGGCACAGATTTTTTTCGCGATTTCAATGTCGGCTCCAAAGTGAAAGTGGTTCAGTTTCATGGTCTGAAGCAACCCTTTAAGGCTCCAACAGGGATTTTTACGCTGTATACCAAAATGAATAAGTATAATAGTGGTATTGCACAATTATATTAAGAAGAAACCAGATTTTTACCTACGTGCAATATTGTTTCTGGATTTGACAGAAAGTTTTTCTGTACATTAAAGATTATAACAAAAAAAGGTTACGATACGGTTTTTAGGTGTCCCTTATTCCGTATCACCAATTTTTGGATTTTTTGTCTGTCTGTCTGTTTGTTTGTGTGTTTGTTTGATCGAGCATCACGCAAAAACTATTGAACCGATTTTAATGCAACTTTTTTGTTTTTTTTCTGTGTTATCATATATTTATTGAATAAATAAATAAAAATAAACATTAAAGCACAAAAGCTTGGCGGCAAGGTGCCCAGGAGGCTGGCAGCGTTACCTCTTTGTATGGCCAGGCTGATGCGCTGACCCAGGTAGCTGCCAGCCCTCTGGTCACCGGAGACCTCGATTAGGCGCGCCGATAATTCTTTAAATAATCGGCGCGCCTCTGGCCCCCACGGACCCAATGTCTCGACCCCAAACGGTGCAAATATGTTTATAGCTTATTATCTGACTTAAATCTGGTATATAATTTGTGCAGACGAAGTCGCGGGTTAACCCTAGTCTTTATTAAAAGCTAAGCGAAAACGTCACTATCGCGTCTGTAGGTAAGTACCAGGCGGAGGACAGTCGCCTTTTGGTGGCTTTTTCCGATTCAGTTTGCATAGAATGTGCTGCCATCTATTAACTATTTCGCAGAACTATGAAAATTTTTTTTTTTATTGTCTATGTCAATGTCTAATTGACAGATGACAGATTCACAAAATGGCTACATATCTTGCGTAATACGCGAATTGTTTGTAGTTTTCGTTCAATTTCGTGCCGATTTAGTGATGTTCTGGAGTTTCTGTTTTTCTCTTACCAATGTTTAGATTACAGGAATAGTAAAGATACTGGAATTTCACTCGATCGGTGCGGGATTTAACGAAATCTAGCATTCAAAACAATAATATGCATCGGTATGAGTAGATATAAGTAGGTATGTAAAGTATAGGTTGAATTATTGTCAGTGAAACATAGATGGCGCTAGCTAGCCTTCAATTTGAAATAAGGTGGACGCATAATATTGCCACGAGTGGTTTCTCTTTTCTAATATACTTATATTACTCTTTGGTAAGTACTTTTGATTTGAGCATCCTAATAGATCTTTTTTGGATAATCCAATAAGAAATAAATAAGTTCAACAGCAGATCAATTGCAAGAAATAGCAAGATACAATAGATGCGCCATTAGTTGAAGAAACATAACAGATCAGGAACTAAAGCAATATCTTGAACTTTTAGTGTAGTGTTCGTACAACAAAGATATATCTAAGATATTGTTAAAAGTAGAAGAATGATTATTATAACGGATTCGTAATAAAAAAACCTGCCTCCGTGGTCTAATGGTTAAGAGCATTGGCTCTCGAAACGGAGGTCGTGGGTTCGATTCCCACGGGGCATTGACGGCCCGGTAGCACAGTCTGTAGTGAACCTGCCTGCTGTGCCGAGGGTCGCGGGTTCGAATCCCGTAAGGGGCAAATATTTATATGAAGAATATGAATATTTGTACCCGAGTCATGGATGTTTGTATCTATATATGTATTCTATATCGTTGTCTAGTCATCATAATACAAGTCCAGGTACTTTGAATGTGACTAGATAATTTGTGCGACAATGTCAAAGATATTTATTTATTTATTTATACCTAGTGAAATGTCACTTTGTGCGTTTTTCTCCAGTTGGTTAGGGCATTGCAGGCTGAATCACCTGATTGTCTGAAAAGAAAACTGATTTCGTGCTTCGGATGGCACGTTAAGCCATTGGTCCCGGCTGCTATCTTTGGTGGTAGTAGTCGTTACATAAAAACCACGTCAGAGGCCGTAAGGCGGTCTGAAAAAACTCTGACACGATAAGAAGAAGAATAAAAATAAAACAATTTTTTTTTTAAATGTGACAACATAGACATTTTAATAGATCATGTTTTTTTAGGGTTCCGTACCCAAAGGATGCCAACGGGACCCTATTCATAAATAAGCCTACGCTGTCCGTCCGGCCGTGCTAGATTTATAGGGCGGTATTTTTTGAAACGTAAAAGGTAGCGAATTGAAATTTTACAAATAAAAAAATTTGGTCACCACGGGACGCCCGGCAGATGTAAAACTTTTCCCTATTTACATTTCTATCTTCCGTCACACAAATAGGTTCCGGATCAGAATTTCAAAGCCGTCCCGTAAGAAGTTTCACATCAAAAATAAAAAATTTATGATATACTTACGCGTTTCTTGTATAAATCATATGATATATGTTTTAACGGCAATACATGCAAGCGTCAAACTTGGTGTGATTATACAGGGTGAAATTGATAGCATCCTTTTAAACTAAGGGTGTAGACCCTCAGACCATCATACTGAACAACTTTTACTATGGGAACAAACCGATCGGAGCAAATAAAAAAATCTGCTGTTTCATACTAAACTGCAATATCGACACGCGAGTTCACGACTCACATGTATGCAACAGCTGATTTTTTTTGCTCCGATCTGTTTGCTTCCATAGTAAAAGATGTTCAGTTCGATGGGTGGACTCTTAGTATAAAAGAATGCTAATGATATCAATGTTGTATTGCATGCGCTTAATTAAAGCAATAAAATAGAAACTGAAAAGAGTAGGTAGGTACTCTACTTTGAACAGGCATCAGGTGCCCGATTGCGCTAAGTTAAAACATCTAGGTTCTATTCTTATCCAATTTCAGTTCTAATCACATTGCAATACAATTAATATTCAACTGTGCTGAATTCCGCATCGCGCTAAACTCTATGCAACTGACAGCCCATAACGTCTGAGCGATCTGTCAAAACGGCTCTAACGGCTGTACCGCGATTAGCGCAATACCAAATGTGTCAAAACTTATGGTTCGTATGTAGTCCCATAACGGTTCAATCACCAAATATTTACCGCGATTGCAGCCCAGACTATGCTTAGTTCTAAAAGTGGTTGCAAGTATAAAATAGTTCTCTTGTACATGTACATGGTTTAGTGGAGAGGTAGAGGGCATATCAGTGGTAGCAAAGCGGTTCAAAGATAAGACTTTGTAAGAATTCACTTGAGCGGAAAGATTTATCGAAGGGAATGGAAGGGTTAAGTATAGAAATGGACTTGTTTTGTCTTTAAATTAATGGTATTGAATTTAGTGATTGATTAACTCTTTGAAAATGTTTTTTCAAGATAACTATAATAGAGATAGATTATTGCGTGCCTTTTTATATTACATATATTAAAGTTTAAGAGGCTATGTCAAAAAATTAGGATTCTTCAAAGCGTCATATATGATGAAGTACTAACAGTAGGAGTATGATTAGCGGATATGTGTAAATTAAACATATAATTGAAGTTTTGATTAGAGCCAAAACACGATTAAGACATTTTCTCGATAGAAAAACAAGCCAAAGTAGCCTCCGTCTTTATCGAATAATAGAAACACGAGACTGGATTTAAAAAAAAAAGAGATTGATATTTTACAAATTTTGATTAGAGCAGAATTGAACCAACATAAAGAGTACAATAACAATTAAATAAAGTTTGTTTTTCGTTTGCTTCGTTTCAGGCGTGCGCGCCGCATCATGCAGTAATATAAGCTATCACACGCCCATTTCGCTTCCAATATTTTTTGACATAGGCCCTTAAGCCTGGTTCTACATATCTCCAGGACTTCATCTCAGACATAATGATTGCTCTTTAGTCAACTAGTTAACACGTGTAGGTATGATAGTTACATTTCGCTCAAAAATAATGAAAAGATAAAATAAATAAATGGCTGCTTAAAATTTACAGATAAGTATTATAAAAATACGTAGTATCTTCACGTCCCAAATACCGCAGTGTCTTAAAACGAAAGTCTGCGATCAGTGTGTGTTGCCAGTGATGACATATGGAACAGAGACATTGTCGTTCACTCAAGGCCTCATAAAAAGGCTGAAAGTCACCCAAAGGGCAATGGAGAGCGCTATGCTCGGAGTTTCCCTGCGAGATCGAATCAGAAATGAAGAGATCCGCAGAAGAACCAGAGTAACTGAAACTGAAAAAAACTGCTAAACCTATTTTGATGAAACTTTTTTATTTAATAGCTTATGATCTGACTTAAAATCTGGTATATAATTCGTACGAACAAAGTCGCGGGTTTACAAAAATAAAATAAAATTAAAAAATTGTTTGTATCTCTAAGAATATTAATAATTTATATTAATATCGAAGTCGCTGTCAAGCCGGCCGGTACGATTCGCGATTGAGCTTGCAGTAAATTTTTGACTTGACACCGACTCCAATAAAACAAATTATTAATGTTCTTAAACAGGGTGAAATTGATATAATTGGCATCCTTTTAAACTAAGAGTCTACCCTTCAAACTGAACAACTTTTACTATGGGACCAAACCAATCAGAGCAAAATAAAAATCAGCTGTTAGATACATTTGTGTCGAGTAGGCATTGCAGTTTAGTATGGAACAGCCGATTATTTTTCTGCTCCGATCGGTTTGCTCCCATAGTAAAAGTTGTTCAGTTTGTTGGGTAGACTCTTAGGTTAAAAGGATGATAATGATATCAATTTCACCCTGTAGATGTGAATGTAAAAGTCATCGGCTGCAATATTATTTTTTACTATTATGTTTCTTTTGTCTGTTTTAATTTTGTGTTAAAATTTGTTTTTTATTTCATAATTTTAGTGTAGTTTAGGTATAAAAAGGAATTATCAAAATCTAACTACTCTGTAAAAAGTTATGCCTTGTCATACAAAAAAAAAATATACGCGTCGTCATGAGAACCACCTCCGTTTTTTTTTTTCGTCGGTTTAAAATAAAATAAAAGATAAATTCTTATTTTCCCAGCACCTGTGAATACGCCCTTGTTTCAAACATCTGTCGAGCTATTGTACCGAAAAAGATTTTCCAATTTCAATTTAATTTGTTTCATGTTCTAAGGAAAGTTATAACGAGAAGTTGTTAAGACAACACTGTCTTGTTTCTGTTATTGAATTTAACGTCCAACTTTAGGTCTGAGCGTCGAAAGTCAATAACAGTTATTCAACTTAGCTGAGAATAATTTACGCAATTGTAAAGTGAGTGGGTGATTTCGATTTCTTTTTGTTTTGTATTAAAATATCTTATCAGAAGTAGATAAAGAAAGTAGTAAATCCAGTTATTTTTACTTGACAACTTACAAAAAAAAAATTCTGAAGCTGCGTCCGTACTCCGTACCTGTGTCATTTTCTCCTACCATTAACTAACTTTCGGGTTCCTCTACATTACTGGAGGTTGGCAGTCAGCTCTGCATATCCATGTCTATCTCTTGCCAAACGAAACGACGTTGGCGATGCCTGTCCACTCTTTCAGGTACGCGAGCCATGACATACGTGGCCTACCGACGCTTCTTTTGTCCTATAATTTGCCCATTCATTAAACTAATATAAAATTTAAAAAAAAATAGGTATCTTGGACATGGTCATCTTATAGATATATAGATAGATTATCTTGTCCCATTTAAAGTATTGTAAGTATTGGAATCTAGGCCAGATATTTGTATTATGGTGACTACACAACGATAATATACGAACATAATATATAGATCCAACATCCATGACTTGGGTACAATAAACTATTCGTATTTACCTCTTAATAATATGTACGCTGGATTCGAACCTGCGATCCTCGTTACAGCAGGCATTCACTTAGTTTACATAAATTAAATTACACACAAAACTGTAAAAGGTGTAAGTACACAGTAAATGGAATGACCAAGAATGTGCCTACTGCCTACCACTTTGGTAAACAAAACTAACAAAATTAGCTGAAACTATTTTAATGGTATGTTCAGACCATCAAACTGAACAACTCTGTCTATGGGACCAATATCGAAATCGCAAAAAAAAAAATGATGTCCCATACAAAACAGCAAACACAACTTGACTCAAATGTATGGGGCAGCAGATTTTTTTTTCGAGATTTCGATATTGGTTCCGTAGAGAAAGTTGTTCAGTTTGATGGTCTGAGCATACCCTTAAAATAGTTTCAGCTAATTTTGTTAGACCTTATATACTAGCTGGTAAATCCAAGAAAAACCTATACATTTGTATATGTTTATTTGTAAGAAAACCAAAATACAATGTCCACCTTGAAATGGACTCCAGTCAGCATCTCCAATACCATGCAGGTGATGAAGTAACAACACAAAAAGGCCGAGGGCAATATCAGGGTCAGTATTAGAAATAGACTATCAGAATTAACATGACGGTTTTATAGTAATTGTAGAAGCTCGTAGACAGTAACACAAACATATAATGTAGAGATCCGGAGGATAATGCATGCTCAAGTGATACCACAGACTAATTACATACAAGATTTTATATTATAACCAAAATTACAGGGAACAGAGGTATGCAAAACACGAACATTCTTCTCTTCACTTCATCTCTTCTATCGAGTCGATGGCATAATGTCTTTTTAAAGTTTAATTGAAAGTAATTTTGGGCACGATAGGTTAGCCAACTACAGTCAAGTAATTGCGTATTTATGCATTTGTGTGAGTGAGCCATTTTAATATGCACCGTCTTGCCCCCCATTCGCTGCACTTCACCTCCAGTAGACTTTCTGTCGTCAACATCATCTCAGCCGATAGAAGTCAATAGGCTTCCCTCAAGTATCGCCACAACGACCGGTCCTGCGCTGCACTCATCCAACCGGCTCTCGCCACCTTCACCAGGTCCTCAGACCACCTTGTGAGGGCCTAATCACGTTGCGTCTTCTGATGCACGATCACCACTCTAGAACTCTTTCTATGCCCACGAACGTGCCTACTCTCAATTCGTTCCATATACGTATGAATGGACGATTTATGAATTCCAGGCTCCACTATGAAATCCGAAAAACGCGTATACACGTCAAGATGCACGAATGTGTCAATAAACGTATTGAAACCACTGATATAACTCAAGCTGTAACAAGAATAGCCTGCATGACTACGTTTGAATATTAAGTTGCGCTTAAGTGACAGCTGTGCAAACCTAAGCGCATAAATAACTCAGTGCACTCGAGCGAGCTTGTGGAGCAGTTGTGTGGATCAGCGGGATTATACGCTCGTTTCAGTTCCGGTTCGATTCGGTTTGAGCGAAAGTTATAATTTTCTTTTTTGTCGGGCATAGGCCACCACCGCTGTAACTCCTGTAATCCAGGATCAACAGCGGCGACCATTCACATCACTAGACAATGAAGTCCAGCGAGGAGGATGACTCTAATCTGTCTTGGAGCATGCAATGAATTAATCAAAGAAGATTGGAGGAGTAGGAAAAATTATTATATCCGAATTCCCTCCATTGCAAACGGGAGACAGAAATAAGAAAAAAAACAGTTTAAGGGGTACATACAGAAAGAGTTGAGGCGGCGTCGAGGCGCGGGCGCCTTAAAGACCTTGACATACAGTCGGTAATTGTATATCATACCAATCCGAGCGGCGCGATGCTCGGTTTCTTAGTACACAATTATCGACCGTATGTCAAAGTTGCCAAGGCGCACCCGTGCCTCGACGCCGGCCGCCTCGACTCCTTCTGTATGCGATACCCCATAATTGTCTGAGCTATACAGGTGAAATTGATACAATTTGCATCCTTTTAAACTAAAAGCCTACCCATCAAACTGAACAACTTTTACTATGGGAGCAAAACGATCGGAGCAAAAAGAAAATCAGCTCAGTCAACGCTCAATCAGCAATTTGCTCCCATAGTAAAAGTTGTTCAGTTTGATGGTTAGACTCTTAGTTTAAATGGATTCTAATGATATCAATTTCACCCTATGTAGGACCTGTACAGTTTACTAGTTACTTCGTAACAAATAAATCACTTTCTTAGAAAACGATAGATTCTCGCGCTTTTATTACCAACTGCCAGACTGTACCCACAAAAATGTACCTAGTGAGGCTTTCTACATCATCGTTGTTATTACTTTGTATGTACCAGTGCGCGACTAGAGTGGCAGGAATCAAGCAAGCGCTTCGAGCGCATATATTTTTGACTTAGCAATAAGAAATCAATAAATTATACTTTATTTGACACCAAAAAAAACCGAGTATACAGAGAGCAAAC
Source organism: Agonopterix arenella (assembly GCA_927399405.1). NCBI lineage: Eukaryota > Metazoa > Arthropoda > Insecta > Lepidoptera > Depressariidae > Agonopterix > Agonopterix arenella. The sequence continues at coordinate 14,051,687 of OV656708.1, read as the reverse complement.
AATCAGGAAATACAAAAGGCACAAAAACAGGCGGTCTTATCGCTAAGCTAAGCGATTTCTTCCAGACAACCTTAGGGTAGAGGAAATAGTGAAAGAAGATTGGTAGGCGGTGTAGATCATAATAACACAATGAATGAATGAATGAACCTACAAATACATATCATACATAAAAGAGTACTAAAACAACAATTATTTATCAAAGAGAGAAAAACATGAACCAGAGAGGTGACCATTCAGGATAGGTAGTCAGTGCTCGAGGAAATGAGCTTTGACCTTCGACTTAAAAACATTCAAGGAGGGTGCACGTCTGATCGGCTCCGGCAACAAGTTCCAGAGCCGGACGGCATGAACAGAAAATCAAGCGTTAAGAATCTATGAAACAGTAATTTTTATTTGGCATAGCATAGCATAGCAAAGCATAGCATAGAATAGCATATCACAGCATAGCATAGCATAGCATAGCATAGCATAGCAAAGCATAGCATAGCATAGAATAGCATAGCATAGCATAGCATAGCATAGCATAGCAAAGCATAGCATAGCATAGCATATGCTCAGGATTATAATCCCCGAGGGGGTAGTCAGAGATATACTGACAGCTCAGAACATCCACGTTTCACTATAGTACCGAAACTCTGGATCTCCGATTTTTATTTAAATAGTTGTTTTAATGTGTGTTACAAACAAAACTCCGTAAAATGACTGGGCTATTTACCTGCATTCACACCGGAGGTTCGATCCCTGAAACCCTGTATTGGTTATCAAATTGATCTTCCTTAAAATTTATAACAAAAGATTTTAAACTACGCTTTTGTCTGCTCAAATAAAGCTTATCTAGAATATTAAGTACATTATAATAAAGCGAAATAAAGAGAACCTCTATGTAAAGTTAAGTCTGGAGATTGCGAGAGATAAGCTCATGAGAAAAGTGAGAGGTAATTTTATATGAAAACGAGCGTTAACCCGCGACTTCGTCCGCACAAATTATATACCAGATTTTAAGTCAGATCATAAGCTATCAAACAAAAAAAGTTTAATCAAAATCGGTTCAGTAGTTTTTGCGTGATACTCGTTCAAACAAACAAACAAACACACAAACAAACAGACAGACAAAAAATCCAAAAATTGGTGAAATGGAATCAGGGACACCTAAAAACCATATCGTAACTTTTTTTTTGTTAATATCTTCAATGTACAGACAAACTTCCTGTTACAGTTTTATAATAGTATAGATTACTTTATTTTAAAACTTAAGTACCTATTGTTATTTCGATAAAATAGAGATATAGCATTATTTAACCAAAGAAGCTATTTAAATTAGGGTAAAGTTAAGGCTTTTTGTTTAATCTTTACTGCTCACTTAAAAGATAGGATTTATGGTCGAGAGTTTACGCATGTATGTATGTATGTACAGTCAGCTTTAGAGAAACCTAACCCTTCTATCTTAACCCAGTGCCGCGACACTCAAAACAAAATTTTCGAAGAAAACTTGTAAAGAATTATACCAGTTATTTTGCATAATTTCAATGTCTTTAAGGCATGTTCATGTTTCGGTGTTAAATTAAATTAAATATACATAATTATAAGTAAATATATATTATATCGTACCCAAGTGTGAGAACTGTATTTGACTGCCAACAAACTGCTCTGCAGTTTGGCAGATAAATAGTGTAATAAAACTGTATTATTGTTCTGAAATAAAATAAATTGAAAAAAAAATCGTTATTGTATGAACTACACTAGATCGTATGGGCTCCAAAGATTTAATACCCTAGCTGTACACTAGCTTCATACTATTTTGGATTTCGAAGCTAGTTGGGCAGTGCTGACTCTTAAAACGTAGTGATTCCATTCTCTTTGTCTTATCCTTTATAAGCGCATAAGAGGGCTAGATTTCTTTGTTGCTGACTGTACTATAAAAACGTCTCTCGCAACACCTTTAGACGTGTGCTAAAGGAATGGGCCGTGAACCAAAGCCGTAAGCTCTGGTCGGATACACCAGGACTGAGGCATGCGAAAGAACTTGTGACCGGCTTTTCAAACAGACATACCTCGGATGCCATCAATTCAAACCGCAACGACTTAAGGCTCTTAGTACGAGCCTTAACAGGACACTGCGAGTTAAACAAACACCTACACAGAATGGGGCTTGGAGATTCACCCACTTGCAGATTCTGCTGTGAAGCAGAGGAAACGCCCATACACCTCCTCTGCGAATGCGAAGTGCTCATTCGCAGCAGGAGTCGCCATCTAGGTGGATACATAATAACACCTACTGACATTAGGGACCTCCCTTCCAAAAGCATAACACGGTTCATGAAGTCCGTGGGCCTAGGAAATGACCTTCAGGTCTAGGGTGACAGCTACAATAGATCTGTCCAGGTCGCAGTAGCTATTTGGTCATTGACCAAGCCCTTATAACCAAATAATAATAATAATGACTCTTAAAACGTAGTGATTCCATTCTCTTTGTCTTAACCTTTTATAAGCGCATAAGAGGGCTAGATTTCTTTGTTGCTGACTGTACTATAAAAAACATTTTCCTGAAACTATGTACATCGCTATTTTTTAATTAATACTTGAAAAATGTTAAGGAACATGGATCGAGAATCGAGAAAAATGTTTGTACCTTCCATACAAAAACGCTAATCACCCGATCGATTTTCAATGGGATATAAAAAAAAAATCGTTTTTCGACCCATATTCCTCAGGGAAAGTTGTTATAGTTTCATTATCTGAATACACCTTTAAAATATTACTAATTAAAAATGAGTGCGAGTCGGGTTACTCGCACCGAGGGTTCCGTACTTACCACAACATATAATATTATTAAATTACAAAAAAGAATTTTTCTCCGTGACCTTTAGCACGAGACAGACTCACACTTGGCCGGTTTTCATTATTTTGTTGTTATAATACTGTAGAGTTTTCTATATAATCACACTAACTTTTACCCTTGTATGTATTACAGTTTTTACAATAGAGCGTGAAGAAAAAACGATGACAAAAAATAGTTTCTTGTATGAGGCTCCCTCCCCCCTTCATTTTTAACTTTTATTATTATTTGTCAACAAATTCGCCGTAATGACGCACGTTTTGTAAAAATTCTAACAGTCTAGCTATTACGGTTCAAAAGTTACAGCCCTAAATAGTTAGGACAGACGGACGGACGGACCGCGTAGGGTTAGTAATGGGTCCCGTTTTAACCCTTTGGTTACGGAACCCTAAAGAAATAGGTTATATCAATAAGGCTGTATAATTTCAAAGATCAAAAATCTAACCTAGCAAAACTTCACTCCCCGTTGTAACCATTAAAACGGGAACTGTTCATTTCATTTCCTATATTTGTTACTAATTAAAAAGTAATTGTTCGCGAGGGGGTCCCAAGGCGCGACCGCGACCTCAGTCGAAATGAAACGACCTTTAATTAAGGTCGCCCTACACGTATACTCAGGGCCTAAACTAAAACACCGTAACTGAGAAACCCGATTTTGTGCAGATCATAACTTCAAAGAGGGGCGACCTGGATACGAGTGGCGAAATGGATGAAAAAATGTGGTGGAGGCTTATGCCCTGCAGTAGGTGGATAAGGGCTGATGATGATGCTAACTTTAAAGCATTTAAATTAAAAAATAACGAAATGTCTTATTTTAGACACAAAATCTGTAACAAGATTTTCTAGACGAGATAGAATAACATTTCCAGACAGCTTTTATTAGCTTTCTAAGATAATATTATCATAACAGCATGAATAATGAGTTTTATATTCATGCTTGTCTCAACTGAAGCATCAATAAAGAAAACAGGCACTTACTTAAATCATATTTACTGACGTAAAGGCATTTACAAATGACTTTATCACATAAAAATTCAGTAAAAATTTAATATTATTTGATTTCGAATAGGTACATCTCTGTACAACCCTAGATTTATATCTGGAATATCCAACTTGTCGCAATACGGAACATTCATATCACAAAGATATGAATTTTTGGATTTTTGAAAATTTTAATTCTACTCGAATCTTCAAATTGTGGCTGTGATTGTAACCCACACTTTAGTCACCACAAAATGGTGGAGCCTCGTGGCAAGCCGGAGAACAGGCACTTGACAGGCGACCGCCCAGAAACAGACTTTGCAACGTGACTCCCCGAAATGATAATTGTCAGTTGTATCCCAAAAATAGCACTTTTAGAGTTATGCCATTTTTCTAGGCAACCAGTGGAATATCACCCGTGGGGCAGACATATGTCGACTAACCCTTTTCAGTGCCGGTGACGCACCGGGCCCATACAAAACTCGGTCCAACACACTAAGTCGCTTAATCAGAAGTATTTTGGTCCTTATGGCATAAGCAGAAGAGCTCTAGAAGGGGATTTTATAATAAGAATGAGTAGAGAGAGTTTTGAATATTGGCTAACCTCCGTTACAACTTAGACAACAGATGTAAAAGATAACTTCAATAATTGGATGCGAAAAATGTTTTGCGATATGTAATGAGCAAAATTTTAAGAATATAATGCAAGATTTAAAGTATTTTCTGGTTGCTACCTTTTACTACTACAACAGGGTTGGATTATAGCCGGGGTCATTTACCAATTAAGCCTTAGGTCTCCCACATACATCCTGAATAAACCTGATTCGGAATTCAGTGTTGCCGATTTCAGACTTTTGCACTAGATCTAGTGATTTTTTTATATCTTTGGTAGCATTTTTAAAGATTTACAGTCATATCACACAAGTTATTTTGGTTGCGACATCGCCTACGCTCAAAAATCGCCTGTGTGATAATAGTTCATGCGATTTTGTACGCAGATTATGTCTAATGTTAAAACTATCGATAGTCTTTTGATATAGTTGCATAATATACAAATCATCATCGTAACGTCATGACCTCATCACATGATAATAATTATTATGTATGGAAATTGTTTGTTTCGTTTTAATAAATACCTAAAAATGCAATTGTAATTCATTTGGCATTTCATACATTTTTATTTTAGGCATTTTTTAAACAGCACTCTAGTATTTTTTGTAACCATAGTTGACAACACTGAATTCCAAATCAGGTTTATTCCGTATGTGTGTGGCGGAGCAAGCGCGTGCCTTCTATCGGTTTACCCACTAATACGCAAAATAGTGCATGTTATGCCATACAAAACGTTCAGATGATCTCAGACTGAGATTCAGAAACATGGAACTAAAGTAAGTCAGCATGGTTTGTTGGTAAATTAAATATCAATCATCTATCCTGATTCCGGGTCCTTTAAGCCCGACGCTGGCTACAAGGTTTGGCCCATTTTTTCCACTGAACAATCTGGGCAAGTGCCCAGGGCCCCGTGATCGACGGGGCCCCCTGGTTCCTGCCCGATCTCCAACCGTTAACCGATATTACCGAAAAATATATTTATTTCCGAAAAACAAATGATAATTTAATAGCCCAGTCATTTTACGGAGTTTTGTTAGGCGGGGTAGGGAGTAATTATTAATTGGACTTTAAAACTGTAACCAGCACCATTTTGTGACAAAAAGACTATCTATAAACATATAAAAAAAAAAATCGCTACGCAACATAGAAATCAAAATTGTGTGTCCCATAAGGCTTTTAAATTAATAATATTAATACCAATGCAATCATTTGACTTAGATTTAACAATATAAATTTGAAATTCAAAAAATTTGGTATTTATTAGAAAATACGAATGTATTTTTCAAAACCTTCTAAGTAGACAAAAATATTTACAACATGTTTGAAGTAAGTATAATGGTAAAACTTTAAATATGTGCAAAAAAAATTTGCCATCAGGTTTTTTAGAACGAGATAATAGCTAAATTTTGAAATTGGAACTGTTGCTGACGTGATTTTTTTAATTTTGGTACATTTTTGTGCTCAAATCGGCTCTTTAATATTATACCGAAAAAATATAAGTAATAATTAGTCCCGGCTCAAACCGTAAAATGACTGGGCTATAATTAATGACTATAAAAATATTTTAGCACGTTGTTAATAAGATAGTCATATTCATATCACAGTCATAGGGACTCCATTACCTAAAAGTGCCCAGGGCCTCCAACAGGTTAAAGACGGCCCTGTACAAGGTTGTTTCGCGCCAGGGTCTGATGATAATAATGATTTGAGTATGGCCCAGGGAAAGGAAAAAAAAGTCTGGGTCGTCGAAAAGACGCTGGACCTACGTCCCACGACTTACGACCTACTTACTTTACTTGATTATGATTATAATTGGCTTTCTATTGCACATACACCCAGTCATGATAGTATTATTTATCATGACAATGTCGTTTTTAAAGAATCAACATTGACAGTTTGATTCGTACTGTAAAACAGTTTATTACTTGATGTTGAATTGTTCTTTTGTACTCGAATTTGTTGCAAATTTATTGGTCTATAAAGTGGACGTTGCTGTTGATTTGTAGTCTTTATGACGTTCTGACAAGGATGGAAATGCAATAAATATTGTTTTATGACCCTCTTGAGGTGAAGTTGGTAATTAATGAGATGTTTGTGTACGAAATAATGTTGTAAACATTGTTGTACTTTTTGATATAGTATTGTTCAGAATCTTGTGGTATTTGAGGGTAGTTTATAAGCTGATAATGATGATTATACAGGGAGTTAGGTTAACCAGTTGCATTACCTAAGGGGTGATTGTACTCATGATACTAAACAACTTTCCCACAGAAACCTATAGGAAATTAGCGAAAAATCTACTTTTCATCCAAAAGTTCGTCCAGCTGATTGCATTTAGTATGGGACGACCAAAACATTTTTTACGAATTTGCTATAGGTTTTTTAGGGAAAGTTGTTCAGTATCATGGGTACAATCACTCCTTAAAGTAATGCAACTGTTTACCCTAACACCCTATATAGTATTTTTTACTTTTTAAATGTGTGTTTTTGGCATTGAGGGTATTTTTAAATATCTAATAATCCCGGAATCAAAATGCGTCTGCTGCGAAGTCTAGGCCATAAGCAGTAACATGATGTGAATTTTGCTATAGATTTATGAACAAAATGATCAACAATTAATAATTTATGTGGTTAATACCGTTGTTGTACCGTCGTATAGCAGTAGTACCATTAATTAGTTTATTTGACGAGGGTAGTACTTTGAGATAGGTACATAACCAAAACTATGTCACGCAAATCAAGCTGTTTTGACTCTTATCAAAATAACATTAAAGTTATCTAAAGGGACATCTTTTGGAGTGAAACATAGTTACGCACTGTAACTTGTTAGAGGAAATAGAACTTTAAACATATTTGAGGTTTGAATTAAATTACAGTAATTTCATGTTGGTGAATGTTTGGACAAAAAGGTCGCATAGTTAAACATTGTTTCACTACAATAATCAAGGAGTAGCGAAAATACACGATGTAACATACAACTTAACGTAAATAAACTTATTCCAAAAGAGTTTTTAGATTATTATAATATAAACTAAAATGCTAAATTTATACAAGGGTACAAGATGTGTATTGGTGGTGAACAACCCCAGAAACACCCTATGCCGTCCGTGCCTCTTCTGGGTGGCCCTAAGTCGGTTGCTTAAGAGAAGTTTATTCCTATAGCGCAAATGTGCGCTGCGTACCAACGAAGTCTAGTGATATTTTCAAAACTATCTATTAAAGATAATAATTTTTTTTAGAAAAAATCTAAAAACTAATCTCTATAATAATTATTATTTATTTATTTTGCATTTCATTTAGCCTACTTACATTACACAAATTCTTAATAATACACGTTATACACTTTTTTTGTTTAAATACTCTGACCCCTAAACCAAAAATGGATGTACTATAGGGGGCCTATGTTTTGATGAAGTCAGATTTAAAAAAAAAATACAGTTTTAATACAAGGATTAATTTAAGATTTGTATGGAAATATTTGAGGCACTGTAACTTTAAAACTATACATTTTAACCACAATCTGACTTCATACAGACATAGAAATTAGTTTCTAGATTGTTTCTGAAAATTTTCATTGACTTTAATTGGTTAATATTGAAAATATCACCAGACTTCGTTTGTATGGAGCGCGCTTCGATAGTTTTCGTCACAGAACATTATAAGAGGGGTTAGAAATGCAAAGTAGCGCTTTTGCTTCGGAGACGGCTGTCGCCACTTGTCTTCCCGCTCACGCTGCTACAACTACTCATGCCTTCTCGCTCGCACCACACCGCGCGCCTTAAGGTGTTATGCAAATCATTGCATAGCCTGTGGCGACACGTTCCACGCCTACGTTGCACTTCTAACCCCTCTAATAATATTCTATGGTATTTGTAATCTTATCTTCTGTCTCTTCTCTAAATAGTTTATAACAAAGTCGTTATACGCGTTTGTCCACATAATTTCTGTTTCTCAGCTTATATACTTCTTCTAAACCATGAAACGGATTAAAATACGGTTTTCACTGTCATTTAGATAACTTGGTTCTGATGGTTTATGTGTTAAATTTATTTACTTATACATAATTATTATAGATCCCACCCGAGCGAAGGTCAATAATTTCAAATAAAAAGAAAAGATTAACAATGACTTGATTTTTTTCCAGTTCTATTCAAACACGTGGAATTAGTGTCACTACTGCCTGATTGGTATATTAAGAACATAGTTCTTGGGCCGCAAAAGGCAAACTGTTTTCCTCAAGTTGTCTGTGTACATTGTATTGGCAGTTTGTTTGTTTATGTCAAGTTTGTTTTGTTTTCGATGAGTTTCACTATAATATTAGGGGGTGAATGATGTTTACTGAATGTGAGTCGTTGACCTCAGGACATTGGAGGTGAAAAGTTAATAACCTCAAGACGCGCATCCTAGATATTATCATACATTTTAACTCTTAAAGATGAGCTTACTGTTTGTATTACCTTCAAAACTCTGCACTTTCATGACACGTTTCAAATATAAGGTCTAACAAAATTAGCTGAAACTATTTTAAGGGTATGCTCAGACCATCAAACTGAACAACTTTCTCTATGGGACCAATATTGAAATCGCGAAAAAAAAATCTGCTGTCCCATACATTTAGGTCGAGTACGTTTGTATGGAACAGCAGATTTTTTTTCGCGATTTCAATATTGGTCCCATAGAGAAAGTTGTTCAGTTTGATGGTCTGATCATCCCCTTAAAATAGTTTCACCTAATTTCGTTAGACCTTATATACACGTCAATGTCTATTTGGAAAACTATTTGTCTATCAAACATTTCAATGCACGAAATCGACTGCATTTGAATATTTAATGCAATCTCTCAATAATAGAGACATAGGTATATCTACAGTATCATGTGTATACATATTTGGGCCTATTTATATTTTATTGACGTCAGTGGACTTCAAAGTAACATTATCGAATATTAATTTGTACCTTTTATGTTGTAAATAAAATATGTTCATTACAGATTTTGGCTGATAAATACCACTAAAAAGGATTGGAAGAAAAACATCATAAATAATCATCAGCAAAATATTACTAAATTCTGCTTATACAACATAAAACACATAAACTAAAAACATACTACTTTGCTACTAGTACTATTACTATAAAACATCGTGAGGAAACCTGCATGCTTCAATTTCGAGGCATGTATTGTACCTACTGTCCATTTACAAGTGGCGACGGGCTCACTCCCCGAAACACTGGACAGAGTTTCGGTACTATGGTGAAACGTGGATATTCTGAGGTTTCATTATATCTCTGACTGCCCCCTCGGGGATAATAATCGTGAGCATATGCTTATGTTATTACTATACATGGTATGTAAGTAATAGCTTAGTAATTGTAACTTCGACAAGGAGGCCGCTAGGCGCATCCAACTAGGATGGGCTGCTTTCGGGAAACTCCGCCATATATATTCCTCGGCTCTACCACAATGCCTCAAAACGAAGGTGTTCGATCAGTGCGTCCTGCCAGTAATGACCTATGGTGCGGAAACATGGACCCTGACGATAGGACTAGTTCATCAATTCAAGGTCGCGCAGCGAGCTATGGAGAGAGCTATGCTCGGTGTTTCTCTGAGAGATCACATCAGAAATGAAGTGATACGTCAGAGAACGAAAGTGGTTGACATAGCTCAGAAAATTAGCAAGCTGAAGTGGCAATGGGCTGGTCATATCTGCCGAAGAACTGACAACCGGTGTGGTGTCAGGGTTCTGGAGTGGAGACCGCGAACTGGTAGACGTAGTGTGGGACGTCCTGCTGCCCGCTGGACAGACGACCTAAAAAAGGTAGCGGGAGCGACTGGATGAGGAAGGCCGAGGACAGAGTTTTGTGGCGCGCCTTGGGAGAGGCCTATGTTCAGCAGTGGACGATGATAGGCTGATGATGATGATGATGATGATGATACATGGTATAACATTAAATGCTTTACATATCAAACGGGGTGCTTAAGACGATCAAACAGAATAAAAGTACAAAATTAATCTAAACTATTATAAAACTGTAGCAGAAAGTCTGTCTGTACATTGAAGATATTAACAAAAAAAAAGTGACGATATGGTTTTTAGGTGTCCTCAGGTTCCATATCACCAATTATTTGTCCGTCTGTTTGTGTGTTTGTTTGAACGAGCATCACGCAAAAACTACTGAACTGATTTTGATGAAACTTTTTTTGTTTAATAGCTTATGATCTGACTTAAGATCTGGTATATAATTTGTGCGGACAAAGTTGCGCGTTAAGGCTAGTAATAAATAATAGTAATAGTATAATTGATTGATTGAATTAACACGTTTAAATAACCACCACTTTAACTACGAGGGCTTGCTTTATTCACTAGTATTTAATGAATTAAAATAGAGTATTGAAGGCAAAAACTGAAGCACATTCGTAAGCATCAAAATATTTCGATAAGCATTTTTTTCTTTATTCGCAAAAACAAATTTTCGCATCGAATTCATAGAGTTTTTACAAAAACCGTCAAAACAGAAATTGATAAAATCATGTTGTTTTTACAAAATATTTTTCAAGTTTTGCCTTCATTTTGACTTTGAAATTTGATCGTGTCAGCCAGAAATGAATGCTTGGTTTAAACAATACATCCAAACATTTATCTCCGCCACCGTACGCTTGCCAAAAAACTTTTCTGAACTTATTCGACAAATACAAGCGAAAAGTGCGACGCAAAAACAGCAAAGTCCCCTGGTTTGTAAAAATGTAAATTTTATTGCCTAAAAGCAACCCCAGCCTGTATAAATATTTGAGCTAAAGCCGAGTGCACACTGGGCATGCGCTGTGCACAGATATCCGTGCCACTTGGATTCTGTTACACCGCTACTTTTAGTTTCTCGTCTAGTAACTATAAATAAAAGAAGGACTTCCGATGACTAGATGAATGAACACAGTAGATGGATAAACACAGTAAATAAATGAACACAGTAGATAGGTGAACTCAGTAACTGGATAAACAGAGTAGATGGATGAACACAGTAAAAAGATGAACATAGTAAATGGACGAACACAGTAGGTATACAGGGTGTAAGTGACAGCCTAGCAAATACTGAAACGGTGAACTCAGACCATCAAACTGAACAACTTTTACTATGGAGCCTACCTCAGGAGACGCGAAAAAAATCAACTGTCCCATACAAAACTGCTGTACCTACCCGACTAAAATGTATGGGACAGCAGATTTTTTTTTCGCGTTTCTTGAGGTAGGCTCCATAGTAAAAGTTGTTCAGTTTCATGGTCTGAATTCACCGGTTCAGTAATTGCTAGGCTGTCACTTACACCCTGTATGGATGAATACAGTAAATAGATGGACATAGTAAATGGATGAAAACAGTAGATAGAAAAACATAGTAAATAGATGAACATAGTAAATGGAGGAACACAGTCGATGGATAAATACGGATGAACACAGTAGATAATTGAACACAGTAAATAGATAAACACAGAAGATGGATGAACACAGTTCGCAGTGATATGACTCAGAGTAATAATTTCGAAATACTCCGAACAGATCGGGAGGAAAGTACAGACGTGGAAGGTTGACCCTACTACCACAGGGATTAACTAAGTCAGGAATAGAAATAGCAAACAAATTCTGAGACGATAAGTGATCCCAAAATTTATTTGCAGCTTCACACTCCTTTGTGGCGTCAAAGTCTAGGCAATGAATTATTCCCCAGGGAGAACGTCAATATCAGAGCTATCTATCTTCATTATTTTTATCGAGAATAAAAAAATATAAGAAGCAACTTTGAAAATGGAGTCCGTCATAGCGTAATCTAAAACAGAAGTTTGTCTGTACATTGAAGATATTAACAAAAAAAAGTTACGATATGGTTTTTAGGTATCCCTGATTCCATATCACCAATTTTTTGGATTTTTTGTCGGTCTGTTTATTTGTTTGTGTGTTTGTTTGTTTGAACGAGTATCACGCAAAAACTACTAAACCGATTTTGATGAAACTTTTTTTGTTTGATACCTTATGATCTGACTTAAAATCGGGTATATAATTTGTGCGGACGAAATCGCGGGTTAACGCTCGTAGAGCTATAAAACGACACGAAGTCCCCCGTGCAGTTAGTGCGTTATTACGCTATTCATCATCATTATCATTATCATCAGCCTATACACGTCCCACTACAGAGCACAGTTAGTCAAATTAAAGATTGAAAAATTAATTCGCAGGCGGGACTTGAACCCGCATTCTTCCAAACCGGGGAATTGCTTTTTTCAATTTAGCTACTGAGCCACTACGCCAGAGAATGAAATTATTCACTGTTTGCCCAATGCGTTTTGTTTTGGTAAACTGCACATACGCATCAGAATTTCTTCTTCAGCGTATACAAGTTTTCTTACAATATTACGTCACATAAGTTAGGAAAACTCATTGGTATATTGCATGTCGTTCGTGCGGATTCAAACCCGAACACTCATGATTGAGTGTTGATGCCTCTTCACAACGCGCCACCGATGCTCTCGGTGACGCTCTCTGGACTATTATTTTTAGTGATTTCATGCAAAAGTAAAAATAAACATTTAAAATTTTAAGGGGTTGTTGAGACCATCAAACTGAACAACTTTCACTATGGGACCAAAATCGAAATCGCGGAAAAAAAATCTTTTGTCCCATACATTTAGCTCGAGTAGATCTATAGTTTAGTATAGAACATCGCAAAGGTATCGCATTATGGCGATTATAGCAAATCTCCCTATTTTAAGGGAGGCATATGACCAACAGTGATGATGATGATGCAAAATCAGATTTTTTTTTTCGCGATTTCGATAACAGTCCCATAGTGAAAGTTGTTCAGTTTTATGTTCTTAACCATTCCTTAAATGTTTATTTGTATTTCTTTATGACCTTGTATTTTTAAAATTCATCTTTCTGTTTTACTGTCTGTTCGCGATAAAACGAAAGTTCTACTGGACAAAAGAGCAAGGAACAAATTGCTCGCTACGGTGCAAACTGTTCCGGCACAATACATGGTCCATGTGCATCTACGTCTCTGTCCACGAAACGTGCCTCCTTATGCACCGTTAATCTTGTTTATTATACTATTTATTATCTCCAACAGGGCGAATGCAATACTATTCTGAGACAAGGCGAATTTAAAATTATACTAGGGTAATAATTCTTCGGGTAAAAGTGTAGTATTGGACTTTTGGAGTGTTTGTTTTAGATGTTTACGTAGATGAAATATTGTGCTCAAAGTTTTGATTACGATTGTCATGCCTCTGATATTACAACTGTGGCGTTTATTGTAGTTTCCTACATACAACATCCAAAATGTGAATAATCCCTTCAGGTAAAGGCAACATTATCTAATGTCCAGGAATACCCCATACCTTGCGGTCAATAATTAAGAGAAGTTTATTCCGAGAGCGCAAATACGCTCTGCACACAAACGAAGTCTGGTGATATTTTCAATACTATCCACTTAAGTCAATGTCATTTTTCAGAAACTAATCTCTATGTCTGTATGAAGCCATTAAATTTTCGTTAAAATATACAGTTTTAATACTAGGATTAATTAGGATTATTGTAATGTATAAATAAATAAATAAATAATAATACATTTTAACGAAAATCTGACTTCATACAGACATAGATATTAATTTCTAGATTGTTTCTGAAAAATTTACCAGACTTCGTTTGTGTGGAGCTCGCTCCGACATCCCCTTTTCTGATCGTAGCAGTTTTTTGTTCCATTGAGATATTTTTTCTGCATTTAGTACATTGCACTAACATGTTATCTCAATCGTCTGTTATAGTCATTCGTCATTAGATATGTTGTTTATGCTTTAGGTGAGTCGTTTATGAGTGCTTTTAGATCTGAAATTAGGTCACTAGGCCTGTCTTGAGGGCAATATTTGTTTTGTTGGACCCATTCTATAACAATCTTCTTTAATCTCGTTGCCCCGCTTCCAGCCCAGTCCCCAGTCCCACCATATAGAAACAACTTTAATGTCTTTAAGAGGATATAATTCGGACCCCGCTCCATACAAACGAAGTCTGTTTATATTTTCAATACTAACCAACTATGGTCAATGCATTTTTTCAGAAACAGTAAAGAAACTAATTTCTGTGCTTGCAGTGTGTCAGATTTTTGATATTGTGTAGTTTTAAAGTTACAGTGCATCAAAGATTTCTATACAAATGTTAAATTAATCCTTAGCATTGAAACTGTATATTTTAACGAAAATCTGACATAAAAATAATACTGGCATATGAGTTAGTTTCTCGATTGTTTCTAAAAAATTTCATTGACTTTAATTGGTTATCATCGTCATCACTACATAGTATAAAATAAAGTCGCTTCCCACTGTCTATGAATGATTAGATCTTTAAAACTACGCAACGGATTTTGATGCAGTTTTTTTTAATAGATAGAGCAATTCAAGAGGAAGGTTTATACATCAGGGGCAGGTCACTAGTTGATAATATAACCGGACTTTGTTTGTATGGAGCGCGCTCCGATTTATATTCCCTTAAGAAGGGTTGGCTTGAGTTTGCATTGCATATCGTGAATGAGAATGAGAGGTATGAATACTTTTGTCCATTAGTAAGACAGAGGGGAATAGAAAGGTAAAAAGTATATCACTTTTCCTGCTCAGTTTGAGGTCAGAAAATAATAAATTTTGCCTTTGAGCATTTTACTGTTAATGGCTCGTTTGTGGGTTAGGTATTAAAAGTAAAAAATTATGGACTCACAAAGTTGATCTTGAACTCATATCGTATCAAACAACCCCATTCATAATTTTGAACTCATCACGCCGGCGTTAAGGTAAAAACCTCAATGCCTGAATATTGTACGTAGTCATGCCGCGAAGGGTACTAAAGGTGCATTTGTACGGGATATTATATTATTATTGCGTGCAATTTGCGGCTTTTATGTGGCTTTTCATTACATTCGTAGCTAAGGCTAATTAAATTTTGTTATTGTTGCCAGGTGGCTAGAATTAAGTGGCAAAATTCTCATTTTGTGGTTGTTATTGCTTTTAGATGAAATTAAATTAAAATTTGTTTTATTAGTAAGAACAGAACATTGAAAAACGGCTGAGATGATGATGATGATGATTATCAAACATCAGTAGTAGGTACTAGTATTTATCTATTATAGTAATGAAATAAGAAATGAATTTAATGAGAGTTTATCTATGAACATGAATTCAGTAGTAGACATCGAAATCGAATTACTACTACATTCCACACTTTATTAGATATATCAATTATATTTTCTACCAAATCGTAATCATACAGCAAAATATACAAATGCACAGAAAAAGGTAGTCTTAATGTTAAGAAGTGATAAATTTTATCATACTTTAGCAAACACGTGTCTAAAAACTTTTCTTCATGTATTAAGCTTTTAAGTTTGCAGTAGTTAGTATGAATGGGTATTATATTAGGTAGCTTTTTGTATTATTCTGTTTAATTGATGGACTACTATTTTTTTTTTTATTCTTTTGTTTTTCTTTTGGAGCTTTTAACCCTGAGGTTACGTCAGCTACTATGACAAGAGATATTTACAGCTTCTGATCAAAAAAATCACTGTATTGGCTACAATTCTTTAAGAATAGAAAAGAAAAGGAGTATCCTACTAATACCCCGTATGAATGCACCATTAGATATCGGGTAAAGGTCTGAATGAAGCCTTTTCGCACGTGACGCCCGCATTCTTTATAAATGCGCAATGTACCGCAAAAAGGGTGGTGACCTAATTCCAAAGGATGCCATTGAACTGTGGACGAAAATTAGAATAGGATAACGATATTAATAGATTTTTCATGACTTGCCTGTATTAGCTGGCTGGCTCGACGATACTTGGATTGCAGAATGAATTATGATGGTTTGAATAGCCGATATCGATGGGCAAACGTTTTCGAAGTCATTATCGATGTAATTATCAATATTCATTATCGTGTGTCCCATCCATGTTATCCTATTTCCTCCCGTGAGTGTCGTAAAAGGCGACTAAGGGATCTACTGAAGGATGGGCAGCAGCATCCTCTGAGTACACACATTGATTCGATCCAACTGCGATCGCCAACCCGCCTGCCAAGCGTGGCGATTATGGCAAATCCCCCCATTTTGGGGGAGGCTTATGTCCAGCAGTGGACGTTTAATGGCTGATATGATGGTGATGATGATTATTATCGTGTGTGACATACTGTCGTAGAGGCAGAAGAAATATATGTTAGTACGTGTTTTGTCGTATTCTCTCAATAAGAGATGCATATTATGGCATATATGCTCAATTTAAAAAAGAAAAACGCTACTTTGTTGCCGTCTTTATTGACGTAAAAATAGCCCAGTTATTTTACGGTTTCAGCCGGGACTAATTAATAATTGTTGTTTTTTTCATATAGTATTTAAGAACGAATTTGAGCTTCGATATGTATCAAAATATAAAAAATATCACGTCAGCAACAGCCCCAAATTTCAAATTTTACATTTTTCTCGTTCTAACAAAACGACTGGTAATTTCTTTTGCAGGCTTTACAATTATACATACTTCAAACACGGTGTTAATATTTTTGTGTACTTAGAAGGGTTTGAAAAATACATTAGTATTTTCTATTAAATATCTCATTTTTAATGCCTATTTTATTGCTCAAAAATATAATGAGGTACATACTTACGTGTAACACAAGATCTTATTTAATTATTGTGACGCCCTGTTAGGGCATGGCAATATAATAGAGTGTTTGAAAGTTTTATTATATTACATGATATAATCATTAATTAAAGTGACTTCTGGGACATACAATTTTGATTTCTATGTTGCGTAGCGAATTTTTTTAAATGTTTTCAGATAGTCTTTTTGTCACTAAATGGTACCGTTCAAAAGTCCAATTCGTAATTACTCCCCACCCCTCCTAACAAAACTCCGTAAAATGACTGGGCTAAAAATGCACAGCATCCGGGACTTACGAAATTTGTTCAACAATGTTGATGTTGATGTTTTATATTTTGTATATTTGTACGTAAAGAGCAGAAAGCATAATGTGCAAATGTAAAACAACAAACAACTCATTATTTCCAACGAACGAACTCTGTACCACGGGGACCGCAACGCATCGAGCGGACCACAAACTCGAATATTTAATTCATACCCCAGTAATTTATTTAGTGGCGACACCGACGGGAGTGAAACTGCAAATAAAATGTACGAAGTATGTGAAAGCAGAGCTGTGATTTACTTTGTTGAACTGGATATGGCAACGGTCAGTACAGAAAAGTTTCAAAATCAGGCCTTAGAAGTTGACACAGTTCTGAAAATTTGCAAGTTCATATCTGCCAGAGAATTGATATCAGATAGGGATTCGAGTTCTAGAATGGAGACTACGAACTGATGGGCGAAGTGTGTGACGTTCTCTGGTACTGGTCTTATTCTTCTTCTTTCGTGTCAGCATGAGCATTACTCATGCTAGATGCTGTAGTAATGGACTGACGACTCAATACAGAGTAGCAGGAAGCGACTGGGTGAGGGAGCCGAGGATAGAGTTTTGTGGAGCTTTGTTTGGTTGTGGACGATGATAGATTGATGATGATGACCACAATTCCATTGCTACGAAAATTAACTAAACAAATACGTAAGCTCACTACTATAAATAAATAAAATAAAATAAAAATAATTTATTTCGAGCAACATGGGACTGATAGCGTGTATATATGACTGTGACTGTGTGTGACTATATTCCGTTTAGGGGTAGTCAGAAACATTTAATTACCACTACCATTTTAAGTGTGGTATTATGGCCAGGTTCACTTCAGCCTAAGGTTTAAGGTTTCTAATATCCGTAAGACACCTTTTTATTTAGCCTTTTTTATGGCCGGTTATTGAGACGGCCCCAATAATACTTGGTATGCTGTTAGTCTAGCTGTGGGGAGCGAGCCGAGCGGAGGTCAATGAGACAACGTGTAGTCCGAAAAAGCATATATTGACGACTGAATCCAATATGGCGGAGACGCAGCAATCACACCACCCTTTAGATATCTATCATATGCCTAATACGTGTCGTACTTACAAATTCTATGGAGTATGCTCACAATCTCTATCTAAAATGTAACGTCAATAAGAAGCCGAATGTCGGAATAAATGTCAATCACGAATAAAATACTCATTCTCAAGGGGCAATATAACATTGACTATGAACAACAGTGATAACATTGATTGTTCCTCGACTGAGAACAACAGCATTGTCTCTTGACATATTTGACAAAACACGTAAGAAGGATCGACAGGGGAGATCAAGGATAATAATAATAATTGGCTGTATGGTTTCAGAGAAGAGGACCACCGCCGCTTTGGATATCATACGAAGGCGACTAAGGAATAAGCTTTCGTGTGTTTTTGAGGGCAAAAGGTTATTGAAAATAATGTGGCTTTTAATAGGCTATACAGACTATAACATATACATTAGATTTATAATGATGATGCCGTAGGGGTATATATTTATCTACATTATATCACCACTTTAGTGTTTTCTAGCGCGCAGCGATCGCCAGTCGATCCCCGCGCGTCCCAATGTAAACTATTTTTGGACTAACGTAAATCTCATGTAAATCGCTGTTTTGGATCTGACAATATAATCGGACTTTCGTGAACTGTATACTGTCTCTTCATTGAACTCCCTCCTTCTGGTAGTCCGCCTACGAACAATGCCAAGCTTCCTATACTTAGCCGCACGGCAAAAATCCACCCGTGAAAAGAGCCTCTTTAGATAAACGTGTGTGATCGATTCGGTCGAACTGATGGAGAGAAACTGAGTTGATTCCATAAGTGTTCCGTTTTGAAAATTTTGCTACAGCATACTGAAAATAGACAGTCTAAAACAAGCATGGTAATTATTTATATCCTGGGATACCACAAGTATCTACAATTCTTGTTATAACGGGAGAATCCAAGGATTCACAACGAATAGTCAAATAAGCGTATAGTCTCCAATTATGGAGAAAATGGATTATGGACATAATATCTTGAAAGTTGTCACATAAACTGAATCGGTGCTAAAATATTGAATCGGTACGAATTCAGAAATTAATCTTTTTTTTCTGACGACCCGGTAGGTATGTAATGGGTAATGGTTACCACGCCGGGCTGTCAAGCCAGGGTCCTGGGTTCGAATATCGGTTCGGTCATGGATGTTATATGTGTGTGCCTTTGTTGTGTATCGTTCCCATAACAAAAAGCCTAAGGCTTAATTTGGGACCATTACAATGTTTGTGCTTGTGAGCGTTATTTATTTATTTTTATTTATATTCAAATAACTAAGATCCTGAAGATTAATAATGACAAATCAACCTACTGGGCTTAGGACTCCTTTTTATTGCGTTATTCCTCAAGGTCCTGTACTAATCTGATTCATCTAATGTCGTCCGACCACTGTGTTTAAATTAATAAAATAAATGCCACATCTATAGTTAATTGAGCACCGTGATGTAAGTTCAGATAAAATTTTCATAAATGCTGACATATTGTCAGAGTATTCTCAATGTAGTATCGTGGTAAACATTGTGCAAATATGTAACAGTTTTACACATTTTAATTATTTATAACGACATTCTGTTAACGTCATAAAATTACTCTTTTTGAGTCCTTCGTAATGGAAAATTATTTTCAATTCAGATTGTGATTGAAATTCGGTAGTGAATTGATGGAACGCTTCGTAATAGTTTGTCAAATTAAAGCAATTTATTGTATTTGATTTACTGATTAAACAATCTAAATGTATAACGCTGCAACCATTTGTCATGATAATTATAATTATCAGACTAAGGGGTATCGCATACAGAAGGAGTCGAGGCGGCGTCGAGGTTCTGGCGCGCGCCTTAAAGACCTTGACATACGGTTGGTAATTGTATATCATATCAATCCGAGCGGCGCGCCACTCGGATTCTTGGTATACAAATGTCAAACTTGCCTCGACTCCTTCTGTATGCAATACGCTTTCAATCATAGTTTGGGTAAAAGAAAATATCGTTTTTCTTTTTGACGAAAAAATGAAAAATTTACTTTTTGATCATCATCATCATAATATCAGCCGATAGTCGTCCCCAGGACTTAGGCCAAGGATCGTCATAACGGCCGGTCCTGCGCTGCCCTCATCCAACGGATTCCTGCCGCCTTCACCAGGTCGTCGGCCTACCCACGTTGCGCTTTCTGGTACGAGAACGGCACTCTTACACTTTTAGCACAGGTTTACTACGTATTCCTTGCAGTACGGCAACTGATGTATTTGCGCAGGGCAACAGTGGGGACCTTGCGAGGATGCAGGCGTCCCGGATTTTCCTGAGATCTGTATGAAGATTCGGTATTGACGACGTAAATACACCGGCGCGGCGCGGCGGGGCGGGGAGCGACGCATCCAGAGCGTTGCCATACAGTAAGCCTTATTTTATTTACTTTATTTTATTTTACTCATTTTAGGAAAACTTACGGACTAATTACAGGATAGTAGGGTATCAACATTTTTATAAAACAAACATTGCCAACTAAAAGTTTCTACAGATAAATATCATTCGTTTAACATACGTTTGTGTGTAAAAAAAAAACCAAATTTGTATCAATTAAGTAATTAAAAGTTACATTACAAAAAGCTCCAAGTTTGCCGGTACTTCAAACCATGCACAAAAGAAAAGGAATTATACAATGTGTTAATGAATTAACGCAAAACGAGAAAGTAGTTTGTTTAGGATCAAGAGCAGAATCGAACTATCATGGTTTCAACATATGCAATTTTTTCAAAATATTAAATAATTTGTGTGTAAAATTTAAAATTTTATGAACCCGAACTATTTATAGTAATACTGTGCTTTTACTGTCTGCCGCAGTACTTTTTGAACAAAAATTATTGGTTAAATTTTTTCACATTAATCATAATTATTATCATTTTATTTAAAGGCGACGATTTTTTATCCATTCTATATATTTTTCTGAAAAGTACTTTAAATTCCTGAAACGACTTGAAATCAACCTTTTCTTTCATCTGCGTTAAGATAACTGTCTAGGTTTTCCTCTGCCTCTCTTGCCCTCTATATTTTCACTTCCAACATTTTTATAAAGGAATTGTCGTGTGTCGTATCAAGTCAACATTCTCTTGTATAGTAACAATATACAAAAAACTAACTTGCTACGAAAAAGAAAAGTTCTCTGTTCTCTAGCCCATTTCCAACGTGTCATGATCATGAATGACGTTTTTTTCGTGTCCTATCAAGTGTCAGATAATTTGATCCTCTCTGGTTGTGGCATCATAACTCTTTAAACATTCACTGGCAATTTTATTTCGAAGGCTTATATTATATCAGCTACATTACACGCAATGCAGACTGTTCAACAACGATACAGACACGTTTAAAATTGTCATAATAATTAATAATGTATGCAATATTAATTTTGAATCGTACTCATATCAGGGGATATAGCTCAGTGGTAGAGCAATCGACTGCAGATCGATAGGTCCCCGGTTCAAATCCGGGTGTCCCCTAGATCATTTTTTTTTACCAGTTGCATACGTAAGCTGATGTCTGTATTATTTTTTTAGTTTCTCAGGATAATCAAATCAGAAACTATGAAAGTTATTAACAATATTAGCAAAGATTTTTTTTTGATAGGTAGACCAAAAAAAATCTTTGAATATTAGTTTAAAATTTAAAGGCAGAGGCAGGCTAGATGGAATTAAAAGTCAAGTAGAGATTGACCCTTTCGCCTCATCATCAGTCTATCATCGTCCACTGCTGCCTCTCCCAAGGCGCGCCACAAAACTCTGTCCTCGGCCTTCCTCCTCAAGTCTCTCCCCGCTACCTTTTAGGTCGTCTGTCCAGCAGGCAGCAGGGCGTCCCACACTACGCCTACCAGGACATTTACGACCCTTTCGTCTACTTCTTCATATCGTGTGGGCAGAGTTTTTTCAGACTGCCTTACGGCCTCTGACGTGGTTTTTATGTAACGACTACTACCACCAGAGATAGTAGCCAGGACCAACGGCTTAACGTGCTATCCGAAGCACGGAATCATTTTTATTTTCAGATAATCAGGTGATTGGGATAAAACGCACAAAGTGACATTTCACTAGGTATCGAACTCTCGTGGAACTCGTGGGAATCGAACCCACGACCTCCGTGTCGAGAGCCAATGCTCTTAACCATTAGACCACGGAAGCAGTACAAGTACATAATATACATATTATATAAACACACGATCATAATCCTTTTTAGGGTGGACGTAATCTTTAGTACAAGACAAATAAGGGTCAATTCCCACTGAAAGAGAAACCGCAAAGCGAGGAGGAGGTTATTCAGTTTGATAGTCTGATCATCACCTTCTTATCTTCTTATCTTGTTGTGGGGGCTGGCAAGCCAGCAACACTTCGACCCAGTGGGATCTTTTGTGTTAGCCCCAATACTTTTTGTTTTCTTCACCCTTCAAATACATGGTCAATGAAGGAGGCAACACCATTGAGGGGAAGAAACCTAAGATCTCCCGGTTTCGGGTATCCATCTCCGAGGAGGCACATGCGTTTTACCGTCAGGACATCACAGTTACAAAGAACATGCTCCATAGTCTCTTCATCCTCTCCGCATGCTCTGCAGCTGGGATCCAGGGTGAGTTTCATTTTGTGCATCATCGCGCCTGTAGCGTAGTGCCCAGTGAGGGCTCCGACTATGGCACGAGCCTTGCTCCTGCTATTATTCAGTATGAATCTTGAGACGCTAGTTTTCACATTGCTGATAAAGTTTTTGGAGTGTTGTATGCCTACAAGGCTAGACCACTCCAGTTTGTGTGCTTTATCAGCCCAATCCCTAATGGCCATTCTTATACTGCATGCCGGGATTCCCACACTTGGTTCTGGGCCAACCATCTTTCGTTCTGACCCAGCCCTCGCCAGCTCGTCAGCATTCTCATTACCCTGGACGCCGGTATGTCCCGGAACCCAAACTAATCTTACGGTATTGTGAAGACCAAGCTTGTTGAGGGTCTTCACTCCGTTCAGAATTAGCTTGGAACTCACATAGTAGGAGTTCAAGGCTTTGAGAGCTGCTTGGCTGTCACTGATCATCACCTTGAAAGGAACGCATCTAACTACATAACACCCTGGTTATTCCCTAAGGGAGTCAGTGATATTCTAAGGGTTAGTTAATTGTACCTAAGGTGAACCGAGGCAAGTTTGACACGGGTGTAAGTGTGACGCTTGCTAATAACACCGCTCAACGTTATAAAACGATAGTGTAATCGTTCGTGCAACGTTTGATAGATGGCAGTTTGAGGTATAATAACGTTGAGCGGTGTTATTAACAAGAGTCACACTCACACCCGCGTCACACTTGCCTCGGTTCACCTTAAAGTTATTAAAAAAAAAGGTTAAACTGTAGCGAAATAATAAATATGAGCTTTAGCGAAACGCGGCGCTACTCGAAATTTTTTGTTTTACTCGAGGGATGTCTAAATTTTCCAGAGAATGTAACCTATATTCACTGGAGTGGTAAACTCTAGCAGCAAAAAATAGGTCAGATAAATAAACTATCACCTATAAAATAGGGTACCTATTTCGTTCTCTTTGAAAACGCCCAGTGTTGATTTTAGACTACAAATGCAAAAGTGTTTACTGTGTGGTCTGGCGAATCGACCTTATTTCTCATCGTGGGTGTACAAGGCTATGGAATCCATTAATTTTTTTATCACCTATTTTTATTGAATAGATAAAAATATTGTTAGAAATAAGCGATAATTACTTATGTATTTTTTTGCTAACGATTTCGAATAATGTTGGTTGTCCCATACAGAAATTATTAGTTTAATTGTCTGATCATTGCCTTAAAAACTTTGACTTTTATTATAAGGACTAGCCTTGCGGTAGCATTTCCCCTCTGCCAAGGTATAAGATCAATTAATCATGTGCATTTACATTCAATTTTAAACTTTATCACTAAACGAGACAGCCTGTAATTGTGTAACATTAATTTCGAATATAGAACGTTTGGGGTTCACACGAGACTACTTTTCATGATTTTTAACGTTCAAAATTAGAATCTTTAGTTATGGGGGATAAAATCCAAAGTTGCGGATTTCATGTTACCTCGCCCAAAGCAAAAAGTGGCAGAAATGTTTGTTAGTAGAATTACACGCGTAACTAGTCCCTATATAAGTAGTCAAAGCTTAAAAAACATCAGCATATTAAAATTACCCTGGCCTATCTAAACTATTATAAAACTGTAGCAGAAAGTTTGTCTGTACATTGAAGATATTAACAAAAAAAAAGTTACGATATGGTTTTTAGGTGTCCCTGATTCCATATCACCAATTTTTGGATTTTTTGTCGGTCTGTTTGTTTATTTCTGTGTTTGTTTGTGTGTTTTTTTGAACGAGCATCACGCAAAAACTATTGAACCGATTTTGATGAAACTTTTTTTGTTTGATAGCTTATTATCTGACTTAAAATCTGGTATATAATTTGTGCGGACAAAGTTGCGGGTTACCGCTCGTAATAATACACAGGGTGTCAAATTAAATGGGACAATTACTTAAAAGGGTGCTTCAGACAATCAAACTGAACCACTTTCTCTATGGGACCAACATTGAAATCTCGAAAAAAAATCTGCTGTACATTTCAGTCAAGTTATGTTTGCAGTTTTGTATGGGAGAGCGGATTTTTTTTCGCAATTTCGGTATGAGTCCCATAGTAACAGTTGCTCAGTTTGATGGTCTGAAGCACCCCGTTAAGTAACTCATGCTATGTTATCTTAGTACAAACTTAGTGGAACGCTAATTTTCCATAGACAGCTTCCGCCATCTATCGGTTATGTTTTGAAGCACTATGTGTTGAACTAGGGTTCATATCGCCCATATCGATCACTGTCTAGTTCGTCTAGCGGTCTAGACAACCGGCTTACGATCCGGGTAGCTAAGGTTCGATCCTCGTGTCGGCCGATCGTCTTTTTCTATTTATTTCATAATGTGGCGCCCCCTAGTGCTAATAAGCGGCAACGCAATTAGGACGTCTTAAAATTCAAGGCGAGATACCTATTTATATCCAATATACATATTAATCTATGAAGTAACTGTCCCATTTAATTTTCCACCCCGTATAGTTTTTATAAAAACAAAACTCGTTCCTTTACATCGAATTCTTTACAAAGTCATTTTATTTTGCTCGTGAAGCTGCATAGAGAGTGTTTCAAACTGGCAGCCCTATTCATCGGTTTACTACCTGACATATTGGCTAGCGTTACTCCCTATAGAGCTATAGTATTGTTCTGTTAGATTTTATTCAGACGAACGACAATCACTACACAGCCTCTTTGCAATGGTACAGCAGTATCAATATCCATGTTACAGTACGACCAAGAAAACAATTACCCTATGGAGGTGCTACTGGGAATGTTCCTCCATTGAAGAGGGAAGATCATCCTCCAAGCGACGGTATCGCCATCTGTTGGCATCTTTGCTATAACTTGTGAGTGCTGACATCTGTAGCAAGTTCTCACAACCCCGTCAATCTTCGTTTGCGCAGAGTCTCCCGACAAAACCCGAAGTCGTTTAGTACCTAATCAAAGGGTGCAAAGTCGGATAGCAGCGAAAAGAGCGCAAAAATAATTAGCCAATCGTGGCAAAGGATTGAAGGTAGCACATCCTGATTGGTCAATATAGTTACGCGTGCGCAGGTACATATATTTATATAGTGTGTGTGTGTCCCAATATGTCTAGTGCTGTCAGTAGCCATCGCTTTTAAACCTTGTTTACAGGTGTTACAGCGGTAGGAATATGTGGTGGACAAAAAAACGACTATTCAGAGACGTTATTTGCTTTTAAGAGTACGGGTTTTGACTGCGGCCGGTATCGCCCGACACCGCAGCCACAAAGCGACCAAGCTGTACGTGTGAATGGAACTTAGTTTTTATATACAGGGTGAAATTGATATATTTAGCATCCTTTGAAACTAAGAGTCTAACCATCAAACTGAACAACTTTTACTAAGGGAGCAAACCAATCGGAGCAAAACAAAATCAGCTGTTGCATACATTTGTGTCGCGTAGACATTGCAGTTTAGTATGGAACAGCAGATTTTTTTGTTGCTCCGATTGGTTAGCTCCCATAGTAAAAGTTGTTCAGTTTGATGGGTAGACTCTTCGTTTAAAAGGATGCTAATGATATCAATTTCACCCTGTATATGGTCCTTCTTAATATGCTGAAACTTTTTTAAGGAGATGATAAGACCGTCAAACTGGACAACTTTCTCTATGGCACTAACATCGAAATCGCGAAAAAAAATCTGTTCTTTCATATAAAACTGCAAACCTATTCCAGCCAAATGTCCCATACAGCTGATTTTTTTTTCGAGATTTCGATGTTGGTGCTATAGAGAAAATTGTTCAGTTTGACGGTCTGATCATCCCCTTAAAAAGTGTCGGCATATTAAGAAGGACCCTGTATACAAAGAAGATAATTTCTCCAGCTATGGGAAAAAGGCCCATAAAAAATGTTAGCGTATAGTTGGCGTATAGTTGGCGTATAGTTATGAAACTCATGTCGATTTGTTTCTCATAATCTCTAGATTATAGAGGTAATATTAGCTGTACCTCATATAAACGGAGTGTCGCGTAATCGCAGTTGGCGCACATCTTGTCTTGGTATGTTGGTTTTTTATTTTTATTTTCTTATGAACATCTAAGACGTTCATTGCTTTACATGTGCCGTTTTAACAGGGAAAAAGAATCTTAACAAAATAGTCAAAACAGTGCATTTTTTATATTTATCTCATAATTCCGTTTGCATTTTTACCTAATCTTACGTCCGATCACTATAATAAATTAAATTATGTTTTTAGAGTGTAATGCCATCAATAAACGTCCCCGTTCGTGGGGCCTAACATAAATTGACTCCTTTGTGACCGCCCACATTTTTATTATTTGTCGAGTGTGTCAGATTATAGGGAGAGCTAGGGGCTATAATATTCATGGCATATTGTCAGGATTAGGTTCATAAACGATTCGACCAATTTATCATATAATTTAATATAATTAAAGCACATCAAGGCTAAATATATTCTGATAGTGTTCCTACATCGTATCGAACCTATCATATTATGTGTATGTGTATGTTGTGTATGTTGGACCAGATGCCCCATAAGAAAAGGAAAGGTTATCATGATACCATCGTCATCCCATCTGCCGTCCCCAGTTCAGGACACTGGTCTACAATGAGGATGAGGTAAGTATATGTACAGAAATGATTTCAAATGAAAGGCCAGAATAAGAATAGTCGAATATTATTTAATTCTTTGACTATCCTTAATATATCTTTGAATATATTTTATATCTTTGATTCTACATTACTTCTGGTTCACTAGTGTCCTCCTATCTAAACCATAGGGCATATGGAGAAGAACCAGACAAAGAAACTCCATATAGGACAACCAAAACACATTATAGAAAATCACACATAAGAATTAGGTATTATAAATTAACCATAATTATACGGTAGCAAACACAAGTTACTTAAACTGAACTAATAATAAATATGGCGTAACACTTACACTTGGGCAGCGTGACCACCTCTGTGATCTTTGGTAGAATTCTTCCTTTTATGACAAACCACCTCTTTTATAGATCTACCACCACACTTCACGATGGTTCGGAATGGCGGCAAATCCATCCAGGAAATGAAGTTTGTTTACAGTATTATAATACGTACTTAATCATTTCTAAATTATAATTATTACTTCACAAATTATACTATGATTTTAGGATGATTATAACTGTATAATTAATATCACAATTACAACAAGATTCACCAAAATAAGTTACTAAACATTGTCAACAATGGTTTGGTTTTTAATAGATGTTGCCAGTCTAAAAATGAAACGTAGATGACTAGATTAATAATAATAATTTAGATTCAAACTCATGATACGACTCATGACTCGACTCACGAATCATTCAATTAAATAAAATCTAATATTCTAACAAGTGCATCGTCTAAATGAAGCCTTATTCTGGTACTCTCGCAGAAAGCAGGTGCGTTCTTTGAAACCTTAGTCCCGTCTTTTAGCAAGCGTTTCAGGACTTTTCAACAAGTTTTAGGGTCTCGTAATTGGATTTTGTGAAATAGTTCAGCGATCCTAGTAAACTGTCAGAGAAACTATTTATTTTGAAGAAAACTATTAAATGTGTGTGCTAAAGTTTTGGTAGAGTTCTAAGTTTCATTAGTTTACTTCAAGTTCAAGTAAAAGTTGAAACTTTCTTCAACATGTGCCCTAACAGTAAGTAATTTTGAAGTTAAAAGAATTTTTTTATAAGAATTTTCTTTTTGTGAAACATAGTTGGTATTTAAGTAATGAAATTTCGATATAAAATAGTTTTAACGTAAGTATGTTTTAATAGCCTTTTGGTGTCTTTTTATAGGGTAACTGACTTATTATAAAAGAAAAGAATACCCTTTTCTTGGATGTTTTTTCTATTTATAATCAAAATACCAAGCAAACATTGTATTGCCTAAGGCAGGTTTCAGTGTTTTCACAATAAAAAACAGCCTCTAAATAAATAAGAAAATAATGGTATTATATTGTCAAATAAAAATCTAATGTTATATAAGGTCTAACAAAATTAGGTGAAACTATTTTAAAGGGGTGATCAGACCATCAAACTGAACATCTTTCTCTCTTGGACCAATATCGAAATCGCGAAAAAAAAATCAGCTGTTCCATACAAACCTACTCGACCTAAATGTATGGGACAGCAGATTTTTTTTTCGCGATTTCAGTATTGGTCCCATAGAGAAAGTTGTTCAGTTTGATGGTCTGATCATCCCCTTAAAATAGTTTCAGCTAGTTTTGTTAGACCTTATATTATGTGAAACAACACAACAAGTTATTTCACATTATGTGAGAACTAATAGCTATGGGTGTTTAACTAGCTCTTTCTATCTTTTTCTTTCTGTCTCACTCTCTACCATCTTCTTTCATAATAATCCTCTATTACTAGTTACTTATCAGGCGCTCGTTGGCATAGTAGGACATACCCCTATAATTTTTTACATCTCTTTTACATTTGTTATCAAATCCGTCATTATTAAGCTATTATGTAATTATAAAGATACAGCCGTTTATAGGTAGGACAGAAGACGGATGAAGGCTGAATAATCAGTGGATGAAATGAAGCGGATGAATGATCACGTAGGCTTATAAATAGGGTCCCGTTGGCACCCCTCGAGTACCTAAACACTATAAAAGACAGAATCACAACATTTTATCCGATATTGACATACAGACATACTCTCTCCCACTGGAATAGGGAGAGACAACGGAACGCCGCCTGCTATGATCCTGAAAAAACTCTCTAGCTTCCTTCACATTCATTTGTCCTTTCATGCATGCTCGTCGGTTTCGGATAGATGTGATCTGGCCCTTTTTAAGCACGTCGCGTCGCCAAATTGGTCCGTATGTAGATCTAATCCGTCACCTTCCAACTTTTCCACTTACGCTTGCCTTATAGATTGCACTCGTCCGATATAGAGCTTAAGAGGCTATGTGAAAAAACTAGGATTCTTCAAAGCGTCATATATCATGTAGTACTAACAGTAGGAGTATGATTAGCGGATATGTGTAAATTGAACATATAATTGAAGTTTTGACAAGAGCCAAAACACGATTAAGACACATTTTCTCGATAGAAAAACAAGCCAAAGTAGCCTTCGTTTTTATTTATAAACGCTTGGAACTGCTAAACGGTGAATAATAGAAACACGAGACTTGATTAAAAAAAAAGAGATTCATATTTTACAAATTTTTATAAGAGCAGAATTGAACTTACATAAATAGTACAATCACAATCACAAATAAAGTTTGTTTTACGCTTGCGTCGTTTCAGGCGCGCGCGCCGCCCCATCTATTTCTCTCGCATCAGATAGTAATATAAGCTATCACACGCCCATTTCGCTTCAATTATTTTTCGACATAGGCCCTTAATAACAAGCTAAAATAATCAAAAATCTCTCCATCATAATATCCAATGCATCTAATGAAAACATTTTGACCGCAGTGCTGGCCGGGCGTTAGCAAATGCAATGAATGTAATCTGTAGCACAATATAACCGTTAATCGAGTGTATTGTTCTCGCGGCAGCGTCCCGCGTGGCCGGGAGCGACAGCTTAATAACACTAAATCAACGTATTGGAACATATACCTACGAGGTTTCATTTTAGCTTTTATAGAGCTGCTCTTTATTATAACTTAATTGTGAGGTTCGAAGAGCTGATAAAAATCTACACTTGCTTGTTTTCTAGCATTGAAAAGTACTACAAAACGTCTGAAATATCAGAACTTGTATTATCAACATTTTATTGATAATTTCATAGCCGGAATTTCACAGATATATTTCAATATAATTTCGCAGAGAGGTGCATCATGTAGTGTAACAAAGCTACCTTTTTGCGAATTAGGAACAACAAAGCACAAAAGAACATTTTGAACGCAGTAGGCTAAAGCTTACTAATAAATTACAATGCAAACGATCATAATAATTATAATGGTTATAAAAAAAGGTAATAAAAATATTTATTTAATAATAATGGATATCCAAATGGACGGATGGATGGTCAAAAACTTTGCTAAAACAACTAACAATCATTTTAACTGTTTTTTCAACTACTGCATAGTTGCAGTAATGCACTCGTTTAGCATTAAAGGGTTTAGGCGATTGTGCTAATTTAAAACATCCAAGTTCAATCCTAATCCAATTCCAGTTCTAATCACATTGCAATCCAGTTACTATTCAACTGTGTTAATTCCGCATCGCGCTAAACTTGACTTATTTACTATGTGACTGACAGCCTTTAACGTTTGAGGCATCTGTCAAAACGGCTTTAACGACTGTCATGAGCTGTACCGCGATTAGCGTGATACCAAATATGTAAAAAACTAAGCTTCGAACGCGGTCCAGTCATGGTTCAGTTGCAATTTATTTACCGCGATTGCCCTCTAGGTATCAAAGTGGTGACAGACAGCTCGGCAAACAAGTTGATCAATGGGGCGGGGTGAGGGTTGTACGCAGTGCGTTTTCGCCTATAACATTTCATCTGCGCATTCAAGGTTTTTGTCGGCTATGTCAGTATGTGCAAAAAAGATGTATACTGCTTCTCTAGAATCGATAACTTACATAATAACTTTAGATATTACATTTTGCTTGCCTAGAATAGAACAAAACGCCTCATATGCCCTTATCGTGTATCACAGAACGCAGGTAGAAAAAACATAACCTTAAATTATACTAAATTGCAGACAACATTTTCAGATAGTCTATTCTATTAATACAGAAGCGTGTGCAGCTTTAAATTTACTCTGTAACATACGATACGAATAGGAATAGCGATTGTTTCTGTTCCGGCAAAATTACGGTTATAGCTGGAAGCTAGTAAATTGCTTTAAAAGTCCATTGAAAAACACTTCAAGCTGAACTGGCGTTTAGTTTAGAAGGGTTTTTATAGATAGAAGCAGAAACGGCTCATATTTAATGAGTTGCTTTCAGCTGTACACAGCTTTCTTTTTAAGTTTACGTAGTAAAAAAATAAGAACTGTTTTAATTTCAACTTAGTTGTTTACACTTCGTATCACTTTAAACGAGCGAACCAATTTATTTAAGTACCTGATGCTACGATTGGAATACATGCCTGTCCATACACGTTTTGGATCATCATCGTCATCGTATCAGCCGATAGATGTCCACTGCTGGAAATAGGATTCCCCAATGATCGCCATAATGACCAGTTCTGCACTGTCCTCATCCAACGGGTTCCCGCCACCTTCACCAAGTCATCAGTCCATCTTGTAGGGGCTGCGCTTTTCGGTACTCGGTAGCCACTCGAGAATTCTTCTGCCCCATCAGCCATTGATTCTGCGAGTAATGTGCCATGCCCATTGAAACTTCAGTTTAGCAATTCTTTGGGATACGTCGGTTACTCTGGTTCTCCTGCAAATATCTTTTTTATATTGTTTTGTATGTGTGAATACAATACTGCAATGCTGCCAAGGGTAATGCTACGTTTCGGGCGCAAATAAATTGGCAGTAGAAGGTGGGTGTCCCATTTTCACGTAAAAATAGTTATATTATGTGCTTTGTCGTTGGTTTGTTAAAAGGTTCATCATCTCAGCCGATGGTCATCCACTGCTGGACATAGGCCTCCAATGATCGCCACAACGACCGGTTCTGCACTGCCCTCAGCCAACGGGTTCCCGCCGCTTTCACCAGGTCGTCGGTCCACCTTGTGGGCTTACCCACGCTGCGCTTTCCGGTACGAGGTCGCTACTCGAGAACTTTTCGGTCCCATCGTTCATCGTTTCTGCGAGCAATTCGAGCTTTTTTTTTTAGCTAAAGAATGTACCTACTTATACTTTTTATGTATTTTAGGTTTAAAGTGTTTGGATGGATGGACCTGTTATTGATCCACTTACGCCTTACGCTGTACGCCTTACGCTGTACCTCTTGTTTGTACCTACTTTTACGAATAAAATAAATATAAAAAAAATGCTTTATAGCGGTTTTTTTTCCAGCTTTTTCAATATTAATCTACTAGGTCAACTGCTGTAAAAAGCTTCTACTAACTCCTTATCATTAGTAATGAATAAGTCCGGTGTAAGTTATTCTGAATCTATGTAAAGTAAGGTAAGAAGTTGTTTTACTCAGACTAGGAACAGGCACTAATTAAAAGTTGAGAAATATGATATAGGTAGTTGTGCATTTAGTTCTACCTTTCTTAAGGCACTAGCTGTAGTAATTAGTTACAGACTAGATGAAAATCGTCAGACGTATATTTCTGCTGAGTCATAGCTTACTTAATTCACCTAGGTATATTCAAGAAATTAGAATGTTTTCAGATAATGAAACACAGCATCCACACTTTAGCACATATATTTATAAAGTGACACACGTAGGTAAGTAACAATAACTTTTTGATCAACCGCCTACCAGTTATGTAGGTAGATACAAATCCAATATATAACACCTCACCACTTATTTACAAAAGAAACCAAAACATAATGCAGCTTAGGTAAATGATATTTACTTTACTTTACTTACTAGCTAGGCCTGGTAACTAAATAGGAACAAAGTAGGTACCTACATAGTTAAACACAGTACCCACTAACTAAGTCACATAATATACTAATAACAAACAACAATAGAAACATTTTAATACAGTTTTATTCCAAGGAGACATGCTAGAGGACTACAACAATTTAATCAACTGTTTAATCGATTTCAAATCCAAAACGCTTAGGAGGTAAGCGTGTGCGCTTTACACATTCAGGCGCAGGTGGGGGCGAGGGAGGCGGCACGTTAGGGGAGCGGCACACTTGCCGCTGTGCCGAAGGCACCGGTGACGATGGACCGCCACCGCCGTCATTATTATTAGGTTCAGAACCAGACTCCCCACTGTCTCTACGCCCCGATGGAGACGAAGTGACCACCGGCAGTGGACCACTACATGCTTTGTTAGGATCACTAGTTGGTGGAGCATGCGTACCGTCTGATGGATATGTGCTGACTACAATGCTAGACCTCCGCTTTAACTGATCGACATGTCGGTGTGATTCTTTACCGTCAGA
Organism: Agonopterix arenella; assembly: GCA_927399405.1. NCBI lineage: Eukaryota > Metazoa > Arthropoda > Insecta > Lepidoptera > Depressariidae > Agonopterix > Agonopterix arenella. The sequence continues at coordinate 14,017,624 of OV656708.1, read as the reverse complement.
AGTCCGCACCTTATAATTTGTCTTACCTAATTTTTCTATAATTTGACCTTTCACCCATTCACCCCGACGACTATAATCTTTCAAATGTACGTCATCCCCGTGTTCTAATTCTCTGTTAGAACCGCGATCATAACGCGCCTGACGTTCCTGCGCGCGACGTACACTATCTTCCCTGTCCGGTTTGAGTGCGTCAAGTCTAGTGCGTAATGACCTACCTTGCAATATTTGAGCTGGACTTTGACCTGTCGTGGCATGATCTGTGTTACGGTACAGCAATAAAAATCTTTGTAATGCTTTTTCTATATCTATTTTGTCAGTAATCGCTTTTTTAATAACCTTTTTAAAGATTTTAACCCCATTTTCAGCCGCGCCGTTCGATGACGGGTGATAAGGCGCCGAAAATGATTGTGAGATCCCATTATCTGACAAAAAAGATTTGAATTCAACACTGGAAAACGGTGGTCCATTATCCGATACAATGTGTGATGGTAAACCAAACTGGGCAAACAACACTCTTAACTTTTTAATTACCTCGCTTGCGGTAGTACTATTCATTTTAAATATTTCCAACCACTTAGAGGTTGAGTCGACTACTACCAAAAACGAGCTACCTGCTTTTGGAGTCAAAAAATCTAGGTGGAGTCTTCGCCAAGGCTGGCCCAGCCAGGGCCAGGGGTGCGGGCTATGGGCCGGGGGCGCCGTCGCATGCGCCGCGCACGTTGTGCACTCGCGGCACACCGCTTCTATGGCCTCATCGACTCCAGGAAACCAGACATAGCTCCTTGCCAAGCTTTTCATTTTGACTACTCCTAAATGCGTTTCATGTAACTCATTTAACACGAGTTTTTGACATGACTGTGGTACCACAATTCGATGACCCCACATTAAACAGTCTAATTCCAAATATATTTCCTGTCTACGATTGAAAAATGGTTGCAACTGTTTAATGTCGACGCTTTCAGGCCAACCGTCACGTACATAATTATATACACGTGCTAGAAGTATATCCTTTTTCGTTTCCGAACGCAACATTTTATGATCTAGTAATAATGCATCCTGTGCGAAATGTAAGTACGTCTGTTCTAATGACTCGGGCGCTGACGATTCTGGTATCGGTAACCTTGATAAGGCATCTGCTGCATTCTTATCTGTTCTTACATATTCCATTTCGAAATTATAACCCGATAAAGTTACCGCCCATCTCTGTAGCCTGCTGGCAGCCATAACTGGAATTCCCGATTTTGGACCAAAAATAGCAATCAATGGCTTATGGTCAGTGCGTAATAAAAATTTTCTACCATATAGGTATTGGTGAAATTTCTTGACTGCAAATACAATAGCTAGGGCTTCCCGCTGTATTTGACTATAATGTTGTTCAGCGCTGTTCAGAGTTCGAGACGCATAGTAAACCGGTCGCTCGGCACCTGCACTTACAATAGCTAACACGGCACCTATCCCCCGCGCGCTCGCGTCGCACGTCACTATCAGCTGTTGGTCCAGATCATAATGTGCGAGTACTTTTGCACTCGTTAACAAACTTTTAACTTTTTTAAACACTATATCACATTCACTATCCCATAACCATCTCGACGATTTTTTTAACAAATTGTACAATGGAACTAATAGAGTACTTAAGTTTTTTATGAATTTCCCATAAAAATTCACCATGCCAATAAATGATCTAAGTTCTGTTACATTTGTTGGTTTAGGTAAATTGACAATTGCACTCACTTTTTCTGGGTCAGTATGGACACCATTTTTATCTATAATATGACCCAAGAAAGAAACCGAATCCGCAAAAAATACACATTTCTTTTTATTTAATTTTAATCCGTTTTGTTTCAAACGCTCAAAAACTTCTTGAAGCGACCTCTGGTGGTCTTCTTGAGACTTCCCCGTGACCAATACGTCATCACTAAAAACTGACACCCCGGGTATATCACATAGCAGATTTGTTGTAATTCTGGAGAAGATACCGGGGCTCGAAGCCAATCCGTACACCAGTCTGTTATATTTAAATAAGCCCCGGTGTGTATTGATCACAGTGTAGTCTCTTGACGCCTCATCTAAAACGATTTGATTATACGCTTGGGACATATCAATCTTTGAGAATTGTTCACCTCCGCTAAGGGTAGAAAGTAAGTCTTCTATTCGAGGTAATGGATACTTATCAATCATTAAAACGGGGTTTAAGGTCACCTTGAAATCAGCACATACACGAACCTTACCATCAGGTTTGGTAACTAACACTAAGGGAGTAGCCCACTGCGAGTGCTCCACCGGCTCGATCGTTCCGTTCTCCAACATAACATCAAGCTCTCTGTCCACCCTCTCGCGCATGGCGTAGGGCACGGGCCGTGCGCGGCAGTACACCGGCATCGCCCCCTCCCGCACGTGCAGCGTCGCTCGCCCTCCCGTATACTGGCCCAACTGGCCATCGAACAATTCTTTAAATCTGTCAACAATTTTCACTACATTATTTTTACAACCAACATCATTAGATATATTGTTTACATTGTATAAAGGGAGCTTTATTTTTAACTCCGACAACCACTGCCTTCCCAACAAGGAGGTAGTTCCTCCATCGATTACGTACAAATCGAGTGGTTCACACTTATCCTCATACTGCACAATAGGGGTTATAACACCCAATGGTCTTATTTTACTACCATTGTAAAAGCTTAATTTTAACGCACTATGTTTAAGTGTTAATTTTTTAAAATATCTTTCATATGTTTCTTTACTAACACAAGAACAAGCACTTCCGGTATCAATTTCCATCTGAATAGTCTTACCCTGTATTGAAATGGGTATGCTTACCGCCGGGTAATGCCTCAAGGACATTTGATGGATGGGTTCTTCCTCTTCCTCTGAAGATTGAGAGTAGGATACCTCTTGGTCATCTCCAGCCCCTTCTCCTGCCACGAAGTGCGTAGCATGCCCACGGTTGGACCTTCCGGCACCCCTCGGTTGCTTCCGTGTCATTCCGTCCACTTCATTGGACCGTGGACACATTCGCCTTAAGTGCCCCACCATTTTGCATCCACTGCAAATATATTTTTTAAATCTGCACCTTGCCAAGTCATGATTTTTATACCCGCAAGCTGAACACTCCACCCGATTATCTTTTCCGCCATATTTGTTACCGCCACTGCTTCCACGTGTTCCTGTAGAAAGTCCATGAAGTCCCTCGAGTGCACGATCTCCGACTTCCCTTCTCTCTACCGCCGCAGAATCTCGTTCCGCAGCTTCCAACGACATAGCTAGTGACACTGCCTTCGTGTACGACAGCTCCTGCTCTGCGAACAACCTTTGACGAATGACATCACTATGGATGCCGCACACCAACTGATCTCTTATGTTCTCGTCCATCGTATCCTTAAACTCACAATGACGAGACATGCGTTTCAGCTCCGCTACATATTGTGCCACGTTTTCTCCGTGCTGCTGACGTCTCAACCTGAATTTATATCGCTCAGCCATGATCGAAGGTTTCGGTTGTAGATGTGCTTCCATTAACTTCACAACATCATCAAATTTCAAATCAGTAGGATTCTTCGGGCTCGCTAAGTTCACGATGAGCTCGTAAGCTTGATCACCAACCACTGATATCAATGTAGGTAACTCTAATTCCGACGTTATTCCGTTGGCCTTAAAGTACATTTTCAACCGGTCTACATATAACCTCCAATTTCCTCCGCCCACATCAAACTCTTTAATCGCTCCGATCGACATAGTTTTTATTTTCACCGCACTTGTATAGTCCACAAACGTTCGTATTTAATTACTTTCACTGATTTATTTCGTCGCCATAACTGACATTGGGTCAAAAATTTTATTGGTAAAATAACTTAATCTATAGTTCCTTGACTGACAAAAAACGCAAATCCTTTTGAAGATAAAAACTTGAAATAACGAAAGAATTTTGCAAAAATCTTCCTACATAATTAAGAGAGTGCAATGGACTGTCAGTTTGTATGGAAAATCGTATCACCGACATGCACGATCACGATCTATTTTCCTGCAGTCAAGGGTAATATTTTTATCCATACTTTCACGGGGTGCTAAACTGCAATGCCTACTCGACTCAAATGAAGGTATGAAACAGCTGATTTTTAGTACGATTTTAGTTTTGCTTCCGTAGAAAAAGTTGCTCAATTTGATGGTCTGAGTAAAAGTGGTGGTGGTTTCAATTTGATGGTCTATACCACCCCTGAAAATTAGCCCAGTCATTTTACGGAGTTTTGTTAGGCGAGGTAGGGAGTAATTACTAATTGGACTTTTAAACTAGAACAGGAACCATTAAGTGACAAAAGGACTATCTTAAAGCTTATTACAAAAAAAATCGTTACGCAACATAGAAATCAAAATCATGTGTCCCAGAAGGATTTTAAATTATTAATATTAATACCAATGCACTCATTTGACTTAGATTTAACAATATAAATTATTTTTGAGCAAAAAAATAGGCAATGAAATTAAAAAAATGAGGTGAGTATTAGAAAATACGAATGTATTTTTCAAAACCTTCTAAGCACACAAAAATATTCACACCATGTTTGTAGTAAGAGATAATAGCTAAATTTTAAAATTGGAACTGTTGCTGACGTGATTTTTTTTAATTTTGGTACATTTCTGGGCTCAAATTGGCTCTTCAATATTATACCGAAAAAAAATGTCAATTACTAATTAGTCCCGGCTCAAACCGTAAAATGACTGGGCTAAATTTGGAGTCTACAAAATCACCTAGTAGTCACACAAACAGACAAACATGCTTTTTAATCCGAGGTGGTTAGAAACTTGAGTTTTGAGTTCGAGTTTGTCTTTCCACAACTACAATACAACTTGCACTTGTGTCAAAACATTACTCCTTTTGCCTTCGCCCTATTCGGGTAAAAAGTGTATGAATGGTTAAGTGTGGTAGTTTCCGTGTTAGACGACACGCACATACCGAATTCCGAATCAGGATTGTGATTTTGTATAGGATTTGATACCTCAGAAATACGCAATTATGGAGGGGGTACATCCATACGAAATCGTAACCTTGATTCGAAATACCGGAATTCCGTATATATGTGGCGGACCTTTGTCAAAGAATAAATTCAACATAATTTTATATTACAGATAATCACGACAGTAGTCCAATTTTTCACTGTGATACTTTGCTGTTTGCAGCAAACCGCTGCGAAGCCATAAAACTCCCTTTTTATTTAAGGCGTTCTCAGCAGTAACAAAATATCAACATGAACGTTTAGTTGTTTCGTTCTTTGCTTTTTTAAAGGAGAGCATAATAAAATTATGCTTACGACTGTATTCGTCATGGGGCAATCAGAGATATTCTAAGTTGTAACACTGGTTAAGTAAAAATCACTTCTGACTTCTATACTGGGTGATCGATGGTACGTTATATCGAAGTCACCTAAGCGATCTGTGTTAGTTGGCTGGACGGAAAGGATGAAAGAAGCGCTGTAGTACTATTTTTGAATAGTGAGATTTAAAATCGTGTTCGAATGAAGCATAATCTCCGAGTTTTTTACTACTGCTGATTTGAACACATAACTTTTAAAAATCACACTCCAGAATGTGCAAACAATAAATTCCATACTGATTTACCAAGCCCACTCATACAAGATTAAAACCAAACCAGAAATAAATTAGAAACGAAAATACCAGAGACACTGCGGTTAGCACCTTAAATAAAATTTCCAACATTCCCACAAATATTTTGCATCTGTGGCTCAGCCGTATCCTAGCAACTGAGCTCAGAACGACACACTTGTTTTAAAACGAGTGGCTGGAGGCAAAAAAAGTTAATTCCACAGAATTTAAGTACTCACGCGCCAGGTCAATGACACCGTATGTAGAATGTTTTGAAAACCCCCAAAGCTTGGGGACACTTTGAACTTTGTTATGTTAGACATTTTGAGGAAGGCTCGGCTTGAAGTTTAAGCTTTGTGTAAACTCATAGACTTATATATTACTGTAAACTATTTGTTATTTAGCAATGTTTTGATTCAAGTATTTGGACGAAAGCTTTACATAACTGGAACACATTTCTAGCGTACCTACCTATATTATTGTAATTCGAGTAGGACTATCATAAAGGCCAGGCCACACAGGCGGGATTGCGGGAAAGCGGTCCCGGGGGCGAACCTGCAGGAAGCGAATGCGTTCCGGGGTGTTCCACACAAGATACGGAGCGGAATTCGCAGTCCGCCTCCAAACCGCGTCATCTAATTTCACCACCGAGCCCACTACCCAGAGAACGAAATTTTCAATCTGTTGCGTCTTAAGGGGACGTGAGCGCCATCTACTGGTAGTTATTACAAACTAACCAACCCGCAAGTCCAGCATTACAACTGGAATTCATACGATATAGATGGCACACCCTGTTCCAATTTCAAATATTATTGATTTTTAAACATGTTACAGCCATGTTGTGCTATTTCGAATCAAATTAAAGATTGAAAAATTTTCTCGGGCGGGACTTGAACCCGCACTTTTCCAAACCGGGGAACTGCGTTATCCAATTTCCCCACCGAGCCCACTACCCAGAGAACGAAATTTTCAATCTGTTGCGTCTTAAGGGGACGTGAGCGCCACCTACTGGTAGTTATTACAAACTAACCAACCCGCAAGTCCAGCATTACAACTGGAATTCATACGATATAGATGACACACCCTGTTCCAATTTCAAATAATATTATTCATTTTTAAACATGTTACAGCCATGTTGTGCTATTTCGAATCAAATTAAAGAATGAAAAATTTGTCTCGGGCGGGACTTGAACCCGCACATTTCCAAACCGGGGAACTGCGTTATCCAGTTTCGCCACCGAGCCCACTTCCCAGAGAACGAAATTTTCAATCTGTTGCGTCTTAAGGGGACGTGAGCGCCATCTACTGTAGTTATTACAAACTAACCAACCCGCAAGTCCAGCATTACAACTGGAATTCATACGATATAGATGACACACCCTGTTCTAATTTCAAATATTATTGATTTTACCTTTTAAGTTCATTATGTAGTAGCTCAAGATTGAGTTTTCATACCTCTTCGCAACGCGCCACCGACGCACTATTTCAACTTGATTAGTAGTATATTAGTAAATTACACTAGTGCACTATTTAATCGCATTATTGTACTCTAAAACTAATGAAGTCGAAAGTCAAAAAAGGCTTCAATTTTCATCAGTGCGGCAAAAGAAATGGAGTTGACAAAACAACCAAGTGCATGTGCAGACCATGCGTTAAAGAGGGTTCCGTACCAATTACAAAATGAACTAGAATTGGTAATAAAACCAAACATGGTTGTTCTACTTACAAATACGGAAATCGAAAAAAAAAACACGAATAGTTAAACAAAATTGTTAGTTAAACGTTTCATAGTTTATTTCATATTTTCTGAATATTCTTGTAAGTAATTTAAAGTTGATGACAGTCCGGTTCATCCAGTTGGATGAAATGAAACAGTCTCGTTCTTCCATTCAACGCTGAGTCATGATTTTTTTATCCATCTATTATTATTCATATTCTGAAACTAAGGTAAAAAAAAATATTCGTAATCATTGCTCAGTTGTTTTTATTGGAATCGAACCCATGAATTTCGTCTTTACAAGTAGGCTACTAATCAATTAAACCGCTGTATAGTCTCAGCAACGACCTATACCGAGGTCCGTACCCCTCTGGTCTGGACGCCCCTAGGTCGGTTGCTCGATTTCATTCTCCGTTGTCTGCAGTAATAACCAGTAAATCCTTCCTTTTCGGAAAAAAAAATGTGTGCTTACACGATAGAAGTGAAAACTTCAGACTAGAGCCGAATATACCCGATTCAGTGTAACGTGACGGTGGTGCAGTTCCGTTCACTGTTCAGAAAAAGTACACCTTAAGAATTAATGAATGAAATCTATCTATCTATATCTATACTATTATAAAACTGTAACAGGAAGTTTGTCTGTACATTGAAGATATTAACAAAAAAAAAGTTACGATATGGTTTTTAGGTGTCCCTGATTCCATTTCACCAATTTTTGGATTTTTTGTCTGTCTGTTTGTTTGTTTCTTTGTTTGAACGAGTATCACGCAAAAACTACTGAACCGATTTTGATGAAACTTTTTTTATTTGATAGCTTATGATCTGACTTAAAATCTGGTATATATAATTTGTGCGGACGAAGTCGCGGGTTAACGCTCGTACTATTATAAAACTGTAACAGAAGTGTCTGTATACATTGAAGGAATTAAAAAAAAAAGTTACGATATGGTTTTTAGGTGTTTTCCATATCAGTAATTTTTGGATTTTTTGTCTGTCTGTTTGTTGGTGTGTTTGTTTGTGCATTTGTTTGTTTGTTTGAACGAGCATCACGCAAAAACTACTTAAAGATAATGGTACAAAAAAGAAGGTAAAGAAGTTTTCACTTTGAAGAAAAAAACTTAACAGCTAAGCTATTTCCATTTATCTACGGAACCTTAAAAAACAATTTTATTCGACCATGCTAGAAACGTACAACGCATCGCTGACTTTAAACTTTTGTTTCGTGCCTCAAACGATTTTAGAGTGTAACCATTTTTACAGTTCCCTTTAGATTTCAGAGTCACGTTTTTTAAATCATCACCGTGCGAGCCCTGCATACGAATTGCGTTCGTGATTTTACTTGAATTGAGTACGAACATCGTATAGTACCAAGATATTTCTGACTTTGTATTTATGTTATTTTAATGCAAACTGCGGAGTGGAGAAAATGCAGTCGGTGTATATCATGCATTTAGATTGTTGTTTTAGTAATGTGCAATCGTCAAAGTCTTGGAAAGGAGTATGCACTTGTATTTTTACTGAAAGTAATCGTGAAACCTGCGGATACACTGAAGAAGAAATTCTGATGTGAATGTGAAGTCTACCAATCCGCATTGGGCACGCGTGGTGGACTAATGCCCATACACCTTTAGGGTAGGCCTGTGCCCTGCAGTGGGACGTTTATAGGCTGATGATTATGATGATGATGAATCGTGAAACTAAAAAAAACCGGCAAAGTGCGAGACGGGATATTCGCTCACCGAGGGTTCCGTACGACCACATTATGAACTGACTCACACTTAGCAATCAAACTTAAGTTATCAAACGTTTGCACTATAATCTAATCACACCAAGTTTGATGCTTTTAAAAGCATTATACCCCGTTCAGCGAGTCGATGTGGTACCGAAAAATTAACACGTTAAACGCTTAGGCAAAAACTATTATTTTGACCAAAAATAAAGTGAGTGTTAATATGTTTCTTGGGACATAATATGCACATAAAACTTGAAAAAAGAAAAAACAAAAATATTGTTTTTGAGTTATTTAATAAAAACATGCTGCGGTCACCGGTGACCTCCATGGCGTACAAAAGTCAAAAAACGAGAAGTCGTTATCACAGCGCCACGCCGGTCACCCCGCCGGTCACCCCGCGGTGGTGCGGTTTGGTTGCGTTGCGTTGTTCTCTCCGTGTTTTTACTTTTATTTGCTTATTTTCATGTAGTTATTGTTGTATTGCAAACCAATCTAGTAAACGAACAAGATGGACGGTGATTTTATGGAATTTGAAGTGGATTTTGATGGTTTGGAGTTCACACAAGAAGATTTGGACCAAATTGCTATTTTAGAATCAAGTGCACTGCCCGAAATAAATAATAGCGATGACGAACTGCAGAATCTTTGCGCAACACGTAAACGGAGGCGAATGAATAAACGTAAATTAACCTTGCATTCAAGAAAATCTTGTTTTATTGATTTTTCGTTCATTATGACATTTTCTCTAATGCCACCTGTTTCCCAAACGAAAGTGTTGTATTTGAGCGCCATGCCAGGCACCTCAATGCGTTATTACTCTAATAACTGCGCCCTACGGCGCACTACAGTGATTTGAAAACAGGTCTGACATGAGGTCACCGGTGACCTCCAAGGCGGGATTCAGTAGACCTCTTGAGGTCACCGGTGACCTCCATGGCGTTTAACGTGTTAATCTTGCCTGTGATTGGACGAAGATAAGGCGCATAGGCCGCGTTTACATTGCGAGTAATCTTTAGTCTGTTCATGCGCTTTGTACCGTTCAGACGTCTCCTAGGTACTCAACACTGCAATCGTTGTTAATCTTTGACCTGGGTTGAACTTCCCTTGCATTGTTGAATTTAAAGTTAACTTAAAGTTTAATAAATTTCGAGTTTATTTTTTTATATTTATTGTTATTAAATCAGTATTACAGTTGCGATCAAAAATTCTACATTTGTTTATTCATAAATGTTTACATTTAAATGTACCGAAATTTAATTTTGAAAAACTACCTCTTAAAAAAAACATTTTTTTAATATCATGAGTACACAGTATGAACGGGCCTTATGATTTTAAACCGGTTGGTTAAGCTTATGGGCGGGGCAGTCTTATTTGTTGTCCCTGTCATTTGTATGCAAATGTGGGACAGAGATAGCCCCATGCCACACGGACTCCGTGAATGGGGTTTTTTATAAACAAAACATAAGTTTTGCTGTTTATACAATAGAGCGAGACGAAAAATCGTTGAAAAAAACTAGTTTCTTGTAAGGGGGTAAGAAACTAGTTTTTTGTTTTACATAGTGTTTTTTTAATTTTTTGTCATATAATCCAATAGGTATAATGAATTAATGACACATAATATTCTGTTAAAATTTCAACTGGATACTTGACTCTTAAAAAAATTTGCATTTTAAAGCTTTAATTAAATATTTCGCTAAAGGCTCCCTAAATCGTAAAATGGTTTTCCCAAACCCACAATATTTTTAAACGAGCTATCCTACGATACCCCACACCACGGGATACACCAAAATGTTCATCTCCACTTCGCGTGTAGGGGAGGTGCCTTTACCACTTTATCGGCGTGATAAATAATGTATATCCATGCCAAATAGCAGCTTTCTAGTACTAAATGTCTCTGAGCTAAGCCGCGGACAGACAGACAGACAGACGGACATGGCGAAACTATACCTAAGGGTTCCTTGTTGACTACGGAACCCTAAAAATATCATTAAATGATTTTCGGTTGGTAACTTAACTGTAATTTGAAGTATTATGTTTTACCAGTCAAGGGATTGAAATAACTCTCCAATGATTGAGATTATAATATATTCTCTTCACCGACATACTAAACAGATGGAGCTGGTTATAATATTACATCCGGGTACTAATTACTTCTTAGAGTGAGGTGGTGGTTGCGGTGGTGGCACAGGAGACCGGTAATGACGCTCATAAATGTCATTCCAAAACTGGGCCCGTTCTTTCATTAGCGGACCTCGCAGTTCTTGAGTTTCGTTCAAATGCATGTACGGAGATCCATCGGTGCTCGCCACTGGAGACCATATCGGAAGCGAAGAGGTTTCTGGCACTGGCTTACTGTAAAAAAGAAAAGTAATTGAAACCAATCGATTGAAACCAAATGATTTTGGATTGAAAAGTACACGGGGTGATTTTATAAACACTTTCCCAATTTTTAGGGGTGGTTCCGACCATCAAACCGGGCAACTTTTCAAATCAAAGCCAAAAGCGCACAAAAAAACTGTTATATGTTCCAAATTGAATTGCAATTCCTCAATTCAGATGTATGTAACAGCAGATTACTTTTTTATGATTTCATTTTTAAGTTGTTCAGTTTGATAAGTCTAAACCACACCTGAAAATTTGGAAGGTGCTTAAAAAGCTTTGTAAATTAATATGTACAAGGTCGTCTACATGTTACAATAATTTACAACATCGAGACTGGCATTTGCAGTTTAAAGTTTTATTCTCTCACCTAAGAGGGAGAAAAACAGTAAACTTTCAATATTTGAACACTGTAATATACAATATTTTAATTACTTTTCGAAAGATAAAACTACTAGCAGATTTTAAAAGAGTAAAATAACTCAAAATATGAATATTTATTGGCGATACTGACCCCGTTCAAAAAATTATATTGAGTACAAGACCACGTTAAAGATCGAAAGCAGAATTGTTACATAATTACATAATTATATCTACCTACCTAGTATATAAGTGTTTTGGATGACGCTGTAAACTTATATTGTGAATAAATAAATAAATAAATTTAATATTTTAGCCCCAGGCATAAAAATTCACTTCGTCTCTGAGGTGCTCCAATTCTAAAAGAATCATTACCAAATTTTGTTTCTTACTTAATTCCTAAATTTCAAGAATACTCAAATCGTCTAAAAGAAATCAGTCCCCACATGGCGTAATGCATTATAAAATGTTGTTTGTTTGTGCCTAAATTTACATATGCGTTACGTTGTTCTACTCTTTGGAGATACCCCCCGTTTTTGCTTTTATTCGTCAACTTAATCAAAATTACTCTAAAAGAAAATCTAAATTGTTCCCTTACTGAGCCAAGCCACCCTTCCAATTTGGTTCGGAGGTATTGGCATCCGAAAAGCATTGGCGCGGTAGCGCTTCCGGCGTTTCCGTCATAAGCCCACAGTATGCCTTACCTCATCGGGAAAATTTTAAACCCATCACTTGGTGATAAAGAGGTCACGTACGTCCCCACAGAGGCTATGAGACAAGCTGCTGTGCATTCAGTCACAAATAAGTCTTATAGACAACACCATCAGTACTGCAGAGAAAGCCCGCCTCCATAAGTCAGCCAGAGTCAGGATTCTGGCTAAATACTTTGCCATCTGCAAATGTGGGTACGCTTCGAGACAGATCCTCCTTCAGTCAGTCTGAGACTCAGTGCCAGAACGATTGAGCCAAATCGCTGCCGTTGCGGTGTGAACGTTAACGACTTTAGCCAACACGGCCTCTCTTGTCAGCGCAGTGTTGGCCGTATCACTCACCATGCCAGCTTGAATGACATCATCCGTCGGGCCCTTGTCAGCGTCAACGTATCGGCGACACTTGAGGCAAGTGGCATTGCACGAAACGATGGCAGGAAAACCGACGGTATGACTGTCATTCCTTGGAGGAATGGCGGACCCCTGGTGTGGGGCGCTACGTGTGTCGACACTGTGGCACACCTCCCTTCCACTTCTCTAGGGGCGGGCGTGGCGGCGGATACTGCAGAGGGTCTCAAGCGGCGCAGATATGCCACCCTGGGTGACGGCTACATTCGGTTTGGTGTAGAGAATCAAGAGCCGTGGGGGCCAGACGCTCGACAACTCCTCCAAGAGATGTCGTTGCTTCTGGTTGAGTTGTCAGGTGGCCGAAGGGCTGGCTTGTTATACCGCAGTAATTAGTTTTACTTGCCTTGCAGCACGGCTAGCATGCCACCCACGACAAAGCGTTTAAACGAGAAAAACGTCATGTGCGCTCTTTCTTGCATACTTAAAATAATAAGGATGGAGGCTCACCTCGATTTTTATCGTTTTCTCGGGGGTAGTATGCGAGGTATGTAATAAAATTTTGTGATTTGTCTCAAAAACAAGAATAAAAAATGTTGTTTCCCTACTTTTTACTATTGTTATTTGCACAAATGAGCCTGACCGCAATGTGCTTCTATTTGATTTCGGCCTAGTCAAACTTAGTATCAAAAACTTACCCAGTTGTGATAAAATTGATCCACAATTCTCTCATGACACTCTTCATTCTCTTATAATCTTCAGGTATCTTACTCTCATCTGGCTCAAACAAACCTACCCCGTCGGCTACAGCAAAAGTTTGGGCGACATGAGAGGCGCCTTTCACCTTCTCAAGAACTTTGGGAGTCATGGGTGTTATTAAGTCCGGAAAAGAATATTCATACAAATAAATAGCATCATGGCCTGCATCTATGTGCAGTTTGATAGCTCTTAGCACTGGATGAATAAACTTAGTATCTGAAATGTAATTGATGTAAGATACAATGGTATCATCGTTGATGGCTTTATTACCGAAATACAATTGTTTTATATTTTCAGCCACTTCTTCTCTTTGTTCTTCAGTGTCAAATTTTAAATCGGCTGGTAGGAAATCGGAAAACTTTTCATTAAGTTTTTCTTTCCACTGATCGTATACAAGCGCAACAGTGGAAATTCCTTCCATATTAGTAAACCCGTATAACATAGGAAACTTCTTGTATTTTCCCTCTTGCAAAATATTTAAAGGATTGTCATCAATTATTCTTTCCTCTCCAATATCACGTTCAATGCATGGTGTAAAAAGATAAGTATTGTCAGGTCTAAAAAAAAAAGATTTTGAATTAATCAAATCATAAGATGCCGTTTTATAGAATTCTTCCAAAGCATAAACGTCATCTACATTAGAAAAATTTAGTTCCTTTGCATAATATTTGGCATTCTCAAGTGGATCCATTTGAATGGACGAGGCTGCTAAATTAGCACCACTTTCTGGAATTACTTTGTTGAATAAGCCATCTGCAGTTTTTGATAGCATTAGAAGATCTACTGATGATGAATCAGCACTATCTCCGGATAACGTGACGTCATCAGGGTTACCGCCAAAACCAGCTATATTCTTCTTTACCCAACGCAAAAGTGCTAATTGGTCTTTCAAGCCAGCATTACCAGGAATATCTTCTGTTCCAAGACATAGAAAGCCATTCGCTCCGAGTCTGTAGTTAAAATTGACTAATATAAATTTATTTTGCTTTAGTATGTTTTTCTGTTGTAACATCTTTCCAAAGCCTATTTGATAGGCTCCTGAATGAATATGTACATTTACAGGAAGGTTGCCCTCTGCCGTGTCAGGGACATAAATATTTGCGATGAGACAGTCCTCCTGTATTTTCACAAAATTTAATTTTTTTAAATTTATGAAAAAGTTGTTCTGGGGGCATATCACATTTTTGTCTTTAGCTTCATAAGGTGTGGTCCATTGGGGTGGTGGAAGAGGTGCCTACAAAGAAAATTTTGGATTTAGGTAGGTATAGAAAAGCGTAGGCGTACACAAAAATACAAGAAATGAAAAATTAGTTTTCGCAAACACCTACTATGGATCTTTAATCTGACACAAAATAAATGAATTGAAATGAAATAATAAACAGACCAAATATAAGTAGTTCATTTTTCACTTATACTATTTAAAACACTGAGAAAAAACACAGACGAATACAGAGAAGAGCACAAAAAAATGGTAGATTTAAAGGTATTATAGGCTAATAATAATAACTTGACAGGCTGCACTCAATAGGTGCAATTTTTTTTTTTTTTTTTAATTCTTTTGTTTTTTTTTTGGAGCGTTTAACCCTGAGGTTACGTCAGCCCCATCGTGCCTTAACCCTTAAGACTCTACAAAAAGAAACAATTTTACAATGAAATAAAAACCTAACACTACCTAACGAATATACAAACAAACACACATATTAAACACTAGTACTATAAATAAAAATTAATGTACATTTTGCTGAAGATAAGACCTAGGCTAGATAGACTTCACTACCCAAAGAACCCTTTCAGAAATTTTATCGACATCGATAGAGCTATTTTTGAGATATCTGTTTCAAATCATTCATATGCTTATGCTTATACTGTTTCAAATCATTTACATCCAAATAAACAAAGGAGACGCCGGATATATATTTGTTCTTCGCGAGCGTAGCGAAGACTTTTCAAGATCAGTTCAGATTGAGTTTCAGTCTTTGTTTTAGTGCACAATTTTAACCAGCATAATGAACTATATCGACACTAACCTTGAATTTATCATATCCAGTTGGTGCAGTAGCGTAAGGGATGTTGTAGAATATAAAAAGTCCACTTTCTTCATCCCTATAACCCATCACGGGACCCTGTTCGGTGTTAACAATACGAGAATCATGGTCCAGCCCAAATACACAAGTACCTATAGCTAACAATAAAACTTGTGTTACCAGCATGATGGTCCTTGAATTATGGATGGTTTAAATCGGCTTGCAACCAAATATATACTTAAAACAACATAAACATAACAAACTACATCCACACTTTTCAATATTAAGTCATTATTATAATTTAATGGTACTAAAATAAAACCAAAAAGCTGAGATGAGATAGGTACTAGGTACGGTTATAATTTTTTTTATGTTTAAATTTATTAGCCGCGATAATATTGAAATCGCGAATAAAAAATCTGCTGTCCCATACATATAGGTCGAGTAGGTTTGTTTGGAACAGCTTATATTTTTTTCGCGATTTCAATATTGGTCCCATTGAGAAAGATGTTCAGTGTGATGGTCTGATTATAGTTTCAGCTAATTTTGTTAGACCTTATATACTATCTTTGATATCTATTTATTTTTGTATGGTACAACAGATTTATTTGGTGATTTCTAGTTAGCTTCCATAATAATAGTTGTTCAGTTTGATGTGTACAGTTTTAGTTTACACCTTATACACATTGTAGCAAAACATCATTGTAATACAGAGTGTTCGGCAGTGTTGGGCGAAATGTAATTAACTATTAATTACATTATGTAATTATGAATTGCTATTACTGAATTACTGTTTTGGTTTCGATTATAAATGTATGTTTTTTACATTACACAAAAACCATGTCCAAGGCTGTTAGGCGGTCTGAAAAACTCTGACACCTGGGCTTCCTGCCCACACGATAAGAGGAAGAAGTAAAAATACACAGTAAACACACGTAGATAGAAGAAACTACCTAGTCTGATATAAATTATTAGATTTTAATTGAATTGTATATGAACGTCTTCCTCTTTTTGGTTTCATTTGAGAAAACATAGCATGGCAAAAAAATATTATACATTTTTTTTTATAGAAATACGTTAATTTCTAGTTCAATGTAAATTACCCATAATTTAAAAGATTGTGCAGTTGGGTACAGTAATTGACGCCATCGCGAATAAAATGATGTTATTTAAGTTTGTTGTTTTGTTGCGCAACATGCGATAAATTACCCCTGTTAAAACTTTTTATATAAACTTGACAATAGAAACTAAAATTATCATGACAATAATTACGTTTTTCATTACCATATTTTTTAAAAGGCCTATTCCGGTCTTGTTGGCGGAGACTGGAGTATTTTCCAATTTACCGCTTTACCGCTAGTGCCATAGTTTCTAATTCGACACGAAAACCCCCTTTTTTCACCAGACCATTCATCACGTATTTTTTGAGTTCCATGGGGGACTTCAATTCATATGTCTGGATTGAAGAACCACCTTTATGCACATATAACTTCTCTATACTTTTGCTACAAATTCCTTCCTTCAGTATTAAATGCTCCTTTGAATCCTTTTTTCAGTATTAAATGTCGCTCCTGTTAGTTTGTTCCAACTACCAGTTATACAAATAAAAGTAAAATTGATAACAATATGCTTCTACGAGTAAAAGCTACTCTTTTTTAAGTTACTTATTAGTATAATAAGTAAAAAAAAAATTTGTTGTGTATATACCCAAAACACCAAGTATACAGGGTGGTAAGTTAAGATGGGACACAAAGGGCAGCTACCAGAAGCATTATAGCTACAAGAAAAAGAGACTAACCCTAACTTTTGAAGTATTTTAACTTTTCAAAATCGGTGCATGCAGAAGTAAATCTGTATATATTTGCACATCGCACACCTGTAAGATGCGACTCGGATGACTAGGACGAATCGAATGGTGTTGCCAGATGAAACAAACTTGTTACGCTTAACTATCAATAGGTTAAACAAGACTAGAATAGTCGACTTTGAAAGATAGTAGGAATATTGATATCATTATCGATATTGTTACGAGGTTACGATAGTATCGATAGTTTGGATATTGCTAAGCAACACCAATGAATATATAATTATTATAATGAACTTGTATGATGTTGCCTCAATTGGTCATTTGTCCGCTAGTGGTGTTAGGGTTAATATGGAAAAAGTAAACTAAATTAACTATAAACATACAAAATTATGAATTAAAAACCTCCTCTTTTTATTAAGACAGTTAATTATTACTGCTTAAGATAATAAAAATATCATTACCTTAATATGTTTCGATTGGTAGGTTTAACTTTAAGCCTTATGTATTACTAGCAAAAGAAATAAAATAGCTCTTTAATGATTTAGATTATATTATATTTTCTTCACCAAGATGCAGCAGAGATGCGAATGTTAAGATGGACCTGTGGTGTTATTAGAATGGATTAGGATTGAGCATACTAGAGGAAGTTTGAGCTGAAAAACTGCGCGGTAAATAACTATCGTGGTATGGGCATGACTGTGATGAGAAGACATGAGTGTCGTATTACAAGACGAGTGTTAAAAATGAATGTGGAGGGCTACAAAGCTGCTGCTATGACTTTTTTCATACAGAAAGGACGACTAAAGAAAATATAGATGGATTGTGTGAAAGATGATAGGTATAGGTTAATAGGAGCGAGCGCTGAAACGACGGCTTAATTAGAACATATTGCGGCGACCCCAATTTATAGGATAAGGGTGGGCAGGAATATGACGATGATATTTTTTTTCACCAATATGCTCAACAGATTGTGCAGATTATATTATTTTTCTGGTAGTAATTACTTCTTAGAAAGAGGTGGTGGTTGCGGTGGTGGCACAGGAGACCGATAATGACGCTCATAGATGTCATCCCAAAACTGAGCCCGTTCTTTCAGTGGTGGACCTCGCAGTTCTAGAGTTTCGTTCAAATGCATATACGGAGATCCATCGGTGGTCGCCACTGGAGACCATGTTGGAAGCGAAGATCTGTCTGGCACTGGCTTACTGTAAAATAGAAAAGTGATTGAAACCAATCAGATTTTGGATTAAAAAGTATACTAACACGGTGATTTTATAAATACTTTCCAAATTTTAAGAGGTGGTTCAGACCATCAAACTGAGCAACTTATACAATGGGAGCAAAGCCAAAAGTGAAAAAAAAAATCTTCTGTATATTCTATACTGAATTGCAATTCCACAATAAAAATTTTAATGTATGTAACAACAGATTACTTTTGAACGATGTCATTTTTCCTCCCGATAGTAAAAGTTATTCGGTTTGATAGTCTAAACCAACCCTGAAAATTTGTAAAGTGTTTAGAAATCTACGTACATAATTATTATAACCTGTGGACTTGCATCTGCAGTTTAAAGTTCTTCTCTCACCTAAGAGGGAGAGAAACAGTACATATTTGATCACGGTAAAATAAAATATTTTAATTAATTTTCGGAGGATAAAACTATTAGCAGATTTTGAAAGAGTTCTAAAATATTTGGTTTTACTATTCTGAAGGTTTTATTAACACTAAAAATATACAAGATTAATTAATATCGTAGGTAAGGAACAAAAAAATAAAAAATAAATTAAAACAAAAAAAGGGCAGAGAAAGGCGTAGACGGCCAGGTATTTATTTATTTATTTATCTTTATTGGTTATCAAAACACAAATTTTACAGAGATGATGATTTTACGTATGTGATGGGAGTTCAGCCTGCAGATGGAATGCCGATCGTAGATTCGTCGGCAGACCATTTACAGGTAGAACACTCCATCAAAGCTGCTGCCGTGCGGGAGTGTGCCAAGAAGGCTGGCGCGTTGCCTCTTTGGATAGCGATGCTAATGCGCTGCCCGAGGTATGCGCCAGCCCTCGTATCGCCTGTGGCGTCGATCAGCCTGGAAGATATTTCTTTGAATAGCTTCCTGGCATCTGGACCCCAGGTGCCCATGGTCTCTACTCCAAAAGGCGCAAATATGTAGTTCTGACCTAGGGCTGCATATTTACGTCTTTTTGAGTTTTTGGCGAAGGCTGCCGCTGCAGCGGCTCCCGTGGATGATCTCTGGAGATGGGACGGTGCCAGAGTGTCAACGCAGGTAGCGTCCCATACCAGGGGTCTTCCACGGGACCAGGGAACGAGTGTCATGCCGTCAGGCCTCTTGCCATCGTCACGTGCAATACCAGACGGCTCCAGGACGGCCGGCAAATTACGGTGGCAAGGGTTCTGCGGATGACATCGTTGATACTAGCGTGGCAGGAGAGGTTTTTTCTTGTATGTTTGAGGTAGGTAAGTTTTTTATTCATCTCAAAAACAAGAACAAAAAATTTGGTTCCTTTACTTTTTACCTTTGTTAAACCGATTTGCGTTAATAGGCCTGACGACGAAGTGTTATATTTATTTGATTTCGGCCTAGTCAAAACCTATTATCAAAAACTTACCCAGTTGTGATAAAATTGATCCACAGTTCTCTCATGACACTCTTCATTCTCTTATAATCTTCAGGTATCTGACTCTCATCACCAATAAAACCTAGACCGTCGGCTACAGCCGAAGTTTGGGCGCAGTGAGAGGCACCTTTCACCTTCTCAAGAACTTTGGGAGTCATGGGTGTTATTAAGTCCGGAAAAGAATATTCATACAAATAAATTGCATCATGGCCTGCCTCTATGTGCAGATTGGTAGCTCTTAGCACTGGATAAACAAATAAAATATCTGAAAAGTAATCGATGTAGGACACAATGGTATCATCGTTTATAGCTTCATTGCCGAAATAGAATTCTCTGATATTTTTAGCCACTTCTTCTCTTTGTTCTTCAGTGTCAAATTTTAAATTGGCTGGTAGGAAATCAGAAAACCTTTTTTCAATTTTATCTTTCCACTGATCGTATCCAAACGCAACACGGAAAATTCCTTCCATATTAGCGAACCCGTATAACATAGGAATCTTCTTGTATCTCCCCTTCTTCAAAATATTTAGAGGAGTGTCATCAAAAATCCTTTCCTCTCCAATATCACGTTCAATGCATGGTGTAAAAACAAAATTATTATCAGGTCTAGATATAACGGATATTGAATTAATCAAATCATAAGACGCAGTTTTATAGAATTCCTCCAGAGCGTATACGTCATCTACATTAGAAAAATTTTGTTCCTTTGCATAATATTTTGCATTCTCAAGTGGATCAATTTGAATAGACCAGGCTGCTATATTAGCACCACTTTCTGGCATTACTTGGTTGAATAAGCCATCTGTAGTTTTTGATAGCATTAGAAGATCTACTGACGATGAACCAGCACTATCTCCGGATAACGTGACGTCATCAGGGTTACCGCCGAAACCAGCTATATTCTTCTTTACCCAACGCAAAAGTGCTAATTGGTCTTTCAAGCCAGCATTTCCAGGAATATCTTTTGTTCCAAGACATAGAAAGCCATTCGCTCCTAGTCTGTAGTTAAAGCTGACTAATATAAATTTCTTCTGCTTTAATATGTTTTTTTGTTGTAACATCTCTCCGTACCCTATTTGATAGGCTCCTCCATGAATATGTACGTTTACAGGAAGGTTGTCATCTGCCGTGTCAGGGACATAAATATTGGCTATGAGACAGTTCTCTTACATTTTCAAAAATGGTCTGAAATTTAGCACAAAATTGTTGGTCAGGGTCTGGGGGCATATCACATTTTTGTTTGTTGCTTCATAAGGCGTGGTCTATTGCGGTGGTGGAAAAGGCGCCTACAAATAAAATGGGATTTAGGTTCAGAAAATAGGAGTTAGAATTACATTTACAGTAAGGGGTAGGCATAGGTACAAAAAATTACAAGATGATGAAAATTTAATTTTCGCGGGGAAATTTACTAATAAATAAATAATAAATAACGCTCACAGGCACATACATTGTAATGATCCCAAGAAAGCACTAATAGGCTGTTTATTATGGAAACCATACAACAACGGCACAAACATATAAACATCCATGACCGAACCGGGATTCGAACCCAGGACCCTGGTGTGGCAGTCCGGCGTGGTAACCATTACACCAACCGGGTCGTAATATTAACAGCTAAGGATCTATGATCTAATACAAAAAAAATTATTGGATTAAAAGTACAAAAATCTTATCAAATTGATGTAAATTAATACAAAAAAATATAAACTAGAAATACAGAGAATAGAACAACAAGACAAGAGATAGTAAATAGGTTTATTATTATTTGAGATATTTATTTAATAACATAAGAAAATACGTAGTACCTACGTAGATAGTATAATTTGAGACAGGTATATATTTTTTATTTATTGGTCAATATTACATTAATAACTGAATTTAAAGAAAAGGTAGGTAAATACCTTGGCGAGCTACGCTCAACCAGTGGCATTTATTAACACGTTCCGGGGCAGTGAACGAGACACAATAGAACTTTTATTGTTATCACGGCTATAGCCGGTCACTGTCCCGGAACGTGTTAACTATATACATAGATTTCGCTACCCTAAAAACCCTGTCAGAAATTTTATCGATATCGTTAGAGCCTTTTTCAAGAAATCTATTTCAAATTATTTTCATCCAAACAAAGGAGAAGTAATGTTTAGCGCTCTTGTCGAAGTCCTACTTCGGTGTTTCTTTCTTATCGTGTGGGCAGAGCCCTGGTTTCAGAGTTTTTTTCAGACCGCCTTATACGGCTTCTGAAGTGGTTTTTATGTAACGACTACTACCACCAGAGATAGTAACCGGGACCAACGGCTTAACGTGCCATCCGAAACACGGAATCATTTCTCTTTTCAGACAATCAGGTAATTTAGCCTGCAATGTCCTAACCAACTGGGGAAACGCACAAAGTGACATTTCACTAGGTGTCCCCCGTGGGAATCGAACCCACGACCTCCGTGTCGAGAGCCAATGCTCTTAAACATTAGACCACGGAGGCAGTTATAGTGTATAGTCGGTGTTGAAGACTAGTCTTTGAATAGCTGAACGTTTCAAGGGCAGTTCAGATTGATTTCCAGTCTTTGTTTAATTGCAAAATTTTAACCAGCATATTGAACTTTATTGGCACGTACCTTGAATTTATCAGATCCAGTCGGTGCAGTAGCGTAAGGGATGTTGTAGAATATAAAAAGTCCGCTCTCTTCATCCCTATAACCCCTCACGGGACCCTGTACAGTGTTAACAATCCGAGAATCACGTTCCAGCCCAAGCACAGTAGTACCTATAGCGAAAAATAAAATCCGTCTTAACAGCATGATGGTCCTTGAATTATAGAAGATTTAAGGCCTTGCGACTAAATATATACTATTCAATTTTGAGTCATTAGTATAATTGATTAAACGACTACTACTAACGACTTAAAATTGAAAATGTATATAATATGTAGTTTGTTATGTTTATTTTGTTGTAAGTATGTATTTAGTCGCAAGGGGGCAATTTAAACCTTCCATAATTCAAGGACCATTCTGCTGTTAACACGAGTTTTATTATATTACCTAAGATAAAGCCAAAAAGCGGAGATGAGATAGGTTATAAAATAATTGAGCAATTAAGGTTTAACTTTATTAGTGGCGAGTATACAGGGTGAGTTTCTTTAAAGAGATAAAGAAAAACACTTTTAGGACCCGTGATATCAATTTTAGAGAAAATATAAATGGCATGCTAAAAATAAAAAATCGTAATAGGTTCGGAGATACAGAGTTTTTTTTAATATTGTTTTTGGATTGCATATCACTATACGAGACCATGGGTCTAAAGTTGTTGAAATGACTTGAAAATAACATTTTGTTATAGATACATTTTATTATCCAATTTTCAATTATCCATATCGGATATTTGAAATGAAACAAAACCGAAAATCTGCTACTTGCCTTAATCCCACGAAACTAAATTTATCCTAAAAATTTTTTGAAATGTTCTCCACTTTCGCCTAAGCACAGTCGACTTCGGCAAAGCACTCCCCAAATTGCATTTCTCAATGAAATGGATGGTATTGTGTTCGTTGTGTTATTTTACCTATTTAATAGTTCATCATTCACCACACAAATAATTAAATGACTAAATTATGTATTTAATGAATGACAGAAACACACAACTTGTTTTTTTTTTAATTTCAATGTTTTTTCTTTTTTTTCTTTTTCATTTGAAAATCGGTCAGTAAGTTTAGTTTCCACATAACTAATAAAGAAAACTAAAATGTTAATTTAGACCACTTCTAGCAACTTCAGACCTATGATTTTTATACAATTTTTGATTTGTATAGTGAAACACATTTTTTTTTAAAACGCCGTTATGTCTCCGAACCAACTAAGATTTTTTAATTTTTTAAATGCAATTTTTATTTTCTCTAAAATTATAGAGATCATGGTTCCTAAGTGCAATTTTTTCTATCTCTTATAGTTTAGAATTTCCGAAAAAAACTCACCGTGTATACATCATCATCATCATACAGTTCATTGAGTTCAGTTCAGAAGATACATTCTCAATGTAGAAACAGAACAAAATTCTACGTCTACGATTATTATGGACTGAGTAGTTAAATAAAATAAAAGGATTTATGATTCTTGATTTATTATTGTATATTTTTGTTGTGAAAATAAAGAGTATGGTATTGTATTGTATTCTGTACACTCAGTTAGAATTCACAGTCAATACACGTAGATAGGTAGATATGGAAAACCACCTTGTCTGAAATAAAATACATGAATTTAATTGAATTGGATAGGAGCATCTTCCTCTTTTTGGTTTCATTTGAGACATCATAGAATGGCAATAAATTATTATAACCTATAATTTAAAAGATTGGGTAGTTAGTTAGTTACAGTAATTGACGCCACCATGGATCCGATTATGTTATTATGTTTGTCACTTTGTTACGCAACACGTGTCAAAAATCAACGCTGTTAAAACTGTTTTATACAAGGTGTAACAAAACACCCTAGTTATACTGGGTACATTTTTATATCACTGCGGATAACTTCAGCAGTATTCTACTCATCAAAACTGAACAACTTTCACTGTGGAGCCACATTCGCAATCGTGAAAAAAAAAATCAGCTGTCCCATACATTTGAGTCGAATAGGTACTGCAGTTTTGTATGGGACAGCTGGTTTTCGATGTTGGCTCCATAGTGAAAGTTGTTCAGTTTGATGTGTAGAATACATGCTGAAGTTGAAAATTAATGATATAAAATTTACCCTGTATTTAAAGGGGTTGTTAAGACCTTTCTGGTCTTTCTATTTTGGTTTATAGCATAGCATAGCATAGCATATGCTCACGACGATAGTCGTAGGATCTACCGGAGGATGGGCAGCAGCATCCTCTGAGTACACACATTCAATCCAACTGCGATCGCCAACCCGCCTGCCAAGCGTGGCGATTATGTCAAATCCCCCCATTTTGGGGGAGGCCTATGTCCAGCAGTGGACGTCCATCGGCTGAGATGATGATGATGATGATAGTCGTAGAATATATTCCCCGAGGGGGTAGTCAGAGATATTCTGAAACCTCAGAACATCCACGGTTCACTAGTACCGTAACTCGTACCGAATGATTTTTTCCAGGACAACAATGTTCTTATATTTTAGGCTCTTGACGTTAACGTCGACATCTCTATTACTTAAATTAATGATTATATTATGTAATGTAATAAAACTTTCAAACACTCTGCAATTATATTGCCATGCCCTAACAGGGCGTCACAATAATTAAATAAGATCTTGTGTTACACGTAAGTATGTACTTCATTATTGTGATACTGCAAATAAATACTGAATACTGAACTCTATCCAATGTGACGGGGAGTGAGCCCATCGTATTGCCACTTGTAATGGACAGTGGGCACAATACATGCTTCGAAATTGAAGCATGCAGGTTTGGCATTTTGGTTTATGTAATGTATTATTGAAGTCATGTTAATTTTTGTATCTGGGAAATCTTATCTTGGGAGATCTTATGAAGCGCTTCGGAGCTACACAATAGAACTCCTCAAAAGTTTACAGCAAATCATCGGCGATTGAAACATTTATCTGAGTCAAACTAATGGATTCACTACTAAAAATTGTAAAATAAACAAAATTTTAACATAAAATTAATACCGCCATCAAAAAAACTATGAAATAAAAAAAAAATAATATTGCAGCCGATGACTTCTTCGTTCGCATCATAAGAAAATTAAAAAAAATAATTTTTGTATCTGGGAAATAATGAAATATGCAATTACAAACTGCGCGTGTACTATTAGGAGACTAGAAGAAAAAAAAATTTCTGTCCTGTATTATTTGAGTCAACTAGGTCAGAATTACAGTTTTGTATAAAACAGCGATAATTTTTTTTTGTGTATGGCTTAGACCATGGTTTATCACCCTTTATAATCGACTTCAAAAAGGACGAGGTTCTCAATTCGATTGTATTTTTTTTTAAGTTTGTTACCTAAAAACTTTCGACTGTGTGAATCGATTTTGATGATTCTTTTTTTATTTAAAAGCTGGTGTTTTTTGTGTGATCCTTTTTTAATTTGGTGAAGATCTTATGAAGCGCTTCGGAGCTACACAATAGAACTCCTCAAAAGTTTAAAGCAAATCATCGGCGATTGAAACATTTATCTGAGTCAAACTAATTGATTCACTACTAAAAATTTTAAAATAAACAAAATTTTAACAAAAAATTAATACCGCCATCAAAAAAACTATGAAATAAAAAAATATATTGCAGCCGATGACTTTTTCGTTCGCATCATAAGAAAATTAATTTGTTTTTTCGACGTCGGTGTTAATCCAAGCCAAAAAACGAATGCAATCCCTGTCGCAGATCGTACCGGCTTGACAGCGACTTCGATAAAACAAATTAATGTTCTTATGATGCGAACGAAAAAGTCATCGGCTGCAATATTATTTTTTTAATTTTTCGTTTTTTTGAAGGCGGTTTTAATTTTCTTTTCACCACTAGGGTGTTTTCTTACACCCTGTGTAAACATGACAATACAAACTCGTGATCATGACAAACATCCCTCTTATCATTATAATATTATTTAAGAACTACGATCTTGTCATTGGAGTTTTCGCCAATTCTGTCTATTTCTAGGCAAAAAGAAAAAAACAATCCGCCAATAGCGCGCTCGCTCGATCACGTCATTAGGAAATTGAAGCACTCGCATTGGTCGATTTTTACCTCGCTCACCGCCTCGCTACATTGCACATCTCTGGTCGAAATGCAGCCTTAAGTGCCAGCTGATACGACACGACATCACCACAGATTATTATAATAGTAACTATCGTAAATATCATGTTGTGATAATAGTACTATTGTGATATCATTCTTATCTTTACCAGAACTTTTGTTCAAACTACCAAAACCTTTTTCTATTGAACCTGGTTACAAAGTAGGTACCGCAGGTAACAAAACATAAAAATGCACCGTGTTCCTGAGGATATGCATTAACTTTGGCCTGTTATTCATACCATTAATTTGATCATAATTTATTTCACTATGGGACCAACAAAGAAAACGCGTTTTTATTCATGATTTTAATAAGGTACCTAATAACTTAAGTACTAAGGTAACTACATAACTTTAATGGCGTATTCAGACAGTAAAATTAAATAACTTTCCCTAACAGGCAAAAGTTAATGCATCTCCTCAGGAATATAATAGGTAATTAGGTATACTAGCGTTAATCCGCGAATACGTCCGCTCAAATTATATACCAGATTTTAAGTCAGATCATAAGCTATGAACAAAAAAGTTTCATCAAAATCAGTTCAGTAGTTTTTGCGGGATGCTCAATCAAACAAACAAACAAACTTCTTTTTTTTTAATTTACAATTTTATAATAGTACTAGCATTAATCCGCGACTTCGTTCACAGAAATTATACATCAGATTTCAAGTCAAAGAAAAAAGTTTCATCAAAATCGGTTCAGTAGTTTTTGCGTGATGCTCGATCAAACAAACAAACAAACTTCTTTTTTTTTTTAATTTAAATTTTATTATAGTACTAGCGTTAACCTGCGACTTCGTACGCAGAAATTATATACCAGATTTTAAGTCAGATCATAAGCCATCAAACAAACAAAGTTTTTTCAAAATTGGTAAGTAGTTTTTGCGTGATGCTCAATCAAACAAACTTCTTTTTAAATTTACAGTTTTATAATAATATAGATATAGATAGATAGATAAAGTCTTGCCAATAATTTTACAATTAAGTTTGAATAATAAATTAATAAACGCTTCTAAAAGAATTAGTTACTACTTAATAAGTAAATTAATTTAAAAAAGACTATATATAATTATATTTAATGTCACTATTTTATCTGTGATCTGTCGAATAAATATTTCAACCCATTAAAAAAAACTAAAATAAAAATTCAAGGTAGGTAGGTAACCCAAATTCCTAAGATTTAATAATAATGAAAATCACAATATTCTGTACCTATGCAGTTTAACAATTTAATAATATTTGAATCATGCTAACAAAGAAAAAGATTCAGTAAAACACAACCGGATTAGTCTAATACCAAATTGTGTTTGTTTTCTGTTCTCCCGAGATAGCGTTGTACACAAAAATGTACCGATTTTTTTCTACCCTTTGTTTGTCGAGGCTAAACAATGAAGTTGAGCGAGAATAATTTTACAGAGATATTTTGTTGCGAAAAAACAAAGTGAAATGTGAAAAATGGCGGCGTGAACCGTATGGTACGTGTGATGGCTGCCAATGTTAGATGATTTAATTTGTTAAAATATTTGTAGAGGTCTCTGCACTCTAGAGATAAATAGAATTCGAGAGCGTAAGTCGTGTTTTTTTTAATGTAAATGAACTTTGCTTTGTTTAAACGGTCTTTAAAAATTATAAATTATTTTGCAAACTCAAACTCAATATTTTTTATTTAATATAATATGACATGGATATAGCTTTCTGACGTTTTTTAGGGTTCCGAAGTCAAAAAGGAGCCCTTATAGTTTCGCCATGTCCGTCCGTCTGTCTGTCCGTCTGTCCGCTCGTCGGTCCGCGGCTTAGCTCAGAGATGCTTAATACTAGATAGCTGTAATTTGGCATATATGTATACATATTCATCACGCCGACAAAGTGGTAAAATAAAAATGTACTTGGAGACGGTTAAACAAAAAGCCCCCTTCTAAGTTCATATATTGTGATGGGCAACCACGGAACCTTACCCTGCGCATGCCCCGACACGCACTTGGCCGTTTTTTGACTCTACCAACGCATCGCAAGATGTTTCGTTGTACTTTTGAAATCTACCTCGACTATAAGCTCCAATGGGATGTTAGAAATATCCTTAATCATCATGATCATCATCAATATAATTGTGATAATAAAAAAAAAAACATTTCACTAGTACCTGAACTCTATCCAATGTGATAGTGAGTTCGGAAATTGAAGTATACAGGGTGTACAAAACACCCTAGTAATACTTAAGTGAGTTCTTCAGACCATCAAACCGAACAACTTTCACTATGGAGCCAACATCGAAATCGCGAGAAAAAAATCAGCTGTCCGATACATTTGAGTCGAGTCAGTACTGCAATTTTTGTATGGGACAGCTGATTTTTTTCTCGCGATTTCGATGTCGGTTCCATAGTGAAAGTTGTTCAGTTTGATGGTCTGAAGAACCCCCTTGAGTATTACTAGGGTATTTTGTTACAACCTGTATAAGTTTTCTCACAATGTAGGTATGCCATCACCAAACTCATCCATCGTCAATCCAAGGTCGAATCCAACTCGGCTGGGTGGGCATGGCTGCTGTATAGTAGGAAGTTCCACAATATCTTCTCGTCTAAAATGTAGTGTTTCATGATGAAAGTCTTTCAAAGCGCAATGGAGAGGTCAATGTTCGGAGTGTCTCTAAGGAATCGAATCAGAATTGAAGAGATGCGGAGATCCAGGGTACCGGCGATAACGCCGGAACATTCCTCGCTGGTGGGGCCGAATAGTTCTCTAGTAACGACCTACCTAACCTACCGGAAAGCGCAGCATGGGTAGGCCCCCTGAAGGTGATACCGACGCACCCATTGGATAAAACAGCATAGAATCGGTCGTTGGGGGGAGGCTTATATGATGATGATTATGGTAACGATTATTACATTACCAAAAAGCATGTGTTACATATTGTAGGTACATAAAGTTTGTTAGGATTCATAAGTATGAGTCTATATTTTTAAATGTATGCATTATACATAAGTGCGCTAAGTTACAAAATCTCTAAAGTTAAATTAAAAACATTCTCATTAGTGTATTAAAAACTGAAGAAGAAATACTTCACAAAGTACAAAATAACTTTGCAGACTAACAATAGTCAAGTCTAGACTAGTTATGTTCAATCCTGCAGTTCCGTTCGTATCTCATAAAGCCATAACTTCGCTCTGTATCAGCATTCCGAATGCATCAAAGAATGATGTCTAGTGTTCCACAGGGAATCCGGTCGGGGCTAAATTTAATATTCTATATGGTAGAGCATTAGTCGGAGCTGGAAAAGGCATAAAATTTAACGAACTTTTTGAAGTGGTGACTGTTTGAATGCAAATATTATAGAGAGGTTTTGGCAAATTGGTGGCGATCGTCTGGTTGGTCGGAATGGGTTTGGGAATACAAGATTTTTTGAATGTTTTTCTGGATACATTTCGTGCATACATTTGTGATAAATTATATTTTTTTTAAATCAAAACTGGTAAAATTTAAAGAGGTATTTTAGACCATCAAACTGAACAACTTTAACTTAGGAGCCAAAGTCAAAACAATATAAATAAAAAAATTGCTGTCCCATACATTTGAGTCGAGTAGATACTGAGTTTTGTATGAAACAGCTGTTTTTTTCTCGCGATTTCCTAGTTGGTTTCATAGTGCAAGTTGTTCAGTTTGATGGTCTAAACCACCCCTTTAAATATTACAAAGGCGTTTTCTTATACCCTGATAGTCCACAAAATCAATATTCAACAATTTCTACTCAAAATAGCACTCACATATATAGATAGCTCATAAATGTGTTACTGAATTAACGCAAAACTTCATACTTACACCCCAACTGATTTATAACAAAATAATTAGATTGAAACAATAATTTCATTATTTTGATGATTAAAATTTAAAGTTATTCACATTTTAAGTTCGAGGCAAAAATTATTTGTTATCATTTCAGCAATGAATGAAAGCGCTAACGTACTCATGGATACATTTTAATAATCTTATTTGCCCGTGCCGTGAGTTGACATCGGGTTCAGTAAATTTAAAATTTTACAAACAATTTAATTAATAATTTGAAAATAGTCACCTATGATGAAACCATGATAATTCGATTTTGGTCTCGATTCTAAACAAACTACTTTCTAGTTTTGCGTTAATCCATAAACACATTGTATAGATAATTAATAATTCTTTCTTTAATAACACGTTTAAGGTAGTTTTAAGTAGAATAGATGACCAATATGGATGGGAATAATTGTTGCTGTAGTGCTGTAGTAGATATTGTATTTGAAATTCATCATTTTCATCCCGTACCCACCCACTACAGGGCAAAAGCCTCCTGACCAGTCTGCCTTGGCGCACTGAAATTGATAGCAAATGGGATTTTTCGTAAGTATAATTTGTAAATTCGTGATCAATGTAGAAAAAAGAATTCCATAATATGAAGGAAACCAGAACTACTCACATTTCAGTAAAGTCTCTGCAACTAATCCATATTCAATGATACCTTGCACTAAATAATGCTGCATCTGGTAACCTAAACATCCATGTTCCTGGTTTCCGATATCTAACAAACATTATTTTGCATTATTCACAACCTTATCACCAAGTAGTACAGGCGATTTTGCCTTAAACAACAAAGATCATGTCCCAGGTTGCAGCTTGCGGTAGAATTTTGCAGAATAGCATTGCACGAGTCTGTGGAAATATTGAATTACAATACGTAGTGGCTCTTGTCAGTTCATTTTGTACGTAATACGTTGAAAAGGGGGTTACTTGGGCGGAATTATTTGATAGTGGATTTCAATGCTGTTGGAAATTGATACAAATTGATATACGAATCTATTGCTATCATGCATCGCTGCACCCACGTACACTTTATTCAGTTTGATGTTGAAAAGTATGAAAAATCAACATCTATGTATTACTGTTTATTTATTTATTTTAACAGTTTATTATACACAGACAATAATACAGGGTGTAAAATTAAATGGGACACTTACTTAAAGGGGTGCTTCAGACCATCAAACTGTACAACTCTTACCATGGGACCAACAATGAAATCGCGAAAAAAAATCCGCTGTCCCATATAAAACTGCAAACATAACTCGACGGAAATGTAAGGGACAGCAGATTTTTTTTTCGCATTTTCGATTTTGGTCCCATAGAGAAAGTTGTTCAGTGTGATGTTTGAAGCACCCTTTTAAGTAAGTGTCGCATTTAATTTTACATCCTGTACACGTAGTTAAGAAAACATGTATCTACAAACGGCAAGCTTATCTTTGAAGAGATTTTTTCCAGCAGTGAAACTTGTCATATTGTGTAACAATGATTATAGACCATAGGTACTCCAAAAAAAAGAACAAATAATAAAAACAGCCAAGTATGTTTCGGGCTCGCGCTAACGACCCCAGAGAAACAATTTTTTGGTTAATTTGATGGTACCCTCGATGAGACCGACTCACACTTGGTAGGTTTTATATTTACTCATAGATCTTCAAAACAATATTGTGCACTATTTCGGTTACACATTGTATAACGGAACTGCAACATCGTAGTTATGTAGCTAAGTGGCTACCTAAGAGATCACTTTCATGATAGAACTCAAGGATGCAATACCCTTTACGGTTCAAAGCTTTACAAGCCTCTAAGAGTCAAAAAGTAGCAGAATTTCTACAACGCCAGCAAACTAATTTGGGTAGTGAAGCATGCCTCGCTTCCTGACCTCACGAAACACAATTTTGCCTTGTTTACCTATTAGCTGGCGAAATTACGTTTGCAAGTTCACTTTATGCAGTACTCTGTAGCTAGGATACAGCCTTTGTGAGCTGAAATTTCGTTTCTATCTCTTATTGTCGCTTCAGGATTTTTGTGAAAATGCTGGATCACCTTTTATAGCGATGAGCGATATGAGACTGCTGTGGTTTGAATCGCTGCTTGTACAGTTATGTTCGATTTTTGTAAGTTTAAATTCTTTTTCGTGTCTTTATCACTGTATCGATGAATGGTTTTATATCTTTATGTGATTAGTGGACGGAAAAGATACAGTACATAAAATATTACGTATTCATAATAATATACGTGATTCTTGAATAACAATAGACAGACAATAAATAAATAAAAAAAAATGTTTTTTTTTTTTTTTTTTTTTTTTTTTTATTCATAATGGGTTTGCGCTTGGCTTCATCTCACCTGATGGGAAGTGTAGACGAAGCCGAGGATGTAGCGCGCTCACCCAGAAAAAGCCTATTAACTCTTCTTTTGAAAATATCCTGATTGTATTTGCTTGGAAACACAGACGCAGGGAGTGAGTTCCAAACCTTACCGGTTCTCATTATAAAAGAGGATGCGAACCTTTTTGTGCGGATTGTTGGAATATCGATATTGTTTTACTTTCGGATAACGCCCCGATTCCCTTGGGGTGGTTGATGATGGATGATTTATTTGATTAAACAAAGAAATATTTTCAAGTTTGGAAGTGAACAAGAAAACATCCAGCATCCTCAGGTACCTATCAAAATAATGTTAATTTGTTGAAATTTCCTAAAATAAATCTATAATATTCTCTTAGGAAATTTCGTAAAATTAACAGGTTTTGAGTTAATTTGTTGACATTTCCTAACTTCGACAAAAAACCTTTTCAATCAATCAATTCATTCCTTTCCTTTTCATTCAAGGGTCAAGCCAAAAACAAAAGGTTGGAACAACTCAGAATGAAAGTACATGTTCGTGTTTGTAAATCCTAGAATTACATTTTTGTGATATAACGTTAATAGTCTTATTTACTAATTCATACATGTTTTTGAAGCAGAAAGTCATAACCAACCTCGAGTAGGAGATGGAAACACATAGAGGTTATGTTACAAAAGTGTTATTAAAGTTTGCAGCATTTTTCGACGTTTTAAGATAGAATGTACCTATAATATGTTATGATGACTTTTATTTCTACGCCAAATTTAACTGTTTCGGCTTTTGTTCTCTTTTGCTTTTGTTCGAGAAAACTTTTAACAAAGAAACACAATGGTTTTCGCCTCGAATTTTCCAGAAAATTTAAAAAGTAAAGCAGTTCAAAAATAGCTTCAGAAAATTGATCCCCTTCGTAAAAGCACCGTGTATAGCTTACATGTTTCCTTATTTTCTTTTTTTCGACACTTCGCCGAATGCAAGAGCCCAATTTGCATAGATAAGAGCAGATGCTAATATGGCCTCTTTTGTAAAATATCTTAGTGGAATTTCATTAAAATTTCCTTTCTTATCTGACTTGCACCTACCTATTTCATTTTATTAGGAGATTATTGATTTGAAAAGAAATAATTTGGAGTCACGTTGCAGGTTCCGACCCGAGCTTTCGTCTCGCGTGGATTTCGCGCGTCGCGCTTTTGCCTTCCACGAGGCTCCGCAATCCTCAATCTTTTCTTGTTCTTGACCAAAAGCAATCCCTGAGATTGGGATAGATTCTCCCATAAACACTTGATACTGGCGAAATAATCAAGGAAACGCTATTAGGAACACAAAAAAAAACTGAAGAAATAACTTATAATGAAAGTGTTACCGAGGGTTCAAATACACAAGATGAAGCTCAACCCTAGGGTGAACGCACGCTCGGCAGCAGCCGGCTTGCGTCGAGGAAGAAGAGAAAACTATGAACCATACCTGTGTATCAGCGATGTCTTGGCGGCTAAACACAGATAAATATCCAAAACCTGGAGATTACAGGTTACTTCCTCTGAACGGTATTGCTATTTACCATAATTTTAAAAAGGTAAAGAAAATTAATATTCGCCCCTTTGAGTCGAAGACTCGAAGTGTTGCTGGCTTGCCAGCTTCAATAATAAGATAAGATAAGGGTTCGAATCTTAATATAATCAATGGGCGTTCTTCAACTATTTTTGTTACACGTGGAAATTTGTAAGTTTTTTTATAAAGAAACGTTACGAAATCCACTAAAGTAGATAGTTAGATGTGTTTAAATAACATTTTATTTCAGTTCCCATTGTCTACTCTCAACAACAACGAAGCTTGAAAAAACAATTCGAAACTCCACGCTCACAAACGTAGGCATGCGTAAAATCTTCTAACCCTCTAAGAATTCAAAGGATTCTATTAAATAAACATTACGACTACGGCGAATGCGTCTTAAGAGGATAGGCGGGCTGAAATGCTAATATGAAGAGTAGGTCACTTTTCCGTCTGTGAACGTACTTATCAGATCCGCCCCGCCCATACACCCCGCCGACTAGAGTGCAAAAGAGACAACTGCAGCTCGGACCGATTTTATATACAAAAAATCGACGAAATCTGCATTTCGTACTCCCCTGTTTTCTCCTCCAAAACTAAGCCGATTTTAATAATTCTTTCAAAAACAATATGAGAAAGACTTTGGCTATGTCTGTATGTTTAATTTTTTTTATTATATTCGACAAATTTGTTTACTGGATATCTAAAACGGGCGGTAAAATTGAACATTTTCGAAGGTTCCTAAGTTATTAATTAATTACTAATTAATGCAAAAAGCAAAACATACGAACATGGCTGAGGTGACATAGAATGTATGGTAAAACAATATTTGCTCTAGTATTATTATTCAGGGAGAAAACAGGGGAATACGTTTGTATGGAGAAAACCTTACTGGTCTATCCTCTTAAAAACAATAAATTTTAGTCCGTATTATTATTTCAAACGGTTATTGCATTATATAACATGAGTTTTACCCAAAAGGCAGGTTTTAAGTGGCAGTTACCATATAATCTTCATTTTACCCATATTCAGACGATGCGAGCGAATGCATTAAAAGCTTGCTTGTACCGTAAGGGAATAAAGCCTTTGCATAAAATATTTTCGCTTGAAAAAACTGGGTCAATTTTTGGTAAGGAAACAGAGGGAAAAGGGATGGTCGATTTATTTACGCTCTTGAAAATTTTTATACCTACTTTTGCAGTATTTATTGATTTTTTATTTTCTTAAAAGCATATAGTCAGATATATTGTGTCCGCATATAGTCAGATATATTCAAAGAAGAGTAGCAGAAATGCTTGTTATTTTTTCAGACCCAGTCTTAGAAGTACCGTGCATAACCACCATGCCACCTTGAAGAGCAATAATTTCATGCGTTACATATTGAAAAGGGTGCTCCAGACCATCAAAATGAACAAGACTACGGAGCCAACATCAAAATCGCGAAATAAAAAATCTGTTGTGAATTGAAACTATTTAAGGAGATGATCAGACCATCAAACTGAACAACTTTCTCTATGGGACTAATATCCAAACCGCGAAAAAAACATCAGCTCTCCCATAAAAAAACTGCAAATATAACTCAACCGAAATGTATGGGACAGCACATTTTTTGTCGCGATTTCGCTTATGGTCCCATAGAGAAAGTTGTTCAGTTTGATGGTCTGATCATCCCTTTAAAATAGTTTCAGCTAATTTTGTTGTTCCTTATATTGTATATTTGTAATGTACCAGCTTATCATTAAACGGATACATAAGAAAATCATGGTCACTTTTGTACCTTCATTCTTTTCCTTTTAAACTATTACATAGCCGTACTCTCCGCAACATATTTTAAAGTAAAGAAAAATGTTAACTAAACAAAAATAATTGTACGACAAACTTCTCTTCACTGTACTTTCCTCTCGCCCATGCAGTCAAAGTGTAAGGTCGAGCATAAGGTTTGATTCACACCTGGCGGTGCGAAGCTGTATTTTTTGACTACATACCGTTTTCATCGGAGGTTTGGTGACATAAAAAACCTTTTTTGCACATCTTTGACGACGTTCATAAGAGCGACCGAGAGGCTATTACTTCATAAATTCATCAATATTTCATTATTATCAACGTCATCTCAGCCGATAGCCGTCCACTACCAGATATAGAAAGTCTTGGAGGAGCTCAAGGACCGCCGCAACGACCGGTCTTGCATTGTCCTAATTCTTCACCAGGATGATCGGTCCACGCGGTCACCACTCGAGAACTCTTCGGCCCCAACGGCCATCTGTTCTACAAGCAATGTGCACCACCCATTGCCACTTGAGTTGAGCAATTGTTCGGACTATGTCAGCTACCCTGGTTCTTCTGCGATTTTCGACATTTCTGATCTAGCTGGGCAACTCCGAGCATATCCCCTACTCTATTACCTTTCATCAACACTTAGATAAGATAAAAACTGTACAACTACAAGAGTCCCATAAAGGTTTCATATTCTTAGTTTACCCCTTGAATTCTTTCCCAGCTAACTTGGCTCTTACATTCCATTGTAACTAAAAAAAAAATACTACCAAGATCCTGGTAGACCTTTGATGGTAAGATCCACTATTTTGCATTCCCAACTGTAATTCTGACTCTTAACATTGACAACAACGTTTAAGAGTCAATCTCACAATTCTAACCCGGTGAAGTAGCTGTAATCGCACAGCTACTGTAATCCAATTATGTACGGAAAACAACGCGTTACGTCAGTATGGAATTTACCACAGATGTGTGCGTTACCTACGTACTGATCCATAGAGTTCGATCAGGATGCCCGTAAGAAAAAAAAATTATTAGTCAGTTCAAGGCCTAAATGAATTTGATCAGTATTATAGAGCAGTAACTAAAAGTCCTGTTTAAAAATTCTGACACCAGTTCGCTCGCCTTCACGCGCTATAATCGATTTCTGAATTCGATCATAAGAACGTCGTTTACTACATACCTATATTGCTAACACAAAACATGACTTTACAAAATATAAGGTCTAACAAAATTAGGAGAAAGTTGTTCAGTTTGATGGTCTGATCATCCCCTTCAAACAGTTTCACCTAATTTTGTTAGACCTTATATTCTTCTTTTGCATTATGAAATGTGATTGCTGTAAAAATTAGCATTTATGGTTGTTTTGCATTAGATGAGCGATATTGCTAGATAATTTCAAGAATAAAGCTTCGCCTCGTTCGGTGTGAACAGTGCTTTAGTAAGGCAGCTCTCTGGGGAGGTTGTAAAATAAAACAAGAACCTCTCCTCTGAAACTAATTAAACAGTAATTTTATACACAACCCTCTGACATTCTGCGTCGAATGCCTCTGCAGATATACTGGAGGAAATACCAAGCAAATTTAATCGAGTGTTTTAAATTCTATAAGTAAAAGAAAATGTGGGTTTTGTATGGCCTTATTTTTCGACGTTGTTTTTAGCGCAGCCATCAACCAAACTTGAATATTTTAGTTCAGAATAAAGTAACAAACAAAATTTGTTATGACATGCATATCCCTAAATTCAATCTGAACGGAGGTATAAAGGCTTGAAAATGAAAATATATTCATTAAGTTTACTTCAAGCCTTTATATCTCCGTTCGGACTGAGTTTAGAGATATACTTGTCATAAAGTTTTATATTTAAATTTATTCTGAACTATAATATTCAAGTTTGATTGATGGCCGCGGTAAAAAAAGAGGCGAAAAGAAAAAAGGCGCCATTTTTAGTCATTGGCTATAACTATGTAGCTATATAGTAGCTACATAGTATAGCCATATATGTAGTATCATATAATATTCTATACTGGGTGTTAGTGTAGACTACACTAACACCTTTATTGTACACAAAAACTACATACCTAATTATGAAAAGTTAAAATAAGTCTTGATGTACAAAGGCAAGCTTGACACTAAAAGAATTCTCATTGCAGGGCACCATAGTCCCCATACGAGCATGAGAGGGAGTGGGTCATGCTGTGGTAATATTCCACCATGCGGGCGCAGTGCCGATTGGAGGAAAGTTAGCATGCAACTTGTGATCCAAAATGGCTTTTTAGGCATACAACAACGACAGAAACATAAGTATGTTTTAATGTATTACATAATACGACACAGAACATGAGCCACATGTGGGAAGGCTGAGCGCGAGAAAACGAGAATCTAGCGAACGACTTACAGTGAAACTCACAGAACATTATAAGAGGGCTTAGAAGTGCAAAGTAGGCGTGGAATGCATGCCACACAGTTATGTAATGGTTTGCATAAGGCGCGTGACGTGGTCCAAGCGAGAGGGTATAAGTAGTTGTAGCAGCGTGAGTGGAAAGACAAGTGACGACAGTCGTCTCCGAAGCAAAAGCGCTACTTTGTTTAATGCATGTTGGTAGGAGCGTTATATGCCGCCAGTATCGGGGAGCCTCGGAGAGGTGAAAGATACGCCAGCTGAGTGGTTGTAGAAAGGAAAGTCTTTATTAAGGACAGTACTGTTTATATAGTGTTCGTTACGTGCAATAACTAGCTTAGTCATTACTCCTTAAGCTACGTGAGAGACGTGCGAGACGTGACTATGGAAAACTGCACTACTTGCTTAAATATCCCTTACATTCCATCCCATTTCAAACCCCTCTTCTTATAATGTTCTGTGGTAAAACTGCTGCCGCACTTGAATGGGACCGCGCCGATCTGACGTGTAGTGTCTCCTCTTGTATGAAACACATAAGCTCGATGGCTCTACCACGTAGACCCAGAGTAAATTGGTGAAAATTTATCTCCTACTCACTTTTCACATAAGTGGTCGATTCTAAGCAAGAAATCACACGCACCGCTTTTGTTACCGCCTTTTTCATTATCTCAGAAAAAGGTTTTATTGCCTTATTTTTATTAGATAC
Source organism: Agonopterix arenella (assembly GCA_927399405.1). NCBI lineage: Eukaryota > Metazoa > Arthropoda > Insecta > Lepidoptera > Depressariidae > Agonopterix > Agonopterix arenella. Next base: position 13,978,199 of record OV656708.1, on the reverse strand, counting down.
GCAAACAAATATTTGTTACATCATCATGGCTTGGGATATTTCAAAGGAAAGATAAAAATGTTTTTATTATTTTATTCCAATAATGAAAGTATCTTCAATTTCATTCCTCTGTTAGGGTAGGTCCTCACCAATCGATTTAGCGGAAAACACACATCATAATAATTAGAAGAAAAATAAAATTTAGTTTTCTGGTCTGGTACGAGCCAGCTCGTACTATAATAAGAAATGGACAGAAAATTACTATGTCATCTTATTTAAGAAGTTCGCTCTTGTCAGTGGAGTATTCGCCAATCCTGTCTCCTTTCCGCTAGTCTCTTAAGTTCTTAATACGACACGACGTCAACCTTTTCCTTCACTTGGGCTAGATAACTCTGTCTAGGTCTTCCTCTGCCTCTCTTCCCTTCTATTAATACGTTTTTACGCCGATAGCAAGTTGACCACTAACTTGCCTCCACCAATCAATACTGGGTCCGTGTGGTGGCATGGCTCGCTCTCACAGAACGCTTTTTCATGGGGAGGCCTATGCCCTGCAATCCAGTACAGACATTTAGTATAATACTCACACCTGTCTCCCATTGTGTTAGACAGAGACAAGATCGCAACTAGCTTCAACAAGCTCTCCACCTGACGCAAAATAAGTAAAACATCGAATTGCGGAATACTCGCTCATCCAATACCAATTCCAATAGACTGATGATTGTAAAAAAGTTTAAAGCCTGGGCCACATATAGTGCAGCTGCAGAACGGGTGCAGGCCGGCTGCAGGCCGGCAGTAGTTGTAAACTAAGGAATTATATGCGAGGTGTCAGCTTTTAATATTCTGGTATTATTTTCAACACCTTAAAATTACTCAAGCTTCCAATACTGCTGAGAGCACAGATTTATCCTAATAGTCAAACTTTCATCCCAAGTAAGATAAATTAAAAGGATTGTGAAAAATAAGCATAAAGTTGAGGTCTTAAGTTCTATGATAATTTGCTGCAGTTTTGATTATCAAGTTTGTCTTCAAAAAGTTTACATTATGCTGTTTAATTTCTGAGACAGTATTCCACAGTTGATTTTAATTAGTTAATATACAGGGTATTAGGGTAAACAGTTGCATTACTTCAAGGGGTGATTGTACCCATGATACTGAACAACTTCCCCTAAGAAACCTATAGCAAATTTGTAAAAAAAAAACGAATTTTCATACAAACCTTCGATCAGCAGATTGCGTTTAGTATGGAAAGTCGAATTTTTTTTTGCTAATTTCCTAAAGATTTCTCAGGGAAAGTTGTTGAGTATCATTGGTACAATCACTCGTTAAAGTAGTGTAACTATTTACTCTAACACCCTGTAGATGACACTTCGCATGGTCTATTTGACAAATATTATTCACACATACGGCGTCTGTCGGTTTTAGAATTTAGACGTACATAAAAAGAGTAATATAGGCAAACAAAACATCCTCTAGGATCCACGTTTTTACAGTGTTTTGTCTATGTTCACCTAGAAATGCATATTTGTCATGCGTGATATTTGCCAAATAGGTCATGTGAGTGCAATAAAATTAGTTACTCCAATCTGTCTGTATCCGCCCCTCAATTAAGAACTCTTTCATTTTTGAATTTATGTTATAATTTTTAATTGATATAATGTTTAAATTTATTTATTTATCACCATTTGACACAGTGATTTGCTCAGTTCAAAGTCCTTAAAAAATCGATTCTAGCTCACTTCAAATGTGTTGGTGAAGTCGCTTCTTAACAGGTAGACACATTACTATAGCAATCTTGTTTCCATTACCACAACAACAAAATACCTGTCAATAATATTACCTCATCTCACAAATAAAATGGATCGATCTGAGAAGATCCGGGAAATATTATTACAAGAACAGGAAAATACCTTGAAAAATAACGTATTAATAAAATATATTGACAAATTATCACGTTGATGATAAACAGGAAATGTTCCTCTTCCTATTCTACTAATCATCATCAACCTATAAACGTCCCATTGTACACAGGCCTACCCTCAGGGAGCGTGTATGGACATTAGTCCACCACGCGTGCCCAATGCGGATTGGTAGACTTCATAATTTGTTCTTCAGTGTTTGCAGGTTTCCTCACGATGTTTTCCTTCACCGTTTGAGAGCAGTCGGTATTACGTACAAAGTTAGAAAAACTCATACGTGGTACATGGCATGTTGTCCGTGCGGATTCCAACCCAGACCCCAATAATTGGGTGTCCGTATCCATTTTCCTTGCCACCGACGCTCTTATTCTACTAATAATTTTATAAATTATGTGAAATTGTATGACCATTGTTTGGATGTTTGTGACTAAGTCACACATAAACTGTAAAAAATTCTTTTGAATTAACAAATTGGATACTTTTTTAAATCAACGCCACTAAACAGCCACAGAATATAAATAAAACAGAGATATTTTTATATATAAAAGATCAAGGAGAAATTTGCGCAGTAGATTTTTTTAATAATGTGCTTGTTCTTAGTTTTATAGAAAGTCTGATAGTCGTAATAGTTTTTATCTACCTTGCGTAGTATTGTGAGGTTGAAAATTCCAGACAGCTATTTTTATTTGAACACTGTTGTTTTCCACCTGTTCAACTATCAACATTTACTCTCGCAAGATTCTGCAAGCGGTCGCAATTACCAGTACTTTTACCCGTAATGGGGCGAGCGCTTCACCCCCACTTTCTCTTGTAGTTTTACTCCCCTTTTACATTTTATTATATTTACTATAGTGGACCGGCTAACGAGTACTTAGTGCTCCGAAGTTTGAGTTTTCTAACGTTGTGTTAAGGTATCTAATGCTTCAAAACACTTGTTTGTATGAAAATGAGGAAAAAATACCAACGAAACATGCATACGCGTGCGTGGTGGACTGATGCCCCTTCCCGAGGGTACCCATGTGCTTTGCAGTGGCATATAGTAACATTTTCAGTTAGATTTTCAGTATCTTCTATCGCTTTAAAGGCGATGGTGTCTTGGCAGTATTTAGCCATAGAGAGCATTATCAGAAACTACAAAATACTGGGCACTGACCGAGGCGATTTTTTGCACCATATTACAAAACACAGGCGTGCAAGTGCGAGACGGAAACCACAAATATAATAGCCGTGAAAGAAAGTTGCAACATACTATCACTGTGCGTCAGAACGAGAAGCATCGCGCTATCGAAGTTCTCACACGATTTAAATGAAATTCAGGAAGAGCATTCCGTCTCGTTACTCCATATTATACTAATTGAAACTTACGTATGTGAATCTAACTACATCTAAAGTTATGTAGTTAATCAGACTACTGTATAACTTTAAAGGTATACTAATGGCAAAATAATGTTAATTCGTTCAAGATCCTATAAACACTTACCTATATCTGCCAAAGAGCTGACAACCGGTGGGGTGTCAGAGTTCTAGAGTGGAGACCTTGAACTGGTAGGCGTAGTGTGGGACGTCCTGGTGCCCACTGGACAGACGACCTAAAAAAAAGTAGCGTAGAGCGACTGGAGGAGGAAAGCCGAGGACAGAGTTTTGTAACGCGCCTTAGGAGAGACCTATGTTCAGCAGTGGATAAAATTACTTTAGTTTTAAAGTAACTTACAATTAAATAAGCCACATGTTTATAAAAGATTTGAATTTTAAAGCACGTAACTAATAATAGTCAGAAGACTATCGAGAAACAAAAACATAGAATAATAATATCTTATGAATGCAGAAAAGCGAAGAAGCTGAATAACGTTTGCAGCAGGTGTTCGGTCTACGTTGTCTAGATACCCCAAAGGGTAGACAAGCGTGAGGAATATGCATGTATTCATGTACATGGAAATGCATCAAATAGAACTGCCGGCACTGGCAACATGTGTTTCGTACTGTTTGCAAAACTAAACGTGTGCATAATGTTATTATTCGATTCATTCGACTGAATAACTGTCAGATGCAGAAACGGAAATATGCAATAATTGTCAGTGAACAATCATTGTTTAGGAGAGGTATTGAATATACGAAATATTTGCTTTGAAGTAGGTACAGTAAATAAAGCACTTTAACGTAATTTTAATGTAAAAATGGGGTTTTGATTCTGGTGTTAACTTATATGCATTATACAGTTTTGGGGTCTCCAGGCTATTTAACTGAACAACGTTCCGAAATAAACGTTTGATTTGATTTGATTTGATTTTTTTTGTTAGTCTTTGTTTACATAGTTTTAAATTTGAACGCGCGAGCGCGAAATTTATCTATGGTAAGTTATACATTAAAAGTAAACAAAAATAAATTAACTTAAAATAATATTGTGTAGGTCGGGTCGCGGTAGGCTATCCAATATGGTGGCGTCGTTTTCTCGCTTAATAGTTACTACCCTTTCGGGGAATATAGTCATAAGCGTATGACTAAGCTAAATCAAAGCTAGTTGACAATCATAGACAAACAAAAATGTGATATTGCCAGACTTACACAAACTCTCTACCACCTATCTAAATTCGCGAAAACTTGTTTGATTATTATTATCAACGTATCAACTAACTTTAGATTATGTTCACGTCAACACGTGTAGGTAGTGTAGGTACTTATAATACATTATTACAATACAATGTATTTACTTTTTCTATAAATTTCTTTCCCTAAAGTATTTTATAGATGCAAGCTACGTTCCTCGCGATTAATTACGTAACGAAGGAATTTTACTCTCGCCGTTTGAAATTATGAGACAATGTGATCCTTACTACGGGTGCGATAATATTTTCGTACTCGGAAATAAAAGATTAATTTCTTAGGTATATCATACCTAAACTTTATTGCTGAGACCTATGCTCGGTCTTGTCACACCAGGTGGCGTTGTCTTGCAATATTGCAAATAGCTGTAAATGATTTATGCAAGGAATGTAATGCTTCAAACGCGGATATTGAAAATTTGATTTTCGCATGCCCAAAATACGCTATACAGAGATTGATTCTTGCCAGTGAATTAAAAAAAAAATTTTTTTTTAATGAAATACTGCAGAATAATGATTCCTCTCGCTGCTTGAATGATTTACTTAAAAATTGTAATTGCTTTGTTCCTATTTATAAATTTATTAAAAACACTGTCGGCAAAGTATAATAAAAAGTGAAGTGCAAAGATTACAGTTGTAGTGTGAAGTGTTTGTGATGTGAACATAATAAAAACACACAAATTACGACTTGGCCCAAAGGTCCATGTAACCAGGCCATAAACTTTAAAAAAAAACCTATCAGGAATGAGGTGATACGTCAGAGAACTAAAGTGCAAGAGAGTAAACCATTTTTCATCTCTATTATACTTTCATATAGTCAACCCTATGTCTAATTGGGGTACGCATAGACAATTCTACATAATTAGAAAACAGCATTAATCAAGCACATTATCTTATGTCATACCATTCCGTTTTCCACTTAACCCCTTTTACTTGGGTATTCCGAAGCGCAGATTGCGTCTCATTTAAATATAAATGAACACACATGCAGACTCCTTGCTCTTAAAAATGGAGACAAGAGGTATGGTGAAGGAGCGAGCAAAACAAAATCCTTCGGCAGTATGGAGTATACCAGAGTCGTGGTGACCAAGGATAGGACAAAAATCTGTAGGCATCAACATAATTAGTATAGATAGACATTTCAAAAGTGACGACTGCAATGGTTCATATTGACATAGCCCCGTGACAAAAGGCAAACAAAAGATCTTATAAAACCGGGCAAAATCTACGAAAGGGTAAAATCATTGAAAACTGAGCTGATACAATGGACAATAATTTAGGCAGAGACGCGTCCCTGAAAATAATAAAAGCTTTGATACCATAGAGATCTAGAGAGATGCCAACCAACGCGCTGAGTACGAAACCTAGTGTCGCATCACCACCAGTACCACGCGATAGAAAGTATTTTGTTAGCTTGAATGTGCTCATTATCCATTGCGGTATCAGAACTCAACGTTCGAATAATCTTTAGTACTACGCAAGTATTGTAAACTATTTACACATAATATCTCGACTGGCTTTCAGCCTCATAATAATTATATTGAATCATTACTGTCGCGAGCAATGTGTTCCGTTTTTGCGCATATTTCTGCGACACTGACCCCGCCCCCTTTTCACATCTCCCTTTAGTTTTCGTGATCTGTGTTTGAAACCGAACTATAAAGACTTGGATTCATTGAATTCCCGCGACCTTCTCAATCTGATATGAAGTTCTTCAATCCACATGCGTCGGCATCTATTGCTATTACTACTACAAATAGCAGATTTTGACCTTTGTTTATGCGAATGTCATGATTATTTTCTAATACGACGAAAAATTTTTAAACATCGCTTACCGTTCATTTTTAGATACTCTTAAAATAAGGTCCTTGGAAATGTCCTTAGTACACAAAATTGCTGAAGTAAGGACAAATTTAGCTCAAATTTTAAAGGAAACTGATCTTTCTCCTATACGTTGGATTCAATTCTATGTCCCTGAAGATATTGCGCCATTCAATGAATTGCTTTAATCAGGGTGACTGTTAATTTTAGCTCCTTAAGACGAGAGTAGTATAGTAATGACATCGAAAATGCAATTGACAGCGAATTAGAGGAACTTTCCACAAATTTTCACTCTAGGTTAGTACCTAGTACCTATCTTTATGTTCCTAGTATGTTTACTTACAGTTATTCAAATAAATACTTACGACATGACATTAAAATTGTTTGTTTGACTCTTAAGGCGGTTGCAGAGGGGTCAATTTTATACAAAACTTTGACGCACAATACGCGTAGACGGTATTAATATAAGTAACTTTGTACATATGGAAAAATAGTTTAGAAAATCTAGATGCCGCGTAACAAATAAAATTTGCAATTTACAAAATAAATACGAAGATATATGTAAAGCTTTGAAATTTTTTATACAAAATTTTCAAACCTTTATATCTTGCAAATGTTATTTGATACGCGGCAACTAGATTTTCTGAACTATTTTTCCATATATAAAATATTACTTTTATTAATTCAGTCTACGCGTATTGTGCGTCAAACTTTTGTATGGACTGAAACCACCTTAAATAATTCCGTGTAATTGTTTAAAAAGGTATTTTAAAAACTTCTGTGCGTTCAACAATAATATCCAAGTATTTTGTGAACTTTACAAATCGAATTCTATGTTAACTCTTTTATTTGGCTCAAATATCATTAATTATTTTTGATTATAATTTGCTATAATATGGACGGACGAGTACCTACACAAGTTGCCATTGTCATTCTGTGATCAATTTTCTGCGCATTGGGCAATTGGTATGTTCGGTGACAAAGAACCGAGCTTTTGGTCGTAGTTCAAAATGAAATAAGCTGTCTATTCCACTAGGCTCTGTAATGAACTATAATGAATAAGTAATGAATAAGCAATAACACAAACAACCATTGATATTCTCCTACAGAATGCAATCACAATACCGATGCAGTACAGAGTTTTGTAGATATAGTACTTACTATCTCTATGGTGTCCATACTGTACGTAGGTAAGGCAGTAAGATCTCTTTCTTAAAATGTGGTTTGGTTGTGAATTAAAATGTGGGCAACTATGTTTGTTTGTGTCACCCTAAGCATAATGAAGTTCAGAAATTACGTGTCAAGCTTTTCGTCCAATTGAACAGTGTATAAGAACCCTTATCCCTTAGTTTTCTCGTACAACATCCAAGGGAAGAAATGGAGTAGTTCATTCTGATCAATACCAGGAGTGCAATTCGAGCACGTCTTCTGTTTAGTGTAAGTCGAACGCAAGTCGTGCTCGATATAGTGGCTCATTTCTTCTTCGTTTATTTGTATTTGTTTTTATTTTTATTTTTAATTATTGCCATATTTAGCCATGTACATAATGTTGTAAATATTAAAAATAAGTTATGTAACTGTTGACTCTAATCTGTGACAGTACGAAGGAGAGGATAGAGACAATAGACCAATAATTTTTGGTAGACGGAATGTCAGTGTAACCGGGTACGAGATAGTGATAGTTATAAAATCCTAATTTATATGATGTGACCCCGGAGTCAGGTGGCCGTCGTAGTACAGAAAAGTGGTTCACTAGAGCGAATTTGCTATGTGCATCTCTCGTTGGGTGAATATGACAAAACACGTTCCAACCCGTTTCTTCTCCCTCTACATTGGAGACAGAGGGAAAACAAGTATATCAGACTCACAAAATACACGAAATTGGAATTCGGAATAGAGTTTCGTGAAAAAGTGGTAAGTATCTGCTCCATTTCGGTCCGCTGGATCGGAACAAGTCGAGCGGGGACTCTTAAGGCAATCCTCTGCAGAGCTCCTAAAGATCTAGGCTTTGTGAAACCTTATTTAGTTCAGCTGTTACGAGATTTGCTTTTTCTCATAGACTTTTTTAATGATGACGGATTTTGGTTTCGACTTGGATACGAATGAGGAATGAAAGTTGTGGTCCTATAACCTGGTTAACGTTTTCAACGCCATTCTATGGGTATCATATACAATATGGGTCCTTCTTAATATGCTGACACTTTTTTTAAGATGATGATCAGACCGTGAAACTGAACCACTTTCTCTATGGCACCAACTTCTAAATCGCAAAAAAAATCAGAACACAAAACTGTAAACGTAGTCTAGACAAATGTATGGGACAGCTGTTTTTATTCCCGATTTCGATGTTGGTCCCATAGAGGAAGTTGTTTGGTTTGATGGTCTGATCATCCCCTTAAAAGAGTGTCAGCATATTAAGAAGAACACTGTATAATCGTGATAGGAATATTAACCAAAAATATATACAATTTTCAGACGAAATGATCCAGAGGGTTAGTAATAGCCCAGAGGTACTATGTCAAAGAGGTCTATGCTAGTTCTAATCATCTTGTTATTTTGTATAATGTCACTGTGTATTTCATTTATTTTTTATAATGTCAGTTATCTTAGTCAGAAACTAAATTACGATAAATAATTATCCAAAATACCTGTATATATTTTCTTTTTATAACCAAAAAAAATATATAAAAAGGAAGTAAATAAAAGGGTGAGAAATCAGGCTTATTTAACAACGATTTCTTCCAACTACTGGATCCAGCCATAACCATAGGTCAAATTTGACAGTTTTTCATAATTATTATAATCCAATTTTATTAATGCGTAGTCTTATACAATCGTTAACAAAAGTATTAAAACAATATCAATAATCGAGTTATTTGAAACCATTTATTTTCATCATATTGCTTATCGCAAGGAACGTAATGCCTTTTTCCTTCATGCCCATATCTGTGAACAAGAGAGCAAATTAAAAATCGATTTGAAGATATCGTTACTGGATAAAGTGGGTCAGCTCTGTAGATTTGTTCAATATCTCCTGAGATGTCTTTTTGCGTATTTTTGTTAGAGTGACTTTATCGGCCCTTTATATTGAAGGTATCTAAAGTGTTCTGCCGTGAGACGTATAAATATACAGGGTACTGATGATCGAACCATCAAATTGAACAACTTTCTCTATGGGACCAAAGTTGAAAAAGCAAAAGAACAAATGTGCTATTCCATACTGCCTATTCGATGCCTTAATAACCGTTGACTATTTACTATAAGGACTAGCCTTGCGGTAGCATTTCCCCTCTGCCACGGTATAAGAACAATTGATCATGTGCGTTTACATTCAATTTTATACCATATCACTAAACGAGATAGCCTATAATTACGAAACAATATTTGCGAACTTAGAACGTTTGGGGTTCAAACGAGACTACTTTTCATGATTTTTAACGTTCAAAATCAGAATCTAAAGTTATGGGAATAAGATCCAAAGTTGCGGATTTCATGTTACCTCGCCCGGGGGGGCCCCCCCCCCCCGCAAAAAGTGGCAGAAATGTTTGTTAGTAGAATTACACGGGTAACTAGTCCCTATATAAGTAGTCAAAGCGAAAAAGTAATGTACCGCTCGCAGCTTGTATTAAAAACTTTTCGCTTGCACGCAGCTGTAGGCCTAGACCGTGTTTCGCATGTGCTGACGTCATCTTGTCAATTTCTACTTCTTGTAGGCAGTGTCTGGGGTGTGCCCTTACCTAACGTCTTATTACCTAAGATGTGTGACAATGTCCAAGGTAATTATATTACTGTAGATTAGTTTAAAGGGTCGTTGTTAGGTAATCAATACAAATATATTTATCGGTACACAACACAACTATTATTAATTAAATCTGGTCGCAATCTGGGGAATCTGACCACACGCACACTGCCGGATCAAGTGCTAATTGAAATACGTTTGCTATTTTGTTCAGTTCAAATTAACCTCAATTATATTCGATGTTCAAATTATGATTAATATTAAATATATTGGTTGAATTCATTCGTGTTTTGTTTTAGGGTTTATCGAAAACACAATATTTGATATTTGACGAATAAGTACGTTAAAGCTTTGAATTCTTTGGTGTCATCCCCTATTTAACCTTTTCACCGCCATTGCTAAATGTGAGCATTGTAAGGGTTGAACATCACCTGGCAGCACCGCAGCACCGCCGCGCGCGATCGCGTTCCGTCTATCTTATTTGCTCTAGCAAATGACGTTACTGAGTGACAGAAAAGGATGGAGCGACGGAAAAAGGCGATGCCGTGCTGCCAGATGAGGTTCGACCCTGACAACTACATTCTTAAACAGAATGTTGGTACTTAGTTTTAGTAATGTTTCTAACAACCCCAAAGAGATAATGGTCGTACGTTTATGTTTGTGTGTGTTCGTAATGGCCAAAAACGCTAAAAAAAAAACAGATTTTTTCCCGTTTCCTGAGGTAGGCTCCTAGTGAAAGTTATTCAGTTTGATGGTCTGAGTTCACCGTCTGAGCTCACCGACACCGACTTCTATAAAACAAATTACTGTTCTCCTGATGCGAACGAAAAAGTCATCAGCTGCAATATTATTTTTTAACTTTTTAGTTTTTTTGAAGGCGGTTTTAATTTTTTGTTAAAATTTTGTTTATTCCACAATTTTCAGTGGTGAATTCATTAGTTAAATTTAATAGTAGTGCATTTAATTAATAAACGCACTAGTCGGCACTACGATTTTTGAAGGTTTCCTTCGATTTCTCTGGGATGTCATCATCAGATCCTGGTTTCCTTATCATGGTACAAACCTTGAGATATCTCCTTTCCAACAAAAAAAGAATCATCAAAATCGGTTCATAAACGACGAAGTTATACGCGAACACACGTAAAAAAAAAAATATATATATATATATAAATATATATATATATACAGTCAAATTGAGAAACCTCCTCCTTTTTTGAAGTCGGTTAAAAATACTTTCTATCGCGTGGTACTGGTGGTAATGCGACACTAGGGTTCGTGCTCAGCGCGTTGGTTGGCATCTCTTTAGATCTCTATGAGTTCAACTGAAGGAAAGTGTAGATGAAGCCGAGGATGTAATACTTTCATCCAGAAAAAGCTTATTAACTCTTGTCTTAAAGACGCTCCGTTTTTATTTTATTTCAGTAAGACCATTCAATTATAAACCTTATCGTTAACGAATAAAGTTTTGCACTGTTCAGTACAAATACGGTTAATTAGAAAAGTTTTTGAATACAATAATTTACAACAGAGTTTTTGATATACGATGTTTTATTTAACTTTGGGCCATGGAAAAATTAATGGGGCATAATTTAAATATGATTCATTGTGAAAACATAATGCATGAAAAAAATATTTTCAATAGCTTACAACTTTTTTTTATTTATGTTTGATTGTAATGTGTGTCTGTATCTCAACGCTTTGTCAATACATTATATACTAATTATTAAAAGTTACTAGTTTTCAGGATCAGGGGACCGATTGCGCTAAATCAGACCCCACTGAAATGTTTTTGGTCCGCAAGCGAATCAAAACTTTGGACACATTCGGTATCGCGCCATTGAGGTACCTACTAGAGGCGACACTCAGATAAATTTTTTTGTAACTCACGTTTAAGCTAATTGGCTTAACCTTACTTAGCATATGCCGGATGCGTGCTGCACCGCGACACCCCCGGTGTGAGCCCCACACTGATGATCGTGGTGCACAGATTTTGTTTGCGTTATCTGTTCTACACATAATTATTCAATTTATCGCGCTAATCATTTGACAGCTCATGACAGCCATTGACAGATCGGTCAGGCGGTCAATCTCATAGTAAATAAGTCATGTTTAGCATTCAACATTCAGCACAGTTCAATAGTAACTGGTTTGAAATTTAATTACAACTCAAATTGAATAAGGATTGAACTTCCGGCCTTCAGGTATCTATTTTTTTTTCTTATTTACTATTACACCATTGTATTGAAACACAAAGGGTCTACCGAGCTAGTTCCAGTCTACCCTTCATATACTCTATGTATTGTCCCCACTGCTGGAGCAAAAAAGGAACCATTGGTGTATGGTGGTAAGTCCACTGAACGAACCCGATACGGGTTGACTGACTTATGAAACCGCCTATAAAAAAAGGTAAAAAATAATATTGCAGCGTATGACTCGTTCGCATCATAAGAACATTAATTTGTTTTCAATGTTAAAGTCATCGGCTGCAATATTATTTTTTAATATGTTAGTTTTTTAAGGCGGTTTAAATTTTTGTTAAAATTTTGTTTATTTCACAATTTTCAGTGATGAATTTATTAGTTCAATGCAATAGTAGTGCTTTAAATTAATAAACGCACTAGTCGGTTTTACGATTTTATGCCATCATCAGATCCTGATTTCCTTATCATGGTACCAACCTTGAGATATCTTCTTTTCAACAAAAAAAGAATCATCAAAATCGGTTCATAAACGACGAAGTTATACGCGAACACACATAAAAAAATATATATATACGGTCAAATCGAGAAACAGTCGAATTGAGAAACCTCCTCCTTTTTTGAAGTTGGTTAGTTAAAAATAATCTGAATTTCTTCTTCCTTTCCTAGAGGGAACGCTGAAAAAGAAAATGCTTTCCTTCAAACAGCCAATAGTTTTACGAATCATACATATAACTACAAATATAATAATATTCTAAGTAATTAACATAGATACCGCCGACATTGTGTTGGGCTAACGAGCATAAACACAATTAGGTGTAGTATTGATTACAGATTAATCATGGCTTAACTAGAAGCCTTTCTGTTACACTGTACCGGTTGAAGATATTATCGTGCTTTTGTTTTGTATTTTAAGTTACTTTTAGAAGTAGGTTAATATAGATCGTGTCTGCTGTCCATTAAAAGACGATAGGCTTACTTTAGTTTGAACCATAGAAATCTAGAGAGATGCCAACCAACGCGCTGAGTATGAAACCTAGTATCGCATCACCACCAGTACCACGCGATAGAAAGTATTCTGTTAGCTTGAATGTGCTCATTATCCATTGCGGTATCAGAACTCAACGTTCGAATAATCTTTAGTACTACGCAAGCATTGTAAACTATTTACACATAATATCTCGACTGGCTACCAGCCTTATAATATATTGAATCCTTACTGTCGCGAGCAATGCGTTTCGTTTTGGCTTCTTCCTTTAGTTTTTGTGATCTGTGGTTTGAACGGAACAACTGTACCGCGCCTTAGGTAGGTGCGCAGCGAGACGGGGAGTAGCGACTCGCTCCACACTGTCATTTCACCGTCGCGGACAGACAGACAGAAAGACAGACGGACGGATGGACGGACAGCGTAGGCATTTGCATAGGGTCCCGTTTTTACCCTTTGGGTACGTAGAACTCTAAAAATTTTCACTTCAATGTTTAATATTTCGCAAATGAATCCCTGAATCGGAAAATTTAAACACACCCGCAGTATTTTTAAACGACCTACTCAACAAAACCCCACACCATGGGAAAAACGAGATTCATCCTCACTTTACGTGTAGGCAAGGAACCCTAAAATTATTTTTCAAGATTTAATTTTACCACTTTGCGCTTTGTTAACTTTTTAAATATTATAGCATTCTAGTAGGTACTCGGAGTCCTGATCTAAGCCGCAGACAGACAGATGGACGGACATGGCGTAATTATAAGAGGTCCTTGTTTACTACGGAACCCTGAAAATTTTCCTGAAAACCTTAAAAATTAACCTTGCAACAATTGAAAAGATTGTTTTTACCTAATTGTTGCAAAGTTTCTGACTGACCTGAAAAGAAGTAAAGTTGTGATTTTATGTTTATGTGTAAAATATTTTTTGGGTAAATATTACAATATCCTTTACAATTTACCAAAAATATTGTCATCACCACGCTACGGTATGATATTTGGCTACCAATAAAGACATGTCACCTAACCGCAGTGTAACTTGGGTTAGTGCTAACCGTGCCATGAAATCCTTGGGTTATCTGTACGGTGACCAAACAATTTGATCTGTTATAGGACTCGGTTCTGGGAATTTAATATTTTTTGAGGATGCATGTGGTTAATTATTAAGTTTATAGAATAGGATCGAATAATACAATCGTAAATATGTATTGTAGCATGTGATGTTTTATTCAGAATTAGTAACTTTAACAATAAGTGTTTTTAAATTTTGTTCTTGGTATGATGAAAAAGTACAAAATATTTCTATAATTTATTTACTGTAGTGACTAATAGAATTTATTTTTGGAGGTAAAAAAGGAAAGTCACTATCAGCCAATCAGTCTAAATAAGAGTGGCTCGTGGCTCAAAAGACTGTAATTCAAAATGCTTTGCTCAAATGTTACTCAAAGCACGAGTAGTACTTGAAGCATTGTTTCTGACCACCGCTACAGAATTGTTGGTACTGAGTTTTTCGAAAGTAAAACTCACCGGTTTTTCTTTGTTTCAATGTTCAAACCATGATGAAATTTTTTCTTGCACCGCATGGTGCTTTGGCGCTACATTTTAATAAAGGATATTTCTCACAGACAGATTTACATTTAATAAAATGCTGACTGCACATTTCAAGAGACATTTAAAGAGTCTCTGTTCCATTTTCATACTTTATTGCTTCAATGCGGTTAAGTAAATTTTACTGGTTGTCAAACTGGACTTGCGAAACTAAAAATTCCTCAGCCATAAAACCGCCTTGCTCCCCTACTTATCGAAGATGGCGCAGCTTAAGTTTTAATTGAAATCCCACTCGGATGGGACTGTGAAATTTTATAGGCCATTATGTTCAGTGTTATCGTGGGAGAGGAGTACTTAGGCGTTATGTATGGCTTGAAACTAGACCGCAAGTGCGGTTTGTTTCATTGACTGGATTTAGAGTAAGAGTAAAGTAGTAGGGCCTAATACTCTACAATTGCACTGCATATTAGCTATATTTTAATGAAGAATATAGACCATCAAACTGAACAACATTCACTAAGAAAACAAAGTAGAAAAAAAAATCAACATAATTATACATATAAGATCCTTCTTAATATGCGGACATTTTTTAAGGGGATGATCAGACCATCAAACCGAACAACTTTCACTAAGGGACCAACATCGAAATCGCGAAAAAAATCAGCTCTTCCATACAAAACTGCAAATCTACTCGAGCCAAACGTATAGGACAGCTGATTTTTTTTTCGCGATTTCGATGTTGGCCCCATAGAGAAAGTGGTTCAGTATGATGGTCTGATCATCCCTTTTAAAAACGTTTCAGCATTTTATTATTAAGAAGGACCCTGTATTTAGTGTTTTAAACTGTTATAAATAATATTATGCGATTCTAAAGTGATAATTATGTACCTAGGTATAATTATATCTTCTGCGTGTTCATTATCATAATCGTATGGCATTTTTTTGTCTACCTGCTTGGATTCAAGGAGGTTTAAATTTCGAGGTCAAGCTGTTTTAGCCAGTCTTCCGCTGCCGGGGTTAACCTATGGAGTTTTTCAGTTCCATCGGGGAAACAGCGCAGAGTGCACTCATTTACCACATGTTTTTGGTTCTGCGTGTAAAATTGTCTGGATATAGTTGAAAAAATCGCGCCAAAAAGAGTACGTTTTTAGATTATAAACTGTCGATTCTGCAGAAAAGAACAAGAAACTCCCATATAATTAGTGTGGCCCACTAAAGTACAAAATCAGAACTTATATGACCAGATGAATCTTGTCATCGGATGAAATACAAACTATTGAGATTCCTAGAAGCACCCACTGCTACTAGGAATCTCAATAGTTTGTATTTCAATAGTTTGTATTCATCTGGCCATATAAGTTCTGATTTTGTACTTTAGTGGGCCACACTAATTATATGGGAGTTTCTTGTTCTTTTCTGCAGAATCGACAGTTTATAATCTAAAAAGGTACTCTTTTTGGCGTGATTTTTTCCGATTTATACATTTTTTGTGGTCCGATGACAAGAATATTATATATTGATAGGGAAGGGGACTATAATAGATAAACTATGGTGTCAGTGGCGAATTTCTCCGATTCCCAAGAATAATTAAGAATATTTGCGTCGGTTGCTCGTTGCGGAGGTATATGGGAACTAAATAAATAAAATAAATAAATAACGCTCACAGGCACATACATTGTAACGATCCCAAGTTAGTCACTAGGTATAGGCTTTATAATAATATGGAAACCATAAAACAACGGCACGAACAAAACGAAACGAAACTCAATCTCGAGGTCCGGGTTTGAATCCACACGCATGACATGCCATGTACCAATAAATTTTTCTAACTTATATAAGGTCTAACAAAATTAGCTGAAACTATTTTAAGGGGATGATCAGACCATCAAACTGAACATCTTTCTCTATGGGACCAATATCGAAATCGCAAAAAAGAAATCTGCTGTCCCATACATTTAGGTCGAGTAGGTTTGTATGGAACAGCTGATTTTTTTTTTCGCGATTTCGGTATTGGTCCCATAGAGAAAGTTGTTCAGTTTGATGGTCTGATCATCCCCTTAAAATAGTTTCAGCTAATTTTGTTAGACCTTATATATGCGTAATACCTTGCTTTCAAACTATGAAGGAAAACATACGCTGAAGAAAAACCGATGCACATGTGAAGTCTACCAATCCGCGTGCCCGCACTGGGCACGCGGGCACGCGTGGTGGATTAACGCCCATAAATCCTTCCAGAGGGAAGGCCTGTGCCCCGCAATGGGACGTACACAGGTTGTAAGTGACAGCCTAGCAAATACTGAAACGGTAAACTCAGACCATTAAACTGAACAACTTTCACTATAGAGCCTACCTCAGGAGACGCGAAAAAAAATCAGCTGTCCCATACAAAACTGCAGTACCTACCCGACTCAAATGTATGGGACTGCTGATTTTTTTTTCCCGTCTCCTGAGGTAGGCTCCATAGTGAAAGTTGTTCAGTTTGATGGTCTGAGTTCACCGTTTCAGTATTTGCTAGGCTGTTTTTAATACGCTTACAGTTTTTTAAGAGGATGGTCAGACCATCAAACTGAACCACTTTACCTATGGGACCAACATCGAAAACGCAAAAAAAATCTGCTCTTCCACACAAAACTGCAAACGTAGTCGAGCCAAATGTCGCGAAAAAAAATCTGCTGTCCCATATATTTGGCTCGAGTAGGTTTGCAGTTTTGTATGGAAGAGATGGTTTTTTTCGCGATTTCGATGTTGGTCCCATATAGAAAGTTATTCAGTTTGACGGTCTGATCATCTGTCTAAAAAAAGTGTCAGCATATTAAGAAGGACCATATAAAGGGTATTACAAAAATACAAATAAACATTTAAGGGGGTGGTTAAGACCATCAAACTGAACAACTGTCACTATAGGACCAATATAGAAATACAGTTTTTAAGAGTTACGCGGTTATTATTGTTAAAATGTTTATTTCTAGGTTCAATATAGAAATCCCGAAAAAAAATCGGATGTTCCATCATCATCGTATCAGCCGATAGACGTCCACTGCTGGACATAGGCCTCCCCCAAAATGAAGAGATTTGCCATAATTGCCAGAGGAAATTTGTCCCATACAAAAGACTTTTTTTTCGCGATTTCGATGTTGGTCCCATAATGAAAGTTGTTCAGTTTGTTGGTCCAAACCACCTCTTTAAAAGTTTTCAATTTGTATTTTTACTTCTGTAACACCCTGTATAGGGTGATGATGTAAATGGACGTAAGGTAGTCATCAGACAAATCCCCCAAGGTCTTTGAAACCGTAAAGTTCTTTAAATCCTACATTTTAAAGGGAAGAATTGGAATCCTAAAATTTTGTAGCGAACGGCCTTCAAATAAATTCGGTCGTAAAAAAACGACGAGAGTTGGCACGATTACTGCTAGTTACAGTAATTTATTGGAATCTTTATTATGGCCCGACTGATATAGCACCACTTTATGGTATCGAGAAAATCTTACGGTTTAAGGAGATAGCCTCCGTTTGATAGATAGTCGATATCGAGTGCTAATATTTAAGTCAGGGAAGAACCGATTCTTTTCTAAATTCTCGTTTTATTTTATAACCCAGTCATTTTACGGTTTGAGCCGGGACTAATTAATAATTGATATTTTTTTTTGTATAGCATTTAAGAGCCAATTTGAGCCTCAAAATGTACCAAAATTAGAAAATAATTAGTTTAGCAACGACCCTAAATTTAAAATTTTGCATTTATCTTGTTCTAAAAAACCTGATAGTCAATTTTTTTTGCTCATTTTTAAGGCTTTACCATTATACATACTTTCAACATGGTGTTAATATTTTTGTCTACTTAGAAGGCTTTGAAAAATACATTAGTGTTGTCTAATGAAAACCTCATTTTTTAAATTTCAATGCCTATTTTAATGTTCAAAAATAATTTAGTAGCAGTAAGTAAGGCAGCAGTACGTAAACACCAATTTTACACAACTTTGGAGCAGAGCTACTTATTCGTGCCCTTCGCTGTGGAGACGGCGGGCCCGTGGGGTCATGAAGCAAAAACTTTTATGAGGAACCTGGGCAAACGTTTACGGGATGCGGGTAACGGTCCTCGTGCCGGGTCATACCTAGCCCAACGCATATCATTAGCGATTCAACGCGGAAATGCAGCCAGCATTATGGGCACCTTCGGGCCAGGTATGACCTGGGGCGGGCTTTTCGACTAAATAGGTATTAGTTAAATTTGTAGTTTAGAATGTTTAGAATGGTTTAAGTTTAGGGTAAGTTTTATTTGTGCTTTTACTATTTTATTCCTTTAAATAAATAATTATACAATTTATTAAACCTTATTAAAATTTGTGCATTGAAGATACAATTTTGATTTCTATGTTGCGTAGCAAAAATTTTTTTAATATGTTTTCTTTTTGTCACTTGTTTTCTGTTGTCTTTTTGTCACTAAATGGTACCGGTTACAATTTAAAAGTCCCATTAAGAATTAGTTAGTTTTTGAGATATTGACAGTTTTAACACAGATACTGCATAGAACATTATTAGCCGTGGCACTCAAAATAGTGACTAAGGTAAAGAGTTTCACGAATTTCATAATACTGTCATTATCTCGAAAACTAAGAACCTTTTCCTAAAGTAAAATGTTGACAGATTGATTGATTGATTGACTGATTTTTTTTTTAAATTTTTTTTATTTTAGTATTTTCTGGTTAGGCATGAACTAACCTATCAGCATTCCCCGGGTTTACGTCGGTTTACAGGACACCCTGTATACATAAGCTCACGCTATTGTCCCATGGGGGTAGGCAGAGACCACGGACCGCCACGCGCTACTAATCTAACACCTCTTTAGCCTCATTCACATTCATACATCTTATCATGTAGGTACTTCCATCGATTGAGGGTTCTACGCACTTGTCCTTTCAGTAAAGATTATTTTGATCAGCAAAACAAAACAGCAACAAAACCACAACAAAACAAAATAAACGGTTATTCGAGAACGAGGTTTCTGTATAGGTATGAAGACGATCGGATACATCAAAATAATGGACAGTTTTGGTTTCATATCACTTCATAGAAAAGACCTCATCATCATCAACTACGCCGATGGTCGTCCACTGCTGGACATAGGGTTCCCCCAAGGATCGCCATAACGACCGGTCCTGCGCTGCCCTCATCTAACGGTTTCCCGCCGCCTTCACCAGGTCGTCGGTCCACCGTGTTGAGGGCCTACCCACAGTTCTAGAAAAGACCTAGATCGCCGAAATGGAAAGTTTATAATTGTGCCGTTATTGTCAAAGGCTTGATAAGGCAACTTGAAAATAATAAACAGTTGCCATATTTTAAGAGGTGTTTGTACCCATGAACAACTTTCCCTAAGAAACCTTTTCTTCCCATAATGCAATTAGCTGATCGAAGTTTTGTATGAAAAGACGAAGTTTTTTTTTGCGAATTTCCTGTAGGTTTCTCTGGGAAAGTTGTTAGGTATCATGGATTCTATCACCCCTTAAAGTAATGCAACTGTTTACCCTAACACCCTGTATAAATAAATGGCTACGAAACCCTATCATGGCAGAGCTCGACTTGCTCTTGTTTTCATTCCATTTTAATATTTACATTTCATATAAGCAAAATAAACAAATCGAGAAACATGAACGATAACTGGAAAACATTTCATTTTAGTTTGGCTAAAACAAAAACCACTATTGCCTTATATACAGAGTGTAAACTGAAAAACTTTATAGGGTGCTTTAGACCATCAAACTGAACAATTTTCACTATGGAGCCAACATCGAAATCGCGGAAAAATAATCAGCTGTTCCATAGAAAATGTCAATAGTACTCGATCAAAATGAATGAAACAGCTGTTTCGAAGTTGGTCTAATAGCAAAAGTTGTTTAGTTTGATGGTCTGAAAACACCTCTTAAAATAGGTATGTAGCATATGCTCACGACTATATTCCCCGAGGGGGTAGTCCGAGATATTCTGAAACCTCAGAACATCCACGTTTCACTAGTAGTACCGAAACTCTGTCCAGTGTGACGGGGAGTGAGCCCGTCGCCACTTGTAATGGACAGTAGGTACAATACATGCCTCGAAATTGAAGCATGTGGGTTTCCTCACGATGTTTTCCTTCACCGAAAAAGCCAGTGGTGTTACAAATCGTACATAAATTCCGAAAAACTCATTGGTACGAGTCGGCCTGGACGGGGATCGAACCATCGCCTCCTGCACGGCAGGCAAGGTTACTCGCCACTGGACCACCACGGCTCAGATAGGTATGTAACGCATTTATATTTAGACCCTTTATACAGGGTGTTAGGGTAAACAGTGGCATTACTTTAAGGGGTGATTGTACCTATGATACTGAACAACATTCCCTAAGAAACGTATAGGAAATTCGTAAAATAAATTTTGGACTTCCTATACTAAACGCAATCAGCTAATCGAACTTTTTCATGAAAAGTCGAAAAAAAATTGCATAAAACACCTTGTGTAACTCTAACGTAGTGCAAACTCCATTATTTAATAAAAATCTAACACAATGAATTTACGGGTAACTGACCGAAACCTGAAACAAAACAATATGTAACCCAATTACAGTTTGCATAGAGTGCACTTTGATAAATAAAGTAAATCAATGCTACGAATGATTGCGGATGAATTGAATTGGTAATTGAAATGGATTGCCGCTCATTTAGATCAAAATTGGCGTTACAAATCATGGCATTATTTTCGCGGTTAAGATTTAACGTAAGCTTTTGTTTGGAATACGAAATTATGCTGTTGATGTAGGTATAAGCGTGTTAAATGTTTTCGTCAACTTGGAACCAACGGATCCCAGGAATAGTCGTGGATAGAAGTATGTCCGTTTTTAAGTTCCTATCGTCTAAAATTCTGAACAGTGAAATTCGCTACTAAATTAGCTAGTTTTCTTCTAATGAATGAATAAACATTGTATATAAGGTCTAACAAAATTAGGTGAAACTATTTTAAGGGTATGCTCAGACCATCAAACTGAACAACTTTCTCTACGGGACCAATATCGCAATCTCGAATAAAAAATCTGCTGCCTCATACATTTGAGTCAAGTTGTGTTTGCAGTTTTATATGGGACATACAATTTTTTTCTCGGCGATTTCGATATTGGTACCTTAGAGAAAGTTGTTCAGTTTGATGGTCTGAGCAAACCCTTTAAATAGTTTCAGCTAATTTTGTTAGACCTTATATACAGGGTGCTTCAGACTTTAGATCATCAAAGTAAAAATAACTTTCAAAACTGTCAAAAAATTTTGTTTTTTCTATGGAACAACCCATTTTTTTCGCAATTTTAATATTGATCCTTTAGTAAAAATTTTTCTGACTGATGATCACACCAGCAATAATTAAATGAAATAAATAAGCATGACGTGTGTATTGTGTAAGCATTTAAGTTTAGTTAGTTAATTTATATCCATAAATCTAATTTAAATGATTTCTATTGAATAATATTATATTTTGTTAGTGTCAAAACTTTAGTAAACTGAAACTGAGCCGCATGAATAGATAACTTATAATTAAAAACAAACTTTAACAAGTTCATTATTATTTCAGCTACTATTGATTCTAATAGGTAAGATAAATAAGGTGTACAAGTTACTCTATAACAAAATTACGTCCAATAGCACTAAGTTGATTTTGTTGACGCTATTGTCGAAATCAACTATGAAATTGATACTTCGTTAAAAAAGCAGGTTGGTACGCTGGATATTTTTAAATACAGGGTGGTCCAAACGGTGACACCTAATTTTTTTTAGATTCCTTATACCAAGGTGTATCCGAAAATAGTTTAGGAGTTATGATTTTTTTAAAATGTGTATTTGAGAATATTTATTTATTATTTATGTGTATTTCTGCCGCAGCAGCTGGAAACAATCATTGATTTTTATAGTAATTTTTTTTCTTGTCGCTTCTTTATTGTCATACGTTAAATAATCAACTACACGACATCTATCAAGTTAGGTACCGACAAAATTATTGGTTTGAGTTGGACAGAGCAACATTTTCTAAATTCTCTTCAAGCTACAAAATGGATGTTCCATATGTATAAACTACGTTCGAAAACACTTAGTGACTTATCAGCTTACCAAATAATAATAAAAAGTTTGTTCTAAATACACCATTTTACGCTGAAATCGGCTTCCAAAGGCTTATTAGGTAATGAACCCCCTGAGGAAAAAGTTGTGTTCGAAAAAATTGTTTTCACTATTTTCTTTCTATTCTATTCTATTTAAGAAAAAATGGCTGCCATCTTGGTTGTGATGATTTTGCCAATGTCTAGTTTATTAAGCAAGAGTGTTTGACGTTGTACAGTAGTTGGTGACTTCGAGGATTGTTTTTCGAAAAGAACACTGGAGCTTCGTTGTAGGCCCGGGAGAGGGCAACCAACAATCGACGAGGGACACAAATGACTACCCAATAGCAGACCTACGACGCGACTCGCTATTTTCTTTATTCTTAATGATGATATTTGACATATCATCAAAAATATTTACATAAACAGAAATTGAACGATCAGTGTAATATCTTTGTTAGTGACTAACTCAAAGTATTTTTGTGTTATCTTATAAAGTTTTTTTTTATTGTTCAATTTCAGTTTATACAATGTATTTGATGATATTTTGTCAGTGATTTCGTTGTTCAAATGGTAATACTCTTCACTGGCAGCTATGTCTGCCATAACTTTTGGAAATGGTATGAAACTGGCTGCTACAGCTACCATGAACATTCGAGTGGATAGATGCGACCCATTAAAAATGCTAGATTTAGTAATCCTAATAGTAATAAAATAAAAAAAATTAAAATAAAAACTTTTAAGGACAACAAAGATCCAAAGTGTTAGTAGACACAAGAAAACTATGGTTAGAAAACAATTACAAAAACGGAACTTGTTATTTGAGACATGTGTCGCAGCAACGTTAACTGGTTACTATCAGCAATGGCCTTCAGGATGCTATTGCCACTACTCCAGACCCGGCGTAACAGACATGCTGCCTTTTTGCGAATTATGGCCTGCGAGCAGTCCACCTGCGCCTTAGCAAACATCTCTGAGCCTCCACAAAATCGAGGCAGTCTCAACAGCATCCTGAATCCTTTGTTGTATTGAACTCGCAGAACACTGTTCGATTTTTGAGTATATCTATTCCATAGGCTGCTCGTTTAATAATGTAACTACAAAAAAGCCAATAACAACATAGGTAGGTAATATACTATTTATTAGCTATCTGCGATACGAACTGAGCGAGGCAATTTACAAAAGAATGTACCAACAAACGTGCCTTTAAAACGCTTGTGTGAGGCTTGTGAACACCCTGTAGGAATAGAAAGAGTAGATTTTCACACTAGATTGAAGTAAAAACGAAGATGTTGAAGTATAAGAAGTGGTAAGTCTGGTGTTTCATGTAGCTTGAGCGTAGTTTCAGGCGTATATTTTGATAGAAGTAGAAGGTACAGTACGACCAGAAAAATAATTCCGGTCGGCAGTCTTCATTTGCGCAGAGCAGGCCCGAGTCCCCGACAAAACCCGAAGTCATTTAGTAATCAAAGGGTGCAAAGTTGGATAGCAGCGAAAAGGGCGCGAAAACAAATAAGCCAATATAGTAAACGAATTGAAGGTGGCGTAAAAACTTCATTTCAGTCCCCTGGCGTAACCAATCCTGATTGGTGAATATAATTTCGCGCGGTATTGTCAACTGCGCAGGTTCATCGGTAAGAATTATAAACCTGGTACTACTGTTATTGTCTTAATTTCGGGCATAACTAGAGATGCATAAGGACTTCGTATAAAGTAAAGTAAAATAATGTTTATTGAAGGAACAAAAAATAATACAGGTGGTCACTGGTTAGTAATTTTCATTTACACTCAGAGGTGCCGGGCGGCTGCAACTAATCAGATAGCCAAAACCAGCAGAAAACTTAATCGCATTAAACGTTAACTTACAACAAGCGCTAACTTAAATCACAGCATAAATAATAGCATAATAGTTTTAAATACTTAAATACAAGTTTCAACAACATCTTACCTAGCAAGGGCTTTCAAATTATAGAGTCTGGCGGAAGATAAATCTTTTATAACGTCACTTTGAATTTGATTTCCTTTGTTGGTCTTTACTTTGATTTACTCAGTTTGAATTAGCTTACTTTGAATTCTATGTTTGACTTCTCCAGAAATTAGACAACACCAATACAACATTTTTCTCGCAATTGAGACTCTTCTTGGTACAAAAGCTACAACATATCCCCTTGTAAATGTAATAAGGTGCACCGTGCACCGAGCAAGTATTTCTTTGAGACGCTATGACAATACCGCTTGGCTTTATACTGGTCTCGAATGGGAGCGGAGATTAAAGGATATCGATCTCGTATTAGATTTCACGTAGGAATTCTAGACTCCAGTCTGAAAAAAGCCAGACAATAGCTATTTTATTAAGTTACTCCACAAGTTAGAAGAATGAAATATGGTAGAGAAGCATGAGTTTAATATTATACTGCCAAAGTACTAAATTGCGATAAGGATCATTATCATCAGCATAGTGAACTGCTAAAAGCCCATGTTTCTTTTCCAAAACATACTACAGAACAATATCTTCTTCCACCATCATCATCAGCCTGTATGCAATGCAATTCACTAAGCGCAAACATTGTTACAACCTTCAAATTCGTCGTTGAAACACGTTATGCAGTTGGTCCTGGATAATTTCTCTGGTGGTAGTATTCGTTACATAAAAACCACGTCAGATGTCGTTAGACGGTCTGAAAAAACTCTGGCACCTCGGATTCCCGCCCATACGATAAGATGAAGAACTCAATTGGAAGATTAAAAAAGACTAGCGGCCCACAAAATACTGCAAGAGAAACCTCAGTCACCTCTCGATAGCCATGAGAAGAAACGGGATGGTCTATGCTGAGCCGAATCCACTCGACATTATTACAACTTTGAATAAATTAGTTTGAGTGTTACAATTAGTATAATGTAGTTTCTTTGAGAAGCGCATCCATGAATGGAAACTCGTTCTCTAAAAGGACTAACAGTCTTTAGACATGTTAGTCTTACACATAACTTAATACATCCATTATATTTTGTTCCTCCTCTTTTTCATCACTTCATTCCCAAGGAAGTACTCAGAGACACAAATATTTCACTAGCAGTCTAGCAGTGGACAGTAGACTAAGACACAATTATTACTAACCCCAATGGATCAATGTTGTCTGGAAATAAATAATTTTTGATAAGTTTTTTTTTAAAAAGCACTCATATTGCAAAATCTTACAAGAAGAGGCAACCATGTAATTTTGTAGTACTAGATAATCTTTTTTATACTGTGCAACTGTGTTATTCTAAAATTGTAATGCTCAAATGGCTCAGTAACTAAACATTTTGTTCCCGCATCATATTGAAATGCTCGTTAGTACACGAAAGGAATATTCAAATCAAGTTCGTGTCAAAGAAACCATTAACTGTAAGTTAAATATAATATTAAAAATATATATTAAAGACGAGTCTATACATCATTCAATACATTTCAATTTAAACTTGTATCTGATTAGCTACTACAATATTCAAAGTCATTGGAAACTCGAAACGTTTAAAGAGCGACCTGAAGGGCTATTAACACAATCTAAGCAAGGAAATGATTATGATTATGATTATTTTTGAAGCGTGAGATTCAGAATCATGACCAAATGAATAATTACCTGATTTAAGTCCTCTATATAGGGGATGATCAGACCATCAAACTAAACAACTTTTTCTATAGGACCAACGTTGAAAAAGCAAAAAAAACAGCTGTTCCATATAAAACTGCAATCATACTCGGCCAAAATGTATGGAACAGTAGATTTTTTTACCACACATTCTTCGTAAGGAGCGTATTTCCACCGTATTCTCACCCAAAATTTACTCTCGTACACCGGTAGGCAAGGCACCAACACGCCATTTTCTATTATGGTTGGCATTACGTAATCAAAGTTATTCATGTCCGTGTTAATGTTCACATTTATTATTCACATCTACATCCACCCAAACAAACCTAGGTCTAAGTTCACCGCTCATAAGAATATGTCGCGAATACAACCGCGTTGGTGAAGAGATTCAGGATCTGGAAATTTTTCACGACTCTCTGAATCGGTTTAAATCCAAAGTGCTGAGGTATTTGACCACCAACCAATAGTGTCATGGGAGCAGTCGCAACCATCAGTCCTCTTCTCTTTATTGTACTTATTGTTGTTATTTTCCTGTTTGTTTGTCGATTGTTACCCAAATTGCTATACCTAAATAACCTAAATTGTTAAAATGTTGAAATTTTCTATTTTATAAGATACGAGCGTTAACCCGCGACTTCGTCCGCACAAATTATATACCAGATTTTAAGTCAGATCATAAGCTATCAAACAAAAAAGTTTCATCAAAATCGGTTCAGTAGTTTTTGCGTGATACTCGTTCAAACACACAAACAAACACACAAACAAACAGACAGACAAAAAATCCAAAAATTGGTGAAATGGAATCAGGGACACCTAAAAACCATATCGTAACTTTTTTTTGTTAATATCTTCAATGTACAGACAAACTTCCTGTTACAGTTTTATAATAGTATAGCTTGATTTATTTATTTATTTATAGACTACTTGTGTAACTGGCCAATGCTGTGTGCGCCTGTTAGATGTATATGTATTAGAAATAGATTTTTAGCGTTCTTATGTTAATGTTAATGTTTAAATAAGTATACTGTTGGTGTGCCATATTAAATAAAATAAAATAAAAAACACACATAACGTATATATTTGACGATTTTCTTCCATCGAGTCGATGGCAAGTCATTCTTAATTTTTCCAGCCCAGTATTTCGCCACACAGATCGTCCATAAGCTCCGTTCTCGTGCAGGTGTAAGGGCAGGAAGAGCAGGATATGAGGTGGGCCACAGTCTCTGAGGACACACCGCATTCACACTGGAGGTCAGACCCGTTATACCCCCCTTGAACAGGTTGTCTTTGATGAACATTACCGTAATAAATTGTTGATATTTACCACGATAACCACCTTCTGAGCGTCTAATTGTAGCAATTAATTCACACAATGAAATCCAATCGAGTGTGTACTTCAGAGTACCACTGGCAGGTCTCCACGGTAGCTCGAATCAGCCAAAATTTCATGCGACGGTAAGCACTAGTCGAAGTTCAGTAATTGCTTCCAACGGCGAGCGTCGACAAAATCAAATGACCGGACATTTCAAATTGCAATTTGATATTAGAGGTAAAGTACATTTTAATATCACTAAAGGGTGAGAATTTATTGGATTTCCGCTGTGACGTTTGGTGATTGATTTCTTATGTATACTAAGTTTTAAACATTACCACTGTAAGTTGTTTGTTTTGTCTAATTTATATTGTGTTTATTTGTATTAAGAAAAAAAAAATCATATGATTTATTTATAATTTTTATTTATATTCTCAAGTCATAAAAACATACAGGTTATGAATTTAAATGCTTTACAAATTTCTAGGGTTGCTACAGATCATTATACTGAACAACTATCACATTGGAGACAATTTCGAAACCGCGAAAAAATTCGCAATTTCAATGTTGGTCTTATACTGTTTGTTTCATTTCATGGTTTCCTAAAGCAGGTTTTCCCAACCTTTTTTGTGTCACGCCTTTCCTGTTATGATGTTTTGCACGCATAATGTCAGAAACGCAAAATGACAGATACGCAAAATGTCAGTTCCATTCATTTTTTCTGTAAATGCCAGACACGCAAAGACCGCAAAATGACAGACACGCAATATGCCAAATACGCAAAATGACAGACACGCAATATGCCAGATACGTAAAATGCCAGGATTTAAATATATGTAACATGAAGCAAACCATTACTCTGCCAACATATCGGCGCGGTGAGCAAATTCAGTCATCTAGTTAGGGTCCTTTTTAAAATGCTGACACTTTTTTAAGGGATGATCAAACCGTTAAACTGAACAACTTCTTCTATGGCACCAACATCGAAATCGCGAAAAAAAATCTGCTGTTCCATACAAAACAGCAAACCTTCTGGAGCCTAAAGCCTAGATTTTTTTCGCGATATCTACATTTTTACGACTAGCGCGTGTGGAATGGTGTTATCTGAGACCTATAGGCCTTGCATGACACCGCCAAAAAAACGATAAAAGTCGAGATATACCTCCATCTTTATTATTTTACATAATGCCAGAAAGAGCGCGCATGACGTTTTTCTCGTTTAAACTCTTTGTCCTGGGTGGCATGCTAGCCGTGCTGCTGAGCCTGAACATGACGGTAACAACGAAAGAATGGGTGAATTAGTAACTGAGTAAATGAGTGAATTAATAAATTGAATAAATTATCTTCTTGGTGCCGCCGAGTTGGGAACTCCTGCCCTGAAGTATGTTATATTTCCTAGTTTTCTCAACATCCATACAAATATTATCGAAATTTTATCTTTTCAGCAAAATAAAAAAAAAATGAAAATTGAAATTTTCTTGTATTGTTTTTTACGTCATAATGCTCTAACTACTAAATCGATTCTAATGTCATTATGTAGAGAACTGCCAGGAAAAATGAGGTAGGAGATAGATAAGTTTTTGAGCTGGAAACAAAACGAATTCTAGGCGGCAAAGCTGTGGCCAAAAACTAGTTTGAACAAAACATCCGAAAAGTGGAAGTGAGTTAGGTGAGATTTGTTCCACTTTTACGCTTCAACCGTTCAACCAAGCGGCATACTATACTAAAATTAAATAGGACACTTAAAGGGTTGATTCAGACCATCAAACTGAACAATTTTCTCTGTGGGACCAATATCGAACTCGCGTAAAAAAAATGCTGTTATGTTTGCAGTTTTCCCATTGTAAAAGTTGTTCAGTTTGATGGTCTGAAGCAGCCCTTTAAGTAAGTGCCCCATTTAATTTTACACCCTGTTTAATTGTATGCATAAAAACTAATGAACTCATGGCCATAATCCCTTTCGGGGTGGCGGTAGTCAAAAACTTTGCTACACCACTGAAATTTTTTTTTTTTTTGTTAATTTAATTTGACCAAAATGTAGTTATAAATAGTAAAAACTGTTTTAATATTTATAATCGTATTATACAGGGTGTCCCGTAAACCGACGTCAACCCGGCGAATGACGGATTAGGTCATGATTAAGCACAATATCAAAATTTGACTTTAGTAAAAGTGTCTTAGTTTTCGAGATATTGACAGTTTCAACAAAGATACTGCATAGAACATTTGTAGCCGTGGCACTCTAAATAGTAAGTAAGGAAAAGTTTTCACGAATTTCATAAAACTGTCCTTATCTCGAAAACTAAGAACCTTTTCCTAAAGAAAAATGTTGACAGATTGATTGATTGACAGACTAATTTTATTTTTTTATTTTAATATATTCTGGTTAGGCATGAACTAACCTATCAGCATCCACCGGGTTGACGCCGGTTTACGGGACACCCTGTATATTATAGTCTGGTAGTCACTATAATTCGTTATCATTTCCTGGCGTTTCACTGAAAATTTCACTCAGTGAACTTCCTTCCAATTTAAGTATGCAGCTAGGCTCCCTTAGCACCTTAAAGGTTTCAGAATCTAATGATGTCATGAGCTCATTTCGTCCACAAAACTTGAATGCAATCTTATCTCCTAAATAGCCTTGTACGAAGTACACAATCATAGGAAAAAACTGGACTTGAATCCCAAATGCTGTTGAGACATCAAATAAGAAAGTAAGACTAATTTTATGCAAAAGCTGCAATAGCTTATTTATTTCTACAGATTTTTCTTACCAATCGTAATGTAAAAATATTTCCTTTGATAATTTTAAGAACCAATTTTTCAGATAATCCAACATAAAAGCATTATGAAATAAAATTTCCCAGAATGAAATTTTTTCACGTAATCTAAAGCGAAAGCATTTAAAAAATAAAATTTCACATCAATTTTCCAGAACACTCATTAATATTCAACTAGCTATAAACTTTGTAGTATCATCAAAAGTATAAACAAGTTTGTTATCAACATCCCCTTGTAAAGATTGAAGCGCACAATTTTTATATTTTTTAAAAGAAAACCGCACACTACCATCATACTGAGACCCTTCAACTTTCCATTCAACTATAGCCTTTTCATTTTAAATTCACATTTTGTTGGAGTGTGATAGGTCAGAGTACAGTGGTGGTATTAAGCTCGAATAACAGAGGTTGTAGGGATAGAAGGCTTGGAATTTAATTAATGTTACATTCTTTTACTGAAAATCAGCCATGAGAAGCATCCATTTATAGTAGTTGTGAGCTATAAATGCTGGTTGCTGGAACGGTTAATTACAAGACTTTAATTACCGTACTTTAAATAGTAGAAGCTGAAACAATGATAGCTTTTGTTAATAAAAAAATATCGAGGTTTATTCTATAATACCTCTTCCTAGGACGATCTGGATGCGTTCGATGACGCGTGGCTAGAGCATGCCCAGGACAGAGATGGTTGGAGGATGAAAGGGGAGGCCTTTGCCCAGCAGTGGGATGAAGTGGGCTAGTAAAAAAAAAATCTATAAGCAAAATTACTAACTTTATTTTCTTCAAATTAATACCTATATCAAGGTTCTAATTGAAAGGAAATGAAATAGACTTTCATGGGGTTTCTCCGCGTTAGAATGGAACACCCCAATCCTTCACGTGGGCATCGTACGATGCAACTAAGGGATTCGAGGTTTATTATGTAATATGTGGAAAAAGGGCTAGAGACCGCTCACCACTAGACACGTCATTCCATTCCATCCTGAAACATGAATTGCTAAATGTGCGAATTGCTGCAAATACATTCTCAAACATAAAGTTGGTAATTGTAGCAATGTTTCTGACCAACCTGAAAGGGATTACTGTCGTGAGTTTTTGTATGAAATAGATTTTTACTGTTTCATCATCATCATCTCAGCCAATGGACGTCCACTGTTTGACGTAGGCCTCATCCAAGGATCGCCACAACAACCGGTTCTGCGATGCCCTCATCCAACATGTTTCCGCCGCCTTCACCAGATCTTCAGTCCACCTTGTCTTGCCTACCCACTCTGCGCTTTCCGGTACGCGGTCGCCACTCGAAAACTCTTCGGCCCCATCAGCCATGGGTTTTGCGAGCAATCTGCCCCGCCCACTGCCACTTTATTTAAGCAATTATTTGGGCTATGACAGATACTCTGGTTCTTCGGACTCCTAGCATATCCCTCTCCATTACCCTTTGGTTGACTTTCAGCCTTTTTACATTTTACTGTTAAATAAATGGGGTGGACATTGTTCCTTTGTTCTGTAGCAGTTCAGGTCCGAACTACTGAGACTAGAAGGTTCAAAGTCGGAATTAGTCATCATCATCAGCCTCTATCCACCTCACTCCAGCTGGAATTCCTCTTAAAACTGAGGGAGTATGACCTACTCGAGTTACTCCGCCACGCGAGCCCAGTGCGGAAGCAGGATTTACGCGACTACAAATAAGTACCAAAATGTTGTATTTCTACAACAGAATGTTTTCTTTCTCTAATGGGTTTGTTCATTTACCTCTTTAAACATAAGATATTGATATAATCATATTCTCTAAGGATACCCTCTCAACCTTTCAAAATTTAAAGCTTTTAAGCAGCGGTTTGCGCTCGCCATTTTCATAAATTTTACTTGCTCTCTTTCGCTCTTAGCTAGAAGTATAGCAAGTTGAAGTGGCAGGGATAGGCACATAGTTTGCAGAATTGATAACCGATAGGGGAATAAAACTAGATGAAATTTCTCTTGAAATTCCAGACAGATAGTTAGGCAGCTACAATGTACAGGGTGTAAACATAAATGCGTTATTTACTTTTTAGGAGGTGATTCAGAGAATTAAAACTGAAAAATTATTATTTAGCCCAGACATTTTACGGAATTTTGTTAGGAGAAGTGAGAAGTAATTATTAATTGGACTTTTAAACTGTAACCGGCACCATTTAGTGACAAAAAGACTATCTGAAGTCATATTAAAAATAATTCCCTACGCAACATAGAAATCAAAGTCTGAGAAGGCTTTTAAAAATATTAATACCAATGCACGCATTTGAATTAGATTTAACAATATAAATTATTCTTGAGCAATAAAAAAGGCATTGAAATTTCAAAAAAAATTTGGTTTTTTAAGAAAATACGAATGTATTTTTGAAAACCTTCTAAGTAGACAACACTATTTATACCATGTTTGAAGTATGTATAATGGTAATGCCTTAACACGTTCCGGGACAGTGCGTACACAATAGAACTTTTATTGTTATCACGGCTATAGGCGGTCACTGTCCCGGAACGTGTTAAACATGTGCAAAAAAAATTACCGTCAGTTTTTTCTATAACGAAATAATATATAAATTTTAAATTTGGAACTGTTGCTGCTGGGATTTTAATTTTGATACATTTCAAAGCTCAAATTGGCTCCGGCACAAACCGTAAAATGACTGGGCTAATTATGGAACCAAGATCGAAATCATGAAAAAAAATGTTTGTTCCATAGAAGATGTCAATAGCTACTCGACCCAAATGTAGTTTTTTTTCGCGAGTCCAATATTAGTTACTACTTAATAATTATTACTTACATAAATTCGTGACGGACCCACCCATATACCCCTGGTCATACCCCTGGTGGTAGGGTGGGACCCAACCACACCCCTATAGTAGTGATGTGACCATCAGTTGTACTTGCTTGTACCTACACGTTTGAGCATTGAGATGTACCAGGAGAGCAGAAGTGTACACGAGGTCATTAGGTACCGACCTTTAGGAAGTTCGACCTCTTGTTGACGTCTGCTCCCCTGGTACATCTCAATGGTTGAAATTAGTATTAAATAGTGCCAGCTACATTAGAGGGAGCTTCAACAAACTGAACAACTTTTACTATGGGATTAAAATTGGAATTGCGAACATTCCTGTTGTTTTATACAAAAATACAATAGCTAGGTACTCATCCAAAAACTAGGAAATAGCAGATTACTTGCAGAAAATCTTATGAACCAATAAATTTCATTCTTCACTTGACTTGATGGACTTGTCAATGTTGTGCCTGAAGTTTTGAGACATATTCGTATATGTAATACAGAATTCCAAGGTTAATAACCTATGTTCTCTTTGTCACATATCTTAGTCCCCTGTTCATCATCTTCAACTCTAGCCCTTATGCAATTAGCAATAAGCACTCCTAAATAAATAAATCTCAGTGGATGTTGAGCATTAGCAGAGAGACTGCTAAATTATTAACATTCATTAGTAGTAGGGTTGGTATATGGTTCGTATCTGAAAAATATACTTTGATATCCGAAAAGTTTAACTTATTCTCTAGAATTTAATCCGATTTACAAAACGTTGATTTTGTTGTCGACGCTATAGGTAGTTATATTCATTACAATGCGGTAAAATTATATTTATTGCACACAAAAAATAAAACAAATCAAAATAATTTACAAAAAGATTTCATAAAATTAAAAATAAATATCTCTCGCATAAATTGATACCACAAAACGAAATTTGGAAAAGCAATGTTTTTGTTGCCTCTCAAAAATACCGCATGAAAAAATAGTTTTGAGCTTTAGTGTTCCACACACCTGCGTTTGCGGTGCAGCAGTGGAGGCAGACGGCTTTCATGGTCTGAGCTGCGTCAAATGCGCAGGAAGGTCTCCGCGGCACCACGCGCTTAATGATATTATTCGTCGAGCGCTGGTGTCCGCCAATGTTCCCTG
The DNA here is from genome assembly GCA_927399405.1 of Agonopterix arenella. Classification (NCBI taxonomy): domain Eukaryota; kingdom Metazoa; phylum Arthropoda; class Insecta; order Lepidoptera; family Depressariidae; genus Agonopterix; species Agonopterix arenella. Next base: position 13,943,646 of record OV656708.1, on the reverse strand, counting down.
TACAACTGAGCCACCTGGTTTGAGCCGTACCGACGGGAAGAGACCAGACGGATTGACCCTTGTACCGTGGCAAAAGGGCAAATGTCTTCTATGGGATGCAACGTGCGTATGTACGTACGCTGCATCTTACTTGAGAGGTTCCATTCGAGTAGCAGGGTCGGCAGCGGAAAGGGCAGCAGTACGTAAACACCAATGTTACACAACTTTGGAGCAGAGCTACTTATTCGTGCCCTTCGCTGTGGAGACGGCGGGCCCGTGGGGTCATGAAGCAAAAACTTTTATGAGGAACCTGGGCAAACGTTTACGGGATGCGGGTAACGGTCCTCGTGCCGGGTCATACCTAGCCCAACGCATATCATTAGCGATTCAACGCGGAAATGCAGCCAGCATTATGGGCACCTTCGGGCCAGGTATGACCTGGGGCGGGCTTTTCGACTAAATAGGATTAGTTAAATTTGTAGTTTAGAATGTTTAGAATGGTTTAAGTTTAGGGTAAGTTTTATTTGTGCTTTTACTATTTTATTCCTATAAATAAATATTTAAAATCTGTAGAATAATTAAATTAAGAAAATATTTACTAAGTTTTGAGCTTTATTTATTTAACTGATGTCGTGTTACGGTCTCTGAGAAATAGGCATGTGAATGTGATAAAGGGAAGGATATATGATTTCATAAGTGCCAGTTTTGCCAATTTTGGTGCGAAATACTAAAAACACGAACATTTTGCCAATGAACATACAAAGAAATCAGAGTAAAATGTCAAAATAATTTTGTACAAGTAGCTCAGAGCTGTGCCGGTGATATTATGATCTGCTCAAAAAAATCTTTGAGTAAAGTATATAAAATATTCAACCAATTTGAAATGTAGGCCACCCTAGAACCTTATCATATTCACGTTTATTAAAGTCTAGGAAACATAACTGCAAATAGTTTGATATGATAAGGCTTTACGTTGGCCTACATTTTAAATTGGTTGACTGTACATTGCTGATTTATATAATATACGAGCATTAACCCGCGACTTCGTCCGCACAATTTATATACCAGATTTTAAGTCAGATCATAAGCTATAAAACAAAAAAAGATTCATCAAAATCGGTTTAGTAGTTTTTGCGTGATACTCGTTCAAACAAACAAACAAACAAACAAACACCCAAACAAACACACAAACAAACAGACAGACAAAAAATCCAAAAATTGGTGAAATGGAATCAGGGACACCTAAAAACCATATCGTAACTTTTTTTTTGTTAATATCTTCAATGTACAGACAAACTTCCAGTTACAGTTTTATAATAGTATAGACTACTATATCACGCAGGTATCCGAACCAGAGGCAAAACAATGTATACACTGACATCATACGGAATTACGGACATAATCAAGGAAACTGAATCTTGAACATCTCTAATTAGTGGAGATGAAAGCATGATGGTCTGGCAAACACTCTGAGTATAACGTATTATGAAACTTGGAGTATATTACTATAAGTTTCATAATCGTTTGTTTTCTAAGATAAATAACATTCTAAGGGTATGTTTGCATCTGGTGGATTTGTCGTATATACAGAATGTAAACTTAAATTCGTTGCATAATTTATGGGGTGCTCCAGACTATGAAACTAAACAACTTATACAGTTTTTGAGAGTTACGCGGTTATTATTTAATCTAGAAATATATCCACTTGTCAGCCCTTACTTATATGGAGCCTCCCTTTGTGCTCTAACTAAAAAAGATGGTGGGATTAGGCCTATTGCGATAGGTAATACCATCCGGCGCTTAGTCGCAAAGCTAGGTTGTTTCGCTGTAAAAGAGGACGCCTCTTCCTACCTGCAACCGCGCCAGCTGGGTTTCGGGACGCCATTAGGGTGCGAGGCTGCTATACATGCCACCCGTGCCTTTGCCCATGCTTCGGAAAACTCCGGCGCAGTCATAATAAAACTGGATTTAAAGAATGCGTTCAACAGCGTGGAAAGAGACACAATCCTTTCGAAGGTCAGAGAACGCATTCCGAAACTCTATCCCTTTTTACATCAGTGTTACTCAGCCCCTAGCAAACTGTACTATAATACGAATACTATTCTGTCGCAAGTAGGCGCACAACAGGGTGACCCATTGGGCCCTTTGATCTTCAGTCTGGCAATTCAAGATTTAGTCACCTCATTGGAGTCACCTTTGAACACCTGGTACCTGGACGACGGTACTCTAGGAGGAGACCCGCAGGTGGTGCTTAGAGATGTCCAGCTCTTAATCCCGGGGCTAAAAGCCATTGGACTCGAAATCAACACCAATAAATGCGAGTTCTTTGCATGCGACCAGATCGGTTTATCATCACTCAACAACTTTGAAGCAGAATTGCCAGGCTTAAGAAGAATAGACAAGGATGCTTTGACTCTCCTCGGTGCCCCAATATTTTCAGATGCAGTCCCCGCGGCATTACGAGCAAAAAACGACTCTCTTTTGTTATTGCAGAACCATTTTGCTCATTTATCGTCCCATATTTCACTAATTTTGCTACGCAATTGTTTTGGCTTGCCGAAGTTAACATACACCTTGAGAACTTCACCCACCTGGCGCTTTCCGTCTGAAGTCGATTGCTTAGATCAGTCCCTAAAAGTCAGTTTAGAGAAGGTTCTCAACGTGCGCCTAGATAATGCAAATTTTACTCAAGCGTCCCTCCCTATCCGCCACGGGGGTTTAGGTGTGCGACGCGTTCAGGATACGAGCCTCCCAGCGTTCTTGGCGTCTGCGAATGGTGTGGTGAGTCTGGTTACTCGATTACTCTCAGTGGATGGTGCCAGCGTCGTCATTCCTTTCGTGGACGAAGCCTTTGAGGCTTGGTCTAGGCTGTGCCCCAATATGCAAGCACCGTCCACACCTACAGTTCAGCGGGAATGGGATGAGATTAGGTGTAACATAATCCTTCAAGAACTGATTTCCAACTCGTCCGGCTCGAATTTAGCACGCTTAAGAGCCGCATCACAAGTAGAATCTGGCGCATGGCTACATGCGCTTCCTTCGCCCCATTTAGGGACACATCTGGATAACGACTCCCTCAGAGTGGCAGCGGCCCTAAGACTGGGGTGTAGCGTATGTGTTCCACACACCTGCGTTTGCGGTGCAGCAGTGGAGGCAGACGGCTTTCATGGTCTGAGCTGCGTCAAATGCGCAGGAAGGTCTCCGCGGCACCACGCGCTTAATGATATTATTCGTCGAGCGCTGGTGTCCGCCAATGTTCCCTGTACAACTGAGCCACCTGGTTTGAGCCGTACCGACGGGAAGAGACCAGACGGATTGACCCTTGTACCGTGGCAAAAGGGCAAATGTCTTCTATGGGATGCAACGTGCGTATGTACGTACGCTGCATCTTACTTGAGAGGTTCCATTCGAGTAGCAGGGTCGGCAGCGGAAAGGGCAGCAGTACGTAAACACCAATGTTACACAACTTTGGAGCAGAGCTACTTATTCGTGCCCTTCGCTGTGGAGACGGCGGGCCCGTGGGGTCATGAAGCAAAAACTTTTATGAGGAACCTGGGCAAACGTTTACGGGATGCGGGTAACGGTCCTCGTGCCGGGTCATACCTAGCCCAACGCATATCATTAGCGATTCAACGCGGAAATGCAGCCAGCATTATGGGCACCTTCGGGCCAGGTATGACCTGGGGCGGGCTTTTCGACTAAATAGGATTAGTTAAATTTGTAGTTTAGAATGTTTAGAATGGTTTAAGTTTAGGGTAAGTCTTATTTGTGCTTTTACTATTTTATTCCTTTAAATAAATATAACAACGGGAACTCAAATATACCAAACCGCGGTAAGAACCCGTTAAAATGTTTATTTCCAGACTAAAAAACTTCCACTATAGGGCCAACATTTGAAATCAAAATTCTGCTGTTTCATATACAGGGTAAATTTTATATCACTGCGGAAAACTTCAGCATTTATTCTACTCATCAAACTGAACAACTTTCACTATGGAGCCACCTACGAAATCGCGAAAAAAAAAGACTGTCATATACATTCGAATCGAATAGGGTAATGCAGTTTTGTATGGGATAACAGATTTTTTTTTTTGTGATTTCGAAGTTGGCTCCATAGTGAAGGTTGTTCAGTTTGATGAGTAGATTCTACACGCTGAAGTTATCCACAGTGATACAAAATTTACCCTCTATTTCTGTCAAGTATATATTTAGCCATTGTAATATATTCTATGGAACAACCAATTCTTTTCTTCGCGATTTCAGTATACCTATAATCCCATAGTGAAAGTTGTTCATTGTGATTTAAAAAAGTATGTCACGCACTTAAGTTTACACAGTTACAGTCCCTGTATAATTCTGTCATGTATATATGCGGTACAATACAAAAGTATTTTTGTGTGTTCACCAATACAACAAAATTTCTAATAATCAGGCTTAAGGTGGTTTCAGTCCATACAAAAGTTTGACGCACAATACGCGTAGACGGTATTAATAAAAGTAATATTTTATATATGGAAAAATAGTTTAGAAAATCCAGTTGCCGCGTAACAAATAACATTTGCAATTTATAATATAATTACGAAGATATACATACAATATATATAATTTGTATGAAAAATTTCAAAGCTATATATCTTCGTAAATATTTTATAAATTGCATATGTTATTTGTTACGCGGCATCTAAATTTTCTAAACTATTTTTCCATATATACAAAGTTACTTATATTAATACCGTCTACGTGTATTGTGCGTCAACGTTTTGTATAAAATTGACCGCTCTGCAACCGCCTTAACATTACAAAACTTTTTTTTTCATGTGAAGGCAGGCAAGCAATATTAAAAACCATACGGCAATTTATTAAATTCCAGTATGGCATCATCGTTTCATCATTTTGTTTGTTTGACAGAACTCAGGACTGTGAATTAAACAGAAAATCAAACAAAAGGCTCGACATCAAAAGACAGCAGATGCCACTAAACTTTTATTCGTAGAGTTGAAGCCACAATCAGCGATGATAAAGCAGGTAGTATGGAGTCATTTTATATTTAATAATAAATAATAATAATAAAGATTTGGACATTTTTACACAAATTATCTAGAGATTTAATGTATTTTATTAATCACAAAAACTCATACAAAATACAGAACACCAGACCAAAAAAAACCATGTCCTCCAAAGCGCCCACCTGAGGCAGAGTACCTAGGAGGCTGGACGTATTGCCCCTCTGAATGGCCAAACTTACCCTTTGGGCAAAATAGCTGTCAGCCCTCCTGTCCCCCGTGGCCTCTAACAGGCGCCTCGGTAGGCACTTTAAAAAAAGTTAAACAATATCGTTATCTAGTCACATTTAAAGTACCTGGACTTGTATTATGATGACTAGACAACGATATATAATACATATATAGATACAAACATCCATGACTCGGGTACAAATATTCATATTTATCATATAAATAATATTTGTCATTATATTTTAAATTTATGATATTATTTATACATTTTTATTTCGCCTCTCATATTGTCCTATTCTATGTACTAATTAGAGAAATGAAGATTAAAATGCCTTATAAAATTCAGAGGAATAATACTTCAAACCCAATTAACAGGACAGGACATTGACAGGACAGAAAAATCAAAAATTAAAGGCTATGAGATAAACTAACAAATAAATTTGTCTTATTTGTAATTTAATTTTTTGTCACTGTGTATTTTATTTATTATAACACTTTATCGTACAATCGGAAATATACATGAAAATTATTACATTTATTTGTTGTAAGAAAGTTTTATTTCCACATATAAAGCAATCTTATTTTATAACGCGACGAATCAATTCGTTAAGTTAACAATACAAAACTACTCTTACATAATTAAATGGATAGGTAGAATTAAAAAAAAAACATACGGCTTCTTTGAAAGGTGGTAACAACCCAGCTCTCTTTACTATTTTCTGAGTTAATTTACAAAATTGTTGAAGGCCAAGATCTATTAGAAGTAGACTTAGAACTATAATTTTAAACGTACCTTTCCAAGCCCTATCCACTATTTTCAGAGAGCAACGACCAAAAGCTTTTATCAAAACGATTAACATACCATTCGCGGTGTACCCCCAGCCTTACCCTAACCGCGATCGGCGTAAACTATGAAAACGGTTGAAGCGTGATTTCGAACGTTCCTTTTGTTCAACGAGCTCCCCCTTTTCGTTTATTTTTGTAATAGTTCCATGCCACAGATGTAGAAGCTTTTGAAAACGCATGTTTCTAAAATCGTAGGAAACTAAGTTATGTCACTTTCAATACAGTCTACTACTTTGCCGTGTGATGTCTGACTTAGAATAGAACCGAGAGGCATAGGAGGTGACAAATCCTTTCACGCATTGTTAATATTTCTGAGTGACTATCTCTCATTTCTAGTACCTATAAATACTGTTGATTATTTTTCTAATTAGGTAGTCTTTGTAATTGGAAACAACTGTTAATATCAAATAGGGAAAATTCTACGGCTATGGATGATTCTAATCTTGCCTACTACTTTGTCGTGTGATGTCTGGCTTAGAATAGAACCAAGATGCGCAAGAAGCGACAAATTTCTTCACGCATTGACAACATTTCTGAGTGACAATCTCTTATCTGTAGTAGCACAGGTAGTAGATACTAAAAAATCTGTTGTTTCACACATTTAAGTTGGATATGATTGACTGCTTTTCTAATTAAGTAGTCTTTGTAATTGGAATCAACTGTTAATATCAGACAAAGCAAATTCTACTAATAAATCTAACCATGCCTACTACTTTGTCGTGTGATGTTCGGCTTAGAATAGAACCAAGATGCCCAAGAAGCGACAAATTTCTTCACGCATTGACAACATTTCTGAGTGACAATCTCTTATCTGTAGTAGCACAGGTAGTAGATACTAAAAAATCTGTTGTTTCATATATTTGAGTTGAGTGCGGTTGACTGCTTTTTTGTAATTAAGTAGTCTTTGTAATTGGAATCAACTGTTAATATCAGACAAAGCAAATTCTACTAATAAATCTAAGCATGCCTACTTCTTTGTCGTGTGATGTTCGGCTTAGAATAGAACCAAGATGCACAAGAAGCGACAAATTTCTTCACGCATTGACAACATTTCTGAGTGACAATCTCTTATCTTTAGTAGCACAGGTAGTAGATACTAAAAAAATCAGCTGTTTCGTACATTTAAGTTGGGTAAGGTAGACTGCTTTTGTAATTGGAATCAACTGATTATATCAGATAGGGCAAATTTTATTCTCCTAATGGACCGAGATCCGACCGTAAAATTATGCATCTATTTGTTTGGTGAACGAAATGTGATTCTAGTGAATGTTTACACAGGGGTTCATACAACGCCGCTAGGTTACCTAGATAAACCTTGCCGCAAGTATATTTTCCATTACGATTTTAGGAACAATTTTTTCCACCTATCTGTTTGGGCAGTAAATGAAATTAGGGAAAAAAAATAGGGTTGCCACCTCTCAGTCTGCAGCAATTCTAGGGTTGCCAAAATGACTTACTTTGAACCTGTCGTGTTAAAATTCGGTCTTTAAAGAATCTAAGCATGCCATATTTTATACCTAAGATTGTCATGTGATGTCAGGCTAGCACTAGCAAATATAATAATATGAGTGTCTTATTTATTCAGGCATCGTCAACTTGGGGTATGTGGCTATCATTTACCGTTATCCGACTCCGTCTTTGATCGTAACAGAAGTGCAATTCAGTAAGCGTCACATCGATGAGCTTACAGATGTAACATCGTAACATCCTTCTTACATCCTTCAGATCGTGGAAGTTTTTATATAAGTTTGACACTGACATAACCTTAGCGAATACCAAATTGACAGCTCGCCGATGTTTCAACGACGAATTTAAGGTTGTGACGATGTTTGCGCTTAGTGAATTGCATTGCTGTTTCCCGATTCACCGAAGCATAAGGATGAGAGAGTCTTTGACTACTTATATGAGGACTGGTTACGCGTGTAATTCTACTAACAAACATTTATGCCACTTTTTGCGGGGGGGTGAGGTAACATGAAATCCGCAACTTCGGATTTTATTCCCCATAACTTTAGATTCTAATTTTGAATGATAAAAATCATGAAAAGTACTCTCTTGTGAACCCCAAACGTTCTAAGATCTAAATTATTGTTTCGCAATTATAGGCTGTCTCGTTTAGTGATAAGGTATAAAATTTAATGATCAATTGATCTTATACCGTAGCAGAGGGGAAATGCTACCGCAAGGCTAGGCCTTATAATAAATAGTCAAAGGAGAGAGTGCATCTGTGTTTAGCACGCACATCTATAAATTAATTACATATCCTGCGTACAAGACTATTATGTATTTTTCATTGATACATCATCATCATCATCATCATCATCTCAACCGATGGACGTCCAATGCTGGACATAGGCCTCCCCCAAGGATCGCCATAACGACCGGTCCTGCGCTGCCCTCATCCAACGGGTTCCCGCCGCCTTCACCAGGTCGTCGGTCCACCGTGTGCGGGGCCTACCCACGCTGCGCTTTCCGGTACGAGGTCGCCACTCGAGAACTTTTCGGCACCATCGGCCATCGGTTCTGCGAGCAATATGCCCCGCCCACTGCCACTCAATTTAGCAACTCTTTGGGCTATGTCAGTTACTTCGGTTCTTCTGCGGATCTCTTCATTTCTGATTCGACCTCGCAGGGAAACTCCGAGCATAGCCCTCTCCATTGCTCGCTGGGTGACTTTCAGCCTTTTTATGAGGCCTTGAGTGAACGACCACGTCTCTGTTCCATATGTCATCACTGGCAACACACACTGATCGAAGACTTTCGTTTTAAGACACTACGGTATTTGAATATGTGGTAAGTTTATGCTGGTGAAGATACTACGTAGCTTCCCGAACGCTGCCCAACCGAGTTGGATTCGACGGTTGATCTCTTTCTCGAAGTTGGACCTACCTAACTGAATAGTTTGTCCCAGGTAAACATAATCGTCAACCTGCGAACGCCACGCAACGCCGCATTGATACAGTAAACTATAAAATACAGCAATGTGTTCGAAATGGACACGCATGGGTACACAAGCGTCATCTATTCACTCTAAGTCTATGTTTCATATTGTTCAATCCAAAAATAAAGTCTTTCAAAAAACTCTTGTACGTTCGCAATAAGATTGAAACTAGCTTGGTTTGTGGGACTTCCCTTTTCATTTATTTTTGCAATAGTTCTGTCGATCCTAAATTTAAAGTCTTTGGACATAACTCTTTTGTCTTGGCAACTAAGTTGAGAATGATTTGATTTGTGAGACTTTGAGTCAGGAAATATCTGTAGTTCCCACGTTCACTTATTGTTTGTATTGGATTCTCAATTACAGGCGGATTCTGAGTTTAGTAAGAAAATAAAGTGGTCCGATGGGTCCGGCTATTGAAAAACAAACATTTTGAAATTCGAATTGTTTGTATTTTTGTTAGAATAAATGGCAAAAAACAGAGACTGAGCATTGGAAAAAGATAGAACATGCCACTGAGTTGCCATGCCATAGAACAAATTAATGATGAATGAATGAAAAATTATTTTAATGTATTATTTAAAAAAATACCTAAAGGCATAGAGGGAGCCATATCATTGCAAGTGCAAAAATATGACAGAGAGAGAGAGAGAGAGAAAAAGATAGTAAAAACTACGAGACAGACAAAACATTATGTTGCTAACCTAACGAACTTTGCATAGTTTCGTAAATACTATTGTCTTCTCTTTTTCATGTATGGGTTTTTCCCATGTTTTTCCTTCACTATAATTTATTTGAGTGGCAATATCTCTTGTCTTCTCTTTATCACGTATAGATTTGTCTTTATTTACATTTACGAGTAGCTCGACTCGCGCTTGACTAGTTTTATTTGTTACCATAGTTACAAAATTTTTTTGAGAAATCAATTTGCACATAATAACTCACATTATTTTGTATAAACGGGTAATTGCAAAATAAGCATTTAAAACTTTCTTGTTTGAGTAATTTAGTTTTAAAACCGTAGTACTTTACGTAATGAAAATGCCGTCACGTACTACGTTGTTAAGCTACGCCGCTACGCCGTAGGCCACCGCTACGCCGTAGCAGGTTTGTCGTAAAATTAACTAGCTTTTGAGCTGAAACCTAAATATTCTGGAAATTAATTAAGATCTCGAGTGTTTTCTTTGAAATTTTCATATAAATAGGGTCTCGAAAGAAATATTATACTCATAAAATATGTTATAATTATTACAGTATGAAGAATACATTATTGTGTTTAAAAATTAATTTAGTCTCTGGCGTGTTTTGACAGCAAGTTTAAACATAGTCACAGAATAGGTAATAGTATACAAGGTGTAAAATTAAATAGGACACTTAAAGGGGTGCTTCAGACCATCAAACCGAACAAATTTTACTATAGGAACAACACTGAAATTGTGAAAAAAAATCCGCTGTCCCATAAAAAACTGCAAATATAACTTGACTGAAATGTATGGGACAGCAGATTTTTTTTTCGCGATTTCGATATTGGTCCCATGGAGAAAGTTGTTCAGTTTGATGGTCTAAAGTAGCCCTTTAAGTTAGTATCCCATTTAATTTTACACAGTGAATAAAAAAAAATATTGTTTGGTGGTACGAAACATTCGTAAGTCCGAGCCCGCACTTGGGCGATTTTTTAAGATCCTTTTAAAAAACAATCTGTTAATCTTCAACACGCTTTTCAAAATGGCAACATGTCATCTGCAACATGCCGCGTCGAACATTTAACAAAAAATAAATAAACAGGATAACAATCAGTTTTTTTTTTACATGTACTTCGTCAATTAATCTGCTCCAGCTTCGTACAATATAAAGACTAACGCAAAAATAAATGAAAGACAATATAATTATTATTTTGGCTAAACATAATAGCCCAGTCATTTTACGGTTTAAGCCGGGACTAATTAATAATTGACTCTTTTTTTCGGTATAATATTGAAGAGCCAATTTGAGCCTAGAAATGTACCAAAATATAAAAAAAATTACGTCAGCAACAGTTTCAATTTTAAAATGTAGCTATTATCGCGTTCTAAAAACATGATGGTAAATTTATTTTTGCACATATTTAAGGTTTTACCATTATACATATTTCAAACATGGTGTGAATATTTTTGTCTACTTAGAAGGTTTTAAAAAATACATTCGTATTTTCTAATACCTCGTTTTTTAAATTTCAATGCCTATTTTAGTGCTCAAAAATTTTTTTTTGGTAAATCTAATTCAAATGAGTGCATTGGTATTAATATTATTAATTTAAAAGTCTTCTGGGACACACAGTTTTGATTTCTATGTTGCGTAGCGAAACTTTTAAAAATAAATTTTAAGATAATCTTTTTGGCACTAAATGGTGTCGCTTACAGTTTAAAAGTCCAATTAATAATTACTCCCTACTCCGCCTAACAAAACTAAGTAAAATGACTGGGGTATAAACTATGATTGCAAACAACTTGTAAAGTGATCTTGAATTTATGTGTAACTCTCTTATACATCTTGTTAACGCATTTATTTAACGGGCATTATATCGAGGTTGTATATTGTCCATTAACTTGTAAATGTATTACAAGATTTACAGATTTCTCCGATAATCTTTAGCTGTGGCTAACGAGCTGTTCCATTAGCGCTTTTATATGGCACAAGTTGTAAGATAAAGGAGATTAAGGTGACTTCTATTCGACGCGTATCGAGCTTACAAAATTTCGAGCACCACCCTTCAGGACAATTTTTTTGAGCGTACGCCTATCAATAAGTATGAGAATCGAACCCAAAAGCTTCAATCAATATTTGTATTTTTTATATTTATTTACAAAACCCTACTTAAATATTACATCACACAAACCAAACATTAGATTTTAAGTGACATAAAAAAATCGGCAAGTTCCTTAACAAATAGGTAAACAACAAACAGTACATTATATAGATACAGAGTTCAGTTACAATAAATATAAACGTCGCAAAAGGCTATACACGGTGTTAACTTAAATGCGATACATACTTTAGGGGTTGCAATATAAAACCAAAATTGTTCGTTCCGTAGAAAACTCCTATGATTATTCGAACCAAATATATGGAACAGCAGATTTTTTTTATTTTAATTAAAGTTGTCCATTTTGATGGTCTATAGCACTTACTAAAGTGTGTACAATCGCGGTAAGAATAGGAACCAATTAGTTTTACGGCTGGGCCACACAGAGTGCGGCTACGGGCCATCTGCGGACCGCTTGCGGAACGACAATAGTTGTAAACTATGGAATTATATGCGAGGTGGCATACTAGATGCAGTCCAGCACGGCTGCGGAACGGCTGCGGAACAACTTCGAAACGGTAGCCGCAGTGGGACACCTCGCATATTATTCCATTGTTTATAACTACTGCCGGTCCGCAGCCGGTTCGCAGCCGGCCTTTTATACAAAGACGAGATGGTCATCAGTGATTTGTCAAAAAACCGCTATTGCCTATTAAACTTGCACCAAACAATACGCTATCGGCCAAAGACGAGCCTCTAACGAGTTTTATAAGCGACCAGCGATTAGCGCAATTATCGAGACATAATTATGTGCTTGTTTTATACTCTGGCAACACTTTTAACGTTATACTACCCCGCGACACGGCATCCTAATGCGTTAATCGTGTTTACGAAGTGTGAACGGTGTGAAAGGGGGGTTAGTTTCTGAATAGTACTTTTGTTTCGTGTAGATGTCTTTTGTTTTACATACAGGAAAACATTTGTGGGGACTTGCTACAAATGTCAGCACCCACAAGTTATAGCAAAGATGCCAACAGATGGCGATACCATCACTCTCAGAAATGTGCTCCGTACAACGTTCACCGTGAATACGTAAATCGTAACCTACTACAAATAAGGTTCACAATCGAATGCAAGCCATACATCGCGCAAGAGAAATAATCACAGAGATTTGATACATATACAAGGTCCAACTAACAACTGTTGGCCGAACTAGTTCATAAGACGCTTGACAATATACCTAAAACAATGGAAACAAATACTCTAATATTTGTTTCCATTGTTTTCGACCAATAAACTTTATTCTTGACTCTTTCATTCAATTTACTCATAGTAATATAAAATACATATACCAAACGATTTTCATCGAAACACAAGACTTGAAGAACAACCTGGGCAGACGTAACCTCAGGGTTAAAAGCTCCAAAAAAAAACAAAAGAATTAAAAAAAAAAGAACAACCGATTCTTACTTTGTTGGCACACTCCCTGCATAATCTCCTCGATGACATCTTGAATATTTTATGAATGTAAATTTATACTAAAACGTATGGGTTGAGTTTCAAACGCATCTAGCCAAGGGTGAATTCAGTAGAACAAAGAAGTCTATAGAATAGATTCTTCTTCTTATCATGTGCAGCAAGACCTGATTTCAGAGTTTTTTCAGACTACCTTACGGCCTCTGACGTGGTTTTTATGTAACGACTACTACCACCAGAGATAGTAGCCGGGATAAACGGCTTAACGTGCCATCTGAAGCGTGGAATCATATTTCTTACCAGATAATCAGGTGAATGCCGGTGGATCAGGTGAGGCCTGCAATGTCTAACCAACTGGGGAAAACTTACAAAGTGACATATCACTAGGAGTTCCTCGTGGGAATCGAACCCATAACCTCCATGACGAGAGCCCAATGCCACAGATTATAGTTACTTTGTAACCAATGCTCTTAACCATTAAACGAAGGCAGGGAGATAGAATAGATTGAAAAATGTATTTTATGTGTGTGTGAAATGCACGCATGCTTAAACATACCCCCCCATGTTTGAGCATACGTGGCTCTTAATCTAGTTGACATTTAAAAAAATAAGTGGTTAATTACGATTTTTAGAATTGATAAAAAACTATGGATTAGATCTAAAGGAAGTGGTGAAAGAATAGAAACACAATGATTTTTAGCATCCAACTGATATTATCATCGGACTAAACAAATTTTACTACAGGAACAATATTGAAAACGCGACAATATTAATGCTAAGAAAATATACATAGCTACTCAACCAAAAAGGTGTGGAACCTCTTATTTATCATTTCAGTTTACACCCCGCACTCCATTATCTGAGAAAGATGTTACAGAATTCATCATCATCATCATCTCAGCCGATGGAGAGTCCACTGCTGGACATAGGATCGCCACAACGACGGGTCCTGCGCTGCCCTCATCCAACGGGTTCCCGCCGCCTTCACCAGATCGTCGGTCCACCTTTTGGGGGGTCTACCCACGCTGCGCTTTCCGGTACGCGGTCGCCACTCGAGAACTCTTCGGCCCCATCGGTTCTGCTTAGTTTAGTAATTCTTTGGGCTATCATGTTAGTTAATCTGGTTCTTCTATCTTTTCATACTATATATATTCGTTAATTCATAAAAATCAATGATTTTCTCTACCTATTGAATAAGTAAGTAAAATTACTTGAAATAATTTCGTATAAAACCAGGTTTAACTTTTGAAACTTTAAATAAGCTTTATTGAAACGACTTAAGACAGTCTTTTGAACAGACAAATCTTATTTAACTGCAACTAGAGCTTGCAAAGCCAGACTAGATAAAAATAAATCGCAGTTTCTTTAGCAGATTTTCCGCAATTACCTACACTGATTTTCAATGCTGTACGTAATTATTCTCTATTAACTTTCTGCTCGTGATTTCAACGACCTTTACATCTAATTTGTATTTTATACAGGGTGTAAATTTCAATATTTTATATACTTTAGGGGGTGCTTCAGACCATCAAACTTTCACTATGGCACCAACATAGAAGTCGCGAGAAAAATTTTCAGCTGTTTCAAATATTTTGGTCGAGTAGCTCTATTAAAGTTTTATTTAGAAGAGCTGGTTTTTTTCGTAGTGAAAGTTTTTCAGTTTAATGGTCTGAAACAACTCCTAAAGTATGTACAGCATTTAAATCACACCCTGTATTGGTACCTAATTGTCTTATTAACATAATTGATACAATTTATATCCCCACAGCCAAATTATCAGCAATGTCCGTACATTATCGACGGGATATTTCGACGGCCTGGTAGCACAGTCTGTAGTGAAACTGCCTGTTGTGCCGAGGGTTGCGGGTTCGAATCCCGTAAGGGACAAATATTTATATAATGAATATGAATATTTGTACCCGAGCTATGGATTTTTGTATCTATATATGTTGTCTAGTCATCATACTACAAGTCCAGGTACTCTTAATGTGACTAGATAATTTGTGTGACAATGTCCAAGATATTTATTTATTTAATATCGACATTGTACTGGCAGCTTCGCAATTACCGCTGAGATCTGTTATTGTGGACTTGTACAGATTATGGTTGGCATTGTTACCATTGCTCATTTTGCATTGTTAGTTGATTTGTTTCATCTATTGCGAATTTCGTCCAACTTCAGCTGTACCGTGTGTTAGGGTAAACAGTTGCATTACTTTGAGGGGTGATTGTACACGTGACACTGAACAACGTTCTCTAAGAAACCTATATGAAATTCGGAAAAAAAATTTGTACTTTCCCTACTAAATGCATGCAATCAGCTGATCGAAAGTTTTTACGAGAAGACGAAATTTCTTTTTGCGCATTTCCTTAAGTTTCTTAGGGAAAGTTATTCAGTATCATTGGTACAATCACATGGGTAGTGCAACTGTTTACCCTAACACCCTGTATATAAGGTCTAACAAAATTAGCTGAAACTATTTTAAGGGGATGATCAGACCATCAAATTGAACAACTTTCTCTATGGGACCAACATCGAAATCGCGATAAAAAACCAGCTGTCCCATGCATTTGAGTCGAGTTATGATTTGCAGTTTTGTTTGGGACAGCTGATTTTTTTTTCGCGATTTCGATATTGGTCCCATAGAGAAAGTTGTTCAGATTGATGGTCTGAACATCCCCTTAAAATAGTTTCAGCTAGTTTTGTTAGACCTTATATTGTTGACAATGCGTCCACTGGACTATATTTAGGTGTAAATGCTGTGCTACTGCCTGTGGGGAAAAGCGGGAGATGCAGCGTATAGCTTATGTGTCTTGATTAATGTCTATGTAGTACGTCAGGAACGTGGGGGGTGGAGGCAAAGGTGTTTGTGAGAGATCTGGGCAGGAGGATGGTGGAAAGTGGCAACGATGTTCGCTCTGGGTCGCATCTGGTGCAGAGGATTTCATTGGCCATCCAGCGCGGGAACGCAGCTGGTGTGATGGGATCCTTTGTGCCGGGTACGTTTAATGACGAAAGGACCATTTAGTGTGTGTTTTTCTGTTTTTTTTTTTTGTTTTCGTTTAGTTATTCCGCTACGACGAAACGTATTGTGAATTTTTTGACTGTACATCCTTAGGATGAGGCATGTCTATGTTATAATTACTGAAAATACATTTGTTCTCATTGAATGTTGTTGGAGTCCCATTTGAACAGGGTTTTCATTATCAATCAATGAATTATATACTTATACAGGACGTAAACACAAAAGGTTATGATGATGTCTTCCTTGCTGATACGGCTACGGCGACTGCTGCTGGTGTAATAGGCTTTGCTAATGTGCACGGATGTGGCTAATGTAGCCAATCTTTGCGGGGAAAGTACGCTCGCATATGGAACACTTGAGCCTGCCTTTCTGGTAATTTTATTTTACAGCCACAGGAGGTCGGGCTTTGAGTTGGTCCCGTTTGATATCAAGATCCTCTCTTCTCTTTTCGTCAAAAGTGGAAACTGTTTATATATAATTATAACTAAGAGCGTATCGCCAACAAACTGTTATGCAGTTTGGCGAATTTGTATTTTATTATAACAGTCTTAAGAATGAAGTTAAAT
This sequence comes from Agonopterix arenella, assembly GCA_927399405.1. NCBI lineage: Eukaryota > Metazoa > Arthropoda > Insecta > Lepidoptera > Depressariidae > Agonopterix > Agonopterix arenella. The sequence continues at coordinate 13,926,799 of OV656708.1, read as the reverse complement.
AAATTAAAAAAAAAAATTGGACGACCCGGTTGGTGCAATGGTTACCATGCCGGACTGCTAAGCCACGGTCCTGAGTTCGGTTCGGTCATGGATTGTTGTATATGGTTCCCATAACAAAAAGCCTAAGGCTTAATTTGAGATCATTACAATGTATGTTATTATTTATTTATTTGCCTGGACAAGATGCCTCTATCCCGGGCGCTTAGCCCTTATCTAAATATAAAAAAAAGAAACTGACTGAATGACTGACTGACTGGCATCAACGCACAGCCCAAACCGCTGAGTCTAGAGATTTCAAATTTTACACGTAGGTTCCTAATGAAGTCTAAGGTTGCACTAAGAAAGGTTTTTTACAATCCCCCCCTAAGGGCGTGAAACAGGGGTTCAAAGTTTGTATGGAGAAACAAGATTTGTTAGACTATTTTGTTCAAAAGGAGTACTCTTATTGATAAATGAGTAAATGAGTGTTTCAGGTTTTTTTCAAAATTCACCCTCCAAGGGAAAATGGGGTGACAAAGTCTGACAATCAAGATGGGCACATATATAGTGCCATAAAAAGAAACCCATAAACAAGTCCTTCGTCCAAGTCAAAGCTAGTTTTGAATATAACTAGAATGCGCACGATCTAGGCAATCGCCAGCAAACTCACTCGCGACGAACTATAAGTTTTCTTGAACATTCACTTTGTTTTGACACTTTCAATAAGTTTTACGCTAGAAAAATCAAACTCAATCTTAAATCACTAAAAAAAACAATTGAGAATCTATAATGCAGCTAAAGCACTGTCGCCATCTCTATTGACTTCTAGTTTCTACAAAATCGAGTAAGTTGAAAGCTTCACCCTTCATATCCCAGTTGCATTAGCTTTGTGAAACTCCTACAAAGTTTGGAAAAGTTACTCACGTATGTATCTTTTGCGTCGAGGCGTGCTGCAGACTTCATTACGAATATAGGTAATATGCCTTATGTAGTTGCATGAATTTTCTATGTGTTCAGTTATTTTAGGACTTTATCTCGATTACACTCCATATAAAGTTTGATTCTATTTCAGTTATTTAGTTATTAACTAAATATTTCATTGTAAGTATCTACACAGAGTACTACAAGTATCTGTTTAATTTTTGAAAGTCATATTATGTTGAACTCAGCAGTTAAAAATGTCAAAATTACTATGGAGATATGCATCTTTCTACTGCTGATTTGACTTTCAAAAATCGCACTTCTGGAGTATTATTTTTTAATGTCAAATCAGCAGTAGAAAGATGCGTATCTCCTTACATTTTCAACTGCTTTGTCCAGGACAGACAAAGAAATACATAGCGTGACTATCTGGAAGCCTATACCAAGCAGAATGTCAGATGTTGGCACGGGATAGAGAAGGCTAGAAAAGCTTAGGGAAGACCTTTTTCCAACAATGGGACAAAATAGGTTAAAAAAAGAAGAAAGGTCTAGGACGAAATAGGATAAAAAAGGAGAAAAAATATACATATTTAATTACCTTTATTTAGCATCTCATCGAATTTTCAACTCACGTTGTAGGTCTGCTATAGGGTAGTCGCGTCGCTCGTCGATTGTTGGTTGCCGGGAGGGCCCGGGCCACGAAGAAAAGAAGCTCCATGGCCCGGGCCTACAACGAAACTCCAGTGGTGGCTCAAGATAGCGTTCTCTTCGAAAAACAATCCTTGAAGTCACCAAAATTACATAAACTACCGTACAACGTCAAGCCAAGATGACAGCCATGTTTTTTAAATACAATGGAATAGAATAGAATGGAGCCGGTCTTCTGGACCTATTTATTTTGTGCTATAATCATCATCATCAGCCCGTATCCACCTACTGCAGGGCATGAACCTCCCCCCCATTATACCATCCTTGCCAATTGCCATTTGCATCCAGGTCTAAACATTTTTTTAAGTGTTCTTACCGATATATTTCTAGATGTTGTCAACCCACCTGGCTGCTGTGCGATCCTCCCGCTATAATACTATATGTCAATTTAACCCCTCGCAACCCGGCTTAAGATAACAATAGATAAACAATAGGTGGTACAGAGTGTTAGGGTAAACAGGTGCATTACTTTAAGGGGTGGTTGTGCCCATGATACTAAACAACTTTCCCTAAGGAACCTATAGGAAATTCCCAAAAAAAGTTTGGTCTTTCCATTCTAAATGCAATCTGCTGATCGAACGTTTGTATGAAAAGTCGAAATTTTTTTATTGGTAATTTTCTGTAGGTTTTTTAAGGATAATTGTTTAGAACCATGACCGACTGTAACCATGGGTTACAATCGCCCCTTAAAGTGGTTGCAGAGGGGTCAATTTTATACAAAACTTTGACGCACAATACGCGTAGACGGTATTAATATGAGTAACTTTGTATATATGCAAGACAAGTTTAGAAAATCTAGATGCCGCGACACAAATAACGTTTGCAATTTATGTAATAATAACGAAGATATAAAGCTTTGAAATTTTTCATACAAAATTTTAATAGCATTATATCTTCGTAATTATACTATACATTGCACAAATGTTATTTGTGACGCGGCAACTAGATTTTCTAAACTATTTTTCCATATTTAAAATATTACTTTTATTAATTCCGTCTTCGCGTATTGTGCGTCAAACTTTTGTATGGACTGAAACCACCTTAAAGTCGTGCAGCTGTTTACCCTAACACCCTGCATAATATTGCGTCCGTGGGAGTTTGAGGGTTAAATACGGTGCGGTGACAAAACGTATTTACAGAATTCAACTTTATCTTCAGGTTAAAAAAAGAATGCCTAACTTAGCGTACCTAAATGGAACTAAAATGTCCAAAACATTCCAACAACATGAGCATTCGTTTAATACAATACAACATCCTTGACCTAACCTTAGAAAGAAACATTTTTTTCAAGAGGCTTTTTCACCGAAAAATACCTATGTACTTGCCTACTTCTTTATCCTATGTTTACTTCCAAACTCGCAAGTACTTGCGACGTGCGGAGCAAAGTCAAGATTTTTATGAATAATTTATGTAACACCCCGTTTTTATCACGGGAGGCGTTCGCTCAATATACAGGGAGTGTTTACTTTCTCACCTATATTTTCCGACATGAAACTGAGTGTTATAGGGTGTTTAGTTTAACTATAGTCGTAAATTATATGACTACTCATACATTCGCTTTAGCTTACAACAGAATGACTGTAGCGTTTTTTCAGATTTTCTTTGAATTTCATTTCTTATATTTAATTTTCTGATAAGGAAAACAGCGTATGGAAACCTGCATGCTTCAATTTCGAGGCATGTTTGTACCCACTGTCCAAGTGATGACGGGCTCCGTCTCCGTCACTGGACAAAGTTTCGGTAGGCAAGTACTACTAGTGAAACGTGGATGTTCTCTCTCTACCCTCTCAGGGAATTTAGTCGTGAGCATATGCTTATAATTATTATACTAAGCCGCTTGGCTCCAGCTTAGAATCGATAACCCAAGGTCGTTCCTGAAATATTATACGAGGTGACTAAAGGATAAGTGTTTCTTAGGCAGTTCATTGCAAGGCTAGCCATCAGTCATGACTTTAAACGTCTCTCAATATGCTAAAAGCCTTATTACAACTGCATGCAAGACGGCTGGTCATTGAAACAATTTTTGTGATCATCCCGAATATGGTCTGGAGTATATGTATGTTTTACACTTCTTCTTCTTATCGTGTGGGCAGAGCCCTGGTATCAGAGTTTTTTCAGACAGCCTTACGGATTCTGACGTGGTTTTTATGTAACGACTACTACTACCAGAGATAGAAGCCGGGACAAACGGCTTAACGTGCCATCCGAAGCACGGAATCATTTTTCTTTTTCAGACAATCAGGTGATTCAGCCTGCAATGTCCTAACCAACTGGGGAAAAACGCATAAAGTGACATTTCACTAGGTGTCCCCCGTGTGAATCGAACCCACGACCTCTGTGTTGAGAGCCAATGCCACCATTTAGACCACCGATGCAGTTCAGTTATGTTTTGCAATCATACATAAACATTAAGCGTTGTTGGAATCATCATCATCATCTTCTTAGCTGCTGTCCCGCTGGGTAGTGGGGTCTGCTTTCCTAATCCGTTTCTTCCACTTCACTCTATCCTGAACATCGTCAATGGAGAGCTCACAGCTTTCCATTTCTTTTTTTACAACATCAGACCATTTGAGTTTTGACCTGCCTACGCCACGTTGTATGGTGGTTGTTGGAATGAAGTTTATAATTTTATGTGTGCGTGATTAATAGAGATGCACTCTTTTATTCTTACCTTCTACCTTCTACAGGAAACGACCATGATTAAAGGGTGTGGTCAAAGATGCAGTGGTTCTTAGTAGCCACACGTTTAGGTATTAAGACATGTTGACGACACCTGATGAGATAAAAGTCACCTTTTACAACACAACGACCATCTAGACTGCTGCTATCCAAAGCCGAAGCCTGATACCAAGCTGATACCATATTATACGATACCAATAATAGTACACATATCAAAAATTCTTCTCTCTCTCTCGAAGAAATTTGGAGAATAGGTCACTTTTCCGACTGTGTACGTATTTGTTCGAGCCCATTTCCATTCATTTTATCCGCCGACTAGAGAGCGAATGAGACAACTGCAGCTTGAAGTAATTTTATCTAAATAAAATAGACGAAACCAGCATTTCTTCCTCCAAAAATTTACCGATTTTAATAATTATTTCAAGAATAATAATTATGAGAAAGACTTTGGCTATGTCTGTATGTTTTGCATTTTTTTTTGTTTATATTCATCTGAAAACGGGCAGTAAAATTTGGTATTTTTCAACGTCCCTAGTTCATACAGTATAATTAATTTATACAAAAAAGTAAAACATAGATTATTATGGTAAACACATTTTTGCACTAGTGTCCAATCTAGTATCTAGGGAGGAAACAGAGGAATATGTTTGTGTGGAAAAAACGGTACTAGTCTATCCTCTAAAGGCTCAGTATAAGAAAGAGTACCTATTTAAGTATCCAGAGATGCTGAAGAAGCCTGATGAGATAAGTCACCACTTACGACACCCATCTAGACTGCTGCTCTCCGAGGTCAGATACCACACTCTACAATACTTACATTACACAGATATCAACTATTACTTTGTAATAAATAATAGCCCAGTCATTTTACGGAGTTTTGTTAGGCGGGGTAGGGAGTAATTATTTTTTTTTTTTAAACATATATAATGTTTATCTTTAAACATATTAAAAAAAATTCGATACGCAACATAGAAATCAAAATTGTGCGTCCCAGAAGGATTTTAAATTAATAATATTGATACCAATGCACTCATTTGAATTAGATTTAACAATATAAATTATTTTTGAGCAATAAAATAGGCATTGAAATTTAAAAAATGAAGTATATCTTAGAAAATACGAATGTATTTTTCAAAACCTTCTAAGTCGACAAAAATATTTAAACCAAGTTTGAAGTATGTGTAATAGCAAAGCCTTAAATATGTGCAAAAAAATTTACCATTAGGTTTTTTAGATCGAGATAATACCTAAATAAAAAAATTGTAACTGTTACTGACGTGATTTTTTTTAAATTTTGGTACAGAGGATGACATATTGCGCCGAACCCAAATAATGGGAAATGGGCAAGACAATGATGACTGACGTGATTTTTTTTTTAATTTTGGTTCATTTCTAGGCTCAAATTGGCTCTTCAATATTATACCGAAAAAAAAAAACAATTATTAATTAGTCCCGGCTCAAATCGTAAAATGACTGGGCTATAAGTAACATTTTCACTATTAAAGCTTTTCGGTAACCCTTGTAACCTTACTACGAATCAGGTCAGATGCAGGTCAAAAGTTACCTTTTGGCAAAGGCCGTCATATTTTATAAATAAACCATTATTACTCAAAGCGGGCGTTGGTATTTTATTTCTTTCCTGAATAGTTTGACGTTGATTCTTAACATTATTATGTGCTGTTTGGAGTTAGATTGAACTTCCGTTTGATAGTTATCAAATAAACGTAAAATCTTTTGACTATTAGGAGTATTAATAAAAATAGGGCATAGGCCCACCACACATTCCCACCGCTGTAACTCCTGTAAGCCAGGATCATGCTATGTTATCTTAGTACAAACTAAGCGGAACGCTGATATTCCATAGACAGCTTCCGCCATCTATCGGTTATGTTTCGAAGCACTATGTGTTGAACTAGGGTTCATATCGGAGTAACAGCGCACTACACCGCAGGTGCTGCGCTGTAGTAGTGAGAGATTTCGCCATATCAATCACCGTCTTCTTGGTCTAGCGGTCTAGACAACCGGCTTACGATCCGGGTAGTTAAGGTTCGATCCTCGTGTCGGCCGATCGTCATTTTCAATTTATTTCATAATGTGGCGCCCCCTAGTGCTAATAAGCGGCAACGCAATTAAGACGTCCTAAAATTCAAGGCCTATCTATATCCAATATACATATTAATCTAAGGCCCTGGCCTTAGAGTCATCCCCCGGGCTCGCTGGACTTCATTGTCTAGTTTTGTGAATGGACCAGGATCAACAGCGTCCATTCACAAAACTAGACAATGAAGTCCAGCGAGCCCGGGGGATGACTCTAATCTGTCTTGGAACCCGCAATGAATTAATCAAAGAAGATAGGAGGAGTAGGAAAAAGAAATATCTGGACTATTAGACCTGGCCTTGCGGTAGCATTTCCCGTCTGTCACGGTATAAGAACAATTGATCATGTGCATTTATATTCAATTTTATACCTTATCACTAAACGAGACAGCCTCTAATTGCGAAACAATAAGTACGAACTTATGACGTTTGAGGTTCACACGAGACTACTTTTCACTATTTTTAACATTCAAAATTAGAATCTAAAGATATGGAGAATAAAATCCAAAATTGCGGATTTCATGTTACCCCGTCCTCCGCAAAAAGTGGCAGAAATGTTTGTTAGTAGAATGACATGCGTAACTATTCCCTATATAAGTAGTCAAAGGTAAAATCTGATAAAAATAGTCCTAGATAATGTCTATTGACCTGCTAGTCCATAATCATATTAGTATCACAGATTTCAATGACGGTAAATTTGTCTTTGGCTACCGGCCTGGCCACGGGACAGAAAGGCGATTTTTCAATACACTGCCTACGCGCCGCAACAATGCTTGCGTAATAAGGGACACAACGCTCAGTGTATTGAAAAATCGCTTTTCACGCCTCAATTCGCCCTGTCCTGTGGCCAGGCCGTAAAACTTCGGCTTTGACAAACACAAGTATTTTCATAAAGAAAAGACATTGCCCATGTGACGAAGTGTATTCGTTTCGGGTCTTTTCGCAGCTGGCGAATGTGTATTTATTATTTGGTTATAAGGGCTTGGTCAATGACCAAATAGCTACTGCGACCTGGATAGATCTATTGTAGCTGTCACCCTAGACCTAAAGGTCATTTCCAAGGCCCACGGACTTCACGAACCGTGTTATGCTTTTGGAGGGGAGGTCCCTAATGTCAGTAGGTGTTATTATGTATCCACCTAGATGGCGACTTCTTCTGGCGAATGTGTATGATCAAAGAACAATTACAAATCGTATGATAGCTGAAATTATACACAGGATAGGAGGAATATCGTGCTTCCCAAGGAAATGGAAATTGTTTTCTACAGTGGCATATCCTATAAAATTAAAATTTATCAGTTTTGTAGGCGAAACGGGATTCGGCAGTCTTTTATGTGATATTCAATATTTTCCGGATCCGGACCAGATCTGGCTAGCTGGTGCTGATCCTGCACCCGCCGGATTATCGGATTCAGTTTTCCAGATTTCACTTTGTTGGTTTTGGCGAGAATTTTAGGCTATATTGGTCTTATTACGTCCTCATAGTTCTGCCTTTACTTACACTTTCATCCATACCACACTCACCATACTTCCATCCATTATAATAATAACGTAACCATCGAAACATTGTTTTCCTACATTCTCTTCAGCTCCCCCCCCCCCCCCCCAAAACAAATTCCACACTGACCAAACTGCATACAAAACTAAAAATACTAAATGTAAAACACTAGCACACTGTATATTTTTGAGCAAGTCCTCAAAATCTTCTCCAGTCGAATCGAATATTTACTTCATTTGCTCTGAAAATGCTTATCAAGTTATAATAATCTCCTTCATAACTCCTTAATGACTATTATAAAAGTGATCTAACTGGTCTCCAGTTACAACAAACTTGGAGATACTTATGCAAGTTTGTTTGTAAGACGGTTTCCGTTCATAGCCCCTAGAAATACATTCGAATTTCAACTTTATCACCGACTGAAAGAAGCGTTCGGGCTTAAGACTTTATTGGTGATTGGAATGAATACAATTGAATCAATGTTTTAAACTTTGCACGGAGAACAATATCTAGTTAGTAGCATTATGCTATAAGTATTTTATTAAAGCATACTTTACTAGAAAATGTAGATATAAATATCTGACTAGTAGATTTAACAATAAAAACTTATTAATAAAAAAAACTAGTTAAGTCTGCTAATTTAATAGTTGTCACATATGCACAGCGAAGGAAGACATCTTGATGAAACCTAAACCTGCATACACTGAAGAAAAAATTCTGATACGTATGTGAAGTCTACCAATCTGCATTAGGCACTCGTGGTGGACTGCGCCCATACATTCCCTGAGGGTAGGCCTATGCCCTGCAGTAAGACGCATTAGACTGATGATAATAATAGTCGACATTATTATCCGTGTGTTTTAATTGTACTTCATATTTATATTCTTCGGGGTGGTCTAACTTTTAAATAATAGATATCCTCATTTCAATAGTTTTCACACATTTCAGGCATTTCACAGTGCCTCAACCTACCTACGGTAATAGTTAGTGAAGAGTTTCCGAAAAGCCAGTATTAGCCGAGATAGTCTAGCTAGTATGTGTACAAAGTCAAAATCTTTCCGAGGTTGCAAAAAAAGAGCCTCCCCGAGTGACGAAACCTGAGTTCGTCTGGCGCACCCTGTGCAGTTAGCTTCGATACGACCATTTGCTGACTGGCTAGTCTTTACACTACTGAAGAGTGATTGCCAAGCAATATAACTCACGATGACACAAAAAGAAGAAAGCAAAGTTTGTTGAGTCGTCCTTATCATCATTCAGAATATCCGTCTCATGGGTTGTTTTAGGTCTATTTCTCATGTCTTTTTAAAGGTCCTGTAGAAATATACACATACATTATATACTTTTTTTTCATTACATTCATTACATACATTCATTATATACATTACGAGCGTTAACCCGCGACTTTGTCTCCACAAATTATATACCAGATCATAAGCTATCATACAAAAAAGTGTCATCAAAATCGATTCAGTAATTTTTGCGTGATGCTCGTTCAAACAAACAAACAAACAAACAGAAAGACAAAAAATCCAAAAATTGGTGATATGGAATCAGGGATACCTAAAAACCACATCGTAACTTTTGTTAATATCTTCAATGTACAGACAAACTTCCTGTTACAGTTTTATAATAGTTTAGATATACTGAAATCCATATAGTGGTATAATATCTAAATTGTGCTAAGGCTACCTCTAACTTAATGTACCTACCCAACTACTAATACTCAAAATGCTCATCGTGAAATCCATGTTATTAGAACCAAACAATGATCTTTTAGCAAAGCCGGAGCAAAATCAAAGTATCAACAAAAGCTTGTTCCTCCCAACAAAATTATGATAACCAGCCTGTCAGACTAAAGCCATCGCATTATAAGTAAAATTACATTCAAAAGAATGCGGTACGCGGTCGCGTTTTAGTTGCGTTCATTATGCGTCTCAAAATTATGGCCATCGATTACTAGTACTACAGACTGCCTCCGTGGTCTAATGGTTAAGAGCATTGGCTCTCGACACGGAGGCCATGGGTTCGATTCCCACACCTAGTAAAATGTCACTGTGCGTTTTCCCCCAGTTGGTTAGGACATTGCAGGCTGAATCACCTGATTGTCTGAAAAAGAAAAATGATTCCGTGCTTCGGATGGCACATAAAGCCGTTGGTTTCGGCTACTATCTCTGGTGATGAAACTCTGACACCAGAGCTCTGCTCACACGATGAGAAGAAGAAGACTACAGCGACGATTGTATGTATAATAAATAACTGGCCAAGTGCGTGTCGGACTACGCGCAGGGTAGGGTTCCGTAGTTGCCCGTCACAATATAAGGTCAAATTAGGTGAAACTATTTTACATCCAGACCATCAAACTGAACAACTTTCTCTTAGGGACTAATAAAGTCTAAAAAGTAAATTTTATAAGTTGATCGACTATTACTCGTAAACTTGTAAAGCTTACTTAGCGGTGATAGTTTTCATTTTAATTTCGTTATATATACTACTGCCGTGATTTTTTTCAAATATCTAGTAACAACCGTTTAGCTGGCAGGGCACCTGATCCTAACAAAAAATTTCACTTTATTGCTTAATATTTCGCTAACGGATCCCTTAATCGAAAATGGGATACACAAGAAAAAAAATCTCATCCCCACTTCACGTGTACCCTAAAAAAATATTTTCAATATTTTATTTTACCACTTTGTCGGCATGATTAATATGTATATCCATGCCACAGCTTTCTAATACTAAGCGTCTCTGAGCTAAGCCGCGGACAGACGGACGGACGGACAGACGGATGGACATGGCGAAACTATAGAGGTTCCTTGTTGACTTCGGAACCCTAAAAAGTAGTCTGGTACGCAGGACAGGACATTTTCGATTAAAATGATTTGTAAATGATGAAATAAGATTCAATTAAATGCTGCGTTGGCATCTTTTTGATCATGCTTTCCTTCTTTATTTTGAAATTTTGACCTTTACTTGCGAAGACCGAGGCGCCATCTATCGATCCTCTGGAAAACTAAAGGGAAAACGCTCATTGTGACTGCCAGTATAGGTACGCACGGCGACACATCAAGCTATACAAAACCAACATAAGCTGGCCGCGCGATGCTATACGTTACTCGACCTACGCGCGGTCAGCTTATTTAGGTTTTCCTTGACGTGTCGCCGTGTGTACTAAAATTTGACAAAAACCGCTGCGGTGATCGCAGACTTCGATGCTTAGCGACCATACCTTAAAGAGAATTTAAAAGGCACGTCTGGAGGCAGTAAATCTAATCAGTTTCCGAGATCAAGGTACACTGGTTTATGAAACCACGTGTACCGTTAAAGCGTGTTTACAGTTTATTTATTAGATAAGACGCCTGTTTAATGCCGGTGGGCTTGGATGCTTAACTTTATCTTATGGCTTAGAAACATCGCTCCTAGGCTGGCCTGCGAAACGGTACTAACGTTCAAGATTCTCTTTTAGATTTTATTACGATGAGAACACACGTTCTTGGCTTACTAATCGCTATTGCTGTAGAAAAGTCGGATTTGTTTTTGTTTACACTATCTTCTTTCATTAAATTCGTTGAGGATTATTATAGAATTTATGTTCTGAAGTATTTATTTGAATTGATTCCAAAACAGCAACGCAATTCACTAAGCGCAAACATCGTCACAATCACAGATCATAAACACTAAAGGGAGATGTAAAAAGGGGGCGGGGCCAGTATCGCAGCAATATGCGCAAAAACGGAACACATTGCTCGCGACAGTAATGATTCAATATAATTGTGAGGGTGAAAGTCAGTCGAGATATTATGTGTAAATAGTTTACAATGCTTGCGTAGTACTAAAGATTATTCGAACGTTAAGTTCTGATACCGCAATGGATAATGAGCACATTCAAGCTAACAAAATACCTATCGCGTTGTGCTGGTGGTAGGTTTCGTACTCAGCGCGTTGGTTGGCATCTCTCTAGATCTCTATGGTCATAACCTTAAATTCGTCGTTGAAACGTCGGCGAGCTTTCAATTTCATATGTCAAACTCATTATAAAACCTCCGACGATCTGAAGGATGCAAGCTCGTCGATGTTTTCGACAGCGATGTAACGCTTAGTAAATCGCACTCCTGGCTCTCTTTGTCGGGCTGGCTGGACTTCATGGTTTAGTGTTTTGAGTGGTCGTTGCGGTTGACTGATTGACAAATGTTAGAACGGTAAAAAACAGTGGTTGTCATATCCTACGCCAGTACAAAAAACGGCCGGCTGGCGTAAAGAGAACTTGTTGAAGTGGGATTTCATCAACAGATCGAACCACAGAGGTGTGAATTTGGTGTTGCTCCTAAAACTATGGCCCATCACATATCTGCCCTTCCTGTTGTTCCCGGACACCTGAATGCGAACGAAACTTAGGGACGCTGTTTGTAGTGCTTATCCGTGTTGCAGGGAAAAAATTAAATGACGTATTATCATCGACTCGATAGAAGAAGTACGAACAACATCCCGGAAATGTGGAAGCTTCTACAGGGTGAAATTGATATCATTATCATCCTGTTAAACTAAGAGTCTACCCATAAAACTGAACAACTTTTACTATTGGAGCAAACCGAGCAAATAAAAAATCAGCTGGTCCATACTAAACTACAAGCTTGACGCGCGAGTTCGCGACTCAAATGTATGCAACAGCTGATTTTTTTTGCTCCGATCGGTTTGCTCCCATAGTAAAAGTTGTTTAGTTCGATGGGTAGACTCTTAGTTTAAAAGGATGCTAATGATATCAATTTCACCCTGTATAAAAGCCTTATCCTGTCACCAACACTTAGATGGATAGAATATTTGTTTTACAACGCATCATAGGTCCACCATTTATTATTTCAAAATGTATTACTTTGCACAAATCTCATTTTTTTTATGTTCAGACTATAATAGAACAACTTTATCTATGGAACCTACATCGAAATTGTGAAAAAAAAAACTGCTGTCCCATACCAACCTACTCGACTCAAAATGTAGACATGGGACAGCTGTTTTTTTTTACGATATAGCCCGGTCATTTTACGGAGTTTTGTTAGGCGGGGTAGGGAGTAATTACTAATTGGACTTTTAAACTGTAACCGGAACCATTAAGTGACAAAAGGACTATATTAAAGCATATTTAAAAAAAATCGCTACGGAACATAGAAATCTAAATTATGTGTCCCAGAAGGATTTTACATTATTAATACTAATACCAATGCACTCATTTGACTTAGATTTAACAATATACATTATTTTTGAGCAATAAAATAGACAACGAAATGTAAAAAATTAGGTATTTATTAGAAAATACGAATGTATTTTTCAAAACCTTCTAAGTAGACAAAAATATTCACACCATGTTTGTAGTATGTATAATTGGCTCATCAATATTATACCGAAAAAAAAATGTCAATTACTAATTACTCCCGGCTCAAACCTTAAAATGACTGGGCTAATATCAATATTGGTCCCATAGAGAAAGTTGTTCAATTTAACGGTCTAATCATCCCCTGAAAAAACTGTCAAATTAAGATCATAATTATTAAGAAATAATATGTATTCTAGAGGAATTTATGAACAGTTTGATAGCATAGTTACTTAGTATGTAGTATCCATCAGCTAATCCGATCGAACCTTAGTAGCTCCACACCGCCACAAGCGATTAGTTTATCACGATTGCACGTTGAGGTTTTGCTAATCGGATGAATCTATTGTAACGCACAGGTCTGTTAAATCCTATAATTACCGCCTATATTACACGTCTGTACCTATGTTTTATTTAAATGTGAGCATTTATAAGCTTTCTTTTCAATTTATCGACAGTAAACTGAGATGAACAAAATTTGTACATAAATATTCCCTAACCAATACGTGGAGCAGAGAAAATTCGAGATCGACTCGCTCGCTCTAAGTTTCTGTTTGAATTACTGTACCTACAGAATCCTAAAGAGTTCCTACCACGGCCAAGACGTGGTGCTAAAAATTTCAAGCTTACTTCGCTCGATCCATAGCTTATACTTTGGTTACTTTTCAAATGTTTTGTTTGTAAGAAGCTCTGGCTCCAACAGATTCTTATCACGAGGAGAAAAGTCGAGCTCGCTTTTTCCGCTTTAAATTTCTATTTTTGCATGGATTGACCAAAATATATTTAACCACAACCCGATAGTTACGTAAACGTACCCTAACGTCAATAAAATAAAGATAAAAATCAATTTCACCATCTGTACATTAGCAAGCGGTCCATTCGCGCCAGTACCTAACCCATCAAAGGCATTAGGCTATTTTTGACGGCCGAATGAGTTTGCAAAGTGCCCATTTGAATAAAACTCCTACCACCATATTACTTTATCACCTGCCAGTCTAATGTGCTGTCATAACATCAGATTTTATCACTGTTAAAAATTGTTAGACTTACCATATCGTTTTACAAATTATACCTTGATGTTCTTGAGTGTTAATATTTATTACGATTCCTAATTTCATTTCGAGATTCTGTGTTATGACTGGTGTGTTTATGAATTTGAAAAGTATTATACTTATACAAACTTCTGTGGGGACTTACTACAGATGTCAGCACCCACAAGTTATAGCAAAGATGCCAACAGATGGCGATACCGTACCTCTCGGAAATATGCTCCATACATAGACAACGTTGACCGTGAATACGTAACTCGTAACCTACTACAAATAAGGTTCACAATCGAATGCAAGACATACATCGCGCAAGAGAAATAATTACAGAGATGCGATACTTAAGATACATATACAAGGTCCAACTAAGACCGGTCGGACCACGGCCAGTCCCCAGGCTTCACACATAGCCTGGTGGAAGATCTTCCAAAAGGGAAGGTAATAATTAAGTTCCCAAACTGTATTTTTCACTTCTTTCTTAAAAATGATATTATTAGAACGTATTATCAGTCATCCATCCGTCATAAACCGATTTGCAGCTAGTTTTAAATACTCGATCCGTAATCATTTTTGTGATGAAAAGAAACATAGTTTTAAGTATTGAAGTCTAGTACATTTTATATAACTATATTTTTTAGCATATTATAAGAATAGGTATTTCATAATTTGTTTCTCGGTTTTAGTATACATCCATTTAATTTAAATAATGAACTAATATAAAGCAATATACTTAAAACATTCGCGGTCAGTGACCGGCTATAGCAGTGATAACAATTAAAGTTATATTGTGTCTCTTTCACTATCCGCGAATTTGTTAAAACGCGTGGAGATGCTTCTCTACTGAGACTATATAGACTGCTATCTATGGCGGATTTCGAATTTTCCATATCAGGATATCAAATGATTTCAAATACTGAAAACAGAAAAACCCCTCTTAATTCGATCATCTATCAATTAAGATCCTTAAACAGCACAAACGATTACGCCGACAAAATAATGTGCTTAACTTAAGAGCTCGTTCAGACAATTTCATCCACACGTTTTCCACTGACACATCATTAATTTATCCCGGAAAGATTTCACTCCGTGCGAGCTTACGTAACTGACATGCCATGAATTCCCAGTAACATCCTGCTTGAATTAAAAGTATTTATTTTAAAGGATTAAGGTTTATTTTTGGATGTAGAGTGCTTATTATGACAGGTACAGAATTAATTTAATTCTTGATGTAAAGGTTTTCGCATGAGATAAGTCTGGGATTTTATTTGTGTGAGTATAAAAGGGCCAATCTTTTCAAGGGTTAGGGTCCAATTTAGCTAAGGATTTCCGTTTTACGTTTCTATACAATTGTAGTATCTCACCTCACTAGGTTTATAAGAAAGGTCAAAGTACAAAGAAATACAAATGATTGAAAAAAAAAACGTACGAGATGAATAGGAAACGCATTATTTTCTATCATCATTTGACGCGTCGTACCATCATGACATCTTCAATATAATATTTATGGTAGAACCTTGTTACAACCGTAGACCTAATAAAGATAATTGATACGTGTAGCACCATAAATGAATGAGCACCATAAATTTTTAAACACATCCACCCGGATGTGTCCCCCTGTATTTTTTTTTTAATTGAAAATTTTTATATTACGGCTGTGATTTCATGAATACATTTTTTCAGGTTTTTTGGAGGGCAGAGAGTTCCATTATTGTCCGTACTATGTAGTATGTAGGTATTTTCCTTTCCTCTATGTCTCGGTGCTGTAGCCCAGTCATTTTACGGTTTGAGCCGGGACTAATTAATAATTGATATTTTTTTTCGGTATAACATTGAAGAGCCAATTTAAGCCTGAAAATGTACCAAAATTAAAAAAAAATCACGTCAGCAACAGTTCCAATTTTAAGATTTAGCTATTATCTCGTTCTAAAAAACCTGATGGTAAATTTTTTTTCACATATAAGGCTAACATCATAACATACTTCAAACATGGTGTAAATATTTTTGACTACTTAGAAGGTTTTGAAAAATCCATTCGTATTTTCTGATAAATACCTCATTTTTTAAATTTCAATGCCTATTTTATTACAAAAAAATAATTTGTATTGTTAAATCTAAGTGAAATGAGTGTAATGGTATAAATATTATTAATTAAAAAGCATTCTGGGAAACACAATTTTCATTTCTATATTGCATAGCGATTTTTATTTTAATATGTTTTAAGATAGTCTTTTTATCACTAAATGGTGCCGGTTACAGTTTAAAAGTCCAATTAATAATTACTCCCTACCCCGCCTAACAAAACTCTGTAAAATGACTGGGCTACTGGGCAAATACCTCATATAATCCACCAATAAATCAGAAATATTCGAATTCGCCCCTACGTCGGGAAAACTCGTACTCTAACATTCTAACATTCTATTTTCGATACATCGAGATAGTTTTGTCTGAACTTCATTAGCATAAAGTTGAGATTTGAAAGAAAACGTTCACTATCGTCCTAGTTCACGATATATCGAAACTCTAAAATATAAGTAGAATCCTGAATATGATATTAAAGTCAAATGAGAAAATATCTTTCCACTCACCCGAATACACACAATTCAATAGAAGTGCCTAAACTCTGTCCCAAAGGTACACTGCTTTTGAGAAAAATTTGGGATTTAAAGATGTTGTCCTGCAGCTTAAAAGAGAAGATGTTCCTGCTTACTTATGAAGTATGAAGACCGGCCTTTGCATAAATTCTTGTAAGGAACTTCTAGAGCGCAGGAAAACTTTGATAGCAAACCATTCAGAACTTTCTTCATTAACTCTTCAAGTGTTAAGTTACTTCTATAATTACTGTAAGAACTGTGTAATGTATGTTCTAGTCACATATTTCAAATTGTTACTACATCTACATGCATAGCTAACGAAGTTTATTCGAAAGACAAGAAGTGATACACTACATACAATTATGAAATATGTATATTGAACGTACGCCATCATCAATGGACATATTTCTTTTGTTTTTATTTCACAGTGCACGCACTGCAAATAAGGGTTGAGACCACACTTTTGAGACACATTTGCCAACGGCAATTGAGGGCGGGCCACAGAACATTATAAGAGGGGTTAGAAGTGCAAATTAGCCGTGGATCGTATCGCCACAGGCTATGCAATGATTTGCTTAACACCATAAGACGCGCGGCGTGGTGTGAGCGAGAGGGCATGAGTAATTGTAGCAGCGTGCGCGGGAAGACAAGTGGCGACAGCGGTCTCCAAAGCAAAAGCGCTACTTTGCATTTCTAACCCCTCTTATAAATGTTCTGTGAGGCGGGCCCATACAAAAATTACATTTAGTATGGGAAGTAGTCCGCCATCGTTGCCGCGTCGACGGCGGTTATTTTTGTGTGGGCCGGTCACCGCCCGCCGGTCGCCGTCGGTGAATGTGTGTCAACCCTAATCCTTAGTAATTCTGCCAACCAGAGGGAGGTCTTTGCCTAGCAGTGGGACATCGACGGCTAATATAATAATTGAAGCCTGTAATTTTTAACAAAGCCGTGACATTTGTTACGGCAGGCGTCCCGAGTCTCTCAATAACCGACATTTCCCGGTCCACACAGTACACCCCATAACCTGTCCTTTCTATAATAGTCTCTGTACCGAACGTTGTATATATCTTTTGGCGCATTTACATAATGCATTCACAGATAGACTACGATTGGTGCATACTATCGCATTCAGATAAAAATTTCTCAAATGGGCCTCTACGTGTTGGACCTGTGTGCTAGTACGATAACGATACGTAAGCCATAATAGGTTACGGCCCGTGAATTACCTTTTTTTTTATTATATATGGGTTTGCTCTTGACCTCAATCTAGCCCTCAGGATAAAGAAGGAGGCGAAGATGTAGCGAGTTTATCCAGAAGAAGCCTATTAACTCGTACTTTAAAGGAATTCGAGTTGTAAGCGCTCGGAAATACTGACGCAGGAAGGGCATTCCACTCCTTGGCTGTGCGCATTATAAAAGATTCTGAAAGGCGCTTAGTGCGAATATGTGGGATGTCAACCAAGTATGGGTGATATCACCTTTCGAGATAGAATATAATTATAGAATAACTAAATAATGTACTGATCCATTAATCAAATTAAATTAAAGATTGAAAAATTTGTCTCGGGCGGGACTTGAACCCGCACTTTTCCAAACCGGGGAACTGCGTTATCCAATTTCGCCACCGAGCCCACTACCCAGAGAACGAAATTTTCAATCTTTTGCGTCTTAAGGGGACGTGAGCGCCATCTACTGGTAGTTATGTCCCGCGCGAGACAAATTTTTCAATCTTTAATTTGATTCGAAATAGCACAACACGGCTGTAACATGTTTAAAAATATTTAAAATTGATCTATTAATATATAAAAATATCATTTAAAGGAGTAGGAGGGCTCTCGTATCTGCCAACGTCCCGTGCGTACTGAAGCCGCCTGGTCTCAGCCGTGCCGACGGCAAGAGGCCGGATGGCTTGACTTTGGTGCCCTGGCAGAAAGGCAAGTGCCTTTTATGGGACGCGACGTGCGTTAGCACTTTCGCCGCAAGCTACCTGTCGCACGTCGCGGACACCCGGAGCAGCCGCGGAGCTGGCTGCCGTTAGGAAGTGGGACACGTACTCGGCCCTGGTGGCCTATTATCTTTTTGTGCCTGTCGCCGTTGAGACCACGGGGGTTTGTGGTGCCGAGGCTAAGACCTTCGTTGCGGAGGTTGGCCGTCGACTGAGGGAGAGAAATTGTGACCCCCGTTCCGGGTCGTTTCTGATGCAGAGGCTAGCCATAGCAATTCAACGTGGCAACGCTGCCTAGCATTATGGGCTCCTTTGCGCCGGGATCGACAAGGGGCGGGTTATTTGACTGAGTTTGTATTTCATTGTTTTGACGAAGCATGTTGCTGATTTATGTCTGTATTTTTTTTTGTAACTTTATATTTGACGACGCTTGTACTGACCTCTATTTATGTAAGTTAAATTCTGCTCTAATCAAAATTTAAACAGACATTCAATTGAATAAACTGCATAAAACCTTTGAAATAAATAAAGCTTGTCAGCGCATTCCACAGAAACCTTTGCGCCATTGCATTACAAATCGGATCAAATGGCGAGAGTAGGTTCACCATCTTCTATGTCTAAATTCGTTTAAATTTTTAATACTGACAATATAGAAAGTCATTGAGTGATAAGCATTACACTTAAGGGTAGGTACCTCTTTGGTAAACATTGGAAATGTATATTTCATCATTAAAATTAATTGGTGGACAAGAAAAAGCTAGATTTTTTTACATTTACTTAAGTACTGTACATACATAAATACAGCAGTACAATATTGCAAGCGATTTATTTTTCATACAGGAAATTCAAAATTTTCCTTTAAAGTTTCCTATATGCGGCAGGACCGGAGGACTCAATAATTTCGTCAAAAATTATAGCTTAAAATTATGCTTTACCCCATTGCTTTTCACGTCCCCTTAAGATGCAACGGATTGAATATTTCGTTCTCTGGGTAGTAGGCTCGGTGGCGAAATTGGATAACGCAGTTCCTCGGTTTGGAAGAGTGCGGGTTCAAATCCCGCCCCGAGACAAAATGTTTCAATCGTTAATTTGATGCTTTACCATTTTTTTTATTATTTCAAATGGGCTTGCTCTTTACCTCAATCCAGTCGTTAGGACAATGATGAGGTCGAAGATGCAGCGAGCTAACCCAGAAGAAGCATATTCACTCATACTTTAAAGTGATTCGGGTTGTAAGCGCCCAGAAATACTGACGAAGGCAGGGCATTTCTCTTCTTGGCTGTGCGCATTAATAAAGAATCAGAAAGGCGCTTAGTGCGGATATGTGGGATATCAACCAAGAAGGGGTGGTAACCCGCGGTGCGTCTATTTTTAATAAATTAAAATGTGTATTTATTAAATAAACATATCCACTACACACACGATAAGTACAATATGTTAAAATTATTTTATTATTAGGTTACGTTTGGTTGTTCTTTTAGTAGTTTTTTTTAGTAGTATCTAGTTAGTTTTAGGATACTGTGTACATATCATAATTATTGTTATGAAATAAATAGAGTCATTTGATTTTATATCTTAAAACTTTCATGCTCATGCATTGCCTGTTAATTGAATAAAAATGTAAATATTCTGAGCACGCTTTATTTTTTTTAAAACATCTCTGACTTATCTCTAAACATTCCCTCGGGGAAAATAGCTAATAATAATAAAATCTTGAATTTATTTAAAATTATGGTCACCATAGTCGCTGAGTGAGCGAAACAGGCGTACGATCGAAGGGATAATCCTGTAAAAGCATCCATGACTAATGATCACATTTTATACCGCGAACGTTTTCCAATCGGCAGCTATCGGCATCGGCAATCGGCAACTGATCGGCGGCTGGATCGATAGTCAAATAGGTTACCGATGCTTGAATCGGCGGTCGGTTTAATCGTATTAAACTATACATTTTAGGTTAATCAGCAATCTAAATCGGTTTAAAATTCATTGAAATGGTTAGATCTATTATAATGTTATATTCTATTTAATTCTACCCAGGTAATTAACAGTATTATAACAAATCCTATTTGATGAAATTAGCAACATTTGCTACATTTACTACCTCTTACTCGCGACTTCATCTGTCTTAACTTTAAAAAAAAGCAACCACTAACATCCGAACATCCCATCATCACCATTGACCTCTTATAACAGAATAAGATACACAATCAGCGTCCCAAAAATGGCAGATTCAAAAGAGCTCATAAGTTATGTTCATACGCCAACTCTCCGACTATAATTCTCGAAAATAATCCACAACCTTTTTCATACTTTATAACAAGCAATTAAATTCACTGAAGCTTTGGTTCAAACTTATCCTACTGTACGTGTATGTAATAAAAAAAATCGGATTAGCTTTAATTAATTAAGGTTAAAATGAACTTTAGTTCCAATGGACACAGCTCAAATTTAATTAGCAAAACTTGGAAACCAGCTCTATCAACGTTTGACAAGTTCCAAGTTTGTCAAGATCCAAGAGTCATAGCCTCAGAAGTTTAAATAATTTGAACAGTGTGGGAAGGACATAAAGACCAATTTTAAACGTTTTAAAAGTACAATATACATTTTTAATAACGGCTCGTTAATGAGACGGGACGGAATATATATAAAATAGTCACGTTTATACCGTTAGAGAACATAATACGTCAACAGAGAGAGAGTCACGTCAAGCTTACAGATTATTTACAAAAAAACGACAGCTAGGCATAGTCTAGACACAGTATCTGGTACTACTTAATCTAGGTAAGATAAATCCCAGGGTACCTATTCGTAATTTAGTTAAGTAGTGTAAAGTTTCGTAACGTTGGGATAATTACAACTATGGAGCAAATGCATTTATAATAATCCCTTGTCTTGTAGATGATTAGACACGCGTCTAGTAAGAGTCATCATCATCATATCAGCCGACAGACGTCCACTGCTGGACATAAGCCTCCCCCAAAATGGGGTGATTTGCCATAATCGCCACGCTTGGCAGGCGGGTTGGCGATCGCAGTTGGATTGAATGTGTGTACTCAGAGGATGCTGCTGCCCATCCTCCGGTAGATCCCTTAGTCGCCTTTTACGACACCCACGGGTGGAAATGGAATGGAACTATTCTTAGCGAACACCACACGGCTAGTAAGAGTATTAATTAGTAGACCAAGAAATTTTAGTAAAGGTGAAAAGCAGATCGCAATATTAACCCCATAGAGAAAATTGTTTTCTTTGATATTTTCTTTATCCCCAAAAATAACCGTCAGCATATACATCTGTAAAAGAAGTGTCTGTATATGTATATTGAAGATAATTCCAAAAAAAGATTACGATGTCCGTGATAGCAGTAGTGGTCTAGTGGCGAGTAACCTTGCCTGGCGTGCAGGAGGCGATGATTCGATCCCCGTCCAGGCCGACTCGTACCAATAAGTTTTTGGCTTTTGGCTTTTTGGTGAAGGAAAACATCGTGAGGAAACCTGCATGCTTCAATTTCGAGGCATGTATTGTACCTACTATCCATTACAAGTGGCGACGGGCTCACTCTCCGTCACACTGGACGGAGTTTCGGTACTACTAGTGAAACGTGGATGTTCTGAAGTTTCAGAATATCTCTGGCTACCCCCTCGGGGAATATAGTCGTGAGCATAACTGTTTATTTAAGAATAATGCTTATAAATGTCTTTAATAAGGGAATAAAATAGTAAAAGCACAAATATATAAGCATAATTATGCTTATGCTTATGTCCGTGACTCCAAATCACTGTTTTTGTAATTTTTGTCTTTCTACCTGTTTGATTGTTCGAGCATCACGCAAAAACTAATCGACCTATTTTGACTAATAAGTATTTAAAAGTTTAAAGTTAGATTTAACAAAAAATTGAATTTCTTTTTATCTCGCTACAATTACAAGAGACGCGGACGATGTCGCAGGTAAAACGATTTAAAATAATGTTTTTCTATTATTATACGGTACTAATAGATTCGCCTTTTACGACACCCACGGGAGGAAATGGGATGGTGCTATTCTTAGCCGACACCACACGGCCCGAAGGGATCTACTGAAGGATGGGCAGCAGCATCCTCTGAGTACACACATTGATTCGATCCAACTGCGATCGCCAACCTGCCTGCCAAGCGTGGCGATCATGGCAAATCCCCCCATTTCGGGGGAGGCTTATGTCCAGCAGTGGACGTTTAATGGCTGATATGATGATGATGATGATGACTAATAGATTAAGAGATAAGTGTACTTTTTGCAACCATCAGCTGCAAGGCTGATTCAGTGTTTATGGGGTGTAGACCTTTGAACCGCTGTATCTCCTAAACCGACAGGCAGTTCATGTCAGTTTTTTTTAATGATTACATAGCTACAGTGCACACTACAATAATATCATACGATGAGCCTTGCAGCAGATCGTTAATTTTTTACTGACCTTTAAACGTCTGTAACTCCTAAACTAAAGTTATGCAGGCAGACCTAGTCCATCCCCGTCACAGAGATGCTCTACGCCCCATAAATACTGAATCAGCCTTGCTGCTGATGGTTGCAAAAAGTACACTTATCTCTGATAATATAAGTAAAAAAGTATTTTTCTTATAAGTACAACTTACCAAAAACGCGTAAATTTGTTTTCCCTCGACGCTTTACCGCGATCTTAACTAAGGATTACTAAAGTATAATACTATGCGACATTTTTATCCTTTCACTGGATTTTTTTTAACAAAAGTCGAGCAAAACGGATCAACCGGGATAGAAGGGCAAGCACAGTAAATCTTACTTAGAAAAGAGTAACATAAGCATTGTTTTAAGTACGTATTATGTATTTACGAGGAACGGTTGTGTTTAGTGTTTCGTAACAGAAATGGAAAAACGAAACACTTATTACCCTTTGCGATCCTGGCATTTTGCGTTCTTGGGATTTCTGACATTTTATGTTCGTGACATTTTGCGTTCCTTATATTCTGCGTTTCTGGCTATTTTCGTGTCTAATACTTTGTGTATTTGGTATTTTGCGTACCAGTCACTACTCGGTATCTAGCATTTTGCGTATTTGTCACTGAAAAGATTAGTAAGAATAGCATTGTTTAAAATTAGAAGTCGTGTCTTCTACGTACTACCCCATTTCTACCCGTGGGTGTTGTGCAAGTAAGATACTTCTTATGCAGTATTTTGTGGGCAAAAGGCTTAAGAGGAATCAAGTTCAAATGTGATATACTAACCTAAGGTGGTTGCAGAGGGGTGAATTTTTTACAAAACTTTGACGCACAATAGGCGTAGACGGTATTAATATAAGTAACTTTGTATACCACGTCACAAATAACATTTGAAAATTTTTTATACATAATTTTAAAAGCTTTATATCTTCGTAATTATATTATAAATTACAAATATTATTTGTGACGTGGCAACTAGATTTTCTAAACTCTTTTTCCATATATAAAATATATTTTATAAATTCCGTCTACGCGTATTGCGCGTTAAACTTTTGTATGGACTGAAACCACCTTAAGTGCGAGTTGAAACAGAAAAGCAAAAAGTTTACCTGTTGTTAGAGTACTTTCAAACCACCCCAATATACCCCTGATTTAACAAATAACAATCTAACTGTCTTAAAGGGACCATGGTCGTGAGATTATGTATGATTGTATTTCATCATCATCAGCTTTTATCCATTAACTGCAGGGTATTACAAGATTCCTCCCCATTATGCCATTCTTTTCTTTCTCGTACCATGATTGTATGTAGCTATATAAAATTTTTCTGAAATAGAAATTTTCTTTCATGATAACCATCATCAGCCTATATTGGTACGCCCTTACCCTCTCAGGATGTATATAGGTGTTCCGCATACCTAAAGCGCTTACGACTACGCATGCCTAATGCGGATTGGTAGACTTCACAACATAACATTACAACATAAGTACTGTCTAAAGACAGCGCCGTCACTTAGATTATGTAGTTCGGGTGGCGTAATGCAGATGTCGCCTCTTTAGTACGGGTGCATATCGGCAGACGTCGCCACCGCCTTGTCACCTTTGTTTACCATCGACTGACCTCTCTAAGTGGACAAAACCTGGAAAGGATTCGGCCATTCCAATATACGATCGAACCGAGAACACACGTTGTCTTATTTAACTCCACCCGAGGGTCCACCAGCTCCACGAGCCAACAAGTACCTTAACATTATTTAAGAACAAAAATGTTTTACTCAAAATGAGACCAACCGAGTTTTATATTTTTGTCCCAAGAGAGAACATGAAAAAGTGTCCTAAAAACCTCGACTGAAAGGGGTCACCTCGTAAACAAAAAAGTTTTACCAAAACATTCGGAACCGGTGTGACCACAGCACAAATGTATCTAATACATCAATGTGGGACAAACCGCGGATGTGTCAGCGTATTGCCCAATAAATCTTATTTTAGTGCCCCCCCCCCCCCCCTTTAACGGTTAGAGCTTCGCGGTCATTTGTTTTCAATACTGTTTTATGTTTTGATATCTTTAGATTAAGTTATGAAGACCGAAAATCATAAGAAGGGAAGAGAAATACCATAGTCGCCTTGTAATAATACGCGCTTGCTCTTGTGGAAAAAATTGTGATTTATTCGTAACTAACAACCATAATGGCTTGAGTTATCACTTAATTATAAGTGTTAGCCTATGCAATAGAAAATGTACCAAAGAATTGATAAATTTGAATTTCAGATGGGAAATATATGATTTGGGTTCGTGTTGTACTGTACCGGAGACCCAGAATCCTATAATTAATTTGTTTGCCTGTAAGTATGTATCTGTAAGTTATCTCAAATTTTTCAGAAAGTGATGCAACAGACCTTCATGGTTGTAGAATGTTATCTAAACTATTATAAAACTGTAGAAGAAAGTTTGTCTGTACATTGAAAATATTAACAAAAAAAAAGTTACGATATGGTATTTAGGTGTCCCTGATTCCGTTTCACCAATTTTTGGATTTTTTGTCTGTATGTTTGTTTGTGTGTTTGTTTGTTTGTTTGAACGAGTATCACGCAAAAACTACTGAACTGATTTTGATGAAACTTTTTTTTGTTTGATAGCTAATGATCTGACTTAAAATCTGGTATATAATTTGTACGGAAGAAGTCGCGGGTTAACGCTCGTTTGTAATTAAAGCTGAAGTTTCTTCCCTGAAGTCGGTTAACTAAATAGGAAACCCCTGCGTAATGGGTAAAACTTAAAGGACTAATAACATTGTTTATTGAAGAAGCAGGTGTCGAGAAAGCCGGAGCATTGTAAATTCTATTCTAATACGAATAAGAGCAAAAGATATCATGAATTACTTACCGTTATAGAGTTCAAAGTTCAATGGCACTTGAATCGTTCCGAAACACAAATAAGTAGGCATTTGAATGGGTGTAGTAGATTTATTTCAGGCCTATATTGCGAAATGGTAATTTTGTAGAAATGAACAAGAAAATGAAAGCTAAAAAAATTCTATTGAAATTTGGTTAGTAAAGGTTTATTCTAAATATTGTAGGTTAGTAAAGGAGCGAATTAATAATAATTATCTCTGACTCCCATCGGTGAACATAGTCGTGAGCATAATATTATGTTTATGCTTAAGGTGGTTTCAATCCATACCAAAGTTTGACGCACAATACGCGTAGACGGAATTAATAAAAGTAATATTTTATATGTGGAATAATAGTTTAGAAAATCTAGATGCCGCGTAATGAATAACATTTGCAATTTATAATATAATTACGAAGATATAAAGCTTTTAAAATTTTGTATGAAAAACTTCAAATCTTTATATCTTCGTAATTATTTTATAAATTGCAAATGTTATTCGTTAGGCGGCATCTAGATATTCCAAACTATTTTTCCATATATACAAAGTTATATATATTACTACCGTCTACGCGCATTATGCGTCAACGTTTTGTATAAAATTGACCCCTCTGCAACCGCCTAAAGCAGCGATTATATTGCCCAACATTTAGAGCCGATTTCTGCATACATTGCTTGCTTTGATTGCTACACTTTAAAATAGAGAGAGCAAATCCGGCAATGTATGCCAAAATCGGGCCCGACCTACTGCAAGTTTAATCACTGCTTTATAAATAAAATAAGTCAGATGACCGTAGGAGCGATATTTTTCAAAATCGCACGTTCAAATCAGCAGAAGAAAATGTCAAAATAGCTATCTTGATCATTCGATTTTGAAAGTGTGAGATTCAAAAATAGGCATCCGTTTTCATTGAAAGAAAAACGAATTAATGTAGTTAGGTACCTATTTATTTTATATTCATAGCATAGCTTATGCTCACGACTATATTCCCCGAGGGGGTAATCAGAGATATTCTGAAATCTCAGAACATCCACGTGTCACAAGTAGTACAGAAACTCTGTCCAGTATGACGGGGAGTGAGCCCGTGAGCGTATTTTATATTCCTTATTAATCTATGTAAATGCATTTTTTTTTATTTGTTGAAAACGGAAACCCAATAAGCATTTATTATCCCCAAACATGTTCAAAATACACGTACCTACTTCACCGACGATTCCTAAACTCTGTCCAGTGTAACAAGTAATTGGTGACTTATTCGTCGCCACTTTTTTAACGGACATTGGACACAAAACACTCCTCGAAATTGAAGCATGTAGGTTTCTTCACGATGTTTTCCTTCAGCGAATAAGCCAGCGGTTATACATATTATACACATCAGTATGACAAGTCTCGTCGCCCATTTTTATAATGGACTCAAAAAACTCCTCCAAATTAAAGTACAGAGTGTAAGTGAAGCGCTTCCGAAAACTCTAAGGGGTGAAAGTACCCATCAATATGAACAACTTTTACTACGGAACGAAGTATGAGAAGTCAAAAAAATCAGCTATCTCATACTAAAATTAAATACCTGGCAAAATGCATGGAACAGTTTTTTTTTTGAGGTTTCATTGTTAGTCCCATGGTAAAAGTTGTTCCCTTACACCCTGTATTGTTAAGAATCTTAAATACAGGCTCTTTTCGAATAACCCAGCTATTTAAAATTCTTATCAGACCCAGACACTTTCATCTTTGAGATGCACCAATCGGGTTTTATCTGTGAAAGCACTATGAAAATGCACTCGCAGACAAACTCCGTTTGGTGTAGACTATTGTAGTAAGGATATAGAATATTAGTTGAGTTATGGAGGTATACAGGGTGCGCTGGGGAAAATTGGGTTATCGCGGAGAGGACGCCTGCCAGCTAGCCGTAACCAAAGTCTGTTTAAAAAAAAAAAATGTATTTCTTATGACTTTCGATGCTTAAAACAACCAGATCAAGTCGGCTTTTAAATGGATAAAAGTTTTAGTGGTATTTCTTTTCGAGTAGCTCCATGGTTCGGAAGGCTCTTTAATGCGGATAGCACTTTAATACGTAAATGCACATGAGTTAAACTACGAAATAGGCCAATTGAAGTAGCTGTATAATTGATTTTCATAAGACTTTAAGACTTTATTCAAGTTGGTAGCTAAAAAAAGACTATTGTAGACGCCTCTTTACAGCCAAATACTTTATAAGTTTCGAAAATTCCATAGTCCCGATAATTGTCGGGAAACTCTTATAATACCGTAATTCAACTTTAAGCTATACGTATTTACGCGCTTATAACGCTCGCTTGTGAGCTGCTTGGGCAGTCATAGTACGTTGACCGTTAAACCGCACTTAATTCACGTTGGAGTATGTTCCACTCTTTTCCATATTTATTCATTGGCATTCTAAACGCAATCTAGCTTTAAGTTTTGAGAACATCCAGGTTTTTCTACCATCCGGATGCATCTTGGTCGCTTGTTTAAAGTTACAAGGATGCTTAAAAAAAATCAAACGGGTACTCTTTGCAAATTATTGTTGTAACATCGCCGTCTACGTCTGGTATAAAGCCTGAAACAGGGAAATGCGTTTCACCTTAGACTTAGACTATTCGAGACAATTATAGTAATCTTAAATCACAAATATTCTAAAAGTTAAACTGACTAAAACTTTGTAGTTTTTAGTGCTAGAAACGCTTAAATGAACTTAAAAAAAACAGTTTGTGAATTATATGAAGTAGCCCAGTCATTTTACGAAGTTTTCTTAAGCGGGGTAGGGAGTAATTAGTGACTATTTTAGTGACAAAAAGACTATCTTGGAACATATTAAAAAAAAAATCGCTACGCAACATAGAAATCTAAATTGTGTGTCCCAAAAAATGTTAAATTAATAATATCAATACCAATGCACTCATTTGGCTTAGATTTAACAATATAAATAAATTTGACCAATAAAATAGGCATTGAAATTTTAAAAAGGAGGTATTTATTAGAAAATACTAATGTATTTTTTAAAATCTTCTAAGTAGAGAAAAAATATTAACACCATGTTTGAAGAATGTATAATGGAAAAGCCTTAAATATGTCCAAAAAAAAATTTACCATCAGGTTTTTTTAGAACGAGATAATAGCTAAATTTTAAAATTGGAACTATTGCTGACGCGATTTTTTTTAAATGTTGGTACATTTCTAGGCTCAAATTATACCGAAAAAAAATATCAATTATTAACTAGTCCCGGCTCAAACCGTAAAATGATTGGGCGAAAGATTTACCTTAAAAATATTACAATATTCACAAAATAACCTCACCTCTATTATAATCTACTTTGTTTGGAAACCCATCGAGGCAAAACTATCCTAGATTTTTTTTCATATTCAGTTTAAGGCTCAAAGCATTCACAACGTATCGTGATCAGCGTTCATATTTGACCCAATTCTTTTCCAGATGACCAAGTTCTTTCGTAATATTTTCCTCATATCTTCAATATACACGCACATTACGTTAAAGTATGTACACACATCCATCACTGAGAGGCCATTGGGACGGGACGTTAGGCGACCTGGGTTGCCAGCTCTAAATCGGATAAGAATAAGGAGAAAAAATCTGGAGACAAAAAAAAACTCTTTCTATGAATATTTAAGTACATAATCAATACCTATTGATATTTATTTTTACCTATTACAGTTTAAATTAAATATGAGCTTTTTGAACTTGTACAATTGGAGTTCCATGCTAAATATCGAAATTATCTTGGTATAGAATATATATCTTCATCGATAATAATGAACAAAAAAAGCTTTTTCATATAATTATGATTACTTTCATTTCACCTACCTACTAAACCATTTCAAGGGTATATTCAGACAATACAACTTCCTCTAAAGAACATGGGTTGAAAAAGGAAAGAAATTGTTGTACTTACCATATAAAATCGATCGGCTGATCCGCACTATATTATGGGAGGTTATTCGATTTTATATGAAATTTCTCATTTTTCGACTCATGTTCATGGTCTGAATACACCCTAGAAATTTTGTTAGTAATAAAAAAATTGTGGTGTATTATAATATTTCATTATAAGGGTAAGTAATTAAAAACTAGTGGTGTACAATGTTATTTGTGTTTTTTTTTTAGATGTGAAACTGTCTTTATTTATTTATACACATATTAAAGCACTACATCAATAACCATTAACCTAAAATAAAAAATAAAAAAAATAAAAAAAAAAATGTTTGGAATGATAATAAGTTGACAGTTATCGCCATTAATATTGTAACTACTAAGGTAGATAGGTAGGTAGGTAGGTAGGTAATATCGGGAACTCAAATAATACCAAAACGCGGTAAGAACCCGTTAAAATGTTTATTTCTAGATTACTAAGGTAGATTTCATCAAAATCCATGAACTCTGGCAACATTAGCTGCGACCAAATAAATCTCTTGTTAGCACCCGTTAACGGTCAACGCTTAGCATTTGTTACTGTTTCGGCAAAACGTGCGGAATTCCGGCAACTTTGTTTATGGTATCGATTTGTTTTCGTTGGCCTGAATCTTTTAGAAGGCAGAATATTTCAAATTTAAGTCAATTCCATACATCCTTTTCTAAATGCCTTAAAAAAGGTCATGCATCTGTGCTTTCAGTAAGGATATTTAAAACTAAAGTTAAGACTGTCTCCTTTACCTATGACCTTATCGACATTTTTTATTAGACATCGTCCTGTTTTATTAATTCCTACTAAAGATAAGAAATAAAACTGGTCAAGTGCGAGTCGGACTCACGCACGTAGGGTTCCGTACCACCATACAATATTAACAAAAAAACAAATTGTTTTCTACGGGACCCTTAGCGCGAGACCAACACACACATGGCCGGTTGTTATTGTTTTTTTGTTTTACCTTAGAGTGCACTATCTACACACCCAGTTTCAAGCTTGTATGTATTGCCGTTTTTACGATCAAGCAAAAACAAAAAACCTTGGAATAAACACGTTTCTTGAACGAGGCCCCCTTAAATTTTTACTTTTTTTATTTTATTATTTGTAAGCAAATACAATATAATAACACATACATTGTAAAAAATTATATTCTCTACCTCTTACGGTTTAATAGATACAGCCATTTAAAGCTAGGACGGACGGACGGACGTACGGACAGTGTTGGCTTATGAATAGGGCTCCGTTAGCACCTTTGGGTACGGAGCCTTAAAAATCATAAATCTTAAACTTCTAATAAAATAACCTAGTAATATTTAAAGGGGTTCAAGAATCTTGCCTGGACATTATTAAAATGATTACAACGATGTAGAATACGCGTTCCATACACAAACATCTATGATTCTGGTACAAACATTTGTCAGTGGTAGAATATTAAGTATAATTATCAATAAATTAACATATATTCGAGTTGGCAATGGCTCAAAAAGACAAGTATCCGAAGCCGTAACAAATATTACTAACGACAACAACCAACTGTTCTTGACAATCATGTTTGACTAATTATTGGTATGTAAGTTATGTCAATATTATGAGTCGCGCTGCAAGTCTGGGGGAGGTCAGACGCGTTCGTATTGGCATCTGTTAGGCTTGCACGTGGCTCCGCCATTTTGTAAACTCTTTTGTGTTTTAACTATAAAACGTTAACTTGAGATTATAATAAACTACTTGACATTGGCAGAAATGCTACTAATACTTTTCCTACGTGTACTCTCCATATAACGGGACATTGGCACAATTGTGATAACGCATGGGACGCCATTAAATAAAAATAAAATATTATGTGTTTGAATTATAATGAATGTTCATAATGATTTAGATACTATTTATTAAGTATATTCGATTGTTTCTCATACGTTTTGTCGTTGGATGTGGTTAGTTTTGCCGCCATTGACAGTTTGATTATAAAAGACGTGTCTGGTCATTAGAGAGGATGATTCCTTTACTACTTGTCCGGCTAGGACGTCACGCTGCCCAAATTTAAGTGTAACTGTAATAACTGTTCATATAAAATTGTGTTTTAAGTGTCGAATCGAAAGTAAATTAAAGATAATAAGTAGACCGATTCTCATGTTTCATTATAAATAATCACCGTTTCCACCTATTCTACTCTAACACATTCATATTTATCATACAAATATTTGCATCTTAAGGGATTCGAACCCATTGAGACAAAGGCGTGAATTTATTGTTTGTATGAATGAAGATAATACCACGAGTGCAATAAACTGTTTTAAACAAGTTGAATATTCAGTCATATTAATATTAGAGGTCAAACTGGTTACAAAAAATATATAAATCAGTGTTAAAAGTAAAAGTTAAGCATAAAACTACGGCGAAGGACCGAGACGAATTGAACAATAAAGAAGTTTGTCAACCGAACCGAAATGAGTTAAAGAAAAGCTATTTAATAGTGTAACAGTCGATGTCCACTTATTTCACAACTCTTTTGCCTACATAACTCACGTCTACATTTTTATATTAGATTTTGCATACAACTTCGTCCAAACCGGCTCCAGTCATCGTATCGACACAAAATAAAATAAAATTTTATTTTCATTGCGTGATTAAGTCTAATTAAAAACTTTTATATACAATAAGTTTTATCAAAATCGGTCCAGTAGTGAATGCATTATGTTCAATCAAACAAACAAACGTGCAGACAAAAAATTCTAAAATCGGTGATTTGTAGTCAAGAAACCTAAACACCATATATTTTTTTGAAATACATATTTCAACCTCCTTAAAAATTTCAATTTAGTAATTTATTTATTGATTGGAATTAATTAAAACTGAAAATCGGTCAGCACAAGCGTCTTCAAAAACAAAGATACAAAAACAGACATAAATCAGCAACATGCTTCGTCAAAACAATGAAATACAAGCTCAGTCAAATAACCCGCCCCTGGTCGATCCCGGCGCAAAAGAGCCCATTATGCTAGCAGCGTTGCCACGTTGAATTTCTATGGCCAGCCTTTGCACCAGAAACAATCCGGAACGGGGGTCACAATTTCGCTCCCTCAGTCAACGGCCAACCTCAGCAACGAAGGTCTTAGCCTCGGCAGCCCAAACCCCCGTGGTCTCAACGGCGACAGGAACAAAAAGATAATCGGCCACCAGGGCCGAGTACGTGTCCCCTCCGTGTACCTTAAAGCTGCAGATACTTTTGTTACAGCTTTATAATATCTAGTGTAGGCTAAACTGGCGTTCTAACACAATTTTTGGGGAACTAGGTTAAAATCACGAAATTGGAGGTTACATTTGATAAAATGTCGACTGGCAGACATAATCTTGTCAGGTTTAATCTTTTGTATAAATAAGGCGCGCGGTTCTATTGTTATAATTTGGGCTAAAATTTCTTATTGCAAAAATGAACATTTTAGAATATCGGCTTACAAAGACATCAATAATTTTATTGCATTTAATGTAGAAATAAACACCATATGAAAGTTGTCGAATGAACATTTCTTAATGCTGTTGTACACAAACTAACAACCATAATCAAATTTGGGATCATCATCATCATTTTCACCCTGTATCTACCCACTGCAGGGCATAAGCCTCCTCCCTATTTTGCCATTGTTCTCGGTCCTGTGCCAGTTGCATCCAGGTCTTGCCGTTACTTTTCCAGAAGTCGTCAACCCACCTGGCTGCCGGACAACCCACTATTCTTTTGCCTAATTTGGGATAATAAAAAAAATAGTTTTACAAAAATTAAATCCCTGTGTTAAATATCGTGTGACTTTCATGTTTGATCATTATTGTATCTTAACGAATTTAGCATTAATTTTTAGGACAGCGTTTTGTAAGTACGGTCTTATAAATATAATTATGTAATATTTATTATTTTTATAATATGTTTTATTAAGACAGCAAAAGAAATTCTATTCTTTTCTAATTGAGACAAAATGTGTAAAATAAGTTGACATGAGCTGAAGCACTATTTATAAGCATTTTATTTAAAGTACATAGAAAGTCAATGACACTGACTTAGGCAGTTTTTATCTATTGCTGCTTTGAAAGACGTCTACATTTTATTTAGTGCTGGAGACCATTAACATTGTATGACACGACATTAAGCATTAAAACAAAAACAACCATCTATTTCCAAAAAACACGTACTAATTTACAAAAAATATACAATTTGTGCTAGAGTTTTTTGCTTGTATAATAATGAAATTCGGAAAGAATGATGAGTAAATTATATTATACTAGCGTTAATCCGCGTCTTCGTCCGCACAAATTATATACCAGATTTTAAGTCAGATTATAAGCTATCAAACAAAAAAAGTTACATTAAAATCGGTTCAGTAGTTTTTGCGTGATGCTCGATCAAACAAACAAACTTCTTTTTTTAAATTACTAATTTTATAATAGTATAGACTAGCATTAACCCGCAACTTCGTCGGCACAAATTGTATAACAGATTTTAAGTCAGATCATAAACTATAAAAAAAAAGAAGTTGCATCAAAATCAGTTCAGTAGTTTTCGCGTGATGCTCGTTCAAAAAAACATTTTTTTTTTAATTTATAGGTTTATAATAGTGAGATTAGATAGATAGATTTTGAATGTCTTTGACTGGAAAGAGAAAAAAGTCGTAATTATACATTTGACCGGGTTTGCCCGTTTTGTACTCTTGTAGGGTGGCGCAATTAGTGGGGTGCGTAATGAGTATTTATACAAAATTTTTTGTATTCGTGTCGTGATTGGTAGGTATGTTTTATTTATAAAATGTAACTATTGTTAATTAAAGGTCATTAAACCTACTTTCAATAGATACCATAATTAACTAGGTTCAATGTATGCGCTGATGGCTGGACATGATTGAAACCTTTTTTCGGGGAGGTGCGATTTTTGTGACGCCGAGTGTATTTATCTAATGAATGTTAATGATACTTGTCTCTTCAAGAGAAGAGTAATTTGACATTTTCTGTTTATGAGAGCGTCGTCGGTGGCGAGTTGTGAAACTGAATCTTGAGGTCAGAGTTCGAATCCGCACGGACGCCATGAACCAATAAGTTTTTTTAACTTATGAACACGTAATACTGACTGCTCTTAAAAGGTGAAAGAAAACATCGTTAAGAATCCTGCATACGCTGAAGAAAAAATGCCGATGCGTATGTGAAGTTTACCAATCCGCATTGGGCACGCGTGGTGGACTTAAGCCCATATACACCATTTCTAAGGGTAGGCCAGTCCTGCAGTGGAGTCTATATTACTGTCTGCAGCTTTGACTATTTACTATAAGGACTAGCCTTGCGGTAGCATTTCCCCTCTGCCACGGTATTAGATTAATTAATCATGTGCATTTACATTCAATTTTATACCTTATCACTAAACGAGACAGCCTGTAATTGCGAAACAATTATTTCGAACTTAGAACGTTTGGGGTTCACACGAGATTTCTTTTCATGATTTTTAACGTTCAAAATTAGAATCTAAAGTTATGGGGAATAAAATCCAAAGTTGCGGATTTCGTATTACCTCGCCCCCCGCAAAAATTGGCAGAAATTTTTGTTCATAGAATTTTACGCGTAACTAGTCCCTATATAAATAGTCAAAGGTCTGCAGTAATACAGACTGATAGTGATGATTTTGATACTACATTAAATACAAAGAAATCCGCTATTCGAACGTTTACGTATGAAAATAATTTTTTTTTTTAGCGAAGTTCCCTTTAATTGTTAGGTAAAATAATGCAATTGTCTACCTTACCTCCATTCATTTTGTAATGTGGCTTTGGTACACAGTTTTCAGCACATCTGCTTCATCACAGTTCTCTATTACACTCATTAGGGATAATGACCGCGAGAAGTGTGTAAAATAATAAATACGAGCGTTAACCCGCGACTTCGTCCGCACAAATTATATACCAGATATTAAGTCAGATCATAAGCTATCAAACAAAAAAAGTTTCATCAAAATCAGTTTAGCAGTTTTTGCGTGATACTCGTTCAAACAAACAAACACTCAAACAAACACACAAACGAGCAGACAGACAAAAAATCCAAAAATTGGTGAAATGGAATCAGGGACACGTAAAAACCATATCGTAACTTTTTTTTGTTAATATCTTCAATGTACAGACAAATTTCCTGTTACAGTTTTATAATAGTACGAGCGTTAACCCGCGTCTTTGTCCGCACAAATTATATACCAGATTTTAAGTCAGATCATAAGCTATCAAACAAAAAAAATTTCATCAAAATCGGTTCAGTAGTTTTTGTGTGATACCCGTTCAAACAAACAAACAAACAAACAAACACCCAAACAAACACACAAACAAACAGACAGACAAAAAATCCAAAAATTGGTGAAATGGAATCAGGGACACCTAAAAACCATATCGTAACTTTTTTTTTGTTAATATCTTCAATGTACAGACAAACTTCCTGTTACAGTTTTATAATAGTATATAAATGGATCCGAATGCAGATACACTATGGCTTGCTAGAAAGTGTAATGTATGTATCTACTTCGCTGAATGTAGCGAAACAAAATTTTGAGTTGTGTCGTTTTTCTATTTACACTCAGTTGCAGAAACGCTCATAAGAGTTAACCCTCTATTTAATCTCTTGCTAGCTTTTACTACTTCCACAAGACAAAAAGTGACAGCAAGAGATTTAATAGAGGATTAACTTTAATGAATGTTTCTGCAACTGACAGTTAGTCAGCTAATTATTTTCCAATCTTAACTATTATGAAACTTTAATAGAAACGTGTCTGTCTGTACATGGAAGATATTAATACAAAAAAAAGTTACGATATGGTTTTTAGGTGTCCCTGATTCCAAATCACCAATTTTTGGATTTTTTGTCTGTTCGTTTTTTTGTTCGAAAATCACGCACACACTATGAACCGATTCAGATGAAACTTTTTTGTTTGATAGTTTATAATCCGACTTAAAATCCGGTGTATAATTTGTGCGGAGGAAGTCGCGGGTAAACTCTAGTGGTTAATAAAGCCACATCTGCGTTATGCCATTGGTCCCAGTCATCGATATGTCCTGACAAGGTGAATGACAAAAGGGTTCCCAGTAATGACGTCACAGTGCCCTTTTACACTCGGCCACCAGGATCAATGCCTTAGTAACTTGCTAATTTAGACCACGTAAGGTCACAAGGACATTGGCAACGCGTTCTTAGCTCTCTGTTAAAATACGTGCCCTCTATAAATAGCCCAGTCATTTTACGGAGATTTGTTAGGAGGGGCGTGGAGTAATTATGAATTGGACTTTAAAACTTTAACCGGCACCATTTAGTGACAAAAAGACTATCTAAAAACATAATTAAAAAAAAATGCGCTGCGCAACATTGAAATCAAAATTGTATGTCCCAGAAGGCTTTTAAATTAATAATATTAATACCAATGCACTCATTTTGTTTAGATTCAACAATATACATTATTTTTGAGCAATAAAATAGGCATTGAAATTGAAAAAATTAGATATTTAATAGAAAATACTGATGTATTTTTCAAAGTAGAAAAAAATATTATCACCATGTTTAATGTACGTATAATGGCTTTTATGACTTGTTCTTATCGTGTTGGCAGGAAGCCGTGGTGTCAGAGTTTTTTTCAGACCGCCTTACGGCCTCTGACGTGTTTTTTATGTAACGAGTACTACAACCAGAGATAGTGCACGGAGTCGTCTTTCTTTTCTGACAATCAGGTGATTCAGCCTGCAATATCCTAAACAACTGGAGAAAAACGCACAAAGTGACATAAGGTGTACCCCGTGGGAATCGAACCCACGACCTCAGTGTCGAAAGCCCATAATGCTCTTAACCATTAGACCACGAAGGTAGTCTTATATGACTGAAAGGTATGTTATAAAACCCTCATCATCATCAGCCTCTCTAGTCCTCGCTACTGGGGAATTGACCTATCCTCCTAAAGGACCTCCACAGGGTGTTAGAGACATCCAAGCACATACTGAAACGATAAATAAGTTCAAACCATCAAACTTAATAATTTTCACTATAGACGCAACCTTAGTAATTGCGGAAAAAATCAGCTGTCTCATCCATTTTAGATTCCGTATGGAGTGTTGCCGCTTTCAGAGACTTTTTCACTAGATCTAGTGATTTTTTGATGTCTTAGGTGGCATATTTTAAAGTGATTTTTGAGCGTAGGCGTTGATGGAATGATACCGTATCACGATACGGCCACGACGGTGCAGTTGCGACGTCGTTGCGGCATAGTTGCGAAATCGCCTAAGCTCAAAAACCGTTTGTGTGATAATGGTTCATGCCATTTTGTATGCAGATTATGTGTCATGTTAAAACTATCGATAATCTTTTGATATACAATTTACAAATCATCATCGTAACATTCGTAACGTCATGACCTCATCACGTATCAGCATAGCATATGCCCACGACTATATTCCCCGAGGGGGTCGTCAGAGATATTCTGAAACCTCAGAACATCCACGTTTCACTAGTACCGAAATTCTGTCCAGTGTGACGGGGAGTGAGCCCGTCGCCTCATCACGTATCATGTATAGAAATTGTGTTTTGTTTTAATAAATACCTAAAATTGCAATTATTGTCTTTCATTTAGCGTTTCATACATTTTCATTTTAGGCATTTTTTAAAGAGTACTCTAGTATTCCTTGTAACCATAGTTGACAATACTGAATCCTGAATTCCAGATCGCTATTCCGTCTGTGTGTGGCGGTGGGTACTGCAGTTTTGTCTGGAACAGTAGATTTTCTTTCCGGCTCTGAATGCTGGCTCCACAGTAAAAGTTGTTCAGTTTGATAGTCTGAATTCATTGTTTCAGTATTTGCCTGGCTGTCCCCTGTATAAGTGTTAGTCCACCAGCATATCTAGCATGCCACCCACGACAAAGCGTTTAAACGAGAAAATCGTCGAGCGCGCTCTTTTTGGCATACGTAAAATAATAAAGATGGAGGAACATCTCGATTTTTTTCGTTATCTCGGGGGTGGCATGCGAGGCCTACAGGCGTAGGTATGCGTAAATCATGGGTGAGTTTGGGGCGAACACAAAGGACCAGCTCTGGTCTCAGTGTGACAACGACCCTTGCTTGCAATAGCTCAACCACAAATAATCAATCAATAAATCAGTCGTCTTAGTAGCGATTGTCTTTTAGACGCAATTGTCCCCTAGTTGTAGGTACCCGTCCATTAGAAGCGATCGTCCCCTAAATTCGATTGTCCCTTAAATGCAGACCCCAAATTTCGTTTGTCTGGGTTCACATTTTTACTTATAGAGACACTTTTTAAGGCCTCAATCTAATCTAGTCAAGTGACTTACTTAAGGTGGTTTCAGTCCATACAAAAGTTTGACGCACAATACGCGTAGACGGAATTAATAAAAGTAATATTTAATATATGGAAAAACAGCTTAGAAAATCTAATTACGAAGATATAAAGCTTTTAAAATTCTGTATGAATAATTTCAAAGCTTTACGTATTTATTTTATGAATAGCAAATGTTATTTGTGACGCGGCATCTAGATTTTCTAAACAATTTTTCCATATATACAAAGTTACTTATATTAATACCGTCTACGCGTATTGTGCGTCAAAGTTTTGTTTAAAATTGACCCCTCTGCAACCACCTTAAACGTCTCTTTTGAAAAGGAATTGCACTAAAATCTGCTACACTCGGACTTCTAGCCGAGCTCCGATCTATGACGAAAACGTGTTTAGGTTTTAAGCTCAGAATCTACGGTTAACTTAGTCTATACTATTATAAAATTGTAACTGGAAGTTTGTCTGTACATTGAAGATATTAACAAAAAAAAAGTTATGATATGGTTTTTAGGTTTCCCTGATTCCATTTCACCAATTTTTGGATTTTTTGTCTGTCTGTTTGTTTGTGTGTTTGTTTGTTTGAACGAGTATCACGCAAAAACTACTGAACCGATTTTGATGAAACTTTTTTTGTTTGATAGCTTATGATCTGACTTAAAATCTGGTATATAATTTGTGCGGACGAAGTCGCGGGTTAACGCTCGTATTCTATATAAATATATTTGCAGCTATAAATTGTTAGAAAGCAATATACATAAAATGGAAGAGTTGATTAAGACTTTTACTACGTATCGGATATTTGTACGAAGTGAATCGGTGATAAAACTGAAGACATAAACAAAGATACAACAACAAGTAAAAGAAGGAAAGTAGTATGTTAACGGATTAATTAAGCATGTTATAGGTTTCAGGTTGTTGGTAAATGAATGATGTAGTCTGAAAACAAATTTCACAGAATTTGCAAAAAACTTCGTGTGCAGGACACTTTTGAAAAATAACAGTAAGAATAAAATTTTCATAATAAAAAACGGTCAAGTACGAGTCGGGCTACTCGCGCACCGAGGGTTCAGTACCACGCCACCACACAACATATTATTAACTTAAAAAAAAGATTTGTTTTCTCCGAGACGTTAAGCCCGAGACCAATTCACACCTGGCCGGTTTATATTATACTAGGTAAAGAGTTTGCTCTATAATCACAGTAAGTTTGACGCTTGTATGTATGGCCATTTTTACGATATAACGAGAATAAAAAACGTTGATAAAAACTAGTTTCTTGTCTGAATTTTTAACATTTTTATTATTTGTGAACAAATCCGCGGTAATAACGCACATTCTGTGAAAATTTAAACTGTCTAGCTATTACGGTTCAAACGCTACAGTCCAAAATAGGTAGGACGGACAGACGGACGGACAACGAAGGCTTAGTAATAGGGTCCCGTTTTTATCCTTTAGGTACGGAACCCTATAAAAAGAGATTAAACAAAACGATGGGATTATACAAGGTGTGCCAAAACACCCTAGTTTGTAGTATTTAAAGGAGTATATAATTTAGTTTATACCATCGAAACTGAAAAACAGTAACTTTCACTATGGTTACAACATCGAATAAAAAAACTTGCTGAGTACTGCAGTTTTGTATTAAAAAGCAGAATTTCTTTTATTTCTTCTCGGTGTTGGCGCCATAGTGAAAGTTCAGTTTAATGGTGTAAACCACCCCTTTCCATTTTATTATATATTTTTTTATATTTTCTTTGGACACAAACTCAAAAAGCGACAAGTTTAACTTGTGCGAGTTGACAATAAATATAATTCCATATTTCCATTTTCAAAAAACTAACACATTTCTGACCAATTGCCAGACCTACTAACACACTGAACTTGAAACTGATGCATTTCCGAACTAAAAAAAAACAAGCAATAAAGAAATAGAACACCAATTTTTAACTGGCCACATAAAAAGACTGGCTGGCCTGGCTGCACACTTGCTGGTCTGTTAAAAAAATCTATCAATGAATTTCAAATTTAGAACGCATACAGGTTAGAATTCGATTGGCCATTCGAAATACAAACCACGTTGTGTGTACCAATCAACCGTTTCTGTGCCGAGGTGGCAATTGTACGTTGGAAAGGTCTCCGTGTCTTTAGAGCAATAACAAAGGACATAGAAAGGACATACAGTGCTATATCTTGAACTTTTATCAATAACATGTCTGTACAACACAGAAACCTATATCTGGTTATCATTGTTTAGAGCGCATCAGCCAGCGTGATACATGTTGCAAGATTGGGATGCAAACGTAAAAGGTTTCGAAACGCACCCAAGCCTATTGTGCTGCCCTCAATCGTATTTCTTAACATTTAAACAACATTTACAAAAACAAGAATGTCACATTGCAGTCAATGCTAATTTTCAATTTATCGGGTCACTGCGGATTTGTTTTTATAATTTTTTGTAGTTATAATCGTTAAAAACCGCCAAAAATATATAAATTGAAAGCCAATCAGGACTATAATGTGACATTCTTGTTTACTAAAAATGATGTTTAATTGTTTAGAAATAAAAAAAATACGATTTAGGGCAGCACAATAGGCTCGGTACCCTCTTAAGCTGTTGGTCACGTATAAAGCAGTAAAATAGCAGTGTCTGCTCGTCAAGCTACGTCAGAGGCAAATAAAGGTAGCTTGAAAATAATCTGTGAGGGAAGTAGACCACTGAGGCCTGCCTCATACCATACAATCGAATAATTATGTATAGAACAGACAACGCGAACAAAATCAGTGCACCGCAGTGCGCACTGGGAGCGTCGCGGTGCAGTACGCACCCGGCATCGGCACATGCTAAGTAAGTTAGAGCCCATCAGCTCAAACGAGTGTTACAAAAATTGTATCTGGGTGTCGCCTCTAGTACCTTAATGCCTCATACATTCCAAATTATGACGGACGGAATTACGATTCCATATGGATTCCGTTCGGAATTATGGAGGGGTAAAATCCATACGAAATCCTATTCTGATTCGGAGTACCGCAGGCGTGACTAACTTCTACGAATCCGCACATGGCCCTTGTAGTGGAGCCCACTCTCTCATCTTCGTAAAAAAAAAAAAAATCCTTTGCTTGGTGAGATCCAATAGACTTTACCATACTTTTCAATTTTGTTTAAAAAAAAATGTTACTGCATTGTCAATAATGTGAAACGAAAAGTAATTCGAAATCAGCGAATAGCGATTTGATTATTTCAAAAAAGACGTTTAATATTATCATCTTAAACGGTGTTGACATGATTGTGCCAATACAATAAATTCAGCAATTTTATATCATCAAGATATGGCGATCCTTGGGGGAGGCCTATGTCCAGCAGTGGACGTCCATCGGCTGAGATGATGATGATGATGAAGATATTGTGAGGCATTTAGGAGCGAATTGTATAAGAAATGACAGTTTTTATAAAATATATGGCTATTTTTGAAACTATGAGTAATTTTTTATGCAATAACTCTTAATTTTTAACTGAATTAGAAGCATATTTTGACCAGAAGATTAGTATAAAATTTTACTAGGTAGGTATGCACATTTTTTTTTATTTCAAATGGGTTTGCTCAAAAATGCTCTTTCTTCAAATATGGTATAGATATTAGGTACCAAATGCACAAGATACTTTCTCTTTATTATAGGAATGTGCATGATCTTCAATGGTCGCTGGCTAACTCCTTTTAGTTAAGTATAGTCTACAATCTACATAAAAAATAATTTGGTATAATTTTGTCTCGAAGAAACAAGGACAACTTTTCTTCATGTGTCTTTTTTACACGCCTCATTACTCAAAACGACTCAGACCAGTGAACTTCGTCTGACAGTACTGACGTCACTGGCTAGCAAGGTCATGCACATTCCGAATAATTATGCAGGGTGTAAAATTAAATGCGTTATGTATTGAACGTTGAACAACTTTCACTATGGAGCCAAAATCGAAATCGAGAAAAGGTTTTGGTTGTTCCATAGAAAATTTCGATGGACGGTGATGGATGGAAAGTTGGTCCTATGGTAAAAGTTGTTCAATTTTATGGAAATGTAGGTAACACATTTAATTTTATATTTGGTTTGTAGGTACATCTATGCCATTCTTGATCTGAGACCTTCGTTGGAAAGTGCACGGAGGGTCCACCGGAGTGCAATCGTGTGTAGAAACGACGGGGGCGGTTTGTAAGTGAAAATTGCTCTTAATTGGTGGTCGCTTTTTAAAGTTTATGGACTTTAATAAATTAAAAAAATGGTTTGAAACTTTCCGTCTTTTTGTTTTCAAATAATGCTGTTATATTCCATAGGTGCAATTAGACATGAAACGGTAAATTTTTTTATTGTGGAATAAAGAAATTGGGCTTAAAAAAAGTATTGATAAAAACTCTTTTCAAGACTCCCATGATAAAAACCATTTTAAAGTTACTCTTATTCGGCGTTGTTTACGGGTTTAATATGAGCACATAGCATAAGTTAACGGCGACAAATCATAATTGGACTTTATGTCCATGAACATAAATCTTAGAAAATGTATATTATGCCTAGAATGAGCCGTATGCTTCTAACGTATAAAAGAAAAGGGCCCAACTTTCTTAGGTTGG
The DNA here is from genome assembly GCA_927399405.1 of Agonopterix arenella. Lineage (NCBI taxonomy): Eukaryota > Metazoa > Arthropoda > Insecta > Lepidoptera > Depressariidae > Agonopterix > Agonopterix arenella. The sequence continues at coordinate 13,882,731 of OV656708.1, read as the reverse complement.
TGGGCGTGAGGCGTCATACAAATTATGTCTGTGTGCGTGTATATGGATAGGGTTTGCGACGCTTTCGTAGCTTCGACTGTCAATCTTGACATATATTATACAGGGTGTTACAGAAGTAAAAATAAAAATTGAAAAATTTTAAGGGGGTGATTTAAACCAACAAACTGAACAACTTTCACAATGGGACCAACATCGAAATCGGGAAAAAAATAATGTTTTGTCCCATACATTTAGCTCGAATAGATCTGTACTTTAGTATGGAACATCGCAAACGTATCGCATCATGGCGATTATGGTAAATCTCCTCATTTTGGGGGAGGCCTATGTCCAGCAGTGGACGTCTATCAGCTGATATGATGATGATGGAACATCCGATTTTTTTTCGCGATTTCGATATTGATCCGGTAATGAAAGTTGTTCAGTTTGACGGTCTTAACCACCCCCTTAAATTTGTATAAGTATTTTTGTAACACCCTCTATATGGCAAGATTGACAGTCGAAGCTGATCACATCAACATACGACATATTAACATACTTATATTTGAACCTGGGATGAGTTATATCATAATAACTTATCCAAGGTTAAAATATAAGTATGTTAATCTATCGTATGTTGATCTGATCGTGTTGCTGTGTGTATTTGTGTACACATTTTTTAACACATAATAAAAAGTATTTTATCCTTACCCAACAATAGGTACTAGGTACTAGGTAGGTACTAACATTGAAAACAACCTTTTAAATTATTTTGGTCAAAGTCAAAGTAATTTATTGGATAACTACAGGGTGATATTGATATCATCCTTTTAAACTAAGAGTCTACCCATAAAACTGAACAACTTTTACTATGGTAGCGAATCGATCGGAGCACAAAAAAAATCAGCTGTTCCATACTTAACTGCCTTGGATAAGTTATATGTCAAGATTGACAGTCGAAGCTAAGAAAGCGTAGAAAAAAATTGCAAATTTGTACTGGCCTCTAAACCCTATCCATACGCACACAGACATAATTTGTATGGCGGCACACGCACACAAACCAAAGAAAGTTGGCCCCTTTTCTTTTATACGGTAGAAGCATGAGGCTCTTTCTAGACATATACTTTTTCTAAGTTAACTGGAACGCCTACTCGACTCAAATGTATGCAACAGCAGTTTTTTTGCTCCGATCGGTTTGCTCCCATAGTAAAAGTTGTTCAGTTTGATGAGTAGACTCTTACTTTAAAATGATGCTAATGATATCAATTTCACCCTGTATTGGTAGATAGTACGTATTAAAGGTCGGTCAGTCTTTGGTAAGTCTTAAAATTATTATAATATAAAATACGAGCGTTAACCCGCGACTTCGTCCGCACAAATTATATACCAGATTTTAAGTCAGATCATAAGCTATCAAACAAAAAAAGTTTCATCAAAATCGGTTCAGTAGTTTTTGCGTGATGCTCGTTCAAACAAACAAACAAACAGACAGACAAAAAATCCAAAAATTGGTGATATGGAATCAGGGATACCTAAAAACCATATCGTAACTTATTTTTTGTTAATATCTTCAATGTACAGACACACTTCTGTTACAGCTTTATAATAGTATAGAAAACAAAATTTCCAGACTTCGAATAAATCAAATGAAATGTAAATAAATTGAGTGACATAAATAAGACAGCAGTCGGAAGTTAATTTGATTGATGATGTTCAGATTCTGATATTATTAGTTGACGATTTTTTTTTATTATTCCGTGATATGAGGACATTTTTTATTTTATTTTATCATGCCTTGGGTAGGCTATATTCTGACCTAGACCTACAGGCACATATTATTTAATAGTTACTTTCGTAACAGATAGTTCGCTCAACCCGATTTTTCGAATTTCGAACGCGCGATTCAAGAAATAAAAATAAAATGCGCCTTACGACCGACGATGCACCCCACGGTGGGTTCCAGCTGTCGAACGTACCTGAGCTGTGGAGTGAGACAGGCCTGCTAAAGGTTCAAATTTATTATGTTGACGGCATTTTCAAGAGGATGCAATCAGGTCACCAAACTGAACAACTTTCTCTATGGAACCGACAACAAAATCGTGACCAAAAATCTGCTGTTCCATTTGGGTAGAGTATAGGATTGCAGTTTTGTATGGAATTCGACGTTGGTCTTATAGAAAAAGTTGTTCAGTTTAATGATCTGAGTATCCCCTTAAAAACCGTCAGCATAATTATTAAGAAGGACCCTATACAGGGTGTAAGTGACAGCCTAGTATATACTGAAACGGTGAACTCAGACCATCAAACTGAACAACTTTCACTATGGGGCCTAACTCAGGAAACGCAAAAAAAAATCAGCTGTCCCATACAAAACTAAATAAATATATATATAATAATAAGTTAATTTATAATCAAAGACTACCTACTCATATGGTCTCGGTCATCAAACATACCCCAAAAATTGTTGTTTTATCTACCCCTTCTTCATCTATCTTGAAAAATCTAGATACTTTTGACCAGCTCCAGCTGTCCTAGCACACACTAAGAGGCCGAAAAACGACAAAAACAACCATAAAAAATGGTTGTAGCACTTCAAATGTTGACAAACTTTGCAGATAACATTTTCTATTATTATAATCCACTTAGTTTATTCCAAAATATCAAGTGGTTTCGTATAACAATAAGTCTAAACAATTACGAAGGGAAACATGAGTCATAAACGACTCGGAACTCATTATAAATTGATTATTTATTTACAAGATCAAAACACTCACTTAAACATACGTGAGTGTTTTGATCTTGGTTTGCGGCATCCGGAGTAGTTTATTTATCCGTAGAGATGATTAACACTGCCACTTTAAACAAATGAACACGATAAATCACTTCACAAAACACCCACTTAAAACTTGACACCGACCGATATCCGAGACGCGCCGATTGAAACTGATATTCCGAAAAAACTATCGAACTAGGGGTGTGAACCTCTAAGAAAGACCTCGGTACAATTTGGTAAGTGAGGGATAGAAATACAGAGCTTATAGATTATACTGAAGGAAAAACAAGGACAGACAGATATTCAAGAGCAGAGGCGCCAGGTGCAAAACATACCCCGGACAAACAACGGCTCCTTTTCTCCGGTTATAAAATATGCCCCGTTCAAAATCGGGCGTCAAGGTCTCAAAACCGGTCACGGGAGCGGCTACAGTTTATTAATTATAAGGTTTAAGGTTGCAATCTAGATTTAAGCTATATGTTCTTATATGTTATTATTTCACTGATTGTTTCCTGTTTTGTGTGTCGAATAAATAAAATAAAAAAAGATAAAAAAAGAACTGCTGTACCTACCGGACTTAAATGTATGGGACAGCAGATTTTTTTTTCGCGTTTCCTGTGTTAGGCCCCATAGATAAAGTGGTTCAGTTTTATGATCTGAGTTCACCGTTTCAGTATTTGCTAGGCTGTCACTTACACCTTGTATAGTATATCACGGTAGAAAATTTTCAAAGTCAAAAAAGATATCACAAAAAACATTTACCCTGTTTTGTACTAAATAAAAATGGCGCACAAATGAAGTGGAAAAGTAAGTAAAGTAAGGGTTAAAACACAATGTTAGAGCGGAGGAAGTGGCAGGATCATTTACATAAGGCGTGCGACGCGAGACGTAAAGGTGCTCCGTGATCTGCAATCCGAGTGTGTACCTGATCAAATTTCAAATCAGACGCACCCTTTTAGGCAGTGCGTCTGGTAACTACTGGAGCTTAGGGTGCATTTATTAAAAGCACTCGCTTGTTTATGAATGCTGGGTGACATTGACTGCCGATGTCACCCCTACTACCGGTAGGCTTGCCATGAGCTTGCACTGTGTTAAACTACAGTAGTTTTACTCCCATTTTTAACCGACTTCAGAAAAGGAGGAGGTTTCTCAATTCGACGGTGATCGCGGATAACTTCTGGTTCATCATCATCATCATCATCTCAGCCGATAGACGTCCACTGCTGGACATAGGCCTCCCCCAAAATGGGGGGATTTGCCATAATCGCCACGCTTGGCAGGCGGGTTGGCGATCGCAGTTGGATTGAATGTGTGTACTCAGAGCATGCTGCTGCCCATCCTCCGGTAGATCCCTTAGTCGCCTTTTACGACACCCACGGGAGGAAATGGGGTGGTGCTATTCTTAGCCGACACCACTCGGCCAACTTCTGGTTATGAACTGATTTTGATGATTCTTTTTTTGTTGGAAAGAAGATATCCCAAGAGTGGTACCATGATAAGGAAACCAGGATCTGATGATGACATCCCAGACATATCGAGGGGAACCTTTGAAAATCGTAGTGCCGGCTGGTGCATTTATGAATTTAAAGCACTACTATTAAATTGAACTAATGAATTCACCACTGAAAATTGTGAAATAAACATTTTAACACAAAATTAAAACCGCCTTCAAAAAAACTAAAAAGTTAAAAAATAATATTGCAGCCGATGACTTGTTCGTTCGCATGATAAGAACATTAATTTGTTTTATAGAAGTCGGTGTCAAAGCAAGCCAAAAAACTAATTCAAGCCCTGTCGCGAATCGTACCCGCTTGGCAGCGACTTCGATAAAACAGTCATCAGCTGTATTATTATTTTTTAACTTTTTAGTTTTTTTGAAGGCGGTTTTAATTTTTGGTCGTATTGAATTTCATACAGCGCTCCTAGTGATGGCTTTGAGAACCGATTTTGACATACAAAATGCACACCGTGACTACAGTACTATTTACAGTAGTAATTATATTACTCTGTGGTAGTATACTACAGTGCAAACTCATGGTAGGCCTAGGTTCTTTTTAACGTATGTAGTTGAGTCATGTTGCAAGGTTGGCCACGAATGGTTGTGTCATTCACGCAATGTTCGCGTGGTTTGCGTTTGAGATAGCCTCGAGGCGCTGCCATCTCTTCTCAACACGTGTTTTTGCTCAAAAAAATAGATAGATACTCCCACCCACTACTTGGCATTGACAGAAATTAAGTGATACTCACAAGAAAAACGCCTTTTATTTTAGTACTTAGTTCTGTGTGAAGATAGGAATGATATTGGAAAGCGAAAAAAAGTCTCTGTGGATTCCAAGACCGATTAGAGTCAACCTGGGAGTCGCTAGACTTCATTATCTAGTGTTGTAAATGGTCGCCACTGTTGATCCTGGTTTACAGGAGATACAGCAGTTGGAATATTGTGTTGTAAAATTTTCAAATTAGATGCAAATTTTTAAGCAGTGCGTTCAAACTACCTAAAAGCTCTCAGCCCCTACGGGCTTAGGGTGCATTTATTAAAGCACTCGCTCGCGTGTGCTGAGAGCGAAGCGTTACGACAGTGACGATTGATCCTTGTACTATTGGAACGTTATCCTCTCAGTTGGTTGTTTAAGTTGTGCAATGTATCTTGCTAACTTTGATATTGCAATTGAAGACTCGCGATATAAATAATAATAATAAATAACGCTCACTGGCACATACATACAATGATCCCAAGCAAGCACTATAGGCTGATTATTTCGGAAACCATACAACGACGGCACAAACATATAAACATCCATGACCGAACCGGGATTCGAATCCAGGACCCTGGTTTGGCAGTCCGGCGTGGCAACCATTACACCAACTGGGTCGTCGTAATGATTGCTTAGTATTAGTAAAGTGATGTTGTTTAAGTAGTTTTTTTTTATTTATTTATTCAATAATTTATTATATTATAAGACCGCCTTATTTTGAGCCTCTTGTATTTTTATCTCTGTATTTTACTGTTTAATGTTTTGGTGTAAAATAAAGTATATTTGATTTGATTTGAATATATTATATATTACTTTATTAAACATTACTTTATAATACCTATATCAAATATGGTTGGATTGGATTACTGATTGGTTTTTTACCTTAGACTCGAAATGATGCAATGGACAGATTCTTCTGATTGGCTGCCATACGTGTGACGTGCTGAGTCGCATGCGCTGATGTTGTTTATATCACTCGTGGTTTTGTAGCCGACAAAACTGTGGATAGTCACAGTAGTACAGTAAATCCAGTGAGTTGCCATCGAGATGATAACCAATGGTACGAGTCATGTTTCTCTTTTTACCCGTCGCACATTGGATGTGCTTTCAGCAATGGCCGCTGACAGTTAGGTTCGGCTTATTCCATTCTCAAATGCAGCGGTTGCAAACGAATTTATAATATTACTGCATTTTCAATATTTGCTTATAAAAATATTGCATACGATTTATTTCGTTGTGGAAATAAAGCTATTTGAGATTTGAAGGACATTGTAGCGAAAACGAGTTTACTAAAATATTGTCAGTGTATCGTAAGCGTCGATTTTAATACGATAATTTAAGCAGCGACGCTTTTAAAAGCTTACATCCCGTATTTTGGTAGGTAGAAACCTAGCTGCACTCATACAAATAAGGCTGGGCCACACAGAGTGCAGGTGCAGACCGGCTGCGGGCCAGCTGCAGGCTTTAGTTGTTGTAAACTATGGAATTATATGCGAGGTGTCACACTGCTGCTACCGTTCCGCAGCTGTTCCACAGCCGCGCCGGACTGCATCTAGTGTGACACCTCGCATATAATTCCATAGTTTACAACTACTGCCGGCCGGCCAGCAACCGGCCCGCAGCCGCACTCTGTGTAGCTCAGCCTTTACTCCTATTTATGCGTGCAGTTGTAACAAAGTTAACTTTTAGCTTATTTAAGGTTTCAGGCCAGCTCGCCATCCTGAAATCGCCTGAAGTGGCGATATATGCCTTTTTTTTATAAGCCTTTTGCAGACATACGAAAAAATCAGGTAAAAATTAACAAGGTTGTTTTGATGGTTTGATTGTAGTTTAAGAAAACAGATTTTAGTCACATCTACCAGTAGGTACAATACCACCAAGAAAATAATTACCCTCGTCAATCTTCGAACCCGAAGTCGTTTAGTTACAAAAAGGGTGAAAAGTCGGATAGGACGCGAACACAAATTAGTCAATCGTGGTAAGGAATTGAAGGTTCCTCCTCCTGATCCTGATTGGTCAACATGATTTTACGCGCTATTAAAATTTGTCAACTGCGCAGGTATGTATCTTTTCCGCCTGATCACTTAAAAAAAATCGCATACCTTCGCGCATAGTTAATTGTTTGGAAACTATTCATTTATTAGTCTATTCATCAATAGGGTGGGGCTAGACAGCTCTTTAATTTTTTGGTATGCAAGCAAAAAATGAGCCTAGTGGTGGTCAGTCGGAAAAGTCCGCGATAGCACATCGGGGGAACTTATAAATCTGGTATCCTGACTTATAACATCAAAGTTTCTAGCAAAGTATTTATACAAAAAAAACAGGTTGTCTCGACAATATTCTAGAAAGCTAGTAGATTTTTTTCTGTGCAAAAACACTTTTTTATATAAGCTTTATCTCTTATTCGCCTTCTAATGTAATGTAAAAAGGCTTATACTTTTCAATTAAAGATTATGAAGAAACTGTTTGAGGTCCGCCACATACATCCGGAATAAACCTGATTCGGAATTAGATTCCGTATGGAGTGTTGCCGCTTTCAGAGACCTTTTCACTAGATATAGCGATTTTTTGATGCCTTAGGTGGCAAATTTTAAAGTGTATTTTGAGCGTAGGCATTGATGGAACGATACCGTATCGTAACAGTGCAGTTGCGACGTCGTTGGGGCATAGTTGCGAAATCGCCTACGCTCAAAAACCTCTTGTTTGATAATGGTTCATGCCATTTTGTATGCAGATTATGTCTAATGTTATAACTATTGATTGTCTTTTGATATAGTTGCTTTAATATTGGAATACAATTTACAAACCATCATCGTAACATTCGTACCGCCATGACCTCATCACATGATAGTAATTATCATGTATAGAAATTGTTTGTTTTGTTTTAATGAATACCTAAAAATGCATTTATTGTCATTCTTTTGACGTTTTTATTTTAGGCCTTTTTTAACAGCACTCTAGTAATTTTTGTAACCATAGTTGACAACACTGAATCCTGAATCAGGATTCCTGATCGCAATTCCGTCTGTGTATGGCGGACCTAAAGGTTAAGCTTTTATTTTTTAACACTCTGTTTACGACGACAAAAACACCTATACGTTGCCATGAAAGAAAGTTTATCACAATCTGAGCTGAAAAAAGATACTAAAATTATGAGCCAGCAACCAATATTTCACTTAAAACTTTTCCACTGCGTCATCATTCTGAGATCTTTCTAAAGTGGCCTGAAAAGAACAAAATTATTTATCGCTTGCTACACAAAAGAAGTCCCGAGGACCAAGTGATATTCATACTTATTACACTGATATAAAAACCATGTCTGGGGTCGTCTTAATTAGAATGTTCTATTTGTAAACTGAGAATATAGTGCCTCGCCCTATGTCCACAAGTTTTACACACTTATCTTATCTTATCTTGTTGTGGGGGCTGGCAAGCCAGCAACACTTCGACCCAGTGGGATCTTTTGTGTTAGCCCCAATACTTTTTGTTTTCTTCACCCTTCAAATACATGGTCAATGAGGGAGGCAACACCATTGAGGAGAAGAAACCTAAGATCTCCCGGTTTTGGGTATCCATCTCCGAGGATGCCTCCTCGCGTTTTACCGCCAGGACATCATAGTCACAAAGAACATGCTTCATAGTCTCTTCATCCTCTCCGCATGCTCTGCAGCTGGGATCCAGGGTGAGTTTCATTTTGTGCATCATCGCGCCTGTGGCGTAGTGCCCAGTGAAGGCTCCGACTATGGCACGAGCCTTGCTCCTGCTGTTATTCAGTATGAATCTTGAGACGCGAGTTGTCACATTGCTGATAAATTTTTTGGAGTGTTGTAGGCCTACAAGGCTAGACCACTCCAGTTTATGTCAGCCCAATCCCTAATGGCCATTCTTATACTGCATGCCGGGATTCCCACAATTGGTTCTGGGCCAACCATCTTTCGTTCTGACCGAGCCCTCGCCAGCTCGTCAGCATTCTCATTACCCTTACACACCTGCTATACAGGGTCTCAAATTAAATAAACGTTACCTACATAATTATCTAACGGGATGCTTCAGACCATCAAATTGAACAACTTTCACTATAGGAACATAATCAAAATCGCGCGAAAAAAAATCTGCTGTTCCATAGAAACTCGACCCAAATGTATGGAACAGCTGTTTTTTTCGCGATTTCCATGATGGTTGTTTCAGTTGGATGTTTTGAAGTACTGTGTACAATAGGTACATAACTACATAATAAGATTAATTATAATTAATTTCGAGTTAATTTGGGGAATTAATTCTATCATAAATTTTTTGTCTCTTTGTACCTAGCATTTATCGTGAATTTTGTATGTTTGTATGTTTTTCCACGCATCATTGTTAAAACTACTGAGACAATTTGAATGGAAACTTCCGAAATACAAGTCTTAGCAGCTATGAGTTTCATTTAGTTTTTATTTTTTGCAATCGGCTCAGTCACGAATTTAAAGTTTCTGAAAACACTCCATTGGTACTAACACTTCAATTTTACTCCCAACACATGATATACAGGGTGAAATTGATATCATTAGCATCCTTTTAAACTAAGAGTCTACCTATCAAACTGAACAACTTTCACTATGGAAGCAAACCGAGCGGAGCAAATAAAAAATCAGTTGTTCCATACTAAACTGCAATCTCGATGCGTGAGTTCGCGACTCAAATGTATGCAACAGCTGATTTTTTATTTGCTCCGATCGGTTTGTTCCTATAGTAAAAGTTCGATGGGTAGACTCTTAAGTAAAAGATTGCTAATGATATCAATTTCACCCTGTATAAGCGAACCGATTTAAAGTCCTATTTAACCAGACAAAAGTGGACACGGGGTAGTGTACTATAATACACATACGAGCGTTGACCTTTAGGTAAGTCCGTTTTTTGGTGCTCTTTTATAAAAAATGATATTGTGTTATCAAAAGGGTCATTATGAATGATTGATATGTCTAGGCTCACGACGAAAGTAGAGTTATTTTAACGAGGTGATATCACGACATCTAAGTACAGTAGCTTCATAAATTGTTGATGTGCTTCCGACTCGCGTCGGTGAGGTATTAAAGCCTTCCCCTGGGAACTTTGTAACTTTTTGCACTTCACTTGGTTCGCTTTTCTCTTTTCTGTTACTTCCCGTACTTTTAGTTCTTGAATAAAACTTTTGGATAATATTTTTAGTGAACAATATTTTTTTGTATATTAACACGTTCCGGGACAGTGACCGGCTATAGACGTGATAACAATAAAAGTTCTATTGTGTCTCGTTCATTGCCCCGGAACGTGTTAAAAGAATGCAATACAAATAGACTTAGAGAAAATTAAATCTGTTAGTATTTATGTGACAACTATTTTTATTTTTTTTATATTTTTTTATATTTGATAGGTAAGCATTTGACCCCGATCTCACCTGATGTTAAGTGACGATGAGGCCGAAGATGTAGCATGCTTACCTAGAAATGTGCCTATTCACTCTCGCCTTGAAGAGCCCCAAGTTGTATTGCTCAGGGAACAGGTCCGCAGGCAGTGCGTTCCACTCTTTAGCCGTGCGCATTATAAAAGAAGAAGCAAACTTCTTCTTACTAACTTATCTAGCAGATTTAATTGAAAGTTTATAGTTATATATCTAGTTCTGGTAGATATCACTAAAATCTACTTGGGACAAATTCTAGTGACAGTCCAGTCATTTCACGGAGTTTTGCTAGGAGGGGTAGGGAGTAATTATGAATTGGACTTTTAAACTGTAACCGGAACCATTTAGTGACAAAAAGACTATCTGAAAAAATACAAAATAAAAATTCGTTACGCAACATAGAAATCAAAATTGTATGTCCCAGAAGGCTTTCAATTTAACAATATTAATACCAATGCACTCATTTTAATTAGATATAACAATATTATTTATTTTTGAGCAATAAAATAGGAATTGAAATTTAAAAAATGAGTTATTTAATGGAAAATACTAATGTATTTTTTAAAGCCTTGAAAGTAGACAAAAATATTAACACCACGTTTGAAGTTTGTATAATTAAAGCCTTAAAAGCTGGCAAAAAAAATTACCATTCCTTTTTATAAGAACGAGATAAATGCTAAATTTAAATTTAAGGGCTGTCGCTGACGTGATATTTTTTTAATTTTGGTAAATTTCTAAGCTCAAATTGGCACTTAAATACTATACCGAAAAAAAAAATCAATTTTTAATTAGTCCCGGCTCAAACTGTAAAATGACTGGACTAATAGGCTACATAAAAAAAATAGTACTCTAGGATATTGTGTTGTGTCTTTGACGTAAAAAAGACCTTTGAAGCTATTATTTGAGGCTAGGAAAGTATTGAAGCTAGCAACATCTAATAGCCGACAATTAGTTCTACAAATATTTAAACAACTTTTAACAATTCCTGGTATACTTAGTACCTACTTATATCAATCTCACGGTATTGCCTTCATTCCTGAATAATCTGATGCACATGATTATTTCAATGAGTGCAAAAAGACAATTTGGAAAATATGTCGCAGTGCTATAGGCATGTTCTAATATATTGGTGCAAGAGTGGCACAATTACCATTTTTGGAAGGATGCCAGCTGCACGTGAAAGATACGAGTTTCAGGATTGAACTTAGATTTCGACATCCAGTATAGTATCTTCAAAATGCTTTTGTTAGAGTAACTAGCGACGACTATGTCCCTATGGGAAGCTAGTAGAGGATTTATTTATTTTATTTTATTAAACACACCAACGGTACATAGAAAAAACAATCATAAACAAACACTTCGAAAGCTATATCCCTTGACTATGCACTAATAATAGGTATGCAACAGCATGCGTTAAGTCTGTCATTACAACTTTCAAATATTTTCTCGTTAAAGTTTTATACAATTTTAATAATTTCTAGTTACAAATATTAATGATTTTTAAACATGTTACAGCCATGTTGTGCTATTTCGAATAAAATTAAAGATTGAAAAATTTTGTCTCGGGCGGGACTTTAACCCGCACTTTTCCAAACCGGGGAACTGCGTTATCCAATTTCGCCACCGAGCCCACTACCCAGAGAACGAAATTTTCAATCTGTTGCGTCTTAAGGGGACGTGAGCGCCATCTACTGGTAGTTATTACAAACTAACCAATCCGCAAGTCCAGCATTACAACTGGAATTCATACGATATAGATGACACACCCTGTTCCAATTTCAAATATTATTTTACAATAGAACTGCAAGAATAGAAAACACGAGCGTTAACCCGCGACTTCGTCCGCACAAATTATATACCAGATTTTAAGTCAGATCATAAGCTATCAAACAAAAAAAGTTTCATCAAAATCGGTTCAGTAGTTTTTGCGAGATACTCGTTCAAACAAACAAACAAACACACAAACAAACAGACAGACAAAAAATCCAAAAATTGGCGAAATGGAATCAGGGACACCTAAAAACCATATCGTAACTTTTTTTTGTTAATATCTTCAATGTACAGACAAACTTTCTGTTACAGTTTTATAATAGTATATAGATACACCTACTGAATACAATACCATGGTTGGTGGAGGATGAGGTTGAAGATCATGATGATGATGTCTGGTAAGAAATAAAGATAAAGATACAGGTTGATATTAATCAACGGTGGGTATTAACCCACCGTGATCAATACACCTAACAAGCCTTTTCTTAGATTGAAACAATATTGGTGTATTCATTTCAATGACATAAGTTCAAAAACGCTTTTTATACTCAAAGTTTAAAATAGGTAATGGGAACTTAGATCAAAGTCATCAAGATCCGATGATCTGCATTCGCAAGAAAATTCATATGCTACCAATCCGCTTTGGGCACGCGTGGTGGACTAACGCCCATACAAACTTTTTGAGGTCTGTGAGGCTGAAGACGATAATTTTAAAATGGTAACTTGTCAAATGTCAAAAAGCTAAAACTTCAAATGTGATAAATGTGACTGCATTTTGGTTTGATGCTGAAGAGAAAAAAACTGTCTCGAAAGTGTATGAGTTAAAAACTTGGCTTATAAACTGTCATACGCTTAAAATTCTGAAAATAAGTACTGAACAAAGCTAAGCTTTCGAAAAGTTGCAGATGATGACGAAAAAGGGTAAAACTCTAAAAGTAAAAGAATTTTTTTTACATAAAGAGTTATTGAGAAACCATTAAGCAGATTACGTTTTTATGCATCGAATCGATCTTGCAGCCCCGTTTGGTCTAGCTGGACCGATCTGTCATTTATTTTCCGGTTATCACTAGCAGTAGATAGATTAAGTTTATAGACTGAGAGGTACCGTGGGAAATCTTACGCCATCAAGTACGCGCAAAGTAGAAAGAGTTACAAGACTTACAAGTTGGCAACTTTTACTTGTCAACTTTCGCCCAAATTTTTTGTTTGTTTGTCTGCCAGGGCAAGTTTGACAAGTGTTGACATAATCATCTGCTTGTTATCGTTCACTGCTGAACAATGGGCCTTTACCAAGCAGCAGCACAAAATTCTATAGACAGCCTACTTCAGACATCCTCTTGCGCTATCTAAAAAAAACATTAATTAACATTGTCCCACAGATTATCAAGTCATATTGTACCAGAGTCTTAACTGAACTTCTATGCCTAATGATGACTAGACAACAATATAGAATACATAAAATACAGATACAAACGTCCAAGACTCGGGTATAAATATCAATATTCATCACACAGATATTTGCTCCATATGGGATTCGAATTCACGACCTTCGGATAAGCAGGCAGGTTCACTGCCAACAGAGCTATCAGGCTGTCGAATCTGTTTCAGGTTGTTGGTCCAGCGAGGAGTTAACCCACATTACGCTAGTTTGTGATCTTCATTCTGGAACTCTGACTTCCCATCGCGATCAGTTGTCAATCAGACAAATTTTGTAGAGTCAAAGATATTGAACAGACCAGACTCGAAACAACGGTGAGTTCGAGGACTGGCAGACCAATTACTTTTTTAATTACATTTTTGTTGAATTACTAAACAGTTTTATGTTGGTACTTGATGACGTGGAGTTACCGAAGATGGTCTCTTGGTCTATTTTATCTGAGCACGATGGCGTTATAAGTTCAAGTCTTCATAAATGATGGTTTAAGGGGATGAGATTGTAAAATATTTTAGGTGGGGTGACAAAATTTTACAATTAATTTTCAGAAGTGTCAGGGAAGATAATTTGGTAAAATAATTCGAGATTGAATATTTTTGGTGTTCAATGTAAGAATTAAGAATTAGTTAATAGGTAAGAATTTCTTTCCTCTTTTGTTTTCTTATCTAAGGAAATCGAGTGATCCATTTTACTATGCCTAGTTCAAGAGAACGAGAAAGCAATATTGCTCTACTTGCAGACATTAGGTATTTGTTACATCGATGATTAGCTTTAGAAGATGGAAAAATAATAAAGTGTTGAATTTTGATATAGGTATCCCAGGAACTTATTTAAACCATGTCGTCGTATAGTGCCAGCATAGAATGGACCATACTATATTACTCTTGTAACGTCATACCATCCTGAAACCTTAAAAATTCCATTGGCGCTGTACCAAAGTATCTTCTTCTTCTTTTCATGTCAGCATGAATTAGGAACTATCACTTATGCTTGTCGGGACTTGCCAACCGATTTCAAGACCCACAAGTTATAGTAACGAAGCTAACAGATGTCACTACGGTCGCACTCGTAAATGTGCACGTAAGACAACTTGCGACATCACATTAGTAACCCGTTAGCCGTTACACATGAGGTTCACAATCGTATACAAGACATGAATCGCGCAAGATAAACAAGGTCTAACTAAGAAACTGTTGGACCACGGTCGGTCCCCAGTCTTCACACTGCCTGGTGGAAGATCTTCCTTTTCAATGGAGGAACATTCCAAGTATCATCTCCGTATGCAGACTACAGCATGGAGGATCACTCATGGAGTGATAGTAACTCATGATTGAACTAGTGGATGGATAAGTTTCGCCAGCAATGGTCGTATCGAGGCTAACTGCCCAGGGTACGTCAGACGAACTCAGGTTTCATGACTCGGGGAGGTTTTTCCTTGCACCCCAAAAGTTGCAAAGTTTCTGATTATCTCGAAATCACTATGGTCGTTAGTTTATCTAAGTATTTCTTTCTTTAACAAAGATTGTTCAAATTGTCACCAAAAAGTGCTGTAACTTCTGGAAAAATACAATTTTATGAAATATTCCTGGCATCAATCGATCACAGGTGCGCTACTATTTCGTGGAGTTTTATTTGCCTATCAAATGCAATAGAGTGGTTAATCACTGTACACTTTTTGACATTCGCGATGGATGCGTCACGATATGAATTTAATTTATAGGGTTTTCCGACTGAGCGTTGTTATTTTTTAAATAAAATTTGTGAAAACTGAATGGGAAAACAGTTTTTTTGTAAAAGATAGTTACGACCATAGGATTTTAAATATTTTATTGAAAAAAAAACATTCGTTTGAAATATTTAAAATTAGTCTGACAAGTTACTGCGCGACCGGCCCGCGGGGCACAGACGGTTGCGGGAGGCGAGGTAGAACGTAAGACTGCCAGTAAGCGGGCGGCGGCGCTCGCGTCTCTTCTCCGCAATACCACCCGCCCGCACCCCGCTCACATCTGTAGAACCTTGTCTGCCCGCAACGTCTACGCCTCGGGACGATCGCCTCAAACATTGGCTAGCTATGACAAGGTGTAACAAAAGCTTTTGTTGAAGTGAAACTTCTTATGAGAAGGCTTTAAAATTCTGATTCGCAACTTTTCCGTGTGACGGAAGTTTAAAATTTAAATATGACAGCTGAGTAAGTTTCACTTCTGCCGGGTGTCCCGAGACGGACAACTTTTTTTTGGTCTTTGTGTCTACAGTGAAAGTTGTTCAGTTTGATGGTCAAAACTAAACCATCCCTTTATACATAAAGTGTTTTGTTACATCCTGTACAGGTCTATTATAATCATACTTGATTATCTTAACTTAGAATCTATAACTTACGAAAAATCAGAATCATCTGTGGGGACTTGCTACTGATGTCAGCACCCAAAAGGTATAGCAAAGATGCCAACAGATGGCGATACCGTCGCTCTCGGAAATATGCTCCATACATAGACAACGTTCACTCGTAACCTACTACAAATAAGGTTCACAATCGAATGCAAGACATACATCGCGCAAGAGAAATTATCACAGAGTTTCGATACATATACAAGGTCCAACTAAGAACTGTTGGACCACGGTCGGTTCCCAGGCTTCACACATAGCCTGGTGGAAGATCTTCCCTTTTCAATGGAGGAACATTCCCAAGTAGCACCTCCATACATCTTTATATAATTATGTAATTTGTCAATTACTTGGCCTATACATAACCACCTAGGGCGTATAAAGTTGTAACTAACTGAACTTATTCACGCTCCAGTTGTTATGAAATTACAGCTCAGCTTCTCACTATTCCTAACGAAATATTTATACGACAGTAATGTATATTGTATGTTAGAAGATTAAAGGAAACTATCAGGGCAGAAAATTCTAAATTAAATGCCAGACCTGGAATTATCCAGGTCTGTCGCTTAATACAGGGTGTTGAAAAAAAATTAAGGGTATTTATTGTACAGTAGTAGATTTTGTTCCTCATTATAATAGGTGAGGATACTAGATTCAATCAACAAGTATGATAAAAAGCATATGCTCACGATTTTATTCCCCGAGGGTGTAGTACGCCGAGCGCCAGATCATGCTTGACTCAATAAAATCGTTTTCTGGTGTCCCTTACTACATGGATCTTGTTGCGACTAGGGATAACTTCCGTGCGTTCAGATGTTTTTGCCATACTTATTACTGGAAGCAAAATAGGTCATAGTTTCAGTACAATGTTAGGTTCCTATTGTTTTATTTTGTATTGTTGGTGCTTTTGAATTGGCTCTCTAATAGCCATGTTTTTTCCTTCTTATTGCTGTCTCCCGTTTGCAATGGAGGGAAGTCGGATATTTCGTTTTCCTACTCCTCCTATCTTCTTTGATTAATTCATTGCGGGTTCCAAGACAGATAAGAGTCATCCTCCGGGCTCGCTGGACTTCATTGTCCAGTGTTGTGAATGGTCGCTGCTGTTGATCCTGGCTTACAGGAGTTACAGCGGTGGGAATGTGTGGTGGGCCTATGCCCGTTTTTTAAGAGGGTGTAGTTAGAGGTATTCTAAAACCTCAAAACATCAAGTTTTATTCCAGCGCGACGGAGAGAGAGCCCGTCACCACAATAAAAAAAACCACTTCACAACCAAAAAAACACCAACACCGTCAACTTAAAAATATTTAAGAAAAATAAATCCCAATAACGGAGGTTACTTTGCGTTAAATTAAAGATTGAAAAATTTGTCTCGGGCGGGACTTGAACCCGCACTTTTCCAAACCGGGGATTTGCGTTATCCAATTTCGCCACCGAGCCCACTACCCATAGAATGAAATTTTCAATCTGTTGCGTCTTAAGGGGACGTGAGCGCCATCTAGTGGTAGTAATTAATCAAATAAAATAATAATAATCTAATTTTTCAATCTTTAATTTGATTCGAAATAGCACAACATGGCTGTAACAGGTTTAAAAATCAATAATATTTGAAATTATTTTGCGTTATCCAGTAAGATGAAGTAAATTTACCTTTTCTAAATAAATAACTAAAATCTATAAAATAAAATTACAAGCGTTAACCTGCGACTTCGTCCAAACAAATTATATACCAGATTTTAAGTCAGATAATAACCTATCAAACAAAAAAAATTTCATCAAAATCGGTTCAGTAGTTTTTGCGTGATACTCGTTCAAACAAACACACAAACAGACAGACAAAAAATTTAAAAATTTGTGAAATGGAATCAGGGACACCTAAAAACCATATCGTAACTTTTTTGTGTTAATATCTTCAATGTACAGACAAACTTCCTGTTACAGTTTTATAATAGTTTAGATTAGATGTAATTGTTGAACGAATTTTATTTAACACCCTGTATAAAAACAAGATAGAGAAATATATAAACTTGTTTCGAAAATGTGTGTCGATAAAAATCTGTGACCTAAAAAAAATCCTTAGGGAGCAAAGATAAAAGAGAAACCTAGACCGAGCTAGAATGTTCACTGAATCGTGAAATATTATAAGAAATTCTTCTACCTAGCCTTTGATATAAAATAATGAATGTAGTATACTTAATTACAAAACAGAAAATCTTCGTGTAAAACAGAATTATGAGTGAGCTTACGAAACGTCCACGATTTAGAATCAAAAATTAAAATTATCTTTATGATATTCACACGTTGTCGGGTTTATAGTATTATACTATGCTATAGTATAATAAAAACGAAGAGTGGTAAAGGTCAGCGACCGCGACAGGTCAATCAAGCGCGCTGAAGCCTCCTCCTGGCGCACACTGCGCGGGCGTAGACCCGCCACGACCACTGAGGTGACATAGTGTACTATGACTTTACTTTTGTTTGCTGTAAAAAAAAAAATTGCACTGCAGATAGCAACGTATTTCACACGCACATGGGCAATAATGTGTGAAGACATTTAAATAAATAATGTTCACATTCACATACATTGATCTGATCCCAAAAAGAATCTAGATACTTTTTAATCTCCATCACACACCACCACATACCTCATTACATTAGACCAGAACCAAACACATAGGTACATAATTATACATACCTACCTAATCGGGATTCGAACCTAGGATCTCTGGTTTAGCATTAAAATCTTTCTCCTTATTATTAAAGTTTTTATGCGTCCAAAGTTTATATTTTTGTCCGATAAAAGCCCCAAAGCCATACATTATTTTTTACAGATATTTTTCTAGTTTGTTTACCTCCAGCATCAGGATCGAGGAGTTGGAACCAGAACGACAAAGTTTCTTTTTGATACCCACTATGCTAATTTAAAATCAACAGAGCCTCTATTCTCACGGTTTTGGTAGGCAGTACCCCTGCAGCATGAGGATATAAAGGTTGAAATTACTGGTACTATTAAAGGTTGCTAAGAATAGCACCATCCCATTTCCTCCCGTGGGTGTCGTAAAAAGCGACTAACGGATCAACCGGAGGATGGGCAGCAGCATCCTTTGAGTAAACACATTCGATCCAAGTGCGATCGCCAACCCGCCTGGCAAGCGTGGCGATTATGGCAAATCCCCCCATTTTGGGGGAGGCTTATGTCCAGCAGTGGACGTCTGTCGGCTGATATGATGATGATAGGGACTAAAGTGTGCAAAGTTTCACAAGAATTCATGAAGTTGAAAATAGTTGAAAAAGTTGTCGCGAAACTCATCCAAAAGGAGAATTTACCCGATTCGATAACCCAAGACCCGCTGTCTTGGCGCGACCAAATTAGGAGAGCAGACCATACCTAAAGTAGGATGGAGCAAAAGGAAAGAAGAAGAGTTGCAAAAGCAGTCACAAGATTTTGATAGACCGTCGCATCCGTAGCCATAAACAAATTTTAACGGAGTGATGCTAACTAAAACTGTTACAATAAACACGAACTACTTGTCACAAAAAACTTTAATATTCCATTTCAACAATGTAAAAGGATAAAAGCGAAGAAACAGCCCAAACAGAACTTATCCCTTAAAAGGTATTGATCAAACTACTCTTACATCGATGGTCACTCGGCTATCCGGTTACAGAAACTTTTCTAACACGATTTAGCTTTCCATTTGATCGAATATAATCTCCCTGGAAATAGATAAACGTCCCAGATATGGTTTAATATTTAATGTTGTCGGAGATGCACGTGTTTGCTTTCAGAGTAGAACATTTTTCCGTAAACTGAGCTAAGGGTCGATTCAGACGTACCTACTATACTACAAATGCTGAAAAAACGTATAAAATGTTTGAACAATTTTGTTTACTTAATATAATTTTGTGATTTCTTTGAACACGCCTTTAGATGATGATTTATTGTTTTTTGTTCGGCAGAAATTTGCTAACACAAATGCGAATGCGATGTTTTGCGAATTAATATCTTAACACATACACACACGCACAGCCCACACCCGCACACCCACCCCCCGCATACACACAAAAGCACCCCCACACAAAGACACAGACAGTCATACAAATGTCAAATTTATAACACACCTTTCTTTTTGGTGTGTCGGGGGGAATAAAAAAGTGGTCTTCTTCTTTCGGATCAGCGTGAAGTATAAATACCTATCGCATGACAATTATTTTCATATAATTAAGTGGTTACGATGTGGTCGGTATTTTCAACACATTAACAACGTCGCAGCCACAATGCAACCACTGACTGCAAGTTCTCGTAGAGTGTGAATGGATCGAATCATTTTTATACAAACTCGTGCGACCAAATATTTTGTTTTATGGTTTGTCTGAATAGAGCCTATATTGAAATAGTCAACATACTTACTAACTTTTACGTCTCAATATACTATCAGGAGATATTCGAAATGCTTGTAGACTTGTCAGACTTATTATTGAGAAATTCTAGTTGATAATGGAGTTATCATTTCTTAGTTAGTGCGGAAACTTTAACCACGTCTTCTACTCATCAAACTGAACAACTTTCACTATGGAGCCAACATTAAAACCGCGAATTAAAGTCGAGTTGTCTTACTGAAGTTTCGAATGGAGAAGCAGATTTTTTTTTGGGGATTCGATGTTGGCGTCAATGTTTTTTCTGTAGGTATACCATTATTTTTTTGAGTGAAAAACAAAATGGTAAAAGAGATATGAGGTTCAACCTGCCTGCTGCCTGTCGCCTAACCTTGAGGAGTTTAATTAATCATAGTAGGTATAGCCATGCTTTTGCAGACCATTAAAAGGAGGAAAGTCACCCATTGTGGTCATATCATGAGGAATGAGCGATGCTAGCTCTAGGCTATAATAATGAGCAAAGAAGATGGCAAATGAAGCGTCGGTAGGTCACGAATGTCGTGGTTCTCGAACCTGAAAGAGTGCACAGGTATCGCCAGCGACGAAGAGCTGTTAGGCCTCATTTACGGAGAAGAGGGGCGTCGCGCGTCGCGTTGGGCAGCGCTAAGCGCGGGCAATAAATCTATGACAATTTGACGCGTGTGACAACGCTTCTCCGTAAACGCACTTATACAACGCCATATGTTTGAATTTAGTGCGGGCCGCGCCGCTCGACGCGACGCGCGACGCCCCGCGTCTCCGTAAATGAGGCCTTAGCCTAGTCATTTTACGGTTCGAGCCGGGACTAATTAATAATCTTTTTTTTTTTTCGATATAATTTTGAAGAGCCAATTTGAGTCTCGAAATGTACATACCAAAATTTAAAAAAAAATTACGTCAACAACAGTTCCAATTTTAAATTTTAGCTATTATCTCGTTCTAAAAAACCTGATGGTAAATTTTTTTTTGCACATTTACCATTATACATACTACAAACATGGTTTGAATATTTTTGTCTAGTTAGAAGGTTTTGAAAAATATGTATATTCGTACTCATAAATACCTCATTTTTTAAATTTTAATGCCTATTTTATTACTCAATAATAATTTATATTCTTAAATCTAAGTCTAATGAGTGCATTGGTATTAATATTATTAATTTCAAAGCCTTCTAGAACACACAATATGTTTTAAGATAGTCTTTTTGTCACTAAATGGTGCCGGTTACAGTTTAAAAGTCCATTTAATAATCACTCCCTACCCCGCCTAACAAAACTCCGTAAAATGACTGGGCTATGTTTCGTTCGGCTAGAGATAGACAGGGATATGCAGAGCTCACTGCCAACCTTCAGTAAAGAAGAAGTATAACCATGACTATAATGTAAACTGATATTCAAATAACAATTACTTGTATACAATATATGTATACGGCGTAATATAGAACTAAAACCAAATACATTATAGATCGGCCTTCATAAATTTATAGGGGTCCAATACGGATGGCAATTAGTACGATTACACCATACACCATAGTTTTGACTAATGGAGCCAACATTATCATTTTAAATGGTGTTAGAGAACTTAAACAGTTTTGAACAGGTTAAGAGCATATATGACTTTGTGCGACTTACACTCAGTTGCAGAAACGCTCATTCAAATTAATCTTCCATTAAATCTCTTGCTGTCATTTTTGTCTTGTTGTCGCAATAAAAGCTAGCTAGATATTTAATGGACAATTAACTCTGATGAGCATTTCTGCAACTAAGTGTGTGACTGTTTCACAATCTACTTCTGTTATAATAATAATAATAATATAATAAATAAATATCTTGGACATTGTCACACAAATTATCTAGTCACATTTAAAGTACCTGGACTTGTATTATGATGACTAGACAACGAAATACAATACATATATAGATACAAACATCCATGACTCGGGTACAAATATTCATGTTCATCATACAAATATTTGTCCCTTACGGGATTCGAACCCGCGACCCTCGGCACAGCAGGCAGGTTCACTACAGACTGTGCTACCGGGCCGTCAAGAATAACACTATGTTGCAGAAACGCTCATTAAAGTTAATCTTCCATTAAACCTCTTGCTATCACTTTTTGTCTTGTTGACGTAGTAAAAGCTAGGTAGAGATTTAATGGAGGATTAACCCTAACGACAGTAAGACTGTGTGGTTTGTGCAAAGCTGACTTTGTGCGAGTTAGACTTTTTTAGAGTCAGTTTCGTGCGTAACCTTCTAATTGCGAAACTATATGTGAATTATGACGTTCATCACATAAACTTACCTAACCCACATGAGGACGTATCCCCTCTGACCAATCACAAGCGTTTGTCAACTTTATACACATCCTATTATTCATTTCTAAACTATTATTATAATGCGGTGGGACGCCACGCCACCTGCGTGAGCACGTTTGCACCATCCCACTTGCCGGCACCATGAGGGTGGCTGGAGCAGCGGCAGAAACCGCTGTCCAGAAAAAGAACACGAAATACCAAGATCTAGAAGGCTCATATCTGTTTGTGCCTCTTGCGGTAGAAACGGCGGGTCCTTGGGCTGCTGAAGCCAAAGTGTTTGCAAGGGACTAGGGCCGCAGGATGAGAGAGAGGGGCTTGGACCTCAACTCCGGGTCTTTTTTCGTCCAACGTATCTCATTGGCCGTCCAACGCGGCAATTCTGCGAGCATAATTGGTACGTTTGGCTCGACCCGGGGTGGGCTACTGGACTAGACAGTTGTCAGGTTTGGTTGCTTTGTTTGTTCTTTTAGTAGTAATTAGTCTTACGATACTGTCTACATCTCTTCTTATTCTTATATTGTAAATAATTTATTTATTTATTTAACACTTTATTGTACACATAACATAACAATACAGAAAAAACAATTAAAGTAGACATGTACAAAGGGCGAGCTTATCTCTAAAGAGATCTCTTCCAGCAAACCCGCAACAGAGACAATTCTGAAGTGTGAGGCAGACAAAATGTGTACAGCACAAATGATAAAAACTAGATACTTGATTATTAATTAATTAAATAAATAATAAAAATAATCAATTTAAATTATAATTTTTTAACATCTGTTATTTACTGCATTTAAATGCATGTGTTTAATGAGTGCATTCTGCACCATTTCCCTGGTGGAATTGAAGATCTCCATAGGTCCATATATTTCATTTATATTCGATTGCCCTGTTTCTTGTGCCTTCCCAGCAAACAATTTGGTCGTATTAGGCCCCCATTTATATGACCATTTTGACTTATAAAAGTCAAATGCTTTATGCTTTATGCGTCTAATGTTCGCCTATACGACACCTATACGACCAAATTTTTAGTTGGATTCCAATTAATATTAAGCTACCTCCTTCACAGAAACAGAGAAAAACAAACCCATCTCCACGAATTTAGGTATTCAGAGCTACGTAGGCTCCACCCAACATGAATAATAAAATAATTGCCTGATAATTGTCGTGTCCGATACGACGCCAAACGTTTGGTAACACTACCAACATTAAATTACAACGTGGAAACTGTTTATATTTTAACAATTAGAACGCCAAATTGAAGTGGAAAACCATTTGTGCCGCATAAACATACACAAACATATACAGGGTGTCCCGTTAACCGACGTCAAACCGGTGGATGCTGATAGGTTAGTTCATGCTTAACCAGAATATACTAAAATAAAAAAAAATAAAAAAAGTCAGTCAACGAATCAATCAATTTGTCAACATTTTACTTTCGGAAATCTTAGTTTTGGTGATAAGGACAGTTTTCTGAAATTCGTGAAACTCTTTACCTTAGTCACTATTTTGAGTGCCACGGCTACAAATGTTCTATGCAGTATCTGAGTTAAAACTGTCAATATCTCGAAAACTAAGACACTTTTAAAAAGTCAAATTTTGATATTCAACCTAACCTAACCTAACCTATCAGCATCCACCAGGTTGACGTCGGTTTACGGGTCACCCTGTATAAGGTGCTGTCCCATACATTTTAGTTCGAGTTATGTTTGCAGTTTTGTATGGGACAGCGGATTTTTTTTTCGCGATTTCGATATTGGTCCCATAGAGAAAGTTGTTCAGTTTGATGGTCTGAGCATACCCTTAAAATAGTTTCAGCTAATTTTGTTAGACATTATACAGGTGAAATTAATATCATTAGCAACTTTTTTTAAAGTTTTTAACAGTAGATTTTTTTTTGCGATTTCGCTGATGTTTGCTCCTATAGTAAAAGTTGTTTAGTTGGATGGTCTGAACCAACCCTGAAAATTTCGGAACGGTAAAAAAATCATCCCGATAATAAATATCCCGATAATATATACAGGATGTTAAATGAAATGGGACACTTACTTAAAGGGTGCTTCAGACCATCAAACTGAACAAAATTTACTATGGGACCAACTCTGAAATCAAGAAAAAAAATCCGCTGTCCCATACAAAACTACAAACATAACTCGACTGGAATGTATGGGCCAGCAGATTTATTTTCGCGAATTAAATTTCGATATTGGTCCCATACAGATAGTTGTTCAGTTTGGTGGTCTAAAGCACCCCTTTAAGTAAGTGTCCCATTTAATTTTACACCCTGTATACATTTAGTTGTCTGCAGCACCGCATCGCCTTTATCTGTCGCTCCATCCTTTTCTGTCACTCACGCCGCGCCGCAGCACCGCCGCGTGCGGTTGCGGTCCGTCTATCTTATTTGCTCTAGCAAATGATGTTCCTTAGTGACAGAAAAGGATGGAGCGACAGAAAAAGGCGATGCGGTGCTGCTAGATGAGGTTCAACTCTAACACAAATCCGGGCTAGATTTTAGTACTTTAAATGGGACTAAATAATCTATGGAACAATTTTTATTAAGATAAGATAAGATAAGATAAGATAAGATAAGATAAGATAAATATTCTTTATTATTTGGAAACACGTTGTATACAATATTCTAAACAAATAATTTGAACTACAGAACTAATTTATAACAAACCAAAATACTCATCAACGCAATATACAATTAAATAACCCGAACAACAGTCATACACATCTTTAATCAAACCCCGTATCAATTGGCAGTTCAATTAATTATTTCAATTAATAATCAAGTTAACGGTATTGTTAATTACGAATTAGTTAAATAGAAGAGCTTGATTATTGTTATTTGATCGGATTGTTAACTGGATGTTTGCTTCATTAGCTAACTAAGTAACACATTGTTTTGATATTTTGTTATTGTGTGCACTTAATTGTAATTTATTACAATTTATTGTACGCTCATATAATACACAGAATCATTCTTTTTCACTGACCTTAAAAAAAGGAGGAGTTTTTCAATTCGTCCGTATCTCCCTTTTTTCTATTTTTATGTATGTTACACGATAATTTTGAAATTTAGATCCATTTTTCAAAACATTATGGTCCAGATTTATGACCACTGTTTACTAGACTGTTGGCAGCTTCTTAAAAATGTTTCTTATTAAATGTAACACGTTGTATATTAAGACTACACAGGCAGTACCGCTAGCCAAAGCTTGTTAGAATATACAGGGTGTAAACTTTAATGCGTTACATATCAAACAAGGTGATTCAGACCATCAAACTGAACAACTTTTACTATGGAATCAACTTTGAAATAGAAAAAAAAACAGCTGTTTCATACATTTTGGTCGAGTAGCTAATTGACCTTTTCTATGAAACAGCTGTTTTTTTTTCGATTTCGATATTGGGTCCATAGTGTAAGTTGTTCAGTTTGACGGTCGATATGTAACGCATTCAATTTTACACCCTGTATAATAAACTCACGTTTCCCCTACAGCTACTTTATAGGTTTTTTTCAACAATAAACTAAGTATTTAGCGGACAGACCATCTATCAAGGGAAGACAGTGTCGTTTGGTGATCGAGTGAAATAATCTACTAAAAGCATTGATTTTCTTCGCAAGTAGCGCTTATTAGGTTCAGACTTACCAAAAAAAAAGGTGGACTTGTCATACTAGATACAATCGAACGATTGATCCCAACTACCTTAGGCGCGGTTTATATAGAAGAGACGTGGCGCGGACGTGGCGCGGGCGGGGTGCAGTAATATAAACCTTATAGTACGTAGCATAGCGTCGTTTAGAGAATTACGCCCGCGCCTCCGCCACAACAGCACCTTAGAGTAGAGGAGACGGTGATATACACTACATTTTTGTTATTTACAAACATAACTTCAAGAGTGTATTCAGACAATAAAACTGAACAACTTTCCCTGAGAAACATGGGTTGAAAAACGAAAAAATTCACAGATTTCGTGCCTCGCACGACTATCGAGCACATTGGAATTTGAATCTACGGAATTCGAAAAAATATTGTCTCAAAAAGGTTGGCTACAGGGCAAACCCTTAACCCAATCGTCTTAGTTTTAAGGTTAAATTGTGGCTGACTAAATAGTCCAGAGAAATTTTGCTCAAATTTTTGATATCATTCTTCGTTAAATTTCCAAAATATCGAGCGCCAAAATCAATAATTCGGAAAAAATAGTTTTTTTTTTCACTGTTTCAGCCATAACTTTTTTCGTTTTTGACTTTCTCGAATAATTCTTTTTGCACCTTACAGCTCTCGTAAATACACGTCTTTTGAATATCATATCTTCACAACTCTCAAAGATATAAGGGATCGCACTTTTTCGAGAAATCGGGGCCTATACTGGAGCGAACGAAAAGACATGTACAATGTCAAAAGATTTTGGACCTCCTATAAAAAAATCATCATTGGAGGGGTAGTCCCCAGCACTACCAACTGGTCCCAAGCAAAAGGAAATCGGCGTCGAGGCAGACCAAGAAAAAGGTGGCGAGACGAAATCGATAGCTTCCTAAAGAACTGGCCTAACAAAGCGCAAAACCGGGACGCATAGAGAGATCGGAGGGAGGCCTTTGCCCAACAATGGGACAGCGACGGCTGATATAATAATAATAATAATATAAAAAAATCGATCGGCTGATCCGCACTTTTCTATGAGGTGTCGAACAATTTTTTTCAACCCATGTTCCTTAGGGAAAGTTGTTCAGTTTCATTCGTGTATAGATAGGCGTAGTGATGAAACGGTCTACAAAATGTCCAACCATCACTCTGGCTATAAAAATTAAATACCTAGTTAGTTTGATAGTCACTATAAATAGGTACATTTAACAACAAAAATGTTTCCGTGTATTTGAATGTATGTACCTATCTGTGAACCTATTAGTTACAGTTACCTACTTTTTTATAAGATACCCTTATGTCGGTCAAAATTGTGAAAGTAGATAGTACCTACCTTTCTGATAAGGTACCCGTATGTCGGTTTAGAAAGGCATGTGCATAGTACGAGAAATGCAATATAGATTTTTATTTTGTTTGATATCCTACTGTAAGCGATGATAGCGATAATAGCTCAGAACGTATAAGTTTTGATATCGTCATTGTTAATATTGGGCAAAATAATTAATAATTTTTATGAAAGGAGTCACGTCACCCGAGCACTCGTCTTGCGTGGATTTTGCGCGTCGCGTTTTTGCCTGCCAAGAGGCTCGGCAATCCTCAATCTCTTCTTGTTCTTGACCAGAAACAATCCCTGAGATTGGGATAGATTCTACCATAAACGCTTGACACTGGCGAAATCATCAAGAAAACGCCATTACACAAAAAAAAATAATGAAATAAAATTTTATGAAAGGTAACAAAATTTATATTTCCGTGTGTACAATAAAGTGTTAAAATAAAATAAATAAAAATAAAATTCAAAAACCATTTTTTCTAATCATAATTGTAAATCACATGGATTTCTTTGCCTGGCTGCCGTTGCTGTTGAATACGACTATTTTTTTTTTATTTCTACAGACTAAGGTATTATACGTACAGCCATGAATCCTAACTTTTACATAAAATTCAAAGTTAAATTAAAAATAGTACCTAATATCAATCAAAAATGAAATCGAAACAATACATTTCTATTATTGCTTAATTTTTTTTTACATTCTTCAATGAAAACAACTGGTAAAAATTTTAATGTTGTCCATTTACTTGTATGTAAATCATAAATCATTCTATATCATAAATATCTTTGTCTTTATGAGCAGAAATATTGTCAACTTAGAACGTTTTGGGTTTGCGCGAGACTACTTTTCATGATTTTGAGCGATCAAAATTAGAATCTAAAGTTATGGGAATAAAATCCAAAGTTGCGGAATTAATGTTACCTCACCCCCCGCAAAAAGTGGCAGAAATGTTTGTTATTATTATTATAACACTTTATTGTACACACGGACACAAAGTTGAGAAAACATGTACAAAGGGCGAGCTTATCTCTGAAGAGATTTCTTCCAGCAGACCCGTAGAAGAGACAGGTAACAATTACAAGGCAAACTTATTGTGTACAAGCAAACAGTATAAATAAATAAATAAATGTAATATATACCTACAACATACAATATATATTAATATATGTATATAATTATATATATGAATACCACTTAAGATAGAGAAAGGTAGTGCTCTTTCGTTTTCTTTTTAAATACAGCTAAAGTCTTGGAGTCGCGAATGTCGGCGGGGAGTGAGTTCCACAACCGAGCAGCATGAATGGTATGTTTGTTAGTAGAGTTACACGCGTAACTAGTCCCTGTATTAGTAGTCAAAGGGTTAATATTATAATTTTAGAAATGGAGTCGATTGACAATTCTTCTTTCTTATCGTGTGGGCAGAGCCCTGGTGTCAGAGTTTTTTTAGACCGCCTGACGTGGTTTTTATGTAACGACTACTACCACCAGAGAAAGTAGCCGGGAACAACGGCTTCACGTGCCATCCGAAGCACGGAATCATTTTTCTATTCGGTGATTCAGCCTGCAATGTCCTAACCAACTGGGGAAAACGCACAAAGTGACATTTCACTAGGTGTCCCCCCGTGAGAATCGAACCTACGATCTCCGTGTCGAGAGCCTATGCTCTTAACCATTAGATCACGGAGGCATTGACAATAATCCGGGCAATACAATATTTCTAGGAAGACTATAATTATCCTGCTTTGACAATATTCCTGCTACGTACCTATTAACTATTTGTACCATTCGAAAAAAAAAAGACGCATTCAAAATCACTTGACACGTAATTCGAGCTAAATTCAATTAATTTTTATTTTATTTTTATTTTAACACTTTATTGTACACACGGAAATATAAATGAAAACAGCATAATAGACAATTACAAAGGGCGAGCTTATCTCTAAAGAGATTTCTTCCAGCAAACCCGTGAAAGAGAGAGAGCATATTAAGTGAGGCAGGCGTAGTGTGCACATTTAACAAATAAAACAGTATTTAAAACTAATAAATAGATATGATTATATAAAGATACAGGTATATACATACATACATACATATATATAAAGTATGATAAACAAATAAATATACTAGTTTATTGAATCAAGAGAGAGATAGTGATCTTTGACTTGTTTTTTAAATGAAGCAATTGTTTGACAGTGTCTTATATCAAATGGGAGAGAGTTCCAGAGCCGGACTGTATTGCTGTCAATGCAGTCCGGCTCTGGAACTCTCTCCCATAAGGGAATGGGTGAAGGAATAGGAATAGATGTCAGTAGTGTGGGATGTCGGAAGGACGGTAGAAGGAGAAGCGTTCGCGGAGGTAACTAGGAGCAGACGGATTGTGGAGGGTGTTGTACAGGAGAGAGACTAATGAGAGAAAAAGAGAGATTAATGAACATTTCGATACTTTTAATTTTCTTTTTTCTGTACGTGCATGCGTTCAATAACATTTAAATACATTTTAGTTACCTTTTATTTATGTTGCCGTGCCCAGAGGGTATCATATTATGTAGATCAATATTTGTTACATTTAAGACCTAACTGTACCATGTGATTGCAATAAATATCTATCTATCTATAACGTCACGCCTTTTTCCCAGTGGGGTAGGCAGAGACCAGGGCGCGCCACTTACTGCGATCCTTACATACTTCTTTTGCCTCATGCACATCCATACATCTCTTCATACATGCCCGTCGGTTTCGAATACTCCGCAAATCCCCTTTTTGTAGGACGCAACTTATTTGATCAGCATACGTCCTACGAGGGCGCCCTCTGCCGACGCTTCCACTCACATTAGCAACATAATTATATCTCTTTCGTACATCTGCTGTCACTTATCCTCTCCACATGACCAAACCAACGAAGCATACCTTTCTCTATTCTTGTCACTACATCTTCTATTAATTTACATCTATCTCTTATTACAATAAATATATAAATATGAATTTCCTACGTTAACTTATGATGCTTGGTGGTTGTAGCAATGTTTCTGCAGACTATAGGTACTGGCATAAAATTGCATTATTAATATTTCATGTTTGAATAACAATAAATACGTAAGGCAAGGGACACAGACAATTTATGAAATAACAAGTCCAAAATTAAATGTAAACTGAATTCTACAAAAAGAAATTTCGAATAAAATCTTTGTCTCGATTCAAAGTAGCATCGGGGGGGACCGTAATCGATTTTATTGTAAAACGGTCACTGATCTGAAATTCAGTCTGATTGCGTGATTGGGTACCATTGTGTATAAGCCCTATTATAATTTGGCTTACTATTTTCTGTTATTTGAACAAGAGTTTAGGATTCCGCAAAAAAGTTTGTGAAAAGCAATATTATTGCAGATCAAAATATAAATTATCTCATGGTTACAAAAAGCATCAATGAAAAAACATAAAGAACCAAAAACCCAGTCATGCTATGTCTGGCAACATTGCAAGATTTCACGTCGCCTGTGAATATGCGGAGTTTAAATTCATTAAGATTTTATTGGAGTTGCGTAGCTAGGGTATTTCACATGTGTTTAGCGCGCGGGTTAGGAGGCTACGTAGCTCCGCCATTTTATGTGGTGCGGTGGTTTAAATTTGTGTTTTTGTTCAAAAACTATCCTTGAGATTATCCAAATATCTATTACCGAACAACGTCAAGCACATTTGATATTTAAATAAGACATCAAGATAAAATCATCCATCGACGACACGATGGATAGAGCCACAATTTCAAGATTAGAAAAGATAAGATTTTATTAAGATATGACTTATCTGTAAGGGTACATTTTGGCTTAGCTTGTTAATTACTTATGTGTCGGCCTACAATAACTCTGGGATCCCCTTTTCTTGCGCGAAGACTTAGGATGCTTTTGACGCCCAACCTCAGGGAAGAGGTATAATTATTTTATTTATCCACAGAATATATTGTTTAAATCATGCAGCAGCAGTGAGTTAAAAAGGTTCGCAAAAAAGATTCAGTAAACAATATCTACTTATATGGAACTTTAAAATGTAAGGAGTTACGTTGCAGGTTCTGACCCGAGCACTTGTCTCGCGTGGATTTCGCACATCGCGTTTTTGCCTGTCACGAGGCTCCGCAATCCTCAATCTCTTTTTGTTCTTGATCAAAAATAATCCATGAGATTGGGATAGATTCTCCCATAAACTATTTGACACTGGCGGAAATGCAGTGCTAACGCACAAGCAAGAGTCCATTAATAATAAATTAAAATAAAAATGTAAGGAACCCTCATGTTATATTCTTATTTGAAAAATTTACAAATAAAGATAACAATTTTATCTATATTTTATATATTACCGTTTCGTATTTGTTTTCAGCCTTTAATTAAAAATACTTTTAAACAGTAGTTAAATAAAGCACATTTTTATTTAGCAAACGTTTCAAAACCTGCAATAAAGAGAGAGATACCTACAAAAACTTGTGCTGGTTTTATTTAAGAGTGAAAAACGTGATAATTGCAGTTGTTAACTTCAGAAGTGAATAAACTACACACACAAACGTACTGCAAGGCCTTTTGAATAATAAAATTAAATACTCGTTTCGTTATCATATAAAACTGTTTAAATATTTTAGTATCAAGACTTTTGTGTTTTTAGTATATTCAACAACCACTTTTTCTACTAGATTTTTCATTTTCACAGTGCAATAATAGCTTAGCTAGTGAGACGCGAATTTTAATTATGTCCCTGTTTCCAATCTCTGCGTTTCAATCCGCCGCCTAGTCATAGCAAATCCCTAACCCGTGGTTCATAGGGCTTCCGCCTTTTTAGGGCTAGCATACCACGCTTGTCAAAGCGACAAAATTAGAAGACCCTCCAGAAGTCTTATTTTTTGGCGATTTATATTTTTATTAACAACAGATGAACCGTGAGATTCGTGACCGAATGAATGACGCAAATTTCATACTGTTTAGGTCATTTTCTACTACTGATTTCTACGTGTGACTTTAAAAAATCACACTCCTCACACTCATTTTCGCATGAGTAAACGAGGGACAATTTCAATCTTTTTCGGTTACTCGGGGGTGGCATGCGAGACTTGCAGTAGGGCTATTGTATAAGTTTCATATGGCAAGCGAGTTTTTTTGCTCTCTGAAAAGCGCTGAAAGAAGTCTCTTTTAAAGTTAGCGAAGTCTCGTCGCTCCCGGGTAGAGAAACCACGCTACTAGAGCTGGGTCCAACCACTTGATTAGGTGCCTACACTGGAAGACTGTCCCTAAACTCTTCGCCAATATTTTTATAGAAAGTGATTACAACGCTTTCTTTTATATTGTTTTTCTATCGTTTGTATATATCTATGTTTATCTACCCAAAACCTAATCGCCCCCCACCAGTCAAACCAAAAGGCTGAATGCGTGCTTGCCTCACCCCCTTTCGGTGGTACGGGAGGTAGGCAATAGTAAGCAGTGGAGTATACCTCTCCCACTTACACTCACTCACTCGGCATACATGGTGCTAGCCTCTTGCCCGTTTGTAATGTGTGGTATTGGGTGTGCTATAGTTGTTTCAGCGGTTTATAATTGTAAATGAAAAAATTTAGAAAGTGTACAAATAAATTAATTAGTGATTTTGTATACAAAATGATGTTGCTGAGTTTCTTTCTTGTGTACATTTCTTCATCAAATGCTTTGGACAATGGATTGGCTTTAACACCGCCTATGGGATGGCTGTCATGGCAAAGGTTTAGGTGTATCACTGACTGTGAGAAATATCCGAAGGATTGTGTAAGGTAACGCTTAAATTTTTAAGAAGATGTTATATCAATTTTGGGGGGATTATGGATTATGTGTTTATGTATATACTCGTATATTATTTCAATTTCATAGTACGAGTACCTATAATATATTATTTAAAGTCGCGAAAAAATATCTGCTGGTCCAAACATAAATGAGTATTTAATTTGACACCCTGTATATTTTCATAAATAGCTTCGGTGGCACGTTGATGAGAACTATGAAAACTCAATCTTGAGGTGAAGGTTCGAATCCGCACGGATTACATGCCATGTAACAATGAGTTTTTCTAACATAAGTCGGTATTACATGTATACCGACGCTCTAAAACGGTGAGGGAAAATATCGTGAGGAAACCCGCATACGCTGAAGAAGAAATTCTGATGCGTATATGAAGTCTACCAATCCGCATAGGGCACGCGTAGTGGACTAATGCCCATACCTCCTGCAGTGGGACGTATACAACGTGTTAATGAATTAACACAAAACTAGAAAGTAGTTTGTTTAGAATTGAGAGCAGAATCGAATTATCATGGTTTCAACATTAAATAATTTTTTTTGTAAAATTTAAAATTTTCTGAATCCGATGTCAACCCACCGCACGGGCACACTCACACTACTTACTACCAAAACAAGATTATTAAAATTAGCGCTATCATTAATTGCTGAAATGATAACAAATCATTTTTGCCTCAAAACTTAAAATGCTAATAACTTTAAATTTTAACTATCCAAATAATGACATTATTATTTCAATCTAATTATTTTGTTATAAATCAGTTGGGGTGTATAAGGTTTTGCGCTTTCATTAACACGTTGTATAGGCTGAAATGATGATGATGATATATGAATAAAAGTTTTTGTAGTTCCTAGTTCTGAGTCGTGAATTTTTTTTATAAAATTATAATGATCATAATTATAATAATTTTATTAAAAACTCCACAGTGAAGACCTAATGAAGCGCACAGCAGATAAAATGGTTTCCGATGGATACCTAAAAGCTGGCTATGAGTACCTGGTCATAGACGATTGCTGGTCAGAACTGAAAAGAGGTTCAGATGGAAAATTGGTTCCTGACAGAAAAAGATTCAAGAGTGGAATGAAATCGTTAGCTGATTATGTAAGTAGGAACGATTGGCAACGAGAATTGATTGCAATAAATATTATTGCATGAAAATATTGGGTTTTCAATCAATTTAAATTGCTCAATACTCGTACGCCTCAAAAGTAAATGTAACAACTGATTGTAACCAAATGTTTAAACAAATAAATCCATTTCAATTTATTTAATTTCAAAATATACAAATCATAACACAAAAATAAATTGGAGGAGATTTCTCCATCGTCTTTAAATTTTTTGGGAGTGAGGTACCACAAGGGGCTTTTTTGGGTCTTCTTAATTTATTAGTATACACAAATAAACTACTACCAACCATATCCTGTACGAGTGTTTCTAAACTTTGCTATAGGTACTAAACAGCTTTATAAGCGTTTACTTTTCGAAAGGAAATGGAATTATGTACCTATAAGTGGTTTAAATGTTGTCCATCTTTAATTTTTTTGGGAGTGAGGTACCACAAGGGGCTTTTTTGGGTCTTCTTAATTTATTAGTGTACACAAATAAACTACTACCAACCATATCCTGTACGAGTGTTTCTAAACTTTGCTATAGTTACTAAACAGCTTTATAAGCGTTTACTTTTCGAAAGGAAATGGAACTATGTACCTATAAGTGGTTTAAATGTTGTCCAAAAAAACAGTTTCTCTTCGGTAGAATTAAAAGCATGTTACTGAGTTTAACTTATCATCGTGGTGGAGAAAACTAATCAGCATTATAAGTTTTCTCTTTGCCAAGGGTGCGTTGGGCGTATTGAGAGTCCAGTACGACACTCAGTGGCCTTTTTCATAATCACAAACAAGAACACTAGATACAAAGCCGTATTCCTCAGTTTAATTGTAACTGTGATTGGTATATTGCAAAGATAGATCCATTATACAAACTTCAAATCATTTATTGATGAAACAGCATTAAAAACAGACGCAGCTATAAAAGCATCCTCTGTAGTTCAGATTCACGTTCATTATTAAGATTTAAAACAAGTCAAATATGAACCCTCGATGACAAAGCATAGTTACCTCTGTAGGGTTCATGTTTAATTTGTCAACCTTTAACAACATTTGCCAGCCTTTTCTGTTAATGAGTCCGGGGAGACCATACGCGACCATGGGTAAATGAAAATCACAGAGGGGTTATTAGATCAAAAGAACGTTTACCTATTATTTATTCTATTTCATTAATTTAAATGCAGGTAACTTTAGCCAACCTTCCTAATAAGAGGATAGCTGTCTCTGACTGAATAGTAAATACTATATAGGTATACAGACATATACTACGCCTGGCTTGCACTAAAAAGTATTTATTTGTTTTATTTTCTTTGGAAGACCAACAGCTGTTGATACGATACAAAATATAGATGGCTAACACAAAGCCAATTATAGGTCTCCGCTGATAGAAACATAATTAAAAAAAAAATAAAGCAGAGCTAACACTAAAAATACAAAGTGGTCAACAAAAAGATAACGAACGTATTCAAGTTACAACAATCGACTGAATAAGAGACAGTCTTCCTCGCAATAAAACAAATTACTAAGCAACATCATTAAACGTAACAATAAACACTAATAAAGCCTAGATAGAATGTTAAAGTTGTTGCCCGCTCGTGGCACAAACGCATTTTGTGTATAGTAAGTGGAGCAGGATGGAAAGGCTAGGGGTGGGTTATGGGTTATTTAGGCTTTCATAATACTCAATCATGTACCAATGCGTTTTTTTAAACTAATGTACTTACATAATATCGACTGCGCTCAAACGGTGAAGGAAAACATCGTGAAGAAACGTCTGCACGCTGAAGAAGAAATTCTGACGTCTACCAATCCGCAATGGGCACACATGGTGGACTAACGCCCTTACATCCTACCTGAGAGTAGATCTGTGCACTGTAGTGTAGTGTATCAATCAATCAATTATACTTAATTGCACAACAAAATAGAATGAATGAATGAATGAATGAAATACACATACCATACATTTTGTATTGTGTCAACAGCTGTTGGTCTTCTCAAGAAAAAAAAAAAAAATAAAAAATAATAATAAAACATTTGAATACATAAAGAATTACAAGTAGGTACAAATAAGGCGGTCTTATCGCGTATCCGTCTTGTCGGTGTATGATAAATGGATCTTGATGATAATGATACCCATGCCACAAACTGGTTTCAAAATGAGGAAAAGTGGATTTTGAACCTTTTTTGGCTGCCATCCTATGCAGTTTACCATTTCC
Source organism: Agonopterix arenella (assembly GCA_927399405.1). NCBI lineage: Eukaryota > Metazoa > Arthropoda > Insecta > Lepidoptera > Depressariidae > Agonopterix > Agonopterix arenella. Next base: position 13,845,883 of record OV656708.1, on the reverse strand, counting down.
TACAACTTTTTTTGTATGAAAGGTAAACTACTTTTTTCATTTCTAAAAAATGGGTTTATTTGGGACGCCTACCTCTTGAAATAGTTTAAAGACGAATTTTCCCATAATCTATCCCAATACAAACCAAATCCCAATTCGTCCCGGTTCTCATGATATGGAACGAAGAAACATACAACAATTAATGACTCACAATTTCAATTTTAAATGATTACATTTCGTATATGGTGTAATAATCTTATGAAATACTGTATAAAATAGTGAGAATTAATAATGATCTTACGGAGGTAGGCTGAGACTACGGCCCGCCACACTATGTGATTCTTTTCTTGCCTCTTCCACTTTTAAACATTGTTTCACGCACTTCCATCGGTTGAGGATGCTACGCACTTTTCATTTTCGTAGGTATCTTGTACATTCTATGAGGCGAAAAAAAATCCAGTTTTTATTTTATTTTCAGATCCACAGTAAAGGTCTAAAGTTTGGCATGTATCAAAACTACAGCAACCTAACATGTGCTGGGTTCCCTGGCACCCTTGGGTACGAGCAGACTGACATTGATACTTTTGTAGAATGGGAGATAGACTATTTAAAGTTAGATGGCTGCTTGATTGATCCTCTAAAATTAGATACAGGTTGAGTATAGTTTAACAAACCGTTTGTTTATAAAGGGTGTAAAATTAAATGGGACACTTACTTAAAGGGGTGCTGCAGACCATCAAACTAAAAAACTTTCTCTATGGGACCAATATCGAAATCGCGAACAAAATGCTGCTGTCCCATAAATTTCAGTCGAGTTGTGTGCAGTTTTGTATGGGACAGCGGAATTTTTTTTCGCGATTTCAATGTTGGTCCCATAATAAAAGTTGTTCAGTTTGATGATCTGAAGCACCCCTTTAAGTAAGTGTCCCATTTAATGTTACACCCCGTGTACAATATTTATTTAATATATAAACTACGACTTCGTCCGCACAAATTATATACCAGATTTCAAGTCAGATCATAAGCTATCAAACAAAAAAGTTTCATCAAAATCGGTTCAGTACTTTTTGTGTGATGCTCGTTCAAACAAACAAACAAACAGACAGCCAAAAAATCCAAAAATTGGTGAAATGGAATCAGGGATACCTAAAAACCATATCGTAACTTATTTTTTGTTAATATCTTCAATGTACAGACAAACTTCCTGTTACAGTTTTATAATAGTACGAGCGTTAACCCGCGACTTCGTCCGCACAAATTATATACCACATTTTAAGTCAGATCATAAGCTATCAAACAAAAAAAAGTTTCATCAAAATCGGTTCCGTAGTTTTTGCGTGATACTCGTTCAAACAAACAAACAAACACCCAAACAAACACACAGACAGACAAAAAATCCAAAAATTAGTGAAATGGAATCAGGGACACCTAAAAACCATATCGTAACTTTTTTTTGTTAATATCTTCAATGTACAGACAAACTTCCTGTTACAGTTTTATAATAGTATAATAGTACAGAATTGACCTATTTGCTATGTAGTTAACAATATCACAAAGAGCGACGGTAGCCCTGGACACTTAAAGTATTGATACTCAATCATAAAGGTACGGGCACAGATTATTTACCAGTTACTACCGTAACATGGGTTTGAATCACTTCATAAAGTACGCAACTGTTTACGCTAACATCTTGTATAAGCTGATGATGAAATACATTGTGTTCCTAAGTCGCTTATGTGACACCTAAGGGACGATTCACACCTACCGGCTCGCATCGGCCCGGCACGGAACGGAGCCGTACGCGTATCGCGACGGCCGTACGGAGCCGTACGCCTCCGTACGTATGCGTGCCGCAGCACCGCACCAGTGCGAGGGCAGTCGCATTCTATGTTATCTTAGTACAAACTAAGTGGAACGCTGATTATCCAAGTCAGCTTCCGCCATCTATCGGTCACTATTGTTGCACTAGGGTTCATATCGGAGTAACAGCACACTACACCTCACGCGCTGTGCTATAGTAGTGAGAGATTTCGCCCATATCAAACACTGTCTTGTTGGTCTAGCGGTCTGGGCAACCGGCTTACGGTCCGGGTAGCTAAGGTTTGATCCTCGTGTCGGCCGATCGTCTTTTTCAATTTATTTCATAATGTGGCGTCCCCTAGTGCTAATAAGCAGCAACGCAATTAGGACGTCCTAAAATTCAAGGCAAGTTATATATATCCAATATACATATTAATCTATGGGCAGTCGATCAATTATGTCAACGGAGCCGGTTATATGTCGCGTAATCCGTCGGCAGCCGTACGGCGGTCGCGACGCGTCGCGGCATGCAAATATGAACTGTAATTCATGTTTACACATTTCAATATCCTTTGCCGCATTAAAAAATGCCGTCCGGGCCGGGCCGATGCGAGCCGGTAGGTCTGAATCGTACCTAAGGCTCTGCTCTCCCCATTACGTATAATGAGCGTGGTTATTTGGTTTCAGCTTACCCAGCTTACGGCGAGAAGCTAAATGCAAGTGGTCGACCAATACTTTACTCTTGCAGCTGGCCCGCTTACCAGGAAAGTTATAACATTAAAAAGGTAAGTACGGTAGGTACAGTACGAGTAGTTTTATTTTTGACATAGAATCTATTAAGACGTATCAACCCAGTAATTTTACGGTTTGAGCCGGGACTAATTATTAATTGTTATTTGTTTTCGGTGTAATATTAAACAGCCAATTTGAGCCTAGAAATGTACCAAAATAAAAAAAAAACACGTCAGTAACAGTTCCAATTTTAAAATTTAGCTATTATCTCGTTCTAAAAACCTGATGGTAAATTTTTGTTTGCTCATATTTAAGGCTTTACCATTATACATACTTCAAACATGGTGTAAATATTTTTGTCTACCTAGAAGGTTTTGAAAAATGCATTCATATTTTCTAATAAATACCTATTTTTTTTAAATTTCGATGCCTATTTTATTGCTCAAAAATTATTTATATTGTTAAATCTAAGTCAGATGAGTGCATTGGTATTAATATTATTAATTCAAAAAACTTCTGGGACACACAATTTTGATTTCTATGTTGCGTAGCGATTTTTTTAAATATGTTTTAAGATAGTCTTTTTGTCACTAAATGGTGCCGGTTACAGTTTAAATGTCCAATTAATAATTAATCCCTACCCCGCCTAACAAAACTCCGTAAAATGACTGGGCTATATAGTGAAAACTGATGGTAAGTCTACTGCTTCAATGTTTGGCCGTCGATCAAAACACAATGTTTGTTATGTCTCTTTATGTCGGTGAGACCATATTTTAAATAAAATGCGGCCAAGTGCGAGTCGGTCTACTCGCGCACCGAGGGTTCCGTACAACACCACCACACAACATAATTATTAACTTACAAAAAAAATGTTTTTTCCGGGTCCTTTGGTGTGATAACTACTCACACTTGCCCGATTTGTATTATTTGTTGTTATACTGTAGAGTTTGCTCTATGATCACATCAAGTTTGACGCTCGTATGTATTACCATTTTTACGATAAAGCGAGAAGAAAAAACATTGAAAAAAACTAGTTTCTTGTGTGAGGACCAAATTAGACCAGAGAAAATTATATTATTTATAAGCAAATCCACCAAAATAGCGCATTTTGTGAACATTTTATCTATCTCGCTATCACGGTTCAAAAGTTACAGCCCTAAATATTTAGGACAGACAGATAGACAGACGGACGGACGGACAACAGAGGCTTAGTAATAATATAATAGCCCATTTTCACCCTTTGGGTACGGAACCCTAAAAATTGGTTATGTTAAGTGTGATAAAGTGAAAACTGATCAAAAATGAGATCTTTATAATGTAAAAATTATTATTATCTCCTTTCAAAAACTTGACACATCTTAAACCATCAAACCTGACCTACTAATTATAATAGCGTTAAAATGACTAGACAATGCTGCGCAAATTATAAATAACTTCCGCACAGCAAAGTGACAAAGTTAGAAAATTGAATCACGCCGCGCAAAAAGTTGCCAGGATCCCTCACGAAGAAGCTGTGCCACTGCCCTTAAAAGTAATGAAATCTGTCGTCGCACCAAGAAAAGAAAAATAGCAACGGTTGGAACTTAAGAACAGAGTAGCAATACAAACTCCAAGAGGGTCCAACCGGGTCTTAACCTAAACTTATAATTTTTGTTCAAAATAATATCACATTGATAGCTCTCTAAAATCATTTTTAGGGTTCCGTACCCAAAGGGTGAAAACGGGACCCTATATTCATAAGCCTGCGCTGTCCGTCCGTCTTAGCTTCAGAGGGCTGTATCTTCTGAACTGTTATAGGTAGCTAGTTAAAACTTTCACATATTATGTATCATTGTATTGGATTTGATAACAAATAATAAAAACATCATCATCAGCTCAGCCGATGGACGTCCACTGCTGGATATAGGCCTCCCCCTAATAAAAACAACATAAAAGTAAAAAATTAAAAGGGGGTCCCATGCAAGAAACTAGTTTTTATCAATGTTTCTTCTTCTCGCTCTAAAACCGTATTTTAAACAAGCGTCACTACGTCTACTACGTCACACCTGGTACGATTAAAGTGCAAACTCTACACTCTACAGCATAAAAACTAATAATAAATATTGGTCAAGTGTGTGTAAGGCTTGCGCTGAAGATCCAGGAGAAAACACAATTTTTTGGTAATATTCTATGGTGGTACGGAACCCACCGTACAGCAATCCAACTCGCACTTATCCGGTTTTTTACTCTTCCACTGCGTCTTAATGTGTTCCATTGTAAAGAAGATGCGGCCAGAAACTACTACCTACACAGCGAATTCACAGAGAGTGACTTCAGAGCGAATCAATTAGTCTCTATCTAATCAAATTATTATCGTTGGCCAATTATAATCAAGAGAACACAAGACCACAGAGAATCCTGACGTCATATTAGTGTAATGTGTAATCACGAAGCTGTTGGTATTCTTGCGGCTTTAATGACTACAAAGCAAATTGACACGGTATTTAGTAAACACTGTTAACTGACCTGAATATTTGCTTTGCTCCTTAGATAATCATGTATTTCGGGCAGATATATAACTATTCCACCGTAATAAAATATTAGTAATAGCTGGTTTTGACTACAACGACTTCTTGACTAGAAATTAGTTAAGTGGGTATTTAGAGTACTTTTAAATAAATAATAAATAATAAAAATTTCCTACCTTTCAAAACAAAAATCTCCCTAGCCCAATCCTTAATCCTCCCTATTATTGACTACGCAGATGTTTGTTATCTCGATGCCACTGAGGAGTTGATCAACAAACTGGAACGACTCCAAAACCTAGCCATACGCTTCATTTTTGGCTTACGGAAGTATGACCACGTGTCCGAGTACAGGGCGCAGTTAAAGTGGCTCCCTATTCGCAAGCGTCGTGATGTCCATATTCTCTGTCTCCTCCACAAAATCCTTCACAATCCTTCCGCCCCTACCTATCTCCGTGATCGTTTCTCCTTCTCCCGCCCTCCTGACAAACCTTGTCGATCTCATATCCGTACCCAACTTAGAATCCAGACCCACTCCACCGACTTCTACTCCTACTCTTTCACTATCCATCCTGCCCGGTTGTGGAACTCACTCCCCGCCGATATTCGTGATTGTCAAACATTTGCGTCCTTCAAAAAGCAAGCGAATGAACACTATCACTCTCTAAAATAAGCCATAGTTTATGTATATTTATTGTATCTATTTGTTTATTTATAATTATGTTTATTTATATTATATGAACATATATATATATATATATAATTAACTTCCATTTAACTACAAGTATCTAGTTTTTATCATTTGTGCTGTACACATTTTGTCTGCCTCACACTTCAGAACTGTCTCTGTTGCGGGTTTGCTGGAAGAGATCTCGTTAGAGATAAGCTCGCCCTTTGTACATGTCTACTTTAATTGTTTTTTTCTGTAATGTTATGTGTACAATAAAGTGTTAAATAAATAAATAATAAAATGAGTGCACGAGATGCACTCTCTCTTCATCTAGATCTAAAGCGATATAAAATGCAGTGATTCTAACGGGCAACTACACGGTATCACTGTCTGATATTATGTTGAGATGATGTCTAAAGGTATTAGTTGCCTCTTTTGACTGTTTAGAAAGCCTTATTATTATTATTATTATATATTATTATACAGGGTGTTACAAAAATACAAATAAACATTCAAGGGGGTGGTTTAGACCATAAAACTGAACAACTTTCACTTTAGGTCCAATATCGAAATCGCGAAAAAAAACTGATGTTCCATACTAAACTACAAATCTACTCGAGCTAAATGTATGGGATAGATGATTTTTTTTTTGCGATTTCAATGTTGGTCCCATAGTGAAAGTTGTTCAGTTTGATGGTCTCAACAACCCCCTTAAAAGTTTTAAATATTTATTTCTACTTTATAATGTTTCCTTTCGGACCGTCTCTCTGTACCTGTAAAGCATTAAACAACAAATGTCACAATTTTTATTCTGCCTTTACGCCACAACCCTTCAACCAATCGTCATGATAGTTATGCATATGCAGATAGGCGTGGTAACTTTCAACTTTTATTCCAATCATTACATATTTCACGGCTATTTTCAATTTCATAGCGAATTTTGATTCGATTCCTACAGGTTTGCTCTCATAGTAAAAGTTGTTCAGTTTGATGGGTAGAGTATGTGGTTTAAAGGTTAATGATTCTTTTCCTTATACCCGGCATAAGACAAGTAGTACACAGGATGTACACCTTCCGACGCGGTGGTAGACTCAAAAAATGACGTCAAAAAGCTATCTATGTGATATTATTTTGAATAAAAAATTTTGGAATTTTTTGATTTTTTATTTTTAATTGCATATAAGTGTCTGCGTTAAACACAGATATACTATCTTATCCTAAACTTCCTGAAGCCGATGGAGACTGATGGATCGGTTGTAATTTATAATACGTTTTCCATTCCCAGCCCAATTACACGGCAATAGCGGAGACATGCAACGTGTGGCGTGTCCTAGGAGACATCGAGGACTCCTGGGAAACCTTGTCTACAGTTATAGATTGGTACGGGAACAATCAGGACAGGATTGCATCCAACGCTGGCCCGGGACATTATAATGATCCTGATATGGTGAGAAAGAATTGATTGAGATCGTTATTAAATCTTTATTATTAGAGGGTCTAACCCAGCAAACAATTTGGTCGTATGAGGCCCCCATTTATATGACTATTTTGACTTATAAAAGTTATATTACGGTAATTTTGTCATATATTGGTGCTTTATGCGTCTAATTTTCGCCTATACAACACCTATACGAACAAGTTGTTAGTTGGGATTAGTGAACCAAAGGTTCAAATATTTTAAATATTATATGCCAGTGATTTTTAAACATGCCAGTGCGGGTTCAAGTCCCGCCCGAGACAAATTTTTCAATCTTTAATTTGATTCAAATATTTTATACTCGAGTCATGGATGTTTGTATTTATCTTTTAACAGGGTGTTGAAGTAAACAGATTTACTTTTAGTGGTGATTGTACCCATGATAGTGAACAATTTCCCCTAAGAAACATTATAGGAAATCTATATTTCTAAAAGAATTCCTGACAGACAATGCATAGCGTAAACCGCCGAAGATTAACATGAAATTTGGAACATATATTCTACACAGAATATAAGGATGCACTTAGAAAGAATTTTTCGAAAACAGACTCCTAAAGGGATAATTCAGGCGGATGAATACGCGGGTCAAACGCTCGTCAGCTAATAAAATGTTGGACTTTCCATACTAAATGCAATTGACTGATCCAACGTTTTTATGAAAAGTTTTTTGTTTTTATTATTTTCCCTTTGTTCATTTGGGAAAGTTGTTCATACCATATAGTATTTTATCATATAGTAGTTAGTATCATGAGTACAACACCCATTTAAATCACGCAATTGCCCTAACTCTTGTCTTCTCTAACATCCTGTATATACAACTAGATTTTAATATCTGGATGTATTCAGATAATGAAACTAAACAACTTTACCTAAGGAACATGAGTCGAAAAAGGAGAAATTTTTGTAGACCTTCCATACAAAAATACGGATCTGCTGATCGATTTTCTGTGGGAGGTATATAAATAATTAACTATTTTCATTTAAAAACAGGTTCCAAGCTGTTAACTTCGTTGATAGTTTTTTCTCATGCTTACCTTATTTACTAAGCAAGACTGTAGTATGTAATAATTATGTTTATAATTTAAAGGGCCACATAATGCTTGTAGATAATTTAAAACAAAACTATAAGTTTTCTAAGAGGCTTAATTCGATAAACTGTCCGATAAATCCAATCGAGTCAACTCCATGCCTTATGTTTTCCTCTGGCAAGATAGACCAGAATCTGTGCCAAAACTAGTATTATCAAGACGGGCATCGACTTTTATTTCAATGTGACTAAAAAAATTCAATTTAATTTGTATTATTTTTTAAGCGTTTTTAAATTTTTTTTTTCCTGGTGAAGTATTATAAAACATTTGGGGAAAAAAGGAAATAAATTCGTGTGACATTTTTGGAATTTCTATTATATTTCAATTGAGGAAAAACACAGGATAAAGTTACGCTGCCAATTTTAAAGCAATTATTTGATTATCCTGCGGCTTGGCAACATAACTAGGTTGATTGTATAACGTTCTGATCATTGATCCATCCAATACTGTTTACATTTTTAATATTGTTTTTAAATTTTCTATTAATATACATTAACTGTTGTGAAGTTTTTTTGTTATTGGATCAGATTTAATTGAACCCATTCAAACTTTCTCATTTATACAAAAAATATATGGAGTTTTGCAGGATTTTTAAAAGAAAACTTCCAATATTTTTGATATTGGTATTCTTATCGTGTGGGCAGAGCCCTGGTGTCAGAGTTTTAACAGACCTCCTTACGGCATCTGGCGTGGTTTTTATGTAACGACTACTACCACCCGAGATAGTAGCCGGGACCAATAGCTTAACGTGCTATCCGAAGCACGGAATCATCTTTCATCATGATTATTGATTTTCTTTTTCTGTTTTTGGCATTTATTTTAGTCAAAAGTCTAAACCCAACCCTCTAGGAAAAAGGCAAGATTTTATGAAGGTATTTATTTGTAATGTGTTTATACAAATTTATTTTTCAGTTAGTGATAGGAAACTACGGTCTCTCTTTAGACCAAGCAAAAATCCAAATGACGATATGGGCCGTCATGGCGTCTCCACTCTTCATGAGCGTGGACCTGGATGAGATTCGACCGGAGTTCAAGGAGATTCTGCTGAATCGTGACGTCATAGCTGTCAACCAGGACAGACTGGGAAAGCAAGGGTTAAGAGTTTATAGGAAGGATAAAGTGGTATGAAACCGTTCATGAGTTTACTTAGGTATACCGTGTAGTTTATGGTTTAGAATACCACGTACGAATGATGTAAGGGTTGACGCAAGTATACCTACCCTTTCAGGCAATCAACATCTATGCTGCTCTTAACGTGTGAACACGAATCCCAAAATATTCTGCACTATTATAAAGAAGTGCATCTGTATGTGTCGTTGGCATATTTAAAAAAAATACGATTTCCTGTCTGTTTATTTGTTTAATTCGAGCATCACGAAAATATACTGAATCGATTTTGATCAAACTTTTATGATGACGGGCGAGGAATGATGATTTGATTTAAATAATTAAAAAATATGAAAAATATTTTTTTTTAATTTAAATTGTAAAATGTAGTCGAGGAATTCTATTTATTTACTTTATAACTGTTTTACTAAATAATAATAAAATTATAATTGTATTTATCAAAATGACGGGCTTTGATCTTGCACTCATACCTACTTACTTATTAGAATTTTCACATGCGGTATTCCGCCTTGAAACTCAGTCAGCAGTACTAGAGGAATAATTGGCATAACAAACGCTTTATTTTAAAAATAAAGAAAAATCCACCAACCACAAACCAACCAGCCTCTTCAAAAAGAATTTGTCTTTTTTTGAATTTGTTTTTTTGTTTTGTTTGAAGGATATCTGGAAACGCGAATTATTCGATGGGTCATACGCGCTGGCATTTATCAATAGAAAAAACTATGGAGCTCCCTACCCTGAGTATACCTTTAGCTTTGATCAAATGAAATTGCCGAGAGGAATCTATGAAGTCCAGGTTGGTTACCTTTTTATAATATTAACGAAGAATGTCGAATCTGCGGTTACAGGTTTTACTTCTGACCTTTTTCATTTCAGGATCTCTACAGAATAGAAAAAACGCGATGTTTTGCTCCCGATGCAGATTTTCAAGTCAGAATCAATCCTACAGGTATGTGTAATGATGAAGAATTATTTCTTACAAAATTCGATGATTGCTACGAGGTCCAACGATTCAAGTTTTTAGACATAAACCTTAGAGAAGCTTTGCAATAACCTATGTTCAACATAGAAGTCCCTTCGAGTTATTCTTACCTAAGTGAAAGGGGGGTTATTCAGAGGGGTGCTTCAGGGCCGTCCCACTACCACATACGACATCAACACTCGGGGTGTATTCTTCTTCTTCTTATCGTGTGGGCCGAGCCCTGGTGTCAGAGTTTTCTCAGACCGCCTTACGGCCTCTGCCGTGGTTTTTATGTAACGACTCCTACCACCAGAGATAGTAGCCGGGACGGAATCATCTTTCTTTTCAGACAATCAGGTGATTCAGCCTGCAATGTCCTAACCAACTGGGGAAAAACGCACAAAGTCAAATTCCACTAGGTGCCCCCCATGGGAATCGAACCCACGACCTCCGTGTCGAGAGCCAATGCTCTTAGCCATTAGACCACGGAGGCACGGAGGCAGTGGGTGTATTTATAACTTTGATCAAAACACAAGTTATATCGACACTAGCTCAAATTACGCTCGATAAGAAGCCGGAAACCTCTCGCGCTACCAAATACCTCACGCGACTGCGTCTATACGTCAGGTAATAGATACTCTTTCTTATACTGTGGTTTTGTCGCCACTGCTAGTCTATTGTTTGATGCAAGAACTATTTCAGGCAGTTCAGAAGATATATATACTACCTGGAGGGCCAGGAAAACAGTCTAGGTAGTGTTATCATGACGCACTATTTCCACAATGTAATTCTTTTCTGTCACCTACCACTAGAAGAAGGTATTTTTATTCTAGCTAAAAGCATTTTGCGGAGAAAATAACACTTCATTTTTATTTCAAGGTGTGAAATTCTACAAGTTTATTCCAAAGAATGGGCACGGTGGAGTTGAAAATAATAATGTTTAAGAGCACTTGTTAAAATGGTTTTAAAGGTGTAAACTTGAAAGACAACGCTCATAAAAAGAGCCGTAGACAAAAACGACTGAATTTATTTCTAAATAAGATTCAAAATGAAGTACAGAGCTGTTTTATTTAACCGATTCCCCCGCCTCTATCCCAAACCTGACTCAGACGTCTTTTAAAAGCAATAACTCACAACAACAACCCTCTTTGTTGCAAGAAGCGTTCGCTCTTTTAAATTCCGCAACTCTGAATTGTTATATCACTAATAAAGTTATGAAAAGACCGTAATTACCGCCGCACAGTGTGAAAGACGAATATTTACGAGACAATTTGGCAACAAAGAGAATATTACGTTCGATGCGAGTCTGGACAGTGGCGGGTTCAGGGTTACTTTTGGGGGGTCCGCGAAAATTTACTGGTCTTAGAATTTTACTTTAATATATGACGCTTATACTAGTGCAGCATCAGAAATTCTATCATAATGCGTAGGAGGCTTTACACGCAGCAAAAGCAACAAATCATCCTATCAGTACAGTTGATGATTCCTTGTCGATTTCGGCTACGGTGACTGCAAAGCTAGAAAAGGCAGCCAGCCACGTAGAATATCTTGAAGTGCAAAAGTAAGTGGATGCGCTAAGCACAGGCGCACTTTCTCGTCCTTATCGGGAGACCGGGAGACCGTGTCGCTGCCGGTTATAGAAACTGTGCAATATGCTGTTGGCTTGGTGTTACAATATGGGGCTGTAATTCCTTGAGCTGGATATATAATTCGCTTAATGCTTGTGGTGCAACATGATTTACCCGCGGAGTTGTAGGAAGTTTTTATAGCTTATATTCACAGTTTTAAGCAGGTTTAAAAATCAAGGACTGAATTATTGGCCTACCACCATATCAACAAGCGCTACCAAGGTGTACCCGTCGGCGACATGCTGCATCGTGAAATACGTAATAATATAAGAGAATTAGATAAGTATGGGTGTTCATGACCCCCACGATTTTCCTTTTAGGCCCCTTCATTGTACGATGCGAGTCGAGGAGGGTTTATAGGCTGCGAACTGGCTAACGACCCGCGCGGATTTTGCGGTTCGCGACTGAAAATGTGATTTAATGCACGCTCGGGCTGATAATTTTGATTGTACTAAATAATGTGTAAGTTGTCGTAGGCCGGTTGGTTGCCAAACGTTGTAACATGCTTTAAATGGCGCCCTAGTTTTTAGGTACAAGATTCAGACAAGACAATGAAGCCAAAATATCTTGATAGTAAATCAGAATAATATAATATTAGGTATAAATAAAACCTTGGTTTTAATTATAGGAATAAAATAGAGGTACGTCCTCTAAATCGTTCAAATATGGCATTCTATACAAAAACTCCATTTGTACTGGCACCTAAATTATACAATTAATTACCAGATCCAGTAAAGGAATTAAACTGTAGACATTTTAGAATAAAATTACATAATTTATTAGCGACCAGATGCTATTATACTATTGATGAATACTTAATGGATGACTTTTTTTTTTTTTATTACCTATGGGTTTGCTCTTGACCTCAATCTAGTCCTCAGGATGAAGATGGGGTCGAAGATGTAGCGAGCTCACCCAGAAGAAGCCTATTCACTCGTACTTTAAAGGAATTCGGGTTGTAAGCACTCGGAAATACTGACGCAGGCAGGGCGTTCCACTCATTGGCTGTGCGCATTATAAAAGATTCAGAAAGGCGCTTGGTGCGGATATGTGGTATGTCAACCAAAAAGGGGTGATATCCCGCGGTGCGTCTGGAAGTCCGATAGTAGAAAGGGGAAGGCGGGATGAGCTCATGTAGCTCTTGGGCACACTCACCGAAGTACAATCTGTAGAAGACCAACATTAAGAGCTGTCCAGGAGTGAAGTACCGCTTCACGTTGTTTAAGATGCCCAGCTTTTTGGCCGCAGTTTGTGCCTTAGACTCGATGTCAGCGCCGAAGTTGAGTTTCGTGGTCAACCTCATGCCCTGAAGCTCAAGACTGTCGGAAACAGTGACAGATGTACTCCGGAAAGTGGGAGTCAGATTAATCGGACTCCTTTGACATTACAGATGTCTTTGACATTAAAAAAAAATTTGGTTGTGACGACTAATGAGTAAATTTTATACAGACATCAATATATATATTTTTTTAAGTAGTCCTCAATAAGACTATAAAATGTAATTAATGATTCATATAACTTGTATAAAAATTTTGAACTGGAGTAAGATATTGAAGAATAATAGAATAATAATATAATGTTCTGTGAGAATAATTGTTGCATGCTGACACTGGCAAGTTACAGTGAAACTGATCTATTGTAATGTATATTATGACCTGTTATACCTGTAATTGTACAATAAAGAATATTTGTATTTGTATTTACTAATAATAAAATAAATAAAGACTTTATTTTCTCTTTACAAATATACATTACAATGACATTGACAACAATTAATTTGTGAGAGACTGGTGGCTGTGTTAGGTACATCCTGAAAGGAAGACCTGTTTGACAGCACCCCATAATATTTTAAGGGTGTATTTTTTTCTGGACAACATATAGAAAATCGATCACCTGATTTGTATGGAAGGCCCATAAATTATTCTCGTTTTTCGAACTCCGGGAAAGTTGTTTAGTTACATTATCATAATATCATTTTTTTAACCGGTTTTGTCCCACTGCTGGGTAAAGGCACAAATTTTGAAAAAAATAGTATAGTGTACAGCATTGTTTTCTTTTAAAAGATTATACATTTAAGGATTTATTCAGATTAGAGTTTAGGGGGAAACCTTTGTGCCTTTGCTCAGCAGAGGGACAAAACAGGTTAAAAAAATTCTTATACTATTACACAGTTTTGTATGGAACATCTAAGTCAGCTGTTCCATACAAAACTGCAATCCTAATCGTCTCAAATGTATGGGACAACCGATTTCTTTTTCGCGATTTCGATTTCGGTCTCACAGAGAAAGTCGTTCAGTTTGATGGTCTGAGTATCCCCTCAGTAAGCCGTCAGTATACTAGGAATACTGTATTCTGTTCCAATAAGATTGTCTTAAAAGCTATTCTCATAATAAAGAGTAGTTTCGACAATAAATCAAATCAAATCAAATATATTTATTGCACAATCACCGGTGTTAAAAAGGAGTATAATATAATAAAAATTTAGTATGGATCTCTGCAACTTGCTGATCTTAGCATGCAATAAGCCCTTAACTTAATTTAATTTCAAAATATACTGCAATAGGTATTACTATTAATTTAATTAATTAGTCATTTTCATTAAGTACGGTCTCTGAGCCTTAATCCCCATGTGAAATACATTTCGAAACACGTAAAATTAAATATTTACGCTTATTTTACAAACACTATCCATGGATACATCGACGGTTCGAATCTCAATAATCTGTTTTGCACAACCAAGATAATAGCATTACAATATCCGGAAAATAAATATCATACAGTATTAGTTATTAGATTTGTTTAACTCTCCGAAATCATTTTAGTGCAGTTAATATTGATACAGCCGAGCCGTTGATTATTAAATTTGAAATAGAGTACTTAACAAATATTTATACAGTTGCACCATAGAATAATTAGAAAAAAGAAGGATATCTCTTTATCTCTTAGACTTTTAGGTACTCCTACTGACTGCTACCGACACATGAGTTTCCACAGAGGAATGACACGCTCTCCTAGGGTTATAGATACCGAATAATGAATATTATGTAAGGAACGAAGTCACCATTTTTGGCGGTAGGTGCGGGTAGCGGGGCACGAAACAATGCAACATGATTGGCCATTTCAAGGTCGCACTGCTTATAGCTCGCTCACTCGCGTTGCTTATATCAGTGCAAAATCATAGAATTGTGGCGCGCGTCGGCGGCTTTGTATGCGCAAGCTATTGAGGGTAATCTGTGGTTTTACCCCATATTTACAAAGTTTCTATGAAGCCCACAAAATGATTACATAACGCGCTCGCTCTTAGATTGTCCAATGGCCAAGTGGGTTTTTCCACTGGCGGTGAATAGGTAGATAGATATATAGGATCCTTCTTAATCTGACACTTTTTAAGACGATGATCAGACCATCACACTGAATAACTTTCTGTATGGGACCAAAATCAGCAGTCCCATACATTTGGCTCGAGCAGGTTTGCACTTTTGTATGGATGAGCTGATTTTTTTTCGTGATTTCGATGTTGGTGTCATAGAGAAAGTAGTTTAGTTTGATGGTCTGATCATCTCCTTAAAAAAGTGTCAGCATATTAAGAAGGACCCTATATATCACAAATCAAATTAAAGATTGAAAAATTCTGTCTCAGGCGGGAATTGAACCCGCACTTTTCCAAACCGGGGAACTGCGTTATCCAATTTCGCCACCAAGCCCACTACCCAGAGAACGAAATTATATATCACTTTTAGATGTACTGTGTACTCGTTGGTAGATTTAAAATTTACAAAGAAAGTAAAATCGTTCCCGAACCCTAACTCAAGATTTTACTTTTTCTGATTTACATACAAAAACTTAATTCACTCGGTCAGCTTATAAATTATTATAAACTGCAAAATTAAAGTGCGAACCATTAGTTTTAAACTACGTTTTAAATTTAGAACATATTTTTAAAGTGCTGTTAAAAGGTACTATTTTAATCCATTTTTATATCAGCTGAGGCCACAGTGTAGGCACTACGATATCAGTTGTTACACTTGTTGTATTTCTATACTGAATTATATTAGTGTTCAAGATGGGGGAAGAATGGGGCTTGTAGATTCACCCACTTGCAGATTCTGCTGTGCAGCAGAAGAAACGCCCATACACCTCCTCTGTGAATGCGAAGTGCTCATTCACAGCAGGAGTCGCCATCTAGGTGGATACATAATAACACCTACTGACATTAGGGACCTCCCCTCCAAAAGCATAACACGGTTCATGAAGTCCGTGGGCCTAGGAAATGACCTTTAGGTCTAGGGTGACAGCTACAATAGATCTGTCCAGGTCGCAGTAGCTATTGGTCATTGACCAAGCCCTTAAAACCAAATAATAATAATAATGTTCAAGATTACCGAGCCTAACAATGGGTTCTCAAACTAAACTACTCAAAGATACCATTATGTTTCAATAATCAAATTACACATCTATAAATGGAGACTAATCGTATGGAGTACTTGTCGGAGCTAGCCGTTTACTCGAGAGATCGTTAGGTTGGTCGGAAGTAGGGAAGTGAAGACCTTATCTGTATCCGAATTTATCGGATATTAAAGAGCGAATATATTTACTCTAAGTTAACTTTGTAACGTTTATCTGTCTATTTGAGCTGGTCATAGGTAAAGAAAAAAGATAGCTTCTTTTTTGTGACAAGTGTTCTCTCAATATACGACATTGTCCAGTGCTTTCAGTATTATCTAGCTATATATTTTTAGCTATAAGAAATTATGCCTTGTTTTCTATACAAATTACAAACACATACCTAATAGGGTATTACACCATTTTTTGAAATATGTCTAAATTCGATTATTTAGTTATAATAAACTACTAGAATTTTTATTGTACGTTTCTAAAATCGATAAGTGCTATAAAAACTCATTTTAAATTTTCCACGCTACAGCGGAAGCCGCCATGTAGCTTCACTCGTGACGCCATAATTATAGAAAATTGTGATATTTGACATAGTCCGTTTATGTTTATACTGGGTGATATTGATATCATTAGCATTCTTTTAAACCAAGAGTCTACCCATCAAACTAAACAACTTTTACTATGGAAGCTAACCGATCGGAGCAAACAAACAATAAAATAGCTGTCCCATACTAAACTGCATTGCCTGCTCGACTCAAATGTATGCAAAAGCTGCTTTTTGTTTTGCTCCGATCGGTTTGCTCCCATAGAAAAAGTTGTTCAGGTTGATAGGTAGACTCTTAGTTTTAAAGGATGCTAATGATATCAATTTCTCCCTGTGCGATACTGATGACGTCACATCTCAATCACAATGGCGGCTTCCGTTTGACACGTTTGTACAACAGATTAAAAAAGTAATTTTTTCAAAATTAATAATAAAATTCATTTTGTGTTTTCATAACCTGAGACCGAAATTATTCGAATACGCTTTGCGAAAACGACCATAATTATAAAGTTTTAGATTTTTTCTTTAATAGAGTAAAGTACCCTGTTATCAAAATCATTTTTGGGTTTTATAATGTTACGAGTACCTTATGTCAATTATTGTACTTAATTCGGTTGTAAATAAATAAACTTCGATATCCGAAACTGAAATCTTCGACAACTCTAGTCGGAAGTTAAGGGGATGATACACTTCAACGTATTCTGAGACGATAAGATGGATAAATAGGTCGTAATGGCGTTTACTTATTAAGGTTGAGTTACACATTAAGCTAGTGTTTGCTAAGGACGAAAGTTTGACTGGATACTTAGGAATTAGGATAGATGAGGCCTTGGGTGTTTTATTGATGATGCTTTGTATTGTTATTATAGAAGTAGATAATATTATGCATAAAAACATAATTATGAAAAAACAGTAAATCGGTCAGCACAAGCGTCGTCAAAAACAAAAACAGTCATAAATCAGCAACAAGCTTCAATCAATCAAATATACTTTATTTTACACCAAAACATAAACAGTAAAATACAGAAATAAAATACAAGAGGCACAAAATAAGGCGGTCTTATCGCTAAGAAGCGATCGCAAGCTTCGTCAAAGCAATGAAATACAAGCTCAGTCAAATAACCCGCCCCTGGTCGATCCCGGCGCAAAGGAGCCCATTATGCTAGCAGCGTTGCCACGTTGAATTGCTATGGCTAGCCTTTGCACCAGAAACGACCCGGCACGGGAGTCACAATTTCGCTCCCTCAGTCGACGGCCAACCTCTGCAACGAAGGTCTTAGCCTCGGCAGCCCAAACATTATGCATCTTAAATAGATGCAATTTGAGAACAGACGTATACAACATTGACCATTATGGTCCACCACATACATCCGGAATAAACCTGATTCGGAATTAGTTCCGTAAGGAGTGTTGCCGCTTTCAGATACTTTTTCACTAGATCTAGTGATTTTTTGATGTCTTATGTGGCATATTTTAAAGTGATTTTTGAACGTAGGCGTTGATGGAACGATACCGTATCGTGACGGAGCTGTTGCGTAGTCGTTGCGGTATAGTATATAGTATATGTATGAAGGGAGTACGAAATCGCCTACGCTCAAAAATCGCTTGTGTGATTATGGTTCATGCCATTTCGTATGCAGATTATGTCTAATGTTAAAACTATTGATAGTCATAGATTCATAGATTCTTTGTTGTACACAAAAACATAATTATTAAAAAAATTACAATAAGACGTGACGTACAAAGGCGAGCTTAACTCTAAAAGAGTTTTCTTCCAGCAAACCGTTGAGTGAGAGGAAAACTAATATGTTTGGGTAAAAACAGTGTGCACACAAATAAAAATCTACTTAATTATGAGATAGTAAAATAAATACCTATAAAAAAGAAAGAATATAAGATACACCTATACAAATAAATAAATATAATATATAAATATACTTACATAAATAATAATATCAAATATAATAATATGAACCTACATATATTATATACACACATATAACTACTACTATTCTTTATAATATATTCTTTATGATAGTCTTTTGATATAGTTGAATAATCGTAATAACGTCATAACCTCATCACATGATAATAATTATCATGTATAGAAATTGTTTGTTTCGTTTTAATAAATACCTAAAAATGCAATTGTCATTCATTTGGCATTTCATACATTTTTATTTTAGGCATTTAAACAGCACTAGTATTTTTTGTAACCAACGTTGACAACACTGAATCCTAATTCAGGATTCCGGATCGCAATTCCGTATGCGTGTGGCGGACCTATATCAAATTAGATAAGCCTAACCTAGCCTAGCCTATTAGATTAATTGGTCATGATGATTTGTAAATTAATATTTTTAAGGACGATTCATAAAAAGCTGAAAGCGAGAAACAATTCTCTATTCCGCGGCTAAGTGATGTTGGAGCTACTGTTGGAGGAGGCAAGTTGGTTGTCAACCTTATGTCAAATACTTTTATGCCCCAAGGAGGCTTTGTATTAAGAAAATCAGTATCCACGCAAAAAGTTCATATTTTTTTAACGCCATCTTTTTTGCGATATTTTAGACTGAAATATCCATGAATTTATTCATTCCTAATTGCTTGTAAGTAAGTTTAATACCATGAATATGTCAAATTTTCCAGAGAATACTAAGTATGTTTATTTTTTAATTTAAATGGACTCTTGCTTGCACTGCATTTCCGCCAGTGTCAAGTGGATTGTGGAATTAATCTGTTCCAATCTCAAGGACTGTTTTTGAGCAAAAACACAACTTGCGCCTCGTGGCAGGCTCAAATGTGGAACGCTAATAACCACGCGAAATACAACTGCTTACGGAAAATTCTGCAACGCGCTCTATAGGAATATTTTGTAGGCCATATTTAAGTAAAAATCGTTGTAATACCTCCCTTACTACAGACATCTTTGTCGAGCAAAGTCCTCAAGTCAATCGACCGCCGCGCCGTAATGATGCTCAATTGAAAAGATCCAACGTGAAACAGATAGCTTTACTGTGGTCTAGCCCAGTGGACCATGAAATTACTAACATTTTACCCGATTGTGGCCTTTAAGTATGAAATTCAATATTGAAGACTTGGTTGAAGAATTTAAAGGATTGGTTTAGTTTATGACTTCGGCTTCGAAAGTCAGGATAGCCATGACACTGTCAATTGTCCGATAGGAGTCAAACTGAAAGAAGAAAAAAGTAACCTTTGGTTATTATTATATCAGCCGTCGCTGTCCCATTGTTGGGCAAAGGCCTCCCTCCGATCTCTCCATACGTCCCGGTTTTTCGCTTCGTTAGGCCAGTTCTTTAGGAAGCTATCTATTTCATCTCGCCGCCTTTTTCTTTGTCTGCCTCGACGCCGATTTCCTTTTGCTGGGGACCAGTTGGTAGTGGTTTTGGCCCACAGGTCGTCTGGCATGCGGCAGACATGTCCAGCCCGATCCCACTTCAGATTGGCAGCGGTGGTGGCGACGTCTGTCACTTGGGTTCTGGAGCAAATGATCTCATTTCTGACCCTGTCGATCAGTTTCAAGCCAAGGATGCTACGCTCCATAGCCCTTTGACAAACCTTGAGGCTTGATCTCTGATCTTTTGTCAACCTTTTGTGAACCTTTGGTAGTAACTATTAAATAATCTGTGCTTTAGCGTTTGACACAACCACGGGACAGCAAGTGACAGCAGATGTATGAGAAAGAGATATATGTTGCTAACGTAAGTGGAAGCGTCGGCAGAGGGCGCCCTCGTAGGACGTATGCTGATCAAATCAGTTGCGTCCTACAAAAAGGGGAGGTGTGGAGTACTCGAAACCGACGGGCATGTATGAAGGGAGTATGGATGTGCATGAGGCATAAGAAGTATATAAGGATCATAATAAGTGGCGCACCCTGGTCTCTGCCTACCCCACTGGGAAAGAGGCGTGACGTTATGGATAGATATAAAGAGACAACCGAGGGAATTATAAGTCTATTCTACCCCAGGGACACACCGGTATCATCATCGTCATCACTATAGTTTTCACTATAGGGGTACGGAGCTACTCTCAAAGAGGCCTTAGTCTACCAGTACTATCGTCCGAACTGCAGGGGTAAGAACAAACCTACCCTCAAGACGGGCGTTAGTCTACCACCACTATCGCCCCATTGCAGATGTATCCTCAAGGAGGGCGTTAGTCTATCAGCACTGTCGTCCCAACTGCAGGCGTAAGACCAAACCTACCCACAAAAAAAGCATTATACCACCACTATTGTCCCCACTGCAGGGGTACATATTTACCCTCAAGTAGGGCGGACCACCACTTTCATCCACATTGTAGGGGTACGAACCTACCCTCAAGGAGGATGTTAGTTCTCTCAGTAAATCGCTAGATTATCTCTTTAGCTCTTCGTGTTTTAGTCATGTCACCTCTAGTTCGTAGTAGATAATAGCTCATTAATTTAAACTTCTTTTTCACTGAACGACCCGGTTGGTGTAATGGTTAGGCCGGACTGTCAAACCAGGGTCCTGGGTTCGAATCTCGGTTCGGTCATGGATGTTTATATGTTTGTGCCGTTGTTGTATGATTTCCATAATAAACAGCCTATAGTGCTTGATTGGGATCATTAACGTAATGATTGATTTATTTATTTATTACTGAAAAAACATTTATGTAAACGGAACTGAAATTGTTCAAACTCTGTTACGTTAGAGAACTGGTTTCAAATCATTACATCTACAGTATTTCAACGTGTAATGCTGCTAATGGAAAAGTTTCAGTTTCATTCCTTGATCGCGTTAACAACGAAATGCACTCAATCGATTCAGACCTTTAAACCGAAAGCATGAAATAATGTGAATACAGAAAGTCAACTCTGTACAGAGACGTGTTGGCCTCCTTCATCGACAAGTCAGTTAAAATTGTTTAAATTATTTCAAATCTTTAAAAGGCCTACACACAATGATATTATCCTACACAATTGAAATTTGGTAGTTTTGGTGTGTCGAGTAGGTAAGGCAGTTTTTTTTAAATTTTTATTTGCCAAAAGACTAGTTTTGTATGAAACCGCTGTTTTTTTGTCCATGTTGGCTTTGATGATTTTTCGAGGTTCATTTTGATGTTCTAAACCACTCCTTTAAATATTATTAGACAGTTTTGCTGTACCCTTAATGTTACTACTTACAGAAAATAAATGATAAAATTGAAGATAACCTTCTGAACGCTGCCTACTTTATGTTCAATGTCGAAGATATTACTTTGATCATATGAAACTGCCTTTACTATCGACTCAGATAACGTTTCCCTCTAATGCCTCGGATATAACGCTTAAGTATCCGATCAAAGAACCCTTGTATCCTTATTTAATAGTAGTTTAAACAGTTTTACCACAAGCTTAGTAAGCGCTAACTTCCCGTATATTGCCCATTTAATTTTTAATGACTCTTCAAAGAAGAGTAATTTACTGGAGTTTATTGAGCACTGGTCTTAAGAAATATCTTAAGAATGTTTGAGACGGTGTTATGATAGGTTTGAGAGGTCTTAAATTTTCATTAAGTGTTTTCTTTGAAACATTTTCGTGCAACAAGAAAATGTAACAATATTTTATGGAAGACAGGGTCTAAACTTAAATAGTAATCTTTATGTCCTTCCGACGTCGTCCAAATGTATGGAAATGCTGATTTTTTTTGGGTCTTGGACAGAGCTATGCACAAAGTTTCCATGCGAAGAACCAGAGTAGCCGACATACCACAAAAAATTGCTAAACTAAAGTGGCAATGGGCGGGGCACATTTCTTACAAATCAGATAACCTATGGGGCTGAAGCGTTCTTGAGTGGTGACCACTTGATGAGACAACAGCATGGGTAGACCCATAAGATGTACCGACGACCTGGTGAAGCCTGCGGAAACCGCAGCGCAGGACAGGAGAAAAGGCAGCGCAGGACCGGTCGTTGTGGCAATCCTTTAGGGAGGTCTATGTCCAGCAATGGACGTCTATCGGCTGATAACGATGATGATGTGATAAATGATGAATCATCAAAATCAGAAACGGTTTATACTTCATTTATGAATAGCATAAAATTGCACGTATAAAACCTAAGAAATTAAGCATTGAAGTGACCAATTACGAGACTTTGAGTACTCACAAAAAATTGGGTCAAGTCTCTTTAAAAAAAAGGTACAAAACTTTCACAAAGCCAGAAATGCATGTGCTGGATAAAATTTCTACCGTTACTGCGAAAAAATGTAAAAAATGAAACATAACGACGATCCATTTACATCTAACGACTTTTATGTATTGCTGCCGACTTTTTTAGGTTAGCTGGAAGAAGTATCTTCGGAGATAAGCTCGCTCTTTACACTTCTATTCTATGGTGAAATAAAACAATTGTACCTGCATAAAGTTTCAATGAAGAGGCATGATAAGATAAGAAGAGATAAATATTCTTTTTTTGCACACCAAAATATACAATAAAAAAATACAACAACAATATGCATGTGTGTTCATTATCCATTAAAAGTGGCGACGGGCTCGCTCGCTACCTGCCAGGCTGGAAAACGTTGGACATAATTTGGGTAATGTAAGTTAGGGAAATGTAGATATCCTGATAAGATTATCCTACGGGAAATATGTAAAGCAAATGTTGTGCTAAAAGACAACGCCCACGTGACGAAATGAATTCGTTTCAAATCGTTTCACATTTAACGAATGAGTATGATCAAAGAACACTTAAATAATAGTATGATAGCTAAAATTATACACAAAATAGGAGGAGTATTATACTTACCAAGGAAATGGAAATTATCCTTTTCTATTCTAGCATTTTTTATTTAAAATTGATTTTTTTTAAGGCAAAACGGGATTATGCGTTTTCCTTTAAAGGCGTGGCTAGGCCTCTCCAAAAGGTGAACCGACCTGGTGAAGGTGGCAGGCACCCAGGGCAACGCAGGACCGGTCGATGTGGTTATCCTTGAAAGAGGACATTTATCGGCTGTGATGATTATGATGATGACGTATTTAAATTAATTCTATGAAATAAAGAGCTGTCCAAAAAGAGAACGTATGCTTGGTGTTTTTCTAAGAGATCGCATCAGGAATAAGGTAATGTCAGAGAACTTGCTGTGAAAATTTGCAAGTTCATTATTATTAAGGCTATATTTTCATTTGTGACGTCATCACTTGCCGTACTTACTATGGAAAAAATCTGGAACAAGTAGAGTTTTGCAGTTGTCAGAGGATGTCAAGAGATTGTATTTGTTCGCCATTTTGTATGGTAATCAGACTGTTTCATTATTACTAAAATGTTTCAAAATTATTGTGTGTTTTCTAATTGTATTTAAAAAATTCGAATCATTGTTTTTTTTACATTTATATTTACTTTCTTTTTTTTGGTCCGGAATCAATGAGTCATCATCATGTTGCGCTTTCCGCTTTAAAGAAGAGATCCGCAGAAAAACCAGAGTAACAACAAATGAGTTTTTAATTTTATTTAATTTTACGTAAACTGTAAATTTAACCGTGCAACGTAACCTTCTAAAAAAATTTCCTAAAGTAACCCCATTTTTAGAAATTTTTCGACAAGCAGTGTCCGGATTTTACGCGATTACTAAAATAAATTATATGAAACAAACAAAAAAACGATTCATATGAGTTTTAAGTAAAGGCAGGTCTTTTATAATAAATACAATACACTGGATATGCAATAGCATATCACTGAAAACAATGTTCCTGAAAGTTGGGGTTTTTGAAAATATACCCTTAAATAAAAATACTTACGCAAGTTCAAGTGACAATACGCAAATCATATCTGCCAAAGAACTGATAACCAATGTCAAGTCAGAATTACAGGATGGAGACCTCTAATAGCATATTATAGGATGGAGACCTCAAAGTGAGAAGCATAGTGTGTGACACCTGGCCGTGCTGCAGATGTTGAGGCGATCTTGTCCTTCAAAAGAGGCAATTCGAGCCATTTATAATCTGCGTTGTCGAGATTCACTACGAGATCTTTTTAAGGATATCAGTATCTTGACTTTCTACAGTCAATATATTTACGAAAATATTTTGTACGTTCGGAAAAATTTGTATCTCTTTCCCAAAAACAGTGACGTTCATAAATACAATACAAGAAATAAAAATAAATTAGTATCCCCACATTTTCGACTCAGTAAGGTCAACACATCTTTCATGTGGCACTGTATACGCTATTATAATAAGATACCAGAGGATATTCTAAACTTGCCAGACAAAAAGTTTAAGTCCCATGTTAAACAAGTCCTCTGTAAAAAGGGCTACTGTTAGGTTTTTATTTCATTGTAAAATTGTTTCATTTTGTAGAGTCTTAAGGGTTAAGGCACGATGGGGCTGACGTAACCTCAGGGTTAAAAGCTCCAAAAAAAAAAAAAAGAATTAAAAAAAAAAAAAAAAAACTCGATGACTATTTGAATGACCAAAATGTCTGGTCTTGACAATGTTACTCTATGTAATGCAATATTGTATTTTAATTGTACTTTGTATATTTTGTTTTGTTTAAAAGATGTGTGTTGTAGAGTTTCTGGCCGCATCTTCTCTCAACGAAACACCTTCCGACGCGTTGGTAGACTCAAAAAATGATGTCAAAAAGCTATCTATGTGATATTATTTTGAATAAAAAAATTTTGAATTTTAAATTTTGACAGCCCGGAGAAAGATAGCGGGGAGCAACTGAATAAAGAAGGCCAATGATAGAGTCATGCCTTATATTTCGATAACAGGCTATGATGATGTACAAAATAAATACAACAACGACTTAACGTTTTTTTTAAGATTTCAGCAAAAGAATTGAATAACGATCTTTGTCTTGTTTTAGCCTAAAGGCAGTAAAACAATCGTATGCAGAAAGCAAGGCACCATTCAATGTTATTTTGAAACCTAAAGGCATGTTGAATGCAAACCTGCCAGTACTGAAAAAGTGCATCAAATGAATGAAATATCACTTGCTGAAAAAAATTCAACAATATTTTTAAAAATGTTTTTTTTTTCTTCAGAGACTCGTACGAATAGACCGTTACTAGGTGGTACAAAAAAAAAGAAGGCATACATCCAGTAGTGAATCGTTATGGGCTTATATGATAAATCAGGCCTCCGTCACTAGGCCATAGGTACCGAGGTAAGTACCCACACTTTGGCGCATCGTAAACGATGCATTTGCTTGCTTTCTGTCACTCACCAGACGGCAACGACGCATACTAGCCCAGTCATTTTATGGAGTTTTCGTAGGCGGGGTAGGGAGTAATTATTAATTGGACTTCTAACCTGTAACCGGCACCATAGTGGCAAAAAGACAATCTTAAAACATATTAAAATAAAAATCGCTACGCTACATAGAAATCAAAATTGTGTTTCCCAGAATGCTTTTTAATTAATAATATTAATACCAATGCACTCATTTGACTTAGATTTAACAATATAAATTATTTTTTTGCAATAAAATAGGCATTGAAATTTAAAAAATGAGGTATTTATTAGAAAATACTAATGGATTTTTCAAAACCTTCTAAGTAGCCAAAAATATTTACACCATGTTTGAAGTAAGCCATATGTTTGGTACATTTCTAGGCTTAAATTGGCTCTTCAATATTATACCGAAAAAAAATATCAATTATTAATTAGTCCCGGCTCAAACCGTAAAATAACTGGGCTACACGTCGCGCGCTGTACGATACGAAGTAATAACAACGCTATAGCAAGCTTCACTAGGTACATTTTTGCGCGTTATTTATCGTTTTCTGAGGAAGTGATGTATCTGAAGTAACTAGTAATTTTTTTGAACCTGTAATAATAAACTTAACTCCAATAGTCGTACTAAGTAATAATAGTACTCTGTGGTCGAACGGTTTAGTATGCGCCGAGCATTTAAATGAATTTGGTTTATTAGAATAGAATAGAATAGAATACTTTATTTTCGACCAACTGAGATCACAATATTGTTAGTAACACACTTAGCCTATAGTTAGTTTATACACAGCTACATATTTCTTTTTAATTATAATTTTTGTTTGTCAGCAAGTGAATCATACAGCAATGGTTCACATACTGACAGTCAAACCTACTTGCAAACATGGACAAGATGCTGTTGGTGCTGGCGCTTATCCTACGCACGAGGGATGTACACCTTTTGCGCATAGTAGTGTAAAAACAATCTACCCGCGCATCGGCAAACATCCCCGATGCACTACAGTATCGCGGCAGCCCCACCAGCACCCTGAACGCGTTATTGAACTGGACGCGCAAGGTACTGTACTGTTTCTTCGTATAGTTCAGCCACAGGCTGCTCGTGTAAAAGGAAGTGCAGTATGCTCTAAAGAGTGTTATCTTGACTGGTGTGGAACAACGAGCAAACCTGCGAGCTATCATATTGGCTCGTACAGACAACGCCCTGCGCTATCTCAATGTCTTCATTGTCCTTCAGGTCGGAGGTCAACCAATGTCCGAGGTATTTAAATTTTTCCACTCGGTTCAATAAGCTTCCATTTATCTTTATAGGTGGAACATTGGATGGACACTTGGCTCTGGCCTGAAAGACCATGAATTCACTCTTATTGCTGTTATATTTTAGGCCATGACTGCAGACATATTTTTCACAAATTCCTAACAGCTTTCTAAGACCACAAACTGAAGCGCTCAGAAGCACCATATCGTCCGCATAACTAATATTATTGACAGCTAGTCCGTCAATATGACAGCCGACACGGGTGCTACTGAGCTCCTCGATCAGTGCATTCATATATAGGTTGAAGAGTTTCGGCGAGGTCAACCCCCCCTGTCTCACCCCACACTCCAACCTATAAGGTTCAGAAAAGGAACTTGCCCATCTGACGACATTGACCCGGTTTTGGTACCAAAACTTGAAGATCTGACTTAATGCACCTGGGAATTTTAGATCCTCAAATTTCGGCCACAGGATGTCATAAAAAACCAGGTCAAATGACCAGAGGTGTAGGAAACAAGCGTACACAGGTGTTCGCCTATCAGTATAATACTTGACTGTTTGCTTTAAACACAGTATTGCTGTCTCTGTAGAGAGCCCGGGGCTAAAGCCGAACTGGTTGTCATGCACTGTCATATATTTATCTAACTGGTTATTCAGCAAACTGTCAAATATTTTCGCTACAATCGTGGCCAAAGAGATCGGTCTATAGTTATTCTTGTCACTAATATCTCCTGTTTTATTTTTCACACTTGGCACCACCACAGTTCTCATCAGATCAGCAGGCATATACGAGTGCATCATACACAAACTGTAAAACATTACAAGTACACCAGCGTGCTGAAGATGCTCGATGCTGAGGCCATCGTGTCCGGGAGATTTTCCTCTAGACATAAGTTTAATAGCCTGTCTAACCTGCTTGGCCGTAAAATGTGTACTTATCTCCCGATTATTAATACAGGAATTTTAATTTAAATCAGCCTCAAGAAGATGTAGTGACCAGGATTGAAAAAGGCATGTTGAGGTGGTTGGCCATGTGGAAAGAATGAGCGAAAGTAGGTTGACGTATGAAATTTGCCCTAGGCGCCCGTACGCTGGCCAAATCGGATGCATACTAAAATATAAATTATAAATAAGGGCCAAATAAAATGTACCCGGAACCGACGAGCTTGTACGAAGAAACTAATGGATGTTGAGGAGGCGAAAGATGTGTCAGAATCGTAGCACGTAGCGATCTGTTGTCTCTGCCTACCCCAGCAGTGGGACATAGGCGTGAGCATATGTTATGGCAAATTTCTTCACCAAGAAGACAAGTCAAACTCTATGATATGCAATCGACTAGACTGATGAAGAATATGATTTTCTTCTCAGAAGTTTTTCGAACGGTGAAGGAAAACATCGTGAGGAAACCTGCATACGCTACAGAACAAATTCTGATGCGTGTGTGAAGTCTACCAATTCGCATTGTGCACGCGTGGTTGTCTAACGCCCATACTCTCCTTAGAGGCTGATAGGGTAGATATAAAAGGCATGATATACGCCTTTTATCTCTATGTTCACGCGCAAATAGAAAGAGAACGAAGTCGCGATAAAGCTACTAGTATAATACGCTACCATACTACGGCCGCAAGTCGTCGTACTTTAAATGTATCTTAAAACAAATAAAGCCAAAATTAAATTAGACTAAAACAACAAAACTCTAACCATTATTTGTGATGTAGGGACAACAAATATATTTTGCAAAGAGAAAACAATTCCGTAACAACGTTTTTTGCGGGCCACATTTTAAAAAAGTTATCTCGTTGCCCCTACCACGAGAATTCGTTAATTAATAAATGTAACAACTCGAAACGGTCGTAACTGTGACATATTTATGCTTGTGACGTTGTATGATGGCTGTTTTGGAAGAATTGCCGTGAATTATGAAAGGTTACCACGCAATGGAACGTAATATAATGAAATAATGTTCAAACTGTACTACAATTTTAAGTACAAAGCCATACTTGAGCCAAGGGGCCTTGCACGAGACGATGGCAGGAGACCCGACGGTAAGTCCGTCATTCCTTGGAGGAATGGCAGACCCCTGGTGTGGGACGCTACGTGTGTCGACACTGTGGCGCCCTCACACCTCCCTGCCACTTCTCTAAGAGCGGACGCGGTGGCGGCTGCTGCAGAAGGTCTCAAGCGGCGCACATATGCCACCCTGGGTGACGGCTACACTCTTGCGGCATTCGGTGTAGAGACCCTGGGGCCCGGACGCCCGACAGCTCTTCAAAGAGTTGTCGTCGTTGTCGCTTGATTGAGGTGTCCGGTGACCGAAGGGCTGGCGCGTACCTCGGGCAACGAATGTCCATTGCCATCCAACGAGGTAACGCAGCCAGCGTCTTGGGCACCCTCCCGCTGGACGGTGGCCTCGAGCACGTCTTCTGTTTAGTGTAAGTCGAACGGAAGTCGTGCTCGATATAGTGGCTCATTTTTTCTTCGCCTACTTTATTTGTTTTTATTTTTAATTTTAGCCATAAGTTGTACATAATGTTGTAAATGTAAATACCTATACCGTTAATAAAAACTTCATAGGTCATGTACTTTCTTGAACTGGAATAGGTTAACCTAATCACTAAATCATCATATCAGCCATTAATCGTCTACTGCTGGATATAAGCCTCCCCCAAATTGGGGGGGATTTGCCATAATCATCACGCTTGGCAGGCGGGTTGGCGATCGCAGTTGGATCGAATCAATGTGTGTACTCAGAGGATGCTGCTGCCAATCCTTCAGTAGATCTCTTAGTCGCCTTTTACGGCACCCACGGGAGGAAATGGGATGGTGCTATTCATAGCCGGCACCACACGGCAATCACTACAATGTTTGCCATATCGCATATTTAAAGAAATGCAGGCCACCGTTTAACCTTGTCAAAGCAAACTGAATTCCCAAATCTGCCCCATAGCACATCCTGGCTTCATACAAATGGACTCACAGTGAAAAGATGAGGTAAGCACGTGCAATACTGAGTGAATACAGAAATAACAAGACATGAATAAATATCCCTACAGAACAAAAGCTTCTCTGCTTCATACAAGCGGCCGCTGACGGTGCGCTCACATAAAGGGTGTAAGGATTGCTTCCGAAAACTCACAGGGATGAAAGTAATCATCAATATGTACTGATCCCAAAGTAAAAGTACTTTCACCACTTTGATTTTTCGGAAGCAATTCCCTTACACACGGCTGCAGGCCGGCAGTAGTAGTAAACTATGGAATTATATGCGAGGTGTCACACTGCGGCTACCGTTCCACAGCTGTTCAACAGCCGCGCCGGACTGTATTCAGTGTGACATCTGGCATATAATTCCATAGTTTACAACTACTGCCGGCCTGCAGCCGGTCTGCACTAGTTCTGCAGATGTACTCTGTGTGGCCCAGCCTTTATACTTATAGTGCACATGATAGGAAGTACAAACAGGTGCGTACATAACATAAATCTCGGTAAAATATGTGCACCTGTTCGTACGGCCTCTAACGCGTGCTTTGTGTGAGTGCACCGACAGCGGCCGCTTTTATGAAGCTTTCGTTCTGTAGGTATATTTATTCATGTGACACCAATGCCCACTGTTGTTCACTTGCCGTACCACCGAGTGGTGAGGTCTAAATTGGAGGAGGGTAGAAATAGAAAGTGTTCGTACAGTACAAAGTGTGTTTCTCATTTTGGGGTTGTAACAATGTATTGTATTCAACGTGTTCTAATTTTAACAGAAAATTCTCCCAAAGCGTCTTAATGGAAGCTTCTAGAGTGACGCATTCCTCGTATCCTGTCTAGGCTTTCACGTCATCCATCTCATTTTAACTTAAAGTCAAACAGTATATTCGTCTCGCTTCCTAGTTGAGTTGTTTATGAGATATTCTGTGCTAATGTGCCTCTTGATAGTTGTTGATTTATGTGCCGTGTTTAATTTGTGAGTTTGTTAGTTTCGCTTCACGTTGTATGATCAAGTTTTGTTTACTATTATGTGTTGATACTTTTTGGGTTTTATGTTTCGTTTATGCTGTAAGTTTTCTCGATAAAATGTTGCTGATTCCACTAGAACAAATTGCTTATTTAGAAAACCAATCCGACTCACAGAGCAGGAAAGTTTTGAGTGCGCGAGAATATAACTCTCTCGACCTTATCTTCCTAAATGTGATGGAATGAGTAACTACTACCATCAGAGATGGAGTCGGATGCTAGATCTGGGCGAGGTCGCACAAAATACAAGTTTCATACAAGCTGTATCACGCACGGCACGCCCCGAACTAAATCTCGCACCGCGCTAGCACATACACTACTACTGACTATGCTTGTATGGAGCTTGTGTTCTGATAAGGATATCTATTCATGTGGCCATGCGATGTGGCAACAGATATTGACGAAGCTTGGTATTGGGTTTGTGTATATTATGAATAATGGATACCAAGTCTGTCAAACCTAAGGTCCTGCCGGTTCGCATTCCGGTTCGGTCATGGATGTTATATATTTTTTGTGTTGGACTTGACTAGTTAGAGCTATTTCTTTATTTATTTATGTATAACGTAGACTTGCTGTCAGATAATTCCATTACGCCTCTGATCTGGTTTCATAGTTAGGTTACACTGCCATCTACCGAACTTATCACTAACTTACCTCCACCAACCCGCATTGGGATCGCGTCCTCACCCATTCTGAGAAGAGCCTTTTGCCCTGCAGTGGGATCCAGCAACCTATAACTTTACTTACTATTTAGATATAAGTAAGTATTGTATATAAATGTATCTATTTCTAAATAATACGTTTTAAATAATAATACCTCACTCGTACTATTCCTTGAAGTCAAATGTTTTCTGGATTACTGTTTCAAGCAATATTCCAGGGACATAATACTATTGTATATTCTCTGTTCCATTAACCTTTTTGATGTGTGTCATTTGGCTTACGAGCTAAGCCGGGATTACATTAGTTATAAAGTAGAATAATGTTCTCCGTGTACCCGCAAATCAAAATAATTGGAGGTCTAAAAATAACTCTGACTTTAATACCTACTAACATAATAAAACAAATTGGTACAACGAAGGTATTAGTGTCAAAAAAAATATCACCTTAGTAAACTATCAGAGATGTCTCGGGTCTGCTGGATGAAATCTCTCAAAGTTAAGCATAAGCATATAATTATGCTAATGACTATATCCACCGAAGAGGTAGTCAGTGATACTCTGAAACTTCAGAACATCCACGTTTCACTAGTAGTACCGAAACTCTGTCCAGTGTGACGGAGAGTGAGCCCGTCGCCACTTATAATGGACACTGAGTACCAGGTTTCCTCACTATGTTAAATAAATAAGGATTGATTTTTAGTGTTCCGTATGAAAATTGTCAAAACGAATCACATATGGAATCACCTCGGTGTCTAACCGTCCGTCCGTCCGTCTATCACAGGCATATTTTTCGGAGACCGTAAGACACAGGTGAAATTTAGACTTACAGTTATAGCAATTAGTGGGCCAATGAAATCAAATAATACAACATAAAAACCACGTCAGAGGTCGTAAGGCGGTCTGAAAAAACTCTGTCACCAGGGCTTGCTGCCCATACGATAAGAATAGATGTTTATATTGATGAGCAGTTTTGGGGGGTAGAAAGAGAATTTGATTGGTGGGTTAGAAGAAGAAGTTTTAAAACCTTGTCAGCAGGTTCTAGAATTGCGTGTACACACGGCGACACATCATGCTATACAAAACCAAAATAAGCTGGCCGCGCGTCGGCGAGTAACGTTATAAGGTCGCGCGACCAGCGGTGGTGGCGCGCGGTGGTTTCAGTCCATTAAAAAGTTTGACGCACAATACGCGTAGACGGAATTAATAAAAGTAATATTTTATATATGGAAAAATAGTTTAGAAAATCTAGTTGCCGCGTCACAAATTACATTTGCAACTTATAATATAGGTAATTACGAAAATATGACGCTTTTAAAATTTTGTTTGAAAAATTTCAAAGCTTTATATCTTCGTACTACGCGTATTGTGCGTCAAAGTTTTTTATAAAATTGACTCCTATTCAACCACCTTAA
The DNA here is from genome assembly GCA_927399405.1 of Agonopterix arenella. Taxonomy (NCBI): domain Eukaryota; kingdom Metazoa; phylum Arthropoda; class Insecta; order Lepidoptera; family Depressariidae; genus Agonopterix; species Agonopterix arenella. The sequence goes on along the minus strand of OV656708.1, from coordinate 13,812,449 downwards.
GTTGGTTTTGTTTAGCTTGATGTGTCGCCGTGTGTACTAATTAATCGGTACCTGAGATGGTAACGTTGTTATTTCGATTAATTTGCCTCTTTTGTCAATATTAGTAGGCATAGTAGGGGTAAACTACGTTCAAAACTAACGCAAGTGCGGTATTCTATAGAAACTGAAGCTAGGCGTAGCGAGTTTTTGCAAAGTTTTCCCTTTCATCCCTACAAATATATACCGTACTATAGTCGTATTCTTCAGCATTTTCAATGCTTCGTTATCGCTGGTTTTTATATCCGATGAAAAACTTCGTTATAAAAACTGTATAGAGCCAAGACTTAGCATACTTTTTTAATTGAATTGAATATATTTATTGAGATTCATTTTGCTTAGGTTTGCAGCGTTACATCCGCAAGCGTTTTCAGCTGTTAATAAAATGAATAGCCTATTAATTCTTTATTGCAATATGAATAGAAATTATTGAGTAAATATTTGATTAACATTTGAACTGCCGGAACATACTATATCTACGAACAATTAATTTTCTATTGTGTCTGGAATTGCAACAGTAAATAGATTAAAATTATCCTATCACCCTTATAAAGTGAGATGAACTATGCTCTGGAACATAATAAAAAAAAATATTACACAAAATTGATGATCATAATGATATGAAAGATTTATAATTATTATTATAATTAAATATGTTTTGTAGTTTATATGCGCGTGCATAATTACTACTGTAATATTCCACTAATCAAAATTTTCTGCCACTTTTTGCAGGGGACGAGGTAGCATGAAATCCGCAATTTTTGACTTTTTTCCTTTACTTTATATTGTAATTTGTATTTTTAAAATCATGAAAAACAGGCGTGTGAATCCCAACCCAAACGTGATAAGTTCGAAGTTATTGTTCCGCAATTGTACTCTGTCTCGTTTAGAGATAAGGTACAAAATTAAAATTGTATGAAAAGCACATGATTAGTTGATCTTGTACGTTGGCAGAGGGGAAATGCTAACACGAGGTCAGTCCTAATATAAATGGTCTAAGGCTGCCTCAAATGTGAAATACGAGTGCAAGAATATTGTTGTAAATATCTATCATTCAGGGTGTAATTTAAAACGAATTTAGGCGAAAGTCTAAAGTAAGAGATTTTTATTTTTATTATTTTATTAATATTGACTTCAGGGAGATTTTAGCCGCTTACTTGCTATATATATATTTCCCGTGTGGTGTCGGCTATGAATAGCACCATCCCATTTCCTCCCGTGGGTGTCGTAAAAGGCGACTAAGGGATTACTGAAGGATGGGCAGCAGCATCCTCTAAGTACACACATTGATTCGATCCAACTGCGATCGCCAACCCGCCTAACAAGCGTGGCGATTATGGCAAATCCCCCCATTTTGGGGGAGGTTTAAGTCCAGCAGTGGACTTTTAATGGCTGATATGATGACTTGCTATATATAGACCGCTGAAAAAGTGCGATGATTTAAAACTAAGAATTTTTTTTTTATACTACAAATCTTGTTCAAAGTTTAATGAAATTACCAAATAATAAGTTTTAAGCTGGGGTAAGTTACAATTTAATGTTTATTTATAATTATCGGAGACCTTTGCCCTGCAGTGGAAACCTACAAACTATAACTTAACTAACTTATAATTATAACACAATAATGGAAACGGTAATATAATTCCTGGAAACAAGAAACAACATAGAACGGTAAAGCGAACCAGATCTTACAATCCCATAGATTTGATGTTAAGGCTTCCATAATTGAATTTCACTGGTGAAACTATGCTGTTATTATTGGAATACCTAGGCATTGTTATTGATAAATAAGCAAGGGCTATCAATTGGATAAAGAAAGCTACCCATAAGATATAATGAAGGATTTGTAAGTTTCGGACCAAAAAATAAATCGACGATAGAAATAGAAATCGTCCACCAGGAGTGCGATTTTTTAATCTCTTACGTAGAACTCATCAGTTGAAAATGTATGGAGATACGCATCTTTCTACTGCTGATTTGACCTTCGAAAATCATTGTACAAGTTCCGGAAAAATATATTTAATAATAAAACTACCTGAAGTCAATGCCCTTATTTGTTTTACATTACATTAAATTATAAAAATTATAGTACATAATCATCATTATCACATGTAAGTTTGTATTTTGTAAGTTTGAACTGTTTTTTTAATACCCTATTGTATCTCACATATTAATATAGTTTTCGCCACTATTTTGGATAGATTATCTTGAGACTTTGTTGCTTCATATTTTTTGTACTTAGTTTAAGTTGCAATTTTTAAGTCACGCTGTGTTTACTTGTAAGTAGTTATGCAATAAGATAGATATTATTGTGTTATTTTTGGTCATGCAACATTGTAATAACTGTAAGTAAACCTTTCAAAATAAATAAATAAAAAAATCACACTCATGGTGTATGATTTTTTAATATAAATAGTGATATGATAATGATCGTATTATGACTATACTAGGCAATTTTTAGTAATATTTATCGTCAAGAACTAAATAGAAACGTGCAGACTTGTTCTTTGACCGAACCTCAGAAATCCAGCCTCAAGATTTGCCAACGAGCTATGGAGCGCAGAATTTTAGTAAAATTAACCGATCGGGTGCGAATCACAGATCTGCGCTCCAAAACTGGTATAGCGGACGTAGGCCTTAAAACAGCTCAGCTGAAGTGGGATTGGGCGGGACATATCTGCAGTATGCACCCGGAGAGGTGGACCAAGATGGCCACAGAATGGGTTCCACAAGACGGATGCCGACGTTGAGGAAGACCCAAAAAAAAGAGGGAGCAACGATTTGAATGCCTTCCTGAACGGTTGACCCGATTTCACGTTACATAGGGAGGATTGGAGAAAAAGTGGAGGCCTTTGTAAAAAATAAATAAAAAAGAATCGATAAAAACTGCCAACACAAAAAGGTCCGCCACATACATCCGGAATAAACCTTATTCGGAATTAGATTCCGTATGGAATGTTGCCGCTTTCAGAGACTTTTTCACTAGATCTAGTGATTTTTTGATGTCTTAGGTGGCATATTTTAAAGTGATTTTTGAGCGTAGGCGTTGATGGAACAATACCGTATCGTGACGGCGCAGTTGCGACGTCGTTGCGGCATAGTTGCGAAATCGCCTACGCTCAAAAACTGCTTGTTTGGTAATGGTTCATGCCACTTTTGTATGCAGATTATGTCTAATGTTAAAACTAGCGATAGTCTATGATATAGTTGCTTTAATATTGGAATACAATTTACAAACCATCATCGTAACATTCGTAACGTCATGACCTCATCACATGATAGTAATTATCATATATAGAAATTGTATGTTTTGATGTAATAAATACCTAAACATTATATTATTGTCTTACATATAACATTATTGTCATTCATTGGGCGTTTAACACATTTTTATTTTAGGCATTTTTTAAACAGCACTCTAGTATTTTTTGTAACCATAGTTCCTGGATCAGGATTCCGGATCGCAATTCCGTCTGTGTGTGGCGGACCAAAGAACCAAAGTCTGAGCTCATTTCAAAGGTTATGGCAGACTTGTGTTTGGAGTATAATTGGTACTTACTCCTTATTTTTTTTATTAACCCTTCTTATTTAGAGTGTTAAAGAAGCTATCATGATAGTTTTTCGTAAATCCAAACATTTTCCCTCTTTGGTTGTCTATGGTTTTCAAAAAAAAATCTCTTTTCTTTTATTATTCATATTACTCATCTTACTTTGTTATCGGATTAGATCTAAGTAATCGATTATCTAACCGTCCAATGTATCTACACAAAACTGTAACGGAAGTATGTCTGTATGTACTTGAATCTAACTATCTTGCCGAATTACAATAATTGTACCCTTTTAGGGACCTTGACGCCAAATCACATATTTTTGGATTTTGTGACTGTCTGTTGGAGAAAAAAAAAAGTATACACCAATTTTGGTAAAACTTTTTGTTTTTAAAAGCTTATTATTTGTTATCGAACTGTCCAACTTATAGCCTAGGAATATTCTTCTCTAACACCTCAATTTGCTGCAGATATAACTCGATTGACATAAGCCGTGGTGGTCCAGTGGCGAGTAACCTTGCCTACCGTGCAGGAGGCGATGGTTCGATCCCCGTCCAGGCCGACTGGTGCCAATGAGTTTTTCGGAATTTATGTACGATTTGTAACACCACTGGCTTTTCGGTGAAGGAAAATGTTGTGAGGAAACCTGCATGCTTCAATTTCGAGGCATGTATTGTACCTACTGTCCATTTACAAGTGGCGACGGGCTCACTCCCCGTCACACTGGGCAGAGTTTCGGTACTATAGTGAAACATGGATGTTCTGAGCTTTCAGAATATCTCTGACTATATCTCAGGGAATATGGTCGTGAGCATATGCTTATACTTATTACTCGATTGAAATAAAAATCGATTCCGTTTTCACAACCCTATATGTACAGGGTACAGACAAGTCGGAACTTTACACACGTAACCCATCAAAACGTTGATTAAGACCGGCCATTATTTAACGAAAAAAAAGAGTTTTCAACTAAAAACCAGCCCATTTTATACAGAACCAATGACCTGAAAAGCCGACGAAAGCCAAGCGAATAGTTTTTCAACCGGCCAGTGAGATTACATTTGATTCAATGCGTGCCAAAAATGTTTTAGTGTAAAAAAGATAGAATGCGCAAAAACTGGATAGATATGAGATTTTTTTGTGAACGATTTAGATAACCGAACGGATTCGTCGATCGTTGGTACTTAACCTAGAATAAAGGTTCCTTACGTCATATTTTAAAATGGAAGTTGTGTTCTGAATTGTAAATGCTCTAGTCAAAGTGATACTACGTGCGACGCAATTTAGTCTATTATACAGGGTGTCCCGTAAACCGACGTCGGCGGATGCTGATAGGTTAGGTCATGACTAAGCACAATATTCAAAATTTGACTTTTGTAAAAGTGTCTTAGTTTTCGAGATATTGACAGTGTAAACACAGATACTGCATAGAACATGTGTAGCCGTGGTACTCAAAATAGTGACTAAGGTAAAGAGTTTCATGAATTTCATAAAACTGTCCTTTTTTCTGAAGTAAAATGTTGAAAGATTAGTTGATTGATTGGCTGATATATATTTTTTTATTGTAGTATATTCTGGATGGATTGTGTGAAGGATGATATGTGTAAAAAAGAAGTGAGTGTTGAAACGACGGCTAAGAGAGATGAATGGAAGAGGATGACATATTGCGCCGACCCCAAATAATGGGAAATGGGCAAGACAATGATGATGATGATGATGTAGTATATTCTGGTTAGGCATGAACTACCTGCCGGCATCCACCGGGTTGACGTCGGTTTACGAGATACCCTGTATATAATCTATATATATAAAAAAGAATCCCTATTTCCTTTTGTCACGACATCACTCGAGAACGGCTGGACCGATTGCGACATGCCAGGGAAGGTTTATAACCAAAAAACAGCCAAGTGTTTGTCGAGTAAAACTGATTCTGAGGCGGTACGAAGTTCACCGGGTCAGCTAGAGATTTATAATTATGTTCAGACACTACCAGCATGGCTAGCATGCCTAAATCGTTGAAACGAGAAAAACGTTATGCGCGCTCTTTCTGGCATACGTAAAATAATAAAGATGGAGGCAGATCTCGATTTTTATCGTTTTCTCTGGGGTGCCATACGAGGCCTACATTATAGAGAGTTTATATTACATACAGTATAGACACTCCCTGTCTCAGAAGTCAAGACACTTTCAGAAAGGATACCGGATTGGCGAATACATCACCGACAAGAGCGTAGTTCTTAAGAGGTTCTTTAATCTCTTCAATATTTAGTAAAATACAGTTCAATGTAAAGTCAAAAACCGAAGTCCAAAGGCAAAAGCAAATTCAATGTAAATTTTCAGTCAGATTAAGATTTCCGTTATAATCAAAGGGTGAAATTTAAATCATTGGCATCCTTTTAAACTAAGAGTCTACCCATCAAACTGAACAACTTTTACTATAGGGGCAAAAGGATCGAAGCAAAAAAAAATCTGCTGTCCCATACTAAATTGCAATGCTTACTGGACTCAAATGTATGCAACAGCAGATTTTTTTTGCTACAATCTGCTTGCTCTTATAGTAAAGGTTGTTCAGTTTAGACTCTTAGTTTCAAGTCTTTATTTCAATTAACGATTCGATTACGATTGATCGATTTTCGATTTTACGATTTTTTTTTCGATTATTTATTTTCGTTTTATTATTATTTTTATTATTTTTGTTTTTTTTATTAATTATTATTTATTTTATTGTTTAAGCTTGGCGATACAGAGGGGAAATGCTGCCAGCGTTCTTGGAACCGTCCCCCAGGCTTTGGAGGAGGTTTATAGGTTGTAGGTCTCCCCTGACGAAGCTTGTTGCAGATATTCAGGATGTATTTATTGACGAAACGAGTTGTGGATCTGAGTGATGTACTTTCCTTGACGAAGTCTGTTGTGGATGTGAGTGATGTATATACCTATGACGAAGCCTGTTGTGGATATGAGTGATGTATTTTGTTTAATAAAATGATTTCAATAAATATTATTTCAATTTCACCCTGCATAGTTTCAAAGTTACAGTGGCTCAAAGATCTTCATACAAAATTTTAATTAATCCTAACGGAAACCTGTCGAACCACAGGCACAGAAATTAAAATCTACATAGTGATTAAAAAATTCTTTTTTACTTCAAAATTTTTACTTTAAAATATCTAAAATAGGATCTAATTTTATTTGTATACGGTGCGGTCGGGTGCTCTTTAAGGACTAATTAAGGACTAAGGACTATTCTGTTAAAGATACAAGATAATTGAAGATTGTACGTTCCGTTATAGTAGTAACGAGCGATAACCCGCGACTTCGTCCGCACAAATTATATACCAGATTTTAAGTCAGATCATAAGCTATCAAACAAAAAAAGTGTCATCAAAATCGGTTCAGTAGTTTTTGCGTGATACTCGTTCAAACAAACAAACAAACAGACAGACAAAATATCCAAAAATTGGTGAAATGGAATCAGGGACAACTAAAAACCATATCGTAACTTTTTTTTTGTTAATATCTTCAATGTACAGACAAACTTCCTGTTACAGTTTTATAATAGTATAGATTAAACCCCGTTTACACAAGATACAGTAGAATTACAGACCTATGTACTTGTACTAACATATAGTTACATAAACCAACTCATAGCGATATCGAAACATGAGCATCAAAGCAATCAATGCAGCTATGGATCCTACTCTATATTACCATAAAATATAACTAATACAGAAGGTCTACTCAAAACAAATGCACTACCACGAAATAGTTTCTTCAGTTAGATTCCGTATGTATAAAAGAGTTATTATAAAAAAGATTAGGAAGGTTCACAGTATTGCAAGCTATATAACGTGTAACAAAATTAGCTGAAACTATTTTAAGGGGATGATCCGACCATCAAACTGAACAACTTTCTCTATGGGGCCAATATCGAAATCGCGAAAAAAAAATTAGCTGTCCCATACATTTGAGTCGACTTATGTTTGCAGTTTTGTATGGGACAGCAGATTTTTTTTTCGCGATTTTGATATTGGTCCCATACAGAAAGTTGTTCAGTTTGATGGTCTGATTATCCCCTTAAAATTGTTTCAGTAAATTTTTTTAGACCTTATATACGTTTTTCACAAGAAAAAATTTCAGTTGAGTTAAGTATTACAAATTAAAATATAAAAGAAAACGTAAATTCGTGAAAAAAACACCATTGTTTCATAAATTTGAGTCGAATAGGCATTGCACTAAACTGCAATGCCTATTCGACTCAAATGTGGAGCAGCAGATTTTTTAGCAATTTTAGTTTTGGTTCCATAGTTAAAGTTGTTTAGTTTGATTGATCTGAACCACCCCTGAAAGTTTCAGAACGTTAAAAAATTATCCGCTAAAACGTATTGTATTAAAAAAGGTCGCAGTACCAGGAACTATAAATTACAGTAGTCCTTATTCAAATAACTGCATATTGACAAACTCAATAGCTATACGAAAACGTGAGCATCAAAGCAATCAATGCAACTCCATATTACAATAAAATACACTGAATACAGAAGGTCTACACGAAACAAATACGACTACTAAATTGCGACACTCAAAGGATGCTTCAGATTTTGAGTATGTTTTTGGCGGCGTGTACGGATTTGCTGCCCCGTATTTTATTTTAATTTTCACAAGAATAAAGGGTACAAATTTCTTTAAATTTCGTAAACAACAGTACAGTTTTTGCCGAAAAGCATTACACCCAGTCAAATCATCAGTCTATATTTTACTGAAGGCAATATCAAAATCTGGACAGTAGCTTCGAAGATTAGCTTTACAAACGCGGCGGGGACTGTAATTTAATAATATTATATAATGATGTTTTATATTTAGAAATCTAACAGCAACACCACGTTTCTAAGATGAATTTATTGTAAGGATTTCAAGATAGTTCTATCTAAATGAAAATAATAACTATACATTGACCATAAATTCAAAGTCTCATATAAAATCTAATGTTTTGGTCCGAATTGACACAATAACCCCTACAAAATCAAGTATGCTGTTGAGTGGCACTAATAATGTCGTTAGTCGTATTTGGTACGTTTTAATGTCAAGCTGGCAAGAGAACTACGCTCGACAGCAATGAAAACTGGTCACCAATATACCTTAATAATATCTCGGAAACTAAGGATAATAGCTTATTCAAACAAAAAGTATTTCATAGACTATTTAAATACTTCTTAAATTAATTGATAACATCTTAAGTTTTCTTTTGTGTGACTTAATTAAAATACATTAAATACAAATGCGTCAATTCTATCGAAGACCAACAATTTAAAATAACCATTTTTTTAGTGTACATGAGTGATAAAATTACCACATTGATTATAAATGTTGTATACTAAAAGTTAAATTTTAGTCTTTTTTACTGGCATTACTTTATAGCAACCAGAGGTTTTATTAATTTATTTAGTAGTATTAAATTGTCTATAAACACTTTTTATTTGAATAAGCCAGGAGATATATTAAGGTTTATTTTGTTGGTGACCCGTTTTCATTGCTGTTGTGTGTATTTACAAAGTATATAATATAAGGAGATCTTTCGGCTCCGCCATTTTTGGAGCGTTGATTGTATATCTAGCATAGCATTAGCATATGCTACGACTATATTCCCCAAGGGGGAAGTCATCGATATTACGAAAACTCCAAACATCCACGTTCAGAGTTTCCGCGTTGATTGTTTAGTTCAATCTTTTCGTGTGAGCGGAGTCCTGGTGTCAGAGTTTTCTCAGACCGCCTTAAGGCCTCTGGCGTGGTTTTTATGTAACGACTATTACCACCAAAGATAGTAGCCGGGACCAACGGCTTAACGTGCCATCCGAAGCACTGAATCATTTTTCTTTTCAGAGAATCAGGTGATTCAGCCTGCAATGTCCTAACCGACTGGGGAAAAATGAACAAAGTGACATATCACTAGGTGTCCCCCGTGTGAATCGAACCCACGACCTCCGTGTCGAGAGCCAATGCTCTTAACCATAAGACCACGGAGGCAGTCAGTTTAGTTCAATTATAATATAAGATATCAATTTAAATATTTGCTTTATAACTGTTTTACTAAACAATTTAAAACTATTATTAATTCGTAGTAGACCTCCTGTACCATACCATATTCGACGCTATAACAGACACACATTGGAATTCCGAATTCCGCTATCTATTACAGCTGCCTCGCATTTTTGACACAATGTGTTCCCTTCAAAATTCCCTGTCGAAATACATGACTGTCAATTAAAAGTTAATATTGAGGGGACGAGGTGAACGGATACCAAGTTGTGCATGACTTTATTTCACAATACAATTATTTTTTAGTGTAGTGTGTATTATTTATTTTGTTTAATAAGGACTGTGGCGGTCTACCAGCAAAGAATACAGTATTATTGTACCACGAGTAAATACACAACACTTAAAACAAGAAAGTCGATATCTCATCTTGAAATCGCTGATATAATAAACGTCAGCCTTATTTCTTTTGCACGCTTAATAATAACTTTTAGTAGTTTTAGCTAAAAGTCTGATCATCCCGAAAGACATTCGGAGCCATTATATCAAAACGAATACCCCCAAAAACGACTTTGTCCAAATAAAACACCATGTATCTTTTTTTCTCGAAAATAGTTTGATGCCCCTTGGGTGCCATGTACGTTTGGGTATCCTCTAACTATCCCTATCTGTGTCGTAGCGGGGGGCTCCTAGACCAGTGGCCATACATTTTTCCCCAGTGTCCTTTAACATAAAGACAGACAACATTAACGCAAAAAACGTAATGTAACGGGCTGACGTAACCTCAGGGTTAAAAGCTCCAAAAAAAAAACAAAAGAATAAAAAAAAAAAAAACGTAAAAAACAGAAATGTTTTTGTTAAGAATCCCTTAAAATTCCTCAGCAGAGAGCAGATTGACGAGGGCAATCTATAAAGCAAGCGTAAGTGGATGTGGTGTGGAGCAAGTAATGTTGGGAGGGGACGGCCTAGACGTACATATACGAACCAAATTGGCGACGTGCTCAAAAAGGCCAGGTCAGATCTACCCGAAACCGACGAGCATGCATGAAAGGACTTATGAATGTGGAGGAAGCTAGAGAGGTATGTCAGGATCGTAGCAGGTGGCGTTCCGTTGTCTCTGCCTACCCCAGTGGGAGACAGGCGTGAGAATATGTATGTATGTATGTAAAATTCCATTAAAAAAAGTGTCAGCATATTAAGAAGGATATCTTCAATGTACAGACACATTTCTGTTACAGTTTTAATTATAATTATATAGTGTAGTTGAACCTTAAAAACAATATCGTTAGGTCGGTGACAACCCTATAGGCAAGCATCCTGTGTCCTTTTCATCCGTATATCCTATTCCCATACAATTTAAAATGCCTTTAGATTAATCTCTACTCCTAATAGTGCCTGGCTAGTTAGAATTATGGTTAGTCCTTAAATAACTAAAATTCACCCCAAACATACCCATGTTCACCCCAAGGCACCCCAAATGAAACTGAATCGTTATTTACAGTGTTTACACCCTTAATTGAAGAATAACACGTTTTTAATTAAGCGGGTGGCTCTCTTATTATTTTCAACCCTAATCAGTGTCGAATGGAGCAGAGGTTTTATTTGGTAGAATTTTATTATTTCAGTTTCTACTTCATCATAATCATTAGCTTATTAATACGTCCCACAGCAATTAATAAAAAGGAAAAAAAAATGGTTTAAAAAAAACGCATTATGCGTAAACTTTTCATTTTGGTAGACCTTGCTGAAATCCGTTGCTGATATAAGTACGTCTCACAAAAAAGAAAGAATTACAAGTTGATTCTAGGTTTTTCAATTTACGATCCGCTGCAAATACTCTTGTAAAAATAAGTTAAAAAGTACTATTTATATAGGTAGTTATAATGTAAATCAGTAGGTATACAGGGTGTTACAGATTTAAAAATAAAAATTGAAAACTTTTAAGGTGGTTTAGACCAACAAACTGAACAAATTTCACTCTGGAACCAACATCGAAATCGCGAAATAAAATCTTTTGTCCCATATTTAGCTCGAGTAGATCTGTAGTTTAGTATGGAACATCGCAAACGCATCACATCATGGCGTTTATGGCAAATCTCCTCATTTTAGGGAGGCGTACGTCGAGCAGTGGACGTCTATCGGCTGATATGATGATGATGATGATGGAGCGTCCGATTTTTTTTTCGCGATTTCGATATTGGTCCCATAGTGAAAGTTATTAAGTTTGATGGTCTTAACCACCCCCTTGAATGTTTATTTGTATTATTGTTATTGCACATATCATATTGGATTATACAACAAATAAAAAAAAATTACGGTAAATAATTAAATTAAATTCCCCATGCAAGAAATTTGTTTATTCAAAATTTTTCTCAATAAAATGCATTAACAATTTCCACAAACCGTTTATTTAATCAAGGAAATGTTTTTTTTTATATTTTCAGTTTGCTAAATCAAGTAAACGTTTCAACATATTGCCAATTTGTTATAAATTCCATTGTTAAAACCCTTCAATAAAGGGTAATTCAGCGAAAAGCTTTTGTTAAAAAAAATATTTTTACTACAAACTATTATTTACCCTACTTTTCTTTGTTCAGCAGTAGTGGATTGGTAAAAACGCTGATAACAGCTAACAAAAAAACTTGTGTTTACAAGGTTGTTCAATCTTTATAGTTTAAAAAAATCGGTCAAGTGCGAGTCGGGCTACTCGCGCACCGAGGGTTCCGTATCACAAAACATATTATGTACAAAATTATTTTTCTCCGTTACCTTTAGCACGAGACCGCCTCACACTTGGCCGGTTTTTATTATTGGTTGCTATACTGTAGAGTTTGTTCTATAATCACACCAAGTTTGACGCTTGTATGTATTATCGTTTTAACCATAGAGCGAGAAGAAAAAACGTTGATAAAAACTAGTTCCTTATATGAGGACCCCCTTAAATTTTTACTTTTTGTCATTTTTATTACAGCCCTAAATAGGTAGGACAGACGGACAGACTGACAGATGGACGAACAACGTAGGCTTAGTAATAGGGTCCTTTTTTAACCCTTTGGGTACGGAACCCTAAAAATATGAAACTGAATCCCTATTTCCCTTGTTAACGCCATCGAGAACGGGTGGACCGATTTGGCTAATTTTGGTTTTTAAATATTGTGGAAAGTGGAAGTCCAGGGAAGGTTTATACGTTGAAAAAATGGCCAAGCGTATTTCGGGTAAAAAAGGAGCATTGCAACGCATGGCGGACACAGCTAGTGTTAGATATATTTTTTGCTAAATAGTTAAGATTGAATTTCCAATGTTGTTTAAAAATTGTTTCGTGGTCAACTATTGGAGGGATATAAACGAAGTCTTCAGATCGTTCTGATTCGATCAGAATCTGGAGGTTGACGAGAGAGGGCAATTGTGTTTCGTGCACACACTCATGCGCATTAAAATATCATGTGACTACTTTTGTAAATTAGCAGTCACTGAAGCCGAAATTGCCTGTAATAAGAAATAATCAACCTCACATAATAAAATCTCTAACCAACTATAAATTGTGGAATCACAGTTCCTTATGCATCACACCTAAACTAGAAAATTATCCTTTTCACAGTTTCACACTTCGCTCTTTCATTCCTCAACGTATACCTGTTTCAAGCTAGTTTCAAATTACCAAAGTTTGATACCCGCTTCAAAGGGTTTACTCAGAGTTCATGTTAATTTAAATGTAATTAGACTTTAGTTATTAGAATATGATAAATCTACTTCTATGAATCCACTACCTACTTTGCCTGCTCTACTTTTTTACTTGTTGGTATGCCAGTTTAGTCCATCCAGTCTAGATAAATATTGCCGCTCTTGTATACGCATGTGCACAGGGCCCTTCTGAACCTATGAACCGCCATGGTCTGAAATATAAGGCACACCACATCGAGCTCACAACGCCGCTGTCTCATAAATAAGACTATAATTTCTATTGTTTTAATAATGAGTTTTTATTTGACATTGCGCTGGGGGCACGTTCAATGAAAAATTTTCTGGCGGTTAAAAGGTCTGACAATATTTTAAGGGGATGACCAGACCATCAAACTGGAAAACTTTCTCTATGAGACCAACATCGCGAAAACAAATCAGCTGTCCCATACGTTTGGCTCGAGTACGTTTTTTTTTTAGGCGATTTCGATATTGGTCCCATAGAGAAAGTTGTTCAGTTTGACGGTCTGATCATCCTCTTAAAAAAGTGTCAGCATATTAAGAAGGACCCTATTTATGTAGTGAGCATCAGAAATGTTGATGATGTCTGAAGAAATTATACAGGATTATATTGATATCATTGGCATTTTTTTGCACTAAGAGTCTACTCATCAAACTGAACAACTTTTACTATGGGAGCAAACTGATCGTAGAAAAAAACCAGCTGTTTCATACAGTTGAATCGAGTAAAATTGCAGTTTAGTATGGAACAGCAGATTTCTATTTGCTACGATCGGATTGCTCTCATAGTAAAAGTTTGATGGGTAGACTCTTAGTTTAAAAGGATGAAAATGATATCAATTTCATTGTTTAGAATCAAAATTGTCGATATAGCTTTGAAAACTTGAAAGCTGAAGGTGGCAATGGGCTGGTCATATCTGCCGAAGAACTGACCACCACCGGTGGGAGTCGTGAAAGGGTGGTGAATAAAAACTGGGAGGTGTAGTGTGGGTCGCCCTGCGTCACTGGACTGATGACCTGAAAACAACAGGTTGCGACTGGATGAAGAAGGTTGAAGATAGAGTTTTGTAGCGCGCCTTGGGAGAGGCATATGTTCAGCAGTAGACGACGATAGGCTGATGATGAAGAGATTTGTCACTTTTTACGACACCCTGTTGGGTTGGTGCTATTCTAAACCCGATACCATACGTGAAAAATGAACATGGTATGGTTAAACGGGCACCCGCAATTTCGTACTCATACTTTTGATTGAATAAACCGATTGCTATGAAATAAAGCCTAAATAATAATCTAAACTAAGCCCTATGATTTTGTAGAAACCCCATTCAAATCGCTTTAGTAGTTTTTAAGTGATGCGTGCACAAACAAACAGACATAAATTCTAAAAATGTTCTCAATGCATTTCATTACGTATCCTAAACGCCCTCAATGAATATTTTTTGCAAATATCTTCAATGTACCACGCCTAGTTTACAATTTTATTTATGTGTCATACCAACATACCAATGTTAGAGTCAAGTCCAAAAACACACACCCACATCCTATGCCGATTGCGAAGACGCTAGATAACCTGCCAAATTCACGATTTCCATCTCGAAAACCTATATGGTCTGACCCATGGGTAAGAAGTCCGCCGAACACTGCATCTCCCCGGGTGTCCCCGGAGTGCGAGTGCGACTGTGGAGCGCCGGAGCAGACCGTGAGGCATATCGTGGGGAACTGTCCAAAAAGATGTGTCTTAGGGTTATATGGAGGCTAACGCCAGAAGCTAGGGTTCGGCTTCAAAATTTTGATGTTAATTTGTAGTTTTGTTTTATTTATTATGTTGAAGGAAAAATGTAATTATCTTGTTTCTTGTACGTTTCGGAGGAAATAAAACCATACGCAAATAATAATAATAACAAAGCCTAAGCATGGCACATGTCTCTAATGTCACCTTTGTATGCATCAGTTATGCCCAGCTGTCATACATTGCCGCTGACATTCCGGTCCTTTCAAATCTTTCAAATGTATTCGGTTACAAAGCAGTAATGTTAAACAACTGGGCATAACTTAGTGGTCCCGTTAATAGCGCACTGATGCGAAGTCCTCCTTGTATAGAATGTCATTGGTATGTATAGATAGATGACAGTAATTCTCAAAGACTATTATATTAATAATATATATTCATTATTCATCATCATCAGCTTATTTAAGAGCTAGTGGAGTATTCGCCAATCCTGTCGTTATTAACAAGATTAAAAGTCAATTGATTTAATTTAAACGAATCGAATCGAGTCCATGGTTCATTCAGTCGTTCATTACGGAAACGATAAAAATAGTTTAAATTTTTATTTTATTAACAGTCGAGTAGATCGTTTGAAAAGACATCCAATTAAATACCTTTTTTTTATTTAATTTGAATTTTCTCGGATCTGCAAATTGCTGGAAATTATTATGAAAAAGATAGCGAACAATGTTTATTTTGTTTCTCTTTATAATTTTGTACAAATTAGACCCGTCGATTCCCGAGTTCGTTTGAAAAGTTTGAAATATTTTGTATTTGGATTATGTACGTTCGTACCTTAACTTTGCTTTTCATTAACGATTAACCCTTATAATTAAAAGACATTTATTTCACCATAAACCAGAACATGTACAATTTAATACACGAATCATAAGCTAGTGCACAAATTATTGGTTGTGTTGCCTGTGGTGGTTATTAAAAACCTATGTAACACGACACCAGGAGGGCAATTGCGGTAAATAAATCGCAACTGAACCATGATTGGACCGCGTGCGAACCACAACTTTTGACACATTAGGTATTGCGCTATTCATTTGACAGATCGCTCAGACTTTAATAAAGGCTGTCAGTCGCATATTAAGGGCCTATGTCGAAAAATAATTGAAGCGAAATGGGCGTGTGATAGCTTATATTACCGCCTGAAGCGAGAGAAAGAGATGGGGCGGCGCGCGCGCCTGAAACGACGCAAGCGTAATACAAACTTTATTTAATTATGATTGTACTATTTATGTTAGTTCAATTCTGCTCTAATCAAAATTTGTAAAATATCAATCTCTTTTTTTAAATCAAGTATCGTGTTTCTATTATTCACTGTTTAGCAGTTCCAAGCGTTTATCGATAAAGACAGAGGCTACTTTGGCTTGTTTTTCTATCGAGAAAATGTGTCTTAATCGTGTTTTAGCTCTAATCAAAACATCAATTATATATTCAATTTACACATATCCGCTAATCATACTCCTACTGTTAGTACTTCATGATATATGACGCTTTGATGAATCCTATTTTTTTCACATAGGCTCTTAAATAGGTCCAGTTTAGCGCGATACGGAATTCAGCACAGTTGATATAGTGATTGGATTGCAATGTGATTAGAACTGAATTTGGATTAGGATTGAACTTGGATGCTTTAAATTAGCGCGATCGCCCTCCTGGCCATACCAGACGAATTGTAATTCAAGGGATAAAAAAAAATCATAATATTCTCTGTATCGTATATACCAATTCAAATATCAAATTCTCTTTGTTTGAACTTAATTAACAATTTACAACTTTATTACAGTCGCGCTAAATGTTTATTTTCAATAATATAATTCAATCCTAAGCGGTGGATTGAGAAGCAATATCGTTAAAAGCAACATTTGGATTCTATTCATGCTTCAAAGGAAGCTGAAAACGTTTCTAAACATTATTAGCAAGTCTGTAAAGTCAGTTCGAATTTCCTTGTTCGTCGGATTTCGCTTTAGTTAACTGAGTAGGTTGGTAGGTAGGACCCTCCCCGACGGCTATGCCATCCGTCTCCTCAAAGTAAATTCGCATTGTTCTACAGCAAACAAAACGTTGTCAGATAACATCATCGGCACGCGACCAACAGTACATAAAACACGGCAATTCATTCCTAATAACACAAGCACCGACTCGGCATATTATTATTTCCCTCGACGAGTCACGCCCGCTCCCTATTAAAATCACACGACCTACAAGCTACGGGGTAAAGCAAACAATGAAAAATTTCGCGGAGAGCACACGACTCGAAAAAATACCTTCCAAATAGAACGCGCCACCCGCCTCGGTTCCGTTACGCTATAAAAACCTACCCGAGCAAACTCCGTAATTCCGCTTCGTCCCAACCGATATAAAATATGAAAGACTGAGCAAAATGCGCCCCGGTCTCCGAGCGCCGGCTCGGCTCCGCTCGGCATCGCTCGGTGGCCTTCGTAGTGCCGTAGCGGCAGTTTCATAGTCAACTCCGCGCGCCCGCTACGTTACGCGACCAAACGTTCAAATCAGAACAAAATTACTCGGTGATAGTGTTTCAATTTGTGGTTTATTTGAGTGCAAGACGAGTAAATTGTGTGAGGTACTCGAATGATGTGCTTTGACTCGGATCGCAGGAGGAAGGAGCTCGGTGATAGCTCCGTTTGATGGTGCGGAAAAATGGTAAATTATGTTTTCTTTTTCTCCATCCAAAAGGTCTGATTAGTTGCTGAATATTATAAGCTTTATGTTTCATAGTCATCCGGTCGGACGGGGGACTTATTTCGTTTTATTAAACAATGTGTATTGTGTTCAAGGACCTTATGTTATTAAATGATTAAGGGTTTATAATGTGCGGAAAAGTTGAGATTGAGTTAAACAGTCCTTGAAATTTTATAGGCCTAATATCGCGTGTTAGAATTTACATTGCGGCGATATTCGACGGAGTATAATAATCTTAATTTATTGCGTGAATACATTTAGGTAGGTACGTTTCGTACTGTACAAACTTAAGTGGCTATTTCGTGATAATATTAGCATACAAATGTATTTCGGATTTGCATAACGAATGCAATTATTGAAATCTTTTTCTTAAAATTGCATTTAATGTATTTTCCATCTCGTAGATATTCGTCTCTCAATATTGCTTCAAAATTTACATAAAATTCATAAAGATAACGATTGGATTTTAAAAAATATATTTCCAATTTTGTACTTGATCGAGTTTCTCGTGAATTTTCGATAACTTAATTCTGTCTAGTCTAGTCAATAGGTTAGTTAGGGCATACAGATAATTTGGTTAGCATTGGTTAGGGTTAGATTGGATTCTCTTAAGGGTAATAGCCTATTTTGAAGTGCTGAAGCTTTATCTAAAAGCTTCTTAGGATAGCTTTGGACATTTTAAAGTATTCTGCAGTCTAACCCAACTTAAGTTTGAATAATAGTGGACTTCACTCACTTGCGGATTCTGGAGGACATCGATATATTTCTAATACATTCTCTACTAATTAAATGAAATGAATGAATGAATGAATTAAATAAATGGTAAAGATTGTATGTGTGTAAGAGATCCAAATAAATAATTTTTCCTTCTTCTTTCTTTCTAATACTAATTATTGTTGGTGCCGTTACTGTCTCACTGCTGGACAAAGGCTTTCGTCCGTTCTCTCCAAGAGTTTCTGATTTGCGCTTCCATATATCCTATTCTACTAATAGAGTAGAGTACAATATTAAGAGAACAGAAAATGTAAAACTAAAGCTCTATAGGTATACGATTAATAAACATTATAATTTATGTCGGTTCAATATGTACAATTTTGATATCTATGTTGCGTAGTGATTTTTTTTTTTAATATTTTTTCAGATAGTCTTTTTGTCACTAAATGGTGCCGGTTACAGTTTAAAAGTCTAATTAATAATTACTTCCCACCTCTCCTAACAAAACTTCGTAAAATGTCTCTAGCTACCCTTAAAAGTTTTCAATTTTTATTCTTACTTCTGTAACACCCTGTATAATATGTTGTAATAGTTACCTAGCCAAAATTTGGTTAAATTTACAATAGGTTTGGTTCAATTTAACAAAACATTAGGTTGAATTAAAAAAAAATTGTCTCGTAAACTTTTTTTTTCAGAGCTTTTGCCTTAAATCAATCACTGTAGTCAAAGAGAATGGAATCACTTTGCTGTAGTCACTCAACTATGGCTATGTGAACTCAACGTCAACATATTATACCATACAGTTTTTGAGAGTTACGCGGTTATTATTTAATCTAGAAATAAACATGAGCCATCAAGTCCGCCATCGCACAACATCTTCTCGAGGCGGGCTCTAACCATTGGATTGAGTTGCACAAACCACGGGTCCTCTATACTGACCGCCATTACTACCCAAGAATGGTGAGAGAAGCGATCGAAATTAAGAAACATCGAAATTTCAACAGAGAGGATAGTTTCAAATTGTCAAGTACGTGGAATCCAGTGGTTATAGGTGTTAGTGCTTCACCGTATTCATACTCGGGTTCGAACAAACGTCGGAGTGACACAGTCAGTGTATTTTGTCGGGCTGGACCAAGTGACAAAAGTGACAATGACAATCGAGTGAGTTCCGATAGTGTGCAGAGCAAACGACGAAGAGTGAGGGTAGACAGATTTGTCTGCTCTTAAAAATCTACCTGCAGTTCCTCAGTCATCCCGTGATCATGGCAGTTGTAACACTGCCAAAATATCGGGAACTCAAATATACCAAAACGCGGTAAGAACCCGTTAAAATGTTTATTTCTAGATATTATAACATTATCATCAAATTAACGATAAAATCATGCGGCGTTACCTCATTTGCTACAAAATAGGCCGTTGTATAACATCCTATTAAGCAATTTAGATATTCCACAGTGAAACAGTGAGATGGATTGGGCCTCATATTTTGATGGATAACTTTGTGCCACAATGTGGCATAGAAAATACGTCTATATTATACAATTGTAAATGCTTTTATTTTACTACGAGCGTTAACCCGCGACTTCGTCCGCACAAATTATATACCAGATTTTAAGTCAGATCATAAGCTATCAAACAAAAAAAGTTTCATCAAAATCGGTTTAGTAGTTTTTGCGTGATACTCGTTCAAACAAACAAACAAACACCCAAACAAACACACAAACAAACAGACAGACAAAAAATCCAAAAATTGGTGAAATGGAATCAGGGACACCTAAAAACCATATCGTAACTTTTTTTTCGTTAATATCTTCAATGTACAGACAAAATTCCTGTTACAGTTTTATAATAGTATGAGCGTTAACCCGCGACTTCGTCCGCACAAATTATATACCAGATTTTAAGTCAGATCATAAGCTATCAAACAAAAAAAGTTTCATCAAAATCGGTTCAGTAGTTTTTGCGTGATACTCGTTCAAACAAACAAACAAACACACAAACACACAAACAAACAGACAGACAAAAAATCCAAAAATTGGTGAAATGGAATCAGGGACACCTAAAAACCGTATCGTAACCGTTTTTTTGTTAATATCTTCAATGTACAGACAAACTTCCTGTTACAGTTTTATAATAGTATAGATAGATAGATTGGTAATTATGTTAAAGGAAATGTGGAAGCTTTTAACTGGCCTATAGCTGACTAAATTTTTAAACTATTTGTTTTATAGCTGTAAGCTCCCCAAAAAAAATAAAATAAAATAAAACAAATCTGTAGGTACAGTAATAAAGTTAATTTGGTATAATAGAAGCGAAAAAATGTAAAAATGAAAACAACAAAAAGGTATAAAAATGAGATCTTAGGGATAAAAAAGTCGTCGGGTGCGTCCCCGCGAGACATGGTGCCAAGCATTGAATAGTCAAGCTGAGTCGTTGACCAAGGAAGCTGCCAGCTCTTACGGTCTCGCGGAGACGCATCGACAACCTCTTTAATGATTTTTTTTTTGCTTCTGAGCCCCAAGGACCCAACGTTTCGAAGCTTGTTTAAGACTTTACAGTGATATTTATCTTATATTATTTATTTTATATTATCTTTTATGAGTGTAATAAATGCCTTTTCCTCCAATTCCATGAATTGAAAAATGTTTAATGTTTTTCCAATAAATGATAAAGCAAACCATCGGAAGTTTAAATACTATTTACCCGACTGCGCGACGCAAAGGAAAAATTGATGTAAATGAGTTACATATGTGGTGGTGCTTCAGACCATTAGACTATAAGACCAACATAGAAAAGTCGGAAAAATTAAGCAGTTCCATAAATAACGGCAACGACTACTCGGCCCAAATATAAAGAACAGCAGATTTCTTGAACGCGATTTCACTTTTGGTTCCATAGTAAAAGTTGTTCAGCATTGGCGTAGCTAGAGATTTTCCCTGAGGGGAGCAACCGGCCACCTAGCTCATAGTTAACCGCCCCAGTGGCAAGACTCGCATTTCTCGTGGCAAGGTCGGCTCCAAAAGTTAATTTTCCTAAGGCTCCTACACACAGTGCCGGCGGCATACAAAGCCGCCGGCTTTGCCGCACAAAGAACTGCGAAGCACAGCTTGTATTGACGGCGGCATAGCCGTTCGGCATGAACCCGGCGCCATTGCCGCCGGCATGTGTGTAGTAGTCTTAAGGCTCCCCGTAGCCAAAATTTGGCTTGGTATTTTTAAAGAGGTTGTAGAACATGTAAGAAACGTGAAAGATCGCGATTATTTCATAAAACATAACAGTTGTGGTATGGGTGCTAAGCCCTTGCATGCCTATGTATCTGGAGCGAGCGAAGCGAGCTCGAAATTATGCAGTATTGCCTCGGAGTTTTGGCTATAATTTCACAAGATGATTTTGAAACAGCGCTTATTATTTAATTATTTCTTTACTACTTTTTCCATTCCATTTTTCTAGGTAGACGTCGCCCACCTCTGCCCCCCCCCCCCCCTTGCAACGCCAATAACAACCATTGTCTGATGAATGAAAAAGTCATGGATTGCAATTTCTTCTTTCAGTTCATCCGGTCGTGTGGTCTAGTCTGTTGGTTACGTCCGATTCCCTGATAGTTCTATTCTCATGGGTCTAATTACCGTAGCATTATTCCCATTTGGTCCAATTCCCAGATAGTCAATGTTTGAAGACGAGGTAGAAATTAAAAAAAAAAGTCTGCTGCCGTACTTTTGTGTCGAGTCGGTACTGCAGTTTTGTATGAAACAGCAGATATTTTTTATTTTTTTCGATGTCATCTCCTTAGTGAAGGTTGTTTATTTTGATGGTATTAACCTGCCTTAAAATATTACTAGGGTATTTTATGACACCCTGTATAAGGCTTCAATGTCCACTTGCCTAAATTAGAAATATCTTACATTCCGCTTTAATTATTGCAAGTATTTAAACTTACAATTTCACTAAATTACATTACAGTCAAAACTCATAACAGGTCAAAGTCACTTTTCTCTGCAAAAATCAGGCAAAAGGTTTTGACCGATAGTCCCTTGTCACCCTTAGCCATAATTATATTTCCGAGAGGACTAAGTAAATAGTAGCTATTCAATATGGTATCTGCGAATCATGACGTGGGGATAAGGGGCGCGAGGTGAACCCCCAGAGGTGAGAAAAAAGTTATTTTAGGGTGGACTAGGTAAATAGTAGCGATGCGGTTCTGGCAATCGCCGGCCGCTGCCGCGGCATGCTCGCTGCGCTCACTGGGCTCATGCGCTGTGGTCGCAAGAAACCTAACATGCTCCTCGCTTCGCTCCTCGCTTCGCTCCTCGCTTCGCTCCTTGCTAATCATACCAACTGAATTAGTTCTGGGGTCTAAAAACTCATATCATAACCAATCAAAACCACTTCTGAATATTCTGAAGCGTGCGTAATGCACTAATCTGCATTGGGCACGCATGGCGAACTGATGCCCATATATGGGTAGGCCTATATGCAGGTAGGCCTGTGCCCTGCAGTGTGACAAATATAGGCTGATGATGATGTATACTTAACCATAGTCTATTCTTGAATTTCTAAAGTCATTTTACATAATTAAATTATGTAGAAATTAATACAATTCACTACGAACACCACTAGTTGATACTTTTGTTCCGACTTCATTATTAGCAGGAACAATTTCTCTCAATAACATAATAAACCCTTTGTTTCTTTAGAATAATAACTTAATTATTATTTTGTTATATTCAACAACGGACAAGAAAAGCTGCAACTGACGTAGTCTGAAAGATCCCTTTGAATTTAAATTTCCATTTAAGAAACAAGAGACATACCGCATTAGAGTTCCTAATAAGTTTTTGGGCTTTTTGTACTCAGTTATACTTACAGCCAATTTAACTTTAGTTGACTAGAATCTGAGATAAAACAAAAAAAGGAAGATGTCCCGTCAAGAAAGACAATAAATAAACGTTTTGAGATATTCAAACAATAATGAACAAGCATGCATATGCTCATGACTGTATTCTCCGAGGAGGTAGTCAGAGATATTCTGAAACTCAGACATCCACCAAAACTAACGATGAACAAAATATAATATTTGATTAAAAAACAATGTGGTCATAATTTAATTTTATTTTAATTTAAACAAAGTACAAACTAATACATAGCTTTTATTATTGGTGCAAATGCACCTCAATTATGACTGCGCATACTGTTTCTAAGACTTACAAAAACCAAATAGCGTGACTTTAATGATAAAGAAAATGGTTTTAATTACCATTTTCTACATTATAGATTTATATTATATCATAATGTTGACTTTTCTGTGCAATTTTAACGTCTGTATTTAATAATGAGCTAAATACGCACGCAATTGTGAAATGTAAAGACAGATAAAATGATAAGCGACTTTGACAGTTGAGTGAGGGGGAGACAGAGAGTTTAAAGTAGTCGTGTCACTGGGTGTGACCAAATAATATTTCTACTTTCTACTAGCGCCTTTATGATTCTTTTATAACGCGCACAGCCAAGGAGTGGAATGCCTTGCCTGCGTCAGTATTTCCGAGCGCTTACAACCCGAATTTATTTAAAGTACGAGTGAATAGGCTTCTTCTGGGTTAGCTCACTACATTTTCAGTCCCATCTTTGTCCTATGGACTAGATTGAGGTCAAGGGCAAA
Organism: Agonopterix arenella; assembly: GCA_927399405.1. NCBI lineage: Eukaryota > Metazoa > Arthropoda > Insecta > Lepidoptera > Depressariidae > Agonopterix > Agonopterix arenella. The sequence goes on along the minus strand of OV656708.1, from coordinate 13,788,286 downwards.
CCCATTTTTAATAGTTAAAAAAAAATATTGACAGGCCGATAGCTAAGTATAGTAGTGAACTCCGAATCCCAAAAGAGGTAAATTAACCCTTATGATAATTCTGATATTTGTATTTTATATGGTAACTTTTTGCCATAATAATAGTTAGTTAGGTATATTATAATGTTATATCATTTTTTTATACAATTGTACCGCATCATCTTCTTTTGGTTTCATCTAAGACTACAGTAGGTAGAAATTTCGTTCCACTTTTTACTTGAGATACAAAAGTATAGAGCTCGAAGTAAACTGTGCCGTCATCAATGTTGCAAAGTATTGAAAGAGGTCAGTTTGGAAGCTTTTGTCGAGAACTGTAACTGGGTTTTAGTAGGAAAGTTTATCGATTCGATTTTTGTTTGGATCGCTATGGACAGTAAACTGAATAAAAAAATTTACTTTTTTCTGTTCTTTCATACCTAATAGAAACTACATTTCTATATGTATTGTAAAAGACAAGTATAAAATCCAATACTTATCATCATTATCAGCCTATACAGGGTGTTAGGGTAAGCAGTTGTATTACTTTAAGGCGTCATTGTACCCAAGATACTGAACAACTTTTCGAAATCTACAGAGAGTTCGAAAAAAAGAAATTCGATTCTTCATACAAACGTTCGATCAGCTGATTGCATGTAGTATGGAGGTTCCAAATTTATTTTTCTAAATTCCTATAGGTTTCTTAGGGAAAGTTGTTACCCTAATACCCTGTATGTGCATACGATACGTCCCACTGTCGGGCACATGCAAGGAGGGGGTATGGGCGTCAGTTCACCACGTCCAATGCGGATTGGTAGACTCCACATAAGTATCAGCATTTTTTCTTCATCGTATTAAGCTGCATACGTTTCGTCCTTACTATGTTTTCCTTTACCGTTTGGGAGAAGTCCTACATAAGTCAAAAAAACTCATACTAAACAAATGTTTGATTATATACTAGAAAACAGCTTGCATCACACTAAAGTTTGGATACCTACATATTTACCAAACTATTTTTAAAGTGGGCGCTATATAACATGTTATTAAATAATAACTTAATCCGAAATTGAATGACAATTGATATATTATTCGTAACATTTATTTTCCACAATGAATATTAAATGGATCTTCTCAATCCGTGTAACGATCGCGAAGGGTCATCGGATTATCAATCAATGCCAATTTGCGTTGCCATTCAAATATTTCAGGTCCTTTTTAATGATACGTAAGAGCGTTACACAATTAGGTTGACATTTTGACGAATACTTTTTAAAAACGTGTCACGTTGCGAGTTTTTGTTCAATTTTTGTGCGAAAAATACCGTTTGAGGGTTTTGACCTTTTGTGGTTCATGTTAAAGTTAAAAGTCATAAGCCAAACAAGGGGAATTGAGTAGTATTACCATAGATATCCAATACCGTACTTCCTATCTCTATGAATATTACGTAAAATGTGGCATTACGTTGCGTTCGATTCTGTCCATAGAGATCTAGAGAGATGCCAACCAACGCGCTGAGTACGAAACCTAGTGTCGCATCACCACCAGTACCACGCGATAGAAAGTATTTTGTTATGTTAGCTTGAATGTGCTCATCCATTGCGGTATCAGAACTTAACGTTCGAATAATCTTTAGTACTACGCAAGCATTGTAAACTATTTACACATAATATCTCGACTGGCTTTCAGCCCCATAATATATTGAATCCTTACTGTCGCGAGCAATGTGTGCCGTTTTTGCGCATATTGCTGCAACACTAGCCTCGCCCTCTTTTCACATCTCCCTTTAGTTTTTGTGATCTGTGATTCGGTCATACTGTCATTCGATACTGTCATTTCATGTCATACAATCGCACTTCAATAAAATGTCACTATTTTTTGCAAGTGTAGCATTTTTTGTTATCTTTGTGATCTAGATAGTTCTTAGATTATTTATTGTACTACACAATAACATAACATACTCATGAATATTAGAATAAGTCGTTATTATACCTACTGAGGTATCGTGAGCCCGCCACATTCATGCGCAAATATACCGGACGTAACTACGATTTCGTAAGGATTAAATTTTTTTTGAAATTTTTGAAAATGTTTAGATTTTTTTTTTTGAAAATTTTTGAAATTCCGAACAAAATTCTGTGGCAAATCTATACAGAATCCAATTCTGATTCGGAATTTCGTATGTGTGTGGCAGGCGTAAAAGAGTTTTCTTCCAGCAAACCGTTGAGTGAGAGGAAAACGAATAATAATTATGTTGTGGCATTTAAAAACTGAAGCCTTTTATTATAGAAACAATTAAAACGTGCATGTCAAAACCGAGATTCGACACACGGACCTCTACTTTGGTAGTTCAGCGTGGTAACCATCACACCAACTGGGCCTTGTGTGCGAATAGCCTTAGAAACAGTTGGCCAACGTCTGTATAAAAATGTATCGCTAAATTTGTGTCATTAATCACAATTTTACTTGTGTTTATTATCATCATCAGCCTGTAATAAAAAAATTAAAATCTCAGGGGTGGCATAAGGTCGTAAGTCTAGCGGGCGCGCAGACGTCCCACACTATTCTTGAGTTTATAACCAGTCATAATTTGAAGGAAATTAAAGTATATATAAAAAGTTTATGAATGCCGTAAATAATACAATTATTTTTTAACAGCTTTATTCATATTTTATGGTTTTCGAAAGCTCTTAGTTTCCCTATTATATAACTTTGTCATTAAAATACTCGAAATATGAATTCAACTGTATTAAACTTAAATCGGCAATGAATTTAATGTAATGTGCTTACTTAAGCTCACTCATGCTATGTTATCTTAGTACAAACTAACTTGAACGCTGATTTTCCATAGACAGCTTCCGCAATCTATCGGTTATGTTTCGAAGCACTGTGTTGAACTAGGGTTCATATCGGAGTAACAGCGCACTACACCTCACGCGCTGCGCTGTAGTAGTGAGAGATTTCGCCCATATCAATCACTGTCTTGTTGGTCTAGCGGTCTAGACAACCGGGTTACGATTCGGTAGCTAAGGTTCAATCCTCGTGTCGGCCGATCGTCTTTTACAATTTATCTCATAATGTGGCGCCCACTAGTGTTAATTAGCGGCAACGCAAATAGGACGTCCTAAAATTCAAGGTAAGTTACCTATCTATATCCAATATACATAATTAATATATAAGCTCACTTCAGCGGGTGATTGTTAATTTGTTATAAACTTATGTTGATGAGAAATTAGTAAATATTGTATTATTGGTTTTAGTTGAATATTTTTCTAACATCTTACTATACAAATTATACAGAGTGTAAGCTTAAATACCTTAGATATCGAGCAGGGTACTTTGGACTATCAAACTAAACAACTCTAACTACTGGACCAACTTTGAAAACGCGAAAAAAACTGCTGTTCCATATATTTTGGTAGAGTAGCTATTGACATTTCTATGGAGCAACTGATCGTCGATTGAACGTCGCGTCAATTTCGAAAATAATGAGATAAGGGCAAGATAATGATGATATAGGTCTATAAATAAATTCACTTTTGTAATTTCGATATGGAAATAAACTTTCGCAAAAGCCAGATGCAATCCAATATGAAGCAAAAAGAGAATAATTGTTTGTTTATTTCTTTCATCTAGACACTTTCATAGGGGCCTGTTTTATAAATTCGGTTCTGAAATTAATATTTTTTTGAATATTTATGAGTCTGCAACTTTTTATCGTAATTAAAAATCACATGCGTACGTTCACGTAGTTATTCTCTCATTCTACCAATTACAAAATCTTTTAATTTGAATAACTAAAACAAATAGGTACCTACCACTAAATAAAAATGGCCAAGCCTATAAAAGTGAGCATGGCAGTTGTAGTAATTTCCAATCACAGCGCAAAATTTTAATACTTACTGCGAATTAGAATGAATACAAGGATGACTCCAAGATTGTGACCACATCGAAAGGATACGATAATAATATTCATCACCATCATCAGCCTTTTATACGTCACACAGCAGGGCACATGAAACTTCAAATTCAAAAATTTTAAAAACTTTATATCTTTGTAATTATATTATAAATTGCAAATGTTATTTGTGACGCGGCATCTAGATTTTCTAAACTATTTTACCATACATACAAAGTTACTTATATTAATACCGTCTACGCATACTGTGCGTCAAAGTTTTGTATAAAATTGACCCCTCTGCAACCACCTTAAGAGGATATTACCGTTGGCGCGCTCCATACAAACGAAGTTTGGTTATATTTTCAATACTAACCAATTAAAGTCAATGAAATTTTCCAGAAACAATCTAGAAACTAATCTCTATACTGATGTTGTACAATTTAATTCCACAAAAATAATTTGTTGAAATCTACACAAACAAAGCAGTCAGCACACGCTCCGTCAATCAAAACACAACAGTCAGTAATGAGCAACATGCTTCGTCAAAACCTAAGATAAACAGTTAGAGAACCGCAACATGCTCATGCTCCGCATGCATCTCTATGCTTCTATTCAGTCAGATTTTCATAATACAGTTTAATTCTAGGATTAATTAAAGATTTGTAAGAAAATCTTTGAGGCACTGTAACTTTAAAACTACATATTTTAACAAAAATCAGACTAAATGCAAGCAAAGAGATTAGTTTCTAGATTGTTTCTGTAAAATTTCATGGAATTTAATTGGTTAGTATTAAATATATAACCAAAGTTCGTTTGTATAGAACGCGCCAATAGTAATATCTCCTTAACATCCACAATCCACTGTATCTTTTTCGCAAGGACGTCCGCCTTCATTTTCGGGAGTGATGAAATCAAATGTAATTTACTCCGTTCCATTTCGGCTTTATCTACCCAACGATTTTTCATTTTCTCCTGTTTTTGATGCGATCCAAAAGATAATTTCCTGCAAATCAAGTCTAGGGTTGTCAGTTTGGGGAGAAAGTATTTTTTTTGGCGATGCGTTTTAATTTCCTTTTAAGGTTTCTTATGTAGTGTTTTTTGTTTATAAGCGGCTAACTCATAAGTACCATCCTACGTTACATATAAGGTCATAAATTACTGATGTTTTTTTAAGGGAATGGTCGTACTATCATACTGAACAGTTTTCTCTAAGGGGCCAAGGTCAAAATGGCCAATAAAAATTCCAACTGCAATTTCTACTAGACCAAAATGTATAGGATTGCTGATTTCTTTTCGTGATTTCGATATTGGTCCCATAAAGAAAGTTGTTCAGTTTGATGGTCTGTTCATCGTCTTCAAAATCCGTCTGCTCATTAAGTTGGTATATTTTGTTGGATACGTTTTATAAGTTCTTCAGATATCTTTAGATTATTTGATTGGTAAGTCAACTGCCTCTAAATAAAACTGTTCACCATTATTTCTATGAGCTTAACGTTCACAATTTATAAACTTTTGTTGCCCACAGTACAAAGACTGGCTGCAGGCAGCTCCATAAATCATCGGCGATTATTTCCCTCTCTCTTCCACTTACGGTTCTTATCGCCAGCCAAGCGTACAGAAACACATCATTCGCATCATTCATTTCATCAATAATACCGGATTTGTTATTCTATACTTATTACTGAACTGAGATGTGGTCGCTCCCTCAAGGCCTCATAAATAGACTGAAAGTCACCAAAAGGGCAATGGAGAGGGCTTTGCTAGGAGTTTCCCTGCGAGATCGAATCAGAAATGAAGAGATCCGCAAAAGAACCAGAGTAGCCGACGACGTAGCGTAGCCTAAAGAATTGCTAAGCTAAAGTGGCAATGGGTGGGGCTCCGATTGGTTTGCTCCCATATTAAAAGTTGTTCAGTTTGATGGGTAGAGTATGTGGTTTAAAAGTTAATGATACTTTTGCTTACACCCTGTAGAGGGTCCTTATTAAATATGCTGACACTTTTTTAAGGGAATGATCAGACCGTCAAACTGAACAATTTTCTCGATGGCACCAACATCGCAAAAAAACTGCAAACCTACTTGAGTGAAATGTATGGAACGGAATTTTTTTTTCGTGATTTCGATGTTGCTTCCATAGAGAAAGTAGTTCAGGTCTAATCATGCCCTTAAAAAGTGCACAGGGCACAAGCTTATCCTCAGGGAGGATGTATGGGCATTAGTCCACCACGCGTGCCCAAAGCGGATAGGTAGACTTCACAATTCCCATACGCATCGGAATTCCTTCTTCAGCGTATGCCGGTTTCCTTACGATGTTTTCCTAGTACGACACGACACTGCAATGACGTTCTCACAAAAACCCTGAATAAAAAAACCTTGTCCTTGGGCCACTCATATTGACATCCCTCCATGAAAAGTAAAAATTAATTAGCCTAGCCTAGACCAGTATAAATACACTTTACATATTATATTGCAAATAACATATCTTCACAACACTTTTACCGACTATGACATATAAATGACAGTGTACCGTACCCTTGTCACGAGTGACGTCATCCTACGTCATCAGGTACCTAAGTGTTGTGAATGTGTTCGGAATACCTAAAGTTCCGTAGATTTGGGACACAGAGTTGGTTAAGGGACTATGTTGAAAAATAATTAAAGCGAACGCAAACGAAAAGCGACGCAAACGTAAAACAAACTTTATTTAATTGTGATTTTACTATTTATGTAAGTTCAATTCTGCTCTAATCAAAATTTGTCAAATATCAATCACTTTTTTTTAAATCAAGTCTCGTGTTTCTATTATTCACCGTTTAGCAGTTCCAAGCGTTTATCGATAAAGACGGAGGCTACTTTGGCTTGTTTTTCTATCGAGAAAATGTGTCTTAATCGTGTTTTGGCTGTAATCAAATTCAATTATACAACGTGTTAATGAATTAACGCAAAACTAGAAAGTAGTTTGTTTCGAATCGAGAGCAGAATCGAATTATCATGGTTTCAACATGGGTATTTTTTTTCAAAACATTAAATAATTTGTTTGTAAAATTTCAAATTTCCTGAACCCGATGTCAACCCACCGCACGGGCACACTCACCCTACTTACTACCAAAACAAGATTATTAAAATGTATCCATGAGTACGTTACCGCTTTCATTAATTGCTGAAATGAAAACAAATCATTTATGCTCCAAAACTTAACATGCGAATAACTTTAAATTTTAACTATCAAAATAATAAAATTATTGTTTCAATCTAACTATTTTGTTATGAATCAGTTGGGGTGTATGAGGTTCTGCGCTAATTTATTAACACTTTGTATATTTCCTTTTCGGAATTTACACATATCCGCCAGTCATACTCCTGCTGTTGGTACTTCATGATATATGACGCTTTGAAGAATCCTATTTTTTTCACATAGCGTCTTAAAAACGTCGACATTACGAGATAGTAGATGGAGGTAAAACTACCTGGCATGCTGGCCACGTCTTCGTTCGGTGTGAAAATTGCAAGCATGCTCCGTTTATGGTGGGTGGTGGATTTAGTGGTATCGATTACAGTGTCAAAATTCTAGTAATCCTTATCTTCTAGAACGACAATAGTCAGTGTAGGTCTGGTGTACCTAAATATTACTATGTGTAACTATTTTGGTAAGTGACAAAATCTAGGAAAAAAAATTTACTGCAACTACAGGGTGAAATTGATATCATTAGCCTTCTTTTTAAACTAAATTAAATTAAATTTTTAAATTAAATCTTTATTTATTCAGATAACTGTGAGATCTATTCAGGGTTAGTACAAACAAAATAAAACAAAAACAAAAACAGCCTTACAAACTAAGTTAGTACTCAATAACTAATTGAGATTTGGTTATCTCGACGAAGTGCCTCATTATGGGGCAATCAACTTTTTCAGAAATAACCTTTAGGATGCCGTTGCTGACTATGAGTCAGACAAACAAACTAAGAGTCTAACCATCAAACTAAACAACTTTTACTATGGGAGCAAACCGATCGGAGCAAATAAAAAATCTGCTGTTCCATACTAAACTGCAATATCGACGCGCAAGTTCGCGACTCAAATGTATGGAACAACAGACTTTTGTGCTCCGATTTGTTTGTTCCCATAGAAAAAGTTGTTCAGTTCGATGGGTACAATCTTAGTTTAAAAGGATGCTAATGATATTAATTTCACCCGGTATAATTTTAAAATTTATTAGGGATATTCTTAAAGCAATCGGCCAGATTAGACTATGTATGGTGAACATGGGCCCAATCGCGCTAATTTGAAATATCGAAGTTCAATCCTTATTCAATTTCAGTTCTAATCAGTTACAATTCAACTGAGTTGAATTCCCTAGCGAGCTAAACTTCGACTTATTTTGACGACCTTTAATTTTTGAGCGACATCTGTCAAAATGCCTCACGGTTGTCAAATGATTAGCGCGATAGGCAAATGTTGTATAGCCCAGTCATTTTACAGAGTTTTGTTAGGCGGGGTAGGGAGTAATTATTAATTGGACTTTTAAATTGTAAGCGGCTCTATTTAGTGACAAAATCTTAAAACATATTAAAAAAATTATCTACGCAATATATAATCAATATTGTGTGTCCCAGATGGCTTTTAAATTAATAATATTAATACCAATACACTCTTGCAATGACTTATATTTAATAATATAAATTATTTTTGAGCAAAAAAAAAATAGGCATTGAAATGTCAAAATTGAGGTATTTATTGTACGAATGTATTTTTCAAAACCTTCTAAGTAGACAAAAGTATTCACACCATGGTTGTAGTATGTATAATGGTAAAGCCTTAAATATGTACAAAAAAAAAATTTACCATCAGGTTTTTAGAACGAGATAATAGCTAAATTTTAAAATTGGGACTGTTGCTGATGTGATTTTTTTTTTATTTTGGTACATTTCTCAAATTGGCTCTTCAATATTATACAGAAAAAAAATGTCAATTATTAATTAGTCCCAGTAAAAACCGTAAAATGACTGGGCTAGTAGTTGGCACGGGTTCAGTTCACGGTTCAGTTGGTCTCCAGAACATTTGCAAAAAATCAAAATTTTCGATTTTACTTGGCAAGCCTATACCTATTTGTAGACCAAAGGTTTTCAAAGGCCGGTATTAAATTCCACTAAAAGGAACGTATTTTTTTTCTTTTGTAATCATTTTCTTTCCGCAACATTTATAGTCTAAAAGTCCTTAAAAACTAGAGTACGATCGGAAAAAAAAAAATTAAAGCCAACGAAATCACACCGAAGCAAAGTGTCATAACGCAGTACGGTTCGAATTCCAATAAACCCTTATTCTGATGTTATAACCAGTTCTACATCTACTACATCCCCAATGCGGCCTCTCACATACGTACGTGCCTCCAACATTGTACTTACGTTACATAAAATATTCCTACACGCCATTTTGACTGTACGCTCCTTTAAATAAAGCATATGTTCGCTTGGAATATATTCGTTTCTATGGTATGTACCTAGATGTGGTATTGTACGTGCCGGCTGTCGTTTTACGATTTTTGCCTTCACCTTTAGTTTTGAAATCAATATTAGGATTTGTTCTTGATTGTACTGACACCTATTTTTCTTTACTATCTAGAGGTTTACTTACATTCACTGCTTTTTGTCGTCTTTGGCAGGTATTTTGGCAGATAAATCTGTTCAACATGATATAACATCAATTTCATAATATAAATGTTCCTGTAGAGTTCGATCGAACCACTAAAAATTAATATTATGCCAAATATGTATCCCCATGGTGTCCCCAAGTATTTGTCCCCAAATGTATTCTTTGGGGGAAGTTAGGAATTTACAATTACAAGCTCAATCTGATCTGGCCTCAAAAATGTTATACAGTTTATACACTTAAGGTGGTGCTTCAGCTTCGGACCATCAAACTGAACTACTTTTAGTACGGGATCAACTATGAAATCGCAAAAAAAAAATCTGTTTCATGAAAAACGTCAGTACGTATCACATTTACGTGAAAATTGGCTGTGTAAAATTTACTTTCAACTTATTCATTGATTAGGGTTGGTAAAACGCAAATAGTTTACTCTAGAGTTACTGGCGACTTAATCTAAGAATAAAATTTACTTGCATTTGCTCGAATCGGGCCTTAAATGTACGCCTTATTATTACTTCATTTTTTATACACCAAATTTTTGCTGTAAGGTGGTTTCAGTCCATACAAACGTTTGACGCACAATACGCGTAGACAGAATTAATAAAAGTGATATTTTACATATGGAAAAATAGTTTAGAAAATCTAATTGCCGCGTAACAAATAACATTTGCATTTTATAATATAATTACGATATAAATTATGATATAAACCAATGAATTAAGATATAAAGCTTTTAAAATTTTGTATGAAAAATTTCAAAGCTTCGTAATTATTTTATAAATTGCAAATGTTATTTGTTACGCGGCATCTAGATTTTCCAAACTATTTTTCCATATATACAAAGCTATTTATATTAATACCATCATCATCATCATCATCTCAGCCGTAGGACGTCCACTGCTGGACATAGGCCTCCCCCAAGGATCGCCATAACGACCGGTCCTGCGCCGCCCTCATCCAACGGGTTCCCGCCGCCTTCACAAGGTCGTCGGTCCACCGTGTGCGGGGCCTACCCACGCTGTGCTTTCCGGTACGCGGTCGCCACTCGAGAACTTTTCGGCCCCATCGGCCATCGGTTCTGCGAGCAATATGCCCCGCCCACTGCCACTTTAATTTAGCAATTCTTTGGGCTATGTCAGTACTCTGGTTCTTCTGCGGATCTTTTCATTTCTGATTCGATCTCGCAGGGAAACTCCGAGCATAGCCCTCTCCATTGCTCTTTGGGTGACTTTCAGCCTTTTTATGAGGCCTTGAGTGAATGACCACGTCTCTGTTCCATATGTCATCACTGGCAACACACACTGATCGAAGACTTTCGTTTTAAGACACTGCGGTATTTGGGACGTGAAGATACTACGTAGCTTCCCGAATGCTGCCCAACCGAGTTGGATTCGACGGTTGATCTCTTTCTCGAAGTTGGACCTACCTAACTGAATAGTTTGTCCCAGGTAAACATAATCGTCAACAACTTCGAGCGCAGAGTTTCCGATCATTACAGGAGTAGGTACAACATGGGCATTTGACATGATCTTCGTTTTGTCCATGTTCATCTTCAGACCAACTCGTTCGGAGGCTCTGCTAAGATCATCGAGCATTCGACTGAGCTCCTCCATAGTCTCCGCCATGATGACTATATCATCGGCAAACCGAAGGTGACTGTCGATGTTGATGCCTAGCCCTTTCCAGTCCAGAACCTTGAAAACATCTTCCAGTGCAGCGGTGATATTAATACCGTCTACGCGTATTGTGCGTCAAAGTTTTGTATAAAATTGACCCCTCTGCAACCGCCTTAATTCGTCCCCAAATTTATGAAACATCTTGAGAACAGATAGGAATTTTAGTCTACTTACCTCGCTGTACAGAACGTTTTCAATGCCACAAAGTAAAATTATTTAAAAGGTATTTATGTCAAAACCATTTCCCTCTTTCTAGGCGAAGTCGAGTAATAATCGTATAACTGTCTTAAAAGAACGAAGTAAATTTTTTTTTCCCGATCGTTATTTATTTAGGAAGAGGAAAAATCGCTTGAATGTTCTTCAGAGCGTTTTCTTTTTCAAATACCTATTTAAAATGTTATTTGATGACAGATCAAAGGGGTTCCTGTCATTTAAATGAGATTTCTTCAGTTAAATGAGATTCCGAAAAATACACTTTTTTTTTTATTACGTATGGGTTTGCTCTTGACCTCAGGACGAAGATGGGGTCGAAGATGTAGCGAGCTCACCCAGAAGAAGCCTATTCACTCGTACTTTAAAGGAATTCGGGTTGTAAGCATTCGGAAATACTGACGCAGGTAGGGCGTTCGACTCCTTGGCTGTGCGCATTATAAAAGATTCAGAAAGGCGCTTGGTGCGGATATGTGGTATGTCAACCAAAAAGGGGTGATATCCCGCGGTGCGTCTGGAAGTCCGATATTTTTCAGAATAAAAATAAGCACTATAGTAGGTAAATAAGTTTTATACGCAACAATATATACATAAGTACTTAAGTACACGACCATGATCTCATTCGGGGTGGACATAAGCTTTGCTACAACTAAGCACCTGTCTATTAAAGAGTACAGTATTTGCAAGGCTTACTTTTAGCATAATATAATTAAAATATATAAAACTGTAACTTTCAATAAAACTAATAAAAATACCAAATATATAAATCTATTTTATTTATTTATTCGTTTAAATAACACAGGGCTAAATAATAATAAAATAGAACTATATTTTATCTCGTGTGCTGCCATTAACGAAGCTTTTAGCGGATATAGATATATATGTGATTAATATATTATACACAATCTGCCTTAAACCGAATCTGTCGTAAACAGATTCTGTCGTAAACAGATTCTGTCGTAAACCGATTCTGACCTTAACCTAATACACGGCATTTTTATGTTTTAGGCATCTAATATCAACACAAACAAATTTTGTAAAGGCATTTTGATATCGTGCTTGGTTTGAACCTCGACCTATAGAAAAGCAATTAGAGTCGGCTATTGTTGAAATGTTTATTGCCTGTCAAGCTCTATAAACACTATAATTTATTCAGTTCGTAACACGTTATACATAATATAATGACCTAGAGTTGACAGCTCATCAAGCTTATTTTAGAAACTTTTCCAAATACCAATCGGATACAGGGCCTCTACCCGCACATTCGAACTTCGCAATTGCGTAAACGTTTTCGTTCCAATTTCAACTCTATTACAATGAAGTGCGGACCGTAACAGTGGCGATATATCGAACATCGAAAGTCCAGGTACAGGGACAGGGTGTAAGAAAACCTATCCTGAACACTTAAGGGGAACTCAAAAATAAATCTGCGTAATCCATACATTTTTTGCGGTAGGTAATTAATTTTAGTATGAAATAGCAGTATTTCTTTGAGATCAAAGTTGGTCTCATATTAAAAGGTTTTTTATATTGATGGGTACTTTCACCTCTTTAAGTTTTCGGGAGAGGTTTTCATACACAAAGTATTTTGTTACACCCTGTATAATTTTTAATAAGTCTAGGTAATAAATATCGTAATAACTAAAAGAATAATAAATAGCTATCACTCGCCATGAAGAAAATAATATAGTAACTGTCTAAAAAAATTTATTAAACGAAAACGTTCCTATTTCAATATTGAAATAAGTAATTATCTTGATGTCTCTATTTTTACTGAAAAAAGGCCTTCGTTTAACGACTTTTTCTTATTAAATTTCTTTATTAAATTGCTTTTCTCTTTTATATTATTTACAATTGAAGGAAGGTACCCTACCTTTGATTGAATCAAAATAGCGGAAGATAGGTGACGCTCTTGCATTACGTACTCGAACAATGGATCTGCTTTTCATGTACTTACAAGTGAAAAGTAATGCCGTGTGATTAGCTTTTTCTTTTTGAATGATTTGTACAACGAGTAAAAGCATATGAAGGGTTTGTGGTACCTTTATTCCGCCTAAAATAAATAAAAAAGTATCTCAATTACGCAAAGCCGCTCGTATTGCGACTAAGTAAATTAAGCGACGGAGGCTCAATTTATGTGGTCCATGCGCTATAGTCTAGTCACCTATCTTCGGTATTTTAATTTAATCAAAGACTGAAATAATACTACTAAAATGATGTCCCCTTTGACGGCTCCATCATCAATCATCCAAAATCTCTACTCAAGCATTTCATATAATTCTAAACCTATAAATAATATTCTGGTATATAAAGTTACGTAAGTACAGTCAGCTAAAACGACAATAGGCAACGACGGGAACCATTTCAACGGGACCACTTTTTCCGCAATTTGCGAATTCAATTTCTCCACTACCGTCCCCTAATGGACGTGGATTGTGAATCTTGCATCCCTGTTCCACTCAGCGCTTAACACTTTAACCACCTACAAGTACTTGAAACTATAATTTGTAAATATACACAGAGCATTCAACAAATAAACGTTCGTTGACTACCTACTTCAGATGAATTTTTATTATCATCGTCATCGTCTACCAGATCTGTCAAAATTTTAGGGGCCCGGGCTCGAATGGGCCCAGAGAACCTTGACAGACGAGACGTATACAAAGACGACCTTTTTACACGCATTTATTTATTTTGAACAAGGAAGGGCAGAGGGCCTCACTATAAGATTATAGAAGAGACAAATACGCCACTGCTGGCCATCGTACATGACAGATAATGGTTTATTTGGTTGTTTGTTATTTTTTTGGTTTATGTACTTACATGGTCAGTCTTCTGGGTGTGGTAAAAATATCTTTTAAAATAACAATGGCACAAAACATTTAATATCAGTAATTTATAAAACGTAGGTACTTAGCACAAAAAGTTAGACGTCAATGTCTTGCTAAGGTTAATAATGTAGTTAGTCATTGCTAGCTTCATTAATCATTAATTCATTACACACTATTAATAATGTTGACATATTTTGTTAGCTTTGACTATTTATTATAAGGACTAGCCTTGCGGTAGCATTTCCCTTCTGCCACGGTATAAGAATAATTGATCATGTGCATTTACACTCAATTTTATACCTTATCGCTAAACGAGACAGCCTATAATTGCGAACTTAAAACGTTTGGGGTTCACACGAGGCTACTTTTCATTATTTTTAACAATCAAACTTAGAATGTAAAGTTATGGGGAATAAAATCCAAAGTTACGGATTTCATGTTACCTCGTTAGTAAAATTACACGCGTAACTAGTTCTGTGTACTAAGTATCGGGAATTTGTCAATAAAACAAAAAATACAAATTATTCATCTAAATTTATTTTATCGCCTTCAAAGTAGGCCCCATCGCTTGCAATACAACATCTCCACCGCTTCACCCAGTCTTCCATACATTTTTCATAGGCTATTTGCGGTATGGCCTTTAGCTCATTCAGCGAATTTTCTTTTATGGCTTCTATCGACTCAAAACGTTTTCCTCGAAGTGGTAATTTTAACTTGGGAAATAAAAAAAAGTCAGACGGAGCCATATCAGGTGAATACGGTGCTTGGTCGAGAACTTTTGTTGAATTTTTCGCTAAAAACTCTTTCACTATAATGGCTGTGTGTGATGGTGCATTATCATGGTGCAGCATCCATGAGTTGTGTTGCCACAAATCTGGACGTTTTCGGCGGATACTCTCACGCAAACGCTTCATGACGCCTAAATAATATTCTTTATTCACTGTTTCTCCCTCTGGAAGTAATTCGGAGTGAACCACACCACGGTAGCCAAAAAAAACTGTCAACATCACCTTGATTTTGGAGCGACTTTGCCGCGGTTTTTTGGGTTTCGGCTCGTTTTCGAGACGCCATTCTGAAGACTGTTGGCTTGTTTGCATGTCGTACTCATAAACCCATGTCTCGTCGCCAGTTATTATACGTTTCATAAAGGTCGGATCCGTAGAAGCTCGGGAAACCATGTCTTCAGCGACATGCTTTCGCTGCGCTTTTTGAACAAAATTGAGCTCTTTTGGAACTAGTCGAGCGGCGACGCGTTTCATGCCTAAAATGTCAATGAGAATATTGTGGACGGACTTAAAAGATATGTTCACCTCACTAGCCAACTCTCTCAGACTCATACGTCGATTTTCCACCATTCATAAGCCCTTGTTTTCGATATACACGATTCGCCGTAGGTATTTCGCAACATTTTTAGTGATTCACCACATGAAATATCATTTGAAACACAAAATTTAAGGCACACTTGTTCAACAATATTTTCCATTGTAAAAATCGCCGAGGACTCAAAACTATGACCAACAAAAAGTGTAGTTTAAAACAAATTAAATGACAGATCCCGCTCAAATTTTGCGCGCTAAATCAGTACAGTGCTACCAACATGCAGTAAAAAAATTAGAACGACCTCTTTTACGCGGGTCTTTTTATTGACATATTCCCGATACTTTTTACACAGAGTAGTATACCTCCTCGAGTTGATTGAAAAATCATGTTGAACAAACTAATTATCTCAAAAATGTATGTTTATTTCTGTGCAGGCATAACCAAGTTTATTATACAGTGTACTGATCTCATCAAACTAATTTCGGTCTGACCTTCGCTTCTATATAAGATGGCGCTTGCAGCTTTTCTTACTCTGTGTAAACCTTCAAACGGACTAATTTATTTTCCGAAACTTGCAAACGTTTGTGAACCTTTTGAGCTTTGGTTGACTCAGTAAATAATAGCCGCTGTCAGTTTCTAAACATGTTTCGAAGGAAAATTATTTATGAAGGCAGCCGTTTTCGACGTTCCTAAATTGTTTATTTACGTTTGTAAATAAGATATGTCTTTTCGAAGCTCTTTTTCGACTAGATTAAATTTGTGGCAGTTGTCATATATCAGGCTGATTTTGAGAGCATCTGTGGCGCGATGGAGAGGCGTGGTCTTTCCAGTTTTTGGCCGGTCAACGAATTAGCTTGACTATTCAAGTGGGGAACTCTCTGCCAGCATGCTTGGGACCATGTCTCGTGGGGATGCACCGACGACCTTTCCTATCTTTAAGGCATGGGTCTCATCTGGCAGCAAGGAATCGCCTTTTTTTCGCGCTCTATCCTTTTCTGTCACTCATGAACGTTTTGCTAGAGCGAGAAAGGTCGCAGCAATTCCGCTGCGTGCTGTCGCATTCCAGCTATCTTTATCACTCTAGCAAATATGACTTTCTCGAACGACAGAAAAGAATCGAACGTGAAACAATGGCATTCCGTGTTGTCAGATTATGTTTGACCCTAAGTGTCCCACTACAGAATACAAACCTCCTTTTAAAATTAAGCATAAGCCTTGTAAGATCCTGGTACCTAACATTAAATAATAAACACTTTGCAAAATTTCTACAAACCAGGAAAATTATTAAAACTAAGGGTTGATGAAATTAGTCTTACCTATTAATATTTTTGGAGCTTTCAGACTGGAGGCTATGTCAGCCTTGTCGTGACTTTATCTAAAGCTAACAGTTAAACATTATACAACGTGTTAATGAATTAACGCAAAACTACAAAGTAGTTTGTTTCGAATCTAGAGCAGGATCGAATTATCATGGTTTCAACATAGGTAATTTTTTTCAAATATATAAACAATTTGTTTGTAAAATTTAAAATTTACTGAACCCGATGTCAACCCACCGCACGGGCACACTCACCCTACTTACTACCAAAACAAGATTATTAAAATGTATCCATGAGTACGTTAGCGCCTTCATTCATTGCCTGTTTGTTGATTGCCTGATTTCTTATAAATCATTTTTGACTCAAAACTTAAAATGCTAATAACTTTAAATTTTAACTATCAAAATAATGAAATTATTATTTCAATCTCATTATTTTGTTATAAATCAGTTGGGGTGTATGAAGTTTTGTGCTAATTCATTAACACGTTGTATATAGGGTGAAATTAATATCATTAGTATAATAAAATATTATACAGGAGAAATAATAAATGAAGAATTAATCACTTTTAAACTAAGAATCTAAACATCAAACTGAACAACTTTTACTATGGGAGCAAATCGATCGGAGCAAAAAATAAAATCTGCTGTTCCATACTAAACTGTAACGCCTACTCGACTCAAATGTATGCACCAGCAGATTTTTTTTTGCTCCGATTGAATTGCTCCCATTCGTTTAAAAGAATGCTAATGATACCAATTTCACCCTGTATAATAAACTGTGGAACATAAAAAAAAAGTTACCTTAACCTACTCATGATAAATGTGGGACTAAGGAGGTTAAGAATTTTTTTTTGTCATAGATCCAAACGGTGTCCTTATGTATTGTATAGAGAACATACAGAATTATTCAATTTAATTACTTACACTTTATTTTACACTAAAAACATTAGTGTACAAAGACTAAACAGACACAAAATACAGAAGATACAAAAATAGGCGGTCTTATCGCTAAAAAGCTATTTCTTCCAGATAACCTTTTAGCACATAGGATAGCACAAAGTGCATAAAACATTATAGTGAGGAATCTAATAAAAAGTCACGCGCCATGTCGACAATGTGGTATTGCCACCAGGCGGATCTTTGGTTTACCTCATATTTCAGAATGGTTGAGGTAAAATGTTGACCGGTACCGGACCTTGTCTTTGGTTTGCTAGTTAGTTTAGTTTTGCCAGTAAAATTACGCTATAAGTACCCCCCCCCCCCACCCTACCCCCTCCCTCCACTTTATGAGCACCCCACGATGGAACTGTCGTAGCATTGTGGTTTATTTGGAATTGTCCATGCGGTCTAAGTCTGGCAAAAGCTTTTATCTACAAAATGCATACATATTATATACAGCCGCCTCTAGTATGACTGCAGAGAGATTGATTGCTCTTAAATGTATGAATATTAAACAACTATCATATATATTTTGATATTCTGCTGCCATTTTGCGAGGCGAATGTGAATGATTGCTTCTTCAACTGGATTGCTTTTTCAGACGACGCTGGAATGAAAATGTCTTTGATCTAGTATAAGTAAAGATGTGAGAAACTCGTTTGTCGTTTTTGTATTTTGTTCATTAGCATACATACATAAATTCTGGCCTTTTGCCTTATAGGCACAGACTATGGATCTCCACTATAAGCGGTCTTGACATTAACTTCTCTCGTTTCGTCTAGATTCTTACCTCGCATCGTATACCAAAACGCCCGGCGCCCTATTGATTTTAAAAGGGGCGGTTTAGGATTAGATCAAAAAATAAAAAATCCGCTGTCCCATTGAGTCGAGTAAGTAAGTACTGCAGCTTTGTATTTTTTCTCCATTTTGACTTCATAGTGAAAGTTGTTCATTTTGATGGTCTTAAGTCTAAACTAACCCTTTCAATATGACTAGGGTGTTTTGTTATACCCTGTAGGTGTACAGGTGAAGTGTAAAAGTTAAATTTTTCTAGGATTCTGTGCATCCAGTCTACTTTCTATCAAATAAAATAGACTTTTTGCTTACTCCATCTCACCCTCATTCATGACAGGACGCTTATGCCCTGCAGTGGGATCCAGGCTATATAACTTATTTACTATTTTTGGTTAAATCATAACAACAATAAATATCTTGGGCATTGTCACACAAATTATCTAGTCACATTTAAAGTACAAGTAAAATACATATATAGATACAAATATCCATGACTCGGGTACAAATATTCATATTCATCATAGGTTTTATACCTGTTTGTCCCTTACGGGATTCGAACCCGACGAAGTAAGGTATCTATATACAAAATGTTATGTTGAAATCATATTTTTTGTGAGTGTAGAAAAATATTACGAAAAGCTTATTTTGGACAATCCATTGTGTTTTGCCGCGAATGTCTAGCTTATTTAAACTCGGTGTGAACATTAACTTATAAAACTACAAAACTCGATAAAATATTCACAAGCGATCACAGAAATCCTACAAAAACATAAAATTGCAAGTCCTATCGCATTCGCCAACCAGCTTCATCCATTTCACTGCCATGGAAATAGATTATCCTTCAGCTAACTGAATTAAAACTTCTCCCTTGAGTCCTCTTTACATACAAAAGTTCAATTGTATGTTTCGGACAAATGAAACAAAACTGATTTGTTATTTTTCTCCTTTTTCGTACAATAAAGTTTTATTCCTTGCTATAAAAGCCATAAAAGTCGGTGAATGCTTTTGTCGTTGGATTGAAAATGTTAAAATTGATCAGAATAATGTTTTGATGAAGCAAGTAGGTATGTAGAAGACTATATAATTCCTATTACTATCGTTAGCAATAATTATGTCTTTGCATAGTATTAATAAATAGGAATTATTATTGTTTTATAGAACTAACAATAGCAAGACAGCTCAGCAAAGTGGAACTGGCCCGGACATGTTTGTCGCATGCGTTCGGAAGGATGGGCCAAAATAACCACGGACTGGAATACCCTCGAAGGTCGCTGCGGCGTCGAGGTATACCTAGTAAAAGGTGGAGAGATCTGGATGCCTTCTTGGAGATTCGGTCAATAGTTGCACTTAATAGAGAGAATTAGAGAGTAAAAGGAGAGGCCTTCGCACAGCATTGTGACCTTGAACAGGCTATGTAAAAACGAACTAACAATAAAATTCTTAGACAAATATCCTAGATTTGTAAACATGGAAAAACTTTATGTTAATCGTATAACTATAAAGATAAAAAAATGTATCCAGTAGCAGTAACATTATAGGTACACACGGCGACACATCAAGCTACGCAAAACCAAAATTAACTGGCCGCGCGACGTTATACATTACACTGCCTACGCGCGCCCAGCTTATTTTGGTTTTGCGTAGCTTGATGTGTCGCCGTGTGCAGATAAGAATTACGCGTGCCATGCACGTGGTGGACTAATGCCCACACAAAGTCCTTGAATGTAGGCGTATACCATGCAGTGGATAGGCTGATGATAAAGATGAAAATATTTGGTTCCTTTTGCAAACGAAAGAGGCCCGCTTCTAAAATTGGTGTCATACAAATCTGCATAAATAGACATCCCAGCTCTTTACCATTGTTCTCCTTTGTTCGGATACTCGTATTGTTTACATACGTGTTATCTCACTATAATGGTTTTTTACAAGAACACGGGACACACAAATCTTAAATATTTTTTGTTCAAAACTTGTTTTAGTCGGGGTCAATGTCTTTTATGCATACTTGTATGGCACTTACTACAGACGATTAGTCGCCCATTGATATGAAACAATAATCAATGTTTTCATTTTTATATTTTTTCACTTCTATTGTATGTTGTCGGTATGTATTGTATATATTTATTAATTATACATTGTACTTTGAAGGTAACTTTAATTAAATGAAATGTCAATAATCCAAAATGCAACCCCTATTCAAATTCATCATCATCAGCCTATAAACGTCTCACTGCAGGGCACAGGTCTACCCTCAAGGAGGGTGTATGGGCGTTAGTCCACCATGTGTACCCAATGCGCATACGAATCAGAATTTTTTCTTCAGCGTATGTAGGTTTCCTCACGTCACTATGTTTTCCTACACCGTCGACCGAAAGCAGTCGGTATAAAGTACGTAAGTTAAAATTATTAATGAAAATATTCGCATCTGAAACTTTGGTAAACTTATACTTCAGGGCTGCAATCGCGGTAAATATTTGGTGATTGAACCGTTATGGGACTACGTACGAGCCATAACTTTTGACAAAGAACAATGGGCAGTTTTGTATGGACACTGGGCCCAGTACTGTAGCACTTTTTACCAACTTTAAATTAAAGACCTGAATAATACTAATATTTTATTATTTGGCAGCATAACTGTAAAGCGTTAAATAAAAAAGTTACCACGTTTAAAAATTCAATCAATAACCCATATAAATGCTAATATTTTTTACCTAATAATGCCCATATAGAAGAAGAAAGAGTATGGTACTGTGGGAGTAACTTTTTTATATAATGCGTTATAGTTATGCTGCCGTATAATAAAATATTGGTCTTATTCAGGCCTTTATTTTAAAGTAGATAAAAAAGTGCTACAGTGCTGGACCCATTCTGCCCATTGTTCTTTGGTATTTCGCTAATCGCGGTACAGCCGTTAGAGCCGTTTTGACAGATCGCTCAGACGTTATAGGCTGTCAGTTACATAGAGTTTAGCGCGATGCGGAATTCAGCACAGTTGAATAGTAATTGGATTGCAATGTGATTAGAACTGAAATTGGATAAGAATAGAACTTCGATGTTTTAACTTAGCGCAATCGGGCACCAGCTAATGATCAATAGACGCTG
Organism: Agonopterix arenella; assembly: GCA_927399405.1. Taxonomy (NCBI): domain Eukaryota; kingdom Metazoa; phylum Arthropoda; class Insecta; order Lepidoptera; family Depressariidae; genus Agonopterix; species Agonopterix arenella. The sequence goes on along the minus strand of OV656708.1, from coordinate 13,766,535 downwards.
AATAAATGTTCATTATCCCTAGAAAAGAAGAAAAATATAAGAATACATCCGCAGAATATGAAAGATTAATCTAACAAACGATGGTTATCGACAATATCGTCTTGCACGTATCAATAATTCTTATCTTAGCTAGAATCCTGACTAGAATATATTGGTCGGGAATATGATAGAGAAATCAATGAGAAGATAAACAAAAAGAGCGTACAATTTCCACTTTATTCTCTTTTGTAACAATATTATGTTCCTTCTTGGAGTACGATATTTAGCCCAGTCATTTTACGGAGTTTTGTTAGGCAGGGTACGGAGTAATTATTAATTAGACTTTTAAACTGTTACCGGTGCCATTTAGTGACAAAAAGACTATCTTAAAACATATTTAAAAAAAATCGCTACGCTACATAGAAATCAGAATCGTGTGTCCCAGAAGGCTTTTAAATTAATAATATTAATACCAATGGACTCATTTGACTTAGATTTAACAATATAAATTATTTTCGAGCAATAAAATAGGCAACGAAATCTAAAAAATGGGGTATTTATTAGAAAGTAGACAAAAATATTTACACCATGTTTAAAGTATGTATAATGGTAAAGCCTTAAATATATGTAAAAAAAATTTACCATCAGGTTTTTTAGAACGAGATAATAGCAAAATTTTAAAATTGGAACTGTTGCTGACGTGATTATTTTTTAATTTTGGTACATTTCTACAGGCAAAAATTGGCTCTTTTATCAATTTGTCCTGGCTCAAACCGTAAAATGACTGGGCTAATTTCATTATGGTTATTTTTATATTGTACAGGTACATTAGTTTAGTGGTCTTAATTATGTCCTATAATGGATACTATTATTATCAACTTGGAAAGAATATAAGCAGTTCTATAGTGAAGAGTAGATGTTCGCAATATTCTTTATTTGAAATGAAATGAAATGTCTTTATTTGTTGAATACAGGTGTGGGTAAGATGTTAAAAACAATGTTGCTCACTATATTCTGCCTTCTGGCGTAACAAAATGTATTATGCATTTATATAAATGATAATGATTTTACCCAATCCTATAATAATGTCATTACTTATAACATTATACTAATATTTAAATAACAATCATTGGTATATTGTCAAATATAATTTATACATTAATTACTCAAACATATTAAAATTAATAAAATAAAAACAAAAATGTCAAACATAATAAATAAGAATTCATAAAAAAAAACTAAAAGATAAAAAGTACATAAAAGTTAAATGAATATTTAACTGCCTCCGTGGCCTAATGGTTAAGAGCATTGACTCTCGACACGGAGGTCATGGGTTCGATTCCTACGGGGGACACCTAGTGAAATATCACTTTGTGCGTTTTTCCCCAGTTGGTTAGGACATTGCAGGCTGAATCGACTGATTGTCTCAAAAGAATAATGATTCCGTGCTTCGGATGGCACGTTAAGCCGTTTGTCCCGGCTACTATCTCTGGTGGTAGTAGTCGTTACATAAAAAGCACGTCAGAGGCCGTAAGGCGGTCTGAAAAACTCTGACACCAGGGCTCTGCCCACACGATAAGAAGAAGAATGAATATTTTGGAGATTGTTAAAACAGTCTAGTTTAAAGTACCTGAATCTAGCCCGGACTATTTATAATGATTACTATACAACGATAATAGAATACATATTATCTAGAAACAAACATATATGACTCGGGTAAAAATATTCATATTTTCTCATACAAATATTTGCCCCTTGCAGGGTTCCAACCAGCGGGCCTCGGATCAGGCAGGTTCACTTCCAACTGAGCTATCGAGCCGTCTATTTAAAATAATCCCCAATCCCCACCCTTGTGATCTTATGCGTAATTTAATTATAATTATATTGAGACACTATATTTTTAGCATTTATTTGTGGTAAGTCTTACTTTTAGCGTTTGAAATTGTGTTAATAATTATACAATACGCAAACGTTATACAATATGAAACTCATTATACTTTCTATAATATACTCATAAATACGCCATAAACAAACACCATAACTTGTCATAAAACCATCAAGTTAACCGTAGTATCGTATCAATTTCACACAAAAAACGTTAATACTAAAAACAAATGAAACTTTTATTCTTTTCGTGACTAAATGTCGTTCGATACATAACATCGGCATGCTCTTTAAATAATGAAACAAATAATTAGTAAACAGAAGGGGAGTTTAAATAGGGTTGGCACATACATTTATTCCTCTAACTAATTAAGGTGATAATGTTCTGTGACAGTAAACCGATCCGGACTTTCATTGATTTCATTACATACAAGTAAGCTATTTTAAAACAGGTGTCTGAAGCGAGCTGTTTAAATTTAAATGAATTCACTGTTACTATTATAAAAATTTTATTATAATATATAGAAATAAAGGTAGAAAAAAATCATTTATTTACATAGAGTTAGAAAATTTTACAGAGGTACATCATCATCATATCAGCCATTAAAAGTTCACTGCTGGACATAAGCCTCCCCTAAAATTGGGGGATTTGCCATAATCGCCACGCTTGGCAGGCTGGTTGGCGATCGCAGTTGGATTGAATGTGTGTACTCAGAGGATGCAGCTGCCCATCCTCCGGTAGATCCCTTAGTCGCCTTTTACGACACCCACGGGAGGAAATGGGATGGTGCTATTCTTAGCCGACACCACACGGACACAGAGGTACGGTTTTTAAGGTCCTGGGTTTTTTGTTTGATTGGGATCATTACAATGTATGTGCCTGTGAGCGTTATTTATTCATTAAGCTGCAATTTTAAAAACTGTACCTCTGTTTTTAAAATTGCAGCTTAATAAATAAATAACGCTCATACATTGTAATGATCCCAATCAAGCGCTATAGGCTTTTTATTATGGAAACCATACAACAACAGCACAAACATATAACGTCCATAACCAAACCGGGATTCAAACCCAGGACCCTGGTTTGGCAGTTCGGCGTGGTAATCATTACACCAACCGGGTCGTCTAAATCTAAATGAATAATTATACTGATGTGCGCAAATGCTTTAACCTCCTGAGTACATTTGTACTTCTCGAAGGACATAAGAAATAATAAAATCTATTGTTGGTGTTTTGGTTGGCGACTAAAACACTAACAATAGATTGTATTATTTCTTATGTTCTACGAGAAGTACAAATGTATGCAGGGGGATAAGCGCCTTATCAGTTATCACCTACATTGATTGTAATAATTAATAGCATTAAAATAATTTTGTTTGTTTTTGTATACAGGGTGTAACAAAACACCCTATTAATACTTAAGGGGATGCTTCAGAGCATCAAACTGAACAACTATCACTATGGAGCCAATATCGAAATCACAAAAAAAATCCGGTCTTTCATACAAAATTACTGTTCCGACTCCACTCAAATGTATGGGACAGCTGATTTTTTTTCACGATTTCGAAGTTGCCTCCATAGTGAAAGTTGTTCAGTTTGATGGTCTGAAGCACTCCCTTCAGTATTACTTGGGTGTTTTGTTACACCCTGTATTGCATTGTCAATCCAAGCCATAGTAATATTTAAAGGGTGGTTTAGACCATCATAACTTTCCTAATTGATCCAACAGCAATATAGAGACAAATTTTAAAAATTAGCTGTTTCATCCAAAACTGCAATACTTACTCGGTTCAAATCTATGGAACAGCAGATATTTCGATGTTGTCTCCATAGTGACAGTTGTTCAATTTGATGGTCTTATGTTTAGGGTAAACTCTAAACCACCCCATTAAAAACATTACTGAGTTTTTTGTTACACCTTGTATAATAATTATAATTGAGCCAACAGCAATTAAAGAGAAACATTTTAAAATCTGCTGTTTCATCCAAAACTGCAATACTTACTCGGTTCAAATCTATGGAACAACAGATATTTCGATGTTTTCTCCATAGTGACAGTTGTTCAATTTTATGGTTTTATGGGTGGATGGGTATGTTTAGGGTAAACTCTAAACCACCCCATTAAAAACATCACTGGGTTTTTTTGTTACACCTTGTATAATAATTATATATAGTCTACGCTTTTTTTGGAGACTGATAGCTTTACAGTCCTTTCCTTCTGTCAAAACGTATTCCTGTGGCAAGCAGCACACATACATTGCAAATTGAACCAAAATGTACGGTAATTGAGCTCTATTACCAATGAAATGCGATGCAACCATTCGAGCATTCATTCCATTATGAGACCGTAATTGCATTCAATTCCCGTCAGTTTTCCCTAGTTAGTACAATGCACAATGTACTCTATCCAAGAGATGAGTTAATAATGTGTTTTCCACTTATTTACCTTCTCCTTTGTTCTTCTTTCCGGTATCAAGCGGGTTTTGTATGGAAGGTCGGTGCCTTATTTTTCGCTGTTGTTTTTGGCGTGGCCATGAACCAAACTTAAATATTTTAGTTCAGAATAAAGTAACAAACAAAACTTGATGTTACATGTATATTCCTAAACTCAGTCCGAACAGATACATAAAGGCTTGAAGTTGATAATAACACTTCAATATTATAGTTCAGAATAAAGTAAAAAACATAATTTGTATGACGTAATGAATATAATACAGGGTGACTTTTAATAGGTCTGTATGGCTTAAAGGGGAAAGAGTACAGCCCATTAGAAGTCTAAAACTGTATGGAACCCCTGGTCGAAAATCACTCGTTTCGGAAATAATGGACACTTTAACTTTTTTTCGAAAATTACCAAAATTTAAGGTAAAAGCATAAAGTATTTTTTTTTTGTAATGTTACGACTTTTAGCTCTCATAACTTTAAAATTTGAAGTAACTTATGAGATTTTTTGTTTTTAGTTTAGGAATAATTTATCCAGTAAACAGAAAACGTAAAAAAAAACGCATGCAATAAGTATTTATTTTTATTTTTATGCTTTTACCTTAAATTTTGGTAATTTTCGAAAAATTTTAGTGTCGACCAGGGGTTCCATACAGTTTTAGACTTCTAATGGGCTGTACTCTTTCCCCTTTAAGCCATACAGACCTATTAAAGATCACCCTGTGTATTCATTACGTTTACTTCAAGCCTTTATCTCTCCGTTCGGACTGAGTTCAGAGAAATGCTTGTCCTACAAATTATTTTTGTAATTTTATTCCTAACTGTAATATTGAAGTGTGGCCGTTGTAAGAATGGCCGCCGTAAAAAAATAGACGAAAAGAAAAAAGGCGCTTGTTTTAGGCATTGGCTTTTATAATCATACGTTTTATAGAAAATTGGCCAAGTGCGAGTCGGGCCTAGCTTTCCGTAGTCACCAGTCACAATATGCGGACGTTACTTCTCCAAATACGTTTATAAGTTGGTCGACTATTACTCTTTAACTTGTAAAGCCTACTTAGCTGTGATAGTTTTCTTTTTAACTTCCTTATATATAAAATTTTTTTCACATATCCATATTTCACACAGATTAATTGCACTTATAAAAATTACCACTTTAAAGCTTAATATTTCGCAAGCTATAAAAATAACTTAATGTTCCCAAAATATCCAGCTTCAACTTTCCCGAAGAAATCCAGAGGATTTCTTGCGTATTTACGCAAAAAAATTATTGGACATACTAAATACAATCAGCTGATCAAACGTTTGTATGAAAAGCCGAAAAAAAAATTTGCGAGTTTCTGATATGTTTCTTAGGGAAAGTTGTTCAGCATCATGAGTACAATCACCCCTTAAAGTAATGGAACTGTTGTTTACCGTACGCCCTGTATAAAACCTTAAAATAATTATGTTAATGTAGCCTTAAAATTGAATTGCTATTTGGAATGGAGTACCTATAGATTATATTCGAAGGTCTTTCAATTAATAAAATGAATGATAAACCAAACAACTAAGGTAAGACATAGCTGGAATTACGGTTAAAATTAATTATCACGACCTTTCCTTTGATACGTAAAATACGTTGTTACTAACGGGTAGGCTATTGTTAGAATCTTATCCCGTTTTAGGAAGATAGCGTTTTAAATGGAATACACGAACATAATAGTCGGGAGGAAACCTTACTTATTGTGTACAGTTAATTGAATGTTTATCCTTTATGTTTATGTTACTTTCTTAATGTTTGATTAATAGTTCTTTGCCTTCTGGGAAAATGGTGAGTTAATAGATTTCGTACTCAATCATCATCATCATATCAGCCATTAAACGTCCACTGCTGGACATAAGCCTCCCCCAAAATGGGGGGATTGGCGATCGCAGTGGATTGAATGTGCGTACTCAGAGGATGCTGCTGCCCATCTTCCGGTAGATCCCTTAGTCGCCTTTTACGACACCCACGGGAGGAAATGGGATGGTGCTATTCTTAGCCGACACCACACGGACCGTACTCAATACTGTATATTAATTGCATTCCATAATGTACAATAAGGTGTTAACTTATAAACTACTAGCGTTAACCCGCGACTTCGTCCGCACACATTATATACCAGATTTTAATTCAGATCATAAGCTATTAAACAAAAAAAGTTTCATCAAAATCGGTTCAGTAGTTTTTGCGTGATGCTCGTTTAAACAAACAAACAAACAAACAGACAGACAAAAAATCCATAAATTGGTGATATGAAATCAGGGATACCTATAAAAACCATAACGTAACTTTTTTTTGTTAATATCTTCAATGTAGAGACAAACTTCCTGTTACAGTTTTATAATAGTTTAGATAGATAGATTCAAACTTTCAAATAAAAACTTGGCTCTAGTACCTAGTCCTTTTAAGCTTTTTACATCAAAACGAGTTTTAATACAAACAAACACACAAACAAACAGACAGACAAAAAAATCTAAAAGTTGGTGATATGGAATCAGGGACACCTAAAAACCATATCGTAACTTTTTTTTTGTGAATATCTTCAATGTACAGACACACTTCTGTTACAGTTTTATAATTGTTTAGATGATATCAATTATGGACCCTGTAGGGCACAGCAACTATGAACATTACAAATTTTTAATTAACTTAATTACAAACTTAATAATTAATTTAATTTAATTTAAATAGTAATAGGATGAATTCATTTCTTGAACTATTTATTAATTTGTATTTCTATTTGTGTTTAATTATGTTATTTGTATGTCCCATACTAAAAGTTGAACAATTTGATGGTTTGTACCCTGTTCGATATGTAACGGATTTATTTTACACCCTGTATATGTATTCCTTAAAAAGAAAATCATTTATTTGTCAAAAGCAAAAAAGATTTGTTTCGTTTATACATATAACCGTTATAGACACTACCCGGAATAGGCCTGGAATAGACAGATGTTTTTATTCAGCCTCCAATAATTAATATAACCGTTAAAGACACTACCTGGAATTGGCCTGGAATAGACAGATGTTTTTATTCTGCCTCCAGCATTATTTCATGGAAAATCGAGCCAATTTTCCTAGAGACAAGATGGAAGGAAAATTTCTAATTTTCAAACAAAAAAAATACTAAGCTTACTTCATTAATCACTTTTTTAAAGGGTTACAAGAAATTCTGTAATTCAACTTTTTTCCCATTACAAGCCACCTTCAAAATGCTTAAGTAACTATGCAAGGAACAATTTTACTCTTGTTATTTACTCCGAAATAACTTCATTTGTGCTCTACCACACTAAATACCCATAATAAAAGAACGAATGTATAATCCACATAAAGAAAGAGGTCGTTGTATCCGTACTTATTGCATTGTGATATTATTCAGTTTTAATTTGTTATGTTTTTTTTTTTTTTTTTTTTTTTTTTTTTTATTAACTTTAAGGGTATTTATTACACACAAACATAATTATTAAAAAGATAATATTTAAGTTACTAACGAAATAAAGAACAACAACTGATTAAACTAAAATATATATATATTTAACATATATTTTTTTCTTTAATTTTTTTAATTATGTGACATTGACATTTCATTAGTCTTGGTATAAGCGTTACACCGTCAAAATTGGCAGTTTAAAATTTACTCTCAACTTATTCATAGATTAGGGCTGGTAAAACGCAAAATCAGTTTACTCTAGAGTAACCGGTGACTTAATATAAGAATAAAATTTACTCGCGTTTGGTCGAATCGGGCCTTAGTATTAAACTTTTGATGTTGATTGTACATCTATTAAAATATTTAACAGAGAATAATATAATTAGGGCAAAGATTAAGATCCAAATATTGTTAACAGTCTAGGCACTTATGTAAACTATTTCGTGGCACTAAAGTGGCACTATAAAGGATTATTTACAATTCAACGTTAGGTCGTACACGAGTAAATGTTTGTTTTCAGTTCGTAGTATAAACCTATTGGTTTGCTTATTATTCTACGAGTACGTTCTAGGTTTGAACTTGGTATACATTTAGAAATACGTAGATTATATAATTATAACTAGTGAATAGTACATAAATCAGAGGTCGGTTAATACAGGGTGTTAAAAAAATACAAATAAACATGTAAGGGGGTGGTTAAGACCATCAAACTGAACAACTTTCACTATGGGACCAATATCGAAATGGCGAAAATAAATCGGGTGCTCCATCATCATCATAATTATCAGCCAATAGACGTCCACTGCTGGACATAGGCCTCCCCCATAATGAGGAGACTAGCCATAATCGCCATGATGCGATGCGTTTGCGATGTTCCATACTAAACTACAGATCTACTCGAGCTAAATGTATGAGACAAACGATTTTTTTTTGCGATTTCAATGTTGGTCCCATAGTGAAAGTTGTTCAGTTTGTGGTTCTAAACCATCCCCTTACAAGTTTTCAATATTTATTCTTACTTCTGTAACACCCTGTATACAGAGAAAGGAAAAATTAATGACAGAGAAGCTGTTGTTTTACAAGTCTGTTTAACTTACATAAAAAAAAAATTTAATTATTTGTTGTAATTGCATAATGTGAGTATTGCAACAACTACGTTCTTAAACAGAAAGTTGGTAGTTGTAGCAATATGCCTGGTCATCCCGAAATTTTTTTGTTTGAAAATTACTTTGGTGACTTTATGTATGGATGTACGAGTAAGTAAATTAATTTAAAAAAAAAGTTGTGTCTTTGATTTGTACCTTGTATTTACAAAGTGAATACTGAAGGTCTTTTATTTCTAATTAAAAGTTAAAAGTATTTTTTTTCAAAATCGATAACTGGTCAAAACGGTTTAGAATGAAAAAAAAAGATCTGCGATCGAACATCTTTTCTTTTCTTCTGAGGGTATAAAATATAGTTTTTTTTTCTTTTACCAATCAGTCAATCAAATCTTTATTTCTGATACACTAGTATTCAAAGCAGTAGCAAGTGCAGAATAAAAAAAACATATTCTCTGCGAAATGTTTTTACTAATCTGTGGTCTTAATTATCACATTTTTATATCGATTTGCTTAATATGAGAATTTAAACATTTTATCTAACAAGTTTAGAATGTCCTCTGGTATCTTATTATAATATCGTAAGTAATACAGTAAGTACCCTATAGCGTATACAACGTGTTAATGAATTAACGCAAAACTATAAAGTAGTTTGTTTAGAATCGAGAGTCGAATCGAATTATTATGGTTTCAACATGGGTAATTTTTTTCTAAACATTAAATAATTTGTTTGTAAAATTTAAAATTTACTGAACCCGATATCAACCCACCGCACGGGCACACTTACCCTACTTACTACCAAAACAAGATTATTAAAATGTATCCATGAGTACGTTACCGCTTTCATTCATTGCTTTTCATTTCAGAAATGATAGCAAATCATTTTTGCCCCAAAACTTAAAATGCGAATAACTATAAATTTTAATTATCAAAATGATGAAATTATTGTTTCAATCTCATTATTTTGTTATAAATTACTTGGAATGTATGAGGTTTTGCGCTAATTTATTAACACGTTGTATAATATCTCTGTATTACCCCATCAGGGAATACAAGTCGTAAGTATAACATATGCCATGCTATGCTATCATTAAAATAATTCTCATCGAGATACCAAATGGGTTTTACTATAAATTCCTCCAAAATATAATTTTTATCAGTTGAATAATGACGAGTAATATTTTTTTCCATTCAAACCGGAAAATTTGCGCAATCATCCATGAATTGAGCCTCAGGAAGTTTTAAATTAATGTTCAATATGAAATTGTACGCCAGCCATACTTTTGATACCCTACAATCGAGCGGCATCGATAATGTTTTATAATATCTTATATAAATATCTTAATGTTGTTTTCTTGGAAAATATTTGTGTAAAAAATGGAATATTAATGTATACATCGACTAAACGTACCAAACAGCTGCTATCTACAAAACATCACGAGGTTAAAAACAATTAAGGTTTTGAGATAAATATAAACACATCATACTTACATAATTTGTAATTTTTTTTTAATTTATTTAACTTCATTCTTAAGACTGCTAAAAAATAAAAAACAAATTAACGTATTTTGTGTCGTTTTTTATAGATTAATTAGTGGAAGAGCGGTAGAAAAAAGTCAATTGTTTCGGAACCGGTCAAACCTACTCCGATTTGAAATCTATACTATTATAAAACTGTAACAGGAAGTTTGTCTGTACATTTAAGATATTAACAAAAAAAAAGTTACGATATGGTTTTTAGGTGTCCCTGATTCCATTTCACCAATTTTTTGATTTTTTGTCTGTCTGTTTGTTTGTGTGTTTGTTTGGGTGTTTGTTTGTTTGAACGAGTATCACGCAAAAACTACTGAACCGATTTTGACGAAACTTTTTTGTTTGATAGCTTATGATCTGACTTAAAATCTGGTATATAATTTGTGCGGACGAAGTCGCGGGTTAACGCTCGTTTTTTATAAATGTCTGTTATTTAAAATACTACAACCTTTATGGTTTGAAAATTGACGCTCTAGTCACGTCAAAAGTTGTAACCAAAAAAAATGTAAATTTTTAAGAAAAAATACTCTACAACTTGAGAATTCATGTAAAAACAGGACCTTCTCTTTACATTGATGCAATTTTAATTGAGACTGGCTGACGAATAAACCTTTTGTGGCGTTTTATTTGTTGGTGAGCGCGTTCCAAAACGCGCTACAAACGAAGTTTGATTCTATTTTGAATATTGACCAATTAAATTCAATAATTTTTTTTAATAGGAATAACACCGTTTCATACAAAACTGAAGTACCTACTCGACTCAAATGTATCAAAAATTTTACATGAGGATGTGCATCTAGTTTTAATATTTTAACCATGATTTCCTTCTATGAAACAGGGACGCAAAAATAAACCTTCATCCACCTTTCAACCGCTCATCGATTTTCTCGTATCTCCACGAAACACTAACCCACTTTTTCCCGACAAAATAAGCTCATGAATTTCATGATTTCACATAAAGTGATAAGACTCGTCGAACTAGTACATAATATACCTTGAATAGTAGATAAATCACCCTCCCTGCTCCTCCCGCTGACACCAAGGGGTAGGGATGGGAATAACGGATTTACTTCACAACGGTTTAACGTTGTACCTTGTTCGAAAAAGCCTATAAGCCTAATGTTATATATACAATTATACATCTATACTATTATAAAACTGTAACTGGAAGTTTGTCTGTACATTGAAGATATTAACAAAAAAAAAGTTACGATATGGTTTTTAGGTGTCCCTGATTCCATTTCACCAATTTTTGGATTTTTTGTCTGTCTATTTGTTTGTGTGTTTGTTTGGGTGTTTGTTTGTTTGTTTGTTTGAACGAGTATCACGCAAAAACTACTGAACCGATTTTGATGAAACTTTTTTTGTTTGATAGCTTATGATCTGACTTAAAATCTGGTATATAATCACGAATACAACATACATAAGACAAATACATACAGAAAACAAATATAAGTCACGACCGTATTCCTTTTGGGGTGGTCAGAAACATTACTTCAAATACAGACTAAGGCTCAGTTGCAGAAACGCTCATTAAAGTTAATCCTCCAGTAATCTCTTGCTGTCACTTTTTGTCTTGTTGACCTAGTAAAAGCTAGCAAAAGATTTAATGGAGGATTAATTCAATGAGCGTTTCTGCAACTGAGTGTCAGTTGTACAAGTTAGCAATGCTCACATGTAGCAATTTAAGTTTTAGGATGGAATTACGTGTCTAGTGGTGAGATGTGGCTTGCCTTTCGCCCACATAAAATACTGCATAACAAACCTTCAATCCCTTAGTCGTCTCATACGACCCCCACGGGAAGAAATGGGGTGGTCTATTCTAAGCCGGAACTTGTGGTGGCTTTATGTGATGTTTTGTTAAAATACTATTTTGCATTTGACGCTAAGATTGAAGATTTTCTCCTTGCTCATTGCTAGTAATTACATACATACATACATACATATGCTCACGCCTATGTCCCACTACTGGGGTAGGCAGAGACAACAGATCGCCACATGCTACGATTCTGACACACATCTTTAGCTTCCTCAACATCCATAAGTTTCTTCATACAAGCTCGTCGGTTCCGGGTACATTTTATTTGGCCCTTCTTCAGTACGCTTCCGATTTGGTCAGCATACGTGCGCCTAGGTCGACCCCTTTCAACCATTCCATTCACACTTTCCTTGTAAATTTCATACGTCAACCTACTTTCGCTCATTCTTTCCACATGGCCAAACCACCTCAACATACCTTTTTCAATCCTAGTCACTACATCTTCTTTCATACCACATCTTTCTCTAATCACACTATTACCGTAACCGGTCATTCAAAGTAATTACATATTATAATTTTACTAGAAATGAGCAAGGAAAAAATCTTCAAAAAGGAATAACTCTGATTATCTCCTCGGGAATTATAGTCGTGAGCATATTATTCTATGCAGGGTAGAAGTAAAAAAAAATTGAAAACTTTTAAGGTGTTTTCAGTCCATACAAAAGTTTGACGCACAATACGCGTAGACGGAATTAATAAAAGTAATATTTTATATATGGAAAAATAGTTTAGAAAATCTAGTTGCCGCGTAACAAATAAAATTTGCAATTTATAAAATAATTACGAAGATATAAAGCTTTGAAATTTTTCATACAAAATTTTAAAAGCTTTATATCTTAATAAAATTATTAATTAAATTATATTATATTTATAATTTAATATAATTACGAAGATATAAAGCTTTTAAAATTTTGTATGAAAAATTTCAAAGCTTTATATCTTCTTAATTATTTTTTTAAACTATTGATTGATTATATTTAAGATTTTCTAAACTATTTTTCCATATATACAAAGTTACTTATATTAATACCGTCTACGCGTATTGTGCGTCAAAGTTTTGTATAAAATTGACCCCTCTGCAACCGCCTTAAGGGGGTGGTTTTGACCATCAAAAAGAACAACGCTTGTAACGCCCTGTATAATATCAATATTGTTGTTAGAAGTTAGATTTTATGCATAACAGTATTTTTTTATTACTAGAATAAAATTAAAGGGTAACTAAACAACTTTCCCTAAAGAACATAGGTCGAAAAACTATAAAATTTTTGGGACTTCCATACAAAATATAGAACAACTTAAAAGGATAAGACAGATATATTTTTATCTACATACATACGAGTACATAAACCCACGATCATCACTCCTTCCGGGTGGATAGAAACCTTTACTTTTAGCATATTTAATGTTTCAGAGAAGATTAAGGTGGTTTCAGTCCATACAAAAGTTTGACGTACAATACGCGTAGACGGAATTTATAAAAGTAATATTTTATACATGGAAAAATAGTTAAGAAAATCTAGTTGCCGCGTAACAAATAACATTTGCAATTTATAAAATAATTACGAAGATATAAAGCTTTGAAATTTTTCATACAAAATTTTAAAAGCTCTATATCTGCGTAATTATATTATAAATTGCAAATTTTATTTGTTACGCGGTATCTAGATTTTCTAAACTATTTTTCCATATATACAAAGTTACTTATATTAATACCGTCTACGCGTATTGTGCGTCAAAATTTTGTATAAAATTGACCCCTCTGCAACCGCCTTAAGTAGGTATAAGTATAAGCCACTTATCACACTGGCTTCCCACTGTTATACATAACTAATTGCTTAAATAGAAATAATAATGTGTACATTAATTGCCCGCCTCCTAGGTACGGTTTGCCAAGGTAAGATCTTAAATTAGGTGTTTTGTTTATAAGGTGAAAGATATACTATTTTAGGTACAAATGTATTATTGCTGCCCGTGACTCACTTTTTAGAGGACATATCTTATTTTCAGGCCTCATTTCAGGCTATAGAAAAAAGTGATCAAACTATAATATAAGATACATATTTACATTTAATCCGATGATTTATACTTAGAGACAGTTTTGATAAATATGATGACTAATATATTTCTTGGGGATAGATATTATTATTAGGGTATTGCAGATTAGTGACACATCTAAACTTAGGTGACAGAAAATATTGTTCCCTTTTGTTTATAGAGTTTTTATTCACTTTTTTTCTTTTTCCTTGTTTTTTTTTTAACTATGTATAAGAGCCGCTGTTTATTTATGTAATCAATCAGCATTAGAAAGTGGCATACCACATTAATGAATATTTCAACATTTTAATAGATCACTATGAAAAAGCCATTCTAAAAATTTTTGTACAGACGCCCATCTCTAGCCTGTACAAAGAGGCCACAAGACGCGTCAGTATTTGGTCTGGAGTTTCCTTCGAGTTGTGGTTATGTGTACATCTATCACGTATTTACTTACGGTTTTGGGAGTTCAAATTCAAATAAAGTTTTCTGAATGAGTTATTATGGGGTTAAATACTTAGATTTAAGTACTTAATTGTTGTCCTGATTGTATAAGTTATTTGTACTTCATCATTACCATCATCATACCAGCCGATAGACGTCCACTGCTGGACATAGGCCTCCCCCAATGATCGTCACGATGATTGGTCTTGGCCTGCAATCGCGGTAAATATTCGGTGATTGAACCGTTATACGACTACGTACGAACCATAACTTTTGACACATTTGGTATTGCGCTAATCGCGGTACTGCTCTTGACAGCCGTTAGAGCCGTTTTGACAGATCGCTCAGACGTTAATGGCTGTCAGTTACAAAGAGTTAAGCGCGATGCGGAATTCAGCACAATTGAATATTAATTGGATTGCAATGTGATTAGAACTGAAATTGGATAAGAATAGAACTTCAATGTTTTAACTTAGCGTAATCGGTCTCCTGCACTGCCTATTCATTCAAATGGTTCCCGCTGTCTTTACCAGGTCGTCGTTCAACCTTCCCACTTGTACTTACTTTATTGTTATTATGTCCAGCAGTGGACATCTATCGGCTATGATGATGATGATGACTTTATTTTTGTGGTGTATTGTGACTTGTGAATGAGGATGTAGTGTAGTGGCAAGCAAAGATAGAGTAAGGTTATCGTATAATAACATATACAACGTGTTAATGAATTAACGCAAAACTAGAAAGTAGTTTGTTTAGAATCGCGAGCAGAATTGAATTATCATGGTTTCAATATACCTATGTAATTTTTTTCAAAATATTAAATTTTTTATTTGAAAATTTTTTATTTTCTGAACCCGATGTCAACTTACCACACGGGCATACTCACCCCACTTACTACCAAAACAAGATTATTAAAATGTGTCTATGAGTGCGTTAGCGCTTTCATTAATTGCTGAAATGATAAAAAATCATTTTTGTCTTAAAACTTAAAATGCGAATAACTTTAAATTTTAATTATCAAAATGATGAAATCATTGCTTCAATCTCATTATTTTGTTATAAATCAGATGGGGTGTATGAGGTTTTGCGCTTATTCATTAACACGTTGTATATATCGATAAGAACAGATTGATGAATGAGATTCAAAGGCAAGCGTGAGTGGGAACGACCTAGCTATACGTACGTACACTGATCAAATAGGTGGTAATGATTAATGCATTTTGTATTAGGCTAGATCACCGTTTAAGGTGAAGCCAAACGAGCGTAATTTTATCAGTTGTGTGTTGAGTCCGTTTCATATAAAATCCGGGAATGCATTGTCTATGACTTCAGCCTTTATATGAACGGACTCAAAATACGCACTCACAACACACAAAATTACGTTCGTTTGGCTTCACCCTTAGCCGGAATACATTACGGCTATGCTACTCATCTACTGGGTGTACCAAAACACTTGATGGGGTGTTTCAGACCATCAAACAAAACAACTTTCGTATGGAGCCAACATCGAGAAAAAATAATCTGCTGTCCCATACACAACTGCAGTACCGACTCGACTAAAATGACAAAATTTTTTCTCGATGTTGGTTCCATAGTGAAAGTTGTTCAGTTTGATGGTCTAAAGCACCCCCTTAAGTATTACTAGTATGTTTTGTTACACCTTGTATATCTACACATACAGGGTGTAAGGGACAGCCCTCCCTCCGCAGACTGAAACGGTGAACTGAGACCACCAAAACAACTGCTGATTTTTTTCGCGTTTCCTGAGGTAGGCTCCATATTGAAAGTTGTTTAGTTTGTTGGTCTGAGTTCATAAAATTGTCAACTTGGCGTAGATGTACATTGAAGACGTATTAATCTTATGCAAAAATATTAATTGGGGGCGTTTAGGATACATAATGGAATGCATTGAGACTATTTGCATATAATTTTTGTCTTGTCGTCTTTTTTTGGTGCACGCATTACTTAAAAACTAACAAAACCCATTCGAATGGGGTTTTTACTAAAGCATAAGGCTTTTTATATTAAAATTTAGGCTTTATTTCATCGCCATCGGATTATAAAATCAAAAGTT
Organism: Agonopterix arenella; assembly: GCA_927399405.1. Lineage (NCBI taxonomy): Eukaryota > Metazoa > Arthropoda > Insecta > Lepidoptera > Depressariidae > Agonopterix > Agonopterix arenella. Next base: position 13,749,774 of record OV656708.1, on the reverse strand, counting down.
ATGAGTATTTAAAATTAGTAGGCTGGTCTGCGCGTACGAAGTTGTGGGCGCTGCTAGTTTAAAAATATATGTAAATGAGCGTTTTCCTTTTGTTTTTCTAAGGGATCGATAGACGGCGCTACGGTTTGTGCGAATAAAGGTCAAAATTTCAAAAAGTGTTTCTTTAAAATAATAAAGAGGGAAGAGATGATCAAAAATGCCAACACATCTTTTGAATCAATAATTAATTATTTACGAATAATTTTAACCGAAAATACGAAAATGTTTACGTTTGACATGGCTGTATGGGTTCGATCCCTTGGCCTTTAAAAAAAGGCAGGCACAGTCTTGAGATGATTTTGACAGTATCTCGCGAACGTCTCTATGGATAATCATGTCATCTGTCGAGTTTTTTAGGAATTAAAAAAAAAGAAAAGAAAAACGCTTATTAAAAGCAAATCATTATTTTCGCAAATGACAAAACCAAGAATAAAAAGTTACTTAAATATTTACGTTAGTAGTTTATTTATTATTTTGACCGAGTTTCTATTACACGGACGAATGAGTCGAATGTATTATTGAATAACCCATTTCATAGAAATACATATTTAGTTTATCAAACAATAACAACAACAAGGTTTTAAACAAATAATTGCAAAACTAGAAAACGATTTGTTTATTTATTCATCTGGCAAAAACAAATGTGTAACGAAACGGTGGAAGCGATTAACTTTCAACGGTCTAACAGGAAAGCATGGCGGGTTCAAAATAAACACAAACGATTTGTAAAGAATAAAGAACTAAAGCAAAAGCTGTTTGACAATTAAACAAATTAATGTAAAAAATATAAAGGAAATTTGGTGACTTTAAGGCTTGTTTTTAGAAAAGACTGGAGCTTTGTTGTAGGCCGGGGAAGGGGCAACCGACGACGACAGCCGAATAGCAGACCTACAATGCGAGTCCCTTCACTATTATAACATTTATAACATAAGAGGATATTTCAATCTTGCCACACAAAAATTTTAAGTCCCATAACTTACTTAATCTAGAAATACACATTTTAACGGGTTTTTAACGCGTTTTGGTATATTTGAGTTCCCAATATTTCGGCAGTGTTACAACTGCCATGATCACGGGATGAATAATATCGGGAACTCAAATATACCAAAACGCGGTAAGAACCCGTTAAAATTTTTATTTCTAGATTAAATAATAACCGCGTACCTCTCAAAAACTGCTTAACTTATGTGTTGTGCGTCTGACTACTACTAAAGAGGTTTCATCTGAAAATCAAAACCTTGCTTTCGGGCAAGGTATATGTTGAACTGGGACCTATTTGCAGTTGTAGCATACAATAATAGTAGATTACACACCGAGGGCATAGGAAAGTAAGGAAGGTTTCAGATCTCATGTAATCAAACATGTGATCTGAGTTAGTATAATATTTTTCTACTCGACGGAGGCGTGAGGCGTGAAAATTACATATTGTTCTATTGATGTTTCGTTATATTCTTGTTTTGTAAACTTGTTGCGAACTGTAATATTATGTGTGTTTTACTTATGCAAATAAAAAACTAAAATACTTTACATAGTTAAGGGGATGCTTCGGAACACCAAGCTAAACAATATCCACTAGGTATAGGACCAAAATTGAAATCGTGATTAAAAATCAGCTGTTCCATACATTGGGGTCGAGACAACATAGACGTTTTCTATGGAACAACTTATTTTTTTCGCGATTTCGATGTTGGTCCCATAATGAAATTTGTTCAGTTTTATGGTCAATTTAAAGCACTTAAGTTTACACCGTGTATACATTTACTTTGCACTGGTTTGGTTCTACTAGAAGAGTGCCTCTCACGAAAAACAGGAGAGAGAAAAGCCTAATATCTCAACAATTTAACGATGAAAAGGTTAAAATATCCTTACCTGAAAATAAATTTTATTAATTAAAATTCGTTGTTTCAAACCGTCTCTTTGTGCTTACCGAATGTTACCGAAAATAAACTCCGAACGAAACGTCAAAATACTAATTAATCTTCTTAGTTGCCCAAAAATACTGCGGCATTTACACTTTTCGCGCTTTTCGCAGACTCTTGAGCTGTAAAAAGTACGAACTTTCATTTATTTTAGTCACTCCTCAAAAGGAGTTTTTAGACGACCCTTTTTAATTAAAGATACCCTTGGAAAGTACTTGAGTCATTGACCTTTTTGGGCGGTGCCGTTTGTAGGTCCTAATCCTTTTCTCCCATAATCTGCACATGCTCTTTAGGGTTGTTGTGTCACGTATACGTAATTAATGGATATCCGACAAAATGCTTCGTGTTATTCGAAACTGAAAAAATATTCTTTACGCAATTTAATTCGAAGTGAAATGTGGATGTTCGGAATGTGTGATTAACTTTTGAAATAAAAATAATTATTGCAAGTTTTAAATCAGCTATGATTGGCCGAATTTCAATTGGCACCTTCCTTTTGTCCACGCTGACGGAAAGACCTGGTTCTTAACTTCAAGTCACGCTGGTTTATCTGTTGCTCGATCCAAAGTTGATGCAGCTTCTTATAATGTTTAAAAATTACTAAGGCAGCCAGAACAATTAAAATACTGCATATCGCCATCAAAATTCAATTTTCCATAATTATGGTTCCCGATGTCCTTCAAAGTCGCGTCGTTGTTACCATCCGCTGCATTTTGCGCTAGTCTGACTTCCTCTTTTCATCTTTTGACTGACACATTTTAATATATTGAAAATAAAAGAAAACTGTTCTCAATGCTAATTATATAACGCAGAACCGACCGCGCCGCAAATCCATACCATATATGGCAGGGTCGCCATGAGGTGGTGTCGGATTGGAGAGAAACAACCGTATTGATCGAGTGTAGATTTATTGATAGGAGGAGAGTATACAGAGTTCATAATATCTAGATACATAAGTATTCATACACTTTACTGATGTTACTAAAAATCTGTACGTTTTGAGTACTACAGAAATTTATAGATTTTGTTTTTTTCAGATTAGGATCATATAAGCTATAAACTTACTTATATTTATCCATATTTTCAGTCAAAACTACCGGATTCCAGAAAAATACTAAATTATTCTGTAACCACTATAATAAAATGTACGAATTCATATCCGAATCCGAACTGTCACATATCGATGACATCCCTAAAGCTCTTACGAAAGGACAGACGTTCAGTAGATTTGACTGTTGATTTTAACGACATAACTTACGTGTAAGTGGCATTTTGTGTCTAAACTGTTGGGTTGTAAGGTTTATTGTTGTGTAAATCTTGATGAAGCATAGATAGGCACGTGTGATGCGTAACGTGATGAATTTTGTAAACCCTCTTTGGCATGGAATATAGTATTATTTATTACTTGTTATGTTATGTCTTATGTATTTAATTATGTACTAAGTAATGCTTTACATTAGTCTTATGTGTGTACAACATATTAACAAATGAAATTAATCCTTGGAAACAGCTAGTATGGAAATGAAGGACTAGGTCGATTACGTTCTTTTTCTTCTTAGCCCAGTCATTTTACGGAGTTTTGTTAGGCGGGCCAGGGAGTAATTATTAATTGGACTTTTAAACTGTAACCGGCACCACTTAGTGACAAAAAGTATTATTATTATTATTATAACACTTTATTGTACACACGGACATAATAATACACAAAGTTGAGAAAACATGTACAAAGGGCAAGTATCTTAAAACATATTTAAAAAAAAATCGCTACGCAACATAGAAATTTAAATTGTGTGTCCCAGAAGGTTTTTAAATTAATAATAATAATACCAATGCACTCACTTGACTTACATTTAACAATATAAATTATTTTTGAGCAATAAAATAGGTATGTAATAAAATGTAAAACATGAGGTATTTATTAGAAAATACGAATGTATTTTTTAAAACCTAAGTAGACAAAATATTTACACCATGTTTGAAGTATGTACAATGGTAAAGCCTTAAATATGTGCAAAAAAAAAATGTACCGTCAGGTTTTTTTAGAACAAGATAATAACTAAGTTTTAAAATTGGAACTGTTGCTGACGTGATTTTTTTTTAATTTTGGTACATTTCTAGGCTCAAATTGATTCTTCAATATTATACCGAAATAATCACTTATTAATTAGTCCCGGCTCAAACCGTAAAACGGCTGGGCTATCTACGGACTTTTTCCGAACGTCCGCGTCCATTTCCTTGAGTACCTGTTATGTAATATGATATATTTAAAAAAATATCAAATAAATGCATTCTTGTAAAATGTTAATCTTGCTGCAATCAGTGCTTTTGCCTGCAGTAACACAAAACAGATTTGAAAAAAGTTGTTTTTGGGTTCCATTCAACCTATTAGAAGAAAATTACTGACCACCCTGAAATAGATGTAAGGCTGCGAGTTTTAACCAACTGTTATAAAGAGGGGCTTATTATTTTGTTTGTATTTTTACCCACCTGCGCCAGAAGCAGGGTTAAGTTTAAATGTATTTTTAGTTATGTTGAGTAACGAAAAATACCGTTTAAAAAATTAAATTATCATTTTTATTTGTGCTTTCGCTCTACATTTCTGCCAGCTAATCTCAAGTATTGATATTTGAGCAAAAAAAATATTAAAAAAAAAAAGATAGCTGAGGCTCGTGACAAGCTCAAACGCAAAAGAGACAACTGTTCGCTACAAAACTTGCAATGTGAATGTTATTATCTAAACTATTATAAAACTGTAACATGAAGTTTGTCTGTACATTAAAGATATTAACAAAAAAAAAGTTACGATATGGTTTTTAGGTATCCCTGATTCCATATCACCGATTTTTGGATTTTTGTCTGTCTGTTTGTTTGTTTGAACGAGCATCACGCAAAAACTACTGAACCGATTTTGATGAAACTTTTTTTGTTTGATAGCTTATAATCTGACTTAAAATCTGGTATATAATTTGTGCGGACGAAGTCGCGGGTTAACGCTCGTAGTATTATAAAACTGTAACAGGAAGTTTGTCTGTACATTGAAGATATTAACAAAAAAAAGTGACGATATGGTTTTCAGGTGTCCCTGATTCCATTTAACCAATTTTTTGATTTTAATCATCAGCTAATCTCAAGTATTGATATTTGAGCAAAAAAAATATTAAAAAAAAAAAGATAGCTGAGGCTCGTGACAAGCCCAAACGCAAAAGAGACAACTGTTCGCTACAAAACTTGCAATGTGAATGTTATTATCTAAACTATTATAAAACTGTAACATGAAGTTTCTCTGTACATTAAAGATATTAACAAAAAAAAAGTTACGATATGGTTTTTAGGTATCCCTGATTCCATATCACCGATTTTTGGATTTTTGTCTGTCTGTTTGTTTGTTTGAACGAGCATCACGCAAAAACTACTGAACCGAGTTTAATGAAACTTTTTTTGTTTGATAGCTTATTATCTGACTTAAAATCTGGTATATAATTTGTGCGGACAAAGTGGCGGGTTAACGCTAGTTACTAATAAAGTAAAAGTATTCTACCTATAGTACGTAGGTACCATAAAAGAACAAAGAATTTGTTGTAAGTGTTTTTATTTTTACCATCACAAGTCCACAGCTAAGCACAATGAGATAAAAGTGCACCATTTGTGTTCTTTTGTTATTTTCTCTTGCATACAATTTTATTGCGAATATTTTCTTTCTGCATTTACCAGATGATACCTTGAGGTATAAAATAACGTGGTATTTGATAGCTGGTTTTTGAACTACAAGTCAGAGGTCAATAACCTATTACATGTAATAAGCGAGCAACCTAAAGGCCTTGAAATCTAAAATCTGCGAATTAAAAAAAAACAGGGGGAATAAACAATTTTTTTTAAACAATTACATTATTTATGGTTATCAAATGAAAGCTACTGAACAGACGATTTCAAATATGTATAATCAGTACTTATATGCTACAATTTTGACACAAGACTAAAAAGTATGATAAAACTAAATTAATAATAAAAAAAAAAAAACCCACTGCATAAAAAACGATTACCTGAAAAGAGAAAAACAAGCTTTATAATCACTAATCAGTTATAACAACTTTGTTAGATCAAATATAATTTTTATTAGGTAGGTATCGCAGGCGGGGACAAACCAATAATAGGTAGGTGTGACATGCTGATAACTTACATTGATTATTACTGATATAACATTGTAAAATACTGAGATTAATTTCGCTATAGTTCATTGTCTTATCGTGTGGGCAGAGCCCTGGTTTCAGAGTTTTTTCAGACCGCCTTAAGGCCTCTGACGTGGTTTTTATGTAACGACTACTACCACTAGAGTTAGTAGCCGGAACCAACGGCTTGCCCGGCAACGTGCCATCCGAAGCACGGAATAATTTTTCTTTTCAGACAATCAGGTGATTCAGCCTGCAATGTCCTAACTAACCGGGGAAAAACACACAAAGTAACATTTCACTAGGTGCCCCCGTGGGAATTAAACCCGCGACCTCCCTGACAAGAGCCCGATACTCTTAACCATTAGACCACGGAGGCAGTTATTTATTAATTTCATTAAAGTTCATTGACTTCCACGGTCGACTGTACATAGGTGTTAACAAGAAAATGTCAATTGTAGAAAGGAAATGTTTAGCTCAAACGGTTTCAAATAGCAGATCACTTTGAGAGCCAGTTATCCCTTACTTCCAGTTACAGGAGATCAGGTGCGAACGTTATTTGATTCCGACCTTTGTAGACGTGACCCAGAAATTCTACCTAAACAGATTCTTTGGGTCTCCGATTATTTTCAACAGTGGGTTGCTTTGACTACTTATATAGAGACTAGTTACGCATATAATTCTACTATCAAATATTTCTGCCACTTTTTGCGGGGGGCGGGGTAACATTAAATCCGCAACTTTGGATTTTATTCCCATAATTTTTGATTCTAATTTTGAACGTTAAATATCATGAAAAGTAGTCTCGTGTGAACCCCAAACGTTCTAAGTTCGAAATTATTGTTCCGCAATTATAGGCTGTCTCGTTTAGTGATAAGGTATAAAATTGAATGTAAATGCACATGATTTATTGATCTTATACCGTGGCAGAGGGGAAATGCTACCGCAAGGCTAGTCCTTATAATAAATAGTCAAAGGTTGTAGGTAATGTTATATACAGAGAATAACAGAAAAGTCTGGTCATAATATTATCATTATCATCTTCTTCTTATTTAAGAGCTACGCTCTTGTCGGTGGAGTATTCGCCAATCCTGTATCTTTTCCGCTAGTCTTCACTTGGGCTAGATAACTCTGTCTAGGTCTTCCTCTGCCTCTCTTCCCCTCTATCTTCCCTTCCAGTATTGTCATCATATAAAGGGTGTAAAATTAAATGGGATACTTACTTAAAAGGGTTCTTCAGACCATAAAACTGAACAACTTTCTCTATGGGACCAATATCGAAATATCGAAAAAAAAAACTGCAGTCCCTCACATTTTAGCCGAGTTATGTTTGCAGTTTTGTACGGGACAATGGATTTTTTTTTTTCGCGAATTCAGTGTTAGTCCTAGAATACAAGTTGTTCAGTTTGATGGTCTGAAGCACCCTTTTAATTAAGTGTCCGATTTAATATTACACTCTCTATTTATATGGGTGTTTTGGAAACTTAATAATTACAGGGGCCGTGAAATATGAACAGATAATAATAGTAAGCATAAGCATATGCTCACGACTCTATTCCCCGAGGACCCCCTCGGGATATTCTGAAGTGGATGTTCTGAAGAGTCAGAGATATTCTGAAACTTCAGAACATCCACGTTTCACTAGTAGTAACATAACATAACATAAATATTCTATTTTCTATTTCTATTCTAATATTCTCTATTCTATTCTTAGTAGTACCGAAACTCTGTCCAGTGTGACGGGGAGTGAGCCCGTCGCCAGTTGTAATGGACAGTAGGTACAATACATGCCTTGAAATTGAAGCATGCAGGTTTCTTCACGATGTTTTCCTTCACCGAAAAGCCAGAGTTGTTACAAATCATACATAAATTCCGAAAATCTCATTGGTACGAGTCGGCCTGGACGGGGATCGAACCATAACGAACGAACGAACGAACGAACGATAATAATAGTGCACATTATTATGTATTCACGAGCGTTAACCTCATTAGCTATCAAACAAAAAAAGTTTCATCAAAATCGGTTCAGTAGTTCTTGCGTGATGCTCGTTCAAACAAACAAACTCACAAACAGACCGACAAAAAATCCAAAAATTTCTGATATGGTATCAGGGATACCTAAAAACCATATCGTAACTTTTTTTTGTTAATATCTTCAATGTACAGACAAACTTCCTGTTGCAGATTTATAATAGTTTAGATATGGCCAAGGGTTGAAATGAGTCGACGCGCGGTTTTAGACCATCAAACTGAACAACTTTTAATATGGTACCAATTTTGAATACGCGAAAAAATACCAGCTATTTAATACATTTTGATAGAGTAGCTAGGTACTGACATTTTCTATGGAACACTTAATTGTTTTTTTTTTGCGTTTTCGATGTTGGCTCCATTGTGAAAGTTGTTCAGTTTAATGGTTTGAAGCACCCTGTTTGTATGGAGACTGGCTGTTGCATTAATATAGGTATGTTTATTTGATTGACGAAGTGTGTCAGTGTAACAGAAAAGCATGTATAGCATACCATAATGCTCACGACTATAATTACGTACGGGGAGAATAGAGGGGGTAGTCAGAGATATTCTGAAATCTTAGAACATCCGCGATTCACTATTATAAGTATTATGTTATTATAATTGTATGTAATTAATTGAATCAGGCGTTACTTTGCGGAAATCCATGACTAATATGTAGATGACACGATTGTATCAAGACCTCCGCTTCCAAGTACCTAGTAGACAAAGTTGTATTACGTTATGCAACACAACCTGCCCACCAAATAATTTCCGACGGTGTCGGACGCTCGGCGGAGTAACAACTCTGTTTCGAACGTTCGTCGGTCTAACTCCTGAGGATGCTCCTTGGTGGAGCGAAACACGTGTTGAGTAGAAATTATTTGGTGGGCAGGTTGTGTTGCATAACGTAATACAACTTTGTCTACTAGGTACTTGGAAGCGGAGGTCTTGATACAATCGTGTCATCTACATATTATAATTGTATGTTTAACTTATCTGTACCCTAAACCAATTTTTTTTTGTTAGATAATAATACTGTTTTGTAGCATTTAAAACGATTGGTTATAAATGGCAAAACTGTTTGATAATTTATAACCAAACGTTTCATTATTTACAAACATAAATATATTATATATATAAGGTTTAACAAAATTTGGTGAAACTATTTTAATGGGATGATCAGACCATCAAACTGAACAACTTTTTCTATGGGACCAATATTGAAATCGCGAAAAAAAAAATCTGCTGTCTCATACATTTAGGTTGAGTAGGTTTGTATGGAACACCTGATTTTTTTTCGCGATTTCGATATCGGTCCTATAGAGAAAGTTGGTCAGTTTGATGGTCTGATCATCCCCTAATTTTCTTAGACCTTATATACAGGGTGTAAGTGACAGCCTAGCAAATACTGAAACGGTGAACTCAGACCATCAAACTGAACAACTTTCACTATGGAGCCTAACTCAGGAGACGCAAAAAAAAATCAGCTCTCCCATACATTTAAGTCGGGTAGGTACAGCAGTTTTGTATGGGACAGCTGATTTTTATTCGCGTCTCCTGAGTTAGGCTCCATAGTGAAAGTTGTTCAGTTTGATGGTCTGAGTTCACCGTTTCAGTATTTCCTAGGCTGTCACTTACACCCTGTATATAGAACTGAGTTTGGAAGTTACAAAAGTTTGGTTATGTTTACAAACAAAAATTCAGTGCACTGGACAAGTGAGGTTGAGTATGAGTCTCCTTTCAACTTTATCTCCGAGAGGAGTCTTGTGTCCTGTTATTAAGACATATGTATAGGCTGATGATGATGAATCAAGCCTTACTGAATAAATATACAAGCATATAAGAATCTCGCAATTTGATGTCATTTGTTATAATATAAAAAGGGACCATTCGAGAAACGATGAAAAATTGCGCGGAATCTTTCTCCCCCGTGAAATTGAGTTATCCGTGGTTGTTAGTAGGTATGTATAATATAATAAGAATTCCTACCATTTTTCATAATTCCCTCGACCGGTGGCCCGAGCTCCATAATTTACTTTTGTTTCAATTGTTACGAGTTTAAGAAGGAAAAAAAAGATTTATTCGACAGCTTCCTGCTGGGTCTATTGTTGTTTGAAAATGCTTGCTACAATTTGATGAGTTTTCTTCATAGTTCTTAAAAGTTTTAGAATATTCCAACTTGATCGTTTTATTCTCAATACTTATTTTGTTTTTTTGATAACAGATTGCATTATCAATGTTTATCATGGACATTGGTGATTAAATAATTATTATTCTTAAATAAAATCGCGCTGCCGCGCCGCCGCCCGTGCTAAGAGTTATTAAAAATAATAAATTTACAAATTAATCAGTATTATCACGCATAAAGGGAACATTATTTTCTGAAGCTGGTACTCAAGTACCAGGACAACAGAAGTGTATAAGAGGTCATTCGTCATCTATAACCTTTTGTACTTTTCTGCTCTCCTGGTGATTCTCAATGTTTATTAGCCTTTTATCCTCTCTATTCTTGGTCAATGCTTTAAAATAGTTTGCATTAAAATCGTTTTTTTTATCAAGTAGAGAACGGGTAAAAATGTCTGCCCATGGTCCACCAGGTGAATCAAATTGGGTGTACCACGGGAAATGTCTGAAATTGTACTAAGGAACAGATACCAAATGCGTTTGTTAAGTATCGCCAACTAATTTCGCAAACTGCGCGGGCATAGACCACCTTTTGTTTTTATTACAATATACCAAAGGTGTACTCAAAGATATATAATATTATCATTTCTTTAGCAGTGGTTAAACTCTGTCTAGCGCTAAACTCCGCATGCGGTCGCGTTCCGTCTATCTTATTTGCTCTAGCAAATGACGTTCCTGAGTGACAGAAAAGGATGGAGCGACAGAAAAATGCGATGCGGTACTGCCAGATGAGGTTCAACACTAATGCGACCACATCCACAGCATCAATCAATGAAGACTTTTTTTTTAATTTATAATTAATAGACTCTTGCTTGTGCGTTAGCACTGCATTTCCGCCAGTGTCAAGTGTTTATGGGAGAATCTATCCCAATCTCAGGGATTGTTTTTGGTCAAGAAAAATAAGAGATTGAGGATTGCGGAGCCTCGTGGCAGGCAAAAACGCGACACGCGAAATCCACGCGAGACGAGTGCTCTGGTCAGAACCTGCAACGTGACTCCAATGAAGACTTTATTGCACGAGGGATAATAAACAATCTCTTTGCTGTCTATACTCTTATTTATTATTCTAAATACTAGATTAATTACATATCAACAAAAGTCTATTTAATTCGTCTAGACAGCCCATTAAAATACAAGTGAAGTTAATAAATTAAATAAAGATCTGTTTTGTTTTGTTAGAGAGTGAATTAACAAACGTTTAGCATCTGGCGTCTAAGACATCGTCTGTACCTACTTAGTGTCGTTGTGAAGAAATTACTTTTCTAAATTGTTTGTAAGATATCTTTTGTCAAGATCTGGTAGTTAATTATTAAACGATTATCTAAAGTTCACTTAGTTTAACTAGCTTTTCCTTTTGCCTTAGTCATTTTTAAATAAAAAACTAACAAATATATTTAAAATATTTTGTTAGTATAGCGATTTAGAAGACACGCGGCAGCGTGTCAAGCCAAGCCAACAGAACTGGCGAGCAGCACCGTGTGTAAAATAACACGAACCATTTGGAGCTACCTCATAACTCAAAAACAATTTTGCATAAACATGTCAAATTTGGCTTATATTGGCGGCGGCCGTGGAGCAGCAGAGTGGGGAGCGGTGAATACACCTCAAATCAAAAGGTTATTTAGATATTAACGTCCAAAAATCTTCATTTTTATCACTAACTGACCTATAAATCAAAACTCTAACCCAGTTCCAGATGACCTAGAAAGTTAAAATTTGACATCGAGGTAGGTAGTTAGGTGAAAGTAGCAAATTTTTATTCTGTACATAAAGTAATGTCTCACTTCTTTTGTCGTTGGATTCAACAACCAAGGCATAATATATCCATAATATTGAACTTGGCTCTCATTTCACATTTATGTTTTTGATGGGATTTTCTTAAAACAATAAGATAGTACGTACATTATTTCATTCCAATATGCTGAAAGCAAGATTTGCAACAATTGTCCGCTTAAAAATGGTTAGCAGTTCCAACAAAGTTTATGATCTGACCATCTCGGAGAAGATTACAGTCGTGATATTAATTATCCATATATGAACGTAAAAGAACCATATCATGATTGAGTTCAATAAAATAATAACGCTGATAAAAATCACAAAACATAAAAGTCTGTGTCACAGTATTACAACAAGATTTTTAATCAGAGCTATAACTCATAGCGATTCCCGAAAGGTCCTTTGTAAATAAAGAGGCGAGCTTTACCCTCCGAAACTTTACGAAAGCGCAAAGACTCGAAATTATACTCCGAGACCCTCAATTATGAGTTTGCCCTTCAGCAATGCTCGTTCTATATACTAAGTCCCGTGTAACAAAGGACTTTCGTCTTTACCTCAAAGACACAAAAGTTTTGTTACGGGAGTTTGTAGAATGTACTTCTCTTCGAATTCAGTTTGCAACTTAAGTATGTGAACAGTTGTGAACTTAATTACAATTTGCTGAAGATTTAAAGTTTTTTGTTACGTTGCCTGTTTAATAGTAAGTAGTTTGAAAGTTAAACTGATTTCTACTGACTTGCTTTGAGGTATGCGTGGCAAATTTAAGTCAGGTTTTATTCTTCTTCTTTTTAGCCGTTTTTAACCATAATGGTGTAGGCCTTATTCAGCCATCCTATGCCATTCCTCTCGACCTTTTGCATTCTCAATCCATTTCCCTCTAGCTGATCTTTTAATATTGTCATATCAACGCATTGAGGTCTTCCTCTTGGGCGTGTTTCTCCCTAAGGTCTCCACTCCAACAGCGTTTAGCCCTACTAGGAGAATGCGAGTGAGTGCGGGTAAGGGTCAGTATAGATGGAGCGGCCAAAAGTGCGCATGGTTTTTAATAACACTGAAAAATGAACTTTAATTTCTACTACTAAAAGTACAAAATTGATTGAACAACGTCGTTGTTGTAGCAGGTGACGCAAATTTTGGAGCACCTATAGAGCGACGCGCGCACTATTTTCGGTGTTGCTACAGCATTGGACAGTTCGAGATAATAAAAGAGATGATTATTTACATTTTATTGAACCCAAATGGTTTAAATTTACGTTCGCGTTTGAGTTTAAGTTTGTTATTATAATTGATTTAATTTGTATTTAGTAACGACTAACGAGGTACTTAGTTAAAATTGAATACTAACTATATTTATAAACAAACAATTTTATTTTTAAACATATCTCTGTGTACGCGGACCGTTAGTAGAATGATATAAAGGTTACCTCTAAAAATCCTGTAAAAAAAAATAAAGATTGTAACCAAAAAATACCTGTATTATCGATACGGTTTCGGTCCCAGCTACTAGCCTTATTTTCTGGCGATATGACCAGCCCATTAACACTTGAGCTTGCCGAAATGACCACCCCATTGCCACTTGAGCTTATCGATATGACCAGCCCATTGCCACTTGCGCTTGGCAATATGACCAGCTCATTGCCACTTGAGCTTGGCGATATGATCAGCCCAGCCACTTGAGCTTGGCGATATGACCAGCCCAATGCTACTAGATGACGTCAATGACATTGCTCTGCTCTCTGAGGCATTTGATCCGCTTTCGGTAGGACCTTTCTTTAGGTCTGTTAGCGTAACTCCTATCATCTTCTACTCAATTGATCTCTGCGCTACTTTGAGTTTGTTAATGAGTTCTTTCGTGAAAACCCATGTGATAAAAGGTCACAGATAAGATAGGTTTATGATGATTGATATTGCAAATTTTTATTTTGTCAGGCTACCTCATTGCCTCGACATTAAAATAAGTGTTGTTTGTCTCTTTAGATAATCATCGTTCAGTAAAATCGTATCTTTTAAGCGGTGGTCGTTCTGTTTTTTCCGTTAGCATTGCATCGCGAAAAACAAAATTTTCTTCCGCTAGGTATGTAAAAGCGACGATGAAAAAAAACTTGACCAAGGACTTGTTATCTAAACTATTATAAAACTGTAAGAGAAAGTTTGTCTGTACATTAAAGATATTAACAAAAAAAAGTTACGATATGGTTTTTAGATCTCCCTGATTCCATATCACCATTTTTTGGATTTTTTTCTCTGTCTGTTTGTGTGTTTGTTTGTTTGTTTGAACGAGCATCACGCAAAAACTACTGAACCGATTTTGATGAAACTTTTTTTGTCTGATAGCTTATTATCTGACTTAAAATCTGGTATATAATTTGTGCGGACAAAGTTGCGGGTTAACGCTCGTATTTAATAAAATTATTTGACTATTACTATAAATAATGTTAGTTGTTAAGTTAACGTACTTTTATAAATAACGAGCGTTAACCCGCGACTTCGTCCGCACAAATTATATACCAGATTTTAAGTCAGATCATAAGCTATCAAACAAAAAAGTTTCATCAAAATCGGTTCAGTAGTTTTTGCGTGATACTCGTTCAAACAAACACACAAACAAACACACAAACAAACACACAAACAAACAGACAGACAAAAAATCCAAAAATTAGTGAAATGGAATCAGGGACACCTAAAAACCATATCGTAACTTTTTTTTTGTTAATATCTTCAATGTACAGACAAACTTTCTGTTGCAGTTTTATAATAGTATAGATAGATGATGAGGACCTATTTAAAATTTTTTTGTATTATTCAATCAATCAATCAATCAATTATACTTTATTTGACACCAAAAAAAACAGAGTATACAGAGAGCAAACAATCAGGAAATACAAAAGGCACAAAAACAGGCGGTCTTATCGCTAAAAAGCGATATTTTTATTCTTTCTTACTTTTATTTTCTTAAAGAAAATATATTATTTAATTATTATTTTGAAATAAAATGTTCTTTCAACCATTACTAATAGATTTCAAAGTCAAATCAACATAAAATAATAATTTATTCAGACCATAGATCTTCATAATAGACCAGTAAGGGTATTTTGGTAGTTGGGCCATTATTTTATTCAGGATACAATTTAGCCCAGTCATTTTACGAAGTTTTGTTAGGCGGGGTAGGGAGTAATTATTAATTAAACTTTTAAACTGTAACTGGCACCATTTAGTGACAAAAAGACAAACATATTACAATAAAAACACAATGCTACGCAACATAGAAATCAAAATTGTGTATCCGACAATGCTTTTTAATTAGTAATATTAATACCAATGTACTCATTTGACTTAGATTTTACAATATAAATTATTTTTAACAATAAAATAGGCATTAAAATTTAAAAAATTAGGTATTTATTAGAAAATACGAATGTATTTTTCAAAACCTTCTAAGTAGCAAAAATATTTACACCATGTTTGAAGTATCTAATAATGGTGAAGCCTTAAATATGTGCAAAAAAATTTACCATCAGGTATTTTAGAACGAGATAATAGCTAAATTTTAAAATTGGAACTGTTGCTGATGTGTTTTTTTAAATTTTGGTACATTCCTAGGCTTTAATTGGCTGTTCAATATTATACCGAAAAAAATATCAATTATTAATTAGTCTCGGCTCAAACCGTAAAATGACTGGGCTATAATACCTATAAGCCTTTTTTTATCGTTTTATGCCGATTTTTGTTCATAATTGTTTATAGTAATCATTAAAGACATTTACAGTGAAGTTTCCTTGATACTTCTTATATTTATTGATGTTTTTTTTTTCAATAAAATCACCACTGCGTTACCGTCCTCCAAAATCATATTGCGGTGCTTACACAAACAACTGAGTTACAGTAATTTGCAAAAAAGTATAGTATTCTACTTTAATTCCTACGTTTTTCTAAGACTGGTTTCTTATTCGGTAGCTACCGATAATAGTTTTATTTTGGTATTTACCTATTTTACTAGCAAAATCGCCTTTGTTCTGTTGCCATTCAAGGGGACCTGATTATGGTACCCTGAATAAAATAATGACCCAGTTATTATAGTTTGGTAACATGTAGCGAAATATTTAGTTCAGTGGATCATTGCTTAAAACGTGTGCTAAAGGAATGGGCCGTGGACCAAAGCCGTAAGCTCTGGTCGGATACACCAGGACTGAGGCATGCGAAAGAACTTGTGACCGGCTTTTCAAACAGACATACCTCGGATGCCATCAATTCAAACCTCAACGACTTAAGGCTCTTAGTACGAGCCTTAACAGGACACTGCAAGCCAAACAAACACCTACACAGAATGGGGCTTGTAGATTCACCCACTTGCAGATTCTGCTGTGAAGCAGAGGAAACGCCCATACACCTCCTCTGCGAATGCGAAGTGCTCATTCACAGCAGAAGTCGCCATCTAGGTGGATACATAATAACACCTACTGACATTAGGGACCTCCCCTCCAAAAGCATAACACGGTTCATGAAGTCCGTGGGCCTAGGAAATGACCTTTAGGTCTAGGGTGACAGCTACAATAGATCTATCCAGGTCGCAGTAGCTTTTGGTCATCGACCAAGCCCTTATAACCAAATAATAATCATTGCTTAAAATTTTTCTCTGATAATGCATTTTAGAAATTAGACAATTTGAATAATATAGACTAAAATATAATTTTTTAATAACCAAAAGATACAAAACATAACGTCCACGAATTTCACCTGTAAAAAATTGAAACAACGCTCTGATAAAAGTTTACAAACAAAAGCCTTCATAACTACAACAAAAACACTGACAGCACAACAACAAAATCGAAACGATTTTAACTGGGAAAGAGAATAAAAAATCATGTCGATAAGCAAATATTTGGAACGTGAACAAAGCGTTCTGTATCCCAGGAGGGACCTGATGGAAATAGGATCGGGACATGACTGATGCATCGGGATACACACGGGCTAGCATGCTTTGTTGCGAGACTGACTAAAAATAAAACATTATCACTACTAAAATGCAGAAAAAGAATTATAATGCGCACATCCATGGCACAGTATAAGAAAGAGTTTCTATTACTACATACAGTACGGACACTCCCTGCCTCCCACCAAATTTTTACCTCACCCCCTCTATCGCCCTTCAATTACCTCGGCAGTTACCTAAGAAGAACACTTAAGGCGGTTGCAGAGGGGTCAATTTTATACAAAACTTTGACGCACAATACGCGTAGACGGTAATTATATAAGTAACTTTGTATATATGGAAAAATGGTTTAGAAAATCTAGATGCCGCGTAACAAATAACATTTGCAATTTATAAAATAATTACGAAGATATCAAGCTTTGAAATTTTTCATACAAAATTTTAAAAGCTTTATGTCTTCGTAATTATATTACTAATTGCAAATGTTATTTGTTACGCGGCAACTAGATTTTCTAAACTATTTTTCCATATATAAAATATTACTTTTATTAATTCCGTCTACGCGTATTGTGCGTCAAGCGTTTGTATGGACTGAAACCACCTTAAGGTTTATCTTCTTTGGTTTGGCATGTGCTGACGTCATCTTGTCAATTTAAATTTTTTTATGCAGTGTCCGGGCAGTGGCCAAGGGGTGGAATACCCTACCTGCGTCAGTACTTCAGAGGGCTTACAACCCGAATTCCTTCAAACGAGTGAATGGCTTCTTTTGTGTCACCTTGCTACTTCTTTGACCTCATATTTGTCCTGAGAACTGGATTGAGGTCAAGAGAAAACCCAACACAAAAAAAAAAGAATTTAAAATATATGTTTTCCCATACATTTGAATTGATCCATGAATGAGTACTATATATGGTTATGATATTACCCACACTGACCAAACCCATTTTTAATTAAAAAAAAATCTTCTTCTTATCGGCAGCAGCAAGCAAGTCAGAGCGCCTTAAGTCTGACGTTGTTTTTGTATAACGACTACTACCACCAGAGATAGTAGTCGGGACCAACAGCTTAACGTGCCATCCGAAGCATGGAACAGTCCTTCTTTTCAGACAATCAGGTGATTCAGCCTGCAATGTCCTAACCAACTGGAAAAAAAACGCACAAAGTGACGAATCACCCAGGTGTCTCCCATGGGAATCGAACTTATGACCTCCGAGTCAAGAGCCCAATGCTTTTAACCATTAGATCATAGAGGCAGAGGCTATAGGTCTAATTCGGCTATAGGTCATCAAACTGAACAACTTTTACTATGGACCTAAGATTGACAAAAAAAGAATTAACTGTTTCATACAAAACTTGAGTACCTTACTCGACTTAAATGAATGAATCATTTAATTATCTTCTCGCGATTTCAAAATTGGCTCCATTTCGAAAGTTGTTGCGTTTAAAGAGTAAAATGCATGCAAATCCCACAAAACTGTTCTTCCTTAAGGACCTATCCTTTAAAAAAATTACTTCTCCCCGTTTCCCTCTCCTCTCGGCAACAAAATAATACGTCTGGTTTATAACAAACAGCAATACCAACTCCCACGCCTTTCGTCTACGAACATCGTAGCAACTTCGTAGTAACGTCGTAGCAACTGCTACGTAATTCGTAGACCAAAGCAATATTGTAACAAATCTAGGTATACAATGAGATGGTAAGACCTGGTTATGATTGGTGCAGGAATAAAATCTTTGACTATTTATTATAAGGACTAGCCTTACTAGCCATGGTATAAGAACAATTGATAATGTGCATTTACACTCAATTTTATACCTTATCACTAAACGAGATAGCCTATAATTGCGAAACAATAATTTCGAACTTAGAACGTTTGGGTTTCACACGAGACTACTTTTCATGATTTTTAACAATCAAAATTAGAATCTAAAGTTATGGGCAATAAAATCCAAAGTTGCAGATTTCATGTTGACTCGCCCGCGCCCCCCGCAAAAAGGGGCAGAAATGTTTGTTCGTAGAATTACACGCGTAACTAGTCCCTATACAACGTGTTAATGAATTAGCGCAAAACCTCATACACCCCAACTGATTTATAACAAAATAATTAGATTGAAACAATAATTTCATTTTCAAATATTATTGAGTTTTAAACATGTTACAGCCATGTTGTGCTATTTCGAATCAAATTAAAGATTGAAAAATTTGTCTCGGGCGGGACTTGAACCCGCACTTTTCCAAACCGAGGAACTGCGTTATCCAATTTCGCCTCCGAGCCCACTACCATAATTTCATTATTTTGATGGTCAAAATTTAAAGTTATTCGCATTTTAAGTTTTGAGGCAAAAATGATTTGTTATCATTTCAGCAATGAATGAAAACGCTAACATACTCATGGATTCATTTTAATAATCTTGTTTTGGTAGTAAGTAGGGTAAGTGTGCCCGTGTGGTGGGTTGACATCGGGTGCAGTAAATTTTAAATTTTACCAACATATTATTCAATATTTTGAAAAAAATTACCTATGTTGAAACCATGATAATTCGATTCTGCTTTCGATTCTAAACAAACCACTTTCCAGTTTTGCGTTAATTAATTAACACGTTGTATAAGTAGTCAAAGACTAAAATGGATGGCAAGAAGGGAGGACGCTTATGCCCTGCAGTGGGTGGATCTCGTGGATCAAACTGATCAACTTTCATTATGGAGTCAACATCGAAATCGAAAAAAAAAATGCCTGTGACAGACGGCCGGACGGACAGACTGATTCCGTTAATGTTCCGTTTTGCCATTTTTGGTACGGGACACTAAAAAGGTCTCGTTTCATAGAAAATGTCCATAGTTACTCGACCCAAATGTATGCAACAGCTGATTATTTTTTTACAACTTAGATGTTTGTCCCTTAGTAAAAGTTGTTCAGTTTGATGGTCTGAAGCACCCCCTAAAGTATGTAACGCATTTAAATTTACATACTATACAGAGTGAAATTGATATCATTAGCATCCTTTAAAACTAAGAGTCTATCCATCAAACTGAACAACTTTTACTATGGGAGCAAATCGATCGGAGCAAAAAAAAAATCGACTGTTGCATACATTTGAGTAGAACAGCTGTTTTATTTTTTGCTCCGATCTGTTTGCTCCCATAGTAAAAGTTGTTCAGTTTGATGGGTAGACTCTTAGTTTAAAAGGATGCTAATGATATCAATTTCACCCTGTATTTATACCTATTTGTACTGATGCTTACACTTTTGTATGAATTAAAATAATGTATAATTGATTTGTGGACACCCCTGTTTTTTGACCTCAACCAAACATGTCATTCTAATAATAGTAGGTTATAGGAACGAGGGTATCACCAGTCGGTCGGTCTGTATGTACGCATAACAATGAACGCGATGTTTCATCCCGACTCGATGCTATAATTAAAATGGCGACCGCAATATGGCGTCCGTTACACAGTATAACAATTAAAACAGAATGTTAACTCCAGCTGAACTTTATTTTTTGTATAAACCTCGTACAATATAAATATTGTGATAGGTAGAAAACCTCAACAAACAAAAACAGTTTTTCCGAAAATCTATGACATAAAATTTGCTCTTGATAGTCATAGCTGCGCGCTTTATACAAACAGGAATTGAAACTACACATTTTAACGTAAATCTGACAAGTTACAGGATATTTTTAAACTTACGGATTATTTCAAGATTGTATATTTAAATTATAATATCAGTGACTTTTAATTGGTTAAATGACCAAAATTTAATCAAACTTCGTTTGTATGGAGAGCAAAGGAAGGCATATCCTCTTAAGTTTTTGAGATTCGATTCTTAACACTACCTCTCTCTTCGGCGAAACAAAGCATCGAGGATACCTAAAGGTACAAGTTATAGTAAATATATGTTTCGTGACATCATAATAACTGCTGCGCGGTACTTGCTGGCTATTGCAGTCGGCGATACATGACTGCGATAGCCAGCAAGTACCGCGCAGCAGTTATTATCATTGGCTTACCTACTTACTACTGGACGAAGGTTCCACGCTCAAAAGTGTTCGAACCAAAAGAGCACGAAAACGTATAAAGAGAACCAATAACGCTACAGTCTTCGTTCGACTGGCCGACTACGAGCACGCGTGCTCCCAAAATAAAAAAATAATTTCAGCATTTTCAAACTTTTTTTCAAACTATTATAAAACTGTATTTTGTTTGTTTGTTTGTTTGTTTGAACGAGTATCACGCAAAAACTACTGAACCGATTTTGATGAAACTTTTTTTGTTTGATAGCTTATGATCTGACTTAAAATCTGGTATATAATTTGTGCGGACGAAGTCGCGGGTTAAAGCTCGTATTACTATAAAAGTACTTAGGTTTGTGTAAGTTAGTCTCGGATACATTTTTCGAGAATTTTGTACTAGACCTAACGTCTATTATTTTGTATGTCAATGGTGGCCATCAAACGATCTACCTTTAAACGTTTCTATGAAGCTTCCAAACTGTTTATTACCTGCACTATGTCCATAGGCCGTTCTCGCTCACGGCTCCCAATTCGATTCAGCCTCATTATTATGCATACCTTTTGATTGAGTGTATTGAATTTCTTTTGTCAACTGTTTCTGTTACATTTACATTCCGAACACGCAAACGCTTTCCTCAATGCCTTTTCAGTTCTTTTGTCAATCCATTGAAACAATACTTTTAACTTTCTTCTTTTGCGCTGTATAATTTATTATTATTATCGTGCTCCTGATCTATTTTGGCCACGGCTTCTGTTTCAATTCCGTGGTGCTGATCAAGTGCACGCCGGCACCGACTTTTTATGCATCAAATAAATGCACTTTGATATTTTAATTTGATCTATGCTCTCATGACGGCCCGGTAACTCAGTCAGTAGTGAACCTGTCTGCTGTGCCGAGGGTCGCGGGTTCGAATCCCGTAAGGGAAAAATATTTGTATGATGAATCTAAACTATTATAAAACAGTAACAGAAAGTGTGTCTGTACATTGAAGATATTAACGAAAAAAAAGTTACGTATTTAGGGGTCCCTAATTCCATATCACCAATTTTTGGATTTATTTGACTAAAATAAAATAAATGAAATAATATAAAACAAAATAATTTTATTTCGGATTACAAGACCCACCATTATATTAATCAAATTCATTTACAATAAAAGTTATACAATTCAGAATAAATTACAATAATAATACATTTTGTTTGTAAGTAACGACTGAAAAACACTTAAATAACTACGTTAGTACAAACACTTAAATGCAGTGTGAACCAGTGCTTGATAAAACGACTGTCCCACCCGCTCGCTGCCACAGACAGAAAACTGTTGGTGCTGGAGCATAACCAACAATGAGTTTTTATAACCATAGAGTCATCATGTCACACAATAACAAAGCCTCAACATGGCACATGTCTCTAATGTCACCTTTGTATGCATCAGTTATGGCCAGCTGTCATACATTGCCGCTGAAGTCCTTTCAAATCTTTCAAATGTATTCGGTTACAAAGCAGTACTGTAAAACAACTGTGCATAACTTAGTGGACACATTAATAGCGCACTGATGCAAAGTCCTCCTTGTATAAAATGTCATTGATAACCAATCTTCCGTAAGAAGATCCTCGCACATAGCGGGCACGTGAGCACGCCGAGCCTTTCTAAAGTGATATTATATAGCCGCAGGTGATCGGTGATCGCGATTGACTTTTAATTATCTATGATTGTCTACTTTGTCATTAATGTTTGTCGTAGGTACTTGTCATTTTAAATCGATAACATATAGGTTATTTTCGGAACTGTGTAGGTTGTACTAACTTAAAAAAAGTGTTAATTGCGTCGTTCGTAGATTATGGTTTTATATATAGAGTGCTTCTTAATATGCTGACATTTTTTTAATTTTTTAGTCTATCTTAGTCACTACATCCTCATTCAGACCACAACGTTCTTTAATCCAACAATTTTTCTATTTATCCATTAAAGTTTCATCACACATAGGTCCCGCCACACACAGACAAAATTGCGATCCGGAATCCTGATTCAGGATTCAGTGTTGTCAACTATGGTTACAAAAAATACTAGTGCTGTTTAAAATGTATGAACGCCAAATGAATGACAATTGCATTTTTAGGTATTTATTAAAACGAAACAAACAACTTAAATACATCATAATTACTATCACGTGGATGAGGTCATGACGTTACGATGATGATTTTTAAATTGTATTTCAATATTATGCAACTATATATCAAAAGACTACCGATAGTTTTAACATTAGAGATAATCTGCATACAAAATGGCATGAACCATTATCACACAAGCGGTTTTTGAGCGTAGGCGATTTCACAACTATGCCGCAACGACGTCGCAACTGCACCGTCACGATACGGTATCGTTCCATCAACGCCTACGCTCAAAAATCACTTAAAAATATGCCACCTAAGACACCAAAAAATCAATAGACCTAGTGAAAAAGTCTCTGAAAGCGGCAACACTCCATACGGAATCTAATTCCAAATCAGGTTTATTCCGGATGTATGTGGCGGACAATACTTCTCAATGAACGTTGAAAACAATTATTAACCAGGAAAAACGTATTTTTTATTACGCAATAAGTTTCGCTGTTTTTGTATTACGCAATAAGTTTCGCTGTTTTACCATTACGAGCGTTGTAAACTTCACTTTTATCCTCTTTTTAATGTGAAAAATTAATGTACAGTTGAAAACATGGCTTAAAATACAAAGGGAAAAAGTGAAAGCTCAGGGTACAATAATTAATCATAGGCAAACAGGCGCGGTTTACCGAATGAAGGAACGCCTACTGTTCAAATCGGACAGTTTTATATTGCGTGTCGTACATTTTATTTTATTTTCAATGTTGTATCATAATTAAATTAATAAGGTGTTTTGTGTTCTTTTTGAGTGAATAGTATTAGTTTTTAATTATGATTTTAGTGAGATATGAGCAAATTGGACTAATAGTAATGGTAGGTTAGATAAAGTAGGGCAATTACAAAATTTAAAGGGAAGGATATAAGCGTGAGGATGTTTGCGTGTATGTATGATATTAATAATCCATTGCATTGCCTATTCATTATAATAACTTAAGGTGTAGAAAGGGTATATTGTCAACAAAGATTTTTTTAACCAATCAAAACAAAAAAAATTTTTGTTGACAATCAAAAAAATTTTTCGGTTTGATTGTCAATCAAATAAACTAAATAATTATCTAAACTGGATCTAAACCAATTATAATATACAAGAAGAACTTATTACTAATGAATGAAATATTTATAGGCGACAAAGGATAAAAAAGGAAAAAATAAGAAAGAAAGAAAAGATGTAAGATGAACCTATCATGGCGGGCTCCTGGAATAGCATAGGTTCATCTTTCATCTTTTCTTTCTTTCTTATTTTTTCCTATTCAATCAAATTACTAGTGCGTTATATCAGATTTGCCACTTTCAGGAATTTTATGCAAGTAGGGTTTTATGACTTATATAAATTTCATCAAGATGACTCAGAATATAATTATTATTAAATAACAGAAAAACGAAGTCTGGTAATATTTTCAATACTAACCAATTAAAGTCAATTAAATTTTTCAGGAACAATCTAGAAACTTATCTCTAAGCTTGTATTTGTAATATATTGTAATATACAGTTTCAATGGATTGGATTGTGGATGGAATGGAGTGGATTAATTAAAGATTTGTATAGAAATCTTTGAGGCACTACTGTTAATTTAAAACTATAGAAAAATTGACAACGTACAAGCATAGAAATTAGTTTCAAAATTGTTTCTGAAAATTTTCGTTGACTTTAATTGGTTAGCATTGAAAATATATCCAGACTTCGTTTGTATGGAGCACGCTCGGAAGTCAGTTGGCAGTCATAAATGATCGTGAGTTTACGAGTAACTCAATTTAATCTAAGACTTTAATAAAGATAGATAGTTACCTACATGTTAACTTAATACAAAAGCAACAAAAAACGGATTTATTCAAGACGGTACAACGTTCGAAGTTTTGATCAAAACACGAATTGACAACCATAATATCAACGAAACGTATTACAGAAAGGAATAACGAATACGAAATGACTTGTCACTCGATGTTGGAGGCACTGGATAGAATATTTGTTCAAGTCGGATATACGAGAAATGTTTACTTTGCACTCGCATTGGGTCTGGTTCAACCTGGTTCTAGGGTACTTGGGTTAAGCGATAATTCACTGTGTTATATCAACACATTATTGTTAATGGATCTAAAAGTCTACTAATATAAACTTTTTTAAACTGTAACAGAAGTGTCACTTACTCTAAATCAACTATTTTTGAATTTTTTTTTTACTATTGTAAAACTTCTAAACCGATTTTGATAAAGCTTTTTATGTTTAGTAGTTTATTAATATAAACAATATAAACTTTGTATGATTACACTTAATAACTGGTAAACAGGGTGTAAAATTAAATGGGACACCAACTAAAAGGGGTGCTTCAGACTATCAAACTGAACAACTTTTACTATGGGACCAACAATGAAATCGCGAAAAAAAATCCGCCGTCCCTACAAAACTGCAAACATAATTCGACTGAAATGTAAAAGACAGGATATTTTTTTCCCTTTTTCGATATTTGTCCCAAAGAGAAAGTAGCTCAGTTTGATGGTCTGAAGCACCTGTATATTTTATCTCGCTACCGTGTCACAAATAACATTTGCAATTTATTATATAATTACGAAGATGTAAAGATTTTATAATTGTGTATGAAAAATTGCAAAGCTTTAGATATAAAGATAAATAGATTCGTAATTATATTATAAATTGCAAATGTTATTTGTGACGTGGCATCTACATTTTCTAAAAAAAATTCCATATGTAAAATATTACTTATATTAATTCCGTCTACGCGTATTGTGCGTCAAAGTTTTGTATAAAATTGATCCCTCTGCAACCACCTAAAGGGGATGATAAACTGAACAACTTTTAGTACGGAGCCAACTTTGGAATCGAGAAATAAAAAAATCTTTTATACAAAACTGAAGTACCGGCTCAAATGTATGGGCAGCAGAATTTTTATTTTTATTGGTGTTGGCTACATAGTGAAAATTGTTCAGTTTGACGGTCTAAAGCACTCCCTTAAGTATTACTAGGGTGTTTTGTTACAACCTGTATGTTTATGTGTGGTTTTACTAATATAAAGTAACATCCTATACTTTCCTTCTAACATATATAATAAGTACATAATATATATTAATCTAGGTATATCCGCCTCCAACGAGCGATAAGTTTCATCTATAAAAGGTACTTATCTATATAGATACCTTCTTCACATAAGTACATTTCTACAAGTTTCTGGGCAATTTATGGACCTATTTGGTTAAATGAATTACTAAATGGGCCTTTAGGGTTTTGGGGATAGTTTAAGATGTAAGGGTTTTCGACGTATCGAGGTCGATTCATTTAAATATTTAATTCTGTCGCATTCGAAGGTGTTAAGTACGATCAATATTTCTTTAACTTAGGCGTATATCACGGAAGTGCGCGTGAAGCGGACGCGGGTTCGAATCCAGGTAGAGGCAACTATTTGTATTAAATATGAATATTTGTCAATGAGTTTTTATAACCATAGAGTTATCATATCTTACAATAACAAAGCCTAAACATGGCACATGTCTCTAATGTCACCTTTGTATGCATCAGTTATGCCCAGCTGTCATACATTGCCGCTGACATTCCAGTCCTTTCAAATCTTTCAAATGTATTCGGTTACAAAGCAGTAATGTAAAACAACTGGGCATAACTTAGTGGTCCCTTTAATAGCGCACTGATGCGAAGTCCTCCTTGTATAGAATGTCATTGATATTTGTAATAGTCATGCAAGGATTGGTATTGGTCTCTTTATAATGGTCTATTAATTACACCATCCTAATTTTAAGGGTGTTTCAGACCATCAATCTGAATAACTTTTACTGTGGGAGCAAAGCTGAAATTGCAAAAAAAATTGGTTCCATACTTAACTGCAAAATTATCGACGACCCGGTTGGTGTAATGGTTACTTTGACTATTTATTATAAGGACTAGCCTTGCGGTAGCATTTCCCCTCTGCCACGGTATAAGATCAATTAATCATGTGCATTTGCATTCAATTATACATTTGTACTGTTAATTAAAATATTATAAATTTTATACCTTATCACTAAACGAGACAGCCTATAATTGCGAAACAATCATTTTGAACTTAGAACGTTTAGGGTTCACACGAGACTACTTTTCATTATTTTTAACGTTCAGAATTAGAATCTAAAGTTATGGGAATAAAATCCAAGTTGCGCATTTCATGTTAGCTCGCCCCCCGCAACAAGTTGCAGAAATGTTTGTTAGTAGAATATTACACGCGTAACTAGTCCCTATATAAGTAGTCAACTCAAAAACTCTGACACCAGGGCTCTGCTCAAGCTCTGCCCACAAGATAAGAAAGAAAGAAAGTAGTCAAAGAATGGTTAACGCGCCGAACTAAACCCGGGACCTGGGTTCGAATCCCTGCTCGATCATGCATGTTGTTTTTTTATTTCCATAACAAAAAGCCTAGTAGTTTAATTGGGATTATTACAATGTATGTAATAATTAGTATAATATGTAAATGTTATTTATTTATTTTTTGTATTTAGTACCTAATATGACGTACTGTACTTTTTTGATGTTCATGGACATAGAGTTCAACTATGCGTAGGTTAATCTGTCGCCGTGTGTATACTGTGGCGACGTGAATGTGGGAAGGCCTTAAGGTTTTAAATAAAACCAAATATTTTCTCATACATATTAACAAGTCCCAATGTAAATTCCGAGATCTGGAATTTTATTATAATAACGATACTCAGCTTCACTGGCACGTTCTGCAATTGGGCCGTGACCTCGATATTGAGTGGATAATATATCCAAATTCCTTCAACTTTTTCGCCTTTATGGAATCTTTACATTGATACACCACTGCTTCGGGCAGAATTATAAACGATATAGGTATTGTCCGTCGAGTTTATGATTATTATAAGTATCTTAATTATAATTATTTGAAATAATTCTAATTATTGCCTGTCGAATATACCAGGAGAGGTGGGCAAAAATTGTTTCACAATAGCTGGATCTAGAAAATGGTCGTCGGCATCCGGGTCGTCCTAAGAAGAGGGGGTGGGCTGATCTGGATGCTTTTGACGTCAAGTGGCCAGAGCTTTTCCAGGATAAAGATGGTTGGAAGATTAAAGGGGAGGCCTTGGGATGATTTTGACGTCAAGTGGCTTGAGCTTTTCCAGGATAAAGATGGTTGGAAGATTAAAGGGGAGGCCTTGGGATGACAGCTCACATTTCTGTATCAAACTGCGAAATAAGTCATAGTTATTAATTTTACTGATCATTATCACTACCTGACACGTGAGAGCGTCGGCTGCGCGTTGCGGAGAAGTATGGACACTCAATCATGAAGGTCAGTGTTCGAATCCGCTCGGACAACATGCCATGTAACAAAATGCGTTTTTTTAACTTACGTACCTACGTAACACCGACTGCTCTCAAACGGTGAAGGAAAACATCATGGGGAAACCCCTGCATACACCGACGAAGAAATTCCGATGCGTATATGAAGTCTACCAATCCGGATTGGGCACGATACACCCTCCCTGAGAGTAGGCCCTTGCCCCGCAGTGGGACGTATGTAGACTGATGATGATGATGATGACGATGTCCATAATACCGACTGCTCTCAAAATGTGAATGAAAATATCCTGGGTTCGGCATAAAATCACCTACCATCACTATAAACCAAATCTGCATGGCTCAGCAAATATTGTTATCGGACATTTTCAGTTTGCTTTTGTAAAATAGACTTTATACTTTGAGAATGTGAAATCCTTCCATATATCACTACAGCCGAGAGTATTGAATATTATTGTGAAGAAAGCTCGCATTGACAGCACTGCAGAGTCGGAATCTCAATAGATTCTACTTGAGGGATTTTGTGGACGTAGCAACTTTACTGTAGTATTGATAAATTTTATTATGTTTCTGTTTGATTTCAGCTTTCAATTACGCATTGGTGTTGTATGAAATAAGTGGGATCACATACGATAATGAATGTCGGAGTGGCAGACGTCAGTCCGTCATTTGTGAAGCAAGGAGTGACGGTGACGGATTGACGCACCGTGTGTGCTTCTACGTGCGGTTTCATACAGCTCTGACGTCTACCGCTTCGACATGCGTCATCGTGTGTGATCCCTCTAAGGGTTAGGATTTCTATGTATTGTGGAAAAAAGGCTAGCCAGCTATCACAACTTAACTCAACAGATTTATCGAAATTTCTTTTCATCGTTATCTTAAAATGCATTCAAGACTTCCACAAAACTGCATACATAATAATAATGGACACGCAAAGATTATAATCCCTTTTGGGATAATCAGAAACTATGCTACAACAACCAAATATTTTTTTTTCTTATTTTCTATATAGTTGTCTAGTCACCATATTACAAGTCCAGGTACTTTAAATGTGACTAGATAATTTGTGTGACAATGTCCAAGATATTTATTTATTTATTTATTTTAAGCGAGCAACACCACTGAAGAACCATTGACACGACCGAGCATTTGTAGCAAAGCTAGTTTTTAACATGTTTAAGTTTTCAGGATGAAATGAGGTATCAAGTCGTAATAGGTTAGCTTTTCGTTGTCGTAACAGGCCAACTGATTTATAACAAAATAATTAGATTAAAACAATAATTTCATTATTTTTGACAGTTAAAATTTAAAGCATTTTAACTTTCGAGGCAAAAATTGTTTGTTATCATTTCAGCATTGAATGATAGCGCTAACGTACTCATGGATACATTTTAAGAATCTTGTTTTGGTAGTAAGTAGGGTGAGTGTGCCTGTACGGTGGGTTGACATCGGGTTCAGTAAATTTGAAATTTTACTAACAAGTTATTTAATATTTTGAAACAAATTTCCTAAGTTGTAACCATGATTATTCGATTCTGCTCTCGATTCTAAACAAACTACTTTCTAGTTTTGTTTAAATTTTGTTAGTTTTCATTAACACGTTGTATACAAAAACTGCAGAAAAGTACTGTCGTGTCCTATTCACCGTCGCGGCACACGCCGCTCCTACTTACTATTTCTTTTAATGTACTCTGTTGTTTCGTGGGTGCCTTTAATAGTGAATATTAGTAATTTACACACCGAGGTCAGGAAAGTAAGAAAGGTCTCAGATCTCATGTAATTGTAGGCCGAGGCGAAGCCGAGGTCAACATACATGTGATCTGCGGCTTTCTTATTCACTGCCCGAGGTTAGTATACTATTTTTCTCCTCGACGGAGGCGAAAAGCGGTGACTTGGTTTAGCGCAGCGGGACGAAAGTTGACGCTTTCCGTCCGGAGGTGTGAAAATATTTTTTCTTTCTTTCTTTCTTTATAAAATAAACAATCACGTTTTGTTATTTACTCGTTGACCTCCAAAATATAGAGCACTATTTCTATAGACCATGAAAGAGCAAAAACCTCTTTAAACTAAATATTTTCTATAGATATAGAACATGTTGGTAGACATTATAGGTCTAATCCACACCACACTACACACACTTTCTTATTATTACACTCATCGATCAAACACTCAATCCCAAGGATTTCCTTCAGAAAATCTCCTCTTTTCTTGTATACGTCACTTGTTGTTCCCTATTTCATTTATTGGACGTCAATCTGATGCGAAAGGGGACGGAGATTTCCTATTTAACATTTTGTGTGAATATATTGAATGATAATACAATGTTTTATGTTTCTTAAGTAGGTGCTTCTTCTTTTATTTTGAAACAAATCGACACTTCAATTAAGAAAATTTTATTCAAAATACATTGAAAATGCCTCCTGCCCGCTGGACCGATGATCTGAGAAAAATATCGAGGAGCAACGGATCGCCTTATGAGAGGGCTATGTTGATGATGATGCACATTATCATTTTCTTCGCTTTCAATTCAGTGAAAATTGCTTTCAGTAGCACTTTTAAAAAGGTGAAGAATTATGGAAATGAGTTTATACCTTCTGCAGTAGCACCAAGTTTATAAGTCTCACCGATGTAACTGCGCAGTTGACTAATTTTAACAGCGCGCGAAATTATATTGACCAATCAGAATGTAACAACTTGCCGCTATTGGCTTATTGTTTTCGCGCCCTTTTCGCTGCCTAAGCATCCATAGTCTGCTATTCAAGTTAGAGCGAGATAGAGAATACCCGATTTTTCACTGCTCTGCGCAAACGAATATTGACGAGCGGAAATATTTTCCTGGTCGTATTGTACGTAGGTACGTAAAACTATTTTCTGTTTTGAGGTTAGTTTTTATAGACTGTTCTATTGGAATAGAGTATAGATAAGAAATAAAAAGGAAACCCACAAGGGACGCTCTTCGAACACAATACGTCGACCGCTCGCTGTTGCTCATCATTTTTTCGAATGAAAGCTTCTTGTTAGTAAGACATGAAAATCACGAGACAATTTCCTTAACAATACAATACAATATTTTCTACGATGTGTATTTTTTTTTACTATTTAATATCTTGTGACTGTCTTTTGTCGGTTAACCAGATCGGATATTTTGTAATAAAAATTAAAGCAAGAAGACACGGGTTATATAATTCTATTGAGTGGAACATAATGACCTATTTTAGCGAAACCGTGTTTTTATTAGTGACGTGTAGTTACAGTTTTGTAACAGTTAAAAGTCCCTTTAAATATTACTAGGTTGTTTTGTTTCCTTTGATTAAATTAAAGAAACAAGATAGGTAACAAGCATATATCGCATGGACTGCATAAATTGAGACCCCGTCGCCTAATTTACTTAGTCGCAATCCGACCGGCATTGCGTGATTGAGATACTTTTTATTTTAGTCGGGATAAAGGTACCACAATGCCCTCGCGTGCTTAAGATCTGCCACATACATGCGGAATTATTGCGTACGGAATTATGGAGGGGAAACACCATACGAAATCGTAATTCCGTACGGAATAATTCGGCATGTATGTGAGAGACCTAAAACTCGTTGTACAAAGTATTCAAAAAGAAAAATACAAATCCCACGGCATTACTTTTTCCTCGTAAGAACATGAAAAGCAGGTTCATTTTTGAGTATCACATTGCCTATCTTCCGCTATTAAAATTTAATCAAAGTTTATTACATCTTGTACAGAGCGATGGTAGCCCATACGGAAGAGAGCTAGCGCCTCAATCATGAGGCAGCGGTTCGATTCCTGGCCTGTACCACTAAGTTCTTCCGAATTTATGTACGGTTGTATTTACCGCGGTAAAGGAAAACATTGTGAGGAAACCTGCATTCCTGAGAATGAAATGAAAATACCATAAGTTCGGAGGTATGCGTAAAATATGAGTGAGTTTGGGGCGAACACAAAAGACCAGCGAACGTACAATAAAGACTCTTGGTTGCAAATAGCCCAACTACAAATATTAATACACCTTGTACAGTGTACACGCAACAAACATTGTTATTGTTGAATATCAATCTATACTATTATAAAACTGTAGATGTTTGTTTGTTCAAGCATCACGCAAAAACGACAGAACCTATTTTGAAGAATTTTTTTTTGTTTGAAAGCTCTGACTTAAAATCTGGTACATAATTTGTGTGAATGAAGTCAGGAATAAAGTCAATTTGAATATATTTTTGTTTTCTGTCAACCCTATACCGCAGTTTGGAGGCCAAACTCATAATTAATATTTGACCTTCTGCCATTTCAGTTTCATCTTTTGATATAAAAACTCTTACATTACTAATATTGTTACAACACCCAAGAACAAGGCCCTGAAACAAATAAATTACAAAAAAAAGCTTCAAATCTGCAACACGCGCCTTCAACATCATTAAGTTTAGATATAGTTTTTATTTTATAAAAGATGTGTTTGCTCTTGACCACAATCTAGTCCTCAGGACAAAGATGGGGTCGAATGATGTCGATCTAGCGAGCTTACCCAGAAGAAGCCTATCCACTCGTACTTTAAAGGAATTCGGGTTGTAACCGTTCGGAAATACTGACGCAGCGCAGGCAGGGCATAATACTTCCTGGCTGTGCGCATTATAAAAGATTCTGAAAGGCGCTTAGTTACAAACTTATGAATGAAGGATAAACTTTAGGTTCGTTATTTTCCTCATAAAATACTCCTAACCTATGCCCTTTCTTCTTCCCACCACATACATACTTTTATCAAAAGCTTTCATATTGTATATTCTTAACAGCTATTTTATCCGATATTCATTGTCATGTGCATCGTCCCACGCCACAGAGAAATTACGCATTACTATCCCACGCACACATTTAAAAATATCTCTCAAGATTCTGATATATATATATATGTTGGTCGAATACTTACTGAGTTTGAAACCATAAAAGGTACTTAATAAATGAACACGAACGTGTTCAGAATTTTTTTTTTAATTTTTCCTAGCACTCATGTTTAAAGCAAAACAAAAATGATAAAAAAAGAAAAATGAATAATGTTTAAAACAAAACTGAAATGTTTAAAAATGTAGGTTCAGAAAATTGACTATTTTTCTAACCATCAAGTTCAAAGCAAAACAAAATGTAAAAATAAAAAAACAATCTTCTAATCTTAAAGATTTTGCATTAGAATCATTTTCAAAAGAAATATTTAAAACTAGACACAAAGGAATAGCGAACAAGGTGACCTGAAAAAAATTGTAGAAAAAAAAAGGTATCTTGTGTCCCCAGACGTTTCTAGGAACACAGAAACATCAACTTAAATTCCGACCTTAACGTCACCCGAATAAGAAATATAACCGACTAATAAATAATACATGAGTGCAAAACATTCATTTATCACTTAGTTGTGATTTATTTCGGGTTTAGGAAAGAAAACGGACATAGGCTAATGATTTTATTGTCTTAGAGGTTCCGGATATATGATGAAGAGGAGATAAAAAGGGGAAGATGAATCATGTTTGCTATCCTACCGGCTGCGCCAATTTTGTAAAACAACTAGCTTTAGTTACAAACTATCCTACCGATTACGCCAATTTTGTAAAATAACTAGCTTTTGTTACAAACCTAAGCTATTACTTATTAAAATCATAATCATCATCTTGTTTATGGGCTACGTTCTTGTCAGTGGAGTATTCGCCAATCCTGTCTTTTTTCATCAAATGTTTTGAGTCCCCGATAGACGAAACTTTTTCTTTCATCTACTCTACATAGTGTAACTGAAATGAGTCGACAAATTTTAGTTATGGTTCAGTCTATAAAACTGAACAACTTTTACTATGGGGGCAAGCCAAAAAGGACAACCGGCACATTCCTTTTACGAAATACCATAATATGTATAGAAGTTTTGACTGCAGTAAAATTAGTAATAAAGGATGATGCCAGTGTTTCTATGAGATCTGGACCCACCCTCCAATAGCTACGTGTGATACATCGTTGAATGGGTATTTTTAAGCTGAATAAAAGTTACTATGGGGCCAAGTCCCAAATCTTAGTCCGTTCAGAGGAGTTTTTACAAAAAATAAAACAATGATATCGTACTTTCAAAGCAAACATTTATTATTAATCTTCCTCTACAATTACCTCGTTCAAAAATAAGGCTGGGCCTACAAATCCCTTATGCCTAGGGTACCCTAAGTACGAGCGAGCGAGCCAGCGTAAACACCTAATGAGTGCGAGCGAGATGCCTGATAATCGGTTTGTACCTTCCTGAACGCCGTGGTTGATAACTATAGGTTAGTAGTTATCTACACTCCATGTATTATGCACAAAAGTGCAATATATTATGGAAATAGCATTATTTAGCTATTGCCAAAACTGATATGTTTAATAAAGTATAACTCTGAACGGACTAAGATTCGGGACTTGGCCCCATAGTAACTTTTATTCTGCTCAAAAATACCTATTCAACGATGTATCTCACGTAGCTAGTGGAGAGTAGGCCCAAAATTTGCATCATCCTTATGGGGTTTTATAAAAATTACTCAGATTTTAAAGTTTATTTTTATTTAACGAGTTATTTAGTAATAAATTATAAAAAAGCAGCAACCCCAAAATGGCCGTCAATGTTGTTTGATAAGAAGTGATGCAAGCACAATGTTTTTTTTTTTATATAAAAATGATAAAAACGCATTATAAAATAAACTGACGCCTGCAATTAGTTTCTAGTGTTCCATAATCTAAACTATTTAAAAACTGTAACAGGAAGTTAGTCTGTACATTGAAGATATTAACAAAAAAAAGTTACGATATGGTTTTTAGGTATCCCTGATTCCATATCACCAATTTTTTGTCTGTCTGTTTGTTTGTTGGTTGTGTGTTTATTTGTTTGAACGAGCATTACGCAAAAACTACTGAACCGATTTTGATGAAACTTTTTCTGTTTGATAGCGTATGATCTGACTTAAAATTTGGTATATAACTTGTGCGGACGAAGTTGCGGGTTAACGCTCGTAGTTCCATAATATTGAAATACAATTTACCATTAAAGTTGATTAATGAATTTTAACGAATCATTTTGTTGAAAATATTTAAACTAGATTTTCTTTTCTATACTATTATAAAACTGTAACAGGAAGTTTGTCTGTACATTGAAGAAATTAACAAAAAAAAAGTTTCGATATGGTTTTTAGGTGTCCCTGATTCCATTTCACCAATTTTTGGATTTGTCTGTCTGTTTGTTTGGGTGTTTGTTTGTTTGAACGAGTATCACGCAAAAACTACTGAACCGATTTTGATGAAACTTTTTTTGTTTGATAGCTTATGATCTGACTTAAAATCTAGTATATAATTTGTACGGACAAAGTCGCGTCATAATAAAAATAAAAGTACGGTGTCAGAATTGTTTATTCGAAAGATCCATAAAATAGTAACATTAAATAAAATTATAAATAAAGAGACTTAAAACTAAACTAACCTAGGATGTGGTGCAGGTTCGGTCCTTGTGGGAGGGTACCCAGAACGCTGGCCGCATTTCCTCGCTGAATGGCTATGCTGATCCGTTGAGCGAGGAAAGTGCCAGCTCTTGGGTCCCCTGTCGAGTCTATCAGGCGCTTTGACAGGTCTTTAAAAAGCGCCTGCGCATTAGGTCCCCACGGCCCAAGAGTTTCGACACCAAAACCCATAAAATGGTATTGGGGGCCGATATCCCGGTACCAGTAGGCCTTTCGTTTTTCGGCCGCCTCCGCCGCTGCGCCAGCCCTTCGACTCGTGCCCTGTAAGTGAGACGGGGCCAGTGTGTCCACGCAGGTAGCGTCCCACACTAGCGCCCGACCCATCTTCCAGGGGACGAGAGACATCCCGTCTGGTCTCTTGCCATCGCTCCGTATGATGCCAGTCGGCTCGAGAATGGCAGGAACGTTGACTGTGGCAAGAGACCTACGTATGATGTCGTTAAGGGTGACATGGCGAGGGAATCTGCCGGCACTCTTTTGACACGAGAGTCCGTGGTGACCCAAGCGATCGACGGCCGCACCACAAGGACATTGGTGGCGGATGCAAATTTCTGCGCCGACTCGAAGCCCGATAGCCACGCGCAAGGTGTTGGAGTCCAGGTAGGTTCCTGTGTTGACCGAAGGATAGGCGTGTAGCCAATACCCGGACTCCTTTGTGGTCGATGCTAGGAGTCTGGCGCGGTCGTGGCCTTCTGTGTTGGTGACAAGTGTTTCAAAGGTGATTTTGCTAGTAATGTCGTCCCAGCTCCTCTGTATTTTCGGATCGGAAGGGAAATTTTGATTCGGGCCAGCAGTAACCCAGGCTTGTCTTGCCTCATCCAAACACGCGACCTCATAGTTTGAGGATACACCTAGGATATTTCCTATGAAGGTACGGTACGGTTATAAATTCTTTGGTATTATGTGTCGGATGTCCTTTGTCAACTCATTTCAATTACACCCTGTAGACAACAATCATAAAAAGAGTATTAAACATTCATACATACATAAGAAACAGTCACAAGGCCTCTTTCATACAAGCTATCAACACTCAAGGAAAATGCAAAACGATCCCTTGGAATCAAATTAAAGATCGATAAATTTCTCTCGGGCGGGACTTTAACCCGCACTCTTCCAAACCGGGGAACTGCGTTATCCAATTTCGCCATCGAGTCCACTACCCGGAAAACGAAATCCCTTGGATTCTTTTCCTCCTGAAAGTCAGTGCGGAACTCTAAAAAACCAGTCAAATAATACACTTTGATTTACACAATACGGGTCCCTTAGACACACTTTATTTTGATTAATATCTTCGCTATGGAGGGCAGTAAATATCATTTGTCAAAAGTATGTACTTATAAGTGGCCGAGCATACTTATCTTTTAGGGAAAACCAATAATGTGTCTCTTCTTTTTCCTGTAGATATAAAATTTATATTTTGATTATCTACTTATTGCAACTATGTATAAAGCCATATCTCTTTCACAGTGGGGTAGACAGATGTGACAAATATTGAAACTAGGTTGTAGTTTGTAGAATTATTGTTAGCCCAGTCATTTTACGGTTTGAGCCGGGACTAATTAATAATTTAAATTTTTTTCGGTATAATATTTAAGAGCCAATTTGAGCTTAGAAATGTACCAAAATTAAAAAATCTCGTGAGCAACAGTTCCATATTTAAAATTTAGCTATTATCTCGTTATAATAAACCTGGTGGTGGTAATTTTGTTTTGCACATATTTAAGGCATTACCATTATACATACTTCAAACATGGTGTAAATATTTTTGTCTACTTAGAAGGTTTTGAAAAATTCATTCGTATTTTGTAATAAAAATCTCATTTTTTTAAATTTAACTGCCTATTTTATGGCTCAAAAACAATTTATATTGTTAAATTTAATTCAAATGAGTGCATTGGTATTAATATTATTAATTTAAAAGCCTTCTGGGACTCACAATTATGATTTCTATGTTGCGTGGCGATTTTTTTTAATATGTTTTCAGGTAGTCTTTTTGTTATTAAATGGTGCAGTTTAAAAGTCCAATTAATAATTACTCCCTACCCCGCCTAACAAAACTCCGTAAAATGACTGGGCTATGTAGCAAAGTGCATAAAGCATTATAGTGTGAAAGATCCTATAAAGGTGTGCGTAATGTCGACACGACAATAAGGCGTAATGCATTGCCGTTGTGTGGGTTTTTTACGGTTTATCTCATTGTAGTATGGTAAATTGGTAATAAGGTACTTAGATGAGGTAAAATGACACTATAACCCGCGCGAACTTTCCGGTTGATCAGTTTCACAACCTATGGTTTATGTTTATTATTAATTTAACCAAATAATGAGACAATACATTTTATCATACAAAAGCTACCCTACATAAAAAACACATTCTGGTTTATTTGAGGTGTGACGAGCTTAATTTTTTCTGGTGAAAATGGAATCTGTCCAAACAAGAATCTAGCCAAAACGGTATCCGTTCAATAAGGAATTCGTGCGAAAATGGACAAAATCAACAAATGTATCTTTTAAGCTATTGATTTACTATTTTATATTTAACACGTTCCGGGGCAGTGAACGAGACACAATAGAACTTTTATTGTTATCACGTCTATAGCCGGTCACTGTCCCGGAACGTGTTAACTAAGATAATTCAAGACTCGTTCGTGAAGATTGTTCAATATCTGAGGCAGTAAATATAACCAAGTTCGCATAGCAACAGGTACCTACTTATACCCGTATTCTCAATCGTTTCTCAAGATTTCCTCCACTCGAGTTGACGTACACTCACAAGACACTCACTCAAATTGTACTAATTCAAAAATGTCAGAAACTTCCTTGACTCGAGAAATTTCCTCAGTCGAGTTGAGGAATGAAACGACAAAAGGTCTCCTCGAAATACGTAGACTGAAAAAAATATATGAAGACACTCAAACTAGATTTTTTGCTAATTCTACTAGAATTCCTCCCTTAACCTTTTAACCGGGTGAACATTTTTAATTGAAAGTGATCATATATAAACAATGTTAGTTAAACAATTAGTGCTTACAAAATTATCTATAATCGATTTAAGTTTGTTGACATTTATCTTACTGTACAATAAACATTGTCCCATATGGTCCCATCCATACAATTACCAGTTACATTTCTCTGATCACCAAAAAACTTAAAAACCAGTCAGACCTATTATTCTTAGGTCCGCCACATGCGTACGGAATAAACCTGATTCGGAATTGGTTCTGGATCGAATGTTGCCGCTTTCAGAAACTTTTTGACTAGATCTAGTGATTTTTAGATGTCTTAGGTGGCATTTTTTAAAGATTTACAGTCATATCACACAAGTGATTTTTGAGCGTAGGCGTTGATGGAACGATACCGTATCCGCTCGTTCGGTTTAGGACAGATTCGGGATATGGCAGATTCGGGTTACGGCAGAATCTTTTTACGGCAGATTCGTGTTAGGGCAGAAGTTGTACAGTCGTGAACAATAAAATTTACAATCGATCTGGGGCCGAATTCTGTTAACAAATTTTTGTTACAATACGAAACAGTTCCGTTAATTTTGACATTTATCGTGATGGTGCAGTTGCGACGTCGTTGCGGTATAGTTGCGAAATCGCCTACGCTCAAAGATAACTTGTGTGATAATGGTTCATGCCATTTTGTATGCAGATTATGTCTGATGTTAAAACTATCGATAGTCTTTTGATATCTATACTATTATAAAACTGTAACAGGAAGTTTGTCTGTACATTGAAGATATTAACAAAAAAAAAGTTACGATATGGTTTTTAGGTGCCCCTGATTCCATTTTACCAATTTTTGGATTTTTTGTCTGTCTGTTTGTTTGTGTGTTTGTTTGGGTGTTTGTTTGTTTGTTTGTTTGAACGAGTATCACGCAAAAACTACTGAACCGATTTTGATGAAATTTTTTTTGTTTGATAGCGTATGATCTGACTTAAAATTTGATATATAATTTGTGCGGACGAAGTCGCAGGTTAACGCTCGTAGTTCCATAATATTGAAATACAATTTACCAGTCATCATTGTTACGTCATGACCTCGTCACATGATAGAAATTATCATGTATAGAAATTGTTTGTTTCGTTTTAATAAATATTTAAAAATG
Organism: Agonopterix arenella; assembly: GCA_927399405.1. NCBI lineage: Eukaryota > Metazoa > Arthropoda > Insecta > Lepidoptera > Depressariidae > Agonopterix > Agonopterix arenella. The sequence continues at coordinate 13,709,629 of OV656708.1, read as the reverse complement.
CAATTGTCATTCTTTAGATGTTTCATACATTTTTTTTTCGGCATTATTTAAACAGCACTATAGTATTTTTTGTAACCATAGTTGACAACACAGAATCCTGAATCAGGATTCCGGATCGCAATTCCGTCTGTGTGTGCCGGACCTTATTTATGAGACGGCGGCGTTGTGAGCTCGATTTTGTAGGAGTTATATTTCAGACCATGAATTTGAAATATTACTAAATCCTTCCTCAACCTCAGTGCAGCCTCGATATTATACCTAACAATCATTGACGTAGAATACTATGGACGCCGCATCTGGTACAACATTCTCGAAAAAAGTGTCCGAGACCAAACTACACAAACCAAAGTACGTGTAGTAATATAAAACCAACTAAAACATTGAAAATTCTGAAATTCTTTTCTATCTCACTCACGTCATCTCCCATCATCATCGTACGTAGTCGGCCGATCAAACGAAGGCTGTGTAATTAGTTATCTTTTTACGTTTTGGTGCTCTTTTGGTTCGGACACTTTTGAGCGCGGACCCTACGTCCAGTAGTTGGTAAGTCAATGCTAATAATACAGATTTAGAGGATGAATCAAGGATTTGTTTTGACTGAGGTCGAGTCAAAGTAAAGATCAAGAAACTGACTTAAAATACGGGTGTTTGACTTCGCTTATTAGTGAGAGGTGTAATGTAAAGGTGTTGTTTTGTAAAATAAACTTTTACTGTTTGAAGAGCTGAAAAGTTTATTTACGTGAGTTTGTGTGTGGCTCGAACGAAAACATGACCCGTGTTAGATAAAGGTGATATCTAAATAAATGTTTATTATGTTCTCCTCGGAGAAAAATATCTAGTATCTAGTATCTGGATTGAGGTCAAGAGCAAACCCATATGAAATAAAAAAAAATAAAAAAAAGTAACAAAATAGTAATACTTAAGGAGGTGCTTCAGGCCATCAAACTGAAAAACTTTCAAGATGTAACCAACAACAAAATCGAAAAAAAAAAATCTGCTGTTTCGTACAAAACTGCAGTACCGACCGTGTCGCGACCTCAATAAGTTTGAAAAACACTGGTCTATGCTATGGGTTAGTGTAAAATTAAATACTTTACATTTCAGACCATCAAACTGAACTACTTTCGCTACTCAGCAGACATCAAAATCGCGAAAATAATCCCTTTGAGTTTTCGGGAGAGATCTTCTTACACCCTGTATAACCATAATCTAAAATGATATTTGTATATTAATCCTGGAAACCTGTGTTTAACTATCAACATCAAAACACAAAATAGCTCGCAGCATTTCATAACTCAAAACGATTTCATCTCCCAGCTTGTTTAGGTTAGGTTAGTCCTTGTATTGATAATGTTAGACCCTGCCTACGCTAATAAAGAACAACGAAGGGTGTTTACTTGGGCCAAGTAGGCCAGATAAGACGAGGGAACCGAACACGTCTGAACAAGCATTGTATACCATCGAGGTTGTGAAAACATCTTGAGTTTAGTGTTTAATAATTTTTTACCTTTGGCGTTTTGGCTTTAGATTTCGCCAAATATTATTGTATTAACATTTGATAGCCATTTTGTGTTTTTTGAATCAAATTGAAGATTAACCTATCGATTTTATTTTTTTGGGCAGTATTGCCAAATGCTTAAGGGTCACATTGAGACGCGTTGCGTCGTGCACTTTTTCAGAAACCACTAGTTTGTAATAACTAAAACAATTTTAAGGGTGTTTTTTTTTGGACCTATACATGGTGTAAAATTAAATGGGACACTTACTTAAAGAGGTGCTTCAGACCATCATTATGACAATAACGTGTTTAAAATTACGCTATAGGTACTATGCATGAAAGCCTAAAACGATCTATTTCATAACATCACATGAATGATTGCCTCGCATATTTGTGCTTGCGTGCTCGATCCTACAACATAAATAACATAAAGATTTAATGAGTTTCTTATTTAATAAGCTATGATTTATTTTCTCTACAAAATTATCATAGTAGTTATCTTGCAACTTTACAAGAAAATATCTCAACGTCGAATTAATTGTCTCATAGATCGTCCTATTAATTTCACGTCTCAATAAATCAAGAGTTTTTTTGTAAGAGTTGATTTCCAGAGTAAATTCATATCTATTTCGAACAACCTCATTAATGTTATAACAAAGTTGTCGTATAATAAGCTATTATTTCTACTTGTAGCATTGACTTTTTAACCTTAATAATAAAATGAAGTACCTATAACGTGTTGTTTATAAAAAACTAGAGTTAATAATAAGGCTGTTCTCGCTCTATTGTTCCGCGCACCACCGCGAAGGGCGAACGCGGAAAATGGCGAAGTGGATTTTGTCGCGGTTCACAGTGCGGAAAAGCGGAGGAGGTTAAAGCGCCTTATTATCACATAAATTCTAAAACAATTTATAAATAGTATCGAAAACAAAAAAAAAAAGTGGCCATCGAGAGACGCTCGGCAGATGTGAAAAATCAAAATACCGCACTCTCCCAATTTCGCGCGCTTTTTTCGAATTTCCAACTTTGCGGGATGCCCGGCGTGAAACAGAAGAAGAGCGTATCATACCATAAGAGCGTCATGCCATTTCAGTCACAGCATACGAGCAAAGAATATATATACAAACGTAAAACACGAGTCAGTTTTACTGCCAAGGCGTGCCAGTAGATATTTCACATCAAAAATTGTCATAAACGGAAATAAAAAGGATTTTATTATACATATAGTCAATAGTATTGATATATTTGACACGTTGACGCAACCATAAAAATGTGTTCTCAAACAACGGCTACATGCGTGCGTAACTCCGTCGTTCGCTTATTTCTAACTTTAGATCCCACTCGAACCAAACTAAAACTCGTAAACATGTCAACAGAACCGACGTTGAAAATAAAAACGTCAAACAAAAGTCTCTGATGCCTTTTTCTTCAGAGGTTCTTCCGTATACAAATCTGTCAATTTCCATAACAAAGCCTTCTGTTTGGAAAATAAACTACCATTGAAATTAGAACCCAATTTTAGAAGAGCTCTGTTTTCTTTTGAGCCGTAATATTTCATAGGTCACGTCAACTGGGATGTTGTATATCGTAGATTATATAACAATATGACAGGGTAAGCAGGAAATATGTAGGGACGGGAAGGGACCCTTATTAAGGGATATATCGGGGTTGGATCTTGGGTGATACTGTGAGAGACAGGCAGCTTTACCCTATTTTTAGGTATGACGAGTAGGTAATCTTGCGTTAGGTGCGGAAATATGGTTTTGGTTTCAATGGTATCGGATTGAGTATGAATAGTAACTTAAGTAAAATGGATTGTTCATTGATGTGATGCTATAGGCAAAGTTATTATTGTATGTAGGTATCTTCTTGAGGAAATAGTAAAGGAAACGGTTTTGAAGATTAGTGGCCACCTCAAATTTTCACAATAGTGGTATCACAAGCTGAAACCTATTTATAAAATTAATAGAGGATAGAGCCACACTTGGTTACGACCTATTTTTTAATTTAAGCGCAGATATCTCGAGACGGAAGCATTACAACGATTTAGTTTCCAAAGATATTTTGTTCCATTTGACAAGACCTATCCAACGATACCTCACTCGATTGATAAAAAAACCTTTTTTAACCCCCTTTTCGTAGTATAAAAAAAAATTGTTTCTTCATTGTTTTTGTGTTATTGTATCTGTCCTCGTGCCAAAGGATTAAATAGGTGCAAAATTGAGCGAGTAATTGAGGTGGAGCATACACACAGATACGGACAGACATACAGAACAGATAGCCGAACATAGAACCTCCTTCTTTTTTGAAGTCGGTTAATTAAGTTGGCGACTATATAAGTCATATGCCACCTTTCATTCTAAACTCTTCAAAACCCATTTTTAATCATTTGTACATTTTATAAGGAAATTAAATTTTCAGATCTGGTAACCCTATTCAAGCCGAAGTCAAAGTAACAAACTGCATGAACACAGGATAACTACGTTATAAGGGTATCCAATAAACTCCGTTTGTCTGGCTATCAAGGGAAAAAATATTTGCGAATAAAACTTCTTTTGGGGATACTGTGTAATCTAAGACCTTTCTCTGTTACTTGAGTAACTTTGGTAGTCCCACTGCTGGGCTTAAGGCTCTAGTTCGAGAAGTTTGTTTGCTCCGCGTGATTGAATATTCTGTTTGCAATTCTGCCTTTTGACTGTGAATTTTGATGATCGAGAGATGTCTTGGAACTACTGAATGTACAAAGTATTTACAAATCCGACGATATAATTTTCAGGTTGCCATAGATAAGTTTCACACATTTTGGTCGACTTCTAGCTAATGAGTAATTAGCCTAGTAATTTTACGGAGTTTTGTTAGGAGGGGTAGGGAGTAATTATGAACTGGACTTTTAAACTGTAACCGGCACCATTTAGTGACAAAAAGACTATCTGAAAACATATTAAAAAATAATTCGCTACGCAACATAGAAATAAACATTGTATCTCCTAGAAGTCTTTTAGATTAATAATTTTAATACCATTGCACTCATTTTAATTAGATTTAACAATATAAATTATTTTTGAGCAATTAAATAGGCATTGTTATATAAAAAAATGAGATATTTAATAGAAAATACTAAATTATTTTTCAAAGCCTTGTAAGTAGACAAAAATATTAACAGCATGTTTGAAGCATGTATAATGGTAAAGCCTTAAAACCTTGCAAAAAAAACATTTACCGTTCGTTTTTTTAGAACGAGATAAATGCTAAATTTAAAATTAGGGGCTGTTGCTGACGTGATATTTTTTTAATTTTGGTACATTTTTAAGCTCAAATTGGCTATACTATACCGACAAGAATAAATTATTAATTAGTCCCTGCTTAAACTGTAAATAGACTGGGCTATAATGTAATAACATTTTCTATGAAACAGTATTTTTTTCTCGATTTCAATGTTGTTCAATTAGTAAAAGTTATTTAGTTTTATGATCTGAAGCACCCTTAAGTATGTTAAGCATTTATTTTTTTACCCCGTATTATAATGTATTTTTAAAGCATTTCCCTATTGTCGAAGTCACCACAATATTTGTCTCTAAAATCATAAATTTAATTTGCCATGCTCCAACAAACTTTTGATCTTAACATTCTAATATCATTTTCATCAAACTTACACGTAATCCGGTAAACCAAAATAATTTGTTTGCCGCTGAAACTCGAAAGTTAAGTTATCGAAGCTAAGTAAACATTATTAACCTCTCTGTCACGAGAATTTCGTTACAATCGACACAGTGTTGCTAGATAAGATTAGGAGATTTTTTTCTAGTTCTTTTGTTTTTTTTAAACGAAGTTGCCACTTTCCGCCTCCGTCGAGGAGAAAAATAGTCTGCTAACCTCGAGCAGTAAATAAGAAAGCCTCCGGTCACATGTTTGTCTTTACATTACATTATATGAGATCTGAGACCTTTCTTACTTTCCTGCCCTCGGTGTGTAATCTACTATTGTTTTACAATCTAACACACACACACCCAACACATACATACGCATGAACATACTTATCCATGCAAATTAAAAAATCGTTGTTATTGGTTTTTTTAAATTGTGGTAATATACTAACGTGGTTCTTATTGGAAAATTGTTCGTTTTACCATTTCTGGTATTTATAAGGTCTAACAAAATTAGCTGAAACTATTTTAAGGGGATGACCAGACCATCAAACTGAACAACTTTCTCTATGGGACCAATATCGAAACCGCGAAAAGAAAAATCAGCTGTCCCATACATTTTAGTCGAGTTATGTTTACAGTTTTGTATGGGAGAGTTTTTTTTTGCGATTTCGATATTAGTCCCATAGATAAAGTTGTTCAGTTGGATGGTCTGATCATCCCCTTAAAATAGTTTCAGCTAATTTTGTTAGACTTTATATACCATTTTTTTCTGTACTTTCTGTACCTTACACCAATTTATGTGTAGTTTTGATATGCCGGAACGTAGATGTGCGTGACGAAACAATTGTTTTCCTTCTGTCTGGAGTTAACGTTTAGAATTCCTCCTATGGGCGTCGTATTAGATCTCTTACAGACGAGCGACACTTTGCGGTCGCCGTGGGTCGCAGAGGTTCGCGCTCTTAGACTTTACGGTCGCGGTGGGTTCCGCGACGATCGCGCGGCCCTCTGCGATCGCAAAGTCTCACAAAGAGAGACTTTTCGTTGAAGTGTTTGTTCGAAATTTTAGCCACTTGACATGTCATTGTATACTGAAACAAATTTGTTTCAAGCTCGCTAACAGTCTCCATACCACTAATTAATAATGGATTAATTATCTATCAATAATATTAGTTCCGAGATTTCTAAATAACTTATGTAAATTGAACGTGGAGAGAAATAAAGTTACTTAAGGTGGTTTCAGTCCATACAAAATGTTTGACGCACAATACGCGTAGACGGAATTAATATAAGTAACTTTGTAATTATATATTGAAAAATAGTTTACTTTTTAATATTAATACTGTCTAAGCCTATTGTGCGTCAAAGTTTTGTAAAAAATTGACCCCTCTGCAACCACCTTAAAGCAAATTTAACTTCAACTTCAAGTTATATTTTATATTAATTTAAAACAAAAATATTTAGATGTTACATTTACGTAGCGAATAGAAATAACATTAAGAGAGTAATATAAATAAATGAACATATATTATTCTTAAAATTAAATATAACTAGATTAAACAAAGTATGTATTTAAAAAACATAAAGAGAAAAAAAAAACTATTCTAAAAGGTCGCTTCTACCTGAACCAAAAGTGCCCATTATGCCGGCTGTAATATAAATAAATAAAAATCTCTCTAAAAAGCGCCACATCCGATTACCAAAGCGTTAGAATGGCAACACTTGTGACAGAGTTCTAAATCTCATCATCACGGGTCTCCTTTGCTTTGCGAGTTAAAATTAAAGGGAAACGCGACTGAGAACTTTGTCGTGAGGAACTGATTGTGATGCACGAAGATCTATGTGCGCTGGAAGTCGCATTGGAGTTCGAGGGGTCAAAATACAAGATGTTAACACATTGACGACCTATTTGGTGTGATATCACAGAATACATAATAGTCCAACATACAAAATAGACACTTCATGCACTAACATCAGCTCTAACATCAGATAGGTACAGCATCTCACCCCATACTGGTCTTTTTGGTAAGTACTTTGGTGTAACAGAATCTGTGTTTGGGGTAGATTTTTAAGGAGTATATCTACAGACCAAGCATGAGGCAGGCACGCGCTTCCTAAACAGGACGGCACGTGTCGTGTGCGTATCGTTTTATTTTTGTATTGTATAGTGACATCGTTCTATGCGTCCCCAGGATGTGGTGATGGTTACCACGCCGGACTGTCAAACCGGTAGACGAAGAATTTTTCGCTTACGCTGGGTCAAACCCACAGAACATTATAAGAGGGGTTAGAAGTGCAAATTCGGCGTGGTACGTGTCGCCACAAGTTATGCAATGATTTGCATAACACAATAAGGCGCGCGGCGTCTTGCGAGCAAGAGGGCTTGAGTAATTGTAGCAGCGTGAGCGGGTGGCGACAGCCGTCTCCGAAGCAAAAGCGCTACTTTGCATTTCTAACCCCTCTTATAATGTTCTGTCGTCAAACCAGTGGGAATTCTGAAATCTTGTTTATGTAGAATGTATACGAACTTTGCATATATAACACGAACTGCAATACCAACATGTCTGATATAGCAATATTAATATTGTTATTCTTTATTTTCAGGTATGTTTTGAGCGAAAAGCAACCACATCTAGAAAGATCAGGCGGGGAGGAAGTTCCTGGCAGAACAATATTGAGTGAAGAGTGCAACCCGTGTTAGTTTAATAAAGCACTAATATTAGTTAAGAGATGTGAAAAAAATAGGATTCTTCAAAGCGTCATATATCATGAAGTACTAACAGTTGGAGTATGATTTGCGGATATGTGTAAATTAAACATAATTATAATTGAAGTTTTGATTATAGCCAAAACACGATAAAAACACAATTTCTCGATAGAAAAACAAGCCAAAGTAGCCACCGTCTTTATCGATAAACGCTTGGAACTGCTAAACGGTGAATAATAGAAACACGAGACTTGATTTAAAAAAAAGAGATTGATATATTGTAAAGTTTGATTAGAGCAGAATTGAACTTACATAAATAGTACAATCACAATTAAATAAAGTTTGGATTACGCTTGCGTCGTTTCCGGCATCACACGCCGATTTTTCGTTTCTTATTTTTCGACATATCGTATCTTGTATCGAGTGAGTCAAAACAAATCGACTGTTTTCACACTTTTAGCTACACTGACAACAGAAACTCTTCTAATTATTATTATTATTATAATATAAAAATTGTCGCATTAGGTACCATATCCCTTCCTTTACCTTCGAACAACTGGAATCAAGCAGCTGTAGATAGGTACTCAGCAAAAAATTTGGTCGTATTAGGCCCCCATTTATATGACTATTTTGAGTTTTAAAAGTTATATAACTGTAATTTCTTTACTGGTGCTTTATGCGTCTAATGTTCGACGATACGACATATATACGATCAAATTGTTGGGTAAGGTACCTACGTGTTCATTCATTAAGTAATTCGCATACAGGTAGATTATAGAGGAGTAGAAATAAAGAATATTTTAGACGAAGTAGAAACATCATTATAATGGAAGTATAAAAACATCACAATATGTATCAATTGAGTCTAGATATAGACACATGCATGTAAGAAAACTCACTTTTCGCAAGATTAATGAGGTAGTTCGTTCGTTCGTTAGTAGTACTCTGGCCATCAAAGATATAGCTATAATATTATAATTGAGAAAAAATAAAAGACAAAAAATAGAAGCAAAGAAGACATTATAATCTAGCTCCATTAAGAGGACAATTTTTAGTACCTATTGAAAATATAACCAAACTTCGTTTGTATGGAGCGCGCAGCAAAAACTATTCTTAGACTTAAATCTATACATTAGCAGGCCTCTCGCACTGCCATTGTTTAGCGTAGGCATCGTGATAAGTATCTACACTTTGGCGCATCGTAGGCGATGCTCTTGCTTGATTTCTGCCAATCGCTCCAGATGGCAACGTCGCATACGTCGCGCGCTTTACGAAGTAATAACAATGCTGTGGCAAGCTTTACTAGGTACATTTTTGCGCGTACAGTTTGGCAGTAGGTAATTAACATTTTCTAAGTGACGTATCTGTTACGAAATAACTAGTAATCTGTAGTATCAAATAGCGTACGTGTAGCAAGTAGCGCAGTGTTCTATATTTATAAATAAACGTGTTCTGTTGTAGATCCGTTGTATAGTTTCATTGTGTTGAAGCAAGTTAGCGCTTTGTCCCGTCTCTGCTCCTAACTAGTTTACTGTTTGAAATGTCACTGTGGAAGGATTTAACGTTGCAAGGTTGTGGCAAAGAAATATGGATTATGCTTGTGAAAGAATAAAATTGGTTTTCCAGTAAGAAAGATTTATGTTACGTCAAGTTGTTTCTAACTGAAAACTTATTAACTTATCATGCTTTAGTAGGCGTAGACACCAGGCTAGACTTTCTATCAGGTAAAATTATGCACTTAATCGCCTGCCTATTATGGTCCATGGTGTGGTGTTGGCTAAGAATAGCACCATCCCATTTCCTCCCGTGGGTGTCGAAAAAGGCGACTAAAGGATCTACCGGAAGATGGGCAGCATCATCCTCTGAGTACACACATTCAATCCAACTGCGATCGCCAACCCGCCTGCCAAGCGTGGCGATTATGGCAAATCCCCCCATTTCGGGGGAGGGTTATGTCCAGCAGTGGACGTTTAATGGCTGATATGATGAATACGTGTTAGTGTTAGGTGCACAATCTGAACATTGTAATTTAAAAAGTCTTTAGAACTAAAAAAAATTTCTTTCAGGAATTTTTTTAGTTTTGTTTCTTTGTCTTTTTTATTTTCATATTCAAGATACATACCTAGTAGTACTGTTATCCTCACTTCCATAGTCATCATCATCAGCCTATAAACGTCCCACTGCAGGGCACAGGGAGGGTGTATGGGCATAAGTCCACCACGCCTGCCCAATGCGGATTGGTAGACTTCACATACACATAAAAATTTCTTCTTCAGCGTATGCAGGTTTCCTCACGATGTTTTTACCTTCACCATTTGAGAGCAGTCGGTATTACGTACATAAGTCAAAAAACTCATTGGTACATGGCATGTTGTCCGTGCGGATTTGAACCCGGACCCACATAATTGGGTGTCCATACCTCTCCTCAACGCGCCACCGACGCTCTCACTGCCACTTCCATAGTAACAGAATTAAAAAAACATTGCCCATGGTTTGGTTGTACTCCTTCACTTAATAAATTCTCAGTTCAAGCATCCTGAAATATATTTATTAATTTATTTAGATTAAGAACTAACAATGTAGCTCATGTCTGTAAGTTAAGTACTTTCTCCTGGAATCTTTTAGGCTGGTTACTTAAATAATAGTACCAATCCTCAACAGTAATAATATGCACTGCAAAAAATTATAATTCATCACCATATGGGTTGAATAACATTATGTATGTAATACATACATACATGAACTGAGATCTGAGAGGTTACAAATCAGAAATGAAGTGATATTACATCAGAGAACTAAAGTGCATGACATAGCTCAAAAAATTTGCAAGCTTTTAGTGGTAATATAATTTAGTGGTATATAATTTGCAAGCTGGAGTGCGATTTTTGGCGAACTCATTCTTTGAACTCAGCAGTTGAAAATGTCAAAATTACTTTGGAAATAATTATTCATCTTTCTACTGCTGATTTGACTTTCAAAAATCATACTCCATGAGTGCGATTTTTGAAAGTCAAATCAGCAGTAGAAAAGTGCATATCTCCACAGTAGTATTGACGTTTACCTACAACTGCTGAGTTCAAAGTATGAATCACACTCCAGGTTATATCTGCCGAAGAACTGACAACCGATGGGGAGTTACAGTTCTAGAGTGGAGACCACGCGAACTGGCAGGCGTAGAGTGGAACGCCCTGCGACCCGCTGGACCAGTGACGAACTGAAATAGGTAACAGGGAATGACAGGATGAGGAATGAAGAGGATAGAGTTGTGTTACGTGTCTTGGCAGAGGTTCATGTTCAGCAGTGGATTCTGATGGTAATGACCAAGTATGTCATGTGTGCAGCTGTAATAAGGCTCATCTATAGCAAATTTTAGGTTTCAGGATGGAATGATGTGTCAAGTGATGATTGGTGGCTAGTCTATTAGCTCTCAAAAATATCGTATTAAAAACCGTATATACCCACGGGAACAAATGGGGCGGTCCATTCAGCCGGAACCACGCTGCAAATAGCATTGTAGGAAATAGTATTAAAAAGGCAAAACTATATTAAGGCCATTCGTACGTATTTTTACCAGAGCTTCACTCAAGATTTAATAAGGAGCAAATTAAGCCAATTTCATTTTTATTACGTTAGAGCTAGAGTTTTCTCATAGTATTTTCTACGTAAAATGTATGTTACCATGGTAGCTCACATGTTAATAAAAACTGATATGAAAACGGTGCGGTGCACGATTTCCGTGACGACACAACTTGACAGTTTTATTACGACGGACCGACTAGTGTTGTGACGTTGTGACGAAATAGAAAGAGTATCGATACTATTATAAAAATGACAACTTAGTAACAATACAAAATAATACTACATAGTGAGAGTACGAGGCGACCAAATGAATAATATCAATAGTTTTAAATACAATACTATAAATAATAACGTCAAAATAAAATCAAAAGTTGTAATGTACTCTTTTGTATTATAAATCCTAAAACATTTTGCTATTGTTTTTATTTAACTTGTTCAGTGCCCTTATGCTAGGCAACGGCTTCCCTTTCCCTTTACAATCTTTTCTACTTATCTAAAAATCTAAAAGCAGTTTATAAGACTGTGCAGTTAATAGGTTTGGCCGTTTTGAGCTACTCGACTCGAGTCGACTCTACTCGACTCTATCGAAACAAGGCATATTTTATACCAATTCGGGCACAAAAACCTCACTTTAACTTGCCTTAAGCAGATATTATTGCATTTAAAACGTGAAAATATCGATAGAAAAAAACTATCGATAGTTTCACATCACAACACAAGTGCAAAACAGAGTGTAGGCAGACCTCTTCTAGTTTAGACAACGTAGCGTGCGTGGGTCGTAAACACTGGGATGGTTTATTACGTAAACTTTTTTTTAATTTGATGTAACGCCGGATATAAAATAGTATATGGGTTTAATAGCTTTAAAAGAACTACGATGATGTTTTGATTCGGTATTCTCTTTGTTGGGAGAGAGCCCTAATAACATAAGCGATATTTGAACGAAAGCAATTTTGCAACTGCACGCAACGACGTCACAACTGCACCTCACTCCGTGACGTTGCCGCGATTTTGCCACGACACTGATTGATCTTAGATATATCGCGGCGATATCGCAACAAATCGCTTATGTGACATGACTCTCAATTCTTTAGCGCACATATCAGTTTCATTTGCTGCAGTCCGCATGGAGAGGGGATAGGGTGCGGAGGGGTGGGGGGTTGTAAAGTGGACAGAGATAGAAGGGAGCGGGCGGATACGATTTTTCATTTATATATAAAATACTTTGTTCGGAATTCGGTTGGAAAAAATCTGATTGATTAACAACATTTAATACCATTAAAATTATTTTTTTCACGCCGAAAACATACAAAACTTGACGACAATAATAAAAATGGAATAATATGAATTTAAGAGTTAAATGGCAGTCTTATCACTGTTATTAATAAAAATGATAAGGTAAATTATTTACACATTCTTGCTTCTGAAGCGCGAATTTTACATGTGAAACAATCCTTTAGATGATTACAGTGACGTAAATTATTTACACATTCTTGCCTTTGAAGCGCGAATGTTACATATGAAAAAATCCTTTAGATGATTATAGTGACGTAAATTATTTACACATTCTTGCCTCTGAAGCGCGAATGTTACATATGAAACAATCCTTTAGATGATTATAGTGACGTAAATTATTTACACATTCTTGCCTCTGAAGCGCGAATGTTACATATGAAACAATCCTTTAGATGATTATAGTGACGTAAATTATTTACACATTCTTGCCTCTGAAGCGCGAATGTTACATATGAAACAATCCTTTAGATGATTTTAGTGACGTAAATTATTTACACATTCTTGCCTCTGAAGCGCGAATGTTACCTATGAAACAATCCTTGAGATGATTATAATGACGTAAATTATTTACACATTCTTGCCTCTGAATCGCAAATGTATACATGAAACAGTCCCGAAGATGATACTTTTAGCAACCGGCCATAATATGACTATTCACTATTACATTTGACTATTTAAGTAATAGTGAATGGTTACACTGCAATTGTACCTTTAATGTACAAATCTAACTAACATTTATGGGCTTAAATGACTTTTTAAGTAACATAACTGTATGGATATGCAAAAAGTAAGTTTAGAAACGCTGAACTAAGCTGAAACTTTGATAAATACTTAGTTGCAACGAACGTCTAACTTTGGTGCAATATAATTTTGTACTTTCAGGGCTACATTCAAAACGTACATGGAAACGTTGAGTTTACAAAAGGGTAGGTGTATTTTATTTTTTATATTATAGTTTAGTATATTAAAGTTTACCCAAGTAACTCGTAAGCTGTATAGCAGCTACTAATCAGCTGCTTTAGTAATATGTTTATTATTTTTATTTGGGGTGCTCTTGGTGTAAATTTAATGAACTTTGGTAATTGTAACAATAATTTATGAGTAATATTTCATCTTGAGTGCCCTAGTGAGACATAATTAGCAGTTGAATAAATATTTTTACAATAATTAATTAAATCATTTCTTCTTCTTTGGCAGGAATACTGACATCACTACAACACCTGAAATAGAAATTATACAGTTTAATCAATGATAAATGAAAAGAGTTACAATTAATTTTACAATCCATCAATATAAGAGTTCAATATTACAGAAAAAGAAATCGTTATCAGTTTCAATCCATTTTTTTTTACTACTGAAAATATTGAAAATATAGTAACTACTCATAAAAGTTACAAATTAAAAAATTCGACCGAACCGAATTTTTATCATAGGGTAAGGACGAGTAATGACTATGAGTACTATGAGTTCAATTATCATTAACCATTTATCGAATAAAGGCCAATTTTTTTCTTATCGCATACTTAAGCTGGAAACGAGTATAAAGCCGGATTAAGCGCAGTTTTATTCAGCGTTTCTGTTGTGTAGCAGCTTTACAGTAGCTATGTAAGTTGCTTTAAAATTGGCATAAATTTAACTAGATAAAGTCGAATGAAATTAAATAATTTTGTTAATCTCTTAAAAGTTTCTTTTCATTTTATCCTTTAAAAGTATTTAATATTATTTCTACTTTTATAAAAATATTATAATAACACCCTGTATTAATTATTATCATCTATTGAGATATTCTAATTTTAAACAATACATTCTAGCAATTCCATCTAACTGAGACCAATATCATTTTATGTACCGAAATTTACAATTTTTAACTTTTTTCGTACTCAGTCAAATTAAGCCTTTTTATTTTTTAAATCATAAAATATTTAAAGATCTTTTCAAAGTTTATGAGACTAAAGTTAAAGTCTCAATCATTTAACAGCAGTAAAGTACTTTATTAGGGAAACAATTTCATTAAAACGGTCAACTTTGGATATTCGTTTAATAGCTATAAATTATAATTAACGCTCTCAAAAGTAAAAGTAGGAACGTTTTTGGTTTGAATAATATCGTCAATTCAATTTATATCGCCTACGTTTGTCTTTGTTTTGTTGACCTAGTTTTTACGTGTAGTCTACGTGTTTAAAAGTGAAGACACAGAAAATCATTTTTACAGAATTGATTACTTAGCAAAGGGCATGGCATGTGGCCACATTTTACATAGTATTTTTCAGCCACTGCCAACATAGAAAAATCGGTAAAAGGTAATTCGTTCCCTGTGTATTCATGACCTAGGTCTTTTTCTATGCTCGTTTCTATTTTTTAGAATATTGTCTCTACTTTACCATGGCCAGAAAAAAAATCAAGGCGATTTCAAAGTTTTGCAAACTATGAATTATTATTAACTTCAAATATTATTGATTTTAAACATGTTACAGCCATATTGTGCTTTTTTATTATAAACTTATTTTAATAAATAGCCCAGTCATTTTACGGAGTTTTGTTAGGAGGGGTGGGGAGTAATTATCAGTGGGCCTTTTAAACTGTAACCGGTACCATTTAGTGACGAAAAGACTACCTGAAAACATAAAAAAAAATCGCTACGCAATATAGAAATCAAAATTGTGTCTCCCAGAAGGCTTTAAACAAATTAATATTATTACAAATGCACATTTTAATTAGATTTAATAATATAAATCATTTTTGAGCAATAAAATAGGCATTGAAATTTTAAAAATTTATGTATTCATTAGAAAATATAAATGTATTTTTCAATGCTTTCTAAGTAGTCAAAAATATTAACACCATATTTGAAGTATGTATAATGGTAAAGCCTTAAAAATGTGCAAAAAAATGTATCCTCTGGTTTTTTAGAATGAAATAAATGCAATTTTTTTTAATTTGGGGTTGTTACTGACATAATTTTTTAATTGGTACATTTCCAAGCTCATATTGGCTCTAAAATACTATACCGAAAAAAAAATTATTAATAGTCCCGGCTCAAACCGTAAAATGACTGGGCAAAAATTTTAGACTTATAGATAGGTACTGTATAATTATAATATAAATAAAACAAGTGTTTTCATTTAGAAATCCCAATTTCAATTAGAATCTCTTACACAAGTTTTACTAACAACATTGACTTACCAGTCATAACGCCGGCAAGTGTGAAGAAGGGAACAACGCATCCCATATTTAACAATATGGGAAACATTATGTTTCCGACCAAAGTACCGATTCGTCCGCACGTCATGGTCATTGATATTGCTAGGGTTCTGGAAAAACAAAGTGGAAATTAAGTTTTATGTTTTCGTCTGTAGAATTGAATTTGGATTGGGGGAGGGCAAATGGTTTGGTCGTAATATTACATAAATATCCTTTATTCCCACACAAAAATCTGTTCAGTTAGAATATATTTACAAGTCAAACAAATTCACGATTTGAAAATAAGAATAAAACAGACAGTACTACGTAAATTTCTGTTAGAAATTTATCCCAAAGAAAGTCTAATTCACTTGACAGTTATAGGTATAATAGAATGTGTGCGGTAAATCAGCATTATCTCAAATGAAACATAATATGTGGTCATCCAAGCCATTGGGTTCCAGTACGGCGGTATTTGAGTTAAGGCTGGATTTGGAAACTAGAATAGAAAGTTGCTTAATTATGTAAGAAAAAAAATAGATTAAAAAACAAATCTGAAATTGAGGTAAGTATCCACAACCTTTTCCTTATGCCCCTTATCAGAGAAACTTTAAAAACGGCCTTCGGCTTGATATCCATTCTCAGATCTTTTGTCTTTATTTCAATAGTAGAACATCTTACAGCAGACAATGGGACAGACTATTGACCTTTTGTCTTGGGGACGGGTGACACGGTTTCAATAGACGTAGATAAGGGTTCTACGACCATCTGTTTCAATGTTACTTGTTTGATTTCGCTAAGAGGTGTATCACAATAGATTTCTCATTCAGGTACCGATTGAATCTGCGGTGGAAATAAGTTCTACTTTTATGTTAGTTTTGTAGTTTAGTGATATAAGTCTGATTAAAAAATATTTTAGTGGAGCATCAGAGGGGTTTAAGTTCGAATCCGCACGCGCGCTTCCCAATAGATTGATTAATATTTATTTACGAGTATGTACGCAATTATCGACAGCTCTCAAACGGTGAATGAAATCATAATGAGGAGACCCTGCAGGCGCCGAAGGAGAAATTCTGATGATACACTGATAACTTGTTTATTTTTCGTTTATTGTTCATCAAAAAAAAAAAGACGACTGACAAAGGTAGCAGGTAACATTATAAAATTCGTACCTATCTATACTTCATTTCAAATAAGGAAAACGAGATTTTCCGATTCCTATACAGCTTTCTGGCCACTTCTGATTTGCAAATATAATTTTTTTATCAGAAAGATATACTATCCGACATATCTTGGACGTTACGAAAGCTGTTGTAAGACGAAGTGAGAGGAAGTGTTTCAAATCTCGGTTTCTGTAAATCAAAATAACCTTAAAATTGCTATTTGAAATGGAGTATATGTGAAGTACAACTGACCTTGATACTTGACCATAGGATTAGACCTGTTCCACAGCAGTGGGAATACTAGAGGCTGCTGTCGATGATACGGAAGAAATCTCGTGTTTTCCCCACAATTTCAGGTAAATTACATTTACTATTATGTCTACTTAATTCTATAGACTATTAGCTACGAATGATATCAAAGTTTGAAGCTTGCGGTGTCGAAACTTAAACAGTTGGCTGACCACAAAGCCTTACAAAGGCCAAACCTAATAATAGTCTGATTCCTTTAGGGCAGCAGTTGTATTCTTAGGGTTGTTACAATAGCGCTAAGTTTGAATTATGTTTTAAACTTAGATTAAGGAACAAGAACCAAAAGGAACAAATATACTTCATTTTATATCGCGCATTGTTTCCAAAAATTAGAAGAATGTCTCGTAATTTCGCCAGTGTGCAACATTACGGCGAAAAAAACAAACGAACGTCGCAAAAATAGCGGCCGCACTGACTCGCTCCGGTTTTTTTTTTTTTTGAGACGGAAGTTGCATTTTGTTTTCCACAGAATTGTACTCAAAAACACCCAAGGAAACCAATAAATCTAATAAAAATATAAAAAGTATGGTGAAACGAAACGCCACGTCATAAATCGGCAGCCAATAGGAGCGAGCGGCTTAGGCACCTACGTTGGTGCACTAAACGCGCTAGACCAAAAAAATTAGTGCTCCACCGTTGGTGCACGAATCAGTTAGGGGGTAGCATCTTCTGCCTTATACATGCTTGTTGGCAGATACTACAGCACACCTGTTCCTGTAATTGCAACTATCTGGTAATTGCAACTATGGAGCAATTGCAATTATAAGAATCACGATTGAGTTCTTCTCACAATACACTTATGTTAAGTCATCTAGGAGGCAAGTGTTGGTATAAAGAGAAGGACTGAATTGTGATTCTTATAAGTGCAATTGCTCCATAGTTGCAATTACCAGATAGTTGCAATTACAAGACTCCATTTTACGATAGGGATTTTAATATTTTCATGCCTAGAATGAAATTTATAATAACAAAATACACATTAACAATTTACAGTTATTTAATCCAATAACATTTATTTCCTATTTCCTTTCATACAGCCCTACATGAATAGGCTAATATAATCGACGTTCCTTGGAAGCTGTTACTCTGTACAATATTGATACGATAAAAAAAAATAGATGAAATAAAACTTACCTGGAACTAGTAGGAAACACTTCAATCGTCGTGGCTTGAAGCAAGCTCATCATAGTTTGACTGACAGCTATATCTGTAGCAAATAATGCAACTACCTCGGTTTTACTACTCGCCCAACGTAAACCTAATGTGAGGCCTATCGATGTCATACCAGCGAACATTAATAGGTACTTCTTTCCAACTTTATTGACTAGTACACCGCTCAGCATGTAGGGTAACATGCAGATAAAGCCTATAATAATACTGTTTATGTAGGTCTCTGAACCGCTTTTTGTCTGAAAATAAAATTTAAGCATAAATAAAAAAGTTTTTATTTATTTTTGTGTTTTATCATTTTTGTCTATTATTTGTATATTGTATATCTATCTACTTTCATCTCACTGCTTCATCATCATCTCAGCCAAAAGGCATCTACTGCTGGAAATAGGACCCCCCCGAAGATCACCATGATGACCAGTCCTACACTACCTTCATCCAATTGCTTTTCGCCACATTTACTAGATCAGTCCACCTTCTGGGGGCTACTAATAAACATACGCTGCGTCTTTCGATACGCAGTCACCACTCTAGAACTCTTCAGCCATCTGTTCTATGAGTATTGTGCCTTGACCATTGCCACTTAAATTTAGTAATTCTTTCGGCTATGTCAGGTACAGGAAAACTCTAAGAATTAGTCTTCTCCATTGCCCTTTTAGAGAGATTGAAGAAATCGGTTCATGTTTTGCGTATTTTTCGCTGTTTTATATTCCAAAAACAGTCCATTCTGTGAATGAGCTTTAGGAAAAAAGTATGGTGCTGACATCTGTCTATGTGAAACCTGTAGGCCTCCCATGAGTTTACACATCGTAGGTTTACACTGCAGTATACTACAGTAGTTTTGCTGTAGTTTACTACAAGTTTTTGTATTGAATTTCGTACAGCGCTCCCAGTGGTTACGCTGAGAACTAATTCTGTCTTACTAAATAGGCGCCGCAACTACAATAGTAACGTACAGTGAAAACTCATGGTAGGCCTACAGGACGTATTTTCTTGAAGTTGCTAACGATGACGATTATGAAACCTGTCTTATAGCTAGTAGACTAGTATTATACTAGTATAAGAATAGAGAAGCATTGTTAAACATACAAACATCTTTTAAAAAAACTATGTTACCGGTACACAAATATCAGAAGCGGTCATATTCAAGGTCCTTGCATTCAAGTCAGATGTGTACGTATCCAGCATGACACATAGATCCTGGTTACTACCGACGACCTCGCTGTAATGTTCCACTATAGTAGACAGTTGTGGGAACCACAGTCTGATTACATTGTACCTGAAAACATCAACGTGGATAAGTGTCAGTATAAAGATGCTTAGAACTTTAACTGTGGTATAAATAAAAACTTACTTTATATTAGAAATAGTTATAATTAGAATAATCTAAAAATAAGGAGATCATAATTTCTTACTTAATAAACTCGTAACTACGTAGGTGGAAACGTCGCGGTTCGTAGATAAACATAAGAAAGAAACAAACAGAAATTTGTCTATGATACATAACAATTACGCCGACGTTATACTAGTTTTAAGTTATCCTGGATTTTTTAGTAGACATTTTGCCTATTCTTAGTTTATTCTCGGTATAACATTTTATCCCACGTTTATTTGTACCACGGTAAAGGTTTAAAATTAAAAGTCAGTCTGGTAAAAGTTGGACTAAATTAAATATATATATACGTGATAATATATATACATGATAGGTGATATATACATGATAATATATCTTAACATACAAGGCATATACACACCACGCAAACAAACACACACCTACACAACCCCCCCCCCCCCTTCCCCCCTCCCCCCACTCACACCATCTCACTTTGTTTCAATTGTATTAGTTCGTAACTAAATTATTGTTTATTGTTAAGGATTCCCAATCGTAGACCTCGCGTATCAGGCTTGCCTCGTTTTTGTCTACCGTTTAATGTAATAGTTATAAGCAAAAGTTAAAAATAAACATTTATCTTATCTTATCTAATGATGAACATCTTTTTCTTCATTATTTCCTATCACATTGATGATGATGTGTTGATTAAAGAACTAAACATTGCCCCAAAAATTAATCATTTTGAAAAATGAAAGATAAGTTAAATATACTTACAATGCCATTGCGAGAAAGTACAAGGCGCAAAAGAGAGCTAAATAAGGGCCCAGTGGTTTTAAGAACATGGGTTTAACATTGTGCAGCCCACTCACAATCTGATGGGACAATGTGCTGGGTACAGTCTTCATGTGAATGCAGTCATCCTTTAGTTTTTTATTTTCTTTCCATAAATCTTTAAACCGTAAAAAAACACAACAACAATAAAATTAATAATGTTTGCTATTTATACAGGGTGTTAGGTTGCATTTCTTTAAGCGGTGATTATACCCATAATACTGTACAACTCTACCAAAGATACCTATAGGAAATTTGCAATTTTTTTTTCGACTTTTCTTAAACGTTGATCAGCTGATTGTATTATATATACGAATTTCCTATAGGTTTCTTAGGGAAAGTTGTTCAGTATCATTGGTACAAGACAGCTGGTTTCGTAGCAATGTTTATTTTATATATATACGAGCGTTAACCCGCGACTTCGTCCGCACAAATTATATACCAGATTTTAAGTCAGATCATAAGCTATCAAACAAAAAAAGTTTCATAAAATGTTTATTTCTAAATATTATAACATTATCATCAAATTAACGATAAAATCATGCGGAGTTACCTCATTTGCTACAGAATAGGCCGTTGTATAACATCCTATTAAGCAATTTAGATATTCCACAGTGAAACAGTGAGATGGATTGGGCCTCATATTTTGATGGATAACTTTGTGCCACAATGTGGCATAGAAAATACGTCTATATTATACAATTGTAAATGCTTTTATTTTACTACGAGCGTTAACCCGCGACTTCGTCCGCACAAATTATATACCAGATTTTAAGTCAGATAATAAGCTATCACACAAAAAAAGTTTCATCAAAATCGGTTCAGTAGTTTTTGCGTGATGCTCTTTCAAAGAAACAAACAAACAGACAGACAAAAAATCCAAAAATTGGTGAAATGGAATCAGGGACACCTAAAAAGCATATCGTAACTTTTTTTTTGTTAATATCTTCAATGTACAGACAAACTTCCTGTTACAGTTTTATAATAGTATAGATATATTTTTTATTTATTTAACAAATATATGACCCTACAAGGGATTATGGTAGTGAGTTTATCTGTGTTTATATGAATGTTTTGGCATGAACACCATCTTAAATTTTTTTATAGCACCTTCATAGAATGAACATTCAGATTAGCTCTCTACAAGCCTTATTTATTGTATAACGTCGAAAACAATTTTATATATAAAATTTCTGAGTTTTGTATAGATACGATTACTTAATTAATTTTGAACGCTTAGACCGTTTGTAAACGTAAGTTCGCTTGTTAAATGTCATTTCGTCTGTCTTTCAATTTCTGGAGTTGACATAGGTAGATTAATCAAACATAGACTACCTTTGGACTCAGAGCATTTGACCGGGAGAAGACAATGCTTGCGGCTAGTTGTCATAAAATAATGATTCTAAGTCGTACTTATCAAGTGAGATAATTTTTTTAAAAGTTTGGTGACGCAGGTAGGATTCAAGCTGGTGAATTTCTTTTCCGAAATAATTTATATTATGCTCGCGAAAATCTGGAAAAAAAAATGTGTAGACCATGGTTATAATAAAAAAATTATTGGTCCAATTAAACAATAAATGCTTACTTAGTTTTCATTGTATAAGTACCATTTTTTTTTAAAGACCTAATAATTTTTTAGAAGTTTATTTAATAGTTTTGCCAAATCGTAACCGTACGTTTTCAAATGTCGATGTCGTCTCTCTTTTCTATTAATGTTCTGAGCCATTATAATATGATGATATTGTTATCAAAGTAATTATGTATGTCAAACTACCAACCCAGGTGTCCTAAATGGAAGTAGTATAAGTTTATAGCGTACCTTAATTTAAGTTCTTATTTAATTAAAATACTCCAGTCACCAGAAAGACAAAACGACAATGTTTTATAGCAATAAATTGTCTTGACTACTTATATGAGGACTAGTTATGCGTGTAATTTTTCTAAAAAACATTTCTGCCACTTTTTGCGGGGGGCAAGGTAACATGAAATCCGCAACTTTGGATTTTATTCCCATAACGTTAGATTCTAATTTTGAACGTTAAAAATCATCATCATCTCGCGTGAACCCCAAACGTTTTAAGTTCGAAATTATTGTTTCGCAAGTATAGGCTCTCGTTTAGTGATAAGGTATAAAATTTAATGCACATGATTACTTGATCTTATACCGTGGCAGAGGCGAAATGCTACCGCAATAAATAATCAAAGACAAATTGACTTTCAAAAATCAGTTGACATTTTGACTACACAGAAAATTTTCTTGTAATATTTTTTTGAGTCTGTTCATTCAAAATTGTAAAAACATAATAAAATCATTGATTCAAAATGTTTACCGGGAAAGTGTCAGCAGGTTTGCCAGTGTTTTGTTTGTACATTCTAATGAGTACGTTCCTCGCTTCGTCGTAGCGTTGCTGACTCAGCAAGAACTTGGGGCTCTCGGGTTGGAAGCAGTAGAGTATTGAAGCCGTCAGTGAAATCAACGATATTATCATAAGGTAGAAATTCCATGTATTTAATACTGCAACAAAATTACGGTTCTTTAGCGCCCTCATCACAAAATGTAAGATTTCTCAACTAAAAGAAAAAAAGTGTGTGTACCTAGATACCGTAAGAAGTTATACTTAATTTGCGTAAAAACTTCTGATACATGCTGAAATTACACTCCGATCTTTTTCTCCTAACGCACCAAAAAAAGTTATAGTTCATAACTTCAAAAAGTGCAACACCATAACTTATTATACTTCAAAGAATATACGATACTTGTATTAAAATCTGATGACAAACATAATAATGGTTGTCTGCATCTATCAGTGGACGTCCATCGACAGAGATGATGATGATGGTTTATCTTTAACTTCTGTTGGACACAAGCCTCTAAAAATATTTTTATAAAAGTAAAAAAACAAATATCTTACCAAAATATCCCGCAAAGAAAGAAGTCGTCCAGTCCTGAGTCAGAATAACCCAAGACAAGCCAGCCAAAGCAACCTGGCCTAAAGATAAGAAAGAAGATTGAAACAACATCACTCGATCCCTTATTCCACTGTGACAGAACTCCGATGTAAACGTTAAGGCTGCACTGAAAGCTGCTGCGAACCTGCAAAGTATCATCATTATTACCACCACAATATCAACTGCTCCAGACTATAATAATAGGCAAAGAATAGGGCATAAGAAGCGTCGGCGGACGGACGACCTGTTGAAGGCGGCGGGAACCCGTTGGATGAGGGCAGCGCAGGACCGGTTGTTATCGCGATCCTTGGGGGTAGACTATATCCAGCGTGGACGTTCATCGGCTAAGATAATGATGATGATGAAGCGTCGGTAGGCGACGAATGTAGTGACGTGACTCGCGAACCAGAAAGTGTGGACAGGCATATTGCCTGCGTCGAATTGCTGTTTCGTTTGGCAAGAGATAGACAGGGATATGCAGAGCTGACTGCAAACCTCCAGTAATGGAGAGGAATCCGAAGAAGAAGAAAAAATATCACTGTGTAGTCATGCAATCCCCATTGGGCACGCGTGGTGGACTAACATCCGTACACCCTCCTTAAGGGAAGGCCTTGCCCTTCTAATACTTACACCCTAGTAATGCTTAAGGGAGTGCTTCAGACCATAAAACTGGATAACTTTCACTTGTATAATACAAAAGTGCGGATCAACTTCTCGATTTCATATGGGAAATCCATTTTTTTATTCGTTTTGCGGCCCATTTTCCTTAGGAAAAGTTGTTTTAGTTTCATTTTCTGAATACACTCTGAAAATTTTGTTAGTTATTAAAAACTAGACATCATCATCTCAGCCGATGGACGTCCACAGCTGGACATATGCCTCTCCCAAGGTTCGCCACAACGACCGAACCTGCTCTGCCGTCATGCAGCGGGTTCATCCCATTGGCTACATTACGCCCATCTTATATTTGTGTCTATATGGAAGTATCACCTATATTACAGGTACTATCGCAGACTTTTCCACCTGACCACCACTAGGATCATTTTTGCGCGCATACTAAAAAATAAAAAACCCGTCTAGCCCCTAGGCCTATTGATGAATTCTAAACAATAATTTTTGCGCGAAATTATGTGATTTTTTAAGTAGTCGGGCGGAAAAGTCCCCGATAGTATCTACCTACACTACACAAACATATAGCACCTTAACATACGTGCTATACCTTTGTACAGGAGGTAACCACACCAATCACTTTCTGGTTTGCCTCAAGACAGATTATCCCGCATGCAGTTGTTGGGCTTGCGGGGTATAGCTTATAGAGTCATTATTAAGTTTGGGCATACTTGTAAACACCTTACTCACAGATTATGCTACAATAATTAAATTAAATTAAAGTGGAAACTAAATAATGTAAAGATAGTGATAGGTACTTACAATATCCCTTCAAACAGTTTAGCCGTAAGCAGCCATGCGTAATTTTGACTTAGAGATGATACTATGTTAAAAAGGAAGATTCCCGCATACCCTCCAACTATAAAGACCTTCCTACCAAACGTGTCAATTAGAAATCCAGCTATTATTGATACAAATATAGTTCCTGAAAAAAACCATTTACAAGGCTTCACTGTTCCTGATTTACAAAGGCTTATATTTTATTTTGATACAAAGAAAATTACCGGCAAAAGCTAGTTTCAAATTAGATGCATGTAATGTACTCATCCACCGCAAAGTACTTCCTAACAAATGTTTCATTTACAATCGAATGATTATGATAATCGTAGAGCGTCACGTGACTCTTGACGTGACTCTACGGGCGTTGACACGAAGTAATACGCCTCTATAGTACCTCTATGATGATAATAATTAATATAATAATTGTAACATAACATAACATAACATAAATATTCTTTATTTGCACACCAAAATATACAGTAACAAAAACGAATAAAAAGAACGTAAGAGTACAAATGTATGTACAATTGTAGTAATTTCAAGTGACTTTACTACCTTTTTCAACATAATTTCGACTAATATTACATACACAATTCGTCTATATTTGTGACGTCTGCTTAGTACGTATATTCAGGTGGTCTGTTGAGTAGCTTGGCAAATAATCGATTGACATTGAATCGCGAAGAATTTTATGTAGGTACAGTAACGACCAGGATAATAATTCCGCTCATCAAACTTCGTTTGCGCAGAGCAGACCCGAGTCCCGGGTCAAAACCGAAGAAGAGATAGAAGTCATTTAGTAATCAAAGGGTGCGAAGTCGGATAGCAGTGAATAGGCCGCGAAAATAATTTGCCAATAGCGGCAAAGGATTGAAGCATCCTGATTGATCTAAATAATTTCGCGAGCCATTAAAATTTCTCAAAGAGCAGAGCAGGTACATCGGTAAAGGTACTACTGTACTTACCTATATTTGTATGATTTCCAATTCCATCGAGCGCCACAAAAAAATTAAGAATTTGAATCGTCTAGAAGTATTAAAAATATAATTATCCAATACCATTGAACAAAAAATTAGGGACAAGGCAAGTGTGAGTCGGTGGCTAAGGATCCCAAGTCCGACACGCACTTGGCCGTTTTTTTTGTTCTATTCTCACTAATATAGACTATTAATTTAAATCTACGGTCTATCTTACTTACCAACATAAGGCACCCCATTCAAAATGCCTTTCTGTAATAGATTCATATTCAGATCGCATTCTGCATTTGGCAACAAGTAGGATGTTGAGTTGGAAATGCATAATGCGGACAGAAATGCGAACAGCGATGTTAATAGCAACTTGTAGTGAAAGAATCCGAAACCGCATTCTTTGAATGCTTCATTTATTTCCTGCATAGGTGTCGGGTGCTTCGCTTCTAAGTCTTCTTCGTCTGTAGATAAAATTAATGTTAAAAACATTGTTAAAACTCGTATATATGGATCGAACAACTAGTAAAATTAAGTCAAAAATCGCGCATTGCATATTTTTTTATAAAATACTAATAAGTGACGTTATCAACACATCATTACTTTTTATAGTAACCAACTTTGAAATATAAAAAGGAAATATCCTAGGTGTATCCTCAAACTATGAGGTCGCGTGTTTGGATGAGGCAAGACAAGCCTGGGTTCCTGCTGGCCCGAATCAAAATTTCCCTTCCGATCCGAAAATACAGAGGAGCTGGGACGACATTACTAGCAAAATCACCTTTGAAACACTTGTCACCAACACAGAAGGCCACGACCGCGCCAGACTCCTAGCATCGACCACAAAGGAGTCCGGGTATTGGCTACACGCCTATCCTTCGGTCAACACAGGAACCTACCTGGACTCCAACACCTTGCGCGTGGCAATCGGGCCTCGAGTCGGCGCAGAAATTTGCATCCGCCACCAATGTCCTTGTGGTGTGGCCGTCGATCGCTTGGGTCACCACGGACTCTCTTGTCAAAAGAGTGCCTGCAGATACCCTCGCCATGTCACCCTTAACGACATCATACGTAGGTCTCTTGCCACAGTCAACGTTCCTGCCATTCTCGAGCCGACTGGCATCATACGGAGCGATGGCAAGAGACCAGACGGGATGTCTCTCGTCCCCTGGAAGATGGGTCGGGCGCTAGTGTAGGACGCTACCTGCGTGGACACACTGGCCCTGTCTCACTCACAGGGCACGAGTCGAAGGGCTGGCGCAGCGGCGGAGGCGGCCGAAAAACGAAAGGCCTACTGGTACCGGGATATCGGCCCCCAATACCATTTTATGGGTTTTGGTGTCGAAACTCTTGGGCCGTGGGGACCTAATGCGCAGGCGCTTTTTAAAGACATGTCAAAGCGCCTGATAAACTCGACAGGGGACCCAAGAGCTGGCACTATCCTCGCTCAACGGATCAGCATAGCCATTCAGCGAGGAAATGCGGCCAGCGTTCTGGGTACCCTCCCACAAGGACCGAACCTGCACCACATCCTAGGTTAGTTTAGTTTTAAGTCTCTTTATTTATAATTTTATTTAATGTTACTATTTTATGGATTTTTCGAATAAACAATTTAACAATTTCTTTTTATAGTTCATCTTGTTATTAAAAATTCGAGCTAAAAGCGTTAAGCGTTATTGTCAAACGTTTTTTTTACTGACAAGATAAAACTAACATAATATATTTTATGCAGTCCGGTCCGCCTATTTATTAGTATGGTAAATATTTGACACTTTTTATTTTTTTAATATCCAGTATTTTTGTGTCTTGGAAATCTACTGGTACAATGCAACACAAATTGTTTCGTTTCTATGATTAAATATCTTGTTTTCTAGACATCATCTTGCTCAGAGATTTTTACTATGTGTACCGTTTAACTGAGAAGGTGCCTGCGGTAGTGGAGTGGTACGGGAGGGTGTGAAAATGACGTAACAACACCTTGAGCTCGGCCACATCTCCACCGTATGGTGAGTGCAGCATCGTCACTGTAACACGCGCGGTGGTCTCAGCATAAAAAGTTATTTTTATCCGGTCGTAAGAATGCAGAGTGAATTAGGACTGTACTCAATTACACAATTTGCGGCGATCTATTGTTTCTACTTACCCCAAAGGGACAGGCGTGCTGAGTAGGTATAAATGTTAACATAACATAAACTTTCTTTTTATTTGTGCGCCAAAAACATACAACGACAAAAGCAGAATAAAAAGGACGTAAAGGTAAAAAATGGTGGACTAATCAGGGCCTCTACCCAGACATTCGAACTTCGCAATTGCGTGAACGTTTTCGATCCAATATGAACTCTATTACAATGAAGTTTGGACCGAAATGGTCACGATATATTGAAAATTGAGAGTCCGGGTATAGGGCCAGTAAAACTTTTGTAGGAAATGTATTCAACTTACTCGTACGATCCATCGAAGACATTTTTATTTCTGCTCAAAGTTATTCATTCACAAGTCACACAACATAAGCACAAAATACCTGATAGTAGGTACTACAAAATAGAATTTATAATCACCAGAGTAAACATTTGATTGAAATTCTTTCTAATACCTAGTCCAAAATAACAAGTATCTAAAAAAACCACTATATAATTAATTGCACCATGAATAATTAAAATTATTTAATAGAATATAAAATAGAAAAAAAAAAGAATATGTAGAAAGTTGAACAGTCACAAAAACTTAATTCAGAAAAGAATTGATGATCAGTTATTTAGACGATTTGATCAAGTTAAGTTATTGTTTACACATGATAATTTAATAAACATGGAATTTCACAGATGTACCGACTTGTAATTACTTATAACTTCATATTCCAAATGAATGTAAATTTTAACATCGTCGCGAAGAGTGAATACTGAAATACATATATAATATAAATATTTGTTCAGGTCTGTGCAGTCGGATAAATTAAATATGCATAAAGCTGAGCAAATATTATACTCAATTATAAATGATTTATACACAAGTAATATTATCATCTTGTGGGAAGCTGTTGGGTGCTTGGCGTCACCACGGACCAAGTGATCCCTGCAGAAGTTCCTGACCCTCGTCTCCGACTTGCCTTTACTGGCCGGTCCGAGAGGACCCCGAGAGGATAAGATACCCTATCTCTGTCATTATCATCATCACATCGCGTTGGAATTTCTTCTTCAGCGTATGCAGGTTTCCTCACGGTGTGTTTTTCTTCACCGTTTGAGAGCAGTCGGTATTACCTAGAAAACCTCATTGGAACATGCCATGTCATCCGTGCGGATTCAAACCTAGAACTCAAGATTGAGTTTCCATAGCTCTCCGCAACGCGGCACTGACGCTCTTCTATACTTCTGTAGGTTGGAGTCGCGAGAGCTATATGCTCGAAGGATTGATGTGTTTTAACATAAATGGCTCGTGTAGACCTGATGAGTCGTTGGAGACTCATCTGAAGTGCTATTTTTGAATCGTGATATTCAAAATCATGACCGAATGAATGCACCAACTTTATACTTTTTCTGTCATTTTCTACTGCTGGTTTCAACGTGTGACTTTCAGTCCAGCAACCCCTCTCTACCCTAGTCGCATCAGTAGAGATGTTGCCTCCTTGTTTAATGCGATTAGGATAGGTAATTAGAAAGTTTCTTTAAGTAGCTGATAGCATTATCTTAGATTTATTAGTCAAACTAAACTAAGATATATACAATTGACTAAAATTACTTAAACAATACTATTTCTTGTTGTTCGGCAGGAAAACAGACATCATCACGACACCTGAAACAGAAATTTTAGATTTTAATAACAAAATAGAAAAGTTTTTTTTAGAATGCTACAGATTTATTTATTATTATTTATTAACATTTCAGTATACAATTCGTATGCTAACATTTGTTATAATGTCGCCAAAAAACCCCATTTGGGTTTGTCTTGGCACCTTTTAAATTTTGACAAAATTGTAGGTAAGTCTTTATAAATACACCACTAAACGAATGCCGAGACCAGCGCGCGTCCAAGACAGCTCGAGTGGTTCCTCACTTATGTTCTCTCGAACGCGCACTGTCCGTCGACAACAGGTAGACTATACAATAGGAAATCTTGTATTACGCTATACAGGCTGTTTCTGTTTATTATGTTACATTTTTACCGTTTCTTGTTGACGTTTTTGGTTGGGTAAAAGTTATATAAAAGTCGTTGTGCAACCGTAGGTATTTTCAGTAGGTACATACTTAAGTAGATGTATACGTAATATATATACATATATATATATATATATACGTAATTATGATTATAAACGTATGTGTTAAATAAAATGTACATTTCTATTTATGTATTATTAGGTAATTATAATATATATTGTGTCTATACAGGGTGACTGGTAATTCGACCTATTCCTTGAAAGGGGTTATACTAGAGTTCATTTGCAACAATTTTTCCCCAGTTAACTGGGGGTCGAAAATCGCTTGTTTTCGAGTTCTCTCATTTTTAAGAATTTTTTGAATATTTCCGTTTTTCGACCTAAAAATGACAATTGTGAAAAAAATACTCCACTCTCTGCACTCTGTAAGCATTTTTCTAGTAGCTGATGAATGAGCGACTACTTTAAACTAAAATACATGTGAAAAATACCCAAAACCACCGAAATAAAAGGTTATAAACCGCCAGACAACAATTTTTTATTTGGATTTTGTTTCAATCCAAAGAGGATTACTCAAAAAAAAATTATGACACTTGGCGTACAAATTGCGGAAATAACTTCCTCAATTCCTAAGCTTTCCAAAAAGATGCAAAAGTTGTGTACTTTAGTTCAAGTTTGGAAAATAAACCTTATTAAACACGCAGATGTGAATTTTATTCAAAAAGTTATTGGTTTGGTGAAAATAAAAAAAAGAGTAAAATAATAATGTTTAGTACCTAATCATATGAAATTACAAATTTTGTTTTAAAGTTTTACATTTAAAAATCACAAGTCTTGCTCAAATTGTCTTCCTCCGTTACGTATGCAAGCACGAAGCCTGCGACGTACTTCGCTTACTGTCACTCGAGTTGAAAGCGTGTCTTTAATTTGTTGGGCAGCTGCCAAAATCCTCTCTCTTAATTCTTCTTGAGAAGAGATAGGTGTACGATACACCAATGTCTTCATATGACCCCAAATGTAGAAGTCGCATGGGGTTAGATCGGGACTCCTAGCCGGCCAAGGGATCGGGCCGCCTCGACCAATCCATCTCAGTGGATAGTTCTCATCCATCCACTGTCGCACGCCCCGGTAATAGTGGGCTGGGCAGCCATCATGTTGATACACCAAAGCTGTTCTTGTGGTAAGCGGCACATCCTCCAGCAGCGGACGTAACTCTTCTCTTTAAAAGTTTTCATAGGCGATGCCGGTTAGGCGTGCCGGCAGAAAGAATGGCCCGATTAAATTATTGTGCACGATTCCCATCCACACATTAAGTGAGAATCTGTGCTGGTGAGCTCCTTCGTTAGATTTTCTCGGATTCTGACCTTTAGGGGCCCAAAAATGCAGATTATGATAGTTTGTAATACCATCACGGTCGAAGTTCGATTCATCTGTCCACAAGATTGTTTTTAGATACTCAGGGTCTTCAATGTCTGCATTTATTAGAAATCTGCAGAAATCCATCCTTCTGACAGGATCTCCCTCCTCGATAGCTTGTACTGGCGTGTAATGGAATGGATACTGCCGTGCTGTGTGCTGAGTGAACCAGACTTTCCACTGAGACATACCAAGCTGCCTAGCCACAATTCTTGTTGAAGTAGTGCCGTCTGCTTGAAAACACTGCAAAATTTGCTCCTCTTCGATTGGATCACTAACGCTAGGTCTACCAGCGTCGGTTTGGCGACGTCGAACCGATCCCGTTTCTCGAATGCGCCGATATGTCGTACCAAACACGCTGACATCAGGTAAACGGCGGGTAGGAAAACGTCTTTGATAGTCTCTTCGAGCAGCAGCAGCGTCACCATCACAAAACCCGTAACAATACATGATATCCGCGTATTCTTCATTTTGGTAAGCAGCCATTTGAAAAGGAAGCTGTTTTAGCGCAGAATTTAAGTTAGTTAACAACGACACGTCCGAACTCCAAGATGGTTGAAACTAACTGATTACTTAATGAATTGAGCGAATGAGTGGGCCTCGATTGTGAACCTTAGTACAAACATTCCCGAATACTTACAAAAGAGAAACAATGTAAGCAATAAAATGAAAGAGACAAAAGCAAATCGGCATCTTGTAAGGTTCGCTTCTAGGAAATCCGCTACCTGCTCTGCCATTGTTAACAATTTTTTTCAAACTCTTGTCAAAGTAGACAACATTTGCACCTTTTTGGAAAGTTTAGGAATTGAGGAAGTTATTTCCGTAATTTGTACGCCAAGTGTGATACATTTTTTTTAAGTAATCCTCTTTGGATTGAAACGAAATCCAAGTAAAAAAATTTTGTCGTGCGGTTTATAACCTTTTATTTCAGTGGTTTCGGGTATTTTACACATGTATTTTAGTTTAATGTAGTCGCTCATTCATCAGCTATTAGAAAAATGCTTACTTAGTGCAGAGAGTGGAGTATTTTTTTCACAATTGTCAGTTTTAGGTGGAAAAATGGATTTTTTCAAAAAAATCTTAAAAATGAGATAACTCGAAAACAAGCGATTTTCGACCCCCAGTTAACTAGGGCAAAATTGTTGCAAATGAACTCTAGTATAACCCCTTTCAAGGAATAGGTCGAATTACCAGTCACCCTGTATATACAATGGTAATTTTGTTTGTTATATGCTCGTATAAAGCTGTAGGTAGTGTTTGAATAGTTTTGTTTTAATATTTTTACTATTTAGTGTATTTCTTATATGGTCTGGTAAATTATTATGTAATCTAGGAATTAAGTATTTACAAGTGCGTCTTCCAAAGAAGTTATTACAATTTGACGTACCCATAATTCGTCTACTGACTTGTCTTGTTTGCGTTTTGTGTTCGATAGGTAGTAGGAAGTTTTCCTTGCGTGTGTGTTGCTCAACCAGATAAACATAAACAGTCACGACCGTAATCTCTTTCGGGGTGGTTAGGAACATTGCTACAACTATCAATTTCTAGAATTAATCAATGCGGTATGCCTCGCTTAAATTTTTAAGGGGATGTTAAATTAAAAATACTTTTTCAGAGAGTGTCATAAGTAAAGAGCAACGTGTATTTTGAAATATTTAACCGCTCGTTCGGAAAGCAATTTCAGGCAAGCAATTTCAGGCCAACCTAAAATCAATCTTACCAAAAATTATCCAAACTTCTTTTCGAAGTCAATCAGAAAATTTAGACAAAATGAAAACGTAGACTAAAGGAAGAAGAAGACAAACACGAACAAATTGTCACTTGAACACTATTCATGAAATTGAAAATTATGAAAAGTATATAATGGCAAAAATGCTCGAGAATTTTACACCTGATCAAGCAGCTGTTGTGATCATTATAACTACTGAATTTTATTTTACATTTTTTTATTTTTTTTTTATTTTAAAATTTTGGAAAATCTTAATAAAAACAATATATAAAACTAGTAAACGGATACCAGACTTTGAGGTTCCAAAAATAATTTTTTACCATTTTTATTTAAATTACATCGGTGTTTGGCTTAACATAAATTTGATTTGAATTTTATTGTTAAGTTTTTTAAAGGAGTCCATTGTGGAAGAGAAATTAATTTAATAGCTTTAATTAAGTTTAATATAATATTTAAAGAAATGGAATTTTGTAGGAATTTTGACGACGCATGTTGCTGAAGAGGTATTTGTAAGCAATATCGACGATGCATGTTGCTGAAGCAGATTTTGAATAGAAATTGTATGTTTCGTATTTTGAATAAACTTTTTTTATCACATAAAAAAATATTTAAAGAACATTATTACCAATCATAACGCCGGCAAGTGTGAAGAAGGGAACAACGCATCCCATATTTAACAATATGGGAAACATTATATTCCCGACCAAAGTACCGATTCGTCCGCACGTCATAATCATTGATATTGCCAGTGTTCTGAAAAAAAAATGGATATTATGTTTTATGTTTCTCCGTAGAATACTCAGATACGGAAGGGTTTGGTCATTAATGGTTCGTAACATAACATGAATGAAATGAAAAGTTTACACATAAGAGCAAAAAACTAATTTAATTTAATTTAATTTAACCGACTCGTACGCCGTAATGACAAATTATGGCATGACGCCGTCACGCCAGTACATCATATAATCATCACGGC
Source organism: Agonopterix arenella (assembly GCA_927399405.1). NCBI lineage: Eukaryota > Metazoa > Arthropoda > Insecta > Lepidoptera > Depressariidae > Agonopterix > Agonopterix arenella. Next base: position 13,675,285 of record OV656708.1, on the reverse strand, counting down.
ACCGTCGCGTCACTCACGTTTGCCAGCCGCGATTAGTTTTTTGTTCCTGAAGCGCAAAGTTTGAAATTCGAAACAAGCGCGCGAAATCGGCAGTATTTCGATGTTTCCCATCTGCCAGGTTTTCTATTTTATTTGTAAGACTATAAATCAGGACATAAAATGTAAGGCAGGTGTTATAGTAACAACCCAAAATGGCTGAGGCCTAAATATCAGGATTAGGGGTATTTAATTCAAGTCTTAGAAAAAAAACGTACCTAGAACTAGTAGGAAACACTTCAATCGTCGTGGTTTGAAGCAAACTTATCAAAGTTTGACTGACAGCCAAATCTGTAGCGAATAACGCAACCATCTCGGTTTTACTACTCGCCCAACGTAAACCTAAAGTGATGCCTATCGATGTCACACCAGCGAACATTAATAGGTACTTCTTTCCAACTTTATTGACTAGCACACCGCTCAACATGAACGGGACCATGCAGACACAGCCCAAGATAATACTGTTTATGTAGGTCTCTGAACCGCTTTTTGTCTGAAAATAAAATTCGAGTATAAATCGCAAATTTATTTTTGCACTTCATCGTCATCACCTGAACCGAGAAATATCTACTGCTGGGTATAGGCCTCCCCCAAGGATCGCCATGACAGACGACTGGGCCGGCACTGCCCTCATCCAACGGGTTTCCGACACCTTCACCAGGACGTCTGTCCATCTTCTGAGAGATCTAGAGGCCTACCAACACTGAGTCACCACTTGAAAGTCTTCGGCCCCATATCGGCGATATTCTACGAGCAATGTGCGCTCATTGTCACTTAAGTTTAGTAATCCTTAAAGCTATGTCGGTTTCCTTGGTTCGATCTCTTGCTTATTTTACCCTTTGAGTAAAATTGAGCTTTTATGCGTTTTTTTTTTGACGTGTACCAACCGTCACCTCTTAAAGTTCAGTTCAGTTCAGTTCTTTATTGCCTTAAAATGCATGTATACATAAGATGGAATGTTACAATGGAATCAATGCAATTTTTACCCAAGGGTGTAGCAGCAGTTAAAACCTGGAGGACAATTGCAGTAAATAAATCTCAACTAAACCGTGAATGGACTACGTTCGAAGCTTCAGCTTTTTACACATTTTCTATTGCGTTATTCATTTGACAGCCGTTAGAGACGTTTCGACAGACCGCTCAGACGTTAAAGGCTGTCAGTCACATAGAATTTAGTGCGATGTGGAAATACACAGTTGAATAGTTACAATTTGAATATTTATTTGATTGTAATGTGTTTAAAACTGAAATTAGGTTAGGATTGAACTTGGATGTTTTAAATTAGCGCAATCGCCATCCTGGACGCTCCAGGATATCCATTAGGATAATTATGATAATCAATAAAACCTGACTAAAAATAATTATTTATTTTTATTTATTTATTTAGGGTTATCAACCTAATATCTAGCAGTTGTTGCATACATCAACATAAGTCAGCGTAGTTAAACTATCAAACACCTTTATGAACAATAATTGTGTATTTTTACATACATACAGTGACGCCTTTTCTCATTATAATATGCATTCACTTACTTTTAGACGTATACTGGCTGATCAATCCTTATTGTATAAGATAATAAGAGACCATCTGGACTGTCCTGACTTAGTAAATGGCATAAATTGCTTTGTATGTAACAGAAATCTGTGACGAAAGGCTCTCTTCGCTCAACCCGATGTATACTCTAATTATACGCAAAACGAATACGTGTATCGAGCTACTTTATTGTTTAACCTTAAATACTTTGATTTGGATCCATTATGTTTATCTTTGGCAAAGTATAAGAAGGGTACATAACTCTTAAAGTTCTTTAGACTGAGTCTTTACTTCGCAATGTACTTGCTTCCTATCATTTATTATTATTTTAGCCTATCTTCTGATAGGTAGCTATTATTGTATAAGCTTTGCAAGCACTTTTCATTTAATTTTTAAATTAACATTAGCGGATTCCTGTAATTGGTCTATTCTATGTTCATAGTTTGTTACCATTCGTTTGTAATTTGACTGTTGGGTTCCCGAATAAAAATTTATTTATTTATTTAATATTTACCGGAACACAAGTGGCAAGCATGTCAGCAGCGGTTGTATTCAAGGTCCTTGCATTCAAGTCAGATGTGTACGTATCCAGCATTACACATAAATCCTGGTTACTACCGACGACCTCGCTGTAATGTTCCACTATAGTAGATAGTTGTGGGAACCACAGTCTGATTACGTTGTACCTGAAACATATAACAATGTAGAAAAGTTCATACGCGTTCATTTTCACCAATGACATGAGTTAAGTAAATATTTTGTTTGCGCTGTAAGGGACAGTTATACAGGGTCTTAGGGTAAACAGTTGTATTACTTTAAATGGTGATTGTACCCATGATACTGAACAAATTTCCTTAAGAAACCTGAAGGAAATTCTTTAAAAAATTTGGAATTCCCATACTAAAAAAGTCGTAGAGTTTTTTTTTGCGAATTCCTTTGAATCTAGAATTAAACATTCTTACCGTGTAACTCTCAAAAACTGAATTGCCTGGTTTCGTAGGGAAAGTTGTTCAGTACCATGGATACAATCACCCCTTAAAGTCATGCATCTATTTACCCTAACACTTTAAAGTAGAGCTTAACGGTGCTATTACACAAAGCTCCTAAAATGAGTCTCCTTGCTTTCAAAAAATGAGAGAAAAGTTAAATATAGGTACTTACAATGCCATCAAGAGGAAGTTCATTGTGCAGAAAAGAGCTAAATAAGGGCCCAGTGGTTTCAAAAACATGGGTTTAACATTGTGCAGCCCACTCACAATCTGATGGGACAATGTGCTGGGTACAGTCTTCATGTGAATACAATCATAAATTATTTTTTTAGAGTTTTCTTTCCATAAATCTTTAAACTGTAAAAACAATAGACAATGAAATTAATAATAATAGCTAGGTATAGACCTTTACAAAAGTACAATTATTGAAATTTTCATTATAAATCTCGTTTTTGAGGAATACCGCAACGTGAGAATAATGCCATTTGCTAAAGTCAGTTGATAAAAAGGTTGCTGTTTCTTCTTTGTGTATGTTTCTACGGATATATTAAAAAAAAACGGAACTACATACGTAAAAATGCATATTTTAACTATTTTCTAATTCCAAAAACTGTTTTGTGAAAAAATCAAAATTTTCGTAACTAACCTACGATTAATTAATTAATTTTGAAAGCTTGGATCGTTTGTGTAAACTTAAGATCCCTATGTTAAACAAAAGTTAAATGTCACTATGTTTGTCTTTCGATTACTGGAGTTGACATAGATTAGTTTAAACATAAACTACCAGAGCAGTTGACCGGAAGACGGTATCATGAAGCCTTTTCCGTTTCAGCCTGTTCCTCATTACAAATCACATAATTTAATATTTCTTACTCAAGAAAACCTACAATAAAAAAGATCTCTACCAACTTTAAGTTTAAGTTTAAGGCGGCGTCGCTAGACTTAAGTTCATATTTAATTAAAATACACTAAACACACAAGAAAATAAGTTTTTTAACATTGACCCTGACTTCAAAAAATCTGTAAAAAAACATCATAAGCGTATGCTCACGACTATATTCCCCGAGGACGTAGTAAGAGATATTCTGAAAACTCAGAACATCCACGTTACACTAGTAGTACCGAAAATCGTAGTAGTTTTAACTAGAGAAATTAGTCATAAAAATTGTTAGCAGTAAAATTCCTTACCGGGAAAGTGTCACCAGGTTTTCCAGTGTTCTGTTTGTACATTCTAATGAGTACATCCCTCGCTTCGTCGTAGCGGTGCTGGTTCAATAAGAACTTGGGGCTCTCGGGTTGGAAGCAGTAGAGTATTGAACCCGTCAGAGAAAACAACGATAATATCATGAGGTAGAAATTCCATGTGTTTAATACTGAAACGAAATAGTACTGTAAATAATACGGTAATATCGATTAATTCTCAGACCTGATGATTTTATTACTAAAACGACTGCTATACAGGGTGTTAGGGTAAACAGTTGCATTACTTTAAGGGGTTTTACATTACATTTATTACATTACATTACTTTAATTCTTATATCAATTAAGGTTAAGGTTTCTTAAGGAAATTTGTTCAGTATCATCGGTAAAATCACCCCTTAAAGTAATGCAACTGTTTACCCTAACACCCTGTATTAGAAAAGCAGTTAGGTTCACATGATATTTTTAAGTGAATAAGTTTGTGCTCTTAACACAGTCATGTTACACACTTTTTCGCCCTTACCTTCCAAAATCTGATTTATGGGGAATTAATACAAAGCGAGAGACACAAGATGAGAGCACAAGAGATGTTGAATATGATGATTGGTCCTTCGAAACCGGACACCACACGGGACTATGGTAGTGTCAACAATTAATAATTACTTCCATATTTAGTCTCGCTGTATTCAGAAAGTTTTAAATGCGTTACATATTATAGGGGGTTTACCATCAAGCTTGAAAGTTGTTCAGTTTGATGGTCTGAACCTCCTTTTATCCATCCATTTATGCATCCCAGTCTTGAGCCAGCTCCATTCACCCATCGTAGGTACCAATAAATAATAAATATCATACCAAAATATCCACCAAAGAAAGAAGTCGTCCAATCCTGAGTCAGAATACCCCATGACAAACAAGCCAAGAGGACCTGGCCCACGGCTTGAAATGAAGATTGGAACAGCATCACGCGGTCCCTAATTCCACTGTGACAAAACTCCGATGTAAACGTTAGGGCTGGACTGAATGCTGCTGCGAACCTGCAAAATCCAGGATATAAAATTAAATGCGTTACATACTTCAGAGGGTCGTTCGGACCATCAAACTGAACGACTTTTACAACGGGATCAATATTGGGTGTTAGGGTAAACAGTTGCATTACTTTAACGGGTGATTGTACCCATGATACTGAACAACTTTCCCTAAGAAAACTATAGGAAATTCCCAAATAATAATTGGAACTTTCCATACTAAATGCAATCAGCTCGAAAAATTGACTTTCTATACAAACGTTCGAACGTTTGTTTCCAAAGTTGATTTTTTGTGTATAAAATGTAAACCCGAAAAAAAGGGTTCTTTCATTGAAAATTTCAAAGGCTATCCAAATGAATGTAACTGCAGATTTTTACACAATCTCAATTTTGGTCCTCCGTTTCTAATTGCATTACGATATGCAATACAACCTAACCACCAAATAATTTCTACTCTACACAGTCAGTCAGTGTTTTGCTCCACCAAAGAGGAGGAGTTACACCGGTACGTTTGCAACAGAGTTGTTAACACCGAGTCTCCACCTGGCTATGTAGTACTAGATACTCTTTCTTATACTGTGACCGGGGCTCGGTGTAGGGTCTATTAGTAAAAGTTGTTCAGTTTGGCTGTCTGAAGCATGCATTTAAGTTTACACCCTGCATAATTATTCATCATCATCATCAAATCAGCCGATAGACGTCCACTGTTGGACTTAGGCCTCCCCCAAAATGGAGGGATTTGCCATAATCGCCACGCTTGGCAGGCGGATTGGCGATCGCAGTTGGATTGATTGTGTGTACTCAGAGAATGCTGCTACTCATCCTCCGGTAGATCCCTTAGTCGCGTGGTGCTATTTTAAGCCAACACCATACAGACAATCGTAAACTATCAGCCGGAACTAATAATATTAAAATCATGTATAGATACAGATTGATACTCACAGTATCCCTTCAAATAGTTTAGCCGTAAGCAGCCATACATATGTCTGACTTAGCGATGATACCAAGGTAAAAAGGAAGATGCCTGCATGTCCTCCGATCATAAAAATCTTCCTTCCAAAGGTGTCAGTTAGAAATCCAGCTATTATTGATGAGAATATCATGCCTGGAATAAATCAAAATAAATTAATAGTAAAGAGGGTCCGCTTTTTAGTTGTTTCATGTCGTTAAAGAAAACAATTAAAAATTTTACCAAAAAATTAAAACCGCCTTAAAGAAAAGTAAAAAAGAAGAATTATAATATTGTAGCCATTTTGACCATTACGTGTTCGCATCTATAAAAACATTAATTTGTTTGATCGAAGTCGCTATTTAGTACGTAAGTACCTATTTCATACAAAATTCGTCTGTTTTGTGACGTCCGCTTAGTATGTATACCCAGGTGGTCTGTTGGAATAATCGATCGACATTGAATCGCGAAGACTAGAGATTACAAAGTGTTAATTATTGTATATTTTGCAATTATACTAATGCCATCGTACGCCAAATCAAAACGAAGACTGAGTCGTTTAAACCTCTAGTAGTAGTCGTCATCGTTATATTTTTTTATAGTCTTATCATTTGTATAGGATTGATCAGAAACACAGATCACAAAAACGAAAGAGAGATGTGAAAAGGGGGCGGGCCAGAGTCGCAGCAATATGAGCAAAAACGAAACACATTACTCGCGACAGTAATGATTCAATATATTATGAGGCTGAAAGCCAGTTGAGATATTAGGTGTAAATAGTTTACAATGCTTGCGTAGTGCTAAAGATTATTCGAACGTTGAGTTCTGATACCGCAATGGATAATGAGCACATTAAAGCTAATAAAATAATTTCTATCGCGTGGTACTGGTGGTGATGCGACACTAGGTTTCGTACTCAGCGCGTTGGTTGGCATGTCTATAGATCGCTATGATCAGAAAGTTAGATATATAAATGGACTATCCATAGAGACAACTTAGGCAATGGCCTTTGGGCCCGGCGGCGCCTCATGAGGGATCCCGTGTCCTGTGAGAAAAGTAAGTCAAAACTCAAAGATTTCTGCCTACTACAGAATTAAAAGGAATTATTTATTATAAACAAAATAAGCATAAACAGCTTATACTCACGACTATATTCCCCGAGGGGGTAGTCAGAGCTATTCTGAAACCTCAGAACATCCACGTTTCACTAGTAAACAAAATACTATTACAATAATCGGCATAATATTCTTTTGTTTCATTTTCGGGTTCACTTGGAAAAAAATCCTTACTACGCCTGTGGAGATAGAGGCTCCGAGACTTGCATTGCCTAGGGGCCTCTACATAGTTTAATCTGGCCCTGGGTACACTGGGTACTGGGTATCTACAGATAATTTCCTTTCAATTATATTTGTATTATTCATCACTGTATAATGAAAGTGTCGTGAACCATAGAGATCTAGAGAGATGCCAACCAACGCGCTGAGTACGTAACCTAGTGTCGCATCACCACCAGTACCACACGATATAAAGTATTTTGTTAGCTTGAATGAGCTCATTACCCATTGCCGTATCAGAACTCAACGTTTGAATAATCTTTAGTACTAGGCAAGCATTGTAAACTATTTACACATAATATCTCGACTGGCTTTCAGCCTCATAATATATTGAATCATTACGGTCGCGAGCAATGTGTTCCATTTTTGCGCATATTGCTTTTCACATCTCCCTTTAGTTTTTGTGATCTGTGTTGTGAACAATAAATATATAAATTAAATCATCATCATCATATCGTATGGCATTTTTGTCTTCCTGCTTGGATCCGGGGAGGTAAAAAAAAACAGAAACATCTATATTTTTCTTCTTTCGTGTCAGCATGGACTGTATCGCATGACAATGACTCATGCTGTAGTGGAAAGATAAAAATATGTAATCAATTCATTTATCTATAAAATCACACCTCTTTCCCAGTGGGATGGGCAGAAACTAGAACGTGCACTCAACTACGATCCTTACACACCACTGAATAAAAAAAAAGATATGAAAAAGGAATAAATGAAAAAAAATATTCTTAAATAATTTTGGTACCTAAATATTGTGACTACGTAACTCAATTTTTTATGTTCCATTCTCATTATATAAATAGACTATTAATTATTAACAAAAGTCTACGTTGCCACTTACCACCATAAGGCACCCCATTCAAAATTCCTTTCTGTAATAGATTCATATTCAGATCGCATTCTGCATTAGGCAACAAGTAGGGTGTTGAGTTTGCAAGAATTATTGAGGACAGAAATGCGAACAGCGACGTAAATAACAACTTGTAGTGGAAGAATCCGAAACCGCATTCTTTGAAAGCTTCGTCTATTTCCTGCATAGGTGTCGTGTGCTTTGCGCCTGAGTCTTCTTCGTCGGTAGATGAAATAAAATTATTATTATATATTATATTGTTCATTGTCACACAAATTATCTAGTCACATTTAAAGTACCTGGACTTGTATTATGATGACTAGACAACGATATAGAATAAAAATAAATAAGTTTGTATTTCCAATACTCTTAAAATAGAGGTGTAAACTAAAATTCGTTACGTGCTTCAGGGGGTAGTTCAGCTCTTGATGGACTGAAAAAATTTCACTATTGGATCAACTTAAAAATCGCCAGTAAATAAGTCGAATAAGGAAAATATCGTTTTTTTATCGATATTTTTTAGCAAGTTAATTGCGACTCGAACAAAATGTATAGCTGCTGTTCTTCCATACATTCTAGTTGAGCAGCCATTAAAATTTTTAATGGAATATTAGTTTAGTTAAAGTAGTCTAGTTTAATAGTCAGTCTAATGTGGATTTTTTTTCGAATATTTTACTTACTCCCTCTTTACATAGGGTCCTACTTAATAAAGCTGACACTTTCTTAAGAGGGTGGTCAGGCCGTCAAACTGAACAACTTTCTCTATGGCACCAACATCGAAATGAAAAATCTGCTGTTCCAAACAAATCTGCAAACCTACGCGAGCCAAATGTATGGGACAGCAGATTTTCTTTTTCGCGATTTCGATGTTGGTCCCATAGAGAAAGTTGTTCAGTTTGATGGTCTGATCATCCTCTTAAAAACTGTCAGCATTATTAAGTAGGACCCTGTGTAAAGAGAGAGTAAGTAAAATATTCGATAAAAAAACCACATTAGACTGAACGGAAATATAACAAAAAACACGGATCTGTGTTAAAAAAAAATTCTGCATAAAGTAGTGAATACAATACTTAGACCTAACCACGTATTCAGATCAGATTGAGACTGCAACTATTTTTTTTGGCTATCTATTCTCTCTACGTTCCCTAGTTAAACAGGCATGAGTATTATCTTAGTAGTTTTATTAAACTTACTTGTATGATCCATCGAAAACGTTGTCATTATGCTGCTAAACTACTGTTGATGCTTCATTCACAAGTCACAACATAACTACAGCATAATATAACTACGACACAAAATAGCATTTTAAATCACAAAAGTGCTAAATTATTCAAAATGTAAATATCATAATAAGTATCTAAAAAAATTCTACAACAGACCATGAATGATACATAAATAATTAAAGTAGTTTAGTTCTAAAGGTTGCTGAATACGAAATTAAATAAAATGGATAACAAAATTTGAATTAATTTTAAAAGAGAATTAATCCGATTTTCAGACGATTTATTTGGTGAATTTATTGGTTTCAATGAAAATTAACTAACACTTAGTTAAATGTGAATACTTAAAATAATTAAGTGTATATTTGTTCAGCTTTATGCATATTAAATTTAATGACTATGCTGCCGTGCTACGCCAAAAAGGCATATGTCTAAAAATGACCAAATCCTGTTGTTTTTTTTTATTTATTAATTTTTTAATTCATTTATCAAATACTTGGATTCCTTGAACTGAGAGGAACCATATTTTGTAAATAAACAAATTATATCTTTACTAGAAGTGCCTTAAAAACGACTGAGCAATTAGAAGTAAAATTGTTGTTTACACCAATTCCTAGAGATGTTAGACTAGGTTAGGTTAGGTTAGGTTTTTTTTTTTTTTTTTTTTTATTACGTATGGGTTTGCTCTTGACCTCAATCTAGTCCTTAGGACGAAGATGGGGTCGAAGATGTAGCGAGCTCACCCAGAAGAATTGTGGAATCTATCATACAAAATAATATAAAAGGTCGTATAATGTTTAACTTACATAGGGGATTGCTAAGCAAAAAATTCATAAGTCCATTTTTAACTAGTAATGTGTATAATAAAATTTAAAACCAGAAAAGTCCTATTTTAATTGATGCGATCTATAAAAAACATAAAAACACGTTTTTCTCGAAACCGATAAAACGCAGGCCCCTTTGCAGTATGCCAGGGGTTCCCAAAGCGTGCGCTGGGGCGCTTTAAGGTGGTTGCAGAGGGGTCTATTTTATACAAAACTTTGTACGCGTAGACGGTATTAATATAAGTAACTTTGTGTATATGGAAAAATAGTTAAGAAAATCAAGATGCCGCGTCACAAAAAACATTCATACAAAATTTAAAAAATTTTATATCGTCGTAATTATATTATAAATTGCAAATGTTATTTATGACGCGGTAACTACATTTTCTAAACTATTTTTCCATATATAAAATATTACTTTTATTAATTCCGTCTACGAGTATTGTGCGTCAAACATTCGTATGGACTTAAACCACCTTAAGGTGGTTAGGTTAGGTGGCCAAGAGTGTGGAATTTTAGACTTAATTTTTTTTAACCAGTAATTTTTTTGCAAGTATTAAATGTTTTGATAAATAAACTGTTAAAATATTAAAATCCTTAAAATGGTCGTGAAGTGAATCACGACAAAGCAGACCATAAATAGCTCTAATTGCCCGTTTCTGTAGGTAAAGATAGCACGACCCCACAATAAAATACCATAGGAAAAATCGACGATGATGGACGACCCGGTAGCACAGTCTAGTGAACCTGCCTGCTGTGCCGAGGGTCGCGGGTTCGAATCCCTCAAGGGGAAAATATTTATATGTTGAATATGAATATTTGTACCCGAGTCATTGATGTTTGTATCTATATAATATGTATTCTATATCGTTGTCTAGTCATCATAATACAAGTCCAGGTACCTACTTCAAATGTGACTAGATAATTTGTGTGACAATATCCAAGATATTTAATTATTATTATTTATTAAATACCCACTACGAAAGTAACAGAAATATACTAGATTTGCAGTTTCAATGTACTTTACTATATATTATATTTATTAGTCAAGCTAAACTAAAATATGTACAATTGACTAAAAATACTTAAACAATAATCAAATATTATTCCTTCTTCTTCGGCAGGAAAACTGACATCATCACGACACCTGAAATAGAAATTTTCAATTTTAATAAAACACAGAATCCAGGTTTATATTTAAATCTAGTCTCGGACAGGACTTAAACCCGCAACCTGCCAAATCAAGGCTTTTTGCTTTCTTCCAATTAAGCTATTGAGCCTACTACGTCAGAGAATGAAATTCTTCTTTCAGGAAAGGAAAGGTTTAAATTAATAGTATGCCCTACGAATAAGAAGTATTCTAGTTCGCTGAGTATGCCCTACTAAACATTTTATAAAATTTTAAAATTAACATATTCATACAATGTAGAGTAACGAGTATTTTTAAAATATTAATTAAACCACTCGTTCAGCATGCAATTTCGGCCTAGCGAGCGAGACCAACCTAAAATCAACGCTTAAAGTTTAACCATTTTCGTTTAGTTGGTCGAAAATGAAGTTTCCTGTTCTATATTCTACGACCTTTTGACCCAAGACTTCGTCCGCGTGGATTACCCCTTTAGGGGTCGATTTTCGAAAAATCCTTTCTTAGTGCACCTCTACATCCTCTGTAGAATATACGACGTGTTAATGAATTAACGCAAAACTAGAAAGTAGTTCGAAAGTAGTTTTAGAATCGAGAGCAGAATCGAATTATCATGGTTTCAACATAGGTATTTTTTTTTCAAAATATTAAATAATTTGTTTGTAAATTTTAAAATATTCTGAATCCGATGTCAACCCACCGCAAGGGCACACTCACCCTACTTACTAACAAAACAATATTATTAACAATGTATTCAGAGTTCGTTAGCGCTTTCATTCATTGCTGAAATAATAGCAAATCATTTTTGCCTCAAAACTTAACACGTTCCGGGACAGTGACCGGCTATAGACGTGATAACAATAAAAGTTCTATTGTGTCTCGTTCACTGCCCCGGAACGTGTTAAAATGCGAATAACTTTAAATTTTAACTATCAAAATAATGAAATTATTATTTCAATCTAATTATTTTGTTATATATCTTTTGGAGTGTATAAGGTTTTACGCTTCTTCATTAACACGTTGTATAATTCCTTTCATGTTTCTATTTTCAGTACTAAGCTGTGCGCTGTCTATCAGTCAGTCCGTCATGAAACTCGTTTATAAGTAGGTATAGATTGCGAAAGAAAAACTTATTCAATTTCAATGTTCCATGTTCAAAAGCATCAATTATTATAACTTCATACATCATCTATCTTCTATCTATCTATACTATTATAAAACTGTAACAGCAAGTTTGTCTGTACATTGAAGATATTAACAAAAAAAAAGTTACGATATGGTTTTTAGGTGTCCCTGATTCCATTTCACCAATTTTTTGTCTGTCTGTTTGTTTGTGTGTTTGTTTGTTTGAACGAGTATCACGAAAAAACTACTGAACCGATTTTGATTAAACCTTTTTTGTTTGATAGCTTATGATCTGACTTAAAATCTGGTATATAATTTGTGCGGACGAAGTCGCGGGTTAACGCTCGTACTATTATAAAACCGTAACAGCAAGTTTGTCTGTACATTGAAGATATTAACAAAAAAAAAGTTACGATATGGTTTTTAGGTGTCCCTGATTCCATTTCACCAATTTTTGGATTTTTTGTCTGTCTGTTTGTTTGTGTGTTTGTTTGTTTGTTTGTTTGTTTGTTTGAACGAGTATCACGCAAAAACTACTGAACCGATTTTGATGAAACCTTTTTTGTTTGATAGCTTATGATCTGACTTAAAATCTGGTATATAATTTGTGCGGACGAAGTCGCGGGTTAACGCTCGTTATTTTATAAAGAACAACTGGCTTACCAATCATAACGCCGGCAAGTGTGACGAAGGGAATAAGGCATCCCATATTTAACAATATGGGGAACATGATATTCCCGACCAGAGTGCCGATTTCTCCGCTCGTCATTATTATTGATATTGCTAGGGTTCTGGAAAAATAATTTGGAAATTAAGTTTTATGTGTTTGTCCGTAGAATTGAATTTAGATTAGGGAAGTTCAACTTATTAATTTTACTCATTAATAGTTTGTTAACATACGACCGCTCCATTATCGACATTGCATGAAATTTTTCGGACCGAATTAGATAAACAGCAGCGGTGCGGTAATAATAATAATCAATAATCATTTATTTCATAAAAATATTTTTACATGTCAAATGAACTCCTTAACTACTTATAATTATATTATTTATATGACAGTCCCGTTACATTCCAATAACATTAGGTCACCTAATTTTTTTATTCGGAATGGGTTTTGTTCACCCAATGAAAAGTGTAGATGAAGCCGAGAATGTACCCAGAAAAAAAACCTATTAACTCTTTAGCCCAGTCATTTTACGAAGTTTTGTTAGGCAGGGTAGGGAGTAATTATTAATTGGACTTGTAAACTGTAACCGGCACCATTTAGTGACAAGAAGAGACTATCTTAAAACATATTTAAAAAAAAATATCGTTAAGAAACATAGAAATCGAAATTGTGTGTCCCAGAAGGATTTTAAATTAATAATATGAATACCAATGCACTCATTTGACTTAGATTTAAGAATATAAATTATTTTTGAGCAAGGCATTGACATTTAAAAAATTTGGTATTTATTAGAAAATACGAATGTATTTTTCAAAACCTTCCAAGTAGACAAAAATATTTACACCATGTTTGAAGTATGTATAATGGTAAAGCCTTAAAAATGTGCAAAAAAAAATTTACCGTCTGGTTTTTTAGAACGAGATATTAATAAAATTTCAAAATTGGAACTGTTGCTGACGTGATCTTTTTTTATTTTGTTACATTTCAAGGCTCAAATTGGTTCTTCAATATTATACCGAAAAAAATATAAATTATTAATTAGTCCTGGCTCAAACCGTAAAATGACTTTTTCTTCTTTTAAAAATTTTCTAACTGTATTTGCTTGGAAAAACCGATGCAGGGAGAGAGTTCCAAACCTAACCGGTTCTCATTATAAAAGATAATGCGATTGTTTAAATCGATGTGGATTTATTCAAGCCACAAAACTTACCTAGAATTAGTAGGAAATACTTCAACCGTCGTGGCTTGAAGCAAGCTCATCATAGTTTGACTGATAGCCATATCTGTAGCGAATAACGCAACCACCTCGGTTTTACTACTCGCCCAACGTAAACCTAACGTGAGGCATATCGATGTCACACCAGCGAACATTAATATGTACTTCTTTCCAACTTTATTGACTAGCACACCGCTCAACATGTAGGGTAACATGCAGACACAGCCCAAGATAATACTGTTTATGTAGGTCTCTGAACCGCTTTTTGTCTAAAAATAAAAAATAATTTAAGTGTAGACATTTTAAAAATATGATTTTATAATAAAATGATGATGATTTTATAACATATATATATATATATTTTTTAAATAAATTGATTATATTTTGAAACTTTAGTTTATACTCCCTTTGACCACAAAGTACTATAATTTGACAAATGTTTAGGAATGAGTGCAGAGGCCCTGTAGTATAAAGGCTGATATTGATAATTATTATGTTTAAATGCATTTAATGAAGCTAAAATTCACACTAAACACTAATAGTTTAAACAAAATCTGTTCTTACCGGAACACAAACATCAGATGCGGTCGTATTTAAGGTCCTTGCATTCAAGTCAGATGTGTACGTATCCAGCATGGCACATAGATCCTGGTTACTACCGACGACCTCGCTGTAATGTTCCACTATGGTAGACAGTTGTGGAAACCACAGTCTGATTACATTGTACCTGAAAACATCAACGTAGAAAAGTTTCAGTACTTAAAGATGCATAGAACTTTAAAGTTTAAAAATTAGTGAATATAAATATATATATATATATATATATAGTCTAATAATATAAAAAATGAGTCGGTTAAAATCTCGAATAAATAAAACTATAAAATACTTTAAATCTTAACAATAGAAAGTAAGGGTTTGTATTTTGATTCATCAATATCTTCTCAGCCAAAAGACGTCCTCTAATGGATTTAGGCCTCGTCCAAGGATTGCCACAACGACCGGTCCTGACTGGCCCTATCCGTGCCGATGAGGGCATTTAACGGGTTCCGTCACCTTCACCAGGTCGTCGGTCCACCTTGTTTGGTTCTTCATTTCTTAATCAAAAGTAAGATAAGTATAGTAAGGTTAGGTGGAGCAAGTGCATCGACGCAACGCTATTGATACCTTTTTATATTTTGGGTAAAAAATAAGTTGTTAAATAATCTGGGTAGTTGGATAACTAAAAGAGTTCTCAAAAAGAAATCGCAGCTTTTAAAATTCTTTAGTTTTCGAAATATTGAAAGGTATACAAACATACTTCGTTTGCAAACCTTGCATAATCTCAATGAATGTACGAGTACTTACAATGCCATCACGAGAAAATTCATGGTGCAGATGAGAGCTAAATAAGGGCCCAGTGGTTTCAAAAACATGGGTTTAACATTGTGCAGCCCACTCACAATTCGATGGGACAATGTGCTGTGTAAAGTCTTCATGCGAATACAATCATCCGTAATTTTTTTCGAATTTTCTTTCCATATATTCTTGAACTGAAAAAAAAATGGTGTAATTAATTCCATCAATCTGAAATAGTTATTTCATCGGTATTTAAGTGTGAAATTTATTATTTTCCTTACCGGGAAAGTGTCTGCAGGTTTGCCAGTGTTCTGTTTGTATATTCTAATGAGTACGTCTCTCGCTTCATCGTATCGGTGCTGAGTCAGCAAGAACTTGGGGCTCTCGGGTTCGAAGCAGTAGAGTATCGTAGCCATCAGTGAAAACAGCGATATTATTATAAGGTAGAAATTCCATGTGTTTAATACTGAAATTAAAAATGTATGGGTTACTAAGTAAAAGAAATTAATAAAGCTGAACATCGGTGGTGTCCTTCCGTGTATTTTGCAGTCTTCTTCTTATCGTGTGGGCAGAGCCCTGGTGTCAGAGTTTTTTCAGACTGCCTTACGACCTCTGACGTGGTTTTTATGTAACGACTACTACTACCATTGATAGTAGCCTTCACCAACGTTAACTGCCATCTGAAGCACGGAATCATTTTTCTTTTCAGACAATCAGGTGATTCAGCCTGCTATGTCCTAACCAACTGGGGAAAAACGCACAAAGGGACATATCACTAGGTGTCCCCCGTGGGAATCGAACCCACGACCTCCGTGTCGACAGCCCAACGCTCTAACCATTAGACCACGGAGGCTGTGCATAGTAAGGAACTAATATAAGAAACTGAGTTAGAAAAACTGCGTCAATGAAGTAAATGCATCTACGAATATTAAAAGCTCGGAAATTGGAATAATTAGAAAATTTTTCTTGATAAACAGATTTTGTATAAATATGTAATAACTTCCAATGCATAAATCAATAATCAATGCAAACCAAGACCTAAAATGAAAGCTTCAAAACCTACTTACCAAAATATCCATCAAAGAAGTAAGTCTTCCAGTCCTGGATCAGAATACCCCATGACAAACAAGCCAAAAGGACCTGGCCCAGGGCTTGAAATGAAGATTGCAACAAAATTACACGGTCCCTGATTCCGCTATGACAGAACTCCGATGTAAACGTTATAGCTGGATTATAGGCTGCTGCGAACCTGCAAAGTATTGTTACCATCACCATCACCGTTCTATAATCAACCCATTAACTCACTGCTGGACTTAGACCTATATGGACCATATACAAGGTTCAACTTAATATTCTGATGGATTTTCAAAGGATGATCAGACCATACCATCAAACTGAACAACTTAGGACCAACATCGAAATCGCGAAAAAAAACAGGCCCATACATTTGGATCGAGTAGGATTGTAGTTTTGTATAATATAAGGTTAAATCTAATTAGTTGGCGAAACTTTGGTATGTGTTACTAAGTACAATTGTGTAATAATGACTCGCTGCCCGATCATATGATTAAAGGTCAATGTCCACCCGCCGGCCGCGCACTGCTTACAGTACATATGATAAGAAATAATTTTGTTAATCATCCATACCAATTACAAACATTGATAATGCAATTCAAATTCGTAAATTTTTTTTTTGGATTTCCCATACTAAATGCAATCAGCTAATCGAACTTTATTATGAAAAGCCGAAATTTTTTTTTTGCGAATTTCCTATTCTTTTCTTAGGGAACGTTGTTCAGTATCATGGGTACAATCACCCTTTAAAGTTGTTGTTCTTTATATATTCAGTACTTACAGTATCCCTTCAAATAGTTTAGCTGTAAGCAGCCATGCGTATGTCTGACTTAAGGAAGATAGCAAGGTAAAAATACAGATGCCTGCATAACCTCCAACAAGGAAGATCTTTCTGCCAATTGTTTACCCTAACACCCTGTAGTAAATACCTACTATTATTATGTACCTTTGTAACTCTAGATCACACAATGTAATTTGTCTCGGCACCTACGTTATCGTGTAGGCGTATATATGATTCTGAACTTCTAGACAGTAAGGTTTCACTTGTCTTTTTCAGAAAAGACCATGTATTTGGTCGTGGTAAATTTTCCTCCGATAACCTCTCTCGACTGTTCCCCTCGCATTGGATGTCTACTCTCATTCATCCTCTGTGACGAAACCACCCAAGCATACCTCTTTCAATCCTGGTTACCAAATCATCCATCAACTTGCACCGATCCCTGATCAGACTGTTGACTGACTTGACTGTTGATTCGGTCGATCGTACATACTTCACATATATTTTACATATTGTCCTTCTTAATATACTGACACTTTTTTAAGGGGATAATCAGACCGTCAAACTGTACAACTTTCTCTATGGCAGTAAAATCGAAATAGCAAAAAAAAATCTGCTCTTCCATACCAAACTGCAAACCTACTCAAGCCAAATGTATGGGATAGCAGATAAATTTTTCGGGATTTAAATGTCGGTCACATGTACCCTGAAGCACGAAGGACCCTGTATATTACACGCATACTTCGTAAAGAGCTTATTTCCACTGCATTCACTGCAAACACTACAAATAAATTAAAAATAAAATAGTAGGTACATTATGTTATATATTCAGTACTTACAGTATCCCTTCAAATAGTTTAGCTGTAAGCAGCCATGCGTATGTCTGACTTAAGGAAGATAGCAAGGTAAAAATACAGATGCCTGCATAACCTCCAACAAGGAAGATCTTTCTGCCAAATGTGTCAGTTAGAAATCCAGCTACTATCGATGAAAATATCATACCTGAGGAAAAAACACAACATTAGACAGTGTCTAACATTAGATGGTCATGTCCGCATCAGTGGTTTTTCATCAGAAGTGCATTAAATAATCAATTAAAAGTATAAACTGAAAACAAAAATTTACTGAAAAATCATTGACTTATAAAAAAAATTTTTTTTTTAAATAATTATTGTATCCTCCACTGTTGGAGAGCGTTCGATATTTAGCCCAGTCATTTTACGGAGCGTTGTTAGGAGAGGAGGGAAGATTAATAAGACTTTTAAACTGTAACCGGCACCATTAAGTGGCAAAAAAAAGTATCTGAAAACATCTGAAAAAGTATCTGAAAGTGGCAAAAAAAATTTGAGTTCCTATTTTATTGCTCAAAAATGATTTATATTGTTAAATTTAAATCAAATGAGTGCATTGGTCATTTTTAATTTAAAAGCCTTTTCGGACTCACAATTTTGATTTCTATGTTGCATAGCGAATTTTTTTTAAATATGCTTTCAGATAGTCTTTTCGTTACTTAAAAGTCCAATTATTAATTACTTCCCACCTCTCCTAACAAAACTCCGTAAAATTAGTAGGCTAAATAAAGTATAAATTCTACATTCTCACTTACCACCATAAGGAATGCCATTCAAAATCCCTTTCTGCACTAGATTCATATTCAGATCGCATTCTGCATTTGGCAACAAATAGGGTGTTGTGTTGGAAATGAATATTCCAGCCGGAAATGCGAACAGTGATGTCAATAACATCTTGTAGTGGAAAATTCCGAATCCAAATTCTTTGAATGCTTCGTTTATTTCCTGCATAGGAGTTGGGTGTTTCGCTTCTATGTGGTCTTTGCCTGTAGACAACATGAAATAACAAATCGAATCATCATCATCATCTCAGCCGATTGACGTCCACTGCTGGACATAGGCCTCCCCCAAGAATCGGCCATCGGTTCTGCGAGCAATGTGCCCCGCCCACTTCCACTTCAGTTTAGCAATTCTTTGGGCTATCTCAGTTACTCTAGTTCTTCTGCGGATCTTTTCATAGCCCTCTCCATTGCTCTACTTTCAGATCGAATATACTATATTAATAATAGGTACCAGGAGAATGTATTCCCTTTTATAAATTGTTTGATGTTTAAGCGGTAGCGTATTTCCGTTTATCTTATAGAAATACTAGCTCTTGCCCGCGACTTCGTACGCGCAGACAACTGAAATATACTTTAAGACCTTAGAAAAATCCTCATGCTTCTGCCGTATAAAACAAAAGGGGCCAACTTTCTTAGGTTGGTGTGCGTGAGGCGCCATAATAATTATGTCAGTGTGCGTGTATATGGATAGAGTTTAGAGGCCAATACTGGTTACAACTGGTTTTTTCTGGTCTACGTTTTTGTAGCTTCGACTGTCAATCTTGACATATAACTTATCCAAGTTTAAGACCTATTCTCAGACGCGCGAGTTCACGACTCAAATGTACGCAACAGCTGATTTTTTTTTGCTCCGCTCGGTTTGCTCCCATAGTAAAAGTTGTTCAGTTCGATGGGTAGATAAACTCGTAGTTATACTACTATATACTCGTAGATAAACTGTATATATTATAATTACTTGCTTTAGATTAGATTTACATGACATTATTAACCATTTTCGAGCAGTTGTTGTGAAAAGTAACTTATTAATGGTTTGACGAAGCCTGCGTTGCGGGTTCGGTATTAATCGGTATTGTTTAGAATTTGAATAAATAATTTGTATTTATTAATCAAGTAAACATACCGGTTACGGCCAATATCGTTATATCCACTTCACTCATTTCGATCAAATTAAAGGTAAAGTTTCAGACCAAAATACAATGGAAATGAAATCCATTCGAATCAAAATACACATTGCTAATGAGATATTCCTGTCAAAAAATCATTATTATAATGCATAATGAAATTATCTATCTGAGAATACGACCTTGTCAATTAATCAACCATTCTTTCTTGATCTTGCTAGTAAAGTTCAATATAGGTAATAGTAGTTCAAACTAAAACTGTAAAAAAAATTATGTGTTTCGAGAAGAGTAAACTCAGATAACTATGTTTGTGTTGGATTTTATAACATTACATGCAAAAAAATTATATATTACTTATTTCACAACATAAGTAATACTTAGGTAAGAACTATTAAGCTAAAATAAAGAGATATTTATTTGATTACTAATCCTACACTTCCTATACGTACTAATAGCTTATTCGCATTATTTCTCCTGACTAGTGGTCCAGCCTAACCCCTGTGTAATCCGAACCATGACTCCGTCGAAGGGCTGGGCAGGAGGAATGGTATCAGAAAGATAATATAGGTATTTTTTACCGTTAACCATGCATATACGAAAATAATACGTGATTAGCCCTTTTCAGTTAATGGTTGATGAAATACCCATTATATTCAATATTGTATGCATGCACTTGTTAGAATATTAGATTTTATTTAATTGAATGATTCGTGAGTCGAGTCATGAGTCGTATCATGAGTTTGAATCTTAATTATTAATATTAATCTAGTCATCTACGTTTCATTTTTAGACTGGCAACATCTATTAAAAACCAAACCATTGTTGACAATGTTTAGTAACTTATTTTGGTGAATCTTGTTGTAATTGTGATATTAATTATACAGTTATAATCATCCTAAAATCATAGTATAATTTGTGAAGTAATAATTATAATTTAGAAATGATTAAGTACGTATTATAATACTGTAAACAAACTTCATTTCCTGGATGGATTTGCCGCCATTCCGAACCATCGTGAAGTGTGGTGGTAAATCTATAAAAGAGTTGGTTTGTCATAAAGTGAAGGAATTCTACCAAAGATCACAGAGGTGGTCACGCTGCCCAAGTGTAAGTGTTACGCCATATTTATTATTTGTTCAGTTTAAGTAACTTGTGTTTGCTACCGAATAATTATGGTTAATTTATAATACCTAATTCTTATGTGTGATTTTCTATAATGTGTTTTGGTTGTCCTATATGGAGTTTCTTTGTCTGGTTCTTCTCCATATGCCCTATGGTTTAGATAGGAGGACACTAGTGAACCAGAAGTAATGTAGAATCAAAGATATAAAATATATTCAAAGATATATTAAGGATAGTCAAAGAATTAAATAATATTCGACTATTCTGATTCTGGCCTTTCATTTGAAATCATTTCTGTACATATACTTTCCTCATCCTCATTATAGACCAGTGTCCTGAACTGAGGACGGCAGATGGGATGACGATGGTATCATGATAACCTTTCCGTTTCTTATGGGGCATCTGGTCCAACATACACAACATACACATACATATAATATGATAGGTTCGATACGATGTAGGAACACTATCAGAATATATTTAGCCTTGATGTGCTTTAATTATATTAAATTATATGATAATGTTTATGAACCTAATCCTGACAATATGCCATGAATATTATAGCCCCTAGCTCTCCCTATAATCTGACACACTCATTATTGTTGATATTGTTATTGATAGAGACTTAAATTAATTTCTCAAATAATGTTCTTCTGTAGTTAAGAACGAAAAGTCTTGTAACCAATAGAGTGATCCATCATGTCATATAATAACAAAGCCTAAATATGGCACATGTCTCTAATATCTCGATTGAGGTCAAGAGCAAACCCATCCTTAATATAAAAAAAAAGCAAGGAGACTCATTTTAAGGAGTTTTGTGTAATTGCACCTAAGTCCTACTTGCGCCAACCTGGGTTACCAATAAACTTCTTGTTAATTTAGCCCGAAGTACAGTCAGTAAGTATATACTTCGCGCTACGGCTACTGTTTTAGCTTGGGCCATCATTTACGTTACGTAGATCAAAAAAAGGAACGGGCCTAAAATGTAACCTTGGGGTACACCCATTCTCTTTTTTAATTTTAATTGAATCCAGAGCTCTGCCATTGCCTAACTCCGTAATGTTTTAGTTTTAACAACAAATTTGTATGATCAATGCAATCAAATTCTTTAGAAAGATCGCAAAAGACGGTTATCGAATGTTGGTGCTCCTCTCAAGCGCTGAAGATGTGCTGAATCAGGGTAACACTTGAATCTGTAGTTGAGGGTCTTTTGGTAAACCTAAACTGCTGATCATGCAACAGTTTCTTTAGATTGAAATGAAACAGCACCCGATTAAGAAAATTCTTCTCAACCTGGTAAACATGTGGTTAGCGACTTTAAAAGTCCAGTTATTGACGAGCATACATAAAGCAACTGGTATAATGATTTTTGAAATATACAGGATGTAAAATAGAATGGAACAGTTACTTAAAGAGGTGCTTCAGACCATCAAACGATCAAACTGAACAACTTGCTCTGTGGGACCAATATCAATTGGAGTTTTGTATGGAAGAGCGGAATTTTTTTTCGCGATTTCGATTTAGGTCCCATAGAGAAAGTTGTTCAGTTTGATGGTCTGAAGCCAATCTGCAGCACACCTTTAAGTAACTGTCACATTTTATTTTACACCCTGTATAAGGTCTTAAGCTGAAACTTTTTTTAGGGAATGACAAACTGAGCAACTTTCTCTATCGGTCCAATATAGAAATCGCGAAAAAACTGCTGTCCCACACACAACACTTGAGTCGAGTTGTGTTTGCAGTTTTTTATGGGATAGCTGTTTTTTCGCAATTTCGATATTGGTCCCAATAAGAAAGTTGTTCAGTTTGATGGTCTGATAATCCCCTTAAAATAGTTTCAGCTAATTTTGTTAGACCTTGCATGACCGTTGTCTTTCTAGGATATTTCATGATTACTTATAATTATTTTTAGTTCTTTTTTGAAGGGAGTAAGACATTTCTTTGAGGTGGTAAAAGGTAAATAATTGATGATACATGCAATATTATCTCAGATTTATTAGCCAAACTAAACTAAAATATTATGTACAATTTTATGGATAAAATAACTTAAACAATAATCAAGTATTATTTCTTCTTCGGCAGGAAAACTGACACCATCACGACAACTGCAATAGAAATTTTAAATTTTAATATAAAGCAAAAACCAGGTTAACAATTAAATTGAAATTGAAGAATTAGGTCTCGTATGGGACTTGAACTCGCAACCTGCCAAAACAAGGCTTTTGCTTTCGTCCAAGTAAGCTATCGAGCCTACTACGGACAAAAGGACTAAATTCTTCAACCAATTCTATCTGAAATAAGGTAAGGTTTAAATAAATAATAATAATAAATATCTCGGACATTGTTACACAAATTATCTAGTCACATTTAAAGTACCTGGACTTGTATTATGATGACTAGACAACGATATAGAATACATATATAGATAGAAACATCCATGACTCGGGTACAAATATTCAATTCAATTCAATTCAATTCAATTCATTTATTGCTTTCATGTACAGTATTAAAGGTCTTATTATATGGTTAGGTATGAGTACATGAACCCTGTTGATTAGGGCATTGCAAATAAGAGTCATGCAAGATAATTAATATAAATTACAACAAATAACTTTTTTTTTCATCACATTCATCATATAAATATTTGTCCCTTACGGGACTCGAACCCGCGACCCTCGGCACAGCAGGCAGGTTCACTACAGGTTTAAATGAATAGGATGCTTTACTATACAATTTCGATAAAATTTTAAATTAAAATATTCATAGTGTCCATGTATATAAGGTCTAACAAAATTAGCTGAAACTATTTTAAGAGGATGATCAGACCATCAAACTGAACAACTTTCTCTATGGGACCAATATCGAAATCGCGAAAACAAAATATACATTTGAGTCGAGTTATGTTTGCAGTTTTGTATGGAACAGCTGATTTTTTTTCGTGATTTCGATATTGATTCCATAGAGAAAGTTTTTCAGTATGATGGTGTGATCCTCCCCTTAAAATAGTTTCAGCTAATTTTTTTAGACCTTATATACACTAAATTGTGACACTTTATGTATATTTTAATTTTTAAGTTAATCGAAAATAAAGTTTTCTGTTCTATATTCTACGAGCTTTTGACCCAATCCGTGCGGATTACTCCTTTATCGCTCGCTTCTATCGGGGTCGCTTTTCGATAAATCATTTCTTAATGCACCCCTACTTCGTCTGAAGAATATATCTTCAAAATTTTATGTTTCTATGTACAGCGGTTTAGGCTGTGCCTTGTCTGTCAATCAGTCAATCAGTCACGTAACACTTTTATACGTATAGATTGCGAAAGAAAAACTCAATTTCAATGTTCTATGTTCAAAAGTCTCAAATATACATCATTATTTTAATACATAATTCTGTATTTATTTTTTAGTTT
Organism: Agonopterix arenella; assembly: GCA_927399405.1. NCBI lineage: Eukaryota > Metazoa > Arthropoda > Insecta > Lepidoptera > Depressariidae > Agonopterix > Agonopterix arenella. Next base: position 13,650,690 of record OV656708.1, on the reverse strand, counting down.
GAATAACAATAACATTTTAAAACTGACAATCTTAAAGCTAATAAGTATAACGACCGTTTAATCAGTCAAAAAGCCCGCCCCGGGTCATACCGGATGCAAAGGTTCCCATGACGCTTCTCGCGTTTCCGCGTTGGATGGATACATAATTAACATTTAAAGAACTCTAGCTTACCAATCATAACGCCGGCAAGTGTGAAGAAGGGAATAACGCATCCCATATTTAACAATATGGGGAACATGATATTCCCGACCAAAGTACCGATTCGTCCGCTCGTCATAATAATTGATATTGCTAGGGTTCTGGAAAAACAACGTAGAAATTAAGTTTTATGCATTAAAATTGGGGAAGTGCAAATGATTTGGAATGTTTGTTATCATACCCAACAATTTTGTCGTATAGGTGTCGTATAGTCGAACATTAGAAGCATAAAGCACCACTATATGACGAAATTACCGTAATATAACTTTTATAAGTCAAAATAGTCATATAAATGAGGGCCTAATACGACAAAATTGTTTGCTGGGTATGACCGCTCAATTATCGACTTTGCACGAAATTTTCGGGATGAATTAGGAAAACAGCAGCGCTGCGGTGGTACCGAAATAGCAAAAGACTTTTCACCCCTCCCCGGACGGAAAGCGTCAACTTTCGTCCCGCTGCGCTCAACGAAGTTGCCTCATTCCGCCTCCGTCGAGGAGAAAAATAGTAAACTAACCTCCTGCACTAAATAAGAAAGACTCAGATCACACTGCATGAGATCTGAGACCTTTCTTACTTTCCCGCTCTCGATGTGTAATCTACTATTCTGTTTCACCGGTCGCAATAATGTTTTCTTTTTTGTATGTCAGCAAAACAATACACAATGTACACCTTGAAATAGACTTACTTGAAAGCATACTAGGCCGGCTTGCAATAACAACCCGAAAAGACCGATGCCATGCCTATTCAGGGTTAGCTATATTTTTATTCGGAATGGGTTTCCATCAGGTGAGCTAAAGGTGGGCTTTAGATTTCAGGAAAAGGAAAGTGTAGATGAAGCCAAGGATATAACGCGCTTACCCAGAAAAAGCGTGTTAACTCATATTTTAAAAATATCCTGATTGTATTTGCTTGGATATAAACAGATGCAGGGAGAGAGTTCCAAACCGTACCGGATCTCATTATAAAAGATAAATGGGATTATCGATACGAATGAGGATGCGGATTTTATTCAAGCTTTAGCATAAAACTTACCTAGAACTAGTAGGAAACACTTCAACCGTCGTGACTTGAAGCAAGCTCATCATTGTTTGACTGACAGCCATATCTGTAGCGAATAACGCAACCACCTCGGTTTTACTACTCGCCCAACGTAAACCTAAAGTGAGGCCTATCGATGTCACACCACCGAACATTAATATGTACTTCTTTCCAACTTTATTGACTAGCACACCGCTCAACATGTAAGGAAATATGCAGATACAGCCTAAAATAATACTGTTTATGTAGGTCTCTGTACCGCTTTTTGTCTGAAATTAAAAAACATAATTATAATAATAATTTAGTTGGTTTTTGTAGCTAAAGTCGTAAACATATTTTTAATACAGTTGCTCAAAAAGTGGCGTATTGCAGGGACGTATAGCGTTCGGGATGTGGGCTATTACATACTCGTGCTTTTTTTTACCTTTCCCGAACTCGTGCGTTCTCTTTCCCAACTGTCAAAATAATGTCTATTAAAAAGAAAAACCAACCATGAAGTTTTTACTAAAAAAATTCATAGAAGTTTTTATGATTCATGCAAATAAGTATATTTCTAAAAAGAAGCTACTAATTTGTTTCAATATCAGATTTAATGATTTGATTGAATGAGTTTGGTTAGGTTTCATTTCATTTCATCTCATTAAATTTCATTTTCATTTACCTACCAGAATGGGTGAAGAAAAAAAAACTCTGCTTATATTCTACGGTTGGCGCCATTTTTCAGAAATTTTTTGACAAATATACATGAACAATCTTACGAAATTAATAACAGTTTGTCTCAAACAGTAAATATGCAACCTAAAACTTCCCCAGTTAGTATAAAAAACTGTACCAATTTCAATGTATATGTGAATTATAAATGTTAAGTTAGTTGAGTTTATTGTGTTTTTATTATTTTATTAAATTGCTTAATTTTTTCGCAACTGTATTAAAAATAGTCGTTCAGTACACGTGCGGAACCGTCATTGCAACTTGTTCCGACTGTCAACCCTCGCCTTCGGCTGCGCCTCGGCTCGGGTAGACATTTGTCGGAACTCTTTGCAATGACAGCCTTTCCACACTTGTAATGAAATATACTATTTAGATACAAACATTTTACAGTTTTTGAGAGGTACTTGTGAATCAAGAAGTTTAAGAGGTGCGTATTATTTACACTAATAAAGGCGTTTTTGTCTAGTGGCGAGTAAATACAGGGTGAAATTGATATCATTAGTCTTTCCATCAAACTGAACAAACTTCAGTATGGGAGCAAACAGATCGGAGCACAAAAATAATCAGCTGTTGCATACATTTGAGTCGAGTAGGCGTTGCAATTTAGTATGGAACATCTGATTATTTTTTTACTCCGATCGGTTTGCTCCCATAGTGAAAGTTGTTCAGTTTGATGGGTAGACTCTTAGTTTAAAAGGACGCTAATGATATCAATTTCATCCTGTATGCCTGCCGTGCAGGAGGCGATGCTTCGATCCCCGTCAAGGGTCCTCCTTGACCTCAACCGCGTCAATGAGTTTTTCGGAATTTATGTAATACAACGCTTTTCGGTGAACAAAAACATCGTTAGAGTTCCCTGGAATAAGCATGCAGGTTCCTGCATGCTTATTTTCGGGGCATGCATTGTACCCACTGTCCGTTATAAGTGGCGACAGGCTCACTACCCGTCACCCTGCGCAAAGATTCGGTGTTATTAGAGAAACGTGAATGTTCTTAGTTTTTAAAATACTATGTATACTAAAAAAATTGCCGAGTGGTGTCGGCTATGAATAGCACCATCCCATTTCCTCCTGTGGGTGTCGTAAAAGGCGACTAAGGGATCTGCTGAAGGATGGGCAGCAGCATCCTCTGAGTACACACATTGATTCGATCCAACTGCGAACGCCAACCCGCCTGCCAAGCGTGGCGATTATGGCAAATCCCCCCCCCCATTTTGGGGGAGGCTTATGTCCAGCAGTGGACGTTTAATGGCTGACATGATGATGATGATGACTAAAAAAATATACATTGATTTTTAATTAAAATATTATATTTTAAGACTGTTTGGTTTAGGCAATTTTGTACTCGCTTTTACAATTTAATTTTCTTCGTGAATGAACGTACAGAGGCCCTGCAGTATAAATGGTTATGATGATGATTATAATGATTAAATTTATTCAATAAAGCTAGAAACTACACCAAAAACTAAATTATTTTAGATAAAATCAGTTCGTACCGGAACACAAATATCAGAAGCAGTCGTATTCAAGGTCCTTGCATTCAAGTCAGATGTGTACGTATCCAGCATGACACATAGATCCTGGTTACTACCGACGACCTCGCTGTAATGTTCCACTATGGTAGACAGTTGTGGGAACCACAGTCTGATTACATTGTACCTGAAAACATCAACGTAGAAAAGTTTCAGTACTTAAAGATGCTTAGAACTTTAAACGTTTAAAGTTCAGTTGGGTGAAATCTCGACTAAATTAATCTATAAATATAATACTTTTAATTTTAGCAATAGAACTTAAGCGTTTGTGTTTCAATTCATTAATATCATCTCAGCCAAAAGACGCCCGCTGCTGGATTTAGGCCTCCCCCAAGGATTGTCACAACGACTGGTCCTGACTTGTCCTACCCGTATCAAATCACCTTCACCAGGTCGTCGCGTCGGTCCACCTTGTGGTAGGCCTACCCACGCTGACACTTTCGAGTACGCGGTCGCTACAAGTTTCTTTATTTCTCCATCAAAAGTAAAATAAGTATAGTTAGGTTAGGTGGGGCAAGTGCATCGACGGTGCATACAATATTAAGTAGTACTATTTTTGATACCTTTTGATATTTTGGATAAAAAATGGGTAATTAGATATCTAAAAGAGTTCTCACAATGAAACAGCAGCTTTTAAAATTCTTTAGTTTTCGAAATATTGAAAGGTATACAAACTTACATTGTTTGCATGCGGACTTGCATAACCTTAATGAATTTACGAGTACTTACAATGCCATCACTAGAAAATTCATGGTGCAGAAGAGAGCTAAATAAGGGCCCAGTGGTTTCATAAACATGGGTTTCACATTGTGCAGCCCACTCACAATCTGATGGGAAAATGTGCTGGGTTCAGTTTTCATGCAAATATAATCGTCCTTTATTTTTTTAGAGTTTTCTTTCCATATATCTTTTGACTGAAACAAATTAGTGGTGTGATAAATCAAAAATAGTATTTCCATCGATATTAGAGCTATACATCATGTATCAATATACAATTCCTTACTGGGAAAGTGTCAGCAGGTTTGCCAGTGTTCTGTTTGTACATTCTAATGAGTACATCCCTTGCTTCGTCGTAGCGTTGCTGACTCAGCAGGAACTTGGGGCTCTCGGGTTGGAAGCAGTAGAGTATTGAAGCCGTTAGTGCAAACAACGATATAATCATGAGGTAGAAATTCCATGTGTTTAATACTGAAATAAAATATGTATTTAATTATGTAATAATTTAAGGCAATTGCTAAGACAAATAGTGAGTTAGAACGTATCTCGGAATGGAGTCGCAACTATGGATTAGGAGTAAACCCTAAAAAGACTCAATTGATTGTAATCGGTAGTCCATGGTATACATCTCGGGTGGATTGGACATCGCTGCCACTAGTCCTTTTTGAAGGGACCCATATCCCATTCAGCAACATTGTAAAGAACCTTGTTTTATATATGGATTCAACATTATCCTGGGTTTCACAACTAGAGAACGTTAAGCGTAAAATGTTTGCGTCTGGGGGAGCGTTACGAAGACTCCGTAATTTCCTGCCAACAGCCACCAAAACTGCGCTTGCACAATCTCTTTTACTACCTGTCCTAGACTATGCTGGCCTATCTTGATCTCAACGAGGACCAATTAAATAAACTTGAACGTCTCCAAATTTTCTCAATACGGTTTATATTTGGTCTTCTCAAATATGACCACGTTTCCGAATTTAATGCCAAACTCAATTTGCCCATCCGGTTACGTTGAAACTTTAACATACTTTCTCTTCTTTACTCTATTCTATATTTCTTCCCCTTACTATCCTATCTTCGCTTCACTTTTCTTCACGACACCCATGACCGAGTACTGCTATCGGCTATATTCGAACACAATATTATTCTAGTGATTCTTTTGATAGTTTACGAATACTTAATAGTTTTATTTCGTCAAAACTCCTAAAAATAGCACTTAAAACGTAATCAGAATGGATCTAAAAAGGGTCGTCAAAACCTAGAGCATTATGTAACACAGATAAGGAAAATTTAGGCTTTAACGCTTGTGATAAATGTTATGTAAGAGACAGACACAGCTGCGTAATAATGGAGTTTGTGTCAAAATGTTACGCAGAGATAACCTTATCAAATAATGGTACCTACGCCATAACTACATTTCAACGTGAATAAAGCTGAAAGATAAAATGGTTTTTTTAACAGATGCAGTCATAATTTCGTGTGCAAATTAGTAAAAGCAAATACGTATTGTCACTATATAGAATCTTATGAACCAAATAAAAGTTCCACGCCTCCTAAGTTGACGAGAGACGGCACAATACCATGCTGTTAATAAAATACAAATATAATACCAAAATACGTTTTTTGTAATAAGCAGGAAAAGAGTATGTAAAGATTATTTCCTCAACTCATGCGTCAAACTCAAAATTTATATTTATTAACCTAATCATTATCTTCAGAGTCATGTTACTTCAACGACGTCTATTGAGGCATGTTAAACTACGTTTTTTTTTCTTTTTATACCAGCTTTTGAAATGAAATGCGTTCCTTGCGAAGTATGTGTGGTGTGCTGAAAGATAAAGTGAGAAATTGTGTAATAAGAGATAGATGTAAATTGAAAGAAGATGTAGTGACAAGAATAGAGAAAGGTATGTTTCGTTGGTTTGGTCATGTGGAGAGGATGAGTGACAGCAGATGTACGAAAGGGATATATGTTGCTAATGTGAGTGGAAGCGTCGGCAGAGGGCGCCCTCGTAGGACGTATAATACGTCAAATCAGTTGCGTCCTACAAAAAGGGGAGGTGCGGAGTACTCGAAACCGACGGGCATGTATGAAGAGATGTATGGATGTGCATGAGGCAACAGAAGTATGTAAGGATCGTAGTAAGTGGCGCGCCTACCCCACTGGGAAAGAGGCGTAACGTTATAGATAGATAGATAGACCAGCTTTCAGAAAATCACGCATTAATTATTATTATTGGAAGTTGAGGGACTTGCCAGACTTTCGCCGCGCCTGTGACACTGGGATCATCGCTGGTCTTTTGTGCAAGCCCATCCCCACTGCATGCAGGAACCGGAGTAATTTTCTAACCGGGATGATTTGTACCTCAACTGGTGCTAATACCTGTCTTCCCAGATGAATACTTTGTTTGTACATCAATTAAGAAACCTTATCATGAAATAAATAAAGAAAGAAAGAAACCTAGACAGAGCTCATTTCTGTCTTGAATATATCTACCTAATAATTAGTTGCAGTAAAACCATTATCGTCTTCAGCTGCTGCTTTTTTTTGAGTCGCACTAATAAATTAAATGGGACATTTTGTTCGTTTCCTTAAAAGAGAATGTGGGTTTTATATGAAAGGTTGGCGCCTTATTTTCCGAAGATGTTTTTAGCGCGGCCTTCAACAAAACTTGAATATTTTAGTTCAGAATAAAGTAACAAACAAAACTTGTTACTACATGTATATCCCTAAACTCAGTCTGAACGGAAATATAAAGGCTTGAAATTGAAAATATATGCATTACGCATACTTCAAGCCTTTATATCTCAGTTTGGACTGAGTTTAGAGATATACTTGTCATAATGTTTTGTTTGTAACTTTATTCCGAACTTTAATATTCAAGTTTGATTGGTGGCAAAAAGAAAAAAGGCACCATTTTTAGTCATAAGCTTTTACTTTTCCTGAAATGTCCTTTTCCCTTACTCTTTTGTTTTCTCTATGATTTTAAGTAAATAACGCCTTGTTATATCGCTTTCAGCAATATTCTCTTGTATGAACAAGGTAATCAAATGTTGTGTGAGCAAATAGTGAAATAATGTGTATTTTGAGAAGATTTTAAGTAAACAGTTTCTATACAAAGTCCGGGCTTTTTTTATGATACAAGAGCGAAACAAAATAGTTTTGGAATATTTTAGATATTAGATACACTAGCTAGCTGGGTATCACGCATTTTTTTTTTCTTTTTGATGCTGGATAGCAAGATAAATTGTATAATCATTCTCTGTTTTGCATGCATGCATATGCTCAAGACTATATTTCCCTAGGAGGTAGTCAGAGAGGAAGAGATCCTATTACTATAACACTTCGAATCCCAGTCCTTCTTTCGTGTCAGTATGACGTATATTGTGTGAAAATTACTCATGTTGTGATGTAAATATTAGCCAGTCAGCGATGGTCGTATCGACTGCCCAGCCAGGCGAACCCAGGTTTCATCACTCGGGGAGGCTCTTTCCTTGTAACAATAAATGTGAAATTTTAATGGATGGATGAATGTTTAGATTTTTTGATGTTTGTGACTCAATCACATCAAAGGGCTAAACAGATTTGGATTGAAACTTGGCATAAAAATAGAATATGTTTTGGATTAACACATAAGATACTTTAATTACAGTCAACGCAGTCATGGGCGAAAACTAGTATTAAATACGTTTTCGAATTAATTTTGGAATACCTACTTAATTTAATTATTATAGTTATAAGTGTATCTCAAAAACTTTTTTTCAGCTTGCCATAATTTCGTTGGAATTAATAAATTAGTTCTCTTTTTAGCCACAACTGTTAAAAGATAGACTACTCGTATTGTTATCCAAAAATTTATGCATTCGGTAAGTATAGGTACGTGAGTTGTGTTCATTCATGAATATGTAAAGCCTAAAACCGCCTTCAAATTTTTGTTGAAATTTTGTTTATTTGACAATTTTCAGTGGTGAATTCATTTGTTCAATTTAATAGTAGTACTTTAAATTAACAAACGCACTAGCCGGCACTACGATTTTCAAAGGTTCCCCTCGATTTCTCTGGGATGCCATCATCAGATCCTGGTTTTCTTATCATGGTTACCACCCTTGATATATCTTCTGTCCAACAAAAAAAGAATCATAAAAATCGGTTCATAAACGATGAGGTTATCCGCGAACACACATTAAAAAATATGTCTATTATACGGTCGAATTGAGAAAACTCCTCCTTTTTTGAAGTCGGGTAAAAAGTCACAATGCACGTAAAGGTATTCAAGAGGCCCTTGTATCATTCAGCTATGCTTCAATACATATATTGATAACATTCATCGCAAAGCGTTTACAAAAGAGTGTCGGTACCTAAGGTACGGTAAACATGGTAGCCAATACAGTTGTTTCCATTTCCATTCTCCTACTCCCACTTCAATCAGTAGACTGTTGCTGGACTGTAGCTATGATAATTATGAACGCTATGAACAGAAAGAGAAAACTTATATCTTAGTACGTCCCTTTAAATTTCTATTTTTGTTTGTTTTTAATTATTTGCTTGCATATCCAAATAATAACACATAATGTACAGAACCTTAAAAAGCATCATGGTAATCATGGTTTACTGCTCAATAGTCTGTGGGGACTTGCTACAGATGTCAGCACCCACAAGTTATAGCAAAGATGCCAACAGATGGCGATACCGTCGCTCTCGGAAATATGCTCCATACTAAGATAACGTTCACCGTGAATACGTAACTCGTAACCTACTACAAATAAGGTTATGTAGCAAGTAGCACCTTCACAAGTCCAATGTCAGATTCCTCTCCCAAAGATGATCGTTATTGAAATCAATCAAAGGCATAAAAACAAAGTATAAAAGCCAACTTACCAAAATATCCATCAAAGAAATAAGTCTTCCAGTCCTGCATCAGAACACCCCATGACAAACAAGCCAAGAGGACCTGGCCCAGGGCTGGGAATGAGGATTGCAACAACATCACGCGGTCCCTGATTCCGCTATGACAGAACTCCGATGTAAACGTTACAGCTGGACTAAAAGCTGCGGCGAACCTGCAAAGTATTATTACCATCACCATCATCGTTCAAAGATTACCTATATATTTATTTTCGATGTAGACATCACCGTCAGTCAAATAAACATAAAACATCAGCCAGTAATCAGCGACATAATTCGTCAAAACCTTAATTAAAAATAAACAGTTTGAGATCTGCAACGTGCTTCGTCAAGCTTAGTCAATAACAAACCAAAAACCACTTAAAAGCCCTCCGCATCACGAAATGCACCTGGCTCAAAAGAACCCACCACACTAGCGGAATTCCCGCGCTGAAGGGCTAGAGAAATCTTTTGGACTAGATACAATCTCGAGCGGGGATCGTTTCAGCTCTCAACAAGCCATAATCGTTCATATTCATTCTTTCATCTCATAATCGTATTATAATCAATATAAACCTCTATGGACCATATACAGAGTCCAACTTAATTATGCTGATAGTACTAAGAGGACAAACGCCTAAACAACTTTCTCTAAAGGACTAAAATCGAAATTGCGAAAAAAAAATCTACTGTCAAATATATGGAATATTTGGGTCGAGTACAATACGGTCAATTAGGAGTTAGGTATTATATTATAGTATAGGATTAGGACACAATGTCGGAATCAGATAAAGTTTAAGGTCTTCTAATACTGATGATTATATACCTAAACAATTACATTATTAACTAGTTGACTAGATCACATAATTTTGTACGCTCTTAAATTGTACCATCTTAAAATCTACCAAACCATTATAGGTTTTTCTGTTTGTAATACCATCAGGTATTAAAAACAGGTACAAAAATATACAACGTGTTAATGAATTAACGCGAAACCTCATACACCCCAACTGATGTATAACAAAATAATTCGATTAAAACAATAATTTTATTATTTTGATAGTTAAAATTAAAGTTTTTAGTTTGGAGGCAAAAATGATTAGTTATCATTTCAGCAATGAATGAAAGTGCTAACGTACTTATGGATACATTTTAAGAAGCTTGTTTTGGTAGTGAGTAAGGTGAGTATGCCCGTGGGGTGAGTTGACATCGGGTTCAGTAAATTTTAAATTTTACAAACAAATTATTTAATATTTTGAAAAAAAATACCTATGTTAAAACCATGATAATTCGATTCTGCTCTCGATTCTAAACAAACTACTTTCTAGTTTTGCGTTAATTTATTAACACGTTGTATAAGGTGTAACAAAATTAGCTGAAACTATTTTAAGGGTATGCTCAGACCATTAAACTGAACAACTTTATTTTTTATTTAACTAAATAAATAATAAATGTTAGTTTTAGCTTTAGCTTCTTTGCACCCCCATGTGATTTCGGTCGTGACGTGAGTTTGTGTATATAAGGTTTAACAAAATTAGCTGAAACAATTTTATTGGTATGCTCAGACCATCAAACGAACAACTTTCTCTACGGGACCAATATCGAAATCGCGAAAAAAAATTGGATGTCCCATACAAAAATGCAAACACAACTTGACCCAAATGAATGGCGCAACAGATTTTTTTTCGTGATTTCGATATAAGTCCCGTAGAGAAAGTTGTTCGTTTGACGGTCTGAGCATACCAATAAAATTGTTTCAGCTAATTTTGTTAAACCTTATATACACAAACTCACGTCACGACCAAAATCACATATGGGGGTGCAAAGAAGCTAAAGCTAAAACTATCATTTATTATTTATTTATTTTATTTATTAAACAATTACACAGCATCACAGAGGAACTCCAATACGCCATGCAAGTAAGTATACAAATCAAACAAGAATATATCTTCGCTTTTCAGTGATAAAACCGCCTTTTATGTCTCATAATTATTTTTGTATCCTACTCTGTACTGTATTTATGTGTTTGGTGTAAATAAAGTATATTTCATTCATTCATTCAATATTTTGAAGAACGCAATATATAGAGTGTTAACTTAAATGCGTTATTTACTTTAGCAGTATGTAACACAACATACATTTGCATACGTGCTTCTGTTCTGAAATTACACCTTAGCAACATCAACTGATTTCTGGTTTTCCTTGAGCAGGTCATCAAACATACAGGTATTATTATACAGGTATTATATATTGCGGGGCAGGCAATGAGGTTGTTCATAGTCTGAGGAGTGATAGGTAGGTACCCTTAGATACAGATTTAATACTCACAGTATCCCTTCAAATAGTTTAGCCGTAAGCAGCCATACATATGTCTGACTTAGCGATGATACCAAGGTAAAAAGAAAAATGCCTGCAAAACCTCCAATCAGGAAGATCTTTCTGCCAAACGTGTCAGTTAGAAATCCAGCAATTATCGATGAAAATATCATACCTGGGAAAAAACTCGATATTAGACAGTTACTTACAGTAAATGAGCATGTCTGCATTATTGGTTTTGAATCTCGTTCAAAAGCTATCCAAGACTAACAGCTTTTGAACTCAAATGATAAACTGGAACCCACCATTTTTCGAATACGTATTTTTTATTTTAATTATATTTATATCCTTCACCATCTGAGAATTTCGATATTACCACAAAATAAATACTTGGTAATTATGGTCACAAGATAGAAAAATTTACTGGTCGGTGCTCAGCCAGCGGCTCGCTGAGCGGGCAGACTGACCCCGGAGACCAGGTTCACCAGGTTTCAGAGAGGACGCTTTGGAGCTTCTCTCCTACGCGTACCTCAGCCTTACATGGCATATCATCTAGTATGAGCATTCAAAGCAGGACCCTCATGATTGAGTGTCTATACCTCTGCAATACGCCACCGACGCTTATCCGGAAAACATCGTGAGGAACCCTGCATAAGCTGACGAAGACATCCTGTTGGGTATATCGATCCACAATGGAAATAAAAAAAAAATTACTAAATAATAAAAAAATAAAAAAATTTTCAAAAAAAAATCATTCAATTCAAAATAAATAATTTTTCATTCTTTCTATCTTTCTTTTCTTTCATTGGATGCGCTTAGTAGACTAACACCTGGGTACGTCTGTGCGTTGCAGTGGGACGAATTATAGGCCGATGATGAATATAGGTCACTATTGTGACTAACGGAAGAAACTTTTTGAAATGTATATTTTCAAACAAAACAGCAAAGACTAGACCGACTAAACTAAAGTATTTTAAGTTCTTACTTACCACCAAAAGGCACGCCATTCAAAATGCCTTTCTGTATTAGATTCATATTCAGATCACATTCTGCATTTGGCAACAAATAGGGTGTCGTGTTAGAAATGAATATTCCAGACAGAAATGCGAACAGTGATGTAAATAACATCTTGTAATGGAAGAATCCGAAACCGCATTCTTTGAATGCTTCGTTTATTTCCTGCATAGGTGTTGGGTGTTTCGCTTCTATGTCGTCTTTTCCTGTAGACAACATTAAATAAATTCTTATAACTTCAGCATGTATTCAACTCATCAAACTAATCAACTTTTTCTGTGGAGCTAACATCGTAATCGCGAAGAAAAAACAGCTGTCCCATACATTTGAGTCGAATAGGTACTTCAGTTTTATATGGGACAGCTGATTTTATTTTTGCGATTTCGATGTTGGCTCCATAGTGCAAGTTGTTCAGTTTGATGAGTATAATACATGCTGAAGTTATCCGCAGTGATATAAAATTTATCCCTTATACTATTATATTAATAACGAGCGTTAACCCGCGACTTCGTCCGCACAAATTATATACCAGATTTTAAGTCAGATCATAAGCTATCAAACAAAAAAAGTTTCATCAAAACCGGTTCAGTAGTTTTTGCGTGATACTCGTTCAAACAAACAAACAAACAAACACCCAAAAAAACAGACAGACAAAAAATCCAAAAATTGGTGAAATGGAATCAGGGACACCTAAAAACCATATCATAACTTTTTTTTTTAATATCTTCAATGTACAGACAAACTTCCTGTTACAGTTTTATAATAGTACGAGCGTTAACCCGCGACTTCGTCCGCACAAATTATATACCAGATTTTAAGTCAGATCATAAGCTATCAAACAAAAAAAGTTTCATCAAAACCGGTTCAGTAGTTTTTGCGTGATACTCGTTCGAACAAACATCCAAACAAACAGACAAAAAATAAAAAAATTGGTGAAATGGAATCAGGGACACCTAAAAACCATATCGTAACCTTTTTTTTTTTTAATATCTTCAATGTACAGACAAACTTCCTGTTACAGTTTTATAATAGTATAGATAGATAACGGGTACCAGGAGAAAGTATTCCCTTTTATAAATTGTTCGAGGTTTAAACGGGAGCGTATTTCCGTTTATCTTATAGAAATACACAAGGTGTCCTGTAAACCGACGTCAACCTGGCGGAAGCTGATAAGTCTGGTCATGACTAAGCTGAATATCAAAATTTGGCTTTAGTAAAAGTGTCCTAGTTTTTGAGATATTGACAGTTTTAATACAGATACTGCATAGAACATTTGTAGCCGTGGCACTCAAAATAGTGACTAAGGTAAAGAGTTTCACGAGTTTCATAAAACTGTCCTTATCTCGAAAGTTAAGAACCTTTTCCTAAAGTAAAATTTTGACAGATTTTTTTTATTTTAGTATATTCACCGGGTTGACGTCGGTTTACGGGATACTCTGTATAATGTTCACTAACAGAAAATGTGGAGATTATTCCCTACTGTTTTAATTAAACCTAACAATTAACGAAAGAAACTAAGTATAACGAAGATAGACTGAGACAAATGAATGCTAACATCGTCAGTACATTCATTTCTTCCAGTCTAGTCTCGCTTCATATGTTCGTTTGACAAGGATACGATTTGCTACGGCCATATCTCCATTGCCATCTAGGATTCATTCCATAGAAATTGAAAATTATTCCCTGGCTAGTGTTCGTGTGTTGTAAATTACCCAACTAACAATTTGGTCGTATAGGTGTCGTATAGTCGAATATCAGACGCATAAAGGACCAGTATATGACGAAATTACCGTAATATAACTTTTATAAGTCAAAATAGTCATATAAATGTGGGCCTAATACGACCAAATTGTTTGCTGCGTATGCATCTACGGCATGTCATTATAAATCCTACCAATAATGTATCTGAAACATTTTGCGTCGGGTATTTTTTCGCTTTTCCTGAGTTTGACTCCATAGTGAAAGTTGTTCAGTCTCATGGTTTGAATTCATCGTTTCAGTATTTGCCAGGCTGTCCGTTACGCCCGATATAACTTTGTAACATATTTGTTTTATTTAGTTATAAACTCAAATGCCGACGTACAGCTAATTGTTATAAAAAGTCGAAATGTTTGTATTAGGAATTTAGAAAAGTTACATGTGAAAGCTGACGTAGGATGATTAGGTAATATTGGCGTCATAAGTATACAGGGTGAAATTGATATCATTATCATCCTTTTAAACTAAGAGTCTACCCATCAAACTGAACAACTTTCACTATGGGAGCAAATAGATCGGAGCAAAAAAATAATCAGCTGTTACATACATTTCAGTCGAGTAGGCTTGGCAGTTTAGTATGGAACAGCTGATTATTTTTTTGCTCCGATCGGTTTGCCCCCATAGTGAAAGTTGTTCAGTTTGATGAGTAGACTCTTAGTTTAAAAGAATGCTAATGATATCAATTTCACTCTGTATTGCGCCACAAAACTCTGTCCTCGGCCTTCCTCATCCAGTCGCTCCCCGCTACAGAGTTTTGGGCAAAGAAAATATATACTACCCCTAAGCTCTATGTTCTGCAGTGGACGATGATAGGCTGATGATGTTGATGATGATGGTGTATATTGCAGCAGTGGCATTTTCCCCGGAGTTAAGACTAGTATCCTGAGTGAAGCGAGGGGTTCAAGCTAGCTCAAAACGAAAACACGTTTATCCCCGAGGAGCATCTCTACTTTTAACGCGCTCTTAGACTTTACGGTCGTCATGGGTCCGTCGCGCGCCTATCCGACTGCAAAGTGTCGCTCGTCTGTAAGAGCAATTAAGTGTACGTAATGGAATGCATTGAGACCATTTATAGAATTTTTGTCTGTCTGTCTGTTTGTTTGTACACGCATCACTTAAAAACGGCTGAATCGATTATGATGAGGTTAAAAGCTTAAGGCTTAGTTTAAATTAACATTTAGGTTTTATTTCATCGCAATCGGTTTAATCAGTGGTCCGTGCTTACGGAGTCGCGGGCGCCGCTATGAATGTAATATTAAGGCTATATTATAATGACTTGCTTTTGGTTAGATTAACATGAAAAAATAGGCCATTTTCGAGTGCGTGGTGTGAAAAGTAATTTATTAGTGGTTTGACGAAGCCTGCGTTGCGGATTTGGTGTTTTTCGGTATGGTTTAGAATTTGAATAAATAATTTGTATTTATTAATTAAATAAACATACCGGTTACGGCCAATACCGTAATATCCACTTCACTCATTTCGATCAAATCACAGGTAAGACTTCAGACCAAAATACAATGGAAATCAAATCCATTCGAATCGAAATACACATTGCTAATGAGATGTTCGTGTCAAAAATTCATTATTATAATGCATAATGAAATTATCTATCTGAGAATACGACCTTGTCAATTAATTAACCATTCTATCTTGATCTTGCTAGTAAATTTCAATATACGTAATAGTAGTTCAAACTAAAACATGTGTCTCGAGAAGAGTAAACTCAGATAACTATGTTTGTGTTGGATTTTATAACATTACACGCATCAAAATTATGTATTACTTTATGGAGGTGCTATTGGGAATGTTCCTTCATTGATAAGTGAAGATCTTCCACCAGGCTATGTGTAAAGCCTGGGGACTGGCCGTGATCCAACAGTTCTTAGTTGGACCTTGTATATGTACCGAATCTCTGCGATTATTTCTTTTGCGCGATGTATGTCTTGCATTCAATTGTGAACAGTATTTGTAGTATGTTACGAGTTACGTATTCACGGTAAACGTTGTCTATGTATGGAGCATATATCCGAGAGCGACGGTATCGCCATTTGTTGGCGTCTTTGCCATAACTTGTGGGCAGCACCCACAAGTGTAGCAAGTCCCCACAATTTATTTCACAACATAAATAATACTTA
The DNA here is from genome assembly GCA_927399405.1 of Agonopterix arenella. NCBI lineage: Eukaryota > Metazoa > Arthropoda > Insecta > Lepidoptera > Depressariidae > Agonopterix > Agonopterix arenella. Next base: position 13,634,380 of record OV656708.1, on the reverse strand, counting down.
GGTAAGTACTATTAAAGCTAAAATAAAGAGATATTTATTGGATTACTAATCCTATACTTCCTATACGTACTATAGCTTATTTGCATTATTTCTCCTGCCGAGTGGTCCAGCCTAACCCCTGTGAAGTCCGAACCCAAGACTCCATAGGGAGGAGGAGAAATGGTATAAGAAAGTTAATATATGTAATTTTTATTCTAACTATACATACAGGGTGTAAGTGACAGCCTAGCAAATACTGAAACGGTGAACTCAAACCATCAAACTGAACAACTTTCACTATGGAGCCTACCTCAGGAGACGCGAAAAAAATTCGGCTCTCCCATACATTTAACTCTGGTAAGAACAGCAGTTTTGTATGGGACAGCTGATTTTTTTTCGCGTCTCCTGAGGTAGTCTCCATAGTGAAAGTTGTTCAGTTTGATGGTCTGAGTTCACCGTTTCAATATTTGCTAGGCTGTCACTTACACCCTGTATACGAAAATAATACGTGACTAGCCCTTTTCAGATAGTGGTTGATGAAATACCCATTATATTCAATATTGTATGCATGCACTCATTATTGTTGATATTGTTATTGATAGAGACTTAAATTAATTTCTCAAATAATGTTATTCTGTAGTTAAGAATGAACACCACACCAGATCTATGTACACCACATGAAGCAATAAATGATTATGAATTATGAAACTAAGTCTTGTAACCAATAGACTCATCATGTCATACAAAAGTCTTGAGGTCAAGAGCTAACCCATCCTTAAAAAAAAATCACCTTTGAATGCATCAGTTATGCCCAGCTGTCATACATTGCCGCTGACATTCCAGTCCATTCAATTCTTTCAAATGTATTCGGTTACAAAGCAGTAATGTAAAACAACTGGGCATAACTTAGTGGTTCCGTTAATTGCGCACTGATGCGAAGTCACTGTAACTATAAGCTTGTAACTGTATTTTTGATTGCACTGTAATTCATCATCATCATCAGCATATCATCGTCCACTGCTGAACATAGGCCTCTCCCAAGGTGCGCCACAAAACTCTGTCCTCGGCCTTCCTCATACAGTCGCTCCCCGCTACCTTTTTTAGGTCGTCTGTCCAGCGGGCAGCAGGACGTCCCACACTACGTCTACCAGTTTGCGGTCTCCACTCCAGAACCATGACACCCCACCGGTTGTCAGTTCTTCGGCAGATATGACCAGCCCAATGCCACTTCAGCTTGCTAATTTTCTGAGCTATGTCAACCACTTTCGTTCTCTGACGTATCACTTCATTTCTGATGTGATCTCTCGCACTGTAATTAGTGTGTGATAACTAACGTCACGCAGCAACTGTTGATCTCCCGCTGAACTCCTTATGGAGTTATGGAGAGAAATTGTGTGTTGTGATTGTAAACATTATCTAAAAGTTAAATGAATAAATTAAAAAAAAAAATCTGTAGAACATTGCTTTGAGATGTGAGAGCCACATCAGCTCGGCATCATCGGCTCTCACATCTAATAGCAATGTTCTACCGAAAAAACTTTTTTTTAATTTATTTATTCGTTAGACACCATTGCATTGATGTCTTACAAAAAAAAATTGTTTATTTCAGGCACAGGAAAACAGTACACTGATTGATATTATAAAAATATTAACATAGTTTTATGTTCATTCTATATAATGGTTAAGTACATCAATTTGAGACCCGCTATAGTACATAAGCAGCATAGCCTATCTCAAACTGATATATATGTCTATACACAACTTTTACAATTGGGTTTTTCGAGGAGTACAGCCGTTTATGAAAAGAGGATCTTATCTTTTTTAACAACACGTTAATGTCAGCGACCCCATTCTCAGCGAACATGCCAGACGCACTACACCACCATGGTAAACCGAGCATAGCTCTGAGGGAGTTGTTGTACTGTACATGATGGGTACTGAAGGTACCCCTCGTGTAGCTATTCCATAGCTGGCTGGTGTAGCTTATAAACGAACAAGATATCTTTGTCCCCGTTTGCGATGCCTACCTACTGATAACATTCAAATTATATTTGCTCAAACAAAGTTGTTATAGCTGATTAGTGATTATAGAGGTTGTTTTTCTCTTTTCAATGAATCGTTTTTTTAAGTGAAACGTGGATGTTCTGAGGTTTCAGCATATCTCTGACAACCCCCTCGAGGAATATAGTCGTGAGCATATGCTATGCTGTGCATGTTTTTCTTAATAATTTAGATTATTTCATACTTTTTAGTCTTGTGTCGAAATGGTTGCATATAAGTACACACGGCGACACATCAAGCTATACAAAACCAACATAAGCTGGCCGCGCGTAGGTCGAGTAACGTTAACGTCGCGCGGCCAGCTTATATTGGTTTTGTATAGCTTGATGTGTCACCGTGCGTACTAAAATATGTACATATTTGGAATCGTCTGTGCACCAGCTTTCAATTGATATAGCCTATGTCACTCTCACGATTTACTCTCTCGAATCTAACGACACCTCATACGTTAAAATCTATCAAGCCGTTTAGGCTGTCGGGCGTGCCAAAGAAATAGACCCCTGCACAATGTTAGTTAAGCCCACGTCTTTGAAACCACTGGGCCCATATTCAGCTCTCTTCTGCGCAATAAACTTTCTCTTGATGGTATTGTAAGTATGTCTAACTTTTCTGTCGCTTTTTGAAAGCAAGGAGACTCATTTGTAATTGCACCTAAGTTCTACTTGCGTCAACCTGGGTTACCAATAAACTTCATGTTCTTCTTCTTCTTCCTCTTCTTCTTGTGGGCAGAGCCTTGGAGTTAGAGTTTTTTCAGACCGCCTTACGGCCTCTGACTTCATGTTAATATAGGTTTAAAGAAAGAATATTTATTTCTCATAAGAAATGTACATTTCACTTAAATGAGAAACAAAGTTATTTTAAATTTCTTACGTGCTAGCAAGGGAACATAATTAAGGTAGGTATAGTATTGTGTTGTGAACTTATAATATTTCTAAACTAATGAACCTTAATGCAAAGCTTTAAGGTGGTAACTAGCTTAACAATAGTAGGGTAGAAGCTAAAAACATTTTTATGCATTCGACTCGACAATAACAACAAAAGGACTGGTCTTTAGAAATCTGCTGGACATTGCAAGTGGTTCTAAAAGTTTTTGTTAACAGATCCCCAATGTTGTTTTAAAAATTGTAATTACCAATTGTTAAGAATGTGGATTCAAATAATAAAATTTATAAATTAAATACCTAATATAGCGCGAGTTACAATCAGTAATTATGTATTTCGCGCTACAGCTATTGTTTTAACTTGGGCCATCATTTACGTTACGTAGATCAAAAATAGGAACGGGCCTAAAATGTAACCTTGGGGTACACCCATCCTCTTTTTTAATTTTTAATTAAATCAAGAGCTCTGCAATGACAGAGCTCCTAATACCTAACTCCGTAATGTTTTAGTTTCAACAACAAATTTTTATGATCAATGCAATCAAATTCTTTAGAAAGACCGCAAAAGACGATCGAATGTTAGTGCTCTTCTCAAGCGCTGAAGATGTGCTGAATCAGGGTTACACTTGAATCTGCAGTTAACGGGCTTTTGGTAAACCTAAACTGCTGATCATGCAGCAGTTTCTTTAGATTGAAATGAAAAAGCACCCGATTGAGAAAATTCTTCTCAACCTGGTAAACATGTGGTTAGCGACTTTAAAAGTCCAGGTATTGACGAGCATACATAAAGCAACTGGTATAATCATTTTTGAAATATACAGGGTGTAAAATAAAATGGAGCAGTTACTTAAAGTGGTGCTTCAGACCATCAAATTGAACCACTCTTTCTTTGGGACCAATATCAATTGGAGTTTTGTATGCGAGAGCGGAATTTTTTTTCGCGATTTTGATTTTGGTCCCATAGATAAAGTTGTTCAGTTTGATGGTCTGAAGCGCCACTTTAAGTAACTGTCACATTTTATTTTACACCCTGTATAAGGTCTAAAGTTGAAACTATTTTAAGGGGATGAACAGACCATCAAACTGAACAACTTTCTCTATCGGACCAATATTGTTGTTCAGTTTGATGGTCTGATAACCCCCTTAAAGTAGTTTCAGCTAATTTTGTTAGATCTTGTATGAGCGTAGTCTTTCTAGGATATTTTAAGATTACTTATAAATATTTTTAGTTCTTTTTTAAAAGGGTAGGTAAGTAAGACATTTCTTTGAGGTAGTCGTGCACATGCAATATTATCTCAGATTTATTAGCCAAACTAAACTAAAATATTATGTACAATTTTATTTATAGAATAACTTAAACAATAATGAAGTATTATTCGTTCTTCTTCGGCAGGAAAACTGACATCATCACGACAACTGCAATAGACATTTTAAATTTTAATATAAAGCAAGAACCAGGTTAACACTTAAATTAAAAATTGAAGAATTAGGCCTCGGATGGGACTTGAACCCGAAACCTGCCAAAAAAAGGCATTTGCTATCGAGCCTACTACGGACGATACGGACGAAATTCTTCAACCAATTCCATCTGAAAGGGAAGGTAAGGTTTAAATGAATAGTATCCTTTACTATACAATTTCGATAAAATTTTAAAATTAAAATATTCATAAAGTGTCCATGTAAAATTTCAATAAAGGATTTTTTTATGTTTTCATGTTTTATATAAGGTCTAACAAAATTAGCTGAAACTATTTTAAGGGTATGCTTAGAGCATCAAACTGCACAACTTTCTGTATGGAACCAATATCGAAAACGCGAAAAAAAATCAGCTGTCCCATACAAAACTGCAAACATAACTCGACTCAAATGTATGGGACAGCAGATTTTTTTTTTCGAGTTTTCGATATTGGTCCCATACAGAAAGTTGATCAGTTTGATGGTCTGGTCATTCCCCTAAAATAATTTCAGCTAATTTGCTTAGACCTTATATACTCTAAATTGTGACACTTTATGTATATTTTAATTTTTAAGTTAATAGAAAATAAAGTTTTCTGTTCTATATTCTACGAGCTTTTGATCCGCGACGTCGTCCGTGTGGACTACCCCTTTAGGGGTCCCTAGTGCACCGCTACATCCTCTGTAGAATATATTTTCCAAATTTTATGTTTCTATGTACAGCAGTTTAGGCTGTGCCTTGTCTGTCAATCAGTCACGTAACACTTTTATAAGTAGGCAAAGATTGCGAAAGAAAAACTAATTCAATTTCAATGTTCCATGTTCAAAAGTCGCAATTATTATAACTTCATACATTAGATAAATTATAAGTCCAAAAAGAGCCACATGCTTCTGAGGTATAAAACAAAAGGGGCCACCTTTCTTAGGTTGGTGTCCGTGAGGCTCCATACAAATTATGTCTGTGAGCGTGTATATGTATAGGGTTTAGAGGCCAGTAATGGTTGCAATATTTTTGTACGCTTTTGTAGCTTCGAATTTCAATCTTGACATATAACTTATCCAAGCTTTATACATCATTATTAGTCTAACATTTAAAGAACACTAGCTTACCAATCATAACGCCGGCAAGTGTGAAGAAGGGAACAACGCATCCCATCTTTAACAATATGGGAAACATGATATTTCCGACCAAAGAACCGATTCGTCCACTCGTCATAAGCATTGATATTGCTAGGGTTCTGGAAAAACAATGCGGAAATTAAGTTTTATGTCTTTGTCTGTAGAATTGAATTCAAATTGGGGAAGTGCAAATGATTTGGAATGTTTGTTAACATACGACAAGAAAGAGCAATGATAGCCCATATACGGAAGAGAGCTAGCGCCTCAATCATGAGGCCGCTGTTCGATTCCTGGCCGGTGCCACTATGTTCTAAGTAATTTATGTTGTATTTATCGTTTCGGCTCGGCGGTGAAGGAAAATATCGTGAGGAAACCTGCATGCCCGAGAATGAAAAGAAAATACTATAATTTGGAGGTTTGCGTAAAATATGGGTGAGCTTGGGGCGAACACAAACGACCAGCGCTGGTCTCAGTGTTACATAACGACTCTTGCTTGCTAGCTCAACCACAAATAATCAATATACGACAGCGCAATTATCGACATTGCATGAAATTTTCTGGACGAATTAGGTAAACAGCAGCGGCGCGGTAATATCGAAAGAGCGAAAGACTTCCTGTTGCACCGGTCAGAATGACGTTTTCTTTTTTCTTTTTGTATGTCAGCAAAACAATACACAATGTACACCTTTAAATAGACTCAAGTAAGCATCTCTAATACTAGGTAGGCTTGCAAATAACAACCCGAAAAGGCCGATGCCTATTCAGGATTAGCTACAGTCTGGATTAGCTATAGAAAGTGTAGATGAAGCTGAGGCTGTAATGCTCTTACCCAGAAAAATGCTCTTAACTCTTCTTTTAAAAATATCCTGACTGTATTTACCTGGAAAAACCGATGCAATGCAAATGCAAAAATTCACGCCTTAGCAAACAAACTTACCTAGAACTAGTAGGAAACACTTCAATCGTAGTAGCTTGAAGCAAGCTCATCATTGTTTGACTGATAGCCAAATCTGTAGCAAATAACGCAACTACCTCGGTTTTACTACTCGCCCAACGTAAACCTAAAGTGATGCCTATCGATGTCAAACCAGCGAATATTAATAGGTACTTCTTTCCAACTTTATTGACTAGTACACCGCTCAGCATGTAGGGTAACATGCAGATAAAGCCTATAATAATACTGTTTATGTAGGTCTCTGAACCGCTTTTATTCTGAAAATTAAAATTGTCTTTTTAGCTCACATTATTACATAGCATATGCTCACGACTATATTCCCCGAAGGGGGTAGTCAGAGATATTCTGAAACCTCAGAACACCCACGTTTCACTAGTAGTACCGAAACTCTGTCCAGTGTGAAGGGGAGTGAGCCCGTCGCCACTTGTAATGGACAGTAGGTACAATACATGCCTCGAAATTGAAGCATGCAGGTTTCCTCACGATGTTTTCCTTCACCGAAAAAGCCAGTTCACATTATTAAAGTGCAGAATAAAAGTTTCCACTTTGATCTTCCTATCGTCGTATTAATTTAGATAAAAATATTTCACAGTTTTCTTAAAAGAGTTACGGGGTTATTCAATCAAATCAAATCAAATATACTTTATTTTACACCAAAAACATAAACAGTAAAATACAGAAATAAAATACAAGAGGCACAAAATAAGGCGGTCTTATCGCTAAGAAGCGATTTCTTCCAGACAACCTTAGGGTAGAGGAAACGGTGAAAAGAAGAAATTATTTAAAGTTATTATTTAAACTTTAAAAAGTTGTAGTGGTCTGGTGGTAAATAACGATGCCTGTTGTACAGGATGCCATGGTTAGATCCTCGTCGAAGCTGATTTGTCCAGCTGACCAGTTAGCAATGAGTTTTTGGAATTTATGTACGATCTATAACACCACAGGTTTTTCAGTGAATAAAAACATCGTGAGGAAACCGGCATGCTTCAATTTCGGGGCACGTATTGCACCCACTGTCCATTATAAGTAGCGACGGGCTCACTCTCCATCACACTGCGCAAAGATTCGGTGTTATTAGGGAAACGTGGATGTTCTGACTTTTCAGAATACTATATATACAAAAAAATACATATTGAAAGATGATTATTCATTTTGAGAATTAAAATATTATATTTTGAGACTGTTTAGTTTAGGCAATTTTGTACTCCCTTTTACAATTTAATTTTAATCGTGAATGAATCTGCAGAGGCCTTGCAGTATGAAGGGTTATGATTACGATTTTAATTATTAAAAGTTTGTCTGTACATTGAATATATTAACAAAAAAAAAGTTACGATATGTTTTTTAGGTGTCCCTGATTCCATTTCACCAATTTTTGGATTTTTTGTCTGTCTGTTTGTTTGTGTGTTTGTTTGGGTGTTTGTTTGTTTGTTTGTTTGTTTGAACGAGTATCACGCAAAAACTACTGAACCGATTTTGATGAAACTTTTTTTGTTTGATAGCTTATGATCTGACTTAAAATCTGGTATATAATTTGTGCGGACGAAGTCGCGGGTTAACGCTCGTTTTAAATAAAATCCGTTCTTACCGGAACACAAACATCAGATGCGGTCGAATTCAAGGTCCTTGCATTCAAGTCAGATGTGTACGTATCCAGCATGGCACATAGATCCTGGTTACTACCGACGACCTCGCTGTAATGCTCCACTATGGTAAACAGTTGTGGGAACCACAGTCTGATTACATTGTACCTAAAAAAAACAATTTAGAAAAGTTTCAGTACCTTAAGATGCTTAGAATTTTAGGTTCAAAATAAAATGTCAGTCGGGTAAAATATATTTTTACCGTCTAAATTTAACTTTAAAATACTTTAAATCTTAACAATAGAATGTAAGCGTTTGTGTGTTGAATCATCAACATCATCTTAGCCAAAAAAGGCCCACTGCTGGATATAAGCCTCAAGGATCACCACAACGACGACCTTGTGTGCCTTGCCCTACCCGTACCGATGAGAGCAACCAACGGGTTCCCTTCACCATCATCAGGTCGTCATTCCACCTTGTGGCGCCTTCCCACGCTGTCACTTTCGAGTACGCGGTCACTACAAGTTTCATCATTTCTCCATAATCAGTAAGACAAGTGTAGTGCGTCGATGGTGCGTACAATATTAATAATATTTTTATTGATTTCTTTCAATGGATATCTAATAGAGTTCTCAAAAAGAAATCGCTGCTTTTAAAATTTTTTTTTTTTTTTTTTTTTTTTATGTCTGATAGGTAAGCATTTGACCCCGATCTCACCTGAATTCTTTAGTTTTCGTAGTATTGAAAGGTATATGAACTTAACTTGTTGTCCCATATGGCATAACTTTAATGAATGTACGAGTACTTACAATGCCATTACGAGAAAATTCATGGTGCAGAAGAGAGCTAAATAAGGGCCCAGTGGTTTCATAAACATGGGTTTAACATTGTGCAGCCCACTCACAATCTGATGGGACAATGTGCTGGGTTCAGTCTTCATGTCAAGACAATCATTAGAGTTTTCTTTCCATATATCTTTGAACTGAAACAAGTAAGCGGTGAAATCGGACTACTCTGTAGAAAGTTATGCGTGATCATACATAAAAAAAAAAAAAAAAATATACGCGTGGAATTGAGAACCTCCTCCGTTTTTTGTTTATTTAAGTTTGTAATAAATAAAATTCCTTACGGGGAAAGTGTCAGCAGGTTTGCCAGTGTTCTGTTTGTACATTCTAATGAGTACATCCCTCGCTTCGTCGTAGCGATGCTGACTCAGAAAGAACTTGGGGCTCTCGGGTAAGAAGCAGTAGAGTATTGAAGCGGTCAGTGCAAACAACGATATTACCATTAGGTAGTAATTCCATGCGTTTAATACTGAAATAAAAATATATAAGTACCTATGTGATAATGTTAGAAATAAAAAAACTGAACAAGTGCTTTTTCGGCATAATATTGGATTTATGATGACGTCATTACCCCTGTCATTTACTGTGTTCGAATAGGTTGAAACATATGTTCATGTTACATAGTGTAGAGTTTAGTCAATAATGGGGAAAAGATTTAAAACGACAGTCTGAAATCCACCGAATGCTAATAAGCGTGTGCTCCTAAATATAAAACATATACATAGTAAGTACAGTTGGGGCACTGTGACTCGTTGGACACATTGCTGTCATTTCATTCTAAACTCTGTCCAGGAATTCGAAAGACAAAAGTCAAAGTCACATTACGTGGTCAGACAACTTTGGTACATGTTTTAAAAATTAAATTTGTTCTGCACGGTACTTACTAGATGGCGTTGATATTAAAAATGTTTTGTACATTTAAAACTAATTACTAGGTTCGTAACAATTTGAATAAAACTCCTTCTGCGTGGACCTTGAACGTTGTACTCTTCTAACGCACGCCAGTTTCTGATTGTTGCCTCTCACTTACACGCAGGAGAGAGACGTGCTTATGTAATTTTGCGTACATGTGAAGTACAGTCAGCAGCAATAAGTTGTATGCACTTTAGTACTACGACGTCGAACAAAAGTGTATACAACATAATTTCTTGTGATTGTCAGTGCTATGCGTAGCGGACAGACCGATGCTATTAATCTATACTATTATAAAACTGTAACAGGAAGTTTGTCTGTACATTGAAAATATTAACAAAAAAAAAGTTATGATATGGTTTTTAGGTGTCCCTGATTCCATTTCACCAATTTTTGGATTTTTTGTCTGTCTGTTTGTTTGTGTGTTTGTTTGTGTGTTTGTTTGGGTGTTTGTTTCTTTGTTTGATCGAGTATCACGCAAAAACTACTGAACCGATTTTGATGAAACTTTTTTTGTTTGATAGCTTATGATCTGACTTAAAATCTAGTATATAATTTGTGCGGACGAAGTCGCGGGTTAACGCTCGTATAATATAAGGTTATATAAAGTTTCGTTTTTCCATGCTTGCAAGGAGGATTGACATTCATTGGTTTAAAATCCATGAGCAGTCTGTAATTAAATATCTAGGTATAGACAATACCTATGCCATCTTCCTGTTCGAAACTCCTCATTTTATCAACAAGTTTTAGTACCTTCTACAAAACTACCTATATAATCTTCTTGAATTTTACACATTCAGCCATGTCTTGTGTTGATATTTTAGGAAGTAACTAAAAACTGTTGTTTTAAAATCCTTTTAATTTTCATAAGTTACGTTAACAAAGAACTTCATTAAAATGAACCAAAAGTTGAAGACATCTGAGTGTTACCAGACTATAAAATGAAAAATTTACAGCCACGTTTTTTTATTCTAAAATAAATTATAACTCACGTATTTTTTTATTATTTTCCGTACAAAATTAACACATCATATTCTGTCTTAACCCTTTGCGAGTAGAATATATTTACTGTTGTTCATTCCGGGAGATAAGTTTTCGTCCATCTCGAGATGGTATTTTCTACACTGGTATCACCGTTGTTTACATTTTGTCGCTCGAATTCCTGGATGGAGATTAGGTAAAAACCATTAACTTAATAACTTAATATACTATCATAATAGACCAACCATCTCCTCATGATCGCATCGCCGAAACCCAAATGTCAATATGTGCGAAATTGATACGTGTGTGAGTGTTAGTGATAGATTTTGGAAATCAATCTCTATGCGAAACGGTTTCTTTTTTACGTATACAATATTTTTTGATCTTACACATAAATATTTGAAAAAATATATTATCTAGTCAATAGGACGTTTACTGCAAGTAATGAATGTATTACTAAATAATTATAAAAATAACATAATTATATGAAAAAAGTATTACCAAAGTAGTACTGTACTAATGGTATTTACCTTTGAAACTTCTCTGTATTTGATTTGCTGGTACAAGTTACACTGTTACTGTTGTGTTTGTAGTTATTCCAACACAGAATATGATACTGTAATGATTTTTTATATTTGTCAGATAAAACACAAAATGAATTATTTATAAAGAAAATCATAAAATAATAAGCGATAATTTTTTTACAGGATACCATCCGAGACTTCATTGTTTAAAAGTGGTTATACGGCTATTATATTATAATCACTTTCGCACGCGTAGGTTTTTCGTAATTATTACCATACATTATTATTACCCACTTTACATCATCGTGTCCCTTTTAACGCTTAACGTTCTCTCGTTTAACGCTTGTGATAAATGTTATAAACTAAGAGATAAGTGTACTTTTTGCAACAATCAGCAGCAAGGCTGATTCAGTGTTTATGGTGTGTAAGAGCATCTCTGTGATGGGGATGAACTGCATATCTTCAGTCGGTTTAGGAGTTACAGACGTTTAAAGGTCAGTAAAAAAATAGCGATCAGCTGCAAGGCTGATCGTATGATATTATTGTAGTGTGCACTGCAGCTATGTGAACAGTACAAAAACTGACATGAACTGCCAGTCGGTTTAGGAGATACAGCCGTTCAAAGGTCGGACCTTTGAACGGTTGTATCTCCTAAACCGACTCATGAACCATGTCAGTTTTAGTGCTGTTTACATAGCTACAGTGCATACTACAATAATATCATACGATCAGCCTTGCAGCTGATCGTTAATTTTTTACTGACCTTTAAACGTTATGCAGGCAGACCTAGTTGGGGATCACAGAGATGATCTACACCCCATAAACACTGAATCAGCCTTGCTGCTGATGGTTGCAAAAAGTACACTTATCTCTTAGTCTAGTATGTAAGAGACAGACACAGCTACGTAATAATGGAGTTTGTGTCAAAATGTTACGTTGAGATAACCCACAGACTTATTTATAAGTATGTGAGATAACTTATCAAATAATGTATGGCAGAACTACATTTCAACATGATTTAAGCTGAAAGCTTTTGGTAAACATCTACTAGATAGAATGTATTTTTTTAACAGATGCTGTTAAATTATAGTTAAAACAAATACGATGTTGCTTACGACTTTTGGTTTGGGGGGATTTTCATTGAAAAACAATGTAAAAGTAATTGCTATAATCACTTCAGATTTGGGGAGAGGGGGAGGGGGGATAAATCCCACCTATCCTGGATACATGCTTGACGTGTTGTCACTATACTGAATCTTAAAAAACCTTGCTGGCAATAAAATATAATATAATAACAATTTTTTTTTGCGTCATGCGTCAAACTCAGTGTAATATAATCATTTTTTAACCTAATCATCATCTTCAGAGTCATGTCACGTCAAAATGTTGAACTACGTTTTCCAAATCACCCATTAATTATTATTGGAAGTTGAGGGCCTTGCCTGTGGCACTGGGATCATCTCTGGTCTTTTGTGAACGCCCCTTTTATAGTTCCCTGCTGATCCCCACTACATGCAGGAACCGCAGTAGGTTTTTAACAGGGATAGTATGTACCTCATGGTGCAGATCATCAATTAAGAAACCCATTATATCATGAAAGAAAGAAACCTAGACAGAGCTCGTTTCTGTCCTAAATATATGTACCTGTTAATTAGTTGCAGCAAAACCATCATTACAGTCTGCTGCTGTTTTTTTAAATCTTACTAATTAATGAAATGGGACACTGTCTGTTTCGTTAAATTAACTTTTCCTGAAATGTCATTTTCCCTTACCGTCTCTTGTTTTATCTATGATTTTAAGTACATATAAAACGCCTTTTTATATCGCTTTCAACAATATTCTCTTGTATGTACAAGGTAATCAAATGTTGTGTGAGCAAATGGAGCAAATAGTGAAATTCTGTGTATTTTGAGAAGATTTTAAGTAAACAGTTTCTATGCAAGATCCGGGCTTTTTTATGATACGAGAGCGTTAAAAAAAGGTTTCGGAATATTTTAGATACATTATTTTATGAGTGAGATGTGGACTAGCTATCACGCATTTTTTGCTTTTTGATGCTGGATAGTACGATAAATTGTATTATTATTTTCCTCATGCGAAATGTTACGATTTGCATGTATGCGTATGCTCAAGACTATATTTCCCTAGGAGGTTGTCAGAGAGGAGGAGGAGGAGGTACTTTTATCACTATAAGGGTGCCTGTCCGCTGTTGCGGAGCGAGGCTGCGGAGCGGAGAAATGGACAAATATTAACCAATAGGATTGCATAAAATCTCCGCTCCGCTCTAGTGGACAGGGATTTGCGAGCTAGTTTAAAAATGCATACATTTCCGGAAGCGGCGCTTGGCAACGGTGCGAGGCAACGGTGCGAGGCAACGGCAGCGGAGAAGGGCAGCGAAGCAACGCGGCGAAGCGGGGCCTATTTGTTAATATTTCTCCGTTTCTCCACTCCACAGCCCCGCTGCCCATCAGTGATTAGGCACCCCACAGTCCGCAACTCCGCTTCGCAATACTCGCTCACTCCACGTTAATGGACAGTCCGCAGCTCCTCAATACTCGCTCGCTCCGCTCCGCCCGCCGTCTAGCTCCGCGTCAATCGACAGACAGTCTAACACTTCAAATCCTATTTCTTCTTTTGTGTTAGCATGAGCAATATCGTATGATGCAATGTAAAAATTAACCAGTCTGCAATGGTCATATCGAGGCTGACTACCCAGGGTGCGCCAGACGAACTCAGGTTTCATCATTCGGGGAGGCTCTTTCCTGGTACCAAGTACAGACTGAAAATTTTGATGGATGGATTAATGTTTCTGACTCAATCACGCATAAACGGCTAAACATATTTGGATGAAACTTGATACAAAGTTGGAATATGTACTGGATTATCTTATAAGATACTTTTTTAAAGTCAAGGAAGACATTCGGGGGCGAAAGTTAGTATTGAATAAGTTTTAAAACGGTGTACATTTTCGAGTACCTACTTACTTATTTTAATTATTGTAATTGTTTCTCGAAAACAAGTTTTCAACCTATCAAATATTTTTTGGTATGCATAATTTTGTTTTCTTTTCAGTCGCACTGTTCAAATCGTCATTCATGTTTTTTTTGTCAATTTAAATACAAAAGAGATACTGCTTGAATTGTTATCCAAAAATTAAAGCATTTTCGTCACGACGAAAATGCGCAAGTATACGCGAGTCGTGTTCATTCATGAATATGTAAAGCAAAAGTCACAATGCAACTAAAGGTATTCAGGAGGCCCTTTTATATATTTAGCAATATGTTTCCATACAATATACATATTGATAAACATCTACAATCGTAAAGCGAAAACACAAAAGAACACACTTATACAAAAGAGAGTCGGCAGGTACATTAACCAAGATAACCAAGTTGTTTCCATTTTCACTCGCCTCATACTCCCCGACTCCTATTTCTATTCTTTATCTTTCGTATCAGCATGACCTGTATCGTATGACAATCACTGATGCTGCAGACTAACTACACACTGCTATGATATGAACGCAATTGACTGAAAGAGAAACTATATTGTTACGAGTGACGGGTTCCGGGATTGCAGTGAAACGCTAAGTCGAATTTACAGAGTTTATTGGTTTACACTTACACACGATCCACCTCGCAGAGGTTCCCCTTACACGGTACACTACACAGGGTCCTTCACACAGAGGTTCCCCTTACACCACTTACTTTCACTGTTCACTACTTCACTACTATGACGTCACGACCCACGACACACTATGACGTCACAACACGCGACACACTACGACGTCACGACACACGACACACTATGACGTTACGGCACTAAACTGACACTGTACTTCTTACTTTTTACTTTTTCTCTTCTTCCTTTTTGTTCCGCAATTTTCGATGTTAAACTAAATACTGCCCTGCGGCCGCAAACTCGCTGGCTTTTATACCTTCTAGTTTACTGGAATCTCGCTCCTCTTTTCTTTATTCCTTTGTTCTGCCACTTCTTGCGGGGGGCGAGGTAACATGAAATCCGCAACTTTGGATTTTATTCCCCATAACTTTAGATTCTAATTTTGAATGTTAAAAATCATGAAAAGTAGTCTCGTGTGAACCCCAAACGTTCTAAGTTCGAAATTATTGATTCGCAATTATAGGCTGTCTCGTTTAGTGATAAGGTATAAAATTGAATGTAAATGCACATGATCAATTGATCTTATACCGTGGCAGAGGGTAAATACTACCGCAAGGCCAGTCCTTATAATAAATAGTCAAAGTATATGAATGATTGAGATGTCAAAAGACGCGTATTGACAAGGGCTAAAAATTATGAAAAAATGTTTTGAAAAAGTTAGAAAATGTTTGAAGGAAATTGCGAAAAAACTCTGGAAATTAGTGGGGTTTCTTAAGGAAACATTTTAGCGTATTTTAATATAAATTTATTAAGATTTTATAAATTTCTATTATAATAATACTCTGGTTCAATACCTGGAACTGTATTTTTAATTTTTGGAGTATCAAATTTTATAAAATTGGAGGTTTCATGAGTTATGCGTTACCTACTTTATTTTGCAATGTTATCAATATTTGATGGTTTTAACTAAGAGCACACTATAATTACTATAGAAATAGTATAAGTACCTAATTATTCAATACGTTTAATATTTTAGAAAAATTAAATTTTGATTGTTTTTGAAATTACATATTTTAATATAGGGTAAGTACGAGAATAATATCATAACTATTTTATTCTTGTTTCATTTTATTTTAAATTTATTGAGTTCATTTTCAATGTACCTGAAGGTCTTGTAGAGCATGAGGTCTGTGAATCTCTTATTATTTGCAATAGAATGGAAGCAAGCTGTTTAAAACAAATCATTAGGGTCATTCTATTTTAGTAAAGAACATTTATTTCAAAATAAAATTACCTTAATTATCTAAAATTTTTATAACACTTGGTTAATAATTATATGTACTTCTAATTAAGCTAAGTGCAAAATAAACAATAACGACAAAATATTCTTTTTATATCAAATCAAAAGAAAAATAAAAAATATTATTCTAATGCTCACAGAAATGACGCGTTATTCCTCATGTATTTTCTTCGAACATGCAGGTACAACAATAAAATTATCAAATGTAGGTACCACAGACGATAAAAAAGTCAAAATATATCTTTATCATTTTATGAGCAGCAAAATAAATGTTTTTCGAAGGACAAAGAAACAGAATTTTCGGGTTTTAATTTTTGTTGTTTACTTTTACACCGAGTACGTGTTCACAGGATATGACGATGGCTATTTAATGGCTGTTCTAAAGTGCCGAAAAACTTAAAAATATTAAAATTCAAGGATAATGCTAAATAAAGAACCATTTCCTTTAGTCCATATTGCCGAGACTTAATGTCTAGAACAGTATTTAGTACGTTTTTGCTTCAGGTTACAATAAATTTGGTGTAGAATAGAACGACCCATTACTGAAATCAATTCAAGGCATAAAATCAAACCATCAAAGCCAACTTACCAAAATATCCAGTAAAGAAATAAGTCTTCCAGTCCTGCATCAGAATACCCCATGACAAACAAGCCAAGATGACCTGTGCCAGGGGTAGGAATGAAGATTGAAACATCACCACGCGGTCCCTGATTCCACTATGACAGAACTCGGTTGTAAACACTATAGCTGGATTATAAGCTGCTGCGTACCTGCAAAGTATTATTACCATAACCATGACCGTTTTATAATTAACCCATTAACTCAATGCTGGACTTAGACCTCTATGGACCATATCTAAGGTCTAGGTCTAAAATTAGGTGAAACTATTTTAAGGGGATGATCAGACCATCAAACTGAACAACTTTCTCTATGGGACCGATATTGAAATCGCGAAAAGAAATCAGCTGTTCCATACAAACCTAGTCGACCTAAATGTATGGAACAGCAAATTTTTTTTTCGCGCCTTCGGTATTTGTCCTATAGAGAAAGCTGTTCAGTTTGATGGTCTGATCATCCCCTTAAAATACTTTCACCTAATTCTGTTAGACCTTATATACGGTTCAACTTAATATGCTGATGGTTTTTCAAAGGATGATCAGACCATACCATCAAACTGAACAACTTAGGATCAACATCGAAATCGCGAAAAAAAACTGGCCCATACATTTGGGTCGAGTAGAATTGCAGTTTTGTATAGAACCGCATGTTTCGATGTCGGTCCCAGAAAAAAATTATTAAGTTTGATGGTCTTATCATCCCCTTAAGAAACCGTAAGTATATTTTAATCAATAAAATAATTAAATTATTATTATAATGCAAATATCTCGTTATAAATCAGTTGGGGTGTATGAGGTTTTGAGCTTATTCATTAACACGTTGTATATTATTATGCCACTACAATTGCTTCTCGCATCCAGTCTTTTTCAGATACTACGCACATTATAATATTCTCTGGAGTAAGTTGGCCAATGTGACAGATTTACCAACGGACTTAATAAATGTGTTTAAGTATTGGTACGGCAACCAAACAAACTGTGTGAGATGGTCAGGTTCACTTTCAAATGTGTACAGGTTGGAGTGCGGGGTGAGGAACCCGGTTTGAGCTCACACCAGCTTTTTTTCTCAGGCAGAGGGCATCCGCCCCCCGCACCCCCCGACGAGCATACAAGCAAGCAAGCAAAATAATCTAATTCTGGTATCATGTTGCAGTCTACTAATTATTACAGAAAACTTTACTGTGTTGTGCTCTAGTCATACGTAACCTTCGACATTTTAAAACTTCGAACCCAGAAGACCGTTGTGAAAAGAAAAACAATGATTATGAAATTCAGAATTTAAATTTCCTTGTAAATGATACTTAAGGCGGTTGCAGAGGGGTCAATTTTATACAAAACTTTGACGCACAATACGCGTAGACGGTATTAATATAAGTAGCTTTGTATATATGGAAAAATATTATGGAAAATCTAGATGCCGCGTAACAAATAACATTTGCAATTTATAAAATAATTACGAAGATATAAAGCTTTGAAATTTTTCATACAAAATTTTAAAAGCTTTATATCTTCGTAATTATATTATAAAATGCAAATGTTATTTGTTACGCGGCAACTAGATTTTCTAAACTATTTTTCCATATAAAATATCACTTTTATTAATTCTGTCTACGCGTATTGTGCGTCAAACGTTTGTATGGACTGAAACCACCTTAACAGGAGTACTTAACTTACAACTTAAGGAGTAACAAATTTATGTGTAAAAAAATATCTGTCACTAGAAAATTCTATAAACCAATTCGGAAATTCGGCCAGTAAAATTTCGAAAGTAAGATAGGTTACCTATAAAATTAGACTTAAAAATTTGTATATTTTTTATCTTGCTACGATGACGAAAACTGTTGCAGTCTATATTGAGGGCAAAATCTAGTTTTCTACACTATTATAAAACGAAATGTCTGTGTTTGTTCGAGCATCACGTAAAAACTACTAAACCGATTTTGATGAATTTTTTGCGTCTCAATGCTTATATAAACTGGTATATATTTTATTGAGCTACGATAACAGGAACCGGGCGAACGGGAAAAACCTATAATTTCATAGCCATTAGAAAAGCTGGTAAAACACTTTTAATATACATATCTGAAAAAATACTATAGATGTTTTTTTAGAGAAACACAAACGTTTAAAATGGTGACCCGTACAAAATTCGAATTTTCATTCATTCATCCTCTGCACGTGAGCGAATCACCTAAGCATACCTCTTTCAATTCTGGTTATCATATCATCCTTCAACTTACACCAATCCTTTATCACACTGTTCTTGATTCGGTCAATCACTGTAACACCACACAAACTTCGTAAAGAGCGCATTTTCACTGCATATACTGTATTAACTACTAATTAATTAAAAATTAAATATACGGTACGTAATTTAGGTACTTACATTATCCCTTCAAATAGTTTAGCCGTAAGTAGCCATGCGTATGTCTGACTTAAGGAAGATACAAAGGTAAAAAGAAAGATGCCTGCATAACCTCCAACAAGGAAGATCTTTCTGCCAAACGTGTCAGTTAGAAATCCAGCTATTATCGATGAAAACATCATACCTGAGGAAAAAACACAACATTAGACAGTGTCTAACAGTAAAAGTGCATGTCCGCATTAGTTGTTTTTCGTCTTAAGTGCCTCCGTCGCTCCAAAGGCATGGTAAACTGTTACTTTTGGCTAATCAAGTCAAAGGATAAACTAAAATCTTTTTCTAAAATGTCATTGACTTAGAAAAATAACTATTATATACATATAATAAATCGTTCGATATTACTACAGAACAAATACTTGGTATTACGTTCATAAATTAAAAAACTCATTAGTACATGTCATATCATTCATGGAGGAGCGCCGGTGGCGCGTTACGGAGAGGTGTGGACACCCAAACGTACGTAATACCGACTGCTCTCAAACGGTGAAGGAAAACATCGTGAGGAAACCTGCATACGCTGAAGAAGAAATTCTGATGTGTATGTGAAGTCTACCAATTCGCATTGGGCATGCGTGGTGGTAATGCCCATGCACCCTCTTTGAGGGTAGGCCTGTGCCGTGCAGTGGGATGTTTGTAGGCTGATGATGATGATGATATGATCCATGCGGATTCAAACCCGGACCCTCATGGGTCCATAGTTCCATCATACCCCTTTGCAATGCGCCACCGATGCTTTTCCGGAAATCATCGCGAGGAAACTTGCATACGCTGAAGAAGAAATTCTGATACTTTTGTGAAGTCTACCTATCCGCATCGGGTGCGTGTGGTGGACTAACGCTCTTAAGCCTGAGCGTTTCAGTGGGACGTATATATAGCATGATGATGAAAATATAGGTTACTGCTGTCAGTAATTGAAGGATTTTTTGTTTAAATGTTGGTTTCGTTCATAACCACACGAAAAAGCCAAGACTAAACTAAATAAAGTAAAGTATAAATCCTACATTCACACTTACCCCCATAAGGAATGCCATTCAAAATGCCTTTCTGTATTAGATTCATATTCAGATCGCATTCTGCATTTGGCAACAAATAGGGTGCTGTGTTGGAAATGAATATTGCGGACTGAAATGCGAACAGCGATGCGAATACCATCATGTAGTGGAAGAATCCGAAACCGCATTCTTTGAATGCTTCGTTTATTTCCTCCATAGGTGTTGGGTGTTTCGCTTCTGTGTCGTCTTTGCCTGTAGATAACATAAAATAAATTCTTATGTATTATGACGACCCGGTTGGTGTTATAGTTACCACGACTGTTAGACCAGGGTCCTGGATTCGAATCCCGGTTCGGTCATGGATGTTTATATGTTTATGTCGTTATTGTATGGTTTCCATAATAAAAAAGCCTTTAGTGCTTGTTTGGGATCATTACAATGTATGGGCCTGAGAGCGTTATTTATGTACTATTTAATAAGCACATTAATAATACTTAACAGGAGTAAGTATACAGACTACCTACTGTTTTAATTAAACCAAACAATTAACGAAGGAAACTAAGTATAACGAAGATAGACTCGGACAAATGGATGCTAACATCGTCAGTACATTCATTTCTTCCAGTCTAGTCTCGCTTCATATGTTCGTTTGACAAGGGTACGATTTGCTACTGCCCTATCTCCCTTGCCATTTAGGGTTCATTCCATAGAAATTGAAAATTATTCCCTAGCTGGTGTTACTGTGTTGTAAATTATGTAAGACTTGCTTTGGGATAGGAAGCGATGTTTTTGAAATTTACAAGTTAGTTTATTTGTAGGGGTAGTAATTTTATCTATTTATAAAATTCATCGTGAGGAAACCTACTAAGCTTCTAGTACAAACTGGAACTGGTTTAGGCACAGTTTGTTAAAAATATACGATATTATCAAAGATTTTTGTTGGTCGGTCGCATAGACCAAAAAAAAAATCTTTGATACTTTGAATCCTTGAATATTATTTAGAATTTCTACCTGGAGTGCGATTTTTGAATCTCATTCGTTGAGCTCAGCAGTTGAAAATGTCAAAATTACTATGGAGATATGCATCTTTCTTCTACTTATTTGACTTCCAAAAATCATACTTCAGGAGTGCGATTTTTGAAAGTCAAATCAGCAGTAGAAAGATGCATATCTCCATAGTAATTTTGGCATTATCAATTGCTGAGCGCAGCGAAATGAGATACAAAAATCGCACTCCTGATCAGGGAATACGGTCGTGAACATTGTACTTTGGGAGATAGTTGTTATTAAAAACCACAGAAGTGTGTTAAAAACAATTAAGTTATTAAACCTTACATTATACCTTATTATAACTTTACAAAAATACATATGCCAGCTTCCTGCCTAGCTAGCATGCCACCCCCGAGAAAACGACAAAAATCGAGATCAGCCTCTCTCTTTATTATTTTACGTAGGCCAGAAAGAGCGCGCATGACGTTTTTCTCGTTTAAACGCTTTTTCGTGGGTGGCATGCTAGCTAGGCTGATAACTTTATGTAAAAAACAGACAATAAGCACTCATTTCCTGGCGGCAAGATATCTTCTAGAGTCATGAGAAAAGAAAGCGGCACCGAAATATTATAAAACGCGCAATCCAATCTAAACCTCCTTGATTTAGACTCATTTGAGCAAATTTCTGTTTTTTTTTAAAAATAAAACTGAACAAAAAGATCTGCTATGCAAAAGATCATCAGAAAATTTAAAACGTAGTTATTTCCATTCTCTTTGAAAAGATTTTCAAATGAATTGTCAATGTGACGGTAAATCCTTGACCAAAAAATGCCGAAAAAAACAAAAAAAAAATCTCCAAGATAGAAAAAATGTCCCCAAGATAGTAGCGAAATTAAAATCATTATTTGGAAAAGGTAAACGAAAATAATGGAACGAAAGTACAACGAATGGAATATAAAAGAAGATACACCGCTCCAATTTCGAGAAACAGTGAACTCATTGATAGAAATGTTAATCAAACCGGAATGTTTGAAACGCGACCTATTCTTTGCTTTGTTGCTTACCCTGATGAACGAAAATGATTTTCAGCTATTAAAAGGAATCGGCGAACAAGGAATCGGCATCGTTGATTACATAGTCTCGAAAGACGGACTTAAAAACGATATATATAGCTCTGTATTTGTTTTGAAAGGCTATGCTAATACAATAACAAGACTAATAATGTGCCCAATGGATGATTTAGTTTTGATCACAACAACTCTACCAGATATGTGCAGCGAAACATATTCTGTTTGTCTACCTATTGATAGGTATGTTAAAACATCAGAATTAAGAATACCGATGAACTGTGTGAACGTGAATGAATTCCGATCTCTTGTCAAAGATAGGATAGTATCTCCGATAAAGAATAAAATATTAAACTTTAATAATTATCCAAGCGGAGCTCTCTCTGGTTTGCCTTCAGACGTTTTGCATCAAATCATAGTAAGCCTACCTATAAGGGATGTTCTGAATCTTTCAGAGTCGTGTCGAAGAATTAACGGTGTCGTAAACCAAGACGGTGTATGGTCCCATCTTTATAACAGGGATTTTCCTGATTGTAAAACTGATGGGACGGAATGGCAGGAGATGTATAAAGAGATTTATATAATGAAACAGGAGGAGAAATTTAAACTGACGTCGAATGTAGGTAGTGAGAGTTTCGAAGAGTTTTTTGAACTCTCGGATTATCTGAGATGCGTTCCAGATTCAAGATGGGATGTTATTTTGTAAAATGTTATCTTTTGTTGTGAAATATTTTGTTTTTGTTTATTGTGATCTTATTTTTGATTGTCTTGATTCAAATCTGCTTATCTAAAATTCAAGATTGTTTAATTCACTTGTTTATTTTTTACACTGTCCTTTCTAACGATTTTCGTTTTTTTTATATAGCCCAGTCATTTTACGGAGTTTTGTTAGGAAGGGTGGGGAGTAATTAAAAATTTGACTTTTAAACTGTAACCGGTACCATTTAGTGACAAAAAGACTATCTGAAAACGTATTAAAAAAAATTGCTACGCAACATAGAAATCAAAATTGTATGTCCCAGAACACTTTTAAATGAATAATATTAATACCATTACACTCATTTTAATTAGATAATTTTATATAGATTATTTTTGATCAATAAATATGTATAGGCAATGAAATTTAAAAAATTAGGTATTTAATAGAAAATAAGTAGTAAATGTATTTGTCAATGCCTTTTAAGTACACAACAATATTAACACCATGTTTGAAGTATGTATAATGGTAAAGCCTTAAAAATGTGCAAAAAAAATTTTACCATTATTTTTTTTAGAACGAGATAAATTCTAAATTTTAAATTTGGGGCTGTTGCTGACATTATATTTATTTATTTACAACAGATAGGATACAATAGTCACATTAAAACAAAAACTTTTTATTTTGGTACATTTCTAGGCTCAAATTAGCTCTTAAATACTATACCGAAAAAAAAATCAATTATTAATTAGTCCCGGCTCAAACCGTAAAATGACTGGGCTAATATTTTTGTGAGTAAAATAAACAAAATCAATCAAAAATAAATAAAATTACTCGTATGATCTATTGAAAATCTGAAACTTTTTTTTTTATTAACTTATAACGTTTTTCTTGCACCAGTGTTAAACGACCAAGCAACCAGTGTTAATTAACCAACACTAAAATTCGTTATTATCTCTAATAGGCCAAAGTAAATGCACATTTTAAATATCTATATAACACGACAAAATATTGCACCATGAATTATATTATCTGTGACCATGAATAACATAAAGTGGTTCGAAGATTTTTGCACTTATAAGAGGCCTACGCTAAACTTTTTTTATTTCCAAATTCGCTGTCCCACCTTGAATCCTTTTATAAATAGCTATATAGGATACCCAGATTATCGTAAAATACCTAAGTTTATTTGTCTTAGGCAAGGATAATATAACCACTACGTTTGTCTTAGGCTGACCGTAGATTAGAGTCACGACAGTTTTAATACAGACTTGTGGCACATAGACAAAACTGTTTTGTTTTATACGCGGCGCACACCACGTAATGTGAAACCGAAACGACGCACAACTTAACCTTTATCGCCAAAAATTTTTCATTGAATGTCCCCCAGCGCCGCGATCATATAAAAACAATAGACATTATTTTATAATTATAATTAGTCTTATGAGACAGCGGCGCCGGCGCGGCGTTGAGAGCTCGATGTAGTGTTACAAGCATCTCTTTCACGGCCACCATAAGTCTTACCTATCCATCTATTTTTTTTTAAATAACGTATAGCAACATGGTTATTATGATACTATTAGTACCTTGGTTATTATTAAAGTAGTTCTTAGGGGGTGAATTTTGAAAAATCCTTTCTTAGTACACCTGTGATTGTGCAATAAATATATTTGATTTGATTTGACTTGACGACCAAATGTTCTTGAATAGGTATGTCAAACCAAATAATAGTACCTATGTATAATAATGCTATCACATATTTAATTAACTATGCAAAAAGCGAATAAATAGTTACCAATACAATGGTTACGTACAGTTTGTTACGAGTTTTTCAACCCACTCGCTCTTAAAGCCGAAATAGTGCCAAGAATTTTATGTTATTGTTATTACATAGTATTTTATTTTTTTATTTATAATTAATGGACTCTTGCTTGTGCATTAGCACTGCATTTCCGCCAGTATCAAGTGTTTATGGGAGAATCTATCCCAATCTCAGGGATTGTTTTTGGTCAAGAACAAGAAGAGATTGGGGATTGCGGAGCCTCGTGGCAGGCAAAAACGCGACGAGTGCTCGGGTTAGAACCTGCAACGTGACTCCAGTATTTTATTTACTAATGCGGTAATGTAACTTTTTTTGTATCGTTTGAATTTAAATCTCGGCAAAGAGATTTTAGTTAAAAAAATCATAAACTGTGTAAAATAAGATATTTGTGGTACCGCACCGTAACCGTTTTTACATATAAACGGTTTATTTCATCAATCAATTTATTTTAACATTAAATTAATATTAATTTGTATTATGATTATGAAATACATAAAAATTCAGATTATTACATTTTTTTTGTCAGGTTGCATGCAATAAAAAATATCTTTGGCTGTATGGCAGCTTGGTTTTGACTTGGCACGGGCCGTCCAAAGAAAGAGACCCCCGTGCCATTTTTTTGAAATATTTGTAGAGTTTTTTTTTTCGTTTATGTGAAACGCTTAAGCGTGTTTCACTACAGCCTCGGCGTTTTATCGGTCTTGCCTGCGGCTCGAGCTTGCTATCCAGGCTCGGCTGTAATGACTAACTTAGGTCACTTGTATCATAAAGTACTATAAAGGCCAGGCCACACAGAGGCGGTTTTGCGGGAAAGCGGGCCGGAGGCGGACCTGCGGGAAGCGAATATCTCCGGACCCGTGCGTATTTTTGTGTGGTAGGGTATGTATGTATGTACAAACTCTAACATTACCACCACACCACACCATACATAACAAAACACACAGAAAACCGAGCGGGTCCGGAGATATTCGCTTCCCGCAGGTCAGCCTCCGGCGCGCTTTCCCGCAAAACCGCTTCTATGTGGCCGGGCCTTTATTTCATTGTATGTGACAAGTTGTATGGTATTTCAATAGTCCTAGTACCAAAGATTAACATTTTAACATTAATTCTTCATTAACTATCATGATCATTTCCAAAGGATTTGTCTGCTTTCTAGGCTCACATTTATATAATTTATGTAATAGAATTTTAAGTATATACCCTCTTTGCAAATTGGAATGTAAGCGTAGAGTAACGAATTGGCTTCTTGCACAAGATTACGCAGAGAGTGAAACACTATTGAAATAGTTTTGGCATCCTTTTCAAGGCTAAATTCCAGTATGTTTCGGTTTTCACACACACACACACACACACACACACACACACACACACACACACACACACACACACACGCAGACACACACACACACATTTATACATAATTTCATTTTTAAGTACCCTGTTGCTCTTTTCTTTTGTTTCTCTATTGTTTTAAATCTCCTGCTGAGTTTCAATTACGTCCGGATGGAGGCCTGGTGGCTGTAGCACAATTCCTAGTTTCTAGGTCTTAGCACTAACACCAGTCTCCACATAAATGACTGTACCTATAATTTTAAG
Source organism: Agonopterix arenella (assembly GCA_927399405.1). Taxonomy (NCBI): domain Eukaryota; kingdom Metazoa; phylum Arthropoda; class Insecta; order Lepidoptera; family Depressariidae; genus Agonopterix; species Agonopterix arenella. The sequence continues at coordinate 13,607,961 of OV656708.1, read as the reverse complement.
ACCATTTTGTATATTGAAAACTGTGTGGAGAAGAATAAACGTTTATATTATATTATTATTATTATCATATAGTTACTATATACAAAAATCAAAATTAAAATATATTTTTATTAAATTTATTTTAATAATTGTTGATCCAGTCCTAAAGCACTGGCGAAGTATCGGAAAGTGAAAAAAATACAAAAAAGATAACGGTGACAATAAGAACCGATTGGTTTAACCTTCCCGTCTCCTAGAACACAAAACGCCGCCGATTACCTCACTTTATTTATGGAAATTTAAGTACTGGGCCCTGTTTAATTAACATGATATGCCAATTATTCAACATTGTAACAAAACAAATTAAAGAATGATTTATTTGATTTGATATTGCACAACATGGCCGTAACATGATAATGTGAAATAACCCAAATAATAATTTCATGGTCGAGTAGACGTTCTGGAAGTTATATAATTATAGTCGTATAAGTTTCGTAAGAATGTTCATTTGGGTTCATTATTATAACTGTCGTATAAAATACGTCGACAGAACGTCTATATAACATAATTATATAAACAAACGTATAAAACACCAGTACACAATGAAGAGTAACAAAAATTACCGTAATATAACTTTTATAGAACCGGATAGTCTTATAAATGGTTGACTATACGACCAAATTGTTAGTTGGAAAGTCTCTTAAGACGGAATAAGTTGAATAATTTGCAGCGGGTTCAAGTCCCATCCGAGACAAATTTTTCAATCATTAATGGACTACATTTAATTTTTTATCACCAATTTTTATTGAATAAATTAAATATATATTTAAAATAAGCGTCAACCTATTTTTAAATTTCCTTTGCCTGTTACCTTTCTTGGCCGGAAATGATGGTGATCGTTAATTAAGAAATTTATTGTAATACGAGCGTTAACCCGCGACTTCGTCTGCACAAATTATATACCAGATTTTAAGTCAGATCATAAGCTATCAAACAAAAAAAGTTTCATCAAAATCGGTTCAGTAGTTTTTGCGTGATACTCGTTCAAACAAACAAACAAACAAACAAACAAACAAACACACAAACAAACAGACAGACAAAAAATCCAAAAATTGGTGAAATGGAATCAGGGACACCTAAAAACCATATCGTAACTTTTTTTTTGTTAATATCTTCAATGTACAGACAAACTTCCTGTTACAGTTTTATAATAGTACGAGCGTTAACCCGCGACTTCGTCTGCACAAATTATATACCAGATTTTAAGTCAGATCATAAGCTATCAAACAAAAAAAGTTTCATCAAAATCGGTTCAGTAGTTTTTGCGTGATACTCGTTCAAACAAACAAACAAACACACAAACATACAGACAGACAAAAAATCCAAAAATTGGTGAAATGGAATCAGGGACACCTAAAAACCATATCGTAACTTTTTTTTTGTTAATATCTTCAATGTACAGACAAACTTCCTGTTACAGTTTTATAATAGTATAGATTTGTAAAGAAATATCAAACGATGATTAGATTTCAGAAAGCTGGCAAAGGTATTGTCTATATTAGAAAATTATTAGATTCAGGTAAAGGAGCCCAATTAGGTTAATATCGAAATAGAATTTTCTAAAACTAGCTGTTTCATACAAAACTGTAGTATCGAGTTGATTCCAATGTATGGAACAGCAGATATATTTAATTTTTATCGATAGACTTGCATCATTTGGGGAGCTTGCCGGCAGCATATTATTTGACTAGCAATATTTTACCTATTATCATTTATTTTTTATTTATTTTATTTTATTCATTTTAGTATTTTTTTTATTGTTTCATATTTTATCAACATCTTATTACCGTAATATTTCTTCCAGGGACCGAAAATTGTCGATAACCTTTATTTAAATGTTACCTTTATCCAGGTAACAACCGATTTTAATACCGGTAACTTGCCGGTAACCTTCACGAGAATGCGTGTGAGTGCGGATAAGGGTCAGTATAGACGGAGCGGCAAAAAGCGCGCGTGGTTTTTAATAACACTGAAAAATGAACTTTTCTACTAATTTCTACTAATAAAATTTCTACTAATCAAAAGTACAAAATTGATTGAACAACGTCGTTGTTGTAGCGGGTGACGAAAATTTTGGAGTACCCAACGAGCGATGCGCGCCCTATTTTCAGTGTTGCTACGTACAGCATTGGACAGTCGACCTGTACGATAATAAAGGAGATGATTATTTACATTTTATTGAACTCAAGAGCATAGAATGGTTAAGGTTTATGTTCATGTTTAAGTTTAAGTTTGTTATTATAATTGATTTAATTTGTATTTAGTAATGACTAACGAGGTACTTACTTAAAAATGTAATACTTACTATAATTATAATGAAACAATTTTTTATTTAAATATATCTCTGTGTACGCGGACCGTTAGTAGAATGATATTAAGGTTACCTCTAAAAATACCTGAAAAAAAATAAAGGTTGTAACCAAAAAGTACTGGTATTATCGATACCGGTTTCGGTCCCCGATTTCTTCAGTCAATAGCGTAAACAGAATATCTTTATTAAAAATGCAGTCAGTGCATTTGATCAGGAGTGCGAATTTGAACATTACACGTTGGAATCAGCAGTAGAAAATGTCAAAATTACTATGGAGATTACGTATCTTATTACTGCTGATTTTGAAATCATTCTGTTTTTTTTTTTTTTTCATTTTTTTTTAATCATTATTTAAAGGGATACAGTGGTTCGATGTGGGCTGATTTCAAAAAGGTTGTTCGGTTGGTGATTCTCAATACACGGTTCGCAATCAATGCGATCATTTGGCATCACCTTTTTCTAGTCTATACTATTATAAAACTGTAACAGGAAGTTTGTCTGTACATTGAAGATATTAACAAAAAAAAAGTTACGATATGGGTTTTAGGTGTCCCTGATTCCATTTCACCAATTTTTGGATTTTTTGTCTGTCTGTTTGTGTATTTGTATGTTTGTTGTTATGTATAAAGTATTTTTTTTATTAAATAAACATACCAGTTACGGCCATTTCCGTAATATCCACTTCACTCATTTCGTTCAAATCACGGGTACAGTTAAAGAACTAAAATGAAATCCATTCGGCTCAAAATACACATTGCTACTGAGATGTTCGTATCACAAAATCATTATTTTATGAATAATTAAATAAACTATCTCAGTATATGACCTTGTTAACTTAACAACCAGTGTATCTTGATCTTGCTAGTAATAGTTCAACATAAGTAATAGTAGTTCAAACTAAAACACGTTTTTCGAGAAGAGTAAACTCAGATAACCTGTTGTTTGTATTAGATTTCATAACTTTATACACATTTTTATCAAAAGTAATTTATACGACAACGAGCAAAAATAGCTACATTTATTAATTAGGCATACAGCATATGCTCACGACTATAATCCCCGAGGGGGTAGTCAGAGATATTCTGAAACCTCAGAACATCCACGTTTCACTATAGTACCGAAACTCTGCCCAGTGTGACGGGGAGTGAGCCCGTCGCCACTTGTTAATGGACAGTAGGTACAATACATGCCTCGAAATCGAAGCATGCAGGTTTCCTCACGATGTTTTAATGTTAATTAGGGCTACACAAAATTGCTGCTTGTTGCAGAAAGGGTGAACCAACAGTATCGGTAATGTTTGCTCAAAAATAGTTTTTCTCCCATATTCTATTTCTTTGCTTTCATTGTGGGTTTTGAAAACTGTGGATTACCACGGTAGGTAGTGATGACCGAGTTCAATGTCTCAGAAAGACGACGTTAGTAACCGCCTGATCACGGGCCAGGGCGAACTGCGGCGCGAATTTCAATTTTAGAATACACAGCCTATGCCCCGCTGCGTGCTCCACTTTGCCCTATTACCACCTGGCCACGGGACAGGGCGAACTGCGGCGCGAATTGCAATTTCAGAATATACAGCATATGCGCAGCTGCGTGCTCCGCTTTGCCCTATTACCACCTGGCCACGGGACAGGGCGAACTGCGGCGCGATTTGTAATTTTAGAATACATTAAGCGTCGTGTCCCTACTGACGCGCGAGTTAGCGACTCAAATGTAATGCAACAGCGGATTTTTTTTTTGCTCCGATCGGTTTGCTGCCGTAGTAAAAGTTGTTTAGTTTGATGGGTAAACTCTTAGTTTAAAAGGATGCTAATGATATCAATTTCACGCTCAGTGTATTCTAAATTCGCAATTCGGTCCGTTGTTCGCCCTGACCCGTGGCCAGGTGGTAATAGGGCAAAGTAGAGACAACAGACGCGGAAGGCTGACCCCACCACCATATGGGATTAACAAACCAGGAAGAGAAACAGAGAGAGAGTGGTTTCCAATACTCAGTAATCCCCTGGGTTCGCTAGACTTCATTGTCTAAGGTTGTAAATGATGGTATTCCTTGATCTTGGAAGTATTGGAGCAGGATAAAAAACGTAAAAACGGATCGTTGTTCAAATCAAGTTACAAAAGTGTGTTAATACATTGGATTGTTAAAATTAAAATCGATAGCCGCATTTATGGAAGATTCCTGAATATCACTTAATGGATGATCACTTAGGAACGGCTCGACCGATTTGGCTGTTTTTATTTTGTTGCGTTTGTATTCGTCAGGTTAAGGTTTGTATAAAAAAAAATTCAACATCCGTGCGAAAATGGCGCGACATTGTTACAAATCTATGCGTTTTGTTCATTGTTGTTTCAATTATTTTCTCCATAGCACCAAATTACGATATTTCAATGGCTGACATTAACATACCCCTTGTGTTTGACATCAAGGCTGTTACTTTACGAAATCGTTCAGTTAGCAGCATTTAGTTCTGAGTTGAAAAGCACCGACGCGAAAACGCGGCCGGGCTTTATTTACTGTACATTTCCTGACATTTGAACTTACTTATTTTGTTTGATTTCACTTCTAAGCATTTAATTAAGACAGCACAAGAACTTTCGATTAAAATGCTCGAATCTGTAATACTCAGCTATGGAGAACGCGCGGCGTTTCTTTGAAAGATCACATCAGGAATGAGGTAAACATCAGAGGACTATAAGTTGCTCAGAAAATTTGCAAATATAACTAATGAGCTGGTCATAGAAGAAGAACCGATGGGGAGTCAGAGTTTTAGAGTGAAAACCACGAACTGGCAGGCGTAATACGCGATGCCCTGACCGGCTAGACCGACGACCTAAAAAAGGTAGCGGGGAGTGACAGGATAAGGAAAGCTGAGGATATGCTGATTATGACGACGACCAATTTTTAATACTAAAGCCATCCGGCCAAGCCGAATTCATAATCTTGAACCTCTCGATAGAGATTATTCCCCACCACTGCACTCTCATGTTGATGGCCACTCAGTTAGTCATTGATGGTATTATTAATAATGGGAGTGCTTTACGTATGAGGTCACATATATGAACAGAAAGCAATGCAATTTACTCATGCGCTATCGTTGCTATCAAAGCAATATAGTGTTGTCACATTCCTGAAATAGTTACAGTGCTTGGTTCTGGTATATTGCTCAAGCGGTAGCGAGAGTGTTGCTGCAATTTGTCTTTTAAAGTATATCGTAGTATTTCACATATCACGCTAGAAATATAAATATGACTGTAAGAGAGTTCCCGTTGGAGAATATCGCCGTAACCATATTTATTCAAACAATCAAATCAGCGCACATCAACCCACTGCTGGGCATAGGATTCCCTTTTTACTGCCTCAATTTATATCCTTTGCTAATCTGTTCCAATGCGAACCCGTCACCCTCACAATGTCGGTCCAGCGTGTTGGTTAGCCTGCCTTGGTCTATCCAAGTACAATTTATAATTTTTTTTTTTGTGAGCGTCTAAAGAAAGACCGATGCTAACAATAATACTGTACCTTTGAATTAACACCACTTGATCTTTTTCGTTCTTAATAGAATGCATTAATTTTTGTGTCGATACTGCTAAACTTATGTATTGAGGCTTAGTTGAATTAAGCTCCATCTATACACTACCGGTGTAAGGGTCGGGCTTCATTTGCTGTAAACTATTCACATTTGCACAGATAAGCTTAAGTTGAGATGTTTTGTTAAGGGTCTTTTCACATGGACGCTTTTCACTACGATTAGCATTGAAACAATATTGTTGTCGTGTTAGTGAAACGTGTTTATGTCGTAGTCAGATAGTAGAATTGGGCAGATCGGACCCGAATAACGAAACATACTAGTAATATTTCAAGGGGCGGCTTAGACTACAATCCTTAGCCTTGGACCATCAAATTGAACAATTTTCACTATGGAGCCAACAACGAGAAATAAATATAAAAAAATCTGATTCCCAATGTTGGCTTAATAGTGAAAGTTATTCAGTTAGTCTAAACTACTCCTTTAAATCTTCCTTCGGTGTTTTCTTATACAGGGTGTAAGTAACAGCCTAGCAAATACTGAAACTGTGAACTTAGACGATCAAACTGAACAACTTTGCCTGCTGTGCCGAGGGTCGCGGGTTCGAATCCCGTAAGGGACAAATATTTATATGATGAATATGAATATTTGTACCCAAGTCATGGATGTTTGTATCTATATATTTATTCTATATCGTTGTCTAGTCATCATAATACAAGTCCAGGTACTTTAAATGTGACTTGATAATTTGTGTGACAATGTCCAAGATATTTATTTATTTATTATTTATTAACTTTCACTATGGAGCCTACCTCAGGAAACGCGAAAAAATATCTGCTGTCCCATACATTTTAGTCGGGTAGATACAGCAGTTTTGTATGGGACTGTTGATTTTTTTTCGCGGTTCCTGAGATAGGTTCCATAGTGAAAGTTGTTCAGTTTGATGGTCTGAGTTCACAGTTTCAGTATTTGCTAGGCTGTCACTTACACCCTGTATATTCGATTGTTATTTCGTGATTAACAGCCTTTATCTTTGATTTTCTTTTGTTTTTTTCTTTGTAACTCCGACCCGACTTTTTATTCTTAGTTATTATTATTACCCCAGAAAGATTGTCTGGAAGAAATCGTTTTTTAGCGATAAGATCACCTTATTTGTATCATAATTACTTTGATTGCTTGCTGCGTATACCCTATTTATGTGTTTGGTGTAAATAAAGTATATTTCAGTCATTCATTTTCTTTCATTCTACCATTAGTTTATGGCAAACTTTGTTCATAAACAACTAAGTATTCTAGATAATTATCTCTACAACTAGCAACCCAACTTAACCTTAGCAAACATAACGTGGAATTAATCATTTGTTAATGGACCTCCGCATTATAGCGCGCGGAACACCTGAACCGATTCAGAGCATCCTCTGTAGCGGATTTAGATTACCATTGTCCTGTTGATAGGACATTGTTTGGGTGTACTTTAGTGTTTGCATTAAATCTATTGATTGGATTATATATAGCTAATATTGGTGCGCACGGCGGCGCACCAGCACCCTCCGCTCATACTCGCCCTCAGGCGTCTCACCACGCTACTGCAACACTCACCACAGTTTGATGTTTTTGGTGACCGATGGTCTGATTGTTTACGAGAATGCCTGACCTTCTATTCTATTCTATTTTTATTAAATGGCGTTTCCTTAAAGATTTCGCCAGTATCAAGTGTTGAAGATATTATTATAATTCAAGTTAACGTTCATTGTACGGTAATTTATATGGCGATCTCAAAGCCCTGTTTTTAAACAAAAACACACACCCGAAACCGCCATAAAATGGCGGAGCCGCGTGGCTATCTAAATCGCGAGCCGAACGAAAGACGTCTACTCGAGAGACCTCTAGCCACGCGACTCCCTGCCTGACCTTCTCTGAGAATGTTTAAATCGTAATATTAAGATAAGTTGGAGAAAATTTATTATTCTTGTTTGATTTGTATACTTACTTGCATGGCGTATTGGAGTTCATCTATGAAGCTGTGTAATAGTTTAATAAATAAATAAATAATTTGTCTTTATGGACCCAAAATCTACATTGCGACGTGGCAAGAATGACTATGAAACTGGAAAAGTTTTTCTCTGAAAGTAGGTCACGGGCTCACTCCCCGTCATATTGAACAGTTTCGGTACTACTAGTAAAACGTGGATGTTCTGAGGATTCAACATATCTTTGTCATAATAATAATTTACTCAATCATGAAGATGATTCAGTAAAATAAAATAAAATATTTAGTTTCTCCTTGATCTATTATTTTATAATATTCTTTTATCGTTATTATTCCATCGCATTCTTCCCGTTCAGGTTTTATCTCAGGCTTTCAGTGAAAGTTTGCCAAGAATCGCCAACGCTAAGTTCAAAAGTAAAATACTTAGTTTGAACGAGATTAACAGACAAAACTTCGGAGATTTCGAGTTAACACAAGTTATAACTTAAAGCAGCTTATTTATTCCCATTAATATACTTAATACTATAATAATTCTATTGCTTAAGTAGTTATTTTACCCTGGTAGTTATATATCGACAACGTCACTTTAAAAACGATAATAAAATAGGTAGGACAGGGCCTTGAACTCAAACTTTTTACATAATTAAATTCAACATTTACATGTACTGCATAATAGAACTAACACGACACACAAACGCCGTGCGCCACATAAGACCCTGTACCCGGACTTTCGATGTTCGATTTATCGCCACTATTTCGGTCCGCACTTCATTGCAATAGAGTTGACATTGGATCGAAAACGTTCACGCAATTACGAAGTTCGAATGTGCAGGTAGAGGCCCAGGGTACGACGAGCGCAGACGCGGTTAGAGAGATGGCGATTTACTAAGAAAGGGACAGCATTGTAAGTGTTATTTATAGTAGCATAGCATATGCTCAAGACTATATATTCCCCGAGGGGGTATTCAGAGATATTCTGAAACCTCCGAACATCCACGTTTCACTACAGTACCGAAACTACTACCGTTATTTATAGTACTTAGTAAAAATAGTTCTATATATGTATAATTAAAATTTAAAGTTTTCGTTTAAATGTCAACTCTATTCCAATAAAGTTCCAAGAAAAATGATCAATGACATTCTTTCAAACAATCAATTTTGATATGGAAATACAGTCATCGCCTTTCTGATCAATCAGTACAAATATTCATTAAAAATGTATTTGTTCTGTCCCATTTTATAATTATTATGGCCATAGGAGGTACATCTGGGGAACTTATAAATCTGGTACTACTGTACGCCAGTGATATCCCATAGCCCAGTCATTTTACGGAGTTTCGTTAGGCGGGGTAGGGAGTAATTATTAATTGTACTTTTAAACTGTAACCGCCACTATTTAATGATAAAAAGATTATCTTAAAACATATTAAAAAAAATTCGCTACGCAACATAGAAATCAAAATTGTGTGTCCCAGAAGGCTTTTAAATTAATAATATTAATACCAATGCACTCATTTGACTTAGATTTAACAACATAAATTATTTTTAAACAAGAAAATAGGCATTTTAATTTAATAAATGAGGTATTTATTAGAAAATATGAATAGAATGTATTTTTCAAAACCTTCTAAGTAGACAAAAATATTTACACCATGTCTGAAGTATGTATAATGGTAAAGCCTGATATATGTGCAAAAAAAAAATTACCATCTGATTTTTAAGAACGAGATAATAGCAACATTTTAAAATTGGAACTCTTGCTGACGTGATTTTTTTTTAATTTTGCTACATTTCTAGGCTCAAATTGGCTCTTCAATAGTATCGGCCGGCTCAAACCGTAAAATGACTGGGCTAACAACAAAAATCAAAAGATGAATGAATGAATGAATGAAATGAATGAATGAAATATACCTTATTTACACCAAACACATAAATACAGTACAGAACAGGTCACAACAATAATTATGGTACAAATAAGGCGGTCTTATCGCTAAAAAGCGATTTCTTCCAGACAACCTTGGGGTAGAGGAAATATCAACTAAGAATACGGGTCGGTGTTACAAAGAAAAATTAAAAAGAAAAACAATGATATAAATACCTAACATAAATAGATATTTGTTATCATAAATACCTATTATAAACATAATATATATATATGAACATATATCATACATGCTACAATACCACTTAATTTACTAGGAATGATTTAGAGGATCTGATTTTAGGACTAAAAGATCTGTATTCAAAACAAATTGTCCTAACAGAAAAATGTCTAGCATAACATTTTATAGCTTATTATGTATATGGATAACATACCAAATGGACTTTCGCAAAACGAATTCGTGTCATTAACTTTGCTTTCACATGGCACAGATTGATATCACAAGCGGTTCAAACCCATCCCGACGGAAAAAAGGGAAATTGAGATATAAAACTTGGAGATAAAGGGGGCAGCCACAATGGAAAGCGGTCTCAGAGCAAAGGGTAACGCGTTTTTTCAGTAATTTAAAGTAGGTACGTTTTTTCACCGACTTCAAAGGTTCCTTTGCCTTTGGCAGAGGTTTATTTAATTACCTACATATTTCAGAAGGGGACATTTTTGATGTAGGCAAATTGGAAATGTCACGGACATTCCTATGGTTTTAGTAAAGGGAATTCTTAATGCAGGTATTCATGCATTCATAACATGCAAACATACATAACATGTAAATCGTATTTGTTAGAATAAATCGTCTTTATTTAATTGCCTTTTGTTCACACTATGAACCGCTCTATATTTGTTTGATAGCTTATGATTTGACATAAAATCTGGTATATAATTTGTGCGGATATAACAAAAAATTAAAACCACCTTCAAAAAAACTAAAAAGTTAAAAAATAATATTGCAGCTGATGCCTTTTTCGTTCGCATCATAAGAACATTAATTTGTTTTATCGAAGTTGCTGTCAAGCCGGTACGATTCGCGATAGGACTTGCATTAGTTTTTTGGCTTGGCTTGACACCGACTTCTATAAAACAAATTAATGTTCTTATGATGCGAACGAAAAAGTCATCAGCTGCAATATTATTTTTAACTTTTTAGTTTTTTTATAGGCGGTTTTAATTTTTTGTTATAATTTTGATTATTTCACAATTTTCAGTGGTGAATTCATTAGTTCCTTTTAATAGAAGTGCTTTAAATTAACAAACGCACTAGCCGGCACTACGATTTTCAAAGGTTCCCCTCGATTTCTCTAAGATGCCATCATCAGATCATGGTTTCCTTATCATGGTACCACTGTTGAAATAGCTTCATTCCAACAAAAAAAGAATCATCAAAATCGGTTCATAAACGACGAAGTTATCCGCGAACACACATAAAAAAAAAATATATATATATACGGTCGAATTGAGAAACCTGCTCCTTTTTTGAAATCGGTTAATAAAAATCGCAAATAAACTCTAGTATTGAAATAAAAAATTGAAAAATTCGCTGTTTTATACAAAACTGTATTACTAATTCGACTCTTATATCATAAAATGGAACATCAGATTTATTTTATTTTATTTCGATGTCGGCCCCATAGTGAAAGTTGTTCAGTTGATGGATTGTCACTCCATTAAAATATTACTTGTGTGTTTTGTTACACCTCGTTAAGTCGTCAGTATTTGTCAAGGAGTTTTTATAACCATAGAGTCATTATGTCATACCACAGATCACAAAAACTAAAGGGAGATGTGAAAAGGGGGCGGGCTCAGTGTCGCAGCAATATGCGCAAAAATGGAACACATTGCTCGCAAAAGTAATGATTCAATATATTATGAGGCTGAAAGCCAGTCGAGATATTGTGTGTAAATAGTTTACAATGCTTGCGTAGTACTAAAGATTAATCGAACGTTGAGTTCTGATACTGCAATGGATAATGAGCACGTTCAAGCTAACAAAATACTTTCTATCGCGTGGTACTGGTGGTAATGCGACACTAGGTTTCGTACTCGGCGCGTTGGTTGGCATCTCTCTAGATCTCTATGTGTCATACAATAACATAGCCTAAACATGGCAAATGTCTCTAATGTCACCTTTGTATGCATCAATTATGCCCAGCAGTCATACATTGCCGCTGACATTCCAGTCCTTTCAAATCTTTCAAATGTATTCGGTTACAAAGCAGTAATGTAAAACAACTGGGTATAACTTTAGCGCACTGATGCGAAGTCCTCCTTGTATAGAATGTAATTGGTATTTGTAGTCAAAATCAGCAACATCCCCATACATGTACAATTAGATGACCACGTTCATTTTGGAGTGGCACTAGTGTCAAGCCATTTCAGGTGAACTAAAGTTAATCGCAAAGCATTTTTATGCCTATTAAAATCAATATATCAAAATTCCTGGCTAATAATAATCTAGATAATTGAACTGACCAAGTCCAGATTCCTCTGTTATTTTGATTTTCAGCACATTGTTTGATGTGCTATTCACGGGTATAATAGGTACTTAATTAAATTGTGGAATTGAATTGACCTGTTCACCAGAGTTTAGTGAGAATTGAAGCTATAATCAGAATAGGGCAGCTGGTATAGTGGAGCTACGTTATTGCGGCATTATCCAAGACCGATGAGGTACAATATCGTAAAAACCATCACCCATTCAACGACTAGCCAGTCATTTTACGGTTTGAGCCGGGACTAATTAAATAATTGTAATTTTTTTTCGGTATAATATTGAAGAGCCAATTTGAGCCTAGAAATGTACCAAAATAGAAAAAAAATCACGTCAGCAACAGTTCCAATTTTAAAATTTACCTATTATCTTGTTCTAAAAAACCTGATGGTACATTTTTTTTGCACATATTTGGCTTTACCATTATATATACTTCAAACATGGTGTAAATATTTTTGTCTACTTAGAAGGTTTTGAATAATACATTCGTAATTTCTAATAAATACCGCATTTTTTAAATTTTAATGCTTATTTAATTGCTCAAAAATAATGTGTAATAATGTTCACTCTGAGTCAAATGAGTGCATTGGTATTAATATTATCAATTTAAAAGCCTTCTGGGACTCTTTTTTTTTAAATATGTTTTAAGTCATTTTGTCACTAAATGGTGCCGGTTACAGTTCAAAAGTCCTATTAATAATCACTCCCTACCTCGCCTAACAAAACTCCGTAAAATGACTGGGCTAGACGTGCAATGGCTATGGTTGCTTATCTTTGCAAACTGTTTCCAATATACGGCATTGGAAACAATCTTCAAATAAACGTAACAGCCATTGCACGTCTGGTAGGTTCTTTTAGGAATGTTGTTTATAGGGTAACTTTTTACACTTTCACCCTGACGTGATCATAATTTTATGCTCTATTTGTTATATTCAAGACTATAAAATGATTGACCAGACATAATTATTTTTTGTAAATATTTGATTAAGCTGGTTAAGTATATTTTATAAGTAGCTTTATGAAGTGTGTCGACCCACCGAATAATGACCCAGCGAAAGCGAGGTGTACTCTATGGCGACAAAAAGTGTCCCTCCCAACTCCATTTGTGTCGCCGTCTGAGAGCCTCCCGCCTGGACATGACTTGCCTTGGGCGACCTGGAAGTCTTTAAACCGACTTCGAACCCAGGTCAGTCGCAGTAAGGACAACATGGTCAGGTGGGGATTCTCGGATTCGCAAAATGTTACTTTCTTGTGTGGAGCTCCACAAACGATGGCCCATCTCACATCGTGCCCTGCGTGGCCTAACATCTGCACGCAGGAGGAGCTCATGACCGCTAGCGACGGTGCAGTATCGGTTGCCCGATTCTGGCAAGCTACTATTTAGCGACTTTGTTCAGAATTTGAAGTCGACACGATAAGAAGAAGAAGTATATTTTATTAATCTAGAATTAAACATTTTAACGGGTTCTTACCGCGTTTTGGTATATTTGAGTCACCGATATTTCGGCAGTGTTACAACTGCCAAGTGTAGTGGTAGGGAGAGCAAACGACGAAGAGTGAGGGTAGACAGATTTGTCTGCTCTTAAAAATCTACCTGCAGTTCCTCAGTCATCCCGTGATCATGGCAGTTGTAATACTGCCGAAATGTCAGTAACTCAAATATACCAAAACGCGGTAAGAACCCGTTAAAATGTTTATTTCTAGATTAAATAATAACCGCGTAACTGTCAAAAACTGTATATTTTATTAAGTTATATTATTTTGTGTCTGATACATTATTTATCATTATGTAATTTCTAATTTGAACAAAATAAGTTAGCTATAAACAGTTTCAGTTTTTCACATCATGTAGTTTCGTAACATCTAATGTTAGTACAACAAAATTATAATCTAAAGTTTAAATTAGATTCTAGAGTTGAGACGGCAATGAAAGTTTTTGAACATGAATTCTATTATAAAGCCTAAAGTTGTACCAGATTACAATCGATATTGCTGGCATATTTACAAACCTAGAGGAAAAAAGTACAAGCTTTCACTAAAAATATATACTTACCTAAGTAATCATTTTGTTTCGTGTAAAACAAACTGCTTTATGGGTGTTTCATACAATCGACGTTTTACAGTTAATGTAACAAGTAAACAAAACTAGTTCCAATCGGAGGATTGACTTTAATTTGTTAGTATTCAAAATAAATAATAAATAAAATAAATAAATCAACAAAATTCTTTATTTCATTACAGTTTTTTATTTAAATAGGATCAAACTTCTTTTGTATGCCTCGCGCTCGAGCACAGAGTTCTTAGAGAAGTCTGAATCCTCTAAGACAGGGTAAAATAAAATGTACCCCGAACCGATAAGCATGTATGAATAGACATCTTCTTATCCTGCGAGCAGAGCCCTGGTGTCTGAGTTTTTTCAAACCGCCTTACGGCCTCTGACGTAGTTTTTATGTAACGACTACTACCACCATAGATAGTAGCCGGGACCAACGGCTTTACGTGCCATCCGAAGCACGGAATCATTTTTCTTTTCAGCCAATCAGGCGATTCAGCCTGTAATGTCCTAACCAACTGAGGAATAACGCACAAAGTGACATTTCACTAAGTGTCCCCCGTGGGAATCGAAACCACGACCTCCGTGTCGAGAGCCAATGCTCTTAACCATTAGACCACAGAGGCAGTTGAATTTGAATAGACATATAATAATATGTGTCAGAATCGAAGCATTTGGCCATCAATTGTCTCTACATGTAAGTACCTATAGTGGCACTCTCCATAACATGACGGGGTTTGTTATTTTTCTGGTCAGGCTTTACAGTGGAAAGTGGAATTCAAGCAGTGTTTTTGAATTGTCTTTGCATAATCTCGTTCCGCCCCCATTCGTCGCTTCTTCAGCGAAACCTATGTTATTTACTTCCTTCCGTCTATCTGTGCTTTGGACATTGAACCTTAACTATTTCGTTAAGAAAACTTACATTTACTTGCTCCAGCATTAGTATCGCTAACCTCAAAGTAACTCCCTAATCTAGGATACGCTTTGTTTAAGAAACAATAACGAAACAGTCTACTCAAAGAGCCGACTTAATGAAACTTAAACTAATTTACTAGGGTTGTAACAAATGTGCAAAAAATAAAAATAGCATTGGCGACACTGAACGCCATAAATGATAGATTTATTTGGGCCTTTGTAATAGGCAGGTTGGGTTACGAAGGTTTGCACGATGTACGAAACCAGTAAAAATCACACTTTTCAAAGCATTTTGTCAGTCTTTCTCAGTGCAGCACGTGCAGCCTTTGGACACGGTATACGCAACGGGCATACATCGATCTACGCGTACAGTATAATAACGCATTCAGGATACTGATGGGGCTGACACGGCATTGTAGTGCGTCGGGAATGTTTGCGGAGGCGCACACGGACGACTTCTATGCTATATTGAGAAAACGGTGCGCCTCCATGTTGTTCAGGCTCCGAGCCAGCACTAACGGTCTCCGTGTTCAAAGACCGGTGGGACTCCCCGCTGTTGCATCACTGGGTGAAGCTCCACATCGGGTTTTTAAAATGAAATGTTTTTTGTTTTTTTTTTTTTTTTTGTTACTAACACTAGCTTTAATATAAATGTATAGTAACACTATATGGACATCTTGTCTGAAATAAATTATTTGAATTTGAATAGTAGTATAAGAGATAGGCGTACTTTTTGTTATCTTCAGCTGCAAGGCTGATTCAGTATTCATAGGGTGAAGAGCATCTCTGTGATGGGGTTGGATCAGGTCTGTCCGCATAACTCCTGTGGGTTTAGGCTGAACGGCTGTATCTCCTATACTGACTGATAGAACATCTCAGTTTTTGTACTGTTCGCATAGCTACAGTGCATGTTACAGTAGTAACCGTATATTCATGCATATTCATTTTTTGCAACCATAACTGACATTTGAACGGCTGTAACTCCTACACCGACTGGAGTTATGCAAGCAGACCTGATCCATCCCCATCACAGAGATGCTCTTCACCCTATAAATACGGAATCAGCCTTGCAGCTGATGATAACAAAAGGTACGTCTATCTCTTGTACTATAACATACATCTTAACATGATCAAAAATGTTACAAATGGATAATTTTATTTTTAAACGTTCTCGTAATAAAATATAATTATTAGATAATAAAAATATGGAGAACTTAAACAATTTTTAGCAGAAACTAAATTATGTATCATTATTTTGCGTTCAACATTTATTCATTCGATTTACAAATTATTTTGTTATTCACATACATACTCCCTCATATAAAGTTTCTAAACCGAAAGAGTAAATAAACGAGCTTTTCCATATATTTGGCCTAGTGAGGCAAATTTATGTATTTCAAGGGACACTGCGTGTAAAGCTGCTGAAATAGAATACCGGACGCCTATTTCATATCTATCAGATGACAAGTTTAAGCCTCATAATACCTATTTACTTACCTTTATTTATGTACCAATTGCGCACCTTGATAAATAATGGAATAGGGGCGGGAGAATAATTAATACACAGTTATTTTCGGTAGTAATATTCACGTAAAACTTATATGAATGTGAAAATAGGTGACAACCCTATTAATTATTAACCTAGTTTAAGCGTAGTTTTGGAGCCAAGAATGTATGTAGTTATTGTGATTAATGTCATAAGTTGGTTTTAAGTTTAACTTTGAGTAATTAATGCTGTATTGTATTATATTATTATTAAGTTTTGCCTATTTTGGTAAAAGGTTTTTTAGGGTTCCGTGCCCGAAGGGTTAAAACGGGACCCTATTACTAAGCTTACGTTGTCCGTTCGTCCATCCGTCTGTCCGTCCGTCTGCATTACTTGAATGGATGATTGTACTCGATGATATTGAACAACTTTCCCCGAGGAACAAAGGGAAATTCGCAAAAAAAAAAACTCTTCATGCAAACGTTGGATCGTTGGATTTGCATGCCATGTCATGGCGAAATGTGAGGACTTATATTATACTAGCTGGTGCCCGCGACTTCGACTGTGCTTCCTCTGGACAATTCACACAATATCTTTATAAATTGTAGCCTATGTGTCATTCTGATGTATCTTCTATACTATTATAAAACTGTAACAGGAAGTTTGTCTGTACATTGAAGATACTAACAAAAAAAAAGTTACGATATGGTTTTTAGGTGTCCCTGATTCCATTTCACCAATTTTTGGATTTTTTGGCTGTCTGATTGTTTTTGTGTTTGTTTGGGTGTTTGTTTGTTTGAACGAGTATCACGCAAAAACTACTAAACCGATTTTGATGAAACTTTTTTTGTTTGATAGCTTATGATCTGACTTAAAATCTGGTATATAATTTGTGCGGACGAAGTCGCGGGTTAACGCTCGTAAGCTATATTATTGTAAAGTTTTATTAAAATCCATTCAGTAGTTTTTACGTGAAAGAGTAACAAACATCCATCCATACTTACAAACATTCGCGTTTATAATATTAGTAGAAAGGATACTTTTCACCATATGCCTTCCACAATGTTGAACCATGTTCAGCAAATAAATAATTCTGATTGGCTAATTGCATTTATTATGGAAAGTCCATAATTTTTTCTTGCTTATTTCGTATTTAGTAATTTCCTCTTTTGACTCCCGACGTATTGCCCACTGGAGTCCTTTTTAGACGCTTTAGGGAAGCGAGGCCTAAAAACCCTAGGGAGTGTGTGAGACAGTTAAGGTTAGTTTCAGTCCGTACAAACGTTTGACGCACTATACGCGTAGACGGAATTAATAAAAGTAATATTTTATATATGGAAAAATAGTTTAGAAAATCTAGTTTTCGCGTAACAAATAACATTTGCATTTTATAATACAATTAGGATGATATAAAGCTTTTAAAATTTTGTATGAAAAATTTCAAAGCTTTATATCTTCGTAATTATTTTATAAATTGCAAATGTTATTTGTGACGCGGCATCTAGATTTTCTAAACTATTTTTCGATATATATAAATATTTTTGACATTGTCACACAAATTATCTAGTCACATTTAAAGTACCTGGACTTGTATTATGATGACTAGACAACGATATAGAATACATATATAGATACAAATATCCATGACTCGGGTACAAATATTCATATTCATCATATAAATATTTGCCCCTTACGGGATTCGAACCCGCGACACTCGGCACAGCAGGCAGGTTCACTACAGACTGTGCTACCGGGCCGTAATACAAAGTTACTTGTGTTAATACCGTCTTCGCGTATTGTGCGTTAAAGTTTTGTATAAAATTGACCCCTCTGCAACCACCTTAAGTTTGTTTTGTTTTGATACTGTTTAACCACATACTCTATCCATCAAACGGAACAACTTTTTTATGGGAGCAAACCTGTTCTGCAAAATCTGCTATCTCATACATTTGAGTCGTGTAGGTATTGCAGTTTAGTATGGAACATCAGATTTTTTTGTTCTGACATGTGTGCTCCCATAGAAAAAGTTGTTCCGTTTGATGGGTAGAGTATGTGGTTTAAAGGTTAATGATACTTTTCCTTACACCCTGTATATTCTAGATTAAGATTTTTATAATATGCACCTGCTTAATTAAGCTTGTACAATTGCCTAAAAAAATTAAAATAAATGCAACTGTTTACCCTAACACCCTGTATATGAGGACTCATATACAGGGTGTTAGGTGATACAAATAAAACGTGTAAAAATATTTCCATAAGTATTCAAACAAGCCGACAGAACTCTATCCAGTTAAACTAGGTACCTACAAACTTCATGAGAATAGTTAGCCGAAATTTGAAATTCAAATACCCAATAAGGTGAGTTCTCACAGTAAAATACTCGGTTATTCATCATTTACAATTCAGACGGCTTCCAACGTAAACATGTCGGGGGCCAAAAAGTGGAATCTCATGTATTTTTGTTATTCAGGTCGATAAAATTGTGCTGAAATATTTTCCGACCCAGCATTCCTTGAAGACGAGAATTTGAAATATTACTACTTGTTGAACGAAATTACTGTTGGTTGAATTTTCTGTCACTGACATAATACTGATTCAACCCCTTGTATAGGGTGTAACAAAACACCCTAATAATACTTACGGAGGTGATTCAGACCATCACACTGAAAAACTTTTACTATGGAGCCTACTTTGAGAAAAAATAAAAAAAAAACGACTGTCCCATACAAAACTGCCGTACCGACTCAACTCAAATGTATGGGAGAGCTGATTATTTTTTCACGATTTTGAAGTTGGTTCCATAGTGAATTCAAAAAATTCAAAATTCAAAAATTTTTTATTCAAAATAATATCACATAGATAGCTTTTTGACGTCATTTTTTGAGTCTACCACCGCGTCGGAAGGTGTTTCGTTGAGAGAAGATGCGGCCAGAAACTCTACAACACACATCTTTTAAACAAAACAAAATATACAAAGTACAATTAAAATACAATATTGCATTACATAGAGTAACATTGTCAAGACCAGACATTTTGGTCATTCAAATAGTCATCGAGTTTATAGTAGCCCTTTTTACAGAGGACTTGTGAACATGGGACTTAAACTTTTTGTCTGGCAAGTTAAGAATATCCTCTGGTATCTTGTTATAATAGCGTATACAGTGCCCCATGAAAGATGTTCAGTTTGATGGTCTGATGCCTTTAAGTATAACTAGAGTGTTTTTTACACCCTTTATTAACTTATTATAAAGAGATGATCAAACCATCAAACTGAACTACTATTATTATGGGGGACCAACACAGAAATCGCGAAAAAAAAAATCCGCTGTCGCATACAAAACAGCAAAGATAACTCGCCTGAAATGTATGGGACAGCCGATTCTTTTTTCGCGGTTTCAATATTGGTCCCATAGAGAAAGTTGTTCAGTTTGTTGGTCTGAAGCACCCCTTTAAATAACT
Organism: Agonopterix arenella; assembly: GCA_927399405.1. Taxonomy (NCBI): domain Eukaryota; kingdom Metazoa; phylum Arthropoda; class Insecta; order Lepidoptera; family Depressariidae; genus Agonopterix; species Agonopterix arenella. Next base: position 13,587,760 of record OV656708.1, on the reverse strand, counting down.
GTCCCATTTTATTTTACACGCTGTATAACATTTTAATTGCAGCCAGTGTATTCTGCATTACCAAGCCTCCCCAAATGTATATATTTATAAATACACGAGCGTTAACCCGCGACTTCGTCCGCACAAATTATATACCAGATTTTAAGTCAGATCATAAGCTATCAAACAACAAAAGTTTCATCAAAATCGGTACAGTAGTTTTTGCGTGATAATCGTTCAAATAAACAAACAAACACCCAAACAAACACCCAAACAAACAGACAAAAAATCCAAAAATTGGTGAAATGGAATCAGGGACACCTAAAAACCATATCGTAACTTTTTTTTTGGTAATATCTTCAATGTACAGACAAACTTCCTGTTACAGTTTTATAATAGTATAGATAGGAAAAGGTATAGGCAATCAACTACCCCCTGCTACGATCGTGAGCATGATTAGTCATTAGTGTAATTTACTAAAACAATGTAAGGTTAAAAAGTATTTCACGCCCCATAAATATATCACTTTTTATATAAGTTTTATAGTAAAAATAATCGAGTTTAATGTTGTGTGGTTACGGCCTAGAATGGACCACCCAAATTATTACCTAGTGTCCTACAAAGCGACTAAGGGATTAAAGGTTTTTTATGCATTGTTTATGTGGGCTAGCCACGTCTCACCACTTGGCATGACATTCCACCCTGAAACTTAAATTGCTACTGATACATTCTTAAACAAAAATTTGATAGTTGTACTTATACTAATGTTTCTGACCACCCCGAAAGGGATTTCAGTCGTGAGTTTATGAATGAACGAGCTTTTGACCGTCATTCAGTCATTTACGGAATTCTTTTATAAGTATAAATAGATGAATGAACCTATTTATCCAGCCTAATTTTTAAATGCAATTTATACAACGTGTTAATGAATTAACACAAAACTAGAAAGTAGTTTGTTTAGAATCGAGAGCAGAATCGAATTATCATGGTTTCAACATATGTTTTTTTTTTCGAAATATTAAATAATTTGTTTGTAAAATTTAACATTTACTGAACTCGAAGTCAACCACTCGCCCTACTCACTACCCTAACAAGCTTCTTAAAATGTATCAGTACGTTAGCACTTTCATTCATTGCTGAAATGATAACAAATCATTTTTGCCTCAAAACTTCAAATGCGAATAACTTTAAATTTTAAGTATCAAAATAATGAAATTTTTGTTTCAATATAACTATTTTGTTATAAATCAGTTGGGGTGTATGAGGTTTTGCGCGTATTCATTAACACGTTGTATATTTCCTTAATTTTATCCTTTAAACATGTTTGAAATAACTCCAATTTTAACATAGTCACACAAAGAGAATCAGTAACACAATCTTTTGACGTTAAAAATGTTAACGAGAAGGGTGAAGAGCTCAAAAAGCTCGCTTTTAAAGATACGGTCTTTTGTTTTAGGCCGTCAGAGGAGGCAGGGGTAACTTTAAAAGCTCGGGAAGTGGGGAAAAGCGGGGAAAGGCGGGCAAGTAAGGATGTTGAAGTCACTGACTGCAGATAGTACGGCCCAGTTTTGAACGGAGGCCACGTAAGACTGCGTTTATAAACGAAAGATTTAGTTTTGGAATAAAATTAAATCTATGATGTGTATTAAAGAAAATGTTCAATGGGGAGTAAGACATTATAAACCATATTGTATACAGGGCGTAACAAAACACCCTAGTAATGCTTAAGGGGGTGCTTCAGACCATCAAACTGAACAACTTTCACAATGGAGCCGAAATCGAGAAAAATTAAAAAACTGCAACTGTCCCATACAAAACTACAGTACCGACTCGACTAAAATGTATGGGACAGCAGATTTTTTTTTTCGATTTTGGCACCATAGTGAAAGTTTTTCAGTTTGATGGTGTGGAGCACCCCCTTAAGTATTACTAGGGTGTTTTAGTACACCCTGTACATGCCACATTTCACTTGTAATGTCCAAACTCAGTCTAGTGTCAGAAATATATCTTTATACAACAGATATCATTAGCATCCTTTTAAAACTAAGAGTCTACCCATCAAACTGAACAACTTTTACTATGGGAGCAAACCAATCGCAGCAAAAATAAAATCAGCTGTTCCATACTAAATTGCAATTTATACTCGACTCAAATGTATGCAACAGCTGATTTTTTGCTCCGATCGGTTTGCTCTCATAGTAAAAGTTGTTCAAAATGATGGGTAGACTCTTAGTTTAAAAGGATGCTAATGATATCAATTTCACCCTGTAGAGTTTTTGGCCGCATCTTCTCTACATAACAACGGAACACCAACCGACACGACGCGGCAGTAGATTCAAAAAAAATGACGTCATATAGTTATCTATGTGAAATTATTTTGAATAAACAATTTTGAATTTTTAAAATAGGTAGGTACCTTAAGTATAATGTTGATATAAACTAATTTCATGTATAATATAAATGTCTGAAGCTTTGAGCTTTGTCAAAGAGCTTGGTGGTCGACTCCAGGAGAGGGGGAACGACCCTCGCTCCGGGTACTACTTGATGCAAAGGTTGTCCATCGCCATCCAACGCGGAAACGCGAGAAGCGTCATGGGAACTTTTGCATCTGGTATGACCCGGGGCGGGCTTTTTGACTGATTAAACAGTCTTTAATTTCTTTTGCCTGCGTATTACCTAATTAGTTTTAAGATTTTTAGTTTTAATTATACAGTACTTTTCGTTTATTTTAGTAGACAATCTATATTATTTGATATTTCGGGACCTGAAATAAATTCAATTTCATTTCATGCCATAATACATAAGATAACAGACGAATGCCATCAGCGAGAAAAAATAAACTTTTCCTTTAAACTTTAAAAACCACGTATCTTTTTTTTTAATAGCCCTTTCGCTACTCGATGACAGATAGACGTAAGTACAGTTACGCAGTTTTTCCGTTCCTGTCACGAAACTTTGACGTCACTTCAGAATGTAAATGGCAATAAAGTGACGTTATTTATGTGACTTTCGTGCGAGTCTCTGTCCCCTCTTCGCTTATTATTAGCGTGATTATGTTTTCCGGTTCACGTCTACGCACTAGAATTATGAATAGGTGTTTTCAGTAGGTCAAGGGTTTGTGACATGTATTTGCTATTCTATAGTTTTAACCACAGATCACAAAAACTAAAGGGAGATGTGAAAAGGGGGCGGGGCCAGTGTCGCAGCAATATGCGCAAGAAAGGAACACATAGCTCGCGACAGTAATGTTTCAATATATTATGAGGCTGAAAGCCAGTCGAGATATTATGTGTAAATACTAAATAGTTTACAATGCTTGCGTAGTACTAAAGATTATTCGAACGTTCAATTCTGATACCGCAATGGATAATGAGCTCATTCAAGCTAACAAAATACTTTCTATCGCGTGGTACTGGTGGTGATGCGACACCGCGTTGGTTTTGCATGTTGGCATCTCTCTAGATCTCTATGGTTTTAACACAGAGTACCTATTTAAGTTAAGATCTTATAATTATGCGTATAAGATAACATGAATTGAGCGGCATAGTGGCTTTGCGACAAAGCTCTTTTCAATAAAGATTTAAAAAAAAATAACGTGAACGAATAATGCAGTAAATTATTATTATTATTATCATGTATAAATGGGTCAAAAATTTACTAGATAAGATAAGATAAGTTAAATGTTTATTTTTAACTACTTTTTTTTAACTCATAAATTTTTGCTGCAATGATCTACGACCTTCTAAGCGTGCATTTAACGTTGTTATCATATTGGAGTATGAATTGGTTTAAATTGTCTGTATACAATTTTTAGGTCCGGTCAGGGACGCCTGATATTGCTAAGAAACAAGGCCTAAAATCCATTGCACAGTTGAATTGATAATGAAAAGTGATAACAGATTTTTTTTAAACTAAGAAAAATCGAACGATGAATTTCTTTGAGAGGTTTCTTTTTATGTCGTAAAGTAAGATTATCGGATCTATACAAATGGTTTTAAGTCTGATTCATTTGCTAAAATTACCTTTTTAAGTTCAGATTGTTGCTTTCTATAAGCGTATACTAAAGTATAGAGTCTGGCACTAAAAAAGCTGTTGGAATGTAAGTAAAATAAACATCCACTCTAAACGGCTTTGTTTCCGCACGCCGCATAATTTTAAACTTTTATTTTTATCTTATTTTCAAGCTTAAACTTACAATGTAAACCAAGCTTTAGTCTTTCCGTTGTAGAGATAGGAATTCAGGGCAAGCGCCGCGAACTGGATACGTTATTTATTCGGATCTTCTCGTATTTCCACTCGAAATATGTACCTTTAAAGATTACTTTGGCTAATGAGGAATTTTTTTGTAGGACTCTAGTTTAATTGGACATTTGAATGGAGCTATCAAGCCTTTTTGTTACTCATTTCGTAACTTTTTGTATTAGTTAAGTGCTGAAGGCAATTCGTAGCAAATTTAGGTACATAACTATATCGAGTACGGTGTTATAGTATCAGATTCTGAAACGTCAAACCAGGAGACTATTTGTATGGATAACTTTTAGTTCCTTGATAGGGCCATAATAGCCGACTACGTCTTTTGGATCGATACAGTACACCGGCTATGTGGCGTACACTCGTGGCTCGTGTGGCGTCACTATTCGTTTGCATCTATGAAGTAGCAATGTGGCATCGACACAATCTCAAAATTGCCAGTTTCCATACATACATCGCGAGCTTCGCACACGCAGTCACGATTCTGTATCGCTACTAAGGCTCAATTTACACCGAGATGGCAGCTGCCAGCAGCTAAGCGGCGGCGAGCAGTTTCAGTTGCGCAGAATTTTAAACGTTATTTACATATTGCTATAATCCAAAGTGCACGGGCGTTTCTCCTCGGCGTTTGACAGCCGTCATTACCCTCACCAAATATTTTCGCCATGTTTGTAAGAAAATGTATATTTTTTTAAGCGCTGTTACAAGGCTCCAAAAAAAACAAAAGAATTAAAAAAAAATATATATCAGCGTTATAAAGTTGTATACCTATTCTTATAAACAAAGCAAAAATATTTGGTAAGGTTAATGACCGCGTTCGAACGCCGAGGAGAAACAGGTACCCATCGTTAGAGGGGCTTGAAAAAAATCGAGCACAGGTGCGCGGTTGCCCGCTTCGAACCGTCTAGCTACTATAGGTATACACTTTACTATTCAACTTGCCAACTGCTACTGGCTGCTGCCAGCCGCAACTGGACGCTTCGATCGCAGTGTGAATTGAACCTATTATGCAAAGATTGGCATTGATAAAATCGCGCGTTGCAAATTCGACGAGCGCGCTTCTGTACTGATGCAAAAGCGTGTAGGTACTGTATTGCTGTGAGCTGTGGCCTTTTCAATAGAAGCACGTTCATATTGATTTCACAAACCCGTTTTACGCAGTAGCTCAGTAGGATCGAAGGTCACGTTTGTTTGATCTTATAGTGCAGTCATTTTACGGAGTTTTGTTAGGCGGGGTAGGGAGTAATTGGGCCATTATTTTATTAAAGGACCAATTTTTAGAATTTTATTATAAAAATTGTATAGGTATTTATTAAACGTTTTATGTCTATTTTTGTTTATTATTGTTTATAGTAATCATTAATGGCATTTGCAGCGATGTTTTCTTGCTACATCTTATATTTACTGATGGTTATTCAAGGAAAGGCGAGGAAAAACAACAACTGCGTTACTTTCAAACAAAATTAAGTGTTATTGCCAGGAACATTTATTCATGTTCGAAAACATATCACATACAAAGTTATCACAGTAAAGGATAATCTTATAATGTTAAATCACAAATAGTCTCAGTCTAATGATTTCTTTTATAATTAAGTTTGCCACTGCGTTCTGGTATGACCCGGGGCGGGCTTTTTGACTGATTAAACAGTCTTTAATTTCTTTTGCCTGCGTATTACCTAATTAGTTTTAATTATACAGTACTTTTCGTTTATTTTATTAGACAATCTATATTATTTGATATTTCGGGACCTGAAATAAATTCAATTTCATTTCATGCCATAATACATAAGATAACAGACGAATGCCATCAGCGAGAAAAAATAAACTTTTCCTTTAAACTTTAAAAACCACGTATCTTTTTTTTAATAGCCCTTTCGCTACTCGATGACAGATAGACGTAAGTACAGTTACGCAGTTTTTCCGTTCCTGTCACGAAACTTTGACGTCACTTCAGAATGTAAATGGCAATAAAGTGACGTTATTTATGTGACTTTCGTGCGAGTCTCTGTCCCCTCTTCGCTTATTATTAGCGTGATTATGTTTTCCGGTTCACGTCTACGCACTAGAATTATGAATACGTGTTTTCAGTAGGTCAAGTGTGAGTTTTCTCGCGCAGTAACTGGGTTTATGACATGTATTTGTTATTCTATAGTTTTAACCACAGATCACAAAAACTAAAGGGAGATGTGAAAAGGGGGCGGGGCCAGTGTCGCAGCAATATGCGCAAGAAAGGAACACATTGCTCGCGACAGTAATGTTTCAATATATTATGAGGCTGAAAGCCAGTCGAGATATTATGTGTAAATACTAAATAGTTAACAATGCTTGCGTAGTACTAAAGATTATTCGAACGTTCAATTCTGATACCGCAATGGATAATGAGCACATTCAAGCTAACAAAATACTTTCTATCGCGTGGTACTGGTGGTGATGCGACACCGCGTTGGTTTTGCATGTTGGCATCTCTCTAGATCTCTATGGTTTTAACACGAGTACCTATTTAAGTTAAGATCTTATAATTATGCGTATAAGATATAACATGAATTGAGCGGCATAGTCGCTCTGCGAAAAAGCTCTTTTCAATAAAGATTTAAAAAAAATAACGTGAACGAATAACGCAGTAAATTATTATTATTATCATCATGTATAAATGGGTCAAAAGTTTACTAGATAAGGTAAGATAAGTTAAATGTTTATTTTTAACTACTTTTTTTTAACTATTCATGAAAATGACAAAAATTGTATAGGTATTTATTAAACGTTTTATGTCTATTTTTGTTTATTATTGTTTATAGTAATCATTAATGGCATTTGCAGCGATGTTTTCTTGCTACATCTTATATTTACTGATGGTTATTCAAGGAAAGGCGAGGAAAAACAACAACTGCGTTACTTTCAAACAAAATTAAGTGTTATTGCCAGGCACATTTATTCATGTTCGAAAACATATCACATACAAAGTTATCACAGTAAAGGATAATCTTATAATGTTAAATCACAAATAGTCTCAGTCTAATGATTTCTTTTATAATTAAGTTTGCCACTGCGTTCTGGTATGACCCGGGGCGGGCTTTTTGACTGATTAAACAGTCTTTAATTTCTTTTGCCTGCGTATTACCTAATTAGTTTTAATTATACAGTACTTTTCGTTTATTTTATTAGACAATCTATATTATTTGATATTTCGGGACCTGAAATAAATTCAATTTCATTTCATGCCATAATACATAAGATAACAGACGAATGCCATCAGCGAGAAAAAATAAACTTTTCCTTTAAACTTTAAAAACCACGTATCTTTTTTTTAATAGCCCTTTCGCTACTCGATGACAGATAGACGTAAGTACAGTTACGCAGTTTTTCCGTTCCTGTCACGAAACTTTGACGTCACTTCAGAATGTAAATGGCAATAAAGTGACGTTATTTATGTGACTTTCGTGCGAGTCTCCGTCCCCTCTTCGCTTATTATTAGCGTGATTATGTTTTCCGGTTCACGTCTACGCACTAGAATTATGAATACGTGTTTTCAGTAGGTCAAGTGTGAGTTTTCTCGCGCAGTAACTGGGTTTATGACATGTATTTGTTATTCTATAGTTTTAACCACAGATCACAAAAACTAAAGGGAGATGTGAAAAGAGGGCGGGGCCAGTGTCGCAGCAATATGCGCAAGAAAGGAACACATTGCTCGCGACAGTAATGTTTCAATATATTATGAGGCTGAAAGCCAGTCGAGATATTATGTGTAAATACTAAATAGTTAACAATGCTTGCGTAGTACTAAAGATTATTCGAACGTTCAATTCTGATACCGCAATGGATAATGAGCACATTCAAGCTAACAAAATACTTTCTATCGCGTGGTACTGGTGGTGATGCGACACCGCGTTGGTTTTGCATGTTGGCATCTCTCTAGATCTCTATGGTTTTAACACGAGTACCTATTTAAGTTAAGATCTTATAATTATGCGTATAAGATATAACATGAATTGAGCGGCATAGTCGCTCTGCGAAAAAGCTCTTTTCAATAAAGATTTAAAAAAAATAACGTGAACGAATAACGCAGTAAATTATTATTATTATCATCATGTATAAATGGGTCAAAAGTTTACTAGATAAGGTAAGATAAGTTAAATGTTTATTTTTAACTACTTTTTTTTAACTATTCATGAAAATGACAAAAATTGTATAGGTATTTATTAAACGTTTTATGTCTATTTTTGTTTATTATTGTTTATAGTAATCATTAATGGCATTTGCAGCGATGTTTTCTTGCTACATCTTATATTTACTGATGGTTATTCAAGGAAAGGCGAGGAAAAACAACAACTGCGTTACTTTCAAACAAAATTAAGTGTTATTGCCAGGAACATTTATTCATGTTCGAAAACATATCACATACAAAGTTATCACAGTAAAGGATAATCTTATAATGTTAAATCACAAATAGTCTCAGTCTAATGATTTCTTTTATAATTAAGTTTGCCACTGCGTTACTAAACATTAAATTAAAATGTAAGATTTATGGAAAATGGGCCTAAATAATAACAATCTATGCTCAAGGTGTTAGGAATAGCTTCAAATAAGGATAATATAGAATGATATTTTAAATTAATGGTTCTTTATGAATATAAATTGGCTGTATGGCACTTAATATTATCAGGAAAAGAGGGACAAAAAGTAACGCAGTGGTAAAAAAAGTAACAAAGTGGTATCTTGATCACTGTATTTTGTACTTTCTTCATGTTTAACTAATAATCACAGTATTTTGTACTTAAACTAATAAAAACATGGGAAAACATTCATAAAGTGTTAAAAATCAAACAAAAACGAATAGAACTCTTCAATACACTTTAAACAGAACAAAATTAGATAAAACAACATGTTTTTTTTTCTCCCAACTCCTACTTGTTTTCTTTTACAGTATTTTTGCATCTTTGGTATCTTTTTCTGTACTTATTACATTTCTTTTTTAGGTTTTCAATCTCTTCTTGCAATTTCGTATTTTGTCTGTATAATGCTGCCCGGTCTCGTCTTTTTTGTCTTCTTCCCCTAGACCTTGAAGAAACGGGAGTTTCGGCACGTGGTGTGGGAACTGGGGTTTCAACCAAAATGGCCTGTACTGCTTTTTGATGCTCTCGACGTTTTTTGTTTTAAATCCTCCATTTGCGTTTAGCAGATGTATGTTCCGTCTCCATAATGTCTTTTATGAGTTTCTTTTTAGCGTGGTAACGTACAAGATGTTTTCTTTTGGCTTCGGCATTCTTTACTAGATCCCCTTTCAATTTTTTTTCTATAACGCCGTAGTTTTTCAGCCGGCGTTAAAGCTATTGTGTTCGAAGTGATATACTATAAAAAATAATACTCAAATGTAATGATTGCGCAATAAAATGTGTGATTAATGTTTAAAAAATATAAGGAAAAACGTTTGAAAAACCACTGCGTTACTAAAGCTACAACTATGTTACTTCTGTAGTAACGCAGTGTAGTGGTAACGCAGTTGTAAAAATTAAATGTGTTTGAACTTGGTACTTAAAAGGATACACTTCTTAAAGATAATATGATACCATCAAGATATTTACTAATTATTACATACTTTGCAATCAATAAAATTACCAGTATCTGGAAAACTCACCGTCCAGAGTCGGTAACTCAGTGGTATCACAATAAACACACGCACCTCTCCCGCTGACTCTCGGGCGGCTGACTAGCTCAGTTTCCGCGCCCCGCGCAACCCCCGTACTCCAATATAAATTCATAGCCGATCAAACGATCTTAGCACCAAAGATGTGTAAAAAGCTTCATTTAAGGTTCAGTTTCCTATGGTAACACTGGGTATATGAATTTTTTCTTGGCAACGGGGACACGGCAAAAATATTTTTTTATTCATAAACTGTTATAGTAAAATCATATTTATTGGCGTTAAAGTAAAGTTCAAACAATGATTTACTACTTAAAATATTCAAATATACTGATGTCTTGGAATTTTTTCAAGCAGTTTAAGTTTATTTCAAGTGACTCGCTTAGAAGGCCAGCCAATTTTTATAAGAAAAACCACTGCGTTGCTAAAAAAAACAACTGAGTTACCGTAATTTTTAAATAAGTATAGTATTTTACTTTAATTCCTACCTTTTTCTGAGACGAGTTTCTTATTCGGTAGCTACTAATAACAGTTTTATTTTTTAATTTACCTATTTTACTAACAAAATCGACTTTGTTCAAAGGGGACCGACTATTGTACCCGGAATAAAATAATGGCCCAATTATTAATTGGACTTTTAAACTGTAACCTGGCACTATTTAGTGACATAAAGACCATCTTAAAACATATTAAAAAAAAATCGCTACGCAACATAGAAATCAAAATTATGTGTCCCAGAAGGCTTTTAAATTAATAGTATATTAATACTATTAATTTAAAAGCCTTGGTATTAACCAATGCAATCATTTGACTTGGATTTAACAATAAAAAATATTTTTGAGCCATAAAATAATCATCAAAATTTTTAAAATGAGGTATTTATTTGAAAATACGAATGTATTTTTCAAAACCTTATAAGTTGACAAAAATATTTACACCATTTTAACTATGTATAATGTTAAAGACTTAAATAAGTGCAAAAAGAAATTTACCATCAGGTTTTTTAGAACGAGATAATAGCTATATTTTAAAATTGCAACTGTTGCTGACGTGTTTTTTTTTAAATTTTGGTACATTTCTAGGCTCAAATTGGCTCTTCAATATTATACCGAAAAAAACTATAAATTATTAATTAATCCCGGCTCAAACCGTAAAATGACTAGGCTATTAACCAAACGTGAAAATTCACATCTTTTTATCATCTCACTTTTGTGCGTGAGCGAGCAACACAATATTCACATAATTTTTCACGAGACAAAACGAGTATTATCCCAAAGTTAATGCACCGTAAAATAGCTGTCAACGCGTATTATATTTCAATTTTATATTTCAGCCTGGTTATAAATTAGGATTAATTGTAATTGGGTTGGCTGGGTTCTGTTGATATGTAGGTAATTTACTGTTTAAATTTAATTTTAATGTTATAATTTGGTTTTGAATATCGAATGAAGTATTTCAAATATTATTGATTTTAAACTCGAATCAAATTAAAGATTGAAAAATTTGTCTCGGGCGGGACTCGAACCCGCACTCTTGCATACATTTGAGAAATCAGCTGTTGCATACATTTGAGTCGAGTAGGCAGCGGCGGTAGTACGGAACAGCAGATTTTTTTTTTCTCCGATGGTTTTGCTCCCGTAGTAAAAGTTGTTCAGTTTGATGAGTAAACTCTTAGTTAAAAAGGATGCCAATGATATTACTTTCACCCTGTATACTACCAATATACTTCCTATAGCATTGTGCACTGCCTCCCTCAATAAAATGCTTTCCTTACTTATTATTTAATTTTTTGGCTTCCGTACCCAAAGGGAAAAAAACAGGACCCTATTACTAAATCTACGTTATCCGTCCGTCCGTTCGTCTGTCCTACCTATTTAAGGCTGTAACTTTCCAACCGTAATAGCTGGACACTTGAAATTTTCATAGAATGGGATTTATAATGGCGGATTTGCTAACAAATAATAAAAAAGTAAAAAAGTTAAAAATTATGGGGTCGCATGCAAGAACTCGAACTAGAAACTCTTTCTTATAATATGGTGTTGCGGTACGGAACCCTCGACGCGCGTTTCTATATTTCTATGGAATAAACAGGACCCAACTTTTGACTGCTCCATTAACCAGAGTGTTACAAAAGTGAAAATAAACATTTAAAAATTTTCAAAAAAAAAATCACCTATTTAGCTTCAGTAGATTTCAGATTTTTTTTGTGATTTCGATATTGGTCCCATAGTGAAATTTGTTCTTAAAAAATGTTTATTTTTGTTTTGTAACATTTTGCATAATTGGATGCACCGAAAATAGAGACGTGAAAAAAATTACATTAAGGTGGTTTCAGTCCATACAAAAGTTTGACGCACAATACGCGTAGACGGAATTAATAAAATAATATTTTATATATGGAAAAATTGTTTAGAAAATCTAGTTGCCGCGTCACAAATAACATTAGCAATCTATAATATAATTACGAAGATATAAAGCTTTTAAAATTTTGTATGAAAATTTTCAAAGCTTTATATCTTCGTAATTATATTATAAATTGTAATGTTATTTGTTACGCGGCATCTAGATTTTCTAAACTATTTTTCCATACATACAAAGTTACTTATATTAATACCGTCTATGCGTATTGTGTGTCAAAGTTTTATAAAAAATTAAGCCCTATGCAACCACTTTAATATCTATAGGTTAGTATGATTAGTAGGAAGAGAATTTCCAAGCAACCCGCTCTTACAAGGTTACTCTAATTTGATAGCAAGATAGATAGGAGTTTGGGTACAGTATCTCATTCCGGTAGACATATATCATTAGCCGGTGGAAATAATTTATCAGCGACCCGATAACGTTTAGGGGTAGACATACCTGACTACCCAAGAAGGAAGAAAAATCAGCTGTTCATTCCAAGAACAAGAAAAATCAGCTGTTCCATTCTAAACTGCAATGCCTACCATAAGTAGTAAAAGTTGATCAGTTTGATGAGCTCTTAGTTTAAAAAGATGCTAATGACATCAATTTCACTCTTTATGTATTGAATACGTTAGTACGATTTAGTAGGAAGAGAATTTCCAAGCAACCCGCTTTTACAAGGTTACTCTAATTTGATAGCAAGATAGATAGGAATTTGTCTACAGTATCTCATTCCGGTAGACATATATCATTATCCGGTGGAAATAATTTATCAGCGACCCGATAACGTTTAGGGGTAAGCAGTATATCACATTATATCTTGGGTACGCTTAACTTGCGAGTTATTCGTGTTACTTTACTACGCCGGATTATGTAGGTCATCCGGTCATGTGAATTTGTGCGTAATATTATGGTATGTCGTGTTTTCTTTTACATACGTATATGAACTCACGACCGTTATCCCTTTGGGGATGGTCAGAAACATTGCTACAATTACCAACTTTCAGTTTAAGAATGTAGTTGAAACAATTGATGTGTGAAGCGGTGACGGACGGTAAGAAACCTTCAATCCCTTAGTCGCCTTATCTTGTAATATGGGAAACATTATTTTTGGCAGTGCATTCTCGCGATTTTAGAGTTGGTTCCATAGTAAAAGTTGTTCAGTTTGAAGGTCTGAAGCACCCCCTAAAGTATGTAACGCATTTAAGTTTACACCCTGTATATAATAGGTGTTAGGTGTGTTGACGGCCCGGTAGCACAGTATGTAGTGAACCTGCCTGCTGTGCCGAGGGTCACGGGTTCGAATTGAATCCCGTAAGGGACAAATATTTATATGATGAATATGAAAATTTGTACCCGAGTCATGGATGTTTGTGGATGTATCTATACAGGGTGTCCCGTAAACCGACGTCGACCCGGCGGATGCTGATAGCTTAGGTCATGACTAAGCAGAATATAAAAATTTGACTTTAGTAAAAGTGTCTTAGTTTTCGAGATATTGACAGTTTTGACACAGATACTGCATAGAACATTTGTAGCCGTGGCACTCAAAATAGTGTGACTAAGGTTAAAAGTTTCACGAATTTCATAAAACTGTCCTTATCTCGAAAACTAAGAACCTTTTCCTAAAGTAAAATGTTGACAGATTGATGGACTGATTTTTTTTTTCAACTTAGTATGTTCTGGTTAGGCATGAATTAACCTATCAGCATCCACCGGGTTGACGTCGGTTTACGGGACACCCTGTATATGTATTCTATATCGTTGTCTAGTCATCATAATACAAGTCCAGGTACCTACTTTAAATGTGACTAGATAATTTGTGTGACAATGTCCAAGATATTTATTTTATTTATTTATTTATACTATTAAGGCGGTTGCAGAGGGGTCAATTTTATACAAAACTTTGACGCACAATACACGTAGACGGTATTAATATAAGTAACTTTGTATATATGGAAAAATAGTTTAGACAATCTAAATGCCGCGTAACAAATATTAAATAAAAAAATAATTACCAAGATATAAAGCTTTGAAATTTTTCATACAAAATTTTAAAAGCTTTATATCTTCGTAATTATATTATAAATTGCAAATGTTATTTGTTACGCGGCAACCAGATTTTCTAAACTATTTTTCCATATATAAAATATTACTTTTATTCATTCCGTCTACGCGTATTGTGCGTTAAACTTTTGTATGGACTGAAACCACCTTAAGCTTAAATCCTACTATTTTATAAAAATGTGAATGTTGGGATTTTTATGACAGTCAATCACACATAAACGTCTGAACGGATTTGGATGGCACACTAATAGAATATGTTCTCTATTAACACAAATCAAATCAGGCAAAGTCGCGGGCGCCGCTAGTCTAAACTATTATAAAACTGTAACAGGAAGTTTGTCTGTACATTGAAGATATTAACAAAAAAAAAGTTACGATATGGTTTTTAGGTGTCCCTGATTCCACTTCACCAATTTTTGGATTTTTTGTCTGTCTGTTTGTTTGTTTGAACGAGTATCACGCAAAAACTACTGAACCGATTTTGATGAAACTTATTTTGTTTGATAGCTTATGATCTGACTTAAAATCTGGTATATAATTTGTGCGGACGAAGTCGCGGGTTAACGCTCGTAGTAAATAAATTAAATCTCTCTAGCACCAGACGTAATAAAATTTAACAAGTGTTGAACTACTAACCCATTTCGTTATAGTACTTAAGTACCTAAGTTATTAGGTTCCATAATTTAATAATCGACACGAAAAGGTAAAGCAGAAAGCTAAATAATAATTAAATTACTAGGCTTTACGAGTAGTTGGCACCTAACAACATAAACTGGAGAAATTTACTCAAAGTAGGCTTTAATTTATAAGGGGGTAACACATTGAAATGGTGCTATACCACGATCACAAAATTGAACACCAATTATTCCAGAAACTGATGTGTTAAGAGGCTATGTGAAAAAATAGGATTCTTCAAAGCATCATATATCATGAAGTACTAACAGTAGGAGAATGATTAGCGGATATGTGTAAATTGAGCATATAATTGAAGTTTTGACAAGAGCCAAAACACGATTAAGACACATTTTCTCGATAGTAGCCTCCGTCTTTATCGATAAACGCTTCGAACTGCTAAACGGTGAATAATAGAAACACGAGACTTGATTTAAAAAAAAGAGATTGATATTTTACAAATTTTGATAAGTGCAGAATTGAACTTACATAAATAGTACAATCACAATTAAATAAAGTTTGGTTTATGCATTTCAGGCGCGCGCGCCGCCCCGTCTCTGTCTCTCGCATCAGGCAGTAATATTAGCTATCACACGCCCATTCCGCTTCAATTATTTTTCGACTTAGGCCCTTAAGAGGTCTTTTACAGCTCAGTGATAAAAAAAACCCCAACACCAACTTCCCACAAAACAACTACAAAAAAAATGTATCTACGCATGAAAGTCTACTATTAGAAAGGGACAAACGTAAAGTTGGAAACACGGACAAAAATTTTCGAAAGAAGAACGGACATTATTACCCGCGAAGAAGTATTTTCATGTTTTATCTCTTGTTAGAGAGTTTTCAGGTATAGACAATACCTATTCCAGCTTCCAGTATACACGTGCTTTAATTAATAAAGCCTTTTATTAATAAAACAGAAATATTATTCAAACTAAAAGGCTTCTATTTTAACGGGTTCGTTATTAAAACGTAACAGATGACCTATTTCGCAAACAGGCGATCATCGGATCAGCTCAGTGAACCGGTGACGTGAGATGGTTTCTTTGATCCACCGCCATCGCCACCTCCGCTTGGCCTAACTATCTGATAGTTTAGATAAGGTAAGCGCATATTAGAACGCGCCGCATTTAGGCGCAGCAGAAAATGCGTACTTCGCACACTAGGAAGCGCTATTTATGAAGCGTGAGATTCAGTTTAATGATTTATAATCTCCATAGTAATTTTCACATTTCAATTTTTTCTGGGTATGCTCGCTACATTTTCGACCCCATCTTTGTCCTGAGCACTAAATTGAGGTCAAGAACTCAAGATTGAAACCCATCTGTACTAAAAAAAACATTGTTTTTTTGTCTCTTCGGTATAGACCCGATTTTCAGAGAAAGTGCAACATCGTTCTGGTGTCGTGGATTTTGGGACTACGTGGCTGATTAGGGTATCAAAAGACGCGTGTCGACGAGGGCTACAAAAAAAACAAATTTTTAAAAGCTCACAAACTTTCTTTAAATCGAAAAAGTGAGAAAAATAAGGTCGTTTTTAGCCCGGCTTCGGTTTATAGAAAAAATAAAAAACAAGCTCTAGAGATATGGCTTTGGGCTTTATTTAAAAAAATATTGGAGGTGCGAATATCACTGATGGCTTGTTCATAATTTGTACCTAAAAATTTTGTTCAGTTCATTTGGCAGACTCATTTTCAATGTATCCGAAGGTCGTGGAAGACACGAGATCTGTTAATTTTTTACTGCTGATTTGAACGTGTGACTTTCGAAAATCGCACTCCGGGCTGGGTTGCAACGCATTGTCGGATTTTTAGTTTGATGTAATACTGACAGATGTGAAGAGTTCCGTCTGGCACAGAGCACACTACGACGGACCGCATTGGAGCGGAGCGGGCCGCATCGCATGGACGGAAATCTGCCGCACAAAAATGGGACCCGCTGCCGCTCCACACCGGGGCGTAGTATGCATTAGCCCATTCTAAAGTATAGAAGCGATTTCGGCTGATTTTTGCACTAATTTCTTACGAGGTACATAAGTAGGTACACAGAATTTTTTTGTAAAAGGTTAATATGTAAGCAAGCGTATTACGCCATTTTTTACTTTTGTAATAAATAAATAATACAATTTTTTTATCGTTTTTATGCAAAGACATTCAATATCACTATGTTAAATCTCTTTGTTTCTATTGATAAGAACGAGTGCTCAAATAAAAATCTTCTTTTTTGAAGTCGGTTAAAAATGATTTTTATCAACAATTTATAAGCTTAATGATGTGTCGAAACAGTAGCTGAAAATTTTGAAATTGAAAGACCCAGGCAGAGCTTATCGAGTTGGAAAGACCAGATGTCTGCCCTAGATTCCGTGAAAGAGTAATGTAGGAAAGAAAAATATAGACAGATTTATAGACAGTACGCAGGTACTACATCTTCATTCATCTACTTTTATCTTAAAAGAAAATAAAAAAAACCTGCCAAGTGCGAGTCGGACTCGCGCATCGAGGGTATTTAGCCAATGATAAACCGATAAAGTAAACAAATTAGTTGAACTCAACTCAAGCTATTATCTTTATTAGGCCGGATTCGACCAAACTTTGATTTATAGAAGAGTAACTATACAAGGATCAATTTTACTCTTTGTGTTTACTTCGAAATAACTTCACTCGTCTTCTACCACACTAAACCCATACTAAAAGAACGAATGTATAATCCACCTAAAGAAAGAGGTCTTTGTATCCGTACTTATTGCAATGTGAGGTTATACAGTTTTAATTTGTCAGGTTTCTTTTTATTAAATTTTTTTTAATTTTGTGACATTGACATTTCATTAGTCTCTGTATCAGCTTTACACCGTCAAAATTGGCAGTGTAAAATTTACTCTCAACTTATTCATAGATTAGGGTTGGTAAAATGCAAAATCAGTTTACTCTAGAGTAACCGGAGACTTAATCTAAAAATAAAATTTACTCGCGGTTAATCGAATCGGGCCTTAGACAAGACAATTAAATTAAGCATGGAGATGGCTGTATAGAGTTAACTAAGAATATTCCTATACCTATAATTTAGAAAAACTCATGATTGACTGTACCTCACCAACGCTCTTGATGCCGATGAAATCATACATTTTAGAAATACGTAAATATTATACAAATTATTAGACACAAGAAATTATAAAGTACTAGCGTACATTGATGTAATTAAATCGTGCGATATTATTCAACCTACATTTCTAATTTAACTTCCTTAAATATCATTAAGCTACGAACATTTCACAAAGGAACGTAAGGATTTATCGAATTCTATTCCAGTGTGTTACTTTGTAAAATTAGACTTAAAATTGAGGTGGGTAAAGTTGAATTCTGTTTGTGGAATTTAGGTGTGATTAATAAAACACACATGTCTCGGAGTGCGGGAACAGAAACACATTAATTTTGGTTTGTTAATTGCGTTATAATACCTGTCGGGTTGAATTTACGAAGTATAAGTCGATTTGTGCAAGTTAAACTTTTTAATTAATTGTTAGTTTTCTTAAGGCACCACCACCACCACCCTGTCGTGAGAGGAAGAACAGCTGTAACATAACATTCTTCTTAACATGATGACGGTTTTAAAAAGATAGATGGGTGGATGATTTGACTATAAATATCAAACGAAACTCCTTTCTCTACAGGACATCGAAATCGCAAAAAAAAAAAACAATCTGATGTTCCACAGAAAAATGCGAACCTGTTCGACCCAAATCGTTTAGTTTAATGGTCTCATTATCACATCGTCATCATCATCTCAGCCGATGGACGTCCACTAATGGACATAGATCTCCCCCAAGGATCGCCATAACAACCGGTCCTGCGTTGCCCTCATCCAACGGGTTCCCACCGCCTTCACCAGGTCGTTGGTCCACCGTGCGGACCCACCCTACCCACGCTGCGCTTTCCGGTACGCTGTCACCACTCGAGAACTTTTCAGGCCCATGGGCCATCGGTTCTGCAAGCTATGTGCCCCAAATTCGTTCACGTCCCAAATACCGCAGTGTCTTAAAGCGAAAGTCTTTGATCATTGTGTGTTGCCAGTGATGACATATGGAACAGAGACGTGGTCGTTCATTCCAGGTCTCATAAAAGGCTGAAAGTCACCCAAAGATCAATGGAGAGGGCATAATCTCATGTGCAATAAAAAAAATAGAGACAACAAAATTTCCTTCATTTTTCAAAGCCCGTGAATAATGTAATACTTGGATTTAAGGAAAAGCAAAGCATACTTAATAAAAAATACTTAGTGAATCCCACAAACAAGTATAATCCGATTTACTTTTAACGCCTTCGACAAAACAGGTTTAGTTAAGGCGACTTACGACACGTTCCTAATTAAGCAGCTTAACTATTAGTAATTGGCTTTGCTGATTAGGTACCTGAAATAACAACTTTACAAACTGACATTATTGACGCCTCATATCATCATTTGTTCCTGAAACCTTAGACAGGCTAATAGACCAAGACATGTGTTAAACACATATGTTAAATTTTCTCTACCAGCACTAATACTAGTAGCATTCATTATCATCATCATCCTATATCAAATAAGTTAGAAAAACTCGTTGGTACATGGGATGTCGTCAGTGCGGATTCGAACCCTGACCCTCATGATTGAGTGTTCATACTTCTCCGCACCGCGCCACCGGCACTGCAGTTAAGCATTCACGAGCTGTCTGAAAAAAATAATTGATAGTTGTTTCTGACTTACAGAAGCAAATGTCTTTGTTACCTGTGTACTGATTTCCAAAACTATTTACTCCGTTAAAAAGCTAAAAACATCTTAAAGACTAAGCAAGAAGCGCTACCTTAAAGAAAGCACTAGAATCAGTGTTTACATTTTCGCTGTATATCTAGATATATAGTACATTTATATAAACTTATCTCGTGCCGTCTGACGCTCTTTGAGGCTTTCCCGCTATATTGAAGTAGGATTGAACAAAAGAAAATTGCGAGGCGATGGAAAAGAAAACAGTGATTGCTTTGAAATCGTTTTCCGTTAGTTAGAAATATGATTGAGAATTGATCCATGATTTTCTTAACAAAAAAATATACAAAATTGTTTTAAAATGCTTTTATTAGCACTTCAAGCATTTCATTAAATAATTCTGGCTGGCTAAATAATAGCTTTGACGACTATCAGCTACCAAGGACGCTAAATTAGATTTCCGAAGGATATCAAACTTGCGTGTCCAAAAAGACGCGACTTGCTATACACAATGGTGTGTTGGTGCCTACACTTATGTATGGCAGTGAGTGCTGGATATGGCAGAAGAAGCATGCAAGTAAAATTAATGCTGTTGAAATGCGTTCCTTGCGAAGTATGCGTGATGTGACGCTGAAAGATAGAGTGAGAAATTGTGTAATACGAGATAGATGTAAATTAAAAGATGATGTAGTGACAAGAATAGAGAAAGGTATGCTTCGTTGGTTTGGTCATGTGGAGAGGATGAGTGATAGCAGATGTACGAAAGAGATATATGTTGCTAATGTGAGTGAAAGCGTCGGCAGAGGGCGCCCTCGTAGGACGTATGCTGATCAAATCAGTTGCGTCCTACAAAAAGGGGAGGGTCGAAACCGACGGGCATGTATGAAGAGATGTATGGATGTGCATGAGGCAAAAAAAGTATGTAAGGATCGTAGTAAGTGGCGCGCCCTGGTCTCTGCCTACCCCACTGGGAAAGAGGCGTGACGTTATAGATAGATAGATCAAACTTGGCTAGGTCAATATGTTCACCCAAAAACGTACGAATGCACACACTCAGCCAGGGTACACACGCATAAAACTTGTGTTCTGTAGAGATATTTCTCCTACTGAAGGCTAGCTGTCAGCTTCGCAGACCCATCAATACAGTTTTTCTGCGCTGCTATTACATAATTAATCAACCCCCAAATGTTTCCCATCAATGACTTCTTACGTATATCTAGAAGCGAACAAAAGAACAAAAACACCTGCATCGTTTTCCGCCGTAGAAGAGACTCAATTTCCTTCAAACATCAATCAAAAAGTCAATCAATCAATCAATTATACTTTATTTGACACCAAAAAAACAGAGTATGCAGAGAGCAAACAATCAGGAAATACAAAAGGCACAAAAACAGGCGGTCTTATCGCTTAAAAGCGATTTCTTCCAGACAACCTTAGGGTAGAGGAAATAGTGAAAGAAGATTGGTAGGCGGTGTAGATCATAATAACACAATATAGATAACATACACAAATAATGTTATACAAATACAAACATACTGTAATATAAAAATATATATCTATCTAATCTAAACTATTATAAAACTGTAGCAGAACGTTTGTCTGTACATTGAAGATATTAACAAAAAAAAAGTTACGATATAGTTTTTAGGTGTCCCTGATTCCATTTCACCAATTTTTGGATTTTTTGTCTGTCTGTTTGTTTGTGTGTTTGTTTGTTTGTTTGTTTATTTGTTTGTTTGTTTGAACGAGTATCACGCAAGAACTACTGAACCGATTTTGATGAAACTTTTTTTGTTTGATAGCTTATGATCTGACTTAAAATCTGGTATATAATTTATCTCGCTACGTTGACGTGAGCCGAAGATATAAACATATAACCGCAAGTGCAACCAATGTACGGTACCATTTCAATTTCAACTAAGTAACACTAATTAAAATTAAAAGACTTGTAATAAAGTAAGATAATTCTGAAGACTGTTTGATTTATAAATAACGAAAATAACAATAAATTACAAAATAAATACCAATAATTATAAATTTTATCATTGTCCAGTGCTGATGACTGCACCGGTATAACATTGTTTTTCTTTTTGGCTATAAAATCTTTCAAACTCCATGGAGAAAACCTTTGCATAACAAAAAAAACCTTAGTACTGGCCACAAGAAAACAAGATTCGAATTACAAATTTCTCGACATTTTGTAGAATTACAGTGCAAACAAAGCAAGAGTAATTATTTAAAAAAAAACTGCACGCCAATTTCAAACAAAGAGCATATAATCATGATTTCAAATCAGCAGCCCAAAGGTGTCTAAAACTCGATTTTTAATTCGGAATGTTTTTATTTACGGTGTAATCACACAGTTACGCAAGACTGTATAATAGCTAATATTTTAAAGACAGGTAAGGAACTATTTTGAAATACCGTAAATTATTACTAAAATACAAACGAACAACTCTAACAAATTAATAAGGGTCGGTTTTTTATGCCGCCGATGCGATGTGCCGCCGTGCATTTTGCGCATTTTTCTACGGCGCTCCATACAAAACGAAGCTTAGTTTGAACATTTAGTAATTAAAGTAAAAAATTAATGGTTTTAAAACAATCTAGAAACCAATATCTGTGATTTCCTTTTAAATGTTTAGTTCTACCATTTGGGCTCTCTCTGAGGAACCTGCCACAGCCCTACGGACTGTCGCTTGATATAAGCTTTACATAAATTAATGTAACATTCGGCAATAGCCGACTGCGTCCTTCCGGACGAAATTATTCGCTGGAATCCAGGCGCATACGTGCGCCTCAGCCGTTGTTTCAAATGCACGCAAATTGACAGCGAGTGCTGACCAGGCGACGTTGCAGTGGAATGCGGCCGTCACCGATTTCGCGCGCATCTGACCGGATTGCAAGATGTATATGGTCCTTCTTATATGCAGACAGTTTTTTAAGGGTATGATCAGACCATCATACTGAACAACTTTCTGTATGGGACCAAAGTCAAAATCACGAAAAAAAATCAACTGTTCCATACAAAATTGCAATCCTACTCTACAAAAATGTATGGGGCAGAAGATTTTTTTTCGCGATATAGATGACAGTCCCATAGAGAAAGCTGTTTGATGGTCTGATCATCCTCTTAAAAAAGTGTCAGCATATTAAGTTAAATATGCTGACAATATATAAAAAATAAAGTAATATATATATATATAATTATATATATAATGCGCCCCGACGCGTTCCGTTCAGTGATAATCATACTTAACAAATAATTTTGTATCTGCCAGTACACTTGATTGTTTTCAATAATGAAAGATTCCATCACGAAGAAGAACTAATAATCTCACTAATATTATAAACGTGAAAGTTTGTGACGATGTTTGTAAAGTTGTAATGTTGTATGTTTGTGGCGCAATCACGCATAAACGGCTGAATGGATTTTGATGAAATTTGGCACGCAGATAGAATGTGTTCTGGATTAAGATATAAGATACTTTTTATCCTAGCAATGGGTTCCTGTGGGATAAATTACAATGTTTTATCATGCTGAAACATGTACCACGTTTTTTTTTCTATGCTCACTAGCGCCAATTTGACGCTGACAGATGCATTTGTGTAGATTGCAGTGATAAAAATAGTATTTAATTTTTTCAATAGTTTTGACAACAGCTGTGTAGTATATTTGGTATATGGTTTGATTTTCGTGCATGAGGTGGAGGTTCGATTCTTGGTCGAGAATGTTTTTTTTTATTTTTTTTAAATACATTCAACGACTATATCCATTTTTCACCGGATTAGACAGAAGCAGTTAGGCTTGATTATGTTAAGGGCCTGACCTTCAATCATAATAATATCTTGAGATCATATCAGATCTAATATTAGCGCAGGATGTTTTATTTTGGCTTTTTTCTAATTTTAATCCTACCATCCTACCAGGTATCTCACTAATATTAATATTATGTTTGTGGTTCTATCATCAACACGTCTCAGAAATTCGGTTTTACAGATTTGATTGTATAGGTACTGGGCGAATTGGAAAAATAATCTTCTTCTTATCGTGTCGACTTCAAATTCTGAACAAAGTCGCTACATAGTAGCTTGCCAGAATTGGGCAACCGATACTGCACCGTCGCTAGCAGTCATGAGCTCCTCCTGCGTGCAGATGTTAGGGCACGCAGGGCACGATGTGAGATGGGCCATCGTTTGTGGAGTTCCACACAAGCAAGTCACATTTTGCGCATCCGAGTATCCCCACCTGACCATGTTGTCCTTACTGCGACCGACCTGGGTTCGAAGTCGGTTTAAAGACTTCCAGGTCGCCCAAGGCAAGTCATGTCTAGGCGTGAGGCTCTCAGACGGCGACACAAATGGAGTTGGGAGGGACACTTTTTGTCGCCATAGAGTACACCTTGCTTGCGCTGGGCCAGTATTCAGGGGGTCGACACACTTCATAAAGCTGCGTCGGCTTGGCAGCCTTTGCAGCGCAGGAATAAAGCCATGCATGGGATGTCGTGTGTCGTCCACCATTTGGGCTCTCTCTGAGGAACCTGCCACAGCCCTACTTACATCTGGGGGCGCTATGCCAGCCAGTGGGTAAAGCAACTGTACTGGAGTCGGTTTCAAGCATCCAGTTATAATCCGACACGTTTTGTTTAGTGCCGGTATCCACCAGCTTGGCGTGGGCAGATCGGCCCCACACCGGGCAAGCGTATTCTCCAGCGGAGAACGCGAGAAAAATAATTAAACAAATAAATAAATAACGCTCACAGGCACAAACATTATTTTAATTATCCCAAGCAAGCATTATAGGCTTTTTATTGTGGAAACCATACAACAACGGCATAAACATATAACATCCAAGACCGAACCGGGACTCGAACCCAGGACTCTGGTTTGGCAGTCTGGCGTGGTAACCATTACACCAACCGGGTCGGCAAATACTAAAAATCCTCTTTCTTTTAACCTTTTCTAAAGTTAGTGTTCATAATTTTATCGTAGTATTGTTTTCATCTTAATAGATGGCGTTGTGTGTTTTTTTGAAGCAAGTACCATACTCAATTCACGATTTTCGGTCTCAATTATGATTTTTTGAGGGCTTGTGCAACTTAACTATAGAACATCATTCTACCACAACGTATAAAAAGGTACCTACGTATCTAAAAGGTCCTTATAATATAACACCACAGGTTGGTAATGTGGCTACTTACATAATTGAAAATCTTTTTTAGCAAATTGACCATTAGCTTCCTAGAATATTATCGTTTTAGCTCTTGCCTTCACCATTTTACAGTAGCCCGCGTGGTAGAGTATCGTCTAACGTTTATACGTGAGTGGAGGTCTGTGACCCGCAGTGGGTCGTAAGATGATTATTATGCTGCTCGACATAAATAAAAAACTAATAAACGACGAACAGTAGAAAAATTAAAGTGATGGATCCAGTGAATTACTTTTAAATCTGATACCTACAGAATTACTTAGGATACTTTCTGATTTTGATTTAGCTTAAGTTCATGACTTTCTTATCTTATTATGGGAAATGGCAAGCCAGCAACAATTCGACCCAATGGTATCTTTTGTATTGAACCCTACATATTATTTTCTTCATCCTTGAAAAACTTGGAAAATGAGGGAGGCAATGGCGTTCAGGGTAAGAAACCTGTAATGAATAACCATCTCTCAGGAGTCACATACGTTTACCCACCAAGACATCGCAGTCACACAGTACAAATGTTCCATGGTTTCCTCCTCCTCTCCACACGCTCGGCAACCGGGATCTAGAGTGAGCTTTATCGTGCCTGTTGCGTAGTGCCCGGTGAGGGCTCCGACGATGGCACGAGCTTTACTCCAGCTGTTGTTCAGTATGAACTGTGGGATTCGTGGTGTTATATTGCTGTTATACTCTGACACCAGTGCTTTGCCCACACGATAATAAGAAGATTGCTGATGAATTTCCTGCAGTGTTGCAGACCCGAGAGGCCAGAGCATTCTAGCCTGTGTCTTTTATCAGCCCATTCCTTAATCGCCATTCTAATATTACATGCCAGGATTCCTAGACTTGGTTCGGATCATGACCTTCATGACCTTAGACGAGACATTAGACAAAATTACATGTCTACGCAGACGAAGTCGCGGGCAAAAGCTAGTACTATTATAAAACTGTAACAGGAAGTTTGTCTGTACATTGAAGATATTAACAAAAAAAAAGTTACGATATGGTTTTTAGGTGTCCCTGATTCCATTTAACCAATTTTTTGATTTTTTGTCTGTCTGTTTGTTTGTGTGTTTGTTTGTTTGTTAGTTTGAACGAGTATCACGCAAAAACTACTGAATCGATTTTGTTTATAATCTGACTTAAAATCTGGTATATAATTTGTGCGGACGAAGTAGCGGCTTAACGCTCGTATAATATAAATACCTATAAACCTAAAAAGTCCTTGAAGATT
Organism: Agonopterix arenella; assembly: GCA_927399405.1. NCBI lineage: Eukaryota > Metazoa > Arthropoda > Insecta > Lepidoptera > Depressariidae > Agonopterix > Agonopterix arenella. Next base: position 13,561,580 of record OV656708.1, on the reverse strand, counting down.
GTTCAAGAATAAGTGATACTTTGAAAAAGTTCTACCTTCTGAATGTTCAAGCTAGACCGATTCACCGAGCGGTAAACTTAAGCACCTATTTCATATCCAAGTACCTTAAGTAGAGTTTCCATAGCAAGATAGGTGAAGCGAGATGAGGCAAGAATATACGTTTAGCGTATGAAATAATGAGATCGATGATGTAATAAAATATGATACACGATTTAAAGCGCGAGTTATCTCTGCCATGAAACGGCGCTGTGTAAAAATTCTTATGAATTGCTCTATTAGGTATACCTATCTATTCCATATCTGCGTTCACGTGAAAACATTACAGGAACTGCCAAGATTGAAAAATTAATGAACACAGTTGTTATAAAATTGGCTCAAATCCTCAGCCTGCAATTTAAGGATAAATAATTATGTTTTATTTGTTTATTATCCTGTTTCGTCCCACTGCTGCTCTGGGAAAAGTTCGCCACCGATCGGTTTGTAGTCCAGTCATTTTACGAAGTTTTGTAAGATTTGGGGAGTAAATAAGAATGGTACTTTTAAACTGTAACCGTTACCATTTAGTGACGAAAAGACTATCTGAAAAAAAAATACAAAAAAAATCAATATGCAACATGGAAATCCAAATTGTACCTCCCAGAAGGATGCTTTTTAATATCAAAGCCTTAAAAATGTGGGGACAAAATTAACCGTCAGGTTTTTTAAAACGAGATAAATGCTAAATTTTGAATTTGGGGCTGTTGCTGACGTGATTTCTTTTATTTTGATATATTTCTAGGCCCAAACAAACTGGCTTTTGAGTGATATACCGAAAAAAATATCAATTCTTAATTAGTCCCGGCTCAAACCGTAAAATGACTGGGCTATTGCATTCAAAAACATAACGAGCCCAGTCTCACTTTAAATGTTCTAGTAAAGTTTGCTAAAATAAATAGTTTTTACATTTAAGGTCCGCCACACACAGACGGAATTGCGATCCGGAATCCTGATTCAGGATTCAGTGTTGGTTATGGTTACAAAAAATGCTAGAATGCTGTTTAAAAAATGCCTAAAATAAAAATGTATGAAACGCCAAATGAATGACAATAATTGCATTTTTAGGTATTTATTAAAACAAAACAAACAATTTCTGTACATGATAATTACTATCATGTGATGAGGTCAAGCGGTTTATGACGGTAGGCGATTTCGCAACTATGTCGCAACGACGTCGCAACTGTACCGTCACGATACGGTACCGTTCCATCAACGCCTACGCTCAAAAATCACTTTAAAATCAGATGTCATCATTGTCTTTACCTCAGACATCAAAACATCACTAGATGTAGTGAAAAAGTATCTGAAAGCGGCAACACTCCATACGGAATCTAATTCCGAATCAGGTTTATTCCGGATGTATGTTGCGGACCTTAAAGTACTCGATATTTTTCTCCGTGACAACCGAAGTCGCTCCAGATATTGAAATTTTGTCTTGCAATTTTCAAACATAGTCTTATCTTGCCCCGCACTTCAGTCAGTAGAAACTCACCTTAACTTCAAACAAAGAAACTTGCTTGCCCAGTCATTTGTTTCAAAGTGGTGTTTGAGTTAGGCTATGACCGTCTTTCCATTGTCAAACAAAATATAGGTACTATAACCACTATGCATGCACGTGCGCAAAGAGCGATGATAGCCCATACGGAAGAGCGCTAGCGCCTCAATCACGAGGACGCGGTTCGATTCATGGCCTGTACCACTAAGTTCTTCGGAATTTATGTACGGTTGTATTTATCATGTACTAGCTCGGCGGTGAAGGAAAACATCGTGAGGAAACCTGCATTCCCGAGAATGAAAAGAAAATACCATAAGTTCGGAGGTATGCGTAAAATATGGGTGAGCTTGGGGCGAACACAATAGATCAGCGATGGCGATGGTCGCAGTGTTACATAACGACCCTTGCTTGCAATAGCCCAACCACAAATAATAATAATGCACGTGCGTGTTCGTTTGGTAAAGGTACATTGCCGGAATGATATTATCATTGTTGTCTATAGTTTACCGTTTGTATATGAAAACAATGTATTGTAGAAGTAATGGTAAGTACACATACACGCGTGCGATGTAGAGGAAGTCGTTTTTAAATAAGTGTTCTTTCGGGGTATACACCAAAGTCCTCGAACCGCCGACAAATGTTGCCGACTTCATAGGAGCAAATCGGGAATCTTTGTCGGCGACACGAGAAGTGCAACTTTTTCTCGGTAGTTCGTGAATGACGCCGAACAACCGTGTGCGCAATATTGTCGTCGACATTGTTGCTGAGATGTCGGCATGTAGCCCAACCGTGTGCATATCGCCGACAAAACCGATGACAACGTCGGACAACGTCGGCGACATCGGCGGTCGGCGTATACATTTAGAATGGAATGTACGAATTCCATGTCTATTTAATGATTACATGAGATAGAATAATACAAGCTTTATGTGTATGTAGCTACACTGACACTCAGTTGCTCACGCTCATTAGAGTTAATCTTCCACGAAACCTCTTGCTGCCACTTTTTGTCTTGTTGACGTAGTAAAAGCGAGCAAGAGATTTAATGTAGGATTGACTCTAATAAGCGTTTCTAGAACTGTAACTTTTTCAGCTTCAAACAAATGACAATAGCCCAAAATGGCGTCACGTCTCGTAACTCAGACACAAGACAACATCAACAGTTCTACGAACCAACTGTCAAATACAAACTTGTTTTAATATGCGAGAACTGGAGTTCCGAACCCCTCGGGACACGATACAAACATCCATCATAAGAGAAACTAACCTCCAAGTTGCTTCAAGTATTTTGCGAGATGACTTCGGTAAACTTCTGAGGTCACTTTGAAAATTTTTCCCGTTGTTTGACTGAGTGAAAGAAGTTTTTTGTGAAATAAGACAAATGTATGTGGGGGAAACAACGATACATCGAAAACTGAAATTTTTTTTCCAACATTGAATTGCACATCGTAGGTATCAGAAAGTGATAATCTAGAAAACATAGCTTCGAACCATAGGTATTTGTTTAATAAAAATTGCATCAAAATGGGATAAGGCGTTTTTTATTCAGGGTGTAAAATTAAATGGGACACTTACTTAAAGGGGTGCCTCAGACCATTAAACTGAACAACTTTTAATGTGGGACCACCGCTGAAATCGGGAAAAAATATCCGCTATCCCATACAAAACTGCAAACATAACTCGAATGAAATGTATGGGACAGCAGATATTTTTTTCGCGATTTCGTTATTGGTCACATAGATAAAGTTGTTCAGTTTGATGGTTTGAATCACCCTTTTAAGTAAGTGTCCCATTTAATTTTACACCCTTTATATAACTTAACCAACAACATAAAAATAACGAATACAGTACAGAACTGATAGTTCGCGCACCGTTGGTTAAAAACAAAAACGTTAGCATAGATTAACTAGTATTTCCTATACAGTAGAAGATAGATACATATATTATTATTTCGGTAGGCTTTGACTGCTGTACTTTGACTATTTATTATAAGGACTAGCCTTGCGGTAGCATTTCCCCTCTGCCACGGAATAAGAACAATTGATCATGTGCATTTAAACTCAATTTTATACCTTACAACTAAATGAGACAGCCTATAATTGCGAAACAATAATTTCGAACTTAGAACGTTTGGGGTTCACACGAGACTACTTAACATGATTTTTAACGATCAAAATTAGAATCTAAAGTTATGGGCAATAAAATGCAAAGTTGCGGATTAAATGTTACCTCGCCCCCCGCAAAAAGTGGCAGAAATGTTTGTTTGTAGAATTACACGCGTAACTAGTCCCTGTATAAGTAGTCAAAGCCTTAAACACATGTATCGCGGGATTTTCTCTTATAAAATATAGTGTATTATTTAGTTATTCTTATGCAAACACACGAATTTTATCTAATTTTTTTTGTAACTTCCTAACCTAACCTAACCTAACCGCGCCGGTCCAAACCCGAGTATTTTTTCTCGAATATATTTTATGTACATTCAACTCTTTTACAACTTTATCAGATAACGAGCGTTAACCCGCGACTTCGTCCGCACAAATTATATACCAGATTTTAAGTCAGATCATAAGCTATCAAACAAAAAAAGTTTCATCAAAATCGGTTCAGTAGTTTTTGCGTGATACTCGTTCAAACAAACAAACAAACAAACAAACACACAAACAAACAGACAGACAAAAAATCCAAAAATTTGTGAAATGGAATCAGGGATACCTAAAAACCATATCGTAACTTTTTTTTTGTTAATATCTTCAATGTACAGACAAACTTTCTGCTACAGCTTTATAATAGTATAGATAGATAGATAGATAATATTAGTGTAAATAGAATCTGCTATATCTTATTAATATAAATGTTGGTAATATCATCTCTACTATGTCTCTACTACGTAAACAAGAGTCGTTTATTTGTACAAGTTTTATGTACTGTAATAATGAAATAATTGTCAAATATAGTCATTCACTTAAAATAATTAATGTTTCTTATTTAAATAATTTTCTTTAGTCACGAGTTTTGTCTGATGCAATGATATTTGTAACTTTAATGTGATGCAATTGGGAGAAACAGATTTAACAACCAAAAATGGTCTGAATGTAATCCCCCAACTAACAATTTGGTCGTATAGGTGTCGTATAGTCGAACATTAGACGCATAAATTACCACTATATGACAAAATTACCGTAATATAACCTGTACCGTAATATAACCGTAATATGTCCTGAATACCCCCGATTAATTTGTTTTGCAAATATCTTTAATTTAGGTACGAACGGCGACACATCAAGCTATACAAAACCAACATAAGCTGGCCGCGCGACGTTATACGTTACTTGACCTACGCGCGGCCAGCTTATGTTGGTTATGTATAGCTTGATGTGTCGCCGTGTGTACATCATCGCTAATTTTACAATAATTATGTATATAAAAGCATGAATCATACTTCTTTTTCAAAGTATTGAGTTAAGGTGGTTTCAGTCCATACAAATGTTTGACGCACAATACGCGAAGACGGAATTAATAAAAGTAATATTTTATATATGGAAAAATAGTTTAGAAAATCTAGTTGCCGCGTAACAAATAACATTTGCAATTTATAATATAATTACGAAGATATAAAGCTTTTAAAATTTTGTATGAAAAATTTCAAAGCTTTATATCTTCGTAATTATTTTATAAATTGCAAATATTATTTGTTACGCGGTATCTAGATTTTCTAAACTATTTTTCCATATATACAAAATTACTTATATTAATACCGTCTACGCGTATTGTGCGTCAAAGTTTTGTATAAAATTGACCCCTCTGCAACCGCCTTAAATACCTCTGGGTACTGATAACATAAAAAAGTTATAAGCATTTTAAAGGTAAAAACAGCCTTATGAGCACATAAACTATAAAATACTCACGTGAATAACCTTGCGAGTCAAACTACGTACATCTTCGATAAAGACATCCTTCAGCATAGGATATAAAGGCATTTATTCGTTGATCAATATTCGAAGTCACGCAAATCAAAGCATTTCCCTCCCTAGGACGTTGAGATAGGAAAGTTGTAAGGGTTTCTCATAGGATGAACTGAAGCCATGCAATCAATCACGTGGACTTGACAAGTTTGTCAGTAGATTCAAACACTTTGCGATGTTTTACATGAAAGTTTATCGGGTGGAAGGTTTTTGTGGTGTTTGATTAGATATAAAAGTGTTCACAAGGTTTTAAGGTGCCAGCAGTAGGCACTTTACCTTTTAAAGACGCAATTTTCCAGACACGCAAACTAGCCCAGTCATTTTACGGAGTTTTGTTAGGCGGGGTAGGGAGTAATTACTAATTGGACTTGTAAACTGTAACCGGCACCATTTAGTGACAAAAAGACTATATTAAAACTTATTAAAAATAAATCGCTACGCAACATAGAAATCGAAATTGTGTGTCCCAGAAGGCTTTTAAATTATTAATATTAATACCAATGCTTTCATTTGACTTAGATTTAACAATATAAATTATTTTTGACCAATAAAATAGGCATTAAAATTATAATACCAATGTATTTTACAAAACCTTCTAAGTAGACAAAAATATGTACACCATGTTTGAAGTATGTATAATGAATGGTAAAGCATTAAATATGAGCAAAAAAAAAATAACCGTCAGGTTTTTTAGAACAAGATAATAACTAAATTTTAAAATTGTAACTGTTGCTGACGTCATTTTTATTTTTATTTTGGTACATTTCTAGGCTCAAATTGGTTCTTCAATGTTATACCGAAAAAAAATTGCAATTATTAATTAGTCCCGGCTCTAACATTAAAATGACTGGGCTAAACTGTCAGAACTCCATTTTAGAAAACCGAAGATTTTAGCATCGACTGACGAGTAGCCTTTTACATTCGTAACTTTTGTGTGTGACTAAGTCCCAGACATTTTCTAAATAAAAAACCAGAAAACTACAAGTAGAGAAAAAACTTTTCGTTTCGCATTGCCACCAATTCGTTTGACTAGGAGAAAATGACGGCAGGATAATTTTTTGTATTTTATATTAGGCATCTTAACGTTTTCCCGCCAAGTATTCTCGATATTATGAAGATAGAATTATTTATTTATTTATTTGTAAAATAAAAAGTAAAAAGAAATAGACATACAAACAAAGATACATACATACATACAAACGCTTGAAAAACATAACCCTCCTTCTGGCGCAGTCGGGTAAAAACAGGCAAAATGTAAGTTAGGAGGTTCTGACACTTCTCCATAATTTATTGAATGAGGCGTTACTTTGCGAAAATCCATGACTAATAGATACTATTGAGGAATGAGGATGCTCTTTGGTGGAGCGAAACACGTGTAGAGTAGAATTATTTGGTGGTCGTTGTATTGCATAACGTTTAATATAACGCCTCGCCTTTGTACTATCGCGTACTTTCCGCCTGACCACCACAAGGCTCATTTTTGCTTGCATACTAAAAAAAAGCGCCGTCTAGCCCCGCCCTATTGATGAATAGACCAATGAATGAATAGTTTCCTAACAATAAATTATTCGCCAAATTATGCGAATTTTTAAATGATCAGACGGAAATGTCCGTGATATCATGACTTATTTTAATTTTTTATAATTATGATGTTTTTTGTGTACAATAAAGAATCTAGAATAACGTTGTTTACGGTTGTGATACCATCTTGTTATCTATTACTTCTTCATAAGAAACTTTATTTCTTAGTTACCTCGTATGCATAATATGAATGTAAAGCTATCTTAATTTAACAATGTATGTTTATATTAAATGCCACTGGTTATAATCCTGACATTATGAATATAATTAATTGAATCAGGCGTTACTTTGCGGAAATCCATGACTAATATGTAGATGACACGATTGTATCAAGACCTCCGCTTCCAAGTACCTAGTAGACAAAGTTGTATTACGTTATGCAACACAACCTGCCCACCAAATAATTTCTACTCAACACGTGTTTCGCTCCACCAAGGAGCATCCTCAGGAGTTAGACCGACGAACGTTCGAAACAGAGTTGTTACTCCGCCGAGCGTCCGACACCGAGTCGACTCGGTGTCCTGAGGATGCTCCTTGGTGGAGCGAAACACGTGTAGAGTAGAAATTATTTGGTGGGCAGGTTGTGTTGCATAACGTAATACAACTTTGTCTACTAGGTACTTGGAAGCGGAGGTCTTGATACAATCGTGTCATCTACATATTATTATGAATATAAACCACCTGGTTTACTAATCTATTTTATTTTTAAACTAACTTGTATGATATGAAGTACCTACTCTAAATCATTAATAAAGTAGTTTAACTTAAGCAGAGTAATGAAAATGAAATAATAATCTTACACATTTGCATAATCTCTGCATTAGTTGGATTCCTAACAACATAATTATTTTAATGAACGTAATATTCTTGTCACGTTAGTGCTCGCATTTAATTTAAGAGTTCCGTACAAATTATTAATAGGTTCTACGTGAAACGAGATTTTTATTAAAGAGAAAAAGGGGATTTCGCTTAGCGTAATAATATGCTCAAGACTTGGTACTTATATCCTATTAACATCAAAAATTAGTACGAAGATTTTGGCCAAGTTGTCGTCAACTGTTTTGTAAAATGACGTCCCCGGATAATTCTTACAGAAATAGATAGCTAACGGCAATACAATTAAAATGTGTTTTGTAAAATCCTTGTAAAACGTCACATTTCGAAGATATAAAGTTTTTATTTTTGTTTACAGTAAAACTTTTGCTACTTTGTTGCTTGCAGGTTGCTTGTTTGCTTGTATCTTCAAAATGTGACACTTTACAAGGTGTTACCTCATGCCATTTCTTATTTTTTTTTTCTTTAAGGTGGTTTCAGTCCATACAAAAGTTTGACGCACAATACGCGTAGACGGAATTAATAAAAGTAATATTTTATATATGGAAAAATAGTTTAAAAAATCTAATTGTCACGTCACAAATAACATTTGCAATTTATAATATAATTACGTAGATATAAAACTTTAAAAATTTTGTATGAAAAATTTCAAAGCTTTATATCTTCGTCGTAATTATTTTATAAATTGCAAATGTTATTTGTGACGCGGCATCTAGATTTTTCCAATTTTTCCATATATACAAAGTTACTTATATTAATATATGAATAAAACTAAGTCAAAGTTTTGTATAAAATTGACCCCTCTGCAACCACCTTAACCCTAAATTCTTGTAGGAATTATCCGGGGACGCTTATTTTAAACAATCTCGAACGGTAGCAACTAGGATTTAAATAACGGCCTTATCCACCACCTCCAATTATAAAAATCTTTGGATTACTTTAGAAGATTGTGACGATATGATTGTAAGTTTGGAATCCAAAAAACGTAACCGGCTGAACGAATTTTTATGAAATTGGGGAGTTGACTGCATCAAATATAATTAATTACTATCTTCTCAGTAAAAAATACGTTTGAAAATAATGCTAAACTTACATTTTCAGTAACTGTGTAGCTTGATTTCTATTTTTAATAAAAAGAAAAACTGTAAAAAGTTTCGAAACGAAGACGAAAAACAATGACGTCACTATTCATTATTTATTTATTTATTTATTTATCTATCTTTATTGGTTATCAAACAGCATATTACTTAATCTCTAATACAGCAACATTAAAATTTTACAGCGCCAATTACATGATAACAACGATTACTACAATTTTTCATATTATAGCGCGTGTTTTGACGATTGATTGAAGTTGCTGATTTGACCAGTTGGATACTCGCGGAAACCGACCGTCAATGTACCCAACATTGACGGTCGGTTTGCTGGTTGACATTTATCTACCTATACAATATCCCACGCTGGGCAAGCATGATAGAGTATAACCCAGGTCATCTCTTGACACTAAATTATTTACAGTAATAAATATGGTTAAAACATTTGAACCCCTAGCAGTTATCCTATACTGAACAAAACAATCAAAAGCTTTCAATCTTTAAAATTATAGTTCAATATTAAATCGACTTCTTTTTTTGACCACTTTTTAAAAAAATATGACACTTCGCTGTCACTTTATACAAACGGGCTCGCACTAACGAGAAAAGCTAAGCACCTGCTATAATGAGTGAGTGCGAGCGAGAGAGGACTTTAATATTCCCTAATATCGTTTACTAAACGTCTTTGACGAGGAGGAATGTAAAGATGTGTGGTGGCATGGGCGTGTCCGTACTGTAAGTAGTGCTCTTTCTTATACTGTATGTAGCATAGTGCTACCGTACTGCTGTGTAAAATCCTTAGAGTATGTATAAGGAAGATATGGATCCCGCCTAATCGAGTATGAACCGTGTGCACGGTTATGAACAACAAAATGTGTCAATTTCAAATATTATTGATTTTTAAACATGTTACAGACATGCCACGCAGTTCCCCGGTTTGGAAGAGTGCGGGTTCAAGTCCCGCCCGAGACAAATTTTTCAATCTTTAATTTAATTTGTGTCAATTTCATGTTCAATTAGTACCAAAATAAAACGAGTCCTTACTGTGTAAGCGCAAATATCCAAGAGCATAAAACCATTTATATTTTCGCATAATTGTCATGGAAATTGTAAAGAAAGTTCTAGCGTTCTTGAAAAACTACGAAAATTTATAAAAATTTTGCTCACGATCTAAATACAGGGTGAAATTGATATCATTAACGTCCTTTTAAACTAAGAGTCTACCCATCATACTGAACAACTTATACTATGGGAGCAAACCGATCGGACCAAATAAAAAATCTGTTGTTGCATACATTTGAGTCGTGAGCGAGATCACGACTCAAATGTATACAATAGAAGATTTTTTTTTGCTCCGATCGGTTTGCTCCCATTGTAAAAGTTGTTCAGTAGACTGAAGGATGCTAATGATATCAATTTCACCCTGTATACGTATTTCTAGGGTAATATAAATTGAAAAATATTCTGTGGAACCTACTACCATTTGAAGTTCTAATAAGGTTCAATTTTAGCATATTTTGCTTGTGCAACCCTAAATCAAGTTCATTTATTAAAGCCCGTACACCCTCATTACTATGCGAAAACATTCATCATTAGTACACCATTTCTGAAAAAGAGTAGAACATTTGAATTTCAAAGGTTCGAAAAGTGGATCGAAGGGGAGGTGAGGGGATTAAGATTATTTAAATGAAACATCGCAGTGTACTTTATAGCTTATAGCTTTAAACTTTAAAATTTAGAAAGTCATTGACTTTATAGTTACTAGTTACTTACTAGTTAACTAGCAGTTACCCGTGACTTGGTCAACGTGGAATTTTTAAGCCTGTCATGTTCAGGGTTCATGCTATCATGTTTACCAAACTTCATCAAAATAGGTTTATCGTTTTAGACATGAAAACGTAACAGACAATTCGCATTTTTTAATATACAAATATACAGGGTGTACAATTAAATGGGAAACTTACTTAAAGGGGTGCTTCAGACCATCAAACTGAACAACTTTCTCTATGGGACCACTATCGAAATCGCGGAAAAAAAATCTGCTGTCCCATACATTCCAGTCGAGTTATGTTTGCAGTTTTGTATGGTACAGCGGATTTTTTTTTTGTGATCTCAGTGTTGGTCCCATGGTAAAAGTTGTTCAGTTTGATGGTCTGAAGCACCCCTTTAGGTAAGTGTCCCATTTAATTTTACACCCTGTATAGAATTGTTGATTTGGTGTTAAAATTAAAAAGTAGAAAGAAATAAAATAAAAACCCGTTTTGTTTTGATTAGTTATGTGCTTAGATGACCTTATTATATCGGACTGAGATATTAATTTAGATTACACATTAGACACGCGGTCCAGTTTACGACATTACCTTTTTTTTATTACGTATGGGTTTGCTCTTGACCTCAATCCAGTCCTCAGGACGAAGATGGGGTCGAAGATGTAGCGAGCTTACCCAGAAGAAGCCTATTCACTCGTACCTTAAAGGAATTCGAGTTGTAAGCGCTCGGAAACACTGAAAAAAAATCAAATATTAATAACAAAATCCTCTTCAACAAAATTCATAATTATATTACCGAAGTAATGTCGTTCAAATCTGATTCGGTTCTCAGAATTAAGTACTTATATAAAACTTATTTTATATTATACGAGCGTTAACCCGCGACTTCGTCCGCACGAATTATATACCAGATTTTAAGGCAGATCATAAGCTATCAAACAAAAAAAGTTTCATCAAAATCGGTTCAGTAGTTTTTGCGTGATACTCGTTCAAAGAAACACACAAACATACAGACAGACAAAAAATCCAAAAATTGGTGAAATGGAATCAGGGACACCTAAAAACCATATCGTAAATTTATTTTTTAATGTCTTCAATGTACAGACAAACTTCCTGTTACAGTTTTATAATAGTATATAGATATAGATTATGGCATTATAGGCAGCCCATGTGATAACAGCAAAAGCAAGCGCCTAGCCATAGGCGTTATTCCCAAAACGCACGGAAAAATACCATATTCCTTAGTAGCCTCGTACGACACCTATGAGAAGAAATAGGGTGGTCTATTCTTAAAGCCCAAATGAAAATAATATATACATAAATCAATCAATCAATAATACTTTATTGCACACCAAAACAGAACATACAGTATTTAAATAAAGATAAAGAATTACAAGTAGGTACAAATAAATCAATGAACTAAACGGATATATTATTTTCTTACATATATTCACCCTTATGGCGATCCTTGGGGAAAGCCTATGTCCAGCAGTGGACGTCCATCAGCTGAGATAATGATTATGATTTACCCTGGAACTTTGACTGCTTATATAGAGACTAGTTACGCGTGTAATTCTACTAACAAATATTTCTGTCACTTTTTGGGGTACGAGGTAACACGAAATCCGCAAGTTTGAATTTTATTACCCATAACTTTAGATTCTAATTTTGAACGTTAAAAATCATGAAAAGAAGTGTCGTGCGAACCCTAAAAGTTCTAAGTTCGAAATTATTGTTTCGCAATTATAGGTTGTCTCGTTTAGTGATAAGGTATAAAATTGAATGTAAATGCACATGATCAATTAATCTTATACCGCGGCAGAGGAGAAATGCTACCGCAAGGCTAGTCCTTATAATAAATAGTCAAAGCCCTGGAAGCTATTGCCTTGCAGTGGGATCCTATAGGTTATAATTTAACTGAACAAATAAAAAACACAATGATATTAATTTACACCAGTTTTTCACACTAACATTTATTCCAGCTATAATTTAGGTATAGTTTTATTTTTAGTACCATTATCCATAACAAAAACGTGAATAATTAATACTTAAATTAGTGCGAGCAGCTGCATGCTGGTGTGAAATAGGTCAGCCAGGTCACGTGTAGTGTAATTTGGTGAAAATTTTTAGTTTATACCTCCGCAAATGATGCCAGCTTTTATTTTAATCAGTAGCTAGAATGTGAGCGTAGACAGATAACTAGATGGAACTACATTTATTTTAATCAGTAGCTAGAATATGAGCGTAGACAGATAACTAGATGGAACTACATTTATTTTAATCAGTAGCTAGAATATGAGCGTAGACAGATAAATAGATGGAACTACATTTATTTTAATCAGTAGCTAGAATAGGAGCGTAGACAGATAACTAGATGGAACTACATTTATTTTAATCAGTAGCTAGAATATGAATGTAGACAGATAACTAGATGGAACTACATTTTTTGTTCTATTCACTCAAATAGAGATGTACATTTTGCTCTAGTTAAAAAAAGAGATAGCTACCTTCATGCATATATATAAGGTCTAACAAAATTAGGTGACACTATTTTATGGGGATGATCAGACCATCAAACTGAACAACTTTCTCTATGGGACCAATATCGAAATCGCGAAAAAAAAATATGTTGTCCCATATATTTAGGTCGAGTAGGTTTGTTTGGAATAGTTGATTTTTTTTCGCGATTTCGATTTTAGTCCCATAGAGAAAGTTGTTCAGTTTGATGGTCTGATCATCCCCTTAAAATAGTTTCACCTAATTTTGTTAGACCTTATATTATATATATAATATTATTAATTTATTTATCTAAAACAAAAACATTACATTTTATCATACAAAGCCACCCTACGAAAACCAAGTATGGTTTATTTGGGGTGTGGCGAGCCGATGACATTTGTTAGGTAGTATTTCTTAATTATAGACTTATTTTTTTTATATTTCTTTATTTGACAAAGATCATTCAAGACTCGTTCGGGAAGTTCGTTCAATATCAGCTGAGGCAGTAAATATTGCCAAGTTCGAATTCCATAAGTATTGTTATTGGATTTAAACCAATGGATACCAATCTGCCTTTCTGAATCTTTTATAATGCGCACAGCCAAGGAGTTGCGCACGCCCTGCCTGCGTCAGTATTTCCGAGCGCTTACAACCCGAATTCCTTTAAAGTACGAGTGAATATGCTTCTTCTGGGTGAGCTCGCTACATCTTCGACCCCATCTTCGTCCTGAGGACTAGATTGAGGTCAAAAGCAAACCCATACGTAAAAAAAAAAACATGGAAACATGAAAATTGGCCACGGCAGTTGGTAATGTTCGACCTTCTTTCGTACGTTTCCATCGTCGATGTTTCCAACTTTAGGTTTTTTTCTATGGTTTGTCCCTTTCTATCAGAGCAAAAATTAAATAAAAACTCTTTTCATTTTTTTATCGTAGTTGGATTAGAAAGGGACAAACGTAAATTGGAAACAGCGACGGTCCGCCAAGGAGTATTTTTATGTTTCATACAAAAATCGGTCAGGTGCGAGTCTGACCACTCGCGCACCGAGAGGCCGAGGGTTCCGTACCTCACCACCAACGACCGTTAGCACGAGACCAACTCACACTTGGCCGGTTTTTATTATTTGTTGTTACACTGCTGAGTTCGCTCTATAATCACACCTAGTTTGACGCTTGTATGTATTACCGTTTTAATCATAGAGCGAGAAGAAGAAACGTTGATAGAAACTAGTTCCTTGTATGAGGACCCCTTTACGGACGTACGGAACCCAAACAAAGACGGAACAAAACATATACTACTTATGGGTATAAAAACTCATTGCTACTTATAAATTAATTTGAATCAATTTTATTCAAGATTCAAACTTTCAAATAAAAACTTTGCTCTAGTACCTAGTCCTTTTAAGCTTTTTACATCCAAACGAGTTTGTTTAACTATTTATCTAAGTATCTAATCTAATTGAATTTCTAACAAAATGTTTTCTTTTCAGGTAAGTATTTCAACCGTTTAGCGGATTCCGTTCGACTTTCTTTATTAATTCGATCAAGACAAGTGCCTCAAGAGGATTGCCTCCCAAAAAGGATTGAATTACGTTTAGTAAATTGTAAGTATTTTATTTTAATCTGAATTTCTATGGCAAATTAAATCTTTCTTGGTTGAATTAAAAATATATGTTTGATTAAAATGTGTCTAGAAAATTTTTATAATTGTTTCTTATGATGTTAGAAACAAGGTATTATTTCAACCATAGAGATCTAGAGAGATGCCAACCAACGCGCTGAGTACGAAACATAGTGTCGCATCACCACCAGTACCACGCAATAGAAAGTATTTTGTTAGCTTGAATGTGCTCATTATCCATTGCGGTATCAGAACTCAACGTTCGAATAATCTTTAATACTACGCAAGCATTGTAAACTATTTACAAATAATATCTCGACTGGCTTTCAGCCTCATAATATATTGAATCATTAATATCGCGAGCAATGTGTTCCGTTTTTGCACATATTGCTGCGACACTGGACCCGCCCCTTTTTCACATCTCCCTTTAGTTTTTGTGATCTGTGATTTCAACAAACTACGTGGACCATATTGGCTTCACCTTAGTTGAGTGGAAAATATAAATCTTTTAATTATACAAGGTGTAAACTTAAATGCGTTACATACTAAAGGGAGTGCTATGGATCATCAAAGTGAATAACTTTTACTATGGGACCAACTTCTAAATCGCGAAAAAAAATCAGCTGTTCCATAAGAAAAATGCAATTGCTATACGACCAAAATGTAGAATTTTTCGATATTTTAACTTTGATTCCATAGTAAACGTTGTTCAGTTTTATGGTCTAAAGTAATGATATTCTATACATCTCATACTAACGCATTAAATGTTACATCCATATTTCATTATTAGCCTTATATTATTTAGTTAAGTTTGTATTATGCCGTGTTATGTTGTAGTTTCTGGCCGCATCTTCTCTAAAGCGACCACACGTTCCGACGCGGTGGTAGTAGCTTCGAAAAAAGATTTGACGTTTAATAAGTGTGTTTCAAGCTCCCATATTGAAATTATTTTGACTTTGCCTATAGTAACATGCACCTAGCAGACAATATTATTTATTTCCACATAGAAATAAATACCTACACCTACCTACAAATGCCAGTCCTATGTCCTACATAGTACATGACTTGTCTCGAAAATACGGGTGAGATGGAACAAGCATTTTTAAAACTTATCGCAATTTTTTTTCTTCATAAAAAATATAAATCACTAACTTTCGACTCACTAAAGTTCGGGTGCAGTGATTGATATCCTGCATTGGGTCTCCCTTACATTGGAATTTGGGGTGAATAGGGTTTATTGAAATCTATATTTTATGTAAGGTATCAGGTGTAGGGGACGTAATGGGATTCTTTTTGGAACGCTATTTATAGAAATGGTCGATAAAAAGCTTTGAATATTTAAATTTTGTGTTAACTGGCGGTTTTGCCCGCGTTCACCCGATTTTTTTATAGATTACTTTTTAGGGTTAAATCATGTTAATCCGAATCATGAATGTTTGTGTATGTTTATAAATTATTTAGATATTCTATAGAATCTACATAAACTCACGACCATTGCCTTTTGGGATGGTCAGAGTGTATCATATTGAGTCTCATCATCAACATCTCAGCCGATGGACGTCCACTGCTGGACATCGGCCTCCCCAAAGGATCACCACAACGGCCGGTCCTCATGTGCTGCCCTATAGGCTGCCCTCGTCTAAAGGGTTCCCGCCACCATCACCAAGTCGTCAGTCTACTGATTTTGATGGGCCTTTTTGCATTTAAAAGCTTATTATTATTATTATTATATATTGTGAGCGAACGCTAGCACAGTCTAAACGTATTAGTCTCAATTCAACCTTAACTTCCTCCCTTCCACTGTCCACCCGACTCTATCTAAAAATAAAATAATTCTTTTCGGGTGAAACTTAATACAATTTGTCTCAGAAGAGCGACTGTCGAATTCCTTATAAGTTTTGCGATCCCCTTTCCTGAACAACTTTGTACGGTCGGACAGTTTTTCTTTTGATCTCGCGTTTAGAACCCCTGAGGTCTTTTTATTAAGTTTTTTACGTTTATATTTTATATTTTGACCTTTATTTTAATCCATTAGGAGTATTGGGTTTTGATAAAAATTTGTCTTGTTTAAGGAACATTTTTTGTCCATGCGATAATTTACTAATGGAACTGAGACATTATTAGACATGAAATAGAAAAGGATAGAAAATTCATTTCCATTTTCTATTTATTAGGAAAGTTCTAAAGAACATTTTATCGTTAGACACTATGTTTAAAAAAAAGATATTTTTATTAAAATAATAAAAATTCTGAAATTGGTTAAAATTAAGAATGTTTAAGTAAGGATTTAAGTAAGGACGTTAAAAGCGCGCGTAACGTGAAGACTCGACGTCTTTCAAAAGTCCGCGTCAAACAATGCTACGAGCGAGACGCGCCATATTCTATGAAGGTCTATCTTGTGTAAAAAATCATTGCTATTAAACAAATTATTTGTTTTGTAGACAAAATTCAAAATTCAAATTTCAAAACAGACTATATCCTTTACGATGTCATCAGCTCACCTGTAAACACCGCTTGTTTGATTTTGGCCACCAATACACTCATAGTAATAGACTCTTAATATTTTTACCTCTAAAATATTATATCATCTGTTAGAGATGGGTAGGACATTCGAAGGACGAGAGTTGATAGCAAAGGTCGTATTTAGTCTAAAAGGTTTGGTTGTTACTCAAGTTTGTTGAACAGTCGGCTTCCAATAATGGATTCGTGGGTTGAAGGATATTTCTAATATATTTTGATTTATAAAAACCTTTATTTTTTATAGAGTAATCTGTGGTTTTTTCAACGTTATCTATCTCAGTCAGATTACCATACTTTTGTTTACTGGTACCTGGTAGGTAATACTAATATTTCGATCATCCATTTCTATCCATTGTCATTCTTCGGCTTTAGAGATTTAAAAAAGCCTTAAAATTGTATTGTTTTTTGGAACACAAATAATATAAGAGATAAGTGCACTTTTTGCAACCATCAGCAGCAAGGCTGATTCAAAGTTTATGGGGTGTAGAACATCTCTGTGATAGGGATGGACCAGGTCTGCCTGCATAACTTCAGTCGGTTTAAGAGTTACAGACGTTTAAAGGTCAGTAAAAAATTAACGATCAGCTGAAAGGCTCATCGTATGATATTATTGTAGTGTGCACTGTAGCTATGTAAAAAGTACAAACACTGACATGAACTGCCAGTGGGTTTAGGAGATACAGCCGTTCAAAGGTCGGGCCTTTGAACAGCTATATCTCCTAAATCGACTGATGAACCATGCCAGTTTTAGTACTGTTCACGTAGCTACAGTGCATACTACAATAATATCATACGAGCAGCCTTTCAGCTGATTGTTAATTTTTTACGAACCTTTAAACATCAGTAACTTCTAAACTGACTGGAGTTATGCAGGCAGACCTGGTCCATCCCCATCACAGAGATGCTCTACACCTCATAAACACTGAATCAGCTTTGCTGCTGGTAGTTGCAAAAAGTACACTTATCTCTTAGTCTATAAGTGCTGAATGATTTAGTAAAACTATTATAATAATTGAAACTAATTAATATCAGATTCCATCTGAATGTACGGGAAAATCATGTAATAGACTCTTAGATCGTTAAAATTATAATTTAAACTTAAATATTACCAATTTTCATCCCTAATCCTTGTAATCGTCTTTATTTTACGAACCCTTGCGGAAAAGATCATTTAATATTTAACCATCAATTTGCTCATCTCAGCTTCAAGAATAAATTTTATAATGAATGTCTATTAACGTTAAAATATTTAATTATGGATGTCGATTGTGAAGCTAAAATATTGTTAGACAAATTAATTTATGAAAATCGTGATTTTTGTATGTATTGTATAACACCTGAACCTGGAGTGCGATTTTTGAAAGTCAAACCAGCAGTAGGAAGATGCGTATCTCCATACATTTTCAACTGCTGAGTTCAACGTATGAGATTCAAAAATCGCACTCCTGTAGAAGACTTGTTTTGTTACACTGGACAGTGTATGGGTGCAGCAACTGAAATATGGATGCTCTGAATATTCAATATTGATAATATTTTAGTGGAAATATTCACGTGGGCATATAAATATCTTGGACATTGTAAATAATTAATAAAATACTTGTTTCCACTGTATAATATTGCACCGCACATTGCTCGCAGAACCGATGGCCGATGGGTTCGAAAAGTTCTCGTAAGTAAAGTGGCGACCGCGTAACGGAAAGCGCAGCGTGGGTAGGCCCCTCACACGGTGGACCGACGACCTGTTGAAGGCGGCGGGAACCCGTTGGATGAGGGCAGCGCAGGACCGGTCGTTATGGCGATCCTTGGGGGAGGCCTATGTCCAGCAGTGGACGTCCATCGGCTGAGATGATGATGATGATGATGATGACTATATATTATGCTTTTCCAATTGACACAAGAAACCGAATTCAGGTTAAAATTGCTAATAAACATTTCGTTGAAACACAAATAGGTAGCTTGTATAGTGGAATTATGATAATGTATGATGATGACAATGTCGAGTATTTATTGAAATCCCTGTCAAGCCGGTACGATTCGCGACAGGGCTTGCATTCGTTTTTTGGCTTGGCTTGACACCGACTTCTATAAAACAAATTAATGTTCTTATGATGCGAACGAAAAAGTCATAGGCTGCAACATTATTTTTTAACTTTTTAGTTTTTTTGAAGGCGGTTTTAATTTGTTGTTAAAATTTTGTTTTTTTTTCACAATTTGCAGTGGTGAATTCATTAGTTCAATTTAGTAGTAGTGCTTTAAATTAACAAACGCACTAGCTGACACTACGATTTTCAAAGGTTCCCCTCGATTTCTCTGGAATGCATCATCAGATCCTGGTTTCCTTATCATGGTACCACCCTTGGAATATTATTTTTCCAACAAAAAAGGATCATCAAAATCGGTTCATAAACTACAAAGTTATCCGTGAACACACATAAAAAAAATATATATGTATGCGGTCGAATTGAGAAACCTCGATAAAATGTTGTTGTTATTCAATATTATTTTTAAATACGTTAATCACTTAAATACTTTTCACTTAAAGCACCAAAAAAGAATTCTTTGTAACTAGCTTTAACAAAATCGGGTTGGCTTTTGTCTAAAATTATTCTAGATAACAATAAACTAGCTTTATATTGTTTAAAACTTGTTTATTGTAAGCTAGCTCTTGATTTTATAAAGTCTTTTTACTTTGTTTTACTTTCTGCTCACAAAACCTTCCATTGTTTGGTGTCTTTTAGCATAGCATTGTATTTTAACACTTTTATTATCAACTATGTTGCATTATAAGCATAAGCATATGCTCATGACTATATTCCCCGAGGGGATAGTCAGAGATATTCTGAAACCTCAGAACATCCACGTTTCCGAAACTCTGTCCAGTGTGACGGGGAGTGAGCCCGTCGCCACTTGTAATGGACAGTAGGTACAACACATGCCTCGAAATTGAAGCATGCAGGTTTCCTCACGATGTTTTCCGAAAAAGCCAATGGTGTTACAAATCATACATAAATTCCGAAAAACTCATTGGCACGAGTCGGCCTGAACGGGGATCGAACCATCGCCTCCTGCACGGCAGGCAAGGTTACTCGCCACTGGACCACCACGGCTTGATTTTCATTATAAGATCTACTATATGCAGGGTCTTTCTTAATATGATGAAGGTTTTTAAAGGGGATGACATACATACATACATATTCTCCCACTGGGGTAGGCAGACACAACTGAAAGCCACCTGCTACGATCCTGACAAACCTCTCTTCCTCCACATTCATTAGTCCTTTCATGCATGCTCGTCGGTTTCGGGTAGATCTGACCTGTCCCTTTTTATTAAGCACGTCGCCAATTTGGTCCGTATACATAGGGGATGATCAGATCATGAAACTAAAGAAATATTTCTATGGGACCAACATGGAAGTCGCGAAAAATCTGCTGTTACATTTGGGTCGGCTTGCAGTTTTTTTTGCGAATTACTTTGTATGACCATATGAACCACTCCTTTTTTTCCTCCTTCATAGGGTTTCTATTGTAACGTTTTCGTAAACGCGAGAATAACATCTACCTAACGATGCCCGGAAATCAAAGTTTATCCTGCCCATTACGCATTGGGTATGGCGGATTTCCCATTGGAGTAGAATTGAAAACTTTTGAATAGCAGCTGCCTGATGAAAGTAGTAATATAGAAAGGATCAAGTTTATCTCCCTAGAGTAGACAGCCTGAGATATTTTTACTTCCTACAATCCCTTGAAACTTTTATCCACCTTAGAAAATGTTTATTGGACAATCAGCAAAAAAGAGTCGTAGTGGGCGATGCTTCGAGTTACGGATCAATACTCGATACTTCAATACTTTATTGCATTCCACAAATATATAAAGGGTCCTTCTTATTATGCTGACACTTTATTAAGGCGATGATCAGACCGAGACACTGAACAACTTTCTCTATGGCACCAAACTAGAAATAGCGAAAAAAAAATCTGCTCTTCCACACAAAACTGCAAACCTACTCGAGCCGAATGTATGAGACAGCTGATTTTTTTTCGCGATTACATTGTTGGTCCCATAGAAAAAGTTGTTCAGTTTGATGATCTGATCATCCCCTTAAAAAAGTGTCAGTATATTAAGAAGGACCCTGTATATAGGTATTTAAAATCGGTTGTGCAATATTTACAACCATGAGACGGAAGAAGGTCAGCTGGCAGACCAGCAGCCATATGGTCGGACGATATATTATGCATTAGTGGCCGGCAAGCGTTGGTTAAGACTAGCGTGGTGCCGTCTTGGCGTAAAAATGATGAGGCCTGTACCCAGCAGTGGGGTTTACCGAGTTGATTATAATGATGATGACAACAGTTCAACATCATGAAAAAGGTAGTGGTGTTATGCGGGGTGAAACGTAACGAGGGACCCCTTTCCCCAAGGAACATGGGCCGAAAAATGAAAAAGAAAGGACCGTGGGCAGGAGTGGTCCAAGAGCCTCCTTATATAAGTGACATACTACGTTTGGAAGGGGGTTTAATATAGAACATTTTTAATATGTGCCACCAATATCTTTTCGAGGGAAAAAAGATACAGGGGGTTTTGTTTAGCGGCTTTTCATACTAATATTAGCATTTCCCTGCTATTTCGATCTGCTGCTTGAATTTCTTGTCATTTATATGAATAGCATTATTTTATAAATTTTAGTAGTTGTAGCTAAGTGTCTGATCACCCCGAAACAGATTACACCTTTCGGGACATAATGTCAAAATTACTTCTTTCTAAAACGACCCCATCAAAATAAAATAACCTGTATCTTTTTTTTTCTCGAAAATATTTTGATGCCCCTTGTGTTCACTGTACGTTTGGGTATCCTTTAATTGTCCCTACCTGTGCCATTGCGGGGAGCTCTTTGACCAGTGGCCATATATTTTTGCCCAGTGTCCTTTGGACCTCGCATAGAAAATAGATCGGCTGATCCGCACTTTCGTATGGGAGGTCCAACATTTTTTTTTATTTCGTACAAAAAGTTCTTAAAACTCTTTGTTACGAATCTGCTTCGGGAGGAATTGATCCGTCGCCTCCTGCATGGCATGCGAGGCTACTCGCCACTAGACCACCTCGATCATATTATGAAAACCATTTAAGTCGAATTAATATGCTACCCTAATATTTAATATTCTTGCCATATCAATCATCATACTTTTCTAATACACCATGCAATCCATTTTCTAAATTCCGATTAAACCATTTCATGTCTAAACTCGGTTCGTTGAACTGCATGGCATATTGCATGTCGACTGCATTATAGCTGCAATTTTAATATATCCCAGTAGGCGATCTGGCACGCTTACAAAAATCCCCGTCACTAAGAGTCTGGATCAACATATTATCGAAGCGTTCTGCTTTGCCAACGTACTACGACTAGTCAAATAAAATTTTACGTCTTTATGATGCAATATTGGAAATTTCAATTTTTATATTGTAGTTACAGTAGTATAGTTGATTACTCGGATCGACGAAGTTATTTTGTTTTAAATTTTTTTTTTTTAATTTTTTTTTTTTGGAGCTTTTAACCCTGAGGTTACGTCAGCCCCATCGTGCCTTAACCCTTAAGACTCTACAAAATAAAACAATTTTACAATGAAATATAAACCTAAAAACGGGTTGTTGTTCTACAGCCGAGATTCAGATTACGTTTTTTTTTTAATTTGAATTCGAACTCTCGTATATGTCAAAATACATTTTCGACACTCAGATGCAAATCACGTACAAAAATACGTCTCTGAATCACGGTCTGAGGATATCTTGTACAATATTGTATACTTACTAAAAAGTGTAAAAATTACAAATTGTAGTCCCTTTTCACATCTCCCTTTAGTTTTTGTGATCTGTGGATAACCCGCTCTAAAGGATAAGTGAAAATTTATAGGTATACAATAAACGAATGAAACCAGTGCTTGCTGCCCACATGATAAGAAAAAAACCAATTCAGATTGAAATTTTTACTAGAGTAGGTAGGTACTAAATAATGGGAAATGGGCAAGACAATGATGATTCTGAGGCCGCCTTTCTCGTTAGAGAAAGCGGCTATTTAGAGATTTTTCGATGGCAATCAGCGACGTTACATTGTCGTACCCTCATTTTTCCAAGAAAAGGGATGTAAAAGATAATTATTAGCTAAAATTTTTGATATTTTGAAAAAAAGAAAGTAGGTGATCCAACAGAAATGCATGAAAATGGACGTGGCGAAAGCAGTAGAAGGATATCCGTAGCATGTGCCAAGTTATATTATACAGCATGTTAGGGTAAACAGTTGCATTACCTTAAGAGGTGATTGTACCCATAATTGCGAACAACTTTCACTAAGAAATATATAGGAAATTCGTAAAAAATATACTTTTCATTCAAAGGTTCGATCAGCTGATTGCATTTAGTATGGGAGTTCCACATAATTTTTTGCGCATTTCCTACAGGTTTCTAAGGGAAAGTTGTTCAGTATCATGGGTACAATCACCCTTTAAAGTAATGCAACTGTTTACCCTAACACCTTGCAAACTCGGCCTACCCCTGAAAGGAAACAGAGTGAGCATAACTGTACGTATTTGCTTTAGAAGGAGCAACATAACATTTTGACAGTATCTCTACGTGTATGACCCTCTCCATCAGTTAGAACCCGAGCCTGTATAAATTACCATGTCCTCGCATGTCGCAGTTTGCCTAAACCAACAGTAGCTTGATTCAATCCCTTCCTTTTCGGGAGTTGATACGCTGGGATTCCCTAAACAGATTTAAGTGTGGGTTGAACCTCATGGTTTAGTCCTAACCTAGAAGTTGGTTTTTCTATTTTAAAATACATAACATAAATACAAAATACGTATAAAATGTTAATCATTATCAGCTTCTGTGATCCCCACTATTGGGGTACAGGCCAACCCACAGCTCATACGTGTAAGGTCTGAACGGGCAGAGGACGGGCGGGCACAGCAGCAGCAACAATACACGGGACGGGGCTCGTGAAACTCTCTCTGTCAACGTATTCTATTCTCTATGGTGTACCTTACTACATGGATCTTGTTGCGACTAGGGATAACTTCCGTGCGTTCAGATGTTTTTGCCATACTTATTACTGGAAGCAAAATAGTTTCAGTACAAAGTTCCTATTTTTTTATTTTATTTTTTTATTTTGGTGCTTTTGCGGTAGTGTCTTCAACACTGCCATAAATGATCTCTGGATTTGGCTCTCTAATGGCCATATTTTTTCCTTCGTATTGCTGTCTCCCGTTTGCAATGGAGGGAAGTCGGATATTTCGTTTTCCTACTCCTCCTATCTTCTTTGATTAATTCATTGCGGGTTCCAAGACAGATTAGAGTCATCCCCCGGGCTCGCTGGAATTCAGTGTCCAGTGTTGTGAATGGTCGCCGCTGTTGATCCTGGCTTACAGGAGTTATAGCGGTGGGAATGTGTGGTGGGCCTATGCCCGATATTTTTTTATTCTATTCTCTATCTGTATTAAAATAAGTATTATTTTACAGTGTCGAAGCTGCGCCGATTCGATTTTACGCACAGTCATCATCCAAAGTAAATGATGATGAAAGATTTTTAACATTGAACGCTTTTTCACAACACACCAAAACCTCTGTAAAATATAACTCATTGTACATAATGTACCTAATAATTTACTAATCAGCTTTCATTACGTCGATATCCTAGATATAATACTCTGTAAAATGTCGATTTGTTTAAGATTAATTTACAATTAAAAAGCCAATGCTCAAAAATTGCGACTTTTACGGAGATAAAGGCTTGAAGTAAACGTAATAAATATATTATCAACTTCAAGCCGTATATATCCATTCGGACTAAGTTTAGGGATAATGTAATAACAAGTTTTGTCTGTTACTTTATTCTAACTACATTATTCGAGTTTGGTTAATGGCCGCGCCAGAAACAACGGCACCAACATTCCATAGAAAACCCGATTTTCTTTACGCGGAAGTTTATTGACTTTTGCTATTGATCATTACAGGAAAACTCATTGCATGCGTTTTTGGACCGAACCCTCATGATTGAAAATCTAGGCCTCTCGAAGTGAAACGTGAAATACGGTACCCTATTTGACAAAATCGGAAATACGCGTCTTCGATGTTTCGTTGCGAACAAAAAAATATCTCATCTCTAACATAAATGTCAATCATAATAATTTTATAAACGAAACATTATGTTTTAGATATTTACTTTTGTCTGCCTCACCTATCTTTATTAAGTTCTGGCACACCTTAACTCAGCTGGAAGAAATATCTATAAGATAAGCTCGGGAGTTGAAGGTTCTGACCCGAGCACTTGTCTCGCGTGGTGCTCGTGCGGTTCACGTTTTTACCTGCCATGAGGCTCCGCAATCCGCAATCTCTTACTGTACTTGATCAAAAACGATCCCTGAGATTGGGATAGATACTCTTACAAACTGCTTGACACTGGCGGAAGTGCAGTGCTAACGCACGCAAAAGTACATTAATTATAAATTGAATAAAATAGAAGATAAGGTCGCCATTTCAAGTTTATTTTGTAGATCAATGAGACCATGATTTGTATAGTA
This sequence comes from Agonopterix arenella, assembly GCA_927399405.1. Lineage (NCBI taxonomy): Eukaryota > Metazoa > Arthropoda > Insecta > Lepidoptera > Depressariidae > Agonopterix > Agonopterix arenella. The sequence continues at coordinate 13,535,593 of OV656708.1, read as the reverse complement.
CTTTCGGTCCACAGACTACCCCCAATAGATACCGCATACAAGGGAGCCGACGCTCGCCACACATCTATGATTTTGGACTGATATAAGCAACGCGAGTGAGCGAGCTCGAAGTAGTGCGACCTTGAAATCACGTAGCATCGTTTCGTGCCCCGCTACCCGCACCATCGCCAAAACTGGTGACTTCGGGCCTGTACAAAATTTACATCATGCTGTATCTATTGGAGGTAATCTGTGTTTAGGTCATATCATAGTAACTAAGCCAATCAAACAATCTTAAATTAAACCCTTCTTGTATATAATGGATTGGTCGTATTACAAAATACAGCTCAAATTTCTTCTCACCGCTCACAAAAGTAACAATCGATTTAAGACTGTTGAAAATTTTATAGAAAATGTTTTAACTCAGTAAGTGGTGCTTCGATAACCACTCAAACTCTCTTAAGAGGATAGACGGGTACCGTTTTTTTCATACAAACGTATTCCCCTGTTTCCTCCCTGGATAATGACACTAGAGCAATAATTTTTTTACCATACAATCTATGTTAACTCAGCCAAGTCCCTATGCTTTGCATAAAATTTATTACTGTACCTAAGGGACCTTCGAAATTGACCAATTTTGCCGCCCATGTTCAGACACCCAGTAAACAAATTTGGCGAACATAACAAAACAGGAAAACATATAAGTACAGACATAGCCAAAGTTTTTCTGATATTATTCTTAAATTAATTAATAAAATCAGTTTAGTTTTGGAGGAGGAAACAGGGGAATACGAAATGCTGATTACGTCGATTTTATGTAGATAAAATCGGTACGAGCTGCAGTTACCTCTTTCGCACTCTAGTTGGCGGGAGCAGACACATACGTATACATACAGTCAGAAAAGTGACCTAATCTCCAAATTTCCATTTCAGCCCGCCTGTCCTCTTAATATAAACACTTACTGAGGCAAGCCCACATAAGAACTAAAAATGTTGTTGAAAAAGAACAAACCCAACACTCTTGGAGGCTTTCTTGGCTCGCTCTACTGTCCACAAGTATCCTATCGTATGAGAAGCCAAAGTAGAGTTACTGCTTTTATTATATTATTGTATTTTTATATCAGAAGTGGTACTTCTAACATACTCGTAGTATCTGAGCTAGTGGCTACTTTAGCAGCGACAGCCAAGTGTAAAGAATGAATAAAAGAAAATAATTCGTAACGTTTTTCGTTATAATTATGAGTATTATCTTATTGATTTATTTATTTTGACTCTTCTTTTTACTCACGGAAATTATACAAATGAGAATAACAATTAAGTACAATAGGAACGGCAAAAACAAAAAAAAAAACTACTTAATCCCTTTTATCGTTAATCGGTTTAGAGATTAATCGTTTGAACTCATTTAATTTAAAGATCTAAAAAGAATAATAATATCAGTATCATAATCAGACAACCCGTCTATATTATACAAGGTGTAAACTTAAATGCTGACGACAACAACAATAACGTTGACTACGGGGCCAGTGATAAAGATACGAAAAAAAAATTGGTTGTTCCATAGAAAATGACTGTCTGCCCAAATAAATGAAACAGTCATTTTTGTATGGTCTGATGCATCCCTTCCTTCTCCTATTGTATTATATGTAATTTGCCGTTAATAGATAACACTAATGTTATCTCCGCAACTGGAGAAATGGATACGCAATTATGGGGGTCCGGGTTCAAATCTGCACGGCCAACATGCCATGTACACACGGCGACTCCAGCTTATGTTGGTTTTGTATAGCTTGATGTGTCGCCGTGTACACCAATGAGTTTTTCTATGTTATGTACGTAATACCGACTGCTCTCAAACGGTGAAGGAAAACATCTTGAAGAAACCTGCATACGCTGAAGAAGAAATTCCGATGTGTATGTGAAGTCTACCAATCCGCCTTGGGCACGCGTGGTGGACTAATGCCCATATCACGCTCCCTGAGGGTAGGCATGTGCCACAGTGATGATATTACCAATAAAAGAAACCAGTAAAAATCACACTGTTTAAAGCATTTTGTCAGTCTTTCTACACGTGCAGCCTTTGGACCCGGTATACGCAACGGGCGTACAGCGATCTACGCGTACAGTATAATAACGCATTAAGGATACTGATGGGGCTGGCACGGCATTGTAGCGCGTCGGGAATGTTTGCGGAGGCGCACACGGACGACTTCTATGCTATATTGAGAAAACGGTGCGCCTCCATGTTGGGCAGGCTCCGAGCCAGCACTAACGGTCTCCTGAATGTGTTCAAAGACCGGTGGGACTCCCCGCTGTTGCATCACTGGGTGAAGCTCCACACCGGGTTTTTAAAATAAAATGTTTTTTTTTTGTTTTTTGTTACTAACACTAGCTTTAAGATAAATGTATACTAACACTATATGGACATCTTGTCTGAAATAAATTATTTGAATTTGAATTTGAATTACACATGATTGCACAATTTGTAAGGCGCAAGTCTTCTCAGATTTAAAAACTATTTTGGGAATTAGACGTTCATAATTACAATACAAGAAATAAAAATAAATTAGTTTTCCCACATTTTCGACTCAGTCAGGTCAACACATCTTTCATGGGGCACTATATACGCTATTGTAACAAGATACCAGAGGAAATTCTAAGCTTGCCAGACAAAAAGTTTAAGTACCACGTTAAACAAGTCCTCTGTAAAAAAGGCTACTATAAACTCGATGATTTCAATGACCAAAATGACTGGTCTTGACAATGTTACTCTATGTAATGCAATATTGTATTTTAATTGTACTTTTTGGAACACCTTCCCATGCGGTGGTAGAGTCAAAAAATGACGTCTAAAAGTTATCTATGTGATATTATTTTGAACAAAAAATGTGTTTCTAGTTTATTAAAAATTGGTAAAAATACGATTACATAAGAATTCGTCATAAATCGTACCCGGCACAAAAGATCCCATCACACTAGCTGCATTCCCGCGATGGACAGCTAAAGAAATCCTCTGCACCAGATACGACCCTGAGCGGACATAAAAAATTTTGATTTGATTTGATTTGAGAAAAGACAAACGTAACATTTCAAAAAGCAGAACTCGGTTGCGTGTATAAGTATTATTATTTCGACCGTTCTACTTCGCATTATATCCTTTGCTTACGTAATATACCTCTTGATACGACAAGTCACGCGCTAAAACACTTTCCCCTAATGTGTTAATGAATTCTAAGGAACTAACTTTTTATTTTAACAGATTGCAAACGTCTGGCTTTGACAGGTCATTTCGACGAAGTTGGATTAAGAATTAAGAAAATTAATTCGTTCATTTTCAAGGTTTTTTAGAGGAATTTATTAAACACGAGCGTTAACCCGCGACTTCGTCCGCACAAATTATATACCAGATTTAAACTCAGATCATAAGCTATCAAACAAAAAAAGTTTCATTAAAATCGGTTCAGTAGTTTTTGCGTGATACTCGTTCAAACAAACAAACAAACACCCAAAAAAACACAAAAACAAACAGACAGACAAAAAATCCAGAAATTGGTGAAATGGAATCAGGGACACCTAAAAACGATATCGTAACTTTTTTTTTGTTAATATCTTCAATGTACAGACAAACTTCCTGTTACAGTTTTATAATAGTAAGATAAGATTTTAAGTCAGATCATAAGCTATCAAATAAAAAAAGTTTCATCAAAATCGGTTTAGTACTTTTTGCGTGATGCTCGTTCAAACAAACAAACAAACAAACACCCAAACAAACACACAAACAAACAGACAGACAAAAAATCCAAAAATTGGTGAAATGGAATCAGGACACCTAAAAACCATAGCGTAACTTTTTTTTTGTTAATATCTTCAATGTACAGACAAACTTCCTGTTACAGTTTTATAATAGTATAGATAGATAGATTTCCTTCAGGCCTGGTGAAGGCGGCGGAAACTCGTGGCAGTGCAGGAGGGCGATTGCGCTAATTTAAAATATCCAAGTCCAATCCTAATACAATTTCAGTAAAGTAAGGACGTACGAACGAGGTTTCTCGTACAAATACTAGATTTGGGGTCTCCCGTACGAGGTACGAGGATGATGTTGATGTCAGCCTCGTACAAGTATGTACGCACGGCGACACATCAGGCTATACAAAACCAACATAAGCTGGCCGCGCGACGTTATACGTTACTCGACCTACGCGCGGCCAGCTTATGTTGGTTTTGTATAGCTTGATGTGTCGCCGTGTGTACGAGGTTCTGGCTTTTAGGGAATTTATGACATGATAATCCCTTGTGACTAGTTGATAAATGATTATCTAAACCATCAAAGACTATCATATGTTTATGGTTAGATTGTAGTTTGCCGGGAAATGCACAAGAAACCTATATTTACTTCGATTCGTTCCGTGTATTAGCTGCTCTTATCTTTTTTCGGTTTAAGGGAGCGCCTAATTTCTATATGGTTTAAAACAACATAAAAATGTTATTTATTAAGAATTTTTTTTTCTCTTTAAATATTTGAAATGTATTTTATGCCTAGTTCTTTGTTTTTTCACACTTTTGATGCATGTACGAGGTTTAATAGCCAAAGTACGAGATTCTCACCGATCCCCACTACCCAATCGTAGTCCGCGTAGTCCCAGCAACGACCATTGCCGAGATCCGTACCCCTTAGGGGTGCCTCTTGGGAAGGTTGCTTAAGTTCATTCACTGGTTCAGTAGACCTACCAGGGCGCTTCGCCGTCACTGGTGTGGTCCCCCCCCCCCCCTCCATAGTCCACAGTAATAAACAGTCGATGCTCCCACTGGGTAATGCTGTATTGGTCATTTCGAAAAAAAACGATTACATAAGATCTTTTCTTGCTTTTGTACGAGGAAAAATTTTCAACGTTTGGCAACCCTGGGGTTCCGGAAATTTTTAAAAGTATCTACTCGATACCAAGTATCGAACGAAAAGTATCGAACGAATAGTATCGATACCGATAAAAGTATCGACTCGAAAGTATCGAGTAACATTGACTAAACCAAATAAAACGCAAATTCTTATTCAGATCGAAAGAATAAATCGAGCGTGTTGATAAAATATATCATAAATCAAAAGTTTGACCTTAAACTCTGATACAGCGTCGGATTGGGCAAGGAGCCAGAAAACTACGTCCAACTTGGGATTCACTCCAAGTAAACTATGAAGTTTACTAAGTAACCATCCCATCCACATGTGCTTTCCCAAAGATATTGAGGAAGAAATTTAGTGTTTTCATTTTATTACCTTCAGTCGAATTTGAAATTGAAACTCGGAAAAAGAAAACGTTAAAAGCCGGTAGAGGCGAATTTTTCAGCAGTATTTACTTAAGTCAGTTTTTAGGGTTCCGAAGTGAAAAAGGAACCCTTATAGTTTTGTCATGTCCATCCGTCTGTACGCGGCTTAGCTCAGAGACGCTTAATACCAGAAAGCTGTAATTTAGCATATGTCATAATCATAAATATTCGTAACGCCGACAAAGTGGTGAAATAAAATCTTGAAAAATATTTTTTTAGGGTACCTCCCCTACACGTGAAGTGGGGTTGAAATTTTTTTTTCTCGTCTATCCCATGTTGTAGTAATCGTTTACGAGTAATTGTCAACCAACTTAAAAATGAAAGACTTTTTAGACTTTAGTAGCCGTTAAACCGTAGTATAAAACAAAAAGCCCCCTTCTAATCCCATATATTGTGATGGGCAACCACGGAAGCCTACCCTGCGCGTGGCCCGACACGCACTTGACCGGTTTTTTTTATGTTACACTGACTGTTACGGACATCAGTTCAAATGTTACCCGCTGTTCTTTAAACGTCATTCAATCATCATATCAGCCGATAGACGTCCACTGCTGGACATATACTTCTTCCAAGAATCGCCACAACGACTGGTCCTGTGCTGCCTTCATCTAACGGGTTCCCGATGCCTTCACCAGATCGTCGGCCCACCTTGTGGGGGCCTACTCGCGCTGTTCTTTCCGGTACGCGGTCACCACTCGAGAACTCTTCGGCCCCATCGGCCATCGGTTCAGCGAGTAATATGCCCTACCCTTTGCTACTTTAGGGTGAAGCCAAACGAGCGTAATTTTGTGAGTTGTGAGTCGCGTATTTCGAGTTTCATATAATGTTTCATATAAAATCCGGGAATGCATTATCTATGACCTCAGTCTTTATATGAAACGGACTCAAAATACGCGACTCACAACTCACAAAAATACGCTCGTTTGGCTTCACCCTTAGTTTAGCAATTCTTGGGACTATGCCGGATACTCAGCTACTTTCTAATTCGATCTCGCAAGGAAACTCCGAGCATAGCCCTCTCTTTTGCCCTTAAGGTGATTTTTATGAGGCCTAGAGTGAAAGACAACGTCTCAGTTCCGTATGTGACTGGCAGTACAAACTCGTCAAAGACTTTCGTTTTAAGACTCTGGTATTTGAGACGAGAAGATACTACGTATGTTTCCCGAACATTGCCTGGCCGAGTTGGTTTCGAAGGTTTAGTAAAGCAAAGGGCTTTATCGACAGATGATTATAGATATGATTATAATATGTATATCATGAACAGAAAACAACAGAAACTCCCGATACACTTTTCACCTCAAAGATAATCACAGTCAGTCTCATCATCAAGGTGACGGCTGCTTTTGACACCGTATCAAAATTCAATTAGTTAAACAAACTCGATTCTTACCTCACCAAATTAAAACGTACAAATTAATTCTATCAAAGTTTCTAATCTGGAATACCGAAATCTCTGAATTATTATTCCAAATCCAGAGGCCATTATTGAAATTTTAGCCTGGCATCAGCGTCTCTTGTAATTTCAGTAAACCCGCCAAAAGCTATAAGGATGAGGTTCCATTATTTATTCTGTAATTGGTACTTACATAACCGTAAGCATGGGATGGTGAGAAAATTTGTTATGATTTGAAATAAATAACGCTCACGGGTACATACATTGTAATATACCCAAGCAAGCACTATAGTCTGATAAATATGGAAACCATACAACAACGGCACAAACATAAAAACATCCATGACTGAACTGGGATCGAACCCAAGACCCTGGTTTGGCAGTCCGGCGTGGTAAACATTACACCAACCGGGTCGTCGTCAATGGAGTTCGGCGGAATGTATTTAATGACATAAACTCACGACTTACAGGGTGATCAGAAACTTTGCTCCAACATCCAAAGAAATTAAAGAGTTGCATTGTTTCAGTAACCTTACTACAAACCATACGTAATAAAAAAAAAAGCAGCAAGGTTCACTTTTAGCCGTATACCTAGGATTTTCACTTACGCTAGTGGACCTAACCTCAGCGTACCTACGTATAAGATATGGAGTTGGAGGTATACAATTTACGTACAATTTGAGCTTCTCGGTCTCATACAATACTATGTAGCCAGTCATAGAACTAGAAATATGGTTACGTCAATAAGGATAGCAACAAGGTAGTGATCTCCCTTTTTAATTAGAGCCTATATGCATCTCTAACTAAGTACAGTACGACGAGGAAAATAATTCCGCTCGTCAATCTTCGTTTGCGCAGAGCAGTGCAAAATTGGGTATTCTCTATCTCGCTCCAACTCAAATAGCAGACTTATGGATGCTTTGAAATGGATGGATGAAAGCAAATAGCCAATAGCGGCAAGGTGTTACATCCTGATTGAACAATATAATTTCGCGCGCTTTTAAAATTTGTCAACTGCGCAGGTACACACAGAGACACATCAAGCTATACAAAACCAACATAAGCTGGCCGGGCGACGTTATACGTAACGCGACCTACGAGCGGCCAGCTTATTTTGGTTTTGTATAGCTTGATGTGTCGCCGTGCGGATCGGTGAGACTTATAAACCTGGTACTACTGTAAGTAGGACAAAACCCGTACTGATCTCTATACTTTCTTTGTTATCTCTACGTTTTTAGCATATTGAAGGTATTACTATTGTTTAATGACAAACATTTCAAAAACTTTGTTTTTATTGCTCCTAATTAATGTAAAACCATTTTGACGACAGCCCAAAGAAATTTAAATTCAATCAAATCCCTTAGCCGCCTCAACTCAAGCCACAAAACAGCCAAAAAGCTATAAACTGAGCCACATCCATCAGCGTTTTAGATGCACAAGATACGCCGAAATTAGGCAACTGTTATAACTAACTTAGGCTCTTTGGACAAGTTCGCTTTGAAGGAAGTTTGTTTCAAGTTGTGCTGTTTTCCTTTTCATCGCCGTGAGGGTCGGATCTCCCTTCCCCCTCTAATGCTTGGGGCGTAAGGTCGTATATTTTCGTTGTTTGGTCGATAATTTGAGAATGTGTGGCCCCTTTCATCTTTTAGTGGTTTGCTTATGAATATGAACGATTTGAGTTGGTAAATTAGTGTTGTTGACACTGGCGGTTACCAAGTTTACTATCGTAATGTCACCTCATGTATTTTGGTTATGTTTACGAGCTTTTACCCGTGACTTCGTCCGCGTGGGGTTGATTTTCGAAAAATTCTTTCTTAGTGCACCCCTACATCCTCTGTAGAATATATATTCCAAATTGCATGTTCTTCGACGGCTTAGGCTAGGGTTGTCTGTCAGTAAGTCAGTCACGAAACTCTTTTGTAGGTAAGTATATATATCAATGGTAAGATCACAAATAGAGCAAAATAAAAATAAAATAAACCTTGCTTCAATTATATTCATCATCATCATCGCAGCCGAAGGACGTGGACGTCCGGCCTGTGTTCAACAGTGGACTGTTAAATATTACTTATTAAATATTACTTTTATTAATTCCGTCTACGCGTAGGTATTGTGCGTCAAACTTTTGTATGGACTGAAACCACCTTAACCTTTATTTATACCAATCAAAAGGACATTTCACATTAGTAAACCGTTATGATACTTTATGATGCTATAACTATAAGTCACAAATAGCCTAAGTCTGCGACGAAAAACGGAATTAAAGTAGGCACTTAAACTGTGTCGATCGTGATGTATTGTTTGTTAAAATAAACCTGACCCTTAATAGGGGCAACAATACCTACTCGTCAAAAATGTTTAGCTAAATAATAAATAATTTTGTGAGCTAAAGTTCGTTCAATATTCGATAAAAATAACTACTAAGGAAAACTCACACAATTCTCGCTCAAACTTTACGTTATTATTACACTTCGACTTGATTAGACTTCGAGATTTGACATTTTTATCCCATGTCATTATTCAATTTAGACATTAGTTGGCTTTAGTTACCTTGGTTTTGTTTGTGAAATTTGTTTCAACTGTTTTTAATGTTACTGAAGACAGTCGAGATGATGATGATGAAAGATTATAGTTGTGTGAAAGCACTACGTCAGTGTATCTATAGCAATACAGGGTGCTTAATACTTATGGATGTGCTTCAGAACATCAAATTTATTGACGTATGGTCCTATGGTACTGCACACACCCTGTATCTGCATAGAGTATACAGGAATTCAGACTATTGCAATTCGTATTCATATTCTCTCACTGAAGAACTTACATGAAAGGTCTCGTGTATGTAATGTATAGTATCTTTTTTATTATTAGTAGATTAATGGAATGAGGCAATTCATTTATGAAAATAATGAAAATTGCTATCGCAATTAGACAATACAGAAATAAAAAAACAGTAAATATAAAAAAACTACATGTTTATTCTCCTATAGAAAATACATAACATAGGGATCTATAACATATGTAAATATACAAGGTGGTACAGAAATATACATAAATATTTAATGCGGTGGTTTAGAGCATGAACCTGATCAACTTTCACTATGGAGCCAACATCGAAATCGCGAAAAAATAAGCTTTTCCATGCAAAACTGTAATCTTATTCGACCCATTATGTGTGGGACAGCTGACTTCTTTCGCATTTCGTCATCGGCCCCATAGTGAAAGTTTTTCAGTTGCAAGGTCTTACCCACCCTATTAAATGTTTATTTGTACTTTTGCAACACCGTGTAATTTACACAAACCTTCTGGAAGAAATTCTCTAAATGAAAAATCGTATTAAGATCCGTTACGTGGTGTAGATTAGATTAGATTTAGTTTTAGGTTTAGGAGAAAAAAAAATGGTCAGAACAACGCGGACAGCGACTGTGTTTTATATTATCTAAAGATTATGCGTTTAGACTTAAACTTGTAGTCCGAAATCTTGCCTTTGCAATGTTAGAAGTGGAAAAATGTTAACGAAGTGAAAAATAAATGAGTTTCCTTAGTAAGGTGTCAACTTCGGAACATTTTTAGACTTGATCGATGGGATTACCTAACGACGTAGCGATGTAAGCCATTATTTACAATTTACAGTTTTTTGTTTCCTGTCAATTTTTAAAACTCGCTAAGCTATATGTACCTACATAATCCATTCGAAAAACATTATTTAAAAAAAAAAATATAACACCAACGCTTTTAATATTAAATGGGGTAATGATGCTGTTTTCATTTCGAAAGTTGGATCATTTGTACTGGTTATTTACTTAGAGTGAAAAATGTATGAGAACTCAAGAAGTTTGTCTGGTATCTAATAGACCGTAGAAGAATTTTGTTTCGCTAACGCTAATAGACTGAATCACAACGTAACCACGAATGAGAAAGCGATAGTCATAAAATCCTATACAATCTTTGACTATTTATTATAAGGACTGGCCTTGCGGTAGCATTTCCCCTCTGCCAAGGTATAAGAACAATTGATCATGTGCATTTACATTCAATTTTATGCCTTACGAGCGTTAACCCGCGACTTCGTCCGCACAAATTATATACCAGATTTTAAGTCAGATCATAAGCTATCAAACAAAAAAAGTTTCATCAAAATCGGCTCAGTAGTTTTTGCGTGATACTCGTTCAAACAAACAAACACGCAAACAAACAAACACGCAAACAAACAGACAGACAAAAAATCCAAAAATTGGTGAAATGGAATCAGGGACACCTAAAAACCATATCGTAACTTTTTTTTTGTTAATATCTTCAATGTACAGACAAACTTCCTGTTACAGTTTTATAATAGTATAGATCACTAAACGAGACAGCCTATAATTGCAAAACAATAACTACGAACTTATGACGTTTGGGGTTCATACGAGACTACTTTTCATGATTTTTAACATTCAAAATTAGAATCTAAAGTAATGGAATAAATCCTTTTAAACTACAAGTCTACCCATCAAACTGAACAACTTTCACAATGGGAGCAAACCGATCGGGGCAAAAAAATAATCAGCTGTTCCATACTAAATTGCAATGCCTACTTGACTCAAATATATGCAACAGCTGATTATTTTTTTGCTCCGATCTGTTTGCTCCCATAGTAAATGTTGTTCAGTTTGATGGGTAGACTCTTAGTTTAAAAAGATGCTAATGGCATCAATTTCATTCTGTATAAGTAGTCAAAGTATACAATCCACAGACTTCTGTAATACAAAAGTATGTGATACAATCCTGTAAAATTTATATGAAGCTTCATTGAAGCGTGATGACTTACTCCGAACTCAGGCAGCCGTCGTAGTACAAAAAAGTGGTTACGCCGATAAGGGCAGCAATAAGTAGCGATCTCCTTTTTTAATTAGAACGAATTTGCTATGTACATCTCTTATTGATGAATATGACAAGACACGTGCTTCATTCTAGTACCTCTCTTTCTACGTAATAGACTAACTTGTCTCTACTTCCGTGGTAAGAACAAATTGAATTACATACCTGACTGAAATTAATATAAGGAAATAAGACAGAATTTATTATTGAAGAATTGGCTAAGGCCTTGTTACTGGATTATTACTGACAATTATTATTAAGGAAATAACACAGAATTTATTACTGAAGAATTGGCTAAGGCCTTGTTACCGGATTATTACTGAGAATTATTCTACGACTGACTAGGCAGCATGGGCTATGTTCCCTTCGCCTTTCCATTTACTAATGAAAGAATCTACCAAAAAAAAAAAAGCTTGCAGGGTATTGTCTTGTTGCATGATAAGAACTATTTTAAATCACACTGATCTTCTTCGTAACCGTTTTCTGATATTATTTCTTTCGATTATTATCGTTGCGAATTTCCTAGTTCATAGTATACCTACAGTTTGTTTAGTACCATCAATACTTTACAACCTTTTTGTTTAGTACGAAATATTTGCACCTTTGGACTAACGCGAGTAAAAAAACATCAGCATTAGACATTAATCATTTATTTAAGGAGATGTACAAATCTGTGTAGTATGTAACGTTAAGAACAAACGAACGTCTTTATTAATTACTAGCGTTAACCCGTGACTTGGTCCGCACAAATTATATACCAGATTCTAAATCAGATCATTAATAATAATATAATAAATATCTCGGACATTGTTACACAAATTATCTAGTCACATTTAAAGTACCTGGACTTGTATTATGATGACTAGACAGCGATATAGAATACATATATAGATAGAAACATCCATGACTCGGGTACAAATATTCATATCCATCATATAAATATTTGTCCCTTACGGGACTCGAACCCGCGACCCTACGCACAGCAGGCAGGTTCACTACAGACTGTGCTACCGGGCCGTCATTAGCTATCAACCAAAAAAGTTTCATCAAAATCGGTTCAGTAGTTTTTGCGTGATGCTCGTTCAAACAAACAAATAAACACACAAACAATCAGACAGACAAAAAATACAAAAATTGCTGATATGGAATCAGGGACACATAAAAACCATATCGTTACTTTTTTTTTAATATCTTCAATGTACAGTCACACTTCTGTTACAGTTTTTAATAGTATAGATAGATATAGATAGATGTAGTTACACATTTTATAAAATAGTAAAGCTTATATTTAGGTCAATTTTAGTTACATGATTCTGAATGTTAGCTTATCTGGTTACTAATTGTATACAACATAAAATCGTTTCACATGAACTAGGTAGCCTTAAGAATAAATAATATACGCATAACAAAACATAATTTAACAATGTTACAACAAATGCAAAACACAATATACCAAAATCGAGAACGAATGGATAGTTTACAGATGAATTTAAAAATAACATTATATTTGTAACAAGAAACCAAACATGGGCACATAAGTATTTATGTCTGGTGCTTCCCAAATTAACCTAACAAATCATGTTGTTGCTCAGTGCCTTCGAAATTAAGAGAACCCCTCAACTGCATTCTCGATTGATTCTCAAAAGAATTAAATCTATTACGTCTGTACCAAATAGCTGATATTGCTACGAAAATAACTAAAATTGTAAGTATACAACAAAAAGCTATCAAAGCAGATGAAGTTTCTTGAGGTACTATTTTGGATTCATGTGTTTGTGTATGCTCAGTAGGTATTGTTTCATTACCATCACCACATACGATGCCATGAACATTATCCTCGTGATATATTTTATCAATAGATGTCACTTCTATACTACCTGCATACTTATATTTATTGACAACAATTTCTTTACATGACATTTTGTTTCCTCCCAAACTTACACTTAAAAGTGAAGGAGTTATATGAATCAGCCGATCAATATCTAAACTTTTAATATAATTGTAATCAATTTTCAAACTTTTTAGTCCGTAACATTCATGTAAGATATGAACATCAATGTCTACTAGTTTATTGTAAGATAAATCTAGAACTTCAGTTTTGTTAAGACCTTTAAATGTCCCATAGCGTATCTTGGATAATTTATTATGAGATAAGTTAAGCAGTTTCAAAATTCTTACATTCTGAAAAGTTCCGGGTGCGATGTCGGTTATGTCATTATTACTAAGATCTAAAGCTTGAAGATTATCTAAGTTATCAAAAAACGTAATATTTATGTAAGATAAACCATTGTTGCTTAGATCTACTAAAACGAGATCACTGAAATAACTAAGATTGATAGTAGTTATTTGATTGGATGATAGAGTAAGATCTGTCAAAATTTTTAATGAATTTATTTCAGGATTATTGAATGTTTTTATTTTATTATGCGAAAGATGTAATACTTTTAAATTTGGTAACTTAGAAAATGACACAGAAGACAAGTCTTCGATTTCGTTGTAGGACAAATCAGCATAAAATAAGCTTGTCATATTTCGTAATAATTTGGAAATGTCTGTTAATTTATTGTTATTCATATACAAAGATTGACACTTGCATAAAGAGCTGCTGTTAATATCAAAACTAGAAAGCTCATTATAAGAAAGATCTAAGCTGAACATGTTATTCATATTTTTGAAATTATTAGCATTAAACTGCCGTATTGTGCAATGTGAAATATTCAACCTAGTAAGCACAGGTAAATCAACAAATGCCATTTCATCCACTTTACTTAATTTAAAATAACTTAAGTCTAAGTATCTTAAAAACTTTCCTGGGCTGAATATATTGCTTTGTAAAGTTCCTTCCATACTGTTGCCTCCTATATTTAAATACTGTAAACTATTTAAAGGCAGTGCATTTTGCTCTATAGTGATTATTTTGTTCATTGAAATGTCTAGCGTCTTCAGAAACTTCATGTTATCAAAAACTGCATTTGGTATGATAGTAAGTGAATTATAATTTAAATATAATTCGGTTAGGTTAAACAAACAGTTGTTTAAGAAGTTAATATTTGAAATATTTATGTTATGTGAAAGATCTAAAATATTCAAAGAATATGCTTTGGAAAAACTTCCATTTTCTATTTCACTTATATAATTTCTGCTCAGGTTTAAATTAACCAAACCGAAAAACATGAAGGAATCATTTCTTATTGCTGTTATGTTTTGATTTGATAAATCAAAGACAGTTTGATATCGTAACCCATTAAACGTCTTTTCTGTTATGTCCATAGACAATTTGTTTTTCCCCAAATTCAAAAAAGTTAGATTATTGTGTATGAAAGCGTTGTCTTGTATACTGGTTATGGTATTTTTATATAGGTTCAAGTATGTTAGTTTATTGTTATTAATGAACATTACCACTTCTATTGGTGATTTGATTTTATTTGATCTCAAGTCTACAGTCAGAAGATTGAAAGCTTGATTGAAACAATTTGACTCTATTGTTTCAATTGCATTATACGATATATTAATATGTTCAAGAGCTGTCAACCGATTAATTTCAGATCCAATTATTTTTGTAAGTGAATTATATGAAACATCAAGTACCGTCAATGATTTCAAATTATCAAGTGTTGAACTGAGAGAAAGTAGTTGATTATGATGCAAATACAGTTTATTTAATTTCGACAGGTATGTCGAAAAATCATCAGATAGATGATTCAACTTATTATGAGATAAGTCTAGTATAACGAAACTCGTGGTTGCGTTATATGCAGAAACTGCAAACGTCCTCGACACAAGCGTTTCAATGCTATTGCCAGACAAATTTAACTTTTCAAGTTTGTGTAAATTTAAAAACGCTTCGCTTTTGATGTGTGCAATATGAGTTCGTGACAAATCCATGAATCGTGTTTTGGAGTAGAATCTAAATGCGGCTGAATCTACGACGGGCCAAACGCTGCCGACGGCATTGATTTCCCGAACTCGGCTATCGAAGTTGGTAGAGCCGAAGAATCCTGCCGCGATGGTTTCGGTATAGGTGTTGGAAACGTTGAATATGACGTAAGGATCAGAATAGCACTCGGGTAACCTTGCACTGCCGGCGTGGTATTCGCAGACCACAGTATAGTTACAGTCGTTGGTATCGTGAATACTGCAAGTGTTCATGGTCGTTGAACTGATGATAAGTGCGGCGATGATAGGGCAATCTGAAAAAGTAACATACAGTATATTTATTTAATAACAACAAAATTAAGTTCATTATTTAAACTATTAACGAAATCTTAACTAAATCTACCAGAATTAGATTGTAATGTAAAAAGTATATACAAATATAGAATATTGAGACTAAAAAGTAAGTTTGTACATACAATTGTTTCTATGGGTATAAAATACTAGGAAAATTGCATAAATGAACACACCTAAATCTCATGGATATCGAGGAACTAAAATTGATTTAAAAAAAAAAGATAGTTTGATTTTTGCTTTGTTAAACACTCACACTTTTCTGGTATATAAAAAACTGTGGTTTAAATCAGAAATTGTTTGTCTCTGTTTAATTTACGTAATCACTTTTGTAATGAGGTAGCTTTACAGATGTAATAGGGGAGCGGACTGCATAAAATATATTTTAATTTTTTCTTCTTTGTAAAGAAAAAACATTTTAAAATAACGCTATACTCACATTTTAATTTTTTTTTTTTAGCTAGAATAATATTTTTAATCACATGAACTACAAAAAGTAATGAAATTTATTTCATATATTTAGTACAATTTTTCATACATCGCACGCGTTTTGACGTTCGATTAAAAGTTGCTAATTTGACTAATTGTCCAATCCCCCTATTCAATGTGTTCAATGGCAGTTGTGCGGAATCCATATTGTGTAGAATCACGAGAATAATTCAGAGAAACTGTCAGAAGTAGTATCGAGCGACTACTACGCAGATTGGCAAAAGAAATTGAACCCCTTTTAGGTTCAATTTCTTTGGGCAAATATCTTTACCACATCAAGTCAAACTCCTGATATGCTATTGACTTGACAGAACATAAATCTCTTCTAGATTATACCTAAAGGCATAGAGGGAGCAATACCATTGCATGAATGTCCACTTTTTTGACGTTTGTGTTTGAGTGTGTGGTGTCAAGTAGTATGGACAACAGAGACCAACTAGACCAAAGTGACAACTGCCCCAATGTTTACGGCATAGACTAAACAATTTTCGCTTACGCTGATAAACTGAACCGCAACGTAACCACGTATGAGACAGCGATAATCATAAAATCCTATACAATTTATATGAAGCTAGATGTCTGACTTCGGAGTCAGACAGACGTTGTAGTACAAAAAAGTGGTTACGTCAATAAGGACAGCAATAAGTAACGATCTCTTTTTTTAACCAGAACGAATTTGCAATGTGCATTTGCAATTGATAAATATGACAAGACACGTGTTTCATTCTAGTACCGTCTTTTTCTACGGTTTACGGTCACTTTTCACACACACTAGCACGAAAAAAGTGGTCAGCCGCATAAACAAATATCTACAGGGTGAAATTGATATCATTAGCATCCAAGCAAGCAACAAAAAATCTGCTGTTCCATACTAAACTGCAACGCCTACGCGACACAAAAGTATGCAACAGCTGCTTTTTTTTTGCTCCAATTGGTTTGCTCCTATAGTAAAAGTTGTTTATTTTGATGGGTAGACTCTTAGTGGATGCTAATGATATTTCACCCTGTATAGTTCAGTCTCCTTCTACTATTAAAGGTACGTCATAAGACAAAAGAGACTAACTAAAATCGTAAATTGATGCGGACTCTATGCTTTAGAATAAAGAGATATTTCCTCTGAGTCTCTACTATTCAATCAATCAATTATTCTTTATTAGCGATCCGCCTCGGCTTCACCCGGGTGGGATTTATACTATACAGAGTTTACCCGCGACTTCGTCCGCACAAACTGTACAGGGTATTCCGTAAACCGAAATAAATGACTAAGCAGAATATCAAAATTAGATTTTAGTAAAATTAAATTAAAGATTGAAAAATTTGTCTCGGGCGGGACTTGAACCCGCACTTTTACAAACCGGGGAACTGAGTTGATTCGAAATAGCACAACATGGCTGTAAAATGTTTAAAAATCAATGATATTTGAATTTAGTAAAATTGTCTTAGTTTTCGAGATATTGACAGTTTTAACACAGATACTGCATAGAACATTTGTAGCCGTGGCACTCAAGATAGTGACTAAGGTAAAGAGTTTCACGAATCTCATAAAACCGTCCTTATCTCGAAAACTAAGAACCTTTTCCTAAAGTAAAATGTTTACAGATTGATTGATTGATTTACTAATTTATATATGATGCTATCAGTATCCACCGGGTTGACGTCGGTTTACGGGACAACCTGTATACTAGATTTTAGGTCAAATCATAAGCTATCAAACAGAAAATGTGTTATCAAAACCGATTCAGTAGTTTTTGTGCGAACAAACAAACAAACAGACAGACAAAAATTCTAAATAACTCTTTTTCTGGCGCAGTCGGGTAAAAAGGTTGACTTGGAATCAGGGGCACCTAAAAACCCTATCGTAATCTTTATTTTGCAAAAATCTTCTTCTGTTACAATTTTATAATAGTTTAGATGTAATATGTAGGTAAATATACAGGATGTAAGGGACAGCCCTTCGCAAACTGAAACGGTGAACTCAGACAGGCAAACTGAGCAACTTTTACTATGGAACCTACCTAAAACTGCTGTACCTACCGACTGAAATGTATGAAGCAGCAGATTTTTTTTCGATTTCTTGAGGTAGGCTCCATATTGAAAGTTGTTCAGTTCGATGATCTAAGTTCTCCGTTTAAGTCTGTCTTAAGGGATTGATCAGACCATCAATTTGAACAATTTTCTCTATGGCACCAACATCGAAATCGCGAAAAAATAACAACTCTTCATACAAAACTGCAAACCTGCTCGAGCCAAATGTATGGGACAGAAGTGTTTTTTTTCGCGATTGCGATGTTGGCCCCATAGAGGTTTGGTGGTCTGTTAATACTCTTAAAAAAGTGTCACCTACCGGAAGAAATATTCTAAATGACAGTCAAAAACAGTATCAAAATCCGATGCGTGTAAAAAAACATGAAAACCAGGTGAAAAAAAAACAAAAAACTACTTACATAGGATTAACTCGATCTCCATTGTATATTACACTCCTGTATTTCCTCTTTATCAATCACATAATTTATTCTCCACCAAAAATATTCCACACACAGTCAATGAATATGTTATGTTATGGTTAAGGTACCGTTAAAATAATAAAGCTCATAGCTGTCAATGATCAGTCCACTGCAGGGTTCAGAGGACAACTATTCATTTGTTGATAATTAGATGTTAAAGTTGCCTTTGTTCAGCTAAATAAAGCGTTGGACAGGGAATGAAGTGGCGTCGATTATTTTATTTTTTATTATTCAATCAATCAATTATACTTTATTTGACACCAAAAAAAAACAGAGTATACAGAGAGCAAACAATCAGGAAATACAAAAGGCACAAAAACAGGCGGTCTTATCGCTAAAAAGCGATTTCTTCCAGACAACCTTAGGGTACAGGAAATAGTGAAAGAAGATTATTATTATTCGACTTTGGCACACCAAAAGAGATTTTACAAACTGATAAGGGGGTTTGTATACTGCATTTAAGAAATAATAGTCAATATTTAACATTTGCTAACAAATGATAAATAAAACAATAATAAAAAATTCAGGGTAATGCAAGAAACGTGTTTTCTCAAAGTTTTTTTGTTATTATGATGGTATTTTGTTATTATATATTTTGGAGCACGATTCCGACACGCTGACCGGTTTTTGTGAAACACTACAGTACATAAAGGAAAAGACTACTACAACATTTTCATCCTCCCTTTTTTACGTAGATTTTACGTCGTGTAAAGTGAAGGTAACGAAAAAAACACATTCCGCTCCAAGCGCAATAATGTCGAAACACAATGCGATAAACAATTAAAACTAAGTTGTATGATATGTGACAGATGACAGAGCATGTGACAGAAGAAGGCGCGCATCTATTTTGATTCCATTTTCGGTACCTAGGTACATCAATCAGTGATCTATCAAGGGCATTTCTGGTGTAGCCAATTCTATCCCACTGCTGGGCAAGGACCTCTCCCATTCTCGCTATTCAAATCGAACCCACAAGGAATGCATCTGAGTACCTACTTGTAATTAAAAATTATGTGGCTTCCAGTGCTGGTACATATCGCTCCGCCACATCTCAGGCGGACACGGGCGGCTTCTGTTGAATGGGCAAAGGCGCGAAACAATCTGCAGCCATACCAGATGCCTATCAGTAAGACCTTCGACGACGTTCCGAACTCTCTTCTACCATCCCGCAAACCTATCAGGTCAGACGAGGAAGCCACGTCGCCTTTCGATGTCAGTCCCAAATGGTACTTCGCGTGGCAAGCGGAAATGCAGGCAGGCACAGATCTGGTCTCCGACTCTACAAAGCAGCTTCCTGGTTTCCAACGGGACCGAAAACCGTGGGCTTACCTGAATAAAATTAGAACAGGAGTCGCTCGGTGTAACTACCATCTTCACAAGTGGGGCATCAAAAGCTCACCCGAGTGCGACTGTGGTCCTCCGGAGCAGACTATCGAGCACATAGTGAATGAGTGCCCTGGCAGAAGATTTGAGCGCGGAACCCGGGAACTAAACGAACCGACCCCGAGAGACAAACTATGGCTTAAAATTGTAATTTCGGCAGGAATGGAAAGCCATACGAATAATAATAATACTTAAAAATTATTTATAAAATGACGATTCGATGGAAGTTTTTGTTCTGAAAACAGGATATTGTTATCTTTTATATTTCCGAATGAATCCTCCCATACACAGTATCAAGTAGTGATAGCTTCTTCTTTCTGTAGCACTATTATCGAACGTTCATACACTATTATCGAACGTTCATACGATATTTATAATGATCTTTTATATTGCGCACAGCCAAGGAGTGGAACGCCCTGCCTGCGTCAGTATTTCCGAGCGCTTACAACCCGAATTCCTTTAAAATACGAGTGAATAGGCTTCTTCTGGGTGAGCTCGCTTCATCTTCGACCCCATCTTCGTCCTGAGGACTAGATTGAGGCCAAGAGCAAACCCATACGTAATAAAAAAAATATTAAGTGCAATTCAATTGAATGAAAGTCATTGTCAATATTGTTAATAAAGCCAAGATAGGCTACATCAGCCACCTGAGAGCACATCAACGAAGCTCCCGAAGTCAACAGCCATAATCAGTCGCTGTGGTCGAACACGGCCATGAAGTATCAGCATCATCATCAATTTATTCTACAGATTAGTTTCATCCCCCTGGGTTCAATTGACTTCATTATGTATTTGTTTGAGTGTTCGTCGTTGTTGATCGGTTTACATGAGTTATAATGGTGGCAAATGTGTGGTGGGTGTATACAAGGTGTTAACCATGTCGTATAAAGGGTGATTCAGACCATCAAACTGAACAACTTTTACTATGGGACCAGAGTTGAAATCGCGAAAAAAAAACATTATTTTGGACGAGTAGTTATTGATATTTTCTATGGAACCGCTGAATTTTTTTTCTCCATAGTGAAAGTT
Source organism: Agonopterix arenella (assembly GCA_927399405.1). Taxonomy (NCBI): domain Eukaryota; kingdom Metazoa; phylum Arthropoda; class Insecta; order Lepidoptera; family Depressariidae; genus Agonopterix; species Agonopterix arenella. Next base: position 13,514,413 of record OV656708.1, on the reverse strand, counting down.
GTTCAGTTTGTTGGACTGAAACAACCCAGTAGTCACGCATTTAAGTTTACACCCTGTACGTATAGAATTCTAGACGAGCATACAATAATTTATTCTTATGATACAAGCTCCTATGACAAATTTACTGAATTTGACCTTAATATAATATACATAATGTAAGAAAAAGTATCATTAACCTTTGAACCACATACTTTACCCATCAAGCTAAACAACTTTCACTATGAGAGCAAACCTATTAGCGAAAAAAAATCTGCTGTTCCATACAAAACTGCAGCGCCGACTCGACTCAAATGTATGAGAGAGCAGATTTTTTTTGTTCTGACTTGTTCTATCTTTAGCTAAGTTTTATATCACCCTGAAAGAGATTACACCTTTTAGGCCAAAATGTAAAAATAATTTCTGCCTAAAATACCACGTTAAAATAAAACACCTATATCTATTTTTCTCTCGAAAATATTTTGATGCCCGGTGTACACCATGTACGCACGGCGACACATCAAGCTATACAAAACCAACATAAGCTGGCCGCGCGACCTTATACTAGTGTTGCCGAAAAATCGATAGCTTTGCTATCGATTGTTGAACGTCAAAATCATGAACCCACTCGATAGTACAATCGATAGTATCGATATTATCGATAATATCGAGTTCTCGTTTTATGCAATGCTATTGGTAAACAGTAATACTATCGATAGCATCGATAGTTTGAATCGCTGCTAACCAATGAAGTATCAATAGTATCGATATTATTGCTTTCCAATAACGAATAGACAATCGATAGTATCGATACTATCGATACTGTCGATAGTGATATTTATTTCGATACTATTGCACTACCCATTATGCCTGCATACTGAATGCAATACTATTCATATAATTATCACTATCGATAGTGTATAACTATCGATTGCATCGATACTATCGATAGTTTATTCGGTATTGGAAAGCAATACTATCGATAATATCGATACTATCGATTGATCATTAGATGGCAGCGATCCAAACTATCGATACTATCGATAGTATTGCTGTTTACCGATACTATTGCAGTAAAAGAGATATCGATAGTATCGATACTATCGATATTACCCATTGTCCTATCGAGCGAGTACATTATTTCTCACCTATCGATAGCTATCGATAGACAATCGATATTTGGCCTATCGAGCGGCAACACTACGTTATACGTTACGCTACCGACGCGGGGCCAGCTTATTTTGGTTTTGTATAGCTTGATGTGTCTCCGTGTGTACGTTAGGGTGTCCTCTAACTGTCTCTACCAGTGCCATAGCGGGGGGCTCTTGGACCAATGCCATACATTTATGCCGAGTGTCCTTTAATTCAAATCCGTTGAGCCGTTTATGCGTGATTGAGTGATAACCACCCACATTTTGACATTAATAATATTAGTGAGATATTTTATGGACACTGAAAAAATTATTTTGTTAAATATAACCACTTTAGTGACTTCCAAACTGTTTTGTAGCACATAAACAATCGTTTGTTTATAAACAGCATAACTTTTTGCTATTTATGTACAAACGTTTGGTTATGTGCTACAAAACAGTTTAGAAGTCACTAAAGTTCGATTATATTTAAGAAAACATTTTTTTCAGTGGAAGCTTGAAGGGTACCTATAACCCTGCAGTGTGTGGACGATAGCTGATGATGATGATTCAGATACCAACAGCTATCTTCGGTCGGACAATAAAATCATAATGAATCCTAAACCGGACTAATCGTAACATTCGGGAAATGACAGTTCCTATCTCTTATGACGCATTTCCCATCCAGTTATAAATCAATGACGTAAAATTTTATCTACATCCAGAACCGTTAAATGGTATTGGCACATAAAAAAGTTATAAAAACTATAACTCGTTTTCGAGGAAAATAAGGTAAGTACCTACTTAGTAGGGGGTGTCATGGAGATCCGTATTCGTAACCGAAACTAACGGACATCTGTAAATGCCTTATCCTAAATCGTCATGATCATCTTCATCACAGCCCAAAGAGAATGGAATCACTACGTTTTAAGAGTCGGCACTGCCTAACTAGCTTCGAAATCCAAAATAGTATGAAGCTAGTATAAGGCTAGGGTATTTAATCTTTGGAGCCCATACAATCTAGTGTAGTTCATACAATTACGATTTTGTTCTGAGTGTCGCGGCACTGTCACAGCCTTCATAAATTCTGTTACGACAATGATTCTTCATATTGCTAATATTATCAGATTTTTCTTTATACAGAGTGTAACAAAACACTCTAGTAATATTGAAAGGGGTGGTTTGCAACTTAAACTAAACAACTTTCACCAATCACCATGGTGGAGACATCAAGAAAAAAATTTAAAAAGCAGCAGTCCCATACAAAACTGCAGTATTCTACTGAAATGTATGGGTTGGCAGATTTTTTCATTTTTATCGATGTTGTCTCCACCAATTGTTCAGTATGATGGTCTAAACAACCTCTTTAAATATTAGTATTATTAATAGTGTGGTTTTTTGTATATCTTTATCCTCCTGAACTTATAAATAAGTTTAATGGTTTTTATGCAAGAAAAGAGTTGTAAATAGATTATATACCATAACTGTTTAAATTAGTTTTTCAGTATTTTAATTTAATGTTATCAGGTAAACTTTAAGATTATATTTTGAGTCCACTTAGCAATTAGTGTTAAATATTGCAGTGCTCTAGCAGAGCTCATGTCATGAACATGTTTTAAATGTAAGATCTTTTTTAACACATGTCATGAAGCAATAAAATATATGACTGACCATGATCATTTATCTATCTTATGCATGGCAGCCAACGCAATATAATATGGCATCTTCTCCATTAAGGGTGAAGCCAAACGAGCGTAATTTTCATATAAAATCATATAAAATCCGGGAATGCATTGTCTCTGACCCCAGCCTTAATAAGAAACGGACTCAAAATACGACTCACAACTCACAAAATTACGCTCGTTTGGCTTCACCCTTAACGTATTTCGCGGTCATGTCAGTGCAAAATTAGAACATTAAAATATCCATATCCGAATGCGATAACCACTACGACATCCCTATTTTGATAGAAAAGTATAGATATAAAACCGAACTGCACTTAGTTTAGTGATAGTGCCGTGGACATGAGAATTTTTACTCGCTTTTGTTCGCCCTCACTCAGATTACTGTACCTATCAAATCTTTGAAACTATTTTGACCCGATTTTAAAATAGCCAATTCACTGTAAACTTCGCTCATACTAATCTAACGATACTGTTTAAATTCAATACATACATACATATACTCACGCCTGTGTCCAATTGGGCTACGATCCTGACGATCCATCCTGATCTTTCGCCTCTTCCTCAGTCATAAGCCGTTTCATACACGCTCGTCGGTTTCGGGTACATTTGATCTGACCCTTCTTAAGTACGCTGCCAATTTGGTCCGCAAACCTACGTCTAGGGCGCCCCCTTTTGACTGTCCCATTCACACTCTCTTTATTTATTTCATTCGTCAGTCTGCTATCACTCATTCTTTCCACATGACCAAACCATCTCAGCATTCCCTTTTCAATCCTTGTTACTATATCCTCTTTCAATCCACATCTTTCTCTAATTACACTGTTTCGTATTCTGTCATTTAGAGTCACACCACACATACTGCATAAATAACTCATTTCGACAGCATTTATTCTAGATTCATTCCTCTTCTGCCATTCCTCTGTTTCAAATATACCGTGCTATACAAATGTCCGCTGAATGGACATCAAACAGCTACCGAATCACTATTTTTTTCCTATAACGGTATCGCGCTAATCATTTGACAGCAATTCATGTCGTAACTCGATCGCCACTAACTAGTTACTGCTGTCAATGACGTAGGTACTAAATAAGTCGAATATGATATTAGTGAGATTATATAAAAACTAAATTTCCATATTAACTGCGCTATGCGAGAAAATGCATTCAGAAATTTGGTTTCACCATACGACTATTTATCTTCAGTCGTAGTAAACCACCACGAGGCCTGGTTCGCACACCTGGCAGAGAAACGTGACAAAAGGCATAATGCTGTCACAATCCCACCTCTGTCCACCGGCGGCGTACGGTTCTATTGTGGAGGCTGTGGACGTGTATGCGGCTCTCGTATAGGACTTTACAGCCATGAGAAAAAGTGCCTCTCCAAAAACACTGCTTAAACCATCTGCAACAGATGTAAAGGCCGACGATGTGTGAGTAAACCACCACCACACCACCACAGCTGGTTCGTCGGAAGGAAATCGGCGTCGAGTCAGACCTGGACGAAGGTAGCGAGATTTATGGCTTCCTTGAGAACTGGCCTATTGAAGCGCAGAACAGAAACCCATGGAGAAAAAACCAAGGGGAGGACTCTGCCCATGCGGAAGTCAGAATCAGAAGAATATTTTGGAATACTGTTCGTTAGCTCTTTGACCCTTTCACGGGCATCGCAAACTAGAAATAGAAATATTCTTTATTGTGAATCATAGGTAATACATAATTGATGACACTATTACTTATGGTACAGTTCAGCTATGTTCCGCCACATGGTCATACAATAGTGGGTAGCATTCATGCAATATCATTGATCATTACATTAATTACAAGTAATTGAACTAAATAAACAAAGTCAAACATGTTATTACTTAAGTCGGAACAAAAACAACAATTTACCAAATCCGAGTCATTTCAAAAAATCTTAAATGGAAGTATCATTCAGAAATTCATTCAGACTATAGTAGCATTTAGAATTAAGCAGATCAAAGAGTTTTTTCTTTAAAAAAATTATATCAGTTGTATCTCATATGGGCTTGGGAATTTTATTATAAATATGAGGTGTCCTACAGATACCACCGATCCTGCGAATTAAATGGGCATTCAAAGTGAATAATAATAGGCTATGATGAAGCTATGGGCGAAAATAATTGGTGGGAAAAATAAATAAAAATACCAGAAAATATCCCATTGACGATAGATGGAGCTATAATTAATAAGCCTCGTAATGGAAACATTGACTGGTTAGTATTTTGCCTATGCCAATGAAAGGGTTAAACTAAATATACTGACCTGCAAAACTAAGTCCTACACTTTTAATATTTAAATTTTTTCTAAACTATAGAGAGATATATAAGAGATTTTAAATAAAAAACGTTATTTATTTATCTTTATTGGTTATCAAACAGCAAATTACTTAATCTCTAATACAGCAACATTTAAATTTTACAGCGCCAGTTACATGCCATTATTTTTAAATTAAACTCTTTTTCGAGTCCTTTTCATTTCAAAAGTATATTTTATGTACTTAAAAAGTTATTGCAATTTTAAAAGTGTGATACTTAGTTTTGCAGGCTAGTGTAGATAGGTAGGAGAAAATAGGAAACACAAATATGCAACTAAATTTTGTATGTTGAAAATAAACAAAATAAATAAATACAGACATGTTAAACAATCAGAGCGATCAGTTTTGTTTTTCAACTTGTTGCACTCACTAGTACCAATTAATGATAGTATTCCATTTAAAACTTTTGTAGCTTGTGATCATAGACAAATTTATTGAACAGAAACAAATTGATATAGCGCAGAGTGGGACCACAAACTTAATATACAATCGTAATAGATCAACAATCTCCTCATTACATTATAATCTCTTTCGCACGCGGTGTTGGTCTACTTACGGTAGTAATATTAAGTTTATGTGTGGGACGCCATGCGGCCCGCTGGACTGACGACCTAAAAAATGTAGAGGGGAACATTTACTTACCAACTACTGGACATTGGGTCTCAAAAGAGCACCAAATGACTGGGCTATAAGCGCATAATTTTCATTCACTTTGTTGAAGCGAAATCAATCAGGATTCAGGGGGTCCGGACATTTGAACTTCGCAATTGCGTGAACGTTTTCGTTCCAATGTCAACTCTATTACAATGAAGTTTGGACCGAACGCGAACTAGTCGCGGTATATTAAACATCGAAAGTCCGGGTACAGGGCCTGGCCCTATACTCGGACTTTCGATTTTCAAGATATCGTGATCATTTCTGTCCGAACTTCATTGGAATAGAGTTGAGACTAGAATTAAAACGTTGCGTGAACGTTTTGTTTTTCCAACTCTATTTATATGATTGCGAAAGTCGAATTTTGTGGTAGACTCCCTGCACCGCTAGCATACCACCCACGACAAAGCGTTTAAACAACAAAAACGTCATGCGTGCTCTTTCTGGCATACGTAAAATAATAAGGATGGAGGCAAATCTCGATTTTTATCGTTTTCTCGGGGGTAGCATGCGAGGCCTACAGGATCACATGATCACCAAAGAAAACAAAATGAGAACCTCAATTCTAATCAGTCTAATCACATAGATAAAGTGACGAATATTACATGGCATGATTACACAACTGTTTAACAGTCGGTCTCTTTTATTAGTGCTCTTTGACAAACAAAAGTTTAGGGCATTTTTACGAGCCACGGTTTACGATGAAGAGTTGGCTCGAGCGATTTTCTATTACTGTAATTAGGTTTTTCGGCCGTAAATGATTGCGATATTGATTTAACTTCAGTCCAATTTTATCCCATTTTATAACTTAGTTAAAGTAAGAGTTTTTTATTTATTTATAATTAATAGACTCTTGCTTGTGCGTTAGCACTGCATTTCCACCAGTGTCAAGTAGTTTATGGGAGAATCTATCCCAATCTCAGGCATTGTTTTTGGTCAAGAACAAGAAGAGATTCAGGATTTCGGAGCCTCGTGGCAGGCAAAAACGCGACGCGCGAAAACCACGCGAGACCAGTGCTCGGGTCAGTACCTGCAACGTGACTCCCAAAGTAAGAGTTAAAGGTTGAAATAACTTATTTTATTAAAATCAATGAAGTGTTTTTGATTGGTTTAACTCTTTTAACTAAATTATATTGGGATCAAATGGTCAGAATAATCATTAACTAAAAAGAGAATAATAAGCTCTACTTATAAAAGTAGTCTACTTATAGAATTTTGTTGAAGCAAAATATCACTTGAATGTTATACCTATCGCAGGCGGGCAAAAACAAAAACTAATAATCATACCTATTTGTTGGTGACAAATACTATTACTGCCTAAAATGTTAAGCTACTGCCTAAGTAGATATTAAATATAATGTTTAGTAATAGGTATACTGAACAACTTTAACTATGGCAGCAAACCGATCGAAGCAAAAAGAAAACTGCTGTTGCATACATTTGAGTCGCGAACTCGCGCGTCGATATTGCAGTTTAGTATGGAACACCTGATTTTGTATTTGCTCCGATTGGTTTGGTCTCATAGTAAAAGTTGTTCAGTTTGATGGGTAGACTCTTAGTTTAAAAGGATGCTAATGATATCGATTTTACCCTATATAGGTACTCTGAAAGAACTAAGAATAAGTTTATATCTATCTTGAGTTTACCCGCGACTTTGTCCGCACGAGTTCCCGTCATTTAAAAGTGAGATAAATTATATATATCAGATTTCAAGTCTAAACATAAACTTTCAAATACAAAAAGTTTAATCGAAATTGGTGCAGTAGTTTTCGCGCCATCATCATCATCAGCATATAAACGTCCCATTGCAGACAGGCCAACCCTCAGGGAGGCTGTATGGGCATTAGTCCACCTTGCGTGCCCAATGCGGATTGGTAGACTTCACATACACATCAGAATTTCTTCTTCAGTGTATGCAGGTTTCCTCACTTTGTTTTCCTTCACCGTTTGAGAGCAGTTGATATTACGTACATAAGTTAGAAAAACTCATTGGTACATGGCATGTCGGCCGTGCGGATTCGAACCCGGACCCCCATAATTTGGTGTCCATACCACTCCGCAACGCGCCACCGACGCTCCGTTTTCGCGTGTTGTGCGAAAAAACAATCAAATAAACAAACAGACCGACAACATATTCCTAAATTTGGAATTTTGAGTCAGGGTCATTTAAAAACCAAATCGTAACTTTTTTTCGTAAATATAATCAATGTACACTTCTGATACATAACTGACGACCGGACGGAGGCACGGTTTACAACCTTTGACTATTTATTATAAAGACTAGCCTTGCGGTAGCATTTCCCCTCTGCCACGGTATAAGATCAATTAATCATGTGCATTTACATTCAATTACATATCTTATCACTAAACGAGACAGCCTATAACTGTGAAACAATAATTTCGAACTTAGAACGTTTCGGGTTCACACGAGACTTCTTTTCATGATTTTTAACGTTCAAAATTAGAATCTAAAGTTATGGGAATAAAATCCAAAGATGCGGATTTCCTGTTACCTCGCCCCCCGCAAAATGTTAGTTCGTAGAATTACACGCTTAAATATAAGTAGTCAAAGTTCAAAACCGTGCTCGTTAACAAGGGCACTTACAGTTTTACAATAGTAGACATTTCTAATTTCTATTCCTATAATGTAGTTCCTATTTTTGAGCAGAAAACATATATTATAATCATAAACACTGTCCAACATTCAAAGATTCCAGTCGGCGTCCAAATGTTGAACTAAGCTAGCCATACCCATATTTCTACTTTGTTTGGTCTCAGTAAAAACAACATTTCAGTTTGAGTAGCGGCACGATTCGCTTCTGAAGTGCAAATAGGTATTTCACAAGTTACATTGTTTGAACAGTGGAATTTGAAATCAAAACAGCGCGAGCGCGGCGAAACACTTACAAACTACTATAACATTCTCGTATTTGTTATAACGATTTCATGAAGAAATAGGTGCTTATACAATACTCACTATCGTACCTTTCGGGATTGTTAGAAATTTTGCTACAACCATCAAGGTTTGCAATTATAGGAAGGGTTACTTTACATTACGACGCACGGGCGGGCGCGGTCGGGCGCGGAGGTAATTGTATGTTTGAATAAGCTTTAAGGCCAGGCCACACAGAGGCGGTTTTGCGGGAAACCGGGCCGGAGGCGGACCTGCGGAAAGCGAATATCTCCGGACCCGCTCGGTTTTCTGTGTGTTTGGTTGTGTATGGTGTGGTGTGGTGGTAATATTCGAGTTTGTATGTACCCTACCACACAGAAATACGCGCGGGTCCGGAGATATTCGCTTCCCGCTGGTCCGCCTCCGGCCCGCTTTCCCGCAAAACCGCCTCTATGTGGCCTGGCCTTTAGAGCTTTAGCCACCTGGCAAAACTCTGCACTAGCTGAATAAAATTTTGTATGGATAGTATAAGAGCCTCTTCCGACGCAGCGATTTCAGGGTAGCGTTAAGAACGCGGCCTTTGTTTTTTCATACATTTAATATGGAAAGACAAAGCGCTGCATTGCCAACGTGACGATGACACGTTAGGAACGTGGTGGTTTTTTCATACATTTAAATAATGGAAAGGGGTCTGTATTTACGAATCGACTCTTGGAAATCGATGGATTTTTTACTATTAATGTACCCCGCTTTTATAATGAAAAATGCCTTCGTGGTCTAATGGTTAAGAGCATTGGCTCTCGACACGGAGGTCGTGGGTTTGATCCCCACGGGGGACACCTAGTGAAATGTCACTTTGTGCGTTTTTCCCCAGTTGGTTAGGACATTGAAGGCTGAATCGCCTGATTGTCTGAAAAGAGAAATGATTCCGTGCTTCGGATCGCACGTTAAGCCGTTGGTCCCAGCTACTATCTCTGGTGGTTGTAGTCGTTACATAAAAACCACGTCAGAGGCCGTAAGAATAATGAAAAAAATAAACAGGTACTACGTAACAGGTTCGACGAAACTTTTAAAATAGTTGTTTCATCAAGAAGCAATTTTCGAAGGCATATAGGTTGTTGATGTAAATCAAATTTTCTTGTTTAAATTGCTGTAGCGAGGCAATACATTTATATTACAAGCTTTGCACTCAAAATGTAATTTATTTTGCCCACATCTCCCGTCTTCGATGAAAGAAAGTGGTTTCTGTTTTATGCTCGTATCTCATAATTCATATGTCAATTTACTTAAATAATGTAGTTGCCAGACTGATTCTATTAACAAACAAACCAAAACAGATTCTGTTCATTAAAGATTAAGAGTTGAAATCTGCACAAAAATAATGAAAAATATCTAGGAGTATTATATACCAGGGTTATTTTGCCTGAGAATAAAACATTTTTTATTTCTAATAATTTATATTGTGACAACTATAAAGAAGTTTGGCGGATGGTCAAGTTATTTGAGACCCAGACTTAAAGGTCCATGAATGAAACTTAGTAATACGTGTATAGTGAATTGACATGAAAATTAACAAAAAAGTAAATTGGTTGTAACCTGTAGAAGTTGGGGGAAAGGTATACCGTATTTCTCCTTATGATACCTTTTGTAGCAGGTGTATGAAACTCATAATCTTTCTTATTAGATAGTTCATTCAATCTTCTACGGATTCATTGTGTTTATTTTAATGCAAATTCATGATAATGTTATGATAAAGAAAGAAAACGAGATCACGAACTATCAGTTCAACCTAGCCAAATATATTCCGTAACGACCGAAAAATACCTCAGTGATAATATTCGATGATAAAAATAGCTGTCGTGGTTGCGTTTTGCTACTGCTTTTTGTATGATTTGTCTATTTTACTAGTAATTTCTACTTTTGAATCCGGACTTCTGAAGGTGTGAAAGTTTTTTTAAAAAAATGCCTTAATTTTTTCTGTTTATGTTTATTATTATGACCGCCATTCTGAAGAGCTTTTAGTTTTCGTGAAAAATGGCTGGGTCCAAATTAGCCAATCTTCTTTAGCAGACTTTACTTGAAAACAGCAGCCTTAACTACATAGAATAGTTGTAAATCTAGAATGGTATTCTGTATTCTGGTAGATTTAACTAAAATATGGGAGGTCCAAAGGTTAGGGAAAGTTGTTTAGATTCATGGCCTGAACTGAATACAGTAAGGTTAGTAGTGGTGTATATCTAAATTTAGAAGTTCCATAAGAACTTAATAAATAGATTTTCGTAACATGATCAAAAAAAATATATCTAGAACAACACATTTTCTTGTAAAGTCGGCGAAAATATAATTATGTGGAGGAGCTACTAGGAATGTTTTCCATTGAAAAGCTAAGATCTTCCGCCAAGCTAGGTGTGAAGCTTATGGGAATCGGCCGTGGTCCTATAGTTCTAAGTTGGACCTTTTATATTATATCGAATATCTGTAATTATTTCTCTTGCGCGATTTATGTCTCGCATTCGATTTATTACCTTATTTGTAGTAGGAAACGTATTTGTTTTTGGCATAAACTGATCTTCAATGAGTTTATTGGGTGATGCGTTTATTATTGAATAAATAAATAAAAATATACATTAAAATAAGCACTATACATATACATAACCATTAACCTAAAAAAAAAACTAATACTTTTTTACAAATAAAAAATTTCTTCTAAATTGCTGCCGCCGCAATTCTTTGTCCAAAAAAAGAAGCCAAGAAGCATTTTCCTGCCATCGTTCACTGTGGAACATTGACATCTCTATACGCGTGCCACTGTCTCTATCAGCCCTTTAGTATGGTTTCTCTATTCGCGCGCGACTTGTCTTTAGGCAAAAGGACATTCTCTCGCGCTTTTTAGAGAGCGAAGGCGTCGCTTGCCGCGAAATGAAAAATGATAAGTCTTTATTGACACTCACAGGATTAATAAAATTGATTGACGTAAGAATCATCAAAATCGGCCCGCGTTTGGTTTTTAGAGTGTAACAAAGGAACAAACTTACATAAATATACATATACATACATACATAAGCTGATAAACACATTACCCATCCTTTACGTCAGGTAAAAGCCGAGTCGCGCGCAAGAGAAATCATTCTAGAGGCACAGCCCGGACACAGCATACAAAAAATTGAAATTGACAAGATGACGTCATTACATTCTTCGTAGGTAACTGTCAGGTAACCAGAGGGCGGTAGAGGGGGTGAGGTAAAAAGATGGTGGGAGGAAGGGAGTGTCCGTACTGTATGTAGTAATAGATACTCTTTCTTATACTGTGCTAGAGGGCAGGAGGCTGGGAGCGACTGGATGGGGAATTCCCAAAAGCTTATTAATTTATAATGCCGTACTCGAGTACAAAAATCCTTCAGATTAACAAGGAAACCTAAGCATCTGCGATAAGCAGATTAAAGCTCGAAACAACGAAACTTACCCGAAATATAAACAAAGAGATAAATTCGCTACAATGCACCAAGTGAAGCCCAAATCGCGCCTAGTTGCGCGTAAATTAGCCTTTAGGGGGGGATCGGGGAAATCTACGCAGTGTAGTTAAGGAACAACAGTGGATTTATACGATAGCACAGGCAAGGGAATAATTATTCGGAACAATTCTTTAGAAGATGGCGTTTGGTACAAGGTAAGGTAACTGGTGCCCGATTGCGCTAAGTTAAAACATCGAAGTTCTATGACAATTACTCATGCTGTAGTGGAAAAATTAGTCAGTCAGCGATGGTCGTATCGAGGCTGACTGTCCAGGGTGCTCCAGATGAAGTCAGCTTTCATCACACGGGGAGGCTCTGTTATTAGAAAATGATTTATTAATTCGAGAACTTGTTTTTTTTTTCAACGGAAAAGTATTTTATCAAAACAGTTGATCATGTATGAGAACTATTTGAGAATAGGAGCGTTGTTCAAATCATTATTTATTCTATGGAAAATTTTTCGCATCCAAATAATTCAAATACGAATTATGACAAAAAATAACCAACTGCGTGAAAAACAAATAACTTTAAAGAGAATAGCATAAACATAATTGTATTTAGTAAAATCATTGTTGCAAGTTCAAGTTAGAACACTGACTCCCAAATGTTCAGGAGTCATAAAAATATATCTATAATCAGTAGAACTTTGTTGAAGCAAATATAATAGATGTGTGTATGTATGTAACTTGAATATTATAATGTAGGTATCGTAGGTAGGAACAACAGTAGCATAATGATATAAAAAAATACTTGCGTATTCACGTTACTTTATCAACTCTAATGCACCTCTTCACACCTCTATGTCTCCCCTTTCCTCTGGCTACCATAGCCACCAATCAAATTGTATATCTTTTAATTTTCGTAATACAGTCTCAAATGAAAAAACAATGTCTTAGAAAGTTCACCAAAAACTCCCCTTACTTACTTTTAATAATTAATGTGGCAATAAAATTTATCTCTATTCTAAAACAAACGCTACGCCGCTTTATCAAGGTCTCTTATCACTTACACCACATCTGTTGCTGCCCACAAAAGGCCCATAAAAGAGGGGGAAGTACCCAAAAAGACTGTAAAGAATCACCCTCCCGGACAATTGTATCGTTTCGTTAAACATTTAACACTTGGTTTTCTTTAAGTCAGTCTAAGTAATTTTGTTACATTTTTAATAGACACCTAGAGAAAAGTTCATGGGAGAATTGAGTTTTGTTGTTCATAAAGTTTTACGCTTTATTTAAAATTAATTATATTAAAAAGGGTTCTCTCTATAGGGAAAGGAAAATTATGTTATAGGTAGTAGTATACTTTTTCTTTTATTTTAGTTCTATTAATATTCTCTATTACGCCCTGGATCCCAGAAAACGGTCGTCGGCGTCCGGGTCGTCCTATGAAGAGGTGGCGGGATGATCTGGATGCATTTGACGACAAATGGCCAGAGCTTGCCCAGGATAGAGATGGTTGGAAGATTAAAGGGGAGGCCTTTGCTCAGCAGCAGAAATAGGCTAGGCAAAAAAAAATTCTCTATAATATTCCTCTACCTATAAGTAAATTTGGCTTATAGAGTTAAATCACATCATAGTTTAATCACTTGGTTTCCTGAAAAGACTTCCCCAATTTTAATTTATTTAACACATCAAAATGCGAGCTTATCTCTGAAAAGATTTCTTTCAGCGGACCCGACAAGTACCTAAATAAATCTCTTAGACGAGACTGAAACATTCTTCTAGAAACTCCATAGGTTTTGATATCAGTCGGTTTTGCACTTTTTATTTTATTTCCTGCCAATACTGTATCAATATAATACGTCCTAACTTTTAAAATGACATAGCACAGAAAAGTATTATAATGTAAAAATTATATGACAATACATTAACAATTTATACAAGCCTTAAAAGCCTGAAAACATTTTAATTACCACAATTATATCAGTACAATGAAGATTTAAGCTCACCCCTATGATTAATGGTATATTTAAAGCAATGTTATTTTCACATAGTACCTAAACCTAACCTAGACTCGTTGGTCTAGACTAGAAGGCTATGATTTATGAATCCTAGATCTAAAGTTTTATCATGTTCGCTTAAACTTTGACATTTATATAACGTAGGTAGCAAAGTTTTCTGTGTTCATGCTCAAATATAAGGTCCATCTTAATATGCTGACGGTTCTTTAAGGGGGTGATCAGACCATCAAACTGAACAACTTTCTCTATGGAACCAAAATCGAAAAAAAAAATTATTCCATACTATACTGCAAACCTCTCTTCGACACAAAATGACCCAAATGTATGGGACGGCTGTATTTTTTTTCGCGATTTTAATGTTGGTTCCGTAGAGAAAGTTGTTCAGTTTGATAGTCTGATGATCCGCTTTAAAACCGTTAGCATTATTATGAACCCTGTATTTTTTAAATTGCGCGGGAGGTATAGGGAAGATCTTAATTTTTAGGGAGAGATTTTTAAGTTGATCAGCGAACGATGACGGACATGATGATGAAGGTCAACAACAACTAATTATACAGCGGATGCTAATAGGTTAGGGTCATGACAAAACCGACTAATAAAATTTGACTTTTGTAAAAGTTTCGTAGTTTTCGAGATATTGACAGTTTTAACACAGATATTGCATAGAACATTTGTAGCCGTGGCACTCAAAATAGTGACTAAGGTAAAGAGTTTCACGAATTTCATAATACTGTCCTTATCTCGAAAACTAAGAACCTTTTCCTAAAGTAAAATCTTGTCAGATAGATTGATTGATTGACTGATTCTCTTTTTAAATTTTAATATATTCTGGTTAGCCATGAACTAACCTATCAGCATCCACCGGGTTGACGCCGGTTTACGGGACACCCCAATTACGGACACCAAAATTCCCTGTGGGTATACGGAATTCACTGCGTTTCATAATTTGAATCACAAAACGTCTGTTAACGTCATTGATCCGTTTGAACTTTGAACCATGGTTTTGAACATTACAATTCGAAATATTTTGGACATTTCCGTCATAACAATGGACCAGGCAAACAGGAAATAGAGGATCAAAGCCACAAAGATAACTGAATACGCAACCACTACTTTGCGATTGGCACTTTGCTTCGAAATTACAGAACCCTTACCATAGTAGACTTCTAAAACAAATCAAAACAAATTGTAAATGGCTGGCAGCAACAATCACAATTTTATTATATCGAAATAATCCCAGAGGTCGGTGTAAAAACGTAATAAATTTTAGATTGTACGCTCTGGATCCCGGAAAATGGCATCCCAGTCGTTCTAGGAAGAGGTGGCGAGATGATCTGGATGCTTTTGATGGCAAAGTGGCCAGAGCTTGCTGAGGATTGAGATGGTTGGAAGATTACCGGGGATGTCTTTTCCTAGTAGTGGGATGAAACAAGCTAATAAAAAAACAGTTTTTTTATTATGATGCACTTTTACTTTTAAACTTCCCTAGTTTATCGCTGAATTATTAATTTATTATGTACTCATTAGAAATCTATAGGGTAGGTAAGTCTGTCTGAAATCAAGTGTATGTGTTCAATGACTTTTCAATTCGTGACCAAAACTCCTAGATCCCCGCTACGTATTGTGTTTAAAGGGAGATGAAAGACATTTTCAAGTACCTCGGGGGTCCAATCAAGTTGGTGCCCTGAATTCGAATGTACAATTAATTAACGTAAAGGAATGGAGAATATACGTTTATCTGGCGGCGTTTATTGGCGTAGTCGAACTTCAGTATTTGGAAACTATCACTGAAGTTAAGCAACGATCAGTCAAACGGGATGGGGGACTGTTTTAGTCAGGAAACTAACATAGGTATTGTCCATACCTTGGAGTACAGACTGCCTAAGAAGCGGTGAAACATGATAATACTCCTTGGTGATCGGTAATGATAGTTCTTCTTTCGTAAATTTCCGTCGTTGTTTTCGACGTTACTTTGTCCCTTTCTAATCCAACGACAAAAATTGTAGCTCCTGTCATACATGACGTTACGTCATTGGATAGAAAGGGACACAAAAACGTTGGAAATATCAACGATGGCGACGTACGAAAGACGATCGAACATTACCGCCTGCGATGATCAATTTTCTTGTTTCTATGCTTGTAAGGAGGAGGATCCTTTATGATTCTAAAATCCTTGGTTTTAGTTTTGTATGTTTTATTTCAACCTGAACATGAAAACGTGCTTTCGAAGACACATTTAGTTTGTCTGGATATAGGATGGTGGTTTACATGTTCGATAATCCAGGTCACAGGCAACAGACCTCCAAGAATCCACTGCATGGAACGGAAGGGTGCGTGATGGAGTACCTATGGTTTACTCTTTCACACGCTGATTTGTGGGAGGAGAGCAGTGGGTTGTATAAAGGTTCCAATGATGATGATGACACATGAATGTTTTGTGAAAACTTGGTCTGAAACTTTACTTATAAGAAACGTAGTTTCTGTATAAATTTAAACTTGCATGGACTAAATACTTTTACTGCGACCGTAGCATGGCAGCGCTATATAAGGTCTAACAAAATTAGCTGAAACTATTTTAAGGGGATGATCAGACCATCAAACTGAACAACATTCTCTATGGGACCAATATCGAAATCGCGAAAAAAAAAACAGCTTTTCCATACAATCCTACTCGTATGTATGGGACAGTAGATTTTTTTTTCGTGATTTCAATATTGGTCCCATAGAGAAAGTTGTTCAGTTTGATGGTCTTATCATCCCCTTAAAATAGTTTCACCAAATTTTGTTAGACCTTATATAGCCTTATCGCACGCATCATGCTACGGCGGCTGAACATGCATTTCTTTTCGGCCTTTTTTATAATTTCGCGACAATACCCCGGAATGAACAAAGACTACCAATTGTAAAATTAACAAAACCTGCCTTTTTTATTATTTGTAAAAATCTCACAAATTCACACGATCATAATAATCACCCATCACAGAATCTATCTACCTAAACTATTAAACAGAAGTGTGTCTGTACATTGAAAATATTAACAAAAAAAGTTACGATATGGTTTTTAGGTGTTCCTAATTCCATATCAGCAATTTTTGGATTTTTCTTCTGTCTGTTTGTTTGTTTGAACGAGTATCACGCAAAAACTACTGAACCCGTTTTGATGAAACTTTTTTGTTTGATAGCTTATGATCTGACTTAAAATCTGGTATATAATTTGTGCGGACAAAGTCGCGGGTTAACGCTCGTACTATTATAAAACTGTAACATGAAGTTTGTCTGTACATTGAAGATATTAACAAAAAAAAAGTTACGATATGGTTTTTAGGTGTCCCTGATTCCATTTCACCAATTTTTGGATTTTTTGTCTGTCTGTTTGTTTGTTTGAACGAGTATCACGCAAAAACTACTGAACCGATTTTGATGAAACTTTTTTTGTTTGATAGCTTATGATCTGACTTAAAATCTGGTATATAATTTGTGCGGACGAAGTCGCGGGTTAACGCTCGTACCTACTATAAGAATTACTAATAACATAACCATTTTCGATTTTGAAGGATTGCAATGTAATCAGGAATAATTTCCGTACTTTCATTTACAAAATTAAATACGATTGGCTGTTTAGCTCTATCGACTATTCTTTACGGATATCATTACAGATGTTTATTAATTTAAAGCAAATAAGCATAAACAAGGTCCTACGGTCTTAAGGTGGTTGCAGAGGGGTCAATTTTATACAAAACTTTGACTCACAATACGCGTAGACGGTATTAATATAAGTAACTTTGTATATAAGGAAAAATAGTTTAGAAAATCTAGATGCCGCGTCACAAATAACATTTGCAATTTATATAAGGTCTAACAAAATAAGCTGAAACTATTTTAAGGGTATGATCAGACCATCAAACTGAACAACTTTCTCTATGGGATCAATATTGAAAACGCGAAAAACAAATCTGCTGTCCCATACATTTAGGTTGAGTAGGTTTGTATGGAACAGCTGATTTTTTTTTCGCGATTCCGATATTGATCCCATAGAGAAAGTTGTTCAGTTTGATGGTCTGATCATCCCCTTAAAATAGTTTCAGCTAATTTTGTTAGACCTTATATAATAATTACGAAGATTATAATGCTTTGAAATTTTTCATATATTACTTTTATTAATTCCGTCTACGCGTGTTGTGCGTCAAACTTTTGCGTGATGCTCGTTCAAACAAACAGACACACTGTTTGTTTGAACGAGCATCACGCAAAAACTACTTAACCGATTTTGATGAAACTTTTTTGGTTGGATAGTTTATGATCTGACTTAAAATCTGGCATATAAGTTGTGCGGACGACGTCGCGGGTTAACGCTAGTACTATTATAAAACTGTAAATTTTTAAAAAAGAAGTTTGTTTGTTTCTTTAATCGAGCATCACGCGAAAACTACTGAACCGATCTTGATGAAACTTTTTTTGTTTGATACCTTATGATCGGACTTAAAATCTGGTATATAATTTGTGCCGACGAAGTCGCAGGTTAACGCTAGTAATCAATAAAATAAATATCTAAACGTAAACACGATATTGCCGTGTGGTGTCGGCTATGAATAGCACCATCCCATTTCCTCCCGTGGGTGTCGTAAAAGGCGACTAAGGGATCTCTACTGAAGGATGGGCAGAAGTATCCTCTGAGTACACACATTGATTCCATCCAACTGCGATCGCCAACCCGCCTGCCAAGCGTGGCGATTATGGCAAATTCCCCCCCATTTTGGGGGAGGCTTATGTCCAGCAGTGGACGTTTAATGGCTGATATGATGATGATGATGATGAAACACGATACTAAAGAAAAACTTTCAGGTTTACTTTCAGTTAACACGTATAAATTGTGGCAGATAAAGTAGTTAGATGTCAGTGCTGCCACTGTTTGTTTGGGAGTTGACAAAGTTTAATTCGTTGTTCTTTAACGAAAGTCCCGTAAACCAAGCCGTTTTCGACTTTATAGCACACTCTATATGGGATATGACAAGATACTTACTAAGTGACACATTCGCTAGATGCAGCGCAGCGTGGCCAGTTCGGTTCCGCTAACAAGTTTTTCGATGCTTTCAAGTATTGTGAAGACCACAGGGTTTCGTTAATAGTTTAGGAATTAAATGTGCATCTACAGGGTGAAATTGATATCATTAGCATCCTTTAACACGTTCGCGGACAGTGACCGGCTATAGCACTGATAACAATAAAAGTTCTATTGTGTCTCATTCAGTGTCGGCGAAAGTGTTAAACTAAGAGTCTACCCATGGAACTGAAAAACTTTTACTATGGGAGTAAATCGATCGGAGCAAATAAAAAATCAGCTGTTCCATACTAAACTGTCAACTGCCGCGACTCAAATGTATGCAAAAACAATTTTTTTTTGCTCCGATCGGTTTGCACCCATAGTAAAAGTATTTCAGATCGATGGGTAGACTCTTAGTTTAGAATGATGCTAATGATTGATATCATATATGATATCAATATACAGGGTGAAATTGATATTTCACCCTGTATATTTGCTGTTGAACAACATCATCATAATCCTATAAACGTCTCAATTCAGGGGACAGGCCTACCCTCAGAGAGGGTGTATGGGCATTAGACCACCAGGCGTGCCCAATGCGGATTTGTAGACTACACATATGAGAGTACGGCAACCGTGATCTCATCGATCCAGACGATGAGATCACGGTTGCCGTACAGGCGGCCCAACAGACACGACTAACAATCGGAAACTCACAACACACGACAACAACACGCCGACACAGTAATCGACGTCCCCGCCGGCGGAGACAGCCGCGACCACTGCACACTCCCTTCAATTCAGGCGCCTACAGACGCTATAGGCCAATCCCAGGCCGCTTCTCACCTATCCCAGCTACACAATCCGCCGCGTAGCCCCAGCAACGTCCTTGGCCGAGGTCCGTACCCCTCTGGGTGCCCCTAGGTCGGTTGCTTAAGTTCATTCAATTGGCTCGGTGACCTTTCGTGGTCCCCCCAATAGCCCGCAGTAAAAAGCAGTAGTTGCTCCCGGAGCAAAGCTGTAATAGTCACTTGCAAAAAAAAAAAAAAAAAAAATGTCAACTTCAGCGTATGCAGGTTTCCTCACGATGTGTTCCTTCACCGTTAGAGAGCAATCGGTATTACGTACATAAGTTAGAAAAACTCCTTGGTACATGGCATGTTGTTCCTGCGGATTCGAACCCGGATCCCCATAATTGGGTGTCCATACCTCTCCGCAACGCGCCACCGACGCTCTTGCTGACGCTGTTGAACCATTTATTCATACCTTATACAAGATGAAATTGAAATCATTGGCATCCTTTTGTTCAGTTTGATGGGCTGATTCGCATTTTTGTATGGAAGGTCAAAAAAATGGTTTAATTTTCGACCTATGTTCTTTAGGGTATATAAGGTCTAACAAAATTAGGTGAAACTATTTTAAGGGGATAATCAGACCATCAAACTGAACAACTTTCTCTATGGGACCAATATTGAAATCTCGAAAAAAATCTGCTGTCCCATACATTTAGGTCGAGTAGGTTTGTATGGAACTACTAATTTTTTTTTCGCGATTTTGATATTGGTCCCATAGAAAAAGTTGTTCAGTTTGATGGTCTTATCATCCCCTTAAAATAGTTTCACCTAATTTTGTTAGACCTTATATAATTGTATACCTAGTACACTACAAGGGTGAAATTGAAATCATTGGCATCCTTTTAAACAACTTACTCTTAAAACTGAACAACTTTTACTGCGGGAACAAACCGTTCGTTGCCAAACAAATCAACTGTTCCATACTAAACTGCAATGCCTACTCGAATCAAATGTATGAAACAGCAGATTTTACCTATCACTTTTACATAAGTCCTCAATGAAAACTTTTACAATCTGTTTTATTTTTATTTGCAGGTACGTCTGGATTATGTTAAGTCCACGAAGCGGCAGTACAGCCCAATGTATGGAACATTGTCAACATACAGGTAGTTTGTGCAAAGTCCGCAGAGATCGATTATTGCGGTCTTTGTACGGATCATAGTGGGCATTGTCAGCACTAGTGTACGCATCGATAGTTTTCCTATTATATAATTCGAAGTCCTCCTCATAACTGCCTCCGTAGTCTAATGGTTAAGAGCATTGGCTCTCGACACGGAGGTCGTGGGTCCGATTCCCACGGGGGACTCCTAGTGAAATGTCGATTGCGTTTTTCCCCAGTTCGTTGGTAGTAGTCGTTACATAAAAACCACGTCAGAGGCCGTAAGGCGGTCTAAAAAACTCTGACACCAGGGCTCTACCCACACGATAAGAAGAAGAAGATTCCTCGTTTCCATACCACTGAATTTAGAAAAAACTACAAAAAAAATCTCTCATAAATGTTGTGTACTCTGTCTCGAATCCCAATAATTGATTATATTTATTTAACACGTTCCGGGGCAGTGAACGAGACACAACAGAACTTTTATTGTTATCACGTCTATAGCCGGTCACTGTCCCGGAACGTGTTAATAGATCGACCTAATCCACAACTGAATAATTCATAAAACGCTTATTGCTACTGTTCCTAACAAAGGTCAATAGACGTTACAAACTGGCATTTAAATAATTCATTTATTAGTAAGGGCATACCTACGTACAACACTATTGTAAGTCATAGTATCCTCAAAGTAAATATCCGAATGTTTGCAAAATATCCAAAAATCGATACATAGGTACGTCAAATAATCGATACACAAACGATTTGCATTCACTAATCAAGGTTTACTATATAAATCGTCTAAAAGGTTAGCCCAAGAATATACGCAAAAAAAACAGTAGTGCTCAGTAAGAATCCAAAACTATTAAATATCTGGAATATACCATTTATAAACTACTTCCGAAAATATGTTCCGGTAATTTTCTGTTCACTTAACACGTTCCGGGGCAGTGAACGAGACACAATAGAACTTTTATTGTTATCACTGCTATAGCCGGTCACTGTCCAGGAACGTGTTAAGTATATAATCCTTCTCCCTCCTTCTTCCTTGGTTGAAGGTTTTTTTTAACGGGATAATCACATCTGACCGTCAAAATCAAATAATTTATTTATGGGACCAATATCGTAGGTTAATCGATCGATTTCGATGTTTATCTCATAGAGAATTTTGTTCAATTTTATGGGCAAAAAAACGTCAGCATAATAAGGTGGTTTCAGTCCATACAAAAGTTTGACGCACAAGACGCGTAGACGGAATTAATAAAAGTAATATATTTTTTTATAGATGGAAAAATAGTTTAGAAATCTAGATGCCGCGTCACAAATAACATTTGCAATTTATATAATAATTACGAAGATTATAAAGCTTTGAAATTTTTTATACGAAATTTAAAAATAGTAACAACCACACACAAACAGGAAGAACGGTGTTTCCGTATTTCTTTTTGGCCTAGACCAGTCCAAAAATAAATATGTGACAACTATTTATTTTAGTAGATTTTACCTTAGATCAAAGTAAAATTAATGGATAGGCCCAAAGCGCGTTAAGGTGGTTTCAGTCCATACAAAAGTTTGACGCAAAATACGCGAAAACCGAATTAATAAAAGTAATATTTTATATATGCAAAAATAGTTTAGAAAATCTAGATGCCGCGTCACAAATAACATTTGCAATTTATATAATAATTATGAAGATTATAAAGCTTTGAAATTTTTCATACAAAATTTAAAAAGCTTTATATCTTCGTAGTTATTTCATAAATTGCAAATGTTATTTGTGACGCGGCATCTAGATTTTCTAAACTATTTTTCCACATATACAAAGTTACTTATATTAATACCGTCTATGCGTATTGTGCGTCAAAGTTTTGTATAAAATTGACCTCTCTGCAACCACCTTAAGACCGTAGGACCTTGTTTATTCCATATCGTGGATTTTCAGATTTTGCTTTAAAATAATTAACATCTATAATGATATCCGTAAAGAATAGTCGATAGAGCTAAACAGCCAATCGTATTTAATTTTGTAAATGAAAGTACGGAAATTATTCCTGATTACATTGCAATCCTTCAAAATCAAAAATGGTTCTGTTATTAGTAATTCTTATAGTAGGTATTTGCTTATTCAGTTTCAATTCCGTTTATTTATTCATTAACATTTTAGATTGTGCTTGAAATCATAATTTCAACACATATGTAGCACATTATAAAATTAAACTACTATTTCCAACTATGGTTTTGCAGTTGAGGCGAGACCAGTTCATAACAAAAGTCAATAGGCGTTACAAATTGAGATTTCAATAATTCATACAGTACAAATATCAGTGAAAGTGTACATGCAAACCGCGACCTATATACGGAGGAGTTAATAGGGGAGGGACATGAAGCTTTGTATCCATATCCGAATGAATTAATAAAAGATATTAAGACGTAAATTAACGGCAGAGAACAACTAAACAACAAAGATTGGTATATGAATTGTGAATACTAACTTTTTCGTATATTCGTACCGGCGTACGAACAAACCAGTTATGGTTTTTAGTACGTTGATATTTGTTAATTTAAGTAAACAGTGTATTGTCATGTATAAATAAATAAATAAATAAATAAGTGATCGCAAAAACCAACCAATAACTGTTAATAGATTATGTTGTTAGTATTTAAATCAAATATCGAGTAATGCAAATTACGCGATATTTTATAATAGAGGCTTGTATAATTGAGTTATATATAATATGGTTTTAGGTGTCCCTGATTCCATATCACCAATTATTGGATTTTTTGTCCGTCTGTTTGTTTGTGTGTTTGTTTGATCGAGCATCACGCAAAAACTACTGAACCGATTTTGATGAAACTTTTTTTGTTTAATAGCTTCTGACTTAAAATCTGGTATATAATTTGTGCGGACTAAGTCGTGGATTAACGCTAGCAATGTATTAAAATTTAGACTATCACCGAAACCACGTCCAATTTACGTATATACACATCCATATGCTCACGACATTGTACCAAGGGAGTAGGCAGAGACCACGGCCCGGTACAATTCTGACACACAATCAACAATCATGAATGCTGGTAAACTTTGTAATTGAATATTCGTATCCGAAACCACATATCCAAAAACATCTCTAGCCGACATTGATACGAAAACATTGTTTGTTTTATATAATAATTATACCGTCGCCGTCGTATACAGGGTTACTTCTGTGCTGAAGATTTTTTAAAGAGGTGATCAGACCATCAAACTGATCAATTTATGAGTCGAATTCTAATGTTTGTAGGGGTGGGTGGTTTAGACTGTCAAACTGAACAAATTTAACTACGGAGACAATGTAGAAAATTAATTTTAAAATACATTATACATACATATTCTCACGCCTGTGTCCCATTGGGGTAGGCAGAGACAATGGCTCACCATCGGCTACGATCCTGGCCCTGTACCCGGACTTTCGATGCTCGATATATCTCCACTGTTTCGGTCCGCACTTCATTGTAATAGAGTTGACATTCAAACGAAAACGTTCACGCAATTGCGATGTTCGAATGTGCGGGTAGAGGCCCTGACACACCTCTTTTGCCTCTTCCACAGTCATAAGTCGTTTCATACACGCTCGTCGGTTTCGGGTACATTTGATCTGACCCTTCTTAAGTACGCTGCCAATTTGGTCCGCATACATACGTCTAGGGCGCCCCCTTTCGACTGTTACACATTCACATTCGCTTGATATGTATATTTCATAGGTCAGTCTGCTATCACTTATTCTTTCCACATGACCAAATCATCTCAGCATTCCCTTTTCAATCCTTGTCACTATATCCTCTTTCACTTCTTAATTAGGTAAAAAATCTGCTGCAAAATTTGAGTTGAGTAAGTACTCCAGTTTTAATAGGTTCAGTTCTATACAGGGTGTAAGTGACAGCCTAGCAAATACTGAAACGTTGAACTCAGACCATCAAACTGAATAACTTTCACTATGGAGCCTACCTCAGGAAACGCGAAAAAAAATCAGCTGTCCCATACAAAACTGCTGTACCTACCCGACTAAAATGTATGGGACAGCTGATTTTTTTTCGCGTTTCCTGAGGTAGGCTCCATAGTGAAAGTTGTTCAGTTTGATGTTCTGAGTTCACCGTTTAAGTATTTGCTAGGCTGTCGCTTACACCCTGTATAATAATATCTACTATGTTTAACAAAAAGCAAATTTTTCTTTACTTTTTGTCGAAAGTTGTTTAGTTTCATGGTCTAAACCACCCTAAACGTTACTGGGGTGTTTCGTTACACTCTGTCATAGAATAACATTTTCTTTTTGTAATTTCGATGTTAGTACCACAAAAAAGCTCTATGGGCGAGGAAATCAAATCTCTTTCACGCTTTTGCAGTCACAAAATGAAACATACGATTCGAAATTTGCGAATTATTCTTTCAACTTTTTTATGCGAACTCGAAAAACCGACTCGGGCAATTTGTAATGAAAAGTCTGTCTTTTTTTTTTCCAATTTCACACAGTTACGTATCAAACATTGTGCAGTTAGCGTCTGGAGATAATGCTTTTCAATTTAAGAATAATTTACTCTGTCACGCGGGCTTGAGTCAAGTTATTGGTATGAGGCGACTAAGGGATAAAGTCCTTTTGTGGAGGGATGGCTGACCACCCATCACGACTTGACACGTTGTATCATCTTGAAAATGCAGTATAAGAAAGAGTGTGGCACTAAATATAGTACGGAGACTGCCTTCCCCCACCAATTTTGATCTCACCCCCTCGGAGGTACCTACTCTCTCACTGGCGCTCACTCAGCATACAATGTGCTAGCCTTTTCTTGTCGGTGCGAGCGTTCGTATGAAGTGTATAGTGTGTGACCGGATTTTACTGAACTACAATGATCGTTACAACTGTGCATCTTTCTTTTTTAGTGTTCCGTACCAAAAAGGTGAAAACGGGACCCTATTTATAAGCCTACACTGTCCGTCCGTCTGTCTGTCTGTTCTACCTATTTAGGGCTCTAACTTTTGAACCGGAATAGCTAGACAGTTAAAATTTTCACAGAATGTGCGTTATTATGGGGGATTTTCTAACTTTTAGGGTAAACAGTTGCATTACTATAATGGGTGATTGTACTCATAATGCCTGTGAAGTGCCTGAAAAGCGTGGCGATTATGGCAAATCCCCCCATTTTGGGGGAGGTTTATGTCCAGCAGTGGACGTCTGTTGGCTGATGTGATGATGATGATGACTCATAATATTGAACAAGAACGAAGGAAAATTAGCCACAAAAAAAAACGACTTTTCATATAAACGTCCGATCAGCTAATTACATTTAGTACGGAAACCCTAAAACCCTGTATAAAGATAAGACTACTTGGTGACAACAAGATAATAAACGGATTAACTATTTCCTGAATATTCAATAAGTAAATAAAGTTGTTCAACACAGTACCTTATGTTTATTACACTAAAGTTCAAAACTTTCTGCTACATTGTTTGAGCATTATTTAGATCGTTACTGTAGATTGCATTGAAAGTGCTATTAAATGTTAGGGGAATCGTTCTACTAAACTTGGAAAAACTGAAAAATATGTTTTCCGTTTTGTTGAACAAACAACAAAAGCTTCAGGTTGCGGTGAATATTTGTATTATTCTGTTTAGTAGGCACGTAGGTACATTCAGTCTTTTTGTACATACGGCCCTTCTTAATATGCTGATACTTTTTTAAAGGGATGATCAGACCGTCAAACTGAACAATTTTCTCTATCGGACCAACATTGAAATCGCGAAAAAAATCTGCTGTTCCATAGAAAACTGCAAACCTACTCGAGCCAATTGTATGCGACAGCAGTTTTTTTTCACGATTTCGATATTGATCCCATAGCGAAAGCTGTCCAGATTGATCGTCTGATCATCCTCTTAAAAATGTCAACATATTAAGAGCCTACCGAGCCTATTGTGCTGCTTTCAATCGTATTTTTTTTATAACTAAACAAGTAAACAATATTTCCCAAAAATAAGAAAGTCACATTTTAAATTTATCGAAACGTTACGGATCATTATGCTTTATGCTAGTAGCTTTTATCGTTAAAACCACCAAAAGTAGCCACTTTTGGCGGTTTTAAAGATAATAATTCTACAGACATTATAAAAACAAATCCGCAGTGACCCGATTAATTGAAAATCAGCAGCGACTACAATGTGACATTCTTGTTTTTTGGAAATATTGTGTAATTGCTAAGAAATAAAAAAATGCTATTAGAGGCAGCACAATAGGCTCGGTGCAGCCTTAAGAAGGACCGTATATACGTATAATCGAAAACCTAAAGACAAAGAATTTAATTCGCGATACATAGTTCAAGAAGCTGATGTTCGATGATTACTGGGGCGTGATGATATGCTATCAATGTCACCTCGTATATCCATCATACTGTTGATAATTTTGCCAATATCTACATATTTTAAATAGGTAGCAAAAGTGCTTGCCATTGTACTGTAATGACTATGGCGATCTCAAGGACCTGTTTTTGCCGGTCACAAGTTCTTTTGCATGCTTCAGTCCTGGTGTATCCGACCAGAGCTTAAGGCTTTGGTTCACGGCCCATTTCTTTAGCACACGTCTAGAGGTGTTGCGAGAGATGCGTGAGCCCTCTAGCCACGCGATCTTATAGCTTATTAGAGTAGCCCCATTTAAAAAGCCCATTATAAAAATAAATATTGTTTGTCGGTTAATTTGTCCTCCACTGTCTTACCGACACACGGAGACAACCCTGACATCTCGCCGTGAAGCTGTAAATTATTTATGAAGCACTAACAATGTAAACGAACGCCGATAATTGCCACCTTACTCTATGAATAAAGGCACACCCTTGCTCCGAGGCCCTATTTTATTAGCATAATTTTCTCGTTGGGGCCCCAGATAAATACTTTAGGTGTACGTATTGATTTTCTTACATAAATTATTGGAGGGTTGTTGTGGTACAAAAAGGTTTTTTTGGAAAATTAATTGTCATGGGTCTAAATTAGGTTAAGTACGGTCGAAATAACGGTCTTCTGGCGTTCGGTGTTTCAGCAAATTATACAATATTAGGAAATGTAACAACCTTGGTAAGAGGATAAAAATGCGACTCAGTACTGTAGTGGGGACATCCCCAACAGATGCTGGTAATGATGAAGAAAGTCACCAATTACCAATTCTCAATTAACCATTTTAGCAGCGCAGTTTCTCCTTGGTTTGTAAATACTCATACACAGGGAGTAAACTAAAATGCGTTATACGCTTACTATGGCGACTAAACAAACAAAATTGGTTGTTTCATGGAAAATATCGGTGGATACATGGTAGTGGATACTCGACCCAAATGTAAGCATGGAACTGCATAAACAGGGTGTCAGTGACAGCCTAGCAAATACTGAAACGATGAACTCAGACCATCAAACTAAACAACTTTCTCTATGGAGCCTAACTCAGGAAACGCGAAAAAAAATCAGCTGCCCCATACATTTCAGTCGGGTAAGTACAGATGTTTTGTATTGGACAGCCGATTTTTTTTCGCGATTCCTGAGGTAGGCTTCATAGTGAAAATTGTTCAGTTTGGTAGTCTGAGTTGACCGTTTCAGTATTTGCTAGGCTGTCACTTACACCCTGTATAGGGTCCTTTCTTTATATGCTGACACTTTTTAAGAGGATTATCAGACCATCAAACTGAACAACTTTTTCTATGGCACCAACATCGAGATCGCGAAAAAAAATCTACTGTTCCACACAAAACCGCAAACCAAATCGAGCCAAATGTATGGGACAGCTGATTTTTTTCTCGCGATTTTGATGTTGGTCCCATAGAAAGAGATGATCAGTTTGATGGTCTGGTCATCCCCTTAAAAAACTGTCAGCATATTAAAAAGGACCCTGTAAATATTTCTTCGTGATTTCTATTTTGGTCATATTCGAGTACATTGAACTCAGAATAATAAATAATATTTTTATTTTTAATATTTTGTTTTAATAAAAAATTTTGATTTGATTTGATTTTTGATTCAGTAGGTAATGAATGTCACAGAATGGATAATATTACCTATTAACCGGCAAGGTCCCGTCGTCAGAAGATGAAACAGGCCCTACGGTCTATCTATATCCAAAATGCATATTAATCTATGTACAAAACCTCCAACTTGAACTCTGTTAGATGATTATGCGATATGTGATACATAGGCCTCTTCTCCGGTTGTTAAAATTACGACAGAATTTCATGATCCAAAGCGCTATATCAGTACGCCTATAGGAGATGGATTCCCATAAACTAATATTAGAGAGTTACATAATCTAGAGAGAACGCCTTAGTATCCGTATTGCAATAGACTTTGGATCGTAAAAAGAAGTAAAAGTCGGCAAGTGTCGACAGTAAAATGGGGAATCTGCCGCTTTTCCCATCATAAAACCGGCATTTTCGCCAAATAACTTCGCAGTATAAATAGGGGCACGTGTTTTCGTCTTAGATTAGATATCGTCTCCGATATATTGACACCTCTCCACCTTTATTGAATTTACTTCGCATTTGGTTACGTTTAGCCTAGTCATTTTACGGAGTTTTGTTAGGAGAAGTGGGAAGTAATTAATTGGACTTTTAAACTGTAACCGGCACCATTTAGTGAACAAAAGACTATCTGAAACATATTTTTTTTTTTTAAATCTCTTGAGTCTCTCTTTTTGTTAAAAATCTTTTTTTTAAGAATCTCGAGAAGGCTTTTAAATTAATAATATTAATACCAATGCACTAATTTTTTCTACTCTATCAAGTTTTTTTTTTTTAAATAAATAAAAATGTACATTAAAGCACTATATACATAACCATTAACCCAAAGAAAAAACAAAAAAGAAACAAAACTAATACTACTTACAAATAAAAAATGTCTTCGAAATGGCCAGGTGCCCAGGAGACTGGCAGCGTTACCTCTTTGTATGGCCAGGCTGATGCGATTGAATTTGTTTTAGTGTATTTTTCGTAAAATGAGTTCCAATTTTAAGTGATCTTTAACTTATGTGTGACTTTTACTTTAATTTTTTAATTTAATTTCTATAATTGATTTGACGTAATTTATGAGCACATTGTACTCCTAAACATTATCGTTTTAAAGCATCAACATCACTGTAGACCTAACTACATGCTGCAGACTAAATGCAAAAAATATATAAAACCTCTAAATTTAATCATTCTATGAAGGTTTACTTCAGCACTTTTTCCAAACTCATCCTACACTACGATGCGAGAACTTATATTACCATAATTTTGTTTACCTACTGAAATATTAATCACAAAGTCAAGAGAAAGGTTCAAAGACATTTTCATTAAATTCAATTCAACACTCGTGTGCTGCTGTGAAACAGCAAACAAAATAATATATTTGGGGTGCCGAGTCTACTGACTCTTTATGATAATAAGAGAGGAATCACACCCACTTAATTGTCAGATACATCCTGTATCTGAGCTTGAGAATAAAATGAAGTATTTATGCAAACTGTTCTTTTTTGTAACTTAAGTTTCAAAGATCTACTTCTTATCTGGGACAGTTCCTGAGGTAGTTGCGCGGTGCGGAAGGGGTGAAACGCGGGTGCCCGACTGTTTCGACTCGCGTCACCATACCCCTCCCGCACCGCGTACCTACCTCCAACACCCTTCTGAACGACCCCATCACTCGTTGAACGTAATAATAATAGCCTTGAACGAGTTGTGACCGAGATCCCTCTTTAATAAACGTGACAATTGTAATTAACGATGACTATTCAGAGTACATTACTGGTTACCAATAACGCTAACGGTAAACATGCAGTATCTTATCTTATCTTATCTTGTTGTGGGGGCTGGCAAGCTAGCAACACTTCGACCCAGTGGGATTTTTTGTGTTAGCCCCAATACTTTTTGTTTTCAACATGCAGTAAGTAACATATTATGACTTACTTGCCTTAACTTTCTTAGCAATTTTCCCTGAATTTTCATTGTAAATGACAATTGTCATGTGCCCCGGCGGGATGATGATATTGCGATGAGTGTCGTAAAGATTTGGAGATAGTCGAGGAGTTACGAACACACTTTTATAGCGCCTTCATATATAAAGCCGAAATAAGGGTCGATGGCCTGATATGTCAGGTTGTTGTCAACCTGCCTGCTATGCCAAAGGTCGCGGGTTCGAATCCCGCAAGGGGCAAACAAATATTTGTATAGTTACGAATATTTGTATCCACGTCATGGATGTTTGTATTAATCTATATATTGTACAAGTCTAGACTAGATATGAGACTTAACCTTATGAGAGAATGCCCACGACATTTATTTGTTTTAAAGTTTTCCATATAATGTTGAATTCGGTAAAAGACTGAACTTCAGAAAATGTAATAAGCCTTTGTACATAAAATTTTGTGTTTACTTGTTTGTTGATTAACTTTGAATATTAGAGCTTAAATTCTGTTAAATTTCTTCATAATTAATTAACATTTGAATAAAAGCAACTTGAATAATTAACAGTGTCTAGAATAAGTTGTTTCGAAGTGTTACTAATTTATGTGCCAAATTAATTACAGAAATAATTAATTTTTCCATTTGAAGTTAGTTATAATTGCTAACAATTAATTAAATCTTACTTAATTGATATTGTAAAATGCGGCAATGAATTTATTTATTTGTTGATTTTCAGTCTCACACGTTAAACCAATATTTAGTTTCCGATAGCTTTTGATACTAACGATTTTTTCACAACGAAAACCTTTGGATAAACCTAGCATATTAATAAATCTTGGGTTACCGCAGCCTTAAATTCACTCTATTATTAACGAATCGTCATCATCAGCCTACAAAGATTGTAAAATTGATTAAACCACATTCACGATCAAACCTCGAAAAGACGAAAAAATACATAAACCATAAATTATCACAGGCCGACAGGTTGTTACGTGGTGTAAGAACCTATACACACAGAAAAAAATACTTTCTAGAAATAAGAACTAAAATATCAAAATATCAACATTTTTTTTTTTTTTTCATAATTATGTTTTTGTGTACAATAAAGAATCTAAGAATCTAAGAATCAAATTGAAGATTGAAAAATCTGTCTCAGGCGGGACTTGAACCCGCACTTGTCCAAACCGGGAACTGCGTTATCCACCGAGCCTACTACCCAGAGAACGAAATTTTCAATCTGTTGCGTCTTTAAAAATCAATAATATTTGGCACCAAAATATGTTTCAACTGATATTTCTTAGTCTCAAATATAATATGTCTTGGACTAAGATAATCCTACTAACGTTTGAAGAATGTTTAATTCTCAAAATTCATAATTTAATTTCTTGTGACGAGAATCATTAGTATTACTGGGTTCGAAATTTATATTATCTTGAATCAAAAAAGATTTTTTTCTCGCATTATGAATGAGAGAGTTTCTTTTATTAAAAGAAACATTTGAATTTTGATACACGAAATTAGCTTTTGGCCCAAAAACTATAATACGAAACATTTTACATTTCAAACGAAGACATTTTTGAGTTTCCTTATATCGAAATAAGAAAATATCTTGACTCAAGTAATTTTTTTCTGTGTAGGCTCTTTTACTAATTCAACGTTGGTCCCCTAGATAAAGTTGTTTAGTTTAATTGTCGGAAGTACTCCTTGAAATATACTACAACGCATTTAAAGTTTCACTCTTTATTAAGTCCCAATGCAAGGCCCAGACCAGGCGGAGGACAGTCGCATTTGGTGGCTTTTTCCGATTCAGTTTGCATAGAATGTGCTTCCATCTATTAAATATTTCGCAGAACTATGAAAAAAAAAAAGATTTTATTGTCTATGTCAATGTCAAATTGACAAAATCACAAAATGGCTACCTATCTTGCGTAATGTACGGGTGATGTTCTGGAGTTTCTGTTGTTCTCTTACCAATGTTTAGATTACATGAATAGTAAGGATACTGGAATTTCACTCGATCGGTGCGGGATTGAACGAAAACTAGCATTAAAAACAATAATATCCATTGGTATGAGTAGATATAAGTAGGTATGTATAGTATAGATTGAATTATTGTCGATGAAACATAGATGGCGCTAGCTAGCCTTCAATTTGACATAAGGTGGATGCATAATGTTGCCACGAGTGGGTTCTCTTTTCTAATATACTTATATTACTCTTTGGCCCAGATCTCTTCACGCAAACAAACGTGAGATCATAAGGAATGGCCCACATCGTGGTATGCCCAATAGTGTCGGCCCAGTGCGCATTGGCAATGCCTCCACCAGTTATGTCAACTTGCTTTATTAGAATATTTTTCAAGCCACCTCAATCGAGATGAAAACCACTATAAAACAAAAAACCGGCCTAACAGCGTGTCAGACTTGCATATGATAGGGTTCCGTATCCATTGCATAAGTTGAAAATGAAAAAATAGTAGTAAAATCTTGGGTACCTTAAAGAAAATTTGGACCCTAAAGATAGTGCAATTTAATTTCCTGCAATGCCATCTAGTTTGTAATTAGAAAATATATTTATGTTACAGAATTTTTTTCAGAAACTGATTGGGCTATAGCATCTGTGGAAATTTTCATTGAAAATAAAACTTACCGAAAGCTATGTATACCTATTTTAAAACATTTTCAGCGCAGATATCTCGAGACAGAAGCCTTATAACGTTTTAGTTTATATAGGAGTTTTGTTTCATTGGACTAGACCTATCCAACGACACCTCACTCAATTTATTAAAATCAATTTTTTTTTTCGAACACCTCTTTCGTTGTATGGGGTCGAAAAAAAGTGCTTCTTCATAATTACAACATTTCTGTTTTAGGATTACTGTTATCTGTCTTCATGCCAAATTTCGTTTTGATAGGTGTAAAAATAAGCGAGATATTGAGGCGGGGCATACAGACAGACAGATAGAATGGACGAAAGTATAAGGGTTCCTTGTTTGACTACGGGACCCTAAAAACAGTGAATGTGTGGGAGGAGACATAAAAAAGTAGGAAATTTTAGGCTCAGTATTTAATAAGATCAAAGGTCATTAAACCCAGAACTTCTTTAATGTACTTACAGTGTAATTTACTTTGGAAACTTCTTCAAGAAACTCTAAGTACTAGAATGTTCAACAGAAATGAACGTTGAATCGAGAACTCTATCGCACGTAAACTGACTATAGAAGATCTTCCTTTTTCTTAGTACCTATTTCATTCGCATCATATATTCATTCCCATTTTATTAGGCCATATCATTTTGTCTGTTGTATGATATTATTAGTCCAATAACAATCCGTCTGAGCTCAAATTATGTTTGTGGTGGAACTAAGATCCGTAACTCACTCGATTCACACTTCTTTACTCTATTTATTTTTGGTCGTTGTTTAACGATTTGTAGGCATAAAACACACGACATAAAATACAGAAGTAGGTACATGCGTACGTAAACTCACTCCCTTGCGGGGTAGTCAGTAACCTTGCTTCTACTACCAAGAACATAAAAAAACGATTAAAAGTACTATAAAGCAATTAATGATAATGATGGGCGAATCACAAACAGGGAGTCAAATAAAAGTATTGTAAACGTTACAGATCAGTTTGACATTTAATTCAAACGTATTTATTAAAAATATTTGATACCAATACCCAACCCTCCTTTTGGGGTAGTCGGGTTAAAAGACCACATAAGTTTCTTTCTCAATATAGTCAGTTTTAGGCAAGAATAATGTCACAATCGGTCTAATCCATGTCAGATAACATAACATCTCCATGTTGCGTCGCCGTAATAATCGAAATCCCCTTCGTCCCCGGGGTTCAGTCGCGATCTCTGCCCACTCCTTTTTCTTCTGGCGTCTACAGACGCTACCGGCACATCGCTGGCCGGTTCTCACCGATCCCCACTACCCAATCGTAGCCCGCGTAGTCCCAGCAACGCCCATTGCCGAGGTCCTTACCCCCTCATTCACTGGTTCGGTAGACTTGCCAGGGCGCTTCGAAGTCACAGGTGTACTCCCCCCATAGTCCGCAGTAATAAGCAGTCAATGCTCTCTGAGCAATGCAGTATTGACCTATTCGAAAAAAAAATCGCATTGTGGTACTGTATTTGTACGAGAATTGTGTGAGAACTGAACGTGGTACCACATGCAGGTTTAACTCTATTTGTTCCGAAGTGGAATCTGGGTAAAACTAATAAGTTCTTATTTACTTGAGGTTGGTCCGGGAATTACGCGATAATTTCAGGATTGTTGCGAAACTTTATTTACGGCTCTCGTTCAGTTTTACAACTGGGTTTTATTGTTTACTTGCTCTATTTTGTATCGGCCAAATGTACGATTCGCATAACGCATATTTATCGGAAAATGTGTTATTACTCTGAAGGGGTCACTTGGCCAGATATGGAATGAATGAGAAAATTATGGCACAGCTACCAGGAGTCCAGGACATTATCACAATATTACTAATAAGCCTCACAGTATGGCAACGCTCTTGATGATTCCTACTTACGTCGTCAAGCGCAGATATGCAAGGCAATTCCAACCTCTTCATACAGATCTCGGGGTGCGAACCCCGCGCGCCGCCCGCTTCCCCGCAAGGCCCCCTCAGTTGCTCTGCGCTAGTACATCCGTTGCTGTACTGTAAGGACTACATAGTTATGCTGTGATATCATCATCATCATCATTGATTATGGACCTTAAAATCGGGACAGAGGCCTACTCTCTGTATATAATTTATGGATATTCTCTCTCCTTGGAAGCGTGCGGTTTCAAGTCCCGCCCGAGACAAATTTTTCAATCTTTGATTTGATATTTTAGTTCTTATTTCTAGAAAGTATTTTTTTCTGTGTGTATAGGTTCTTACACCATGTAACAACCTGTCGACCTGTGATAATTTATGGTTTATGTATTTTTTCGTCTTTTCGATGTTTGATCGTGAATGTGGTTTAATCGATATTCCATTAAGCGTGTCCAATATACGAATGATATCTATACTATTATAAAACTGTAACAGGAAGTTTGTCTGTACATTGAAGATATTAACAAAAAAAAAGTTACGATATGGTTTTTAGGTGTCCCTGATGCCATTTCAACAATTTTTGGATTTTTTGTCTGTCTGTTTGTTTGTGTGTTTGTTTGTTTGAACGAGTATCACGCAAAAACTACTGAACCGATTTTGATGAAACTTTTTTTGTTTGATAGCTTATGATCTGACTTAAAATCTGGTATATAATTTGTGCGGACGAAGTCGCGGGTTAACGCTCGTTAATGATAAAATGTCTAATTGAAGCTTAGACTATTTATATGTATATGGACAAGTTACGCGTGTAATTCTACCAACAAACTTTTCTGCCACTTTTTTTGGGGGGCGAGGTACCATGAAATCCGCAACTTTGGACTTTATTCCATTAATTTAGATTCTAATTTTGAATGTTAAAGATCATGCAAAACAGTATCGTGTGAACCCCAAACGTGATAAGTTCGATGTTATTCCGCAATAAATATTCCGCATATGCTGTCTCGTTTAGTGATAAGAATAAATTACAAAAAAACTATCTAGCAGGGGAAATGGTAACGCGATGCAGGTCCCTATATAAATCGTCTAAAAATTGAACAAACTATTTTCAGAGAAAATTTCTCTATAACATCATTCTGCATTCAAAGTATCTTACTTATTAAACATATACCTAGAGTCTTCATTTCAAGAAAACCGAGCTAACCACCGCTGCCGTTGCTTGCTAACCACTGACAGTGCAGTCCCGCAAAGACATAAGGCATGCCTCACCTCGCCTCGCCTCGCGTTCTGTCTGGAATTGAGGCAGCTCTAATCAGTTAGAAGCTCCTGTCCTTCCTATAAATTTTCTACAAGATGCATTGGCAGAGGTAGACAACCACAGTAGATTTAGCTACTAAGGAATTGTACAATTCCTTGCATCTTGAATAAATGCGAGGCAAATTAGATGGTTTGGTAGTGTCCTACTTTTAAAATTTATGGTTGACTAAATATACCTAGTGTAATATTAGGTATTAACTATTCTTATTAGCCCAGTCATTTTACGGTTTGAGCCGGGACTAATTAGTAATTGAACTTTTTTTTCGGTGTAATATTGAAGAGTCCAATTTCAGCCTAGAAATGTACCTAAATTAAAAAAAATCACGTCAGTAACAGTTCCAGTTTTAAAATTTAGCTATTATCTCGTTCTAAAAATCCTGATGGTAATTTTTTTTTGCACATATTTAAGGCTTTACTATTGTACAAACATGGTGTGAATACTTTTATCTACTTAGAAGGTTTTGAAAAATACATTCGTATTTTCTAATGAATACATCATTTTTTAAATTTCATTGACTATTGCTCAAAAATAATTTATATTGTTAAATCTAAGTCAAATAAGTGCATTGGTATTAACATTAATAATTTAAAATCTTTCTAGGACACATAATTTAGATTTCTATTTTGCGCAGCGAATTTTTTTAATATGTTTTAAGATAGTCTTTTTGTCACTTAATGGTTCCGGTTACAGTTTAAAAGTCCAATTAGTAATTACTCCCTACCCCGCCTAACAAAACTCCGTAAAATGACTGGGCTATATGGTTAAATGTATGACGTATGTGTATTCAAAATTCAAAACTGTAGAAAATCAAAATTGAAATACAAACCTGCTTACTCGAATAACCCGCCCTGGGTCGTGTATGTACCGAACGTACCCATTACGTTAGCGGCATTACCACGTTGGATGGCTAAGGAGATACGTTTGGCAAGAAACGCCCTAGAGCGAGGGTCATTGCCACTCTCCCGTAATCTACAGCCCAGGTCTTTTATAAACTTCTTGGCCTCAGCTCCCCAAGGCCCTGCGGTTTCAACTGCCACTGGCACGAAAAGATATGTGCCCTCTAAGGCTTGGTACCACGAGTGCTTGAAACGAGCTGCGCTTTCTGCCGCCGATCCAGCCACCCGCGTGGTACCCAATACAAATTCATAGCATTCGGTATCGAAACCCTTGGTCCGTGGGGTCCCGGTGCAAAGGCGCTTTTCAAAGATCTGGCAAAGCGCCTGGTAGACTCGACCGGGGATCCAAGGGCTGGCGCTTTCCTCGCTCAACGGATCAGTTTAGCCGTTCAGCGGGGAAACGCTGCCAGCATTTTGGGTACCCTCCCGCGCGGTCCAAACCTGCACCATATTTTAGGTTAAGTTTGTTTTATTTTCTCAATATTTTTATTTATCTTTAATGTACATACCTTCCTTTATTTGTCTTTAATAAAAAACTACAACATATTTAACAGGCAAATGACAAAAATATCATCGCGTATTATTTAAAATTACTAAAAATTAATATTTCGAAAAAGAGATGAATGGCGTGCTTTTTTGTTGGACCAAGACCCACTTCGGGTCCCTGAGCCAGCATAGTAAGTAAGTAAGTAATATTTCGATAATAATTGCTATAACGCACGACCTTCACACGACGTATGGCCTGAAAACCTAGACAAACAAAGAATTACAGTAATTCAACCTTACCAGCACCTTAAGGAGGAAAAAACTAAAAGGCAATCGATCTACGCAGTCGCGCACATTTATTTTTCCTTTACGAGGGGCCTCGGATTTACAGCATACTTACGACTATTTTCGAGTTTATATGTTACACGTAGGTAAGTTTATTATAGCTTACGAACTAGGGTCTTGAAAGAGAAATAGAGGTAGAATTTGAATTGATGTAACTCGATTGTAGCTTGTTTAGTGCTAAGGTCACATGGATTAAAAAATATTGTCATCAGTCCATCGTCCCCACCACACTGCCCTGCACGGCTAGCATGCGACCCACGACAAAACGAGAAAAACGCCATGCGCGCTCTTTCTGGCCTACGTAAAATAATAAAGATGGAGGCACATCTCGATATTTATCCTTTTCTCGGGGGTGGCATGCGAGGCCTACTGTGCTCACTGTGGTAAAAGTCGCGGCACGAATCTCTAGCGCTGCCCTTGATTTCGCTGACCGTATAATGTACGAGACACTATGCACTATTTTCGTCACGTTAGTTTAGCAATTCTTTGGGCTATGTCAGCTACTCTGGTTCATCTGCGGATCTCTTCATTTCTGATTCGATCTCGCAGGGAAATTCCGTGCATAGCCCTCTCCTTTGCCCTATGGGTGACTTTCAGCCTTTTTATAAGGCCTTGAGTGAGCGACCACGTCTATGTTCCATATGTCATCAGTCATCACTGGCCACACAGAAGACTTTCGTTTTAAGACATTGCGGTATTTGGGACGTGTCAAAATGTGTCAACCAACGGGAATAAAATCTTAAATTGATCGTGAAAGCCATGTCCAAAAGGTTACGAAGGTTGCCTATGATTCTGTCTAGTCCATTACGGTAGTTTCTTATGATTTTATGGTATATCAAGTCAAGTCAGTGTTTGGAATATAAAAGTTTTGTTGTTACTGTAAAGAAAGCCCACTCGAGTTATTACTTAAAGCTTAGGGGTCTTGTTAGCAAAGTAATAAATTTAAAAATTCCAGTTTCCTTTGTTAGTCCTTTGTTCCACGGTGGCGACCTCAAAAGACTTGAATATTAAGAAATTTTCTTCTACTTTAATTGAGACAAAGGAGTTTTATTCAATGTCTTCGCTATGAAAAGTTTTTGTTGTAACTCTTATGAATTTGAGGGACTTCTATTTCTTAAAATAAAACTGCCTCATTGTTTCTCTCTAGGGCTATAAAAACAATTAGGGTAACCATTATAGGCGTTAACGTAGTGACTGGAACGTGAGATAGCTATAAAAGATATCATTTCTGACTCTAGAACTCTGTATACAGGGTGTAAACTTAAATGCATTATATACTTAATGTGGTTTCAGTCCATACAAAATTTTGACGCACAATATGCGTAGACGGAATTAATAAAAGAAATATTTTATATAAGGTCTAACAAAATTAGCTGAAACTATTTTAGGGGATTATTAGGGGGGGTTTTTGGGCCTTGACAGGCTTAGCCTGTGCCACGTAGACCATCGCTGGTCCTTTGTGAACGCCCTTTTTTTAAAGTTCCTTACCAATCCCCACTGCGGCCAGAAAACGCAGTAGATTCTTGATAGGGATAGTTTGTATCTCATCTGGTGACAGAACCTGCCTACCTAGATGAGTACTACGTTTGTACATCAGGGGGCCACAGTCACATAGGAGGTGCAGAGGAGTCTCCATTTCCTCCTTGCAGAATCTGCAGCCGGTGGTGTCACTTAGTTTCAGTGTGTGCATGTGCTTATTTAATTTGCAGTGGCCTGTGAGTGACCTTGCTACTGTACAAATTTGATCTTTGCTGAGGGCAAGGAGACCGTTCGCAAGTTTGCGATTGTAGCCTTTGATAAGTGCTTTGGAGTGGCCCATGCCTGGGGTGTTGCACCAAAGCTTTATTGCCTCTCCAAAGCTGACCTTGTTCAAAGAATCGCGTATTAGACTGCCAGGTACTCCAAGAAAGGGTTCGGGGCCTATGAAGTGGTTTTCTGTTCCTCTTCTGGCCAACTCGTCCGCCTTTTCGTTACCTTCTATGTCTGAGTGTCCTGGCACCCATTGTAGCACAAGCTGATTGTTATTGCCTAGAGCATTCAGTTGTGATACGCAGTCCTGTACTAGCCTAGACTTTATGATCGGAGAGTCTATGGCTAGCAAGGCTGCTTGGCTATCGGAGTTAATAGTGATATGTTGATTGACGTAGCGCTTGCTCAAATTAATTTCAGCGCAGGCTGTGATGGCGTATACCTCCGCCTGGAATATGGAGGCGTAATTGCCAAGATTTTGGGTCTGCCTTAATTTGGGTCTAACTTAATTTTAGGGGAGGATCAGACCATCAAACTGAACAACTTTCTCTATGGGACTAATATTGAAATCGCGAAAAAAAATTAGCTGTCCCATACATTTAGGTCGAGTAGGTTTGTATGGAACAGCTTATTTTTTTTCGCGATTTTGATATTGGTCCCGTAGAGAAAGTTGTTCAGTTTGATGGTCTGATCAAACTGAACAACTTCTGATATGGAAAAATAGTTTAGAAAATCTAGTTGCCGCGTTACAAATAACATTTGCAATTTATAAAATAATTACGAAGATATAAAGCTTTTAAAATTTTGTATGAGAAATTTCAAAGCTCTACGTCATGGTACGACGATTCTAGGCCAATAAATGCGTTACCCTCATATAAAACAGGGTACTTTAAAACCATCGCACTAGACAACTTTCACTAAGGGACCAACACAGAAATCGCAAAAAAAACTGTCTGCTGCTGCTGCTGACATTTGGGTCGAGCAGCGCGATTGACGTTTTCTATGGAACTGCTGATTTTTCTTTTTTCGTTTACAATTTTGGTCCCATAGTGAAAGTTGTTCAGTTTGATTTACTCCCCTTTAAGTATTTAACGCATTTAAGTTTACAGCCTGTATAATAAATAAATAAATAAATAACGCTCACAGGCACATACATTGTTGTTAACACTAAGGTTCAAATAGCCCGGCGACTTACCCTGGATAGATCCTGGCAGCGGAGCGGCGCAGGACAGTCCGCAGATATGAGTAACAAGAAGCACTGAAATCCTTAAGGTATCAACCTTCACCATAGGTCGCTGATCCAACCCCGGGGTATATTGTCTTTTGGAAACGAATAACACACACAATCACTGGTAAAATGGTTAGAAAAAGTCTTTTTAGCACGGAGCTCGTATATCGACCGCCGCGTCGTTTAGTTCGAAAACGGAAGTGTCCACCATGTTTTGCGTTGGCCAATCAGCGCACGCGCAAGGGTTTTATTGTCACCAAGCGAATAAAAACAATAACAAATAAACTAAAATACGCTTCCAAATTGTGTTGTCTTCAAATACAAAACTATCACTTGAATTTAGAAGCCTAAATACTAAAAAAACAATAATCTTAAGCGCGGAAATATTCTAAAGAAATTAACCTACTTCCGCTACGGAACAATTGTAATGATCCCAAGTTAAGCACTATAGGCTTTTTAATATGGAAGCCATACAACGGCACGAACATATAAAATCCATGACCGCACCGGGATTCGAACCCAGGACCCAAGTCCGGCAGGACCCAAGTGGCAGTCCGGCGTGGTAATCATTAAACCAACCGGGACTTCTTATTAAAACTGACAACTTTAGTTTTTACCATTTCTACGACCTGTATCAAGGATATATCTTAACATACAAGGCATATACACACGCAAACAGACACACACCTACACAACCCCCCCCCCCCCCCTTCCCCCCTCTCCCTACTCACACCCTCTCACTTTGTTTCAATTGTACTAGTTCGTAACTAAATTATTGTTGATTGTTAAGGATTCCCAATCGTAGACCTCGCGTATCAGGCTTGCCTCGTTTTTGGTCTACCGTTTAATGTAATAGTTTTAAGCAAAAGTTAAAAATAAACATTTATCTTATCTTATTTTTTGTATAACTTTACTTACTTTTTTTACAACAACAATGCAATAGATAAAAGAGCGTCCGTGGCGTATTGCGGAGAGGTATGGACACCCAATTATGGGAGTCCGGGTTCGAATCCGCATGAACAAAATGCCATGTACCAATGAGTTTTTCTAACTTATGTACGACTGCTCTCAAACGGTCAAGGAAAACATCGTGAGGAAACCTGCATGCACTGAAGAAGAAATTCTGATATGTATGTGAAGTCTACCAATCCGTATTGGGCACGCGTGGTGAACTTATGCCCACACACTCTCCCTGAGGGTAGGCCTGTGCCCTGCAGTGGGACGTTTATAGGCTGATGATGATGATGATGAACGCAATAGACACATATCCAATGATATAAGTACACCGCACGGCATAGTCTCTTTGCCATAAAAGGCTGTAGGGCACTCCACTTGGCTCAGTACCGTTATATTTAACAGTCTTTCATTATCAAAGAAAATGAATTTTGTCCCCGTTTCATAGCATTACCTTAATTGTAACTGCGTATCATTAAAAAAAGGTACCCCCTCTCTCGGGCTATATTATCAGGATTAAGTTCAGAAGGAAAAAGAGAACAATAAACGATTTTTCTGTAGACGACCAGACGTCGACTTTCGAATAATCCTCATAGTGGAGCCAGAGAAACCGCGGTAATAGGTACCTATAGGATCCCCATGCTGACGGTTTTTATGGACCATCAAACTGAAAAACTTTCTCTATGGGACTATGGAGGTGCTACTGGGAATGTTCCTCCATTGAAAAGGGAAGATCTTCCACCAGGCTGTGTGAAGCCTGGGGACTGGCCGTGGCCGTATATGTATTGAATCTCTGTGATTATTTCTCTTGCGCGATGTATGTCTTACATTCAATTGTGAACCTTATTTGTAGTACGTTACGAGTTACGACACATGATCCTGACATATTTATATACTTGATCAGACATTTTATTTCTTATTTGTATTAATAATGTGACATGAATATTGTATTTTATTTCTATCTTGTAATTAATATGACATCCGTTATTGAATCTAATTCCATTGTTTTTTTTTTTATGATTAATTTGACATGCATATTTTTACTTTTTGTTAATTTTGAAAGGCGTACTTAGCTCTTTTTTATATTTGTTATTTTTATACTTATAAATGTTTTAAATGATGTACCATGTACCTGCCTAATTATAACGCATGTATTAATAAAATCCAAAATTTTCATGGCATGTTAGGTGCGAGGACTTGAATCCGGACCTTCATGTTTGAAAGTCTACGACTCCCCGCAACGCGCCATCGACACTGTTCGTGAATCGCCAGCTTCATGGGCACATCCACTAACCATTCGGTAGCAAAACTCGCTGCAAATAGGATCATTAAAAGCTTAAGCTGACAGTTTTAAGTTGCTTCTAAAAAACGTGTCGTTGGCTCAATTCTAAGCTGAGTTCTTTGATAATGCCAGTCAGCATTTCTTTATTGGTCTTTTTTGAAAAGTTGACGAATACAGGAAGATTTCTGCGTTTGTTTGTTTATAAGAGCAGCGTTGGTTTTAATGAAGGTAATTCAAATTCAAATAACATTTAGCTATTAATTATTCTATTTTAATTTAATGTGCGTAAAGTGAACCTTGTTCTGATTGCAGTCAAACTTTAATATGTTTTACAATACGTAAAGTACTTGAGTATATAATGTGATAGGATAACTATTTATTTAAGTTTAATCACGAATTTTAAGATTTAATTAGATATATGACAACAAATGTTCTAGGAAAGTCTACTATTTTCTAGTAAAATCCTTAAATCAAAGTAAAATTAATGGATTACGCGAACATTTCAAACCCGAAAAATGAGGCAAAAAAAATGACAGTTTTATTTCAAATACCTATGTACCGAGATGACAGACCAAGTGTGCTAGTTTGTATGAACCAAGTGTATTGGTT
Organism: Agonopterix arenella; assembly: GCA_927399405.1. Classification (NCBI taxonomy): domain Eukaryota; kingdom Metazoa; phylum Arthropoda; class Insecta; order Lepidoptera; family Depressariidae; genus Agonopterix; species Agonopterix arenella. Next base: position 13,469,923 of record OV656708.1, on the reverse strand, counting down.
GTATGCTTTAACTTAACGCGCTTTGGGCCTATCCATTAATTTTACTGTGATTCTAAGGTAAAATCTAATAAAATATATAGTTGTCACATATTTATTTTTGGACTGGTCTAGTCCAAAAAGAAATACGGGCATTCAAATGGGAATTCAAAGTTATATAGGCTGTAGTCATGTTATGATAACAGAATACAACGCAAAAATACTACCGATTTTGGCCGTGAAAATTCGTAAAGATGATCTGATATGGCCACGAGAATTATTAGGGGTCTGAGGAACCCTAAAAAGTCAAGTGCTCTATAAAGACGGTCATCTTTTCCACTACTTACGTTGTGAGCACCCATTTCTTCGCAAATATGCTTTTTTTTATATCTTAACATTTTTGTCGTAAATTGCAGAGTCTGCTACTCGTATACATATATTATGTTCTTGTTTAATTTAAGTTTTTAGCTGATTTAAGTTGATGTTATTTTAGCACATACCAGGACACTCAATGACTATAATAGCCCTCTGCAAACTGAACAACTTTCTGTGGGAACAACGTCAAAATCACGTAATAAAATATCAGCTGTTGTGTGAGTAGCTGTGTAGTTTTGTATGGTGATTTCGTTTTTGGCATTTTCGACTTTGCTCCCATAGAGAATGTTGTTCAGTTTTATGGCCTGATCATGCCCTAAAAAACCATCAGCTTATTAAGACGGACTCTATGGTAATTTTTTTTTTCATAATTATGTTTTTGTGTACAATAATCTTGAATCTATGACTCTAGGTATACTAATTATATAGACAATAAAATGTCTATAGTGCCTTATTCAGTGTCTCGGTTTGGTACGTTTAGAATTTCTCAAAATATTAGCAGACTACTTTATTTTGCTGCGCGCTCCATACAAACGAAGTCTGGTTATATTTTCAATACAAAAAACAATTTTTTAGATCTGTGCTTTAAAATATATAGTTTCAATACTAAAATTAATTTAAGCATTGTATGATCCAGGTCTGCCTGCATAAAAAACCTGCTTGCCTGTTCAAAGATCCAACCTTTGAACGGGTGTATCGCCTAAACCGACTGACAGACCTTGCCAGTTATTGTACTCTTCGCATAGCTATAGTGCATAATACAATAATACCTGCATATTAATGCATATACATTCCTAGCAACCACATCAGACCTTCGAACTGCTGTAACTCCTAAACCGACTGAAGTTATGCAGGCAGACCTGGTTCATCCCCATTGCACCCTATGAATACTGAATCAGCCTTGCAGCTGATGATAACAAAAAGTACGTATGTACGTGTTACAAAAATACAAATAAACATTTAAGGGTGTGGTTTAGACCATCAAACTGAACAATTTTCACTATGGGACCAATATTGAAATCAAGAAAAAAAATCGGATGTTCCATACTAAACAACAAATCTACTCGAGCTAAATGTATGGGACGGATGATTTTTTTTCGCTATTTCAATGTTAGTGAAAGTTGTTCAGTTTGATGGCCTCAACAACACCCTTAAAAGTTTTAAATGTTTATTTTTAATTTTATAACATCCTGTTCGTTCGGGAAGCTACGTATCTAGTATCTTCACGTCCCAAATACCGCAGTGTCTCAAAACGAAAGTCTTCGATCAGTGTGTGTTGCCAGTGATGACATATGGAACAGAGACGTGGTTGTTCACTCAAGGCCTCATAAAAAGGCTGAAAGTCACCCAAAGGGCAATGGAGAGGGCTATGCTCGGAGTTTCCCTGCGAGATCGAATCAGAAATGAAGAGATCCGCAGTAGAACCAGAGTAACTGACATAGCCCAAAGAATTGCTAAACTAAAGTGGCAGTGGTCGGGGCACATTGCTTGCAGAACCGATGGCCGATGGGGCCGAAAAGCGACAGCGTACCGGAAAGCGCAGCGTGGGTAGGCCCCCACACGGTGGACCGACGACCTGGTGAAGGCGGCGGGAACCCGTTGGATGAGGGCAGCGCAGGACCGGTCGTTATGGCGATCCTTGGGGGATTCCTATGTTCAGCAGTGGACTTCCATCGGCTGAGATGATGATGATGATGATGAACATTCTGTATATCTTGAAACACAATGTTAGTTTGGTTGTTTGAATACGTTTAGAATTTACAAAAGTAATTATTACTCAACCAAAGCGATTTATAAAAAGAAATTAGATTAGCTTCACTTAAATTCTGAAAGGAAGTTAACGAATGAATGAATGCGAATTAATCGAAAATTTTCTGTATACATTCCCATTTCCCTTTAACGACGTCCTTCTCTTTGTAAACACCAATTTGTGCCCCAATTTGGTATAATCCCAAAGGAGTGCTGAGAATGGAATTTTAATAAGCACTCAGTTAATTTTTTCCTCATTTTATGTAAAAGTCAAACACATTAATTTAATGTGTATTAATGTTTTATAAATAAATTAGTAACCTGTAATGTTAAGTGAAAAATGTTAATTTATTAATTTATTATGTACAAGGCTTTTATTATGATTTTTTTAGATTTTGGCATAAAAGGTTTTATAAAGAAAAAAAGTCTGCGAACTGAACAACATTTTAGATACCTAAGAAAGTACTTTTTTAAAACTAATTATTTGTGTAAAAGTTTAATTAATTTTGGCCAATTTCAGAACGTTACAAATAAAACATTGATCAGTATACGCTTCAAAAGGTTTTACAATAAGCGCTTTTCAGGATTAAATTTACTAAGTGATAGCTTATACCTAAACTATCAAAACTAGTAACTATTTAAGGAGGACGAACTATCGATTGCTATTCATCGCTCTATAGATCCTAAAATATTTAGTACTAACTTGGGAATCTCAAACCAAACTTCTACTTTAATATTCTAGTTGCCCAAATCCAAATGTTTGTAGCCAAATAAATGTCAGTTTCATGATTTATAGCACTGTCTGGATTCGTTGACATTCAGCAAAGCTCACTGACATTACGTTTCATTCCACATTAAGAACTCCCCTGATAAGACTCCAAATACCTACACCGTAAGATTGAAAATTGCTTAAACTGCGAAATTTCGTACTGGAACAAACATTGCAGTTAATTTTACATTGAGAATTCCTCGAACAAAGCTCTGTAATCTATGTCGTAAGTTCCAAATTGGCTTGATTTGAGGGTCTTTGGACTGAAAGCGTCATGAAGCTGTATTTAACGACTGACCTGTTGGACTGTGACCATGTCGTAAACCTACATCTACAGTAGGTTGGCAGTAAAAGGGAAATTAAGGGATCGGAATAAATGTGCGTACTGGAAAAAGGGGGAAAAATACGAGTAGGCATTTCGGTTTTTGACTAGATAACTAGAAATGAATTAAACAGATAAAAATATGTGAATATGTGAGTGAAAAGATAGGATTCGTTTCGTGTTGGAAAGAGAAGGCTTTTCTGCCAGAGTGCAGTCGAGCCTAATAATAATAATAATACAGGGTGGTCGAGTTAAGATGGTCCAACGGCAAATCTGAGGTAGAGGACATCATTTTCGACCTTTTTGATTCTACACCGGATGACCCAAAAATTTACGGTTTTAAAGTTATTCAAGTTTTTGTGATTTTTCACCGATCCGCTACCTTGTCCCACTAAACTGGTTACTGTGTTCAAACTAGTTACTATTTTGAGCTGAAATGTATCTATTGAACGACATAAAGTTTATTACTGCAATATCAAAAAATAACAAAAATAAAATTTATTTAAAAATAATCTATTATTTAGAGAAAAAAAATCAAACTTTTGAAGGCGTATTGTGATAAAAAAAGTACTACACGTGATGTGTCCGTTATCTTAAAAACTACCTTGATTTATGGTTAGGGTTATTTCTATGGGAGGAAAATGAAAATCGGCCCACTGTTAGAATATGTTTTTTTTTTTTTTTATATTGCAGTAATAAACTTTATGTCGTTCGATAGATACATTACTCAAGTATGTTCATGCCAAATTTCAGCTCAAACTAGTAACTAGTGAGCACAGTAACCAGTTTAGTGGGACAAGGTAGCAGATTGGTGAAAAATCACAAAAATTGTATAAATTTGAAACCGTAAATTTTTGGATCATCCTGTATAGAACCAAAAAGGTCGATTATGTCGTCTACCCCAGATTTTCCGTTGGACCATCTTAACTCGACCACCCTGTATAACATTTGGAAGGACCAAATATTATAGGTACCTAGTTATGATATGGCTGAACAGTATCATTTCATCATATCAGCCATTAAACGTCCACTGCTGGACATAAGCCTCCCCCAAAATGAAGGGATTTGCCATAATCGCCACGCTTGGCAGGCGGGTTGGCGATCGCAGTTGGATCGAATCAATGTGTGTACTCAGAGGATGCTGCTGCCCATCCTTCAGTAGATCCCTTAGTCGCCTTTTACGACACCCACGGGAGGAAATGGGATGGTGCTATTCTTAGCCGACACCACACGGACAACAGTATCATTTATTTAGGCTTAAATATGTCGGGGTATGAGGAGTTTTAGAGATAAGGTGGCACTAGATAAGTTTAAGGAGGTTTAAACCTAAATCGTTTTGGTGCAAGCCATCCTCATAGAGATAGTAAGTACTAGTGATGGCCATCCTAGGGTTGGGTTGCACCAAAAAGTTTCCTGAACAATGTTCAGTAACTATAAAACATGTCATGTTTCATAGTTACTGTCATAAGTATGAGCAGTGTAAAAGACAGAACGTTCACTAAATCCGTTTAAGGTGGTTGCATAGAGGTAAATTTTTTAAAAAACTTTGACGCACAATACGGGTAGTTGGTATTAATATAAGTAACTTTGTGTATATGGAAAAATAGTTTAGAAAATCTAGATGCCTCGTGACAAATAACATTTGCAATTTATAAAATAGTAATATAAAGATAAGATATAAAGCTTTGAAATTTTTCATACAAAATTTTAAAATATGTATCTTCGGAACTATTTTATCTCTCATTAAATCTCTAGCTAGCTTTTATTATGTCAACAAAAAAAAAGTGACAGCATGAGATTTAATGCAGAATTATCTTTAATGAACGTACCTGCAACTAGTAAATGATTTTAACCTAAATTATGTCGATCGATACATTTAAGATAAGTGAGCTCAAGAGCAAATTGCTAATTCATTTTACTCTCAGACTTATTTCAGAGTCTTTAAAAGCTACATTAAGTTTAATTTTAATCTGTTAAGAAGAAATTCAGAAATATCTGGACTTGAACTAATGTCTTAGCATTTAGGTTAATTCATCCAGAAAAAGTCTTTTAAGTACTAAATCCTAGATTAGGTACTTTTTATATTCTAAATTTTATATTCTGTTAGATAAAATTGTTTTAAGAACAATTTTAGTCATAACATTAGTCTAATAGGGTTACCAGACTTACGAAAATTTTCGGACATTAGTAATGTTATAAATTCGAAGTATTATATACATCAGGCATGTCAAACTAGCGGCCCGCAGTGCATTTTTATGCGGCCCGATCCAAATTTGAGAACAGGTTTACGATGCGGCCCGCGAGCGTGCCCAGACTTAGACATAGGTACTTAGGTACTCATATTATGTAGGTACCACCACTGCCTTGAGTCATGATGTGAAAAATTTCGAGCTCGCTCCGCTCGCTCACTTTTTTTAATATGCTATTTAGCGCTTTTTATAAGGATCCCGAAAATTTTGCCAATGAGTTTTATTTCTTTATGTTCTTTGCGGCCCACTGATTCTACTATCTTTATGCATTTGGCCCACCAATGACTTTGAGTTTGACATGCCTGGTATACAGCATAGCATAGCATATATGCTCACGACTATATTCCCCAAGGGGGTAGTCAGATAGGGGAGGGGGGGGGGGAGTATAGTATACAATACGAGAAAGACTTTAGTTTCATGTGACTTCATACCAAACATGTTCACAAAATATTATGATGTTAAGTGACTCCAACTTTATTCCTCCAAAGTGCTTCAATGGCTGATAAAAAGGTAACGAAAAGGCGCCTGAATTTATAATTATATTCAATGCATTAAAGTTAATTATAATGTTAGAACCTTTTAACCCCTTCTACGGTGGTACCTACTGCTGTTAGTACAACGGGAATTTATTTTTTCCTACTGAGCTGTCTTGTGGGGATTCGAACCCAGGAGGTTCCAATCCCAGTTCGGTCATGGATGTTGATATGTTTGTGCCGTTGTTGTATGGTTTCCATAATAAACAGCCTATAGTGCTTGCTTGGAATCATTACAATGTATGTGCCTGTGAGCATTAATCTAGAAATAAACATTTTAACGGGTTCTTACCGCGTATAATATAATATTATATTTGAGTTCGAACGCGGTAAGAACCCGTTTAAATGTTTATTTCTAGATTAAATAATAACCGCATAACTCTCAAAAACTGTGTTATTTATTTGATTGTTTTATTTCCGGCACTACTTATTGATTCAACTTAAAAAATAAATGTAACAATTGTATATTTGTTAATATATAGTAAGTACGTCCTACCTCTTACAAAAAGTACTTTTATTCTTAAAGTACTTTCTAGATCTGTAAGAGATTTCATGACCTAATCGTGTCATAATCTTTTATTCTGGCTTCGCTCCAAGTGTTACTTACTTGAACAGATGTTAATGTCTTTTATTAAATTTATGGAAGCACTTTCCATCAAATCAATTCATTTGAATATTTTATTCGAAATCAGAGTGATGAAACGTTGATGATTCAAATGCTTGGAGAATTCAAACATTATTATATTATAACAATAAACCTATAGAGAAGTGAATCCCAGACTTCCCGAAGGAGTGTCAAAGATAACTTCTTGTTTTTTTTATCATCATCATCATCATCAGCCTATAAACGTCCCACTGCAGGGCACAGACCTACCCTCAAGGTGTATGGGCATTAGTCCTCCACGCGTGCCCAATGCGGATTGGTAGACTTCACATTCACATCAGAATTTCTTCTTCAGTGTATGCAGGTTTCCTCACGATGTTTTGAGAGCAGTCGGTATTACGTACATAAGTTAGAAAAACTCATTGGTACATGGCATGTTGTCCGTGCGGATTCGAACCCGGACCCCCATAATTGGGTGTCCATACCACTTCGCAACGCGCCACCGATGAAAAAAAAATATATATAAAAATATATATATATTTTATCAGCAATGTAATTCTCTAAGCGCAAACATCGTCACAACCTTAAATTCGAGGCGACCTGTCAATTCTGTATTCACTAAGGTTACGTCATGTGTCAAACTTATATAAAAACATCGACGAGCTCGCATCCTTCAGATCTTCGGAGGTTTTATATGAGTTTGATACATGAAATTGAATGCTCGCCGTTGTTTCAGTGACGAATTTAAGGCTGTGACGATGTTTGCGCTTAAAATGCTCCAAAAGTTAGGGATAGTCTTCTAAGAAAGTTTTCTTATAGCTATAATGCTTCTTTATTAATTAAAGTTTCCACCTTGTATAGTGAGTGTTCTTGCTTGACATGAAACAAAACATAACATTGTAAATTATTAAAGTCACAACAAATCAAAAGTAAATAAAATTTATGTTTGATTATCATTACACAATTTCTATGTCAATATCAAAACGAGAAACTAATTAAAACCGGATATTAATATCTCAATCCCATTATCTGTTTTACCGAAAACTTTTTCGATTTCAAGCGCAATCAACTCTCGTGTATATTTCTAAAACATTAGGGACGATCTCTACGGAGCCCTGCCGGCTATCAAAAGATACTATCACACGAACGAATATGACATTTTTGTAATCTAACTTTTAGTACCATCAATCACCCGGCAGTGAAAAGTTGAGCCTTATAAAGCTGGAGATTATTAAAAATAACGCTATCTTTAGACAGGTTTTGGGAGCTAGCGATTTGGGACAAAATTTATAAAAATACAGAGCAAATACTGAAACGGTGAACTCAGACAATCGTACTGAACAACTTTCACTATGGAGCCTACCTCAGGTAACGCGAAAATCTGCTGTCCCATACAAAACTGATGTAAACTGAGGTACCTACTTGACAAAAATGTATGGGACAGCTGATTTTTTTTTCGCGTTTCCTGAGGTAGGCTTCATAGTGAAAGTTGTTCAGTATGATTGTTTGAGTTCACCTTTTCAGTATTTGCTCTGTATTTTTATAAATTTTGATCACCCACGCCCGCACACACACACACACATCCCCACATACACACACCCCCACCCATTCTCACTAGCTCGCATGTTTCTTGTATAGTGCATACACCAATCAATTTGGTGCGTAATCAGTTAATTCTCTGTTTGCAATAGGCCTCAAATAATGTAACACCTTTATTTAACTTATCTCCCTGTACTTGATCAACTTAATACATCCTGGAGATCCTGGAAGAGGACTATCGCTTAATAAGTCAGGCATTTTTTTTACCTAATTAGGCTTTAGTTGGTAATTTCTCGGAAATGTACTGTCTCATTATCATTAAGTATTCAAAGATTGTAGCCTATAAAATTGTGATGTAGTTGCTTAATACTAATAAATACAGTTTGAAGTTGAAGTTAAAGTTGTTCAGTATGATGGTGAACTCAAGTTCACCGTTTCAGTATTTGGTAGGCTGTCATCACCGTATTTTCCTTAACAAAATACCTACAAAGACATTTTCAATTAATCTAATCGAACATAATCTTTCCTCTCCAGAAAACAGGAAAATTTGCTAAAACACGAACAAATTACTAAATAGGTAACATTGCCCCATCCCAGATTAAGGTAAAGGTCCATAATTATTAGTAGGATAATCTGTATTTAAAAAGGCTTAACAGGCCATCCTTGAAATAAGCCTGATCCCAGAGACTGGTACAATAATCTACGAAGGTGATTTACAGGAGACATGAACAATTTGAATTTAATATTATTCATTTAAAAGATTGAAATTTTACATACCTACATCAAAGAGATTAAACGTATTTAGTGATGCCGTGTCTCTCGTACTCATGTATATGGTTGCCAGGTGATAGTCCGGGCATAGCCATTGAAAAATCCGGATATTTGGTTCCCAAGGTCCGGACCACAGATTACTGATATGTACCAAGCGACAGTGAAATTTTCACTTAGTTCCAAAAGGTCCTTTATGGCGCTGCTGTCGTTTATTGATTTGTAACTACAAATGTAGGTATGTAAACCTACAGCGATTCCAGAATGCAAAAATATTTGACCAAGGAATTAACTAATCAATGATATTATTATGTCATACAATGGGGAAGAATTAGGGCTTCTCAAGGATTCCCAACTCAAGTGAAAATACCAGGAAAAACATAATCTAATCTAAACTATTATAAAACTGTAACAGGAAGTTTGTCTGTACATTGAAGATATTAACAAAAAAAAGTTACGATATGGTTTTTAGATATCCCTGACTCCATATCACCAATTTTTGGATTTTTTGTCTGTCTGTTTGTTTGTTTATGTGTTTGTTTGTTTGAACGAGCATCACGCAAAAACTTCTGAACCGATTTTGATGAAACTTTTGTGTTTGATAGCTTATTATCTGACTTAAAATCTGGTATATAATTTGTGCGGACAAAGTCGCGGGTTAACGCTCGTAAGATATAAGCTTCTGACGCAACAACAGGGCATGACGCTGCTGCTGGCTGTAGTTTAATTATGGCGTCCTATGCTATGGTGGCGTTTCATGAAGGAAAATATGACATCAGCGCCACAATGGACCTATCAGAACTAAAGCTGTTATAGGCTTTGTGGAGAACCATAGTCGTGCATAAGTGCGATCTTTGGTGAATATTCCATCTTTGGTAAAATCCTTGCATAACCTTATAAATTTAATCATAATTGGTAGAGACGCGCGATTTGCTACATTCGGTCTTGCGTACCTTGCTCTCGCTATTGCGTGCATATTTAGTTGGATATAGTTCCTGGAGGTTCAATTACAAAGACTTGTAAATATTTGGCCGGATACGACCGTAAAAGCCAAACGTGTCCGCCTAAAGCCGGGCGCCTGGCAACCCTTCATGTTTAAACTGATGACAGCGTTAGCCTCATACGTATAAAAGCCTGAAAACTTTTCGTACGAGGTATGAATGGTGCCGAAATGTTCATTCTATTTTCGATCGAATTTATCGTTGACTGCACTCTTTGTCGATATCAGAACTCACTTGAGTAAATAGCTCACAGAGATAAAGCTTCAATCCGAGCTAGTTTTGTCCTCTGGCGGCGCGGCGCGTAGTTGAACTCGTCGGTGAGTGTATACGCACACGTGCCACACCTACACCGTTTAGTCTTGTAGTACTGTAGTAGGTACTTATAGTAGCGCGATTGCATGAAACTTTCTCTCTGTCGGATACTTACTCATGTGCTTTGAGGCTATTTTTATTTATTTTATTTATTTATTTTGTTTTATTCATTTTAGGAAAACTTACGGACTAATTACAGGATAGTAGGGTATCAACATTTTTATAAAACAACATTGCCAACTAAAAGTTTCCACAGATAAATATCATTCGTTTTACACACGTTTGTGTGTAAAAAAATACAAATTTGAATCAATAAAGTAATAAAAAGTTACAATTTTATGAACTACGAGCGTTAACCCGCGACTTCGTCCGCACAAATTATATACCAGATTTTAAGTCAGATCATAAGCTATCAAACAAAAAAAGTTTCATCAAAATCGGTTCAGTAGTTTTTGCGTGATACTCGTTAAAACAAACAAACAAACACACAAACAAACAGACAGACAAAAAATCCAAAAATTGGTGAAATGGAATCAGGGACACCTAAAAACCATATCGTAACTTTTTTTTTGTTAATATCTTCAATGTACAGACAAACTTCCTGTTACAGTTTTATAATAGTATAGATTTATGAACTAATCCCACGCTACCGCTAGTTAAGTAAATGACAACTTTAATAATAATACGGTTTTAGAGGATCATCAGACTCCCAAACTGAAAAACTTTCTCTATGGGACCAACATTCAAATCGCAAAAAATCAGCTATTCTACATATTTGTCGAGTAGGTTTGCAGTTTAGCATGGACCAGCAAATTATTTTTCTCGCGACTTCGCTGTTTGTTCCGCAAAGAAAATTGTTCAGTTTGATGGTCTGATCATCCCCTCAAAAACAGTCAACATTATTAAGAAGGACCTTACTAAGTAGTAAGGTAAGGTAAGTAATATAAGTATATTATCTTATCTTGTTGTGGGGGCTGGCAAGCCAGCTACTTATATTAACTTTAACTGCCTCCGTGGTCTAATGGTTGAGAGTATTGGCTCTCGACACGGAGGTCGTGGGTTCGATTCCCACGGGGGAAACCTAGTGATATGTCACTTTATGCGTTTTTCCCCAGTTAATTAGGACATTGCAGGCTGAATCACCGGATTGTCTGAAAAGAAAAATGATTTGACGACCCGGTTGGTATAATGGTTACCACGCCAGACTGCCAAACCAGGGTCCTGGGTTCGAATCCCGGTTCGGTCATGGATGTTTATATGTTTGTGCCGTTGTTGTATGGTTTCCATAATAAACAGCCTATTAGTGCTTGCTTGGGATGATTACAATGTATGTGCCTGTGAGCGTTATTTATTTTATTATTTATATTCCGTGCTTCGGATGGCACGTTAAGCCGTTGTTCCCGGCTACTATCTCTGGTGGTAATAGTCGTTACTTAAAAACCACGCCAGAGGCCGTAAAAGGCAGTCCGAAAAAACTCTAACTCCAAGGCTCTGCCCACATGATAAGAAGAAGAACTACTTATATGAAAAAGAATCGTAATTTTTAGTACCTACTATTTCAACAGCTGATCCACATGATTATTAGAGGTTCTTACTGCGTTCATAGGTACTCAAATCTTTAACTTTGACTGAAGGAATCTTTAAATTGTATGTTAAGGGCCTATGTCGAAAAATAATTGAAGCGAAATGGGCGCGTGATAGCTTATATTACTGCCTGTTGCGAGAGAAATCAATCATTCTAGTCCTTTTAAATCTTTCAAATGTATTCGATCACAAAACAGTAACGTACAACAATTAAGCATAATTTAGCGGTCCCGTTAATAGCGCACTGATGCGATGACCTTGTGTCCTTAATATATAGTTAAATTAAAGTGTAATATATTGTTAAAATCTTTGGTTTTACTAAATATTCGATCTAGAAGGGCCGATTATAAATGGTGCAACACTTCAGGGATTTGCGCTGAAGATAGGACGGAGTCAGGTACGATGGAATATAAATTGTATACAAATACAAACAATTTACTTTTCTCTCTACACAAACTTTTAAACAAATATTGAATGTAGCTGCAATTCAGTGTTTTGAGAGTAAAATGTTGTAAAAGAGTACAAATTTAATGGCATAGTCAATAAAACTAACAAAGTTATGCCTCGGCTTGGTCTAATCAACGCGGTCCGCGTTTGCGGTGGTGATATAATGTAATTTTATTACTTACTAGCGTTAACCCGTGACTTCATCCGCACAAATTAAATACCAGATTTTAAGTTAGATCATAAGCTACCAAACAAAAAAAAATTCATCAAAATCGGTTCACCAGTTTTCGCGTGATGCTCGATCAAACAAACAAACAAACAAACTTCTTTTTTTTAATTTACAGTTTTATGATAGTATAGACTAGCGTTAACCCGCGAATTTGTACGCACCAATTATATACCAGATTTTAAGTCAGATCTTTAGCTATCAAATAAAAAAGTTTCATCAAAATCAGTTCAATAGTTTTTGCGTGGTGCTCGTTCAAACAAACAAACAAACAGACAGACAAAAATCCAAAAATTTGTGATATCGTAATTTCATCAGGGACACCTCAAAACCATATCGTAATTTTTTTTGTTAATATCTTCAATGTACAGACATTCTTCGTAATAGTTATACTGATAGATTAATTTCATAAAGGTTATTAGAAATATTACTAGGGTGTTTTGTTACACCCTGTATTTGCTTAGCCCACGTGTTGTATGTCCATGTAGAATTTGTTTCATTTTTGGCTAATAAAAAGAAATCAATGTGTCTACTTAGTACGGTCAACATAAAATAGCTATAATACAAATTACCATGAATTTTCTGCACAAAAGCCATTACTTTTTTTTTTGAACTCTTTTAGTTCTGAATTCAGATTTTAATATTTAATAATATTCAGATTTACATATCGAAGTACATTTATGTATGCACGGCGACACATAAAGCTATACAAAACCAACTTAAGCTGGCCGCGTGACGCTATACGTTACTCGACCTACGCGCGGCCAGCTTATGTTTTTTTATAGCTTGATGTGTCGCCGTGCGTACACGTGATTTTGTAATATTATAAATTTTCTTAAAAACCCTAGTACCGCAGACCGTTTTGGTTTGGCATTTAAATTAAATTCATTTGATTTAAGGCCAAACCAAAACGGTTTCATCAAAATCAGTTCAATAGTTTTTGCGTGGTGCTCGTTCAAACAAACAAACAAACAGACAGACAAAAATCCAAAAATTTGTGATATCGTAATTTCATCAGGGACACCTCAAAACCATATCGTAATTTTTTTTGTTAATATCTTCAATGTACAGACATTCTTCGTAATAGTTATACTGATAGATTAATTTCATAAAGGTTATTAGAAATATTACTAGGGTGTTTTGTTACACCCTGTATTTGCTTAGCCCACGTGTTGTATGTCCATGTAGAATTTGTTTCATTTTTGGCTAATAAAAAGAAATCAATGTGTCTACTTAGTACGGTCAACATAAAATAGCTATAATACAAATTACCATGAATTTTCTGCACAAAAGCCATTACTTTTTTTTTTGAACTCTTTTAGTTCTGAATTCAGATTTTAATATTTAATAATATTCAGATTTACATATCGAAGTACATTTATGTATGCACGGCGACACATAAAGCTATACAAAACCAACTTAAGCTGGCCGCGTGACGCTATACGTTACTCGACCTACGCGCGGCCAGCTTATGTTTTTTTATAGCTTGATGTGTCGCCGTGCGTACACGTGATTTTGTAATATCATAAATTTTCTTAAAAACCCTAGTACCGCAGACCGTTTTGGTTTGGCCTTAAATCAAATGAATTTAATTTAAATTGCTGTAACAGATGTCTTAAAAATACTCGCAGACTGTGAAATGCTTAATTATAATTACATAAGACGAAATTAATTAGCCACGCTCTTTAAATAAATTCACAGTATTCTGCGGTTCAGCAATATGAACTCACTATTTGAACAATCGATTAGTATTTATTTTTCATAATATTTATTCTAGTATCACCAATAATAATGTATTTATAAATAAATTATTACCAATAAAACAATTTTATTACCAAACCTATCTATCTATACTATTATAAAACTGTAACAGGAAGTTTGTCAGTACATTGAAGATATTAACAAAAAAAAAGTTACGATATGGTTTTTAGGTGTCCCTGATTCCATTTCACCAATTTTTTGATTTTTTGTCTGTCGGTTTGTTTGTGTGTTTGTTTGGGTGTTTGTTTGTGTGTTTGTTTGTTTGAACGAGTATCACGCAAAAACTACTGAACTGATTATGATGAAACTTTTTTTGTTTGATAGCATATGATCTGACTTAAAATCTGGTATATAATTTGTGCGGACGAAGTCGCGGGTTTACGCTCGTATAATATATTTATATATCATTTATATTATTACCTGTACATTAAAATATTTTATTGTGGTTGGTGGTACTCATAATATTAAAACGCCTTTTTTGTACACAGTACCTACAGAGTGACTGAATCGATTGTGTCCATACCTTGTTTTACAAAAAAACATTTTTTTTTTTGTGAACCGATCATAATTATGACTTTTGGGTCCGCCACACACATACGGAATTGCGATCCGGAATCCTGATTCAGGATTCAGGGTTGTCAACTATGATTACAAAAAATAATAGAGTGCTGTTTATAAAATGCCTAAAATAAAAATGTATGAAACGCCAAATGAATGACAATTGCATTTTTAGGTTTTCATTAAAACGAAACAAACAATTTCTATACATGATACCTAATTACTATCATGTGATGAGGTCATGACGTTACGAATGTTACGATGATGATTTTTGTAAACTGTGTTTCAATATTATAAACTACGAGCGTTAACCCGCGACTTTGTCCGCACCAATTATATACCAGATTTTAAGTCAGATAATAAGCTATCAAACAAAAAAGTTTCATCAAAATCGGTTCAGTAGTTTTTGCGTGATGCTCGTTCAAACAAACAAACACCCAAACAAACACACAAACAGACACACTAACAAACACAAACAAACAGACAGACAAAAAAATCCAAAAATTGGTGAAATGGAATCAGGGACACCTAAAAACCATATCGTAACTTTTTTTTTGTTAATACCTTCAATGTACAGACAAACTTTCTGCTACAGTTTTATAATAGTCTAGATATATCAAAATACTATCGATATTTTTAACATTAGACATAATCTGCATACAAAATGGCATGAACCATACCACCACACCGCTACTACCTATTATTTTCGCAACTATATCGCAACGACGTCGCAACTGCACCGTCACGATACGGTACCGTTCCATCAACGCCTACGATCAAAAATTACTTTAAAATATGCCACCTAAGACATCAATTAAATAACTAGATCTAGTGAAAAAGTCTCTGAAAGCGGCAACACTCCATACGGAACTAATTCCGAATCAGGTTTATTCCGGATGTATGTGGCGGGCCTTACGGTAACTATTTACTAATCATATGGAATTTGCTAACTAAATTATAATTTACTAGCGTTAACCCGCGACTTCGTCCGCACAAATTATATATACCAGATTTTAAGTCAGATCATAAGCTATCAAACAAAAAAGGTTTCATCAAAATCGGTTCAGTATTGTTTGCGTGATGCTCGATCGAACAAACAAACTTTTTTTTAAATTTACAGTTTTATAATAGTACTAGAGTTAACCCGCGACTTCGTCCGCACAAATTATATACCAGATTTTAAGTCAGATCATAACCTATCAAACAAAAAAAACGTTTCATCATCATCGGTTTAGTAGTTTTTGCGTGATGCTCGATCAAACAAACAAACACATAAAAGAAACAGACAGACAAAAAATCCAAAAATTGGTGATATGGAATCAGGGACACCTAAAAACCATATCGTAACTTTTTTGGTTAATATCTTCAATGTACACAACTTCTGTTACAGTTTTATAATAGTTTAGATATAGATAAGATACAAAGCCTGTTTCCCTCCCTGAGGGTAGGCCTGTGCCCTGCAGTGGGACGTTTATAGGCTGTGATGATGAAAGCCTGTTTTACCACTTCTTGTAAGCTTATCTGACAGCTTATTTGACATATTATGTATGAAAAATATCTCAAACGAACCGTCAAATAAGCTATCAAGAACTTGTTCAGAAGTGGACAAACAGGCCCACAGTTTTGCCGTCGATTTTAATAAGATTTATTATAATTAAGCTTTGACTATTTATTATTAGGACCTGCCTTGCGGTAGCATTTCCCCTCTGCCACGGTATAAGATCAATTAATCATGTGCATTTACATTCAATTTTATACCTTATCACTAAACGAGACAGCCTATAATTTCGAAAAAATAATTTCGAACTAAGAACGTTTGGTGTTCACACGAGACTACTTTTCATGATTTTTAACGTTCAAAATTAGAATCTAAAGTTATAGGAATAAAATCCAAAGTTGCGGATTTCATGTTACCTCGCCCCCCGCTAAAAGTGGCAGAAAGTTTTGTTAGTAGAATTACACGCGTAACTAGTCCCTATATAAGTAGTCAAAGTAATTTAGTATATACTCCATTTCAAATAGCAAAGAAATTTTAAGGCTATTTTGAATAACAGAAATAGGGATTTCAAACACTTCCTCCTACTTATTCTTAGAACAGCTTTATGATAACTTCCGTGCGTTCAGATGTTTTTGCCATACTTATTACTGGAAGCAAAATAGGTCATAGTTTCAGTACAATGTTAGGTTCCTATTGTTTTATTTTGTATTTTTGGTGCTTTTGCGGTCGTGTCTTCAACACTGCCATAAATGATCTCTTGCATTGGCTCTCTAATAGCCATGTTTTTTTTTCCTTCTGCTGTATCCCGTTTGCAATGGAGGGAAGTCGGATATTACGTTTTCCTACTCCTCCTATCTTCTTTGATTAATTCATTGCGGGTTCCAAGACAGATTAGAGTCATCCCCCGGGCTCGCTGGACTTCATTGTCCAGTGTTGTGAATGGTCGCCGCTGTTGATCCTGGCTTACAGGAGTTACAGCGGTGGGAATGTGTGGTGGGCCTATGCCCGAAAAAAAAAAATTATCTGATATATAGTATTATCTTTCTTCTATACTATTATAAAACTGTAAGAGGAAGTTTGTCTGTACATTGAAGATATTAACAAAAAAAAGTTACGATATGGTTTTTAGGTGTCCCTGATTCCATTTCACCAATTTTTGGATTTTTTGTCTGTCTGTTTGTTTGTGTGTTTGTTTGTTTGTTTGTTTGTTTGAACGAGTATCACGCAAAAACTACTGAACCGATTTTGATGAAACTTTTTTTGTTTGATAGCTTATGATCTGACTTAAAATCTGGTATATAATTTGTGCGAACGAAGTCGAGGGTTAACGCTCGTCGATATATAAAATTATATTTGTAAATCAGAATTGGACAGAAAGCTATATAGGAATCGGAAATTCTGGTCGTCGTTACTACATAATGTGGAAAGCCGGGACAGAACATTGATCGATGCCAGTAGATAAAGCTATCAAAAACAAAGGAAAAACAGTAAAACAAAAGGTTTTCAAATATTCATTTGTTTCAGTAATACCCGTTATTAGTTGTCTCACGCGATGTTTTTCTATGAAATAAATGACTGTACATTTGTCATGCCACAAGAGCCTAGTTTGTCTAATGGTTAGCCTTTCGTGCAGAGTGTGGCGGTTCAATCCTAGTCTAGATCAGACAAAACATCCTGTCCTACTTGTATTATATCCTATCCTATTTTACTTCCTATTATAAACATAAACTATTATACAGGGTGTTAGGGTAAACAGTTGCATTATTGTAAGGGGTGATTGTTCCCATGATACAGCTGTGACCTTTTTTAACCGACTTCAAAAAAGGAGGAGGTTTCTCAATTCGACCGTATATAAAGCACTGCTATTAAATTGAACTAATGGATTCACCACTGAAAATTGTGAAATAAACAAAATTTTAACAAAAATTTAAAACCGCCTTCAAAAAAACTAAAAAGTAAAAAATAATATTGCAGCCGATGACTTTTTCGTTCGCATCATAAGAACACCGACTTCGATAAAACAAATTAATGTTCTTATGATGCGAACGAAAAAGTCATCGGCTGCAATATTATTTTTTAACTTTCTAGTTTTTTTGAAGGCGGTTTTATGTTATGCAGTTGAAATATAATGTAATGACCTGGTTAATGCCACTCCGTATCGATAACCGTGGGGCGAAGCTTAAGAGAAAACCGGCCATGAGCATGTCGGACTCGCCCAAGATAGGGTTCCGTAGTCATTACATGAAAAGCTTATTTTGACATAGCTTAAATAACGGTCTCCTTGTCTGAGTACGGAACCCTAAAAATAGTTGATGGAAAGCCGGCCACGACAAAATGACTTATTTTTCCAAATGAGCTGCGACACCAATAGTAATACTAATGGTCCATTAATTTTGTAGGACAACGTTATAACTGTAATTACCTTCTATGCCACAGAGTAAGGAATCAACCCACGACCTCCACGTACCTAGTTCATAATAATATTCGTCAACTAATACTAGTTAGAATATTAAGGTTTCCTTTGCTCAGGTTAGTACACGAAAGGCTAGTTTACAATCATTGTTACTTGACACGTAGTTCTATACTGGAATACTTAAAATGCTAAAATAAAAGCGAACCAATCCGAAATTCCAATTTTGGATGACATAAAGCGTTCTAAACCTCACACATGGTCACCATCTAGTTACATGTCAGAAGCATACGTGTAAATAGACGAACGGAAAACCTGACAGTAGTTTTTAGTAGTATGTATATTTAACTTAAATATTATATTTAACAGTGTTAAAATTTACAGTGGA
Organism: Agonopterix arenella; assembly: GCA_927399405.1. NCBI lineage: Eukaryota > Metazoa > Arthropoda > Insecta > Lepidoptera > Depressariidae > Agonopterix > Agonopterix arenella. The sequence goes on along the minus strand of OV656708.1, from coordinate 13,450,854 downwards.
ATGTTAAATTTTGATAGCTATAAAATCTTAATCACTTCATATCATTTACACTGGGATCAGAATCCAATGAGTATATCACCATTTAGTTTACCTTAATCAGCACCCACGGCATGATGGCGCGATACATATCTATCGCACCTTACCTCTCTTTCTGTTTGCGCGCGGACGAACGAGCCAGCAGGCGCGATAAAACGTTTATCGAGGCGTCATGCCGCGGACGCAAACATTATGTTTTTGTAACCGACTGCGCCAGGAGGGCAATTAAATGTTTTTCGAGTGTATGTATGTCCTCTTATAATCTACTTGCTTAAAGCGAATCTATATTCGTTACAAATAAGCGAGAAATAATTTCAGTGCTCTGTGTTCCAACAAGTTTCTTTTTTACAATCAATGACGTGACTTTTACATAATTTTTATTTCCTTAATAAATGGTGGGTGATTTGTGTTAGACTTCATGCCATTAGGTCGGATTGGACAAATCTTGAATAAAAATTTGAATAAAAGTGATAAATATGTATGAGGGACGAAATTGTGTTTGCTGATAACGAATTAGTACTATTAGAGATTCCATCCATTTATTCTCATTTTCTTTTTTTAAATAAAAATGTAAGATTAACTCAAATACCTACGTCACGATCACATACCTACGTCAAAACGAGATTACATCAAAATACCTATTGATTGTCTCGTTCCACTGAAACACAAAGGAACGGAAAATGTTTCCTCATTCCAGAATGTGATGGAACGTAAATAATATGATATTAGAGTAATAAAGTAGACGGCAATCCGCTCAAATCTGACTTTGATTTCGGCGACAAAGAAAAAAATAATAAAAGTATTTTTTTTTCGTTTACGTTGATAATGTAGCGGTGGGCGAACTTGCTTTTGCACTGCCATTATAAAGAAAAGAAAAAAAATAGATTTATTCGCTGTCACATCATACCTTTCTGCGTCCGTAGTATGGCAGCGTGATATAGCGCGCCTTAGCTCTCTTTCTATTTGTTCGCGAAAGACATATAAAGCTAAAGCCTTATCGTGCGCACCATACTACGGCCGCTGGTCTTCTTCGTGTCGTATCACCATGAGTAAACAATCACTCATTCTGTAGAAGCATTAGCCAGACAGTAATGTATCGGAGCCAACCAGGGTGCGCCAGACTAACTCAGATTTCAGAACCTTTCTGATAAAAATCTTATAATTTGTTGACTTCCTGATACAACACAACTCAATTATTTTACTTCACGTGATAAATAGTACTCTGTGGATGCCAACCAATGCGCCGAGTACGAAACCTAGTGTCGCATTACCACCAGTACCACGCGATAGAAAGTATTTTGTTAGCTTGAATGTGCACATTATCCATTGCGGTATCAGAACTCAACGTTCGAATAATCTTTAGTACTACGGAAACATTGTAAACTATTTACACATAATGTTTCAGCCTCATAATATATTGAATCATTACTGTCGCGAGCAATGTGTTCCGTTTTTGCGCATATTGCTGCGACACTAGCTCCGCCCCCTTTTCACATCTCCCTTAAGTTTTTGTGATCTTTACGCCTTTTATCTTGTTCGCGTTTGTTCGCGCGCAAATAGAACGAGAGTGAAGGTGATAGCTTGCTGTGAAGCCTTAAAGCTTTAAGAAAAAATGATTCAGCCCAATCGCACTAATTTGAAACATCGACGTTCAAACCTTATTCAAATTCAGTTGTAATCAAATTATATTTAAGTTACTATTCAACTGTGCTGAATCCCGTATCACGCTAGACTTGACTTATGTAAGCTTTTAACGTCTGAGAAATCAGTCAAAACGGCTCTAACGGCTGTCAAATTGTGGTTTGCATGCGGTCCAATCATGGTTCAGTGGAGATATACAGGGTGTGAAATAAAATGGGACAGTTACTTAAAGGGGTGCTTCCTGGTGCTTCAGACCATCAGACTGAACAACTTTCTCTATGGGACCAATAATATTGAAATCGCGAAAAAAATCGGCTGTCCCTTACATTTCAGTTGAGTTATGTCTGCAGTTTTGTATGGAACAGCGGATTTTTTTTTCACTATTTCAGTGTTGGTCCAATAGTAAAAGTTGTTCAGTTTGATGGTCTGAAGCACCCCTTTAAGTAACTGTCCCATTTTATTTTACACCCTATATTTAGCGCGATGGAGGCAGGAGACTACTGCCTAGCTAGCGTGATACGGCTATATCACGCCTTTTATCTCGTTCGTTCGCTCGCGAATAGAAAGAGAGCGAAGGTGCGATAGCTCTGTATCACGGTAGCATACTAGGGCGGCTGGTATCGTGTTAAATAACTACAGACAAAAACACTGAAACTAAAGAAACCATTTCTAACTAACATTATACTAAATCTGTTATCTAGCCCCATTTGCATAAGACTCGTATTCTATTGTATTTCATTTAACATTACAGATTGGTCCCATCAATAGGTATTTGCTCTCAGATATCCATTTATTAGGTTCAATCAGTGGACATTGCCTGGGGATATGAAGCTGTTAGTATAAGGAGGTGATAGGTTCAAGTTATAAGCGGTAGAGGATTTTATCCTAAAATGGGACTTTATTCTTTAAACGCTTAGGCACAAAGTATAATTGATGAATTAATATTAGTTTAGCCGTCTACTTTTGCCTGCGTACCAGATAAAATTATCTTCCAGTTCTTGTCGTGCGGGCAGAATCCTGGTGTCAGAGTTTTTTCAGACCACCTTACGGCCTCTAATGTGGTTTTTATGTACCGAATACTACCACCGGAGATAGTAGCCGGGACCTCTTACACAAAGGGAAGATATTGCAGGCTAGTTGGACTGCCTTGATACCGGCCAGCCAACCACGGCCAAAGCCAAGCTATAACTACACGTATAATGACAACGAAGAACTCTACTGTTTTATGTGCGATCGGACCTTTGGGTCTAACTTTGGGTTCGCTAGTCACATCCGAGCCTACTCTCTCTAGGCGAAGCCCAAGGTATGTACGTTTATGGTACATTGACAGATGCATGCATTGACAGGTGCTGCCGTTCAACTGTCTAAGAAACAATTACTGCAGCGTATGGTAGCAGCACTCGAGAGGGAGGGGCCGTGGTCTCCTCTTTATCACGAATGTAAAACTAGCAAAACACCTGCTTCTACATATTTTTCAAATATAAAAGTAAATGACACCCATACTATCGGGGTCGAGGAGACGGCGGCTGCTCTTTTAGGTTCACTAATTCCGGATGATACACCTGAAAACGACAGCGATTATCATCGTGAAATAAGAATGAGAGCTGCTGAATTACCTGAAACACCATCTTCTTGTTTAGCGTCTCTTGATGAACTGCGAAATGTCGTGGGATCTCTGCCGGCGGGTAAGGCTTCCGGTGAGGATAAGATTTCGAATCGGATGATCAAGGAGGTTTTTAAAGTTGCCGGTGAGTCTATTCTAACAGTTTTCAACCGTTGCATTGCTGGGGGAGTTTTTCCAAACTTATGGCGACGTGGTTGCATTAAAATAATCCCCAAAGCCGGTGATAAGCCCCCTGATGATCCGAAGTCTTATCGACCTATTACCCTTCTTCCATCTTTGGGTAAACTCTTGGAACGCCTCGTTGTCCCTCGGTTAATTCCAGGAGGACCTAAGTTCAGTGACAGGCAATTTGGCTTTACCATAGGGAAATCGACTTCAGACGCGTGCTTACTTGTGAGAGAGGCGGTAGAGCTCTCTGAATATAGCTATATCGTCGGTATATTTATTGATATTTCGGGTGCCTTTGACAACGCATGGTGGCCAATGCTTCTCCTAAAGCTCAAAAATAGAGGTTGTCATCGGAACATCTACTCACTTATTTATTCTTACTTTACGAACGGAGTTTCAAAGTTGAGGCTTGGTCACCATGTAGTGTCCAAAGTGCTGACACAGGGCTGTCCTCAGGGCTCTGTCCTTGGACCCTATTTATGGAATATAGGTTTTGATGATTTTCTGACACTTCCTTTCCCTCAAAGCTGCTCGCTAATAGGATACGCCGATGATGGTCTCCTGCTCATACATTCCAATACTAGAGTAGGTATCGAAAGACTGGCTAGCAACTGCCTGCAGAAAATAACAGATTGGGGATACAGAAATCGTCTTCAGTTCGTCCCGCATAAAACATTCCAACTATTGCTCAAAGGGAACCTGAAAGTACCACCACGAATAAAATTTCAAGGCATTAATATTAAAAGTAAAGATTCTGTTTCCTATTTAGGCTTTCATTTGGAACGTAATTTTAGCTTCGTAAATCATATCAAGACAATAGGAGAGAAAGCCAAAAGTAATTTTTTGAGTTTAGCGCGTATTTCCACCTCGACATGGGGTCTTTGTTACAAAACACTTAAAATAATATATTCCGCAACATACCTCGGGTGCATGTGTTATGGAGCCCCCGTTTGGGCAGATAGGTCGGCTATTGGCGCTGCGCGCCGTAAGTTACTTCAAGGTCAACGTTTAGCCTTGATTTTCCTGTGTAAAGCGTATAGAACGGTCAGCACCGAAGCACTCCCCGTTCTAGCGGGGGTGGTTCCCGTAGACTTGGAAATACAACGCCGCGCGGCCAATTACTTTCGTTCAAGAAAAGTTAGTCATAACTTCTTAAAACCTCGCGACCGAAATAGAATTAGTAAATTATTTAACTTTGATTGCAACATCTTTGATGAACTTTTATTAGACTGGGAACTACGGTGGCAAGGGTCTACAAAGGGTCGACATCTATACCAATTTTTTCCATCTGTTCGCGATCGTCTAGACAAAGCGTGGCTAGAGGTAGATCACTGCGTAGCCCAATTTCTTACTGGACATGGTAACTTTAAGGGAAAGCTATTTTATTTTAAATTGGTTGCGTCACCTTTATGTGAATGTTCTGTTGACAGTAACGAGTTCGAACAGACCGCTCATCATATTCTTTGGGAGTGTGAGCTCTGGTACGCCGAGCGCCAGACCATGCTTGACTCAATAAAATCGTTTTCTGGTGTCCCTTACTACATGGATCTTGTTGCGACTAGGGATAACTTCCGTGCGTTCAGATGTTTTTGCCATACTTATTACTGGAAGCAAAATAGGTCATAGTTTCAGTACAATGTTAGGTTCCTATTGTTTTATTTTGTATTTTTGGTGCTTTTGCGGTCGTGTCTTCAACACTGCCATAAATGATCTCTTGAATTGGCTCTCTAATAGCCATGTTTTTTTTCCTTCTTATTGCTGTCTCCCGTTTGCAATGGAGGGAAGTCGGATATTTCGTTTTCCTACTCCTCCTATCTTCTTTGATTAATTCATTGCGGGTTCCAAGACAGATTAGAGTCATCCCCTTGCTCGCTGGACTTCATTGTCCAGTGTTGTGAATGGTCGCCGCTGTTGATCCTGGCTTACAGGAGTTACAGCGGTGGGAATGTGTGGTGGGCCTATGCCCGAAAAAAAAAAAGATGCATCAAGGAGGACATCATCATCATATTTGCAATGCGTAGAGCGTTTTCAAGGATGAAGTTGGGCATTTTTTATCGAAAATTACGAATATTTGAGCCAACATAACTTTAGAACTAAATAATTAATCGGAAATCTAACAAATTTAAAGCACAGATATTGGTTTCTAAATTGAGTTAGTTTTAATTACTAAATGTTGAAACTAGGACCCGACTCCGTTTTGTATGGAGCGAGCTACGCGTACTGTATACAGGGTGTAAGTGACAGCCTAACAAATACTGAAAGGGTGAACTCAGACCATAAAACTGAACAACTTTCACTATGGAGCCTACCTCAGGAAATGCGAAAAAAATCAGCTGACCCATACATTTAAGTCGAGTAGGCACAGCAGTTTTGTATGGGACAGCTGATTTTTTTTCGCGTTTCCTGAGGTAGGCTCCATAGTGAAAGTTGTTCAGTTTGATGGTCTGAGTTAACCGTTTCAGTATTTGCTAGGCTGTCACTTACATCCTGTATAGAACTGCTAGATACTCTTTCTGAGAACAATATTCTTATCGTTTCACCATCTATCTTATAACGATCTTCACAACTTCAATAAAAGATCGAACGATCGTAACATGTACCACGGTATATTCGACTCAATATTTCTTGATAAAATATTAAAGGGCCTATCTTTCACGCTCCTGGTAATCTTTACTCTGAAATCATATGGGAAATATGGCGAGATAAGAAGAGCGAGCAAACTAACACGTAGAATATTACTGTTGCTTTATCGGTATTGAGTTTAATATATACTTTTAGAGATGTAAAGTCAGGTCCCAGAGGGGTACCTAACATGCTTTTAGCTTTTGCGGTAGGTAGAAATAAGCGATATTATGAAAGCGTGAGGATATTCTCCTATGGGGTAATCAGAGACAATCTAAATATAACATAACTAATTTTACTTGCAGTGTTTCTCATTTCCATTGCCTCTATATTACAAGTTGACATAATATACCTACTCGTTTTTGTTTCTATATGTAGCAAAATTGATGAAATACATCTATTGGCTCGCCTTGGGGGTAAAACCGACTCATAACACGCTCTTATTCCGTCATGCCCCGATTTTCATGAATTAAGTATAAATTTTTAAGCAACCATCAAATTCGATGTTTCACATTTGCTGAGCGTCCTACTGTGACGGCCAAATATTTAATTTAATTTATAAGACAGTGAGAAGTTATGACGCCAGGTCAATTATTTCCGTCTTCATATTATCATTAATTTTAATTTTTTATTAATTATTTTTGAATGTTGATAATTTATTAAATGAAAATGTGAAATAAATCAAAAAAAAAAATTCACTCTAAGCTAACATACAGTTTTAACGTCGACATCCCTATTTATGTTACCTTACCTAAAACAGTAGACGTGCCATCTTATCACTTGTATTTTAGTCAAAGAGGCTTCCAAGGTATTATAACGCCTCGATGAGAACGTATTCGAGTGATCCTCTAGAGAGTTATAGACTAGAGATGTTTCTCCAATCTACAATAATACGAATTAAAGTTTCGGATATTATATCACTTTAGATTTTAATAGCGTATCGTCGACAAATGCAACTGATCTTGTATGGATATTCAAGAACAGCTGTTCATAGCAACATCATAATCATTTTCTGTGCTGACGTGATGGACAAGAGGCCACTTCACTGCAAGATGCTCATAAACCTCTCTAAAATAAATTTCATGAACAGACAACAATGCACATGTGTTTTATTACTAGTCCCGGGTTATTTAAGAATAATATAATATAGTAAATTGTTTGTACAGAAACAAAGAAAATAAAAGATAGAATAAACAAAAAATTAAAACTAGTATCAAACTGTGACAGGCAAGAAAAAAATTAAGAAATAAAAAATATACACAGCAGTGCGAGGTTCAAATTACAGTAAACAACGTGTTAATGAATAAGCGCGAAACCTCATACACCCCAACTGATTTATAACAAAATAATTAGATTGAAACAATAATTTCATTATTTTTATAGTTAAAATTTAGAGTTACTTAAAAGTTATTCGCATTTTAAGTTTTGAGGCAAAAATGATTTGTTATAATTTCAGCAATGAATGAAAGCGCTAACGCACTCATAGATACTTTTTAATAATCTAGTTTTGGTAGTAAGTAGGGTGAGTATGCCCGTGGGGTGGGTTAACATCGGGTTCAATAAATTTAAAATTTTACAAACAAATTATTTAATATTTTGAGAAAAAATTACCTATGTTGAAACCATGATAGTTCGATTCTGCTCTCGATTCTAAACAAACTACTTTCTAGTTTTGCGTTAATTCATTAACACATTGTGTACTTGGTAAAATTGCAGTAGTTAACGTGTTACAACTACAAAACAAAATTACACAAACTTGCGTTAACTCTTATCTACAAAATTCGATGTAAAACATAATACTATTACTTATGATCCTATTTAGCTTTTGACCCGCGACTTCGTCCGCGTGTATTACCCCTTTAGGGGTCGATTTTAGAAAAAATCCTTTTTTAATGCACCCCTACATCCTCTGTAGAATAAATATTCGTTCATGTTTCTATCTTCAGCGGTTTAGGCTGTGCGTTGTCTGTCAGTCTGTCAGTCACGGAACTCTTATACAGCGTGTTACAAAAGTAAAAATACAAATTTTGAACTTTTAAGGGGGTTGTTTAGACTGAAACCTAAAAGACCAATATTGAAATCGCGAAAAAAAAATCTGCTGTCCCATACATTTAGCTCGAGTAGATTTGTAGTTTAGTATGGAGCATCAAATTTTTTTCGCGATTTGGATATTGGTCCCATAGTGAAAGTTGTTCAGTTTGATGGTCTAAACCAACCCCTTAAATGATTATTTGTATTTTTGTAACACCTTGTATAATTAATAATTATTATTGATTAATTGATGGGTAAGGTAATTTGTATCCGTACTCGGATTTGAGAATATTGATCACATCCCTACTCGAGATTTATTCTTCCCGTAATCGGAAGCCATTTGTAAGATGTTTTAATTATTTAGAACAGCTAAGATATTTTCCATTAAAACTAGATAGGTATTCTTCATTCCCTTTTAGTACAATTACTTCGTTAGAGTTCAGGTACTCTACGTTAATGTGCTGTTAATTAATAATGGACTATGCAAAGTTTTGGATTATTATAATAATAATACTATAAATATACTAAAAAATCCTTTATTGAAATTTTACAACATGTAAACCAACAATCGCGGCACTGGCTCCTAAACTAGTCAAGTCTGAAGGTCCGGAGCCAGTTCCTACCCACTACAGTGACAGTGAGTGTAAAAACAATAATGGTTCTTAACACTAACAAAAACAAACTCAAAAAAAAAAAGAAATAAAAGAAAAACAAACTCAATAAATATGTAGCTACAATACAAATATTATAATACATCCTGTATTATAGGTATAAGGGACAGCCAGGCAAACACTAAAACGGTGAACCACTTTCACTGCGGAGCCAACCTCGAGAAACGCAAAATCAGCTGTTCCATACTATACTGCTATGCTGTAAGAACCCACCCGACGGTTGATTTTTTTACATATCCTGAAGCTGGCTCCATAGTGAAAGTTGCTCAGTTTAATAGTCTGAATTCACCGTTTTATTATTTGCCTGTTTAATATCATACAAAATATAAACTATTTATTAGAGCAAGGTAACCGAGGTTGATACTCCACAGTACCTCAAAGGCTCAAGAGCCGCAAAAACTTCCTGAAGTGTGTCCACCCTATACAAGGTATTGGTAATGGTCCTCGAGCTAGATGTGACCTCTGGCGAAGAAAGAGCACGCTACCCGACCCGTTTGTCCCCCCCTCGGAAAGCCTTCCCCCAGGACATGAACTGCCCAGGCCGATTTGGAGGTCTTTAAACAGGCTCCGAACTCAAGTCGGCCGGAGTAAGGAGAACCTGTCCAAATGGGGTTTTATCGATGGATCAGACCTGAGGTGTGAGTGTGGTATTGCCCCTCAGACTATGGCCCATCTCATATCTTGCCCTTCCTGCCCGCAAACTTGCACGCGAATGGAGCTTATGGACGCTGCTGGTAGTGCTATCCGCGTGGCAAAATACTGGGCTGGAAAAATATAAAACGACATGCCATCGACTCGATAGAAGAAGAAGAAGAAGACCGAGGTTTTTAATATTACATTATGGTACAAGTGTGTAATGTTGGTGATTACCACTGAGGCGCCATTGAGACCCGAGCCGTAGGCGAGGGTATTAAGAGAGCCGAGGACGGTAATCATCAATACACACGTGTATCATACGACGTTTTTCAACACACTTGTGAAGAAAATATTAATAAAAATCATTTTATTTAGTAAATAAAAAGTTTATTTAGAGAATTTATTTGTACTATTGAATATGATCTTTTTTGTATCGAAACTTTTTTAAGAACAAAGCAACTCAAGAACTCAACCAAAAAGTTTAGATACCTACTATCTAAACCTATAACTCACTTGTGAATAATAGTAATGAAAAAGTCACAGTTTGATTATAGGTGTCATTATGTGCCTAATTGCGGTGAAATAAGGGCCATTTTATGAGCAAGTGTGTTGAAAAAAACTTTTTTATCAATTTTATGGTATCAGTACATCCTGCGCTGCTCTTATCCAACGGGTTCCCGCCGCCTTCACCAGGTCGCCACTCGAGAACTTTTCGTCCCCGTTGGATGAGGGCAGCGCAGGACCGGTCGTTATGGCGATCCTTGGGGGAGGCCTATGTCCAGCAGTGGACGTCCATCGGCTGAGATGATGATGATAATGATGAGTACTTCCTGCCAAACCGGAAGTCCTGGATATTCTGGGTCAGAATCTTGATTCTATGATAAATAATTCTGGTTTCCATGAAAAAAGTAAGTAGAGTGGTTAATCTAAAAATTAAATGTACCATGTGTCCCACTCTGATCAACTGCCCCCAGTTTCCCCTAATAATATGCCTGTTCTTAATATTTATTGTAATTTACTTTTTATCGACGAACGGACACGGGATTGAAGTCTTCAGTTTTACTTTTCTAATTCTCTGAATGAGACAAATTAAATGCAATTAACGTTTCTGGATTCAGGAAAAAATCTAAACGCAGCTGTTTCATAAAAAAATGCTGTACTGAGCTACCTGACTCATATGTATGAAACAGCAGATTTTTTTCGCGTCTTCTGATGTTGGCTCCATAGTGAAAGTTGTTCAGTTTGATGGTCTGTATTCAACGTTTCAGTATTTACCTCGCACACTGTATATTTTGCCACAATTTTACCATTCTCATTTGTTTATACTCACGCTATGGTCTATCGAAGTAGGTATGTAGAGACAACTGCTCATCACACGCTTCGATTTTGTTACACTTCATTCATTTTGTACCTACATTATTCTACGGTTCAGCCATACATTCATACGTTTGTATTCATCCAATTTCGTCGGTTGAGGGTGCTATAATAATGAATACAAATCTTAGCCCAGTCATTTTACGGTTTGAGCCGGAACTAATTAATAATTGATATTTTTTTCGGTATGGTATTTAAGAGCCAATTTAAGTTTAAAAATGTACCAAAATAAAAAAAAATCCCGTCAGCAACAGTTCTAAATTTTAAATTTAGCTATTATCTCGCTATAAAAAACATGAGGGTAATTTTTTTTCACATATTTAAGGCATTACCATTATACATACTTCAAACATGGTGTTAATATTCTTGTCTACTTAGAAGGTTTTGAAAAATACATTCTTATTTTTTAAATTTCAATGCTTATTTTAGTGGTAAAAAAATATTTATATTGATAAATCTAATTCAAATGACTGCATTGGTATTAATATTATTAATTTAAAAGCCTTTTGGGACTCACAATTTTGATTTCTATGTTGCGTATTGATTTTTTTTTATTTGTTTTCAGATAGTCTTTTTGTTACTAAATGGTGCCGGTTACAGTTTAAAAGTCCAATTAATAATTACTTCCCACCACTCCTAACAAAACTCCGTAAAATGACTGGGCTATCTCGAGTACCTACTTAATAACGTATTATCTTATCTATATTGTATGAACACCACAGCAAATAATAAAACAAGAGTCATAAAGAAGAAAGAAAAGAATCAAACATGATCGATGATAACTTTAGCAAATGTTAGAAAAGTTAAATTGCAAGTTAATTCAACGTCAAAGTCGGAGTTTAATGTCTACCACAAAAACCCTCATTCCGCCGACTCATTTCCGATAAATTCAGTTTATTTTCGCAGACTTCATTAAAACCGTAAACGTTTCACTTAATTTTAGTGGTCTGCACGTAATTGCCTTTTAACAAAACTGCTGTGCTCACCAAATTAACGAAAATTATATTTCAAATCTGAGATTTGGTTCGTTAAAGACGTTTCCGCGATGCCAAGACAAAAGGGTGTCGCATTTTGTAGGTATATTCGGAAAAACCATCACCAACTGGTCCCCAACGAAACGCAATCCGCGCCGAGGCAGACCTAGAAGATGGTGTTGGGAGTAAATTGATGGCTTCCATAAGTACTGGCCTATCGAAGCGCGGAACAGAAACTCGTGGAGAGAACGGAGGGAGCAGAACAGTGGGGACATCACGGCTGATAATAATAAACGTTTTAAGCAACTTGACTATTATTTTTAACCAAACTTTCGATAATCCTTCATTGATTTAGGCTAGCTATTCCACTAAATGGCTAAGCGTCATTTACGTTTTAGATCATCTTCACCAGCCTATTTACGTCCTACTGCAGTTACACTCAGTTGCAGAAACACCCATTAAAGTTAATCCTCTATTAAATCTCCTGCTGTCACTTTTTGTCTTTTGACGTAGTAAAAGCTAGCAAGAGTTTTAATTGTATTGTAATTTATTAGTATGAATTGTGTAATATTTATTGTAATTTGTAAAATGTAATATGGATCAAGTAATCCGAAATAAAAATTATTTTATTTACTTATTTTTTTTTTAATGGTGGATTAACTCTAATGAGCGTTTCTGGAACAGAGTGTTAGTCTACACTACAAATGTTTTAAATTTTTAATAAACGAAGTTACCAACTATTATTAATATAATTAATAACACCTTATTTTACACATATATCTTATCTTACCACATCCTTATCATCTAGCCGCCCAATTAACTGGCAAATTAAACTGGAGCTAGGGCCAAATTAATTATGTAAACTTTATCAATAAAATTATATTCCATTCTAAAACCAAATATATGCGACATGATTATTCAAGACGGCATCAGTACCTGAGTGTTTCAGGGTTCTGCATGTCTTATTGATACTTAGTCGATTGTTAGAGTACTAGAATGGGGTTTTAAATTATTACATGTGGAATAGTAATATTATGAAAAAAATTGTAGTCATTGAAAGTCACAAATAATTGTTATTTTCGAAATTGTTAAAAAGTACAAATGATAAAGCCTGTATGGTCAATATGTCATGAACCCTAAAAGGGAATTAAGAAAAAAAAAGAAAAAATGTCATGGTGGTGTTCGCGCAGCAGGAAAAGTTTTATATAGGAGAAAAGGATTTGTAAAATGATGTAAAAGCTCAAAAACAAGAGGAATACATTGATGTTCAGTATTTACTAAGAGTTTTATTGTACGTAGTTGGATGAAGTTTAACATTATCTACCATTTCCATGTTGTATCTAAATCTAATAGATAGTTCCATTTCACAATACAGTTAAACAACATCTTACAACTGTCGAATTTGATCTCTCTAATAACAGAGCAAAGCTCGTCTTGGTTTATATTTGAAACAGAATCGTGGCGTAATTTGCGGTGATGTCCTACGTAATAGCAACAGCGCTTAGAAGCAATTTGCCTGGACAAACAACGTTCCGAATGTCGAAACAGACTGAGGGACATTGTCCACGTATTTCTAGAAGTCTAGAATAATTTAGACTTGACGTTGTCGTGCCGTAATTGAGTTGGGGACGTTTTTGCTAAGTGTGTTGTATTATGTATCATAGAGAGGAAAGCTGCATGCGCTAGCTACTAAATTCTGATAGATATGTGAAGTCTAGCAATTCGCTTTGGGTACATGAAGGCAAACCCTTCTTGAGCGTAGGTTTGCAGGATGATGTACATTATATCACCTCATGATATTGTACAACGATGTTTCCAACTTTTATTGGTTTTAAAAAGGAGTTTCGGTCTGTCAGATTGTAGTTAAACTGCATGGTTGCATGGGAAGCTGCATAGCCTTCAGTGCAAAGGGTTGCAGTTTGATTTGAATGAGTTTTTAGGTAGGTACTTATGTACGATTTGTAACACTAATGACTTTCCGCTGTGTTCAGCACTAGGAAAACGTTTCGGGAATATAGTTAGAAAATATTAAAAGTGGCGACGGACTGACTGTCACACTACTGGACAAGGTTTGTGCAAAGCTAGAGAAATTTGGATTTTCTGAAAAACTTGAACAGCAGTTGGTGAATAATCTTATCAAATGATATTATTGAAAGGGAACTCAAAAATGGGCGTCTCTCTTTACTAGTAGCTATACATAATGAATCTATGCATGTAGCCTTAAATTGTCTCTTAGTCTATATATCTCAAATTCCATGCCATATTGTTTATCCTAAAAATATAAATGAAATTTAATTAAAAATCTATTATTAGTCTTTTACATTTGTAAACAAACAGAAGTTGGTAATACAAGACAGAAGTACAATAAAAATAAAAGTGTTGTTTTCTGTTCTCATACTATGACAAGCTAAATAAAAAGTATTAAACGGATCAATACCTATCTACCGCACTGGACTTTGAGTACTGCATGTTATATGTATTCTGAATAGGTATGCTTTAATTATAATATCCATAATATGTTTGAGAACTAAACAAAATACCTAGCACCCACAGAGTAAGGGAAAAAAATTAAAATCATTTTAAGCTGGCTAGAAGCCAAAAACGTATCGCGAAACTTAATCTAAACGATATCCAAAACTCTCATTTTTTAGATTCTCCGCTAATAGAGCTCACAACAATGTCGTTAATCTAAAAATAATGGGCCAAACAATTTATTTTGTCAAGCCATGCCATGACAAAGATCTCAATCGCTTTGATCATCGAAGTGTGCCGATCGTTCTACGCCCACTGTGAGGCTTTCTGTGCAAAGGGAACAGAGTAATTAAATTTCATTATGGTTCGTGTTGGGCTTAATAAATGTTGTATCAGAAACTAAAACGAAACGTGAAACGTGGATGTTCTGAGAATTCAGAATATCTCTGACTACCCCCTTTGGGGAATATAGTCGTGAGCATTTGCTGTATCAGAAACTACACTTCTTTGGGACTTGGAGAGGTAACATGTTTCATGCCCAAGTGATTGCTTATAATGGTATGGATCGACTCGTGAGACAAAGGAAATTTCGGTGGCTATATCTCTCTTAAACTTGAATGATGATTTTCAGTCACTATTAACTAACTGCCTCCGTAGACCTTAAGAGTATTGGCTCTCGACATGGAGGTCGTGGGTTCGATTCCCACGGGGGACACCTAGTGATATGTCACTATGTGCGTTTTTCGCCAGTTGGTTAGGACATTGCACGCTGAATCACCTGATTGTCTGGAAAGAAAAATGATTCCATGCTTCGGATGGCACGTTAAGCCGTTGGTCCCGGCTACTATCTCTGGTGGTAGTAGTAGCAGTTAGTACATAAAAACCAAGTCAGTGGCCGTAAAAGGCAGTCTGAAAAAACTCTGACACCAGGGCTGTGCCCACACGATAAGAAAGAAAGAAAGTCACTATTTCCTTCACTTTTGCGATGTTAACATCAGGAGTGCGATTTTTTAAACTCATTCGCCGAGCTCAGGAGTTGAAAATGTATGGAGATACGCATCTTTCTACTGCTGATTTGACTTTCAAAAATTGCACTCCTGGAATATGATTTTTGAATGTCAAATCAGCAGTAGAAAGTTTCATATCTCCATAGTAATATTGACATTTTCAACAGCTGAGTTCAAAGAATGAGTTTCAAAAATCGCACTCGAGATGCAGACGCTGATGGCCTACCAGAGCGAGGCAAATCTTCCATCACACCTCGACCGTTTTTGAACTCTATGTACCACTCATAAGCACGTGTTTTTGATAAAGTCGATTCACCGTAAGCCTTCTGTAACATTTTCAGTGACTCCGAACACGAAATTCCATTAGCGATACAAAATTTAAGACTCTTAAGTCTCTTTTTTTTTATTCTTTGATGAACATTTTTGTCTATTATGAAATTCGCAATACACACTAAATATTATAACTAAAAAAACAGTACACTTTTAGCGGGGGGCAAGGTAACATGAAATCCGCAACTTTAGATTTTATTCCCATAACTTTAGATTCTAATTTTGAACGTTAATAATCATGAAAAGAAGTGTCGCGTGAACCCCAAACGTTCTAAGTTCGAAATTATTGTTTCGCAATTATAGGCTGTCTCGTTTAGTGATAAGGAATAAAATTGAATGTAAATGCACATGATTAATTGATCTTATACCGTGGCAGAGGGGAAATCCTACCCGCAAGGCTAGTTCTTATTATAAATAAAAAGTCATAGAGTTGTGCCAATCTAACAATAACAAAAAATAAAAATAATTTTATTTGGAACCATAAACAAATAATCCATTCCCGATACTTTTTTGACAGAATGTACATCGTATATCAATAAAACGTGTATAAATATATATCTGGAGTGGAGACCGCGAACTGGTAGACGTAGTGTGGGACGCCCTGCTGCCCGCTGGACAGACGACCTAAAAAAGGTAGCGGGGAGCGACTGGATGAGGAAGGCCGAGGACAGAGTTTTGTGGCGCGCCTTGGGAGAGGCCTATGTTCAGCAGTGGACGATGATAGGCTGATGATGATGATGATGAAATATATATACAGGGTGTAAGTGACAGCCTAGCAAATACTGAAACGGTGAGACCATCAAACTGAACAACTTTCACTATGGAGCCCACCTCAGGACACGCGAAAAAAAAATCAGCTGTCCCATACAAAACTGCTGCACCTACCCGACTAAAATGTATGGGACGGCAGATTTTTTTCACGTTTCCTGAGGTAGGCTCCATATTGAAAGTTGTTCAGTTTGATGGTCTGAGTTCACCGTTTCAGTATTTGCTAGGCTGTCATATATACGTATACTTACACTCTGTATATACTGTAAATTTTTTTTCTCTAGTGTGAGAAAATGTCGAACATCCCCTTAATATTACTTTGAAAAGAGTCTTTAAGGGACTCTGGTGAAGCCAAACGTGATACGAATTGATATTATCCCTAAAATCAGTCAAGAGGGGAAACTGTCCCGAAGTCAAAGGAATAAATAAGGAAGAAAGAAATACATAAGTGGCCAGATATGGTATGTAGCTGTGATTCAATTATGTAGCCGCTGCGAATTAGTTGTAAAGTCGCTGCGATTCAGTTTTGATGTCGCTACGATTCAGTTGCAAAGTCGCTGTGATTCAGTTGTGCTGCCGCTGCGATCCAGTTGTGTAGTCGCTGCAATTCAGTTGTAAAGTCGCTGCGATTCAGTTGTAATGTCGCTGCGATTCAGTTGTGATGTCGCTGCGATTCAGTTGAAAAGTCGCTGCGATTCAGTTGAAAAGTCGCTGGGATTCAGTTGTAATGTCGCTGCGATCCAGCTGTGTAGTGGCTGCGATTCAGCTGAGATGTCGCTGCGATTCAGTTGTGATGTCGCTGCGATTCAGCTGAGATGTCAAACAATGAATTTTCCGATTATTATCATACGTCGTTTTTTTTTTCTTACTCAAACAGAGCTCTTCAGTTGATAAAATTATTATACACGAGAGTCCAGGATACAAAGAGGGATGTTACTAAAAACCCTAGTAATATCGAAACCCTGTTTAGACCATCAATCTAAACAACTTTGACCATGAAGACATCGTCGAAAATCATCTGCTGTTTCGAGTCAAATGTATGGAACATTCGAGTCGAATCGGTACTACAATTTTATATGAAACAACCGATTTTTTTTCTCGATGTTGGCCCCATAGTGAAAGTTCTTCAGTTTGATAATCTAAACCAACCCTTTAAATATTACAATAGTGTTTTTTTTTTTTTTTTTATAATTAAAATGGAAACTTGCTTGTGCGTTAGGACTGCATTTCCGCCAGTGTCAAGTAGTTTATGGGAGAATCTATCCCAATCTCAGGGATTGTTTTTAGTCAAGAACAAGAAGAGATTGAGGATTGCGGAGCCTCGTGGCAGGCAAAAACGCGACGCGCGAAATCCACGCGAGACGAGTGCTCTGGTCAGAGCCTGCAACGTGACTCTCCAATGGTGTTTTGTTACACCCTGTGTAGTTCACAGGGGATCCCGAAACTAATGTCAAGCGTGGGAAACATAACTTCAAGCAACGGGATCAAGTGATAGACTGTTCTGAGAAACATTAAATAAATATTCGACGTTCGATCGTTTTCCAGGAATTTTTAGGGTTCCATAGTCAAACTAGGAACCCTTATACTTTCGTCCATCCTGTCTGTCCGTCTGTATGCTCCCAATAACTCCCTCATTTCAGAAAAGTTTGCAAGGCATGAAGACTGATAAATCTTACTAATAACAAAAAATAAAAAATAATACTAATAAAAAATAAAAGTAAAAAAAAAATAACAAAAATCTCAAAAAAATGTTTATGTCATGTCGTTTAATCGAAATTTGGCTCACAGATAGAATATGTTCTGGATTAACACATAAGATACTTTTTAAAGTCCACGCAGACGGAGTCGGGGGCAACTGCTAGTGGTACGTATGTAATAGAAATATACATATATGACATCTATTTTAGTGCCCTATAATACCTAGATACATAGGACGAAATGGGACACTAACATGGAAACCAACGATTGAACTACCACTAAGGGTAATAACATAGGTATATAGTAGCAAAGTTTCCGATCAACTGTGAATAAGGTAATATGCCGTTTGAAATTTATATCATTAGCATCCTTTTAAACTAAGAGTCTACCCATCGAACTGAACAACTTTTACTATGGGAGTAAACCGATCGTAGCAACAAAAAATTCAGCTGTTCCATACTAAACTGGACCCTCCACCGCTGGCTACTCGACTCAAATGTGTGCAAAACCTGATTTTTTTGCTCCGATCGGTTTACTCCCATAGTAAAAGTTGTTCATTTTGATGGGTAGACTCTTAGTTTAAAAGGATACTAATGATATCAATTTCACCCCGTATACATGTATACACTACATTATGTCCTGGTTCTTTTATTTCCTACCTACGTCCGGTCTGTAATGAACAAGTTAGATGGGTAGACTCTTAGTTTAAAAGGATACTAATGATATTAATTTCATTCTGTATAGTCATGTATTACATACCAATGTACTTGCGTGCACCTGAAATAAATCATGCAGCAGCGCTATCTGGAAACTGGCAAAATCTGAATCAACAATTATCGAAAGCCTTACTCAGCTCGAATTATTGCCAACTTTAGTAGTACGTGGCTAAAATCGAGTGTATGAAGTGCTATGATTTACAGCCACGAGCCGTTGAAATCATAGGCTATTCGACCAATAAATTACAACTTAAGCGGAACCCGGCTCGCGGTTTGTGAAAACCTGTAATTTATTTCAATGATTTTCTATTTTATACCTCTATTAAATGGGTGGAGATTTACTTTTATAGCTGTAATGGGATATAACTGTGTCACGAGAACCTCGTGAATGAAATTAAGGGTTGTTTAGGAGTTTAGTGTTGCAATAGCTTAGGGTGTATTGTGTGTGAAACTACTTTAGATAGCATTCGTGAAATAATTTAGTCGGGGAAATCTACGGATATGGAGTAGGTTGCATTAATTGCACTTTAGGTGATAGTCTGAAATATTAGTAGATACATACCAGAAAAACATAAATTCTCAATAATCCCCGATTTTGTATTGTGTATTATGGAATAATTAAGACATTTACAAAACATTAAATTTAGGTATGAACAAAAAATGGAAAACCGGTGATTTTGTACAGGACGGCTTCGTTTAATACGTTTTACTTATAATAATAATAATTCCCGGTTAATATCGTAAATTTGATTAGATATTTAATATTTTGTAAGCATAAAAAAATTATAACCTCAAAACTTAATTATTTATTGTTTGTTTGTACGCAATAAATTTGCCTTGTGATAATTAACTGTCTCTTTTGCTGGTATGCTGGAAGAAATATCTTTAGGAAAAAGCTTGCCCTTTGTATAGTTATATCGATTTTAAGGTATTTCTCAGGGTCATCAGCCTATATAACCACGAAATCTCAACAAAAGTGTTATAAACTCACAGTAATATTAGTCTAAACACAATTTACTAAAGTGTTTTTAATGCAATCTCAACGACGATGTTAGTAACAATCAATGTCATAATCATTTTTAAGTATATAAGGTCTAACAAAATTAGGTGAAACTATTTTAAGAGGATGATCAGACCACCTAACTGAAAAACTTTCTCTATGGGACCAATATCGAAATCGCAAAAAAATTTGCTGTCCCATACGTTTAGGTCGAGTATGTTTGTATGGAACAGCAGATTTTTTTCGCGATTTCGATATTGGTCCCATAGAGAAAGTTGTTCAGTTTGATGGTCTGATCATTCCCTTAAAATAGTTTCAGCTAGTGTTGTTAGACCTTATATACAGGGTGAAATTGATATCATTTGCATCCGTTTAAACTAAGAGTCTACCCATCAAACTGAATAACTTTTACTATGGGAGCAAACCGATCGGAGCAACAAAAAAAATCTGTTGTTGCATACATTTGAGTCGAGTAGGCATTGCAGTTTAGTATGGAATAGCTAATTTTGTTTTTGCTCCCATAGTAAAAGTTGTTCAGTTTGATGGGTAGACTATTAGTTTAAAAGGATGCTAATGATATCAATTTCACTCTGTATACAAACAATCTATGGACTGTGTCTGAAATAAAATTATTTTTATTTTTATTTGATTTTTCATTGATTCGATTAAGTGGTTCTGTTATTTGGACATCTATTTGTAATTCGGATTTCAGACAAACATTTTGTTTCGATTGATTGATTGAGGGTTAAATTAACAACATTCAAATAGGATAAAAGCTGAAATGAAAACGGTTACAATTTTCAATCTGATTTCACTGATCTAAAATGTTTTTAAAAAGTACCCAAAATGTGTTTATTTGATTAAATGTTGTGAATGGACATTTTATGTAAAATATTTATGTAAGAATGTGACATGTTATAATATGAAATAAATGAATCGAATCTAATCTAATAGAAAGACAAAGTATGGCAATGAAGTTTTTATTAACGGTATTTACAATTAAAACATTATGTACAACTTATGGCTAAATATGGCTATAATTAAAAATAAAAATAAAAACAAATAAAGTAGGCGAAGAAAAAATGAGCCACTATATCGAGCACGACTTCCGTTCGACTTACACTAAACAGAAGACGTGCTCGAGGCCACCGTCCTACAGGAGGGTGCCCAGGACGCTGGCTGCGTTACCTCGTTGGATGGCAATGGATATTCGTTGCCCGAGGTACGCGCCAGCCAAAAGTGTTTTCTAGAATACATAGGCGTACAATAATTATACCATTAATCATTCTGGCGCACGATATGCGAATCTGGGTCTTTCTTAATATGACCACGGTTTTTTAAAGGGATGATCAGACCATCATTTATTTTGGGTCGAGTTTTGCAGTTTAGTATGGAAGATCAGATTCTTTTTTCGCTATTTTATTGTTGATTCCATAGAGAAAGTTGTTTAGTTTAGTGGTCTGACCATCCCCTTAAAAAAACTGTCAGCATTTATTAAGAAAGAGCCGGTGTGTTTGGACCCTGTAGATATCTATGACCATATCTACGAACAACGGTACGTAACAATAACGGGTTTAGTACATAACACTGAAAGTTAAATAGTCGATACTATACAGGGTGTAAGTTGTCACTTAGTCACTTAGGCTGTCGCCTAGCAAATACTGAAACGGTGAACTCAGACCATCAAACTGAACAACTTTCACTATGGAGCCTACCTCAGGAGACGCGAAAAAAAATCAGCTGTCCCATACATTTGAGTCGGGTAGGTACAGCAGTTTTGTTTGGGACAGCTGATTGTTTTTCGCGTCTCCTGAGGTAGGCTCCATAGTGAAAGTTGTTCAGTTTGATGGTCTGAGTTCACCGTTTCAGTATTTGCTAGGCTGTCACTTACACCCTGTATAACTTGTAATATGAGATACAGTTTCTATTGTTCAAGTACGGACGTTGTATTCTCACAGTTTAAGTTATTCAAGGATTTAGAGAGGTTCGTCAATATTCAAACTAACTAAAAGTGACTTTCTAACTTGTGTCCGATGTCAGAAACAGCGACAGAGGTCTGTGACATCACTCAACGAAACATGAAAGTTTGACATTACGAAGTACTTGGTAACTTCTTGACTCTTGAACAAGTGTTGTTCGAAGTTCGTTCTGACGCATTCCGAATTCTGCGTCGAGGGTCCCTAATGGTGCTATTTATTGGTCGAGTTTTGTTGTTGACGGACGGTCGTCCTGGATTCGAACAGAACCAACGGATCATTACTCCTGGGTGTCGTATAAGGCGACTATGATTTTCTTTTTATTTTTTATGTTGTGTAACGTCTGAAACTTGGAGGGTGGAGGCTTTAAGGCATTCGTGAGAGCAGTAGGATAATATGTAGATGACATGATTGTATCAAGACCTCCGCCTCCAAGTATCTTAATAGTAGTACTTGGAGGCGGAGATCTTGATACAATCGTGTCATCTACATATTATTCATGGATTTCCGCAAAGTAACGCCTGATTCAATTAATTAGCAGTAGGATAGTTAAGAGAGGCAATGGTACCCGTTCGGGGTCGCACCTGGTTCAAAGGATTTCTTTAGCCATCTAGCGTGTGAACCCATATAGGATCCCTTGTGCTGGGTACGATTCGTGACGAAAGGATGGTTTAGGGTTATATTTTTATTCCTATTATATTATTATAGTGTTGACGAAACATGTTGTGGATTATTGGTTGCATTTATTGTATAATTAGCTTCTTTGGACATGGGTATCTTGTTTTTGCTTTCACTCTTCTATCGAGTCGATGGCAAGTCATTTTAAATTCTTCCAGCCCAGTATTTCGCCACACAGATAGCACCGCCGGCAGCGTCCATAAACTCCGTTCGCGTGCAGGTGTCAGGGCAGGAAGGGCAGGGTATGAGGTGGGCCATAGTCTGTGGGGCAACACCGCACTCACACTGAAGGTCAGACCCGTATATGTAGCCCCACTTGAACAAGTTGTCTTTACTCCGGCCGACCTGAGTTTGCCTGCCTTTGTGCATTTTTTTTTGTTGTTGTTGTGGAAAAGATAGAGCGTAGCATTTGTGAGAGACAATATTTTTACCATAATTATGACGTAAGTAAAGTACTTATACGTCCAAACCTGCACCATATTTTAGGTTAAAATCTTTTTTTTTTCTCAATGTTTTTATTTATTATTAAGGTACCTACTTACCTTTATTTATTTGTCTTTATTAAAATAATTTATAAAAAGATGTACCCTTTTATTATAATGAGGTAGGTAGGAGATAATATAATAGAAATTGAAAAAATGATATAAGAGAAGTGAAAAAATGTAAAAATGAAAACATCAAAAAGGTATAAAAATGAGATCTTAGGGATAAAAAAGGTCGTCGGGTGCATCCCGGCGAGACATGGTGCCAAGCATGCTGGCAGCGTTCCCCCTTTGAATGGTCAAGCTGAGTCGTTGACCAAGGAAGCTGCCAGCTCTACGGTCACCGGTCATCTCGCGGAGACGCATCGACAACTCTTTAATGAATTTTTTTGCTTCTTCGAAGCCAATCGGTGTAGACATGAAGCATTCTGAGATTCCTCCATACTTCTGCACCTTGGCAATCTCAGCCCCCATGGCCGCGGCACCTCCTCGCGTGCATGTAGCTCGGACATGAGATGGGGCTAGTGTGTCTACGCAGGTCGCGTCCCACACCAGGCACCTGCCCTTTTGCCAAGGGTTGTGTGTCACCCCGTCGGGTCTCCTGCCATCAGTGCGAACGATTCCGTTTGGCTCATATCGTACCGGAACGTTAATTGAAACAAGAGCCCGATGGACGACATAATTTAGGGCCGAATGACGAGGGTTGCGTTGCGGCCCAAGCACTATAGGCTTTTTTATTATGTAAACCATGCAACAACGGCACAAAATTACGAACAATTACTTACGAACATTGATTTTAATTTATTCAAAGCTTACGAAACATCTAACTTCAATTGATTTAACTGTACTGTTTATGTTGCACTTCCGGATAAACCTCCGATGGTTTTTGGAAGTTCAATTGTCCAAATCTTTTGTAATTTTTCTTACAATAAATAAATTAAAAAAAAATGGTTTAAAAACTTAAGGTGGTTTCAGTCCATACAAATGTTTGACGCACAATACGCGAAGACGGAATTAATAAAAGTAATATTTTATATATGGAAAAATAGTTTAGAAAATCTAGTTGCCGCGTAACAAATAACATTTGCAATTTATAATATAATTACGAAGATATAAAGCTTTTAATATTTTAAAAGCTTTTTAGCTTCATAATTATCTTATAAATTGCAAATGTTATTTGTTACGCGGCAACTAGATTTTTCAAACTATTTTTCCATATATACAAAGTTACTTATATTAATACCGTCTTCGCGTATTGTGCGTCAAAGTTTTGTGTAAAATTGACCCCTCTGCAACCGCCTTAAGTGGCTGCACTTAAAAAGTTTGTAATTAAGTATATTTCCTCATTTGAATAACGATCTAAACCAAAATTATATACTAATCTAACAAACAAGTTGTAATGGATAGTTAAAAAACTAGTTTAAGTAAATGTAAAAGTACAAATTGTGAAGACAGGCCCATTACAGGCGAAGGCTGAATCGATGGAGCTCAATTAACCTTTTGAACAAAAGACGCTTTATCCAGGTCAAAGAAGTTGTTCTTTTGGTGCATTTTTGAAACTCTAATTTTCCTTGACGGCTTTATAGTTGATATTGAACCTGTAGGGCTGGTATGCCAAGCGACGAAGCGGCAAAACGAGAATGACGTCACGCTCATTTTGGCATGCGTAAAGTAACAAAGATACAGCCGCATCTCCATTGCCACGAATGTGCCGTATTTGTAAAAAACAAATATCAGCTTATTTAATTTTAGAACTTGTCTGCGGCATCAAGACAAGTTGGCAGTGGTACCTTCTAGGACAGCTTTACTGCATAAAAGTCTGTTCTGTAGGACACCTCATATTTATAATAAAATTCCCAAGCCCATAAGAGATACAACTGAAATAATTTTTTTTAAGATAAAACTCTTTGATCTGCTTAATTCTAAATGCTACTACAGTCTGAATGAATTTCTGGATGATACCTCCATTTAAGATTTTTTTGCAATGACTTGGATTTGGTAAATTGTTCTTTTTGTTCAGACTAACTGTGTTTGACTTTGTTTATTTAGTTCAATTATTTGTAATTAAAGATCAATGATTGCATGAATGCTACTCACTATTGTATGCTCTTGTGGTGGAATATAGCTAAACTGTCATATAAGTAATAGTGTCATCAATTATGTATTACCTATGATTCACAATAATTTCTATTTCTATTTCATTTTTCTCGTTCTGTCGGGGTTGGCAGGCCCTACGATAGAGAAGTAGGTATTCTAGATCTGAACACCTATTTGAGTAGAATAAATAATAAATATAAATAACGCTCACAGGCACATACATTGTAATGATCCCAAGCAAGCACTATAGGCTGTTTATTATGGAAACCATACAACAACGACACAAACATATAAACATCCATGACCGAACCAGGATTCGAACCCAGGACCCTGGTTTGGCAGTCCGGCGTGGTAAACATTACACCAACCGGGTCGTCAAATAATAAATTTAAAATAATATAGGCGTTAGTCCACCACTCGTGCCTAATGCGCATTGGTATTCACCGTCAGAGAGCAGTCGGTATCATGTAATTATAGTACCCTGGGGTATTATGTACATAAGTTAGAAAAACTCATTGGTATATGGCATGTGGTCTTTAAAGATGTCATGATTGAGGGTCCATACCTCTCCAAAAGCACCACTGACGATGATCTCTCTCGACGTTTATTTTAAACGAGCGTTAACCCGCGACTTTGTCCGCACACATTATATACCAGATTTTAAGTCAGATCATAAGCTAACAAACAAAAAAGTTTCATCAAAATCGGTTCCGTAGTTTTTGCGTGATGCTCCTTCAAACAAACAAACAAAAAGACAGACAAAACATCCAAAAATTAGTGATATGGGATCAGAAACACCTAAAAACCATATCGTAACTTTTTTTTTGTTAATATCATCAATGTACAGACACACTTCTGTTACAGTTTTATAATAGTTTAGATTTAGATAGATAATTGCTAACGAAACATCTAACTACATTTGAAACTAACTTAAATCGACTCAAAATATCAAATAGTATTTGCTTATTTCGTTCGAAATGCAGGAAGCGTATCCATAGTTACAGTGGAACTGTTGCAAACTATACCAGCATCGTCCAGTTTCATTGTGAGTTCCAGACCTAGTTAAAAGTTATTTTAACTGCACGAATTATGACCTCAGTTGTGTGCCAATGTGTAAAGTTACAAAAATTCGAATACATTCATTTGGCTAACAAGGTTTTGACTCTGTTCTGTGAATGAACAATAATATAGCTGGCTAGTTTCGAATTCAATTAAAAAGTTTGTTTTTTTATTTGCTGTTTGCATTTATTTTTTGTTATCTTTAATCGATACGAGTCCTGGCTCACTCCACGCTGTAGGTATACAGGTTGTAAACTTAAATTCGTTTGCGTTGCGTTGTTACATACCTTATGGGCTTTGACTATTTATTATAAGGACTAGCCTTGCGGTATCATTTCCCCTCTGCCACGGTATAATATCAATTAATCATGTGTACATTCAATTTTATACCTTATCACTAAACGAGACAGCCTATAATTGCGAAACAATAATTTCGAACTTTTACGTTTGGGGTTCACGCGAGACTACTTTTCATGATTTTTAACGTTCAAAATTAGAATCTAAAGTTATGGGAATAAAATCCAAAGTTGCGGATTTCATGTTACCTCGCCCCCCGCAAAAAGTGGCAGAAATTTTTGCTAGTAGAATTACACGCGTAACTAGTCCCTATATAAGTAGTCAAAGCTTATCGGTTGCTTCATACCATCAAAATAAACAAATCAACTTTCTATATGGAACCAATACCATCTAACTAAACAACTTTTTCCTATGGGACCAACTTTGAAACCAACTTCCAACCAACTTCGCGAAAAAAAACAGCTGTCGATATTTTAGTCGAGTAGGATTGCAGTTTTGTATGGGACAACTGATTTTTTTTCGCGATTTGGACTATGGTCCCATAGAGGGCTGTAGACAATTTTAAGCACTTTATAACCCCTTCTCCCCCTTCGTAAGAAAAATAAAACTTAGATGAAATCGTCTTACGTAATAAATGAACAGCCCCTAGAAAAAGTTGTTCAGTTTCATTCATGGTCTGATCATCTTCTTGAAAACCGTCAGCATATTAAGAAGGACCCTGTATATTTCATAGGTACAGCGCGTTACATGGATGAAATGACCGGTATTATACACATATACAGGGTGTCCCGTAAACCGACGTCAACCCGGTGAATGCTGATAGATTAGTTCATGCCTAACCAGAATATACTAAATAAAAATAAATAGAAAAAAAATCAGTCAATCAATCAATCAATCTGTCAACATTTTATTTTAGGTAAGGTTCTTAGTTTTCGAGATAAGGACAGTTTTATGAAATTCGTGAAACTCTTTACCTTAGTCACTATTTTGAGTGTCACGGCTACAAATGTTATATGCAGTATCTGTGTTAAAACTGTCAATATCTCGAAAATTAAGACACTTTTACTAGTCAAATTTTGATATTCTGCTTAGTCAGGACCTAACCAATCAGCATCCGCCGGGTTGACGTCGGTTTATGGGACACCCTGTATTTATCAAAGAGCCCAAAAGTGTGCCAACATTAATAACAATCCTCCATAAAAACATTTACAAGCACAATTTCTTTTTTTCATATATTTAATATCTCTTTGAGCAAAAAAATACTAAAGTATAACTAAACATTTCGCACAATAGATCCATCATTTACAGAGAATTGAAAGGGAAAAAAATATTTTTCTTTCAAAGGGAAAAAATTCACGTAGAAAGAGCGAACTCATCAAAGTTGTGATTTGTTTGCCATAAGTCGTTATAACAACTGATTGGTAACACAAATGGGGCGACAAACAGGCTTAAGAAATAAAATTGGATGATTCCAACGATTTTCTTCCTTTTTTTGTGTCGTTTATATTTTCAAGTTCGAACAGAGAAAGTTAAATAAAGCTATTAAATATTAAGGTGGTTGCAGAGGGGTCAATTTTATACAAAACTTTGACGCGCAATACGCGTAGACGGTATTTGACGAAATTTTAAAAGCTTTATATCTTCGTATTTATATTATAAATTGCAAATGTTATTTGTGACGCGGCAACTAGATTTTCTTAACTATTTTTCCATATATAAAATATTACTTTTATTAATTCTGTCTACGCGTATTGTGCGTCAAACTTTTGTATGGACTGAAACCACCTTAACGTCGAAAAATTTCATTTCGAATAACTCAATCACTGATAATATTTTGATGTGAAACATCTTGGCGCACTTTGGCAGTAAAACCAACTCGTATGCCGTGAAGGAAATGGATCTCACGCTATTTGAAAGCTGCAGAAGTTCGAAATTTTCGAAAAAAAAAATCGATCGCATGCGATGCAATCGAACTAAATTTTGTCTATAGGTAGTGTTCATTCGCAGTAACGTGAAGAGCAATGACAAAAATTTTCTTTACTCATTATAAAAGAGTTCCGTGACAGTCATTGACTGAATAAACCGCTGAAGATAAAAACATGAAAATTTGAATCTATATTCTGCAGAGATATATCCATCCATCCATCCATAACCTATAATCCACGCGGACGATGTCGCGGGTCAAAAGCAACGAGCATTTGACCTTTTTAATCTACACTAATATTATAAAGAGAAAAATTTGATTTTTCCTTTGTTTTTTAGTATTGAATAGGCTGCGAAACTACTGGACCGAACTGAATAATTCTTTCACCATTAGAATGCTACATTATCCGTGATGGACAGACTATAAAAAACGGCCAAGTGTGTGTCTGAAAAGAAGGGGCATTGCAATACATGCCACGCATCAGCTAGTGAGTCATAATCACATTATGAGTACCTATCATTTTCAGTCAGGAGTGCTATTTTTGAAAGTCTTGATTACACTGCGCAAGTGATTCCAAACTGTATGGAATTTATGTCACTTTCGAGTATGAAGAATGGGGTATTCGTAACCATTCGTCAACCGTCAAAAACACAAGGTATTAAGTTCATGACCGTTGTTAAGATTGGTGGCCAAAATATCTTCTTTTATCAGCAACTTCAAAGTCGTTGATCCACTCGGTATATATTTAAGACAGGTACTGAATGTTGTTCGCCGAGGGTAGCTTACGTGCCTTCCGAGGGGAGGCTCGGAGGAGGGATGAAAATGCCACAGTGGCAATCACCCGCCTGAATACTAAGTAGCCACACTCTGAATCTAGAATTGTAGCCATCGCTAGCTAGGGAAATATTGTATTAGGTTGTGTATAAAATATTTACGTGCAGGTACATACTCACGACCGTAATGGCTGATTAAGGGTGAACAAAAATGTTTTTACAGATATTATTAGCTTTGTGAAAAGCGAAATAATTTTGTTTTCACTTTAAAATGAATAGTGCACCAATAGTGCAATAATAGTTCACCAATTAAGAGCGTTTACAGCCCTCAGTGGCGCCCTCACTGCAAAATTTAAGAATCTTCAATCAAAAAACCTAAAAAAAAGAAGATTTAAAATGATATAAGTGTAAAAGCAATTTCCTCTTTTTCTCTTTTAAGAAATTAAATAAGTACCTTTTAAGTGATACAAGTAGTTTTAACCTACAAAAGCATTTTATAAAAACTGCTTTTAGTCTTAAGAATTTTAGTTCAGCATATTTTTTTATTATTTTAGGAATTCTTGATTGAGAAATTTTCAATTTTGTTGTGAAAGCCATGCTCAACCCTTTAATTGTACATCATAATTATGCGCGTTTATTACAATAGTTATTGTATGGTAGTCATGATTCTGACTAACTGCATCGAATCTTTTCACGTGGATTTTCACAATGTAGATTTTTGGAAGAAAACTAGAACGAGCACTAAACGTTGATGTTCATTGTTACAGATGAGATGGCGAGTGGCCGGCGGGATGGGCATACCGCTTGCTGCAGCTGTCTTCTGCATGCTACCACTCTTCACGTCGTCCACCGGGGATATACGTAAGTTTGCTTTGTATCCCGGTTCCTTTGTGAAGCACAAATTATTTGGCTCAGTGGAGGAAAGAATCATATTAGCCGAGCAGAGCTAGTAAATAATGTTATTCCGTTAATCGGGAATAGATTGGATATGGACAATGATTTATGGTTTCTTCGATCACTAAAACTATGTGCACAATATTTAGTTCGTGAGATGTTAACTGTCAACGAGATGCGAAGGTTTATTCCTCTTTGATCGATTGGAGTCGACTGTATTTTTAAAATTTTTTTTTTAGTGATCGATGCCATAATTTGAAATGATGCTTTGACAATTTTAGGAAATGGAATCCGCAAGGAAAGCATAAAGCCTGTTGTGAGTCTAATCTAAACTATTATAAAACTGTAACAGGAAGTTTGTCTGTACATTGAAGATATTAACAAAAAAAAGTTAAGTACGATATGGTGTTTAGGTATCCCTGATTCCATATCATAAATTTTTGGATGTTTTGTCTGTCTGTTTGTTTGTTTGTTTGTGTGTTTGTTTGTTTGAACGCGCATCACGCAAAAACGACTAAACCGATTTTGATGAAACTTTTTTTGTTTGATAGCTTATGATCTGACTTATAATCTGGTTTATAATTTGTGCGGACGAAGTCGCGGGTTAACGCTAGTGAATTTTAAAATTACGATATGAAATGATGATGTTACTTTTGTATTATTCCTTTTTACAAAAGATTAAGAGGTTTTTTTTAAAACCACTTGTTTTAAAACAAAATGGGCAAGAATTATACTTAAACGTACTAAAACATGTAATCAGGATTACATCTCAAATGTAGGCTTCTATTAAAACATTTAAGTGTACAACGGCATGCATGACGAGTTAGAATATAAATGTACGCATTACAAAATAGAATGTACGCAGACAGCATTCACCTTGACCTTGAGAATAGTGACACTACTACTACAAAATTTAAAAAAGAATTCCACAATGCTGGTGTTTTACTATCAGCGATGGATTAAGTTGCCTTGTTGCCCCCTATTCAAGTCTTTTAGTCTAGGAAAAATACGGTTTGAGATTGCATTAAATACACTTTAGTAAATTGTGTTTGAACTAATATTACTGTTAGTTTATAATACTTTTGTCGAGATTTCGTGGTTATATAGGCTGAGGACCCTGAGAAATACCTTAAAATCGATATAAATGTACAAAGGGCAAGCTTATTTCTAAAGACATTTCTTCCAGCATACCAGCAAAAGAGACAGTTAATTATCAAAAGGCAAATTTATTGTGTACAAACAAACAGTAAATAATTAAGTTTCGAGGTTATAATTTTTTCATACTTACAAAATATTAAATGTCTACTCAAATTTACGATATTAACCGGGGATTATTATTGTTATAAGTAAAAGGTATTGAACGAAGCCATCCTGTACAAAATCGCCTATACCTAAATTTAATGTTTTGTAAATGTCTTAATTATTCCATAATACACAATACAAAATCGGGGATTATGGAGAATTTATGATTTTCAGGTATGTATCTACTAATATTTCGAACTATCACCTGTAGTGCAATTATTGCAACCTACTCCATACAAACTCCCCGACTATTTAGTGCCCTCTAAACATGTTTTATTACCCATAATGTTATGATGACAAGTACATGCAGAGGAAAAGGGAAGATCCTCTACGAACGATAAAAACAATTCAAACGAAATTGTAAATCTTTGGCACAATCATCATCATCATCGCAGCCCATATTCGTCAAACTGCAGGGCATGGGCATATCCTCCACGCGTGCCCAATGTAGAAAGCCCAGTCATTTTACGGAGTTTAGTTAGGAGAGGTGGGAAGTAATTATTAATTGGACTTTTAAACTAAAGTCGGTACCATTTAGTGACAAAAAGACTATCTGAAAACTTATTAAAAAAAAGTTCGCTACGCAACTAGAAATCAAAATTGTAAGTCCCAGGCTTTTAAATTAATAATATTAATACCAAAGCACTCATTTTAATTAGATTTAACAATACACATTATTTTTGTGCAATAAAATAGGCATTGAAATTAAAAAAAATAGGTTTTTATTACAAAATACGAATGTATTTTTCAAAACCTTCTAAGAAGATTAAAATATTTACATCGTGTTTAGAGTATGTATTATGGCAATGCCTTAAATATGTGCAAAAAATAAAATTACCATCATGTTTTTTTATAACGAGATAATAGCAAAATTTTAAATTTGGAACTGTTGCTGACGGTATTTTTTTTTTATTTTGGTACTTTTATAAGCTCAAATTAGCTCTTAAATACGGAAAAAATATGAATTACTAATATGTCCCAGCTCAAACCGTAAAATGACTGGGCTAAGATTGGTAGACGTTACTTTAACACAATATATGATAATAGGTAAAGTAAATTTCATTGAACAAAAATATGTTCCACAGACAGCAAACTTGCTATTTTCTAACAACTTTCAAATATTTTTCAGAACTATATTAATAGCAGTGACGTAGACGTAAACATTCAAGTTATAAGGTATAATAAACAGTAACTGGAATATAATATATTTCAATTTTTTCTTAGAATGACAATACTTACCTATCATCATCATCATCATCAGCCTATCATCGTCCACTGCTGAACATAGGCCTCTCCCAAGGCGAGCCACAAAACTCTGTCCTCGGCCTTCCTCATCCAGTCGCTCCCCGCTACTTTTTTTAGTTCGTCTGTCCAGCGGGCAGCAGGGTGTAGTGTGGGACTTACCTAACAATGAATGAAATACAGATTTATGATAAAGAAACAAAACGAAATGATTTCGAACGACGAAGGAATTTCTATTTATAGAATATGACAACTTTATTTGTTACGAGCGTTAACCCGCGACTTCGTCCGCACAAATTATATACCAGATTTTAAGTCAGATCATAAGCTATCAAACAAAAAAAGTTTCATCAAAATCGGTTCAGTAGTTTTTGCGTGATACTCGTTCAAACAAACAAACAAACAAACACACAAACAAACAGACAGACAAAAAATCCAAAAATTGGTGAAATGGAATCAGGGACACCTAAAACCATATCGTAACTTTTTTTTTGTTAATATCTTCAATGTACAGACAAACTTCCTGTTACAGTTTTATAATAGTATATAGATAAGTGTGTAGTTTTAAACAGCTTTTACGAACATCGGTTTGGGTTTGAATTTCCCATTGAAATAGCATTGAAACATTATTGTCATAATCATGGTAGAGATGTCAGGGTAGACATTGTCTTTAGGTACCTCCAATCTCCATGATAAATTATCGACATTATTATTGTTGACCTACTATTACACAAGAAATAAAATATACAATTATTATATGAGTGCTACACAATGAAATAGTTTTCACATTTTCATTACATTTAATAAAGTACCTAGGGCAAACAATTTTGTAATTCGTTAAGAATTCCGTTGACTTTCTACTCGACTTCCACACATATATCGGGTGTCTTCAGGTCACATTGTCTTACAAGGTGACGGTGTCGACATTCTTAGGTACAAGACCGTGAATTTATTAAATTTTATGCTTCGGTGCGCGCGTTTAGGCCCGCTGTCTAGCTAGAAATCTTTGAGAATTTTTCATAGCTTTAAAACTTAATTTGTGCGTGACTTGTGACCTTTATGAAGACTGTAATTTCGACTTACCTTCAGTTTTATTTGAACGCATGGTTAGAGTTAGTAGTGTTATTTAAATGCAGTCTGCGACAAATCATATAAATCATCATATCAGCCATTAAACGTCCACTGGTGGACATAAGCCTCCCCCAAAACGCTTGGCAGGCGGGTTGGCGATCGCAGTTGGATCGAATCAATGTGTGTACTCAGAGGATGCTGCTGCCCATCCTTCAGTAGATCCCTTAGTCGCCTTTTACGACACCGCCGGGAGGAAATGGGATGGTGCTATTCTTAGCCGACACCACACGGACAATAGTATAAATGACGAGCGTTAACCCGCGACTTCGTCCGCACAAATTATATACCAGATTTTAAGTCAGATCACAAGCTATCAAACAAAAAAAATTTCATCAAAATCGGTTCTGTAGTTTTTGCGTGATACTCGTTCAAACAAACAAACAAACAAACACCCAAACAAACACACAAACAAACAGACAGACAAAAAATCCAAAAATTGGTGAAATGGAATCAGGGACACCTAAGAACCATATCGTAACTTTTTTTTTGTTAATATCTTCAATGTACAGACAAACTTCCTGTTACAGTTTTATAATAGTACGAGCGTTAACCCGCGCCTTCGTCCGCACAAATTATAAACCAGATTTTAAGTCAGATCATAAGCTATCAAACAAAAAAAGTTTCATCAAAATCGGTTCAGTAGTTTTTGCGTGATACTCGTTCAAACAAACAAACAAACAAACACACAAACAAACACACAAACAAACACACAAACAAACACACAAACAAACACACAAACAAACAGACAGACAAAAAATCCAAAAATTGGTGAAATGGAATCAGGGACACCTAAAAACCATATCGTAACTTTTTTTTTGTTAATATCTTCAATGTACAGACAAACTTCCTGTTACAGATTTATAATAGTATAGATAGATATAAGATTAGTAAGTTAAGAACGATGAAGGGTATTTTTTTTAACCGAATTCTCCGAGGAGGTTTTATGTTGGTCTGTATGTTGTTTTCTTAAATTTTTTATTTAAACTGACCTAATTAATCGTTAAGGTGGTTGCAGAGGGGTCAATTTTTTACAAAACTTTGACGCACAATACGCGTAGACGGTATTAATATAAGTCGATTTGTATGTATGGAAAAATAATTTAGATAATCTAGATGCCGCATCACAAATAACATTTGCAATTGATTAAATAATTACGAAGATATAAAGCTTTGAAATTTTTCATACAAAATTTTAAAAGCTTTGTATCTTCGTAATTATATTATAAATTGTAAATGTTATTTGTGACGCGGCAACTAGATTTTCAAAACTATTATTCCATATATAAAATATTACTTTTATTAATTCCGTCTACGCGTATTGTGCGTCAAACTTTTGTATCGACTGAAACCACCTTATGTCGTCCTTACGTTGTGTTTGTGAAATGAGAAAAAAAAAAACAGAAAAAATTGACCATAAAAAAATTATTTCTAAGTTTATAACCAAGTAACAATAAGTTTTTCTAATGTACGTAATACCATAGAGATAGGAAGTTCTAATGCGTAATACTGATTTCTTCAAAACGGTGAAGGTAAACATCGTGTCGAGTTTGCGCCACTATACTTACATACCTTTCTAAAAGAAACCTGATCCCTTAGTCGCCTCGTCACTTCCCGTGGGTATTTTTACACACATGAGAAGAAATGGGGTCAAACAAAAATGTATAGTTATTTATTTTGCGAATGCATCGGAGTCGTACTAGATAAAACAAAACGCGCTGCGCCTTTATAAATTTTGCAGTGAATGCATTTTCCTTTTATCATAGTATGGTAAAATGCTTATTTGTAATGCAAACCTAACGCGACATCTCATATCATGCATGTCGCGAGCGTTGTACAGTCAGCATCAAAACGAGATGAGCAAATCATGAATATCCAATCTAATATACCTACACATTCATTGTTATCTTCGTCAATACATTAAAAAAAAATCTACATCGTTATTGGTTCAAATGTAATACCTTGCGATTATGAGCAATAGTTTGTGTCAAAATTATCTACACATTCATTATGGTTAGCTGACGGCCCGATATAGCCCAGTCATTTTACGTAGGTTTTTTATATCGAGATACTAGCAAAATTTTAAATTTGGAACTGTTGCTGACGGGATTTTTTTTAATTTTGATACATTTCTAAGCTTGAATTGGCTCTTAAATACTAAATGGAAAGAAATATCAATTATTAATAAGTCCCGGCTCATACCGTAAAATGACTGGGCTAATAGCTCAATCGGTAGTGAACCTGCCTGCTGTCCCGAGGAGGGTCGCTATTTCGAATCCCGCAAGGGGCATACATTTGTGAATGATATTGGTACCAGGATTATAGATATTTGTATCCATATATCTAAGCATTGTATATCGATCTAGTCATCATAATACAAGTCTATATTCTGAACAAGATTCTGGTACTTTAAATAGGACTTTATAATCTGTCCAAGATGTATACAGGGTGTCCCGTAAACCGACGTCAACCTGGCGGATGCTGATAGGTTAGCTCATGACTATGGTAAAGAGTTTCACGAATTTCATAAAACTGTCCTTATCTCGAAAACTAAGAACCTTTTCCTAAAGAAAAATGTTGACAGATTGATTGATTGACTGACAGATTTTATTTTATTTTAGTTTATTCTGGTTAGACATGAACTAACCTATCAGCATCCACGTTGACGTCGGTTTACGGGACACCCTGTATGTTTAGCAGGTATTATTAACATTTGAGTATTTTAAGTATGTAGGTGATTTTGATGCCGTGGATGTTCAAATAGCTTGGCCAAAAAGAGTAGAAAAATTTTCAGGGTGCCACATTTTTGCAAGATCGCGATCGTCCAAAATTGTGCACTTTAATCCTTAGATCCTATTGTTACCGTTTTCTACTCTCTTTGACCAATCTGTAAAAGTTCCTTTCAACACTTTCGTTTTTATCGAGGTATCTGAACTTAAAATTGTATAGATTTATTTAGGTACCTGAGTTGCTCATCTCCTTCTGATGCTGTCTGTACATGAAACAAAAGCGTCTCGATTCAAGAATAACATTTTCAAGTCGGAAATCTTTAGTCATTTCATATTACATATTTCATAACTCATAAACTCGATGCGTTGATATTATCATAAAATATGAAGGCTTTTAACTATTTTGCTACCAACATATCGTTAAGGGCCTATGTCGAAAAATAATTGAAGCGAAATGGGCGTGTTATAGCCTTATATTACTGCCTGATGCGAGAGATAGAGATGGGGCCGCGCGCGCCCGAAAAAACAACGCAAGCGTAAAACAAACTTTATGCAATTGGGATTGTACTATTTTTGTAAGTTCAATTCTGCTCTAATCAAAATTTGTAAAATATCAATCTCTTTTTTTTAATAAAATCTCGTGTTTCACCGTTTAGCAGTTCCAAGCGTTTATCGAAGACGGAGGCTACTTTGGATTGTTTTTCTATCGAGAAAATGTGTTTTAACACGTTCCGGGACAGTGAACGAGACACAATAGAACTTTTATTGTTATCACGGCTATAGGCGGTCACTGTCCCGGAACGTGTTAATCGTGTTTTGGCTCTAATCAAAACTTTAATGATATGTTCAATTTACACATATCCGCTAATCATACTCCTACTGTTAGTACTTCATGATATATGACGCTTAGAAGAATCCTATTTTTTTCACATAGCCTCTTAAAGAAAATAAATCCGAGCATAAAGATAGCATATACATTATTATTATGATTATAAATGTTTTCTATTATGTTTATAAAGCAATAATTTTTATACTACAATGCGGGCAAAGCTTCTATTTCTTTTCATGAATTATAGTAGTTTACCCACGTACCTTACCTAGTAGTTTGTTTACCTTTACTCACGACTACATTCCCTCACCCGGGTGGTCACACACATTTGTAAAACTATCAAATCCCTACAAGATTTAATTTTCCCCCCAATAATTTTTACAAAAGATTGATATCGTGATTGCATATTATCCATCGTCTTATAAAAAGATATACGCTAGAATCTGGCAAGATTTGTAATTTAACCTTTATTATCAGGACACCACGGCACATCGCGAGCACGAGGGTGGCGGGGAGGTGTCCAACCAGTGGCTGATGTAACAGCAAACAACTCAGTCAGCAACATAACTGCTCAGTTGGGAGGCACTGCCTACCTACACTGTCTCGTCGGACATCTGAGTGAAAGAGGCGTAAGTGTTGTTACCACGTTGTTCTATAAATGTTTGAAAAATAATCCAATATAACAGCTCAATTGGAAGGCACTGCCTATCTGCAATGTCTCAACATTGTGAGCAAAAAAGAGGCGTAAGTGATATTGCTACGTTATTCGAAACATATTTAATTTAGATGGCTAATATTAAAAATTAAATAACGCAATAATATTACTGTTCAATTGGGACTTACTACTTACTTTACTGGGCACTGTCTTGACGGACATCAATAACGCAATAATAACGCCCAGCTGGGTAGAAATTCCTACCTACACTATTTTGTTGGACCTCTGAGAGATAGAGGCGTAAGTGTTGTTACTACGTTGTTCCATAAAATTATCTGATTTAAATGGCTAATAATATGACAGTCAATAACGCAATAATATAGCTCCATAATGTATATAGAGTCTAGAGTCTAGATTCTAGACTGTCTTGTGAGACACGCCTCTGAGTGAAAAAGGCGTAAGTGTTGTTACTACGTTGTTCTTATTTCTTTTTATTTAGATGACTAGTGTATGGTGTTATGATGGTGATGGACGCAAAAGTGTTTTTATAACATAGTTCTATAATAAATGTTCATGAAAATGCATGTATCGTTAATTTATTATCAAGATACTTTGATATAAATAAATTATCCTAAGCAAGTGTTTACGTGAAACTTTCTATTGCATTAAATAGTTAATGTACCTATTTAATATTGCAGCAAGTCTCGTGGATCAGGAAGCGTGATTGGCACATATTGAGCTCTGGGAAGTTCACATACACCAACGACGAGAGATTTCAGGTAAATATTCTTAATATCACTCAGGTTTCATCATCAATAGCATTGCGATCATATCTATACTATTCATCATCATCATCATCTCAGCCGATGGACGTCCACTGCTGGACATAGGCCTCCCCCAAGGATCGCCATAACGACCGGTCCTGCGCTGCCCTCATCCAACGGGATCCCGCCGCCTTCACAAGGTCGTCGGTCCACCGTGTGCGGGGCCTACCCACGCTACGCTTTCCGGTACGCGGTCGCCACTCGAGAACTTTTCGGCCCCATCGGCCATCGGTTCTGCGAGCAATATGCCCCGCCCACTGCCACTTTAATTTAGCAATTCTTTGGGCTATGTCAGTTACTCTGGTTCTTCTGCGGATCTCTTCATTTCTGATTCGATCTCGCAGGGAAACTCCGAGCATAGCCCTCTCCATTGCTCTTTGGGTGACTTTCAGCCTTTTTATGAGGCCTTGAGTGAACGACCACGTCTCTGTTCCATATGTCATCACTGGCAACACACACTGATCGAAGACTTTCGTTTTAAGACACTGCGGTATTTGGGACGTGAAGATACTACGTAGCTTCCCGAACGCTGCCCAACCGAGTTGGATTCGACGGTTGATCTCTTTCTCGAAGTTGGACCTACCTAACTGAATAGTTTGTCCCAGGTAAACATAATCGTCAACAACTTCGAGCGCCGAGTTTCCGATCATTACAGGAGTAGGTACAACATGGGCATTTGACATGATCTTCGTTTTGTCCATGTTCATCTTCAGACCAACTCGTTCGGAGGCTCCGCTAAGATCATCGAGCATTCGACTGAGCTCCTCCATAGTCTCCGCCATGATGACTATATCATCGGCAAACCGAAGGTGACTGATGTACTCGCCGTTTATATTGATGCCTAGCCCTTTCCAGTCCAGAACCTTGAAAACATCTTCCAGTGCAGCTGTGAACAGTTTCGGAGATATAACGTCTCCCTGCCTCACACCTGGCTGCAGTAGGATAGGTTTCGAGTTCTGGTCCTGTAGTCGGACTGACATAGTGGCGTTTTTGTACAAGCATTTCAGCACTTCGATGTACCGGTAGTCTACTTGGCATCGCTGAAGAGACTGCAGTACGGCCCAAGTCTCGATCGAATCAAAGGCTTTCTCGTAGTCCACGTACGCTAAGCAGAGGGGCAGGTTATACTCTTCAGTCTTCTGTATAACTTGCCGAAGCGTATGTATGTGGTCTACGGTGCTAAAGCCCTTTCGGAAACCGGCCTGTTCGGGAGGCTGGAAATCGTCAAACCTGCGCGCGAGACGGTTCGTAATGACTCTCGAGAACAGCTTGTAGACATGGCTAAGAAGAGAAATGGGCCTATAGTTCTTCAACAGGGCATTATCGCCCTTTTTGAAGAAGAGCACCACTAGACTTCTGTTCCATGCCTGCGGCGTTTTACCCTCGAGTATGACGGAATCGAACAGCTTCTGAAGGGCCTTCCGGACCGGTTTTCCACCCGCCTTCAGAAGCTCGGCCGTAATCCCGTCATCACCCGGCGCCTTGTTGTTCTTTAACTGTTTGAGAGCCATACTAATCTCGTACAGGCTGACGTCCGGAATATCTTCCGTATAGTGCCGGGTCAATCTAGCTCTTGGGTCGTTTGCCAGATTTGTAGCGGGTCTTCGTGTTGATGTGTATAACTGTCCATAGAACTTCTCGACCTCTCTCAGAAGCTCAGGCTTGGACGATATGACTCTGCCATCTTCAGTCTTCAGCTTTGATAGCTGGCTTTGCCCAATAGACAGATCCCTTGCGAAAACCTTGGAGCCTTTGTTCCGCTCTATAGCCTCCTTAATACGCTCGGTGTTAAACCGGCGCAGGTCGCAGGTCACGGACTTTGAAATCTGCCTATTTAGCTGCCGGTACTTATTCGCATCATCTGAAGACTGCAGAATCATTTCGCGCCTTTCCTCCATGAGCTTAAGAGTAGGGTCTGAGATTTTCTTGGTTCCATTTGTACGACGGGTCTTAAAGAACTTGGACCCGACCGCATGGACAGTTTCCACGAACCCATCGCTGTACTCGTCCACGCTACTCCCTAGGCAATCGAAACGATTTTGAAGTTCGAGCTGAAAACTGCAGAGGTTTTGGATCTGGATCGGTACTGGACGGAGCGTAGACTTCATCAGACGAGATCTTTCGAGCTTGATATTAAGATTCAATGTGCCTCTTACCATGCGGTGATCGCTTCCGGTTTTAAACGTGTTTAACACGGAGACATCATTGAATATTTGCCTCTTTGTCGACATGATGAAGTCTATCTCATTTCTTGTACCGGTCGGGCTCAACCAGGTCCACTTTCTGTGCTCCCGCTTCTTAAAGAAGGAGTTCATCATAAAGAGTCCCTCCTTCTCCATGAAGCCGGCCAGTAGTTGGCCCCGTTTGTTCCGTCGTCCAAACCCAAATTTTCCCACTCGCAGCTCTTCACCGTCTCGTCTGCCCAGTTTCGCGTTGAAGTCTCCCATGACAACCGTGAAGTGTGTTTTAGAACTATGCATGGCTCTAGAGATATCCTCATACATAGTTTCTATATCGTCGTCGTATTTGTCTTCTGAGGTCGGGGCGTATACCTGTATAACCTTCAAGGAATACCGTTTGGTTATTCTGAGTATAAGGTACACCACCCTATTCGACACGCTTTCGATCTTCTTCACGTTGTTCACAAGAGACTTGTGGACCATTAGCCCGACACCGTGCTGTGACTTTAGTTCGCCCTCTCGGAAATAGAGCAGGTTACCGGATTTGAGGATTATCGAGTCCTCTCCCTCTCTTCGGACTTCAGATAATCCAACAATATCCCAATGTATCCTGCTCAGTTCCTCCTCGAGTACAGCGAGCGACTCGTTGGTCCGCAGCGACCGTGTGTTAAACGTTGCCAGGTGCAGCTGTTGTCGGTTGTGGTAGCCGGATCTCTTCCGGAGATTCTTCGCACCCCCTGCCCCGCCGTTACCTTGGCCGCTACCGTAGCCAGGAATAGCGGGGCCGCCGGGGACTGGGGGCCGTGTTAAGGGCGTACTTGCCATGTTGGGGGGTTTTGCCATAATCGCCACGCTTGGCAGGCGGGTTAGCGATCGCAGTTCAGTTGGATGAATGTACGCAGAAGATGCTGCTGCCCATCTTCTGGTTGGTCCCTTAGTCGCCTTTTACGACACCCACAGGAAGAAATGGGATGGTGCTATTCTTAGCCGGCACCACACGGGCTATACTATTATAAAACTGTAACAGGAAGTTTGTCTGTACATTGAAGATATTAACAAAAAAAAAGTTACGATATGGTTTTTAGGTGTCCCTGATTCCATTTCACTAATTTTGGGATTTTTTGTCTGTCTGTTTGTTTGTGTATTTGTTTGGGTGTTTGTTTGTTTGTTTGAACGAGTATCACGCAAAAACTACTGAACCGATTTTGATGAAACTTTTTTTGTTTGATAGCTTATGATCTGACTTAAAATCTGGTATATAATTTGTGCGGACGAAGTCGCGGGTTAACGCTCGTACCATATAAACATATTATACATATTTAGAAGGTGATTTACATAAATTAAAGGAGGTGATTCTACAGTCAACATCAAAAGTAATATCAATAGTGTAATAAAATCTTTCGTATGCTCCTTGCAGCAAAACATAGAACTCTATATTTATAACCATAAGATCAACATTGTATCCACCTATGATTACGGATAAATATAATTTCAATTCAATTCAATTCAAAGTAAATGATGACGATATATTCTTTCAAAATTTCATCTTTGTGCTAGTAATTTTATTGTTAGCTAAAGCTATTCGCTAACAAGCAACTTCCTTTGAAGATAAAGTTCATTTAACACTTTTTCATGACATGTCTACAACTTTGTAAATGATTAATAAATCTAAACGTCATTCTATCCATGTGAGCATTGCTACAAATACAATCTCAAACAGAAAGTTGGTAGTTGTACCAATGTTTCTGACTACCCCGAAAAGTATTAAGGTCGTGAGTTTATGTATGTATGGTATGTATATAATTATTAATTTGTTTGGGATTAATTTCAATTTAAATATCGGTAAAGTGCATTGACTTTTGCTGTTGACTGTACGTGGCTCGATAGGTCGAAAACTCGATAGGTATGTTGGTTTCACTGTCATCAACCAATCGCTACGAAATTGTATGAGTTTAGTG
Organism: Agonopterix arenella; assembly: GCA_927399405.1. NCBI lineage: Eukaryota > Metazoa > Arthropoda > Insecta > Lepidoptera > Depressariidae > Agonopterix > Agonopterix arenella. The sequence goes on along the minus strand of OV656708.1, from coordinate 13,408,059 downwards.
CTGGACCTGTAACATAAAAAAGAAAAACAAACAAACTCCACATAGGCGAACCCACCGTCGCCGGCTTGTTTTCATGAAAATGCGTAGTTAAGCGCATATCAGAATTTCCAGTTTAAATTTATATAATGTTAAATTGGACAGCAATTGGACCACAAACAGCCCACGGCTAACTCATGTGTAATCATTAGCATTTGATAGCGTTAATGTCGTGGTTAACCGGCCTGTATCAATTTACCATTCTACAGTTAACATTTTCAGTCTACTTTGGTTAATAGATATCTTGTGGGTTTAAAATATGTGGAGCGAAATTTCAGGTTTCAATGATCAAATTCGATATCAATTAACAACATTTCTAATCACTTTAAACAAGGGTAATTTATTTACAACTACAGGGTGAAATTGATATCATTTGCATCCTTTTAAACTAAGAGTCTACCCATCAAACTGACCAACTTTTACTATGGGGGCAAACCGATCGGAGCAAAAAAAATATCAGCTGTTCCATACTTAACTGGAACGCCTACTCGACTCAAATGTATGCAACAGCAGATTTTTTTTTTGCTCCAATCTGTTTGCTCCCATAGTAAAAGTTGTTCAGTTTGATGGGTAGACTCTTAGTTTTAAAATTTCACCCTGTATAAGTCCCACAGGCCTACCTACCCTGTATACAATACAATAAACAAAACAAAAGAACTAAGAGAAACAAACAAACAACATCAATAAACTTCGTCAAATCCGCCCCGTTTCGATCCAGGTGCAAAGTTGTCCATAACGCGCATACCTACATCCATATCAGCGTTGCCGCGTTGTATTGCTATGGCCCACCTTTGCACCAGGAATGACCTGGAACCGGGATCACATTTCTTCTTCATAAGTCGATGCCCAATTTTAGCAATGAAGCTTTTAGCTTCAGCTCCCCGTCCAAACTTAACCACTTAATGATTTTATGATATGCTTAACAAAATACCTTTTTTTAAGGTCTTACATGGAGAAGGATCTGAAGACTGGACTCTTCAGATCAAGTTTGTTCAGAAAAGAGACAACGGAACCTACGAATGTCAGGTGAGTGATTCTCTGATAACAAATGACTGCAGAGACTGCATATTTACAAAGACAGTCAGGCGTGGATACTAGACGTATCTAGAGGGGAGGATAGTTGGGATTTCTCCCAAAGCAGATTGCGATGGCATAAAAAGTGAATCAAATCAAATCAAAAATTTTTATTCAAAATAATATCACATAGATAGCTTTTTGACGTCATTTTTTGACTCTACCACCGCGTCGGAAGGTATTCCATTGAGAGAAGATGCGGCCAGAAACTCTACAACACACATCTTTTAAACAAAACAAAATATACAAAGTACAATTAAAATACAATATTGCAATACATAGAGTAACATTGTCAAGACCAGACATTTTGGTCATTCAAATAGTCATCGAGTTTATAGTAGCCTTTTTTACAGAGGACTTGTTTAACATGGGACTTAAACTTTTTGTCTGGCAAGTTTAGAATATCCTCTGGTATCTTATTATAATTGAAATATTTAGGTTTCCGCTCCTCAAAAGAAAAAAAACTAATTCAGTCCGTCCATCTGTCAAGACCCTTTTTCTCAGGTATAGGTAAAATTTATGACATACACGGTAATACAGTTTTTGAGAGTTACGCGGTAAGAACCCGTTAAAATGTTTAATTCTAGATTAACACGTTCCGGGACAGTGAACGAGACACAATAGAACTTTTATTGTTATCACGTCTATAGCCGGTCACTGTCCCGGAACGTGTTAAACACGGTAATATCAGGGCCCTGTTTAATTCAAATTCAAATTCAAAATTCAAAATAATTTTATTTCAGACACAGTCCATAGATTGTTAGTATATACTTAAAAACTATGTTAGTACAGTATAATACATAACAGTCATATAATTTAAAATAGCCTATTTTCTGATAGAGGGGGCAGCGGAGAGGTGTAGTTCCGTCCAGTGCCTCCAGAAGGGACAGTGTGGCCGGTTTGAAATGGTGTTCAGGAGACTGTTGGTGCTACCTTGGACGCGACGCATCAGGGAGGCGACTCTACTGCGTATTATGGCGTGAAAGGAAGTCACACTTGCCACCGCGAACATCCCTGACGCGCGACAAAACCTCGGGAGCCCCATCAGCATCCTGAACCCATTATTGTACTGGATACGCAGAGCATTGTAGGCTCTCTGCGTATAGCTGACCCACAGGCTGCACGTGTACATCGACTGGCAAAAAGCTCTGAAAAGTGTACGCTTTACCTCTTCAGTGCATCGTGCAAACCTGCGCGCCAACATATTACAGCGCACCGTCAACGCCCTGCGTTCCCGCTCAATATCAGAATTGTCCTTAAGGTCATCAGGTCAGGTTAATAAACGCAACAATGAAAATTCAGAGTACATTGCTGGTTACTAATGACGCTAGGCTTGCAGTGCTTCATGTGTCGGGTGTCCTAGCATTCTCAGCAATGTACTCTGAATTATCATTGTCAATTGTTCTTCTTCTTCGGGTTCCTCTCCATTACTGGAGGTTGGCAGTCAGCTCTGCATATCCCTGTCTATCTCTCGCCAAACAAAACAGCTCTTCGACGCTGGCGATGCCTGTCCACTCTTTAAGGTTCGCGAGCCATGACATTCGTGGCCTACCGACGCTTCTTGTGCACTCCACTTTGCCCATTATTATAATCTGGAGCAGTTGGTATCGCTCATTCCTCAAAATATGACCAAGGTAGGTGACTTTCCTCCTTTTAACGGTTTGCAACAGCTCCCGGGACTTCCTGATACATCGTAGAACCTCCACATTGGTGACTCGTTGAACCCAACTAATTCGCAGCATTCTTCGGTAGAACCACATTTCTATAGCCTCTAGTTTCTGGCGAGTAGCTTCCTTAATGGTCCATGCCTCGCAACCGTATAGAACTATTGGCCAGATGTAACACTGGAGCATTCTTACTCGGAGTCGTATATCCAGTTTTCGATTAGTTAGGACCTTTTTCATTTTTGTAAACGACGCGCGGGCTATTTCGATCCGGGTTTTAATCTCGTCGTCTGATTCCCATGTTTCATTAGCCCATGTGCCGAGGTACTTGTAATTGTGTCAATTGTTACGTTTATTAAACAGGGCCCTGGTCTATGGTCTTTTTGAGGTGAAGAAAAATTCACGCTTCTAAGTCTATCCAATCAAAAGATACGGCCATTTATTCATATTGTCATAATCGTAACATGCAAATCAAAACCAATAGGGTTCTTTCCGTTGACATTGACCTTAGAATCATAAAATTAGGCATGAGCATAGCATTGGCATATTCTCACGACTATATTCCCCGAGGGGGTAGTCAGAGATATTCTGAAACCTCAGAACATCCACTTTTCACTAGTAGTACCGAAACTCTGTCCAGTGTGATGGGGAGTGAGCCCGTCGCCAAATTTGGCATGAAGCATAGTCTTATAGCATAAGTAAAGGAATAAATCCGAAAATCGGTATCACGTAAAAAATAGTATTTTATGAACACAATCTTACATTTGCAGTTAGTACCTACATACATAATTAAGATCAGGGCGAGAAACCTACTTGCACTTGGCCCTTTTTTTCTCTAATTTAAGGCCAATTTTTTTTTAAAGTTAAACTTCTGTATGCGGGACTAGGGAGGTAGTACTTACTATATACATATATGCTGGATAGTAACTCAGATTTTTTTTCTGACGGAACGGAAGTAACGCTCTGTTTCCGCTATTCAAAAATACAAAACATCAAAGAAGTTTTTTTTTTGCAATTACAGGTAAGTACCTAGGTACTTCTACACTGGCCTGCAAAACTAAGTATCACACTTTTAGAATTGCTATAACGTTTTTAGTACACAAAATATACTTTCGAAATAAAAAAGACTCGAAAGAGAGTTTAATTTACAATGAATATTTACAAAGAAAGCTGACAGCATTTGCTATAAAACGTTTTTTATCTTAAATCTCTAATTTATATAGTTCAGAAAAAATTTAAATATTAAAAGTGTAGTACTTAGTTTTGCAGGTCAGTGTAGATACTAAAAACAATACATGTACATCGCAATCAGATAGAAGCAGGCTGTATGTTTCGCTCCATTTTATTTAACAAATGAAGCGAAAAGGATTTCCCGACTTACCAATTCCAACGAGTTCTACATTTTAGACCACATTAGCGCGTTATGCGTGTACTTTTCTTATATTCACGGAAAATAATATAAGAAAATGGAGTAAGAAATTCAATATAGCTAAAAGGATTTCATAAGAAGAGAGTACATAATACCAGATTATGTAAAGCCGCGAAAATCCTCTGTACACAAATTTAATTTCCTCGTAAACCGAATAGTGCTTTAATAGTATTACGTTAATTTTCAAATTACAGTGTATTAAGAGGTTGTACTTAGGAAAGCTAGAGTTCAAGGATGGTAGGCTTGTAAACTAGGTTGCTTTTTGTACAAACCTGGTAGGATCAGATATACAGGGTGTCCCGTAAACCGACGTCAACCCGGCGGACACTGATAGTATAGGTCATGACTAAGCAGAATATCAAAATCTGACTTTAGTGTCTTAGTTTTCGAGATACTGACAGTTTTAACACAGATACTGCATAGAACATTTGCAGCCCTGGCAATCAAAATAAAGAGACTAAGATAAAGAGTTTCATGAATTTCATCAAACTGTCCTTATCTCGAAAACTAAGAACCTTTTCCTAAAGAAAAATGTTGACGGATTGATTGATTGACAGACTGATTTTTTATTTTTATTTTACTATATTCTGGTTAAGCATTAACTAACCTATCAGTATCCACCGGATTGACGTCGGTTTATGGGGCACCCTGTATACTGTTTATACACGGTGTTAATGTTACCAAATAAATGCAATTGCAGTTGTGTGTAATTAATATTGTGTAGAATCACGAATAGGAAGAAACGCGCTTGTGTAAAATTGAATACTGTGTAGAATAGAGAATGTGATCAATGGCAGTTGTGTGGTGTACATACACACCGTGCCTATTGCATTATATAATATCATATGCTTATTTGAATAAAAGGACAGTATTCTACAGAACTTGATGTGTATCACTTGTCACCTTCAATCCTAACACTATATGGCGACCCTGCCTGTAAAACGAGTGCCGGGAGCGCGCGCGCATACCAATACTCCAAAAAAGGAGCGCGAACTATAAACATTCCGTTGCTAGTGCACAAAGTTTTAAATAATGAATTACTACAACTTAGAACTTCGACATACGTCGCTGCAGTTAAAAGTTATTTTGGATCCCATCTTCAAATATGGGTGGTTCGCAGTCAACTTTTAAGGAAGAGCTAGTGCTTGCTCAAAACGCAGCTGGAGGTGGAGCAAATTCGGCGCACATCGAGCAGCTCAAGCGGAATCCATTATTGTGTAGAATCACGAATAGGAAGAAAATCGATTGTCAAGAATGTATTGTACCTACTGTCCATTACAAGTGGCGGGCTCACTCCCCGTCACACTGGACAGATCGAGTTTCGGTACTATGGAGGTGCTACTGGGAATGTTCCTCCATTGAAAAGGGAAGATCTTCCACCAGGCTATGTGTGAAGCCTGGGGACCGGCCGTGGTCCAACAGTTCTTAGTTGGACCTTATATATATGTATCGAATCTCTGTGATTATTTCTCTTGCGCGATGTATGTCTTGCATTCGATTGTGAACATTATTCGTAGTAGGTTACGAGTTACGTATTCACGGTGAACATTGTCTATGTATGGAGCATATTTCCGAGAGCGACGGTATCGCCATCTATTGGTATCTTTTGCTATAACTTGTGGGTGCTGACATCTGTAGCAAGTCCCCACAGTACTACTAGTGAAACGTAGATGTTCTGAAGTTTCAGAATATCTCTGACTACCCCCTCGGGGAATATAGTCGTGAGCATATGATTGTCAAGAACTTCGAATAATTAATATTAGGCATGTGGTTTTGCATTAGCGTCAATTCCCACTGAAAGAGCAGCGACCGGCAACGCGCGGTATTTTACCTAGCATATTAAACTATATCTATTCTGAGATAACGTAAAATATATTACTCTGTCATTTCATTACTCTGTGGTAAAATATCAGTTGAGGTGACAGAACGGGTAGCTAGGCTGCGGCGGCTGAACTGTAATTCTATCCCAAAGACATTCTACACACAAGGACTTCGCATCTGTGCGCTATTAACGGGACCACTAAGTTATGCTTAAATTGTTTTATCCCGTCAATTGGAATTTTATCTTATCTCTTTGTAAGGTTAAGATCAATATGCTAGGTAAATGCCGCGCGCTGCCGGCCGCTGCTGTTTCGTTGGGAATAGACCCTTTGAATAAACCTCCCCGTTTTCTCCCGAGGTTTCTTATGAGGCGTCAAAGGCGTACTTCTTCTGAAGTATTTTTGTCGCCGAAAAGCCTTAGCTACCTACGCCGCTCTACACGCATTCTAACCTGCCATATGCCATATATGATACAGCATGTTGAGTGATTGCTATGTATAGTATGCCTGTATACGCTGTTGCTGTTGTGGGCTGTTGAGGGTGTGCTTGGGGGTGGTGGGGCGGACCCTTGGTCTAGTCTTAATCCTAATTATATTAATTCTACTTCATTTGAAATTGTTATTATTGTTTATTACTATTATCTATCTATCTATACTATTATAAAACTGTAACAGGAAGTTTGTCTGTACATTGAAGATATTAACAAAAAAAAAGTTACGATATGGTTTTTAGGTGTCCCTGATTCCATTTCACCAATTTTGAGATTTTTTGTCTGTCTGTTTGTTTGTGTGTTTGTTTGTTTGTTTGTTTGAACGAGTATCACGCAAAAACTACTGAACCGATTGATGAAACTTTTTTTGTTTGATAGCTTATGATCTGACTTAAAATCTGGTATATAATTTGTGCGGACGAAGTCGCGGGTTAACGCTCGTTGTATATAAATTCCTTTAAACAAGTCATTAATACTAACATTTATCGACAAAATGTATGTATTAACTCAAATTTATCAGATATTCCTTCCTGAGGTAACAAACACTGAAGCAATTTATATGCAATATTGCAATAACCGTAGTTTAGCAACTCGACTAAAACAACATAGGAACTATTACTTAGTGATTAGTTCATGTAGCAGTAGATCATGTAAGTCAGAGGTTCTCAAATATGATGGCTACGATTATCATTTACCCGTATTATTGTATATAAGGTCTAAAAAAATTAGCTGAAACAATTTTAAGGGAATGATCAGACCATCAAACTGAACAACTTTCTGTATGGGACCAATATCGAAATCGCGAAAAATCCGCTGTCCCATACATTTGTCTAGTTATGCTTGCAGTTTTGTATGGAACAGATTTTTTTTTCGCGATTTCGATATTGGTCCCATAGAGAAAGTTGTTCAGTTTAATAGTCTGATCATCCACTTAAAATAGTTTCAGCTAATTTTGTTAGACCTTATATAAGACTATTTAAAATCAAATATACTTTATTTTACACCAAAACATAAACAGTAAAATACGAAAAAAAAATACAAGAGGTACAAAATAAGGCCGTTTTTTCGCTAAGAAGCTATTAATGCTATAATATAAGTGATATAAGTAAGGCTCGTTTTCCTCAAAACCTAAAAAGTTTACTTTTAGAAATAACTTTGATACATAATTTTTTATTTTTTTATTGAGAAGCTCCTACAGTGGATACATTGATAAAATGTCAATGTTTCACATGCACTTTACAACGGATTTCTATAGCAGTGAAAGACTTTGCTCAATTGAGTAGGTATGTCGTTGTCCATTAGTGGGCCACATTCACACAGGAGGTGAGATGTTTTGTCCATAGACATAGATCTAAATAGATAACGTAAGTATCTATATATAAAAATGGATGAAACCAACCATGCCATTTTTTTTCTACCTATACTAAGCATGATGAGCCTACTATAGGAATCGGCGTCAAATTAAGCCCCTTGTGCTTACTAAGGGCACGCAAAGTGGAATTTGAGTTTTTGAATTTTACTAAGGTAATCCGTATATTGTATTGTGTTACGTATCCTACAGTTTGAGAACCCATGACTCCAGCGATCTTTGCTGTACGTGCCATTGCCGCAGTAGGGATTAAAATATTCATGGTTTCGCCGAGCCAAATTATTCCGCATGCAAGCCTTTGGGGCCACTGGTACCTACCTACGAACGATGTGAGATACATTTTTAAGATATGAAACGTTCATTTCGGCGTTTATTTTGTCTGTAGGAGTCGTGACATGAGAATAATCGATACAGGTAGAAAGAAGGGTTTTGATATTGCGTGTTTTTGTGTTAAAGCTTAGTATCGTATCGATTTTAGTAGGTAGATTGTTGTGTACGTAACTAAAAGTTTTAGAACATTAACGCTTCCATTTCCCACATGATTTTATGTACCTACCTAACCATGTATACTATATATTTAAAAATAATTATTGTTACCCTTCCTATCTTATGCCAACTCGAGCTAAAAATTAAATTTTATTTAATTAACAATGTATTCTCTTTAAGTGAACTGTAACTGTTCTTTTGAGAAATAATAAATATCTTTAAACTGAACGCTTCCATTTCCCACATGATTTTATAAGATACTAGCAGACCCGGCGAACTTCGTAACGCCTCAGAATCAGTTTACCCGATACACACTTGGCCGTTTTGTTGTTTATAAACCTTTCCTGTCATGTGCACAACAACCAACCAAAGTTTCATCGCAATCGGTCCAGCCGTTCTCGCGTGATGTCGTGACCAAGGGAAATAGGGATTCATTTATATATATATGATGATGAAGAATCTTATATGTATAAATAATATATATAAGATTCTCCATCATCATCATCATCAGCCGTCCAACTGCAGGGCACAAACATATTTTCAAGGCGTGTGTGGGCGTCTCAGTCTACCATACGTGACCAATCTAGACTTCACATACGCATCAGAATTTCATCTTTAGCGTAATGCAGGTTTTCTCACGATGTTTTTCTTCACCGTTCCATACATATTAAGATTCTTTCTATGCTGTATTTGTGTTTTGGTGTAAATAAAAGTTATATTTCATTCATTCAAATATACTTGTGCTGGAGCTCCAGCACAAGTATCTATGTGATATTATTTTGAATAAAAATATTTTGATTGATTTTGATTGGTGAGAGATTTCATCCGGCACGGCGCCGGCGCCCCGCTTGTATTTCATACACCCCACTTGTTTTCTGTGCAGCCTCGCCTAGATATTTATTCTTGTGACTGTACCTTGCGAAAGTCATTAAAAAGTTCAATAAAAACAAAATAACTTTTTATTCCATCGGGATAAACGACAACAAAGAGAGGTATTGCTATAATTGAAGGCGATAATCCAGCGGACATGAATTAACATGGATAAAGTACACAGGATGATACCAAAAAAAGAAAATGTAATTGGATTCAACTACCTCGTAATGCATTTTACAACGGTAATGGGATCAATAATTCTAATCAATTATTCAATTCAAATCTGAACCACATTGGAGCAATGCAAATTCATGAAAAGTCATAATGTGTCCCAAAAGGCACGTTTGGTAATCCATGACGGTGTGCTGGCACTAACTTTGATGTATGGCTGCGAATGTTGGGTGGGGCAGAAGAGGAATAAATCTTGAACAAATACTGTCGAAATGCGTTCTTTACGCAGTACGTGTGAATGTGAATGATAGAATACGGAACAGTGTAATTAGAGAAATATGTGGACTGAAACAGGATATAGTGACAAAGATTGAAAAGGGGATGCTGAGATGGTTCACTCATGTGGAAAGGAAGGATTTTTTTCTTTATTGATTATAGAGGGTTTATTCATGATTTGAATATGTCACCCTCATCATTGAATACAAAAGAAACAGTAAATGAAAACAAAAAAAGTTAATTTACAATGAAAGGAACATATCAGCTGTTGAAAGGAAGGATGAGTGATAGTCACAGATCACAAAAACTAAAGGGAGATTTGAAAAGGGGGCGGGGCCAATGTCGCAGCAATATGCGCAAAAACGGAACACATTGCTCGCGACAGTAAGGATTCAATATATTATGAGGCAGAAAACCAGTCGAGATATTATGTGTAAATAGTTTACAATGCTTGCGAAGTACTAAAGATTATTAGAAACGTTGAGTTCTGATACCGCAATGGATAATGAGCACATTCAAGCTAACAAAATACTTTCTATCGCGTGGTACTGGTGGTGATGCGACACTAGGTTTCGTATTGAGCGCGTTGGTCGGCATCTCTCTAGATCTCTATGGGAATTAGATTCGTCGAACAGTCGATAGTAGTCGCTCTAGACGTACGTATGCCAATGACGTTTTACAAATAGAAGCGTCATACGCTAACATCACTGCACTTTAAAATGGCGCGGTATAGTGACGTCTAGCCCGTACACTAGACGGCGCGTGACTATGTGAAAGTAATGGCTCGATAAAGTAACGTGTAGTCTGTCCACTGGAAAGCGCGTGACTATGTGAAAGCCGGGCAATTACCTTGCTATTTTGTTGCCATTTTGGAGTGCGGACAACGCATCTAAATATAAAAACATCTAAGACGTATGCAGAAAAGAGTGGCAGCGAAGGGCCAGATCAAATGTAGAGAGTGTATGTATGAACTAAATTGAAAAAGTCGTATGTTTGTAACGATTATTTACCAGTGGCGTGCACTCTATAATTGACATAAAGATAGTAATACCACGGAGTACTATAATCTAAACTATTATAAAACTGTAACAGGAAGTTTGTCTTACATTGAAGATATTAACAAAAAAAAAGTTTGGATATGATTTTTAGGTTTCCCTGATTCCATATCACCAATTTTTTTATTTTTTGTCTGTCTGTTTGTTTGTTTGAACGACCCTCACGCAAAAACTACTAAACTGATTTTGATGAAACTTTTTTTGTTTGATAGCTTATTATCTGACTTAAAATCTGGTATATAATTTGTGCGGACAAAGTCGCGGGTTAACGCTCGTTAGGTAATAATTATAGATAATTGCTTTGTTTACTAAATGACTTTGATTTGTTTAAATACAGATAATTAAGCAATTAAAAGTCATTTAGAAAATCAAATGCTTTTAGTCTTTGTCTATACAGGCTGTAACAAAACACCCTAGTAACTTCATATCATCAAACTGATCAGCTTGTAGTATGGAGCCAATTTCGAAATTGCGAATCAAAAATCTGCTGTTTCATACTAAAATTCAGTACCTCGGGCTCGGGCTCGGGCTCGACACACATTTGTATGGGACAGCTGTTTTTTTTTGCGATTTCGCAGTTTTGCTCCATTATAGAAAGTTGTTCAGTTTGATGGTTTGAATCACCCCCTTAAGTATTATTAGGGTGTTTTGATACACCACGTATGGAGCGCACGCGACTGTATCCATATCAACAACGTATAGGCATTTTGATGTACTTGGCAGCAGGGACCGAAAATTTTCGGTAACCTTTATTTAAATGTTACCTTTATCTAGGTAACAACCGATTTTAATACCGGTAACCTAAATATGACCTTCAAGAGAATGCGAGTGAGTGCGGGTAAGGGTCAGTATAGACAGAGCGTCAAAAAGCGAGCGTGGTTTTTAATAACACTGAAAAATAAACTTTAATGTCTACTAATCAAAAGTACAGAATTGATTGAACAACGTCGTTGTTGTAGCGAGTGACGCAAATTTTGGAGCACCCAACGAGCGACGCGCGCCCTATTTTCAGTGTTGCTACAGTATTGGACAGGTCGAGATTATAAAGGAGATGATTATTTACATTTTATTGAACCCAAAAGCATAAAATGGTTTAAGTTTATGTTCACGTTTGAGTTTAAATTTGTTTTTATAATTGATTTAATTTGTATTTAGTAACGACTAACGAGGTACTTACTTAAAAATTAAATACTTACTACATTTATGAAAAAACATTTTTTTATTTAAATATATCTCTGTGTACGCGGACCGTTAGTAGAATGATATTAAGGTTACCTCTTAAAATACCAGTAAAAAAATTAAAGGTTGTAACCAAAAAGTATCGGTATTATCGATACCGGTTGATCCCTGCTTGGCAGGTCTGACCTGGTCATCGTCATCATCTTAGTTAACAGCTATGGATGGAGAACTCACCAATACCATCTCTTTTCCGCAAGTGCCAAGTGCACTGTTCTGTAAGCTTACCATGAGTTTGCAATATATTAAACTACAGTAATTTTACTCTCATTTTTCTTATTGAATTTCGAATAGTGACAGCGCTCCTAGTGATTACTTTGAGAACTGATTCTGAAATACAAAATTTGCACCGTAACTACAGTAGTATACTACAATGTGGCTGGGGCACGTGCATCGCATGGATCACTCTCGTTTGCCGCGTCAAGTTCTTCTAGGTGAAGTAGCGCATGCCAAGAGAAATGTCGGGAGACCACGACTCCGATTCAAGGACTGCGTAAAGCGAGACATGTCCACGTTCTCAATCGACACCAGCGGCTGGGAGGATCTCGCTGAGAACCGCGACTTGTGGAGGACACATTTAGCGGAAGGAAGAGCTGTTCACGACAGGGCCTGGTTTGCTTCCTTGGCTGAAAAGCGAGAAAAGAGGCATGATCGGCTAGCAAACCCAACTGACACAGCAAACTCAAATTTCACTTGCCGTACATGCGGCCGTACCTGTCGCTCTCGTATCGGGCTTTATAGCCACGAGCGTAAGTGCCGCCAAGACGCTGCTTAAATCATCTTTCAAAGATGGAAAGGCCAATGATGATGATGAAACTCATGGTAGGCCTACTGGCCAGATATTGCCTACCAAAGAAAGTCATTGTTGCCTACTGTCATTTTAAAAACATTTTTAAAAGACAAACATGTAAGAAGAATCTGAAAGATCTTTTTATGTTACTCGTTCATTTTATGAACAACATCCTGTACATACTGTGAATCGAATTTATCGAAACGTTATCGTGACGAATCCGAAGCGAAACACGAAAATTTTAATTAACGCCGAAATGAAAAACCGTGCCCTATGTCGTCTGGTTTTTAATACAAAAATCAACCGTACAAATTGGATTATTTTTATGTAGATATTGCTTTGATCGCTTTAATTTTATTCAGGCCGCATTCATTTGACCTCGGCGCCTAAATTTGGGTCTAAAATCAAGTCGGGCCGGGGGATGTAATTTAAAAATTTTGTACAAATTACACGGCGCTCTAATTATTATTTTGATGGAAATTCATAGCTGTATTGATTAGGCCTTCGTTAATTTTGCGTAAACATATTATCTTGTATATTAACGCAGTCAGTATTTCGACTCTCTCCAGGAATAACAGTGTAAGTAACTCAATTTTACCATTTTGCAGGAGAGCGCGTCAAAGATTCAATTATTTGTTAATTGCCCTATATGTTCCACGTTTTAAGCTAATGAATAACTGATTATTTATTGGTTGTTTTCGACTTTAATTAAAGATTTAATTGTGAATTACATTTCACCTGACTGTCAGCTAAAATAAAATTGTCATTTATTTTGTGAATATGGTTACACATGCATTTACATTTATGTTGTAGTTTAGTATTATTATCGTCATCACATCCAATATACGTCCCACTGCAGGGCACAGGCCTACTCTCAGGAAGAGTGCATAGGCGTTAGTCCACCACGCGTGCCCAATGCAGATTGGTAGACTTCACATACGCATCGAAGTTTAATATTATGATCCATATGTATTTTTCATTTGCGGCATTCAAATATAGTTTAAAATATAAAATTTAAATATTATTTTAAAATATAATGATTAATATATCGCTACCATGGGCTGACCCCTCTTACTGATCGCAGAACTCTATTGGACATGATGCTGTTGTATGATGTGGCACGGGGCAGGCTGGATTGTCCGACCCTTCTTCATGAGCTTGCGTTTCTAACACCTGGACGCCGTACGCGGCAAACTAAACTGTTTCATGAACCTTTCTGCCGCACTACATACGCGCAAAATTCCATTATCAGACGCGTAACTAAAACTTATAACAATGTTTTTGATAATGTAGATATTTTCTTGCACTCTAAGCAAAGCTTTAAATCTAAAATTAAGGTTGTATTGGATGAAAAATAGCCATAATCTACCCTTTCACATATCCCATTCCCTCCCCTGTCTCCCTCATTGCCAAAAAAAGACATACTTACACACACACACACACACACACACACACACACACACACACACACACACACACACACACACACACATTCACACAAACACAGATAAAGTTAGATAATTTGGATCCAGTAATGTATAATTATTACAAAATAGACCGAGAGTTTTTTACTGTATAAAAGTGAAAATCTGTAATTGGCCATTCTGTTAGACTGTAAGTTAGCATAATTACTTCTGTAACGCTGTAGATTTTCCAAATAAATAAATAAATAAATAATTCTGATTGCGAATCTAAATCAAAATTCGAAGAAAAATTTAATAAAATTACACATGCCTATGTCCAGCAGTGGACGTCGATCAGCTGAGATGATGGCACATGTAAAAACAAGTAAGTTACAATGTTATTTCTAGATTTAAATCACATAATTACAGATTATGATCAAATCTATTCAACAATAATTCTTTCAAGCATTATACTTATCCTTTTTTGTATTTATTGAGCACTTAAGGTCATTTATTTATTATTTTTAATTATTTATTTTATTATTTAGCTGCATATACTTTGATTTATTAAAGTCAAATATAGGAATCTTCAGATATAAACAACAATTATTTACATTCTCAATTTTACATATTATAGTTACCTAATCATTAATTTAGACAGTAATTAACAAAATAATGAAAAATAAAACCATTTTTTTATAAACCAATTAAATTAACAAATTCATTACTCAAACTGGAAACCCGTGAGATTATAAAAATTTAAATAATGTATAAGTATAGACTTTTTTTACGTTTTTTGAAGTTTTAATTAATTAATTTGTAAAAACAGTTGTTTTAGTGTTATACCATTGGGAGTTAAAACTTAAAAACACATAATAATCTAACTGAAAACTAAACGTGTTATTATTTTATTCGCCGTTATTTTATTTCAGCAGCACTTTCTTTGATATAGTGATTTAACAACATACGTACAGGGTGACTGGTAATTCGACCTATTCCTTGAAAGGGGTTATACTAGAGTTCATTTGCAACAATTTTTCCCCAGTTAACTGGGGGTCGAAAATCGCTTGTTTTCGAGTTCTCTCATTTTTAAGAATTTTTTGAATATTTCCGTTTTTCGACCTAAAAATGACAATTGTGAAAAAAATACTCCACTCTCAGCACTCTGTAAGCATTTTTCTAGTAGCTGATGAATGAGCGACTACTTTAAACTAAAATACATGTGAAAAATACCCAAAACCACCGAAATAAAAGGTTATAAACCGCAAGACAACAATTTTTTATTTGGATTTTGTTTCAATCCAAAGAGGATTACTCAAAAAAAATTTATGACACTTGGCGTACAAATTGCGGAAATAACTTCCTCAATTCCTAAGCTTTCCAAAAAGATGCAAAAGTTGTGTACTTTAGTTCAAGTTTGGAAAATAAACCTTATTAAACACGCAGATGTGAATTTTATTCAAAAAGTTATTGGTTTGGTGAAAATAAAAAAAAGAGTAAAATAATAATGTTTAGTACCTAATCATATGAAATAACAAATTTTGTTTTAAAGTTTTACATTTAAAAATCACAAGTCTTGCTCAAATTGTCTTCCTCCGTTACGTATGCAAGCACGAAGCCTGCGACGTACTTCGCTTACTGTCACTCGAGTTGAAAGCGTGTCTTTAATTTTTTGGGCAGCTGCCAAAATCCTCTCTCTTAATTCTTCTTGAGAAGAGATAGGTGTACGATACACCAATGTCTTCATATGACCCCAAATGTAGAAGTCGCATGGGGTTAGATCGGGACTCCTAGCCGGCCAAGGGATCGGGCCGCCTCGACCAATCCATCTCAGTGGATAGTTCTCATCCATCCACTGTCGCACGCCCCGGTAATAGTGGGCTGGGCAGCCATCATGTTGATACACCAAAGCTGTTCTTGTGGTAAGCGGCACATCCTCCAGCAGCGGACGTAACTCTTCTCTTAAAAAGTTTTCATAGGCGATGCCGGTTAGGCGTGCCGGCAGAAAGAATGGCCCGATTAAATTATTGTGCACGATTCCCATCCACACATTAAGTGAGAATCTGTGCTGGTGAGCTCCTTCGTTAGATTTTCTCGGATTCTGACCTTTAGGGGCCCAAAAATGCAGATTATGATAGTTTGTAATACCATCACGGTCGAAGTTCGATTCATCTGTCCACAAGATTGTTTTTAGATACTCAGGGTCTTCAATGTCTGCATTTATTAGAAATCTGCAGAAATCCATCCTTCTGACAGGATCTCCCTCCTCGATAGCTTGTACTGGCGTGTAATGGAATGGATACTGCCGTGCTGTGTGCTGAGTGAACCAGACTTTCCACTGAGACATACCAAGCTGCCTAGCCACAATTCTTGTTGAAGTAGTGCCGTCTGCTTGAAAACATTGCAAAATTTGCTCCTCTTCGATTGGATCACTAACGCTAGGTCTACCAGCGTCGGTTTGGCGACGTCGAACCGATCCCGTTTCTCGAATGCGCCGATATGTCGTACCAAACACGCTGACATCAGGTAAACGGCGGGTAGGAAAACGTCTTTGATAGTCTCTTCGAGCAGCAGCAGCGTCACCATCACAAAACCCGTAACAATACATGATATCCGCGTATTCTTCATTTTGGTAAGCAGCCATTTGAAAAGGAAGCTGTTTTAGCGCAGAATTTAAGTTAGTTAACAACGACACGTCCGAACTCCAAGATGGTTGAAACTAACTGATTACTTAATGAATTGAGCGAATGAGTGGGCCTCGATTGTGAACCTTAGTACAAACATTCCCGAATACTTACAAAAGAGAAACAATGTAAGCAATAAAATGAAAGAGACAAAAGCAAATCGGCATCTTGTAAGGTTCGCTTCTAGGAAATCCGCTACCTGCTCTGCCATTGTTAACAATTTTTTTCAAACTCTTGTCAAAGTAGACAACATTTGCACCTTTTTGGAAAGTTTAGGAATTGAGGAAGTTATTTCCGTAATTTGTACGCCAAGTGTGATACATTTTTTTTTAAGTAATCCTCTTTGGATTGAAACGAAATCCAAATAAAAAAATTTTGTCGTGCGGTTTATAACCTTTTATTTCAGTGGTTTCGGGTATTTTACACATGTATTTTAGTTTAATGTAGTCGCTCATTCATCAGCTATTAGAAAAATGCTTACTTAGTGCAGAGAGTGGAGTATTTTTTTCACAATTGTCAGTTTTAGGTGGAAAAATGGATTTTTTCAAAAAAATCTTAAAAATGAGATAACTCGAAAACAAGCGATTTTCGACCCCCAGTTAACTGGGGCAAAATTGTTGCAAATGAACTCTAGTATAACCCCTTTCAAGGAATAGGTCGAATTATTATTACCCTGTATATCTTAAACATATAAGGTCTAACAAAATTAGCTGAAACTATTTTAAGGGGATGATCAGACCATCAAACTGAACAACTTTCTCTATGGGACCAATATCGAAATCGCGAAAAAAAAATCAGCTATCCCATACAATACTGCAAACATAACTCACCTTAAATGTATGGGGCAGATGATTTTTTTAGCGATTTCGATATTGGTCCCATAGAGAAAGTTGTTCAGTTTGATGGTCTGATCATCACCTTAAAACAGTTTCAGCTAATTTTGTTAGACCTTATATCTGCTCACGCTATTATCTCGTGGGGGTAGGAATAGAGAGTACCACCACACTTTGCACCACACGCCAAGATTCTAGAGGTCTACTGAATGTTTTCGTTCAAATCTCAACTCCAATGAAGTTCCAGAAAAGACCACGATATAATTATAGAAAATTGAAAGTCCAAGTAGTCGATTAAATACTTATTTCGCGACAAAGATTTTGAACATACAGGATGTAAGAAAACTCCGTAGTAATACTTAAGGGGTGCTTCAGACCATCAAACTGAACAACTTTCACTATGGACAATTTGAATCGAACCAGTACTGCAGTTTTGAATGAAACAGCTGATTCTTATTTCGAGATTTCGATTTTGGTGCCATAGAGAAAGTTGCTCAGTTTGACGGTCTGATCATCCCCTTAAAAAAGTATCAGCACCAATGTCCCACTGGGGTAGGCAGAGACAATAAATCGCCACACGCTACGATTCTGACATACATCTCTCGCTTTTTCAACAACCAAGTCTCAAAGGCAAGTGTGTATCGAATGATTGAAAGCGGTCGCCGTAGACGCACGTACGCTGACCAACTCGGATGCGTACTGAAGAAGGGCCAAATAAAATGTACCCGGAACCGACGAGCATATGTATGAAAGCCAATAAGTTTAGTTAAAGTAAATTATATAAATTATAAATTATATAAATTATAAATTATGTATCCTCGAACGTTTAATGTTAATTCTTCTATTATTGTGGCTTGAACGAAGAGGCCAGTACCTAGTAGCACAGGGTTCTTCCCTGCTGATAGTTGCTGGCAGCTCCCCCTGTTCGAAATCGGTGGGCCAATATAATATAAGATTTGTAAAAAATTGTAAACAGTAGCATTATCTAGTGATATTGTACTAGGCTGTTTTTGTGTTAAAATAAACATTCATTCATTCATTCATTCATTCAATTAGTAAAACTTGCCTATTGGTCCTAACTAATATTAACCTGAGACTGCCGAATGGAGTATTGACTAACTTCCTCTCACCTTTATTCGTGAGAGCTTAAAAAGCTGATGATGATGACCTTGTTTTCAGAATTCCGTACCCAAAGGGTGAAAACAGCACCCTAATACTAAGCCTACGTTTTCCGTCCGTTCGTCCGTCAAATAATTACAAATAATAAAAATGTCAGAAAGTTCAAAATTAAGGGGGGTGTCTTCATACAAGAAACTAGTTTTTATCGAAGTTTTTTCTTCTCGCTCTATCGCAAAGACGGTAATACATACAAGCGTCAAACTTAGTTTGATTTTAGAACAAACTCTACAGTATAACAACAAATAATAAAAACCGGCCAAGTATGAGTCGCTCTTGTGCTAAGGGTCCCAGAGAACAATATTTTTTTTGGAAGTTAATATGTTGTGTGGTGGTGTGGTATGGAACCCTCGATGCGCGAGTAGCCCGACTCGCACTTGACCGGTTTTAATTACTCTACCCCATATGGACTACGCCGTAGCACAATAGACCTACGCCGTAGCCATCGTAGCATTAGTGTTAGGTGTATTTTATTGTCAAAAAATCTGAATATGCATTATAACTATCTATCTACATCTATGAAGCGAAAAGGCCTAAACCAAAGTGGAAACAAAGAAACGCCGCCGGCACTCTCTACATAGTTGGTTCTATCTAAAAAAACCTCCAGAACGATCTCCCGATACGCAAAATCATTTTCTTTATGTAAATAGGACGATTTCATCTGCATACAATGTTGCCTTTCGCTTTTAAAGATTCAGATTCGAATGCTCATGTTATGTTGTGAACGAGGGCGGATCCAGGGAATTGGGGGCACATAACTTTCAGAGCAAAATACGTGTGTGGCGTGAAGCAAAAGTACTGAAGAAACTTTTTGTAAGGTAAAGGCCATATTTTCGTTTGTGACGTCATCACTTGCCGTACTATGGAAAAAAATCAAAAACAAGTTGCAGTTGTCAGAGGATGTCAAGAGGTTGAATTTGTTCGCCAAAGGGAGGTTGATATTGTTTCAAAAATATTGTGTGTTTTCTAATCGTATTTCAAAAATTCGATTTATTGTTTTTTTTTTTCATTTATATTAACTTTCATTTTACGTAAACTGTAAATTTAACCGTGTAGCGTAACCTTCTAAAAAATGTTCCTACAGTAACCCTTAAAGTTAAAAATTTTTAGCAATTTTTCGACTAACAGTGTCCTGATTTTACGCGATTACTAAAATAAATTATATGAAACCTTAGAAAAAGTATATGTCTAGAAAGAGCCTCATGCTTCTACCGTATAAAACAAAAGGGGCCAACTTTCTTAGGTTGATGTGCGTGAGGCGCCATACTAATTATGTCTGTGTGCGTGTATATGGATAGGGTTTAGAGGCCAATACTGGTTACAATTTTTTTCTACGCTTTTGTAGCTTCGACTGTCAATCTTGACATATAACTTATCCAAGCATGAAACATACAAAAAAAAACGATTAATTTGATTTTTAATTAAAGGCAGGTCTTTTATAATAAATATAATACACTGGATATGCAATAGCATATCAATGAAAACAATGTTCCTGAAAGTTGAGGTTTTTGAAAATATACTCTTAAATATAAAAACTGTTAATAGACAGCCGTCCGCAGAATGAAACGGTGAACTCAGACCATCAAACTGACCAACTTTCCCTATGGAGCCTACCTCAGAAAACGCGAAAAAAAATCAGCTCTTTCATACATTTGAGTCTGGTAGGTACAGCAGTTTTTTTTTATTATTTCAAATGGGTTTGCTCTTGACCTCAATCCAGTATGTATGAAACAGCAGACTTTTTTCGTTCGCCATTACCATTTTCTTTGTAACGGCTGATATTTTCTTCGCGTTGGTCCCATAATCAAAGTTATTCAGCTTTATGATCTAAAGCTAATATGTAATTCAAAATGGCATGTATCATCATCATCATCAGCCTATCATCGTCCACTGCTGAACATAGGCCTCTCCCAAGGCGCGCCACAAAGGTCGTCTGTCCAGCGGGCAACAGGGCGTCCCATACTACGTCTACCAATTCGTAAATAACATGTGTAATTATAATTTTATTGCAGACTTTATTTAAATGCCTGCAAAGGTAGGCTTCAAAGAAATTTATCAATGCCAAAACACCTGCAAATGTTTGTACCTACACCTGAGTTCGTACACAATAAAGTTCATTTATCATTTAGAGACCCTTAAAAGTTTACACACTATCATCATCGGCCTTTACATCTGTTGCAGATGGTTTAAGCAGTGTTTTTGGAGAGGCACTTTTTCTCATGGCTGTAAAGTCCTATACGAGAGCCGCATACACGTCCGCAGCCTCCACAATAGAACCGTACGCCGCCGGTGGCCAGAAGTGGGATTGTGACAGCATTATGCCTTTTGTCACGTTTCTCTGCCAGGTGTGCGAACCAGGCCTCGTCATAAGTAGTCCGACCATCTCTTGTCTTCCCTCTCCACCCTCCTCTATTTTCCGCGAGGTCTTCCCAATTTGCGTGGCCGATTCCGAAAGAGGTTAGGTCCAACATTTTGAAATGAACTCGGAAATCAATGATCAATCAATTTGTTTCAAAACTCGATTTTATTTCTTTTTCTATTATCTGTCTATACTATTATAAAACTGTAAATTTAAAAAAAGAAGTTTGTTTGTTTGTTTTTTCGAGCATCACGCGAAAACTACTAAACTGATTTTGATGAAACTTTTTTTGTTTGATAGCTTATAATCTGACTTAAAATCTGGTATATAATTTGTGCAGACAAAGTTGCGGGTTAACGCTATATTAAATAAAAAAGTTGAGTAATTAACTTTTTGCAGTAATCTATTCTAGACAAACCTTGGCCCTTGGTCTTCAGGTCTTGCTGTATCCGCCCCTGTTCACAAAGGAATAGACAAAAACCTTTTTATGTTTTATGAAATTGCAAAATGTAAGGTCGATTTGGGATATAAATAATTGAAACAGATACATGTGCGAATGGTTTTGATTTTATGGAAGTGACGCGAAAAGGAAATTTCAAATGATTGTTAGAATTCGTAAGACATTGTATTGTAAGAGAAAAGATCAGAAAAATTCATAGAATATAAGGTTTAAGGGCAGACCGTTGCATTACTTTAAAGGGTGCTTTAAATAAATAAATAACGCTCACAGGCACATATATTGTCATGATCCCAAATTAAGCCCTGGGTCTTTTTTATGGAAACCATACAAAAACGGCACACACATAAAACATCCATGACTGAACCGGGATTCAAACCCAGGACCATGGCTTGGCAGTCCGGCGTGGTAACCATTACACCAGCCGGGTCGTCAATAATAATAATAATGCAACTGCGTCCGTGAGAGCATTGGGTTCTCGACACTATGGTCGTGGGTTCGATTCCCACGGGGGACACCTAGTGAGATGTCACTTTGTGCGTTTTCCCCTGTTGGTTAGGACATTGCAGGCTGAATCACCTGATCGTCTAAAAAGAAAAATGATTCCGTGCTTCGGATGGCACTTTAAGCCGTTGGTCCCGGCTACTATCTCTGGTGGTAGTAGTCGTTACATAAAAACTACGTCAGAGGCCGTAAAGCTAGGCGGTCTGAAAAAACTCTGACACCAGGGCTCTGCCCACACGATAAAAAGAAGAATAGTTGATTGTACTCATAATACTGAAAAACTTTATCTATGGATATCCTAAACATGAAAAATATTGCAACGTTTTCGTTCCGACAACGCCTACGCTCAAAAATCGCTTCTATAATATGTACCTTAAGGGCCTATATCGAAAAATAATTGAAGCGAAATGGACGTGTGATAGCTTATATTACTGCCTGATGCGAGAGAAAGAGATGGGGCGGCGCGCGCCTAAAACGACGCAAACGTAAAACAAACTTTATTTAATTGTGATTGTACTCACAATTAATTAATAATAGATATTTATGTAAGTTCAATTCTGCTCTTATCAAAATTTGTAAAATATCAATCTCTTCTTTTAAATCAAGTCTCGTGTTTCTATTATTCACCGTTAAGCAGTTCAAAGCGTTTATAAATAAAAACGTAGGCTACTTTGGCTTGTTTTTCTACCGAGAAAATGTGTCTTAATCGTGTTTTGGCTCTTGTCAAAACTTCAATTATATTTTCAATTTACACATATCCGCCAATCATGCTCCTACTGATAGTACTTCATGATATATAATGCTTTGAAGAATCCTATTTTGTCACATAGCGGGTTTTAAAAACCCAGTGTAACACTTAAAAGAAATCCTCAAAATATCACTACAAACTTTTTTATATCCCTCAACGAAATCAACAAAAAGCTCTACTTATGTAAGTAAAGGGAACAAGAAACAATGTGTTATCCATGAGGGGCCACAAAACAATCAGCCTGGTACGTGAGGCGACTGCAAGTGACGTCATAGGGCCTAATGGAGTTAGGGATTCTCTACGAAGAGACTACCTTACGACCCTAGTTACGAAAAACTGGGTAAGTTGGAGCTAGGCGCACGCGTTAACGGTTCCGCAACGTCTGATTTTGGTGCCATTTATAATACAGGGTTTAAAAAAACTGAACAACTTTCTCTATGGGACCAATATAATATGATCTTTGCTTCTACAGGGTGAAATTGATATCATTAGCATCCTTTTAAACTTAGAGTCTACCCATCAAACTGAACAACTTTTACTATAGGAGCAAACCGATCGGAGCAAAAATAAAATCTGCTGTTGCATACATTTGCGTCGAGTAGCAACAGGAACAGCAGATAGTTACGAAAAACTGGGTAAGTTGGAGCTAGGCGCACGCGTTAACGGTTCCGCAGCGTCTGATTTTGGTGCCATTTATTATACAGGGTTTAACAAAACTGAACAACTTTCTCTATGGGACCAATATAATATGATCTTTGCTTCTACAGGGTGAAATTAATATCATTAGCATCCTTTTAAACTTAGAGTCTACCCATCCTACTGAACAACTTTAAGTATGGGAGCTAAGCTGTAATACCTAAAAATCGCTACGCTAATCCTACGCTTGACTCAAACGTATGAAATATCAGATTTTATTTTTGCTACGATCGGTTTGCTCCCATAGTAAAAGTCGTTCAGTTTGATGAGTAGACTCTTAGTTTAAAAGGATGCCAATGATTTCAATTTCTTCTGAGGGTAGGCCTGTGCCCTGCGGTGGGATGTATAATAGGTTCAAAAGTTTTAAGTTCATAGGTTTTACTATAGGAGCAAACCGATCGGAGCAAAAAAAAAATCTGCTGTTCCTGTTGCTACTCGACACAAATGTATGCAACAGCAGATTTTATTTTTGCTCCGATCGGTTTGCTCCTATAGTAAAAGTTGTTCATTTTGATGGGTAGACTCTTAGTTTAAAAGGATGCTAATGATATCAATTTCACCCTGTATACATGTGTACACTACATTATGTCCTGCTTCTTTTATTTCCTAATACCTACGTGGTCTGTAATGAACAAGTTAGATAAACAAATCGTACAAGGTCAACAAGGTATAACTTAGGCCACTTGAGAACGGAACCCTGAAATTGTTTCTGTTTTTATTCGAGCTTATTTTATTACACAGAATAAAAGTAAAGTGGCAATAAAAGTGGAAGACTGTAATTTTAGCTTCCTTTACAAATTGATTGATCGCCCAACTTTTGTTTGGTATACTGTTTATTCAATTGCGTTTCTCTGTTACACAGCGTTTTTGTATTTCGTTTTTTTTTTAAATCTTTTATCAACCGTATGATTTGTTTTTTTAATTTATTTTACAAAGAAAAAGTTACTTTTTTAGTTATTTTTTTACCAACTATAAACCTTCCTACTGCAAACCTTAATCGGTTTAATCGCAGGAGGTGGGTCGCTGTACACAGCGTACCTGCGTGTTGTATTTTATTTACTTATAAGTTACACTTATACTTACGTAATGGACACCTGTATTCTGCCTAGCTACGGCTGTCAAACCTGGGTCTATACCGAAAAAATTAAACAAAAGATCGTAACTACCCAAAGAGCAATGGAAAGAAGCATGCTCAAAATCAGAAAAATACATAAAATAAGAAGTGACAAAATTAGGCAGAAAACAAAGTTAACAGACGCAATCACACGAGCCCTAACATCGAAATGGCAATGGGCTGGACACGTCTCACGCTACAAAGACAAAAGGTGGACAATAAAAACAACACAATGGAAAGGTCCGGTGGGCAAAAGGAAAGTAGGTAGACCCATTAAATGGTGGGCTGATGACATCGCTAAGATAGCTGGTGAAAACTGGATGAGCATGGGCAAAGACAGAGAGTCGTGGAAGGGTATGGAGGAGGCCTTCACCCAAAGTGGGGTCCATATCATAAACATGGATGAAAACTAACCGTACTAAACAATCTATAGTAAGTGAACATAAAACATTTGAAATGTAGAAAACATAGGATATGGAACGTAAAATAAAAGGCTTAATTATAATTAGTATAAGTTACATACTAAGATGAGATTTAAGAATATCTTTAGATTGTTTTTGGTTTTTACATTGTAATATTTTATGTACTACTTCCTTTGGTTAGTTATTTAGAATATTGGGAATCATATATTCTCTAGTACGTTGACCATATTATATGTATATATGCAGGTAAGTCGTACATTTTAATTCATTTATTTTATTAATATCAACATTGGGCAAAAAAACGATTACATATGAATTAATTATAAAATTGGCAACATGCCTCGTCCACAAAAACGTTCAGTCAAAAATCCACAATAGGCTTCGTCACAAGTGCATACATATAAAAATCGACAACACGTCAGCAAAATAATAAATAAACCTACACTAAACGGCATCGTCATAAATCGTACCCGGCACAAAGGATCCCATTACACTAGCTGCGTTCCCGCGCTGGATACCTAACGAAATCCTCTGCACCAGATACGACCTTGAGCGGACATCGTTGCCACTTTCCACCAACCTCCTGCCCAGATCTCTCACAAACGCCTTAGCTTCCACCTCCCACGTTCCAGACGTCTCCACTGCCACCGGCACAAAAGTGTACTGGGACTCCAGTATCGCGTACCTCACATGCTTTTGCGAAGCCACCCATTCCGCCGCTGACCCAGCCTCACGCATAGTGCCATTAGTGCGCATAGTCGTACATTGGTAAGTATGTTAAGTGACGTAAATTCTTAGGTCTGGTTTTTTCTTTTAATGTGTGCAGTGATGCGGAGTGCGTAATGCGGAGAGACGAGTGTTTAGTATGAATGTGGATGGCTGCGGTAGGAGAGGCAGGCCGAAGAAAAGATGGATGGATTGTGTCGAGGATGATATGTGTAAAAAAAGGGAGTAAGTGTTGAAATGACGGCTAAGAGAGATGAATGGATGAGGATGACATATTGCGCCGACCCCAAATAATGGGAAATGGGCAAGACAATGATGATGAATTTCGCTACTTATTGGTCATGACCCTGATGATTTAAGGTAAAGCATAGAATAGCACCATTCAACCGCTATGTTAAATGATTTTCACAACCAGTTTCGTAAGAGGATTGTTTGTTTTTTCTTGGCAATCAGTTGCGATGGAAGCATATACTAACTGTAATTACATGAGATATACAGGGTAAATTTTATGTCACTGCGGACATCTTCAGCATGTATTCTACTCATGAATCTGAACAACTTTCACTATGGAGCCAACTTCGAAACCGCGAAAAAAAAATCGGCTGTCCCATACAAAAGTCCATAGTAAAAGTTGTTTTGTTTGATGAGTAGAATACATGCTGAAGTTATCCGCAGTGATATAAAATTTACCCTGTATAAAGATTGGTAGCATATTCAGAACATCCACATTTGACTACTTATTGCCCGCAAGAGCCATATTGAGAGGCCTGTGGCTATCTTTGACGGACCATGTTTTACCCAAGCTTTTCAAACAAAAGTTTACAAAAAATTTTATCGAAAATCACATTCTATTTCTTCACTGGCATCCGAGATATATTTGTAGACTCACCTGGCACGTGTTCGGATCCCACTTGTTCTTCTTCCGTTGGATCATCGCCAACATTCCAAAGAAAACAATCTGTAACACAATATTTTAAGTGGTATCCTCGAAAGTGAAATTTTAGCCTCTAGCAGTTAAAGGGTTAGTATCACAAATAACAAAAATATATACAGGGTGTTACAAAAATAAAAATAAAACATTTAATGGGGTGGTTAAGACCATCATACTGAACAATTTTCACTATGGGACCAATATCGAAATCGCGAAAAAAAAATCGGTTTACCCATCATCATCATCATCATCATATCAGCCGATAGACGCCCACTGCTGGACATAGGGCTCCCCCAAAATGAGGAGATTTGCCATAATGGCCCTGATGCGATGCGTTTTCGATGTTCGATACTAAACTACAGATCTACTCGAGCTAAATGTATGGGACAAAACATTTTTTTTTCGCGATTTCGATGTTGGTCCCATAGTGAAAGTTGTTCAGTTTGTTCGTCTAAACCACCCCCTTAAAAGTTTTCAATTTTTATTTTTGCTTCTGTAACACCCTGTACATTTTATATTGTATTGTATATCATTTGTTTCAGACTTCTTTTTTTGTCCATATGTGTTAGTAACAAAATTCACTTATAACTATGTTAGTGGGCAGGTACTACAGGATAACAATCAAAAGCCAAATACAAACCACAGACCTAATTAAGGTCCTCGAAACAAACACATAACATATATATATATGTCACGGGATAGAGTTAAATCCTACATTTTATTAGGTAGCTGAAGGCTGTTTAGAAGCATCTAATTTGACTCTACTTTCTTCTGGGTTTACTTTGACATAGAAAGTTTTATTATTTTGTAACTGTCTGCGTCCCAAGCAGGGCTTAAGTCTCGTCAAACTAATAACTTAAATGAATAGGGTACGCGTTGTTACTCCTAATACCCTCCCTGAAGGAGGGCCTGTATTCTGTAGTAGGACGTATACAGGGTGTAGTATAAAATGGGACAGTCACTTAAAGGGGTACTTCAGACCATCAAACTGAACAACTCTTACTATGGAACCAACACTGAAATCGCGAAAAAAAATACGCTGTCCCATACAAAACTGCAAACATAACTTGACTGAAATTTTATTTATTTATTTTTTTTTATTTTATTTCTTCGGGATCGCCGACAAAAATGTATGGGACAGCCGATTTTTTTTCGCGATTTCAATATTGATCCCATAGAGAAAGTTATTCAGTTTGATCACCATGTATAGGCTGATGGTGATGATGATATTATACACAATACATCTGTTTATTATTGAATAAATAAATAAAAATTTACTTTAAAATGAGCACTATATACATAACTATTAACCTAAAGAAAAAACAAAAAGAAACAAAACTAATACTACATACAAATAAAAAATGTCTCTGAAATTGCCGCCGCTTGGCGGCAAGGTGCCCAAGAGACTGGCAGCGTTACCTCTTTGTATGGCCAGGCTGATGCGCTGACCGAGGTTGCTGCCAGCCCTCTGGTCACCGGAGACCTCGATTAAAAAAAATATATATACACAATACATTGTGTACGTCTACATCACATCTGCTTCTACGGGTTCCTGTCCATAACTTCTACTTAAAGGTCTAGTCTACATAACTCCATACAATTTTGTAATAATTGTTATTCACACGATCTCACAAACTGATTTTAGGAGCTTTGTATTCACTTTAAGAATAAAAATTGTTTTATTAACTTTAAGAAACCTACCAAATTAATGTCTTTTAGCATATTGAATGCTATTTAATAAGTACACTTGTTGTTGGCTTTGTAATATTGATATTTTGTATAATTTTCTGTGTGCAAATAGGTTTTGTATTTGAAATGTATTCATAAACTTAACTAATCACTGTTTGGTGAGGCAATAGTATGATGTACAATTGAGGTTACCTTTAATTCCGGACGTGATAGTTGAATAGGAAGGTATTTCCACTACGTGCTAACTGTAACCAATTCTAGGAACTAAATTTGTTTAGTGTGTTTTTGTTTTATTTTATTGTATTTTTGTGGGTTTTGACCCACAACGTATCGTCAGAACTAAAATAATAAATGAAGACAAAAATTAACACAGCCTAAACGACCGTCTACCTACGTACCCGTACCCTGCACAAAGGATCCCATCACACCGTGACGGACCCACCATACTCCTGGCCATACCCCTGGTGGTAGGGTGGGACCCAACCATACCCCTATAGTAGTGATGTTACCATCAGGTGTACCTGCTTGTACCTACACGTTTGAGCAGAAGTGTACAAGAGGTCATTAGGCACCGACCTTATCTTTTAAGGAAGTTCGACCTCTATTACCTGCGTTCCTGCACTTGATGGCCACTGAAATCCTTTTTACCAGGGACGACCCCGAGCGGGCATCGTTGCCTCTTTCAACCATCGTCCTGCCTAGATCTCTCACAAATGCCTTTTCCGCGTTCCCCACGTCTCCACTGCCAGCGGCACAAAATGTACAGGAACTACAAATTTGTGTACCTCACATGCTTTTGTGAAGCCGCGCATTCCGCCTCTGACCCAGGACCCAGCCGCACGCATAGTACCCCCTGTCCGCCTAATGTGAGATGCCGTAAATGTACTAATAATTTCTAAATAGGAAAGCAATGATAAATAAAATATTGTGTTGTTGATTGTTGACTGTACATTCTTACAACTAAACAAAACTTTATGTTTTTTCCAGGTGTCCACAAGGACCGGTATCGTGTCACACTACGTGAGACTACAAATAGTGGTGCCCGAGGCGTTCATATTGGGCTCAGGGGAACACCATGTCGATCTCGGAAGCGTCATACATCTCATATGCATCGTGGAGAAAGTAAGAATTGTTATTTGTTTTTTTTTACATGCTTATCCTCGAGGGGGTAGTTGGAGATATTCTGAAAACTCACAACATCCTCATTTCACTAATATTACTAAAACTCTGTCCAGTGTAACGGGTAGTGAGCCCGTCGCCACTTATAATGGACAGTGGGTACCTGCCATGCCCCTATATTGAAGCATGCAGGTTTCCTCACAAAAAAAAACAATCACAAATTACAAATCGTACATAAAACTCATTAGGTACTAGTATGGTGGGGTTCATAGCAACCTGACCTTTCTGTCTTAATCTTTATAAGCGTAAGGGGGTTCGATTTCTTTGGTGCTGACTATATGATTAGGCCTGGACGGGGATCGAACCATCACCTCTTGCACGGCACGCATGGTTATTTGCCACTATACCACAACGACCACTCTCGAACTCGTTGCAATTTGGAAAAAAGGAATCGAAATGGCTGCCATGTGATTGATTCACAAGTTCTCTTTCGTATAGGCTATCACTGTTTTGGACAAGGTATAAATAAACTCGAGCTGAAAATGTTTCCTTTATTTTTTTCGAATCATTTTTGTAGTCGCTTACTAGTATGTATTTCTGGGCATTATTATTCCAAGCTAGCCACACATGTCTGTTGGCTGATACAGTATGTTCCACAGTACGTTACGAATGTAAACTGCGAACATAGCTTCGTTTGGCCGCCCGAAATGAGGCCAAATTGACTTAATAAAACACGAAATGCTCAATAAAAACAAACGCGCAAAAATGTCGTCAAATGTTATGGGCATGTCTATTTACGTAGTACAGTCGGAATGAAGCCTCGTGGTTCTCAGATAAGGACCATTAGTTCTTTCCGTGTGGTTCTCAGATTAGGACCACTGGCTCATTCCGTGGGTGTTATTATGGACTCAACTCCTTAGTAACTTATAAAACCTTCTTAAACCTTAGAAATGCACAAGTAAAACTTATTAGAATTACTTAAGTACATTACAAGTTTATAGTTGTAGCAATGTTTCTGGCCACTTAGAAAACAATAACAGTCGTGAGTTTATATTTATTATTACATCGATTGCAATGAAAAGTTATAACAATCAATTCCTTAAAACCAATTGCTCGGTTTGCCTGTGGGAGCTAAAAATACATTATATAGGGTGAAATTGATATCAGTAGCATCCTTTTAAACTAAGAGTCTACCCATCAAACTGAACAACTTTTACTATGGGAGCAAACCGATTGGAGCAAAAAAATAATCAGCTGTTGCATACTAAACTGCAATGCCTACTCGACTCAAATATATACAACAGCTGATTTTTTTTTGCTCCTATCGGTTTGCTCCCATAGTAAAAGTTGTTCAGTTTGATGGGTAGAATCTTAGTTTAAAAGGATGCTAATGATATCAATTTCACCCTGTAGATAGATACTGATATTGTACGTATAGTTTTTACAGTGCACTTTTTTACCTAACTAGGTGAGTATGGAAAATCTTATAGGCTAAAAAGTTTGTAAACATTTTTAGTAACTGCTGCAAACTTCCTGAATAATCAAAAATATAGTCATGGCATAATATAATTAATTGATAGAATGGACAACTTTAGTATCAAGTTTATACGTAACATTGTTAAACCGAACAACAAAGACAATGTTTCTTGTTAATTTAATACCTAATAAATACATTGACAATACCATGTCATTGATTCCAGTTCGTGACCGAAAAGTTTCGTTTCAAGGAAAGGCATTGGAACTCGTTATTGCTTCCGACTGTACGTCTTGTTTCCTTTTTATTCCCACTACTATCCCAATTTCTACATACGACATGTTTACAGTTGTTATTTATATTTTATGATCTAGCGAAATAATCGTAAAATCGCTTGTTTTATTCTACTCACGCGTGGTTTATTGGTGACGCATGGAATACATACTTGAGTTTTGTGAGTCTAGACTGTGTTCGTGCGGTAGGCAATAGATTTATAAGTCGTTTTAGGGTCCCGTGGTTAAAGGGTCTAACGGAATCCTATTGTTATGGCAACGCTTGTCCGTGAGGCTTCTCGTTTCTAAATGAAATAAGATAGGGGTTTGAAATGTGCCATTGGATAATACGAAACCTGCGAAATTTGAAACGGCTTAAGAAACTTATTTCCTTAATTTGTACTTTACTATCGTTTTATAGGGGTTTAAATAAAAAAACGGCGGTAACTTTAGTCATAACCACCCTTAATCAGCGAAAGTGCATGAAAAGATGTAGTTATGCAGGTATATGACAGAAACGAAAAAAATCTGCTTTGAGCTGTGTACCCAGTCCACTCCCGTTTCCGTAGGATAAGTAGCGTTAGAATATGACATGTATGTACCAACTAAATATATTAGTTTGACCGTGTAATGATGGTCACACGTCAAACTATACATTAGCACCAGCATAATCTGGCTACGTACGTGATTCAATACACTTGACGTGCAGCCGTGTGTACCTTCGGTTTACTCGTTACGGAGCCCGCGGTTTGCATGTCCAACTCGCACTTGACCAGTGTTGCCTTCACATCAACTTTTAGCTTCCGTTAGAACGTTGTAGTGTTAATATTTCCTGATACCGCCACGGAAGCATTACCTCTTATTACCTCTATTAGAGTCGGTAAAGAAACTGCTTTTACAATATTGTGAACTTTATTACAGTTTATTTTCGTTAGTATAAATAATTTAGTTAGTGTTCTTTGAAAACTGCAACAAGCATTAGATGTTGGATTTAGATACGTACCTAGGTACTTTACAAAATGTTTTTTGAGACCTTTATATAAGAACAAAGCTACTTTTTAAACGCTAGAAGTAGGTACGAAGAAGAAAGTTGTGGCCTATAGGGGACCCCCCGGCAAGGCAAAGGCCTCCTCTCAATAATACGGGTGAGAGGGAGTGGGCCATAATACTCTACAAAGTAGGCCCAGTGCGGATTAGTTAGAGAACTAACATTCGTAATATCTAGTTAAGTATTCTATTTTCAAAATGTTTTGGACCTTTTGCAGTAGCATAAAGGAATAATAAGAGGGAGGGGAAGAGAGATAATGAGGTTTTTTGTCTATGGCATTAGGTACGGTTTCGACTTAGTACAAACCACCTCATTTCTTTCCTTCGATGTCGTACCAAGAAACTATAGGATAATTTTTTTTTATCAGTTTTGTTTTTATGGGCGAAAGGCTAACATAAAAGTGAATTTTTACAAGGCAGTTGGAAGATATAGCAAAGTTTCTGAACAACCCGACGTTAGTTTATGTATTTTACATTTAACCACAATAAATCATTATTTTCCAGAGTCCAACACCACCACAATACGTGTTCTGGTACCACAATGACCGCATGATAAACTACGATGCCACTCGCGGCGGCATTACCGTGGAGACAGAGCCGGGTGCGCGCACGCAGTCCCGCCTCACCGTCCGCGGGGCAACGCTCAAGGATTCGGGGAATTACACATGCAGCGCCAGCAACACTGAGCCCGCGTCAATACACGTCTTTGTGTCGGAAGGCAGTGAGTATAGTTCTCTTAACGGATACTATATACAATGTTCTTGCTCTTAACATTTTTCAAATATCTATTGTAACAGGCATATGACACGTCCTAGGATAAACTGAGCATGAGCGTATTTTAAACTTCTTGGTATGAGCACACTGTTTTTGCTGCTTTTGCCGGGTACTACTAAACAAAGATTGCCCAGGCTTATATTGAATTTCATCTTCAGTGTGTGCATGTTTCCTCATGATCTTTTCCTTCACCTTTTGAATGCAGACGGTATAGCGTACATTAAAAAAAACTCAACGTTTCATGTTGAGGAATGGCATGGTGAGGAAGAATGGGTTGAGGTGAGGCAGGCATAATAGTCTGAGCCGACCTACTGGCCGACATCTAGTGGGTAACGACGTAGTGCAAGTTGACATCCATGAGCTTCAAGCCATAGCTATTAGTGAGAGTTTGTACAGGATCGGGAAAAG
This sequence comes from Agonopterix arenella, assembly GCA_927399405.1. Taxonomy (NCBI): domain Eukaryota; kingdom Metazoa; phylum Arthropoda; class Insecta; order Lepidoptera; family Depressariidae; genus Agonopterix; species Agonopterix arenella. The sequence continues at coordinate 13,374,453 of OV656708.1, read as the reverse complement.
TGGCGCTCTCTCGTTTCGGAAGCCAATACACTTTGGGTTGCTGAGTTAGAAACATGGCATTAAGCATCGAAACTCAACTCCAACAACTCCCTCGAAATGCTGCAATAGTCAACGCCATTATCATGTTTCAGGCAACAAGATGGCGGCGATCCTCCGTAGGAACACGAGCGCGATCCACGGGATAACGTCAAGCGTGACTTGCCTGCTCCTGCTTGCCTCCGTGATGATCCACTTCGGCCTGCGATGACGGTAGAGCCAGCTCAGTTCTTTAGTATAAGTAGGGTTGGATAAGGTAGCATATGGGTCACTTGGGTTGAATGATTTCGTGATTTTTTGGTGTGAGAAAGTGTTGTGCTCATCAGTAGGTCGAAGATATTAGTGTATTTGACAGGTTAGAACTCTGAGTTAGGTAGTATGCCCACACGATAAGAAGAAGATCTTTGAAGAGGATAGCATCTTTATTTATCAGTATTGGAAACCTCACTAAAGTGTAAAATGTGTTTTGTAGGCTTAAATAAAATGGTACAGTAAAAATGAGCCATGTTACAACAACGTCCTATGCCGAGGTCCGTACCCATCTGGGTGCCCCTAGATCGGTCTCTTAAGTTCATTCATTTGGCTTCTCACCGATCCCCGCTACCTAATCCGCCGCGTAGCCCCAGCAACGTCCTATGCCGAGGTCCGTACCCCTTTGGGTGCCCCTAGGTTGGCTGGTTAAGTTCATTCATTTGGCTCTAACAGTCATCTCAAAAAAAAATGATTCAACAGCGTGAAAGCTTGTTGTCGCAGCAATGTCTTTGAACTGCGTTAAGTGATTATGGTCGTGCACATGTGTCACATCATAAATTTCTGTTCTTTAAAATGTGTCAGAAAGAACGGCTCAGAAATAGACACCAGGCACCATAAGTTATGCTGAGCTTGCTATGTAAGCTTAGTTTCAGGCCTTATGGTGCCTGGTGTCTATTTCTGAGCATCTTTCCGTACTTCGGTTCGCATTGCAAACTATAGAGCTAAATATCCAAAGATAAGAAAGCTACATTAGCTAAAGCCAGGTTTGGACAAAATTACGGAATGGAAATATTATTTCTAGATTATTAGCCGATATTGGATAGAAACCACGAAATTTATAAAAATTAGTGACTTGCCTTCGTTAAGGTGGTTTCAGTCCATACAAACGTTTGACGCACAATACGCGTAGACGGAATTAATAAAAGTAATATTTTATATACGGAAAAATAGTTTAGAAAATCTAGATGCCGCGTCACAAATAACATTTGTAATTTCTAACATAATTACGAAGATATAAAGCTTTTAAAGTTTTGTATGAAAAATTGCAAAGCTTTATATCTTCGTAATTATTAAATAAATTGCAAATGTTATTTGTGACGCGGCATCTAGATTTTCTAAACTATTTTTCCATATATAAAATATTACTTTTATTAATTCCGTCTACGCGTATTGTGCGTCAAAGTTTTGTATAAAATTGACCCCTCTGCAATCACCTTAACACATTGCCATCAATCTTAATTTTATGCTTTATTTTCTTAGAACAAAATTGTAATCGTGACTAAAATGGCTAGATACCTTTTTTTATTATTATAACAAGTAAACATCAGTACTTAGGTACTTAAGATAAACTTTATATACGTTTCATGTTGCATTTTCAGTCAAAGTTTTGTGACTGTGATCAATCAACACTTAGTGTTTCCATTTTCGTTAGGTTACTGTGTCGATGCTTCGTGATAAAGTTACCTACATAACGGTGTCGAAATTTCGTGTTAGTTACGTAGCGAAAGTCGACGTTTCGTGTTAGTTACGTGCTATGGTTAAATTTCGTGTAACGACCGAAAGTCGACGTAGTTCTACCTGGCAAACAAGTTGACCAATAGGCTAGGTGTGGGGTATGCGCAGTAGCGCTTTCGCCTACAAATTTTGTTCTGCGCAGTCAAGGTTTATGCAAAGCTATTTTAAATATAAATAAATAAAATAAAATGCACTTTATTGCCACACAAAATACAAAAAAAGAAAAGGTACAGAAACAATAGACAGATTAATCAAATAGAAAAATCAAATATATATAAAAACACACATTGTGGCAATGGGTTAGGACTCAGTGTCCGCTGGCAGGACCTAATAAGATCTGTTGCTCAGCACTGATTTGCAGTCCCAACCTGCTCTTATATCAGCATTTTCCGGCTAGGTATTATAACACAACTGTATGGATGTAACTATGACAAAAAGTTTACCATAAAGATATTTGTGTAAGTATTTAAAATGAATTTGAGGGCGTATGTTTTCATTTCATTTCATTTGTTCAGCTTTAAATTGCATGTATGTCCAGAAGTGTGGAGTTACATTATTTAATTGGGTTCCAATGCAATTTTACCCAGAGGTGTAGCTTAAGAATAAGTTATTAAATAACAATATTAAATTTACAATGTCAGCTACGAAATATAAAACAATAATTAAGATACAGTGATGTCAATGAATGTCCATAAATTTAATTAATAACTCTATTGGAATATAAGTAGAACAGTTACAATAGCGACAGCACCGATATTTAATAAATTCAATTCAAATAGGTATCTAAACACTTAGTCATTTATTAAGAAATTCATTTAAATTATATGGACACATTGTTAAAAGCATGGATTTTAACTTCTTCATAAATTTATTACCACTGAGAGACTTGACATCCTCGGGCAACCTATTGTATACAATAATAGCGTTATACATTGCAGTACGAGTACGTGGCTGTCCTACACATGGGCACCTGTAGTTCAGGTTTATGAATCTGATTTAGTCTGCTACTTTTAAATGTTCAAAGTATACGTAAGAAAAAATCACGAAATCATTTTACCTACAAACGATCCTAACATTAAAATTAAGTATAAAACTTCCCTTTTTAAGTTTCATTACAAATCAAACGAGAAGTTCAAAAACCGACCGGTAATACGTAAATAGTACCTGTTAAAATATTCATTTTGAAGTACATAATTATATCGTTTGAAATTATGCTTAGATTTCAAAATGAAGTCAATTAAATCTGTATTTAGAGTACTTGAATATTGTTAAATTAAATTCAAGCGATCGAGGACCTTACACATGGTAGCCGTAAAGGTTTAAAAACATTTACTCTTCGTGTAGAATCTTCGTCTTAGGGTCAAATCAGATTAAACCGAGAAATGCTCGAGCAATTTTTAAGTGGTAATAAATATTGAGGCCTTTGACCAACAGTGGGATGAAATAGGCTAGTAAGAAAAAATATTAACCTTATTTCATCCAAATAGTATGCAACAGTAAAATCGAAACCAGCGGACAGCAGCGTCATTTTTCGTTAAGTTTGAATGGCGGCCAAGAACATGTTCGATCATTTTCCCGCCTAATCTGAATTGACCCGTAGACTTGCACCAAAATGTATTAAGGCTAAAACGTATTTACCTAGTTACGCTGGCTCATACTTAAATACGTTTTGGTGCAAACCACCTCTGTCCATGATGAGATGTCAGTAGGTGAACTGACCGTAAATTGACCTTATAATATTGTCACTTTTCGTCACTAAAAGTGTAATATGAACCACTGAGAGACGTACTCTGTGCCTACCCACCCAGAGGGTACCTGTCGATGGTAAATGTGCGAAAACAGTGAGGTGATAGGTATGAAAAAAAACCGCTAATAACCCTTATAAAGCGTGACGAGACGGGATTATGCGTAAGAGCAATTGGTACCTAGATTGTTCTTACAAAAACCGCCAGGCTCGATACCTCTAATATCTCAGGTACCCTTATAGATAAACAAGGATTTGAGAACTATTGTTAATACGCAAAAGGTCTATAAAAATCGTTTTCGTTTTAGTTACAAAATTACCTATTAATAGAAACATTTGTAAATCTTGTAAGAACGATATCCAATAAATCTCTAATATTATTAGTAGGTATAGTATTGAATAATGAATTATTATTATTATTATTATGTAAAATCCGAAGAGTTTAAAAATTAGATTAATTCGATTTTTTAAGCAATATGTAATAATCGATTAAGTTAATTGGGCACCTATATACATCTTGCTTACTAAAAGGTCACTATAACTGTTATTTACAAACTATATTAAATAGCGTGGTTTTGGTCAAGTGTGCGATAGGCTTAATATTGTCAAAGAATGTTCTACAGAACACTGCCAAATAGTATGATGCCGTTTAGTAAGCGAGATAAGATTAAAAAAAAATAAAAAAACAATGGAAGGAAAGACACTTTTAAAAAGGTGAACAGTTATCAACATGTTTTACACGTACCGAAAGGCGTGTAACGTTCCGAAAAGCACCTTATAATTTCAAAACTTTAAAAAATGGTATCGTTTCAGTTCACAATAGGTGCCAAATTAACGTAGTCCAATAGTAGGTCCATGATTTTAATAAACACATCGAAGCCTATTGTTGTCACTGTCTAGCATTTACGACTGTTCTCTGGAGCGATAAGGAGACAGAAATAATTGGTTGTCCAGAGACCAAGGAAGGTAGACTGATGACATTAGGATGCCTTTTACCGCTCAGTGGGGCAGCTCATTACAAAATTTTAGATTTCTAATCAAGGAAATCTAATTTTAAAAAGTGCAATACCACTTACTACGAAAGCCCAAGAACATCCATTTTTGCGAAAACCTAAAAGCAATACTTACGTTATACAACTTCTATAGGTTTCTTATAGGTTTAACATACAACTTTCATGAATATGGTTTATATTTTCTTAAAAATTAAACGTTACCTATAAAAATAGCTTTAGGCTTTTGTACTAATAATAAATTGGTGATGCACTTTTTAATTTTAGGTTTTATTGATTGACAAATATAAAATTTTGTGATGAGGGCCACTGTGCGGTAAAAGGCATATTAAGGTGGTTTCAGTCCATACAAAAGTTTGACGCACAATACGCGTAGACGGAATTAATAAAAGTAATATTTTATATATGGAAAAATAGTTCAGAAAATCTAGTTCCCGCGTAACAACTAACATTTGCAATTTATAATATAATTACGAAGATAAAAAGCTTTTAAAATTTTGTATGAAATATTTCAAAGCTTTATATCTTTGTAATTATTTTATAAATTGCAAATGTTATTTGTTACGCGGCATCTAGATTTTCTAAACTATTTTTCCATATATACAAAGTTACGCGTATTGTGCGTCAAAGTTTTGCAACCACCTTAAGAGCGCTGTTAAGGTCTTGATGCAAGTGGCAGTGGTGGTGTTGGTTTCTTTCTTTGGAAAATGATCTTTAATAGAATCATGGCATTCATAGCAAATCATAAAAATAGCGACAAGCCGTGTATACTTAGATTCTAAGATATAAAATATTGTCTAATTCTAAAGTTCGTTACTTAATGTAAATATAAATTATAATAAAAATAATATTATAGTAGTTAGTATTAATAGGTATTACTGTAAATAATTTGTCAATGTTATTAAAAAATTACTGTACAAACAATTTTGGTGATCCTGTATGCAATAAATATTTCTTCGGAATTGACTTATTTATTTTGGCTAAGTTTATTTTCATGCTAAATAAACAATGTTCACAGAACATAAGTTATTGGTTCTCACCCCGTAACAGCAATCAAATAAATTAGCCCGCATCAACCCACTACTGGGCATAGGCCTCTTTTTTATTGCGCCATTCCTCACTGTCCTGCTCATGCTAATTCAATCAATTTCTGAACAATGATTCATGTCTTTAAGTCCGACTAACGTGTCGGTGGCTTTGACTACTTATATGAGGACTAGTTACGCGTGTAATTCTACTAACAAACATTTCAGCCACTTTTTGCGGGAGGCGAGGTAACATGAAATCCGCAACTTTGGATTTTATTCCCCATAACTTTAGATTCTAATTTTGAATGATAAAAATCATGAAAAGTACTCTCGTGTGAACTCCAAACATTCTAAGTTCGAAATTATCGTTTCACAATTATAGGCTGCCTCGTTTAGTGATAAGGTATAAATCGAATGTAAATGCACATGATCAAATTGATCTCATACCGTGGCAGAGGGGAAATGCTACCGGAGGCTAGTCCTTATAATAAATAGTCAAAGGTTGGTGAAAATTATAAGAGCTGTTAGAAGTGCAAAAAAGGCGTGGTACGCGTCGCCACAGGTTATGGAATGATTTGCATAACACTATAAGGCGCGTGCGAGCGAGAGGGCATGAGTAGGTAGTTGTAACAGTGTGAGCGGGAAGACAAGGTGGCGACAGCCGTCTCCGAAGCAAAAGCGCTACTTTGCATTTCTAACCCCTCTTATAATGTTCTGTGGTGGTATGCCTACTGACCTGCCGTCTCTCCCTTGGCCACCAACCACCATTCTAATGGTGCTTTGGTTCACCGGCCATATTGCCATCTTTGGATCATCTGGATTTACACGAGTCGATTTTCGCAGTGCGTCTAAGTGCGATTTTGAAGTACATTGCTGCGTGAGCGTGTTGTTTCCCCCTTATGTCCAACCTAACCAGTCTTACTGCTAGTTGCACGTGTACGTTCATAAAAGATAATCCTCCATTAAATCTCATTCTGTCACTTTTTGTTTTGTTACATAATAAAACCTAGCAAGAGACCTTCAAATCACACATACGGTACCCGTGTAAGTAAATCCTACTATACCCTACAACTGGAGTGGTCTAGCCTTGTAGGCCTACAACTTTATCAGCAATGTGACAACACACGTCTCAAGATTCATACTGAATAATAGCAGGAGCAAGGCTCGTGCCATAGTCGGAGCCCTCACTGGGCACTACGCTACAGGCGCGATGATGCACAAAATGAAACTCACCCTGGATCCCAGCTGCAGAGCATGCGGAGAGGATGAAGAGACTATGGAGCATGTTCTTTGTGACTGTGATGTCCTGGCGGTAAAACGCATGTGCCTCTTCGGAGATGGATACCTGAAACCGGGAGATCTTATGTTTCTTCCCCTCAATGGTGTTGCCTCCTTCATTGACCATGTATTTGAAGGGTGATGAAAACAAAAAGTATTGGGGCTAACACAAAAGATCCCACTGGGTCGAAGTGTTGCTGGCTTGCCAGCCCCCACAATAAGATAAGATAAGATACTATACCCTGTTCAGCGAGCCGATGTGGTAGCGAAAAATTAATCTTGCCTATGATTGGAAGAAGACAAGGCGCATAGGCCGCGTTCACATTGTGAGTCATCTTTAGTCTGTTCAAGTTTCGTACCGTTCAGACGTCCCCTACGTATTCATCACTGCGATCGTTGTGAATCTTTGACCTGGGTTGAACTTGTCTTGCCTTGTTTATATTTGTTTGTTGTACTATTTAAATTAAAGATAACTTAAAGTTTAGTAAATTTCGAGTTTATTTTTTAATATTTATTAGAATTTTTTGTTATTAAATCAGTGTTACAGTTGCGATCAAAAATTCTACATTTGTTTATTCATAAATGTTTACATTGAAAAATTTAATTTTGAAAAACTACCTCTTAAAAAAACATTTTTAAAATCATGAGTACACAGTATGGACAGGCCTTGTGATTTTAAACCGGTTGGTTAAGCTTATGGGCGGGGCAGTCTCATGTGTTGTCCCTGTCTGTCTGTATGCAAATGTGGAACAGAGATAGCCCCATGCCACACGGACTCCGTGAATGGGTATAATTTAAGGGACCATTAACAGGTTAACTACTTCAACCTCAGTCTGATTTTCTACAATTTAAACAACAGATTTTTAGTAACATAGTTTATTCTCATTAAACCCAACAAATCACTAATGTACAAAAAATAAATTAGACACACATAACAACTATAACAATGGTAATCCAGTCCATGTCCACTTAGTTTACCATTTCTTCACATCAATTTCTTTACCAGACGGTCTAGCCCTATGCATGCATAATGTGCGCGACAATGTTCTCACGCACCAAGTGAAGAAGAGGCAAGGTGCGACTTGGCTATGTCGTGCTACTATGCTACAGGAAAATGTATCCCGTCTAGTAGGGCGCATGCCACACACGACAAAGCGACAAAACGAGAAAATCGTCATGCGCACTCGCTTGTGTATACGCAAAGTAACAAAGATAGAGTACGCCACCTGGATAATCAAGAAATTATTTATACTGGTAAACAAATCTAAAAGAGACACAAAGTGGACATGGGCCAACGCACTACATCACTACATGCACGAAACTATGTACTACAAATTCCAGATGGAGGCATTCGTGTAATTTAACATAACCCGCGTTTTGTTTCTGAAATAAAAAATAGCTATAAAATATAATTATATAGAGAAGTCAACGATCATAAATTATTATTGCTTTATGGTCAATGCACACAAATCCGCCGCATCTGTCATTTAACACAAATTCTGCGTAAGGCGCGTGCGGTATGTGAGCGTTCCTCTTACCGTAATTAAAAATTGCAACATCGATTTCAGTAGTTCGTCGATACTTTATGCAACTAGATGACTATAAGTATTAAGTAGTACATAATCACAGACATAATACAGCAACCGCGATGTGCAAAATTAAACACACATACGCTCAGAGGCAGAAACGCTCTCATTAAACGGTGCGTCCCGAATCACGCCAAAATCGCCAACAGCGCTGTGAGCGTGATAAATGTCGGCCCGATTTGATCGTGAGCGCGACCACCGTCGAAAACGTGACGTCATTCATAACGTCACTACCGACGCCGTCTTGCAATAACAGTGCTCCCGGCTCCGAGCGTTAGCACTGTGAGCGAGATGTTAAATGTGACGTTTGACAGTTTTGTTGTGGTAAATTTTTGAGCAAATTTTCAAAAGTGACGTTTAACAGTTTTGCGGTCGTATATTTTGGTTTTGTTTAGGTCTCGATTTAGGTTTCTTTAGTAGTATTGGTTTAATTATGTTCTAAAGAGACGAATAACAGTTATATAACGATTAGTGATGAAGAAAATAATAGGAATATTTGATGTTGTGATGTGAACGGTGTGAGTGCGATATCTAGCGTTCCGAATTGATAGAACGCTATCAGCGCTGTCGGCGCTCACGCAAATGAAACGGGTGTTAGCGCCGTAATCGCTCACAGCACTTTTTTTATGAATTTATAAAAGGAACATACCGAAGTTAATCCATTAAATCTCTTGCTGTCACTTTTTGTCTTGTTGACGTAGTAAAAGCTAGCAAGAGATTTAATGTAGGATTAACTCTAATGAGCGATTCTGCAGCTGAGTGTAAGTCTGATAAACAAAATATCTTATAAACAATCATCTTTAAAAACACTATTTCAGGCTAGTAATTTCTAAAACAGACCAGCAATTACGTAATATTGTAATTAAATATAAACTGGAATAAACTTGAGCAGTTTCGGAATTATCTTTGAGAGAAATAATATTAGAAGAAATATTATCCTTATTAACTAGTCAAATATGGAAATCAGATACCAAATATAAATTAAAATGGCACTCTAAGTATAATGTTATAATAATGTATAATACAGAATAGAAAAAATATTAGGTCCATTCTAGTTATAATTAAACTCAAGTTATTTAACCCATTGACTGCCGCTATTCCAGAGGCGCGTAGATCTATGTTCCGGCAGATCAAAGGTTAAATCAATACTCATAACAAAAATAATATTCATGTCAGTACATAGGGCCTAGCATGCGACCGCCGAAAAACGACTAAAATCGAGACGGTCTTTGTATCTTTGCTTAGGCAAAAGCAAGCATGACGGTTCACTTCGTTTGTCGCTTTGTCTTGCGTGGCATACTAGCCCTACAGGAGTGCGATTTTTGAATCTCATTCACTGAGCTCGGCAGTTGAAAATGTCAAAATTACTATGGAGATATGCATCTTTCTACTGCTGATTTGACTTTCAAAAATCATAATCCAGGAGTTCGATTTTTGAAAGTCTTATCAGCATTAGAACGATGCGTATCTCCATACATTTTCAACTGCTGAGATTCTAAAAACGCACTCCAGGTCGCGCAATGATTTATGAGCGGTGACCTTGAATGCGCAAATCAAATTCGGTTCTATTCGGCGGGGGAAGAGGGAGGGGTTCGTCGCGGAACCGCCATTGGCCAATCAGTAGCCTTTAACGTCATCAAGCTGCGGGTAAATCCCCACCACTTTCCCCAAGTTCTCATAAATCATTACGTGACCTGTAATTTTAGTAAGTTTGTTGTATATTTGAGTTAAGCTCGGGTTTGTACATCACGATTTATAATAATATTTAATGGAATTTACAGTTTATTATGTAGGAAAGAAACCCTACAGTCAAAAATCTACGGAAAATAATGGAATTACGCAAGTTTAGAGCTTTTACAAGTTTATGTCATAGGAAAACAAATAGAAATTAAAAAAAAAATCTCCGTACATTTTAATATGTATTGCCATTCGTATTAATACATCCTTAGGTACAAAATGTTGCGACTCAAATTGCGAAAGCCATAATGCATAGCTGACAACACTCGATTGCTTTTATTTGGGAATTTGTTTGATCTGTGATTTGTCCATCTTTTACCCAGATCGTACTAATTTGTAATTAGATTTTGCTGAATTATCAAGCCATCTCAACATCGCAATCTCACATGCGACTGATTTTGTCAATAGGTTAGCTACTCTAGAAAAAGCGAAATTAGGTTCATTATTTATTAAAACTTAATAAGCTCGGATTGGTGGAGGCAAGTTAGTGGTCAACTTGCTGACAGAGAATTTTCAAGTCGTCTTAAGGGGGCACCAAGCCTCCAGTACTGCTCTCAATAGTATTTATTTAATTTCTTAATAATTATACATTTAAAAAGAAAAATGTCACGTTGGAAGTCATTGCTGATATTCAATTTATTGAGTCATTCATTACGGATTTGTCGTTACTATCTTTAAAACTGCCAAAAGTGGCAACGTTTCGACAAATCTAAAATCAACAATAACTACAATATGTGACATTCTTGTTTTTTAATTGTTTATAAATAAAATACGATCGAGGGCAGCACAGGATCTCGGTACCCTCTTAATATGCCTCTAAAGGATTCCACTGCCATCTAACATAACTATCCGGGACCAACTGCATAACGTGCCGTCTGCAGTATGGATACTTTCGAGATGAATTACCACTAAACGTCGCCGTCGCTTAAAATAGGTGATCTTTTCGAATACCGAAGTTCCACTACGCCAACTAGCCTCATATAATTATTGAATAAATAAATAAAATTAACTTTTATCAAAAATAAATTAATGTACAGCTTGACCATAAAGAGTCTAAAAAAATAGAGGGCACCACTTTCTTAGCAAGAACTTAAAAATCATGCATACTCTGGCATCCAATATATTGTACACACGGCGACACATCAAGCTATACAAAACCAAAATAAGCTGGCCGCGCGTAGGATGAGTAATGTATAAGGTCACGCGTCATAAGGTGCGTCAAACATTTAGTTTTTCTTTTTACCGTTTTCTGCTCTTTTTGGCCAATCTGTACAGTTTACAAAAGAAAATATTTAGCTAATAAATACACACCTACAAATGCTTTAAAGGTATACAGAAAATGCTGCATTGCTTTTACTTTACGCATAGGTATTTAAGATCTTTAATATAATTTGTCTAGTCGTCTAAAGCACTTGGTACTATTCTCATAAAGCTCTAGAAGTGCTCTCGGTGTCTTGATCCTGCTGTTTTATTAGGTTCCAGTAGAATCCCTTCTGCTTCTTGAGTTGATCGTGAGTTCCCATCTGGAAACAACAAAAGATTTAGTTTTTTGCACTAGATTTTGATTTACCGAAAAAAAATAAGCGGGTGAAGCCCAGCGGGAGCGACAGGTCAATCAAGCACGGTGTGTTAAGTGAGGGAGATAATGTATATTTTTATCTACTTATAGTCTATTGCAGTTTTTTTTTCAAGCTTATTTGAACTGCGTTCCCCTCATGACACTAAAAAACGGATGTGACCCTCAGACGCGTCCAACTCCGTCGTAGTGAATGCAAAGAGGGATACGGGGCACGAATTCCGTTGGGTTACGTACGTTCTACAATGACAATCTGGACATTATTTTACCAGCACTATGAATTATTTGCAAAACTGTTTGTGCAACATCAAAATACATTTAAAAGTTATTTTAAAATTTTGCAACACTACAACTCTTGCTTTATGCATACAGAGTAATAGGGAAAATAGAAACCAGGAGCGAGCGAAACGAGCTCCGACTTTTTTCGCTACAAGGTCTAGCTTATGTACCATCGAACCATTTGAATCATTACCCACTACAGCAAACTATTTGCTGTCACGTTTAGAGAAGTTTAATGACGTAAAGCACTCACGCCCCCAATGGTACTGCTCGGACTCTAGTTTGAAAAACACTGGTATTGTCTATTCAAAAAAATAAAAGACTGAACTAGATTCTGGTTCTTCATCTTGTAGGGCTAGCACGCCACGGACGGAAAAGGTAACAAAAAGAGAAAACGCGTCATACGCGCTCTTTTTCGTGTATGTAAAGTAAAAGAGATCGAGGGGGGCACATATAATCTGTGTGATATAGTCCATTATAAGTTATACGTAATGGATGAGTACCTATCTCATCTTACTAGCATAATAAATGTGAAAGTTTGGATGTGTGTCACTAAATCACGCAAACGCCTGAATGTATTTGGATGAAATTGGCACACAGATAGAATACGTTCTGGATTAACACAAAGGATACTGTTTACGCAGACGGAGTCACGGGCAACAGCTAGTATGTCCTAAACGCTTACCTCTACAATCTTGCCCTTGTTGAGTACTACAATAAGGTCCGCGTTCATGACGGTGGAGAGGCGATGCGCTATTACAAGTACGGTGCGTCCTTTAGCTGCAGTCTCCAACGCTGTCTGTACCACCTTCTCGCTTGCTGAGTCTAGGGCACTGCGAGAAACAAGATTGTTAAATACACGAGCGGTGATAGCCTACACGGAAGAGAGCCCGACACGTAATTACGAGGCGGATTCCTGGCTTGTGAAAAAACATCGTGAGGAAACCAGCAAACCCGAGAACGAAAAGAAAATACCATAAGTTCAGAGGCACGAGTATGTACATATAAAAATCTGTGCGAGCATGGGGCGAACACAATAGACAAGCCCGCACTGGTCGCAGTGTTATAAGTTTCGGCTTGCAATAGCAATCGCAATATCCAAATAATAATTATAATGTATGTAATAAAACTGTAGACTTTGCGTGTCTGTACATAGAAAATATATTGGCAATAAAAATATTAATTGTGAAGTTATAATTGGGAGAATTAAAAATAAGTAAAAAATAAGTTTTCCACGATGCACCACGGAAATAATTTTGAACCGATACGGATGTAATTTTACGTTAAGATCTATTCACATAACGAAGGACGGGCTCCGGGCGTGGACGGATGCGGAGGGTGCAATGTAAAATAATACCGATAAAGTTGACAGAGAAAACGTCCATACAGGCCCCACGGACGGGGACGGAGCTTTCTCTGTGGACTCGATCTGTATTGAAATAGGTATTATTTTACATTGCACCCTCCGCGCCCGTCCACGCTCGCCCGTCCTAATATGACATGAGCTTTAAACTTTTGTTTTTCTGCAAAGTACATCAAAATCGTTTCAGTAAGAGACGGTAAGAGATGGTTAACTGACCTAGTAGCTTCATCCAGTATAATAACAGGCGGGTTCTTCAGTATAGCCCTGGCTATAGCAATCCTTTGCTTCTGACCACCGCTGAGCGCCAAGCCTCGCTCGCCGACCATAGTGTCGTAGCCGTCAGGGAAGCCCTGTATGAACTCGTGGGCGTTCGCTGTCTGCGCTGCTACGTATACCTGTAGGTTAATAAAATAAGAGTCCATAAAATAGTTAACACGGGGATGCTTGACCACATAAATCGAAAAAAAAAATTAAATCTATACTATTATAAAACTGTAACAGGAAGTTTGTCTGTACATTGAAGATATTAACAAAAAAAATGTTACGATATGGTTTTTAGGTGTCCCTGATTCCATTTCACCAATTTTTGGATTTTTTGTCTGTCTGTTTGTTTGTGTGTTTGTTTGTTTGTTTGTTTGTTTGTTTGAACGAGTATCACGCAAAAACTACTGAACCGATTTTGATGAAACTTTTTTTGTTTGATAGCTTAAGATCTGACTTAAAATCTGGTATATAATTTGTGCGGACGAAGTCGCGGGTTAACGCTCGTAAATAATAAAATAGAGCGAGGAAGAGGTAAGTTCACAAAGAAAAAACAATTCACCAAGAATTCTTTTAATAAATGTAGATAAAATCCTTTTTTTACTATTTTTGGAAAACCAAAAGCACAATGCGATATACTACAAAACTTAAATGCTTTATATCTATAATTTAGAAGCTGCTTTCTAGGTGCTGTAGGTGCTTCACACCATCAAACTAAACTACTTTTAATATGGAACCAACATTGAAATCGCGAAAAAAAACTGTATGTTCCATAGGCCGATTCTGACCGACCCAGTACTCGCCCCCGGACCCACTTGCAATCCTACGCACGGATACCAGCGCCATGGATACTATAGCCATATCACATGTTCTCCTTGACCGTGGTAGCGAACAGTGCTATTCGCTACCACGTTCCAACGTCTAGTTCCAGTTCCTGACCGATCAAGCATAGCTCAGAGCCACTTGTTGTTCAACTATTGCCACGCCATCTAACGTCACTTACCTTCAATTTCTCGTACCATAGCTTACCTCAGCATCGCTAGCATCACGCTTGCCGTATAAAGCTTACCTCAGCGTCACTAGCATTAGGTTTGCCGTATCTGATGTTTTCCTTGACCGTGGTAGCGAATAACACAGGTTCCTGACCGATCAAGCCTAGCGCCCGACCTCGGAGCCATTTGCAATCCAACTCTCGGATGTCAATGTCATCGATCGTCACTTTGCCTTCTGACACATCGTAGAATCTGCAATTTATGATCAGTATGTTTTACGAGTGGCTAGAGTTATAAGATTAAGTATTATGATCGAGGAAAAGAAAAACACGAGGCGACAGCGAGATTTTATACCTACAAGTGACTTTATAATAAAATAAATAAATAAATGTTAGAATAGTTGAGTACGACAAAAGACAAAACTAGACTTAAAATTAAATAGACAAGAGCAGGCCTCAGTCACTCGGCCGTATGTACCGAGATAAGTACCTATACTTTGGCACATCGTAAGCTATGCGCTTGCTTGATTTCTGCCACTCGCGCCAGACGGCAACGTCTCACACGTCGCGCGCTGTGCGAAGCAATAACAACGCTGTGGCAAGCTTCACTAGGTACATTTTTGCGCGTACCTTCTCATCTGGCAGTAGGTAATTGAAGCGTCAGAATTTATCGGTTTCTAAGGAAGTGATGTATCTGTTATAGACTAAGAGATAAGTGTACTTTTTGCAACCATCAGCTGCAAGGCTGATTCAGTGTTTATGAGGTGTAGAGCATCTCTGTGATGGGGATGGACCAGGTCTGCCTGTATAACTTCAGTCGGTTTAGGAGTTACAGACGTTAAAATGTCAGTAAAAAATTAACGATCAGCTGTAAGGCTGATCGTATCATATTACTGTAATATGCACTGTAGCTATGTGAACAGTACTAAAACTGATATGGTTCACCAGTCGGTTTAGGAGATACAGCCGTTCAAAGGTCCGACCTTTGAACGGCTGTATCTCCTAAACCGACAGGCAGTTCAAGTCAGTTTTTGTACTTTTTACAAAGCTACAGTGCACACTACAATAATATTATACGATCAGCCTTGCAGCTGATCGTAAATTTTTTACTGACATTTTAACGTCTGTAACTCCTAAACCGACTGAAGTTATGCAGGCAGACCTAGTTCATCCCTATCACAGAGATGCTCTACACCCCATAAACACTGAATCAGCTTTGCTGCTGATGGTTGCAAATAGTACACTTATCTCTTAGCCTATTACGAAGTAACTAGTAATCTGTGACAAGAGTTTCTTAAAAGCGTTGTGAGTCGCGTGCGTAAAACTAATAAATACCTCTCTAATAAGGCCGCTATGGTTGATTTTCCATTGCCAGATGTACCAACTATGGCGATCGTTTTACCCGCCGGTATTTTAAGATTGAAGTTTTTGAGTACTATCTGAAAATATTAATAAGATGTTAGACACCAAACAGACAAACATTACTAACAGATAAAACATAAATACAATTTCATGACCCAAATCCAAATCATTCCACCCATACATCGAAATCGTTACAGCCGTTTCCGTTTTTACAAAAATCTATTTTCTATATAAATTATTTATTTTTTGTTATTTTATTATTTGTGGCGTCCAAGCAAAAAGGGTCCAGTTGTCGGCATTATAACCCATCTTTTTTATTTTTTATAGTTCACATGATCATGTGACTTATCTAGATGCCGAATCCAACCTCAACTCAAAACTCGACCACTGAACCCTTTTTGCGTGGTTATTTGTTAGCAAATCCAACATAATAAAACATTCTTTGAAAATTTTAACAGCTATCTATTCCTGTTCAAAAGCCACAGCCCTTTTAAGTTATGGCCGATTTACACATCCATAAGTAAGTAAGTAAAAACTACGTGTGGACGCTGGGCGGCAAGTAAATAGATACATATGCTGCGGCAAGTTGCTACTTACTTACTTACTGTAAGTAGCAACTTGCCGCAGCATAGGAACCAGTTCTATTTTTTGGACAGGACAGTAGCGCGTAACCCCTCCCGCTTCGTCTCCCGTTCCCCGCCAACTTATCTTGCCGCCGTGTGGACGGCACAAGTAAGTAAGTTCATAAGTTGACACACAACAAAACGCACGCGACTGCCTGCCGCCTGTGTTGGCAGGACGTATCTCGCGACTGTCGTCGCAAGGTTCTGACAAAGTATTAAACTTACTTACCGATAAGCCTAATTCACCGTTTGGACGTTGCTGTCTACCTTTCGATTAATTAAGCAAGGTAAGTGGTAAGTTGGACTTACTTACTTATGGATGTGTAAATCGACCTTTAGGACAGACGGACGGCGCCGGCGTAGGTTAGTAGTAGGGTCTCGTTGGCGCCCTTTCAGTACGGAATCGTGTAAACTATAGAATTAAATTAAAAAATCATTTATTGTCTCAATTGGCAATACCGTTTTTCTTGCAATATAAGTACACAAGTAGGATAGCCTACACAAGTGAGACAAAAGGTCGAGGCTCAGCCTGTGCTGGCACGGGGTTGAACCCGCGCAGCACTGATTTTCAGCCTTTCCTTCTCCCTAAGGTCTTGAGTGGGAGATGAGGAAATTAAGGCAGATGAATAATACACTATATAGGTACTGGTTAACTCACAGCTTCAGGCCGTGTCGGGTAGGAGAAGGTGACGTCCTTGAACTCGATGTCTCCGTGGAACTGGTGGTGCTTTATCACTTTAGTGCCTGCGTCTGTCATTTTTGGCTCCATGTTTATGTACTGTAACATAACAACGCACATACTGTAACATTTAAACTTCATTTTTGAAACGGTTTCCAAGGTGTCTTTAAAGTGTTGGGCTTCTAGAGCAGATATCAATTCGGCTGCTCCAACAGACCAATTTTTGTTCTAAATATTCGAAAATAATGTAGTTTTTTGACCTTTATTAATGCTCAAACTTTTTTAGCAAAATCAGTGTATCGTGAATTCATGAGGTAAGCTATAACAAACTTCAAAAAAGGAAGAGGTTCTGTTTTCTATTTGTCTTGGTATGGATGTTTACTAAGCATCCAGAACAAAAGTCACAGAACGCATTGTGACATTTGGCATTCACAACTGAATGGCGTATATTGAAAATACTTCTACTTTATTTCTCTTAAAGCAATTTACATTTATCAAACTCCAAGTATGAAGAGGAATCAGAAGGGATAGAAGCAACTAAAGGAACCTTAGCTCTCTTCGGTAAAGAGGGTAGAAGTAGAAATAAAACACTCACCTCAAAAACTCTCCCACCAGCGCTGACGCCCTTCACCACAGATCCGAACAGCAAGGAAAGCTGCGCGACGGAGCGCTGCACGGTCTGAGCGTTGACCAGGAACGCCATAACGTCCCCGGCCGACATCTGGTCGGACGACATCAGGTGCCCCCCGAGGAACATCGTCGATAACACCATGCTAAAATATATTGTTATATACAGTAACGAACAACAGACAGAGTAGAGCACGGTCTGAGTGTTGACCAGGAACGCCAACACATCGCCGGCCGACATCTGAGCAGATGAACTAAATAAATAAAGTTTCCTATAAGTACAAAACATCCATAACGTAACCGGGATTCGAACCCAGGACCACTGGTTTGGCAGCGTGCAACATTTACATCCTACGTAAGAAGCTAAATGATTTTGGCTTCATTTACAAAATAATACGTCCATTTACCCGTTCAAAAAGAGATTAGTGCCAGCCTGGAACAAGCCCACGCCGAGGCCCAGTTCCATGCTAAGTTCCGCGGCGGCGTCGCATTCTTTAGCGAACATTTTAGCTTCCGCCTCTTCGCCGGCAAACGCTCGCACTGTTCGCATGTTTGAGATCGCTTCCTCTGCTACTAGTGTCGCTTTTTCTATCTGAAATTCATTATTAAAACAATTAATCTGTCTGTATCTTAACGTGTGTGAAATTTCAGACACAAGATATTATTATTACTGAATCATCATCATCAGCCTTTATGCATCCCAATGCAGGGCACAGGCCTACCCTCAGGGAGAATGTATGGGCGATAGTAAAATTGCATCGTTTTCACAACGTGTAGAGATTTAGAACCCGCTACCACAGATTACAAAGTAGTTCACTTCGTAACAGATACATCATTTCCTTAGAAAATAAATATCTTGGACAATAAATAAATAGAAATAAAATAATAGATAGAAAACGATATATCCTCACGCTTTAACCACCTACTGCCAGAAATTACGAGCAAAAATGTACCTAGTGAGGCTCGCCACAACGTTGTTATTACTTCGTACAGCGCGCGACGTATGCAACGTTTACGCTATCTAAAGCGAGTGCCAGAAATCGTCAATGTCAACGAATGTGTTAAATTTTAATTTATATCATACGAATGTAATCTTGCTAGGCAATGCCAATTTGTCGAAAGTTAATTCAGTGTACTCTTTGTTGTATCGGAGTCTCTACTTTCCCCAACCCGGATATTAAGCATGATGTAGTTTTTAGTCCAAGCTGGTAATACAATTTCTTTGCGACATGTGCGGAGTACTCGAAACCGACGGGCATGTATGAAGAGATGAATGGATGTGCATGAGGCAAAAGAAGTATGTAACGATCGTAGTAAGTGGCGCGCCCTGGTCTCTGCCTACCCCACTGGGTAAGAGGCGTGACGTTATAGATAGATAGATAGATAGATGTTCTACTTCAAGTAGTTTATTAATAGACTTGAAGAGCCAACCCATTTCTAAATAAGAAGGAAATGATAATACCTGTTGCTGTGCCTCTCTAGACAGTTTCCGCAGCAAGGAGCCGATGAAAGTTCCCCCGATGACGACCGAGGGCACGCACACCAGCGTGAGACCCGTCAGATGGGGAGATATCACCAGCAGACTTACTGCTGAGCCCACTATCTGCAAAGATCATCATCATCATCATCAGCCAATATACGCCCACATAGTTTCAGTACAATGTTAAGATCCTATTGTTTTATTTTTGGGGCCTTTGCGGTAGGGTCTTCAACCCTGCAATAAATGGAATCTCTGGAATTGGCTCTCTAATAGCCATGTTTTTCTTTCTTATTGCTGTCTCCCGTTTGCAATGGAGGGAAGCCGGATATTTCTTTTTCCTACTCCTCCTATCTTCTTTGATTAATTCATTGCGGGTTCCAAGACAGATTAGAGTCATCCCCCGGGCTCGCTGGACTTCATTGTCTAGTGTTGTGAATGGTCGCCGCTGTTTATCCTCGCTTACAGGAGTTACAGCAGTGGGAATATGTGGTGGGCCGATGACCGTTTTTTTTATATACGCCCACTACCAGACACGGGCCTACCCTCAGGGAGGTTGTATGTTAGTTAGTCCACCGCGCCGGTCCAATGCGGATTGGTAGACTTCACTTTGAAGAGGTAGTTAGTAGAGTAGATGTAGTGAAGTGAGACCATCAAACTGAACAACGTTCACTACAGAACCAACGTCGAAATCGCAAAAAAAACGGCTGTTCGATACAAAACTGCAATCCTACTCGATCCAAATGGACTTTGGTTGATTTTTTTTCAATGTTGGCTTCATAGTGAAAGTTTTTCAGTTCGATGGTCTGAACAACCCCTTTAAATATTTTTCAACACACTTGCTCATAAAATGGCCCTTATTTCACCGCAATTAGGCACATAATGACACCTATAATCAAACTGTGACTTTTTCATTACTATTATTCACAAGTGAGTTATAGGTTTTTTATAGTAGGTATCTAAACTTCTTGGTTGAGTTCTTGAGTTGCTTTGTTCTTAAAAAAGTTTCGATACAAAAAAGATCATATTCAATAGTACAAAAAAATTCTCTAAATAAACTTTTTATTTACTAAATAAAATGATTTTTTATTATTATTTTCTTCACAAGTGTGTTGAAAAACGTCGTATGATACACGTGTGTATTGATCTTGTACCATAATGTACTATTATTAGTAGGGTGTTTTGTTACACCTTGTATAAGTGTCTTAATTCCATAAAGTAAACCAGTCTTACCTGAGTAATAGCTCTTAAACCTCCTGAGATGGTCTGCTTAAATGAACTTTTGAAGTCTTGTACATCTACCGTTAGCCTGAAAATAGAACAATATATATTACGAGCGTTAACCCGCGACTTCGTCCGCACAAATTATATACCAGATTTTAAGTCAGATCATAAGCTATCAAACAAAAAAAGTTTCATCAAAATCGGTTCAGTAGTTTTTGCGTGATACTCGTTCAAACAAACAAACAAACACACAAACAAACAGACAGAAAAAAAATCCAAAAATTGGTGAAATGGAATCAGGGACACCTAAAAACCATATCGTAACTTTTTTTTTGTTAATATCTTCAATGTACAGACAAACTTCCTGTTACAGTTTTATAATAGTACGAGCGTTAACCCGCGACTTCGTCCGCATAAATTATATACCAGATTTTAAGTCAGATCATAAGCTATCAAACAAAAAAAAGTTTCATCAAAATCGGTTCAGTAGTTTTTGCGTGATACTCGTTTAAACAAACAAACAACCAAACACACAAACAGACAGACAAAAAATCTAAAAATTGGTGATATGGAATCAGGGACACCTAAAAACCATATCGTAACTTTTTTTTTGTTAATATCTTCAATGTACAGACAAACTTCCTGTTACAGTTTTATAATAGTATAGATATATATACAAGGTCTAACAAAATTAGCTGAAACTATTTTATGGGGATGATCAGACCATAAATCTGAACAACTTTCTCTATGGGATCAATATCGAAATCGCGAAAAGAAAATCAGCTGTCCCATACAATACTGCAAACATAACTCGACTTAAATGTATGGAACAGCAGATTTTTTTTTTCTCCAATTGGGCAATGGTGCTTTAGAGAAAGTTGTTCCATTTGATGGCCTTATCATCTCATTAAAATAGTTTCAGGTAATTTTGTTAGACATTATATATAAATTAAAAGTCAAGACAAGACGTTAACTTCTCAAAAAATTATATTTTCTTCCTCAATGTCAATTTTTAAGGCTACTGAAGTATTATAATTATAAGCCGTTTGTGATAATATGTTCTCAAAGGTTTCACTCGTAATTTCAGTACTAATTTATAAATTGTATCGATCTACAGGGTGTTAGGGTAAACAGTTGCATTACTTTAAGGGGTGATTGTACCCATGATACTGAACAACTTTCCCTAAGAAACAAATTAGAATGAAATAAATGCAATCAGCTGATCGAACGTTTGTATTAATAGTCGATTTTTTTTTTCTTTATTCAGTATCGTGAGTGCAATAATCCTTTACCTCAACACCCTGTATATTCTATACCAACTCCTTGTCTCACCTCAAAATCGTTAGAGCCGTTTACGACAAACCAATAACCATCCATCCATAAACTCACAACCATGGAGTGAATATTTAGGATTGAATGATGCGTCAGATGGTGACAGGTGGCTAGCCTTTCGGCGACATAAACACTGCATGTTGTTGTCCTATGGTACCCCGATGGTCTCTGTACCCTCGTGAGACGCCGCCATCTCTCCCTGTCCTGCGCCTGGTGTTCTATGTCGCGCCAACTCAACCCGGCTGCTCGTAGCTCGGCGTCGACGGTGCGCCGCCACGTGTGTGCGGCGTGCGGGTCGCCCCCGCCGCCTGCTCCCGCCAGGCTCCCACGTGAAGGCGACTCTGGCGGAGTTGTCCTCTTCTCTCCGAAGCGTATGCCCTATCTACTTCCACTTTCGGTGAGCGATTTCTTGCTTAACACGTTCCGGGGCAGTGACCGCCTATAGCAGTGATAACAATAAAAGTTCTATTGTGTCTCGTTCACCGGAACGTGTTAATGGGCGTTTGTTGGCATCGAGCCCACACCTCTTCGTTGCTGATTGTGTAAACACTGCATAAGAATCATTTAATCCCTTACTCGCCTTGTACGACCGACACCCACTGGAAGAATTACTCGTTTCGTACTCATAGGAGTAAAATCAAAACAAACCTATTAACTAATTCCCCTGTCCTCTCTCGATCAAAGAACTCCATATCCTGTTTCAATATGGACACGAAGAGATCCTGTTTCATCTGTGAAGCTACCTGCTCGCCGACTTGCGATAGGAGATGGATGTAGAAGAATGTGAACGCTGCCTGCAATCAAACGGTAATCTGATTAGTAGGTACAACGATGATTGCTAATCTTGTCTAAGTATTACCTCCATATTTTTTCGAGCTTCATGATTATAGATAAAAGCCGTGTCGCGCTACAAATCTGGGGGAGGTCAGACGCGTGCGTATTGGCATCTGTTAGGCTTGCACGTGGCTCCGCCATTTTGTAAACTCTTTTGTGTTTTAACTATAAAACGTTAACTTGAGATTATAATAAACTACTTGACATTGGCAGAAATGCTACTAATCATTTTCCTACGTGTACTCTCCACATAACGGGACATTGGCACAATTGTGATAACGCATCGGACGCCATTAAATAAAAATAGAATAGAATAGAATAGATAAAAGCCCAATACTGACTGATCACAAAAAAAGTTTTTTTTATTCTATTTATATATTTAACTGATTTTTAAGATACCTATTTCATTTTTATTGTGATTCATCGAGTTTATCAATAAAAATTTAATTTTTAAATTATATTGATCTGTAACCTCTAAATGCAAAAATGGTGTGAGAGAAAATAATTAGAACTCCATGGAGAATAACTACTGCTTTATTTAAAAGAAATAAAAATTACCTGCTTTCTCTCGTTGTGGATGTATTTTTTTCTTATTGGCCAGTTATTTTAAGTTGATTTTTAGTTTACCAAGGTGCTTACAGGTCGAGTGACGTCACTCGTTGGACCAAAAAACTACGTTATTTTACTAAAAATATTTGTTATCCTTTCATTTTAAAATCTCTGACATAGAAAATATTGTTATTGAGATACGTAATTATCTCAAAATGGATTACAATTCCTCAAAAAAAAAATTTACATAACGAATTGTCAATTGCTAATAATAAGTTTCACTAGTTTATTTAAAGGTACCATATTGGACATGCGTTGGCACAGTATGGGAATAAATACCAAATATTGGCTGTGGTATTGATAAAGACATTACAACAATTTGATCTGTGCCAATATTCATATACAGAGTCCTCCTTGGTGATGATCAGAACATCAAACTCAACAACTTTCTCGATGGGACGAAATGTATCTGGATCAAAATGTATCGGACAGCAGATTCTGTTTTTTTTTTGCGATGTCTATGATGTTCCATAGAGAAAGTTGTTCAGTTATTTACGGTTTTTTAATAGGATGATCAGACCAACAACCTGAACAACTTTCTTTATGGCACCAACATGGAAATCGCGAAAAAACTGGCCCACACATAGCTCGATAGGCTTCTTCTGGGTAAGCTCGCTACATCTTCGACCACATCTTCGTCATGAGGACTGGATTGAGGTTAAGAGCAAATCCATACGTAATAAAAAAAAATAAAAAAAGTAGGTTTGCAGTTTTGTATGGATGATTTGATTTTTATTCGCGATTTCGATGTTGGTGCCATAGAGAAAGTTGTACAGTTTGACGGTTTGATCATCTTGTTAAAAAAGTGTCAGCATATTAAGAAGGACCCTGTATATTGTATCGCGCAAAACTATTGGATTGATTTTGATGAAACTTTTTTTATTTTGTCAATATTTAGTTTAAATAGCAAAAGTGCTTGACATACAGCTTAAGTGCTTAATACAATGATAAATATTTGCTGACTATGATTATTCTTGTAGACGTGAGCCACCATAAAACGGAGGGGCTTCATTGCTAGCCGGGGAGTCGGCACCTGCCAATAAGAAACTTGCAACGCATCTCGTACAGTTTTAAATAACAGTGTAGATTTCAACTAACCTGCCCAATGTATAATGTAATTAATTTAAGAGCCGGCAGCTTGATCTGGTCCACGAAGTCCACTTCGGGATGGTGCTTCATACTGGCAAGCACATTCACTATTGTACCGAGCATCGCTGGTATGTATACGTTTAGAAAAGCCACTGCTAGTGCTGACTGTAAACAAATAAAAATACTTAATTATGTATCATCAGCAAGCGCACCGAAATCTCACCACATCACTTTCACTCTAAGGAAAGACAAATGCCCACCAGTCAAGCTTGGACCAGAAATCCTACCAGAAACAAAGTGTGTGAAATACCTGGGCTTCCACCTTGACCAACGCTTGACATGGAAAGATCATATCAGGGCAAAGAGAGACGTGATCAACAATCGGTTCAGAAATCTCCTTTGGTTATTGGGCCGCCAATCTACCTTAAGTCTAAACAACAAACTATTGGTATATTGTTCCATCCTCAAACCAATCTGGCTCTATGGCATCCAACTGCCAGCGAGCAAATCCAACATCCAATGCCTGCAAAGGGTTCAGAACAACATACTCAGGACCATTGCCAATGCTCCCTGGTTCTCTCGCAACTCCGAAATCCACGAACACCTGGAAATACCTACCATTCAACAATAAATAGAGCGGCACAAACTAAAATACAAAGAGCGGTTAAGAAGTCACCCAAACAAGCTCGCCAACTCGCTGCTGACAGTCAGCAACACTAAAAGGTTGAAGCGGAGTCATGTGCTCCCGAACTAAAAGAGGGTAGGGCGCTGGCCCTGCCACTCTTAAAAGCCAGTAAATCTTTTAACACATCTGATTATAGTCATTCGACTGATGGCAGATACAAACACAAAAAAAAAAAAAAAAAAAAATATTATTTATCATTACCAGGGTCCGGAATATTGGTAGCACTTTTAATATGTCAAAGGGATGGCACATTTATCGACTTCCGATTATGTCGATATATTATATCTATAATAGATTGTTAGGTCCTTATCATTATTGATACTGGCAGTTATTCTATTGACCTTTGATTACTGTTTTATTGACCTATGTCAACATACTGTCAATCATTTGGTATGTTAAAATGTCATTCATTAGGTACAGTGTCACCAACTTATCTGTAGAATGAGCGATGGCGCCACTTTCTGTATCAAAGAAAGAGAGACTACATCAGTGTTGCCAGACATGCAATAATTATCCTAGATCCACGATATTTTTGAGGGGCATGGCGATAGAAAATAAAACTCGGGTATCGCACGATAATTCACAAAAATTCCAGGATAATCCACTATAATTTTGTAATTCAATGAAATCTGTGTATCAAATCATTATTTTCAACCATATTATCCGTCAAATTCCAATAATATACATCATTTTGGCGTTAATTATCGCGTAAAACAGTTTTCAAATACCTAATACTAAAATTGAAGTTCTAATGAGAACAATTGAGATAGAAAATATTTCCTCACTGTGTCGTTTCAATCAAGAGTTTTTACCAAAATTCCCTAAAAACCTCGTACTTGCCTACCTATAAATAGGTAACATTAAATAGTGAAATTTCACGCATCGTTTCACTGTTTTAGGTTCTAAGAGAGAGACTTTTTGGAATTTTTGATGCGATAAAACACAATAATTTTGCTGTTAATCTGGGATAATTTTTAAGTGTGGATCTGGCAACACTGGACTACATCGACTGACAGCAACAAAATGACGTTTTCAAAAATGGCATCAGTAGTTCCGCTTTTGGCCATTCTACAGATAAGTTGGTGGCACTTTATATCTAATATTTGCTGCTATGCTCAAAACAATAATACTCACACACTACTAACACTGTGGAATGCTATACAATTCTGACCATTTGGCCCATTTGTTGCTGACCTTCGACATAGGTCATCAGCAGTCAAAGTGTTAATAAAAGAAACTCACTTAAGTAACGTCAACCATAGCAGCATAAGCATATGCTCACGACTATAATCCCCGAGGGGGTAGTCAGAGATATGGGAGTAGTAATGTCAAACATCATCTCAAGAGGCCGCCAGCATTGGGTATTCGTTTATTAATATGGGCCTTTTTTTTTATTTAAGATGATATTGAGGATTGTGGAGCCTCATCCTCATGACAGGCAAAAACGCGACGCGCGAAAACCACGCGAGACAAGTGCTCGGGTCAAAACTTTCTTAGTCCATGCCTGCAACGTGACTCAAATATGGGCCTTAGTTAATTTAAGTCTTTCATAATCTGTCACTTTTGATAAAAATATTGGGTTACTTACAGCAACAGCAGCCGCTAAAAGCCATTTGTGAGGCTTCAGATACTCTAGTAATCTCCACCAATCAAATTTAGCTGTATCTTCGTGTATATTCGGCCTTCTTTGTATCTTCCTGCCATTCTGTAGCGCTTTACAATATGCAGAGCCATCGTTCAATAATATACGAGCTCCGAGACCTATACTGACCCCTGCACATAGCTTCCAAGGACTACAAACTAATAGTATATTGGACTTTGCACTTTTTTCTGGACAATTTTTTACTTCAGAAAAATAACGTTTAAACGCATTCGACGGTTTTGTTTTGACGAAATTGTTAAAGTACACATTCGTTTTCACTGGTAACAAACTGTAAATGAAGGATTTATGTGAGTTTTCCAATAAAAATCTAGTAAATTTGTTGGTAATAGGTTAGAAATGTTTACCTTTGCCGCATTAATAAACACGAGTGATTTTGCAGTAGCTGCCACATTGTCGGAATGAATTACGGTTAGGATATTAATTAAATAATCACAAAAACATTGTTTCCATTACAATTTAGTAATATTACGTGATTTTGTTACAAAAATTGATTTATCACAGAAGAAATGTCAAAATAGATCAATTCAGTGTTGCCTGCGAGGTCCAATCAGAAAAATCTGGAGAAATGAAGTCAAAAAATCCGGAGATTGGGAAAAAATTCAGTAGTTTTTTAAAATTTAATTTTAAATCATAACTCACGTTTTTTATTGCATATAATTAATTAGACATTTATATAATATGTACCCATAGTGTTTAAATTCACTTTATGGAAACAGATAGTTAAAAATATTACTGTCTAACAGTCAAAATTTAGCTGCTGAGTAATCTAAGTGTGAGCATTTAATTTATGACGTTATTTATAACCTTCTTCTTTAAATAATATACTTTGCTACTTACGAGACGGTACTTAGAGATAAACAGTAGGTATAATTATTATAACCTACTCTTAAATAAGTAGATAAGTAAGTACGCGATATTATACAAATTATCTAGTCACATTTAAAGTACCTGGACTTGCATTATGATGACTAGACAACGATATAGAATACATATATAGATACAAACATTCATGACTCGGGTACAAACATTCATATTCATCATATAAATATTTGTCCCTTACGGGATTCAAATCCGCGACCCTCGGCAACAGCAGGCAGGTTCACAAACTGTGCTACCGGGCCGTAATAAACTCACTATTTGGTATATATTCCCCGAGTGGGTGTAATCATATATTATTACTGTCTTATCCAGAACATAAGGGGTGGGGGAATGAAATCCTCTCCCCCCACCCCCGAAAATGAATGTCCCCCCCAAAGTGAACCCAAAGCTTGAGAACCACAGATTACAACAATTTTACTAGAATGGTGCAATATTTGTATTTCTTTTTTTTACAATGCAATGATCCAGAATCTGAAATTCTTAGGCAGTTTTAAAAAAGGGAAACATCTGGGTTAGGTTAGGTGAGATGTTTTCCTTTTGGCTGTCGGCGACTGTAAGGGCTAGATCCAATAATTCCGAACGAAAGAATTAAAAAAAAAAATTATTTCAATGTTGCCAGGTCTACAGATTTTTAGGAGATCTACTGAATTTGGGGTAATTATGTCTACTGAAATACTGATTTCACTGGTGAATCTCCAGATTTTTGTGTAAAGTAAATCTCCTGAAATTTGCGGAAATTTCCTGATTTTTCATTGCAATCATGAAATTCAACTCTTATATATTCCCCGAGTGGGTATAATCATATATTATTACTGTCTTATCCAGAACATAAGGGGTGGGGGAATGAAATCCTCTCCCCCCACCCCCGAAAATGAATGTCCCCCCCAAAGTGAACCCAAAGCTTGAGAACCACAGATTACAACAATTTTACTAGAATGGTGCAATATTTGTATTTCTTTTTTTTACAATGCAATGATCCAGAATCTGAAATTCTTAGGCAGTTTTAAAAAAGTCAAACATCTGGGTTAGGTTAGGTGAGATGTTTTCCTTTTGGCTGTCGGCGACTGTAAGGGCTAGATCCAATAATTCCGAACGAAAGAATTAAAAAAAAAATTATTTCAATGTTGCCAGGTCTACAGATTTTTAGGAGATCTACTGAATTTGGGGTAATTATGTCTACTGAAATACTGATTTCACTGGTGAATCTCCAGATTTTTGTGTAAAGTAAATCTCCTGAAATTTGCGGAAATTTCCTGATTTTTCATTGCAATCATGAAATTCAACTCTTACTTGTTAAATTAGAGTTAACAGCAGCAGCAGCAGTTATACAAGGTGAAATTGATATCATTAGCATGCTTTTAAATTAGGAGTCTACCCATCAAACTGAACAACTGTTACTATGAGAGCAAACCGATCGGAGCAAAAAATAAATGAGCTGTTGCATACATTTGAGTCGCGAACTAGCGCGTCGAGATTACAGTTTAGTATGGAACAGCAGATTTTTTTATATGCTCCGGTAAGATTGCTGCCATGGTAAAGTAGGATTGCTCCCATGGTAAAAGTTGTTCAGTTTGATGGGTAGACTCCTAATTTAGAAGCATGCTAATGATATCAATTTCACCCTGTATAACTGCTGCTGCTGCTGTTAACTCTAATTTAACAAGTCAGAGTTGAATTTCATGATTGCAATGAAAAATCAGGAAATTTCCACAAATTTCAGGAGATTTACTTTACACAAAAATCTGGAGATTCACCAGTGAAATCAGTATTTCAGTAGACATAATTACCCCAAATTCAGTAGATCTCCTAAAAATCTGTAGACCTGGTAACATTGAAATAATTTTTTTTTAATTCTTTCTTTCGGAATCATGGGATCTAGCCCTTACAGTCGTTGTCTTCGGTGGTTATTCTTTTTATATGTGTGGTCAATCTTAGCTCGCATGTTGCCGCCAAAATCGCCCCGGGCCTCCTCCTGTCCTAAGTGGAGCGAGAAGATTTTTAGTCAAATCCAAGACAAGAACGAAATGTTTGTCTTGTCTTAAGTAAGATGTGGGAAGAGCCAGTTTGGAGTTGGAGGCTCCGTATCCGTATCCAAAACACGGATCAAAGACGGTCAGAAAACATGTCAGAAATAATCTTACGAAAAAAATTTCGTCTATGGAAATAATAGGGTTAAAAAATAATATTTCGTGATTATTTCAAATAGCTTCGCCCGCTCAATCTTCTTTTATTTTACAGTCACAAGCAAATCAACTAGATTTCGGCATAAACTGGAAATCGACTTACCTACTTAAAATATTTTCGAAAATCTAGAAGAGCTCGCTTCTGGTTCAAAATCATGTTGCGATGATCGCATAGTATTGCAATCAATTCTTGAGATCGCTCCGCTCGCCCGTCGTTTTTAGGTTTATGCCCAGTGATTTTACGGTTTGAGCCGGAACTAATTAATTAATTGGGGATCCAAGGGCTGGCGCTTTCCTCGCTCAACGGATCAGTTTAGATGTTCAGCGAGGAAACACTGCCAGCATCTTAGCTACCCTCACGCGCGGTCTAAACCTGCATCACATTTTAGGTTAAGTTAGTTTTTTTTTCTCAATATTTTTATCTATTTTTGATGTACATTACTTACCTTCCTTTATTTGTCTTTAATAAAATTATATTCATTAATAATTGATTTTTTTCGGTATAGTATTTTAGAGCCAATTTGAAACAACCAACCAAAAATGTAACAAAATTAAATAAGTATCACGTCAGCAACAGCCCCAAATTTTAAATTAAGTATTTATATTGTTCTAAAAAAAAGAAAGAAAGCTGTTTTTTTGCAAGCTTTTAAGGCTTTACCATTACTTTACCAGACATACTTCAAACATGGTGTTAAAATTTTTGTATACTTACAAGGCTTTGAAAAATACATTAGTATTTTCATTTTTTAAATATCAATGCCTGTTTTATTGCTCAAAAATCATTTATATTGTTAAATCTAATTAAAATGAGAGGTATTATTAATTATATGCCTTCTGGGAGATACTATTTTGATTTTTATGTTGCGCAGCGATATTTTTTTTATATGTCTTCAGATACCTACTCTTTTTGTCACTAAATGGTGCTGGTTACAGTTTAAAAGTCCAATTCATAATTACTCCCCCACCTCGCCTAAATAAACTCCGTAAAATGACTGGGCTATTAGGTTTTCCTAATCCCAGTTTTTGCCCTGGGTCGAATAAATCGTAGTTATCAATTTCTGGAAAGACCGCGGGAGCCTTCCTCATTCAATGTCACCGCCCTGGGCTTCCGAAGGGCTTAGACCGCCATTGTAGGTAGGAATTAGGTAGGACCTAGGTATTCATATTTTTTTCTATATCCATTCGCAGAATGACTTACAATCACAGATGGTCAAGTGGAACGCACCCTGATTTTGGCGCCAATACCACCATTGTTCAACTCAAGTGGTGAAGTGGCGCGAATTTAACGCTATTATTTGCATTGTCATATCGCTGTATTTTATTATATTTTATGCCATTTAAAGTTTTGTGAAGTTGTTTGTTGTTTCTGTGTGATTTTTTTTAAATTTATAATTAATGGACTCTTGCTTGTGCGTTAGCACTGCATTTCCGCCAGTGGCAAGTGTTTATGGGAGAATCTATCCCAATCACAGGGATTGTTTTTGGTCTCAAGAACAAGAATAGATTGAAAATGGCGGAGCCTCGTGGCAGGCAAAAATGCGACGCGCGAAATCCACGCGAGACGAGTGCTCGGGTCAGAACCTGCAACGTGACCTGGGTGATTTATAAGTGCAATTTTAAGAAGTTGGTAGGTAAATCTACTTTAAATAGATAGACAGTTAGATAGATAACTCATTTAGATAGATAGGTTGTTGTTAGGCAGGGCCGTCTTAAATCTTAACTATATTGGGTGCGCGCCGCCGAGGTGCAAAAATTAGCCTGCGCCCTTTTGCAACAAAAAATAAACAAAATTAAATTGTTATGTTCCATTTTTCGCCTCACGCTCTCTGAATGACTACTTTCGATATAATAGTCTATCGATAAACACGTACCCAGAAAGCCTAGCATGACACCCCCGAGAAAACGATAGAGATAGAGACGAAGCCTCTGTCTATGTTATTTTTGCGTATAGGTATGCGAAAGTATCTAATAATAGATACTCTTTCTTATAATGTGGCGAAAGCGAGCGCGCGTGACGGCGAATGTAGAGGTGTGTGTTACTACTGATGGACACGTAACCTATCTAATTATCTGTTTTTCGTAAGTTAACTAACTATGTATGTATGCGGACCAAATTGGCAGCGTACGTAAGAAGGGTCAGATCAAATGTAACCGAAACCGACGAGCGTGTATGAAGCGACTTATGACTGTGGAAGAGGCGAAAAAGGTGTGTCAGGATCGTAGCCGATGGCGATCCGTTGTCTCTGCCTACCCCAATGGGACACAGGCGTTAGTATATGTATATGTAGTTAGTACATGTATGTAATATACTAACTATGTACTTATAAGTAATTTGTAATTCTAAGTCCTACTGTTACACAACTACGTCCTTTCATTTTACTGGAGGGAGTAGACATGTGACTTGAAGTACAGGTGCATTACATACTTACAAAGTCGTTACCTTCAATCCTATTATATGTAAGTATTAGTAATAAATTGTGCAGCGTACATTTGTGTAGACTTTTTGTGGAGAAAATAAAGTTTTTTTTTGTATTTGAATTTTATTGTTTGTACTTTACCTAAGTTCTTAGTAGGTGGGTAGGTACCTACTTATAATTTAATTATAGTAGAACTAGATGACCCGCCGAACTTCGTACCGCCTCAGAATCAGTTTTACACGACAAGCTATACAAAACAAACATAAGCTGGCCGCGCAATGCTATACGTTACTCGACCTACGCGCGGTCAGCTTACGTTGGTTTTGTATTGCTTGATGTGACGCCGCCGTGTGTACATTTCTGTAGACTTATTGTGGAGTAAATACTTAAAGTTTTTTTTTTTATTTGTATTTTATTGTTTGTACTTTACCTAAGTCCTAAGTAGGTAGGTAGGTAACTAGGTAGGTTCTTATAATTATAGTAGACCCGGCGAACTTCGTACCGCCTCAGAATCAGTTTTACTACAAACACTTTTAAGTTTTTTTTGTTTATAAACCTTCCCTGGCATGTGCACAACAACCCACCAAAGTTTCATCGCAATCGGTCCAGCTGTTCTTGCGTGATGTCGTGACCAAGTGAAATAGGGATTCATTTTTAATATATTTAGAGAAGACCCGGCGAACTTCGTACCGCCTCAGAATCAGTTTTACCCGACAAACACTTGGCCGTTTTTTTTATAAACCTTCCCTGGCATGTGCACAAAAACCCACCAAAGTTTTATCGCAATCGGTCCAGCCGTTCTCGCGTGATGTCGTGACTAAGGGAAATAGGGATTCATTTTTATTATAATGAATATTTAGATTTCTATGGTGATACCTACCTATTTATGAGTTACCTACTTACGATGATTATTGTATACTAACTAGGTACTTTATACAGTTATTTAGGAGTGCGATTTTTGAATCTTATTCGCTGAGCTCAGCAGTTGAAAATTACAAAATTACTATGGAAATATGCATCTTTCTAATGCTGGTTTGACTCTCAAAAATCGCACTCCTGAAGTATGATTTTTGAAAGTTAAATCACCAGTAGAAAGATCTTCATAGTTATTTTGACATTTTCAGAGTGCGATTTTTGAATCTCATTCGCTGAACTCAACAGTTTAAAATGTATGGAGATACGCATCTTTCTACTGCTGGTTTGACTTTCAAAAATCGCACTCCTGAAGCATGATTTTTGTAAAGTAAATCAACAGTAGAAAGATGCAAATCTTCATAGTTGACGTTTTCAACTACTGAGTTCAGCGAATGAGATTCAAAAATCGCACTCCTGATGACAAACTAGATAAATATTAAACTTCCGATAAATTGACCATATGGTACAATAATATAAACAGAAGCTTAGCAAACAAATTCCAATAATGGTCTCAAATATCTCATAATGCCATAATTTATGGTTTACGGTGACATCAAAATATGCAAGCATTTAGTTTTGTCCCCAACCCTCTAAATGGTGAGGGCGTGATGGTACAGAATAGCGTGGGATTATTTCAGTTTTATTGCTTCGTTAAATAGGTGGTTAAGTTTGAAATTTTGCAAAATTAATAATTTCGAAAATTTAACTTAACTAGTAGCCCAGTCATTTTACGGAGTTTTGTTAGACGACGGGGTAGGGAGTAATTGTTAATTGGACTTTTAAACAGTAACCGGCACCATTTAGTGACAAAAAGACTATCTTAAAACTTATTAAAAAAAATTAACATTTTAACGGGTTCTTACCGCGTTTTGGTATATTTGAGTTCCCGAAAACTGTTCTCAAAAACTGTATTATATTTAAAAAAATCGCTACGCAACATAGAAATCAAAATTATGTGTCCCAGAAGGCTTTTAAATTATTAATATTAATACCAATGCACTCATTTGACTCAGATTTAACAATATAAATTATTACTGAGCAATAAAATAGACATTGAAATTTAAAACATGTATTTATTATATTATAGAGTATTTATTAGAAATACCGAATGTATTTTTCAAAACCTTCTAAGTAGACAAAAATATTTACACCATGTTTGAAGTATGTATAATGGTAAAGCCTTAAACATGTGCGAAAAAAATTTACCATGAGGTTTTTTAGAACGAGATATTAGTAAAATTTTTAAATTTGCACTGTTGCTGACGTGATTTTTTTTTTATTTTGGTACATTTCTAAGCTCAAATTGGATCTTCAATATTACACCGACAAAAAATATCAATTATTAATTAGTCCCGGCTCAAACCCTAAATTTACTGGCCTACAGCTGCTCCTTACATTGTTGGAAACAAACAGGTGCAACATGGAAAGAAATCTGTGACAACTCTTTTATTTTGTAGACTAAAATTTATATAGGTACTCACGTTATTTCTGATGTTCATGATTTTTTCAGATATTATATGCTATAGGCTACTAGGTGGGGAAAGCCTGCGATCAAATGGGACAACAGTTTTTCTGAGTTAATTGAAAAAATTATTGAATAGCGTTTACCTAAAATTGTTTACCCTTTCTATCTCCCAAAATTGCACCAAAATACAAATTACGCATTTCTGATATTGGACCATTAATTTCTATATATCAGCTGTGCCAAGTTTCAGCTTCCATGTCTTACGGTCTCTGAGAAAAATGCCTGTGACAGACGGAAGGACAGACACCGAGCTGGTTTGCATAATTGTTCCGTTTTGCCAATTTTGGTACGGAATACTAAGAAAAGCTAAAATCGACTTACAAAGACATTTTCTAATAGAGTTTACAAAATAAAAGGGTTGTCACAGAAATTGTTTTACGCCCGTGTTTTCATCGTAAACAATAAAATTCAGGAGTGCCATTTTTGAAACTCATTCGCTGATCTCAGCAGTTGAAAATGTCAAAAATACTACGGAGATATGCATCTTTCTACTGCTGATCTGACTTTCGAAAATGAAAAATTTTGAAAGTCAAATCAGCAGTAGAACGATGCATATCTCTGTATATTATAAGAGATAAGTGTACTTTTTGCAACCATCAGCAGCAAGGCTGATTCAGTGTTTATGGGGTGTAGATCATCTCTGTGATGGGGATGGACTAGGTCTGCCTGCATAACTTCAGTCGGTTTAGGAGTTATAGACGTTTAAAGGTCGCTGATCGTATGATATTATTGTAGTGTGCCCTTTAGCTATGTGAACAGTACAAAAACTGACATGAACTGCCAGTCGGTTTAGTATAGATATAGCCGTTCAAAGGTCGGACCTTTGAACGGCGGTAACTCATAAACCGACTGATGAACCATGTCAGTTTTTGTACTGTTCACATAGCTACAGTGCATACTACAATAATATCGTACGACCAGCCTTGCAGCTGATCGTTAATCTTTTACTGAACTTTTAACATCAGTAACTTCTAAACCGACTGAAGTTATGCAGGCAGACCTGGTCCACCCCCATCACAGAGATGCTCTACACCCCAAAAACACTAAATCAGCCTTGCAGCTAATGGTTGCAAAAAGTACACTTATCTCTTAGTCTAGTAGTAATTTTGACATTTTCAACTGCTGAGCTCAGCGAATGAGATTCAAAAATCGCACTCCTGGAAGCGAATTAAATTTAAACGCTTTACTGCAGTCATGTAAGGATGGTCATTTTAATAAAATACATAATCCTATTAAGGGGACACTTGTTCTGCGCAAGTGTTTAATGAATCAGATTATAGTTGGGTCGATTCCTGGCCTCTAGTATTTGGGGTGCGCTAAAATGATGTGTAGATGAATTTTTTTCCTGTACCTATCGAAATACTTATTGCTCTAAAATTAAATAAGCAATGACTATTCTAGATAGGAGAGCTTTTAGAAATTAAAATTGACGACCATTCATTATAGATCAAGAATTCAAGATCTGGAGTGGGATTTTTGAATCTCATACGTTGAACTCAGCAATTGAAAATGTATGGAGATACGCATCTTTCTACTACTGATTTGACTTTCAAAAATCGCACTCCTGGAGTATGATTTTTGAATGTCAAATCAGCAGTAGAAAGATGCTTATATTGGCTTATATCCATAGTAATATTGACATTTTCAATTGCTGAGTTCAAAGAATGAGTTTCAAAAATCGCACTCCAAATAGTTTCGTATAAATAAAAAGTAATAAGTATAGGTACCTATGTTTTTTTTTCTTGCAATGAATGATCAGTAAAGGAATGACAAACATAATTTAAAAACATACCTAGCTGCTTATTATTTTGTAGATCTCGATGCGGCGAAAAGCTCAAAAGGGGGAAATTTTTTTCCTCGAACATTTTCTCTTCGAACTTCGTGCGAGGAGAATAAAGAATAGTCTCCTTTTTAGAGTTTTTTGGGTGCAAACCTGGCTAGAGTCACCTAGTTATCACCATTAGAAAGGTCAATCTAAAATGTAAACTTATGCTAATGTATAGTTAATCTGGCTATACAAGAAGGGTAAGATACCTAGGTAGGTATAGAAATTGTACTTAAGTAATTTTAGTTAGTCCTCAAAACAATATCTACCGCTAAAGCACATTTTATCACCGCTGCAGTATCAACGCAGCTGGTAATGACCACCCATGAGCTTCCAAACCCCGCATCCATACCGTTTGACTTTAAATCTTTACCAATTTATTATTTCAGTTCCCCACCAACGCAACAACCCTTGATAAAACACAATAAGGTTCAAAATTATAAATTTTTATGTTTATTAGTTTAGTAGTTTTTATTTAGTTCACAAGGATGTCGACAGATGGCGTTAGTAAGGATAAATACCGCACTCATAACGCAGTATGGATATTGGTTTATGATATAAATCGATAGCTCAAGTCAAATCTTCTTTAATGGGGATTTTAAACATTGCTTGTTTGATTTAACTTTTATTTATAACAAGAGTGGTATTGTTTGCTACAATATTAGGTAGTTACATCAGCATAATTACTATAGTAGGTACCTTGTAGTTCAAGCTTCAGAAATTTTTGGGTAAGTAGTTACTTAACTTACCATTTTTCGACTAAGGTCTAAATGTGGCATTAATTGTATTTATTTATTTAACACTTTATTGTAAACATAATACTTATTACAGAAAAAACCATTAAAGTAGACATGTACAAGGCGCGAGCTAATCTTTAAAGAGAATTCTTCCATCAGACCCACAAACTCCGCAGAACCCTGGTAAAGATAATCTTGAACATTAATCTAAACTATTATTAAACTGTAACAGAAGTGTCGGTAGGTACATTGAAGATATTAATAAAAAAAAGTAACGATATGGTTTTTAGGTGTCCCTGATTCCATATCACCAACTTTTGGATTTTTTCGTCTGTCTGTTTGTTTGTGTGTTTGTTTGAACGAGCGTCACGCAAAAACTACTGAACCCATTTTGATGAATCTTTTTTTGTTTGATAGCTAATGAATGATCCGACTTAAAATCTGGTATATAAGTGAAGGTGGCAAAGTGCGCCTGCCACAAATATCTCGAAAACTACCGATTGGATACTAGTAGTGACACCATCGATGGTATAAACTAAATCATAGTTCTTAGTGATAGTCACAGATGGCTCTAGTCATGCGAGTTTGAGATACGCGCCATTTTATTTTCATTTATATTCAAAGCAGTGAGGAGAGTTGACTATGGGGTGAACATTGTCGAAAAATCTCAAGAAATCGAGTTTTTACCGATATAAGGGTGAGGTAAGTGCACAATTTAAATGTTTTGATTTAAGATTCGGACTATATATCACTGCTATCTTGTAAAATTTATATATTTTTTGCAAGTTAAATATTCTAACCTCAAATTTGTATAGTCGGGGAAGCGCGCCATACTGACTTTTTATATGGCGCACTTTGCCGCAATCCAGAGGTTACAAACATTTTAAAATGTGTCTTTGAATTTCAATAGTATTATAATATTTTTATCTAATATTAATTAGTTAATCTGACTGAAATAGTCTCTACGGAAATAGTATAAAAAATTACTGAATTTTGTTGTGTACCAAAGCTCAAGTGCCATTTCCGAAACATAACGTAAGTTAATTAGATATCCACCTATTGTTTGTTAATATTTATTTCACTCGATCTCTTTTACTTTTCGTAAGTTGTAAGGGTAACAAGTCTTGCATGATAAATGTTTTTGAATAATTATAACTAATATTTAGAAGATCGATTTTCTTTTCGTTACCTACCTAGTTTTGTTAAGAATTTATAATAAATATTACACGTAATAACAAATTTCAATGACTAACTTCTTATTTCAGTCCCTTTATAATATTGATACCAAATAAGAAGTTCCATAACATGGTATTCCCATCGTAAATAAAAGGAAATATATACTTGACACTCGATTATCAATATTTAGAAAAAAGGTTCACAGCCTCTGACTTAAGACTATATATGGCGCACTTAGCCGAAATTTGGTTTTAGATACATAGATTCTTCTAGAATGTGGCTATGAAAAAATATTAAATGTCCTGCGTTTCGTTGCTTGTTTTCTTATAATAACATGAGGCTGTTTTTATTCTAATGCTTTATTATTGCGTTTTATTAATACCAGGCGCACTTCCCCGATTTGTCGGCAAAGTGCGCCTGGTCAGACTGTTGTCAAATTTCATGCCAAAAATCATAAATTTACTGTCGGATTCTAATGACACGACATTGGTTGTTGTTGCAAAACATCACAGATCTTTATGGTATCACGACAAGTGTCATTCGTGAACTTAAACACAAGAAATATTGCACCAAAGTCAACAATGCAAAAAGTATAGCGCACTTTGCCCCCCTCACCTAATAATTTGTGCGGACGAAGTCGCGGGTTAACTCTAAGTTACAAATAAAATACTTGAAGCAGAAACAATGCTTTAAAGGGGCGTCAAAAAACCAATATGTTATCATCATCATCATCAGACTAAATTTGCCCCAAAGATTTCCACAAAAGATTGATATCGTTGCATATTATATTATCCATCGACTTATGATAAGACATAACATCATCATCTGGATCTGGATCAGGGTTTATAGGCGTTAGTCCACCACGCGTGCCCAATTCTTATTATTGGGTAGACTTCACATACATACTTCCCTACGCATCTAAATTTCTTTAAGAATAAGAATATTTATTGTTCAAACTGTGAAAAAAAAAAGATCTTACAATAAGGCAGAAACAACAGTTTGGTCCACAGCACGAACGTACAATAAAGGCTTACATTATAAACCAAAATAAAATACCATTTCAATATTAGCAACTACCTATGCTAAATAATAAATACTTAAATGTTGTCGCATATAATACATAACATACAATATCTCAACATTAGTCTATAATTACAACCTGATAAACACACTCGCATCACACAAAAAATACTACTCAAACTACTACTACTTAATTACTTTATCACAATTACATTTGAAATCATAATAACATTTTTTTTAATTCGGGCATAGGCCCACCACACATTCCCGCCGCTGTAACTCCTGTAAGCCAGGATCAACCATTTACAACACTAGACAATGAAGTCTAGCGAGCCCGGGGGATGACTCTAATCTGTCTTGGAACCCGCAATGAATTAATCAAAGAAGATATAGGAGGAGTAGGAAAAAGAAATATCCGACTTCCCTCCATTGCAAACGGGAGACAGCAATAAGAAAGAAAAACATGGCTATTGGAGAGCCAATTCCAGAGATCATTTATGGCAGAGTTGAAGACCCTAACGCAAAAGCACCAAAAATAAAAAAAATAAAAAATAAGGGGAACCTAACATTGTACTGAAACTATGACCTATTTTGCTTCCAGTAATAAATATGGCAAAAATATCTGAACGCACGGAAGCTATCCCTAGTAGCAACAAGATCCATGTAGTAAGAAAACGTCAGAAAACGATTTTATTGAAGCAAGCATCAATCATAATCACATGCTTAAACATTCTCAAACAATAAACTATACTTAATTTTAACGACTATCAGTACATCGAACGTAATATTAATCCTACGAAATCACAGCAAACACATGACGTTGGGTAAATATTTACAATAGTAAGCGCCTGACATGTCTTACAGTTCATTCCACTATATCAAGTCATCCAAGATAACTCTTACTCCTTTGTAAATGAACGGAAGTAGCTCGAACGATGGGACTTGATGTGTGGAATGAATTATAAGGGAGATTATGAGATTTTTACTGTGAGAACTTTGTGCGTTATTAACTGGGGATAACAACTGTTCTTATACAATTGTCGGTAGTAATTAAATGTTTATTAGGTCGGGTGTCTCGGAATGTTTTTTTTTATTTTACTATGAAGTTGGAGAACAACGTACCTACCTGACTATTAATTTACCAGTTTTTGTGTCAGTTGTTTCGCTCGTGTTGAATTCTGTTCTATTACCTACTGAAAATGAAAACAAAACTACAGTTTTTAGACAACTTTGTTTACTTATGAACTGTTAAGAATGAATAACTACCTAATTGGATTGTGAAGAATTTAAAAAAACCCACAGTAATACTTATACACTTTTAGAAAAAAGCTGCGTAATCTATTCCAAAATTATTAAAGTGTAGGTATACAGGGTGTTTCAAAAATACAAATGAACATATAAGGGGGTGGTTAAGACCATCAAACTGAACACTATGGGACCAATATCGAAATCGCGAAAAAAAATCGGATGTTCCATCATCATCATCATCATATCAGCCTCCCCCAAAATGAGGAGATTTGCCATAATAGCCATGATGCGATGTGTTTGCGATTTTCCATACTAAACTACAGATCCACTCGAGCTAAATGTAAATGTATGGGACAAAAGATTTTTTTTCGCGATTTCTATGTGGGACCAACATCGAAATCGCGATATATATCTAATCGATATCGAATAGATAGTGAAGATTGTTCAGTTTGTTGGTCTAAACCACCCCCTTCAATGTTTTCAATTTTTATTTTTACTTCTGTAACATCCTGTATAAGGCATAAGT
This sequence comes from Agonopterix arenella, assembly GCA_927399405.1. Classification (NCBI taxonomy): domain Eukaryota; kingdom Metazoa; phylum Arthropoda; class Insecta; order Lepidoptera; family Depressariidae; genus Agonopterix; species Agonopterix arenella. The sequence goes on along the minus strand of OV656708.1, from coordinate 13,333,142 downwards.
AGTGAACCGTTTTTATTATTTATTAATTTACAAAACAACATAACAGTACCTACAGGTCGAGTAGTTAGTAGTTAAGAATTGAATTAATACAAAATTATTGTGCGAACTCCGAAAACACCACAACACGAAGCACTAAGAATCATCCCTTATAATTATTTCTACCCAACCATTAATTTCTTGCCTACATACTATACTTAACTAACACACGAACAGGGTCAAAGCAATATTCCACCTTCATACATTCAACACCTATTTTCCTCAAGAGGTTTCGCATAATTATCCCCTTTGACTTTACCTCCACCTGTGTATCAAATTCATAATAATTTGAGGAACAATTTAAGTCTCCTTTCATCTCTACACCTTTGTCTTTGTGGTCCGCCATTGCGTCCTATTTGGCTTTGAGCATTTAATAGAGAGTAACCTCAAAGAAAAATGTACTTACAAACAATTACACCTACGTATGTAACTATGAGGCACTCTGGAGGAAGCTGAGTCAGTCGTTAGGGATGTGCTTGGGTAATATCGATATCGATAAAACTGTTTAGAAAATAAGTCGACGGTTAGTCAGGGCGAAATGGCGAGCAAAGAGGGATGGAGAATACTACTCTACTATCACCATATCGGATATGAACTTGCCAGGAAAACAGACAGAAATTATTGTTCGAGTCATGTCTTCTACATTTATAGAGTAGCAAGGATAACTGAACATCGCAATGATTGTACTTAGGTACGTGAATATTCGAGAAGCGTATTTTATGTCCGTAAATGGATCGTATGCAGTCAACATGTGTAAAAGTACGACAATAATAGGTACGTGATGAGCTTATCGACCTTTTATTAATCTAAAAAAACGGTCAGATCTTCAATACATATGTATATCTAGTAATGCTACGAAGAGAAGTTGACAATTCAGTAATTGTCAACTTCTCTTCGAAACTACTTCAGTAGTTTCTTGATTGACGCCAAATTTACTCACCTTCTCTGTCAACCAGGTTTTCTCTAAGAATTCCTACCTACGTTCTTACAATTTATTATTGAGCGTTATTTATTTATTCTAATACGATAGCCCAGTAGGTATTGGTAGAGTCTTTGTTTTATTGAATTTTGTCGGTTGTTGAATTATAATATTTATAATATAAATGTAATTTAATTTAATCTATAACATAATTTTCTGACAAACTACCTATTATGCATGTGTATGAGACTTTGCTTCCTGAAATAAATTTAATTTTAATTTAGGTAATTATTACTAATTCTTTTTCATAATCATGACTTAAAATTAATGTAAGTAGATTAAAAAGTAGCAACTCTTTTAAAAAAGTAAACCTCGAATTTATCGATAACGCACGCTCCCGTCCCTAATCACCCGGCGCGCCGGGTGCCCTTTGTGGAGCCTCTCCAATATTCGCTTTGTTACTCTGAAAAATGTTCCCCCCCCCTGCTACCGCATCGCTAGTATAACTTTGTCCTCTTAAATGTTTGCATTCATGTAAATATACCAGAATTTTCTACAATCTTAGTGGTTTTAAATGGCCAAGGATTTTAATAGAATAATATCTAAAAAAGGGTTGCCGATAAAATGTTTCATATCCCTGAGCTGTCGAACTGTAGCATTATTTTGTAGCGTTTTCCGTCAGTCGGCAAGACAGAACAGAGAAGATTCAGGAGTTATCTAAAAATCTACCATAATAATTATAGCGATAGTAAAGCAAAATGCTACATAAGAATAATAAAAAAAAATGCACTTTATTGCCACACAAAATACAAAAAAAGAAAAGGTACAGAAACAATAGACAGATTAATCAAATAGAAAAATCAAATATACGTATAAATACGAATACGAATACGTTGTAAGTAAATACCTAAGATGTAAATAATCCTAGTGCAGGCAATGCCTCTTTTTAGTAACTTTTCAAAGTCATATCTATACTTAAAGACCATTTTCAAGTTTTGCGTTCATGACTGTATTCCATTACATACATATTCTCAAGCCTGTCTCATATTTGGGATAGATAGAGACAACTGGAGTGCGATTTTTGAAACTCATACTTTGAACTCAGCTGTTGAAAACGTCAAAATTACTATAGAGATACCCATCTTTCTACTATTGATTTTACTATCAAAAATAGCCCTCCTGGAGTATGATGTTTGAAAGTCAAATCAGCAGTAGAAAAATGCATATCTCCATAGTAATATTTGACATTTTCAACTGCTGAGTTCAAAGTACGAGTTTCAAAAATCGCACTCCTGAACGTCACATTAGTCACTTGCTACGATCCTGACAGACTTCCCTTCGCTTCCTCCATCCATACTGATCAGTCTCTTCAGGCACGCTCGCCGGTTTCGGATCAGTTTCAGCACGGCTTCATCATTCTCTTGCCCTTATAATTTTTTAAGCACGACAGTTCACAGGTGAATACACCGTAATCCCCTTTTTGGTTACGGAACACTAAAATTTTAACAGAGGTCTATTAACAGAATGAGCAAACATAAAACCTTACAGGTCAAGACATAGAATCCATACCGATGGACCTCCCACCCCGGCCAGCGGCTGAAGGAGGCAATCGCACATTTGCGCGTGTAGTCGCGCGATTGAAGCAATATACCGCGATGGCCGGGGGCTCATTTAATCACGCGACGGAATGCTGGGATAAGAAGACCGGTCGGGGCTACTTAGTGTGGAGAAGTACACCAATAACATGAAAAATCGTATTAATTATTTAGCATCGATACTAACGTCATGGATAGGTAGGTTTTAGAAACACAAGTTAGTGGATTGCTGGTAGGTATAACGCGTAATACCTACCAGCAATCCGCCACTGACCGAGATCCGACAGTAAAATGACTTCTTTGAACGTGGCAACCCTAGAGTTGCGGCAGGCTGAGAGGTGGTAACCCTAGTTTATCCAGTTCCTTCGATCAGTCTGCTTTCGATGGCACCTCATTTACATCCCAAACAGATAGGTGGATTAAATTGTAGGTACCAACAACTTTTTCCACCTATCAGTTTGGATGGAAAAGGTTACTTGCGGCAAGAGTTTTCTAGGTAACCTGGCGGCGTTGTATGAACCCCTGTGTAAACATTCACTGTGTATAGAATCACATTTCGTTCAAAAAAGAGATAGGTGCATAATTTTACGGTCGGATCTCGAACCATAAAGGATTTATATAGAGAAAGTTATTATTAGAGTTACTTTAAAAAAAAGGATACTACTTTTCTTACCAAAATTGTGGTCAAAATTTGTCACTCTCTAGGCTTTGGGAGAGTGCATTCAAGACACTGTTTAAAATAAATGTGAAGATCTATTAGGATGACATTCTAACTTGCTTAGTACCTTGAAAGTACTTGAATCAGTTTTGTACCTAGATCAAAGTTTAGTCCTGTTTCCACAAAGCATTTTCCTCTGGGAAGATCGTTGCATCGTACAAGCACAAGAATCTATAAAAGCCTGATCATATGATCTTTCGCGCTCCGGCTCACTACAAAGTCATGCTGCCCATTCCTTGGTAATATCTTAGCAGTCTTGTATACGTAATCCAGATGGTCTTCGAGCCTGGCTCTCATTTTTTTTTGGCGGAATAACAGGGGGCAGAGGCTTGTCGTATGCCGTTTGCTAGTATCTCAGGAATAGTGATGATGACGGCATATCATTGGAGTTGCGACCCAAGACAATAAGATCAGCTATTTCTTAAACCTCTTACTGATCATTCATCTAGTTCATAACATTTTTTTTGATTACTGATTGGTTTGCTCTTGACTTCATTCATTCCAGTCCTCAGGATAAAGATGTGGTCGAAGATGCGAGCTTACCCAGAAAAAGCCTATTCACTCGTACTTTAGAGAAATTCCGTTTGTAAGCGTTCTGAAATACTGACGCAGGCACTCCACTCCTTGGCTGTGCTCAATAGTGCTCATTATTAAAGATGCTGAAAGACGCTTAGTGCGAATATGTGTGATATCCTGCGGTGAGCCTGGATGTCGGATAGTAGAAAGGGGAAGGTGGATTGAGCTCATGTAGCTCCTGGGCACAATCACCGAAGTACATTCTGTAGAAGACCGAGAAGCAGGCTGCTCTGTTCTCTGAGTCAGTACCGTATTCGGAAACGTTGCAGTCGGTCATTTTCATTGCGAATTGTGCCCATCTAGTTTTCTTCTCTTAAGGTAGGTCTACCTTAAGGACGTTAGAAAATTGACTTGTAACAATTTGAATGTAATTATATGGATTACTGATTCATGAAAAAACATTGTAAAAAGTTCCCTTCCACACAATACCAACTTCGAGCTGGCAAGAGGCGCGCGGACATCGCACGCTTATTGGACGAGTCAATAATGTACCGCTGCTGTAGGGACGAATGCCTGGACACGACGACATATTTGTCCACTATATAGGACAAGTAATAAACGTTGTCAACCATAATGTTGGCTTGTGAGAAAGGGCCGGGGATAGTGATTCGGACCTTTGTTCTCACGTTATTAGGTTGATTACATCTTCTATTGCCTGTTTGACTTTATTGCAGTGTCGTTTGGTCAGGAGGATATTTCAGAGAAAAAGGAACCTAGAACAAATCAGGTAAACCAGCGCTGATTTTCATGCATGTAGGTTATATCCAAAAAGTGCTCATTTTATGCAATAATTGAGCAACACCTCTTTCATCCCGTCAATGGAAATTTCACAATGGCACAGGTATCCATTCACGGAATGTCATAACTAGTAGGTAGGTTATTGTTTTTTTATTCCATAAGCATAGAATGGATTATTCCCTAAATCCCCCTTTGAAATTTATAGGTGCGGGGCTACCTTTGAATAGGTAGAGCTTTAGTAATACCTAAATACGTTATTTTCTTGATAGAAAACTTACCACAAAATGTAAACAGTACCTATTGGTAATCTATTTTGCTTTGGAGACAAAGAAGAAAATCTGTATTTGCATATAAGATTATTCAAAGCAAAGTAAACTTGAGCACATTTAAAAGCGGAACCAACAAAACCCGTCGAAAAAATTCCGAATGAAAACGTATTTCCTCACAGATAATCCACTGAAGAGGTTTCCGAAAAAATACCCCGAATGTTTTACCCACGATTGTGTCCGAAACACTTTCCATTCATCGAGAGATCAGTCTCTTTCAAGTGCCTAATCCTTCAAGAATCGTCACTATTGTCACCTAGACAGGACATTAATCCTGCCTTTTGAAGACAAGAGATATCCATCAATTGTCAACATTGGACTGGCGGGGAACATCCCTACTTCTCCCCATCGGGCGCCCCCCTACTCACACAGTGAAAAGCGTCAAAGATTATGTGAATTTGTGATTTTGTTGAGAAGATTTTGTCATGTTTAGGTAAATTGCTCGCAATATTATAATTTTAATACAAAAAGGATACTATAAGCCTCAGTAGATTTCTACTCAAATCCCTCAAAAGCCTTTAGAGGCCTAACCTAAGTGAGGCTTGCAAAATGCTCTGACACCAAATTGACTAGTAACTTGCCTTCATCATTCCTCAGGACATGAGCCCGCATTTAAAAGTAGCCTCCGCGTAAATAAAAAGGATCCACCAAAGAGAATGTTACTACGTTATAGGTTCCACTTATTCTTGTACGTGTAAAGAAATGGTTTGCCCTTTAGTGGAATCCAATAAGCTATAGGTATCTAATTTATTTATTATTAATAGAATAGCAACTGGCAAACGAGCTTCGTTCTATCGTCAGCGCCATTTTGGCGTTAAAACAATTTTCCCCGAAGGAGCACGACACGCTTTTGCTTTCTTAATATTATTCTTTAATGTTACTAAAATCATCACCTACAAGGGAAAGGCTAATCTTCACACAACTATATACAGGATGTAAGTGACAGCCTATCAAATACTGAAACGGTCAACACAGACCATCAATCTGAACAACTTTCACTATGGAGCCTACCTCAGGAGACGCGAAAAAAAATCAGCTGTCTCCTACATTTTAGTCAGGTAAGCACAGCAGTTTTGCATGGGACAGCTCATTTTTTTCGCGTTTCCTGAGGCAGGCTTCATAGTGAAAGTTGTTCAGTTTGATGATCTGAGTTGACCGTTTTAGTATTTGCTAGGCTATCACTTACATCCTGTATAGGTTACCTAAAACTATTTCTTAATTCAGGTGCTGTCGAAACTACTCTCTAATCAGCTTACCTCCAAAACAGAGAAATTGCACATCTGCGAATTTCCGCGCTTTCTACTCTTTGCTCTCACGAACGTAGCTATAGGGAAGTGAGCTAGTGATTGTCAAAATTTGGCTTCGCAGTACAAAGCGTTATTTACCAAGCGGGGAGGCCTTTGTCTCGGCATTACACCACTCTACATAATATTGTGAAAGTTCTGACAATACACTGTTTGCCGGAACGTATTATGAGATGGCTTTTTGAATGAAAAATAGCGAGTTTCAGTTGCGAGGTGTCGGAAGATTAGTTTGAAAACTTTCGAGGTTTTAATCAAGGGTTTTTGTGCTTCGTAATTTGTTTGGTTTGTTTGCTGGGAGTTCTATTCTAGGTTTGGAATTAGTTTGGGATTTTGTCGTTTGTTGGAACACTTTGGAGGTACAGTTTTGGGTGATTGTGTTGTGTTCTCTAGCTAAGCATTGTAATTGTCATATTCCTATTATAATTTTGGAGATTTTTTTTAGGTACAGTGCAACAAAAAAGAGTAGAAAACGGTGGCAAAAGGAACTAAATATTTTAGTACAATTTTTAGGTTGGTCTTGCCAGTTTATACGTGATTTTGACGTTCTTACAAAGAAGTGGCGCCCTCAATTTTTGTCTACTCTTTTATGTCGCACTGTAGATAAACAATTTCATTTTCTTTTAAGTTATAAAAGAAAAATACATAGGCATACATTTCCATTATTTTTGAGGTGGCCTGAAAATTTTGTTTCAACTACCAATTAATCTTATAAGCATGCAGTTGTTACAAGCGATTTAAAGAAACATTTAATTGGTTTGAAAGAAATACCTGATAGATGACGATCAATATTAAAAATTCGTAACTTTGAATAAATAGCAAAGCGAATCCATCAATAAAACTATAATATGAAGCCCCAATTAATAATCTATATTGTACAAAAATTAATCGACCAACCCTATTCTATACACACCGCCTTTTTAAATAACAATAAAGCTGGCTACAGCATCAAACATCCAACTGAACAATTCAGAAACAAAATTATGCCACAATTAATTGGCCGAAAACCGTTACGAAATTTGAACACACGTTCGAAAAGCTCGGCTTCGAAATTCAAATGAGGCGGCACGCCCCACCCTCTGCTCCGCCCCGCCGCCATCTTGAATCCGGGTGGGGGCAAAGGGGGCTATTAAATTATTTCATTCCACATTGGGCCGCGCCAGCTATCGGATTAAAACAATTGCCTGTGAAACCGTAAATGGATAATAATTTTGTGGAGAAAATAATATGGTTGGAAATTTAATTTCATTTGTTTGTTTTGTAGGTTATTATTAGTTAGGAAGCCAGGCAGAAGTAGAAACACGTGGGTTGACAATAAATGTTGGAAAATGAAATAAAATTACATTAAAATGCACTTTGACGACAGGGATAGCTAGTAGGTATTAATTATTATCAATTACAAGTTTTACCTATTTTTCAAAATTGCTTGATGATAAACAAACAATAAGCCAAAACGACTAAGTAATACTTGAACAAGAAAATTAATGGGAAAATAATAAAAGTATTAGATAAGATTAGTACCTGCCTCTATTTAGAACTAAGAGACAAGGTAGAGTCAAAAGAGTACTCGATAAATCGAAGATTACTAATAAAAAAAATATGAATAGCAGTGGTCGTTAAGCATTTTCTTGGTCTCCAAAGTACCTACGATTAAGTCAAAGCCTTCATTTTGGGATAGGTATAAAGAGGTCTCTAAGAATTTTACCAAAAAAAGTCATCGTTAGGTAGGAAGATACTTAGTCTTATATGCGGAAAATTTAATTTAAAACAAAAAACAAAGCGTCCAAGTGTGAGATGAATTCGAGAAGGATTCCATTCTACAACATAATTGTGTTATCGAAGTGTGGCTGTATAGGTTTCTGTTTCTGCCTTTGCTCAGTATAGACGTAGTTTTTTTTTAAATTACTTTTCCGCCCTAGGGAAGAAATGCATCACTTTCCACACGCTTCTTAGATAAACAATTACCTACTTTCTGAGGTGAGTATGAGTGACATAATTGTTAAAACGTAGAAGTTGTTTTCCCCTGGATCTTTATCGAACATACATAATTATATTCTATTTGTTACGAATACCTATATACGCTACAATTTTAAATCAATATTATTGTATATCACAGGTAATACAAGCACTGAACCCGGATTTTCGACTGTCGATATATCGCGACCGTTTCGGTCCGAACTTCGTTGTAATACCTAGAGTTGACATTAAAAAGAAAACGTTTACGCAATTGCGAAGTTCGAATATCTGGGTAGACCTCCAGAGGTACAAATAGGTACAAACAATCCCTTCAACAAATATCTTTTCTCTTTTCATGAACTTATTTTATTACTAAATTCATAGGCTGAATGGCGCAATCTAATTACCACCTTTACACAAAATACTTTTCGAATCTTTCATTGTAAGTACTACTCAAGTGTTAAGTATCTTCACATTTACTGTTTAACTACACTCATATCCTGCAACCTGCAGCTGCTAGGTGACCTGGAACCGGAGGAAGTTCCGCAAAAACTTGCGCCCAGAAGTTCGCTTCGCAACTTATGAAGTTGTCGAAAGTTGCGGTGGCCCCGTGAGCCCGTGAGGCGGCGACAGTTTACAGTGGCGAACATTTTGCGGTCCATTCGTCGTGTCGTATCGTATCGTATCTAACGGGCAGACGTGGTGGAGGATGCTCTACTTTAGGGGAAAATAATGTAGGATAAATTTTATAGGGGACAGAGATGTGGGAAGAGGGTAAGAGGGTGCCGGTACGATTCGCGACAGGGCTTGCATTAGTTTTTTGGCCTGGCTTCACACCGACTTCTATAAAACAAATTAATGTTCTTATAAATGATGCGAACGAAAAAGTCGTCGGCTGCAGTATTATTTTTTAACTTTTTAGTTTTTTTTTTTTCTCAATTTTCAGTGGTGAATTCTTTAGTTCAATTTAATAGTAGTGCTTTAAATTTACAAACGCACTAGCCGGCACTACGATTTTCAAAGGTTCCCCTCGATTTCTCTGGGATGCCATCATCAGATCCTGGTTTCCTTATCATGCTACCACCCTTAGAATATCTTCTTTCCAACAAAAAAAGGATCATCAAAATCGGTTCATAAACGACGAAGTTATCTGCGAACACACATAAAAAAAAATATACATATACATATACGGTCGAATTGAGAAACCTCCTCCTTTTTTGAAGTCGGTTAAAAATAAAATCAATTTTTAGGGGACAGAGCGGAAGGTATGAGGACGGAGGTATGCGGTATGTAATGATGACAGTTAAATATTATCAATATCATCGATGATGTTATCAGATGCAAGCTAGTTCTTGGCTTGGGCGCCAGCTTATCGAAGATTTGAAGGCACGCCTTTGGTCTGGACACCCATGCATTTTTAGATTAGCGTACCGTCTAGCTATAATTTAAACTGATCGATTTTTCAGATTAGGTGCACTCTCGAATTCAAATAGTTTTGATTTAAAAAAAGGTAACTTACACACGGCGCACATCAAGCTGTACAAAACCAAAATAAGCTGGCCGCGCGTAAGTTGAGTAACGTATAATGTCGCGCGGCCCGCTTATGTTGGTTTTGTGTAGCTTGATGTGTCGCCGTGTGTACGTCTGTTTCTCTGGTAAATTTAAAAATATCGTAAGAAAACCTGCTTACGCTGAAGAAAATGGATACACTAATACTCTCACTATGAGCGCAGGGAATTCGGCATTTGCACTATAGGGTGAAATTGATATCATTAGCATCCTTCTAAACTAAGAGTCTACCCATCAAACTGAACAACTTTTACTATGGGAGCAAACCGATCGGAGCAAATAAAAAATCTGCTGTTCCATACTAAACTGCAATCTCGATGCGCGAGTTCGCGACTCACAACAAACAACAACACAACAACAAACAACTGTTTTTTTTTTTGCTCCGATCGGTTTGCTCCCATAGTAAAAGTTGTTCAGTTTGATGGGTAGACTCTTAGATTAAAAGGATGCTAATGATATCAATTTCACCCTATATAAATGATCAGTGAGTACGGTTGTTTATAGGCTAAATATGTTATTGATACCTTCTCTCGGCAGCCGCTAAATTATCAGGGAGAGAGAGAGAGAGAGGGAGTAAGGGGCGACGGTTATGTTAAATTTAACACTGCATGGAAGAGCCTAATAACAGCCTCGCAGTCGTTGAAGAAAAATAAAAAAGAAAGAAATCCTAAACATGAAACAGAAATCATATAAAGTAGAGCAACATCCCACCCAATAACTATTCAGGTGCGAATCGAACACGATTTAGCCATCAGCGCGGCGTCGTCAGTCGCATCTCGTCCCCCCATCTCATCCCCAACCCCTCGACTCATCCCCCTCGCCCCCCGTACTTGTCTCGGATTCAAATTGAATCGTCGAGTTGCACTCCCGTTGAACTGTATGCACGCAATTGGACCGATGTGGCTTCGTGGGAAGACATTGCGGTGAAGTTGGAAAGAGGTAGTTCGACGGTAGTTTATTACGGATTTTTGTAAGAACAATACAATTTTATTGACATACACATTAAGATGTGTTTATGAAGAATTCTTCCATCCATTTTTCTGTAAGAAATCATAATTTCTTTTTTTTTTTTGCAAAAAATCTGGACTATGGAACAACAAGAGCATATGAGCATAACAAACCAACATCTAAAAATGACTGAACCATAATTTTAGCCCTTTGATCTTGCAGTCCGAGATAACTCTATAACACGAAAATTTTGTTTACTTGTAAATAAATTACCACATGTTTTTGCAAAAATTTTGTGTGTATTTGTATAATACATTGAAGATATTTAAGTAGGTACAAAAAAAGTTCCGATATGGTTTTTAGGTGTCCTAGACTCCAAACCAAACAATTTTTGGATTTTTTGTTTGTTTGTTTGTTCGCGCTCTCGACGATAATGATATGCTTCAAAAATATTCAAAACTTTATAATTTATGAAAACAATTAGGTATATACCTACTCGTTTGCGAATAAATGTGAAAATAACTCTGTCTATTTGTATGGTACATTTTCACGCCTAAAGCGCTGAACAGATTTCGATAAAATTTTACGAGGAAATAGATTGTATTATGAGGAAGGACTGATACCTTTTGTCTACAAAAACTGAAGGGGATGAAAATAAGTGATGAAAGTTTGTATGGCCCATCATTTCTCAGGTTAGGGATATGAAAATGCATATTTAGGCTTTTGGTATCATGAATCAAGTGTTTCAGCGTTTTTGCAAAATCATCCATCAAGGGGGTCAAATAGGGGATGATTTCAAAATTAAACGCAGACGAAGTCGCGGGGAACAGCTATGTAGGACCTAGGTATCCTATAATATAGGATCAAATAGATAGATTCACAGTTATTAAATTTAATAGAAATAACTTATTAATTAATTTTAACGGCATTGCTGAACATTAATAAAGTATTCAGTCAGAATTTCAAAAATAAATTGAGTTGGAAATGAACGTCTACCTACCAATTTATAGAGCTATTCGATACAGAATAAATGATTGGATGTGTTCGGTGTTGAAACCCGCTCGCCCGTCCCGTTTCATTAATCATGCATTTGATGCATCCAATGCACTTTTCAAGTTTGATTGAAACTATTTTATTTCTATAAATTTCAGATTTGGTTGGATTTAGGTACTTAATTCTTATGTAAAACTGTAAAACATTATTATGTTTCACTACTTTTACCATGGAAACGTCCAGTTTGATGAAATGATGAAAAAAAAAATCTATTTTATTTTGTATTTTTGGTGCTTTTGCGGTAGTGTCTTTAACACTGCCATAAATGATCTCTGGAATTGGCTCTCTAATAGCCATGTTTTTTCCTTCTTATTGCTGTCTCCCATTTTCAATGGAGGAAAGTCGGATATTTCGTTTTCCTACTCCTCCTATCTTCTTTGATTAATTTATTGCGGGTTCCGAGACAGATTAGAGTCATCCCCCGGGTTCGCTGGACTTCATTGTCCAGTGTTGTGAATGGTCGCCGCTGTTGATCCGCCGCTGCCGGCTTACAGGAGCTACAGCGGAGGGAATGTGTGGTGCTTATGCCCGAATTTTTAAATGATGAAAAAATTTCTCGACCCATGTTCCTTAGGGAAAGTTGTTCAGTTTCGTTGTCTGAATATACCCTTAAAGGTATGTTAGTAATTAAAAACCATAGTGGTGTTTTTATAGCTTTCGTGTAACAATTAGGTACAGAAACCTCGCCTCACCAGGAGCCTCTTGCCTCTCAGGAGAGCTCAATTACGCCTAGTTACTGGAGCCCTGTCTGGTCACGATCCTTTTAACAAACATCTGTTCAATATTGGTGTTACTGACAATCCTCTATGCACTGTGCATGGAGGTCGAAGAAACGGCTGCGCACGTGCTGTTGGAATGCAACGAGCTAGCACAATATCGGGCACAACACCTCGGATCACCGGGGTCTAGTCCAGAAGTCTTCGGCAGCATTAACAAGGTGGTGGGCTTCCTGGAGGAGTTGGGGTGGCAGGAGTAGTCATTCCCACCTAACGCAAATTAGGCGCCTAAGTTGTCTAGTTGCGGAAAATGAGCCCGCTCAACCAATACCAATACCAAGGTACAAAAACCAACAAAAGTTAGGTAGAAAGAGAAACATAATTAAACACCTAAATTATATTACCTACATTCAATTCCGTTATCCGAGGAAAACGTCATACAATACCTACCTATACTTGCAAGGTATATCTAGGTACCTAGGTACAATGTATCCTTGCTAAGTGATTTGTCCGCTACCGTACATTATTGATGTGCACCCGGCCGATTCCCAATTCACTCCAAACTCTGATCCTCTGTCTACTATAGAATATACATTTATATGAAGACTGTTTGGTGGTATATAATTTGGTGGGGTATTGCGTAAACGTAAATGAAATTTCGGATAAACTTTAGATTACTTACGTTGCGTGTAAATGTAATAGGTAAAAACAAGTTCTACTTTTCGCAAGATGATATATACTGGGTGATTTTTTAATCACTTTCCTAATTTTCAGGGGTGGTTCAGACAATTAAACTGAACAACTTTTACAACTGCCTCCGTGGTCTAATGGTTAAGAGCATTACTCTCGACACGGAGGTCGTGGGTTCGATTCCCACGGGGGACACCTAGTGATATGTCATTTTGTCCGTTTTTCCACAGTTGGTTAGGACATAGCAGGCTGAATCACCGGATTGTCTGAAAAGAAAAATGATTCCGTGCTTCGGATGGCACAATAAGCCGTTGGTCCCGGCTATTATCTCTGGTGGTAGTAGTCGTTACATAAAAACCGCGTCAGAGGCCGTAAGGCGGTCTGAAAAAACTCTGACACCAGGGCTCTGCCCACATGATAAGCAGAAGAAGACAATGGGAGCAAATGAAACTGTAAAATAATAGTCAGCCGTTTCGTACTAAGTTGTAATGCCTACTTGACTGAAATAAAGTATGAAACAGCAGTTTTTTTTTTCGATTTAAGTTTATAATCCTTTTTTTTTCATGTAATGTACGTCCATTACATAAAGCCTACTGTCAACAATAAACACCAGCAATACAATAAAAATGGAACATTAAATATGTAAATAAGTTAACCACTCAGCGTACCGACCAAATTGTGTTGGCTGACTGTCGTACTGCATAATTCATTATTAACTACTCATTTGCAAGCCAAAGTGTCTTTGTAAATGCACCTAAATTCATTAGGGTGCTGGCTGCCAACAATTTAAAGTGGAATAAAAATTTTTAATTAAAAATGAATATTATTGGAAAAGAGATTTTAATCATGTTTTTGTGGCAGTACCCTGTAAATAATGATTGCTTAACCCAGAGTTGAGTGGAAAAAAATTGTTTTTAACCCCCGACGCAAAAAAGGGGTGTTATAAGTTTGACGCCTCTGTCGGTCTGTCTGTCTGTGGCATCGTAGCTCCCAAAAGGGTGGACTGATTTAGATGCGGTTTTTTTTTCTAACGCCAAAAACAAACATTTAAAAAGTAAAAAAATAATTCGGCCATTATTTTGTTGTAAGCAAATGTATGTTTTACTTCTTAACTCTCTTTAAGATATTTTAGGTCAATTATTACTGGTATGTCTTTGCAGATTGATTTAATATCTACGTTTACTGTACCCATGTGTGTATTTTTTTGCTCCCAACTAGCTGTGCCCACTATTCCGTATGCGCCGGACCACTGATACTTATATCTACTCGAGATTTTAATAATTTTGGTTTTAATTAGTGAAAGCTGAAGATAGGCATTGAGGAAAGTCATTTCCATCTCAAATAAAAATCTTCCTGTAAATAATTCCCACACCATCCCTCACAATAGCATTGATCTGTAAAACAAAGCTCTTTTTTTATCAACTTTAAAAAAACGTCGGACCTCGCTTCATCAAAAAGGTATTTCATTAAGACTTTATCCGCAGCCATGCCGACTTGACTTGAAAGAAAGGCCCACATTCTTTATCGCCTCCACTTTTGTAATGAAGAATGTCCTTTTCAAAGGACGCGTTGACTCGCGTCTTTTGTTTTAGCGTTTCCCTTTTGTTATTTTTGACATCTCATAAATGGTTTTTCGTGAGGAAAGGCGATCGTACTATGAAGCAGGCGACTTCATAAAATAACCAAAAGTTTTGACCAGTTTGAGTTATTGGGTGATCTGGGATAAAGGAAAAATAGTTATACACGATGGGTCAGAGCGGCCAGACCAGATAGATATATAACCTATTTTTAGATTACGGACTTGGGTACTTACCAGGAGTGCGATTTTTGTATCCCATTCGATTAATATAGTCAATATTACTGTGGAGATATGCATCTTTCTACTGCTGATTTTAAATTCAAAAATCATACTCCAGGAGTGCGATTTTTGAAAGTTAAATCAGCAGTAGGAAGTGTTAAAATAAAATAAATAAATAAATGCGAAAATCTGAGTTCAACGTATGAGATTCAAAAATCGTACTCCAGTAAAAAAAACATGAAATAATTTTGAGTATTTAGATTTATTTAAAAATTTTTAGTAAAATATCAATTTATTTATGTTAATTTTTGTTCATTTAAAATCAACTAATTGGACTTTTATTTTTTAGAGTATACAGTTAATAAAGTAAACCCACGTCATAAAAAATAAGTAGTCATTGTAAAAATAAAAAAAATAATTTAATGTTCCTCAAGATATATGAAAAAAATTATTTAATTGTAATTAGGTGGGAATCGATTTTTTTCCCTGATGTTCCCCAAGTAAGCAATCTAAAAAAATTATATCCATCTGGTCTGGACTACCCTTTATTTAGGTATATAAAACGAAAGCTTTTGAAACACTGCTTAAATTAATCTGAATTTTTTGGAAAGGCCTATGATATGATACAAATAAAAAATTATTGATTGGTAGATTTTGGTTTTAAATGTTCATGGCGAACTACCTATGTAAGTCCAATATGTACAAAATATTAAATATTTAGGCTTAATTATAGAAAGTAATTACAACTGGAAACTACAAGTAAATAGTGTATGTAACAGATTGAGATCCATACTCGGAAAATTTTATCATCTTAAGAGATCTTATTTTATCATCTCAGTCTCATTTCCTTGATCACTGAACTGACCCTCGATCTGTTTTCCATAGGTACATCTTTTCCTATGTCTGTGGTTCATGTTTTCCTATAGTATTTTGTTGTGTAGTACGCGTATTTATGTATGATGTATGTGTGTATATATATATATATATTTATATGAGTATGTATATTATATATGTATTTA
Source organism: Agonopterix arenella (assembly GCA_927399405.1). Lineage (NCBI taxonomy): Eukaryota > Metazoa > Arthropoda > Insecta > Lepidoptera > Depressariidae > Agonopterix > Agonopterix arenella. Next base: position 13,317,184 of record OV656708.1, on the reverse strand, counting down.
TAATAGGTTTATTTTGTATACCTACTTTTTGTTTTTACTAATAACTGCTGATTTTTGATATTTTTTTCTGGAAACACCGCCTACCTTTCTTCTTTTCACCGTTTCCTCTACCCTAAGGTTGTCTGGAAGAAATCGCTTCTTAGCGATAAGACCGCCTTATTTTGTGCCTCTTGTATTTTATTTCTGTATTTTACTGTTTATGTTTTTGGTGTAAAATAAAGTATATTTGATTGATTGATTGAATATTAGATAGGCGCACCCTGTACATGATTTACTATGCATTGGAAGAGTCATTGGTCAGTTATGGACTGAAATGCTATGGCTTATCATTTAAGTCGTACTTAGAAGAAATTAAGAAGCTACAAGTAAGGTTTTTGAAAATGTTAGTAGATAAAAAAACAAAAGAAAAGTACAAATATGATTATAATAAGCTTTTTTCTGAGTGAAAACTATTAACTGTAGATACGAAAATAGAATACTTAATAGCTATTGAAACATATTACACAAAAGATTTTAAGAATAAAGTACGTCATAGATATAATACTAGAGCTAAGAGACAGGGGAAACGTTGAATACGTTTCAGGGGGACAGGGGCGCTTAACTACTATGGAGAGAGAACTATACAGTATTTAATTCCAAAAATATGTAACAAATATCCGATATTATTAGAGAGGCACAAAATTAAATGTAAACAAACTTTAAAGAAACAACTAAAAGACTGTATGCTAGGTTAACCTAATTTAAGTTAATACAGCTTTTTTAATAACAAAGATATAGCATTTAAGTAAAAATGTTATTAACGAGCGCAACGCCTACAAACTGCTCAGCAGTTTGGCGATATAAAAAATTGTAAACTTAGATGTAAGATTCAGAAATAATAAATAAATAAAAAAATAAAAAAAGTAAAAAGTCAGCTGAAAATAATTACAAACGGACCCTAATAAGGTAATTTTAGAATTTAAACAATTAATAGTACATTATGGTACAAGTGTGTAATGTTGGTGATTACCGCTGAGGCGCCAATGAGAAGAGTCTTAAGAGAGCCGAGGACGGTAATCATCAATACACACGTGTATCATACGACGTTTTTCAACACACTTGTGAAGAAAATAATAATAAAACATCATTTTATTTAGTAAATAAAAAGTTTATTTAGAGAATTTATTTGTACCATTGAATATGATCTTTTTTGTATCGAAACTTTTTTAAGAACAAAGCAACTCAAGAACTCAACCAAGAAGTTTAGATACCTACTATAAAAAACCTATAACTCACTTGTGAATAATAGTAATGAAAAAGTCACAGTTTGATTATAGGTGTCATTATGTGCCTAATTGCGGTGAAATAAGGGCCATTTTATGAGCAAGTGTGTTGAAAAATGTATTTAAAAAACAATTCAAACTCACAAATCTTAAAATTCAAAAACCAACAAATCTAATCCTAATACCATTTCCATGGGAATGGGCCAGGGGCTACAAAGAATATTGTCAAATAGTTCTCCACTCCAGCCTACTAATATCCTATGAGCAAACGACAAACAAGCACACACAAACATAACTTTACCATCTCACAACCAAACTGTTCACCTTAAAGCTCGGTAACAAGGGTTAAAATAGTTCTGATGGGGTGGAAGCGTAACGTGGTGGGTGTACAACGAAACATGATGACAACTTTTGAAGGGGTGTTTAGCAAATAAAAAAGCAATAAGGGTTGGCCACGTGTCGCGGTACTAAGTACAGCCAGATAAGAGATGGTGTCAAGATAATTGATGTTCAATTTGCTGTAGTTTCATTTAATTCGCTTTTTCGATTTGGACAACGATTTTAAGAATTTTTCTTCTTCTTTCTTCATCAAGGATGAATAATAGGTTGGGGAAAAAGTCTTTTCGCTTTATAGTATGTATGAAAAATAGATGCCATTTTTTAAAAAGTGGAGCATGATCGGCATACCAGTAGTTACGTCGTAGCTGAAGAACTGGGAATTGACCACAAAACAGTTTTGGCGCATTTGAAAAAAAACTGGGTACACAAAAAAGCTCGATATTTGGGTACTTCACGAGCTCACTGAAAGAAACCTAATGAACCGTGTACTCATTTATGATTCTTTATTAATGAAACCGAACCATTTTTCAAGAAGCTGATAACTGGTGATGAAAAGTGCGTGCGAAGAAGGTCGTGGTCAAAGGCCGGTCAGGCTTCACAGACTGTGGCGAAACAAGGGTTAACTCGCAACAAGGTGATGCTGTGTGTGTGGTGGGATTGGAAGGGCATTATTCATTTTGAGCAGTTACCACCAGGCAGGACCATCGATTCTGAACTCTACTGCGAACAACTGATGAGATTAAAGCAAGAAGTTGAGAGAAAGCGGCCGGAATTAATCAACAGAATGGGTGTGGTTTTTCATCGTGATAACGCTAGACCTCACACATCTTTAGCCACTCAGCAAAAATTAAGAGAGCTTGGCTGGGAGGTGTTAATGCATCCGCCGTATAGTCATGACCTTGCACCTTCAGATTTCCACCTGTTTCGGTCTCTTCAGAATTCTTTAGGCAGTGTCAGGTTAGCATCACGAGAGGACTGCCAAAAATACTTGTCGCGGTATTTTGATCAGAAGCCCCAAAATTTCTATAGCAATGGGATCATGTCCCTACCTACAAAATGGCAAAAAGTTATCGAACAAAATGGTACCTACATAATTTAGTTAAATGTAAATAAACTATATTAAAAAATGTTTTGAATTTTCTTAAAAAATACGAAGAAACTTTTTCCCCGACCTAATATAATAATTTGTTTATTTGCAGGCAAAGCAGCTTTGAAGCAGTACTCGGTCCGCGAGTTTTCATTTTAGCTATACTGCTATAACTATCTCTGGTTTTATAAATATCCTGGATTATCATCTTAACTCTGAATTAATTGTAAACCCAGGTTAAAGCAAAGTGCCCTTTTCAGCCATTTCGGGCAACTTGAGTTAGCAATAAACTCCAGGTATCAAACGGTTATTTATAAAAATTAAGGGGGTGCTTCAGACAATCATCATACTCAACAAAATCGACATTTCTATGTTGCCCCCATTGCAAAAGCTGTTCAGGTTGATGGTCTGAAGCAACCCGTAAAGTATATGTAGGTAACCGCAGGTAACGTATTTAATCTAGGTCCTTCTTAATATGCTAACTGATTTTAAGAGGATGATCGGACCACAACTTTGTCTGTAGGACCAACTTCTTCTTCTTGTGGTGCCATCTCCTATCGGAGGTTGGCTATCAATAGGGCTATTCGGACCCTGGAGACTGCAGCGCTGAACAGTGAGGTTGTGTCCACATCGAACCATTCGCACAGGTTTTTAAGCCAAGACGTCCTTCTTCTACCAGGCATTCGTCTTCCCAAAATTTTTCCCTGCAGAATAATTTGGAGAAGTTGGTATTTATCACTTCTCATAATGTGACCGAGGTACTGTAATTTCAGAGTTTATAGGACCAAAGGCCACGTCATAATCGCGAAAAAACAATCGGCTGTTCCATATAAAACTGCAATCATACTTAACCCAAATGTACGTATGGAACAGCAGATTTTTTTTTCGCTATTCTGGTTGGTACCATTTCCTATAGTGAAATTTAGACAGTAATATGACCATCCTCTTAAAAACCGAAACTTGTCTATCTATCTATCTATCTATACTATTATAAAACTGTAACAGGAAGTTTGTCTGTACATTGAAGATATTAACAAAAAAAAAGTTACGATATGGTTTTTAGGTGTCCCTGATTCCATTTCACCAATTTTTGGATTTTTTGTCTGTCTGTTTGTTTGTGTGTTTGTTTGTTTGTTTGTTTGTTTGTTTGAACGAGTATCACGCAAAAACTACTGAACCGATTTTGATAAAACTTTTTTTGTTTGATAGCTTATGATCTGACTTAAAATCTGGTATATAATTTGTGCGGAAGAAGTCGCGGGTTAACGCTCGTACTATTATAAAACTGTAACAGGAAGTTTGTCTGTACATTGAAGACATTAACAAAAAAAAAGTTACGATATGGTTTTTAGGTGACCCTGATTCCATTTCACCAATTTTTGGATTTTTTGTCTGTCTGTTTGTTTGTGTGTTTGTTTGTTTGAACGAGTATCACGCAAAAACTACTGAACCGATTTTGATGAAACTTTTTTGTTTGATAGCTTATGATCTGACTTAAAATCTGGTATATAATTTGTGCGGACGAAGTCGCGGGTTAACGCTCGTATATTATAAATATATATATCATATATATATTATCTCGCTACTATGACGGGTGCCAATGCAGACCAAGTCGCTGCCAAAAACTAGTAGTACTTCAAAAAAGCCAATAACACATTCCCAGTTCCCCTCGCAAACTATCTCAATAATCATCTAAACAATACTACCACTCCATGTAATAAGTGCTTGATAAAAAGGCGTCAATTGATTTCCTTGCCACGTGCCGGCTTGCTTTGACATCAGAAGTGTGGCGATGTTATTTGGTATTTTACACTATGCTATTACATTCTTGTTTACATGTGTTCGTTAATGTTGTTAGGACAGCGTGATTAGTTCTTTCTGTTTACATTTTCTGTCTGAAGAATCGAGACTCGATTGTGTAGAGAAGCCTATACAGGGGGTTTACCCGGACATTCAAATTTTGCAATTGCGTGAACGTTTTCGTTCCAATGTCAACTCTATTACAATGAAGTTTGGACCGAAACGGTCGCGATATATCGAAGATCGAAAGTTCGGGTACAGCGCCAGGGTCCTTCTTAATATTCTGACACTTTTTTAACAGAATGATCAGATTATTAAACTGAACAACTTTCTCTATGGGACCAACATCGAAATCGCGAAAAATAAATCTGCTGTCCCATACATTTGGCTCGAGTAGGTTTGCGGTTTTGTATGGAAGAGCAGATTATTTTTTTGCGATTTCGATGTTCGTGGCATAGAGAAAGTTGTTCAGTTTGACGGTCTGATCATTCCCTTAATAAAGTGTCAGCAATATTAAAAAGGACCCTATATGTGCTGTGCATAAAGCTTATAGTCACAACTATATTCCTTGAGTAAGCTAACATCTCTGAGTAGTCAGAGATATTTTAAGAATAGGTACTTATCATAATCAGAATATCCAGATTATCCTAGCAGTACCAAAACCACGGTACCTATACCGAAAACTCTGACTCTGGCTTTCTCCCTCTCTACATAGAAAGGACCACAGAACATTATAAGAGGGGTGAGAAATGCTAAGTAGGCGTAGAACGCCACAGGTTATGCAATGATTTGCATAACACCATAAGGCGCGCGGCGTGGCGCGAGCGCGAGGGCATGAGTATTTGTAGCAGCGTGAGCGGGAAGACAAGTGGCGACAGCCGTCTCCGAAGCAAAAGCGCTACATTGCATTTCTTATGTTCTGTGGAAAGGACAACGTGAGATGATTTTTAATATAGCTAACGTAACGACAAACTTATTTATTTATTTGATTCACTTACAGTTATTACACTCATACAATCATTGTGATACTTAACTACGTCTTAAGCTAAATGCATAACCACTTAAAAGTGAACACAACATGCGTAATTTACAGTCACAAAAGGAAAAAAAAACAGAACGTTTCACCCAATGAAAGAGAAACATTGACCTTAGATGACAAATAACTTAGGTACTGTTTATTATTATATTTTAGAAAATTAAAAAGTAAAATAAAATAAATATTTAGTAAAGTAAATATTTATTGCCATTTTCAAGTTCAATGCAACGCCGATAACAATACGTGTACGTACGTTCTCGAATTCCAATTGTGCAACCAGTTGGGGCCAAATTAAAAGAAAAACGGTTTATAGCTTTTAAATTTGTTTAGCATTAACATTTAGAAGATAGCCCAAACTATTCCGCTCATATCTCTATCACATGAGTGAAACATCATGGAACTAATAAACGAGTGCACCATGGAGGACACAAAGGACAAACACGTGACGTCGCAGTGTGAATAGCAAACACCCTCGAGGGCGTCGCGAGCCGCTTAATTGCTTTCTTGTAATCGATGCTTGTTGGTACTAAGTAATATTTTATTTATGAAGGTTACAGTTACCGATTCAGTGAGATGTGAGTTGTAAACCACAATAATTTAAAAATAAATTGATATTGATAAACTCGATGAATCGGAAAAAAAATTTACTCATTTCTTAAAATTTAGTCTACTATCCGTAAAATGTTTTTAAATAAATAATTAAAAAAACATGACATCCCGCATTAGCGTTTGCACTAAACACATTATCTTTCTCGTCATCTCGTCCATACTAGTATATTTTCTTTGTCTATGCCCCTCCTGAGTCCGTTGGAACAGCAATTCAATTCTCTAAGCGCAAACGTCATCATAACCAACTTGGTCACAACCTTAAATTCGTCGTTGAAACATCGGCGGGCTATCAATTCGTAAGGTTATGTCAAACTTATCTAAAAACTTCGATGATCTGAAGGATGCAAGAAGGATGTTTGAATTGTGAGCTCATTGATGTTTTGACAGCGATGTGACTAGGGCTTAGGGAATTGGCACTTCTGGAAACCTACGATCAGAAGTGGGGTCCGATGCAGTGGCTCTTAAAACGCTAGTGATTCCATTGGTGGGTCTAACCAGACGCCATCATTGTATGATGCGATATGATATGATAAAGGTATGTCATCAGAGATGTTGATTATACCTGATGGAATTAGTCGCCTCGACATGTGTGTTTGATTGTATTAAAAATCATAACACTATAACAGTAAAGTTGAAAATAAATTAAGCGATATCTAGTCATCACGACGACGACGCGTCGGTACCACGACTATTAACAGAGAGCGGTCCGTAATAAGTGTTAACTCTCGAATAATGAATATTATTCATCCCTTCTTTTTTACTTTGTTCAGATTGTGACACCAAATCCAAGTTAGCTTTAAATTCTCATCCGTTTTTTTTTAATAAATACCTATCATGGACAAATATCACACAAATTATCTAGTAGTCACATTTAAAGTACCTGGACTTGTATTATGATGACTAGACAACGATTTATAATACATATATAGATACAAACATCCATGACTCGGGTACAAATATATGTATTCATCATATAAATATTTGTCCCTTACGGGATTCGAACCCGTGACCCTCGGCACAGTAGGCAGGTCCACTACAGATTGTGCTACCGGGCCGTCAAATCCTTTTTGAGTCCTTAAGAACACAAATTGGAGTCAGATGTCGATGTCTTCTTCTTTTCGTGTGGAATCATCATGTCTTAGTCAGATCTACCATTTTCAGTATCTTGCAATGTCTGTCGCGCTGGCTGCTGTACTCATTAGGTCCTCCTCTCCTCATTGTGGTTCGCCTGTATAGGGTCCTTCTTAATATTTGCTGATGGTTTTTTAAGGGTTTGAGCAAAGCATCAAATTTACACATTCGCGGACAGTGACTGGCTATAGCAGTGATAACAATAAAAGTTCTATTGTGTCTCGTTCACTGTCCGCGAATGTGTTAAACAACTTCCTCAATGGGACTATAAAGAACCGCCAGCAATAGTCATCATATTAATTAGGACCCTGTATAAGTACCATTATAATGAAAATTATAACAAGTCGAAAGTTTTTAATGACATCATCATCAACAGCTTTCTTTAAGTTTAAGCAACAGAAAATAAATGCAATATTTCAGCAATGCCGAAACATTGTCGGCAATTGAATGGGATGATAGAGCCCAGGCTGAGGACAGTCGCCTTTTGGTGGCTTTTTCCGATTCAGTTTGCATAAAATGTGCTGCCATCTATTAACTACTTCGCAAAACTATGAAAAAATTAAACATTTTATTGTCTATGTCAATGTCTAATTGACAGATGACAGATTCACAAAATGGCTACCTATCTTTCGTAATGCGCGAATTGTTTGTAGTTTTCGTTCAATTTCGTGCCGATTTAGTGATGTTCTGGAGTTTCTGTTTTTCTCTTACCAATGTTTAGATTACAGGTATAATAAAGATACTGGAATTTCACTCGATCGGTGTGGGATTGAACGAAATCTAGCATTCAAAACAATAATATACATCGGTATGAGTAGATATAAGTAGGTATGTATAGTATAGGTTGAATTATTGTCAGTGAAACATAGATGGCGCTAGCTAGCTTTCAATTTGACATAAGGTGGATGCATAATGTTGCCACAAGTGGGTTCTCTTTTCTAATCTATACTATTATAAAACTGTAACAGGAAGTTTGTCTGTACATTGAAGATATTAACAAAAAAAAAGTTACGATATGGTTTTTAGGTGTCCCTGATTCGTTTCACTAATTTTTGGATTTTTTGTCTGTCTGTTTGTTTGTTTGTTTGTTTGAACGAGTATCACGCAAAAACTACTGAACCGATTTTGATGAAACTTTTTTGTTTGATAGCTTATGATCTGACTTAAAATCTGGTATATAATTTGTGCGGACGAAGTCGCGGGTTAACGCTCGTATACTTATATTACTCTTTGATAGAGCCTGAAGATCATGACAAATTCTCTCAATCATGTTGTGAGCTCAACAGCATCAAATCTCGTGGTATTTTTTTGTCATACCTACTTAATCTACATTATTTAAACTTTTTGCAATAGGTATAGGTAGGTATTTGCTTTAGAATATTAATAAAATAAAATTTTAACATAATATTATTTTCCAGTTAACTGATTTCATTCTGAAATTATTTTATACGAGACGTTAAAAATGCAAAGCAAAATCTGAAAACCATTTCCGTACTACAAAACAAAATCCGTCTTTTATAAAGTGCACAGTAATAAGCTGCAGTTACTCTCTGAATACTGTTTGGACTTGACTCCTGGTGCATGCATGCACACATACACATACAGATATTCGGGAAACTCAGAACATCCACGTATCACTAGTAGGTACTAGTTATAGTACCTACCGAAACTCCGTCCATTGCTACGGGGAGTGAGCCCGTCGCCACATATAATTGATAATGGGTACAAACTCACGCGATGTTTTCCTTCAACATAAAAGATAAAAGAAAGAAAATAAGAAAAAAAAGAAAGATATAGATAAAGAAAAAAATAAAGAAAAGATTAAAAAAAAGATAAAGATATTCAGTATAATTGATTGATTGATAAAACCAGTGGTGTTACGTACGTAGGTACTAAATAAATTCGGAAAAACTGTTACTCCTTCACGGCAGGCATGGTTACTCGCGACGAGACCACCACGGCTTCTGAGGCTTGGTCTTTAAATTCAATACAAAAAGGAAGAAAGATTATTGTCTTTTGTGTTTTTACAGGCCGCAAGCGTCTTAGGCTCGTTTAGGCCAGAAACGAACCGCGGCAGATTCTCTGAATAGTTTATATTTTTATACATATTTATGTTTTTTATACTATTACTATTAACCATTACTGTCTTTCTTTTCATCCTTGTAGGCTTACAGCTTCTTTCAGGTAGGTCATCAGCATCTTCATATTCACTCGGAACATAATATGACTCATCACTGTCAGATAACAATCCTTCTGACAATGTACTGACCTTATTCTCATCAGTGTCCCCCACTGAATCTGAGCTTTCTTCAATATCCACGGTATCCTCATTTACTGGAATGGTACTCTCTAAATTCTTCATATCTTCCATAATTATGACATCGCGGCTTGTAGTAATGTTTTTGGTTCTGGGATTATAAACTCTGTATCCTTTTACATCTTCAGGATATCCAACTAAAATGTGTTCTTCTGACTTCTTATCCCATTTCTGCCGTTTTTCTTTGGCCACGTGAACCATAACTTTGCTGCCAAATATTCTAAGATGATTAATGTTTGGCTTAGTATTTGTCCACATTTCGAATGGTGTTTTGCCATTTAATCCCGTTGCCACAATACGATTTTGAAGATAGACTGCCGTATTAGCGGCTTCAGCCCAAAACTCCTTGCCCATGTTAGCGTCAAATAAAAGACATCGAGCCTTCTCTACAATTGTGCGATTAAAACGTTCACACAATCCGTTTTGCTCTGGAGTATAAGCGTTTGTTCTCTGATGAATAACACTTTCCTTCTTTAAATATGTATCAAACTCTTTGTTGCAAAACTCGAGACCATTGTCACTTCTCAGAGTTTTAATTCTCTTGTTGGTTTGATTTTCAACATTTGCTTTAAAATCTTTAAAACAAGCCAGGGCTTCGCTTTTCCGTTTTAAAAAATATATAAATGTCATGCGACTGTAATCATCAACAAACAAAATGAAGTATCTGGAACCACCAATAGATATATTCTCCATCGGCCCACAAATATCGCTATGGATTATTTGTAGTATATCGTTACTACGAGTTCCAACATGATCGAATGGTAAACGGCACTGCTTACCTTCACAGCAGACTGGACATGTTGACTTATTTATATCAACCTTTGCTTCAAGTCTCATGCCTTCAACAGCACTTGACATTTTGTTGAGATAGTTGCTGTTGACGTGACCCAATCTGCGATGCCATAAGTCTCCTGATACTGCTGAGGCTGCCAACATACTTTCAGGCATTCTCAACTTGTAGACTCCGTTAACTAGTGTCGCCTCTGCCACCAATTGTCCAACTGCATTGTACATATTGCAGCCAGTGCTCGTGAACAACACTTTATTGCCATTACGTATCAACTGGCTCACAGACAATAGATTTGTGGTCAAATCTGGCACACACAAAACTTCTTTAACTGGCACATCAAATTCGCACTGATCAGTTTCAGTCACAATATTTACATCGCCGGTACACGATACACGTACTTTGGTGTTATTTGCAACGATGATCTCCTTATTTTCTTGATAAACGGGATTCACAACCCACTTTTCGTTAGCAGTTAAGTGCATACTAGCGCCCGAGTCTATATACCACTCGTTTTTGTTAAAATGGCTACTCAAAAATACGGCACTAAAAGCGTTTGTCTGCTTTCGCGTAGTTTTCTTATCATTATCATCTAAAGAATTTTCCGGGCACTGGTTTCGGTAATGTCCGTTTTGTTTACATCTGTAACACTTGACACTGACAGGCGTTTTGACATTTGCCTTCGGTGCGTTTACGGAGCCATCTTTGTTACCTCCACCCATAGATTTATTTTTGTTTCTATGTTGCCACTTTTGCCAACTCGCAAATGCACTGCTAACTTCATTCCCATTCTCGGTCACTTCCGTTTCCATGTCCAACAACTTTGTTTTAATGGCGTCCGTTGTGATCGAAATTCCGGAATGCTCAATAGCCATGATCATCGGACTAAACTTATCTGTTAATCCTGCCAATAATAAACACCCAATCCACTCGTCACTGATACTAAATCCTGTACCACTTAGTTTTTGACCACCTTCAACTATTTGAGTAACATACGAAGTCATAGAACTGCAATTTTCCAGCCGTATGGAAATCAGGTTACGCAGCAGGTTTATCCTCCTCGTGAAACCGGAGTCGTCAAACAATGCCTTCAGCTTCTCCCATAGTTCCTTTGCAGTCTTTACCTCCTTGATATGTACATATAGCGTCGGATCAATTGTTAATATCAGTTTAGCCATGGTTTTTTCGTCATCTGCGGCTTCTGGTACTTTTCCTGAATCTGGCCGAACACAATGCTTCATGCCTTCAAGTACAAGAAAATTCTCCGCGGCGAAGAGCCATTCTCTGTAGTTTTCGCGTCCTTTCAACTTCGGAACGTTGACTAGAAAGTGCGACGTCATTGTTACTATTTTGCACTCGACGAACTTCCTAACTGCCAACACTGATTTGAAACACTACTAATTACTATTTTAATACGAATCTGGGCCCATAACCTGTGATTTTAATAATAATTAGAGTTCTGGAAATAAAACAACAACGTGCTAACTAGCTGACGAGCGAATGAATCACATTTTATTTTTTTAGAATGAACGGAAGTTACATCATAGCATAGATAACCTACGTTCCTATTTTGATATAAACTATAACACCTTCAATAAATATATTCCAATTTCACATCATGCCACTTCATCACATCATCACGCAAGATCATCTGTGTTTCAAAAGACATATCGTAGGATATGAAAGGAAGGAAGGATAGGAATACTTTTTAATTTAATTTGATTGAATATGTTATCATTGAATGAAGCAACAGACGATTCCACTAATAAAATGCTCGTATACCTAGTACCGAAGATCCACACTTTTACAGCATGTATCTTATTCCGGACACACACAGAATGAAAAACGGATCCTCCGTCTGGTTTTTAATTGAAATATTTATAATTGCGAGTCGGCTTTCAAACTGCGATATTCTGTGCCCATGAAAAGGAAAATAAAATGCCGCAGCATAAAGCAATTATTGTTTTTACGCAGACTTCTTATTCTGTCAGTATTTCCTAATGACATTATCATTGTTTCGTTTCTTCTCTCCTTCGTTTAATGAAATGAGGATTCTGTAGTCATTTCTGTAGCGTCAACGTATCGAATGAGTTAAATTAAAACGATTTAGCACCTATCCTACCTCCCTTTTAGATTAATTTATTATCTACATGACTGTAGAGTCCTTGCTTAAGGGTAAACAGTTGCATTACTTTAAGGGGTTATTGTACCCATGATACTGAACAACTTTCCATTAAGAAACCTATAGGAAATTAGCAATTTTTTTTTTCGACTTTTCATACAAAATTTTACAGTTTTTTGCTAATTTTCTTTTAGTATCACTTTGGGCACAATCGCCCCTTAAACTGCAAATGCAACTGTTTACCCTAACACCCTGTATTATAATAATTATTATTATTCTTTGTTATAGTGGAATTATCGTTGTCACTGAACTGAAACTGAACAACTTTCACTATGGGTGCAAACCGATCAGGAGCAAAAAAATAATCAGCTGTTCCATACTAAACTGCAATGTCTACTCGACTCAAATGTATGCAACAGCAGATTTTTTTTTTGCAACGATCGGTTTGCACCCATAGTGAAAGTTGTTCAGTTTGATGGGTAGACTCTTAGTTTAAAAGGATGCTAATGATATCAATTTCACCCTGTAGTTCTGCTGTGAGCGGTTGTCTTTCGCGTGGTGCTGGCGCGGTTCGCGTTTGTGCTTTCCACGAGGCTCCGCCGTCTCTTTTTGTTTTTGATCAAAAATAATCCCTTAAATTAAGATCGATACTCCCACATACTACTTGACACTGGCGGAAATGCAGTGCTAACGCACAAGCAAGAGTCAATGAATTTATAAATAAACAAAAATTGTTACCTAAAACTAACGACATCCAGTTTTATATCTAATACTGCTTTAGACAAACGATTTTAAATTAGTTTTTTACATAATAGTTAGATACTTACTTAATACTTTTAATTTCTTTTTTTTATAATTTTATCATAAAATATTTAAAAATAAAACCGGTCAAGGGCGAGTCGGACTACTCGCGCACCTAGGTTTCCGTACCACACCACCACACAACATATTGTTATTTGTCCAAAAAAGTTTTGTATTATTTGTTTTTATACTGTAGAGTTTGCTCTATATTTACACCAATTTTGACGCTTGTATGTATTACCGTTATTAAGATAGAACAAGGAAAAAAAACATGAGGTTCCCATCTTAATTTTTAGCTTTTTGAAATTTTTCCGGTATAATAATGCACATTCTGTGAAAATAGATAATGCCGGACGGACGGACAGACGGACGGCGTAGGCTTATGAATGGGGTCCCGTTTTCACCCTTTGGGTACGGAACCCTAAAAACAAGAATTTCACATTGTAGTCATTGCCATTTTTAATTTATTGGGAAATTAGGTACAGATTTGTGTTTTAAATTTTTGAAGTTACTATCTTTAAACCCGCCGAAAGTGACCAGTTTTGGCGGTTTAGAAGATAGTGCGATAGTCGATAGCTGTTTGAGACAATCATTCACTCGTTCGGTCGGTAGGTCGTTCATTCCCTTTATTATCTAACAACGAGCATGTCGCTCCGTATCTAAATTGGTTTAGATTAATAAAACACAGTTTAAAGTTTAAATAAATCGTTTTACTTATGTTATCACAACAATAGCAATTGAGGGCAGAACTGGAGGCTGTTAAATCATTGTAGCCAAAATCTTACCTGAACGCAAAGCCGTAACCAATAAAAACAAGAAAGAAGTTGAACTGCAGTCGTAACTACTGGTAACATTACTAACTACATATTTCAATACAATGTAGACATAAATACAAACAGAAATACGTCCCAACACAGAGGAGAATGTATGAATTCAAACACAAAACCGTTGGCTGGCTTAATCTCACTTATACTGCGCTCAAAGTCTACTTGAAAATGTGTCATCAGACTGAAAGGCACTATTTTCGTACGATTGTAGTTTGAGCGACACGTCGTAGCACTTTTCAGTTTTCTTTACATGTTTTTCTCTATAAGTTCTTGTGGTTATTTAAATATTTTACGTTTGTCAAGAAAGCAGTCTCAACAGTTATACAGGGTGTAAGTGTAAATACAGTAGTTCCATTACTTTAATAGAGATTGAGCTCATGATACTGAACAACGTTCCCCTAGGAACATACTAGAAATGAACAAAAAATTCACTGATCTAATGTCTTTCACGAACTTTGGGTACATTGAAAATGAATCTGCCAAATGAACTGAATTAATATTTTTTTCCGCATCACAAAGGTACAACTTCTGAATAACCCATCACTGTAACACACCTCCAATTTTTTTCTAATATAACCCAAAGTCATATCTTCTAAGATTTTTTTATTTTTTCGATACCTTATTTTGTTTTTGAGATAATAATATGCATTTTTTTTTCTGATCGAAACCGGGCTAAAAACGGCCTCATTTTAAAAAAAAATTCGGTTTTATTAACAAGATTTAGTGATTTGAATCGGTCCACTCAATCAAAAGTTATGAGTACTTATTCAAAGTCAGTGGTCCGCACATACGGAGTCGCGAGCGCCGCGCCGGCTAGTCATCAATAAAAAAAAAAAAATTCCTAATGTAGATGCCTGTTTTGCCATTTACTTGACTGCCGTGACCTACAACCCGGACTATATCCGTTCCTGGCGAGAGATCCGGTTTATTTGCGCTTATATTGTGTGGACACAATACTTGAGAGGATCACGTCGCCCGCTGTATAGAACTGTACGGTAAAGAGACGTTTCTTATTTACATATTATGTATCTGTGTGGGTATGTACTGAATGTTATGTAAGTTTATAACAACGTGGCTTGATACGTTTGAAATGCTTTCTGTATTTGAACTTTGGAGAAATAATAATGTTGAAAGATAGTAAATAAAGTTAATATAAAAATAAAATTTAATATTTGAGAGTACTTACTCTTATTCATACTTTATGATGTGATACCACGCTACGACCGTTTTGTTTGTCGAGTGATAAGAAACATTGCTACAACTACCTACCTTGAGTTTTGGGTGTGCACTTGTAGTAGTGTCACAGTATAAGAAAGAGTATCTATTACTACATACAATCAATCAATCAAAATTATTTATTTGTATATCACAGGTAATACAGAGGTAGAATAAACTTTGACAATAGTCGGGTTTCCGCTATGATCCGCCAACAGGCATACAAAACAAAGAACAGCTCGGTAATTAACATTAATAAAACAAAGTCCTGATTAGAATTACATGCAATAACATTTTAAAATGTCAAAAGTTTATAAACTATAAAAAGAAGTGCATAACATTAATAGGTTACTAACTAAAAGATTAAATGTCAAAATAAATTACATGAAATATTGGTCCGTGTCATCAAAAAATTTCTTAATTGTGTAAAAAGTCTTGTGAATGAGGTAGTCAAAAAGTTGATTTTTAAACTGCATGTAGTTATTACTGTTCCTTATATCCTTAGGTAATTTATTGTATATTTTGGGGGCCATTGCAAATACACTATTATTAAACAGAGTTGATCGCAGCGACGTGCGCTCGTAACTTTGGCAAACATGTTGGGGTACCTTTTAACAAATAGTGCAATCTCATATATGTAAAGTGACGGTACAGTTAATATCTTAAGTTTCTTAAAATGTGGTCTGCAGCTATCTATCATTTTCAGGCCACAGATTGCCTGTATACATCGCTTCTGTGCTAAGAATGCACAGTACGGACACTCCCTGCCTCCCACCAACTTTTTACCTCACCCCCTCTATCGCCCTCCCAGTTCATCCCAGGTCATCTTGACAATTTCAAGTAGCGTTCGCACTATTATGAAATTCAGGGGTTGTCGTTCTTTCGTATAAATATTTATTATTTGTATATATTTACAATTGTATACAAAGGTCATTAGTATGGCGCTTAAATCGGCAAAATAAATCATTAGAGACAATTGTAATTGGTTTATATTGCCTTCTTTGCTGCTGACAGCAAGACAATGAAGGCTGGCATTAATTTTCTTGCTTATTTCCCTAGAAAAATACAAATAATAAGTAAATAAATAACGCCCACAGGCACATACATTGTAATCATCATCATCATCTCAGCCGATGGACGTCTACTGCTGGACATAGGATCGCCATACATTGTAATGATACCCAGTAATCTACTCGGCTTTTTATCATACAACAACGGCACAAACATAATATCCATAACCAAACGGGATTCAAACCAACCAGGTTGTATCCCCACAGTATTTAAACTTTCTCTTGAATAAAAAAAAAACAAAAGAAAATCGTCTAAAAACTATAAACAACGGTTAGCTGATGTTTGTCGATGTGATTTCCACCCCTTACCCCCTCGTACCCTGAGAACCTCCCATCTGTAAAGTAAGCTCGATGGTAAACATCCCCCCTGTGGAGGGGGGATGAATGTTTTATATCTGAAAGCGGATTGACGAGTTTTGCTAAAAGGAGATATAAATTGATAAACAATGTTGTAGCTTTCTAACTTGAGGGTTCTTTTTGAGATTTCTGTGAAGTTTTTTCATTTCATAATAAGTAGGTAATATGGAATTATGGTGAGATTTTAGTTTACCTGAAATTAAGCTTAGATTTCTTACGAAAATGATTTCATTTGTAGGTTGAACACATTATAATTTTTGTCATCTACACAGGTCTAATAAACATTTTTTTCAACTATTCCGTCCATTGAAAATGAGTACCTATTAAAATATGATATAGGGTCCTTCTTAATATGCTGACACTTTTTAAAGGGGAAGATCAGACCGTCAAACTGAACAAGTTTCTCTACGGCACCAACATCGAAATCGCGAAAAAAAATATGCTCCTCCAAACAAAACTGCAAGCCTACTCAAGCCAAATGTATGGGACAGATGATTTTTTTTTCGCGATTTGGATGTTGGTCCCACAGAGAAAATTGTTCAGTTCGATGGTCTGATCATCCCCTTAAAAAAGTGTCGGCATATTAAGAAGGACCCTGTATTGTCGGATAAAGGATAGTTTTTGGAATTTTAAAGAAAGATTGTTTATGCACCAAGCAATCACTTTAAAACTATACTGAACCAATCAGGATAGGGTTTTCACAAAAGCATAGATCTAGGAGTAACATTTTTAATTATCTCAATCAAGCTCAAATTCTTTTTTTTATATTACATAACATAGAGATAGCTTTTTGACGGAATTTTTTGACTCTACCTCTCGTCGGAAGGTCCGTTGTAAAGAAGCTGCGGCCAGAAACTCTACAACAAACATGCTTTAAACAAAACAAAATATACCAAGTACAATATTACAAATACAATTTTGAAGTGCAACATTATCAAGACTATAGAGATCTAGAGAGATGCCACCCAACGCGCTGAGTACGAAACCGACAGTCGCATTACACTAGTACCACGCGATAGAAAGTATTTTGTTAGCTTGAATGTGCTCATTATCCATTGCGGTATCAGAACTCAACGTTCGAATAATCTTTAGTACTACGCAACCATTGTAAACTATTTACACATAATATCTCGACTGGCTTTCAGCCTCATGATATATTGAATCGTTACTGTCGCGAGCAATGTGTTCCGTTTTTGCGCATATTGCTGCGACACTGGCCCCGCCCCCTTTTCACATCTCCCTTTAGTTTTTGTGATCTGTGGTCAACACCAATCACGAGTTATTAAAGCTATTTGTATCTACAATGTTTGCAATAATACACCAGAAATAAATTTCCAGTAGGATCTACAAGTTCCATTTGTGTATTGAAATGATTCATCTGGAATCAAAACAGCAATTCAGTCGTCACTGTAATTAAATGTCATATCACGCACCAAATATAATTTATTAACATTTATCAATAACAATAAATTATATTCCACTCCATAGTCCAGTTAATCCTTTTCACCCTATATCTCTAATAGCTTTCTCTAATGTTTATTAAGTACCCCAAATTATGTTATTTTAGTCTTTACCACGCGGCTATAAGAATTTCTTTAGGGGACTATTAATAAGCTGTAATGAGTACGACAGTCCCTAGGGCTCTCATTTAAATCTTATTTGTAGTTTTTAGTTTACAAAGTCAACAGTTTAATGTTTAATCGTGGGGCGCGTTAGAGCCAGAAATCGGAGTT
This sequence comes from Agonopterix arenella, assembly GCA_927399405.1. Lineage (NCBI taxonomy): Eukaryota > Metazoa > Arthropoda > Insecta > Lepidoptera > Depressariidae > Agonopterix > Agonopterix arenella. Next base: position 13,298,691 of record OV656708.1, on the reverse strand, counting down.
ACCCTGTGGGAATAATGTGATCTGGTGTTTATAATGTAAGGAGAAGATGAAAACTCTTCGTTGATTAACCTCGGATATTGGTAAGACAAGGATTTTAGAATCATAAAGGATGCCACTCCTCCTTACAAGCATGGAAACAAGAAAATTGGCCACGATCGGTAATGTTCGACCTTATTTCGTACGTCTCCATAGTCGATATTTCCAACGTTTTGTATCCCTTTCTATCAGAACAAAAATTTATAAAAACTTTTTTTTTATTTTTGTTATTGGATTAGACATGGACAAAGTAACGTCGAAAACATAGACGGGAATTCACGATAGAAGAACGATCATTACCGAGCACCAAGAAGTATTAGTTTCACCGCTTGTTAGGCAGTGTGCCATCCAAGGTATAGACAATACCTATGCCAGCTTCCTGGCCTATAATCATTAGAAAAGCGGCTATAATCGCTTCAACAGAAAATTTTTAAGAAATTATCACTTCCACTCTCATCTATCGATGTTTTTAACTAAGTATGTTCTATTAGGGTATTTCTTAATGCTGATTTGGAAAAAAGCAGCTATTCCATAAAAAATTCCAACACTGCTATTTTAAATGTATGGAACAGTTGATTGTATACAGTTTTTGAGAGTTACGCCGTTATTATTTAATCTAGAAATAAACGCTGATTGTATTTCGCGAATCCGATGTTAGCCCCATATAGAAAGTTGTTCAGTTTGATGGTCTACCTACTCATCCCCTTAAAACACAATCAGTATATTAAGTTGGACTCTGTATACAGGGTGAAATTGATATTATTAGCATCCTTTTAAACTAAGAGTCTACCCATCAAACTGAACAAATTTTACTATGGGAGCAATTCAAACAGATAAAAAAAAATTACTCCGATTGAATTGCTCCCATAGTAAAAGTTGTTCAGATCGATGGGTAGACTAAGGATGCTAATGATATCAATTTCACTCTGTATAATCAATAACAAATGGAAATTACAGTAACTGAATTTATTTTGGAACATAAAAGATAAACCAAATGGAAGTTGCTGGATAAGTGAATATTCAGTCTTTAAAAATCTCGGTCATGGCCAAGTTTTTACTTTTTAAAATAGTTTAATTGTTAAACAATACCCTCGTGTTTTTATTGCACTTCACTAACTGTACCTATAGTTTAATTGTTCAGTGTACCTAGTATGTGCCTACCCCACCCCACCTCACTTTTATGAAACAAAATCAAGATTAGAAAGGACTTAACGACCCTACAACATAATTTTTAAAGACATACAAATGAATAAATTCCCACAAAAGTATCACAATCACAGGTCATCCCCAAAACCAGAAGCTTGACAGTTTCCATACAAAAAACAGCGGTAGTTAGTTTCCGCCCAATCTCATGCAATACAAAAATTTCATGGTACTTTAGCGCGCATAATGGGGACGTTTTATGAAATGGCCGGGATGCACTAAATTGGGGGTTTGAGCATTCGGGCGTTATCGAATTTGCCCCACCGGCAAAATATTTATTTCATTACTCCTATTCAAAGGCTCTAATCTGTGTTGCGGTTAAAGTTGGAGGACTACGTTACCGTCTAGTCTACGTTGTCAATACATTTCATTATCACTTTAATAAACTAGATTTATACCTAAGTTTTTAACGTACCTACACTATTACCTATATCTATTCTATTTTTAAAAAATAGCTTCCATCTTGGTAGTGATGATTTTGCCAATATCTAGTTTATGGAGCAATAGTGCTTGACATTGTACGGTAATGGATATGGCGATCTCAAAGCCCTGTTTTTATACAAAAACACACACCCGAAACTGCCTTAAAATGGCGGAGCCGCGAGGCTACCTAAATCGCGAGCCGAACGAAAGACGTCTACTCGAGAGACCTCTAGCTACGCGACTCTACCAATTTCTATAAAATTAATCAAAAACCTACATATACATATATCTTTTTATAAGAACTTAATAGAATGTAGAGACTTTGACCTGACTCTGAACAAAGTGACAAGAAGGGAGAGAAATGGTAGACCATGGCTGGCTTGCCACACACGAGAAAGTAATAAAATGGAAAAAACGTCATACCAGTTCATTTCGGTATACGCAAACTAACAAAGACAGAGGCACATCTTGTTCTTTTTCTTTTTCTCTGGAGTGACATGCTAGGCCAATGATATTAATCTTAAGGCCCAAAGCCAGGGACATTATTTTGTTGGTGCTAGCATTTGCCTGCTTTCTCTGTTATAGGACTATATCCTTTTAATTACAAAATATTATTCCATCCTTTCTCTGGTTAAGAGGCAAAAAGACGGAAAAACACTTTCGTATTGCACCTACCATTGCACGCGGAACCGATGGTCGATGGGGTCGAAAACCGAAAAGTTCTCGAATGGCGACCGGAAAGCGCAGCGTGGGTAGGCCCCTGACACGGTGGACCGACGACCTGGTGAAGGCGGCGGGAGCCCGTTGGATGAGGGCAGCGCAGAACCGGTCGTTATGGCGATCCTTGGGGGAGGTCTATGTCCAGCAGCGGGGGTCCATCGCCTGAGATAATGATGATGATGATGATTGCACCTACCAGAACCAGAGTAGATTTCAAATGTCGAATTGCTTTCATGTAATCTGAAACAGATGTTATAGTAAATGTCCTAAAGCCAAACTTTATCGGTAACCAAGACAGTGCAGGACCAGATCATAGCTTACTTCGCGGGGCGTCGCAGCAAGGGCCGGGTTTTTACGACCCCTGCGGCGGCATTATCACTCCAACCCCCTCAAAAACTACCCTAAAACCTACAGGATACGGTCCACAGTCGCTCGCCAACAATTTGTCAACGTTGCTTCAATGCGAAGCACTATTGTGAGGATAATGCCACCATCAAACGTAGTTCCATTGTCATTGAAAAGTTAACACCGAAATTCGACTTTAAAGTGTTTCAGTTGGAGTCTGTTTTTGTTTGTTGGTTTTCCATGCATGGTAAAAGTGAATAAGGGGTAAGTGAGATTCATTTAATTCATCTAGATTGTCACTGGGGCTCTTAATTTTGATCGTAATTCGTATGGGGAGTCTCAGACAGTCCGTTTAGCATTTTAGAAGGTCGGTTTTGTATTTAAGGCTGTCTCGGTTTTAAGATAGAGTTAAGTATAGGACTTATAGTAAAGTTAGTTAAGATTCAGAGAATGAATTTTAAAGACGATGACGAAGAACGATGAAATGGACCATTACCACTACTAAAGCATTGCAATGAATTGAAACAGTTTCACAATGTTGGAATTTTCTTTTGTTCAGTTTTCCTCTGTCTTACTTGATGGTTAACAACTAAGGTTAACAATGACGAGGCCTATTATAGAAAAATACAAATTATTGAAAAGAAAATGCATCTCAAATTAATTGATTTTTAGGAATTCAAAGAAGGAATTGGAAGAACACCATTAGGTTAACCCCGGCGGCAGCGGAAGACTGAAAGAAGATCCTTAATCTTAGTATGGGAAATAGGCTAACGTAAAAATGTATGCGTATATTTGGCGTATAGTTATGGAACTCATGTCGATTTGTTTCTCATAATCTCCAGATTATAGTGGTAATATTAGCTATACCTCATCTAAACGGAGTGTGGCGTAATCGCAGTTGGCGCACATCTTGTCTAAGTAAGATATGTTGGTTTTTTATTTTTATTTTCGTATTCACATCTAAGATGTTCCTATCCACACATTGGTTTGTTTAATAGGAAAAAAAAAACATGTGCCGTTTTAACAGGACAAAAGAATCATAGCAAAAAAGTCAAAACGGTGCATTTTTTATACTTATTTCATAATTCCATTTTCATTTTTTCCTAATCTTTCGTCCGATTACTAAATTAAATTAAATTATGTTTTTAGAGCGTCAACAGGTTTGTATGTCTGCAGTAAATTGACTCCTTTTTCATAATTAATTCATATATTTCTCCGCATGGTTAGATGACTTTATCTAATGAACCACTTTCCAAAATAATCCTGCCCTGAACAGCCATTATAGAAATCTAATCAATACTTAAACTCATGCTTCTCCTTCCACATTGGTATTTGGAAAGATCTCAATCAAAATACTGAATTTATTATTATTATTTGGTTATAAGGGCTTGGTCAATGACCAAATAGCTACTGCGACCTAGATAGATCTATTGTAGCTGTCACCCTAGACCTAAAGGTCATTTCCTAGGCCCACGGACTTCATGAACCGTGTTATGCTTTTGGAGGGGAGGTCCCTGATGTCAGTAGGTGTTATTATGTATCCACCTAGATGGCGACTCCTGCTGTGAATGAGCACTTCGCATTCGCAGAGGAGATGTATGGGCGTTTCCTCTGCTTCACAGCAAAATCTGCAAGTGGGTGAGTCTACAAGCCCCATTCTGTGTAGGTGTTTGTTTAACTTGCAGTGTCCTGTTAAGGCTCGTACTAAGAGCCTTAAGTCGTTGCGGTTTGAATTGATGGCATCTGAGGTATGTCTGTTTGAAAAGCCGGTCAAAAGTTCTTTCGCATGCCTCAGTCCTGGTGTATCCGACCAGAGCTTACGGCTTTGGTCCACGGCCCATTCCTTTAGCACACGTCTAGAGGTGTTGCGGGAGATGCCGCAATAAGGCTCGGGGCCTATGGCGTCCTCTTCCGCCCCTCTTCGTGCCAGCTCGTCAGCAGCCTCATTTCCATCAATACCGCAGTGTCCGGGCACCCAGCCTAGGGTGACCGAAGGGTGAAACGACCCTAGGGTGAAAATACTGAAGAAATATAAAGGTCATTTCCTCATTCGCTTAATGTTAATCTCATTTGGGTCATCCGTAGTTGTTTTCATGCATGTTTTCAAGTGACCTGGTTATTTTTCAAAGGGCTTTAAGAATTCATTAAAAGGGGTTTTCACACTTGACTATTTTTACTTACTTTAAAATAGTAATTGGAATTTAGTAGTAGGTGAAAAAGTTGCATGTTCTGGATTTCTGGGTAAGTAACTAACAAATATACTTCCATATAGGTAAGGACGACAAGTCTTTCAGATTCCTACTAGGAAAAATAATTTTTTTAACAGAAAAATGTTAAAATACTATCCGAGATAATTATTTTTGACGTTGCGAAAGCTGTTCTAAGAATAAGTAAAAATCTGTTTCTATAAAACAAAATAGCCTTACAATTTACCTAGTTGCTATTTGGAATGGTTGCTATATCGAAACTATTACTATACCTACGTACTCAATATAAGGTCTAACAAAATTAGGTGAAACTATTTTAAGGGGATGATCAGACCATCAAACTGAACAACTTTCTCTAGGGGACCAATATCGAAATCGCGAAAAAAAAATCTGCTGTCCCATAGATTTAGGTCGAGTAGGTTTGTATGGAACAGCTGATTTTTTTTTCGCGATTTCAATATTGGTCCCATAGAGAAAGTTGTTCAGTTTGATGGTCTGATCATCCCCTTAAAATAGTTTCACCTAATTTTGTTAGACCTTATGTAGTAATCGTTTATCACAACAAAATGAACTGGAGCTGTGACTTATATTTATATACCTACCTAACGTAATAATCGTAGTACTTAACTTCTTTCACATTTTATTTTATTTGAACTTTTTACCGTCCATTATCTTCAGAAAATAAGAAAATAAATAAATTCTTCTGAAAAATAGGACAACAAAAAATTCGAATACCTATCCCAGTTTTTTAATTCTGCATTTTCATATTGGATAGAGAAAATAAAAGGTATCATCAAAAACAATTTTCACATTTAAAAATAGAGAATTAGATACACCCTTTTTAATAGCGTGTTTGTATCAGGACAGTTGGTAAGTACCTATATAGGAAGTAATACATAAGCGAAGGGATAAAGGCCCTCTTTGTGAATCTAATAAACATCCCTCCGGACGAACAGAAAACAATTTAGAGGAATTCGATTCGATTCCTCAAACAATGCATGCGTAATTTTAACACTTTTGTATGAACTTTTTTAGTAATGGAAATCTATAGATTCTAACCGATAGCTTTACATTAAAAATAAAAATAGTTTAAAGAAATTGTTTAAAGGCATACAATTTTATAGCCCTGTTATAAACGTCCAAGAGCTTTATAATGGCGCTCTTAAACTATATGCCTATTCTCATAAACAAGATGAAAATGTTCGGTACAGATAAATTATGGCGTTCAACCCAAATGAAAAATACGAATGACTGAGACTCAGTAACATATAGAGACAGACAAGTTACAATTTTTAAGTTTGGCTTTGCATTACCATCTTCAGAGCCATGTCATATCAACCCTATCCATCGAGAAATGTTGAACCGGCATCCTGATTCAGGATTCAGTGTTGTCAACTATGGTTACAAAAAATACCAGTGCTGCTTAAAAAATGCCTAAAATAAAAATGTATGAAACGCCAAATGAATGAAAATTGCATTTTAAGGTATTTATTAAAACAAACAATTTCTATACATCATAATTACTATGATGTGGTGAGGTCATGACGTTACGATGATGATTTGTAAATTGTATTTCAATATTACGCAACTATACAGGGTGAAACTGATATCATTAGCACCGATCGGAGCAAATAAAAAATCAGCTGTTGCATACTAAACTGCAATCTCGACGCGCGAGTTCGCGACTCAAATGTATGCAACAGCAGATTTTTTTTTTTGCACCGATCGGTTTGCTCCCAAAGTAAAAGTTGTTCAGTTCGATGGGTAGACTCTCAGTTTAAAAGGATGGTAATGATATCAATTTCACCCTGTATATCAAAAGGCTATCGATAGTTTTAACATTAGACATAATCTGCATACAAAATGACATGAACCATTATCACACAAGCGATTTTTAAGCGTAGGCGATTTCGCTACTATACGCCAACGACGTTGCAACTGCACCGTCATGATACGGTATTGTTCCATCAACGCCTACGCTCAAAAATCACTTTGAAATATGCCACCTAAGACATCAAAAAATCACTAGATCTAGTGAAAAAGTCTTTGAAAGCGGCAACACTCCATACGGAACTAATTCAATTATCAGGTTTATTCCGGATGTATGTGGCGGACCTAAAAAACATATATTTTTCTGAAGTTTTCTCATTACAAAATATAGAGTTCACAATTTAAATTATAAATAGCTTCAATCAAATGTTCACAATTTTACAAGCAACATTTAATTCATTGACACAAAATATCCTTCTCTTTCCATACAATGAAAACCCCGAATTAAAATCAACTTAAAAATCTAACATGCCGTGCCCTCGACAAAAACATCTTGAACAAACTCAATAAGAACCTCACATGTGTTCAAGAGCGTCCACTCCACACGAATGCACCCGTCATAATACGAGACACGTTACCGAGTGTAGTTACTGCTATACAATTGCATTTTTATTATAATTGATATGTTAAAATCATGGGGGCTCAGCGGGCGATTTGTTTGATTTTTCAAATTCAAACTGATAGGTACTGTGTTTTTTTTTGTCCTACGTACTTGATTTGTGGATAATTTGGAGCTGTCTCTCAGAGACAGAAAATATTTAATTAATTCAATGACCCGAATGGATAACATTATACTCGTAGCAGCATATTTTGAGCAAAAATATGTAGGCTGGCTAGCATCAGAAAGTATTTAGTGTTAAATATGTTTATCGTGTTAAGCATGATGCTGTCACTGTCATTACGTGTGAGATATAGAATGATCCCTAGGTAAATACCTTTTTGACGCAGGCCAGTCTTATTATGTTTGTTCAAAATGTTTATTCGCATTACCCTGAACATAAATCTTCGCTACCACAGGCCACGGCACACTTTCATAGGTTTGTCATATTATGATATTACTGGGAAACTCAAATGGGAACTAAAGTATCCACCTACTATGCTACAGCAGGCCTCGCATGCCACCCCTGAGAAAACGATAAAAATTGAGATGTGCCTCCATCTTTATTATTTTACGTATGCCAGAAAGAGCGCGTATGACGTTTTTCTCGTTTAAACGCTTTGTCGTGGGTGGCATGCTAGCCATGCAGGATTGACAAAAAATTATTTTAACTAACTTGTTCATCGGCACAAAATAACAGTGAAGAAAATTATGTGTTAAGAGATGAGCTAATCTTCGTAACGATTGTCCTGTCTGCAACGTAACTACTCGAAAGCTTCTGAGTGACACAAAAAGTTTTGTCAAAATTAACCAAAGCGTGAAACTACGCGTTCAATTGTGCGTATAATCATCATAGTATTGCTGTTCCACTAGCTTATAGATCTTGTGTAAGGAAAACACAATTTATTTTGGTCAGTACAATAGAATTCTTCACTTTTACTTCCGAAATTGATGAAGTGTATCGTAAATTGTTACCAAAAGAGAAATAGAAAAAGTGTCAACAATAAAATACCTCACGCCACAGATAATATAAAGAGGGATTTTTTTCGTAGAGATTGAAAGAAACAAAAAAGGTTTTACTACAAAAATAGCAGTAACTTTTTTAGATACTGGCTGATTTTCGTCGATAAAATTCTTCAAAATGCCATTGCACTGGAAAAGAAAAATACGCAATTTATTTCTTTTTAGTGTTTCTGGCGATTAGAAAATTCTTTTTCGATATAAGCAGCCGTAGCCGGTGACCTCATAAATTAATATACAATCTTCATGGTTGAATATTTGTTTGGTTCTCTATTTTCATAACTATGAACTCGTTTATGTAAAGCACAGATATTCTAGATTGTATTAAAATTTACTTTTTTACTTAAAATTAATAAATACTTGAACTAGGACGGAAATTCGTTTTGTATAGAGCGCCCTTACGAATTATATCCTCTTAAATAATAGCTACCTATAATTGAGGTATACATATTACATGCGATATAAATTCATCATTATTATCTAGGTACCATTGTACCTAAAATCCAAACATTGCGTTAAACAATCACATGTCAAACTTTCTTATACAATCTCAAACTATAAGTCTAAACAAACTTACAATTTCTAAGTAAACATTTACTGACACTCGCTATAAAATTTGTTACATTGTAAGAACAATAACAAAATTAGTTAGAACAAACATTTAATGCAAATTATATTGTTAAAATAAATGTTTGTTTTGTTTCTGTGTGTGTTATTTATTGTACCTTTCGTTATTACAATGTGTTTAATTTTGTGTACAAAAGATAGCATTTCAAGGATATTTCTAATTATCATGTGTTTTATTTAATTGTGAGGAATCGTCCACACATATGGGAATATTGTGTCCCTTTGAGAGTGCGTACAAAGCTAGCAAAATGATAATACCTAGCAGTCTAGCAAATACTGAAACGGTTAACTCAGACCATCAAACTTAGCAACTTTCACTTTGGAGCCTACCTCTGGAAACGCGAAAAAAAATCAGCTGTCCCATACATTTTAGTCGGGTCGGTACAGCAGTTTTGTATGGGACAGCTGATTTTTTTTCGCGTCTCCTGAGGTAGGCTCCATAGTGAAAGTTGTTCAGTTTGGTGGTCTGAGTTCACCGATTCAGTATTTGCTAGGCTGTCACTTACACCCTGTATACTTGTACTTAATATATTTTTTAAAAACGCGAATGTCAGTTTTTAATGTATGAGTGAGCTGAACATAGGCCTCTTCCAAGGCGCGCCACAATATTCTGTCCTCGGCCTTCCTCATCCATTCGCTCCCCGCTACCTTTTTTAGATCGTCCATCTATTTTAAAGATCTGGAGTGCAATTTTTGAAACTCATTTGCTGAGCTCAGCAGTTGAAAATGTCAAAATAACTATGGAGATATGCATCTTTCTACTCATGATATGACTTTCAAAAATCACACTTTTGAAGTATTATTTTTGGAAGTCAAATCAGCAGTAGAAAGATGCGTATCTCCATAGTATTGATATTTTCAACTGCTGAGTTTAAAGTATGAGTTTCAAAAAGCGCACTCCAGAAAGAAAGAAAAAGAAAATAATTTCATCGAAAATTATGAGAATTTTTCTTACCCAAATAAAACCAAGGAAAACATAGCAACAGCTTTGGTGCCATAATAATAAATGCTTAGACGGACATGTTCCAATATCGTTTTTTTTTGGCCGACACTTTCGCATTTTGGACCAAAACCAGTGCGCTATTCACGGGACCACTAAGTTATGCCCAGTTGTTTTACATTACTGCTTTGTAAGGACTTCGCATCAGTGCGCTATTAACGGGACCACTAAGTTATGCCCAGTTGTTTTACATTACTGCTTTGTAACCGAATACATTTGAAAGATTTGAAAGGACTGGAATGTCAGCGGCAATGTATGACAGCTGGACATAACTGATGCATACAAAGGTGACATTGGAGATATGTGCCATGTTTAGGCTTTGTTATTGTATGACATGATGACTCTATGGTTATAAAAACTCATTGACCAAAACCTTTGACTATTTATTATTAGGACTGGCCTTGCGGTAGCATTTCCCCTCTGCCACGGTATATGATCAATTGATCATGTGCATTTACATTCAATTTTATACCTTATCACTAAAGGAGACAGCCTATAATTGCGAAACAATAACTTCGAACTTAGAACGTTTGGGGTTCACGCGAGACTACTTTTCATGATTTTTAACATTCAAAATTAGAATCTAAAGTTATGGGGAATAAAATCCAAAGTTGCAGATTTCATGTTACCTCGCCCCCCGCAAAAAATGGCAGAAATGTTCGTTAGTAGAATATCACGCGTAACTAGTCCTATATAAGTATTCAAAGACCAAAACGGATGTTGTGTGATACGTCTGATTATACGTACCTACTCGTTGGTATCCAAATAATGTTGAAACACAGTGCTTTCATAAGATATTTCCTAAATCCCTCGTGTTTAAGATCGACACATCGTTATCATGGTCTGAGATGCGCCGTGTCACAATTACAATGTTTTTAAAAACGGGCACACACATGTTTGTTCAACATAAATTATTCTCCTTGTGGTACAGTCGCTGACAAAACGGAGGTCTAATTTTGTAGTAACTACCCGATTCTATCACTATCAAATCGACATGGTGTTCTTTGATTTATTTAATTAATTTTAGACAAATTAATCCATTACAAGTGGCGACGGGCTCACTCCCCGTCACACTGGACAGAGTTTCGGTACTAGTGAAACGTGGATATTCTGAGGTTTCAGAATATCTCTGACTCGGGGAATATAGTCGTGAGCATATGCTATGCTATGCTATCTCTAAAACAACATCGAAAAGTTTTATCAACTTGTCTGGGAATTTTGTAATTTATTATTTAAAAAAACAATTTTACAGTATACTAAAGGTACCTACGAATGAAAAGGAATTTAATTAAAACTCTAAGAAAAGTGAGAATTTGGTGTAGTACCGAAATCAGAGGTCTGGGGACCGATCGCGCTAAATAAATCTCCGCTGAAACGTCATTGGTCCGCATGCGAATCACCGCTTTTTACACATTCCGTATCGCGCTAATTATTTGATAGCTCATGAGCCGTTCGACTGATCGCTCAGCGATACAGAATTCAGCACAGTTGAATAGTAACTGGATTGCAATGTGATTAGAACTGATATTGAATAAGGATTGAATTTCGATGTTTTAAAATAGCGCGATCGAGCCCCTGTTTTACTTCACACTCGGATGAATAGGAATATCTTTGTTCATCGTATCGTCGTCGTTACGACGAACAAAGATATTCGAATAAAAATAAAAATAACGAGCGTTAACCCGCGACTTCGTCCGCCCAAATTATACACCAGATTTTAAGTCAGATCATAAGCTATCAAACAAAAAAAGTTTCATCAAAATCAGTTCAATAGTTTTTGCGTGATACTCGTTCAAACAAACAAACCAACACCCAAACAAACACACAAACAAACAGACAGACAAAAAATCACAAAATTTGTGATATGGAATCAGAGACACCTAAAAACCATATTGTAACTTTTTTTTGTTAATATCTTCAATGTACAGACAAACTTCCTGTTACAGTTTTATAATTATAATAGTACGAGCGTTAACCCGCGACTTCGTCCGCACAAATTATATACCAGATTTTAAGTCAGATCATAAGCTATCAAACAAAAAAAGTTTCATCAAAATCAGTTCAGTAGTTTTCGCGTGATACTCGTTCAAACAAACACACAAACAAACAGACAGACAGACAAAAAATCCAAAAATTGGAGAAATGGAATCAGGGACACCTAAAAACCATATCGTAACTTTTTTTTGTTAATATCTTCAATGTACAGACAAACTTCCTATTACAGTTTTATAATAGTACGAGCGTTAACCCGCGACTTCGTCCGCACAAATTATATACCAGATTTTAAGTCAGATCATAAGCTATCAAACAAAAAAAGTTTCATCAAAATCGGTTCAGTAGTTTTTGCGTGATACTCGTTCAAACAAACAAACAAACACACAAACAAACAAACAAACAAACACACAAACAAACAGACAGACAAAAAATCCAAAAATTAGTGAAATGGAATCAGGGACACCTAAAAACCATATCGTAACTTTTTTTTTGTTAATATCTTCAATGTACAGACAAACTTCCTGCTACAGTTTTATAATAGTATAGATAGATAGAAGATAAACATTGTAATAATTAACAGTTAGTAAATAAGACGGTCTTATACATTCGGTTCCTATCTAATCTAAACTATTATAAAACTGTAACAGGAAGTTTGTCTGTACATTGAAGATATTAACAAAAAAAAAGTTACGATATGGTTTTTAGGTATCCCTCTGATTCCATATCACCAATTTTTGGATTTTTGTGTGTCTGTTTGTTTTTTTTGTATATGTGTTTGTTTGTTTGTTTGAACGAGCATCACGCAAAAACTACTGAACCGATTTTGATGATACTTTTTTTGTTTGACATTATATACCAGATTTTAACTCAGATCATTAGCTATCAAACAAAAAAAGTTTCATCACATTCGGTTCAGTAGTTTTTACGTGATGCTTGTTCAAACAAACATACAGACAAAAAATCGAAAAATTGGTGATATGGAATCAGGGACACCTAAAAACCATATCGTAATTTTTTTGGTGTACTTACAGACAATCTTCTGTTACAGTTTTATAATAGTACTAGAATCAACCCGCGACTTAGTCCGCACAAATTATATACCAGATTTTAAGTCAGATCATTAGCTATCAAACAAAAAAAGTTACATCAAAATCGGTTCAGTAGTTTTAGCGTGATACTCGTTTCTAACAAACACACAAACAAACACCCAAACAAACACAAAAACAGACAGACAAAAAATCACAAAATTTGTGATATGGAATCAGAGACACCTAAAAACCATATCGTAACTTTTTTTTTTAAATATATTCAATGTACAGACAAACTTTCTGCTACAGTTCTATAATAGTTTTGATATAGATTTTCCATCGAGACTGTACGAAGATCTTCACTCAGTAATGTTTGTGTGTTGATGCAAACATTAAAACATTTTTGTGTATTTAGTTAGTTTCTTATTTGTCTCCTTTTGGGTGTTCTCTTGCGAAATGGCATTTGATTGTGAAACAACGTTTTCTTAGCCTAAGAAAGAACACTCTAGATTTGAATGTTATCTTTCAAAGAGAGTTTATGATGTTTTATTATCTATCTATCTATATACTATTATAAAACTGTAACAGGAAGTTTGTCTGTACATTGAAGATATTAACAAAAAAAAAGTTACGATATGGTTTTTAGGTGTCCCTGATTCCATTTCACCAATTTTTGGATTTTTTGTCTATCTGTTTGTTTGGGTGTTTATTTATTTGTTTATTTGAACGAGTATCACGCAAAAACTACTGAACCGATTTTGATAAAACTTTTTTTGTTTGATAGCTTATGATCTGACTTAAAATCTGGTATATAATTTGTGCGGACGAAGTCGCGGGTTAACGCTCGTTGCTTATATAAATAGAAATTGTTATAGCAAGCATTTATTTTAGTTGGGAAGTATTAGGTTTTCATTCCTTTGTAGAGGCTGTAGAGATTTTGTAGAGGTCCCCATATAAATAAATAAAGAACAGAAAAAAACACTTATCCAGGGGGGTGGAAAGGTGGATTTTCTAATTGTATGTTAAAAATGTAATTGTCGGTTAATTAAAGAGCATCGGTGGCGCGTTGCGGAGAGGTATGGACACCCAATTATGGGGGTCCGTATTCGAATCCGCACGAACAACATGCCATGTACCAATGAATTTTTCTAACTTATGTACGTAATACCGACTGCTCATAAACGGTGAAGGAAAACATTGTGAGGAAACCTGCATACGCTGAAGAAGAAATTCTGATGCGTATGTGAAATCTACATTGGGCACGCGTGGTGGACTAATGCCCATACACCCTCCCTAGGGGTAGGCCTGTGCCCTGCAGTGAGTGCATAATGATGAATGTAAAAAAAAAAAAAATTTATGTAATAATCGAATAATCATGTTATCGCTATGTAATAAACTTGAAATCATTGGCGATACTATAACGTTTGGAAGTTAATTTTTATTCTAACAAAAATTAAACAAATTAAAAGTCACAAAAATAATAATATTTATGTCTTCAAATCTTAGCTTCGAATGCATAGTTCCTAATAGTTCCTATAGGCTGCGCTGGCAGCATTCCCAAGAAAGAAATAAATATTCGTCAAGAAATATTTTTATTGTAAGGTATAGTAAGAGTACTATAATTACCTTAGATTAAAAATATTTCTTCTATGATAATTACGTATTTATTTATTGCAACATTTTCCAAGGAGATTTTATCCACGATTCACAAACATTGACTGGTTTGAATCTTTCTAACGCCAGATACCGAAATTAAAAAAGAAAAATGTTTTCTTCTTCTGTGACTAAACAGCATTTCTAAATATTTTTTTTGAGGTTTTTTTGCCAGTGGCTAAGTAAGATTTAATTAAAGGCTTTTTAGACTGAACTTCTTTCTGAAAAACTGATATGAAAAATTGCATGGCTTTTTTGAAATGAATCTCAAGATTATTGATTTTAAACATGTTACAGCCATGTTGTGCTATTACGAATCAAATTAAAGATTGAAAAATTTGTCTCGGGCGGGACTTGAACCCGCACTTTTCCAAACCGGGGAACTTCGTTATCCAATGACACGTTGTTGAAAAGTTCGTTCTCTGGGTAGTGGGCTCGGTGGCGAAATTGGATAACGCAGTTCCCCGGTTTGGAAAAGTGCGGGTTCAAGTCCCGCCCGAGACAAATTTTTCAATCTTTAATTTGAATCTCATTAGTAAGTAACTAAAATTTTTTTATATCTCTGGATATTATTCCTGACTGCAAGGAGCGAAGTTTGTACGTAATGTAGATTTTTTTTTGCGAAAATCCTATTGGCTTCTTTGGGAAAGTTATTCAGTAACATGGGTACAATCACCCCTTAAAGTAATGCAACTGTTTACTCTAACACCCTGTATATCTTCATATTTAAGACGCTCCCATAGGTAAACGCTGGGCCGGGCTATATTTTACTGGATTTTAGAAGCTATCTTCTCGTTACTTAAAAGACAGTATGCAAATTGTCTTCAATATCTATGCTTTTATTTGCTATGAAGTATTTATTTCTAATCTATATTACGGGGTGAGTGCCTCCAGCTTCGAAAACTAGACATATATTTAACTAGGAATATAGTCGTGAGCATATGCTATAGGTCTGGCTTTGACGTTTGATTTCGGTATGTCTAGTTTTCGAAATTTTGAAGCTTGAGGCACTTACCCCGTAGAGGCACTTGCCCCGACTGACAATACTTATAAAAGAATTCCGTGACTGACTGACAGGCAACTCACAGCCTAAACCTATGAAGATAGAAACATTAGGAATACATATTCAACAGAGGTGTTATTAAGTGGGGGACACGTTTTGAATATTGGAATTCAAGCAAAACAAGATCTCCTAGATTCCGACTTTGTTTCCCTCCTAAAGTAAAAAGAAATTCAAGATTAGATTCGTAGATTTCAAAACCTGGGTGGTCTTGAATTAATCTTTATCCTAACCTCAACGCAATAGTGACGCAATTTGCGTCGCGTTATCAACCTCATGATATTATAAAGCCTGTAATCCTGAAGCTTTGTTCCTAACGTAGACTTCTTACATCCTAGTTGTTTAGTTTGGGGGATTTTGTTTTACACCGCACACGACGACTTGAGTTGACAAGGTTAGTTGGATATTGGATGGATATTTAAAGAATCTAAACAGTGAAATGGGTACACAGCAATAGTCCTTGCTGAGCTCCCGAGCACGCTGCTACATACAAAAAAAGTTTAGATCCAATTTTAAATACTAACCAATTAACGTCAATGACATTTTTTAAACACGATCTATATGTTAAAGTACGCTCCATTAACCACAGCACTCAGAATACTAAACGCGATATCTAAAGAGGTAGGATATAATCCAGTGTTCATTGACAAAATTCACAGAGGCCGCTATAGATTATTTAAGTAAAGGCAAGTTAATAATTTTTTTTTTTTTTTGGTTGGGCTATTGCAAGCAAGGGTCGTTATGTAACACTGCGACCATCGCTGGTCTTTTGTGTTCGCCCCAAGCTCACCCATATTTTACGCATACCTCAGAACTTATGGTATTTTCTTTTCATACTCGGGAATGCAGGTTTCCTCGCGATGTTTTCCTTCACCGCCGAGCTAGTAAATGATAAATACAACCGTACATAAATTCCGAAAAACTTAGTGGTACAGGCCTGGAATCGAACCGCGTCCTCGTGATTGAGGCGCTAGCTCTCTTCCGTATGGGCTATCATCGCTCTTTAGTTAATTAATAAGTAATTATATTATCAATTTGGGTGTAAACCTGTAAAGATAATGTATTTGTATTTTGTACTTTAAATAAATAATAAATAAATAAATATTTATCCCTGTACCTGTGGTGTCAGATTTCCATTTGCACGATTGCACCCGACCCTTTGCACGTGGCTCCACCATTTTGTATTAGCTAAAGTATGTTTTTGCACATAAATAAAAAGCAATCTTTGAGATTACGGTACTCACAAAACTCACTCGACATCGGGAAAAATGCAGTGCTAGACTCAAGCAAAACGCCATTAATTTATAAATAAACGAGCGTTAACCCGCGACTTTGTCCGCACAAATTATATACCAGATTTTAAATCAGATCATAAGCTATCAAACAAAAAAAGTTTCATCAAAATCGGTTCAGTAATTTTTGCGTGATGCTCGTTCAAACAAACAAACAAACAAACACACAAACAAACAAACAAATAAATAAACAAACAGACAGACAAAAAATCCAAAAATTGGTGATATGTGGGACACCTAAAAACCATATCGTAACTTGTTTTTTCAATGTACAGACAAATTTCCTGCTACAGTTTTATAAGTCAGTTTTTTGTCGGTTTCGGCCGACACTAAACAGAAACAGAAATTCGGTTTCAGTTTCGGTTGTAAAACCTAGTTTTGGTTGGACATGATAAATAAATAAATAACGCTCACAACAAGCACATACCTACAATGTAACGATCCCAAATTAAGCCTTAGGTTTTTGTTATAGGAAACATAATAATACAACAACGGCACACACATATAACATCCATGACCGAACTGGGATTCGAACCCAGGACCCTGGCTTGGCAGTCCTGCGTGGTAACCATTACAGCTAGCTAGGCTAGGCTAGGCTTAGGTAGCTATAGTTTTAAGATCTAATAATAATTTTAAGTTTCAGCGGCGGCGGCGGCGCGGCGCCGGCGGCGGGCAGGGCAGGCGTAGCGCTACGTTGCTACGAGGTACTACGCAATTTTTTACATTTTTACTTTCGGCATCTTAATACCTTCAGAAACAGGGTGCAAACTTGCGTTACATACTTAAGACGCTTAGGTGCTTCAGACCATCAAACTGAACAACTTTCACTATGAGACAAACATTGAAATCATGAAAAAACTCAGCTGTTTCATACAATCTGGGGAGTCACCAAAGACGTTTTCAATAGAACAGTTTTTTTTTTCGTTATTTCAAAGACGGTCTCATTGAAAGTTGTTCTATTTTAATGTCTGAAGCACCGCCTAGAGTATGTAGGTAACGTATTGAAGTTTATACCCTATATGAATTACATTAGGTGCGATTTTAATGAAATAACTAAGTGTGTTTCATATTATTTTTTACTCATACCTTCACTTCAAATAAGTTATAGTTACACAAAAATATACTACAATTATTATAACATTATACATTGGCAACTTACTTGTCGAATATTGCGTACCTACTTACTTACAAACATTAGAAAATAATATTTACAATTGCTCCTTAATCTTTTGTACTACTTTGTACAAGAATGACTAGATTTATTTATTTATTTATACATCGCAACTTTATTAAAATTTGTGACTTTTAAGAATAATGCTGGAATACAATTCAAATCAAAGAAAAAAAGAAATAAAATTAAAAAAAAATTAAAAAAAAATACAAATAAATAAATAAATAATAAAATTAAAATTAATGAAGGATATTTATGTTATGTTATGTTATGTTATCAAAAGATATAGTGATAGATAGTTAGTGACAGTTTGATATTAAAACGATGTTAGTTTAAATTAGACGGTCAATTAAGTTATAGACGACAAGGTATCTATTGTAATACAGAAGTCTGTGCAAGGTATTCAAATAGTAGAATGTTATTACCGTATAATTGAGAAAAAAATAAAGCCACGAGCAAAGAGATGTTTAACTTTTAAAACGCGTCAAGCTATTTTCTGACCACTCTCGTAGGTACTATTTTTATTAGGTACTATGTACATGTACATTAGTTGTCTTGAAATTATGAATAGAAATGATTATTCGTTAATGATGGGCAAGAAGAACTCTTTGCTTTAAGTTTAGTAAAGTTGTACCTCATCCAATAAAGCTAGAAGAGGAAGCTGGCATAGATATCTAGAATCACAAAACCAACATTTAAAATCTTAAATTATAATAAGTTTCAAATTCTACTAAAAAGTTGCGATTAAAACATATTTTTGGCACATTATTTTTATCTTAAAATTTAATTAACGGACGAAATTCTTATTCCATAGTGATATTTTGCAAATTAAAATTTTAAACAACAGTGGACAACATAGTTTTAAAACTATTTTTTGGTTTCATAGAATACTTGCAGGTAACTTAATTAAAATTACAGTAGTTACTATTATTTTGGTTTCGAAACATACCCGTCTTAAAACTTTACAAATATTTCATAAATTTACACCTTACAAGGTCCACTAAGAACACCATCGATCTAGTAAACTTCACTTCAACGAGGCCACTTATGCTTGGACAGCGCCCGACGGGACGTCTCACTCAGAACGAATTATGACTGGAAACGCACCCGTTTAGATACATTCATCTGGCCCAGTCATCCGGCGGCCCGTGCCCTTGATGTAGCGGAGAGAATGCACTTCTCCGAGGTTCTGATGTCACTGAGGTCTCCTGACAACCGATTATCGACTCAATAGAGAACTCATTCCGAGACCTTTTACCCCGAGGTTCCGTCGTCTCTGACATTCTTGGAGGAAGCGGAACCGGTCTTAATGTAGAAGGGGGAGGTCGTGGCAGCGACAGTAAAGGCGTTGGAGGTAAGTAGCACGGTAGAGGTAGAAGTGGCGCGTACGCTTCTCTCGCTAACATGGCAACCATTGCGTGGGCGTGCTGCAAGGACGGCGCTGGCCGCTTATACCTTTTCCGACGCCTCAGAAAACTGCCGTTGTCGAACATGTCTTCAGCTAGAGGATCTAACGTCCAATAGTTCCCTTTGCCAGGGTTACCTGGCTCACGAGGAATTTTGATGAAGCAATCGTTCAAACTCAAATTGTGTCTGATAGAGTTCTGCCAGGCGGGAAACTTTTCACGATAGTAAGGGAACCGTGTCATGATGAACTCACATATTCCGCTCAGAGTCAGTTTTTTGTGAGGAGATTGAAGTATAGCCATGGTTATGAGAGCAATGTACGAGTAAGGTGGTTTGATGAGTTGTGACGACGATTTCTGTTTGGATTTCTTCGGTGAGGACGGCTTGGACTCGCTCGGGCTGGAGGCGTCGTATCTCTCGGAGTCGCTTGAAGGTGGCGGGACTTCTGGAGTATCCTCGTCGACGGAGACGTAGGTATCGTCCGGAGGGTATTCTTCCCTGTCGTCGCGGAGATAGTGCGGAAGGTAAAGCCTAGGCGGTGGTCGCAGGTCGAGAGGAAGGTCACCTTCGATGATCATGTCGCGGTATTGGGCAAGATCACAATCTTCCATGCTGTACGGTCACATGTCAGAGGTGCGTTGGGGCGCGTGGCGCGGCGCGGACTGCAGCGTGGCGCCCTCGCACGGAGGCTCTGCCCCGTGAGGCTCCGCCCCTCGCTCGACGCAGGGGGGCTGCCCCACCGCCCCGGGCCGCGTTTACGTTTCAGTAAACACAACAATTGTCGTTATTATTACTGCGGGTCGGAGCTTTGTGCATGAATTTCAGGCCGTTGACTAATAATTATTAGACCTCCCCGTGCTTATCGATTCAACTTTGTTGTGGTATTTATTTTGTGACACAAAGGCCTTTTTTGTTTTACAATTGTTAATTTGATTTGGTGTAGGTTCGTCGTGTGCCTACGTATTACTAGGTTGGCTTTAGTTTGCTCTCAATAATACTAATATAAAGGTATGTTCGCGTACCTATTAACTTCAATAGCAATAGGAGATCAGGAACTTGTTTTTGAAGTCAATGTTGCATGATCGAAATTATTAATTCGTAATCTTGGGTACCTATAAGTCGTTAATTTATCTACTATTGTTACTAGATGCCGGTTTAACCCTAACGTATCGTCTCTTTAGATTCGGAACGTTCTGTTATCCAGACAACAATTCTTAGAGAGTGTATCAAGCAAATCTAGAAACAAGATAAAAATAAATCCAACTTTAACATAAAAGGTAAAAAACGTAATAAAAACGTAGAAAAGGTTCAACATAAAGGAGCAAAAGAAACTGTTTACAGTGATATGTATAAGGGATCCTTTAATCCCAAGTTAAAGGACTTGACGTAGCTATTGAAAAAAATCTCATAAAGCGAATTCTAGCACTCCATTCAGGTAGGCAACTTCAAATAAAACTCGCGTAAAAAATATTCGTGAAGCGCGTTGACAATACGATCCGGGCTCTAGAAAACCCTCGTATATGTTTCCTAGCAAAACATTTACCCCTCGGGCGTTGAGGGAAAAGCTACACGCGGGAGAGAAACAAGACATACATCAGACAGAGTCAGAGAGAGCTTCCGACCAATCGAAGAACAGAGATCGGTGGGCGGGGCTCCCCAAAGCTAACATGTCAGGGCGTGGCAATAGATCCTATTATTGTCTGGCAAGGCAAATAATATTTTGCACAATGTACACATTGGGGTAAAGGGGGGTTGAAGGGGGTTGCTAATTTATTCCCAACTTCGGTTACGGGTTGTTTTTCAGCTTTGCGAGCCTGTTATTTAAATTGGACGCCGGGAGTTATTTGTATGTAAGTACTTATAGTCTGTAGGCATTGTTGGCTCTAATGAAGGAATTTTGAGTCCGTTGTTTGTTATAGGTGGAAATTTTCAGTAAGAGTTTCGGGTTTTATGTGTTTTATCGGGATCTGAGAGAAAGGTCGCTTTTTCTGACACTGGAACTAAAGAATAAAAATGGGATTTCCGAAGCTCTACGGTATATTCTACAGCTTCGTAGTTTTATAGCGTAATTACCCTGTCATCTTCCAGTAGGCCTCTCTCTTACTATCTAATCTATCTATCTATTTATTTAATATATTCTCTGCCTTCTTCATGCAGTCGCTCCGACAGAGTTCTGGTTAACTTTACTATTGTTACTAGATGCCGGTTTAACCCTAACGTATCGTCTCTTTAGATTCGGAACGTTCTGTTATCCAGACAACAATTCTTAGAGAGTGTATCAAGCAAATCTAGAAACAAGATAAAAATAAATCCAACTTTAACATAAAAGGTAAAAAACGTAATAAAAACGTAGAAAAGGTTCAACATAAAGGAGCAAAAGAAACTGTTTACAGTGATATGTATAAGGGATCCTTTAATCCCAAGTTAAAGGACTTGACGTAGCTATTGAAAAAAATCTCATAAAGCGAATTCTAGCACTCCATTCAGGTAGGCAACTTCAAATAAAACTCGCGTAAAAAATATTCGTGAAGCGCGTTGACAATACGATCCGGGCTCTAGAAAACCCTCGTATATGTTTCCTAGCAAAACATTTACCCCTCGGGCGTTGAGGGAAAAGCTACACGCGGGAGAGAAACAAGACATACATCAGACAGAGTCAGAGAGAGCTTCCGACCAATCGAAGAACAGAGATCGGTGGGCGGGGCTCCCCAAAGCTAACATGTCAGGGCGTGGCAATAGATCCTATTATTGTCTGGCAAGGCAAATAATATTTTGCACAATGTACACATTGGGGTAAAGGGGGGTTGAAGGGGGTTGCTAATTTATTCCCAACTTCGGTTACGGGTTGTTTTTCAGCTTTGCGAGCCTGTTATTTAAATTGGACGCCGGGAGTTATTTGTATGTAAGTACTTATAGTCTGTAGGCATTGTTGGCTCTAATGAAGGAATTTTGAGTCCGTTGTTTGTTATAGGTGGAAATTTTCAGTAAGAGTTTCGGGTTTTATGTGTTTTATCGGGATCTGAGAGAAAGGTCGCTTTTTCTGACACTGGAACTAAAGAATAAAAATGGGATTTCCGAAGCTCTACGGTATATTCTACAGCTTCGTAGTTTTATAGCGTAATTACCCTGTCATCTTCCAGTAGGCCTCTCTCTTACTATCTAATCTATCTATCTATTTATTTAATATATTCTCTGCCTTCTTCATGCAGTCGCTCCGACAGAGTTCTGGTTAAAGTCTTGGCTTTAACCAGAACTCTGTGCGAACAACTTACGCACCTTTTGCAGAAAAAATTCGAGCCCGCTTCGCTCGATCTGGATTTTGTTTATAGCACCAATTTTTTTCTTTAATAATTTTATTCATCATAAAACAATAGGTACATGGGTAATAAACTAATTAATTCTGGCACTTAAATCTGCGAGGGGTTTACATTGTGCCCATAGCCTGACATAGATTATACATTAAAGTTACTAGCCATCAGAGCATCAGAGCTCTGAGCATAGCCAAGTTGTAGTTGATCTTGCACGATCTGATTTCTATTTTTATTATTGCATACATAGACTGATAGAGCTCTTGCGTATAGCCAAGTCGTATTGCAGTAAAATTTCGAGCTCACTTCGCTTGCTCCATATTTTAAGGTTTGCTGCTATTTACGCAAAGCACAGTTCTGTCCACTTCTGTTGTTCTGTCGCTTCGCCCGCTCTGGGTTATTAGATGGAACCCTTGCTACAATCACAGCCAAGACTGAGAAATTTCTAGCTCGCTTTCTAGCACTGCATACACAGACCGACAGAGTTCTGGTTACAGGCAAGTCGTACTGCGGAAAATGACATAATAAAATAACCCACACCTCTGGAAACATTTGTTAAAACCGTAGAACCTTTCCTGTCACAAAATTTTTACGGGTCCGCCGGCAAGCTACATTTACAGGGGGCGGCCAAATATGTTTGTCCAAGGGCGCACTATTTGGAAATACGGTCCTGACCTGACAGAAGCGCTGCTCGTTGTCGCACAGTTATTTAATTCAATGAGGAGAACATAAAATCCTTTCAATTTAGAACGTATATAGGTAGTTGTCATAAGGATATCTAGTCTAAGATAGTCTAGTCACTCGTAATAGCTCCGCTCTTGTCCAAAGTATAATGCTCAGCTTCATAGCTAATACAGTAGGGAGAATAGATTTAAAAAAAATTTGCTTATTATTTATCAGTAAATCGCCGACCCCAAATAGTGGGAAATGAGCAAGAGAACTATGATTTTATCATTAAATTTTGAAAAGATATGAGGCCGGCGGATTACTTTATCGAGGTAAGCTCAGAATTTCTCAGTGCCCAAACGTAATCTGGAGTGCGATTTTTGAAACTCATTCGCTGAGCTCAGCTGTTGAAAATGTCAAAATTACTATGTAGGTAAAAATCTCACTCCTGAAGTATGATTTTTGAAAGTCAAATCAGCAGTAGAAAGATGCATATCTCCATAGTAATTTTGACATTTCCAACTGTTGAGCTCAGCGAATGAGTTTCAAAAATCGCACTTCTGTGCCCAAATTCTGTCCGGTGTGGTTGTAAGAAGTGGATGCAATACACGCCTCGAAATTGAAGATCATCAGATTGATTGAATGTCCCTTAAAATAAAAATTCTTCTTTAACTAATCTTTACAGCTTCGTGCAGATGTTTTTTAGCTAACTGTATGTATATATTATTCTTAGCAATTAACCATCGTCTCGACAAAACAAATGTAATAATATTATGACCTAGGTAGGTAGGTAGGGCAGACATATTTGTCCAAAGATGTGGCCCAGACTGGATGAGGAAAGCCAGGGTAAGAAAATACTGGAAGAAGTGGGGGGAGGCCTACGCGAAAGAAGCGACTTCTATGGAAGGGAGCTTAACACAAACGTGCCGAGATTATTTAAATTAATTTATGAGTGTATGAAATATACTGTAATTAGGTGAATACAATAATATAAGTAACGAGCGTTAACCCGCGACTTCGTCCGCACAAATTATATACCAGATTTTAAGTCAGATCATAAGCTATCAAACAAAAAAAGTTTCATCAAAATCGGTTCAGTAGTTTTTGCGTGATACTCGTTCAAACAAACAAACAAACACACAAACAAACAAACAAACACACAAACACACAAACAAACAAACAAACACACAAACAAACAGACAGACAAAAAATCCAAAAATTGGTGAAATGGAATCAGGGACACCTAAAAACCATATCGTAACTTTTTTTGTTAATATCTTCAATGTACAGACAAACTTCCTGTTACAGTTTTATAATAGTACGAGCGTTAACCCGCGACTTCGTCCGCACAAATTATATACCAGATTTTAAGTCAGATCATAAGCTATCAAACAAAAAAAGTTTCATCAAAATCGGTTCAGTAGTTTTTGCGTGATACTCGTTCAAACAAACAAACAAACACACAAACAAACACACAAACAAACAGACAGACAAAAAAATCCAAAAATTGGTGAAATGGAATCAGGGACACCTAAAAACCATATCGTAACTTTTTTTTTGTTAATATCTTCAATGTACAGACAAACTTCCTGTTACAGTTTTATAATAGTACGAGCGTTAACCCGCGACTTCGTCCGCACAAATTATATACCAGATTTTAAGTCAGATCATAAGCTATCAAACAAAAAAAGTTACATCAAAATCGGTTCAGTAGTTTTTGCGTGATACTCGTTCAAACAAACAAACAAACAAACAAACAAACACACAAACAAACACACAAACAAACAGACAGACAAAAAATCCAAAAATTGGTGAAATGGAATCAGGGACACCTAAAAACCATATCGTAACTTTTTTTTTGTTAATATCTTCAATGTACAGACAAACTTCCTGTTACAGTTTTATAATAGTATAGATAGATATTTAATTAAATTGATAAATGTAATGGTATTATTATTTCGATTGTTTTGTTAATAAAATGGTATGCATTAAAATGTAATTCGTGCATGAAATTGTTAATTTATGAACTTTTTATGAATGTGAAAGTAGTACAATAAAGGCTTTCTATTTCATTTTATTTATTTAGGTAGGTATATACTTAAATATAAAATAATGTCTATTTTTGGGCCGCCCTTTCCGATTTTCGTAAAAAAACGATGATTAGTTACCTTTTCTTGTTTATTAATCGTACCTATTTTTTATCTCTAATATAGTATATTATGTTATCAGAAATTAGAATGTTTCGGAAAGAAAGTAAAGCATACAAGGACGAGATTCAAAAGCTTACCTTTTAGATTCCGACGAGTTCCGACGGCAAAGGGCACGGATGAAAATGAAATGGGGGTCGGCGCGGCGCCCGCCAGCGTCGGCATCGACAGGGTGAATGACATGGATACATCTAAGTAACTATTATTTTCAGAATGTATCGTGAGGAAACCTGCATGCTTCAATTTCTAGGCATGTATTGTGCCCACTGTACATTACAAGTGGCGACGGGCTCACTCCCCGTCACACTGGACAGAGTTTCGGTACTATAAGTGAAACGTGGATGTTCTGAGATGCTTATGCTTCCTTATTGACACAATAATTTACAATACAAATATTTAAACGAAATAATAATTATTCTTAAAAAGTATGCTACGTGCTAATTCAGAACATATTCTATATGTGTGCCAAACATCCAAATCCGTTCAGCCGTCATGCGTGATTGAGCCACAAACATACAATCTTACAAACATCATCGTCACAAACTTTGACATTTATAATATTAGTAGGATAGGATAGGATAGGATCTACTAGGATACACCAGTTGTTTTTAAGAGCCTACCGAGCTTATTGTGCTGCCCTCAATCGTATTTTTTATATTTCTAAAGCCAAAAAACAAGAATGTCACATTGTAGTCCAGGAGTGCGATTTTTAAAACTCGCACGTTGAAATCAGCAGTTAAATGTCAAAATTACTACGGAGATATGCATCTTCCTACTGCTGATTTGACTTTCAAAAATCATACTCCAGGAGTGAGATTTTCGAAAGTCAAATCAGAAGTAGAAAAATGTGTATCTCCATACATTTTCAACTGCTGAGTTCGTATGGGATTCAATAATCGCACTCCTGATTGGCTTTCAATTTATCGAAAAACGAGCGTTAACCCGCGACTTTGTCCGCACAAATTATATACCAGATTTTAAGTCAGATCATTAGCTATCAAACAAAAAAAGTTTCATCAAAATCGGTTCAGTAGTTTTTGCGTGATACACGTTCAAACAAACAAACACACAAACAAACACCCAAACTAACACACAAACAAACACACAAACAAACAAATAGACAGACAAAAAATCCAAAAATTGGTGAAATGGAATCAGGGACACCTAAAAACCATATCGTAACTTTTTTTTGTTAATATCTTCAATGTACAGACAAACTTCCTGTTACAGTTTTATAATAGTTTAGATTACGGATTATAATGTTTTAAGCTAGTAGCTATTATCGTTAAAAAGATAATAACTAGAAATATTATAACATTATAATTATACCTACTGTGTTTGTTTATTATATAAGGTCTAACAAAACTAGCTGAAACTATTTTAAGGGGATGATCAGACAATCAAACTGAATAACGTTTTCTATGGGACCAATATCGAAATCTCAAAAAAAAAATGTGCTGTTCCATACAATCGTACTCGACCTAAATGTATGGGACAGCAGATTTTTTTTCGCGATTTCGATATTGGTCCCATAGAGAAAGTTATTCAGTTTGATGGTCTGATCATCCCCTTAAAATAGTTTCACCTAATTTTGTTAGACCTTATATAACATATAAATAATAAACAAATCCACAGTGACCCGATAAATTGAAAATGAGCAATGACTTCAATGTGACATTCTTGTTTTTTGGAAATATTGTTTAAATGTTAAGAAATAAAAAAATACGATTGGGGGCAGCACAATAATCTCGGTGCAGCCTTAATTACTGCCAAATTTTTAAGGGTGTGTTAAGAAAATGAAACTAAACAACTTTCCCTAAGCAACATGGGTCGAAAAACGAGAAGGCAATAAAAGTCAAGGCTAAACCTCTGAACTGATTTTGATAAAATCTGGGTGGGTAGCTTAAAGGCTGGGCCACACAGAGTGCAGCTGCATAACGGGTGCAGACCGGCTGCAGGCCGGCAGTAGTTGTAAACTATAGAATTATATGCGTGGTGTCAAACTGAGTGCAGTCCGGCGCGGCTGCGGAACAGCAGCGGAACGGTAGCCTGTCTGCACCTGTTCTGCAGCTGCACTCAGTGTGTGTTTGAACCCTGGGGAAGGACATCGAAATTTACAAATAAATAAGAGACAGACAAAGTCGCGGGTGAAAGCTAGTTAGGTACTCGTACGTACGTACGTAAGTATAGATAGGCGGAGAATTTAGTCGTGAGCATGCTAGTACTTTTAAAACCTACAAGCAATGTAAAATAAGAGAACTCACGTCCAAAGTTAGCCCCAACAGCTTTCAGAACACGAAGACAAGCGGATTATCCCCCAGCTTAGCTTACACACATGCTTATCTTTCGAATTGAAGTGTTTGGACAGCCGAGCCGGAGCTGGATCCTGGCTCTTGGCTTAGCTTAGCTGCAGATTACCGCAAATCCCTAGGTTTAAGAGTCGGTACATCGACTAACGTTTGTCTTCTTTTGTCAATGAGATACGATATGGTTTTTAGGTGTTCTTGACTTCAACCATAATTTTTTGGATTTTTTTCTGTCTCTTTGTTTGTATGCTTGTTCGCGCGTCACGCGAAACTACTGAAGCGATTTTTGAAACTTATTCGCTGAGCTCAGCAGTTAAAAATATCAAAATTACTATGGAGATATGCATCTTTCTACTGCTGATTTGACTTTCAAAAATCATACTGGAGGAGGACACTCCAGGAGTGCGATTTTTGAATATCATACGTTGAACTCAGCAGTTGAAAATGTATGGAGATACACAAGAGATACACATCTGTCTACTGCTGATAAGACTTTCAAAAATCGCACTCCTGGTGTATGACTTTTTAATGTCATATCAGCAGTAGAAAGATGCATATTTCCATAGTAATATTGACATTTTTAACGGCTGAGTTACCACAAATTGTTGATAGATTTATGGACTTATCAATCAACGAGCGTTAACCCGCGACTTCGTCCGCACAAATTATATACCAGATTTTAAGTCAGATCATAAGCTATCAAACAAAAAAAGTTTCATCAAAATCGGTTCAGTAGTTTTTGCGTGATACTCGTTCAAACAAACAAACACACAAACAGACACAAAAAATCCAAAAATTGGTGAAATGGAATCAGGGACACCTAAAAACCACATCGTAACTTTTTTTTTGTTAATATCTTCAATGTACAGACAAACTTCCTGTTACAGTTTTATAATAGTATAGATATAGACAATCAATCAAATATACTTTATTTTACACCAAAACATAAACAGTAAAATACAGAGATAAAAATACAAGAGGCACAAAATAAGGCGGTCTTATCGCTAAGAAGCGATTTCTTCCAAACAACCTTAGGGTAGAGGAAATGGTGAAAGAAGAAAGATAGGCGGTTTAAAAAAAAATGATCAAAAATGAGCAGTTATCAGTATATAAAAAACAAAATGGTGTCATCATCATTGGGTTATCATTATGGTGTCTGTCTAAAGTCTAAACACATCACAATTATTATTTTACTAGATTTTACCCGTGACTTCGTCCGCATGGGTTACCGACATCTCGTATAGGGAGATAAATGATACACTAGATTTTAAGTTTAATCATAAGCTTTCAAACACAAAAAACTTTAATCGAAATCGGTCCTCGAGTGCGATTTTTGAATCTCATACGTTGAACTCAGCAGTTGAAAATGTATGGAGATATGCATATTTCTAGTGCTGATTTGATATTCAAAAATCGTACTCCAGGAGTGCGATTTTTGATAGTCACGTCAGCAGTAGAAAGATGCGTAACTCCATACATTTTCAACTGCTGAGTTCAACTTATGAGATTCAAAAATCGCACATCACGTGGAGGAGACTCTTATGCCCTAGCGTAAGCGAAAAGTTTTAAATCTATGGTAATGTTTTAACTGTAATAAACAAATTATAATACCAAGTGGAAAATTAAATAGGATCAATTTATTAAGTTTTAGAGCATTGCAACATAATTGCAGCTTTATAGACAGTGAAAGCGCCATCTATCGTAAATTTTCTGTAATACTCCGTGTTTTGTACAGTTAACGCCATCTATCAAAAGTTATCAAAACTAAAAGAGGGTTTAGGCTGTGTAGTGTACGTAAAAGAACTACCACGCTTACATGATAAATGGTAGTTTTTGAAGTGAAACTAGTTGAGATACATTTTCATTACATAGATGGGGTTAAAATAATTATTTAAATATTATTTAATTCGAAATAATATTAGGTAATGCATTCATTTTTTTTAGGTATCTTCTAACCTATGCCAACTTCCTGAAGCAGTGAACGCAAAACGCAAATACAGTCCCTCAGAAGGTTTTCATCAAGGATCTCTAACGATAGTTCTCTAACGATATCGATTAAACCGTAGGTAATTGATTTGGTTTAATATTCATGTGGCTTCGTATGAACTGACCCAATATTTAAATTTTTATTCCAATAAGTAAATATAATAAGTCAACTATTATAGTGGCTTTCAGATATCGTTGCATAACATCAGTGTTAAATCCTCAAAAATGCCCAAGGAAAATTACAATCATAGAATATTTAGATTGTTACTCATAAACGCACCCAACTATTTGATAATCATGCTAGATGGTGCAGTAGCGCCTCAAAAGCACGACCGGCCGTCACCATTTGAGGTTGCCAGGTTAGGGAATTTTTTCCGTTATTTGGGGTAATTAAATCGTTGAGAAAATGTATGGGGAAAAGATATCAAAACAGGGAATTTTGGGGTTGAAGGGCTAGAGAGCTAACATGGCATAGGTACCTGTGCTTATCAGTATACTATATTATGTTGTCATTTCAATGGTGCTGTAGAGTTTTGCAAAAGTTTTGGAAATGTCATGAAATATTGATTTCTACTTTAATATAGGTTTCCTAGCCCAGTAAAAGTTGTTCAGTTTGATGGTCTAAACCACACCTGAAAATTTCGGAACGCTAGAAAATCGTCCTGAACCTATCTAGGTGTAGGTACACCTAGACGAGGAAACCTGAAATCGCAAAAAGAAATCCGCTGTTCCATACTAAACTGCAACGCCTACTAGACTCAAATTTATGAGACAGCAGAATTATTTTATGAATTCATGTTAGCTTCCGTATTAAAAGTTGTTCAGTTTGATAGTCCGAGCTACCCCTGAAAATTTCAAAAAAGTGAAAAAATCACACAGTAATTTATAATATTGTACCTGTATAATTTGGGTTTGTAATTTAATTTTAGTTAAGTGTATTTATATTACACAAGTGGAATTAAACTTTACTGTGTTGAGAATATTATTGAAATATAATTAATTTATTCTTATAAGCTCCGAACCGATTAGTTTAGTTTTAACTCACTTTATTTGTAATTTTATTTAATGTCACTATTTACTTATCTGTCGAAATGTCCATCAGTGGACGTCCATCGGTTGAGATGATGATGATGATTTGTCGAAATAAAAAATTTAATCCATTTTTACAAAACGTTTCATTATGGGTAAAAAAAATATAAATCTGGGGACATTTCCGAAACCACATCTGGCAACCCTTTGCCGGCACCGCGCAGTCGGCGCGCGCATGCGTTTCTCGCTTGACGTTTCGTGTGTTTGAAACAAATTTACCACTTTGACATTTCTTTCGTAACCGTAACATCGTATTTTCGCATGTGATTTTCGTACTTTTCTTTCGAAATTGAAGATTGAATTGAGTAACAATGGAGAGAAACGATCGAAAAGTGAATTCGCGTAATCATTCGATTACCGTAGACCGTGATTCGAAGTTTGTATTGCGAAAAATAATCGCGGACTTCATCGTGCTATTTTGCGGTAAGTTTTATTGTGATAACAACTTCCTAACGTATTTACATAATTTAATTTAGATCAAGGGGAATAGATCTAACATTTATGTAACTGTTAGTGTATTGCATACATTTTTATTTAGCATTTAATTACTGTTAGAAGTGTTTACATAAATTCATGATAAAGTAGGTAGGCGCAATATTCATGAGTACCAAGTACCGACCTACGTAAGGACGTAATTCGAATTAACAATAAATTTTATGTGGGTATTTTAGTTATTAGATTTTGGGGCATTTTCCAACAATTTTTAAAATTTTATAATTTAAGAAATTTATATTTTGTTATTTTAATTTTATTATCATAAGAAACATGTCGGTATTATCAGTATGATCCACCTATTTTATAAGAAAAATAATTGTAAGAGCATTCCTTTAGTAATAAATTAGTAGGAATTTGTTTGAATGTAACCTCTATATGGGTTAAATTAAAAAATTGGGTTCAGCCAGAGTTGAGGTAATCCCTAGATACATAGGCTTATTAACCCTTTGGAACCCTCCGGCTCCTTTAGGAGCCTCCCCCATCGCGTCTCGTTTTATCTGGGTACAGAGTGGTTAATAATCCTACTAATATTATAAACGCAAAAGTTTGTAAGTATGGATGGATGTTTGTTACTCTTTCACGTAAAAACTACTAAATGGATTTTAATGAAACTTTACAATAATATAGCTTATACATCAGAATAACACATAGGCTACAATTTATAAAGATATTTTGTGAATTGTCCATACGAAGCGCAGATGAAGTTGCGGGCACCAG
Source organism: Agonopterix arenella (assembly GCA_927399405.1). Taxonomy (NCBI): domain Eukaryota; kingdom Metazoa; phylum Arthropoda; class Insecta; order Lepidoptera; family Depressariidae; genus Agonopterix; species Agonopterix arenella. The sequence goes on along the minus strand of OV656708.1, from coordinate 13,266,302 downwards.
CTAGTAACCCATATAGGTAGGGAATACCCAAACCACTTTATGAATTGTTTTAGAACAACAATAACCAAACAACGCAAAATGTCTGAATACTTCATAATAAATTCACAGAGAAATGACCAGTGAACGAACATAAAACAAAGTTTACACTTGCGCATTAGCGAGTAAGTCCAATGTTGCACTCTACGGACAGTAGGTGCATTGATGCACATTCAAGTGTAGACCATTCATGGCCGCCCTGTGTCCTGCTTCCCATTCAGTACTTGGAAATGTTTTATTGTACTTTGTATGATAAAAAAATAAAATCTATTAATTTACATTGAAATCTACTTAGTTACCTATCTTATTTAGTACTTTGCTATGTGGTCCTGGCTTAGAATTGACCGACCCATTTCTTCCCGTGGGTGCCGTACAAGGTGACTAAGGGATGTGAGTTAAAAGTGAGCCTTGTTACTGTAATACAATTTTCAGTTGTTTGTAGTTAATGTTTCTGACCACCCGAAACGGATTATGGTAGTGAGTTTTTGTATGTATGTAATATGTATGTATGTTCTTTAGTCATGTGAGAGTATTATACCGGGTGAAATTGATATCATTAGCATCCTTTTAAACTAAGAGTCTACCTATCAAACTGAACAACTTTTACTATGGGAGCAAACCGATAGGAGCACAAAAAAAATCTGCTGTTCCGTACTAAACTGCAATCTGCATTGCTTCCTACTTGACTCAAATGTATGAAACATTTGATATTTTTTTGCTCCGTTCTGTTTGCTCCCATAGTAAAAGTTGTTCAGTTTGATGGGTAGATTTTTAGTTTAAAATTTCAATTCAATTTGACCCTGTACTTAAGGTGACTTCCACTCAGTTGCAGAAACGCTCATTAAAGTAAATCCTCCATTAAATCTCTTGCTGTCACTTTTGTCTTGTTGACATAGTCAAAGCTAGCGAGAGATTTAATAGAGGATTAACTTTAATGAGCGTTTCTGCAACTGAGTGTAAGGGACATGATTTGTTGTACAGAGTTTTGAGATAATTTTTAATTATTTCCACATCGTAAGGTAAAGAAGAAAGAAGCATTTTGTAAATCATTCTTAAGGTGGTTGCAGAGGGGTCAATTTTATAAAAAACTTTGATGCACAATACGCGTAGACGGTATTAATATAAGTAACTATGTATATATGGAAAAATAGTTTAGAAAATCTAGATGCCGGTCACAAATAACATTTGCAATTTATAAAATAATTACGAAGATATAAAGCTTTGAAATTTTTCATACAAAATTTTAAAAGCTTTTTAGCTTCGTATTCTAAACTATTATAAAACTGTAGCAGAAAGTTTGTCTGTACATTGAAGATATTAACAAAAAAAAGTTACGATATGGTTTTTAGGTGTCCCTGATTCCATTTCACCAATTTTTTGATTTTTTGTCTGTCTGTTTGTTTGTGTGTTTGTTTGGGTGTTTGTTTGTGTGTTTGTTTGTTTGAACGAGTATCACGCAAAAACTACTGAACCGATTTTGATGAAACTTTTTTTGTTTGATAGCTAATGATCTGACTTAAAATCTGGTATATAATTTGTGCGGACAAAGTCGCGGGTTAACGCTCGTTATATTATAAATTGCAAATGTTATTTGTGACACGGCAACTAAATTTTCGAAACTATTTTTCCATACATTATAAATTTTAAAAGCTTTATATCTTCGTAATTGTATTATAAAATGTAAATGTTATTTGTTACGCGGCAACTAGATTTTCTAAACTAAATAAAATATAACTTTTATTAATTCCTTCTACGCGTATTGGGCGTCAAACGTTTGTATGGACTGAAACCACCTTAATGTTGTTAGTAACTGAACTGTGAAGTGATTGTCTGTTTTAAGTCACCTTGTTGTTCTTATCATTGTATTAAATTGTATCTCAGTCCACTTAGGCAGTAACAGTAACTAACCTATTATTATTGCAATGACAATTTATTATTGTACTTTAGATAAAATATCTTAATCTTAGTTGTACAGGAGAGCGATTTTTGAACATCACACGTTATAATCAGCAGTAGAAAATGTCAAAATTACTATGGAGATTATGCATCTTTCTACTGCTCGTTTGAACGTGTGATGTTCAAAAATCGCACTCCTGGGTATATGGTCTAGCAAATCGTTGGTAATTTCTAAACTTTTCCCAGTTTCCATGCTTCGGGAGGCACGTTAAGCGGTTGGTCCCACCGGCAAGACCAAGTCAATTCATTATGCTACGTCTCATACCTATTAAAGTGGCATGAAAATACTCGGAAAGCAATTTAATCACTAGACTTGTCTTCACCAAACCACACTGAGCTCATGTGAAGAAGTTGGCTCACTTCCTCTCGCCGTCTCAGTTCTCTTAATCGTGAGAAGATGCCTTTTCCCTGTAATGGGATCTTACGGGCTATTATTATAAATATTATTTGGTTATAAGGGCTTGGTCAATGACCAAATAGCTAAGTACTGCGACCTGGATAGATCTATTGTAGCTGTCACCCTAGACCTAAAGGTCATTTCCTAGGCCCACGGACTTCATGAACCGTGTTATGCTTTTGGAGGGAAGGTCCCTAATGTCAGTAGGTGTTATTATGAGGGATAAAGATTGACTCGAAGCTGCAATGGGGTCCGCATATAGAAACCCTAGCGGGTAGGCTGAGCTCGGCAGCTTATGCAGTTCGAAAAATTAGATAGCTAACTGATATAGCTGCTGCAAGACTTGTATACTTCAGCTACTTCCATAGTATCATGTCTTATGGTATTTTGAGGCGATCTTTATTCTTCAAAAGAGGGCAATTCGAGCCATTTATAATCTGCGCTGTCGAGATTCACTACGAGATCTTTTTAAAGATAATCAGTATCTTGACTTTGTACAGTCAATATATTTACGAAAATATTTTATACGTTCGGAAAAATTTGTATCTCTTTCCCAAAAACAGTGACGTTCATAATTACAATACAAGAAAAAAAAAATATTAGTATTCCCACATTTTCGACTCACTAAGGTAAACACATCTTTCATGGGGCACTGTATACGCTATTATAATAAGATACCAGAGGATATTCTAAACTAGCCAGACAAAAAGTTTAAGTCCCATGTTAAACAAGTCCTCTGTAAAAAAGGCTACTATAAACTCGATGACTATTTGAATGACCAAAATGTCTGGTCTTGACAATGTTACTCTTTGTAATGCAATATTGTATTTTAATTGTACTTTGTATATTTTGTTTTGTTTAAAAGATGTGTGTTGTAGATTTTCTCTCAACGGAACACCTTCCGACGCGGTGGTAGAGTCAAAAAATGACGTCAAAAAGCTATCTATGTGATATTATTTTGAATAAAAATTTTTTGAATTTTATGTATCCACCTAGATGTGCTCCTCCATCACACTCCTGCTGTGAATTTCTCACGGGCTATAAATCTTACTCATTTCCTAGCTGATACCGGCGACTTCGTTTGCATGGTAAATGTATGACTATTTCCATTATCAGGGTTCAAGCTATCTCTATAAGGTACCAAATTTAGTCAAAAATCTGTGGTTTAGCCGTGCAAAAATACAGTGAAAACCCTTATTCCTTTAGTCGCCCCGTATGGTCAGCATGTCAGCATTGGAGAAATAAAATATATAAAAAATAAAAAAGGTATTTATTTCCATCTCACATATAGGGACTATGAAACAGTATTATTGTTACAAATTAAGCCCCCTTGCGCTTATAAAGATGGAGGGGTCAAGTTTCTCTGAAGCTGTACGACACCACCCACAGGTGTATTAATTACAATAGTCTCACTTGAAGAACCTTTTTACAGCCGCTTTTAAAACCCTGTCCGTCCAACTCAAATCATAACAGGCCTCATTCGTCCCAGAACTGCTCTCGCAGGAACCGCAGGATGTGAACGGCATCACAGCACGACCGCAAAACAAAGTGGCAGGTAATTGCGGCGCTGTCAAAACATCCGACGCGATCCCGACCTGTCAGATTAACCATATCCGTTAAGGAGGCATGCGGTTACGCATGACAGCAGGATGGATACGGCTGGGTATTAAAAATAAGCTGTCACCGTGACATGTAGGCCGCCTCCAGTTTTTGGACAGTGATAAGCAGATAAGCTTCGCGGATAATTTGCATGATTTTTGGCAGTTTGATTAGGTTTCTTGATGTTGCTTTAATTTTCCTTTTCACACTGAACCCGCAGGTAAAACCCTAAGTTGGCTTGACATCGTTTTCAAAAAGCTTCTCTACTTTTTTACGCGACTGCGCCAGAGGTTATGTTTTCCGAGTGTACGTATTTACGTATCTATGTTTTCTGCTCTGACCATGACCAATGTCATCGGCTTCGAATAACAATAACCTAGACAGGTGTCGTTAGAGGCAACTATAATCTAATTAGGCATCGCCAACTCCTCTGATGCCTACACTACACCATGAGGCTACTGGAAGGAGTCCTTGCATCCTACCTATCCTAACTCTAATCGTATCGGTTACCCATAAGATTCATGATGGTACGGACGACAGTCCATCTATGGTTAGCGCACACATATGGACTTAAAAAATCCTGTCTTGCGTACATAACACCTTTTCTAAATGAGCAGTCGTTGTAGTCGAAGTTGGTCGGCGGGGCACATTGCTCGCAGATGGCTATGGGGCTGAAAATTTCTCGAGTGGAGACCGCGTACCGGAAAGCGCAGCGTGAGGCGCATCCCACAAGGTGCACCGAGGACCTGGTGAAGGCGGCGCGAACCTGTTGGATGAGGGCAGCGCAGGACCGGTCGTTATGGCGATCCTTGGGGGATGATTATGAAAATGAATCAAGTAAATGCCTAGTCTTTCCACTCTGCACGTAAATAAATATCAAAAGCTTTACTTATTGAAGCCTTACCTACTTAAGTAGTGAACATAATGCGTTTAAGTGGATGTGGTTGCGTTAAAGTCAAACGCACTTCGTTATCAGTATTATTTCCACACGCTGCGTCTACGAGTCTACAACAATTAGTTGCATGTGTCTCTTTAGTCTTTACTGAAGCCGACATCAAAGAATATGTGACAACGTCTTTAAAGACTCGACACTTCTTTATATTAATGCATAATGTGCCTATGGTTACATCAACTTAATTTTCGCACTTCGTTATCAGTATTATTTCCACATGTTACGTCTACGAGTGTATAACAATTAGCTACATGTGTCTCTTTGCTAAAGCCGACATCAAATAAGAATATGTGACAACGTCTTAAAGACTTGACACTTCTTTATATTTATCCATAATGTACCTATAGTTACATCAACTTAATTGTTTCGCACTTCGTTATCAGTATTATTTCCACACGTTGCATCTTCGAGTCTACAACAATTAGTTGCATGTGTCTTTTTACTGAAGCCGACATCAAAGAATATGTGACAATAGACTCGACACTTTATATTTATGCATAATGTGCCTATGGTTACATCAACTTAGTTGTTTCGCAATTAGTTATCAGTATTATTTCCATGCGTTGCGTGTCTACAACAATAAGTTGCATTTGTTTCAATAAAGCCGACAACAAAGAATATTTGAGAATGTATTTATAGACTCGGCACTTCTTTATCTTTAAGCATTATATGCATATGGTTATATCAACTTAGTTGTTAGTACAATGGAAGAAAGGAGATAAGCATGTTCGATATAAAGTCGAATTTTCTAAATTTGCTAAAATTTACAACCTACCTACTGATTTATCATTTATTAGTATCAGTGATAGATAAATGACGAATATATGAGTAATGTTGTATCATCATTATCATCAATGTGGTATGATTATATGCAATTACTAATTGTCAAGTCGTTAAGTAATTTTAACATTACCTACTTGTTATCTATTGAAGTAGGCATTTGTTTTTAAACATTTTACTGATAAGCTCCTCTACTATCCACCTGCTCCTTTCTTCACTATACATGTAATGATAATTACGTGGGTAATACACGACCGTATTGAGAGGTAGCCAGAAACATTACAACAATTACAAAAAAAAGGCCGCAGAACATTGACTTTTACATAATATCCTGAATTTTATGAAAACATACTGCGCTAAAAGACTTAACACAACAAGCCATTTTTTTGCTAAAGCGATATCGCAACTGCACCGCAACGACGTCGCAACTGAATCGCCGCACAGCTAGTACATGCGTTGACTGAGCGTTATCATCGAGATATAGCTGCGATTCAGCCTCGACACTGATGAACGCGGCCATGTCACGGCGATTTCACGACGATATCGTTTCGTAAACGCCTTCGCTCTAAAAAACTTGTGTGATACGTCCCTAAATAGTGGTAGGTGATATCACCCAAGAAACGCTGCAAAGAAACGTTAATGTCAGTGTCATAACATAATTATAAACAATGGTCTCCTCTCATTAATTTCTTCGTTTAATCTTTGCCTCTATAATTCATCGGGCGATCCCTTTCAATTTCCCACGTTTTATAAGAGCGTTGTCTGTACCAATATTTGTACCTGTCACCTGCAATATCCGTTCAGTTAACATCATTCAAGTATGAGCTTAAATTATAGGCCCGAGTTTATGCTATGCCAATGTCAACATTATCACAAAGGGGTAAGATGATGTATTAATATCTACTTGATTCATAATTGGATGAGACTTAAATCTGAGCCTATTTACTTTGACGACTGAGGACTGACTAACCTTCTTACTGCGCTGTTGTCCTGGTCGTTGACTGGTTTATTTTAGGATCGTTTATGGTTAAAATAAAAATTGCTTTAAAATTAAAATAATGGTCTCATAAGCTGAGGGTTTTTTCAGCGAATGATCACTGATCAGACCATCAAACAGCCATCAAACTTTCTCTATGGGACTAACATCGAAATCAGTCAGCCTCGATCTGATACCATTGCGGACTGTCTAATCATGCCACTACGTCGACACTACAGGCCCTGCCTGTACCCGGACTTTCGATGTTCGATGTATCGCTACTGTTTCGGTCCGCACTTTATTGTAATAGAGTTGACATTGGAACGAAAACTTTCACGCAATTGCGAAGTTCGAATGTGCGGGTAGAGGGGCTGCATATGAACGATATTTCTGCGATAGATCTCATACTGGCACGACACGAAAAAAATTGTGTTAAACGGTTTCATTACCAAAAACTGGAAAATAATTAGCACACAAATCCGAGCATGGGATTTGTGGTGTTTTTAACCATAGATATAATGATTATGTTTTATAATTTATCTATGTTTTAATCAGACTAAAATAAAAAGTGGGACGCATTGAATTTTTTCTCCTGCGTAGGTATACGGGTTTTATGCGCCCCACGTTTTTTTATTATTTTTTTCTGATAAAAACCCAAAAGAATTCCCTGCTGGATTTATTTTAATGAACTTGGTAGGTTATTACAACTACTATACGCTTTGCAGGCAAGACAAAATTGGCCTTTATTTTATACTTGAGATTTTGTAGTGTACCCCTTTCTGAGTTATAAAATAAATCATACTCCCAGGTTTATAAGTCTCGCCGATGTAACTGCGCAGTTGACATATTTTAAACGCGCGAAATTTTATTGACCAATCAGGACCTTGCCGCTATTGGCATAATTATTGCTATCGCGCCCTTCGAAGCATCCGTAAGTCTGCTATTCGAGTTGGAGCGAGATAGAGAGACCCGATTACACACTGCTCTGCGCAAACGAAGATTGACGAGCGGAATTATTTTCCTGGTCGTACTGTACTTAACTTTATTTCAATTATAATTTACGACTGGCTACGGATTGGAAACAATTGAATATTCTCGCCACGTTCCCACTCTTGCGCAATGTTTATAAAGTTACTATACTATACAAATGCGGACTATTAAACATTGATTCTTTCAGGACTTACTTACAGTAGTACTAATTCTCATCTATACTTATAAAAGTGTCGACGGAATAATAACGAAAAAAAAAAGTCGACACCATTTTTTATCTATCTTCTACATCTATCTATCTAAACTATTATAAACCTGTAACAAAAGGAACAAAAGATATTAACAAAAAACAGTTACGATATGGTTTTTAGGTGTCACTGATTCCATATCACCAATTTTTCTATTTTTTGTCTGTCTGTTTGTTTGTTTGTGTGTTTGTTTACGTGTGATCGAGCGTCACGCAAAAACTACTGAACCGATTTTGATTAAACTTTTTTGTTTGATAGCTAATGATCTGAAAATCTGGTATATAATTTGTGCGGACGAAGTCGCGGGTTAACTCTAGTAATTTATATAAGTACAATATATAAGGTCTAACAAAATTAGGTAAAACTATTTTAAGGGCATGATCAGACCATCAAACTGAACAACTTTCTCTATGGGACCAATATCGAAATCGCGAAAAAAGAATCTGCTGTCCGATACATTTAGGTCGAGTAGTTTTGTATGGAACAGATGTTTTTTTTTTCGCGATTTCGATATTGGTCCCATAGAGAAAGTTGTTCAGGTTGATGGTCTGATCATCCCCTTAAAATAGTTTCACCTAATTTTGTTAGACCTTATATAATGCAATGACATTAGTTTACTGCTTACTAATGTCATTGGTATATTGATTAAAACATAAAAATGCTTTTAAATCAAGAAAATCATTACGAATATAATTGATCCGGTAATAATTAAATCTTTTTCAGTCAAACCACTTAATAAAACAAAAATAATTAGTTCAAACTACTTCAAACACATGTATAAAAAATATAGAAAATTACAAAACACTAAAATGTCCAACTGCATTAAATATGTATACTTAGTTATATTTTCCTGTAGTCCTACCTAAATATAACTGTAACATTTAATCACTATTAAATAATTTCCCGTTTTGCTTTGTATCCTGTATCTAGACTTTATAATATTAGGTACAGGAAACCAACATGCCTCAATAAAAGCAACCAGACTATAAAAGGCAATTGGTCTACATTCAATGTGTTAACTGTAACATTTCGTATAATGCTCCCAATTGTTACCGGAGACGTCTAAATGATATCATCCTGCGGGATTGTGTTCTAATTCAGCCCTATTTTATGAATAAAATCTAGACTTGCACCAGGAAATCAGACATTAGTAGAAATAGGAGATGCAGTTGTTCAATTGAATGGCACGCGCCAGGGAATGGACAATTTGAAATAACAATGTGGTCGTTTTAGATTGATTAATGCTCTGGTAATAAATATCTAGGTCTTGATTTAAGTTACTCTGCGTCTACATTATGGCTGCTATAATTTATTTGCCCTCTCGTTTTACTTGTTGCATTCAAGTTTCCGTCTAGCTATATTCAACCAATTTGAATTGTAAGCCATCTTAGAACCTTTCCCACAGTCACATGTATTAACATTGCTAAGCTTATTTGAAACAAAACTTCAAATTCTTTGCTGTGACAAAGTTCTAAGGTGGCCTACATTTAAATTAGATGACTGTACTTTAAAAGAAAAGAACTAATACTGTGATGAAAAGTCACTCCTCTTAATAAAAAAATGCAACTTATGAGGACTACAACCGACTACTTTTAAACGCTTCTGATATTGTACAACTTTTAGAGAAAATGAGACCTGAAATGTATCTTGTTAGAATACCTCAGAATAAAGTTGCGCCAACTAGTGACGCATCTACTAATAATAAACGAAAATTGAAACTTAATAATCTCCGTATAAGTACATGCAACCGTCTTATGAATACAAAATGAAAACATTACACCCACTATGTTTTGCGTATCATCAAACCTTGCAAGGAGCAAAAACCGGCTTCTAAACCCTTCTTTTGTAGTGAGTAACAAGCTTCATGCCATATTGTGGCGAACACCAAAACCATACTTAACTCCTGCCTGGTTATTGTAGGTGCACTTTTCGCTGCTATTTTCTACGCTAGATTACTCTTAATATGGCGGTCAATATAGCGAGCATGGAGGAAGCTGCGAAATTATTGCATCCGCGTACGAGGCTCTAATAGAATGGAACTAATTCCGAGTGATTACTGCGGACATTGTAGCTTGCAAGAATCATGCATGACTTCTTTACCAAAAAAGACATAATATTTCTTGACCCTTCGTCTGGATTCGTTCATGCTGTTCTTTGCTATTCAGAGACCTCGAATTCTGATTTTATTTTTACCTGACTACCCTACCTTACGACAGGGCCCATGAAAATTATTCTTATCTAAAAGATGAAACTATTCAAACCAAAGCTTTAAGATCTGTCTAAAAAAAAAGCGTGTTCAAAATTGAACGCCTGAAAAATTAAAAGCTTATCGATCTTAGTAAATCTGTCCTTTAAACATGAGAATCCTGAATAAAGTGGCTCGTAGCTCCGTCCGCACCTCTTTTAGTTGTTCTTCAATCAATCTTCGTTCCTTTACAAGTGCCCAAGTGGTGTGCTACCGTCTGGTGTTCAATCGTTCCGAGTCTTGGCGATGTCTCTTTCACTTAAGCATTGTTGTGTCAATCATTGGGAGGACAAAAAGTTTCATCAGTGACATTGGATAATTCTGACTAAGCCTCTGTTTTTTCTCTCTTTGCGTTGCTCTGATTTTCTTGTCGTACGCCTTTAATTTAGAGCAAGCGAATGTTTGAGGTTTACAAAGAAAGAAATGAGTTGATTGTCTAAATGACCCGTGTTAATCGAGACCGATAAATCAACTTCATACGCTATCTTACTTTGTAATGAAATAAAAATCTTATTGCGTGCGTGTCTCTCAGTCTCCCACATGGGAAATAATTAATGCTTCACAAGATTTATGATTTCTTAATGCTACACCCACGTGATTTTGAACTTATCGCTTTCGTATCTTTCATATACGACAGGTATCTTAGAACAAAGTTTATTGTTTTGTGAAGTTCGATCGATTTATGACCTTATAACGACTGTGTAAGGAGTAATATGAGATGGAGTTAAAAAAGTTTAAACTTGGTCGTAAAGAAAGTGAGGTCCTTTAAATTCGCCCGTGCCGCCTCTCTTAAGAAATATAGCTTTCAGTGCGTTGAATAAATGAATGAGCATTAAGGTATCTTTGCAATGCTTTGTTACTGTCAAGATTGCAATGAATATGCACATCGTGATTTACGTTATGTCATTATTCATCTCATTAGGGTAGAATGGTTCTATTAACGATTATGACAAAAATACATTAGGGAATTGGAAGTATAATAAAAATGAATTGCACTAATTAAATTTTTCTGAACATTAAAAAATACTCAAACAAACGATCCAAGAATCGATATCAACTTGATATTTGAAACATACAATACTACAAGTACAAAATAAACATCTTCCAAAAATAATAGAATTTGTATAAAAAAAACAGTACTGATGATAAGTGCGGCATCATTGTTGTAATTAATGTTAGGGCAGATACGTACACGCCTCCACCGCCTCCGCGGGCTGTGGACTCAAACGAAGGGAGAACTCAAATATAAAATATATACTTGCAAATAATCATAGACAAGCAAAAATAATAATAAACCAAGAAAGCTGATGGTGTTAGCAACAAGAGGTTTACTCTTGGTGGCTCATGATTCTGAATAACGAATAGCTCGGATTAAGAAAGGAATTTTGATGGCACATTGCCAGGAGAGTTGACGAAATTATGAGTAATATTGATTCTGAGCGCTAATAAGTAGTATAAACGAAACCAATTAGAATCCTACTAATTGGTTTTCCAGGCTTTGTTTTTGTAATAGACCTAAAGGACAATGTTATTCATAGCAATATCATCCATATAGATACAAGACTGCTTTATTTCTTAACAATCAAAAGTCTTTTATCACCATTCCTTTGCTTGGTAATCCATAGACCGTACACCATAGAAAATTTTAATTAATCCAATTGCTACCGTACACGTTTGAAAGCATTTCTAATCACAACATTTTATCGTCCACCGGCCTCTGTGCATTTTAATGACTCATTATGCGCGGCTTGATTGACCAATGTCAATGTCACGCTATTTATACGAGTTTTACTTACTACACACGCATTGTTTATTTTATACGATGCGATGATGACGTTGCTATATTCAACAATACGATTTCCTGCTTTTACTTCTTTGATGTACCGCTTGTTTTACATAAGCTGCATTTCTTTTAGATTGGACTACAATTCTTGTTTTCACGTAATGATGTCTTGAATTAAAAAATTTCAAGACTGTCAGAATGTAAATTAATCTGACTTCAATTGGCTTTCATTCTGTGTGTATTTCTTTCGATAAGTAACAGTGTTACATCAAGTATGAGTAACGACACTAGTGTAATTATAATGGTTATTTATGTACTCTCACATTTTGATAGCTTCAAGATTATTTTCTGTATTTGGAAACTAATGTTCGTTCGTAACTGCGTTCTCAATTTATCAATCAAGTGATCCGAGCCCTTCTATGGGTGAATGTTAGGAACACTCTACTTTAATGTTGTCTTTTAACAACTGGCCATAAGCGTAGTATAAAGTTAACGGGAAGATTTACGATCGCTTTTATTATGGTGTGAATGGAAATTTTGAATTAGACTTATGTTGGCGTTTGGTATTTATGGTCTCCACTAGGTACTTGGTCTAGGTTTAGGTTAGACATTACTGTTTGCTCCTACCTACATATCTATATCTACACTATTATTAAACCGTTACAGAAGTTGAACTGTTAGTGTGTCTATTGAAGATATTTGCAAAAAAAGATAACGATATGGTTTTTAAGTGTCCCTGACTCCAAATCATCGATTTCTAGATTTTTTGTCTAGTCTATCTGTTTATTTGTTTGTTTGTTCGAGCATCGCTCAAAAATGGACAGATTTTTATGAAACTTGTGTTTCAAAGCTTATGATTAATATATTTTATCTCGCTACGATTACGGGAATGAGTGCCGATGAAGAAGCGTAAGCGGGCAAATTCTAGTTTAATATGTTAGTTAAAATCTACAACTATATTAGCCATTATTGATAAAATATTTTCCTCGTAGGGGGGCCTACGAGGAAAATACTTTATCAACAATGAAAGGAAGTCATACCATAATTCAAATATTCAGGACCATCATGTTTTGATACACGAGTTACGTACCTACACAATTTAATTTATGTTCCAATATCCGTAACATATTGAATGATACGATACCACTTTGTAGCAGGCGTGGTTATTGCCAATATATTATTTTGCTGGGATAAGATTCTGTCGAACTTCAAAATAAAACGCATTTCTTTTTCATTACATCGATTAAATTTGATCAAAGTTACGTTTATATAATAAAAACTTCTGAAAACTATATTAAATCATTAGTAGTTATAATATTTTATTCAACTTCAATTCAATTCAAATAAGCAATTGGTACGCACGTGATAAAACAAAAACTAGACAATTATACAGTGCTGTGCATAAAACAAAAACAAGAGAAGCAGCAAAAGCATCTTTAACGTGAGTCGTAATTACAGCGGCAAAATAAAATAACACTTCCATGCAACATTTATGAAGATAAATGCATTACAACAAGCAATAAAAGCTTAAAGAAATTAATTGTTGACTAATTATCGCCTGGCGAGCCATAGGCGGTGCAATTGTGGCCCCAGTTTGATTAATTGTTCTGTTTTAATAGAACAATTACTGCGGTTACTGAAAATAAGTTCATTTGTTGCTTTTATGTCTTGTTTTTTGACATTTTCTTTGATATCTGTTTTGAGGTCTAACAATTTTGAAGTTATGTCCTAGGATCCTAATATAGCTTGTTTTGATGTATTTTAATCCTTATTAGGTGTATATGTATTTTATTGTAGATTTCGAATTAGGTAATTTAATTCTGGAAACATACACCCGTAACAAATAAAATAATTAGGTATCTTTTTCACCAGTTACTCCGTATAAGGCAAAATCCTCAGTGAAATTAAATTCTACTAATACGATATCAGTTAAGTTTCTAAGAAAGTTGATACTAAAGATTGATTCAATCGATCCACTTATATTTTCTAAACTGTCTTGTATGTGACCAATTTGTAACGTTGAGCAAGAACGTGATGTGAGGAAATATAAGTGAAAACCTGATCGTAAACCTTAAAGACTGTAAATGGGAAACATTACTATTCTCCGAGGTTTTTTCGAAGCAAATTTCGCAATCGTACCTTTTATATTTATAATTCTCGGTATTATTTACAAGTATAATAAGAAGACTTCTTCAAGTTTATATCTTCGGAAACAATTTTGTATTCATAAAAAACTAGTTGTGTACTTAGTACATTGTTATTTTAATATATGCTAAATCCCTTGCCCGTAGACATGTAGATGCATAACTAGTTTCGTCAGCCTCATTTGCAAGTGGTTACCTGTCAAACATAAAGCCTGTGTATTCTTTAATGTTTTATCTGAGTCAAATACTACGTATATTTCTATATCCGGTGCAGTAACACATACTTCTTCATAAATAATGTCATTGGACTGATGTGTTTAGTACCATTATTTCTGCCAATCTTTAAATTTGGTAATTTCTCTTCCCGGAACCCTCGCTAGATTTAGACTATGGTGTAATATAAAAATAAATTCGTTCCATAATTTAGGGGCTGCTGCTTCAGACCATCAGACTGAAAAACTATTAGTACCTGTGGGACCAATAATGAAACCACGAAATAATAATTGTTCATCCTTAGAAGATTTTAACAGCATACTCCACCCAAAAATGGAACATCAAATATTTTGTTCGCGATTTTAATGTTGGTCCCATTCAGAAAGTTATTCAGTTTTATGTTCTGAAGCACCCCTTTAAGTATGAAACGCATTTAAGTTTACAGCCTGTAGATTAGTTGGCTCGTGTTATCTCTCTAAATTCCTAACATTGTCAACCATTACGTTTCTTCTCTACTTGGTTTATCCTCAAGTATTTAGTGACCCACTGACATTTAATAACATACCGCCCACACGATTATATATCCCAAAACAAAATGTTCCAGTGTCGACTTCCATGCCAGCAGGAGCGGGGTCATTGCGCGATCGACTCCATTAAATGACCAACATGCTACTCTACTACGTATCGCTATAGGAATTATGCTTAACGAATATTGTTTATTGTCATTGATGGAAGTACGTTTCTGAATGATTATGATGAATTATGGTGGAAATTTTATAATTTGGAAATAGGAAAGGGGAACAAAACTTACCAGGTTTTCATGAGATTTTCTTTCCCGCTGGTTCTTTAGCAAATCCACCACAATGTATGATGTTCTTTCCAATTATGCTATGATATTGATGTTCAATTTTGCTTTTGACCGCCGCGCCAATTTGATGATAAACACAATATATTACAATCGTTTAAAAACATTGATGCTACGATATGATTTATGTGGAATTTTGAGTACAGAATATAAATGACTGATTAAATCAATGCTACGGCCGAGTTTTGAAATCGGTACGGGTTCGAATACAATTCTAGAGTAATTGATAGCGTTCTTGCCTTATTAATGACCGCAGTTGAATATTTACTAGGTTACAATGAAACTATTGTGCTGGGATGACTGGCAAGATGATGGTTACTGATTTATATACAAAAAAAGCATGATACTTATAGAAGAACATTACCAGCCATCACCTATCACACCTTCATCACCATCATCGTGATAGGCATATTATTAAGTATCGAAAAGATGTGCGTATGGATTAAGGAGCCATTTTTGCTATTGAAAAAAGGATTCTATGCCCATTTTGTAGGAAATGAGTAGGTTTTGTAGGCGGAATTCTGGAATTTGTAGCAAAAGAATATGGAAGTTACATCGACATAAAGGTGGCGGTGGCTCCTCAATCCATATCGTCAGGATTGAGGTGCCACCCTGGAACTTGGAAAGTACGCGATAATTGTTTTTGTAAATTTTCTAGTATTAGAGTCTTACAATATTCAAATGAGTAAAGTTAAAATCCATGGTCATCGAAACACGTAATACCCCATTCGAAGTTTGTAACAGTGCGTCCATTCATGCAGTAATGGTTGTTTTTATTTGAGCTCTGCCACACAACACAACATACTAAATGTAAATGCTTTAGAATTACCCTTACATTATTGTCGCAACCCGAAGCTTGGATTGTATTCTTTTTGATATTTTGAATATATTATTTCTTTAGATTGAATTGCCTCTTTATTGTAACTGTTATGATTATTGTCTGATTATGGTCATATAAATATTGGTCAATTTCTCGTAGAAACATCAACATTTTCTGACTGTCATTATTTCTATAGATTGTATTACCTCCATAGTACCATTATTGAAATCATATCTATTGGACGTTGGTCTTATAGAGAAAGTTGTTGAGCTTGATGGTCTCGTCATCCCCTTAAAAACAGTCAATATATTCAATACTCTATAGAGATAGTATCCCGAAAATACTATCAACTTTAACCACAAAACATTCGCACTATTTACTACTTTACATGACAGTTGTATTTTGTTTTCTCGAAAACACTGTTTTTGAAGGACTTGTAAAATGTTTAGTCTTGTTTGAGTTCCGCTACTATTTGTACAACTGGAAATCTTCTCGTGTGAATATCTACTTGTAGTCATT
The DNA here is from genome assembly GCA_927399405.1 of Agonopterix arenella. Classification (NCBI taxonomy): domain Eukaryota; kingdom Metazoa; phylum Arthropoda; class Insecta; order Lepidoptera; family Depressariidae; genus Agonopterix; species Agonopterix arenella. The sequence continues at coordinate 13,249,779 of OV656708.1, read as the reverse complement.
ACATTAGGTAAACAGCAAGCAGAACAAGCACCTGTAATGTGTGCTCACACATATTTTCCTCTTGGACGCTACCGTCCGCGTCGTTTTTGTCAGTCACCTATTTGATATTCATGTCATTATGTAGACCGAGAATTCTATAACCGATATTGCATGACATGGTGGGAATGCTTGGACAAATAACTACGAATTATTCTTCTTTGATGGTACCTAACCTACATACGACACGATTTCTATTACTAGAAGCATTTTTTGTTTTGTTGATGTTTTACACCTTTTAGTACATATTCTTTGGTCTCTAACGCTCAGTTGCAGAAACGCTCATTAAAGTTAATCCTCCATTAAATCTCTTGCTGTTACTTTTAGTGTTGTTGGCGTAGTTAAAGCTAGCAAGAGATTTCATGGAGGATTAACTGTAATGAGCGTTTCGGTAACTGAGTGTTAATTCAATTAAATTTAATTCATTTATTCAACAACTAATGTCATAATCCATTTCTGTCATAGTCAGAAACTCTTACTAAAACTACCATCGATCTTTTCAGGCGAGCAGGAGCCCGATTGCGGTATTTTCAAACATCGAAGTTCTATTCTTATCCAATTTCAGTTCTAATCACATTGCAATCCAATTACTATTCAACTCCGAATTCCGCATCGCGCTAAACTTTTTGTAACTGTCAATAACGTCTAAGCGATCGAAGCAATAACGTTAGAACGGCTCTAACGGCTGTCAAGAGCAGTACCGCGATTAGCGCTATACCAAATGTGTCAAAAGTAATGGTTCGTACGTAGTAACAGTTCAATCACCGAATATTTACCGCGATTGCAGACCAGATGTAGCAAGTTTCGCCTTAAGGTGGTTTCAGTCCATACAAACGTTTGACGCACAATATGCGTAGACGGAATTAATAAAAGTAAAATTTTATATATGGAAAAATAGTTTAGAAAATCTAGTTGCCGCGTAACAAATAACATTTGCATTTTATAATATAATTACGAAACAATAAAGCTTTTAAAATGTTGTATTAAAAATTTCAAAGCTTTATATCTTCGTAATTATTAAATAAATTGCAAATGTTATTTGTTACGCGGCATCTAGATTTTCCAAACTATTTTTGCATTTATATACAAAGCTAATATTAATACCGTCTATGCGTATTGTGCGTCAAAGTTTTGTATAAAATTGACCCCTCTGCAACCGCCTTAAACATAGTAAAATAAAAACATGTAAATAAAATAACTTTCCTTAAGTTACTGGCGAGATTTTTTTCTCGTTTTTGTGATATTTTCGCAACTGTTGTCGTGAACTCGTGACGAAAGATTCTACGTCATTATTTATAATGTTACGGATGGTTACGGTTCAGAGACATCCTTTCGACCGGTTTTATTCGTACGAACCGGCTTTGAATAGGCAGACGATTTTTTTTACATAAACCATTGCAGTCATCGACCTTGGTTTTGCAGCTACTTCTAAAAGGTTTTAGATTACACAATTCATTCATTGTTGAGAAATATTGGTCAGATTGTATGTCTTAATGCCTTGTAGTTAGGCGCTATATTTATGATTCGTTATAGTTTTAACAGCACAGCTATCTTTTGATGCCATTTCTTTACTTAACACACTTTTCCGGTGGTCCTAAATTTCTTCTTATCGGCCACAAGGCAATGTGATAACTTTTATAGTGTTATCTTTTCAAATTGTCTGTCATGTTAAAATAACTATGCCTGTTTTATGTTCTTTCTTGTTACTACATGTATGGTTTAACATCAAACGAACCGCTTAAGCAAAGAGTATAATTTAACTACCATTAAATCCAAATTCAGAGAAAGTTTCCTATCAATTAATCGATTGCTCAGTAAATTTTATGGCACTTTACGTTTATGTTACCATGTCGTTTGGTTTACAAGACCCTTTTGAAGTTCAGTGGTTTCCTGTTTATTTCGAGTTTCCATTAAATCAAGTTGTAAAGAAACTTAATGTTATCGTCGTACAAACATTTTAATGGTCTCTCTTACATTTACATTATCGTTATTGACTTTCTTACACCTGCTTGTACCTACGTATATAAATACTTTGCGTTCACGAGTTACAGTTTTTGGTACTGCAAAGATTTTGATAGCGAGAAATATTTCGCTTGTGATTTTATTAGTACTTTTGAGAAAAACTTGTATTTTGGGTGAAATAATGGGAGTGAGATCCACAACCGGGTAGCCTGAACGAAAGGGTACGGGTGTGGGATCGACAAGGTTTGTCAGGACGGCGGGAGAAGGAAAAACGTTCACGGAGGTATGGAGGTGCTACTAGGATGTCCCTCCATTGAAAAGGGAAGATCTTTCACCAGGCTATTTGTGAAGCCCGGGGACCGGCCGTGGTCCAACAGTTCTTAGTTGGACTTTATATATATATCGAATCGCTGTGATTATTTCTCTTGCGCGATGTATGTCTTGCATTCGATTGTGAACCTTATTTGAAGTAGGTTACGAGTTACGTATTCACGGTGAACGTTGTCTTTGTATAGATCATATTTCCGAGGGCGACGGTATCACCATCTGTAGGCATCTTTGCTATAACTTGTGGGTGCTGACATTTGTAGCAAGTCCCCACAGAGGTTATAAGGGAAGGAAGGATTGTGGAGGATCTTGAAGAGGAGGAAATGGAGGTTCCTACGACCATATTGCGAGCCATTTCAACGGAACCCTATTACCTCAAAATCGCAAACCTTAAATGAACCGTTTTCCCCAGATTTTTTACCCTTTTTTTTTCTGTGTGACATTGCTATTGGCATCGATTCATTCATTTAGCCAAGCATAACCTACCTCAATGTTTTGTTCTACATTTGAATTTTTTGTATTATTAAATGGATCAACATTTTTCAATAAACCTTCATTCAATTTTCTTCGTCTTTATTTAAATTTATTAAAACCTGACTTAAGAATAATTTACAGATTACGATCCGAGAAGCAAGCAATTTTGAAGGAACTCCTTTTGCATACAAAACATTATTATAAAAACTATTTTATGGAACAAAAACATAAAAGAAAACATTTTAAAGAACTTTATTGATTGGATTTCCTTGAATTCAACCACAAAGGTTCTTGATTTAGTTGTGAAGCTGTTACCGCATTATTTCAATTATTCCTTCTTTCACACAAAGTTCTTTCTCATATAACACACAAACTCAACAAGTCACTCGTATTACAGCCGCAGTTTTATAACTTTACCACACTTTACCCAGCTATCTGAGATTACGTTTACATTATGCAACTGTCAGGTCAACGTCCTATTTTGTCTACAACACTATACAACCATAAGTGTGCGTCATTGTGGTTTATGGTCGTACAGTCTTCATCTTGAGTAATTAATTTATTATAATTATGTATGTACTATGGCAGGTGTTTCCCTGTGTGGTTGTGTATACTTTGAATGATCGTGTCGCTTATCTCGAAGTTAATTGCGGTTTTAATTCATGATGAATATAATCACCTATATTTACACCTTTATTTTAAGCGTGCAGTTGTATACCACGGCTAGAAGAAGAAAAATGTCTAGCACTATAGCACAGTATAAGAAAGAGTATTTATTACTAGATTAGGATCCTTCTTAATTTGCTGATGGTTTTTTAAGGGGATGATCAGATCATTAAACTGAACGACTTTCTCTATGGGACCAACATCGAAATCGCAAAAAACAAAAGGTTGTCCCATATTATCACGGTCGTGTAAGATGTAGGATTGTATGTTTGATGTTTTGTATGGAACAGCAGATTTTTATTTCGCGTTTTCTATGTAACGGCAAGTTTAGCAACAACGAAAATTCTACGATACTTTTGATTATATTAACTATGTCCATTTGTGATGAAATGGAGTGGTCTCTTCTTAGGGAAATTCAAGGTTTCATTAACAACATTATTTTGTTGTTTAACTACTTATAGCCTTATATCTTGATTAGTTCTACTAAGTATTATTTGTATTAGGTACATCTAATCAAAATCTGCAGGGATTTTCATGAGTTCAAACGAACTCAACTCTCTTTCTTTATCTCTACTAGGAAAATGTATGTGATTATTTAGTTTCTTATTTAAATCTTTTATATTAACCTAACCATATCATTAAGTTAATCACATTTAATCCTAAAGTTCTTAAACGTATAAGACATACAAAGGAGTAATGGACAGCTATCTTATTCAATCCCTTTTCTTTATCAATAAGATCAGTTACTACGCCTACAAAATAGTCCAATCCACTCGCATTGTAGTCCATTCCACGTCATCAGGGTATCATTAAACCAAGCCTTTTTCGTCTTTACGAAGATGGAATAAGAATCTTTATATAGGACTTCATAAGTCTAAGAGACTAGGAGCCTCCATAGTTTCAATTTAGTTACGGTCGGTATAGACATATAAATGTGTTTGTTATTTTTACCGAGATCAATAACAAGGGGAGCGCCCCCAGACTTGCTCAGTCAGACTAACGGCAGACTTGCTCGTATTTTCCTAGAAGAGTTTTTGTTTGAACTTATCAGTCCTTGTCTGTCTATGCTATGGCGTACTTTACATATTATACTTTCCCATCGTTCATTATTGTCATTTACATACAATCCTTTTTAATATTATAAACTCGTAAGTGCGATCGTTTATCACGTCTCAATATTTGGTAGATATTTATCTTATTAACTGAAACTTTTTTGAGGGCCTCCCTCATCTATCAAACTGAAAAAATTTTTAAATAGGTCCAATGTCGCAAGAAATATCATCTGTTGCAGCCAAAACTGCAAACCTATTCCACTAGAATGTAAGTATGGTACCTACAGAAGATTTTCTTTTCGCGATTTCGATGTTGGTCCGATAGAAAATGTTGTTCAGTTTATATGTGTGAAGCCAGACGAGCGTAATTTTGTGAGTTGTGAGTCGCGTATTTTGAGTCCGTTTCATATAAAATCCGGGAATGCATTGTCTATGACCTCCAACTTTATATGAAACGGACTCAAAATCCGCTACTCACAACTCACAAAATTATGCTCGGTTGGCTTCACCCTTATACCTTCAGCAAGTTTTGTTTGATCTTATATTACTATGTTCTTCTACTATAATTATAAAATATCAAAAGGGGAAAATGCTAATATGTTTGTTCGGAGTTTACTATTTCTCTCAAACCGTTTCCAATCTCTCTATCTCCTCGCCAGTCACATTAAGTACCTGCTGTTTTTTGTCTATCCTTCAAACTGTTTGTTGAAGAAACAATCTATGAAACAATAGTTAATTTGGTATCCAATGGGGTTAGTTCATCCGTCAGACCAATTTAAATTCCATTTTGACGAGCTGAAGGTTGATTTTAATCGTTTCTCTTTTTTAAGGGTTCTGGAACGTTAATTGTGACTCTGATTTATAGAGTGTGTGTGTTCTTGTAATTTATATTGTGATTTTTATGTTCTATTTTATTAGACCGGGGTAGTTTTACGAATGGGTGAATGATAGAACTATTTTTAATAATCTTTTTTTTAGTCACGCTTTCTTTTAATGGAGTTGTGTTAGCTATAACAGCACAACGTTCTTTAATTATTTCTTTAAATTATGAATCTTTAATTTTTAAATAGCGGTGTCGTTAGGTTTACTTTGCAGTGTTTTGATTCCTACAATTACCACATTTGCATTCTTAAAAATGTTGTTGGAGTCTATAGAAAAGTTTCAGTCACCCCGAAGTATAGCCCAGTCATTTTACGGTTTGAGACGGGACTAATTAATAACGTATAGTATTTGAGAGCCAATTTAAGCTTAGAAATGTACCAAAATAAAAAAAATATCACGCCAGCAACAGCCCTAAATTTTTAATTTTGCATTTACCATTATACATAGGTACTTCAAACATGGTGTTAATAGTTTTGTCTACTTAGAAGGGTTTGAAAAATACATTAGTATTTTACATAGATAGAAACAATTTATTTGCATAAGTAACACACACATAATTTTCTATTATATATTTCATTTTTTAAATTTCAATTCTATTTTATTGCTCAAAAATAATGTATATTGTTAAATGTAATTAAAATGAGTGCATTGGTAGTAATATAATTAATTTAAAAGCATTCTGGGAGAAACAATTTTGATTTCTATGTTGCGTAGCGATTTTTTTTTAAATATGTTTTCATATAGTCTTTACGGATACAGTTTAAAAGTCTAATTCATAATTACTCCCTACCCCGCCTAACAAAACTCCGTAAAATGACTGGGGTAGTGAACAATGACACAATATTAAATGCAGCCACAACTTCACAAGATGCAAAATAGAGCAAGTTAATCATATTCAATTAGGTGACGAGGTCAATCATTATATGAGATGTTCTATTTCACAACATATAACCCCTCTTAATACAACTCTGTAAAATGACTGGGCTAATACGAGTACAATGAGTACACACTGCCGTAACCTTCATGTATGTATGATTCAAGCACGTATCCAGACTGGTTTCGGGGGGGAACGGGGGCGATCGCCCCCCGCGTTCATTTTAGCGGGGGGGGGGGGGGGACTTTCATTGAAAAACGATGACAAGTTATAGCTGTAACCATTGTTCCATACAAGTATTCGGATTTCGGGGAGGAGGGATAAATCCTACCTATCCCCCCTCCCTTGACTAGACTTCTTAACTTGTATTGTATCTCTTTATTATTTAAGAGACATGATTCATGTATCATAAGGACCTCAAATTGACAGTTACCAAAGGGTGTGGGAGTAACTCCGATGATTGGCTCTCAAACTTAACATGACATCATGTTTATTCGAGCATTTGAATTACAAGCAAGATGTTTATAATACAGTCCTCCTAAAAGTTATTCTCTTTGTTGCAGTTGGGTTCTTCGTCCTGGTGTTCTACCTGTGGGGGTCGCCGTACAAGAGAGGTTTCTTCTGCGACGATGAGTCCCTCAAGCATCCGTACAAAGATTCGACTGTCACGAATGTTATGCTGTATGTGATAGGCATTTTTCTTCCTGTTTTTTCGGTAAGTTTTCAAGATTATTTGCCGCTACGTGAGCCATCATAATCACACAAGCAATTTTTAGACGATTTCGTACCTCCGGCCGGCGCCGCGACACTGGCGCTATTTCGCCGCGATATCACTGTGGTTCCGCCGCGACAGTGATTCAGCATCATCATCAGCATGTATACGTCGCACTGCAGGGCACAGGCTTACCCTCAAAGTGCCCAATGCGGATTGATAGACTTTACATACGCAACGGAATTCCTTCTTCAGCGAATACAGATTTCTTCACTGCAACACTGATTTATCTCAGAAATATCACAGCGATATCGCGGCGGAATCGTTTCGTCAAAGCCTACGGTCAAATATAGCTTGTGTGATAGATAAGATACTGAAAGAAATCTCGCAGAATGCTTGGCTATCATGCATGACTTTGAAAGGGAAAAGTCTTGCCTTTATATTGTAGTTAATTATGCATTGCGTTGGATTAAAATAAATACCAAGCTATTTTCTATTTTACGGTAGAATTAGCTCATCCAATGGACACAAAAACGGATAGATATGTTACCTTCATAGTAACTGGCGTTTAAAATTCCCAATTGGCTCTTTTTAAGTACTTATTCACATTGCGCGCGCTATAGGAAAACATCACTTCTTTTTGGTATAATATCATTAGATGTTTACAGTAGATTCCATACTCCTAGAATCGATATCCTTACCCTTTACTACAAAGATAACTCTACTATATTGTATTTCTCATTGTTTGTTATGCTGTACTACAAATTGTTGTCTGTAAAATAAATACATGTTTTTTTTTTTTTTTTTTTTCTTCTAATGACCATCAATAAAAGTAAATGATAAAGTTAATCCTGATTGTTACTATTGGGTACCTACCGTTCCATATCCCTATTCCTTGTTTGTGGAGTATTTGCCAATCCTATATCTTTTCTGGTAGTGTCTTGAGTTCTTGATACAGGCGATATCTTCCTTCACTTGGGCTAGATAACTCTGGTTTTCCATTAGTAATTGTAAACAATTTTTAATTATTTTTTTCTAGACGAAGAACTGCTAAAAATTTTCGTAGAATTGACGCATTCGACCTTTGTCCTTGTGATAGTAAACCGGGGTACACTAGTATATACAATCAATGCTATAGTTTCTTGACCGCGTCAACGACCGAACGAAATACCAAAGGTGTGATGTTACGTAATGAGCTGAGCGATCGATTGTCAATATTAGTCCAGTTGGACATCGATCTGTTTATACGTCATACTATATGAGCTACCATATTCCTTTGTAATAAAGTTTAAATTGAAATAACTGGACTGGACTGCGTGGAGCATCCACGTTCGACGTTTAGACGCTTTTTTCATTTCTTATCTTACCATTATTGGCTTTAGCTAATTTACGTGTAAATGTGATTTCGGAAAGAGATTTGAAGGGTTCGATTGTGTCAACAAATGTTTAGTTACTTTTTGTGCCGGTGTGTAGATAAAGGCTTTGTCCATTTTGGCGCCATTCGTTTGTGTAGTTCTGTTTATATTGTTCCTTGTTGTGTAACCAAGGGACAATGATGATAAACAGATTTTTCTGAAACCTCAGAACATCCACGTTTCACTAATTTCCTACTTTTCGTACCTATATACTTTAGGTTTTTGATCGTGCACTTGTTTGAAGATTGACTAGTGATTAATTAAGATTTAACCGCTACACCTGCTATTATAATACAATTATGCGAAGGTATAATAATGTGAGACTAAGATTGAATAATTTGCATTAAAATAAGTTACTTCTCTATCATTAACAATATGAATTGTATGCTGGCTCCGAAAAAACATCTTCTGTTGATTCTCTCTTGCTTCATTAGACATTTTGTTTCAATACATTGAACCTTTTTAACATATCTTATGAATAAAATTTAATGTATGTATCACTCTCATCTTAACATCTAATATATCCCTAGAATCCCTACACCTGTAACGGTATATATATTTAATAGCCGTGAATTATCCCAATGTTTGCTTATCAGTAGCACAATCAGTTTGGATCCCTTCTAATCGCCAGTTAATTTGATCAAAGATATCGTCTCATGACATACGTGTTAAAGTTGCATTCCCATGGAGACCGATCTTTTATCGATCTTGTTACTTAAGGTTATGGTTTAAATTCATTTATGAATTAGGCTTGGGTTAGTCTTGAAGCAATCTAAATCCATATTAAAAGGCGAAGGTTTGTCTTTCGCTTCGTTCGGACGAAGACTCAGTTACAAAACTCAGACTTAATCCCAATATTTAGAAATGATGTATCACTTCAAATAATTCTGTAACAAAACGTGTCAATGATATCGATTTCAAATTGTACCTTAAAATAATATCGAGTGGAATCGATTAAGTTGATACTTTATTGACTCTTCCGATGACTGGTGATATTCGATCTTTTGTTACGCTCCTGATTCCACCGGGTGCCCTTTTCGGTTTTTTCTTCGTATTTATTTTCTTCAATATAATATTTATGGTTCATCCTTACTTATCATTATCATTATTATCACTACTGTCTGCTTCTACATCCCGATGTCTCCCTTCCGCAACACAAATGGAATTATTTCCTTCATTATTTATACCATTTCCTAAACTTGTATCCATAACACTTTTATTTCAGTATCATGAATAGGTAGCAAAACCACATTGCTGATTTGCCCTATAAGGACATCCTTATTATATCTTGTCTTGACTGTAGATGTAATTACGTCTGATGTTTTTATTGTTTTACTTTCACTGGTTGTAGCAGCGTTGCTTTCATTCAAGTCCAATGTACGTATTCTTTGAATAACAAGATTTACATAATTTCCATTGTCTGGTTCATTACAGTCGTTATAGACTTGTTATAATACCTAATCATCAAAGTATAATTCCAGTTAAAAAGTAACAGTGTTTATTAAAAAATATACTGCTGTAATAAAAACTTCTGTACCATTGAAATTATTATCGTTTAAACTGTTACTAAGTTAATGTGTTGATGTTTTATTTTGATGTCTTTGATCTGCCTTGTGTCTAATTGTTTATAATTAAATTAGAAACGGATTTCTCACAAAGTCTTGAATCCCTCTAATGCGCACAGAAACCATTATACGAATCACAAACGTTTCACGCTTTCTTGATTGTCATTTCCTATAGAAACTACTGTCACCACCGTGTCGCCTTCTTTTAATCGTCTTTAATTACACGAATGTTTCTCTAATTGTTGTTTCCATTCCATGTAGTAATTAAAATCTTTATGTTTGTCTTGTTGGACTTCTTGTGTTCTATCAATTCATGGTGCTCAGCAGGGAATCAGAATTTCATTGAAATGCTACTACGATTCTCCTCTGTTCATAGTGGTTCATATTACCTAATGTGCTGGCAAAAAGATATGATCTGTATTTTATAAGTATAAGTTACCGTTGAAAAAGAACACCAAAGGCATAATCTATAATAGATCTAGATTTCCTAGACCGCTTATTTGTATTTCGTTGTGTATGATAAATATTTGTAATTTATTTATTTACTTTATTTCTTTAGGATCGCCGACAAGGTGAACACAATATTAATAATATTGTTAATATAAATTTATGTATTTATTAATATTATTATTAGTATATTATATTATCAAATTGATTGATTGAGGTATAGTAGGTTCAATCCATGGATATCATTTATGACGATTAATTATACGTTGTAGTGTATTTATGGATGAAGGGCTAGCCACCTACCACTAATTTACACGTCATTCCATCTTGAAACCTTCAATATGCTAAAAGTGAACTTTGCTACAACTGCCTGCAATACAGTTGACAGGTTGTAGCAATGTTTCTGAATACCTCGAAAGGGATTGTGGTCGTGAGTTTATGTATGTATACGTTTCCTCCGCAACATGAATGCGGCGCGTTACCTATGTTTGTACGATATTCTGGAAAATAAAGTATTCTATTCTGTTCTGTTCTGTTCTACTATTTCTTGACTCTCCGTTAAGGCCCTATGGTTACACGTTGGAGGCATCTTTTATTTTTAATTTTTCGACTAGATTATACAATTTATCAAAACCTAAGTCATACCTCAGTATTTTTGGATAGTTTATCTAGTGAAATCATCAATTCACAAAAAAAATTGGTATCCCTGGTGGTTCTTAAACGGGGATACCAAAAATGGTCTTCATAGCAACATAATTAGAAAATATTGTCTCTATATACATGATAATTATAAGGCATATTGTAATCGTTTATTTGAGTCTAATAAATATTTTAATTTTTATTATTACATTATTTATTGTTATTGGAATAACTTCACTCGATAGAAAATCATCACAAAGATGACGTATATTTTTCTCGTCTTAGAAGAACTTAATATTATAGTTTCCAATTTTGGTATTTATACTCACATATTCACAATAAGTTTATCTAGTGAAATCATAAAAAAATCTGTAAAAAGTACTTTTGTTAATGCTTTTTAATCGAAAATACCGCACACGTATTTCACTTTTCGTAGGGCTGGGCAATCGCGTTTCTCATAGAAAATATTCGTTTGAACCTATTGCCCCTTAAGATATGCTTAGTTCAACTTTGTAGTTACGCATGTGGTTTCATGTAATTTTACTTTGATGAATGATATAACGTTTAGTATTACCGTCGCCGTCTGGTCTCATGTAAAAGCTCCATTCACCTTGACCGTCTCCAAAAATGTTTTTCTTGGCGTTTTGCCTGTAAATTATAAATGTATATGTGTTATAGCACTTTATTACATCAACTGCTTATTTTTTCGCTAGTTGTTTTCAGATTACGGCTTTTATTACGCTTTTGTTTTTATCTGTTTTACTACTGGTTGTATTATTGTTTCAACTGGCTTGAAAAAAAAACGCATACAAATCCACGAACCTGAAAAACAGGCGGACGTAATGTCACACTAAAAAGAGGTGAAGCATGCAAGGTCCTACAATTTTGTTTGTTCTACGAGGGACCTACACTCACCCAGGCGCACCAGTTCTAGACGCAGGTCATGGTTTGTTATCTTAGTACAAACTAAGTGGAACGCTGATTTTCTATAGACAGCTTCCGCCATCTATTGGTTATGTTTCGAAGCACTATGTGTTGAACTAGGGTTCATAGCGGAGTAACAGCGCACTACACCTCACGCGCTGCGCTGTACTAGTGAGAGATTTCGCCCATATCAATCACTCATGTTGTGTCATGTTGGTCTAGCGGTCTAGACAACCGGCTTACGATCCGGGTAGCTAAGGTTCGATTCTCGTGTCGGCCGATCGTCTTTTTCAATTTATTTCATAATTTGGCGACCCCTAGTGCTAATAAGCGGCAAACCAATTATGACGTCCTAATATTCAAGGCGAGATACCTATCTATATCCAATATACATATTAATCTATGGCGCAGGTCCGACAACCCGCCGCCATTATGTACCGCGCGACAGGGCGACAGCACGCATACTCATATAAATGGGTGCTTCACTTTTGATTAGACGAGATTCCGTCCGTCTTTTTTTCAGGGTCCATGTACAAAACGCAATATTTCTTTAAAAACTGATAATATCTAGGTATTTTATTATGTAAGTATAGGCAATGCATATTCATCTTTTTCCTTATTCGTCATAAAGTAATTTAATTACTCTACTTAATTACCTGACTTATGATATTAGGTGGGTGCTATAATACAGGGTGTTAGGGTATACAGGTGCACTACTTTAAGGGGTGATTTTAGCCATAATAGAGAACAACTTTCCCTAAGAAACCTATAGGAAATTCGCGATTTTTTTTCGACTTTTCATATAAACGTTCGATCAGCTGATTGCATTTAGTATGGAAAATGAATTTGTTTTTTTAGAATTTCCTTTAGGTTTCTTAAGGAAAGTTGATCAGTATCATGGGTACAATCACCCTTGAAGTAATGCAACTGTTTACCCTAACACTCTATACAGGGTGAAATTGATATCATTAGCATCCTTTTAAACTAAGGGGTAGACTACCCATGAAACTGAACAACTTTTCCTATGGTAGCAAACCGATCGGAAAAAAATTCTGCTGTTGCATACATTTGAGTCGCGCACTCGCGAGTCGACATTGCAGTTTAGTATGGAACAGCAGATTTTTTATTTGCTCCGATCGGTTTGCTCCCCTAGTAAAAGTTGTTCAGTTCGATGGGGAGACTCTTAGTTTAAAAGGATGCTAATGATATCAATTTCACCTTATATAATATGGTTATTTTCGAGTTTTTTTACTTTCCACGCATTTTGTAAGTCTATCCAAACGTCTCCTGATAGCAAAGATGTGGTGACTTTATCAAATTGCAAAAAAATTTTTAATTGTTCACACATACATTTTATCGAAAAGTTAAACCGCAGTTTGCTATCGGTTTAACCTATATACAACAGCCTACACATTATGTCTATTGTGATTGCGATAAAAATATTGATTACGAAATATGAAAAAAGGTTTATATTTTTAAATTTTAGTACCTATAAAATTATGTTTACTTCATCATCATCATCATCTCAGCCGATGGACGTCCACTACTGGACATAGGCCTCCCCCAAGGATCGCCATAACGACCGGTCCTGCGCTGCCCTCATCCAACGGGTTCCCGCCGCCTTCACAAGGTCGTCGGTCCACCGTGTGCGGGGCCTACCCACGCTGCGCTTTCCGGTACGCGGTCGCCACTCGAGATCTTTTCGGCCCCGTCGGCCATCGGTTCTGCGAGCAATATGCCCCGTCCACTGCCACTTCAATTTAGCAACTCTTTGGGCTATGTCAGTTACTCTGGTTCTTCTGCGGATCTCTTCATTTCTGATTCGATCTCGCAGGGAAACTCCGAGCATAGCCCTCTCCATTACTCTTTGGGTGACTTTCAGCCTTTTTATGAGCCCTTGAGTGAACGACCACGTCTCTGTTTCATATGTTTACTTGGTAACTACATATTAAATAATTCGTGATTATGTGTTATAATTATACAAAGTGTAAGTGACAGCCTAGCAAATAGTGAAAAGGTGAACTCAGACCATCAAACTGAACAACTTTCACTATGGAGCCTACCTCAGGTAACGTGAAAAAAATCAGCTGTCCCATACAAAACCGCTGTACGCACGGCGACACATCAAGCAAAACAAAACCAACATTAGCTGACCGCGCGTAGGTCGAGTAACATATAGCATCGCGCGGCCAGCTTATGTTGGTTTTGTATAGCTTGATGTGTCGCCGTGTGTACCTACACGACTAAAATGTATTTATTGGACAGCTGATTTTGTTTCGCGTTTCCTGAGGTAGGCTCCATAGTAAAAGTTGTTCAGTTTGATGGTCTGAGTTCACCGTTTCAGTATTTGCTAGGCTGTCACTTACACCCTGTATAGTGAGGAACAGTCTGTCTTCGCATTTATGTAATGAAGTACTTATCCTGCAATCCAGTGTATCAGCGAGACAGCATAAGAGAAACCTGACCCCTTTATCCTAATCTTTATAAGCATAAGGAGGTTAGATTTCTCTGATGCTGACCGTACTAACCTTAGAGTACTATACTATTAACTAATTAAATTTGCATTAGTCCTTCATATTCGTGTATCCGTGTGGTGTCGGCTAAGAATAGCACCATCCCTCTTCCTCTCGTGGGTGTTGGAATAGGCGAATAAGGGATCTACCCATAGAGATTGTGATCTGTGGATCTACCGGAGGATGGGCAGCAGCATCCTTAAGCACGGTTTATACAGAATAGATGGTTGGCGGTGGCGGATAGTCAAAGTAAGACAATATAAACCTTATAGTCGTAGAATAGCGTCGTTTGGAGAATTACGCCCGCGCCTTCAGGCGATCGATGTCGCCTGGTGAAGCTGGCGCGAGAAAAACGACGCTATGCTACGTACTATAAGTTTTTTATTGTGTTACTTTGACTATCCGCCACCGCCACATGTCTCTTCTGTATAAACCACATAACATTATAAGAGGGGTTAGAAGTGCAAAGTAGGCGTGGAACGTGTCGCCACAGGTTATGCAATGATTTGCATAACACCATAAGGCGCGCGGCGTGGTGCGAGCGAGAGAGCATGAGTAATTGTAGCAGCGTGAGGGGGAAGACAAGTGGCGACAGCCGTCTCTGAAGCAAAAGCGCTACTTTGCATTTCTTACCCCTCTTATAATGTTCTGTGGTATAAACCGCTCCTTACATTCAATCTAACTGCGATCGCCAACCCGCCTACCAAGCGTGGCGATTATGGAAAATCCCCCCAATTTTGGGGGAGGCTTATTATGTACAGCAGTGGACGTCTATCGGCTGATATGATGATGCTGATTCATGTATCCGTTATTTTGTATATCAACTCCCAACTATAACGTTATCTTATGTAAACCCACAGTTTCCCGTTTAGTTTCTATTAACTTTGATAAGCATATAACAACCTAGAATATGAAATATCCGCGCTGCCCACCCCAAATACCCAAACTCTGAAATCACTGTAAAGATGTCAATGCCATTCTGAGCTAAATATAGCATGTAAACACACAAGTACATGCGAGTCTCTTGTAAAGTTTTCTCTCTATTCTATGTTACACGAAACTCCAAACATAGATGAAATTCTTTTTTTCGAATCGCTGACATGACATCTTCATAACAACCCCTTTTATAAAGGTTCGACGCCTTACACACCGGCAAACCGTCGAATCTTCATGGTTCATTTCTTTTTTTTATATCAATTAAATCTGCTCTCATAATTCTACATATCAACACAATCGGACCAAAACATAATAAAACAAATAAAAGTACAAATAGGACTTGACATCATGTCTGACGTACCTACCCAATGTAATTTCTCTATGGACGTACCTAATACCTACCTAATTTATGTTATACTGGCAGAAGATGCAGGTTTTATTGGCGATGAGGTTATGCTAGAAAATCTAAGACTACCATTACCAATATTTGTAAAGTCAGAACTCATCTATGTGCTCTTTATAATGTATAATATACCAATAATAAAGTAAAAATAATCACGCCTTACTCCAAATTGGGCACCAATAAAAAAAAACACGCAGAATATTCCAAACTGAGCACCAGGGTTTGAGCTAAATAAAAGAAAAAAAAATTACCCCTCTATGCTCTGTTTGAAGACCGTACATACGTACTTACATATTGCATACAACATACATCCATTGCATATTGCATTGATTCTTCCCTTCACAATCTTCCTTGTATATTTCAAACTTCTCACTTAAAACCCGTCCGACAAAGTTTCTTTTACTAAAATAACTTAACTCATGGCTCCTGATTAAGTCGCTATGTTAAGCTCCCTACAAATAATCTAAAGTTATGTCGGTAGTCGTCGTGTAGTAATCCTTTATGGTGGCTACGACCGTCGACAAAGAATTCTTTTAACAAAGGCAGAGTTAACTGCGGTTGTTAAGATAGTATTAATATTAACGAAGTACATACCGGATGCTAAAAGAGATGTCTTAAACGAGTTAAATGTCTACAGGGATTAGTGAATGTTTGGCATTTCGAAAGAAACGTGTTGTAAAAGTAGAGATAAAGGCTAAGCTCATCGTTTTGGGAAATCCTCTTAAGATGATGATGACCTACATACTTCGGTACTCCTTGATGTGTTTGTTTAGTTATACAATAGCATAACTGATCCTAATGGCGGGTTAAAAGTATACGCTGTAAACTTAAATTGAGTTACAATACTGAAGGGGTTGAGTTACAATTCAGATCATCAAACTGAACAACTTTCACTAAGGGGCTAAATTGCGTTACAATCTTACAATACTGAAGGGAGTGCTTCAGACCATCAAACCGAATTTTCATTAAGGGGCCAATAATGAAATCGCGAAAAAAACATCTGCCATCGAGTGAATAATAATGTTAATTTAACTGCAAAAATATATATAATTTATTTGTAAAAAAATAGCCAATAGCCATTGACGTTGTATATGAAAATCATCGATGTTGTCTTACAAAGTAGAAATTGGTCAGTTGGATAGTTTGAAGCATCGTGTTGTGTAACGTATTAAATTTTACATGTATATTAATTTTACGCCTCCAGTTTCAATAGAAACGCCTCCAGTGCATAACTGTATCCCTTCATCAGTTCTGCACTGCACCTCCTTCATTTGTTTCTGTCGAGAAAGGTGATCAATCAATATGTTGGCCTGAACTTGAGTGAACTTGCAATTCCTTTGAATGCAACGCTTGTGATTGTGACCTTATTTCATGATTCACTAGTGTATTGAATAATGACTCTTATTAACGAACTACCTGGTTGGAGGTAAGTACTAATGACTCGGTTAATAACAGTTTAGGTCCAATTTCCTTTATTCTGTCGTCCGTTACGCCCTAATTGTGATGTATGCTCGTATGATGCGCAACAATACGTCTGCTCGTTATACTCATGAAAGTCATGAATCAAAAGATCGACCACATTGTCTTGATTAATCTTATTGTTTCTTGTCTTAATAATTTGTTCGGGGAAATGTCTGCTGTAAGTTTATGAGTCTCTGTTTGGGACACTAATAGGTAATTGATATCTATTTGTTGGCAATACTGTGTTTTGCTGTTATGTAAATAGCTGATAATCGATCAGTATTGAATCGCTGTTATTATAATCGGTTCTACAATGAGTATTATAGAACCGTTAAAAATAATGTTTGGTTTACGATGCTATCGTTGAAAACATTGGAAGTTTTTAATTTCAATTATTTATCGAAAACTGGAAAAGAGTTGCCAGAGATAGGAAACAGTGGAAATCGTTAGAGTAGGCCTTTGGGGCACTCTAAACTATGAGATATTCTTTAGTTACAATTGCAAACAGTTATCATATCACAAAGGGCTTATTAATAGATTTTTTTTATTTATAAATAATGGACTCTTGCTTGTGCGTTAGCATTGCATTTCCGCCAGTGTCAAGTGTTTATGGGAGAATCTATCCCAATTTCAGGGATTGTTTTTGGTCAAGATCAAGAAGAGACAGGCAAAAACGCGATCCGCGCGAGACGAGTGCTCGGGTCAGAACCTGCAACATGACTCCTTATTAATTGATATTGATTGAGGTACCTACTAGGTACCTACCTTTTATCTTTATTTTTAACCATAGCATAGCCATAAGTTGTATATACCTATGTAATTATTATTATTAAGTAGGATTAATTTTATAATGCTGTAATTTTATAATTGTAAATATTGCAGAATAAATATTTGGTACCCGTACCTACTACGTAATTGTTTCATAATTAATAAATTGTATGATGTTAACGGGAAACGATTTTCAGGTAGTTATTGTATAATAAAATAAAGGTAGGTTTCCTTATTCTATTTTTAATAATTAATGAACTATGATTAATGCAGTGACAGTTAACGGGAAATGGTTTTTAGGTACCTACCTAACTATTGTTAATAAAGGTAGGTTTCCGTATTATTAAATTATATAAATTACAAAATCACTATTACTTGGGGCACACTGAAAGTTTTTAGAACGGACCAGTTAGTGACCATCCAGGCCGACTCGTACCAAAGAGTTTTTCGGAATTTATGTACGATTTATAACACCACTGGCATTTCGGTGAAGGAAAACATCGAGGGGAAACTAGCATGCTTCAATTTCGACGCATGTATTGTACCTACTGTCCATTTACAAGTGGCGACGGGCTCACTCCCCCTCACTTTGGGCAGAGTTTCGGTACTATAGTGAAACGTGGATGTTCTGAGGTTTCAGAATATCTCTGACTACCCCCTCGGGGATTATAGTCGTGAGCATATGCTTATGCACTTATTGACAATTCCGATGAAAACATTATTTTAATTTCTAATAAACAACTCTTTGGCAACTAACGATTTGGTGGCCATTTGAAAAGTACGTGTCGCGTGACGACGAATTTAGCAAGGAAAAATGTTTTCTTCCCAATTTTTTACAATTTTCTTTGTGGCCCTAGTCGATAACAAAGTTAGTTATAGACTTTCATTGTTATTTCATGATGAAGCCCCATCCTTTGAAACTTGTTTACAACTGTTTAAATGAGTTTTAGCATGATCGGAGCAAACTCAGTGATGATTTGCGTTGGAGACGTCCTTCAACAGCGACAACAGAGGAAAACGCCTATGCTGTGGAGCCCATGAGAGAGGATGATAAGAGGGTGACCTACCAGCAGATTCAAGCAACCTTAAGCATTTCTAAGAGAACATTACAAAAGATCGTACATGAATATTTAGGTGTCGGAAAGCTCTGTACTAGATTAATAATAATACCCCATAATTTAACCAATTTCAATAATATCATAGTAAAGCAGAGGGGGTCCAATGCTTCTCACAGAGGTTCTATCAAATGCGAGGATGCATAAAATGGATTGGAGGCTACTTCTTAAAATAATAAAAGTATTCCCAATCACCGAAGAAGAGACTTCGATCCACCAATTTTTTATTTTCTAAAAACTTTCAGTGTGCGTAGTAAAACATATTTAGTTCTGCATTCAATTATCCTTAGTAGATCCATTATTATCTTATCAATTTCGTGCGTGACTCAAGCTAAAAATCAGGTATTATTTCAATACTTATCTAATCATTTAGAACTGTCGGATTTAACGTTATTTTCTGAGAGGGTTTAAATCAATTAGTTTCTTGACTCATTTATGTTCACCCAAGCCATTCGTCTTCATCAAGATCTTTTTGGGCGATATTGAGTTGAGACTAGATTCGGTAACTAGAATAGTTGGTTGATCATATTCATAAGAAATAAATAGTAAAATAGTTCAACAAAGTAACTTCTTTTCATATAAAAATTTCAATGTTTGCCACTCCATACTGCCCACTGGACCAGTGGGCTTGGTCGCCCACATCTACGTAAATAAGAACAAGTGAAATCAGTAATTTCCAAAGTTCATCTCAAGGCACTAAGCCTTTCAAAGTTTTCTCAGACACGCGTCAGCAATTAGTTACACGTAAAGTTTGAACAAAACATCTTCGAGCACTGCCCACTTAGCAGAAAACTGAAAGGACATTAGCATGAAGTCTACAATAAAACACTTGAACATTTACGATTATTCGCGTGCTAACTCTTTCTGACTAATTATTATTCGCATGCAAATCATGAGAGAGATTGCATAAACTAAAACATGCATTGATGCAACTGACCGTTTTTGCCTTAAATACCTGGAGATCAATGGACCAACGGGAAGGCTCGTAGATAAGAGATACGCTTTCTTTACGACACGGATACTACTGTTTATTGACGTCCTGATTTGTTGAATTGTCCATAGTCATGCAAAGGCAAACTAATGAGCAATATGGACACAACGAACGGACGGAGGAAAAGTAAGTCCGATTTTCATGACTCAATGGAATCGTGCTTCATTTGATTAAGATGGAGGTGGTTCCTAATGTTTCCTTTTACCAACTGGCACCCAGAAAAAAATATCTGTGACAACCCTTTACTAAAAAATTGTTTGTTAAAAATCTAATTCTGGTAGAATTAACTAAAATCTACTTACAACAACAAATTTTCTAGTAAAGTCTACTACAAAAAAATATCTGTGACAAACTTTTATTTGATTGAAATCTACAAAATAAAAGGTTTTACACCGATATTTTTTCCGTGCATTGCATTATCTATCAGGCATCCCAGAAGATCAAAGTATTTTATACCCAGATACTATATGCTTAAAATACTATTTAACCCAACGAACAAAAACAACATACTCCATCGATTTTAGCTGCGACTCTGGCCCTGTACCCGGACTTTAGATGTTCGATATATCGCCACAGTTTCGGTCCGCACTTCATTGCGAGGGGCCTCTACTCGCACATTCGAACTTCGCAATTGCGTGAACGTTTTCGTTCCAATGTCGACTCTATTACAATGAAGTGCGGACCGAAACAATGGCCATATATCGAACATCGAAAGTCCGGGTACAATGCCTGGGCCTCTACCCGGACATTCGAACTTCGCAATTGCGTGAAAGTTTTCGTTCCAAGTTCAACTCTATTACAATGAAGTTCTGACCGAAACGGTCGCGATATATCGAAAATCGAAAGTCGGGGTACAGGGTCTACAAAGGGTCGACATTTATATATATATAGATCACTGCGTAGCCCAATTTCTTACTGGACATGGTAACTTTAAGGGAAAGCTATTTTATTTTAAATTGGTTGCGTCACCTTTATGTGAATATTCTGTTGACAGTAACGAGTTCGAACAGACCGCTCATCATATTCTTTGGGAGTGTGAGCTCTGGTACGCCGAGCGCCAGACCATGCTTGACTCAATAAAATCGTTTTCTGGTGTCCCTTACTACATGGATCTTGTTGCGACTAGGGATAACTTCCGTGCGTTCAGATGTTTTTGCCATACTTATTACTGGAAGCAAAATAGGTCATAGTTTCAGTACAATGTTAGGTTCCTATTGTTTTATTTTGTATTTTTGGTGCTTTTGCGGTCGTGTCTTCAACACTGCCATAAATGATCTCTTGAATTGGCTCTCTAATAGCCATGTTTTTTCCTTCTTATTGCTGTCTCCCGTTTGCAATGGAGGGAAGTCGGATATTTCGTTTTCCTACTCCTCCTATCTTTGATTAATTCATTGCGGGTTCCAAGACAGATTAGAGTCATACCCCGGGCTCGCTGGACTTCATTGTCCAGTGTTGTGAATGGTCGCCGCTGTTGATCCTGGCTTACAGGAGTTACAGCGGTGGGAATGTATGGTGGGCCTATGACCTTTTTAAAAAGTCGGGGTACAGGGCCTGACTATTAATTACTTAACTTATTTCCGAGATCATCGAAGAAACATCCTACGTGCGTTTCGGTAACTGCAGTAAAAATAAAAGTCCACGTTTTGTATTATGTACTCAATGTGTGTACTAACAGCACTAAGTGGCAAGGCATCTTGTTTACTCCCATTATCATCTTATTAGCTTTTGTTTACCTTTGTTTGTTCTATACTTCCTGTGTTTTGAGTCTTGATATAACCTTAGTAATTTGTAGCAATTTCAATAAACAAGCTTCTATTAAAGGAATCTGTCTCACTTATCATTGATTTGTAATAGATCATTATACGTTCCTACTGTTCATTACTTGTGCGTTAGTTACAATGCATCTATTGCTGGTTATTTCCATCGTATCGTGTTTGCGATTGACATTGTTTGGTAATTTGCAAGTTCAATTTTAGCTTTGTTCTCTTTCCTTGCTATTTTGAAACCAATGAGATCAGAGGAGCTTGAAAAATTATGCGTCATCTGATTATCTCATAAGAGGGTGGCTTCATAATCACAAAAATACCATCTCGTTATGTTATGTCCCGTTCTTTTGATGGGTTACTAACCTTAGATGGGGTAACTGTTCATGATATCCCGGATATTACTTTCCATTATGAAATAAATGCTATTTTTTATTTTCTATAAATCATTCCTGAAGTTTAATCCACTTATAATGTATGTTGCTGTGTGGTGTCGGCTATGAATAGCACCATCCCGTTTCCTCCCGTGGGTGTCGTAAAAGGCGACTAAGGGATCTACTAAAGGATGGGCAGCAGTATCCTCTGAGTACACACATTGATTCGATCCAACTGCGATCGCCAACTCGCCTGCCAAGCGTGGCGATTATGGCGAATCCCCCCCAGTTTGGGAGAGGCTTATTTCCAGCAGTGGACGTTTAATGGCTGATATTATGATGGAATGTATGTTGATGAATCCAGCAAAGTAAACAATGTTGTAGACAAGTAGGTAATCTTCAGTAGAAACGAGGATTCTATTACTTGCCAAGTTAACTTGCAGTTATGCATTGCAATCATTATGAGCCGGGGACATACAATTTATTCAGATCAGTGGATAGTGGGCAGTCAAACGATTGTAGTATCATATATGGATGTGATGATATTCAGTGCGCGTGCAAGTCGACCCCGCGCCATTTCTGGCCTGACAAGGCCATTGAGAATTTGCAATAGCCATATGTGACCGTGTGCAGAGATGTTTGATACCGTTCACGATCATGACGGTCTTGTTACTGAATGACAGTCAGTCAGACTAGGTTTTATAATGTGGTAGTTGTGACTTCTGACACTGTTGATGTGGGTACATTGGTAGGATCAAAGGTGTTTGATATTATGATAGTTGCTCCAAAATTGGATTTGTCAATTTTATTCTTCCTTTTATTCTACTGATACATAATTATATATATTTCACTCTATTATGAAACTCGTATGCACTGAGTTAATGTTTAGTCTTATGACAATTAAAATTACTCTGAGTTAGTCTTCGACTATTTATTATAAGGACTAGCCTTGTGGTAGCATTTCCCCTGTGTCACGGTTTAAGAACAATTGATCATGTGCATTTACATTCAATTTTATACCTTATCACTAAACTAGATAGCCTATAATTGCGAAACAATAACTTCGAACTTATCACTTTTGGGGTTCACACGAGACTTATTTTCATGATTTTTATCATTCAAAATTAGAATCTAAAGTTATGGGGAATAAAATCCGTTGCGGATTTCATGTTACCTCGCCCCCCGCAAAAAGTGGCAGAAATGTTTGTTAGTAGAATTACACGTGTACCCAGTCCTTATACAGGGTGTCCCGTAAACCGACGTCAACCCGGCGGATGCTGATAGGTCAGGTCATGACTAAGCAGAATATCAAAATTTGACTTTAGTAAATGTATCTTAGTTTTCGAGATATTTACAGGTTTAACACAGATAGCATAGAACATTAGTAGCCGTGGCGCTCAAAATAGTGACTAAGGTAAAGAGTATCACGAATTTCATAAAACTGTCCTTATCTCAAAAACTAAGAACATTTTCCTAAAGAAAAATGTTGACAGATTGATTGATTGACTGACAGATTTTTTTTTATTTTAGTTTTTTCTGGTTAGGCATGAACTAACCTATCGGCATCCACCGGGTTGACGTCGGTTTACGGGACACCCTGTATAAGTATTCAAAGAAGTTAGTTGATCTATTAGAATTATAAGTTTTAATCAACGGGATTCAGGACAAAGTCCTCTCACTTCTTTCGTATGCAGTCATTTAACAGCAGCACCTTTGTCCACAGATGATCCTAACAGAGTTCATCAGACTGCGCGACTGCAAGAGCAGCAGGACCAACACCATCTTCGGCAAGGAGATCCCCCCGTGGCTCTGGGAGGTGTACAAGGTCGTTGGCGTCTTTCTGTTTGGCTGTGCCTGCCAGCAACTCACCACTGATATTGCCAAGTACACTATTGGAAGACTGAGACCACACTTCTTTGATGTGAGTCCATTTTTACCTGAATTATGTTTCCGTGAATTTATATCGATATGTGGTACTGCGCTTCTTGTGTTTATATCAACAAAGGACCGGGTTATTGGTTCAAGCAATGTGAGACAACCAAATCAAACTGATTTATGTTTTTTGATTGTTTCAATGAAACGTTTCGATAAATGCTTAAGGTGGAGTCTTGTAATTGCAACTATCTGGTAATTGCGACTATGGAGCAATTGCACTTATAAGATCCACGATTTAGTTCTTCTCTCAATAGACTTATGTCTAGAGAAGGATTGAATTGTGATTCTTATAAGTGCTCCATAGTTGCAATTACCAGATAGTTGCAATTATAAGACTCCACCTTATGCTATATTATAGTCTAGTTACTAGAATGGTTCACTGTCTAGATCATCATTATCTTATTTCAGAGCTAGGCTCTTGTCGGTGGAGTATTCACCAATACTGTGTTTTTTCCGCTGGTCGCCTTGGGTTCCTGATACGACGACACTACGTCTGCATTTTTATTTTAGGCCTGTGCTAGACAACTCTGTCTAGGTCTTCCTCTGTCTCGCTTCCCCTCTATTTTCATTCCTATATATTTAAAAGGGCCGTTAGAAAATTATATAATGGTGTTTAATAATAGAATAGCTTAAATCACGTTCAAGCAGAAATAGCGTTGAAAACGTTCCGTTGAATGCGTACTTTGTCTCTGCCTGTCTTTCAAGTTTCTCTTAAATCGTAGAATGTTTCCCTGAATGCTATCAATTTCTCGTGTTGTAACGTAAGACGTTTTATATCTAGTTCCTGACTTGACTGTTATCGTAAAACATTGTTTCTCGGTTTATGTTAATGTTTCAAGATTATGTGAAGAACGTGCTTTTGACGCTAGATTTGTTCCTTTGCATTTACCGTTTTTCATTGTGTACCTACCTATTTGTTTGTCTTTCTTGAACTTTTGACTCCATTAAACTCATAATCATTATTCTCTTGCCTATTTCCCATTCTTTATGGTCGGCTCGATATGACTCTATTAAACTAAGGATTGCCAAGCCAAAGCCAAGCTATAACAACACGTATAATGAAAGCGGAGAACTTTACTGTAATACGTGCGATCGGACCTTTAGGTTGAAATTAGGGTTCGCTAGTCACATCCGAGCCCACTCCTCTAGGTGAAGGCCAGGGTGTCGCCGTTGACGGATACGTCAAGGAGGACATCAAACTATTTACTTTTACGTCTTCGTATAACTAGTATAATTGGGATAGACAGAAAAACTTCATCATCATCGTGTTATGTGTCTTTATCTTTACACCCTGTTCCTGCCTTTTAAACATTCAGTACCCATCAGCTTGTCAGTTTCTACCGATTTGGTCTGCATACGGTTATCAAGCGGGCTACACCACTCATTACTGTCTTTTGATACTTATAATCTATCCTTTCTTTTGTAAAGAAAACAAATAGTAATCACTTTATTATTCTTGTCAAAGAAGAAGATTGTGTGTTTGTGTGTGTGTTTAATACTAGAAACCAAACCAAAACTCAAAATCAAACTCAAAAATTTTTTATTCAAAATAATATCACATAGATAGATAGCTTTTTGACTCTACCACCGCGTCGGAAGGTGTTCCGTTGAGAGAAGATGCGGCCAGAAACTCTACAACACACATCTTTTAAACAAAACAAAATATATAAAGTACAATTAAAATACAATATTGCATTACATAGAGTAACATTGTCAAGACCAGACATTTAGGTCATTCAAATAGTCATCGAGTTTTCACCAACAAGAGCTTTCTTCTAAAATAACATCAAATCTATTTATAGACGACGGTTAAAGAGAAATCGTTTCGCACTTTTACGCATATCGATTTACCTATAACCGAAGTGTACTACATTGCGTGGGAAACCGATTTTCATTGTAACCAAGATAACATTATACTTACACGTGAATGGAACAAAACATGCCAGTTTTCACGTACGCCCGTCGCTATGCAAATATTCTCTGAGAAATGCAAAATGTATTTATCTATCTCTCTTATACAATAGTTTTAATTACGTATTTGTTATGTAGGTACCTTTTTATCTTTCTATCTTATACAATACTTATCAACAGTCTTGATTTTGTCTCTGAATGTGCTTATAAGGTATTGCTTCATACTACCTGCTGCATGCCATGTTTTGTACTTTTAGAAGTATACGAGCGTTAACCCGCGACTTTGTCCGCACAAATTATATACCAGATTAAGTCAGATCATAAGCTATCAAACAAAAAAAGGTTCGTTCAAACAAACACACAAACAAACAAACAAACAAACAGACAGACAGACAAAAATCCAAAAATTGGGGATATGGAATCAGGGACACCTAAAAACCATATCGTAACTTTAATATCTTCAATGTACAGACACACTTCTGTTGCAGTTTTATAATAGTATAGATTAAAAAGATATAGGGTCCTTCTTAATATGCTGACTGTTTTTAAAGGGGTGATCAGCTAATCAAACTGAACAACTTTTTCTACGGAACCAATGTCGAAAACGCGAAAAATTCTCTGCTGCTTCATACAAAACTGCAATCCGAGTAGGATTGCCCAAAAGTACAGTGGTTTTTTTCACGATTTCGTTGTTGGTCCGCTTGGTCCCATAGAGAAAGTTGTTTAGTTTGATGGTCTGATCATCCTCAGTATACTAAGTTGAGCCATATAAAATCACGACCGTATTGAATTTAAGGATGATAAACTTTGTTAAGAATTAAGATTATCTGCTAAGGCCCGCTTGTGCCTAGCAGGGTTATCGTTATTAACTCGGAACTAGACGCTAATTTGGAATTAAATTAGAATTATGTCTTGCATCATCCTGTTTTAGGGCTAAACTTGTGTTATATTTAAACCCCGATGTAGTAGGTTTAAGTCACTTAACTACGTGCTAAATGTCAAAATTGAGGCAACAGCTGTTTTTACAGTTTTGTTGTAGGCTCACGCAACTCTCTAACAAACAAAATTTATATGAAACGTGCACCGCGCCATTTAATTCCTTTGAACGGTTGCACACGTTTCATACATTCTGGATAATCTGTCACGACAAGTTTTCAGTATGGAAGTCCCGACTCATAACGTAGTGTGTTACATGCTCTTTGATAACTAGAATGAACGATGAAAACGAAATGTCATTGCCAAAATAAAACAAATGAGACTGACAAATACAAAAAGATGCAGTGCGAAAGAGACGTGCATAGGTATATTATGTTCATTCATCATTCACTTTTCGTATTTTGTCGGATTACATAAACTCTATGGTCATTTAGGATGTTGCCAGCGAAAGATGGAGAACTGTCAGGTTAGTTAACTATGAACTAGTTTTCATTGGCGCAAGACAATCTTCGATAACACTCGTTCAATCTTTAGGTCGGTGCTACTAAAGACGGGGTTACGCAATTTAACTCAGCATTTGGCGCAAGTGGGCCTAAGAGCATTGTAAGTTTATTTGTAACTTATTCAGAGTTTCGTGATTGAATGACACATCAAGTTGTGATAGGTGTCTTGCCTTTTTGTCCACAAAAACAGTAGGAATGAAACATAATCCTTTAGTGCCATGAGAAGAAATGGGCTTGTATATTCCTGTACACAGGGTGGAACAAAACACCCTAGTAATATTTAAAGTTTAGATCATCAAACTGAACAACTTTAATTAACTATGGAGACAACATGGAAAAAATTTGAAAAAAATCTGCTGTCATATATACATTTGAGTCAAGAAGGTTTTGTATGTAACATTTTATTTTTTTATTTTTAATCGATGTTGGCTCCATATTTAAACTTGTTCAGTTTTATGGTCTACCTATCTGCCACTTGAAATATTAACTAGGGTGTTTCTTACACCCTGTATAAGCCCGTCTTATAACCCGTTAACTAACTAAACGCTACACAGGTATGTGTTACGAATACATTGAAAAACCGGGAGCTCTAACATTGTTACCATTTTGTTTATCTTATAAGAATAACTTGTTTAAAATCAACAAAAGTATTTTAGTGATCATAAACTAAGCTTGAACACATGTTGTTTTTGGGTCTGTATTTACCTACAGAAAATTTTACGTTGTGGTCAGAAGGTTTGACCACTACATCCAAAGTTTATACAGGGTGTAAACTTAAATGCGTTTCATACTTAAAGGGGTGCTTCAGACCATCAAACTGAATCACTTTTACTATGGACCAACCACAGAAAATTATAAGAGGGGTTAGGGGTTAGAAGTGCAAAGTAGGCGTGGAACGTGTCGCCACAGGTTATGAAATGATTTGCATAACACCATAAGGCTCGCGGCTTGCTGCGAGCGAGAGGGCATGAGTAATTGTAGCAGAGCGAGCGGGAAGACAAGTGGCGACAGCCGTCTCCGATGCAAAAGCGCTACTTTACATTTCTGACCTTACCTTACCTTACTTTAAAGTACGAGTGAATAGGCACCTTCTGGGTAAGCTCGCTACATCTTCGATAAAATATATCTCGATATATATATATATGGATAAAATATAGATTTTCCATAGAAAACGTTAACGGTGACTAGCCCCCCCCCCCCCCCCCCCCCAAATGTATGAAACAGCAACGTTTTTTTACGCATGTAAGTTTACACCCTGTATTGTGTAATGGTTTTATGTAAAAGAGCCATAGAATAATATTTTACGAGTTCCCATCCCAGAACTGTTAGTTGCAGTAAGTTTCCGTCAATAGTAAATACCAAGACACGTACAAGTTTGGTAGACAATTCCGCAAAATATAATTGGTGTACTGCATTCGATAAGCGCGTCGGTGGCGCGTTGCGTAGAGGTGTGGACACCCAATTATGGGGGTCCCGGTTCGTATCAGCACGGACAACATGCCATGTACCAATGAGTTTTTCTAACTTATGTACGTAATACCGACTGCTCTCAAACGGTGATGGAAAACATCATGAGGAAACCTGCATACACTGAAGAAGAAATTCTGATGTGTATGTGAAGTCTACCAATCCGCATTGGGCACGCGTGGTGGACTAATGCCCATACACCCTCTTTGAGGGTAGGCCTGTGCCCTGCAGTGGGACGTTTATAGGCTGATGATGATGATGATACTGCATTCAGTTCACAAGGCAAACTAATATTCATCTTAAGACCTACTTGATAAAGTACATTTTGCACCACACAAATTAGACACATGGTATCCATTATTCAGAGGACAAGGTGGACTTTTATTACAGCACTCATCGTATCGAGATGATAGGTATATTCTCAAGAGACTTGTTCTGTCATTTTATTTCAGCACATGATGCAGATATGAAGTGTGAAATAGAACATCTTATGTGATTGACCTCGTCACCTAATTGAATATGATTAACTTGCTCTATTTTGCATCTGTGAAGTTGTGGCTGCATGGTTATATTCTGCTATTATTCACTACCAATACTGAACTGGTATCTATATTTTTTGATTTTATACTCACGATCGATGGAGCTGGATCTTGTTTTTTTAAAGTTTGCAAACTTTTCCTACGGGGCTACAACTCTTTGTGGGTCTTGGTTTCTTCAACTATCTTCTTCCATTTCGCTCTCTTTGTCTTTGACATGTTATCCTGCCTATATTCGTCAAATTTTCCTAGAAAAAATCCTTCCACCGCTTCCTGCGTCTTTTCTATTGCGTGTTCCACTTGGAGATGGTTTTCCATTCTTCCCAGGTGGCCTGCCCATCTAAGCCTTTGTTCCCCTTTTTTAAAGTTTGCTTTAAGTGATATTAAAAACAAATTTCAAAGACGCTTAATAATAATAATTGAACAGAGGGTTTGATAATGGATCTATTATTAGCCAGGTGCCTCCTTA
Organism: Agonopterix arenella; assembly: GCA_927399405.1. Lineage (NCBI taxonomy): Eukaryota > Metazoa > Arthropoda > Insecta > Lepidoptera > Depressariidae > Agonopterix > Agonopterix arenella. Next base: position 13,219,723 of record OV656708.1, on the reverse strand, counting down.
ATTTTTGTACCTATATTAGTGTTGTTCTCCAAACCGGCCATCCAAATAGACCACCATTGATGCCAGGGCCAAACTAGTGTTGCCTCACAAAAGTGAAACTATCGACGGTCAATCGATACTATTAGTATCGGTACTAGATCATAGAATGACCTATTGATTGAGTGCAATACTATCGATGATATTGATACTATACAGGGTCCTTCTTAATATGCTAACACTTTTTTAAGGGGATGATCAGACCATCAAACTGAACAACTTTCTCTATGGGACCAAAATCGAATTCGCGAAAAAAAAATCAGCTGACTCAACATTTTGCTTGGCAGTTTTGTATAGAACGGCAGATTTGTTTTTCGCGATTTCGATGTTGGTGCGATAGAGAAAGTTGTTCAGTTTGACGGTCTGATCATCCCCTTAAACCAGTATCTGCATATTATAAGAAAGACCCTATATGCAGTATTTATGTCTCATTCTCTATCTATATTATTGCACTATAGTTCTACACGAAGCCAAACACACCATGAATGTATCCATGTTTACTTTGCACGTGCAAATCTTTATTATATGTCCCATCATTGCAATCTTTAGCTAAATCGCATCGTATCTAATTATAGCAGTAAAACGTCGAGTCAAACTACATTGTCCAATAAGTCTGTTCGATCGGACAGTCCATGTAAATCAGCCGGTGTCTATATTTAACGAACTTATGGTTTTAAGTGACGTTTTAGCGTCTGGGTGGTTCGTCTCGGCTGTCGGTTTGACGTTGGAAACATATGCGTGTATTTTGTGTGCTTGATCGTGTCTGTTCTTCTCAGCTACGTTCAAGAAATCCTAAATACCTATATCTTAGTCGTTTTAATATTCAAAATAAAAGGTCTATAGGGAGTAGTTATTATCATCACAATCCAGCTATTATATCTTGTTTGTGATGGCTTTTGGTGATTGGTAGATGAAAAAAGATCACATCATCTTCCGTTATCTACTAACCTAACCACCAAAAGCTGTATTCTTTTATACCTAATATTGTTTATTTCAGAAAAGGTTTTTTTTTCTTCTTTGTTAATTGTCACACTAAATGATTCCTTCCTATATTGCTTGGATGTAAATCTTTTATTTTCTCCTTGACGTAATTTTTGGTGTCCCGTAACAAAGGCAATACGGATGAAATCACCTCGGTGTCTCACTGTCCGTCTGTGTACCTGGACATTCGAACTTACAATTGCGTGAATGTTTTCGTTCCAATGTCAACTATTACAATGAAGTACGGACCGAAACGGTTCCGATATATCGACGATCAAAAGTCCGGGTACAGGGCCTGGCATTTGATTTCAGATACCGTAAAACATAGTAAGCTGAAACTTCCCAGTTATTTTTTGGCACGCGGCAGTAACTGTATTAAGTAACCCCTGTATGTTTTCACAATAAATAGGTGCAGCTTGTATTAATAATACGGCGGGACACGCTTCGCCGCCCTGCTTCTTGTAGTTTTGACTTATTGTACCATCGTGAGCTACTGCATATGGATCGCATTGCTGCTTTTTTGTACCGTCTGATATATCTGTCAAATACACTTAATTGATTTGATATTTATTCTTACTTGGTTAGAGCTCTTTTCTGATTGCAGTCAGAAAGTTTACATATTGCAAGAGATGAATTACTTCATGCTTTTCTTCTTTTATGACACGGTATGTAAGGTTTCGTGATTCAGTTTGACAAATCGTTAAAATAGCCTCGTTAAAATATTATATTGTAATCTCGTTCGATTTAAATGGCTTATCATTATAACGCTTGCAAATTTAACTCTTATCATTTTGCCATAATATCCGTTTTTCTTTTTTACATACATCAATGCTAAAGGCGATAAACTATTTTTTATTTTATTTTATTTGTTAGTTCATTGTTGGCAACATATTTTTATACATGAACTTTCTTAATAATTATGCCGATTGTTTTTAGGTAATAATCAGATCATCAAACTGAAAAACTTTCTCTATATGACCAACATCGAAATCGCGAAAAAAAATTCAGCGTCCTATACATTTGGGCCGAGGTTTGCAATTTAGTATGGGATCCAGCAGTTCTTTTTTCGCTATTTCGATGTTGGTCCCGCAGAGAAAGTTGTTCAGTTTGATGCTCTGATCATCTCCTTAAAAACCGTCGGCATATTCAGAGGCACCCTGTTTATTTACCTTCTATTTTCCCGTAGCAATAGTAAAACTATTAATATCTCATCTGTGTTAACTGATAAAGCACAAGTTGTTTTCTAAAACATAATTTAGCTCGGTCAACGCAATAAGGTTGTCAGAAACAATAACGTTTAGGGTCCGCCACATACATACGGAATAAACCTGATTCGGAATTGGTTCCGAATGGAGTGTTGCCGCTTTCAGAGACTTTTTCACTAGATCTAGTGATTTTTTGATGTCTTAAGTGGCATATTTTAAAGTAATTTTTGAGCGTAGGCGTTAATGGAACGTTACCGTATCGTAAGTGCAGTTGCGGTATAGTTGCGAAAACGCCTACGCTTAAAAAAACGCTTGTGTGATAATGGTTCATGCCATTTTCTTTTGATATTGTAGTTGCATATTATTGAATAACAATTTACAAATCATCATCGTAACGACATGACCTCATCACATGATAGAAATTATCATGTATAGAAATTGTTTGTTTCGTTTTAATAAATACTTAAAAATGCAATTGTCACTCTTTTGGCGTTTCATACATTTTTATTTTAGGCATTTTTTTAAACAGCACTAGTATTTTTTGTAACCATAGTTGACAACATTGAATCCTGAATCAGGATTCCGGATCGCAATTCCGTCTGTGTGTGGCGGACCTAAAACCGTTGAACGGTTGACCGACGACGCGTGACTGCGCAGGCGCACTACGCACCTCTCCTGCAAAATATCTTTTGCGATCGCACTTTCAAAGGTTAGCGTGGCATTTTCTGTGGCTTTTTGTTTTTTTATGGTTCTATTTTCTCTCTTGTAATCTTAGTCCTGCGTCATTGTCGATTTGGTTATCGCACTTTATCGTTGGTACCTATTTACTTATTCTTAATGTCATCTTTGAACGTCGACGAATGTTCTTTTTTGCCATTTGTAATAAATACGGCATACTTATTTCTTTTATTTAGGTACTTTACAACTGATTCACAGTTTAATTTATTTAAAGTTACTTCTTCGATAATGATATCGACAATTGGCATGAGCCAAGAATTGTCCTTAACGAGTTTTATCAGTGGCTACCAATCATGGAGGACAGAAAAGAGCGGAGGCGTCTCAAAGCAAAATTTCTATCTAAGGTCACACACATACGGAATTGGGATCCGGAATTCCGAATCAGGATTGTGATTTTGTATATGATTTGACAGCTCCGCAATTCCTAACGGAATTGTGGAGGGGGAAAATCCATAGGAGATCGTAATCCTGATTCAGGATTCCAGATCGCTATTCCGTATGTGTGTGGCGGACCTAAGTGTGTCACCAAAATGCAGGGACGGGGTACAAGATGGGTGCGCAGGTTCCGCCCCTAAAACTGAATCAAGGAAAAGCACACTTGATTGTTTTAGATGTATTTTATTGACAAAACTCCTCAGCAAAAAGAATCGCGGTCCGCTTCCAACTGAGCATCATAGGCCACGTCCACTGTGACGTCATGACCTAATATAATGGCGACATACCTTTCCTCTCCTTGCTGCCACTACATACAGAACGTATCAATATCTTCGCAAAACTCGTTCGTAACCAGTAAGTAGCTTTAAAAACCTTTGAACAACCTTGTGAGAAAAGTTCATTCCCTCAATACCACGGCCATGCCATTGTTACGGAATACTTTATTAAAAAATATTATTTTTAATATCCCACTATAATCAAATCATGTCACGTTCAAGTTATTGTCCTGTGACATTCCATGCGTAAACGAGTAGCAGCCATATGGGAAAAAATAAACACAAGTTGCCTAGCCGTTTAATAAATAAACAGTTTTGTTTCAAATTAAGGGAGTTTGTTGCAATTTGTTGAATTTGATGCTCTACACCCTATAACCACTGAATCAGCCTTGCAGCTGACGGTTGCAAAAAGTACACTTATCTCTTAGTCTAAAATATGGTTAGTTTCAGTGGCCAATGAATAATAAAAAAAATAAAACCGACTTAAAAACTAAAAAAAGTTAAAAATAATATTGCATCCGATGTCTTTTACGTTCGCATCTATAAAATTAATTTGTGTTATCGAAGTCGCTGTCAAGCCGGTACGATTCGTGACTGGGCTTGCAGTAATTTTTTGGCTTGGCAAATTTTTCAAATTTTTTATAAGTTTTATTCATCTATTGATCAGATCAAACTCGACAGATGGACCTACCCACATGGTTGAATTCTATCTTTGTTCATCTATGGGCAATTGGGCAGGTTGATCAATCGCTGTGTGTATTTTCAAAATTTGATCAAAATTCTATTATGTATATAAAAATAAACTTTTTTTTACATTGAAAGAACTCGTAGGGATGGGAACATAACTTGTCCCTCAACAATTGTATCAACTGCCGTCGTCGCCGTCGTCTCGGTAAATAATTTCATTCAATAAGTTCACTCATGCTTGTTTTTTGAAGCACTTTGAAGTGCACTTACGTGACATCCGATGTTTAAATTAAATATGTCGTGTCATTGCAAGCCGATCCACATTTTTTTATGAACAATAAATTGCAAAAATAAGGCAGAGTTTGGGAATAAAATTATTATATCCATCTTTACATACGTTTAAGAACTACATTAAGGTGGTTGCAGAGGGGTCAATTTTATACAAAACTTTGACGCACAATACGCGTAGACGGTATTAATATAAGTAACTTTTTATATATGGAAAAATTGTTTAGAAAATCTAGATGCCGCGTCACAAATAACATTTGCAATTTATAATATAATTACGAAGATACAAAGCTTTGAAATTTTTCATATCCAATTTTAAAAGCTTTATGTCTTCGTAATTATATTATAAATTTCAAATATTATTTGTGACGTGGCAACTAGATTTTCTAAACTATTTTTCCATATATAAAATATTACTTTTCTTGATTCCTTCTACGCGTATTGTGCGTCAAACTTTTGTATGGACTGAAACCACCTTAACGTTTTATGCTCAGGTTTCCTGTAGGTACATCCGAATAATTTAAACTCTTGACTAATTACATTTTATCTGACAGCAAAAAAGTGTGTGTCCTAAAACGTATTCAACAATATTAATCATCCTGAAATGACAAATCTTTAATCCCGTAACATGCAAAGCCACGACGATGATTTATGGTTCCAAGTCTGAACTCTTTATTAAAAGTGTCCGCACTCATTCACTTTGGCATATTTGTTGGCACTTTGAGGCCGGATAAAGAAACTTATTTATTTTCACCGCAAATTAGTTTTATTTTGATCAAGTATTTATTCTTCACATATGATGAGCGTAACGTCTGGTAAAAGATTTTGTACATCTACTTTTAGTTTATATTGCATGGATATTTTGGGATTATAGGTGTTCGGTAATTTATTAGCTCCTCTTATTTTGGGTACGGTTTGTCCTACGTTTTGTATTTGCTGTAAGTTTGTTTCATCAGTGTATATTTTTGCTTTTACTTCTTAATCAGCGAGTAACGTTTTAATAAAGTCTCATGTTTATGTTCCTAATCCCTAAAAGTCATGATGTATCATTTTGTTCTACTTTCGTTAATTTTCTCACTTTTGTCAATTTAATCCAATTATTTATTGTCTTTATAATAAACGTCATGTAAAGTTTAGTAAATAAGTATAATAACTTACTAGTATAAGGAAAAAAACAAAAGTAACAGATGTGACCCTTAAGACGAGAATGCTCAAATGGAGATGGACGGGCCACATGATGCGATCTAAGAAGGAAAAATGGACGAGGGAAGTAACGGAATGGTATCCCAAAGATGGCATACGCAGTAGAGGCAGACCAGTACGACGGTGGGAGGATGATTTCCCAAAGGGTTGGAGAATCAGTTCAAAGGAAAGAACAGAGTGGAGAATGTTGGAAGCCTATGTCTTAGGACAACCCGACCAAATGTAGGATTAAGATATGTTAAGTAAAGTGTAGAATAAGGAAAATATGGTTCAGTAAATAAAGGCTATTTTATTTTATTTATTTAAATAAGTATAATAAAGATATCAACACGGTCTTGAACTCTGGTTCGTTTAACACATCTTTATAAAAGTTTATTTTTTTGGAGCAACATTAATAATCGCCAACGAGTGCATGTCATAATGTCACGTACACACGCTTGTTATGATTTTCGATGTAGATAAACATTTAGGTAGGTAGCTAGAGATTATAATTATGACGATATTGATTTGTTTCTGCTGTTTTTATAAGTTTCCTGCAGGTTTATGAGGGTTCCGTATACCTGAAAAGGAAAAATCTGAACTCTTATAGGATCACTTTGTAGTCTGTCCGTCTGTCAACACCCTTTATCTCAACAACGGGTAAAGGTATCAAGTTGAAATTGATATCAAATACCAAGGTCTACTGCACAGAAAATTATAAGAGGGGTTAGAAATGTAAAGAAGCACTTTTGCTGCGGAGACGGCTGTCGCCACTTGTCTTCCCGCTCACGCTGCTATAATTACTCATGCCCTCTTGCTCGCACTACGCCGCGCGCCTTATGGTGTTATGCAAATCATTGCATAACCTGTGGCGACTAGTTCCACGCCTACTTTGCACTTCTAACCCCTCTTATAATGTTCTGTGGTCTACTGTCTCTTGCAGGTGTGAAAAATACAACCTTCAAAGTCAATAAAATGAAAATTAAAAGATACGGCCAGACCATTTAGGCATTTATATCACATATTTTGATACTCGCAAACTCACTTATCAACTTGTCGTTGACTAGAATTGAGGTGTCTCATCTCTCATAGCAGAAGCAAAAGAATAAAAGAATAAATCAGAAAATTTTTAATTTGTTGATTTGAAAAAATTAAATTAAATTGTTTGGCAAGTTACATTTGTAGTTGGGATATGTATGGAAGAGCATTTTCACTGCGAAGTTTTGTTTGTCCTTCATACTTATTTTATTTACTTTGGTAAGATTATTTTCTTCAAGCATGTTCAACTTTACTTCTAACTTTGTCATTTATTTCTTTTCAGTATCGTGTTGCTCACTAGTTGCTCATTATTACTCAATTAATCAGCAATCTCTTATAAAATAGTAATTACCATACGTTTAAAGTTTCCCCTACGATGAGACAAGTCGCACGCAGGTCGTTGGCCAATAGATGGGATACATTGCGCCGGCGCATTAGCGGTGCGTCTCAAACGACCAATTAGCGCTATCTATTCAGTGACGATTGAAACTACATCTGAATGTTTTGGTAGATGTCATGAGAGGCAGCGAGTAAGACTCGGTTGATTATTTAAATTCCTATTGTTGTATTATGATCAGTGGCGTAGCGTGGGTCTCTGCCGCCTTGCTGCCCCCTTATCTTTATAAAAAGACCTACACAAAAAAAACGGAGCGAGCGAAGCAAGCTCGAAATTTTTTTTGCCCATCTATTCGGGTTGTGGTCAGACATCTTTTGGTTTATTCATGCAAAAATAGAAACTTAGATCGAGCAAAGCGAGCTCAACTTCTCTCCCCAATACGAATCGTTTAGAGCCAGAGCATTTGCCCCCCCCCCCTGCCCCCACCCCCCTCGCTACGCTACTGATTATGATGATTTTCATATTCAGATTTGCCTTTGCTCCTACAGTCGTATTCTATATGGAATTCCCTCTCAGCGTCTGCACTTTTTAAATGAGAGCAAATTGAGTTGTTACATGAGAAGTATAACTGCACATTTTTGTCTGTGTCACATAATCGACCCCATTCACCAACGTTCTTCATAAGCAGCCAAGAAGTAAAATTCTTGGAAACAAATATACAAAATCGGTAAAAGTTTTACTCTTACACAAGCCTATGTAATTTTTTTAAACGGATGTTTCCAAATTGTAACACAACCCCGATGGTGCGATAGGTGCCACACCGTACTACCAAACCACAGGTCCTGTGATCGTTTCCCGGTCTAGTCACGGATATTGTATGTCTATGCCGTTGTTGTTATCTCATTTCCATAATAAAATAAGAATTTTAGCTTCAGTTTAATGTTAGAAAAATAAAAAAATTATGTAAGTACTGAAAATGTACCTTCGTTTCCTTTATCTAATCAATAAAATTTGGTTTCTCATCTATGAGCGTACTTAGGTTACTTCTACCTCTATACCTTTCATGGCTTACACCAAACCTTTTCGGTCACATTTTATTTATTTATTTTGTAACACAAGAAAGTAATTGAATCTTATTCAATCGAAATGTAGAGAGCACTTCTATTTAAATTATTCTGTTTAAGAAAGTCTTATTGATAAGTATGTTTTGGGAGTATAAATTAACTTTTATCATGTGTTTTATTACTTTTGCATAATTAATATGAGATTATAAAACCTGACACTGTTTCTCGTATATCAGTGCATTACATTAATGTTATCTGTTTTTTTTTTCACATGAGCGGAAAAGGCATTCATGAAAGACCCTTTTTATGCTGTTTTCGTTAATTACCTAAGTATTTATGTTTTTGCGGTTACAATTTACTGTTTTTCTTTGATCTACGTAATCAATATTTACTATGTAATCAATTATTAATACGATGCATAGATCGGTAGTCTAGTCACGTTAAAGAATTGGTCGGGTGGTTGGAATTAGTCCCGATGTTGCCGTATTTGTTAGGTCTCATGATTTTTCGTGAGAGGAGGCTTGTGCCTTACAGTAGGACGATTGTAGACTAATGATGATAATGAAGATTCATTAAGCCAAGTCTTGCCTATGTTGTCGGACTGCACTAGGCTTGCGTGGTCAAAGAAAATACACTCGTAAGTTGGTGATTATGGTCCGCTTCCTCTCACCTTCATACGTGAGGTGGCTTATATAAGGTCTAACAAAATTAGGTGAAACTATTTTAAGGGGATGATCAGACCATCAAACTGAACAACTTTCTCTATGGGACCAATATCGAAATCGCGAAAAAAAATCTGCTGTCCCGTACATTTAGGTCAAATACGTTTGTATGGAACAACTGTTTTTTTTCGCGATTTAGATATTGGTCCCATAGAGAAAGTTGTTCAGTTTGATGGTCTGAGCATACCCTTAAAATAGTTTCAGCTAATTTTGTTAGACCTTATATACTTACAAGCTGATGATGGTGATGTTGCTAATTTCAGTTTGCAGGGTCATTAAGTTAATTAGTGTTGTTGATAAAAATATTTATAAATACGGAAAACTACTGAACAATAACAATTGCCAAAATTACAATGCTATCTTCTTTCTTATACTGACGGACGGACGAAGATAAATTTTGGTTTAATAACTATATTGTAGGTATTTTCGTTTATTATAACTTTTTCAAGGGAGTTTCACAATTTCAAGGACCTGAATTTGAAATCATGACGAAATTTCAAATGTGGTTATCTACGAAATTCCCTTCCCTTTAATTTATCCCTAGTAAAAGTTGCCCATTGCTTTGATCTGAACAATCACTAAATGAGTGAAGTAGGTAATATAACAAATATTTCCGTTCGAAAAATTCGTGAGCTTCTCCATCTAATATTTTTCTAAATATTCATGTTTTATTTCTACTACGTATTGAAACAGTTTCAAGTGAATTTGCCTTTTTCTTTATAAATGCAATAAACCTTGTCTACTTTCATCTCCAATGGTTTCAATTTGATATCAGCTTTATTGGTGGCCACTATCGGTTCGTCGCGTCGCCTTTTATTATGCTATTACCAGTACATTTCACGTTTTTTTTTATTGTAGTATGACCGGGCGTGCGAAGATATTCAACTTTATGATTCGACTGTATGGATATACTTTGTGTTTACTGTATTTGTATCACTTATCGACTTTTAAACAAAATACTCTTGGTTAGGTACTAAAAGATGAATATGACCTTCTAAAATATTGTTTTCTTTTTTTTCTAAAACATTTTAATGCTAAGTATTCTTTTCTTTTTTCATACTGTCTTGCTGAAGGGGTTTCGTGGGTACTTTTCGTCCCCAATATCTTTGTTTCAATGTTTTTGATTTGATCTAATCTTATAATGAAAACTCAAAGATGCGAAACATGTGCGTCAGGTCCAGTGGGCAGATTCTAGTTTTCGAGATATTAAAGTTTTTGTAAAGACAGGATGGAATTAGTAGGTATATAGAATTACAAACTTTTGTAATTTTCACTCTATTTTTTTTTATAAAAGTGAGTTTATCGGTCTTTTTTTATTCTTATGATCAAGCAACTATATTCTTGTCTCCGAATCCAGTTGGACCCCAATGACTTGGGTGATCACATAAATAAATAAAAATAAAAAAATAAAAAAGCCTTTTATTTCTTGCTCCTTATTAAATTCGTTTACAAAGATATTATAATTCAATTTAGTACTATACTTATACTAAACTCATATTAATTGTTAGTTTAAAAAAATACTATTTGAGATTCATAATGTGTGAGTGTTATTAATAATTTGATATTACATTTAATCTAATTTATTGCATGCTTCTCTTAGTTATTTATTCTTAATATCTAATGTTTTTATTCATTTTTACAATTGCATTTCTTTATTTCCTTTCTTTCTTCCTTCTTTCTTTCTTCTTTCTTTTTTCCTTTATTGTACATTTTTCTAGTTTCTGTACAGTATAATATCAATATAGCTTAATAAATTTAATATATTTTACTTTAGTATTGATATTTATGTTTTTACTTGCATATTAGATTTTTAGTTATAGAATATTTATATTTTTATTGATTATTTATATTTCAGCAAGAACCCCTTCCCGGGTGAAGGCCTCCTCCAAAGATAGCCATATATCACGCTCCTTTGCTTCATTTATCCAGTGTGGGCCAGCAATCTTTTTGATGTCATCTTCCCAGCGCGCGTGGGGTCTTCCTACGCAGCGTTTGCCTACTGAATGAATTACATCAATCTATGGTGATCACATAGATTGGTGTAATTCATGAAGAAATGTGACTTATTTAATTCTTCTATCTCTAATAAATAATTTTAATTACGCTATCTATCCAAAATAATGAAGTTCAACCCGATCATACTTTATGTTCTAGTTATGATTCTGTGCCATTAAAATTCACGAATCCTATTGCAATAAATCATTTGTTAATCTGCTAAGAATGTATTCCAAAACAAGAATATGGCTCACCTCCATTGCTTCACGAATATGACCATGACCGTGACAATATCGTGTAAGGTCAGCAACACTATCATACATAACACGTTGTACTTTGTATTACTTCATGTTCATGACCATCATTTTACAGTTTGTAACCAAAGTGACTGAAATATAACATTGATGATTAGATTAACGTTTGACGAAACTTTGACCTATAATGATCTACAATTTGATATTTAGGTAATGATAATATGAAATAAATCTATAAATAATTGAAGAAACTATTAGATGTAATTTAAAAAAAACTCCTTATTTTAATTGTTTGTGTCTATTATTTACCTCTTTTTAAGCAACTAATGGGATGGTCAGATACCCTATCTAACCCGGTTCTCTAACTTTTAAGCGTAACAATATAGGTTCATCGACTATTGCACCAAAACGCCAAATTTATCAAACGGACTTGTTCCCCAAGTCGTCTAGTCTCAAAATGTTTAGTATCCAGGTTATACTATTGTACAGGTATAACTCTTTTATTGTTACCGGTCGTCGTATTCCTAACTCCAAGATGGGAAAGGTTCAAGATAACTAGTAACGTGAATGTTGAAACGTTTTTACCACAATTTGAGGTACCATTTAAAACTCATAAAAAGACAGTCGTAACATTTTGAAGCAATCTTCTTTTATTAACGTCCAAAATGTTTTTGACTTTATGAGGTCAGTCTTTTTTTAAGTACTTTTTAGTGGTTCGAATTTAATTTGTTGAAGGGAATTATATAAAAATTTCTGTATGTTTTAAAAGTTGAATAAATTCAGCAGTAACTGGAGCTGAACCACTAAACTCTGTGTTAAAAGTAATCGACAGTTATCGTTAGGTGGTAAGCTATAATTTAAACCAGTTAGTAGCATAGTTACTGACATGGTTCGCGCTACCGTGGTAATGCGACTCGCAATCTTTACGATTATCCATTACATCTGTGGTATCTTGTAACGTATCTCTCCATAGTTAATTATACTATCTTGTTTTTATGTAATGTTACTTTTACACTATAGTTGTTCCTTTTACATCGAGTTGTACGTAATCGAGTCCAGCTTCGTGGATTCCCTTTTCGTCTAGTTGTAAGAAATATTTTCAATTATGTCTTTTTGTTTTGCCCATAAATTCTCGAGTCGTTGCTTGGTCTTTAAGGTATTAATTCAAAATAGTCTACATCTATAAAATCTTGGATCATTAAAATGTTTAAACTAAGTGAAGATTTCCATGTAATTGGTTTCCGTGATACATCAATGTGTTAGAGCTTAGCTCTCCAATTAAATCTTACACGCTATCCCAAGTTTGTGCAGGGCTGATGGGAAATTACCACATAGGGCTTGTTAGCTGTTATGTATACTGTAAGTTCTCAACATGTAAAATTATTATACTGCTTAACAGTAAGTATAAACCATAGAATAAGAGTGTGTTGTACCTTCCTACTACATACATTATGGACCTTCCTGTCGCCCTTTATTTTTGACCTTACCCCCTCGGTGGTACGGGTGATGGACGACAGTAAGTAGTGGTGTACTGCTATTTCACTCTCACTCACTCAGTATACGTGCAGGTTGTAACTTTCAAGGTGAATATTTACGGAGGTGATTAAGTCAGTAATAAATAAATGATCATTCGTCATCTCAAAAAATATTGCACACCTTGAAAGCTACACCCTGAATATGTGCTAACCTCTTGTCGCATTTCTATGAAGTACCATATTTACGACTATCAAACCTTCACTCATCAAACAAAACTTTGATTATGGGTCTGACAATGAAATAAATTTCATTAAGTACGTATTTCAGAATATAAATGTCATGGTCAGCTCCTCATCGTTTTCTTTTAATCATGAATCCTAACAGTCTTACAATAATGATGATATTTACTAATCAAAGTACTTTACCCTCACATCAATAGCAGTTAACTTCCAAAACTTTTACACTTTAACAAAATCGTTACCGGCCAATCGAACAATAATTTACGACCGACACTATTATCATCACGTTTCTGTACAATCAATTACACGCCAATGTCCATTGTTGAATCTTTATACCTACGCATTCTAGTTGTGACAGTTGCCCTATCGGCCCAGCTTAATGTTCCATTTTAATTAAAAGTTATGACGCATCACCATTTCCCCTGACTTTGAAAGAAATACGTTGATTTGTACGCTCGACCCTCCACTTCGACAGACGGTTACCAATATATCTAGAGCCCACGATAGCATCAAGCTCTTGATAAGATCTGTGTCAATAGAGATCATTTGATTCTGGTTTTTTGTTACAACAATAAAGTCTGTATGAATGAATGCCTCCGTCCCTTTTATAGTAGTGACTAGTGACAGGATTAGTGAGGTCGAGGTGAAATTGTCCTGTTTCGTTACCTTTATATTTTTTTGCGCTTGGGTAAATTTCAAAATCATGATTGTCGTCCTGTTTGATCTACCAATAATCCTGTGTACAATTTTTTGAGCTTGTTTAAAAAAAATCTACCCACCGGCAAGTCTCGTATCTTTGTTAATGTTTTTTTTAATGTATGTGTACCTGGAGGAATACAATGAAGTTATAAATCTTCCCACCTGTAGTAGTAGATACCGTACAAAAGTAACTTAAATAGGATGAATCCTGTTCGTCTCATACCATACCGCTCTTGTCCCTTCGATCGCCTTCAAACCTTTATCCAACACTTTTTAAAAATCTCGTTCGTCTTTTACTTTTATTACCTTGTTAAATCGTTACACTATCGATGTATCCCCATTTGACAAATGATCTTACTTTTTCCAGCACGTACTTTAAAACTACATCTACAAAAGCTTTGAAACTCAATATGCTGTGAAAAAGTTAAAACAAAAAGCCCAGCTGCATCTCCAATCTCCATTGATTGAGTGATTGTGTACTTAGAACCTTTATTAATCACAATTGGTCGTGATTATAGAGCCGAATGGGAAAATGTCAGTCTTCGTGAGGCTTCAATTAAATAAATAGTCTAGGGATAAATAAAGAACGTAAATTACAATAGCCGGCAAGATATGTTGTAGACAGGAAGCCCTTGAAAAGACTTCTGAGCGCAGTGTGTATTTACTAGACTAATCTCGAGGTATAAGGATTTATTGAAGTTGTTGTTATTTCTTATTCTACAATACATTCATACATATTGATATCTATATTTAAAACTTCTTGCTTTCCCGTACAATTATTTCTGGAAATCTCAATGTTAAAAACATAACACGACTTGTAACTTCGCTTTTTCTTGTTAGGCATATTAATCTTATTATCGAATCACTTTCTCGATAATGATAATTAGGGGACTAGATTACGTAATAATTAACCTCAGTGTTAAACGACATTATTATCTTTTCCTTTAAATCGCATCTCTCTTTACTGTGAACTGTGATCGTATCTACATGAAACAGTAGAATAGTTGACAGCATTAACGAGGTGGTTTGACAGTGCCTTTCTCAATATTCACCTCCAGAAAACCAGTTTTATACTGTGTTTCTCAAAAAGATTTCCAGATTTCTTCACAATTTCATCGTCACCATCATCAGTAGCATGCCACACACAACAAAGCGACAAATAGTGAAATCCGTCATGCTCATGCGAGCTCATTTTGGCATGCGTAAACCGTAAAGTAACAAAGACAGAGGCATATCTCGATTTTTCTTGTTTTATCGAGACTAAGCCCACTGCTCCAGTTAAGTCAATGTCGTTTTTCCAAAGGTTCTAAGTAGATACAGACAGGGTCCAAATTAATATGCTGATGGTTTTTAAGCGGATGATCAGACCATAAAACTGCATAACTTTCTCTATGGGACCAACATCTAAATCCCAAAAAAATCTGCTGTCCCATAGTTGTATTGCAGTTTAGTATGGAACCGCTGATTTTTTTTTTCGCGATTTTTACTTTAGTCCCATTGAGAAAGTTGTTCAGTCAGTATGATGGTCTGCTCATCCGCTTAAAAAACCGTCAGCATTATTATTGAAAATTCATTAAATTTCCAACCACCTCTTAGCAAATGTCAACATAGATATAAACCACGTTGTTAAGTGTCATTGGTTGACACCAAGATACTAATCGTGTGTGACAAGAGATGCGGCATTATGGGAGTTGAGGCAGCGCTATGCAAATATTATGTATGGCAGCAGTTGCGTTAAGGATCTGTTTGAGCAGAGTGATTGAAAGTTTGTATTGTCATTTTAATTGCTGAGTTCAAGGATCAATTATAAGGTGAGGAGAGGTCATGATTGTTTGAATGAAGATTAATTGTTCTACAGAAAATTTCATTAGCTACTCGGCTTCTCGATCCAAATATAAGTATGTAAAACTCTATTTTCAATGTTGCCGTCGATGTGCAAGTTGTTCAGTTTGATATTCCCTTTGATTTCCTTCAGTATAGGTACTAACGCATTTTAGATTACACCCTGTTTAATATACTCATATCGCGAAATTTACCAAAAAGAGCTTGCAATCAATCAGTATTTATTTGCAAGCATTAAGAACATGACCTCATCGGAGATATCAATTTGTTAACTTGGTTATCCCCTTCTAGCCACGTTCGCGTTCCTTGCTTGTTAGCTTTAATTTGATGTTGGATTGGTTTTTCAATAAATATCAATAAACTCTCACTAAGTAACAACTTAGTATGATAATAGGTAAAACAATGACATTAGTATTTCTGTCTCCAATGACAGTATAATTCCCTAGTTGTTGAGACCCAAAAATGTAAAGACAGTACTTACCGTTTTATGTTCCACTTAACAAGTTTACTACTTTACAAATGACGTTTATCAGACTGTGTAGGCAGCATTGCGTCATTCCAGTCCGAAAAAGAATTTTACTCCCACACAAGAAAGTTTCCAAAAATTCCATCTCTATTTCGAATACTATATGCCAAGATGCCTCGCACGTGCCGGCCGTTTTGTTTTCGGTTCAATCACGTCCCACTATTTGTTATTGGATGTAACTAACATACATAAATACATGGCTAATAAGAATTTTAAATGTTTTACTATATTTCTGTAAACATCTACCCAGCTTTTGCAGGTGTTTTTATTATTAAACCCAAGAACCTTTATTATTTTTGCAAGCTTATCTCAACTATCGTTAGCCGTGCCATTTAAGCAAATTGGTAAACTACTTTCACTTTCGCATCCGAAAATTAATGTCTTATTTATTATTTAAGGACACAAGACTACTTATATAAAAATATGTCTATACTACTAATTGTGAAGAGCATAATTTCGATGCAATAATTGTTCTTGTTACGTTCGGTTTTCGTCAAACTACTCCTCAATGATTACATCAAAAGAATAACACAATGTCTGATTAATTTTTTGCATTGCACCCTTCGAGAATCAGCTCAACAACGCCTGTGGTATTTCTTCCTAAAGATATTTTGTAGTTTCTACGAGAAGCACTGACAAAATCACTCAGAAGTAATCAATTAAAACTTCTTTATAAAGATCGTCATCTCTTGAATCTTTCCTATGATCATATGTTACAATAAGCGATAGATTAACGTTTAATACGACCCCATATAGGTTGTTATCATCTATTGATGCCGTGAGCCATTGTCTTTATGTACGTCAGAGTTATCGCGGAAGGTTTGGTTGCTTCCTTTACTTCCTATTGTGAGGTCAATCCAGTAGCTAACAGAGTGTGAAGTTCACTTTCTTCTGTCTTGTACCTTATTACCGAGGATTAAGGATAATTTATGAGAATAACATTTTTAGATTTAATGTATTCAACTTTATCATTGGCATCCCACTTACAGAGATCTACTTTTTCGCCCTATTTCCTTTTAGTGGTACTTCTATCGGTCACAGATATTCGTAAACCAATCAATATTGGAAGGGACCAATATTGATTGGTTTACGTAATATGGGTATTAATCGTCGCTGTTATTTATCAGTAATCAATATTTACTTGAATGTATTAATTTTGACTATGATCTCATCTTTCGCTTCGGTTGTAAATAACCTTAAACTCATATTTGAGACCCTTTTCCGATTTCGTATAAATTATCCGCAACACAAACATTTTTAATTTCCTTGTAAACAAGTTGTTGTTTTTCTTAAAATTACCATAGTTCGTCTTGGAATCATCTTCTGAATTCTTTCCTTCCTTTGGTTTAAGAAGTCACTATTAAATTACTTAAAAGGAATAACCTTTTAAGTTATTCTTTTACGACCTAACTGTTAAAATGTTTAATTTTATATTACATTTTTACGGTACATTGTAATAAACTGTTTAGTTTCCTTCTGAATTATTTTACTTAATTACTTTTGTGACTCGAGTTCGTAAATAATTTTTTACGAGATGTTTTATTTTATAAAACCTTGACTATTGAGTCACATTTCCTACCTCTTGTAAAAGTATGACGATCCAATACTGTTTCGTCATTTATTATTGTACTTCTAAATTATGCAGGTTTACTGAACACAAACAAATTAGCAATTTATACCACATTAAAGTGTATAATTTATAAGAAATGAATCAATTTAGAATCCGATAACGATATGTCGTATTAAATTTACATTCGCCTCACAGCGTTACATATCTATGTCTCATTGGATTCTGTAATTGCGTCTATCTTCCCAGGATCTCAAACCAGTTTGTGCAAGGCTTGAAGGCATAAAAGCAACACGTTTCAATGGTATTATAGGCTCTACCATAAATGCCACAATATTTTCACAGACCGCTGAGCCTGTCCGCAAATGAGTTTCGTTCAGCATTCTTTTTTCTTTAATGCTCTCTGTGAAATTAATTTTTGCTTTAGTGTATACGTGAATGCATGAATTGATAATTATATTTTCTCGTAGTTTATTTTTATTGGATTACTTTGCGTGTCTTAATTAATTACTTAATTTAAACGTAGCTTTCTAACTGTGTACCGAGATTATTATGATTTATATCCTTTCATATATTTTTGAAATGTTTTTCATCAATATGTTTAACGTTGTTATTGTTAAGAAAATCCGAACTACAATCTACAAATCTAGCTTATGTCCTTTAATTATTCTCTAGAGCTTATTCTAAAGGAGATTATCTGACCGCAACACTAATTTCATTAGACACAATGGACCATGCCTCATGTTCGCAGTCAAGACTTTCAACTTCCTTTTATCCTTTTTGCTTACTCCTATTTTCCTATTCTACCCTTTATGTTCCTAGCCTTAAGATCATTAATACTTTGGACTAGTTTTATCAACGTTCATGTTATCGCTAATACATTTCACCATAGTCTGGCACGCGTACAATATCACGGCACGATAGAATCACAATATTTCTTATAGTATATCTTATATCTCAGATTCACCACGGGTGTGCTTGGTCGAATCAATTTACTTGGCGTTGGTTGCGTGGCGGAATTTGCAGATAACAGCCGCTGTTCTACGATTATTTAGATTCTATGGTTATTACCTATACAGTAGGGATGTTTATAATCTGCATAACGATTTATATACATACCTATCTCATTATTATAGGAACATTTAATACAAGTAGAAGGGTTAATCGTATTTTTGAACCGCAATAAAGCACGATTCCTGACGACAGTTTCGATTAAAAGGATAACAGCGATCGTAAATACGGAATGAAAGACAAAACGATTTGCTATAACGAATACTACAAAACAATGTAACTTTGAACATAAGTCTTTGGTAAAATACTCGTAAATAACAAGTTTTGTAAAATCAACGCCTTTGTCCAACACAAAAAGGTGTTAAATTAACTGTGTAACTTTAAACAATGAAAATTAACATAAGTCTTTGGTAAAATACTCGTAAATAACAAGTTTTGTAAAATCAACGCCTTTGTCCAACACAAAAAGGTGTTAAATTAACTGTGTAACTTTAAACAATGAAAATTATCTTTAACATCAAAAGTTTTCGATACATCGATGATGCCACTTCGTAACTAGTGTTGTGCAAATCAAATTGTTTATCGATATCGTACTGCATGAATTAACTTTTTTAATCGATTTGTTATTGTTACTAATTATTACCTGTGTAATATGAAATCGAATTACCAAAATACGTTACGACCTTACCTTGTATACCGATGTAGATTCTTAAGTCTATTGTATAATTTGTCTATCGTACTTTTTACCTGTGATGACGAATAAATGTTTCTGATTTTCTACGTTGTATTGACAGCATATCAATAGCGTATCAATAATAATAATAATCCATGTTTAACTATTGAGTTAAGCATTGTGTTATTAGTATTGATTCTTTCTAAAGTTAGATAAATAAATAAGATAAATGTTAATTTTTAAGTTTTGCTTAAAACTATTACATTAAACGGTAGACCAAAAACGAGGCAAGCCTGATACGCGAGGTCTACGATTGGGAATCCTTAACAATAAACAATAATTTAGTTACGAACTAGTACAATTGAAACAAAGTGAGAGGGTGTGAGTGGGGGGAGGGGGGAAGGGGGGGGGGGGGGGGGGTTGTGTAGGTGTGTGTCTGTTTGCGTGTGTATATGCCTTGTATTATATATCCTTGATTAAGTCTTCAGTTCCATCGTAAGTCAAAGTCTGCAACCAGTTCTTAATCTCAAATTTTGCACGGTGCACTGATAATGTTTTTATGTCGAGAAGTTTACAAACTCTGTTATATATCCGGGGATGCAGAAATCGCGGAAAGCGACTCGCAAAAGTAGTGTTAATTGTGGGCAAAGGCACGAAGTACACTCTTTTGGCAAGCAGTGCAGGGTACGCACTAGACGTGATGGTGGCGCGGTGTAGTGACACCGCGGCTCTCAATATGAAGAGCTGCCGAATAGTTAGCACAGAACTTAACCTGTAGAGTTGCTCGGTTGGAAAGCGGAAAGGTTTTTTGTGCATGACCTTTAAAACTGATCTCTGTGCCCTCTCTACGACCAATAATGAGCTCTTACAGGCTCCACCCCAAACCAACATACAGTATGTGAAAATTGTCTGACAGAGCGAGAAATAAACAATACGAAGAATTTCGGGCGGGACAGGGCTCCGCAGCAACTTCATGACGAAGATTATCTTCCTAGTGCGCTGAGTATTGTAAAAGATTTCATTGTAGTAGTTACTACACTACTCCGTAGGTCCATCAGTCATTACATGCAATGCTCGTCCCTCAGTCGTGGACTCGTGGTCAATAAAGCGCATGCGGCGATGAATGTTAAACTCCGTTTCCAGTAATTATACTTTTGTCACTATGTGGCCCGTCTTGGTGACCGTTCACGGTATAATCAGTCAAAAAACATGCCATATACCAACGAGCTTTTCAAACTTATGTCACCCACTTAATACCCACTGCTCTCAAACGACGAAAGAAAACATCGTTAGGAAACCTGCGAATACGCTGAAGAAGAAATTCTGGTGCGTATGTGTAGTCTACTACGCCCATAAACGCTTCTTGAGGGTATGCCTGTGCCCTGCAGTGGGACTAATACAGGGTGTTACAAAAGTAAAAAAAAACATTTAAAACTCTTAAGGTTGTTTAGACCATCAAACTGAACAACTTTCACTATGGGACCAACATCGAAATCACGAAAAAAATATCAGCTGTCCCATACAGAGCTCGACCTGTAGCTCGAGTAGATTTGTAGTTTAGTATGGAACATCAGATTTTTTTTCGCCGTTTCGATATTGGTCCCATAGTGAAAGTTGTAAAGGTTGATGGTTTAATTTAAACCACCCCCTTAAATGTTTTTTTGTAACACCTTGTATAGGTAGATAGATGAATTATGTATCTTGTGTTGTTTGGATCTTGCTCTGTTGCTAATGATGTAATGTCCATTTGGTTTTTATGAAAATTGTCATAAATTTTCACATATTTTGTATGGTATTTGTCCTTACTATGGGAATATTCTACAGACAAAGAAATTTATATTTTCATAGTGTCTTAGAATGTCATTGCGTGTGGAAACTGGTATTGTTGTCACAACCAAGTACTTTACTGTCGAGGTCAAAGTAGAAGTCAATGGCATTGGCTGTTAGAATTGATAATAATCTGTACACAGTAACAGTATAGGTATGACGGTTGCTGTAATGCTGTGCAATTTTGGCGGAGATCGGCAAGATAGTGCATTCTGTACCTCGTTTAAACCTTAGATCAAAGTAAAATTAATGGATAGGCCTTACGCGAACATTTCAAACCAGAAAAATGAAGCAAAACAATTGACAGTTTTACTTCAAATAGGTACCGAGATGACAGACCAAGTGTGCTTGTTTGTATGGACCAAGTGTGCTAGTTGTGTGCTTCAACTTCATCTTAAAGCGCTTTGGGCCTATCCATTAATTTTACTTTGATCGTAGGTTTAAGCGAAATAACTTCGGCAATGCTAAATTCAAATTGTAAAATAGATACCACACAGCTAGGTTGATTCTTGGATCTATATCTGGTTATGTCACTTGAAGCGAATTTTTGAATGCAGTTAACAAGGTGAATGTGAAAAAACAGATGTATTATTACGGGTCTTACCTTGCTGCATTGATGAAGGGAACTGATTTAAGTCATGTACACACAAACGTAGGTGGTCTGTTGGTCTGTCATTCCATTACATACCCATAAATAAAGTGCCAAGAGATTCTGATATGCTTATCTTGATTCAACGGTGACCTTGTGACCCTGCCTGACCTAGTGTAATATTATAATTTATAACTTATTAGGGCCTGTGTTGTCTTAAACTTCTGGATAAGTTCTTAATAGCTTATCTGACAGAGCGTTTGAAATATTTTGTATAAAAGATATTTTCAAACGATCTGTCAGATAAGCTACCATGAACTTAGGTAAGTGGTGAAACAGGTCCTGATACTATTTACTTATCTCCTTAGTTTTAAATCGGCGCGGAATCATAGATAAGTGGTTATAAATATTACTCAATATTACAAATAATTGAATATAAGCTTAATAGTGTCCAAACATCTAGATACACTATTGCGATAACTAAATATTACGTAAAAGAGGTAAATGCAAACTTTACTATAATTAATTCAGCGGTAAGTTGTCAAGTGGATAATGATATAAAATTGTCAGCGGCCACTATATCGGTGGAAAGCGAAAGTGCTATCGTTATTGAGCTACCTGCGTCGACGCATAAACTATACGTAATGTGCGACATTAACATGTTTCACGACTACAGACTCCGATAGATCTGATAGGAGATATTTTATATTTACGTTCACATTTCTCGGCTTTTGTAAAATCTTTGTTGTATTTATGCTCTTACACTAAGTTGCAGAAACGTTCATTAAAGTTAATCCTCCATTAAATCTCTTGCTGTCACTTTTTGTCTTGTTGACGTAGTATAAGCTGGCAAGAGATTTAAGGGAGGATTAACTTTAATAAGCGTTTCTGTAACTGAGTATTAAAGTCCTTTTCGTAATAGGCACTTGATTGCGTTGTTACTTTTCTTAATCTCCTGCGTACATCTGTACTTCTCGTAGGACATAAGAATAATAATAAAATCTATTGTTAGTGTTTTAGTTGCCAACCAAAACACCAACAATAGATTTTATTATTTCTCATGTCCTACGAGAAATAAAAATGTACGCAGGAGGTTAAAGTAATTTACTATAAAATAATTTCATCTCTTACGTATTTAATATTTGAACCTTGTTTATGTTAAAACTCTTTCAATTCACACTTTCTGTGTCCTCGTCTTCGAATTATTTCTTGAACAATCTAAGCATGTTATCGTGCTTAAACTGTGCATTTACATTCAGAGTCTCAACGTCTTTTTAATATTCCTTGTCGATAATATCCCGCCCCCAGCGTACCTCGTCTACCTCGTCCCATAATCACTAAATTACCAAACCGCTTTAGTATGCGAAACTCGGAAAATAAATACTTTACCTGTTTATGAACGCAACAAGTCGTTAAAACCGCCAATTTTGTACAAAACCTCCAATAACGAGCCATTATCAGGAAAGTAAAGGTAAGGTTATACTGAAGATTTTAATGAAGTTTGTAGAATTGCTCTTCAAGTGAAGATTGTGGGGAATCTGTTGCGAATATACTGACAGTTGAAAGACATATCTCACGCTGTCAGTTATATGGTTACAATGCTCATCTTCATTAGCTTGGATTTAGAGACTTTGTAACTTTGTTGTAAAGATACTAATATGTTCTTTATTAAGAAAAAGGTATTTGTTTTACACATCATATTTATATGTTTGAGGTTCGGGATTTCTGCAAATAAAACTAATAAAACGACTACATTTTACGCACAATACAATGGGTCATAATTTGTCAATGAGAAAACTAGAAACAGTTCGAAACATTTAGACAGTGCACCGTCATTCACGTTTGACAGCTGCGATAAGTACTCTACGGCGCGGCGCGGCTCCGCGTATCGCACGCGATACAGGCTATCGCGCATCGACATAAGGCGCATTTTAGTTCGTCGTTGGTTCCGGCTACTATCTCTGGTAGTAGTAGTCGTTACATAAAAACCACGTCAGAGGCCGTAAGGCGGTCTGAAAAAACCCTGACACCAGGGCACTGCCCACACGATAAGAAGAAGTTCGTCGTTCCTAAAGCACAATACAAAGTTCGAAAATCTAAAATGCGCGCCCTTCGACAAGGAGGCCGCTAGGCGCATCCAACTAGGATGGGCTGCTTTCGGGAAACTCCGCCATATATTTTCCTCGGCTCTACCACAATGCCTCAAAACGAAGGTTTTCGATCAGTGCGTCCTGCCAGTAATGACATATGGTGCGGAAACATGGACCCTGACGATAGGACTAGTTCATAAATTCAAGGTCGCGCAGCGAGCTATGGAGAGAGCTATGCTCGGTGTTTCTCTGAGAGATCACATCAGAAATGAAGTGATACGTCAGAGAACGAAAGTGGTTGACATAGCTCAGAAAATTAGCAAGCTGAAGTGGCAATGGGCTGGTCATATCTGCCGAAGAACTGACAACCGGTGGGGTGTCAGGGTTCTGGAGTGGAGACCGCGAACTGGTAGACGTAGTGTGGGACGTCCTGCTGCCCGCTGGACAGACGACCTAAAAAAGGTAGCGGGGAGCGACTGGATGAGGAAGGCCGAGGACAGAGTTTTGTGGCGCGCCTTGGGAGAGGCCTATGTTCAGCAGTGGACGATGATAGGCTGATGATGATGATGATGCGCCGAATTAGATGAGTGCGGTATCTGCTATAGTAGTTACTATTGAACAATATGTGATTTAAAGCCGATGGCTTAACATTTGTAATCAGTGGAGTGTAACCCTAAGGGTATCAAAAGTCACGTAAAACTCGTTTATTAAAGTGAAGGGGCACCACCACATGATTGGATGATTGACGTCGCCATATATAAAGTTGAAAAACTTTCAATGAAATAACCCGTAATAACATGTTATCGATATTGTAAACAAAATAATATTTTTCTAAATAATATTACTTATACCGGTTAGGAAAACTTGTAATAGGTACTTGATTTATTTTAATTGAAGTAATAAATTGGCTTCCATGAACGTGGAAGGGCTCCATCATATGTTTATTACCCTTTTAAAGTATATCTAGTGTCTGAATGGAAATATCTGATTTTATTACCGTTCACCATTTAGTATCCGCACGGAAAAAATATCTAGTTGGTATATAAGGTCTAACAAATTTAGGTGAAAATATTTTAAGGGGATGATCAGACCATCAAACTGAACAACTTTCTCTATGGGACCAATATCGAAATCGCGAAAAAAAATCTGCTGTCCCATACATTTAGGTTGAGTAGGTTTGTATGAAACAGCTGATTTTTTTTCGCGATTTCGATATCGGTCCCATAGAGAAAGTTGTTCAGTTTGATGGTCTGATCATCCCCTTAAAATATTTTCACCTAAATTTGTTAGACCTTATAATTATGTGAAAAATATTTATTTTAGCAGACTTTAATACAAAATTTGTTGGTTTTTAAGTAAAATCTACCAGAATGAGATTATAACATAAAAAATAATATTGCAGCCGATGAATTTTACGTAAGCATCTATAAGAATATTAATTTGTTTTATTGGAGTCGGTGTCAAGCCTAGCCAAAAATTACTGCAAGCTCTTTTATAGATTTAGAAATTATACATTCTAACGTAAAATTCATCGGCTGCAATATTATTTTTTAGTTTTGAAGTCGGTTTTAATTTTTTGTTAAAATTTTTTATACTTACTTGTTTTTTTAATTTACGTCTTAAATAGGTTTGTTATTTTTGTCAGAGTATCAGGTTTCTTAACAATTGATTGCCTTTAAATGATCTTCTCTTAACCGTCGAAGTAGATCGTATACCAATTTCCTTTATTGATCTTCTCTTAACTGACGAACTAGATCATATACTCCTACTTGACTTAGTTTATGTAGGTACATCTTATCCTATGTCTGTGATTCATGTTTTCCTATAGTATTTTGTTGTGTAGTACGCGTATTTATGTATGATGTATGTGTGTATATATATAAGGTCTAACAAAATAAGGTGAAACTATTTTAAGGGGACGATGAGATCATCAAACTGAATAACTTTCTCTATGGGACCAATATCGAAATAGCAAAAAAAAATCACCTGTTCCATACAAACCTACTCGACCTAAATGTATGGGACAGCAGATTTTTTTTTCGCGATTTCAATATTGGTCCCATAGAGAAAGTTGTTCAGTTTGATGGTCTGATCATCCCCTTAAAATAGTTTCACCTAATTTTGTTACACCTTATATATATTTATATGAGTATGTATATTATATATGTATTTATAATAGGTTTATTTTGTATACTTACTTTTTGTTTTTACTAATAACTGCTGATTTTTGATAATTTTTTCTGGAAACACCGCCTACCTTTCTTCTTTTCACCGTTTCCTCTACCCTAAGGTTGTCTGGAAGAAATCGCTTCTTAGCGATAAGACCGCCTTATTTTGTGCCTCTTGTATTTTATTACTGTATTTTACTGTTTATGTTTTGGTGTAAAATAAAGTATATTTGATTGATTGATTGATTTATTGTCATTCACATTAATCTTAGTGTGATCTTAGTTGAGTGAACATCGTCATCCATTCTCTCTTCTCTTCTCTTCAAAATCATCTTAGCTAGATGATTGACAGTCGTTGACAGCTCACTGTCAATCATCCAACTAACTTTATGATGGATGGATGGAAGTCAGTCTAGTTTTAAAACTTTTTAAATCAACTTTTTACTTATTCACTCGTAAAATACTTATTGAAAACGCAATTCGAAAAGCGACCTGGTTTAAGGCACTTGTTCGACCAGCGTTTAAACCCTCAGGCGAATCAGCCATCAGTCAAAGAATATTGTTTTTAAGCGCAAAGATATTAATTGGCCGACAATTTACGACGTTTCGAACGAGTTTAACATTGTTACGGGTAATTGGATCTGCTGTCATCTGTCATGGTCTGGATACCGTTTTGCATATGTAACCACATGTGCTGTTGAAAAGCTTCTTATAATGTCCTTTACATATTGTTTATCAACTTTTGCTGCCTTTTTTATTCGCGATTATTATGCGAGAATAAGAGAGAGAGTCTACCCATCAATCTGAATTACTTTTACTATGGGAGCAAACCGATCGGAGCAAAAAAAAAAGTGAGGTGTTGCATACATTTAAGTCGAGTAGGCACTGCAGTTTAGTATGGAATAGTAGATTTTTTTTTACAGGGCAGTCGCTTCAGGGTTACAGAATTAATCTAGATTTCATTCCGATTGCGCTAAACCAGAATTATAAAAGTGTTGGTTGGTGTTCTAACATTTATCTCCCATTGTCCACAGGTATGCAAACCGAACATAGACTGCGACCTCCCTGCCAACAAGTGGAGTTATATCGAGGACTTCACCTGCACCACCAACCACACCAAGTTGTTGAAGGAAATGCGCCTATCTTTCCCCAGCGGCCATTCTTCCTTCTCGGCTTATTGCATGATTTATTTCGCTGTAAGTATTGAAGTGCAATATTCTCTATACTTTAATACATCTTTACCTCCATCTTGACGGCCCAATATCTCAGTCGGTATTAAACCTACTTGCTGATCGGTTCGCGGACTCGAATACCGTAACAGACAAATATTTGTATGATGAATAGGATATATGTATAATTTCTAACAAAATTAGCTGAAACTATTTTAAGGGGATGATCAGACCATCAAACTGAACAACTTTCTCTATTGGACGAATATCGAAATCGACAAAAAAAATCTGCTGACCACCCATACAAAACTGCAAACATAACTCTACTCAAATGTATGGGGCAGCTGATTTTTTTTTCGCGATTTCGATATTGGTCCCATAGTGAAAGTTTTTCAGTTTGATGGTCTGATCATTCCCTTAAAATAGTTTCAGCAAATTTTGTTAGACCTTATATATGTATTCTATATCGTTGTCTAGTCAACAGTCCGGGATAGATTCTGGTGATTTCAATGTGACTAGAAAATCTGTGAGACAATGTCCATGATATTTATTTATTTATCTTGAATTGAAGCCGTGAAAAAACTGATGATCGAGTGGCTATTCTATATTCGCTGGACATACGATAGTATAATTAGAAACAAACAAAATACGAAGATGGCCAAGGCGATGCATCGCAATCATAGAATAAACTAAAAGAGGCCTATGTAAAAACATCCAGAAGTCTATCGATGGTGATGAAGGTGAAAATGATTATTATCTTTGGATAAGATACCTCAGCACTTTATATCTTTTCCTAGTATAAGTGAAGCTACGAATTGGGCAACATTAAATTTTCTCTTGATGGAAATCACACCACAAGCACACCCTTGGATATTTCATTCATACTGGTTTGCATTGACAAGAAGATACTAGCACATAATATGCTGAGCGAGAGAGGAATACACAACTTTGCCATAAATATAGGTAGAACCTTATTATGATCATAGTATAAGGAAGAGTATCTGGTACTATACGAGGTCCTTCTTAATAGGCTGACACTTTTTAAGGGGATGGCCAGACCATCCTACTGAACAACTTGATCTATGGGACCAACATCGAAATCGCGAAGAAACAATCAGGTGTCCCATACATTTGGCTCAAGAAGGTTTGCAGTTTTTATGTATGGAGCGGCTGATTTTTTTTTCGCGATATCGGTGTTGGTGCCACAGAGAAAGTTGTTCAGTTTGATGGTATGATCATCCCCTTAAAAAAGTGTCAGCATATTAAGAAGGATCATCATCATATAAGCCATTAAACGTCCACTGCTGGACATAAGCCTCCCCCAAAATGTGGGGGATTTGCCATAATCGCCACGCTTGGCAGGCGGGTTGGCGATCGCAGTTGGATCGAATCAATGTGTGTACTCAGAGGATGCTGCTGCCCATCCTTCAGTAGATCCCTTAGTCGCATTTTACGACACCCACGGGAGGAAATGGGATGGTGCTATTCATAGCCGACACCACACGGCATTAAGAAGGATACATACCCTATATACAGTACGGACACTCCCTGCTCCTTATCAATTTTAACTTCCTGCGCGGCTAGCATGCCACCCAAGACAAAGCATTTAAACGAGAAAAACGTCATGCGCGCTCTTTCTGGCATACGTAAAATAATAAGGATGGAGGCACATCTCGATTTTTATGGTTTTGTCGGGGTGGCATGCGAGGCCTACTGCTACTGGTAGGAAGCGTAGCAGAAAATCTATCTATCTAATGTATTCTTGTCTCTCACGTGCTCACTCAGTATCGCAGATGCTTACCTCTTCTTGTCTATCTTTCTGGTTTGTATGAAGTGATAGCCAAGTGTCGAAGGTGTGCTGGCATAACGCAGAAATCCGTCCGTGTCTATTGATTCTTGAAAATATTACTAGTAATTTGGAAAGAAAAGATCTTATATTGTGATTCGATTATTTTATAATGATACTGATATTATTCTATTTCAATAAAGATACTGTGATAATCTGTCAAAAATATCTTAAAATTTCTGATATTGTGATTTAATTTACGACCTATCTATAAAATTTGCAGATACTCTCACCAATTATCTTATAGGTTGGGGCTATGCTGGCTCTTCACAGGCCTAGTAATCAATTTGAATTATTACCTAAACTTTCTAATGCTGATAGGTTTCAAAGCATTTAGCTCGTAGGTTTTCTCTGCAAATGATAGTTGTTAAATACTTTACCATTTCGCTTGGACCATGTTTGTACTTTCATAATGCTCTTCGCATAGACATCATGCTAGAGTGTGATATATAAGCAGTACTTATGAATGGCTACAAGTGTCACATCTCTGTGAATGGCCAACAAAAGGTACGAAAGTTTTAATAGCTTCGGAATGACTGCTATAAAACAAACTCTTACAAATCTCTAGTAATGGTTTATAAAGTTGACTGAGCTGTTAGTGAGTCATCATCATCATCATCAGCCTATAAACGTCCCACTGCAGGGCACAGACCTACCCTCAGGGAGGGTGTATGGGCATTAGTCCACCACGCGTGCCCAATGCGAATTGGTAGACTTCACATACACATCAGAATTTCTTCTTCTGTGTATGCAGGTTTCGTCATGATGCTTTCCTTCACCGTTTGAGAGCAGTCGGTATTACGTACATAAGTTAGAAAAACTCATTGGTACATGGCATGTTGTCCGTGCGGATTCGAACCCGGACCCCCATAATTGGGTGTCTAATAGCTCTTCGCAATGCGCCACCGACGTTCTTGTGAGTTAGTTAGTATTCTATCACTATTCTCAGATTCGAAATCATTATATTGTTGAAATACGTTTATCATAAAGTAACCCTACTTTATGATCAATCACTTACTGTTTGTTCCTACCATCATTTATTTTGTATCTATTTACTTAAACACTAAAGTCGTCAACATAATAGACCTTCTTCGATCGAAAACGCTAAATAATTAACCAGAAAATTTTCCTATTCCAGATGTACCTACAAGTGCGATTCACCTGGCGAGGCTCGAAGCTGCTGCGGCACGCCATCCAGTTCGTGCTCATTATGTTCGCGTGGTACACCGTCATGACCAGGGTCTCCGACTACAAGCACCACTGGAGCGACGTACTCTCCGGGTTCAGTATAGGAATGCTGTTTGCTATTGTTGTGGTAAGTTTTTTTTCACTGTCGTAGGTTTTTTCTTCCCCAGTGGGTGTCTGTACCTCGTAGTCGTAGACGACATGAATTAAATTTGGTTTGGTTACCCTTTGAAGGTTGCTCACGCGTCTTCTTTTTAGCAATGACTGTATAACTAGAGTTTACCTGCGACTTCATCCGCACAAATTATATACCAGATTTTAAGTCAAATCATAAGCGGTCGAACAAAAAAAGTTTCATTAAAATCGGTTTCAGTAGTTGCGTCAAGCAGACAAAAATTCTATAAAATGTTGATTTGGAGGTACCTAAAAACCGCATCGTAATCTTTTCCTTGTAAATATCTTCAATGTACAGACAAACTTCTGTTACAGTTTTATAATACACTGACCTGCAAAAATAAGTACTACACTTTTAATATATAACTATAGAAATTAGAGATTTAAAATAAAAAACGTTTTATAGCAAATGCTATCAGCATTCTTTGTAAATATTATTTGTAAATTAAACTCTTTTTCGAGTCCTTTTTATTTCGAAACTATATTTTGTGTTCTGAAAAAGTTATTGCAGTTTAAAAAGTGTGATACTTAGTTTTGCAGGCCAGTGTAGTTTGGATTAGATAAGGTATCTTAAACATACATATGCATACAAAAACTCAAGAATATATTTTCGTGGTGACAAGCTGTAACTACAAAGTACATGCCAACAAACTTTTCAGGGTGCAAATGTAATAAGGGAATAAATGTCAAACTTCTAGGGGGTGTTCATAGATATTCACTTGCAAAGCAACATTGTACACAAACCTCGATATCTATGATGTCTCCGTCACGATTTCTTGCTACACCGCCGTCACAAATTAGTACTTCAAAAACAGTGGCTCTCTCCCATTCTGAACTACTCAACTCATCCCCCATTCTAAATCAATCAATCAATCAAATCAGCCCACATCAACCCACTGTTGGGCATAGCCTCCCCTTGCGCCACTCCCAATAAGAATAAAATCTCACAATTCCCTTTCTCATTTCCAGTTCACATTCATCTCTGACCTCCGCAAGAACCAACGAACACGCTTCTCGAGCCGAGACGCAGAGCTCCACGTGACCAACGGCAACAGCAGGCCCGGCCCAGGGTGGCAGGTTTGACAGCCCACCCCTCCTGGCTCCCGATCCTCAACCGACGACGAGCCATGACTAGAAACTACCAACTTACAACAGATATCTTGGATATCGCACGAGTATTAGGGCCTTTGATGAACTGAGTTTTGACATTTCTGTGCGGATTAGTCAATTTGGTTTTGCAATTGTGGTATTTTGTTGAAGTTTGAGGTGTGATAGATCTACGTCAGATCTGATAAGTGGTCCCACGAAGCGAATGGTAATTGAGTTAAACCCTTTATCTACGGATTTCTCAATAATACTATTAAATGAGCCAATTAGAAGAGTTAATAAGAAGTGGTATATTTTTAAAGCTGTTGCTTCAGCCTATTTAACCCATGGCTGGACCTATAAACCAGGCTAATATTGGTGGGAACAAGGCAGTTTAGTGCTTATGTTACAGTAATATAAAGTATAATTTTAGTGTCGTGAGAAAAAAAGTGGTAAGAAAAAAAATCTTTATTTACAAATGTACTGAGTGGATTTTATTATTTCTAAAATTGTTGTATAGTATCTTGAGTTATTGATAAATTAACATTTTTCGGGTATTAGAAGTATTGCTAACTCGATAATGTTCCTGATACAGATAAAGTCACAATGTTTACTAATGAACTGGTTTTCACTAAAAAAGTACTTAGGCTTAAGATAGACTTCAGAACACCGTGGCATGCGGCAACGTCCGCGACAGCGACAAATCATTTTATAGAAAATACTTTTTTTTCTTCTAAAAAAGGACCTGTCGCTGCTTGTGCCGCAGTGTTCTAAAGTCTACCATTTTGGGTTAAGCCTCATCTGGCAACACAGAATCGCATTTTTTTACTCTCTATCCTTTTCTGTCGCTCAGGAACGTCATTTGCTAGAGCGAGAATTTTTTTTTAAATCTAATTTAATTAATAGCGGGAATGCGGCAGCGCGCGCCATCACCGGCAGTGCTGCGACCACGAATCACAAAAACTAAAGGGAGATGTTGAAAACGGGGCGGGGCCAGTGTCGCAGCAATATGTGCAAAAACGGAACACATTGCTCGCGACAGTACTGATTCAATATATTATGAGGCTGAAAGCCAGACGAGATATTATGTGTAAATAGTTTACAATGGTTTCGTAGTACTAAAGATTATTTGAACGTTGAGTTCTGATTCCGCAATGGATAATGAGCACATTCAAGCTAACAAAATACTTTCTATTGCGTGGTACTGGTGGTGATGCGACACTAGGTTTTGTACTCTAGATCTCTATGGCTGCGACCTTTCTCAGCGCAATCTGCGAAAAAATGCAATTCCGTGCTGCCAGATGAGATTCAACCTTTAAAGAACGCTCTGACAGTGACAGCATAATATTTACCATGTTTATGCCTAAAATAAAAACACTCTTTAGTGCAAGTGCAAGCCAACCTAAATGTGTTTTGTTAATGTTTAATTTAGACAATTATGTTACTGTTTAACTGATGCGTGTTTTGCAAGGACAAGTTTAAAATAAAAGCTTGTTCAGCTTATGCTAAGCATTTTAATAAAGAGGCGATTTTGTTAGAGTTAAGTCGAACGTAAATTATTTAAAATAAGTTAAGTTTAGAATTTAAATGCAGGATTAACTAAACATAGTACAATTTCAGCTTGCAATTAAAACTACTTATTTATTTTTACTTCTTAATTTTCTCGTTTTTTTTTCGTTATCTTTAATGCCAACTATACTTAACAGTCTTGAATTTTTCCTTTTTTTAAGATTAATTAATTTATTCTCGAGTAAAGTTAAGCCTTGCACAGTTAGTACAATTAACGTAAGTCATAATTATGTTTTTTTTTCTAAATTGTAACGAATTTCAGTGCGTAAAGCTCCATTGCATTTATTTATACACATGAATCTATTTACGTCGCTCATTTTATTTATTTTAGTTTTTAGTTGTAGTAAAATACCTTGAGTCTAGAAGACTGTAAGGGATGTATTTTAATTCTGTGATATGTAGCGTTGTAGTATAAATGAATATTGCATACACAATACCATACTAGGTGTTAATTAATTCAAAACCTAAAATCTTTGTCCAGAATCAATAAGTGTGCAACATTTGGACTGTTACCCTGATAAAACCAATCCTTAAGCGTGTCACATGTGATACGCTGGGGGCTCATGTCATATTTCAGAAGTACGAAAAAAAAATTTGTGACCTTTCTTTTTCTATCATTGCAGAAAGTGACATAAAAATTGTTTTTCTCTTATCGATTCTTTTAATATTTGTAAGGTTTTGTGTTAAACTTGTTAGCACCTTTTACACAATTTGACTGTCAATTTAATGAAATTTTATTTGTCGGATGAAACTAAAGAAGGAAGATGCGGCATTGACCATATATTTGGAACAAGATAAGATGATCAAGATGCATTGTACTATTGTAATGAATAAGAGATTTTCCGAAAGCCTCTTAAGTAGGTTTATTCTAAACGGCTCGATATACAGCGTTGATGCGAGATGGATGTGCAAATACAAATCAAATTAGATCTATCTAATATACTTAAGTACTTTATTTTAGGCCAAAACATAAACAGTAAAATACAGAGAAAAAATACATGAGGCCCAAGATAAAGCGGTCTTATCTCTAAGGTGCTGTTTATACAGAAGAAACGTATGGCGGTGGCGGATAGTCAAAGTAACACCAATATAAACCTTATAGTACGTAGCATAGCGTCGTTTTTGTCGTAAAGGAACATCGCACTCGCGCCACCAGGCGACGTGGTCTGGAGGCGCGGGCGTAACTCTCCATACGACGCTATGCTACGTACAATAAGGTTTATACGCCACGTCTCTTCTATATAAACAGCGCCTAAGAAGCGAGAATTTTTTTTTTAATTTACACATGATGGACTCTTGCTCATGCGTTAGGACTGCATTTCCGATAGTGTCAAGTAGTTTGTGGAATTATCTATCCCTATATCATTATTTTTGACTAAACACACAGTTGAGAAGAGATAGTGGAGCCTCGTGGCAAGATCAAACGCCAATAGCGCGGAAACCACGCGAATGACAACCGCTCGCGGCAAAACTTACCACGTGACTAGAAAACTCTTAGTCTGTAAATAACGTGAAACTCAAACTAAGAAATATTTATATTCAAAATAGGATACAATGTACTTTTCGAACGTCTCAATCTAAAAAGTCACAGATTTTGCTAAATAAATTATGTAACATATGTGAATTACTTTCATGTCCATTTAGTTGAAGCATCAGGTACGCCCACAGATCACAAAAACTAAAGGGAGATGTGAAAAGGGGGCGGGGCCAGTGTCGCAGCAATATGCGCAAAAACGGAACACATTGCTCGCGACAGTAATGATTCAATATATTATGAGACTGAAAGCCAGTCCAGATATTATGTGTAAATAGTTTACAATGCTTGCGTAGTACTAAAGATTATTCGAACGTTGAGTTCTGATACCGCAATGGATAATGAGCACATTCAAGCTTACAAAATACTTTCTATCGCGTAGTACTGGTGGTGATGCGACACTACGTTTCATACTCAGCACGTTGGTTGGCATCTCTCTAGATCTTTATGGGTACGCCGCATCTTCCTTGAAGGGTTTTTCTGAAAAATATATAATGTTATTTTCACATATTAAACTCAGGTCATATTATATTAAAAGTGTCATTTAAAAAGATACTTTTTAAACATCACCCCCGCTTAAATATTTTACAATGATGACTAGTTTGTTCTAGCATGCCCATCACGACAAAGCGATAAAACAAGATAGCATTTTGGCAGCAAATAAATAGGCGCTCTGTTTTCTCGCTTTCTCAGGACCACTTTAGTGTCTAACACTCAGTTGCAGAAACGCTCATTAGAGTTAGTCCTCCATTAAATCTCTTGCGAACTTTTACTACGTCAACGAGAAAAAAAGTGACAGCAAGAGATTTAATGGAGGATTAACTTTAATGAGCGTTTCTGCAACTGAGTGTATGTCTGTTAACTTTATCTGTATAGCTTTTAAAATTGTTAAAAAATGAATTTTCGGATCGCTTAGGTGCTAGTTTATTTTATATAACAAATAGTTTTAATTAATATTGACACAAATGCAAACAATTTATTAAATAATATTTATTGTTTTTATCAGCAAGATGGGACCTTGTCGTCAATATACAGGGTGTAAACGTAAATGCGTTACATAATAGGGGTGCTTCAGGCCATCCAACTAAACAACTTTTAATATGGGACCAACGTTGAAATCGCGAAAAAAATTGCTGTTATACATTTCGAGTAGCCATCGACATGTTGTATGGAACAACCAATTTTTATCGCGTTTATAATGTTTACTCCATAGTGAAAGTGGTTCAATTTAATGGTTTGAAGCACCCTGTTCGATATGTAACGCATAATTAATTTTACATTATTATTTTTATTTTGGAATAATAAATTAGGTCTTTACAGACCTCCATCAATATCATTGTCCACCTAATGCAGGGTACAGTTGGCAACAAAAGTTGATGTTCACTTGAACTTAATTTCCATACAATACAATGAACCTAATTTTCATACAAAATAAAGGTGGCAAGTGTATACAGGGTGAAATTGATATCATTAGCATCCTTTTAAACTAAAAGTCTACCCATCAAACTGAACAACTTTTACTCTGGGAGCAAATCGATCGGAGCAAAAAATCAGCTATTGCATACATTTGAATTGCGAACTCGCGCGTCGACATTGCAGTTTAGTATGGAACAGCAGATTTTTTATTTGCTCCGATCGGTTTGCTCCCATAGTAAAAGTTGTTCAATTTGATGGGTAGACTCTTAGTTTAAAAGGATGCCTATGATATCAATTTCACCCTGTTTGACGACCGAAACCCCTACAAGGTAACTTCTTGCTAATAAAATAGTGTTTATAATTTATGGCCTTAAATATGCCTGAAGTCATCAAAGTGAAATGCACTGCCTTATAGAACGTAGCGTAGGCAGAATATTTATATATTGTAATGGTTAAAAACTATTGAAGCATAATAAAAATTGTTCTAATTGTAACAATAATTTTGTTTGTTTTAAAAATTTTATCTCATAAAAAGCCGTATCCCTTCTTACTCCTTTTCGTCACTCAGTATTCGCAAACTAATTAAAAAAAACATAGGTACTAAATTGTAATTAATTTTTTTTTTGAGATATTGATCTTAAACTTAGCAGAAAAAAAAAGTATTAAATTGTCATTCAAAAATTGTTGAGGTAATTTAGTTTGCTTCGCCATCTGCCATCTATCCACGACTAGCTAAAATTGCCACTTGAATCCGTTCATTTCAAGCATGTTGTAACTGAAGACTTGCTAGTTCCTTGCTAACGATACAGATGGCGCTATTCCCGATTATTAATAAACATTTTATTGATTGCACTTTCACTTTATCAACAGTACTCTGCATACAACGTTAAGCATTACTTTTAGCATCCTTCTTGATTCGTACTTGTCTGATATTGATCGCATTATTGTTCTTGTATTTTTACAGGTATTTTTTCGCCGGTGAATATTCGTGATTCGTGACTAATCTACCCACGGCCTTTAGTCATTTTATCATGTCCTTTATCATTCAGTGTGCTGGTGGCTTGCGAAACGACTTGTTTATCTTTTGGTGTCACTTTTTATAATGTTTTGGTGAAGTGCAGTGAAAATATGGGATTTGACAGGTTGATATGGAAGATACTGCTGGACTTTGTTATTTTAGTTCTAAGTTAGTACAACACTCTTTAACTCTTATTTAACTTAAGTTTCAATTTAATATTTTAATATTAGGTACCTATAATATAATATAAGGTAACATTATTTAGGGCAATGACGTAGAGTAACACTTAGTTTCTATCCTATCCCTATTTGATTCGGATTGCTAATTGCAGTAGGTACCTACCTAACTAGAAGCCCAAAAACCGGAGCTATCTTATCTATGCTATGCCATCATATAACTATACCTACTCCATTCCAAATAAAAAAGAAGTTTAAGGCGGTTGCAGAGGGGTCAATTTTATACAAAACTTTGACGCACAATACGCGTAGACGGTATTAATATAAGTAACTTTGTATATATGGAAAAATAGTTTAGAAAATCTAGATGCCGCGTCACAAATAACATTTGCAATTTATAAAATAATTACGAAGATATAAAGCTTTGAAATTTTTCATACATAATTTTAAAAGCTTTATATCTTCTTAATTACTTACATATTAAATTGCAAATGTTATTTGTGACGTGGCATCTAGATTTTCTAAACTATTTTTCCATATATACAAAGTTACTTATATTAATACGCGCATTGTGCGTCAAACTTTTGTATGGACTGATTGGAATTACAGGGGCGCGATTTTAGAAAGTCATTCGCTGGGCTCAGCAGTTGTAAATGTCATAATTGCTACGGAGAGATGCATTTTTCTACTGCTGATTTGACTTTCAAAAATCATACTGCGATTCCGAGTGCGATTTTTTAAAGTCAAATCAGCAGTAGAAAGATGCGTATCTCAATACATTATCAACTGCCGAGTTCAACGTATGAGATTCAAAAATCGCACTCCTGGAAGAGATTTAAAACACTTTACTTTCACTTATTCTTAGAACGTCTATGATAATTTTTATGTCGTATTGTATATCGTTCTGACAAATTATATTTGCTAATCATAACTAGTCAGAAAGCTAAATAGGAATCGAAAATTTGAAGTTGAACCAGAAATCGTTTAGAACTTTTAGAAATACTAGTTCACATTATTGTTTCTTTATGACAAAGTTGATGACAAAACCCCAGTTGTATAAACACAAGTTTGATTGCACCTGTTTGTTCAAGATTTTAAAATTGTTTAAGTACTTACTCATAGGTAGATATCAACACGCGAAGGGCATTTGGTTTTTATTTTATTACTGACGAAGCGTGAGGTGGATTTTAGTTTGATAAGTTGACGAAGCATGTTGCGGATCTCTAACTGTAAAGCATGTTGCCGATTACCGGCTGTTGTATTACGATTGATGAAGCTTGTGCTGGCTGCTTTGTTTTGTGTAGACGTTAACGAATTTTTATTATCAACAAATTTTCATTCACCGTTTGTGAATGAAAAAATGAATGAAAATAGACAAGATGCATCAATCTCACGCATGACTGTACTTTAATGAGAATCTGGTTAACGTGGGTCAGGGGTCGTGTGGAGTCGCTTATTATAGCGAGCCGAGGGCATCTATTACAAATGACAAACTATTTCTATCTCTCTAGTAGGTAATTAATTGAATCAGGCGTTACTTTGCGGAAATCCATGACTAATATGTAGATGACACGATTGTATCAAGACCTCCGCTTCTAAGTACCTAGTAGACAAAGTTGTATTACGTTATGTAAAACAACCTGCCCACCAAATAATTTCTACTCTACACGTGTTTCGCTCCACCAAGGAGCATCCTCAGGAGTTAGACCGACGAACGTTCGAAACAGAGTTGTTACTCCGCCGACCTACTTAGAAGCGGAGGTCTTGATACAATCGTGTCATCTACATATTTCTCTAGTAGGTATTACGAACGAACATTGGCGTATCTAAGTTTATTTTCGTAGTGTAGCCGTGGCAGAGACTGAATTTGTCGCCCTCTTCCCCCTATACAGAGAAAACCTAACTAGGTATGATAAAATTACGGAGAGAGCGTAGTTAGCGAGGTCGAAATTTGTAAGCACAACTAACTAGTTACCTAGGTTCATCATCATCATCATCTCAGCCGATGGACGTCCACTGCTGGACGTAGGCCTCCCCCAAGGATCGCCATAACGACCGGTCCTGCGCTGCCCTCATCCAACGGGTTCGCGTCGCCTTCTCCAGGCGTCGGTCCACCGTGTGAGGGCTGTGCTTTCCGGTACGCGGTCGCCACTCGAGAACTTTTCGGACCCATCGGCCATCGGTTCTGCGAGCAATGCCCCCGCCCACTGCCACTTTAGTTTAGCAATTCTTGGGGATATGTCAGTTACTCTGGTTCTTTTGCGGAAATCTTCATTTCTGATTCGATCTCGCAGGGAAACTGCGAGCATAGCCCTAGGTTCCCCACCTAAGAAATAAATGTAAAACTTGGAGTCTGGAAAACTTTTCGAACAGAACATCATACCTAGTCTACATTTGTGATTCTATTCGTGAATGGAAACGACAGTTACTCTTATTCCAAAAACTATCTTAAGTGCTATTAAAACCATTGTATGCATTTTTTCTTATATTCGTTCGTAGAGAAAAATATTCTTTTCACCCCTCCGGGCGGAAAGCGTCAACTTTCGTCCCGCTGCGCGTAACGAAGTAGCCGCTTTCCGCCTCCGACGAGGAGAAAAATAGTGTAGTAACATCGAGCAGTAAATAAGAAAGCCTCAGATCACATCATTACATGAGATCTTTCTTACTTTAGTGCCCTCGATGTGTAATCTACTATTTTATCATAGCGAATTCCTGAACTTAATAACTAGTGGCTTTCATTAGGTAGTCTGTGATAAATTGAAATGATAGGTGCGATAGCTATGATAGGTATCTATCTATCTATTTAACTGAATACCTAGATTAAATATTGATTGGAGGATATTTAGCTGTTTTATCCTTATCCTGGCTCCAACTAACTAAATGATTAATTTATATTATCTACGTAGGTAATGAATATAAGGTACCTAGCTTAAATAGTTTTGGAATATTTTAAATTATTCAGCAAAATTGTCACAAAATCGAACAAAATGTTGTTAACTAGGAACTTGTCGGATAACGAGTCTACAAAAAATCTGATTCAGCTACTGTAACACAAAAACATAATGAACAACCTTAGTACTTCGACAATAATAACAAGATTCACAAGATTCGCCTTGATTATCTTTTTGTCAATCATTCACTGTTCACCCATCCGTGGTAAAAATTTACGTACTTTTATAAGTTATTGATGGTAAAAGTAAAAGTCAACTGAATTGACTTTTACTTTTACCATCAAATGCTAATAGCAAAAGTAAAGTGTTACCCATGATTATTATTGTACAAGTCAGCAGAAATAAGTTGTATACACTTTTGTTCTACGTCGTAGTACTAAAGAGTATACAACTTATTGCTGCTGACTGTACTTATATTACTATTTAGTTTACTATCAATAGGTAGGTATGCTACAAGTGAGCCTTGCTTCGACTGCCTGCAATAAAATTGGCAGTTGGAATGTTTCTGACCACTTCGAAAGGGCTTATGGTCGTGGGTAAAGAGGATATTTGAAAAAATACAATACAGAAAGAGTAGGAGTATGATTAGCGGGGATACCTATGTGTAAATTGAACATATCATTGAAGTTTTGATTAAAGCCAAAACACGATTAAGACACATTTTCTCGATAAAAAACAAGCTAAAGTAGCCTCCGTCTTTATCGATGAACGCTTGGAACTGCTAAACGGTGAATAATAGAAACACGAGACTTAATTTAAAAAAAAAGAGATTGATATTTTACAAATTTTGATTAGAGCAGAATTGAACTTACATGAATGGTACAATCACAATTAAATAAAGTTTGTTTTACGCTTGCGTCGTTTCAGGCGCGCGCGCCGCCCCATCTCTTTGTCTCGCATCAGGCAGTAATATAAGCTATCACACGCCCATTTCGCTTCAATTATTTTTTGACATAGGCCTTTAATGCTAGGTCATTGGGTTTTTAGCGTTATGTTTAATCCGACAGCTGGGAACTGAAAACGTGTAGCTCTTCAGGTTTGTATAATCCATAGTCCATAATACGTAGATATCTTATTTTTGTCCGACTGTCTCTTTCATGTGAGATAACTACTACATTCGTTTTCGGGATAGTCAGAAACTTTGCTACAATTAATTTGTGGTTTAGCATGTTGAATGTAACAGTTAAGTATTAAAAGTTCGTGGTAGTTGACATCTTACTTTTAATAACTTCCATCTGTAACTGTTGTATAAAAAATTTTTTTTAATTAGGTAACTATTCGATAACTTGTATCAATTAGTTACTAAATTTTTTTTATACCTAATGAACATTTGGGCAGCGCGCAATCCCAGCGCTTGGTGGCTGACACAATATGGGCTTATCCAGCTTTTGGCCTAAGGGGGGCCAATTGGGATACATAGTTAACCAGCTAGGTATAAGTGTAGGATGCAAGGTACTCCAGGGGAGGGAATGTCAGATCAAGGGGGCGGCTGCCTTCCCCATGGCCAGAAGTACCTATATTCTTGTTTGGAAGACAATATCTCTAAAAATTCCTTAACCTAATCAGGTTTAAATCTAATTTTCAGTTGGAGCCCCAATTCTTATCCTGTCGTTATGGGTGGAGCCATACCACAGAGGGTACTTCCAGTATGACCAGTCCCTCCTTTTGCCCTTCAAGGAGCAGGCTGTGTCAGAAGCCTTGCTCGCTGGACTCGGGTTTGCTTTAAATATCACCACGGTAAGCTTTAATATTGACCTACTGCTACTAGCGGCGCCCGCGACTTCGAACACGCAGTAGGCCTCGCATAATGCCTCCCCGTGAAAACGATAAAAATCGAGATGAGCTTCATTTTTCTCGTTTAAACGCTTTACCGTGTGTGGCATGCTAGCCCTGCAGATCACTGACTTTAATCAGACCCATAACTTTTGATCGAATGAACATATTGCGATGAAATAAATCCTAAATGTTAATTCAAACTAAGTCATATGCTATTGTGAAAACCGCATTCAAACCGGTTCAGAAGATTTTAAGTGATGCGTGCACAAAGAAACAAACAGACAGACAGACAAATAGACAAAAATTCTGAAAATGGTCTCATCGTACCCTAAACGCCCCCAATTAATAATTTTGTAAATATCATCAATAACCTACATCCACACCAAGTCTTTATATAAAATGCATTGTGGTTTCATTTTTCTGTGATTCATTTAGGAGATTAGGTACGTGTAAAAAAATAAATTAATACGCAAAAGCTGATAAGATTAATCTATATTACTTATAATTCGATAAAAAAAGACTACCTACGTTGTTACAAATCAGCCGCTAAGGGTGTAAGAAACTATAAATGAATAGTTTCTTATGATTTCATAACCTCATTCCAGATAATAATAATCGAGGTGATCCACGACAAGAAAGGCAGGGGTGTCGGAGAGAAGTTCCTCTGTGGCTCTCTCATCCCCGGCTGGGTCTGGGAGAGCTACAGGGCTATAGGCATCTTCACGTTCGGGGCGGCCGCGGAGCACCTCACAGCCAACCTGGCAAAGTATGTCATTGGCAGGCTGAGGCCGCATTTCTTTGATGTAAGTTTTTTTTACTATTGATAAGAGGTTTCGACGACTAGGTGGTCAGTGAAACAGAGATATTGGACTCTGGGTCATCATCTAGTAGAAGATCTACGGATTCATTGTGGCCTTCGCCTTAGAGACAACAAACTTGAAACTGTTTATATGTTCCTTCTTAATATGCTGACACTTTTTTAAGGGGATGATCGGAAACCATCGAATGGCACCAACATCGAAATCGCGAAAAAAAAACAGTTGTTCCATACAAAACTGCAAACCTACTCGAGACAAAAAAGCTGTTTCTTTTGTGATTTTAAATTTGCTTCCATAGTAAAATTTGTTCAGTTTGATGGTCTGAATCACCCCCCAAAATTTCGACACGGTAAAAAAAATCACCGGTATACGGGGAGTAAGGGACAGCCCTCAACAGACTGCTACTGCCTACGGCTACATTTGAGATGGGTAGGTAAGGTACCTACAGCGCAGTTTTGTATGAAGCAGCTGATTTTATTTCGCATTTCCTGAGGTAGGCTCCATTGTGAAAGTTGTTCAGTCTGCGTTCACCGTTTCAGTCTGCAGAGGGCTGTCCCTTACACCTGTATTGATGACAATATTGTTCTTGCAGGTGTGTCAGCCAAAGCCTGTGACGTCCTCTCCTCTCAACGCCGCAGGCTATATCCAGGACTTCACTTGCGCTCAAGGAGTCAGCGCCTCTAAACTAAAGGACATGAGGCTCTCCTTCCCGAGCGCTCACGCTGGTTTCGCCATGTATTGTGCTGTATTTTTTATTGTAAGTTACATATACTCGAAATTGTATGCCCCTTTTGGTGTTATTAGAAACTTTACTACAAATAACAACAATTTGTAGGGTTTCACGACGGAAATAATTTTTCAGGTGGGAGGTCAGAAACATC
This sequence comes from Agonopterix arenella, assembly GCA_927399405.1. Taxonomy (NCBI): domain Eukaryota; kingdom Metazoa; phylum Arthropoda; class Insecta; order Lepidoptera; family Depressariidae; genus Agonopterix; species Agonopterix arenella. The sequence goes on along the minus strand of OV656708.1, from coordinate 13,176,180 downwards.
GCTATATGTAATTTATGCTCCTATATAGGCTTATTATATTGGGCAAGCGGTTATTGGAGAAATACCTACGGCCCTTTCAACTTTAGTATAGACACAAAGACTTTACCCTAAAGAACAATAATGCACAAAATGAAGCTCACCCTGGATCACAGCTGTTGACCGTGCGGAGAGGAGAAAGAAACATACAGGGTGAAATTGATATCATTAGCATCCTTTTAAACTTAGAGTCTACCCATCAAACTGAACAACTTTTACTATGGCAGCAAACCGATAGGAGCAAGTAAAAAATCTGCTGTTCCATACTAAACAGCAAAACCGACGCGCGAGTTCACGTTCGCGACTCAAATGTATGCAACAGGTGATTTTGTTTTTTGATTCGTTTGGTTTGCTGCCATTGTAAAAGTTGTTCAGTTTGATGGGTAGACTCTTAGTTTAAAAGGATGCTAATGATATCAATTTCACCCTGTATATTATCCTGTGAGACTGCGATGTCTTGGCGGCTAAACGCATGTGCCTCCTGGGAGATGGTTATCCAAAACCGGGAGATTACAGGTTTCTTCCGTTGAATGGTACTGCCTTTCTCACTTACCACGTTTTTAAAGGGTGAAGAATATACATATGTACAGATCTACATAAAAGATTGTTCCCTTTGTACATGTTTTCTCAACTTTGTGTATTATTATGTCCGTGTGTACAATAAAGTGTTATAATAATAATCCCTTGGGTCGAAGTGTTGATTGCCTGTCAGCCTGTCAATGCCAGTCAGATAAGATACCCTGAAGTAGTAATAGCGCAAAAATAACGTTTGTTTCTCACACGTGAAAACTACTGTTTAGTTAACTCCTAAGTAAATAAAACTTTAGATGAAACCATTACGTTCCAGTTCTACATCCAAACGAAGGGCAGGTGGCGAGGGTCGAAGCTGCTCCGGCACGCGATCCAGTTCGCCGTGCTGATGGCCGCATGGTACGTCGGCCTGTCCAGGGTTGTCGACCACATGCATCACTGGGGCGACGTGGCTGTGGGCTTCCTCGTTGGGGCTGTCTATGCCGCTATTGTGGTGGGTACCATCAATCAATCGCCTGGCTTGTTTCCTATCCTGATACTCTTTCGCCACTCTTGGAGGTTCTGATACAGATTAATTTCGAACCTTGTGTTTGAGGAACGACCAAGAATTTTAGAATGATAATGTATACCAATCCTCCTTACAAGCATGGAAACACCAAAAATTGCCCATAGCGGTCAGTAATGTTCGTCCTTCTTTCGTACTTCATTCGTACGTGTCCGTCGTCGACGTTTTCTATCAATTTTTGTCGTTATCCAACGACAAGAAAGACAGAAAGTGACAAATTTGACGTCAGAAACAACGACGGGAATTTACGAAAGAAGGACGAACATTACCGACACCCAAGGAGTATTTTCATGTTTCACCGCTTGTAATCCATTATCAAATAATCATTTTTAAATTCTTGTGAACTTCGAACTAAAACGTGCCTTATGTCAATACGTGAAAGCCTGTATCGCATGCGATACATGGCACCGTAGGTACTTATCGCAGCTGTCAAACGTAAGTGACGGTGCACTGGTTCTGATTCGTTTCTGGTGTTAAACGTCAACAGATCATTTCAGAACTGTTTGTGGGTCTTGTCTCTTGTGTTATGTTATTGTGATCTACAGCCTTTATCGTTCCTTTTCCTGAGGCGTAGTTAGAGGCTGTGAAATGGTGATAGTTCACCACACGTGCCAGTTGAATATTGGTGGACTTCACAGTATGAATCAGAATTTTATTCTACGGCGTATGCAGTTTTTCTTCAACGTTCCAGATCAAATATGTATAATAAGAATAAAGTTCAAGAAACACATGGGCATGTCGCTCTTGCTGTCAGAGGAGATTGGCATATAAAAATGGAGGCCTATGCCCAGCAGTGGGTGGATACGGGCTGTGGATAATGATGATGACGATGTATCTCTGACATAAATAGATAGAATAAATGAATGAAAAAGAAAATGTATAAACGGTAGACGTTTATAATATTCTAAAGTCTACAACTACAAAATTGTATAATTTGTATAGCATTGTTTAGGAAAATGAATGGTGGATTACTATTTGTACAGTGCAGAGGACGAAGTTTCGATCCCACCCTGGTTCACATTCCTACCAGTGATTTTTTAGGAACTTATGTACCTAAAATTTACTGGCTTACCTACCTTTCGCCCACAACAAAGCAGACCTTACGAAACTGATTAACGAAATACCCAATTCTAATCTAGAGCCATTTTCATTTACAGTTCATCTACGTCCTGAAGCCGAAGAGGTATGAAGCGCCAAATAGTGGACAAGACCCTGAACCACCAGAGAATTTGCTGCCGAGACCGGTTCTTGCGCGATGACTGCTTCCTGACGGCTAAACATACCTAATATAGGATAATGATACGAAAAACATACAATAGTTAATTACTAATGAATAAGAAGCTCTGTCGACGATGTATGTTGACTTGAGTCTCTCTTGTTTATAATAAGGTAAATAGGTACAATTACACGCTATACAATACGGCCAGAAAAATAATTTACCTCGTAAATCTTCGTTTGCGCAGTCCCCCGACCAAACCAGAAGTCGTTTAGTAATGAAAGAGTGTTTTTTTAATTTCAAAGTGAAATTGCAGCAAAATGGACGCGAAAACCATGATACGGGAATGAAGGAAAGATGTGCCATCCTGATTTGTCAATACAATTTCGCGCGCTATTAAAATTTGTCAAGTGCGCAGATACATCGGGGAGACTTATAAACCTGGTACTACTGTAATTGCATTCTAAATAAGTCACATCCTTCTGCCCTTGTCCAATTATTTGAGGTCGGCGCAAAATTAATTGATATTAGTTACCTACCTAAAGTATTTCTGTTTCGGCAAAAGTTTTAAGGCCGGCGCCGCCTGACTTATGATCTTTAATTTTGGTAATGCAATTGTTTTGGCTTCCCCCTCATTACCCTTACTTTAGACACGAATTTATTGTAAAAGCCTTAAGGGGATATAATTTGGAGCGCGCTCCATACAAACGAAGTCTGGTTATTATTTTCAATACTAACCAGTTAAAGTCAATGAAATTTTTCAGAAACAATAAAAACTAATCTCTATGCTTGTGTGTTGTCAAATTTTTGTTAAAATATACAGTTTGGATATTTATAGTATATGGATGTTTATGGATTTGAGGCACTTTATCATTAAAACTACAAATTTTAACGAAAATCTGACAACATGCAAGCATAGAGATTAGTCTCTAGATTGTTTCTAAAAAAATTCACTGACTTTAATTGGATAGTATTGAAAATATAACCAGGCCAGAGAGAATGTAACTCACTACGTTATAAGAGTCGGGACTTCCATACTAAAAACTGGTCGTGACCGATGATCCAGAATGTATGAAACGTGTGACACCGATCAAAGAAATTTAATGGCGGCGGTCAGTGGCGTAGCGTGCCTTAGAGGGGCCCTGTATCAAAATTTGTTGGGGGGCCCAAATGAAGGGTAAACATTCTTCCACAAATGGAAGAAAAACGCTCTCATTGAGTTAAAATAATTATATATTGAATAGACGTTATTACTGACAATTAATAATCCTATGAACTAAGCTTGTCAAACAATTATAGACAAATATAAATATATATATTAAATCATTTATAGACGATAAGGATTTCAGTTTTTCTAAATGTTCCGCCTCTATAGACAATAGTGACAAGTCTGATTACCTTTCCTGTCCCATTGAAGACCGTAGAAAATTTTTTATTAGTTTTAATTTTAATTTTTGAAGTGTAAACTTTAGGCACGTTGGGCACTTTTCATGATATGATTTTTTTTCTCGGGATGTTGAGGCCTAAGAGTTTAAGTGACATTGTGGATAACATTTTACGAATTTTTGTTATACGGCCCCTGTAGCCCGGGGGCCCCGTATCATTGATACGGCTGATACGGCGGTAGCTACGCCCCTGGCGGCGGTGCACGTTTCATACAACGTTTTTTTGTTAAAGAGTTGCGCGAGCCTGAACCAGACTTCGTTTGTATGGAGCGCGCTCCGAATTATAGCGCCTCATAAAGGCTAAGATCAAGAGTACAATGACATAATATAATTTAATTATGACTTAAGTGATGTCCTCATGTCGCATCTTTTCCCCGATCAGACACTGCGTGTAGGTATCGTCTTTTAATAACACTGACAATAACATTTTTTTTATTTTTCCGCCGCGTAGCAAGGGAGGAAATTCCACGACGTACATGCGGCCGTAGCATGATTCGGGCGATAATGCTATATCACGCCTTTTATCTCGTTCGTTCAAGCGCAAATAGAAAGAGAGCTAAGGTGCGATAAGACCGCCTTATTTTGTGCCTCATGTATTTTTATCTCTGTATTTTACTGTTTATGTTTTGGTGTAAAATAAAGTATATTTGATTTGATTTGATAACGCTATACTTATCACACTGCCATGCTATAGCCGCTGATGTGCTATTTTTTTTATTTCACATATCTCGATTAGTATGCGCGAAATCCATAACACTTTTCGAATTGGGACATGTGATATAATAAGTAATGGAGTTGTTTGAGATCAAAAACAGACATAAAATCCAGATACAATGGAAAATCTATTGTGTCTGGATTTTATGTCCGTTTTTGATCCCAAACAACTCAAATAAAACTCCTGATAGTTACGCAGGGAAAGATCGAGGAGAATGCCACACGTGGACGCGGCATAGTTTAAGAAGTTGCTGTATTATTTCAAAACCGAATAAAGACAATACACGATTATGTAGAAAATGTATTGTGTTTGCAATTAATGAACAAAATTACCCTGTTATTGAAACGTATTTATAGATGCAACTCGAATAACTAGATTTCTAACCATTGTTCTATGTTTCTATACATCTTCGTTGTATCGAATGCGTATAATAAAGATTCACCTTAAATTCGTTCTACAGGGTGTAATAAAACAGCTTAGTTTCTTTCTTATGTGTGGGCAGAGCTTGAGCAGAGCCCTGGTGTCAGAGTTTTTTCAGGCCGCCTTACGGCCTCTGACGTGGTTTTTATGTAACGACTACTACCACCAGAGATAGTAGCCGGGACCAACGGCTTAACACGTTCCGGGACAGTGACCGGCTATAGACGTGATAACAATAAAAGTTCTATTGTGTCTCGTTCACTGTCCCGGAACGTGTTAACGTGCCATCCGAAGCACGGAATCATTTTCCTTTTCAGACAATCAGGTGATTCAGCCTGCAATGTCCTAACCAACTGGGGAAAAACGCACAAAGTGACATATCACAAGGTGCCCCCCGTGGGAATCGAACCCACGACCTCCGAGTCGAGAGCCAATGCTCTTAACCATTAGACCATGGAGGCAGTGCAGGCTTAGTAAATATCTTTAACGGGGTGTTTTAGACCATCACCGACTTCTTCTTCTTAAAGTGTGGGCAGAGCCCTGGTGTCAAGAGTTCTTTCAGACCGCCTTACGGCCTCTGACGTGGTTTTTATGTAACGACCAGCCAGGACCAACGGCTTAACCGACTGAACATCTTTCACTATGGAGAAAAAATCGTTCTCGTAATGGAAAAAAAACTCAAAAATACATTTGAGTCTAGTCGGTGCTGCAGTTTTGTATGAAACAGCATTACATTTTTTGCGATTGCGATGCTGGCGCCTATCCATTGGAAGTGGTTTAATATGACTAGGGTGTTTTGTTACTCCCTGTAATTTATACCTTACAGGCAAGAGAGGTAGGTACTGCTCGATATGAGTTATCCTCTAGATAAATTCGCACCTACCTACTTCACGAAAATTAGTAAAACCTTTTTCTTGAACCTTGAACCCTGTCCGGTCTTTCTTTGAATCCTTGCACCGGACTTACAAATATCAAAGACCAAAGTAAACATAAGACGATCTAACGCAACTATTAACTGAACAAATAAACAACTAATAACAATTAAATTAATATCTAAACGTAAATGATAATACCATACAAAGTTCTCTGGAATATACAGGACAGTGGGCAAAGATCACGAAGAAAATAATGATGCAATTATAATAGCAGATTTCAAGAACATAATTAATGTGATGTACCTATTTAGTTAGGTTCTTCACTAGCTAGGGCTAGGCAATTATACTCTTATAAATTCTGTGCGTAGGCTTTAACCTAGAACATGAATGTTAATGAGGGATTTTCCGAAAGCTATTAAAAAAGAAAAAGTAGTTCCTAATGGCTCGATACATGGCGTTGACTAGACAGGGGTGAGCGACCTTGCAGATAGTAAAATACAAATAAAAAGTAAGAATTTGGGTTTTTGTGTAAACAGCGAAATATGAACATATATTTCGTCTGACTCAGTGGTATGCATTTTTGTTTACTTTTTAGCCTAAAATATTCGTCTTCGGACCCCTCTCTAGTCTACGCCATCTATCGCTGGTTTGTTGAACTACGTTTGACTAGCTGTCAGAAAACTCCTCATTAACTAGAAGAAAATTTAAATTGAGGCAAAAGTGTGTCCGAATTTTAGCCAATAGGACACAGGCGTGAGTATATGTATGTATGTCAACATTTATATAAGAAACTTTAATCATAACAATAATCCTAAAATATGGTGCAGGCAAGGTGCACGATATTAGCGGGGTTTCCTCACTGAAAGGCTAAACTGATACTTTGATCGACGAAAGAAAGAAAGAAAGAAAGAAAAAAAGAAAGAAAGAAGGAAAAATTATTTATTTGGATCTCCGACACACATTCAAGCGCCTAGCCCTTCGCCGAGACCCCACGGTCCACGGGTCTCGACATCAAATACAACGAAGTTCTTTTCTGTGTCCGATACCCTCACAGAACATTTATTATGCTCTGTGGATACCCTTGTCTTTATTCTCTTTTGACTTTACAACGTTGGATCACAGCAGATTTCGCCGCTGCTGAGCCAACTCATGGTGGTTACAGAAGTAAGAATAAAAATTTAAAACTTTTAAGGGGGTGGTTTAGATCAACAATCTGAACAACTTTCACTATGGGACCAACATCGAAATTGCGAAAAAAAAATATTTTGTCCCATACATTTAGCTCGAGTAGATCTGTAGTTTAGTACCTAGGCCTATTTCCAGCAGTGGACGTCTATCGGCTGATATGATAATGAAGTCCTGACTTAGTAAATTGCATAAATTACTTTGTATGTAACAGAAATCTGAGACGAAAGGCTCTCTTCGCTCAACCCGCTGTATACACTAATTATACGCAGAATGAATATATGTATAGAGCTACTGTATTATACAACCTTAAATATGGATCCATTTTGTTTATCTTTGGCACAGTTTAAGAAGGGCATAACTGGTAAAGCTCTTTAGACTGAGTCTTTGCCTCGCAATATACCTTCTTCTTATCATTTATTGTTATTTTAGCCTACCTACCTTCTGATAGGTAGCTATTATTGACACTGAATAATAAAACTAGGAAGCCATTTTCAGTGTAGGTAAAGTACCTAATTATGATAACTACCGAGTTTTTTTTTATTATTTGGTTATAAGGGCTTGGTCAATGACCAAATAGCTACTGCGACCTGGATAGATCTATTATAGCTGTCACCCTAGACCTAAAGGTCATTTCCTAGGCCCACGGACTTCATGAACCGTGTTATGCTTTTGGAGGGAAGGTCCCTAATGTCAGTAGGTGTTATTATGTATCCACCTAGATGGCGACTTCTGCTGTGAATGAGCACTTCGCATTCGCAGAGGAGGTGTATGGGCGTTTCCTCTGCTTCACAGCAGAATCTGCAAGTGGGTGAATCTACAAGCCCCATTCTGTGTAGGTGTTTGTTTAACTTGCAGTGTCCTGTTAAGGCTCGTACTAAGAGCCTTAAGTCGTTGCGGTTTGAATTGATGGCATCCGAGGTATGTCTATTTGAAAAGCCGGTCACAAGTTCTTTCGCATGCCTCAGTCCTGGTGTATCCGACCAGAGCCTACGGCTTTGGTTCACGGCCCATTCCTTTAGCACACTTTAACTACCGATTTACTCTTCTTCTTATCGTGTGGGCAGAGCCCTGGTGTCAGAGTTTTATCAGACAGCCTTACGGCCTCTGACGAGGTTATTATTATGTAACAACTACTACCACCAGAGACTGTACCGGGGACCAACGGCTTAAACCTGCCATCAGACAATCAGGAGTACGATTTTTGAAACTCATTCGTTGAACTCAGAAAATGTCAAAATTACTATGGAGATATATTCATCTTTCTAATGCCGATTTGACTTTAAAAAAATCGCACTCCTGTAGTATGATTTTTGAAAGTCAAATCATAAATAGAAAAATGCATACAAAAATGTATACTATGGAGATACCATAGTAATATTGACATTTTCAACTGCTGAGCTCAACAGCCTGCAATGACGAGTATGTCCTACTAAGAAACCAACAGCTTATCAAGAACCCTGCCTATTTTTTTATAGACTCTTGGCTACACTGGCTTTGATGAAAAACTGTGTGATGCGTATTGTGGCTAAGTGACCTTTAGGAAAACGTCAATGACTAAATAGCAATACCTAACCAATGCAATATTAAACGTTGTTTTGAAAATTTTACTATAATCAACGCAATCTGCGTCACAAATTGTGTTGAAAAAACATAATCGTAATCTGACTGCAATATTACTGGTAGGGACATAGGTATAGGTACCTAATCTTTTTGGTCGATTGAAGCGACATTTTCATATTAAGTACCTATAGGTAATTAGGTATTAAAACTATACTTATTGAAAACACAGCTAAACACAAGGATCGTACCTAAATGATGTTTCTATTATCTACTAGAAGTTTTTCTACTAAGTTCAACGACTCAACGTTAAAAACCATATGTAGGTAGGTTAAACACGTTACATACTTTGAGGCTTGGATAAGTTATATGTGGAGTCACGTTGCAGGTTCTGACCCGAGCACACGTCTCGCGTGGATTTCGCGCGTCGTGTTTTTGCCTACCACGAGGCTCCGTAATCCTCAATATCTTCTTGTTCTTGACCAAAAACAATCCGTGAGATTGGGATAGATTTTCACATAAACACGTGACACTGGCGGAAATGCAGTGCTAACGCACAAGCAAGAGTCCATTAAACATAAGTAAAAAAAAAAAAAGTTATATGTCAAGATTGACAGTCGAAGCTACAAAAGCGTAGAAAAAAATTGTAACCATTATTGGCCTCTAAGCCCTATCCATACACACGCACACAAACATAATTTGTATGGCGCCTCACGCACACCAAACTAAGAAAAAGGCCCCTTTTGTTTTATACGGTAGAAGCATGAGGCTCTTTCTAGACATATACTTTTTCTAAGCTTTAATGGGTGCTCTGCTTCAGACCATAAAACTGAAAACCTTTTACTATTGGACCAACATTGAAATAGTAAAAAAAACAGCTGTTCCATACATTTGTGTTCAGTAGGTACCTAACCATAGACATTTTCTATGGAACAAACAAATATTTTTTTCAGTTTGATTGTCTGTAATATACCTGAAAGAGGGCGCCCCTTTCATTTGTAATGCATTTCAGTATACTAGGCTACCTAATTAATCTCAGAAACTACTGTAGTGATTTTGATACGGTTTTCACTAATAAATAGACTAATTCACGGGGAAGGTTTGTCCAGTCGTACACACGGCGACACATCAAGCTATACAAAACCAACATAAGCTGGCCGCGCGATGCTATACGTTACTCGACCTACATACGCGCGGTTAGCTTATGTTGGTTTTGTATAGCTTTTGTATACCTACTTAGTGCTACCCGTGCGAAGCCGGGGTGGGCCGCTAGTTGAGGATAAAATACCGAATAAAAACGCATGATATCGTTGGACAAAAAAACTGTTAAAGATAGTTTATCAATCACAAACCTAAATGATGAAATAATCAGACCAGGGGGCACATAAACATGATTCTATTATTGTACACACAATACCTAATTATAATTATAAACATTATCAGTACGTTTGACTTCAATACACAAACTAAGTCCCGATTGACGAGGCATTTTCGTCTTTACCTCTCAGAAATAAGATCATAATATAGGACTTCTTATTTTGCATAAACAGTAATGACACCATTTCAATTTCTACAGTTCAATTCATAACGACCCCAAACATAGCTCTTATTCCTACGCAAACAGAACGAGAGTCGTTTGATTTTCGGGACCTTGTACGTCGATTGAACTGTAGGAGAGATAAGAAAGACGTCATTCGATGAGGAAATGGCAGAGGCGTGTCATGGGTGTGGCACGCAAGAGGCTTCTTGTTTGTAAAGGATTTTTTTCTTGGTGCCTTTTCATGCCACTGCTGGGCAAAGGCCTCCCCTTTAATCCTCCAACCATCTCTGTCTTGGGAATCTCTGATATGGTTTAAGAAAGGTTGATTTTATTTGTGCTCTACAGGGTTAAACATATACTTGAGATGGATTAGGGGAGACTTAGGACACTTGATCAGTTTGGGACACATGGTAGGACTTATACTAACAGGGCCGTCTTAACCATATTGGGCGCCGGCGCCGGCGCCTCGACGGGGTGCGAAAATTAGCCTGCGCCCTTTCCAACAAAAATATTTTTTCGGTTTTATTTTCCGCCCCACGCTTTGTGCACCTATTTGCCTATATTGTCAATACCTGTGTTTAGAAATAGCGTAGATTCAGTTGCGAAGTCGTTGGGATGCAGTTCTTTACGACATCGCCTACGCTCAAAAATCGCTTGTGTACACACGGCGACACACCAAGCTACACAAAACCAAAATAAGTTGGCCGCGTGTAGGTAAAGTATATAATGTACAACGTCTCGCGGTCAGCTTATATTGGTTCTGCCTAGCTTGATGTGTCGCCGTGTGTACCTATATCTGTGCCGCAACCCAAATAAAAAGTGTATGTCAGGATTGCAGGAGTTTATTTTTAATTGGATGCGAACTATACAAAATACTGTCTTATACTTATGTACCTAAAATGAACTGTTTTAGTACCTATAATGAATTTAATTGTACCTCGTTCAATACCTGGAAATTACAGTAAAAAAGAGAGCTGCCATTTTGATATCAGCATGGCGGCAGGTAAACACTAAAATAGTCTATTTGGATTAATAAAAAATGTTGTATACGACCCCACAAGGCATACGATCGCTCTCGTTATCGACTACACTCCCCGCATACACATACCAATTGAAACCTAAATGGGGTAATCGTCCCCTCTAGGCTTTGACTACTTATATAAGGACTAGTTACGCGTGTAATTCTACGAACAAACATTTCTGCCACTTTTTGCGGGGACGTGGTAACACGAAATCCGCAACTTTGGATTTTATTTCCCATGACTTTAGATTCGAATTTTGAACGTAAAAAATCATGAAAAGAAGTCTCGTGTGAACCCCAAACGTTCTAAGTTCGAAATTATTGTTTCGTAATTATAGGCTGTCTCGTTTAATGATGAGGTATAAAATTGACTGTAAATGCACATGATCAATTAATCTTTTTCCGTGGCAGAGGGGAAATGCTACCGCAAGGCTAGTCCTTATAATAAATAGTCAAAGCCTCTAGGTTATCAATTTTATAACTTTTCTTATCATGTTGTGACACTATTACCTACTGTCTACTGTTAACATTTGACTCCAATTTATCATCTTACCTAGAGTCAAAACGGAAATACCCAGAAGCAAAATACCGTGTCGGTACCATAAAACAAAACGCATAGCGTGGGTAGGCCTCAAGTCGGACCGACGACCTGGTGAAGGCGGCGGGAACTCCTTTGGATGAGGATAGCACAGGACCAAATGTTGTGGCGATCCTTGGGGGAGGCCTATGTCTAACAGTGGACGTCCATCAGACAGAAAAAAAACACTATTATTAGTAACAGTACATTGAAGATATTTACAACAAAAAAATAAGAAATCGCCGTGAGGATTTCGGTAGGAATCTGTTTTTCTGTTTTGGGTTCATTTTTACTTTTACCCCTATCACTTTTCCCCAATAATATGCGACATAGGTACAGATAAAATTTTATTATAATAGGCAATGCTATATATACCGTTCCTACATAGATAACCGTGAACATTGGACGACATAAAACTGCAAAAGGGAGTTGGGCGATCCAAACGTAAGCTGCGAGAATATGTCCCATATTACCGCCCGATGCGACTGTCGAGTGTGGATGTGGGGAGATGCAAACCACTCGACATCTATAGCCGTGTAGCTTGTGCCCTGTGTCTTGTCTTGCTCCCTCAAGAACCTTATACAGGGTGTTCATCATCATCATCATCTTCATCTCGGCCGATGCACGTCCACTGCTGGACATAGGCCTCCCCCAAGGACCGTCATAACGACCGGTCCTGCACTGCCCTCATCCAGGGTACTACAAAAATAAAAATAAACATTTTACACTTTTAAGGGGGTTGTTAAGACCATCAAACTGAACAACTTTCACTATGGGACCAACATCGAAATCGCGAAAAAAAAAATCTGCTGTCCCATACATTTATCTCGAGTCGATTTTTAGTTTAGTATGAAAGATCTGATTTTTTTTCGCGATTTCGCTATTGGTCCCATAGTGAAAGTTGTTCAGTTTGATTGTCTAAACTAAACCTTAAATGTTTATTTGTATTTTTGTAACACCTTGTAGAGGCTTCCCCTCGAGAAATAGAGGTATAGACCAGTATCGAAAAGACAAAGTGTGTTCAAATTTTCACGTTGGCAGGTGTTATTGACTAATTAGAATTAGAATGTGGCAGGATTTGGCAGATTTGGGAATATTTACCTTACTCTTTATATTTTTGGGAGAAGAAACAGAAAATTTGTTATTAAACACATATTACCGACATGAAAATCATTTTACAGACCAGGCAACTCCTGTTCCAAGGCAGTATCTACAAGGAGGCGATGTAGTTTCTGTTTTTATTTTATTTCAAAGGGAACGATTCAAAAGATGCGATCAAAGTTTATAATTATGATACTTACGACGAAAAAAAAATTGATTGAATATGAAGCAAATGTGGTGTGGACGTACAAAAGGTTTTAAGTAACTTAAGTTTTAAGGTAAACCCTTCACACATTCTTTGAAATAAGTGTTCGGACACACTAAAATATAATGTGGTATATTTTTAGCATTTTTCTTTAGAGTGTTTGGCAGATTTTGGCAGAATTTTAGCTAGTGTGTGGCAGATTCTCTATTTTCCAGATGTTCACACTGCTCGACATAATTAGTAGTGAATAGTGATACTTAATGGTAATAACAAGATTAAATGCGTACTTCAACTGGAAAATGATATACTCGTACATAGTACTATTAATGTCAAGAACGCTTGCTTCTACTATGTATCTAAATATTGATTTCCAACTATCCTTAAAGGATTAGCTTTAGAACTAGCTTGTTGTATCTACGTATAAATAAAAATCTGTAACAGATTTTATAATGCGGATCAATGACTTTCGATTTCATGGTCTTCCTTGAGTTTAAAATGCAATGTTGATTAGAGAAATTTGATCCTTATGTTTACCCTGTAATAATAAATATCTGGGACATTGTCACACAAATTATCTAGACACATTTAAAGTACCTGGACTTGTATTATGATGACCAGACAACGATATAGAACACATACAGGGTGTAAGTGAAAGCCTAGCAAATACTGAAACGGTGTAATCAGACCATCAAACTGAACAACTTTCACTATGGGGCCTACCTCAGGAGACGCGAAAAAAAATCAGCTGTCCCATACATTTGAGTTTGGTAGGTACTGCAGTTTTGTATGGGGCAGCAGATTTTTTTTCGCGTCTCCTGAGATAGGCTCCATAGTGAAAGTTGTTCAGATTGATGGTCAGAGTTCACCGTTTCAGTATTTGCTAGGCTGTCACTTACACCCTGTATATAGATACAATAATTCATAACTCGGGTTCAAATATTCATATTCACCATATAAATATTTGCCCTTACGAGATTCGAACCTGCGACTCTCGGCACAGCAGGCAGGTTCACTACAGACTGTGCTACCGGGCCGTCTATAGATTGATGCCATAATATACCTGTAATATTTCCAGTTAGTAACTATACGAGTAATCCTAGAAGTAATACATTAAACAATTTAAGATCGTGTTATATAAGCAGAATATTATAAACCATTGTGTTCCGACAGTGAATCCCACTTGGAGGCTAGATAACAAAAGAACACGAGTTCTTCGGAAGTCAATCACGCCGTGACCAGCTGCATAGTAGGTAGACTACTTGTAGTAAACTTCGTACAAAGGACTGTAGGTAATCTATACTATTATAAAACTGTCTATACTATTATAAAACTGTAACAGGAAGTTTGTCTGTACATTGAAGATATTAACAAAAAAAAAGTTACGATATGGTTTTTAGGTGTCCCTGATTCCATTTCACAAATTTTTGGATTTTTTGTCTGTCTGTTTGTTTGTGTGTTTGTTTGTTTGTTTGAACGGGTATCACGCAAAAACTACTGAACCGATTTTGATGAAACTTTTTTTGTTTGATAGCTTATGATCTGACTTAAAATCTGGTATATAATTTGTGCGGACGAAGTCGCGGGTTAACGCTCGTGTAAAAATATATTTTACTTATATATGTATTGTCTTTGCGGATAATAAGAATTGTAGGGATGCAGAAAGATTGAAGAATTTATTATTTGTACCAAAGATATCTTAAGGTGGTTTCAGTCAATACAAAAGTTTGACGCACAATACGCGTAGACGGAATTAATCAAAGTAGAAGGAAGGAAGTAGAAGACGTAATATATATAATTACGACAGTACCAGACAGGCCGAAGGATATCTACATAGAAGCGAGTGACACCGGTTGGGAGGTGTTCGTCAGCTGGGCAAGACCCAGGTTCCCCCCTGACTTCTACAACGTTACTCTGATAGCTGATGGTGTACATAACGCTGTTTTGTGGGGGGTAACTATCTTATTTTATATTTACATTCCAGCAATGCTTAAAAGAAAGGCATTTTAATAATTTAAAAGAAGAGCTAAGGTGGTTTCAGTCCATACAAAAGTTTGACGCACAATACGCGTAGACGGAATTAATAAAAGTAATATTTTATATATGGAAAAATTGTTTAGAAAATCTAGTTGCCGATATCAATAATATATCAATATATAATAACGAAGATGTAAAGCTTATAAAATTATGTATGAAAAATTTTAAAGCTTTGTACCTTCGTAATTATTTTATAAATTGCAAATGTTATTTGTGACGCGGCATCTAGATTTTCTAAACTATTTTTCCATATATACAAAGTTACTTATATTAAAATGTCAAAGCTTTGAATAAAATTGACCCCTCTGCAACCATCTAGAGGCCCTAACTAGATTTTCTAAACTATTTTTCCATATATACAAAGTTACGTATATTAATACCGTCTCCGCGTATTGTGCGTCAAAGTTTTGTATAAAATTGACCCCTCTGCAACCACCTT
Source organism: Agonopterix arenella (assembly GCA_927399405.1). Classification (NCBI taxonomy): domain Eukaryota; kingdom Metazoa; phylum Arthropoda; class Insecta; order Lepidoptera; family Depressariidae; genus Agonopterix; species Agonopterix arenella. Next base: position 13,160,715 of record OV656708.1, on the reverse strand, counting down.
AAGGAAGGTTTGTATCTACTGTTAATTTTGCATTTCGAAACACATCAACTCTGGCGCCTTTTGGGTTGTATTCGATACGCTAAAACTCTATGAATAGAGTAAACTTGTATCAGAACCTAAGAAGTTTCTTAATAACTACTATAATAATCTTCTCTAATATATACAATTTTCGTGTGCGGTGTTTGTAACAAAACTCCTCCGAAACGGCATGATCGATTTTTATAAAATTTTGTGTGTATATTCAGAAGGTCTGAGAATAGGACGTAAAGTAAAAAAACAGTCAAGTGTGTGTCGGGAAAACACAGCTAGTAATCATCATCATCATCTCAGCCGATGGACTTAATACTATACTACTTTTTCTTTTGGTGTAAATAAAGTATATTTCATTCATTCATTCTATAATTTATAATATAATAACCCCGCAAGCCTTCCAAACGTCCGGGCTACGGCCCATGATATACCAACAAGAGATAAAATAACTACTGCAGTATAATGACTACTATAATATAATAAAATTTAAAACAAATTGTCTGACGGGCATCTACGTGTTAGCTTCGGCTTCACGCACGCCTCCCATAAGTCCGGGATAAGGAAAAATGAAAAACATAATAATATGTGACCACCATTCAGAGATAGACCCCGATTGGTGCATCCCATCGCATTCAGATAAAGTGTCTCCACGCAAGCCCTCCAAAAGTCCGGGTTATGGCCCGTGAGTAAACCTTTTACAGATATACATAATATGCTAAAACGATTGCATTTACTGTCCCTGTCTCCCAATATTGTACATACTAACAAGTAGTACCTACGAATCAAATTAAAGATTGAAAAATTTGTCTTGGGCGGGACTTGAACCCGCTCTATTCCAAACCGGGGAACTGCGTTATCCAATTTCGCCACCGAGCCCACCTACCTACCTATCACCCACCCACCCACCTTTAGTACCTACGAGTTCTTAGTACTGTGACTCAGGAACCAGAGACTTCCCCAGTTTATCTATTGAACTAAGTAATCCCACCAAAATCATTTTCATGTAAGGGTGGGAGGTGAAAAATGTATTCACTGTTCATTACTTTTCTGTTTTACAATAGTTCTTGTAGTAACGAAACGGCCAAGCCATATATTTTAACTACTCATAAGATATAGAGTTCATGAAGTTAGGGATTGTAGAGTTAGGGCGTGTAGAGTTAGAAGCTTGGCTCTACATGAGATTTGACATTTTACATGAAGATGTTTTTGGTGGGATTTCATTTCTTTTTTTTGTGAGTTACTTGTTATTTTTTCCATGTTTTAGAATTTTGGTTGTTTGTGTACTAATACTAGCTTACATACCAAATTTCAGCTTTCTAGGACTTCAGGAAGTAAAGTAACTACTAGTTTCCTTTATAGAAGAGTCGATGTAAAGCGTGGTAGAGCGCGATTTAAAAAAAGAATCTTATCATATAATTGTATTGACGTCAAATTAAATGTCATCAAAATAGTATTTAACAAAAACCCCTGACCTGTGACCCCTGAATTGCGAATAATATTTGTGAAACTAAGTAGGTAGGTGACAACCCTAGTAAGTAAGATACGATTAGATAACGCTCTTTATCGGACCACGCGCGAGTGATCGAGTTATGTTTTTCATGGATTGCATAATACTGGATTGGTCATTGTATTGAAGATCAATTTCTGGAATTACAATGGTGAGAGAGGTAATAGACCTAGGATTTTCGGCTTTGATTTTTTGTGCAAGCATCGCGTGAGAGATTTTCTGATGAACGAAATATAGAACCTAATTTGGATTAACATTTAGTTTTTTTTTCATCGCAATGAAGTATTTGAATTTAGCATAGCATATGCTCACGACTATATTCCCCGAGGGTGTAGTCAGAGATATTCTGAAACCTTAGAACATCCACGTTTCACTAGTACCGAAACTCTGTCCAGTGTGACGGGGAGTGAGCCCGTCGCCACTGGTAATGGACAGTGGGCACAATACATGCCTCGAAATTGAAGCATGTAGGTTTTCTCACGATGTTTTCCTTCATCGAAAAGCCAATGGTGTTACAAACCGTACATAAATTCCGAAAAAAACTCATTGGTACGAGTCAGCCTGGACGGAGATCGGACCATCGTCTCCTGCACGGCACTATTTGAATTTAAAGTGTCTAAAAATAGGAATCTGTAGGTAGTTATGTAAGTTTTGAAGAGAAATTTTTGGGAAACTTCTTTTGTGTTCTTAGTTTCTCCCCTTATCCCCGAAATCCTCCTTAAAATTATCCTTGAAATTAGATCCAGAATTCCAATGGTCTTCAATCCACTTCTCCAATCGGTCTACACGCTTACGACTACAAAGTGCAGCAAGCACCTGGAGTCTACTCGGACATTCGAACTTCGCAATTGCGTGAACGTTTTCGTTCCAATGTTAATAATGTTAATCTATTGCAATGAAGTTCGGACCGAAACGGTCGCGATACATCGAAAATCGAAAGTCCGGGTACAGGGCCAGCTTATCAATTACCATTTTACCAGAAGCAAAATATTGGGCGAATCCGATTTGATGGCAGCATCAAATTATTGACCTGCAATACGCCAATCATAAAGGGACCCTTTATGATTACCTTTATTTTTTAATATGCTGACACTTTTTTAAGGGGATGGTCAGACCGTTAAACTGAACCACTTTCTCTATTGCACCACCATAAAAATCGCTACATAAAAATCAGCTGTTCAATACAAAACTGCAAACCTACCCTAAATGTATGGGACAGCTGATATTTTGTTCGCGATTGATTCGATGTTGGTCCCGTACAGAAATTTGTTCAGTTTGACGGTCTGATCATCCCCTTCAAAAAGTGTCAGTATAATATATTAAGAAGGACCCATGAAAAATTCATATCTATCCGCTGTACTATCCGTATTCAGTAGAACCGATTCGCTCCCATACATAAAGCAGAGCTGAGTCAACTCTTCTCACAGTGGTCGATACAAAGTGAACGCACGCGCACGCTGCGCTTGCGCCGAGTGAAGAACAACGATGAGTCGAAACGAGATGTCCATTCGGGTGCTAAGGAAACTTGTCGTGGACGGATTTTTTATTTGTGGATGTAAGTGTTTTTTTTTATTCATCATTATCATTATCCAGCTGAAACTCTGCTGGATATGGTGCCCTAATGATTTTCACACTCAACGTTAGCAAATTCAGAATTTTATTCCGAAGTTGGAATAAATTTTTTTTAATGTTAAATAGCTGACCCGGCGAATTTCGTACCGCCTCAGAACCAGCTTTACCCGACACACACTTGGCCGTTTTTTATTTATAAACCTTCCGCTTCCCTGGCATGTACACAACATCCTACCAAAGTTTCATCGCAATCGGTCCAGCCGTTCTCGAGTGATGTCGTGAGTCGTGACCAAGGGAATTAGGGATTCATTTTTATGTATAGATATTTTATATAGATTTTCAGCTTTGAAGACGTCTGTGATCTTGGTTATTTTTTTTTTGAAAAATATGAAAACAAAAGATTTTTATTTATACTTTTGTTTTTATCTATATCACTTCCTCATCATTCGTTAATTTAATTAAGATCATCCACCACACTCGTGCTACTTAATTACTAGAATCATTTAAATAATGTAACTTAATACAGGGTGTTAGGGTAAACAGTTGCATCGCTACTAGTGATACTGAACAACTTTTCTTAAGAAACCTATAGGAAATTCGCAAAATTTTTTTGGGTTTTCCTCTGTAAATGCAATCAGCTGATCGAAAGTTTGCATGAAAAGTAGATTTTATTTTTGCTAATTTCTTAGGGAAAGTTGTTCAGTAATCATGGGTTTCATTCATAATCACGCCTTTAAGTAATGCTACTGTTTACCCCTAACACTTTATATATGGATTGTAATCGTTCTTCTCTTTATGGATAGACAAATCCTATTAATTTATTAACCGACTTCAAAAAAGGAGAAGGTTTCTCAATTCGACCGTATATATTTTTTTCTCTCAAATAAAATTACTTACTATTTTTTATAAAATTAATTACTCTCCCCCATTGGGAATTCTTTAAAAAAACATAGAAATTCTTCATATACAATCTATAGTGAGCCTTGGTGATTGTATGGTCTACTGCCTCACTCTGACCCTTATTAGTAAGGCCGCCTTTGCCCTGCAGTGATGATGAAAATGTCACCGATTAGCAATAAAGAGGCGCTCTAAAAATATGCTAACCACAGATCACAAAAACTAAAGGGAGATGTGAAAAGGGGGCGGAGACAGTAGAATAGAATAGAATAGAATAGAATAATTTAAGCAGTGTCGCAGCAATATGCGCAAAAACGGAACACATTGCTCGCGACAGTAAGGATTCAATATATTATGAGGCAGAAAGCCAGTCGAGATATTATGTGTAAATAGTTTACAATGCTTGCGAAGTACTAAAGATTATTCGAACGTTGAGTTCTGATACCGCAATGGATAATGAGCACATTCAAGCTAACAAAATACTTTCTATCGCGTGGTACTGGTGGTGATGCGACACTAAGTTTCGTACTCAGCGCGTTGGGTGGCATCTCTCTAGATCTCTATGATACTAAAGGTGCAAACAAACTGGGCTTACGTACGTGTCACGTCCATCAGAAGACATCAGTTTTCATAGTAAATATATGAAAAATCATTATTTAGAAACACATTCATCTTACGTGACGTCGCTGAATTATAGTAGTTTTTATAACGTGGCGTGCCATCACATAAGCCCAGTTTGTTTTCACCTTTACTCTCAGTTGGAATTTCGGAGTGGTTGTTATTAATCTTAGTATCTGTCTCGTCTCGACACAGCTGATCCTTATCTATAGCCCAGTCATTTTACGGAGTTATTTAGGAGTCATTATGAATGGGACTTTTAAACTGTAACCGGCACCATTTAGTGACAAAAATATATTTATTTAATTCGCTACGAAACATATAAATCAAAATTGTATGTCCCAGAAGGCTTTAAACTTAATAATATTAATACCAATGCACTCATTTCAATTACATTAACATTATACAATATAATTTTTTTTTTTTTTTTTTTTTTTTTTTTTTTTTTCAAATCTTAAATATTTATTTAAAGGAATAAAATAGTAAAAGCACAAATGAAACTTACCCTAAACTTAAACCATTCTAAACATTCTAAACTACAAATTTAACTAATCCTATTTAGTCGAAAAGCCCGCCCCAGGTCATACCTGGCCCGAAGGTGCCCATAATGCTGGCTGCATTTCCGCGTTGAATCGCTAATGATATGCGTTGGGCTAGGTATGACCCGGCACGAGGACCGTTACCCGCATCCCGTAAACGTTTGCCCAGGTTCCTCATAAAAGTTTTTGCTTCATGACCCCACGGGCCCGCCGTCTCCACAGCGAAGGGCACGAATAAGTAGCTCTGCTCCAAAGTTGTGTAACATTGGTGTTTACGTACTGCTGCCCTTTCCGCTGCTGACCCTGCTACTCGAATGGAACCTCTCAAGTAAGATGCACAATATAAATTACTTTTGAGCAATGAAATAGCCATCGAAATTAAATAAATTAGTTATCAATTAAACAATACTCAATGTATTATTCAAAGCTTTATAAGTAGACAAAAATACTTACTCCATGTTTGAAGTATGTATAATGGAGTGGTAAAGCCTAAAAAATGAGAAAATAAATTTTACCGTCAGGTTTTTTAGAACGAGATAAATGCTAAATTTTAAATTTGGGGCTGTTGCTAGCGTTTTTTTTTAATGTTGTTGGTATATTTCTAGGCAAAAAAAAATTCTTAAATTAGTCCCGGGACAAACCGTAAAATAACCGGGCTACTTAGTACACTTAGTAGCCCGGTCATTTTTTTGAAGCCTAGAAATATACCAACATTAAAAAAAAGGCCAGCAACAACCCCAAATTTAAAATTTAGGCGTTTGTGTTATGGTTGCTACCTAATGGCAACAAGTATACAAGTATACACTATTAGTTCAGGATTTATAACACAGTTAACCTTCCTCGTTTCACTCATATTAGGTATAGATACTTTATAGTTGTCCGTGTGCACAGCAGTTTTCCTCGACAAGTTTTCCTTCTTTAAAATTAAGGCTGGGCTGGGCCACACAGAGTGCAGCTGCAGAACGGGTGCAGGCCGGCAGTAGTTGTAAACTATGGAATTATATGCGAGGCGATACACTGCGGCTATCGTTCCGCAGCTGTTGCGCAGCCGCGCCGGACTGCATCTAGTGTGACACCTCGCATATAATTCCATAGTTTACAACTACTGCCGGCCCGCAGCCGGCCTGCACCCGTTCTACACCTGCACTCTGTGTGGCCCAGCCTTTATAATTAAATTGCACTTTACATACCTTTGTCATTTCTCAACATGTATAGATTATGTTATAGATACGTTTTTTTAACCTACCTGGAGTGCGATTACTGCGATTTTTGAATCTCATACGTTGAACTCAGCAGTTGACAATATCGTAGGCATTTTTCTACTGCTGATTTGACTTTCAAAAATCATACTTCAGGAGTGCAATTTTTGAAAGTCAAATCAGCGGTAGAAAAATGCCTACGATATTGTCAACTGCTGAGTTCAACGTATGAGATTCAAAAATCGCAGTAATCGCACTCCAGGTAGGTTAAAAAAACGGCAGTAAAAAGATGCATATCTCCATAGAAATTTTGATATTTTCAACTGCTCAGCGAATGAGTTTCAAAAATCGCACTCCAGGAGACCCGTTTTTTCTTCTTTTTTTAAATTTCATTCATGTGAGGTCGGGAAACATAAAAAGTAAAATAGCGTAGGGTATTTTCAGATTATACTAAATCGCTGATGTTACACGAGATTTATAGAGTTATTACTCCCTTCTCATTCGGTTTTGAATATGGCTCTTTCGGCTTCAGCCATCGCTGGCGGCTATTTGTGAGATCTGGTTAGATTCTAGATGTTTTTTTACCCAGTCCCAACTGGATTAACGTGTCTGGACCAATTTCCATAACAAGTTCGAATTGAATTTTTGTTTCTAAACGAATTCAAAAATCATGTTCAAGGTCTTCTATTATGTCCGTTGAAGAGTTGAAGTACATATTAAAGATTTTATCCCGGAACCGAACCAGCAGTGCAATTCACTAAGCGCAAACTTACATCGTCACGCTTTCAATTTCATGTGTCAATCTCGTATAGAATCTCCGACGATCTGAAGATTGCTCGCTCGTCTGACGGAGGGCGGACGCGTGCGTATTGGCATCTGTTAGGCTTGCACGTGGCTCCGCCATTTTGTAATCTCTTTTGTGTTTTAACTATAAAACGTTAACTTGAGATTATAATAACATCTTCAACACTTGCTACTGGCGAAATCATCAAGGAGACGCCATTAAATAAAAATAGAATATGTTTTTGACAGCGATATAGTGAATTGCAATCCAGTATACGTCAATTCAAATAAAGTTGTAATATCTGGCATCTCAGCGAGAAAATACTTTGAAAGAATGTTTTTTACCTGACATGTCTCCGCTTACAATCGCGTGTTTTACCCTCTTATCTTCACACACTGTCTTCACACAGGGTCTTTCTTTATGCTGATGGTATTTTAAGGGATTAATCAGACTATCAAAAACTGGACAACTTTCTACAACGTGTTAATAAATAAGCGCAAAACCTCATACACCCCAACTGATTTATAACAAAAGAATTAGATTGAAACAATAATTTCATTGTTTTGATACTTAAAAATTTAAAGTTATTCGCATTTTAAGTCTTGATGCAAAAATGATTTGTTATCATTTCAGCAATGAGTGAAAGCGCTAACGTACTCATGGATACATATTAAGAATCTTGTTTTGGTAGTAAATAAGTGCGGTGGGTTGACATCGGGTTCAGTAAATTTTAAATTTTAAGTACAATAAAATTATTTAATATTTTGAAAAAAATTACTGAAGTTGAAACCATGATAATTGGATTCTGCTCTCGATTCTAAACAAACTACTTTCTAGTTTTGCGCTAATTCATTAACACGTTGTATATCGGATTAAAAAAATGCATTCCTACTTTTTCTGTCGAGACGATGACAATGTATTGTCATTATTATTGCCATTGTGGTGAAGAGATATGCTAAAAAAATATGAGAGACTTGCTGATTGCTCAGATTGCGCCTCAATAGGCTTGTGACCTAACTAACGAATAGTTAGTTACACGGCCATCTGACGGAACGATCTAAGACTAACTGCTTAACGTGCCTTCCGAAGCACGGAGAAAATGCGAAAACGATCGAGATGAAATACCACTTAATAGTCACTTAGCCAAATTCTTACCAGACCTGATGTTGCTTAACATTATGAACCAAACTAACTACCCCAACTAACAATTTGGTGCGACCAAATTCATAGGTGTCGTATAATCGAACATTAGACGCATAAAGTACCAGTATATGACGAAATTACTGTAATATAACTTTTATAAGTCAAAATAGTCATATAAATGGGGGCCTAATACGACCAAATTATTTGCTGGGACGTAGAATAAAGCAGAGTAGTAGATCCGAAATTGTTGATGCAAAAATGATGCTCATAACGACATCTAGAGTACTATAATGTACTTAATTCCAGTGTACGCAGCATAGTACGGAGAATACTACTCTTTGATTCTCCTCTATGATATCGGTGATCGTTTCCAATACCGAAGATCCACTACGCTATAGAACGCCTCCACTCCTACTAATAATAATAATTTGTTCCAGTGGTACTATGCATCCTAGCAACCAACTACCTCTGGGTACCTTTCCGTCGAGGTTTCTTCTGCGGAGACGACAGTCTGCTGTACCCTTACCATGGTGACACTGTCACCGTTCCGATGCTCAGGGGTGTTGGGTTGGGGCTTCCTGTCTTAGCGGTAAGTTATGTTTAAGAGCTGTTATAACTATGGTAAAATTAAACAGGTGTATGAGTAACCAAGCCTGCCGTGCAAGAGGCGAGAGGCGATGACACGACCCGATCACGGTCGCTATGATAGCGGCCCTCCAATCACGACTCACCGACACAAACACACACAACACGATCACCGCCGGCGGTAACACAATCATTTCTTTGTTGCGTCGTCGTCGTAAAAATCGAAATCCCCACCGTCCCCGGGGGGGTTCGTCGCGATCTCTGCCCACTCTTTTGCCTTCTGGCGCCTACAGACGCTACCGGCACATCGCTGGCCGATTCTCACCGATCCCCACTACCCAATCGTAGCCCGCGTAGTCCCAGCAACGCCCATTGCCGAGGTCCGTACCCCTTAGGGGTGCCCCTTGGGCAGGTTGCTTAAGCTCATGCATTGGTTCGGTAGACCTACCAGGGCGCTTCGCCGTCACTGGTGTGGTCCCCCCATAGTCCGCAGTAATAAGCAGTCGATGCTCCCTGAGCAATGCTGTATTGGTCAATTAGAAAAAAAAAAAAAAAAAAAAAAGAGGCGATGATTCAAAAACAGTACAAAAATAAAGCATGCTTCAATCTCGAGCCATATAACCCAATGTCCATTAGTGTTCACAATGGCGACGGGTTCACTCCCCGTCTCACATTGGACAGAGTACCGAACCTGTACTGAAGTACCCATAGAGATCTAGAGAGATGCCAACCAACGCGCTGAGTTGTCTCATCACCACCAGTACCACGCGATAGAAAGTATTTTGTTACCTTGAATGTGCTCATTATCCATTGCGGTATCAGAACTCAACGTTCGAATAATCTTTAGCACTAAGCAAACATTGTAAACTATTTACACATAATATCTCGACTGGCTTTCAGCCTCATAATATATTGAACCATTACTGTCGAGAGCAATGTGTTCCGTTTTTGCGCATATTGCTGCGACACTGGCCCCGTCCCCTTTTCACATCTCCCTTTAGTTTTTGTGATCTGTGGAAGTACCCTACTAGTAAAATGTGGATCTAAGTACTGAGATTTCAGAATACCTCCGACCCCCTCGGGGAATATGGTCCTGAGTAAAACTAAGTAGTGTTGAACAGAATTCTAGGGTTTCATGATAATGCAATTTAAATAAACTCTGCAGTTTTATTCTTTAGGTATAAGAATAATTAAATATGGTACGGTCGGCTGCAACTTTAAATATCTAAAATGTATTGAGTTAGCGTTATACTCAGATTACCGAACAACATCAACCACATTGGTTATTTAGGGAACGTACCCATACTACGTTACCCTTTTAGGAGGGGGTTTTCGAAATACCACGCTTGGTCACGGGGGGGTGGAGAGGCTTAGGTTCGTCACGTAGTTAATATCCTCTAGGGAAATCTCGTGCTTTTTCGAGCTATTTTTGTGTTCAACCTGCCTTCGAACTATACTATCGTCTTTATATGCGCTAATAAGGACAAAATATGAGCAAAATAATTTTTTCTACTTTTTTTTTCCAAAAATTATTTAAAATGATATTTATTAATTACTACGTGAAAACTAGAGGGGTAGGGGAGGGAGGGTCTTGGCATATACTACGGGTGGTCACCGAAGGGGGGAGAGGGGTAAAAAATGCGAAAAAGGGTCAATTAGTATGGGTACGTTCCCTTACATTGGAGATTGGCAAAATCATCGATACCACGATAATATGGAGCAACAATTTTAAGATTTAAATTATAATATGCCCTGGATTATGCAAGGCCATCTTGGCTAAATCTTTAAACAAGATTTTTTAATCTGAATTTACCGACCATGACGTTGTCTTGTCATCATAATACAAGTTCAGTTCTGGTACTTTAAATGTGACTAGATAATTTGTGTGACAATGTCCAAGATATTTATGATAACAAGATTTTTTGTGTGACCTTAATGGTCTGTGGCGCAAAAAAATACAACATGAAATTAACACAAATATATTCTACAACGTGTCATTTTCAAATAGAATTGTATTTTTACGGACTAGAAGTCCGCCGGAGACTGTCCTGTCCACATAATATTAATATGTATTCATATTATGAATAGATAATATACTATTATTATAATTATAAGGTCTAACAAAGTAAGGTGAAACTATTTTAAGGGGATGATGAGACCATCAAACTGAATAACTTTCTCTATGGGACCAATATCGAAATAGCAAAAAAAAAATCACCTGTTCCATACAAACCTACTCGACCTAAATGTATGGGACAGCAGATTTTTTTTTCGCGATTTCAATATTGGTCCCATAGAGAAAGTAGTTCAGTTTGATGGTGTGATCATCCCCTTAAAATAGTTTCACCTAACTTTGTTATACCTTATACAGGGTGTCCCAGAAATGGTGAATCAAACTGCTATGGGAGGCAGCTTGACTAATGTCCTATCCATAAAAAATATAAATAAAACAAAAGATTCAAAAAAAAAGATTTCGGTTCAGAAAAAACAATTAAACTAAGTGGTCTGTGCTCGAAGTGCAGACATTTTTTTTTGTAAAATGTTAACAATCAGTCGAAGCAACCTCTAACAATTAATATTGGCAGTTTGATGATTTTCCCTTTTTTTTTTGGATATTCTTTTTTTTATGGTCATGTGCGTTTTTTTTTTATATTTTTTATGGATAGGACATTAGTCAAGCTGCCTCCCATAGCAGTTTGATTCACCATTTTTGGGACACCCTGTATATTCATAATATGCTGTCCATCAGTCGTCTGCGCTAGACCTAATGCGGAGTTAGTAGAGAGTAGTGCCATTAACGGATACAGGAAGAACTTGCACATTGTCTCAATTGAAAAATGACCTGGTACTTCAGCTAGGTAGGTACTTATCTAGACTACAGTATAAGCCAGATATACCAACCACTTAAAAGAATGGTCCTTGCAGCGCGCTCTATACAAACGCAGTTTGATTATATTTTCAATACTGTCGTGATTCGTGATATTTTGATACTTTTTTGTGCTTGCTTAATTGTTTTATCGAACGGCTTAAAAAGGACTTGTAACCGGAGCCGTTAAATATATTAAGATAATTCGTTCGATCATCCATGCTTTCATTTTCAACTTTTGTGATTGGCTGTGGCTGACGCAAGGCGCTTTTAGTTGGGGCAGTGGACTGGAGTGGGGATGATCAGGATGGTGATCGAAATGTTGCAAAAAGAATCAAACGGGCAGTTCTCCATAGATTAATACAAAGAGTAATATAAGTATATTAGAAAAGAGAACCCACTCGTGGCAACATTATGCATCCACCTTATGTCAAATTGAAGGCTAGCTAGCGCCATCTATGTTTCACCGACAATAATTCAACCTATACTATACATACCTACTTATATCTACTCATACCAATAGACATTATTGTTTTGAATGCTAGTTTTCGTTCAATCCCGCACCGATCGAGTGAAATTCCAGTATCCTTACTATTCCTGTAATCTAAACATTGGTAAGAGAACAACAGAAACTCTAGAACATCACTAAATCGGCACGAAATTGAACGAAAACTACAAACAACCCGTACATTACGCAAAATAGGTAGCCATTTTGTGATTTTGTCAATTTGACATTGACATAGACAATAAAATCTTTTTTTTAATAGTTCTGCGAAATATTTAATAGATGGCAGCACATTATATACAAACTGAATCGGAAAAAGCCACCAAAAGGCGACTGTCCTCCGCCTGGATTAATACTAATTGCGTTGCCGCTTATTAGCATTAGGGGGCGCCACATTATGAAATAAATTGAAAAAGACGAACGGCCGACACGAGGATTGAACGACTACCCGGATCGTAAGCCGGTTGTCTAGAACACTAGACCAACAAGACAGTGATTGATATGGGCAAAATCTCTCAGTACCTACCAAAGCGCAGCGCGTGAAGTGTAGTGCGCTGTTACTCCGATATGAACCCCTAGTTCAACACATAGTACTTCGAAACATAACCGATAGATGGCGGAAGCTGTCTATGGAAAATCTGCGTTCCACTTAGTTTATACTAAGATAACAAAGCATGATAGATAAGATAACATAGCAAGTTCTCGGCCGGCACTCGTAGTAACAATTTGTTCTAAATAAGTGTATTTTAAATTTAGTTTAGTAAAGTGAAAATATAAATTATCCTCCAAAAGTATTCGAAGTTTACAATACCTTCTAATCAATAAAAGTCAATAAATTTATTTAAAACAATCCAGAAACCAATATCTGTATTTCTCAGATTTCAGTTAAAATTGTATTACATAGTTTCAATGCTAGAATTCATTTAAGATTTGTAAGGAAAACTTTGAACCACGATAAAAACTATATATTTTGACGGTAATATGACAAATGTAAAGCACAATAGGTCAGTCGCCTGGGGTTCTAAGACGTCTTATTATTAGCGTTACTGCTCATTCGCACCAGAGGGAGCAACAATGTGAAATAAATTAAAAAACTGAAAAGAAAAAAAACAAGTCCAGTAGGCTATAATTCTTTTAAGTAATATTGAAGCGACTTCAACAGTCGGGACCCATTATTGGGAAAATTTTATCCGGTCTAGAATTTGTAATGGGTCTCGACCTTTGACTACTTAATAAAGGGAGTAGTTACGCGTGTAATTCTACTAAAAAACATTTCTGCGACTTTTTGCGGGGGGCGAGGTAACATGAAATACGCAACTTTGGATTTTATTCCCCATAACTTTAGATTATAATTTTGAACGTTAAAAATCATGAAAAGTTGTCTCGTGTGAACCCCAAACGTTCTAAGTTCGAAATTATTACTTCGCAATTATAGGTAGGCTGTCTCGTTAAAGTGGTTGCAGAGGAGTCAATTTTATACAAAACTTTGTCGCACAATACGCGCAGACGGTATTAATATAAGTAACTTCGTATATATGGAAAAATAGTTTAGAAAATCCAGATGCCGCGTCACAAATAGCATTTGCAATTTGTAAAATAATTACGAAGATATAAAGCTTTGAAATTTTTCATACAAAATTTGCTGTAATGTAAGCTGTAACAGAAGTGTGTCTGTACATTGAAGATATTAACAAAAAATAAGTTACGATATGGTTTTTAGGTATCCCTGATTCCATATCACCAATTTTTGGATTTTTTGTCTGTCTGTTTGTTTGTGTGTTTGTTTGTTTGAACGAGTATCAAGCAAAAACTACTGAACCGATTTTGATGAAACTTTTTTTTTTGATAGCTTATAATCTGACTTAAAATCTGGTATATAATTTGTGATGTTTGTGTGAAGTCGCGGGTTAACGCTCGTTATATTATAAATTGCAAATGTTATTTGTGACGCGGCAACTAGATTTTCTAAACTATTTTTCCATATATAAAATATTACTTTTATTAATTCCGTCTACGCGTATTGTGCGTCAAACTTTTGTATGGACTGAAACCACCTTAATTGATAGAAGTACGTATACAAAGACCTCTAACTTTAGGTGGATTATACATTCGTTCTTTTATTATGGGTTTAGTGAGGTAGAGGACAAGTGAAGTTATTTCGGAGCAAATATAATACGAAGAGTAAAATTGATCCTTGTATAGTTATTCTTCTATGAATCATAGTTTGGTTGAATCCGGCCTAGTCGCATTAAATTGTATATTATTTAATGATTCTCTAAGTCTAATGACATAGAATAAAATGTTATTGTTTTGCGTTAATCTGTAAGTATTACGCATGTATTTTCGTTTTTAGTGTTCTGTGGCTTTTCCAATCTCCTGCAGACTAGTATGCACATGCACTTTGAACTTGTTTAGACAAAGATATCTTTTGGGACCACCACTAACTATAATTACAGTTCACCGCTTATTAATTACTTATTACATTATGTAACCGTTAATTGCAATGAGCGTTTTTCTTTTGGTTTTCTTGGGGATCGATAGATGGCTCTATCGTCTGTGCGAATAAAAGTAAAAATTTCAAAAAGGGTTTTTTGAAAACAATAAAGATTGAAAAGATTATCAAAAAGATGCCAACGTATCTTTTGATAAAGTATTTCATTTTTAGCGAATCATTTTGATTGAAAATTTGAAACTGTTTCCGTCTGACCGTTCTATGGGCTGGATCCCTTGGCCTTAAAAAATGACAGGCACAGTCTTGACATGATTTTGACAAGATCTCACGAACGTCTCTATGAAGCGGTAAACATGCCATCTGTTGAGTTTTTTAGGAACTAAAATTAAAAAAGAAAAGAAAAACGCTCATTAATCAATTACCTCTTTGGTTACCATTATAAATGTATGCTTTTCGATACAATGATTGGAATCAAATTGCAATGATGATGATGGAAAGGATTGAAAAGAAAAAATTAAAAATAATTTATTCAAAAAACACAACACAAGCAAGCATGCACACAAGCATGCAAGCAGAATGCAAGCAAACAAGCATGCATGCACGCAAACATGCAACGTGTATGTCAAAGAGGTTTTGCTTGACTCCATCCCCCTAATGCCACATGATCATTATGCTATGCAAAATTATTCGAAATAAAATTATATTATCGAAGTAGTATGCTATATTAAATTCGCATAAATTAATAGTATTATTAGTAGTATTATTTATTTATTGTCACTTAGTTGTTATACCGAATATAGCTTTCTGCATTGTTAATATTCGTCCAAGAACAATTATGCCAAGTGTGTTATGCTATTTACGTTTCGGACAATGAAAATTATGCCATATAGTTATTGGGAACCCTCAATTTTTATTTCCAAAATATGACTCTCTTCAATGCTATTTTACTGGAGATTGGCAAAATCATCGACACCATAGCAATGGAAGCGGCCAATGTACTTATGTACTGACATACGCATTGATTATCATTATTTTACTAGTGCTTCATTATATTCCACCCAGTTCCTAATCTGCGAATGGGCTCTGCTGCGGAGCCAGAAGGATGATCAGCGATGCTTCGGCATCCCCATCCCGGTGTGGCTGCGAGGGTTCTACTGCGCCCTGGTGTCCTTCTGTCTGGGACTGTGTCTTCAGGAGCTCGCCACTAACGTCGCGAAGTACACCATTGGAAGACCTAGGCCCCATTTCATTGATGTAAGTTTCAAATTCATTACTTTTTGCCTTCTATGCATTGCTGTTAAATTTACGAAAATATTTTTTTATTTATAGTATATAAGTTTTGTGTCGTTTTTTTTTCTTTAGGTGGGTTGTATAATATTGGCTATTATTTGTTGTTAATAAAATAAATATATAATTACCCCTTACCCCTTAAGTTTGTCTGTACATTGAAGATATTAACAAAAAAAAAGTTACGATATGGTTTTAGGTGTCCCTGATTCCATTTCACCAATTTTTGGATTTTTTGTCTGTCTGTTTGTTTGTGTGTTTGTTTGGGTGTTTGTTTGTTTGAACGAGCATCACGCAAAAACTACTGAACCGATTTTGATGAAACTTTTTTTGTTTGATAGCTTATTATCTGACTTAAAATCTGGTATATAATTTGTGCGGACAAAGTCGCGGGTTAACGCTCGTTTAGCATAAAATTTGATGCCATCAAAAATATCTAAGTTCCATGCGCCTTTTCATGATTCCGCGTTTAAACTTTTAATTATTAATTCCACGCATTGGAATATTATAATAGAGTTTAGATATGCATGAATTATCCCACTAATCGGTTTTTTGATTAGGTATGTGTACATTTAGAAAAACGCTGATTAAATTTAAAAAATTATACAGAGTGTATCAAAACACCCTAGACATCAAACTGAACAAATATCACTATGGGACCGCAAAAATAAAATGTGCTGTTTCATACTTAAAACTGCAGTACTTACCAACTCGACTCAAATGCCCCATGCGTTCCAATCATGGTTCAGTTGCGATTTATTTCTAATCAAATCAGATTGGCTGTTATTTTTTTTCTAAAAATAAATATTCAACTATTACGCTCTTCAACATGAGAGGTTTGTATCCCAGTAGTGGGAACAATAGTAGCAGATAATGATGGTCCAATGTAACTCGCAGGTCTGCCAGCCATCGGTAATGGCTAACTGCACGACCGAAGCCTGGCGGGGTCGGTACATCCAGTCAACCGAGTACCACTGCACCGGCAGCAGAACTGAGCTATTCAAGGATATGGGGCTATCGTTTCCGAGTGGACACTCTTCTTGGGCTGCTTACACTATGGTTTACTTGGCTGTAAGTATTGCTGCTTTACTATTGAACATGCATGTTTCTTCGAACAGCAATGGATTAGTATTTTCCTTCATCAGTTCTCGTCATCCTCGGGCTCCAGTATAGTGAAACGTGAAACAAAAGCCACCCAACAATACAGGTTGAAATTGATATCATTAGCATCCTTTTAATCTAAGAGTCAACCTATCAAACTGAACAACTTTTACTATGGGAACAAACCGATCGGAGCACAAAAAAATCAACTGTTCCATACTAAACTGCAATGCCTACTCAACTCAAATGTATGCAACAGCAGATTTTTTTTTCTCGATCGGTTTGCTCCCATAGTAAAAGTTGTTCTGTTTGATTGGTAGACTCTTAGTTTAAGGATGCTAATGATATCAATTTCACCCTATATAAGAGGTAAATTTATATGCGTTACATATTAAAAGAGGTGAGACCACCTGCTTTAGACCATCAAACTGAACAACTTTCACTATGGAGCCAATATCGAATTCGCGAAAGAAAGAAAAAGACGTCAGGAATAGAGCCAAGTGGAAAGAAAAGACGCGGAAGACTGACACTACCACCTTAGTGAATTAACTAAACTAGCCAGGAAGAGAGTCAGTTTACGTCCGTTCTTTGTATGCGTACTATACATTCGTTCTATTTCGTTCATTCAGTCTATTTTTTTAAAACAGATATGAATAATTTAATAATAGAAACTGTAGAAAAACAAATTTAAAATACAAACCTGCTTACTCGAATAACCCGCCCTGGGTCATGTCTGTACCGAACGTACCCATTACGCTGGCGGCATTGCCGTGTGAATGGCTAAGGAGATACGTTGGGCAAGAAACGCCCCAGAAAATGAAATATGAATACTATTTCAATTTCAACTTGACGAATACCCAATCTGTGCCCAAACCAAAAAAGTACCCTTATACCTACTAAATACTCTTTAAAACTTTTCGAGAAATAACCAAGCTGTTCCTTGTTTTCCAGCTTTACCTAGAAACGCGTTTGCTATGGAACGGTACGAGGGTCATCCGGCACACCATCCAGTTCGGGGTGGTCATGCTGAGCTGGTACACCGCCCTCTCGAGAGTCACTGATTACAAGCATCATTGGAGCGACGTGCTGTGTGGTTACACTCTTGGAGTTATTTTCGCCGTACTTATGGTTAGTAGTGACATCTGGGTTTCTGAAGTTCTTTTTGTACGCATGTTCTCACTGGGATGGGCAGAGACAACGAAACACCACCTGCTACGATCTCAACAGACCTTTCTATCCTCTTCCACATTCATGCTTGTCAATTTTGGGTAGATCTGACCTGGCCATATAGAACGTCGTATTTGGTAAATGAATGTACGTTTAGGTCAAAAATTTCCCCTTACGCTTGCCTTTTAAATTGCTCTCGTCAAACTGCTCTCGTCCATTCTTTCCACCTCAACATACCTTTCTCTATATCTGTCACTACATCCTGTTTCAGACAAGAACGTTCTTTAATCAAACTATTTTTTAATTTGTCCATTATACGGGGTGACAGAGTTAGGATTTTAAATTTAAATAAAAAAATAAACTATGAGAGCAAAACATTATTTTAGTAATTATTATACAGTAGAGTAGTAGTGGATTTCATTTCTTTAAAATTATTTCATCCAAATGTTGACCATCACGCGGGACACAATCTTGAAACCTGGCTACAATATTCCGTGCCAACCGTTGAATTTGTGATATCGGAATAGCATCCATGGTATAATAGCGCAGGAAAAACACCGGGAGAACAGTCCGGTGAGCCAGAGATAGTTAGGAACGTGTAGCCGGAAATAAATCCGTTGCCCAGGGTGGACCGCGAGGAGATAGTTCGAGACCAATTCCCACAAAATTGACCACCGACTGTCAAACCGGCTGGTTTTGATAAGGACCGGAAGACCTGGGTTAAGGTAAACCGGTCCAGAACTAACCATGGAAGGACCAACCACCATCTCTACTAGTGGGACCTGAGGGAGTCACCGATGTGCGACTGCGGAGCACCTGACCAAACCCTCACCCATGTGGTAAATGAGTGCACCCCGCGCCGTTTCCCCGGTAGAATTAAAGAACTCCATAGATTAATCCCGGCAGCGGAAGACTGGCTAAAACACCTTGACCTTGAAATTTAGACCTCCCCGGATCCAAGCAGGAAGATAAAAAAATGCCATACGATATTTTAAAATTATAAAAAATAATTATTTTTCTCACCACAAAACACATAGCTCGCTAAAGATATTTTCATTTAGTGCTGGGATGGCTGGGGTCTGTGGGGGCACCTAAAAAGTAAAGTTTATGAAACAAACCCAGCGACCGTTATCAATAAAATAATTTTGTTTTGTTTCAGGCGACACGAGGCACAGATTTCGTAAAGAGAGAAAGAGACCTATCTCTGCCACAACACGACACAACTCACACAGTACTTCATTTATCTACCATAGAGAAACCTATTACGAGTTGATGTTAAGATTACTTCGTTAGCTTATACACGGGGGTGTAAATTTAAATACGTTACATACTGCTTCAGACTATGAATCTGGACAAATTTCAGTACGAGACAAATATTGAAATCACGAAAATAAAATCAGCTACTTATTCCAGACATTGACGACTTCAATAAAAAAAAACCTAATAAAATGTATTTTATTCGAATAACCATGATGGAATAGCAGATTTTTTTTCGGTATCGAAATTGGTCTCATGGTGAAAGTTAAGTTTACACCATGTATAATTGTATTATTATTATTTAGGCTAATTTGTGATGTTCTTAAAGTAAATATTGTTAGATCTCGCATAATTTTAGGCTAAATACTACCATTGGACGTATTTATTCCACCAAATAAACTGTTTTTATCTTTTTGGAGGCATTTTGGAATATTTTATTGCTGGTTTCACTAGAGAACGGATATTCGGATGCATATTTACCTAAACTTCATTTTTGGCTATAAAATTATGGAAGCAGCTTCTTAAATTTATCTCTTTTAAAAAGTTTTTGGGATGCCAGCAAAGTGTGGGAATGCATAACTAATCGGATGTATAGTATGGAAGCAACTTCTTAAAATTATTTAATTTAAAAAAGATAATTTTTTTTCGGTACAATAAATCCCGAGATGTCACGAAGTCAGGGAATGCATAACTTATCGAATGCATAGTATGAAAGTTATAACATTAAACAAAAAAAAAATATTTTCCTTACAAAAGTGCACTCCATAATAGCCAACACCTCAACTTTAGGTAAGTATGCATCCGATTATCCAATATCTAATCATCACCAATCACCGTTAGTGTATGTCCAAGGCGCTAGCCTCCTTGCAAATATGAGAGGGGGCAGACCATGTTCTACCACGCACCCAGTGTTGTTACAATGTTGATTGTACACACGGCGACACATCAAACTACGCAAAACCAAAATAAGCTAACCGCGCGTAGGTAGAGTAATGTATATCGTCGCGCGGCCAGCTTATGTTTGTTTTACGTAAAAGATATTAATCTAGTCCCATTGAAAGAACCAGAATCTAGCCCGAGCTTTTATAATGATTATTAAACAACTTTAGGTATAGTATATTAACATTTGCTGTTGGTTTTCCGATAAAATACAAATGCTACACTTATTCGTATATGTATAAGTGTTTATCTTTATTTTTCCTAAAGACGCGTCTAATAATGTAAATTCATTACTAGTGCTCTTACAGGCGAGCGACACATTACGGTCGCAGAGGGTCGCTCGTCTGTATAGCCCAGTCATTTTATGGAGTTTTGTTAGGAGGGGTGGGGAGTAATTATGAATTGGACTTTAAACTGTAAGCGGCACCATTAGACAGTGACAAAAAGTCTATCTGAAAACATATTAAAAAAATTCGCTGCGCAACATAGAAATCAAAATTGTATCTCCCATAAGGCTTTTAAATTAATGCACTCATTTGAATTAGATTCAGCAATATAAATTATTTCAAAGCAATAAAATAGGTATTGATATTTAAAAAATGAGATATTTAATAGATTATTATCTATTAAATATCTCATATACTAATGCATTTTTTAAAGCCTTCGAAGTAGACAAAAATATTGACAGCATGTTTGAAGTATGTATAATGGCAAAGCCTTAAAAGCTTGCCAAAAAAAAAATTTGAACCTTTTTTTAGAACGAGATAAATGCTAAATATAAAATTTGGAGCTGTTGCTGACGTGATATTTTTTTAATTTTGGTACATTTCTAAGCTCAAATTGGCTCTTAAATACTATACCGAAAAAATCAGTTATTAATTAGTTCCGGCTCAAACCGTAAACTGACTGGGCTATGTAAGAGCTCTTATTTTCATATAGGAAATGATGCGTTGTATCAACGTTGTGATAAAATAAATGTTTGTGTGTTCTACAATATTATATTCTCGAGCTGGAAATCGAGCCAGTGATAATTTATTATCAGTGAAAGCAAAGCGCCTGTACATTATTGTTATAGCAAATAATCAGTTAAGTAAATTTATAGTATAGAGTTAGAGGGGCGCTTTTCACTTACGTATAATAAAATACATTTTTTTACACTATATTTTTACTTTTATTTCTGTTTACATATTCTCACGCCTGTCTCCCACTGAGGTAGGCAGAGACAACGGAACGCCACCTGCTACGATCCTGACATACCTCTCTAGTTTCCTCCACATTCATAAGTCCTTTCATGCATGCTCGTCGGTTACGGGTAGATCTGACCTGGCCCTTTTTAAGCACGTCGCCAACTTGGTTCATATATGTACATCTAGGCCGTCCCCTTCCAGCATGTCCACTTACGCTTGCCTTATAGATTGCCCTCGTCAATCTGCCCTCATCCATTCTTTCCGCATGACCAAACCATCTCAACATACCACAACGTTCTCTAATAAATATATTTTTCAATTTATCCATCACAGTCACACCACACATGCTTCTCAATGAGCGCATTTTCACTGCGTTAATCCTACTTTCATGCGTCTTCTGCCATACCCAAGATTCACTTCCATACATCAATGACACTCCATTATGAACTGCCATCCGGGCTTTTTTGTCTTTTCACAAAGGAATTCAGAGCTCCATTTACCTTATTTCCTGCTTTCACTCTTCTCTCAATATCACTCTGACACTTACCGTCTCTGGTAAACATGCATCCCAAGTACACAAACTCATTCACCTGTTCCAATTTTTCATCACCAATCATAATACTACATAAGGTACGTTCGTCATTATCATTCCTCTCTAACACCATAACTTTTGTCTTACTTAGATTCACTTTTATTCCTTTCTTTATTATCACCTCTAATATTGATGTTATAAACTGTCAAAATAGTTTATTCATCTTAAGGACGATCTGATCAAGGGATCAGAACAATAAACTTGAAGCTTATACTTACAATCAGTTCATCATCATCTCAGCCGATGGACGTCCACTGCTGGACATAGGCCTCCCCCAAGGATCGCCATAACGCGGTCCTGCGCTGCCCTCATCCAACAGGTTCCCGCCGCCTTCACCAGGTCGTCGGTCCACCGTGTGGGGGGCCTACCCACACTGCGCTTTCCGGTACGTGGTCGCCACTCGAGAACTTTTCGGCCCTATCGGTTCTGCGAGCAACGTTCCCCACCCACTACCACTGGGCAGTTCTTTGGGCTACGTCAGTTACTCTCGTTCTTCTGCGGATCTCTTCATTTCTGATTCGATCTCGCAGAGAAACTCCGAGCATAGCTCTCTCCTTTGCCCTTTGGGTGACTTTCAGTCTTTTCATGAGGCCTTGAGTGAACGACCACGTCTTTCAATCAGTTAAATTACATATTAGGTCATCGGGGATCGTTTTAAAATAACAATAAATCTCAACTGAACCATTATTGGACCGCCTACGAGCCACAACTTTTAACACATTCGGTATTGCGCTATTCATTTGACAGCCGTTAGAGCCGTTTTGACAAATCGCATAGACGTCAATGGGTGTCAATCACATAGAGTTTTAGTAATAGGATTGCAATGCGATTAGAACTGAAATTAGGTTAGGATTGAACTTGGATGTTTTCAAATCAAATATTTATTTTGCATACTAAGTACAAGTTCTTACTTGAAAGGTTCCATCCGAGTAGCAGGGTCGGCAGCGGAAAGGGCAGCAGTAGGTACGCAAACACGAATGGTACACAATTTTGGAGCATAGCTACTTATTCGTGCTATTTGCTGTGGAGACGGCGGGCCCGTGGGGTCATGAAGCAAACACTTTTATTAGGGACGTTTGCCCAGGGCAAACGTTTACGGGATGCGGGTAGCGGTCCTCGTGCCGGGTCATACCTAGCCCAACGCATATCATTAGCGATTCAACGCGGAAATGCGGCCAGCATTATGGGCACCTTCGGGCCAGGTATGAACTGGGGCGAGCTTTTCAACTAAGTAGAATTAGTAAAATTTGTAGTTTAGAATGCTTTAAGTTTAGGGTAAGTTGTTTGTGCTTTTACTAATCATATTTCATTCTCTTAATAAGTTCTTAACACGTTCCGGGACAGTGAACGAGACACAATAGAACTTTTATTGATATCACGGCTATAGGCGGTCACTGTCCCGGAACGTGTTAAATAATATTTTACAAAGCACTTACAACTTAACCAACTTTTAAGGTATTGCAAAAAAGGAAGGAGGAAAGTACTCTAATAACAAAATTAAGTTACTTATAACTACTTACAATAATCATGTTAATTTAAATATAACTACAATATGCTTAATTAAACTATATGCCTAGTAATAGCCTACATTTTTATTCCTTTTTCTGTGTTAAGGTACTCATTTACAGAGTAGAAACATTTAGAAACTAAATATATTTTAATTTTTTTTTATTCCGATAATATTTATTAATCACAAAAATACATACAAAATACACAACCACAAAAAAAAATTATGAACTAAATCACAAATTACAAATTAAAGATAAAAAAAAATTAAAGGTATTTATTTTTAAATTTTTTGAAAAAATATTGGCATTGTATTCGTTTTTTATTTTTAGCTGTAACTTATATTAGCGCGATCGCCCTCCTGAAGGGATCCGTTGGAGCTTATGAAAAACATCTGTTGGTGCTATTGTAACCTGGACAACATTGGCAAACTTACTAAAGCTGTAACACTAATACAACTAAGCAAATACAATTTTTTTTAGGTCATACGTTGATGTCTTTTGTATGAAAGTACTATATTATTGATAATTTGTGGTTGGGCTATTGCAAGCAAGGGTCGTTGTAACACTGAGACCAGCGCTGGTCCTTTGTGTTCGCCCCAAGCTCACCCATATTTTACGCATACCTCCGAACTTATGGTATTTTCTTTTCATTCTCGGGAATACAGGTTTCCTCACGATGTTTTCCTTCACCACCGAGCTAGTAAATGACAAATACAACCGTACATAAATTCCAAAGAACTTAGTGGTACAGGCCAGGAATTGAACCACGGCATTATGATTGAGGCGCTAGGTCTCTTCCGTATGGGCTATCATAGCTCTGAATGACTCCGTAACTTCGTACCTATTTAGTTCGAAATGACACTTACAGCATTACTTACTTATTACTGCGGACTATGGCCACACCAGGGCCCCCATCGCGCTAGGTTCAATTCATATTCAAAGACTTATTTCACTGCCAAAGCGAAGATGAAAAAAATTATTGGCCAAACGGTTGTCATGAAGATCATGAGCTGTCAAATTATTAGCGCGATACCGAATGTTTAAAAAGTTGTGATTATTTTAGTTGTACTCTGTCCAAATCTAATTAAATAAATAATTACTATTAATTATGTAAATTTGCACATATTTACATACTTTTTAGTCTCAATATTAAATAAATAAATAAATAACGCTCACAGGCACATACATTGTAACGATCTCAAGTAAGCCATAGGCTTTTTGTTATGGGAACCATACAACAACGGCACAAACATATAACATCCATGATCGAACCGCAATTCGAACCCACGACCCTGATTTGGCAGTCCGGCGAGGTAACCATTACACCAACCGGGTCGTCAATCTATGAAAAAGGCTCTTTTTTCGCGATTTCAATTCTGGCTTCATCCTTTTACTAGTTGTTCAATTTGATGGTCTGAAGCATTATTAGCATCCTTTTAAACTAAGAGTCTACCCATCAAACTGAACAACTTTTACTATGGGAGCAAACCGATCGGAGCAAAATTAAAATCAGCTGTTCCATACTAAACTGCAACGCCTACTCGACTCAAATGTATGCAAGAGCTGATTTTTTTTTGCTCCGATCTGTTTGCTCCCATAGTAAAAGTTGTTCAGTTTGATGGGTAGACTCTTAGTTTAAAAGGATGCTAATGATATCAATTTCAGCCTGTATGGACATGTATAATATAATGTCAAAATTAACAATTTAAAAAAATCCTTGTGGTACGGTTGTCGATCGCTTGGGTCACCACGGACTCTCGTATCAAAAGAGTGCCGGCAGATTCCCTCGCCATGTCACCCTTAACGACATCATACGTAGGTCTCTTGCCACAGTCAACGTTCCTGCCATTCTGGAGCCGAATGGCATCATACGGAGCGATGGCAAGAGACCAGACAGGATGTCTCTCGTCCCCTGGAAGATGGGTCGGGCGCTAGTGTGGGACGCTACCTGCGTGGACACACTGGCCCCGTCTCACTTACAGGGCACGAGTCGAAGGGCTGACGCAGCGGCTGAGGCGGCCGAAAAACGAAAGACCTACTGGTACCGGGATATCGGCCCCCAATACCATTTTATGGGTTTTGGTGTCGAAACTCTCGGGCCGTGGGGACCTAATGCGCAGGCGCTTTTTAAAGACCTGTCAAAGCGCGTGATAGACTCGACAGGGGGACCCAAAGGCTGGCAATTTCCTCGCTCAACAGATCAGCATATCCATTCAGCGAGGAAATGCGGCCAGCGTTCTGGGTACCCACAAGGACCGAACCTGCACCACATCCTAGGTTAGTTTAGTTTTAAGTCACTTTATTTATAATTTTATTTAATGTTACTATTTTATGGATCTTTCGAATAAACAATAATTCATTTAAAAAGGGTTTACAGTTTGGTAGTTTCATAGAATGAACAAAAGTGTTTTTATTTTTAGACTCTACCTTTGAACATCAGGCACGAATGGAATGGAATGCAATGCTTATTAAACCGAACGGACCTAAACAAAAACATTACAACAATAAACCAACTGTTGATACGAGTTCAACCTTAATTAATCATACATTTCTCTACGGGGTGTTAGGAAAAGTATTATAAAAATCTTTAAACCACTACCCTTCAAACTGAATAACTATGGGAGCAAACCTGTCAAAACCCTGACAGGTTGCTGCGCAGGGTACGGGGCAGCACCAACACCCTCCTCGAGCCCATTGCAGAGCGGTTCCAATGTCCCATCATTGGGCATTGGAATAGCCTGCATAGGGGCTCTAGGCCCCCTTTTGTTAATGTTAAATAAGTGTTAAAAAGTGTCGTCACTAACATAGTTTTAAGTCATTGTTACTAACACTATGGATCTATGATCTGCAATAAAATAAATGAATTTGAATTTGAAAAACAAATGGCATTGCAGTTTAATATGAAACAGCAGTTTTTTTTTTATCCGATCGATTGGCTCCAATAGTAAAAGTCATTCAGTTTGATGGGTAGAGTATGTGGTTTAAAAGGTTCATGATACTCTTCCTAAGTGAGTACGTGCGAAGGGTTGAAAAGAATAATTATTATGTTAAATATTTGATGATTATCACTACATAGTATAAAACAAAGTCGCTTCCCGCTATCTGTCTTTCCCTATGCATACTTAGATCTTTACTACGTAACGGATTTTGATGCGTTTTTTTAATAGATAGAGTGATTCAAGGGAAAGGTTTATATGTATATAATTTCAGTAGCATTGCACCCGTGCGAAGCCGGAGCGGGTCGCTAGTTAACTATAAAGGACACTGGGCAAAAATGTATGGTCCAAGAGCCCGAAAAAACAAAGAATACAAACCATATGAAACAAGGAATTCAACCAGCAGATAAAAATAGCAGTTTAATGCTTACATTAGTATGAAAAGCCGCTAACCAAAACACTATTTTTTCTCTCGAAAAGATATTGGTGGCACATATAAAAAAATGTTCTATATTAAACCTGCCCATAAACTTAATATTACTACCGTAATTAGACCAACACAGTGTGCGAATGAGATTCCGACCTTACCGTAAAACCTACGCGTGCGAAAGAGATTATAATATAATAAAAAAACCACTTTTAAACAATGAAGTCTCGGTTGGTAACCTGTCAAAAAATTATCGCTTATTATTTTATGATTTTCTTTATAATTAATTTTGTATTTTATCAGACAAACATTAAAAATCATAACATTATCATATTCTGTGTTGGAATACAGTGTAAGTTGTACCAGCAAATCGAATAAAGAGAAGTTTCAAAGGTAAATACCATTAGTACAGTACTACTTTCATCATACTTTTTTTCATGTATGTTATTCTTAAAATTATTTCGTAATACATTCATTACATACAGTAAACGTCCTATTTTCTAGATAATATATTATTTCAAATAATTACTTATTTAGTAATATATACAACGTGTTAATGAATTAACGCAAAACCACACCAAAACACCCCAACTGATTTGAAACAAAATATTGAAACAATAATTTCATTATTTTGATAGTTAAAATTTAATGTTATTCGCATTTTAAGTTTTGAGGCAAAAATGATTTGTTGTCATTTCAGAAATGAATGAAAGCGCTAACGTACTCATGGATACATTTTAAGAAGCTTGTTTTGGTAGTAAGTAGGGTGAGTATGCCCTTGCGGTGAGTTGACATCGGGTTCAGTAAATTTGAAATTTTTCAAACAAATTATTTAATATTTTGAAAAAAAATTCCTATTTTGAAACCACGATAATTCGATTCTGCTCTCGATTCTAAACAAACTACTTTCTAGTTTTGCGTTAATTCATTGACACGTTGTATAGTAATTATAGTAATTCAAATAATTATGTGTAAGATCAAAAAATATTGTATACGTGAAAAAGAAACCGTTTCGCATAGAGATTGATTTCCAAAATCTATCACTAAAACTCACACGAATCAATTTCGCACATATTGACATTTCGGTTTCGGTGATGCGATCATGAGGAGATGGTTGGTCTACTACGATAGTATATTGAGTTTATGAGTGTGCCACTTAGGTGGGAGCTCTTGGACTCACACCTCCTGTCCACTGTCTTTTAATGGAAAACTAAAACTAAAATCTTACGCTAGCAATGTCATGACACGCCATCATTATGTGTATTCGATCACGATTTGCGAAAAACGAAGCTTAGTGTTCAAAACCAGCTCATTGTTTTGTGTCGTTTTTTTTTCTATTATTTGTGATACTAAAAGGAAATGCCGAAGACTTGACGCTGTTTGGTTCCAGACCAAATTGACACTAGTCCACAAGTCTAGGCATTTCCGTAGTTCTTCGATAAATACGAGTGCATTAAATCCAAAACAGCAATTTCACAACTGTGAAATAGTTATATAGTTTAAATTTTTTTGGCATGTCCTTTTCGTATCACAAATAATAGAAACACAGAAAACAAAGAGAAAAATTTATGTCTTGTTTGTGTTTTCGTTTTTATTTAGAATTTTTACTCAAAAGAATCAGTACTACAGTGGATACGTTATCATAAAGGTAGATAGATAATAATTATCTCGATTCGAACCCTGTACGTGAGAAAGATTAGCATAATACTATGTGAAAAATTAAGTTGTTCCACGTGAGGTCATAGCACGCCTTGCCTATTGGGCGCGTCACTATCCTCGACCACTCTCACCTGACCCCTCCGTGAATCCACTGGTCGTGGAACAGTGAGTTGAATATCTAGAAAGACAGGTCAAGTAATAGTGGACGTGTTTACTTTCTCCGGTGGGTGATCTCGATCATGGTAAAACGCGCGGACTGGACGCGCTGAGTCTACCACCTGACGCAAAGAATATGAATGCTCGCAGATACGCAAATAGGTATAATATGAAATATTGAAAACTTTGATACCTATTGATGACTATGCCTCATTGACTCTCATGGAAAGGACCATGAATAGGTTAGGTTGGTAGTTGATTAATGATTTCAAGCAAGATTTCCGCGAAGTTGTAGTATAGTACAGCTTGGTTATAGGCACATGTTAGAAGATAATAGTTACTACGTGATTCAATGTTGAAAACATGGATTTAGAACCAATTGATACCAATGCTCCTCCAGCATGGAAACATGAAAATTGGCTATGGCAGTCGATAATGTTCGTCCTTCTTTCGTACCTCTTTCGTACATGTCCGCTCGTCGATGTTTCCGACTTTTCGTTTTTCCCTTTCTATCAATTTTTGTCGTTGGATTTGAAAGGAACAAAGTTTACGTCGGAAACAACGACGGAAAAAGAAAGAAGGATGAACATTACCGACCGCCAAGGAGTATTTTCATGATTCACCGTCTGTAAGGCAGTCAACTCTCCAGGGCTGCGTTCCGAACCTACGCCCCAGGTGCACCCCGAGTGCATCTTTTCGCACTAACGCCGTTCCGAGCCTCGGTGAACGGTTCCGTACCATAGAGCGTGTTGAAAAAACAACCGCACCAGCAACGCGGTCGTGAACGCAGCTCAGGTATACACAATGCCAATTTCCAGCTTCCTGCATGGCTAGTATGCCAGCGTGATATAGTGCTATCACGCTTCCGCTCACTTTCTATTTGCGCGGACGAATGAGATAAAATACGTGATATAAATAAATAAATACCTTGGACATTGTCACACAAATTATCTAGTCACATTTAAAGTACCTGGACTTGTATTATGATGACTAGACAACGATATAGAATACATATATAGATACAAACATCCATGACTCGGGTACAAATATTCATATCACATATAGCCATATCACGTGCAACGTGCTATTTTTTAATACTTACGAATATTTTACTGCATGGGTAGCATGCCACCATGATACAGCGCTATCACACCTTCGCTCTTTTTCTTTTTGCGAGCGAACGAAAGAGATAGAAGTCGTGATTCAGCCGTATAATCCCACCTTTAGCTAATCCGACCAGCATGTTAATCATCAGGTAACTTACTTCCTCCGATCCGCACTGGCTCGTATCGTGGAGTATGGCTCACACTTATTCGTGAGGCAGGCTCCTTTCAAAACTGCATAATTCCTGCTGCTCTCTTCTCTCAGCGACAAATTAGAAGCCTCCACAAACCTCGTCGCAACCACCACATCTTCTTTGACATGCAGACGCGAGGCCTTCCGTAAACAATCGCGGGCAGTCCACGCGCGGCCCCCGCCTGTGCCGCTCGTCCACACAGCCTACCCGATGACCTGCCGCGACCACCCGACAGGTGCCCGTGCCTCTATTCACATAAAAAAAAATAAACAAGATTCGTTCGCGTTCGATATTTGAATTTATTAAGTGTGGAGTACCGTTGATTCCATTTCTATTCCGTTATACCTACGCGTGTGGTGTGCATTGTGTACTGTGAGATCGGATGAAAAACGTTCTTCTTATGGAAATTGTACAGTTCATTCTTAAACTCCTGCGAATGGAGAGATAAAAATTTTTTCAACTAATTTGGACCTTGTATGGTAACAGAGTTAAGTTGTAATTAGCGTAAGGTGTGTAGGTTACGTTTAAAAGTCGTTCTTGTTTGAAGATGCAAAGGTTTGAATTAGTTTAGCAAACCGATTTATCGCTTCTCTTGTTGGAGAATATGTGTAGAGTTTACTTCGCAGACTGGCTCTGTGGGTAATGTAGAGACCTGAACTCTAGATTGTCGAGAACGTAGCGAACTTATAGTTTTACTGATCGTGATGATGATGATGAAAAAAAAATAAAAAGAAATAGGAATTTGTGGAATCCAAAGATAGAAACACGTTATTTGAAACAAGTTTTCATTGAACATCGTGATAATATTTTTTATATTCCAATATTTTAACATACTAACTACCTATTACTTATAATAATAAAGATTCATATTATTTCAGTATCATAGGTTAGATCTCAGTAAACAGGAAATATAAACTGAACTCAATCTGTAATACATTATGTTGTATTTAAACTAATAATAAATAAAAATAACGATTGTTTATCTAATTTAGACAAAATGGTAGAAAATAAAGGAGAAATTAAAGAAATGACCTTAGTTTCTCAAAGTCGGTGACCTCACCTCGGTTAAGTGCAAAAACTAAACTTGTCAACCTAAAACCCGCATACACACAGAGGCACTGGTGTATTGAACTTTCAAATAGGTATTTTGCATCTTTTTGCAGTTAAGATAACAATAATTGAAGTTTAATAGCCAAGACAACCTACCGAAATACAGTGTTACAAACCTACTTAAATAGGGGTTCTTTTCTTCATGATTTCAATTTGGTCCTATAGTTCAAATTGGTCAGTTTTATGGTCTGAATCACCCCCTGAACTTTAGAGGGAGGTTCAGAGTTTAGGGCCTAAAGGATGTAGCGCATTTATTTTTCATTTTAGTCTCACTTTATTCAATGCACTACTCTTTATTAGGTTCATAATATACAGGTGGTCTTATACATAGGTAAAAAAAACAAGGAAAAAAGAATAAACTAAATAAAACCCCTATAAACAAAAAACCTCATTTAAAGCCTCACTTTGGGACACCGTACCCAGGAGACTGGCAGCATTCCCCCTCTGTATTGATAGGCTTATCCGCTGCCGGAGGAAGCTGCCAGCTCTCCTGTCGCCTATGCACTCGACTAGGCGTGCGGACAGCTCTTTATGGACCTAGGGTCCCCATGGACCTAGGGCTTCTATCACACAAGGCATGAATACGTATCCCTCCCCGATGTCGGCAAATAAACGCCTTTTGAGGCGTTCCGCAGCGGCCGCAGCGGCACCCGCGCCCGAGGAAGTGGCGTTGATATGGGATGCCGCCAATGTGTCCACACAGGTGGCGTCCCACACCAGAGACCTGCCCAACTTCCACGGTCCCGAACAATAATATGTGTACCGCTAATCCTACCTATTGACATTATAGTTAATATCAAGAATTTCTACGCTAACAAAAGAATAAATCTGTTGACGTTTTTGAAGAAGAAGTGAGTAGCCGGATTGTGGTTTCAAATTCTCATACAACAGCTACCACATATTATAACAAACGTAGGTGCATTATATTGGAAATGTAGTTAATCAATGATAATTGCAATTCAATATTGAGGGCGATTTACAAAAACTGATAATTTTACAGCAGTTATAATTAGTATCGTTATGAAAATGAAACCCGATTTTTTAACATGAATATGCTAATTCTCCAAAACTTGCAAGTCAATCAATATAGGTCGGTATTCGGTCGCATTTTATAGGTAAAAAAGGTTTTTAGATTAGTTTGAATTGTTAAAATTTTCATATGTAATAAATAATCACCATCAACTCAGCCGATGGACGTCAACTGCTGGACATAGGCCGCCCCCAAAGTAATAAAATATATACTTTGTTTCGTCATCAATTGCTAATTTGAAGTCAAACATTGTTTAAAATATGTCACACAATATTAGATAGGAACAAATTCAAAATGTCATGGTCGATAAATAGTTCTATCGAGAATAATATTATAAAACTGTGCTAACAGCGATTGCATAACTGGTCCTTGCATTTTTGCTATTATTAATGTTAAGAAACAATATTCTTAAATAAAACCGTAATTTTCTGCTATCCTTCTCGGTGCTACGGCAATCACATCCCGACCTTACCGACTCTCCTCTCGATGTCGAAAATCTACCTGAACGAGTCACGTTGCAAGGTTTGCCGTGAGCAGTTGTGTCATTCGCATGGTATTCTCGAGGTTCGCGTTCGAGCTTGCCAAGAGGCTCCACCTTCTCTTCTCAACTGCGTTTTTAAACAAAAAATTATCCTTGAGCTTGGGATACTACTACTTGACATTGGCAGAAATGCAGTTCTAACGCACAAGTAAAAATCCTCGTCGGATGACCACTCCTCATATTCCTAGCCTCGACCACCCTCTG
Organism: Agonopterix arenella; assembly: GCA_927399405.1. Classification (NCBI taxonomy): domain Eukaryota; kingdom Metazoa; phylum Arthropoda; class Insecta; order Lepidoptera; family Depressariidae; genus Agonopterix; species Agonopterix arenella. The sequence continues at coordinate 13,127,620 of OV656708.1, read as the reverse complement.
TTAAGACTTCAACTTGTCGTCTCTTCGTTTAGCCACATATGATTTAATAGGTTTAACTTCGTATCCCTTCGGCATTTTAAGACTGGAATGGGGTCCACGATATCTTAAACCATCGACGTCTGCGTCTGTGACTTGATGATCAAGAAAGGTTATGTCTACCAAGTCACGCTCCATGGCTCCATGACTCTCTGTGCTACTCGGTACAGTATGAGCGTTTATGTTTTGACAATGTATGTCCTTGCTGGATTAAGAACGTAGAGGTAGAAGGTACTACTAGGACTAGAGGTTAGTCACAGAGAAATCTAGGAGGTTAATACGTGTTTTGTCCTATTCACTAATTAGAGATGGTCTAGTTAAAAAAGCAAATGGTTATACCTTTATTACTGTGCTTGAGAGAGATTGACATCGTCTCTATACCATCCAAACTTCTTGGATTGAAGTAACCATATTTTTGTTTTATAGCTGGGAACGCTTGAGAACTTGACAAAGCTCAAAGTTTGGACATATATTTTAAATTGCATTATATCTCCTACTTCATGTCGCTATCTCCTCCGCTGAGGTTAGGTCCACTAGCATAAACAAAAATCGGTTGTCATTGGTCGGTAGCGGTCTATAATTTAAATTTTTTTTTTTTTGGCTTGACAAATTAATAAGAAATATGCAATAGTAGTAAATAAAGCAATTATCTGCAGTAGTTAAAATATTATACAATAGTTAAAATATCTCTTGTTCACCTTCGCCTTAATAATTGTTGTGGGCAAACCGCATACCGATATAAACCACGGCATATTGCAAACTCTCTGTTTCGTCTCACGAACAAATTGAGATCAGTAGCCCAATATACCAATCACGCAGTATCGACAGCCGACACTTAGCTCGCGTGATCGTGAATTACCCTGCTCGATGACAGGCGATCACACACATACCATACATACATATTGGTTTTTACTGCACTATTTTGTCAATTTATTGTAATGTTTTTTCATAAATAAATATTAAATACAAAAAAATACATCGAAGGTGATGCTCTGGGATACTTCCCTAGACATCTTTCTATTGTGTGGATGTGCTCGATCTGAATAGCAAGTTTATGTTGTCACTACAGGTTGATTAGTGTATTTAGGTCAGTAGATACGTGACAGGTTATTTGCGCTCAAAACTGATAGTTGAATAGCATGAATTTAGAGGAGCAAAATCCAAAAGTAACAGGGCTGCAATCGCGGTAAATATTTGGTGATTGAACCGTTATGGGACTACGTACGAACCATAACTTTTGTCACATTTCGTATTGCGCTAATCGCGGTACAGCCCTTAGAGCCGTTTTGACAGATCGCTCAGACGTTATTGGCTGTCAGTTACATAGAGTTTAACGCGATGCGGAGTTCAGCACAGTTGAATAGTAATTGGATTGAAAAAATGGAAATTGGATAAGGATAGAACTTCGATGTTTTAACTTAGCGCAATCTGGCACCTGGTCTAATATCGTACGTATGTACATGCATAGTTGCAGACAATGCATAAATACTGAGGTAGAGTAGGCACTTTGCTATTGTAAACATAAAAAACGTTTTTAAAAGCGCATTTATAGCAAGATCGATTTTCAGCATAAATATATATGTATATAAATTCTTACTATTCGAATGAAATAATAAATGGGACGATCAGGTAATCAACGTATACAACTTTCTCTCCGAGACCAACATAGGATTTGTAAAAAAAATGTATTGTCCAATACATTTTGGATCTAGTAGGTTTTCATTTTTGTATGGAACCGATGATTGATTTTTTCACGTTTTCAATGTTGGTCCCATGGAGAAAGTTGTTTAGTTTGAGATCATTCTACCCTTTCAATGGTATCACACGTGGCACTACTACTTTTCGAAAACTAGTCATACATTTTGTTTTTAACTCGTTTAATGCCTTTTCTGATAAGTTATTCATTAATTGGGCCCTTTATAAAAAAGGGGGGGCCGAAACGGTTTTCAATAAATCGAGCGTATGGCCAACTAAGAAACATACGCGCTTCGCAAGAGCCGACAGAATACTAACACATGCAAAATGTATGAGCGCGAACCACGGCGCCGTGTAGCCGGCCCCGCACTCCTCCACGGCGCCGTGTGTTCGGCCACACACACCTCCACGGCGACGTGTAATTGGCATCCAAAGTGTACATATTAAGGACCCTTCATAAAAAATTTCTAATTAGATACTTTGACGTTACGATATTTTGTGCTTTCCCTAAACTGTTTCATTCGTCTGTTTCACATAGTTCTAATATCCGATTTCAATTATTTCATTGAGTAATCCGAAGTAAAAGTAGTTTAACACCAGCCCTGCACCTCGGCCCACGGTCTGTCCCACGCCCTGCCTTATATCACCCATAGTCCATTGACCAACACTGGCTAAAACGATCACCTACGATTACAATAATATAAACACGCTTAAGAAAAAACGTTTCAACCTTAATCCACTGTTTTTTGAGCAGATTATAAAGCTATTGAGACGGATTCGATAACTTTGTGTCCGTAGGAAGAATTTCCGATTGGAATAGCCAATAAATACCTTTTCTATAGTTGCGAAATACGAAAACTACTTATACGGACACCATTATTATGCTAAATTGACTTTTTTATTTAACTATTTCAACATACTTGACAAAGGAGTTTGCTCTTTTTGGTTTTTACAGTTTTCTATGACTCAGTGCTAAAATTTTGACAATGTCCTTTTAAGATGAGATAAAATTGTTTACGGTTGTAAAAATTTTAAGGGATGTGATGTCATCGGATGTGACATTATTCTTGAGGATCATGCGTACGCGCAAAACCAACGCACGCCAAAGAGTATTTAGCAGAAATGATAGCGAACTAATGAAAGTGAGATATTTAAAGAATGGGCCACACACAGAGTGCAGCTGCGGAACGGCTGCAGGCCGGCTGCAGGCCAGCAGTAGTTGTAAACTATGGAATTATATGTGAGGTGTCACACTGCGGCTACCGTTCCGCAGCTGTTCTGCAGCTGCGCCGGACTGCATCTAGTGTGACACCTCTCATATAATTCCATAGTTTACAACTACTGCCGGCTCGCAGCCAGCCTGCAGCCGTTCCGCAGCTGCACTCTGTGTGGCCCAGCCTTTAATCGTTGACTTAAGACGCTTTTATAATGAAAATACAACTAGGGATGGTGATATTTTTTCAGAAAATATTTAGCTTAGGATCGGTGGCCAATATATATTAAAAAATCAACGTCCAACAAACTATGTCATAAACAGAACTTTGGTAACTTCCAGGTCCATTTCCTAAGTTTATTAATATACAAAACTACTGAATTAAGTTTAGAACATAAATTCATATCCTACCTATTCAATTTGACTTTTCTTATACCTGTCTCTACTTATACACATAATATGATATGCTTACATGTTATTAATTCGACTCTCAATTTCACGTTTGAAAATATTTGTGAAACGATTTTCATAGTGTCGATCATTGAAAATTAATCGTCGATCTCAATTTTTTTGTGTTTCATATTTTCAATCCCTAGTGACAGCACAAACAAGATTGACAGACACGCACATTCCTTGTAAAATATAAAAACACTTTCTAAAAACATCCGAATACCTGCATCGATTATCGATCGATACCTGAATATATCAATATTTAAGTGTAAAATTGCAACAGTGATACCATTTAGCATTGCTTTTACGATTTCAGCAATACTATACGCGTAGATCGTTTGTAAATCGATCGATAAATATACTTGCGAACTATCATTATATCGGCACGTTCCAATACTTGCCGCTGTCTTTAACGTACGGCACAAGTTAAGAGAGAGTATGATGAATTGATGATAGAGACATGTTTTGAGTTCAAACATTTTGTGTGTGTTATGTGGATAATAACTATTAGGTATTATTATCTTTCCATATTATAAACAACAGGATTTTAATATTTTTCGACTTTATCAATGACACGGGAGTTGGCATATACACTGACCTGCAATACTAAGTACTACACTTTTAAAATTAAAATTTTTTCTAAACTATAGAAATTAAAGATATAAAATAAAAAACGTTTTATAGCAAATGTTATCAGCTTTCTTTGTAACTATTCTTTATAAATTAAACTCTTTGTCGAGTCCTTTTTATTTCAAAAGTATATCTTGTGTACTTAAAAAGTTATTGCAATTTAAAAAGTGTGATACTTAGTTTTGCAGGCTAGTGTAGTTGGCATATAGTTAATTATGTTTAAAGTTATGTCATTCACTACCTTAAGCAGCGGCTACGTTTTCTATCTTCAAATTGGCATTTGAATATTAATATTAATTTATGCTAGCCACAATACAGACCACAGAACTGAGAGCCCGGCTTCTGTAGATATTTAAAATTTAGAAGAATGCAGTTAATGGAATATCGGCGTGGTTTAGAAATGGCATAAAATTTAGTGTTAGCTACAACGAAATCAAAATACCATAGCTCAATCGCGTGCACGAATGATTCAGGGCTGCAATCGCGGTAAATATTCGGTTATTGAACTGTTATTGGACTACGTACGAACCGTAATTTTTGACACATTTGGTATTGCGATACTCGCGGTACTGCTCTTGACAGCCGTTAGAGCCGTTTTGACAAATCGCTCAGACGTTATTGGCATTAGAGTTTAGCGCGATGCGGAATTCAGCACAGTTGAATAGTAATTGGATTGCAATGTGATTAGAACTGAAATTGGATAAGAATAGAACATCGTTGTTTTAACTTAGGGCAATCGGGCTCCAGGTCAATGTATAGTATAAAAGAAGGCCTGTTTCTGATTATTCTGACTCCTAATAGGTCTATATGGTGGTGGTATAGGAGTTTATCAACTATGTTTTTTAACTACTAGAGCTTCGAATTATATGTGTGGGTGTGTGTTAAGTGTGTACGTGTTTATAAATCTTTTGCTACCTCCACATGCTCGCGCGAGCTCAGGCGAGCATCACTGCTGTTCAATGTCCCACTGCTGGGCAAAGGCCTCCCTTTTTACTCTCCAATCCACTCTTATTGTGTGCAACTACTGGTCAACTCTCCAAGAAGGCATCCATGTTGTCTCTCCTGGTACTAGTTTACTTAAAATAAGGTGAAACTATTTTAAGGGGATGATCAGACTATCAAACTGAACAACTTTCTTTATGGGACCAATATAGAAATTGCGAAAAAAAAATCTGCTGTCCCATACATTTCGGTCGGGTTTATATGGAACAGCTCATTTTTTTTGGGCGATTTCGATGTTGGTCCCATAGAGAAAGTTGTTCGGTTTGATGGTCTGATCGTCCCCTTAAAACAGTTTCACCTAATTTTGTTAGACCTTACCGGCGTTAACGGCCAATGCTCATGACTTGTGCCAACCCCTGAACACACTGCGCCCGCGGCATCGCATGCAACCATCACGCATTGCTTTGCTAATAAACCATACAATACACCAGTGGAATTGAGAACATTGCGAAAATTAACGGTTGTTACTATAATGTGCCGACGTTATTGCTATTGTGAAGTTGCATTTATTATTTGCTAGGTTTGCACGCTATTGTCCAAATATGGTAGCAGGGAAATAAGCTCACTTTTTTGTTATTATTTACGAAATTGGAGCATATACGCGGTCGGCGACTTCGTATTGATACTCTTTCTTATACTGTGACTTCGTTGAAAAGTGCAGAGATTTTTTTTGCAAACCTTTTTGGAGCTTTTTTATTTTTAATTTGTTTGATAAATTGTCACCAGAGTTGTCATAATATGGACGTCACTAAATATGAAATTGGGAGTATTTATATTCCTTGATACTTAGTGAAATAATACAAATATACTCAAAATCAATGATTTTATATGTTACTCAAAATAATCACTACGTATTTAAAAAATCGCAAGCAAGAATAGAATCCTCATATTATACAGGTGTAAAAAAACACCCAAGTAATACTTAAAGGGGTGCTTCAGACCATCAAACTGAACAACTTTCACTATGGAGCCAACTTCGAAATCACGAAATAAAAATCAGCTGTTTCATACAAAACTGCAATACCGGCTCGACTCAAATGTATGGAACTGCATTTTTTTTTTAGTTTTTCTCGATGTTGGCTCCATAGTGAAAGTTGATCAGTTTGATGGTCTGAAGCGCCTCCTTAAGTATTACTAGGCAGTTTTGTTACACCCTGTACAGAACAAGTCTGACGTGAATTCTTTATCGAGTAGGTAACTGACTGATTGATTGCAGGTACCGTAGGTCCATGGATTAACTTAAGGGCCTATGTCGAAAAATAATTGAAGCGAAATGGGCGTGTGATACCTTATATTACTGCCTGATGCGAGAGAAAGAGATGAGGCGGCGCGCGCGACTGAAACGACGCAAGCGTAAAACACACTTTATTTAATTGTGATTGTACTATTTATGTAAGGTCAAAACTGGTTTAATCAAAATTTGTAAAATATCAATCTCTTTTTTTTTAAATCAAGTCTCGTGTTTCTATAATTCACCGTTTAGCAGTTCCAAGCGTTTATAAATAAAAACGGAGGCTACTTTGGCTTGTTTTTCAATCGAGAAAATGTGTCTTAATCGTGTTTTGGCTCTAATCAAAACTTCAATTATATGTTCAATTTACACATATCCGCAATTCATACTCCTACTGTTAGTACTTCATGATATATGACGCTTTGAAGAATCCTATTTTTTTTTCACGTATTCTCTTAAAACCGTATAACATTCCTTATAATAAAATATTCGTACCATGAAATGTTCTGCTGTTCGTATAAGTATTAAAACAGATACCATTATTTTGTATCTAAGCATAAGTAAGACACTCACACGTTACTTTATGAGGGAAACTTAAAGGGTGAAAGGTTTGGAAGGGGCGACATGGTTAGTGAATCGATAAACTTGCGTGTTTTATTCACAACTGGACAACAAGTTCGGACATTACGTGACCTATGAATCATACAGCCCAATCGTAAATGTTGTACTAATACACCACGTGATGTACTTTAAACTACTTGCTTGTATTGTGATAGATAAAGAAGACATTATTATTCAAAAGTGAACACCCTAAGTACAGGTTAATGCAAAGCTCAAAATATAGCCCAATCATTTTACGGTTTGAGCCGGGACTTTTTACGATTTTTTTTCGGTGTAGTGTTTAAGAGCCAATTTGAGTTTAGAAATGTACCAAAATTAAAAGAAAATTATGTCAGCAACAGCCCCAAATTTAAAATTTAGAATTTATCTAATTCTAAAAACCTGATGGTAATTTTTCTTTTGCACATTTTTAAGGCTTTACCATTTCAAACATGGTGTTAATATTTTTGTCTACTTAGAAGGCTTTGAAAAATACATTAGTATTTTCGAATGAATACCTCATTTTAACAATTTCCATGCCTATTTTACTTTTCAAAAATAATTTTTATTGTTAAATCTTATTAAAATGAGTGCATTGGTAATAATATTATTAAGTTAAAAGCCTTCTGGGAGATATAATTTTGATTTCTATGTTGCGTAGCAAATTTTTTTGTAATATGTTTTCATATTGCGTTTTTGTCATTAAATGGTGCCGGTTACAGTTTAAAAGTCCCATTAATAATTACTCCCCACCCCTCCTAACAAAACTCCGTAAAACGACTGGGCTAATAGATTAGTTTCGAGAACGAGAACTATTGCTTTTAAATTATTTTCATGATTTGTTGCATTCTAATGAATGAGCTTATAGCTTCGTAAAAGTTGAGCAAAAAACTTTAACCCACTCAACATTTTTAAGTTAAATTCTGGCTGTGTCTAAAATCTGTTTTCTTTAGCTAAATTATGACTGCAACAAATCCATGTTAATATTAAAATATTGTTGCCTATTTCTACGTGTTAGGTATAAAGGCTGGGCCACGCAGAGCGCAGCTGTAGAACGGTTGCAGACCGGCTGCAGGCCGGCAGTAGTTGTAAACTATGGAATTATATGCGAGGTGTCACACTGAATGCAGTCCGGCGCGGCTGCAGAACAGCTGCGAAACGGTAGCCGCAGTGTGACACCTCGCATATAATTCCATAGTTTACAACTACTGCCGGCCCGCAGCCGGTCTGCATCCGTTCTGCAGCTGCACTCTGTGTGGCCCAGCTTTAAGAATCTTCCGCCGACAAGAGCGTATTATTCATTACATGACAATCCAAAACGCTATTGAATTCTAATATTTGGATCTTATTTGGGTTAATAATTTTCGCTTAAACTCCACTCTCAATTTACCAATACGAACGAATCTTGTAAAGTGTTACCCAACCATTAAACACAAAATAATAATTTCCTTTAAACTCCACAGGCACTGAAAAAGTTAAATGTTAAAATGCAGTGACTAGTCAAAAAACCAAAAGAGACTCGAGTGACTAAAGTGAAGTGCAGTGTTCTAAAGTGTTTTAAATGATGATTCGTTGTTAGAACTAGCCATGTATCGACCTAATTTCTACGAGAGCACGTGCTTTCGGTGCAATGAGATCGTGTACCAGGTGGACAGGGTTGGTCCACTCAAAGACTTCACGTTCTTTCACAGTGGGTGCTTCAAATGCGCCGTTTGTGGGACCAAGCTTACTTTGAAGGTGAGATTATTTATTTATTTTAATGCAGTCACTACACTCTCGCGAGAACTTCTCGGCGGGAATTCTTGGCAAGAATTTCCAAGGAAAGATACAACGGCTCACGGCACCACGAGAATAATGAAGGGCATCCACACTCTCGCTCTCGGCCCTTGTCTGTTCTCGGCGAGAATATAGTGCCTGCTTAACACTCACACACTCTCACACACACACACTCCCACACACATAAAATTAAGAAGTTAATGAACAAATGAAAATGATTATTTTATAATTCTGGCTGGATTCACTTTTAGGTGATGAACAATATTGTATTATGATCTAAATTTGTTATCATCTCAACACGGGACAAATACTGAAAAAAAATGTGCAAAGCAGTGAAATGATGGAGATGTATATCTCTTAATTTTGAACCTAAATTCTTTTATAAATTATTAAACAACAACATAAATTATACATCCCGATTTGTTTATTTCAAGCACGTATCCAGACTTTTGTTTGGGGGAAATTCATTTTGTGAGGGAGGGATAAATCCCACCTACCCCACTGGATACGTGCCTGCCAACCATTTAGCGCTTAGCACTAGCTATTTAGGTCTAGGTTTATAACCATACAAACGACGTAACTTATCTTAATTTATTAGCAAATGTCAATTCTTCACGTCTGGAGTTGCCATTAGAGCACAACACAGCTCATAAATGTTGCCATATTGATAAGAATTACGTGTCGCAAGTAGTCGCAAGGTCATACAAATGCCAGCAGACTGTTTCGGAAGGTCACGAAGACGAATATAGAGACGGTTATATTGAATGAAAATTAATTCTGGTTTAAAGGAATATTTAATCTGGTTCTTCGAGAAGGAAGTTAGATAGTTGGCCTGATAAAATTAAGTGGGTATTTGTTGTGTTGTTGCATCAGTATCTATCGTTCGCTCTATTGGGACATTCTACTACCATTAAGATAAGGTGTAAGTCCACCACGTGAGTCCAATGCAGATTGGTTAGAGTTAGACTACACATTTCTTTCTCACCGATCCCCGCTACCCAATCCGCCGCGTAGCCCCAGCAACGTCCTATGCCGAGGTCCGTACCCCTCTGGGTGCCCCTAGGTCTGTTGCTTAAGTTCATTCATTTGGCTTGGTAGACCCTTCGTTGTCCCTCCAATAGTCCGCAGTAAAAAGCAGTAGTTGCTCCCTGAGCAGAGCTGTAATAGTCAACTCAAAAAAAAAATTACAATACACATTTCTTGTGCAGAGTTCAGCGTTTGTATGCAGAGTAAGATATGCAGGTTTCCTCACGATGTTTGCCATCGTTTGGTGTTTCATTTAAATATTGTTTGTATCCAATAAAATAATTGACTGTTCAATTTATTTTGATAAAATAATGTACAATACTAACTACTAAGTCTACAGGGTGAAATTGATATCATTAGCATCCTCTTAAACTAAGAGTCTACCCATCAAATTGAACAACTTATACTATGGGAGCAAACCGATCGGAGCAAAAAATAATCTGCTGTTCCATACTAAGCTGCAATGCCTACTCGACTCAAATGTATGCAACAGCAGATTTTTTGTTGCTCCGATCGGTTTGCTCCCATAGTAAAAGTTGTTCAGTTTGATGGGTAGACTTTTAGTTTAACACGTTCGCGGACAGTGACCGGCTATAGCAGTGATAACAATAAAAGTTTTATTGTGTCTCGTTCAGTGTCCGCGAAAGTGTTTAAAGGATGCTAATGATATCAATTTCACCCTGTATATGCAGTTTTTTTTTGTTTTTTATTTACTGATAACTGCTCATTTTTGATCATTTTTTCTGGAAGTACCGCCTACCTTTCTTCGTTCACCGTTTCCTCTACCCTAAGGTTGTCTGCACGGCTAGCATGCCACCCACGACAAAGCGTTTAAACGAGAAAAACGTCATGCGCGCTCATTCTGGCATACGCAAAATAATAAAGATGGAGGCATATCTCGATTTTTATCGTTTTCTCGGGGGTGGCATGCGAGGCCTACTGGAAGAAATCGCTTCTTGGCAAAAAGACCGCCTTCTCTTGTGCCTCTTGAATTTTTATCTCTGTATTTTACTGTTTATGTTTCGGTGTAAAATAAAGTATATTTGATTAGATTGATTTGATATGATTCTTTTCTTGTAACTTACTGTGATTTATTCATACTTAATTTATTAAAGGATTTTTCTAGCTACTTTGGCACCATGGATATCTTGAAGAGATGTTGTCTCGATAATGAAAAGAAAACATTGCCAACAAGTAGCTAAAGCTGACATTGTGTCGTGACTTTCATCGATCGATTGTATTGATCGCGGAACGCATACTAACTACGACATACATTAAGAGTCACCTCTACATTTTCCTATTAGTTTACAATTTATATTGTAACAATATTTTAGTTTTATAAAAGTATTAAATGTTTTGAATATCTGTACATACCTATTACCTACCGTTAACTGAAGTTATACCAGTTTTTAAGTCTAATCTTAAGGTTACAAACAGTCACGTATCCAGGGGGGGGGATATGTGGGATTTAATCCCCCCCCCCCCCCGAAATCCGAATATTTTTATGGAAAAGTGATGACAGCACTTACTTTTTCATTGTTTTTCTATGAATATCCCCCCCCCCCCCCCCCGAAACAAAAGTCTGGATACGTGTCTGGTTACAAACACAAAAAGTTTTGTCAAAATTAGTCCAATTGTTTTTGCGTGATGTCCGAACAAACAAGCAAACAGAAAATCGAACAGACAAAAAATTCAATTATTTTTTTTTTAATTGGTTCCGGGACACCCTACCGTAACCATTTTTTGTATAAATTTTCACTGACACTTCTATTTAAGTTTTATAAAAAAGGGTCTAAACGAATGGTTCTGGAACTTCGTGACGGACTAGATAATAAGCCCTTAAAAGAGATTGTCCACGTGACGAAGTGTATTCGTTTCGGGTCGTTTCGCAGCTGGCGAATGTGTATGATCAAAGAACAGATATAAATCGTATGATAACTGAAATTATACACGGGATAGGAGGAATATTGTGCTTTCCAAAGAAATGAAAATTATCGTTTTCTACAGTGGCATTTCTTATAAAATCCCAATTCAAATTTACCAGTTTTGTGAGCGAAACGGGATTGGGCAGTCTTTTACCGAATGTTATGTTTCCCCTTCTCTTATCACCTAAAAAACTAGGTATGTATAATGCCTGGAAATCGTGTGAAACGTCCAAGACGTTGACAGGTACAATTCAATACAAAAGTTATTGATTGCACGATGTGTACGGCAAAAAATAAAATTATCTCAAATATTTACTCGTACCAGATCAGATGTTCTCGTGTGAGTCACATCCTATTCGGAACATGGAAACGAATTGTCAATTACTCGGTTACTCATTATTTACTGCACAATATGCAAACGAGGTAACATAACTGGACATATTGTTTTAGAATTATAAGCGTACAAGAAAAACTACATCAAAAAAATGTTTTGAATGGTATAATCATAAATTTCAGTTTTGTTTCAATCTAAACTTTAAAATAAACCCGTAATCTGTAGGTCTTGCATACAGGTGAGACAATCACTAACCCGCTACTATGAAAATATTAGTACAGATATACAAACAGACAAATCGATATACTTATTATAACAATATTCTTAACAGACCTAACATTTTATTATAATTGAACAAATATATAAAAATACGAGCGTTAACCCGCGACTTCGTCCGCACAAATTATATACCAGATTTTAAGTCAGATCATAAGCTATCAAACAAAAAAAGTTTCATCAAAATCGGTTCAGTAGTTTTTGCGTGATACTCGTTCAAACAAACAAACAAACAAACAAACAAACAAACAAACAAACAAACACACAAACAAACAGACAGACAAAAAATCCAAAAATTGGTGAAATGGAATCAGGGACACCTAAAAACCATATCGTAACTTTTTTTTTGTTAATATCTTCAATGTACAGACAAACTGCCTGTTACAGTTTTATAATAGTATAGAATACATTGCAATAAGCACTATATACATAACCATTAAACTTAAAGAAAAAACAAATAGAAACAAAACTAATACTACTTACAAATAAAAAATGTCTTCGAAATTGCCGCCGCTTAGCGGCAAGGTGCCCAGGAGGCTGGCAGCGTTACCTCATTGTATGGCCAGGCTAATGCGTTGACCGAGGTAGCTGCCAGCCCTCTGGTCACCGGAGACCTCGATTAGGCGCGCCGATAATTCTTTAAATAATCGGCGCGCCTCTGGCCCCCACGGACAGATTAGATTATGATCTACCTTATTATCGCATCACATCAATGGTGCCTTCACCATGGGTCTGCCAGTTATAGCTACTGCCTCCGATCCCACCCCACTGCATATTTGACAGCTTTTATCATAAAGCAGTCCTGAAAGTCGAAATAGGGCTTTGAAAATAACCTTCATTCATAGAATGACTGAGCAATATGGTTTATAGGTGTTCCTGATTCCATATCACCAATTTTTGGATTTTTTTTCTGTCTGTTTGTTTGTGTGTTTGTTTGAACGAGCATCACGCAAAAACTACTGAACCGATTTTGATAAAATTTTTTTGTTTGATTGCTTATTATCTGACTTAAAATCTGGTATATAATTTGTGCGGACGAAGTCGCGGGTTAATGCTCGTTGGTTATAAAAGTTGTTACAATGTTCAATATAACAATAATATATAATATATCAATCAATCAATCAATAAATACAAAAACAAATATACAATGACATCATTAAATGAACAGACAGAAGATACATTCTACTAATTCAACATTATCTCCTCATCATCATGAGGATCCTGTTTTGATTTGACGTCAAATAACTTGTCAAGAAAATTTACAACAGACCTTGAAAATTGAGAATATGGATTCGCCACAAAATTACTAAACATTTGAGCCCAAACTCGAAATAACTGGTCGTGATACTTGCTGAGATCTCTTCGAAACTATTGTTACGGAGCTGGTCATTATCAGACTCTGAAGATATGGAATCTACGCAATTTTACTAGAAATTTGATCCGAAATTCAATTGGCTGAGATCCCTTCAAAGCTCTCATTCTCATTCATAGCTGAGAATCTTGAAAAATGCTTAACAAATTTTCATGAAATTTAGCTATGAACGCTCTCGCAAAAACTAGCTTTCGATTACAAAAATAAACGTCGAAATCGGTTTACCCGTTTAGCTTCTACGATGCAATGCCACAGACTGACAGACAAACGTTCATCTTCAGACATTCACAGTCAAAATAATACCCATCTTTTTGTGTCGGAGGTTACGTACACCGCCTTCCCAATATATAACAACTCTAACACTCAGTTGCAGAAACGCTTAGAGTTAATCCTTCATTAAATCTCTTGCTAGCTGTTACTACGTCAACAAGACAAAAAGTGACAGCAAGAGATTTAATGGAGGATTAACTTTAATGAGCGTTTCTGCAACAGAGTGTAACTGAATTAAAAAGTTTGAGTTTGTGCACTTTACACTTCGTCTACGAGTGTATAGGTAATTCGATTACCCCTTCGAAAGCGCACAAAACCATTTTATTGGTAACATAAACATTCATTGTAACAAATTAACTGAGCATATCAGTGTCCACCGCGACATTATTTCGTTTTATCTTTTGTATCACAAACCAACATAATTGGATCTTCTACAATATGAAAAATATAAACAATTTCGTGATGTTCTACAGATCATTTTGCATTGGCTGATGACCGCTATTGTATTGTTATTGAATGATGATAATTGCATCAATGCAGTGTAATTGAACTATTTGAGTCGACAATAGATTTATAATTATAAGTTTAGTAGTTGGTACGAAAATTTAGCATTAACAAAATATGTTTTGACTATTTATTTTCTGTTTATTTAGCTTTATTTTGAACCTAGTCAACGTCCTATAAATGTATAACTTATGTACCTACGTAATACAGACTATCAAACGGTGAAGACAAACACCGTGAGGAAACCTGTGTGAAACTGAAAAAGAAATTCTGATGCGCATGTGAAGTCTACCAATTCGCATTGCGCACGATACACGTATTTGACTAACGCCCATAAACACTGAGGGTAGGCTTGTGCCCTGCAGAGTGGGGCGATTATAACCTGATGTTGAGTCACGTTGCAGGTTCTGACCCGAGCACACGTCTCGCGTGGATTTCGCGCGTCGCGTTTTTGCCTGCCACGAGGCTCCGCAATCCTCAATCACTTCTTGTTCTTGACCAAAAACAATCCCTGAGATTGGGATAGATTCTCCCATAAACACTTGACACTGGCGGAAATGCAGTGCTAACGCACAAGCAAGAGTCCATTAATTATAAGTTTAAAAAAAAACCTGATGTTGATGGCCTACGTCCTAAGAAACCTAAGTTGCTCCTTTTACGCAAATAAATACATTAGTTCATGTCACTCATCTCATTCAATTTGACCAAAATCCTACAGTTTTTAAAATCTATTCCTCTCTTCCAGACGTATTACAACAACCAGCACTGGACAGAAGACAAAGAAGTATACTGCTCGAGCCACGTACCCAAGATCGGCCCTGGGCACCTGGACAATTCCTCGGTGGGCATCAGGAGCGCCCTCAACGTGCCCAAGAGCAACAACTATGTCAACGAACAGATCAGAGGATTGGCCAGGAATAGCCATGAAGTGGAATGTGAGTGCTTCATTAAAATTTTTAAAAAAGATCGTTCGCTATACAGGGTGTTACAAAAGTAAAAATAAACATTTGAAACTTTTAAGGGGGTTGTTAAGACCATCAAACTGAACAACTTTCACTATGGGACCAGCATCGAAATCTCGAAAAAAAAAACTGCTCTTCCATACAAAACTGTAAATCTACTCGAGCCAAATGTATGGGGCAGCCGATTTTTTTTTCGCGATTTCGATGTCGGTCCCATAGAGAAAGTTCTTCAGTTTGATGGTCTGATCATCACCTTAAAAAAATGTCAGCATATTAAGAAGGAAAGAAAAATAGGAATAGGAAGGAAAAATAAAAATAAGTGCACTGTATACTTTATACACGAGATTGATGCTTTCGTTGATGTCTTTTATACTGTGATAAATGCACAACCTAAAACCGACTTTGTACTTGAAGAAAATCTAAATAATCAAGACAGTTTTCATAGTTTAAATAAAGTACCTACTCGCCGCTTCGATATTTAAACAAAGTATCATTAAATAAATAGGTACCTACCTGAGACGTAAAACAAACTACTTCTGTTTCCTCAAACAGAAATAGGTCACTCAGGCCACTACTTTAATTACTACCTCAGGCTAAGCACAGATCATCTAATTGGTCAATTTATAAAGACAGATCTAAGTCTGCATCAGTGATTTGGTCATTGTTTGCCGCACTTGTAATCAAGGCTGCAAGATAATTATCAGTCATTAAATTGTTTAATGTTTGAAATACTTGCGCTTCGCTTGGTGTCCGTATTTCATTACTTTTATGTTTTTATGTGACATAAACATATAAGTTTGAACAGTGCTTCTTTTTGTCTGTGTATAGACTATGCTATCCCAATCGAACTAGTACAGACTAACAATTAGTCTAGAATTGTATACAGGGTGTAAAATAAATACGTTAGCTATACAGTTTTTGAGAGTTACGCGGTTATTATTTAATCTAGAAATAAACATTTTAACGGGTTCTTACCGCGTTTTGGTATATATTTTTTAACTCAAATATACCAAAACGCGGTAAGAACCCGTTAAAATGTTTATTTCTAAATACGTTAGATATCTTAAGGGTGCATGAAACTGAACAGATGTTCAATAGAAAACATCAAGTGCTGCTCGATCTGAATCTAAGTATACCGTATGAAACAGCAGATATTTTTTCACGATTTCATTGTTTGTCTCATAGTGAAAGTTGTTCAGTTTGATGGTCTAAAGCAGCCTGTATAATATGAAATGGATTTAAATGTACACCCTGTATTCATTACAAAAAAACCTGTTTTGCTCACTTTCGAACTCAAATCCCAGACCATCTACAGGTTTACTGCTGTTCCATACTAAACTGCAATCTCGACGCGCGAGTTCGCGACTCAAATGTAGGTATGCAACAGCAGATTTTTTTTTGCTCCGATCGGTTTGCTCCCATAGTAAAAGTTGTTCAGTTCGATGGGTAGACTCTTAGTTTAACAGGATGCTAATGATATCAATTTCACTCTGTATATACTAGACTGTATCCGGTCAATATGCTGAAAATAAAAGGTTTTTATACGCGTTCCAACAATATTCTTGAATGTAACCCAATCCTTAGATCTTTTTTCCTAAACCAACGGTGAATACACGAAATTTTATCCGTTACTTGAAAAAAATACCTATCACAAGTCAAGAGACATAAATAAGCAAACTTGCAAGAATCCAGTCGGACTTCCGAAGAAGGCTTGGTCACGAAAGCTCGCAAGAGACGTAAGCTCTCGCTCGGCTAACTTCGGCAACCTTCGGCTTTCGTCGGACGTTGCATTAGTGGGAGTGGGAGGGAACTAGTTGCGAAACCGGCCGCATTCCATGGGAAGCCTAGTGACCTAAAGCTCACCACCTTAGAATGGACCTGCAGATTAGGATTTATCAAATAACTGAATGCCATTAAGTTACTCTGAGAAACAAACGATAAAGAGAGTTGACTGGATACGATGGGGGTACCTACCTAATTTATTATTATTACCTCAAGATTACGGTGGTTAAGGTGGTTTCAGTCCATACAATATAAGTAACTATGTGTATATGGAAAAATAGTTTAGAAAATCTAGATGCCCCGTAACGAATAACATTTGCAATTTATAATATAATTACGAAGATAAAGAAAAGACTTTTAAAATTTTGTATGAAAAACTTCAAAGCTTTATATAAACTATTTTTCCATATACACATAGTTACTTATATTAATACCTCTACGCGTATTGTGCGTCAAAGTTTTGTATAAAATTGACCCCTCTGAAACCACTTTAAGTAAAAACATTCTTACTGTAGTCATGATAATTGTGATTAATTTCTCGACCAAGTTAGGTAACTCTTAAATAGTTAATAATCAATTTGATACTATGAAAATTTGTTTTTGTACCAATTTGTACCGATTTGCGTCTTATGAACGCAAATAATTCACGTAAACTCTGACCTTTCATATAAACCAATTAACGTTATTAAGATGAACTGTTAGTTATTCTATGGCAAAGGTTATAAAAATGAAAGTAAGTTTCGTTATTAGTTTATTACTCTATCACGCGTGACTTACTTTTAATGTAAAATTTTCAAGACGTCGTGACCTGAAAAACTTGTAAGAATAACACTATTTGCTTTCTCAGAATAAAGTAATTTTTCACTATCACCTGAAGCTACGTTCAAAAGGAAATCTACAGAAGAACATTTTTTACACTGTGACAGAAAAGTTTCATGCACTTTACAACGGGGCAACAAACAGATCCTGTACAATGCATCGTCTTCCAGTTTCTAAGAGGATATGTGAAAAAAATAGGATTCTTCATATCATGAAGTACTAACAGTAGGAGTATGAATTGCGGATATGTGTAAATTGAACATATAATTGAAGTTTTTATTAGAGCCAAAACACGATTAAGAAACATTTTCTCGATTTAAAAACAAGCCAAAGTAGCCTCCGTCTTTATCGATAAACGCTTGAAACTGCTAAACGGTGAATAATAGAAACACGAGACTTGATTAAAAAAAAAGAAATTGATATTTTACAAATTTTGATTAGAGCAGAATTGAACTTACATAAATTGATTTTACGCTTGCGTCGTTTCAGTCGCGCGCAATGCCCCATCTCTTTTTCTTGCATCAGGCAGTAATATCAGCTATCACACGCCCATTTCGCTTCAATTATTTTTCGACATCGGCCCTTGACAATAACAAGTTGAAATTGATCACTTCGCTTTTTCGATTTAGTTTACAAACTACATGCTAGAAAATAATGCTTATGATTTAAAAAATATACCTAGTTCTTCGTTCTGTTATCGATTCTATACAAATATACTTTTCAGGTTTTAAAATATAATTTCGAACAAAGTACCACTTGGTAGCGATGACATAACACAACACAAGTAGACCGGTTGCAACGCACGGTGAGGTCACATCACAACACATTCACAATGCATGGGGAACTCGTCTCACGCATCTCACGATGGGGCTTTGAGTTAAGTCCCCTGAGATCGGAGCAGATTTCTCATAGGAAAATGTTTTGAAATTCAATGGTGCGTCTGATTAATTAAATTGGGTCAGAAATAATACAAGTTGTTAGCAGATGAACTCGCAGAATCAATACCTGCAAGAAGACTAAAGCGCTAAAATAAATCTCCACTGAAACGTAATTGGACTGCGTGCCAACCTCAACTTTTAACACATTCGGTATAGCGCTAATTATATTAGGTTGGGCAAAAAGTCTTTTCGCATTATAGTATGTATGAAAAATGGATGCCATTTTTGAAAAAGTGGAGCAAGATCGGCATATCAGTAGTTACGACGTAGCTGAAGAACAGGGAATTGACCACAAAACAGTTTTGGCGCATTTGAAAAAACTGGGTACACAAAAAAGCTCGAAATTTGGGTACCTCACTAGCTCACTGAAAGAACAGCCCTTAGAGCCGTTTCGACAGATCGCTTAGGCTGTCAGTCACATCTATCTATCTATCTATACTATTATAAAACTGTAACAGGAAGTTTGTCTGTACATTGAAGATATTAACAAAAAAAAAGTTACGATATGGTTTTTAGGTGTCCCTGATTCCATTTCACCAATTTTTGGATTTTTTGTCTGTCTGTTTGTTTGTGTGTTTGTTTGTTTGTTTGTTTGAACGAGTATCACGCAAAAACTACTGAACCGATTTTGATGAAACTTTTTTTGTTTGATAGCTTATGATCTGACTTAAAATCTGGTATATAATTTGTGCGGACGAAGTCGCGGGTTAACGCTCGTAGTAAATAAGTCAAGTTTAGGGCGATACGGAATTCAGCACAGTAGAATAGTAATTGTGGTTAGATGTATAATAAATAAATAAATAAATAAATGTGTGTGAAATTGATTGTGATTAGATGAATGTGAATCTGATTAGAATTGAAATTGGATTAGAATTGAACTTTGTTGTTTTAAATTACACGATAATCCCTGAATAACATAACTCGATGGTATGAAATTGGTTCGATGGTATGAACGATTCTGAGCTGCTATTTGTGAATTTCATACATTCTGATTAGTATACGAATAATGTATAATCTATGAGCATGCATCACGCAGCATCTATTGCATGCATAATGCTCGCTAATATTACCACTACAGCATGAGTAATTGTCATGCTATATAAACTGATGCTGACACGAAAAGAAAAAAAAAGCATAATTTCCATAGAGTTATCGCATTTTTCTTTCGTGATTTTCGTGTAATTCGACGATTGAAGACGTGTTTTCACTCTGTCATAGGAATTATGTAAACATGCATCTTCCGCGTGAAAAAATAATATTGAAAAATCCTTTCTTATTGCACCCCTTCACATGCTCCGTAGAATCTTTATTCCAAATTTCATGTTTCTATCGTCATCGATTTAGGCTTACTCATCATTGTCTTGCCCATTTTCCATTATTTGGGGTCGGCGCAATATGTCATCCTCTTCCATTCATCTCTCTTAGCCGTCGTTTCTTCACACAATCCATCCATCTTTTCTTCGGCCTCCCTCTCCTACTACAGCCATCCACATTCATACTTAACACTCGTTTCGTAACATGACACTCTTCTCTCCGCATTACATGCCCATACCACGATTTAGGCTTACTAGGACTTACAATTTCTGTCAGTTAATCAGTCAGTCACGGAATTGTTTGATGGTAGTAGTACAGATGGATGAATTATGGGCTTGCATCAATAAATGCGAATAAATAAATTCCATACAAGAACAATTTAATATGGGACTATCGCTCAGTTACAGAAACGCTCATTAGAGTTAATCCTCCATTAAATCTCTTGCTGTCACTTTTTGTCTTTTTGACGTAGAAAAAGCTAGCAAGATATTTAATGGAGGATTAACTCTAATGAGTGTTTTTGCAACTGCGTATAAGAGCCTAAATTCTTCTTCGAGGCCTTTTGTCTACAACTTTCAAACAAATTTCTGATTTGATTTGGTCCAAAAAGCAAGTCATCACATGTTAATCCTGTATAGAGCAACTGTAAAAAAGAATTAAACGTCAATCAACGTGAAATGAAACTTCTCTGCGCAAGAGTTCACCGGAATCCCAAGCATGCGTGCGCGTTTACTTTACGTAACTATAATCGTTGATGACTGTGCTTGTTTCGTGCTGAACGAGACTTTAATCAATAGTCATTAAGTTTTATTTAATGTTAGTGGAAATATTTGTGACATAACGTTGGTACAGGGCATAGATTTATTATGATTTATAATTTTTCTTCTTCTTCGTGTTCCTCTCCATTACTGGAGGTTGGCAGTCAGCTCTACATATCCCTGCTTATCTCTCGCCATACGAAACTAACTCTTTGACGCTGGTGATGTCTTTCCACTGTTTTAGATTCGCGAGGCTCGACATTCCTACCTTCCGACGCTTTTTTTGCCCTCTACTTTGCCCATTGCTCTAGAATACAGATTAGCAATGCGAAAGAGAAGTAGCATTTAGCTAGACCCACATAACATGTGGTGTTATGTGGGTCTAGCTAGCTGCTACCACGTCATTTTATACTGAAACCTAGTTGTAGCTAAGTGAGCCTTACTTACAACTACCCTCTTAAAAGGTTGCTGGTTGATTGTATGTCTGCCCTGAATATAATGTAACCTAGGTATTATTTTTCATCTACTTAGTGCGAAAAATCATACTTTTATCTATTTAGTTTGGTAGTTTAGTCCGTACGGTCCTAAATATATGAATTTTGACACATACAGGAGTTCGAACTCAAACTTTAAAAAAGTCTCATTAATATGTTCACGACTATATACCTCGAGGGAGTAGTTAGAGATATTCTGAAACCTCAGAACATCCATGATTCACTAGTAGCGTAACTCTGTCCAATGTGACGGGGAGTGAGCCCGTCGTCACTTGTTATTTATTTATTCACAATATAAATTTACAGCGTCAGCCACACTTATATGCTAGGTAGATATAATTAAGTAACAATTCTGCTTTCGATCTTTAACGTTTCATTAAGGAACAAATCAACACATTTATAAAAATTATGGACAATGGGCACTATTCATTCTTGAAAATTGAAGCAATTGGCCTTAAATGCGGTTACTTATTTTAGTCAAAAGTTGTGAAATAGGCTGCATCTAAAAAATATATAAAATAACAACCTTTTTAGTTTTTCTGCATCGCTAATCACGAACCTTACTCAACCATTCCTTAAATAACTTTGCAGTACCCTTACCATATTTAGCGACAAATTCACTTAATACTTGGCACAACCGCAAATTGAGGCGCCTTGGCTTTCGTAAGATCTCGTTATTGCCCTGTTTGGACTATTATGTGTATTTGTAACACTGACTTAAACAACCTGGTGGTCGAGAAAAACTTTTTGCGTGGAAAATACTAGCTTGCGTAGTGGTTACAGTCCTAGTTTCTTGAGGCTAATTTAAATTGTTTTAAGGAGTAGCCTTTTTTTACAAATAATTCAGAATTGATATCAAAGAAATTTACGATCTCAACATTATACTACAACTACATTATAGCGCTTCTACCTTGCACAAATAAATAAAGTTTTGTACTTGGTAAAGATGTATATAACTTTAAGAATTTTATTAGGTACTGACATAGCTTTATTGTCGATGTAGCTAATCGGAATTCTGCTGAACATCAACTGCATAAATGTTAATAAATGCAAAGTATTATTACGCCTTTCACATTGTAACCAACTTTAACTTTACCGAAAATTAGGGAATAGAGAAAAAACCTAAACACTTACAGATTCGCCAGCAACATTATTGAGATTGTATCGCCATCCGCATTGTAATAAGAGGATTGTAATGAAAACATTATTATATAAGGTCTAACAAAACTAGCTGAAACTATTTTAAGGGGATGATCAGACCATCAAACTGAACAACTTTCTCTATGGGATCAATATCGAAATCCCTAAAAAAAATCAGCTGTCTCATACATTTGAGTCGAGTTATGTTTGCAGTTTTGTATGGGACAGCGGATTTTTTGTTCGCGATTACGATATTGGTCCCAAAGAAAAAGTTGTTCAATTGGATGGTCTGATCATCCCCTTAAAATAGTTTCAGCTAATTTTGTTAGACCTTATATACATAATGGAATACCTTGTGATTTCATGTGAAACCAATTCTCAATTCCATTTTGTTTCTTCTATCCACTTAATTAAAATCAAAATGAAAGAGCAAAATTTAAACTCTCATAAGCTTAAAGCCATCCAACGCAATAAAACCGGCTCGAATACCATCTTACGATCATGAATCTTATCTTAAACGTACTGATAGGTATTTATATAGCTTTTATATTAATAAAGTTGTTTCGCAACTGTTAAAGTAGGTAACAAAAAGTGTGCCTACTTTTGCCTACTGTTCGTTTACGTGGTGAAACAGTGGGTAACTTATGGATATCCATAGGGTCATTGACACCATTACAGCGGGTCTTAGCTTGGTCAATGGAATTCATACTTTATTCTATGTTATGTTGAGTATCATATTTGATCGGAACCTGTTATAAATGCCGGTAATGTTTCATTTTGTTTACTGTAACTTGAATGAAAGGGAAATAATAAGTTACGTGGTTAGTGGTACCTACATATGCAAATATAAACTAGTATTTTTCCAGAAAGAATTCTATAACTGACCGCGGCTTTTCCTGCAAAAATTTGTTGCTTACACAGAGTCATTCTTAAAAAATTTAGATGCAAGATAAGAGTGGAACAACAGTAACTAACATATAGGTTAGTGTCCTAACAAGAAAAGTCGAATAAAAGCTTGTTACATGAGACGTTGATGGATCGCTTTATTACCTGCCATAGGAGACTGACTCACTGTTTTCTGTCATAGCCGACTGAAAGTTAAGACCTATACAAATGATCTACAAGTTTATTCGAAGTTGGACTGATATGGCAAAGTAGCTTCAAGATCTACTCTTAAACTGTGTATGACGGGTTCTACGCATTTTAATAGACCAAACCATATGATTCACTACCTCAGGTTTTCGGCTTCTTACTTTTTCTTTTATTATTATATTTATATTCTATTCACTGAATTTTCCCGGGGTCCATGGAAAGGGGACGTGACTGATCCTGCCACAACATTAGTAATTGTCATGCGAAATAGCCGCATGATGTCGTGAAAGAAGAAGACTAAACCCGAAATGTGCGTCAATCTCTCAACAATGTCGCGTAAATTTTCGTAATGAAACATCATAAGTCTTTCCTAGTGGTTTAGGCAGAGACATAGAGCACGCCATTTCCTATGATTTTTTACACATCTTTTGCTTCATCCACGTTCTTCTTCATCTACAGCCCCGTCGATTCTGAGTGCATTATTTGATTTTTTTAAATAATATTCTTTTGTTTTGTCCAGTATCTTCAATTTGTCTTGAATTCTTGGATTAGCAAATATGACATCATAATCGATAATCAGGTGTCAATTAGCATGTAGGCAGAACACAAGTTACCGAGATATTTGTAAATTCTACATCCTTGCCTGCCTTGAGCTGCAGGATATGTTAATATGCGAATAATTAATTTCAAATGAACTATGAACATTTAAATGTGGGATTTATTTACGGTTATAGTCTTATACATATTTACAGTTTATGTTTCTGCGTGGAAATACTATGCGGTTTTCTATTTATTCAAGATACCTACTTTACTTACTGCGGCGCTACAAACCCTGTAGACTCCTGGCCTCCTCCACAATTGAGTACCATCTCTCAAGATCCCTGGCTTGCCTTCCCCAAATTGTAAACTTGTCTATGGCTCTCAGATCCTCAACACAGTCGATCCATCTCTTTTTCGGTCGCGCGCGGTCTTTTCTGCTACGGTTTTCAGTGGGTCACTATTTTGGGCGCCCAGGAGGGAAATCGCGCTAATTAAAAAAATCCAAGTTTGATAAATCTTACTAAGGTCTCCTGCTGCATCAGGTTGTCCAAGATTTCAAGGTTGAAGAAGAAAACAAAAAAAATATATATATTTGTTTTTTTTTTGTCAAGAATAGGGATAATTCTGGAGAATTACTTTAAACACTACTCTAATCCCCATCTTTAGATCTATTAAAACAGCAGATTGCTCAAGTTTGAGATAGCAAAATTAAAACTGTCAAATTCCGCGAAGAGCTCTTTGACTTTGAGAATATTGGTGCTCTTCGAGGAATATTTCGACAATCGATATACTTAATATTTTTAAGCTTCATCTCATCATCATCGAAAGCCTAATTATTTATTCTTCTACAGTGCCTCCTATAACGAAAAGAAGGAATAATAAACCATGACGCGGGTCAAGTCAGAAGAAAGTTTGTAAACTTGCTGTCACAGTATTGTTAAGTCATCTGACCTGATTATAAAATGCCGGTATGGGAATGACCAAAATGCACTGGTTTTCACTGTACTTTGTGTAACACAATGACAGTTATTTAATTGTATATCGTGAGAGCTTGTATTTTTTTTGTTGTAGCTTCGCGTTTCTGGGCACGACATATACATTTTACTCTTTGGGTAGATTCAAAACAATATATTATATTATCATAACTTCCTATTTTTTTTAAATAAAAGACTTAGATTTGAGTTAGACCTTCGCTAGAATAAACAAGAGTGTGGAAGCTTCAACCAAGGTATCCACAAAGCCCGTACGCGCACTCCGTGTTCCCCTACACTAAGGCTGAGATTCAGAAACCTCTTTTGAACATCTGCTTTGTCTTAAATAGGGTCAAAAAATTTATAAATTTTGGCATCCGCGAGATCGGACTAAGACTTAAAAAAACGTCACCATAATCTCGACCATGGAAGTGGTACGGGAGAAAATTTCGACAGTTACTAAATATCGCGTTATTTTCTGTGTGCGTTGCGGATTGTTTCAAGCTTCCTCACCCTCGTACACTCTGCCTCTGAACTCTGGCTTGACATGTTCTCATAAGTGAGGTAGTAAATTCATAAAATAAATGTCTAAACAGGCTAATTAAGGACAGGCCGGTAAATAAAACCACCTGTTTCTAATACTCCTGGTATAACATATGTTATCTAACTAGTCTTACTACATAGTTTCCTAGAACGTTTATGAATTGAAGTTAATTAGCGGTTTACGTCGAAAATGGGTCCAGTAGTTCGCTGTCTCGTTATAAAGTATCGTATTTGTAATTATTTCCTAGATTTTGCGCGAGGACAAGTAACATTATATCATTTTAACTAACTTGCCTTCGCTAAACTACAATTAGTCTGTATGTGCAAAATGGTCCGATGCATGTCATGTTAGAGTATAGTTATTTGAATTGAGCACCTAGGTGTTTTCTATGTCAAAGTTGTTCAGTTTGGTAGTCTGAAGTACAGTGCTCCGTTCATAAACTTAATATTACTAGCGCCGTTATTAAGTTTATGGATCCGTCACTCGCGTTTGACAGCTGCGATGCGATAAGTAACGACTACGGCGCCGCGTATCGCATGAGATACAGGAGGATACAGGCTATCGCGCATTGGCAAGACGCGCTTTATTTCGTCTTTCGTCGCGGCTGCCTGTAAATTACCCTTTAGAAGGGCAATCAATTATATGTCTTCTGTCAAGGCCAAATCGCCCGTTAGTCAAATTGCACTGTCTAAAGGCCGATAGCACAATCCCAAACTTGGTCTCAGTCAATAAAGAGCGTGCGATGCTCCCGTCCCCTCGATCCATTTTTGCTATAACAGAAAGCATGCAATAATTTTCACGTCTAAGAGCTCTTAGCACTCTTACAGACGAGCGATATTTTGCGACCAAAAAGTATCACTCGTCTGTATAAGAGCGCTTAAAGCGCACGAAATCAGGACGGTGAAGTATTTGTTACGAAGTAACTAGTAAATAATCTGTGATCGAGGTAACATAGGGGACCCATCTTTAACGTGGAAACGTATTATAAGGAAGACGATAACGTATTGTTAATAGCGAACTCACGGTTCTGTCCACACGGATGAGTTGTTGCACTAATAGCCCGATCATTATTCTATTTGCCGTTAGTGTGGATCGATGCACTGCTAACTGTTACGTTATTCGAAGACGATAAAAAAAGATATAAATATCTTGGACATTCTCACACAGATTATCTAATATCATTTAAATATGTAAGGTTTCTTTAAAAAATGTGACGTTCTTTGGAAAAGGGGACCTTATTGTCGGTTTTAGTCTTCAAGATGTCTGTAGTACATACTCGTATTTATTTAGAGAAATGTATGTAGATTTTGAATCCATCAATAACTCCGTACCGCCAATAAGGTCCCTTTGGACAGAGAACGTCACAAATTATCTTCTATCTATTCTATTCTAAAGATAAATAGTTATTTGAAAAAACCTTGAATTTATATCCGATTTACATTACATAGCATGAAGTGTACTGTTTATTTACAATAACATAGCGTGTCCAAAAACATACAATGGGACATGTGTATGAAATATTTGTTTTAACGTTCAACCGTTTAATGTTAACTGTACGAAAATTTCCAAGAATGTCGTTAGTGTATGTCGACAAATTTAAATGTGATAATATGTCTTGTTTTTTCTCATTAATACATCATCATCATTATCTTCTATGTAGCGCATGTCGGTAGGTTTATTATTATCATTTTTTTTGCGGCAGGACCACTTTTTTAGACAATGGAAACCCTTTGAATAGACTTTCTTTTCAACATTTTGTCGGGGTGATCCTGGTCACTAATACCCAGTAGCAAATTGTCTTAATATTGCTTACTACTATTGTTAACGTTTACTTCTTAACTACTTAGATGGTCGTCTGAATGAAGCCTTTCATCATCCCACTGCTGGAGCCCAGGCATATAGGTGGCAGTCAGCTCTGCACAGCCCATCCTATCCCATCCATGTGACACTTACTATCTATTAATTGATCCCTTTTTACCTGCAGTATCCCCGACGCGGGCCACAAACGGCGGCAGCGTTCACGCGTCGCCTGCGCGGGAGTTGTCGCGTGACACGCCGGACTACCAGTACGGGAGGTTCGACGCGAGCGCACTGCACATAGCGCACGCGCTCAAACAGACAGAGCTCCAGAAGGCTTACCATAGGCCGAAGGAGAAACCTATAGATTGCTATTTGGTAAGTTTTATAGAAATATGTCGACGCATAGGTCCCTCGAGCGCATAGAAAGCGTCTGTGGCGCGTGGCACAGAGGTATATGGATCAGTCATGAGGGTTCGAGTTCCGATCCGCACGGACGAAATGCCATGTACCAATGATTTTTTCTAACTTATATACGTAATACCAGCGACTGCTCTCAAACGATGAAGGAAAACATCGTGAGGTAACCTGCATAGGTACGCTGAAAAAGAAATTCTGATTCGTATGTGAAGTCTATACCAATCCGCATTGGGCACGCATGGTGGACATCTTCCTTGTGAGTAGGCCTGAGCCCTGAAGTGGGACATATATGTTGTAAGGAAATAGTATAATTAACCTTTAAACCACATACTCAACCCATCAAACTAAAAAACTTTTACTATGGGCCGATCGGAACAAAAAAAAATCTGCTGTCCATACTAAACTCCAATATACGACTCAAATGTAGGTATGCAAGAGCAGATTTCTTTTTTGCTCCGATCGGTGTGCTCCCATAGTAAAAGTTGTTCAGTTTGATGCTTAGAGTATGTGGTTTGAAGGTTAATGATACTTTTCCTTACATCCTGTAATACTGATGATGATGATTGGTCACTCACGACAGCCACGAACGCTAGCTGCATTCTTGTATTATGAACTAGCAAACTTCTTGTCGATGTTTGGCCATCTGGTTAAAGTATGACAGACTGGCAGCTTTTGCCAGAACACTGAGGTTCGTGTGCAACGAGCCTATAAGAATCAGGTTAATTTCATTCGCACTGCTTCGCACACATAATCTTAGCAAGCAATCAAGTAACATAACCATCTTCACAGTTTTAGCATATTTTATGTAAAATAACTGTTGATTCTAAAACTATTCTCACAGATTTTAACAAGCTAGGTTATCCCAAAATATAGATCCTATTTTGATTATTAAAGGCCAGGTGGTGGAAAATACTTGGGATAGGTAGACGAGATTAGAATTTAGTGTATCTATGGCTAGGTCAAGTTGTTAGACTATATAGTTTAGTCGTTATAGTAGCTATACGTATGTATTAAAAAGGTAAAAAAGGTACTTATAAGTTGAATAATCGATCCTCGGTTATCCAACTTATCGGAAATAGCATATTAGATAAGAAGATTAGCAAAGGATCTGGATTAATCTTGTGCCACAATTTATCCCCATCTTTGTTCCCACGACATTATGACAATAAACCTTTTAGCATCCCGTCGATTATTGCCATTATATGCCATTGACAGCGTCGCCACAGTATTGCCATTATAACCAACACATTCTCCCCACAGCAGGGATCGAAGCGATAACAAACTCATATTAATAATTTATTTATTGCTGTTGCTTCCGAACGTCACATAAACTAAAAGGAGATTATAGGACTAACGTATGTACAAGTTTTCTTCTCATAGAACACTTAAAACATTTGTTATAAGTATGAAAGTACCATGATTCGCGGGACTTGGTTTGTTGAATCAAAGGTACCGGTTTGTGAGGCGGCATTCTTGTAGGATGAACATTATGCTATCGATAGGCAATAAACTTGTCATAATTTACGTAGAATTAACGCAGATTTTATATTAGTTCGAAAACCATTAATAATATAGTAGGTATTAAGGTACCGCTATGCCTTCGAAACCTACCTGTACCGTAGACAAGTCGAATACATTCCTTGCGAGGAGCAAGGATGATCAGTAGGTATTTTTCTGTTATAATCTTATAATTCACGAAATTCATTCAACATTGTACTCGCAAGGCAAACTCTTTAAAATATCAATCAATCAATCAATTATACTTTATTTGACACCAAAAAAACTTAGTATACAGAGAGCAAACAATCAGGAAATACAAAAGGCACAAAAACAGGCGACAAATATGTCACTTGAATAGACAAAAGGCAGGGAAATTCCTAAATTATCGTTGCATGGACTTGTGATGCGGAAAAACTAGTTTCATATTACGAGAAGAGTATTACCTAATTATGAATGAGGATGGCTGCATAAGGAGAAGAAGACCAAAGGAGAGATGGATGGATTGTATGCAAGATGATAATTTTGTGAAAGAAAAGAGTGATTGCTGAAATGATGGTTAGGAGAAATGAAAGGGAGATTGAATTATTGCGCCGACCCCTGTGAGTTAAGAGCAAATTTTTGTCTACTTCTACAATATCAATTTTATGCAGTCCCTTATACAGGGTGAGCCAGGGTGTAACAAAACACCTTAGTAATACTTAAGGGGATACTTCAGACCATCAAACTGAACAACTTTTACTATGGAGCCAACTTCAAAATCGCGAAAAAAAATCTGCTGTCCTATACTTGTCCTATCCTATTTGAGTCCAGTCGGTACTGCAGTTTTGTATGAAAAAGCGTTTTTTTTTTTTCGATGTCGGCTCCATATTCAAGGATGTTCAGTTTGATGGGTCTGAAGCACCCCCTTAAGTATTACTATGGAGTTTTGTTACACCCTTCACCCTGTAGAATGTGTAGGACAATTCATTCTAAGGTCCTGCATTCATTAGTTAATCAACTAAAATTGAAATCAATAAATAAAAAATTAAAAAATAAATTCTTTAACACCTTATAGTTTCATGGTACAATTCAACCGTCAACTAAGCATACCTTACGCCGCTGTCATAGAGTTTAAATTCAATCGTAACTTTTAATAAAATGAACGGGCAGTAGACATAGGCGTGGTATTGGTGCAGTATCAGGAGATCTCGGCATTCCTGCCTCTTGGACTATAACCGATCGCGTGAGGCGCAGGAATGTGAAGTGTGCCGCAAATTGTGAGAGCAGCCTTGAGCTCTTAGGACCGCTGCAGACGACGGACAAAAGATATACTTAACTATAAGTAGGTACCATGGATTTGGAAACAAGACGAGGTTTGAATACCTATTAGATGTATGTCATGACATATGTTTGGACTAAATGAACCAAATTACATCGTCTGCATTGGGCATTAAACATCTGTAGGTACATCAGATTAGATTTTTAGGGTTTCGTACCTAAAGGGTGAAAACGAAACCCTCCCTATTACTAAGCCTCTGTTGTCCGTCCGTCCGTCCGTACTACCTATTTAGGGCTGTTGAACCGGACATTTGAACCGGACATTTGAACCGTAATAGCGTTATTACGGCGGATTTGTTAACAAATAACAAAAATGTCAAAAATTTAAAAATTAAGGGGAGTCCTCATGCAAGAGGAGTTTTTACCAACGTTTTTTCTTCTCGCTCTATCGTAAAAACGGTAATACATGTATAAGCATCAAACTTGGTGTCATTATAGAGCAAACTCTACAGTTTAACAACAAATAACAAAAACCGGCCAAGTGTGAGTCGGTCTCGCGCTAAAGGTCAATCAATCAATCAATCAATTATACTTTATTTGACACCAAAAAAACAGACTATACAGAGAGCAAACAATCAGGAAATACAAAAGGCACAAAAACAGGCGGTCTTATCGCTAAAAAGCTATTTCTTCCAGACAACCGGAAGGAAGGAGAAAAAAGGAAAAAACAAAAAAGGTAAAGGTAAAGGTCCCGGAGAAAACAAAACTTTTTTCTAACTTAATATGTTGTGTGGTGGTGTGGTACGGAACCCTCGGTGCGCGAGTAGCCCGACTCGCACTTAACCGGTTTTTATTTAATTACTTAACTTTGTCTAGTTTTAAAGTTTCCATAATCTGCATTGGATCCGCGTAGTGGAGTATGGCCTACTCCCGCTCACCCTTATTCGCGAGAGGATGCCTTTACCCTATAGTTGGGTATTGCTTTAATCAAACGACGTACAAATTGGTCCTTCGAGCCGGATATCGTAAAGACATCTTCCATCCACGCTCCATATAAAGCCACAACCGTTCAACAAACATTATAATACACAGACGGGCACATCTATCAAATTGTTTACCATAACGTCGTCCCTACTCCAGCACCAACTAGATGTTTATGGCAAAAAACGAATTGAGACAGCATACGAGCTTGGTCGCTGCTCGCCCCATAAATGGCCATTCGTGAAGTCAACTAAACAAGTCCGCAGTTACTTATTTGTCATTATTAGCTTCCCACAAGCTTTCCTTCTTGTTGTATAACAATTGTACAGCTATTATATAGCTAGTTTCGTAAGCTAGAACCCTACAGTGATAATTATTACATCACTGATTATATTTTTGAGCTGAAAGTGATTAGTCATGTTTACGGATTAGTTATTAAAAGTGAAATGATTACCAAATCCAAGATTACCGGATTAATCTAGCGAAGAGTCAAAAAACAGGAAATTAGATGCGATTATGAAAATCGACCCGGTTGTGTCGGTACCTAATCTGTACTGCAAAGATTGCTAAAGGTTCGCATTTAAAGTGTAGAATCTAGCAGCGCTACTAACTGGGACGCTAGCGTTGCTAATTGACTAAGGGAAAAATTTATACAGGATGTAAAATTAAATACGTTATCGATGTTGACTTCGTAGTAAAAGTTGTTCACTCTGATAGACTGAAGCACCCCCTTTGATATATATAATGCATTTAATTTGACACCTTGTATTTGTCCAGCCCTAACCTGGCTGATCTAATATTATGAAGCCGTACCGAACAATCGTTCAAAGGGTAATCCCTTTTTCATAGTACACACAACAGTCTCTTGTATTTTAATAACCTAACCTAACCTCAGTGGTACACATCCAATGCCAGGTGCCCCATTTTGAAGGTCCAAGATTTAAAAATCTAATGAATTCTACAAATGTTTTACTTAAGTATTACTAACGTTACGTCTGGAGTAAAGATCTCCAAAACTTGACTAAGTATAATAAAACAGAAAGATTTGATTTTACGTAACTTGTTATTGCGAAGCCTAAACGATTTTTCAATCAGATTTTCTCATTAGTTCTTGTAACCTTTAGCATCGTTAATGTTATGAAAGTCTTCGGACAGCAGCGCCAGCGCAAGCGCCAAGATCTACATGTGCGCAATATGTACTGAATAAAACATACGCGGCCTAGTATGTGAGTGCACATCAAATAATGTAGACCATTCCTTTCCTTTGGCACTGTCTTCAGTGAAAACCGGACCTCCTGCTTTGTTAGGAAAGCGGAATTGTTAGACAGGTACCTAGTCTTTCCTTATTGTAGTTTCAATATTATTGTAAAGCCCGACCAGAAAAATAAAAAACCTCGCCATGTTGCGAAAAAAATTGGAACAAATTTTTGTACTTGGAACATTGACATTAAAGGTTATAGTCGATTGCAGCGCCCCCCAAACCAGGTTTTTTATATTTCTGGTCAGGCTTTATATAACGGGATGCAAGAGCATTACTTTTATGTTTCACTAAGGTGTACTTACTTGATTACTTGTGGTTGGGCTATTGCAAGCAAAGGTCGTTGTAACACTGAGACGATCCCTGGCCCTTTGTGTTCGCCCCAAGCTCACCCATAATTTACGCATACCTCCGAACATATGGTATTTTCTTTTCATCCTCGGGAATGCAGGTTTCCTCACGATGTTTTCCTTCACCACCGAGCTAGTAAATGATAAATACAACCGTACATAAATTCCAAAGAATACAGCCCAGGAATCTAACCGCGGCCTCAGGATTGAGGCGCTAGCTCTCTTCCGTAGGGGCTATCATCGCTCCACTAGGGTGTAACAAAATACCAGTGCGGATCAGCCGATCGATTTTCTATGGGAGGTGGTGTATAATCATCAGACAAATAGAAATAAGCAACACAACAAGTTGTTTAGTTTGTCAGTTCTACTTTAAAACTAACAACAATCGAGTCGTCAATGTTTGCATGAATATAAACCTAATTCAACTTCTGAGCTTTCGCAAACAAACTAAAAAAAACCAACTCCTTAAAAGTTTCAAAATAGCCAAGAATTTTGCCAATCCTAACCGCAGAAAAGCGTTTATCTCGGACAAGAGCGTGTCGTGTCGAATTGCGCCCGCGCCGCCTTCGTCACAGCCTCACAAGGCAATCTGTTGCTTAGCTTAGGAGCTAACCCAAGTAATAAGTCGTGAACGGAAGTACTCTGCGGCCTTGCGCCCACGCAGCAGGGGTTGAAGTATGATGCAATTTACTATGGAAAATATCGTGTAGGAAACTACGTTTAGAAAGGTGACTGCGTATTTAGGTACATTCCTATTGTACTATGTGCGACAATTTCTTTAATACTAGATTGGAAAAATTCAAAAAATTCAAAAAAAAAATTATTCAAAATAATATCACATAGATAGCTTTTTGACGTCATTTTTTGAGTCTACCACCGCGTCGGAAGGTGTTTCGAATCGGAAGGGGAATAGGACGGGAAGAGAGACTGAGAAAGACCTGGCAGAGTTGTGGAGTTAATACAGGTAGCCGGGAAGTGCAGATGAAGCTCGGAGGAACTGATGGTTACTTCGAATGAATAAGGCGATACGTTTTCAAACTCAAAAATTATAATGATAAACAATGTAACATGAAATAAACACTAAATGAATTAATTCACGTTTTTCTTGCGAGAGAAAATATGACTGTTATTTTCCTGACGGTTCCGTTGTCCAGGAAACACCGGAACGCTCATAGATAAATACTGACGACCAAAGAGTCCGCCACATCACCCCCCTCGGAGAATCATGCTCCAGCATGATAATGATCTGGGAATCTAACCACGCGACCAGCTCGCGTGACTCTCGGTGGTGTGGTGGCGGTTGAAGTGTTGTCCGCTGCCGGTAGAGCGCCGACGTCGCGAGCCATGAAGGCAGGCTTCAGCCGGTCTACCGAAACTGTCGATGGCTTACCCTTCAAATCGATCTTATAAAATTTATCTTCTCTCGAAATGACTCTGAATGGACCAGCGTACGGTGGCTCGAGCGAAGCTCTCACTCGATCTTGTCGTAGAAATACATGTGTTGCGGTACGTAGGTCTCGAGGCACATAGAAAGGTGTGTTAGCATGCCATGACGTAGGTTTAGGTGCGAGGTTTGCCATGTACGAACGGAGTCTTGTAGAGTATTGGCTGATATCTTCCGCAGAGTAGTCATCGTTGGGGCAAAGAAACTGTCCAGGCAGGCGTAGTGTTTCGCCGTACACTAGCTCGGCGGGCGACGATTGAAGATCCTCCTTCCAGGAACTGCGCATGCCCAGAAGGACCAGCGGTAGAACCTCGACCCATCGTGAGGATGTCGCATAGCACATGATAGCCGCCTTGAGCTGGCGGTGCAGGCGTTCGATGATGCCGTTTGCCGCTGGATGATATGCCGTCGTGCGGAAATGGTGTGCACCAACCAAGGTAGTAAGTGCCTTGAAGAGGTGACACTCGAACTGGCGACCACGGTCAGTAGTCACTCGTGCAGGACAGCCGAATCTGCTAATCCAACCGGTCACAAGAGCAGTTGCACAGGTCTCAGCAGTGATGTCTTTCAGCGGAATGACCTCAGGCCACCGTGTGAATCGATCGATGACCGTGAGGCAGTACCTGTAATCTTGAGAAGAAGGTAATGGGCCTACGATGTCAAGATGAATGTGAGAGAATCTAGATGAAGGGGTTAGGAATGATGAAAAAGGTGAAACGGTATGACGTGAAACTTTACTTTGTTGGCATTGCAAGCATTGCCTAGCCCACTCTCTACAATCCTTGCGAATCCCTGGCCAAACAAATCTTTGCGTGACCAGCCGCACTGTAGCTGAACCTCCGGGATGACTCAAGTTGTGCAAGGAGTTAAACACTTCACGACGATACCCCTGTGTGACGAATGGTCTGGGAAGTTTGTGCGACGTGTCACAATATAGCTTGACCTTGCTAGCTGGGATCGGTATTTCCTCAAGTTTAAGGCTAGAATTACCTTTTAGGAGTGAACTGAGCTCTTCGTCTTTCTTCTGTGATTGTGCCAAAGAAGGGAAGTCTATAGATGCGATGTTACCTTCCATGCGCGAAAGAGCGTCTGCTACTACATTCTCTTTGCCAGAAACGTGTCGAAGGTCTGTAGAAAATTGCGATATGAAATCAAGCTGGCGCATAATGCGAGGTGAGCCTTTTTCGTTTTTCTGTTGGAATGCGTAGATCAAGGGCTTGTGGTCTGTATAGATTGTAAAATTTCGTGCTTCTAAAATATGTCGAAAATGTTTGACGGATTCGTAGACAGCAAGGAGTTCTCTGTCGTAGGCACTGTATCGAGTCTGCGTAGAGCTAAGCTTCTTTGAAAAAAAACCTAAAGGTTGCCAAGAATTATCAACTCTTTGGTGAAGAACTCCGCCTAATGCCGTGTCTGATGCATCGGTCATCAATGCGAGCTGGGCATCTGGTAAAGGATGCGCAATTAATGTTGCATTCGACAAACTTTGCTTGCACTTCTCAAAAACATCCAATAATTCCTTTGTCCATGAAATCTCTTGGGTGCTCTTGATGTTAGGGCCTGATAAAATGTTGTTCAGGGGTGCGTGTAGGTTGGCAGCATTCGAAATAAACCTTCTATAAAAATTTACCATCCCTAGAAAACGGCGTAATTCTCGTACCGTTTTAGGTAGGGGGTAATTAAGAATGGTTGCTACCTTTGCTTCCAGAGGTCGTGTGCCTTTGGCAGTGATAGTGTATCCTAGGAAATTTACTTCTGCCTGTCCTAGAAAGCATTTTTTGACGTTAACTAGTAAACCAACTTCGCTCAGGCGTTTGAATAGCGTGCGTAAATGCTGCTTATGCTCCTCTTCGTCTGCTGAATAGACAAGAATGTCATCTATGTAAGAAAAACAGAAGTCCAGGTCTCGCAACGTCTCATCCATAAAGCGTTGGAATGTTTGTGCTGCGTTTCGCAAACCGAAAGACATCATCGGGAACTCGAACAAACCAAACGGTGTAGTGATTGCTGTTTTGATGATGTCCTCCTGATGGACCGGAATAAAGTGATACGCCTTCACCATGTCAATCGTAGAGAAGACTGTGCATCCATGTAGTTGTTGCGCGTAATCTTGTATGTGGGGCACAGGGTATCGGTCTGGGATAGTTCTCGCGTTGAGCGCCCGATAGTCTCCGCATGGCCTCCAAGCATTGTCTTTTTTCGGCACCATGTGTAGCGGTGACGCCCATGGGCTATCTGACCTGCGAGCGATTCCTGCCTTTACCATTTCCTCGAATTCCGCTTTTGCAATTTTGAGGCGCTCTGGAGCCAGGCGTCGAGGACGGCAGAACACTGAAGGTCCTGGAGTTGTGCGAATGTAATGCTGCGTTGAATGTTTTATAGTCTTCGGGACTCCTGCTGGGCTGGTTAGCTCTGGGTACTCTGCAAGAATTTTATGGTAGTCTGAATCACCTGTTATGACTTTAACGCTTGGCGTGGACGCAGAAGAGCGCGCTGAAGTGCACTTGATCGACAGTGATGTAACGCCATCTATAAGACGTTGGTAGCGACAGTCGACCAGTAAGTTAAAATGTGACAAGAAATCCGCTCCAATAATGGGTCGGTCCACGTCCGCCACTACAAAATTCCACGTAAAATCCCGGCGTAAGCCTAGGTCCAATGGCAATGGAACCGTGCCATAGGTGCTGATACTAGTCCCATTGGCTGCTGCTAAATCATACCCGGCGTTCTGTCTGCGCTGGCGTATGAGTTTGCGAGGGTAAACGCATAGGTCGGAGCCTGTATCTACTAGGTATTGAAGCTTGGTCTTTACATCTATTACAAATAAGCGGCTTGACGTGGTTTTACAATCAGATGCCGCCCCTACTGATTGCTGCCCCCGTTTCCCGATTTATAATCGCAGGGTTTAACGCACTTGCGGGCTTTATCCTTGTGCACCTGATGGTACCAGCAGATATTAATCTTAGGATCATACTCGCTACGGCTTCGCGATCTCCCGGAATTCTGACGCCTTCCTGACCTGCTGCGTGCACGACCTTGCCTTTCCTGCTTCGCCGCCAGTGCTGCCACCTGCCTTGTTAGGTCATTGATGCACTGCATAAGGGAATCATTGTTATTCGATAGGCTATTGACAGGTGGGCGTGCGCCTAGGGGTTCCGGCGCGATCTCACTTACTCTATCAGCAAGTTCGGCGACTGAATCGAGGCTAGTGCCGCGTTGCGTGGCGATGATAGCTTGAACATGTTGAGGCAATCGGTTAGACCATAATGAGCGTAAAAGTTCGTCGGGAACGTTCGAACCTCCTAAATTTTGAAGGTGTCTTAGAAATTGGGACGGCGTCCTATCGCCTATCTCTTCGAGCATTAATAACTGACGCACTCGTTTTTCACTGGACATTGACAATCTCTTAATGAGCTCTACCTTAAGTTTATCGTATTTCTCTGAGTCAGGTGGCTTTGTTATTATATCTTTGACTTCCTGCGCGTAACGATGATCTAGCTGAGCGATCACATGATGATACTTGGTCGCATCCCTAGTGATACCTGAGAGTGTAAACTGCGCGTCGGCCTGCGCGAACCAAAGCTCCGGTTCCTCCGGCCAGAAAGGTGGGAGCTTCACCGATACTGCGAATGTCTCCTTTGCCGTAGTAGGTTGGTTCTCCCCGTCCATATTTCGGGGTGTCGCGGGTCACCACTGTGGAGTTAATACAGGTAGCCGGGAAGTGCAGATGAAGCTCGGAGGAACTGATGGTTACTTCGAATGAATAAGGCGATACGTTTTCAAACTCAAAAATTATAATGATAAACAATGTAACATGAAATAAACACTAAATGAATTAATTCACGTTTTTCTTGCGAGAGAAAATATGACTGTTATTTTCCTGACGGTTCCGTTGTCCAGGAAACACCGGAACGCTCATAGATAAATACTGACGACCAAAGAGTCCGCCACAGAGTTATCTCGCACAGGTGAAAGAATAGGCTGATGTCGTGTCGTATCAGGACAAGGCACTTGCGGAAAAGAGACTATATTGGCGAATAGGTACTCCACCGATAGGGCAGCTACTTACTACAATTATTTTCTCATTCAACTATACTTCATTCCATATAATGATGAAACGATATTCCGATAAATATTTAGCTTTCTGGCCAATTCTGATTAGCAAATTGATTTATCAGAAAGATATACTATCCGACAAAATAATCTTGGACGTTACTAACGTTGTTCTAAGAATGAGTGAGAGTAGGTGTTTCAAATAGCTGTTTCTGTAAATGTGCCTTAAAATTTCGTTGCTGTTTAGAATTTAGTAGGTATAGGTAGATATTTTGAAAGTGAATTGGCTCAGGTTTTGCAAGATAGTTTAATAACCCTATTTCTCTTATACTCAGTACAATAACTAAGATCATCGGAGAGAGATAGACGGTGTAACATGGAAGTGACGTTATCACAAGGAAGATAAACAATGGGGCAGTTGTATAACTCCATGTCGGTAGGCTGGCAGGTCTCGTTGGGGTTTAAATATGATTCCGATCTGACCTGACCTGACACGTGAGTTGCACCATTGTTTTCATTTTTATCTTCAAATTAGAAGTATTTAAACAGTGTTGGTTTGCACTGAATTGTAAACCCATACACCAAACTTGTAACAATTTCCTAGATTGTAGACATGGGGATAAATGTCCAATATATCCCTAAAATCCGAATGTTTGTTTATTACAGTGATTACAACGATTTCTTTTACATTGTTTTTTTCAAGGAACTCCAAAGCTTGGGCAAAAAACTCCTCGTGCTTGGGCTGACGTTGATGTTTTATGACGAATGAAGTAGTCGTCTATTTTTTGGTCAGTATTTATTCCAGAGAATACGTAAAAATCCTCATTAGTAATGAGCAGAGTCCGGAATTTTGGTAGAACTTTTAATTCGCCAAAGCTTTGACTACTTATATAGGGACTAGTTACGCGTGTAATACTACGAACAAACATTTCTGCCACTTTTTGCGGGGGGCGAGGTAACACGAAATCCGCAACTTTGGATTTTATTCCCCATAACTTAAAATAGTCTCGTGTGAACCCTAAACGTTCTAAGTTCGAAATTATTGTTTCGCAATTATAGGCTGTCTCGTTTAGTGTTAAGGTTTATAATTGAATGTAAATGCACATGATCAATTAATCTTATACCGTGGCAGAGGGGAAATGCTACCGCAAGGCTAGTCCTTATAATAAATAGTCAAAGTGTCAAAGGGATTGCACGTCTATCGACTTCCGATTGTGTCGATCAGGTGTCGATATATTAAATTTGAAATAGATTGTTAGATCCTTATCATATTGATACTGGCAGTTATTCTATTGAACTTTGATTACTGTCTTAAAGTCGTATGTCAACATACTGACAGTGGATATTAATGTGCCTTTAATGTATCTTTAATTTGTTATTTTTGTTCAAGTATAAACTGAATTAAAAACATTTTGATTTTCTTATTTAGGGTTGATACAGTTCGTACTAATTTTATTTGCACGAAACAGAAGTCGTGAAATATATCGATATAAAAAAGTCGATAAACGTACAATCCCTTTTATTAAAAGTGCTACCAAAATTCCGGACTCTGGTAATGAGCATTAATTTCCAACATTTTGAGCGCATTTGGTACAAGTAATGATTACTTATACCAAAAACAAAACGACGATACATAGAAAATTAAACTTCACCTCAATCAGCAACGTAATTACACCATTTTACATCTATCTAGCACATCTTCTTTGATATAACGAGTAGGTAACTATAGAGTGAAAGTTCACATCTGCATACTAGTGGTAAAAGTGATGGAAAACTCGGTGATATACTGAAACCATTAATATGCATAACATGTACTATACATGAGTGGGAATATTAAAATAATCGATCACGCATTATTTTGCATATTTTACCGACCAACGTAAATTGTTAGTTTAAATTACTTAAATGCTATTAAATTGAACATTTTATAATTGTTCATAGTTAAAATTATGGAATATACTCGTTCACTACACACGGTCCTTGTTAATAAGCTGACAGTTTTTTAATTATGATGATCAGACCACGAAACTGAACAACTTTCCTGTTTTTAGTCGATCAAAATGTTGGTATGGGACAGATGATTTTTTTTCACGATTGCGATTTTGGTCCTATAGAGAAAGTTGTTCAGTTTGATGGTCTGCATAATGTTCAGTTTGATGGCCATAAAAAATGTATGGCCAGCCGGAGTCGTCTTTCGACGCTACAGGGTAGCGAAAACAAAGAAACCCTAGGGAGTGTAGTGTTTAATTTAAGTTTTACTATGTTATATATATATTCTAGATTAAGGTATTTATAATATGGGCCTGATTTAATTAAGTTTGTACCGTTGCCTGAAATAAATTAATAAATAAAAAAAAAAAAATCATTCCCTTAAACAACCGACTGCATATTACGTTAAGGTGGTTGCAGAGGGGTCAATTTTATACAAAACTTTGACGCACAATACGCGTAGACGGTATTAATATAAGTAACTTTGTATATATGGAAAAATAGTTTAGAAAATCTAGATGCCGCGTAACAAATAACATTTGCAATATATAAAATGATTACGAAGATATAAAGCTTTGAAATTTTTCATACAAAATTTTAAAAGCTTTATATCTTCGTAGTTATATTATAAATTGCAAATGTTATTTGTGACGCGGCAACTAGATTTTCTAAACTATTTTTTCATATATAAAATATTACTGTTATTAATTCCGTCTACGCGTATTGTGCGTCAAACTTTTGTATGGACTGAAACCACCTTAACCACCGGAATCTTGAGGTAATAATAATAAATTAGGAAGGTACCCCCATCGTATCCAGTCAACTCTCTTTATCGTTTGTTTCTCAGAGTAACTTAATGGCATTCAGTTATTCATTCAGCGTATTGTGCGTCAAACTTTTGTATGGACTGAAACCACCTTAAACCCTGAATATCCTCTTCGAAACCCGAAACCGGAGTTCATTCGAAGCACTCTACAGTCAGCCAGCCTCAATCGGTATATCATATATATCATATTGACTTGTTATTTGTTGGCAGTTCTTAGCGATTCTACTTCCTAGTATTTAGGTTATTGATTTAAGACAATTGATATGATGAACACAAGAACAAAATATTACTTAAAAACCCTCCTTCTGGCGCAGTCGGGTAAAAATTTCTTAAGAGATTTTATAATATGTTACCGATTGATCTTGTAAACGATATAATCAGAAACATACATAATAATAGCCCAACACTGATCTGTCTAAAATATGACATTCTCTCAATACATATACAGTAACAGTAGATACAGCAAAAAACAAAACACATAAGTACCAAAAAATTAACCCAGTTATTTCACAATACTTCAACTAGAAACAAAATTACCGAAAAAAATATGGGCATTAATATAAAAATTATATATATACGTATAATTAGAACATCCATTAAGTAGAAAATAAAAATTTAATTAAAAAGCAGCTATTAACGAGGATCACAATGGTACCGACCCAGTGACCTTGTGTTTAAGAGCTTCTCACCACACCGCCCGTCAGTTTAAAAACCGCAAAGTTATTTAACACAAAACATTTTTAGGTTAGAGATAAGTTCGTTCACTAAGTTCATGTGAATGTTTATTTTGTACACTCTACCGCCGAGGTTTGCTTTGCTTTCTTCACCATTCGTTGTTATTCAGTTTTCTTAGGATTGTACCTACCTACAATATTTTTTGGCAGTTGTTGACAAATTTAACCAAAATCTGAAAATAATTTGTACAGAATAGACAAATGATCAATTTTATAAAAATTATCAAACTTCAAAATCGACAGGGTTCTTTTAATTTTTGACCCAATTGAAAATAACTAAAATTAAAAATATGTTTAAATAAGAGTAATTAAAATTCTATTGTATCTGGATTGTAACAATATAAATGCACATAAATCTATGACAAACCCATACGAGAAGTTAAATGAAATGTGAATATAATTCTTTAGGACAAATCATTTTCATTTAAGTACTAGTATAACCGTTACTTAGTTAATATGGATTATGAAATGCCTAAATAAATGCTATGTAGGGAAAAATATTTACAACCTAGCTAGCATGCCACCCACGACAAAGCGTTTAAACGAGAAAAACGTCATGCGCGCTCTTTCTGGCCTACGTAAAATAATAAAGATGGAGGCACATCTCGATTTTTGTCGTTTTCTCAGGGGTGGCATGCCAGCTAGGCTGGAGTGCGATTTTTGAAACTCATTTGTTGAACTCAGCAGTTGAAAATGTCAATATTACTATGGAGATATGCATCGTTCTATTGCTGATTTGACTTTCAAAAATCATTTTTCAGGAGTGCGATTTTTGAAAGTCAAATCAGCAATAGAAATATGCATATCTCCATAATAATTTTGACATTTTAAACTGCTGAGTTCCATAAATGAGTTTCAAAAATCACACTCCTGAAAACTAAAAAGTGTTTTTTTAATTGGCCTTGTTTCAAAAAGACACAGGTACCTAGTACCTAAGGCATGCCATGCCAACTGGGAAAAAAAAACGTTCTACATTGGACTATATTTACAAAGAATGTAAGTAACCTATACACGTTTTTTACAAATGATATGTGAAGTAAAACTAACAAAGTAAAAAATTAATGCGTTTCATTTGGATGCATTAAAAAAAGTAGTTTTACTTTGGTGAATTGTCACTGAAAGACATAAATATAAATTTAAAAAACACAGTTACGTACACCGGTCCAGTATCACCAATAACATTCAACAATCATCTTTGCCAATACACGATACAATCTATAATCGCATAAAACTAAAACAAAGGAAGGTGCAAACATCGCTGCAGATTGTATGCAATGAATGCAGCACTTCAGCAACTAAAGTAGCCTAACACTTATGCATATTGTAATAGAGTCGACAATCGTTGAGCATTTGAGTACAATCCGTGAGAATAGCGGTATGATAACCGTTTTATGTGGCGGGTTCAGGCTTAGTACATCATGAGGAACTTGATTTATATTGTTCGTATGTTTGTTGGTTTTGAAGTCGAAATGCCGTTTTGTTTGTAATGTAATCATTTCTCTTCTACGTCCACTTTTGCTAGTAGTTGCTCATTCATTCATCAACGTTGCATTCCTTGCTATTGTACATCTAAAAGCCACTTTCTGTGGAGTCATGACTGAACACTATTGCTCAAAGTTTCTTCCTCTTTACAAATGAATACAAAATTTGAAAAGATTTTAGTACAAAATCGGTACCAAACTGAAGCCTCGGGTACAGTAAAACCAAAACCCAAATCGTCTATTTCTAATATTGACTGAAATTCAAATGGCCTTGCCATCCATCAATTCTTAAAATCATTTGATACTTAAATACAACTTTATGAAATAAATTAGGCTCTTTGACTACTTATATAGGGACTAGTTACGCGTGTAATTCTACGAACAAACATTTCTGTCACTTTTTGTGGGGGGCGAGGTAACACGAAATCCGCAACTTTGGATTTTATTCCCCATAACTTTAGATTCTAATGTTGAACGTTAAAAATCATGAAAAGAAGACTCGAGTGAACCCCAAACGTTCTAAGTTCGATATTATTGTTTCCCAATTATAGGCTGTCTCGATTAGTGATAAGGTATAATATTTA
Source organism: Agonopterix arenella (assembly GCA_927399405.1). Lineage (NCBI taxonomy): Eukaryota > Metazoa > Arthropoda > Insecta > Lepidoptera > Depressariidae > Agonopterix > Agonopterix arenella. Next base: position 13,083,252 of record OV656708.1, on the reverse strand, counting down.
ATGTAAATGTACATGATTAATTAATCTTATACCGTGGCAGAGGAGAAATGCTACCGCAAGGCTAGTCCTTATAATAAATAGTCAAAGTTAGTTACATAAAAATTTGGATAAAATTCATAATATATATCGGCTAAACCAAACTCAATCTGTTTCGATCTGTGCAAATAAATTCCATATGTGGCATTCAATTTGTAGAACGTATTTTCCATCAAAAACGTAACAATACAAAAATGTATGTGCCTACCAAGTCATCAAATAAATACTAAGTACCTATTTCTTTTGTCAACTTATTTTTTGTACCACCAACGTGTTTATACATTTGTTTGTAGTTTGATAGACCATATTTGTAAATTACCTAATTCTAGTCCAGCCCACGCCCGTTCCTACACAATAGGTGTATTCAATACAAGAATAGTAAAGTCAAAGCTAATAATATACAGTTTTAAGATAAAACCAGTGATGTGTCCGACATGCACATAACTCGTAGGTTTACGTAATTATGTTTAATAATACAATTAAGATGCAGTTGAGGTTGCAGGTACCTTGTGTCGTGAGTAGTCGTGACTAACTAAGAATATGAAGGTTCATCATCATCTTATTTAAGACCTACGCTCTTGTCGGTGGAGTTTTCGCCAATCCTGTCTCCTTTCCGCTAGTCTCTTGAGTTCTTGATACGGTACGACATCAACCTTTTCCTTCACTTGGGCCAGATAACTCTGTCTAAGTCTTCCTCTGCCTCTCTTCCCCTCTATCTTCCCTTCCAGTATGGTTTTAAAGAAATTGTCGTTTCGTATCAAGTGTCCAATCATTTTTCCCCTCCGGTTTTCGATTGTTTTTAAAATGTTTCTCTTTTCTTTAACCATTCTTAGCACCTCTTCATTTGTTATGCGTTCCGTCCAACTTATCCCCTCCATTCGCCTCCAACACCACATCTCAAAAGCTTCCAGCCTATCTCGATCTCGTTTAGTCAATGTCCACGTCTACCCATCAAACTCAACAACTTTTACAATGGGAGCAAACCGATCCGAGCAAAAAAAAGTCAGCTGTTGTATACATTTGAGTCGAGTAGGCGTATTAAAAATTAAACTTAGGTAACCTTCGTATTAAAAATTAAACTTAGGTAACTTTCGTATCATATTATGGGAGCAAACCAAGGTAACTTTCGTATCATATTATGAGAGCAAACCAATCGGAGCAAACAAAAATCTGCTGTTTCGTACTAAAATGCAATGCCTACTCGACTCAAATGTATGCAACAGCTGACTTTTTTTTTGCTCCGATCGGTTTGCTCCCATTGCAAAAGTTGTTGAGTTTGATGGGTAGACTCTTAGTTTAAAAGGATGCTAATGATATCAATTTCACCCTGTATAAGCTATACAAAACCATCAAGCTATACAAAACCAATATAAACTGGTCGAGAGACGTTAAACGTTACTCGCCCTACGTTTGGCCAGCTTATTTTGGTTTTGTATAGCTTGATGTGTCGCCGTGTGTACAAGAGAACTCAATGTTTCAAGTCAGGTGTAGATGTATAATTTCGCATAATCCACCTAAACATCGCGTTCAGACTTACAAGATAGTGTAACGCATTGTTAACAGCAAGTAACGTATAGTAGATATACGCGGTGCGCCGGCGCAGCAACGGTCCCGTCTCGGCTCGCTTGCGCTTCCTATAACATTAGTAATTAATCATCTATGCACTTATGCTATGTATGCAGGTCATGCTTTGTAATTGTACATCGTTTTTATAAGAGCGACTGAGATATTAATTATCTAAGGAACTTACGATATTATTCTACAGGGTGTAAAATTAAATGGAACACTTAATTAAAGGGGTGCTTCAGACCATCAAACTGAACAACTTTTTCTATGGGACCAACACTGAAATCGCGAAAAAAATTCCGCTGTCCCAAACAAAACTGCAAACACAACTCGACTGAAATGTATGGGACAGCAGATTTATTTTTCGCGATTTCAATATTTGCCCTATAGAAAAAGTTGTTCAGTTTGATGGTGTGAAGCACCCCTTTAAGTAAGTGTCCCATTTAATTTAACACCCTGTGTTATAAAGTAGGTAGGCATATCAGAAAAGGAAGAAGAAAGAAAGAATGAAAGTTTGTCGTCACATAAACAAAAAAGGAGATAAGATAAAAATCGGCAATGTCACAAGAACGAATCAAAAATTAATTATACTCATAAAAATTCCGGATCTAGTTTCATTTCTATTTGAAAAAAAATTACACTAAGACGGTCCGGTAATCAAAAAATACATGCCTCGAGCCGAAAGGTATTGTGCGTAGAGATGGCAAGAGACCAGACGGAATGTTGCTTATTCCCTGGAAACGTGGCAGACCGCTGGTGTGGGACGCCACATGACTGTGTGGATACTGTGGCGCCCTCACATCTCTCTGCCACCTCTCTTAGAGCAGGCGCGGCGGCTGCCTCTGCGGAGGGCAAGAAGAGGCGCTTATATGCAGCCCTGGGCGAGGGCTACATATTTGCACCATTCGGAGTAGAGACCCTGGGACCTTGGAGCCCGGACGCACTATAACTCTTTAAGGAGTTGTCGTCGCGCCTGGTAGAGGTCTCGGGGGACAACAGGGCCGGCGCATACCTCTGGCAACGCATCAGCATTGCGATACAGCGAGGTAACGCCGCCAGCGTCCTGGGCACTCTCCCGCTGGACAGCGACCTCGAATGCATTTTCTATCCGTCGTAAGACAGATAGAAAATGCATTCGACTGCGCGGTGGCCCCCTGTAAATCTGTATATTATAGTTACCTACTATTAAGATTGTAAATTTGTACATACTTACTTACTTTTTAGTCTCAATATTCTATTCTTTTAAATATTATAGTAAATATTAGAGTAGGTTAAGTTAATATTAATTGAATTTCGACATAATGTAAGTTGTTCATTGTACAGTCATACTCATAACAATTATACATACTTCAAACATGGTGTAAAAAAAAAGATACATTATGGTACAGCGAATATCCGAAACGCTACAGCAATAATTAAGAATACTTTGCATGTTTGGGTTAATTATCCAGTTCCTATATAAAAAAAAAACGGAAATCCATATAATTATATAAATAGAATGATATTCTTATTTCTGTTTACCTTTCTGGCCAAATAATTTTTCAGTAAGGAATTAACAGATATATCTTGGACATTACCAAAGTTGTTCTTAGAATAAACGAGAGTAAGCGTTCTAAATGTGTTTCTACGGTGCAGAATATTCATGAAATTATATTATTATCTGGAACGGAGAATAACTTAAGAACTAAGAAAACTGATACTTTTTTGTCCACTCCAAAATCATTGAGGAAAATTACATTATACTCGTAAAAACTTGTCTTTCTCTCGAATCGATCGTGCGTGTGCGAGAATGATCAAAGTGACAATATTACATTATGTTATTCAATATTATATTCTGTACTTTGCTTTGACTACTTATGGGACGCGTGTAATTCTACTAACAAACATTTCTGCCACTTTTTGCGGGGGGCGAGGTAACATGAAATCCGCAACTTTGGATTTTATTCCCCATAACTTTATATTCTAATTTTGAATGTTAAAAATCCTTTTCATGATTTTTAACATTGTCTCCAGTCTCGTGTGAACCCCAAACGTCATAAGTTCGTAGTTATTGTTTCGTAATTATAGGCTGTCTCGTTTAGTGATAAGGTATAAATAAGGTGTAAATGCACATGATCAATTGTTCTTATACCGTGGCAGAGGTGAAATGCTACCGCAAAGCTAGTCCTTATAATAAATAGTCATAGGTACTTTGTCACAGAATAGGTAATAGTATATATGTATAGGTAAGTAATTAAGTATATTGTTTTTGTTTAAAAGATGAGTGTTGTAAAGTTTCTGGCGGCATCTTCTCTACAAAGGAACACCGGCACCGTCCGACACGACGACACGGTGGAGCCAAAAAAAATACTTTAGAAAGCCATCGTGATATAAATGTTGAGTTCGAGTTTGAGTTAGTCATCCCAAAACTAACACATCGTAGGAACATCGAATGACGTAATCTACCTGTTTTGGAAATACCTGATCAACTCAGTTTGCCTAAAAAAAGCTTAAACAATCAAGAAAGTTACAACCAACCTTGAGAATTTACATAAAATTGCAAACAATGTCGCTTTAGAATATAGATTTGCTTTAGTTACGGAAATACCAAATCCGGTATAAAAGAATATAACAATCATAGTTTACTCAGCTTGTAATATTAAACAATTGAAAAGGAGTGATGAAATTAATGATTTCTTTTGAATTACTGTGACTCAATTTAAAGTTTATATAGAGTCTGCACTGTGTATACACAGTGCAGACTCTATTTAATACCAGCTTCGGGTTTACAAACCTATACCACAGTATAAGAAAGAGTATCTATTACAGTACGACCAGGAAAATAATTCCGCTTGTCAATCTTCGTTTGCGGAGAGCAGGCCCGAGTCCCCGACAAAACCCGAAGTCATTTCGTGGTCAAAGGGTGCAAAGTCGGATAGCAGCGAAAAGGGCGCGAAACAAATAAGCCAATAGCGTAAACGAATTGAAGGTGGTGCATCCTGAATATCCTGATTGGTCAATATAATTTCGCGCGGTATTAAAATTTGTCAACTGCGCAGGTACATCGGTAAGACTTATAAACCTGGTACTACTGTACTAGATACAGTACGGACACTCCCTTCCTCCCACCAACATTTTACCTCACCTCCTCTATCGCCCTCTGGTTACCCGGCAGTTACCTACGAAGACTTAAGGTTCAATTTCTTTGGTTTCGCGTGTGCTGACGTCATCTTGTCAATTTCAATTTTTTTGTATGTAGAGTCTGGGCTGTGCCTATACACTCCCTGAGGATAGGCCGTGTCTAGCACGTGAGACGTATACAGGGTGTTAGCTTAAATTCGTTACATACATGAGAGGATGCTTCGGACCATAAAACCGAGCAATTAAATTAAAATAAATTAAAAATTATTTATTTATGATTATTCATCCGTATTATGTTAGTAACAATTGTCTTATAACTATGTTAGTTTACAAATAAATAAATACATTCATTAATACATTCATATAATAAATTACAATAACAATATTACATTTAATTACATTACCTACTGTACAAAAGCATCCACCTCTGCACCATGGGTGAGTCCCACCGCACGGCCAACACGCTCAGGATGCTATTAGTACTGCCCCGGAAGCGAGCGATGTAAGCTTATTATGATGATGATGATGATTCTGAAGCCTCAAAGGGAAAAGTAAGTAAAACATCTTAACCACCCTAACATACAACCAGCACGTTAGCAAACTTTTTTTGTAACAATGACAAGACTAGTGATGCAGCAGACATTCAGCCTACCGCGTCGTTCGTTGACTCGATATCGGGTGAAAGTTGTTAATTAAGAACGCGGCTGATTGGCGCTCGGATCGGATTGTGTAACCGAACGCAACCGATCTGCCATGTGGCTGTGGCTGTACAGGGAAATACCTTTGCCGGTGAAAAGTGGAGACGTGGTTCGATTTGTTTTCTTTTTAATTTTTTATTAACATTTTCTAATTAATTTCTCTAACAGCCTCCGTGGTCTAATGGTTAAGAGCATTGGCTCTCGACACGGAGGTCGTGGGTTCGATTCCCACGGGGGACACCTAGTGAATTGTCACTTTGTGCGTTTTTCCCCAGTTGGTTAGGATATTGCAGGCTGAATCGCCTGATTGTCTGAAAAAAGAAATGATTCCGTGCTTCGGATGGCACGTTAAGCCTTTGGTCCCGGCTACTATCTCTGGTGGTAGTAGTCGTTACATAAAAACCACGTCAGAGGCCGTAAGGCGGTCTGAAAAAACTCTGACACTAGGGCTCTGCCCACACGATAAGAAGAAGAAGAATTAATTTCTCTGTTACAAATCCGGAATTTCGTGATTCTGTATAGGATTTGACAGCTGCGCAATTCCGAACGCAATTGGAGAGGGGGAAAATCTGTACGAAATCGTAATCCTGATTCAGGATTCCCGATTGCAATTCCGTGTGTGGCGGACCTAACAGATTGAACAATTTTAAAACAGTGAAGTAGCATTTTCTGTTTTGAACTATTGATATTGGTCTAAGAGCTTGTCCGCACAGCTAATAAATGTCGTGCGAATTATTTCCCGGACTCCGAAAGTGGCCTATCTTATCCGCATTGTGGAAAAAAACATCGACAGTGTTACCATAGGTCTGTTGATGGGTAATTTACGAAAAGTTGCTAGTATACAGAATGTTACAGAATTAAAAATAAAAATTGAAAACTTGAGGGGGTGGTTTAGACCAACAAACTGAACAACTTTCATTATGGGACCAAAATCGAAATCGCAAAAAAAATTTTTTTGTCCTTTACATGTAGCTCGAGTAGACCTGTATCATCGCATCATGGCGATTATGGCAAATCCTCATTTTGGGGGAGGCCTATGTCCAGCAGTGGACGTCTATCGGCTGATATGATGATGGAACATCCGATTTTTTTTTCGCGATTTCGATATTGGTCCCATAGTGAAAGTTGTTCAGTTTGGTGGTCTTAACCACCCCCTTAAATGTTTTTTTGTATTTTTGTAACACCCTGTATAGTTATTTTTCAAAGTTCTTTTTATCTCCTCTTTTGCATCAAAGTCAAAGATAGTACTCATAGCAAAGAGTCTAATCCTAGTAATCACGATCGTGAGTTGATGTATATTGTATAGTTATTTGTGCAAGTAGGTACTGCATATCACATGTGTACATAATGCATTTATAGTCTTACTAATTTAATATAAATCACGTCTTCTAATAGTCATTATAGCTTAACATAGTAGGTACATACGTACAGTAGAAAACCCGAAGAGTAATATAAGTATATTAGAAAAGAGAACATTATGCATCCACCTTATGTCAAATTGAAGGCTAGCTAGCGCCATCTACGTTTTACCGACAATAATTCAACCTATACTATACATACATACTTATATGTACTCATACCGATGGATATTATTGTTTTGAATGCTAGTTTTCGTTCAATCCCGCACCGATCGAGTGAAATTCCAGTATCCTTACTATTCCTGTAATCTAAACATTGGTAAGAGAACAACAGAAACTCCAGAACATCACTAAATCTGCACGAAATTGAACGAAAACTACAAACAACCCGCACATTACGCAAGATAGGTAGCCATTTTGTGAATTTGTCAATTTGACATTGATATAGACAATAAAATCTTTTTTTTTCATAGTTCTGCGAAATATTTAATAGATGGCAGCACATTCTATGCAAACTGAATCGGAAAAAGCCACGAAAAGGCGAATGTCCTCCGCCTGATAAAACCTATGTATTCCTAGTAACAAGGCAACAACCATGCATTGCATTCATTATAAAAACGACGTAAATTGCACAATTGCAAGTTCACATAAATATCAATCAAGAGGTATAAATGGATTCGTTCCGCGTCCTACATAGCCGAATAAAGTGTGATCTATGGTGTAAACTGATAGTGGACAGGGCCGGCTCGAAGGACAGACAAATATTAGAAGTGCTAAATATTTTCTTTTAACTGTAATACACCATTTATTAGCTTTAGTAGTTTTGTTTGATACCAATGTAGAGGGGAAATAATTCATTATCCTCACAGCCTCTGCATTGCACAGGCCTACCCTCAGGGAGGGTATATAAGGTCTAACAAAATTAGGTGAAACTATTTTAAAGGGATGATCAGACCTTCAAACTGAACAACTTTCTTTATGGGACCAATATTGAAATCGCGAAAAAAAATCTACTATCCCATACATTTAGGTCGAGTAGGTTTGTATGGAACAGCTGATTTTTTTTCGCGATTTCGATATTAGTCCTATAGAGAAAGTTGTTCAGTTTGATGGTCTGATCATCTCCTTAAAATAGTTTAAGCTGATTTTGTTAGACCTTATATACAGGGTGTCCGGTAAGTAATGGATAACCTTGCACCGGCTGATAGAGGTTATACCGGATATAGCTAGGTCTAAATTCCTGGATGCCATACTACCCTCTCCTCTTTTGCCTAATCTTGGCCACAACTCAATTAAGGCGTTACTCCACCTTCCAAGATATCGTCGAATGAATTACCGCCTTGTAAGTCTTATTTTTGAAAAACTCGGATACTGCAAAAATACCTCCAGTTCAGTTTGAATGGCAGTATCTTTATTATTAAACAAAAAATAGCATGTGCAAAACATTCACGCAATTGCGAAGTTCGAATGTGCGGGTAGAGGCCCTGGACCTCAAGATTGAGTTTCCATAGCTCTCCGCAATGTGCCACCGTCGCTCTAACAAGACATAAATTAACAGGACAAATTATCACTTTTGTAATTAAATTGTTTTCTTCAATTCACATACTCAAACCTTGTTGAGGTAAGTATACAGGGTCCTTTTTAATACGCTGAGACGGTTTTTAAAGGGTTGATCAGACTATCAATCTGATTAACTACCTATAAGTAGTGAAAGTTTTTCAGTTTGATGGGTTGAAGCCCCTTAAGTATAAAACGCATTTAACATATTTACAAAATATCACATCAGAAATTAGATTTTGCCTAAAACCGGCCCTGAGTACAAATACTTGCATTCTAAACTGTGTGGTGCAACTGTATACTTTATTGGTCATCTTAATAGCGGATATCAGTTAACTAAATAAGTTGTGGCAACATTCCTGGCTATAATATATTACAGGAAATACAGTATAAACTACCTGCTAGGTCCTGCTATTATAGGCGCTGACATTATGCATTTTAATGAGTCGTTTTCATTAAAAAAAAATTCTGACTCTAGAAGGATCTTATCTTATTTTATCTTGTTGTTGCTGGCAAGCCAGCAACACTTCGACCCATCTTTTGTGTTAGCCCCAGGACTTTTTATTTTCATCAACCTTTAAAGACATGGTTGATGAAGTAGGCAATACCATTAGCATTGAGGGGAAAAAACCTAAGATCTCCCTGTTTTGGATATCCACTGGAACGATGGCGTAACAATTTTAAAAATATAGCTGTCATTCATTTCATTTCACTTTCATTTATTCATAAACAATAATAATTGTCAATAGTCAGAGTAGTCAGATCGGAAGTGTTTCGTGTTCTCTAATTTTACGGAATTTGTAAGAATTTATCCTTTGGGAACACCACCAACATCAAAATTCATCAGATGATGCTAATCATAGACAAACACTTTAACTGTCAATGTGACAGGTATTTTTCGACTTTTAATATTGTCATCTACGGAGTCACGTTGCAGGTTCTGACCCGAGCACTCGTCTCGCGCGGATTTCGCGCGTCGCGTTTTTGCCTGCCACGAGGCTCCGCAATCCTTCTTGTTATCTCTTCTTGTTCTTTACCAAAAACAATCCCTGAGATTGGGATAGATTCTCCCATATACACTTTACACTGGCGGAAATGCAGTGCTAACGCACAAGCAAGGAGTCTATTAATTATAAAAAAAAAAAATTTGTCTACAGATTTTTCGTTTTACTAGTCTTGGAAAATGCCTCGGTGTAAATACCTTGGTTATCAGGTCATTAAAGCAATAAAGCAATTTTAAATAAATTTTTGGTGTTTGTGTTGTTTTAAAGCAATTTTAATTCTTAATTCCTCGTCGCGATGTCATACCTAGTCAATTTCAAGATTTCAAAACCCTAATCGCCAATGCCAGAGTCGAACAGACAGAATGCATTAACACCAGATGCTGCTATCACATCAGAATCATGTAATATCAAACGAGATTTCCAAAAGCAGGCCACCGTCGTCGCCCGCGCAATCGGCATATAGATCGGCAATTAACTATCTTAATAGCTAGTTCGCCAACTGGTGGGTTTTCTTTATAAGAATTCCAGTTAGAAAAAATCTGTGCGCGCGTCCAGCGTGGCGGGTGGAAAGCGTAAAATGGTAACGTACATGCTAGCGGCAGTGTCTATGTCAGTGTTATTGATTATCTTTGTTTTGGAATAGACAACAAACAATTTTGTAAATATAGACCGAAGAAATTTAACCTTTTGTTCTTAGATATAGACAAAGAATTGTTGTTTGGAAGAGACAATGAACCAAAATATTATGACTATTTTGATCTACTAATAGATCAGTTTGTTTATATACAAATTTGACATGTCATTGAAGGGTGTTTAACCTAACACCCTGTGGTGGTGGTTCTGTCCCTTCTGATGCAGAAAGCAAGTGCTCGTATGACCGTGAATTTATTTGTAAATCCGCAATGTCAACTTGTCAACTATTATAACATACTTACATTAAGTATATAGATAGAGACAAATAAAAAATACTTAAATACTTGAGTTCTTGTACAGTTCAGTGGCGCCGTCATTACAATATTAAAGATTTCTCAAATAATGAAAGAGTCCTACTACATACTTGAACTTACTACAAAAGCCTTAAAGCTATTTTTATTATAAATTCTAAAATTCCACTTTTAAGGTGGTTGCAGAGGGGTCAATTTTATACAAAACTTTGACGCACAATACGCGTAGACGGTATTAATATAAGTAACTTTGTATATATGGAAAAGCTTTGAAATTTTTCATACAACATTTTAAAAGCTTTATATCTTAGTAATTATATTATAAATTGCAAATGATATTTGTGACGCGGCAACTAGATTTTCTAAACTATTTTTCCATATTTAAAATATTACTTTTTAATTCCGTCTACGCGTATTGTGCGTCAAACTTTTGTATGGACTGGAACCAACTTTTTTTTTCGTTGTATTTAAACCTATTAAAGTATATACAAATAAATTTAAGGCTTTTGTAGTAAATTAGTTTAAGTACCTATCAGAAATATTTGAAAAGATAAAGGAGAATGAGAGGCCGTGACCGTGTCAATATTTGCTATTTTATTAAACCTTTCCAAACATAATATAGACTAACCGATATCTTTGGATGATTATCGTTTGTAAATAATTATACAAAATTAGACTTGTCTAACGTACCTCTTTCGCGCCTTTCTTCCAATTTTACAAGTTTCTAAATGTGTATAACTTATTTTTGTCACATTTCAGTTTCTTGGAATAAGCAACCGTTGGGAATAATTGACAAGATGTCTACATTAAATTAATTAACTACTTTGTTAATTCGTATTTTTAACGATTTTAAACAGTGTACTAAGTTATTTAACCTTTTAACGACTTTGCGAATTGCAATAATACATCTGCTAGTCAAATGAAATTTCTGAATACTGTTACCTCCTGTTTTTGGTAACTATTGTTAAGTTTATAAAATCTTCATATCAGCCGATAGACGTCCACTGCTGGACATAGGCCTCCCCGAAAACGGGGGGATTTGCCATAATCACCACGCTTGGCGGGCGGGTTGGCGATCGCAGTTGGATTGAATGTGTGTACTCAGAGGATGCTGCTGCCCATCCTCCGGTAGATCCCTTAGTCGCCTTTTACGACACCCACGCTTGGGAGGAAATGGGATGGTGCTAAAACCTTTCTCTACTGGATTAGTATTGTAAATATTGTAATAGTAATCCGACCTTCTCTATAATCAAGATATAATTAGTTATACCTATGCTAGATCCTTTTGTTCTGATAAACTTGACCTCTGAATGTTGCGCAGGTCGACTAGACACATTTACATAATTAATCAAACGAGGGTCTTTGTTTTTATTGTCGTACAGTGTATCAGCTGTCAAAATTCTACAAACTGAATAAAACTCTATTAACATTAGCGGAAAGTTTAAAATTTCAATTTAGTAGAGTTGGTACATATTAGATGGGAGACTTGTGCCATTGTTCTTTTTTTTCGAAGTGTGAAACAGGATTTTGTCTGAATAGGAACATGATTACTATGTTATGGCTGTGTTGTAATTAATTTTGGGTAGCTAGATATTGTACGAATAAAGTGTACACCTTTTGTGATACTAATCTCTAGGGGTGCGATTTTTGAATCTCATACGTTGAACTCAGTAGTTGAAAATGTATGGAGATACGCATCTTTCTACTGCTGATTTGACGTTCAGCAGTCCGTTCAATGTCAAATCAGCAGTAGAAAGATGCATATCTCCATAGTAATATTGACATTTTCAACTGCTGAGTTCGAAGAATGAGTTTCAAAAATCGCACTCTTGATAGCTTAGGTACTTGATCTCTCGTTGAACTAATTAGGAATTGAAGACAAAATACCTATGTTAATAATATACGGTGCCCTTCCTAATATGCTTACGCTGTTTTAAGGGGATGATCAGACCGTCAAACTGAACAACTTTCTCTATGGGAAAATCTAAATCTAATCTTTTGTCTAAGTAAATAAATAAAACCTTTGAAACCTGGGTTATATTCCCGCAAAAAGTAAATATTTGTATAAGAAATACTTCTACCTTCATACAAATATTATTTATTCCTAAGTCATTCATAATCTATCATTATTCATCATCGTCTGTTTCTATATTATTATCTAGTTACAACAATTCAGGCCTATACTGGCTTGGACCTGGTTCCTGAGCTTTAGAACTAAGCGCATTGTGGAATTTATGAACAAACTAAAAAAGTATTTAAATAGATAGAATAATACCAGGAGTGCTATTTTTGAAACTCATTCTTTGAACTCAGTAGTTGAAAATGTAAAAATTACTATTGAGATATGCATCTTTCTACTGCTGATTTGACTTTCAAAAATCGCACTTCTGGAGTATGATTTTTGAAAGACAAATTAGCAGTAGAAAGATGCATATCTCCATAGTAATTTTGACATTCTCAACTGCTGAGTTCAAAGTATGAGGTTCAAAAATCGCACCCCTGCTGGTAAATCAAAAATCTTGTTTTCAAATAAATTACCCAAATCTAAAGTCATTAATGTTGTATTACTATATACAATGTTCTTGTCTAAAGTATAAGCAGTGAAGGAAAAAGATGTAAGTATTCTTATCAAGAAGGCTCTGACACCTCATTCATAAGAATAAATCTGTTGTCCAACTGTGGAAGGCAAAGTTGTAATTTGAGAAATGTAAATTGGACATTCTAATCAAATCTCAATGAGCTGTGTGAATAATTTAAATAATATTTTAAAGCGATAACTATCTTGATAGCTTTTATGACCCTTAATAAATTATTGAGCAGACAGATTCCAAGTATAAAGAAGATATGTATTTAGGTATCTAAAAGAAATCTACACATATTTCCCTTTAAACCTCTCAAATGTCTATGAAACCACACCTACTAAATATTAATATGTAGGTACATACGTTACGTTTGTAAAACAAACACTTGTATCAAAAATTATCTTTATGATCTTATAATAATATAGAAAACGAGATGATATTACATTATATTTATAACGTTTTGAATCCATAAAATACGGCATTCAAAGTATTTTCGTAAATCAAATTCATGATTAGCAACAGTTCTATCGTCACAGATAAGATAACGATAAATTAACAAACAAATCATTGTTGAAGTCAACCGAACTTAATTACACATTTAGATAACAAACAGTTACATCATCCCACAGTTCATGTTTTTTTTAACTTCTCATTTATCACTTCACATTCTGAACACACCGAATTTACTGTCTCTGAATGGAGCGTTCAAAGCGGCAGATAAACTGAGTCCAACAACCCTCCTCGTGTCCTTAGGAGCCACTGTACCGTCGTCCCACAGCCTCGCGGTACTGAAGTATGGACGTCCTTCCCTTTCAAACATAGCTTCTAAAGGTCCTCGCACCTTTTTCTCATCTTCTTCTGTCCATGGCTTGCCATCTCTCTGTGCTTTTTCTTTCGCCACCAGTGACAACACAGTGGCAGCTTGAGGCCCTCCCATCACTGATATCCTAGCGTTAGGCCACATGTACAAGAAGCTAGGAGAATATGCACGTCCGCACATACCATAGTTACCGGCTCCAAAACTTCCTCCCACTAACACTGTTATCTTTGGCCCTTTAAAACAACTGACAGCCGTCACCATCTTAGCTCCATTCTTAGCGATACCACCTGCCTCTGCCTCCCTTCCAACCATGAAACCTGTTATGTTCTGCAAGAATAGCAGAGGGATTTTCCGAGCTGCACAAAGCTGAATAAAGTGAGATCCTTTCAATGCTGCTTCAGATTGTAGCACTCCGTTGTTTCCAATCACTCCGACTGGATGACCGTAAATTCTAGCAAACCCACAGACCAAAGTATCGCCGTAGAGTTGTTTGAATTCATGGAATCTGCTTCCATCTACTACCCTGGCAATTACTTCACGAATGTCGAAGGGTCGTTGAATGTTTGCTCCGACGATGCCGTGCAAATCGTTGATATCGTGCAAGGGTTCATCCACTTTTGGAGATTGAATTCTGACAGGACGATCATTGTTCCAGTTCAGATTGGCGACAGCATTTCTAGCTAGATATAGGGCGTGTTCATCGTCTTGTGCGTAATGATCCGTGACACCGGACTGACGACAATGTAAATCGGCTCCACCTAGATCTTCAGCAGAAACTGATTCTCCCGTAGCTGCCTTTACTAAAGGTGGACCAGCTAAGAAAATGGTGCCCTGATTCTTGATTATAATACTTTCATCAGACATGCTAGGTATGTAAGCACCGCCTGCTGTACAAGAACCCATCACGACAGATATTTGTGGTATGCCTTCCGCAGACATATTTGCCTGATTGTAAAAGATTCGACCAAAATGTTCTCTGTCAGGGAATACTTCGGCTTGATCAGGTAAATGAGCGCCACCAGAGTCTACCAGATAAATGCAAGGAAGTCTACATTCTTGGGCAACAGATTGTGCTCTCAAATGTTTCTTCACTGTCATAGGGAAATAAGTGCCTCCTTTGACAGTAGCGTCATTGGCTACAATCATACAATCTTGACCGTGAACTTTGCCTATAGCGGTGACGATGCCGGCGCTCGGGACCTGCCCCTTGTACATGTCGGTGGCTGCCAGAGTACTCAGTTCCAAAACGTCGCTTCCTTCGTCCACCAACCGGTTAATCCTGTCTCTCACGAGCAGTTTTCCTCTCGCTGTGTGCCTCTTTACTGCTTCTTCTGGACCACCTTTGATAGCGCCATCTGTTTTTTGACGGAGTTCTTCAACCAACTCGTCCATTTTCTCCATATTCTCTTTGTAATAAGGGTCACTTCTGTTCGGTTCGGTGCCTATTACCGTAGCGTGACTGTGTTGTCGGCATTGTGCGTTCAGACGCCGTATTCCTCTTACTAATTTGAGCATTTTCCTACGATTCTCGTATTTAAATAAACAGATATAAAACACGACCGGTCGGCGATTCGCTGCCGCGCTACTGACGATAGCGTTTACCGTTATCTATATAGAGTCGTACAAAAACAAATTCTTTGAACGCTGGCTGATAAAAACGCGCATAATGTATGAAATGATAATGCGGTGCCATTGTCACGATTGTAGCGAGCATCGATGTTATATTAACTATGAATGTATCAACAGTAATCCTTATTCTGAATACTCAAACGTTTTGCATAATAGCTACTACGAAATAAGCGACAGTGAACATTTAGTCGAGTACACGCTTCTTAGCTTTAATGCCTACTTTGAATGGATATTCAATCATTTTGACACGGCTTGGCCTACTTGGGATACATGCTATGACTTCCAAGTTAGTATTGGCTACGCACAAAGCAGAATGGCCTTTATCCTGTAGGTATTACTTATGATGTCATGTTGTGTATTACTTTCGCTTGAACAAACATGTCTTATCTGCTTACATTATAACTCTCTATGTATAATTATAATAAATAATAATAGACTCTTCTTTTGCGTGCTTATAGCTTTTTAATTTCACAATAATCTTATCAAGTGAATCAACAATCACAAATATTCCAAAGCGTGAACCGTAGCGGAGCCGCGGAGACTGGTCTAATCACAATTCGCGAGGGGCCACAGCCACGGGCCATGGGCCGACCGGCGCGCGCGCAGGTGAACGACATCGTTTCACTTTCTTTCGACCCGGCCGGTGCCGCGAGATGGCGACACTTTCCTTCCTAGTGACAGGTGTTGAAACTGATCGTTCTCTCGTAGTTTTATTGTGGCATTACATCGAGGACTTCCTTATTTTAAGCTATCAATGGAAGCGGTCTCTTGTAATGAACTGAAAGTCAACATTAAGGGGAATATTGTGAATAATAAAAGAGATTATTTGTAATTAAGAACCTACATTTTAACTTTTCTTGGCTACATTAGGTAAAAGTCCTAGATATGTACCTAGACTAGAAAAGCATCTAGTCTAGGTGCTTTATTTTAATAGTTACTGTTCGGTTTTGGGTTAGAATGGATTCATTCATGTGGACGTCGTAAGAAACGTACTAAGGGAAAAAATTTGCCATTTATTCCAGGCAATAGGCCAGCATTTGCTCGTCAACGTAAAACGTTAAATATACCTAAATATAAGTACAGGGAACACTCTGTATATTTTGATTATTTTGGATGATTGGAAGTTTAGTTTGATGATAGATGATATTTGGGGTGATTACCCCTTTAAATATAGGTTGGGTGATTTGTTTACACCTTGTACTCATAGATATGTCGGTCCTGGAGGCCGAAAGTGATCAGGATCCAACATTCTTTATAATTATCACTATTAAAATGTCAATTAAGAGTCAATAAATTCAATCACATAGTCTATTTAATTGTTCTTCACAAAAGTTATTCTTATTACACTATAGTTTCACTTAAAATGTCTTAATTGTCTTTACTAATCACTATACAATAGAATACAAATTAAAATACGAAGTTATAGGGACACCAGCAAAACGTAAGACAGTTCCAAGGCGCGTCTATTACGGGTTTGCTCTCAACCCTGAGTGCCTACTCAGGGTTGAGAGCAAACGAGACGTTCCTTGTTTCTCTCACGCCCGTTGCACCGAGACTCTGTCGAGGCACCACGAAGCTATTCGCAGGTGATGCTCGCGTTATGTAGCACCCCTATGGTGACAATGGCCTGCACGATATGCCGATAGATGTATTATGCTAAAGGATAACCTGATTGGCACGCTAAACAAGACCCCTGAAGGAAATACGGTCGTGAGTATATGAACTGATGGCTATTTATAACTAAATCAATTTCCATTTCAGTATTTACTAACAATAAGTGCGTGGAGGTCTTGGTGTGCAAATAAAGAATATTTATGTTAATAAAACACAATCCAACATAAAGAGAACAAATAAAATTGGCAAGAACATAAAAACAACACAGAAACTAAGAATAATGAATGACCGTCAAAGAATGCGGACGCTAACAAGACTTAGTAATAAGATGTGAAATAATTCTAATAATTTCATTACTTTAGGCAGCAAAAATACGTCTTAATTATTTAATATCAATTTTGTAATTTTTCACACTCCAAATAGCAAATTAAATTTACGCGATAATAATCTTACAAAATGCAATTTTTTTTATTTCGCGTAGGTACGTGACAAGAAGTTTAGTAACTAATGTAGTTAATTATTTTTATTACATTCAAAAGTGAACGCCCAATCGATATTTGCATAATTTGAGAGTTAATGGCCCATTAAAATTCACGGCATGTACCTTAATGCAAACTAATCAGTTTCATAATTTGTTTTAGATACTACGTAATGTTATGCGTATGTCAGTATAATTTTAGTACTTTTACTTTCATTTACTACTAATGATCAAACGCATCCTGTGTACGTCGTACATTTAAGAATATTAATATTACCATTAGCACACAGATTTAAGTCCCAATGGAAGCTACATAACCTAGTCAGAACTTGTATTACCTATGATAGTTAGATAACTACAGGGTGAAATTGATATCATTGGCATCCTTTTAAACTATGAGTCTACCCATCAAACTGAACAACTTTTACTATGGGAGCAAACAGATCGGAGCAAAAAAAAATCAGCCGTTCCATACTAAACTGCAATGGCTATTCGACTCTGTATGCAACAGATGATTTTTTTTGCTGATCGGTTTGCTCTCATAGTAAAAGTTGTTTAGTTTGATGGATTGGATGGAAGAGTCTACCCAGACTCTTAGTTTAAAAGGATGCTACTGATATCACCCTGTATACAGGATGACATATAAATCAATTGAATCCTTTTAAACTAAGGGTGAAGCCAAACGAGCGTAATTTTGTGAGTTGTGAGTCGCGTATTTTGAGTCCGTTTCATATAAAATCCGGGAATGCATTGTCTATGACCTCAGCCTATATATGAAACGGACTCAAAATACGCGACTCATAACTCATAAAATTACGCTCGTTTGGCTTCACCCTAAGACGACTATTATTATTTGTAGCATACTTACCTGAAATCGCGAAAACAAATCATCTGTTCCATACTCGACTCAAATTTATAAAACAGAAGATTTTTCAACCATTTTTTTTCTATTCTTCCATAACTGACTCACAAACAGGCAACGCACAGCCTAAACCACTGAAGGTAAAAACATGAAATTCTACAGAGCATGTAGAGGTGCAATAAGAAAGGATTTTTTGAAAATCAATCCCTAAACGAGGTGCCAAAGTTGTCCGAAATCCACGCAGACAAAGGTGCACACCTTTGTCTGCGTGGATTTCGGACACGCTAGTTCTCAAGTAGGTACAATTTAAGAATGAATCATTGACCAAAATCTTTATTGTTCTCAGGATCGAGATGAGCAAACTAAATTGGAAATGAAACACCGCCAGGAAGAAGATGACTTGTACAGAAAATTCTCAAAACATCGAGAAGAAGAAAACAGAAGAATACGAGATGAAATACAGGTACAATATATTTTTAGTAACAAAATTCATTCCAAAGCGATATCCGGTCCGGATTTTATTTTTATTTTATTCATTTTAGGAAAACTTACGGACTAATTACAGGATAGTAGGGTATCAACATTTTTATAGAACAACATTGCCAACTAAAAGTTTCCACAGATAAATATCATTCGTTTTACATGTTTGTGTGTAAAGAAAAAAAATACAAATTTGAATCAATAAAGTAATAAAAAGTTACATTACAAAAAGCTCCAAGTTTGCTGGTACTTTAAACCATCCACAAAAGAAAAGGAATTATACAATTTGTTAATGAATTAACGCAAAACTAGAAAGAAGTTTGTTTAGGTTCGGGAGTAGAATCGAATTATCATGGTTTCAACATAAGTAATTTTTCAAAATATTAAATAATGTAAGTGTAAAATTTTAAATTTTAAAAATCGGATCTCAACCCACCACACGGGCACACTTATCCTACTTCCTACTAAAACAAGATTCTTAAAATGTATCCATAACCATGTTAGTGCTGAAAAGATAACAAATCATTTTTGCCTCAAAACTTAAAATGCGAATAACTTTAAATTTTTGAATCAAAATTATTAAATTATAGTTTCAATCCAATTATTTTGTTATAAATCAGTTGGGGTGTATGAGGCCCCGCGCCCATTCATTAACTCGTTGTAATAACTAAACACTAAAAGTAAAGAGGTGCCGAGTGAGCCGCTAACTCATTAACCTAGGTAGGTATTTTTCAGTAAGTACTCGTTTAACTGAGGTCGTGCTTGTGCAAAACAAATCAAAGTCAAGATCAACCGAAACACTATTAAAGCTATTAGCGCTGCGCAGTAAGAATGCATTTTGTCTATAGTTAGTTTTAGCAAGGGGAACGTGTAACAAGGGACGTTGCCTAAGGCCTAACTGATTGGTACGAAGATGTATTTTAGAGACTAGATCGGGGCTGTCAATGGATTCATTAGAAATATTTATGAAGTAGCAAATATCGCTAATATTACGTCGTTGTTCAAGGGGAAGAAAGTGGTAGCGCATGCAGCGATGTTGATAGTCGACTGACCATTGCCGTGCTTTATAATCTAGAAAACGTAAGAATCTTTTCTGAATACCTTTGATACGTGCCTTATAGACCTCATATCGTGGGTTCCATACCTGAGATGCATATTCCAAGTGACTGCGTACGAAGGCGCAATAAAGTATTTTGAGTGACTTCAAATTTGTAAAACTCACCGTAGACCTGATAATAAATACAAATACAAATAAAAATACAAATCGTTTATCGTTTTCGTATTATTATAAACCCTAAAGCCTTAGAAGCTTTGCTTACGATTACCACATGGAAAATAATGTGCAGCGCGTTGATGTCTTCTTCATTAGTCGTAATTGTTAGTGTAATAGAGTTCAACGATATCTACAACATTATTGGAATAGAAATGGATGTTCAATAAAATGTATGAACCGGTCCACGGGTAAAGTCGGTATTATCAGCATTATAGAGATGAGATCCAACAGAAACAATAACGATACTAGGATTTTTCCACCAAAACGATTTAGGCGACTGGTCTAAAATGAAATGACAAGGTATAAAAATGTCAAATGTCGAAGTGTAATGAATTTGGAAGTGTAGTAAAGGTGTACATGGGCCGGGGTTGCTTCAAATTGCCTAGATTTCCAATGCAGAGGCTCGACCATGCCACCGAGCGCCCGGTGCGCTGATTCTGCGAGCGCCTAAAAAAATTATCATGTTCCTGCCGTTTCAAACGATTAAATTCATTAGTGGCGTAGCGCGGTGGTGTTTGTATATCCAGCCTAGCTAGCATGCCACACACGACAAAGCGTTTAAACGAGAAAAACGTCATGCGCGCTCTTTCTGGCCTACGTAAAATAATAAAGATGGAGGCACATCTCGATTTTTGTCGTTTTCTCGGGGGTGGCATGCTAGCTAGGCAGGGCTGCGTTCCGAACCTACGCCCCAGGTGCGACCCGAGTGCAACTTTTCGCACTAACGCCGTTCCGAGCCTCGGTGAAAAACGTTCTATTGCAACTCGGTTGTCACAACTCAACCGTTCCGAACCTCTGACGGGTTTTAACCATCAAATTAGATGGTTAAAAAACTTTTTTTTAAATTAGGTACTTGACTTTTCGCTCGTTTTGAATAAAAGTTTGTTTTTCAAATTATTTTTATTCACTTTTTAATTCGCTACCATGGAAGATGAATTTTTTTATTGTATTTAGAAATGATGGAATACCTGGAAGCCCATATTACTGTCAATGTCAAAATTTGAGGTTATGAAACAACCGTGATCGTTCCGTACCTCACAGCTAGTTGAAAACTTTGCGTGGTCGTTCCGTACCATAGAGCGAGTTGAAAAAACAACCGCACCCAAAGGTCGTGAACGCAGCCCTTCTACACTATAACCACAGATTACCTATTCAATAGTTACTACCATAACAGATATCACTCATCCCGATTTCGCGCCCTTTTTCGAATTTCTAACTTTGCGCTTCAAGAACGAAAACTAAAATGTGGCTTATGTCAGTGCACTACAGTCTGTACCTCATAATATACAAGGCGCCGTAAGTACTTATCGCAGCTGTCAAGCGCGAGTGACGGAGCACTGCTATAACCCTCTTTTATATTTGTACCTTTGTTCTGCAGTAAAATGTTTGTTTTTTGCTGTTAACCTTAACTTAACTTTCAAAATTGCAGGACGAATGGGAGCGCGAATTAGAAAGACTTACAAACAGATTCCAACAAGAGATGCAAGTAAAGAAGAGACGGCCCGACTCCGAGATAGGAGCCTTAACGTTAAGGCACCAGCAGGAGCGAGCTGACCTGGAGAAGAACATGACGTTAAGAAGAGATAAGAAGAAGGAAAGCCTTACTAGGAAGATGCTGGAGCATGAGAGGTTTGTGTTTATATTGATATTTCTTGTATAACTGTCAATATACGATCTTTTCTCATTATACATACGTACCTAATGATAACTTCTCTTCGATCACCTGGCGGTAGTAACATTTACAGAAGATAAGATAAGATTTATTTTATTTTATTTTCTGATAAGGTAAATATCCTTAATTTTTTTATTTTTCAGAAGTTTGATCGAACTCAAAATGTAAGATCAATAAAAGGTGGATATTGCAGGTCGTGGAAAACTGATTTAAGCCCAAAACTTACCTAATTTCAGTTCATTTTACCTCTAGGTCACCCCCGAACAAAACTCTTATTCCAAGGCAATAAGTAGAAATATTCAGCAAGAAATAAAAAAGTCTTGCCTTTTGTATTTGATGATTTAATAAAAATCGTTCCTCAAATTAAAAACAAAACTATTAGATAAAAAATAAGATTGGTAAATAAATACAACTGGTTCAAAACATTTGCATTCACCTGCAAGGCTGAGACTGTGACAATTATTGTGACATTCAATAGAAAGCATGATTAATGGAGCTGGTCTGAAATGGACCCAAAACTTGTTGGGATTTACCAGCTACAAGTCATAATAAATGGTATCGTAAATTATGTCAATCGTTGTTTAGTTAGTTCAGATTAAATCTGTGACTTGAATGACCCTCTTACGGCTCATTGTCTACTGGTTTTCCGCCCATCGTAAAAATGATTCCATTAATAATACGAGTTTTTAAAAGGCTACCAAGATCTCTTTAAAGTTTAGGTAGATGTTGGGTTAGTTTTTGTTAGGTAGATCGGATTATTCCAGTATTATCCTTAGATAGTGCTCTCGCTTGTCGAGATGACTTGAAAAAACACAAAGCTAACCCTCTAAATATGCGTTACCTACGTATACAAACTAGACATTTTTTATTAAAAATAAGACATAGATCGCTTTCTAACGTATTTTTTTGACTCTACCACCGCGTCGGAAGGTGTTCTGTATGTCTAGTGTGATTTCTCTACACGCGCGCGACGCGCCCTTGCTGCATACAAAATAACTTTTTCCCGCGCTTTTCGGAGAGCGAAAGCCGCGCTTGCCGCTTGTAGTATGGAAAAAGCAGAGTCGCGCGCAAGTAGAAAAATCATGCTAGAGGGTCAGCTCTAGAAAAGATGCGGCAAGAAACTCTATAACACATCTTTTAAACAAAAACGTACAGTACGGACACGTAGCCCCCCACCAATTTTGACCTGACCTCTCGGTGGTACGGCTGGACGACAGTAAACAGTGGTATATTCCTCATTCACTCGCACGCACTCAGCCCATACATGTGCTGAGCCTCTCCTTGTCAGTTTCTGTGAGAGCGTCCAGGATTTGGTGAAGGCAAAATATATTTATGATTATGATGATACTAACTACAATTTACTCAACTCTCCAGGGCAGCAACAGCAGCGTTAGTGGAGAAGCAAAGCCACGAGATGATGGAACTCATCCAGGAGCGGCGGTCGGAGTACATGGCAGAGTCCTCGCTCTACGTCGACGGCGAGGAAGCACCTCCGTACCCCGCTCGCGCTCCTCCCCCTCAGCCACCCCTCGTCTCCAAGTTCCACATCTATACAGACCCTGTTGAGTTCGCTGATGTGGATAAAATTGCTATTTCGGTAAGTTCCACTGAAGACTTACTATAATAGCTACTAGGATCGCTTGATGAGCTGGTCAGGTTAATAGTGTCGAACGAAAGATATACGTCCTGCTCCAGGACCGCATTTCACAGTCATGAAGGAAAGTGTCTTCCCTTATGAACATTCCAAGCTATTTTTTCCTCCTATTTAGTCCTCAACAAAAATTGCTGGCGGAGTCACCAATAGAACTCCATTGATGACCAAACGATGAAGACGTTTTCACACTTTCACATGCGCAGAAACGCTCGAGGAAACTCCATCCTTTGGAATACCCAAAAAACACTTGTTACCTGCGCTTTCACTTCTCTTAACCCAATTCTTCCAATGATTACAGGTAGCGCAAGAAGACCAAAAGACATTCACGGATCTAGTCCGTCAACTGGTGGGGAGATGCGCCACTGACGTGGAAAAGGCACGGACCATATTCCGCTGGATCACGGTGAAGAATCTAAACAACATCCAGTTCGACGACAACCTGAGGGGGGACTCTCCACTCGGCCTTCTAAGGGGAATCAAGCACGGCACTGAAAGTTACCATGTACTGTTTAAGAGATTGTGCAGGTGAGGACATACATCTTTTTAGACCGGGACAAAATCTGGCTGGTGCAAAAAATGGAAAGTCAACTGGTTATTCTAGGTTTGCTGAACCCTGATAACGCTGGCTTACTTCTTCTTTTCGTGTCAGCGTACGTTATATTGCACTTATGTTGCAGTGAAAGATTAGCCACTCGGCAATGGTCGTATCGAGGCTGACTGCATAAGATGCACCAGACGAACTCAGGTTCCATCACTCGGGGAGGCTCTTTTTTGCACCAACTCGGCTCGTCAGTTAACTGATGGCTACATATGGATCTACTCGGGAAAATACCTATTGATAATTTGTCTCTCTTAGAAAGCTTGTATTTTTCCGGCAAAACATAAGAAGTCTATTCCCACGCGAAAAAACAGAAAACCGCAAACAACGCCTGGGGCTTAATGTATCGAGTGTTTAAACTAGTCATCAATAGTTAAATAATTATACGTTTAACAACGCCACATATTATTTGTCTTCTTACAGCACTTGGTTTTACTTACTCAAAGGTTGGTTGGCTCAGAAGAAAACAGTCCTTTACCAAATCTTTCCTCCCAAGTCATGATAACACAGAGCACTAAGAGAATTTCTCTCATTTTCCTTATTTCCCTCACCAGCTATGCCGGCCTCCACTGTGTCGTCATCAAAGGCTACAGCAAATCAGCTGGCTACCAACCCGGAGTCAGGTTCGAGGACAACAGGTTCCGAAATTCCTGGAACGCGGTGTTCGTCGCCGGCGCCTGGAGATTCGTTCAGTGTAACTGGGGTGCCAGGCATTTGGTCAACGCGAAGGATGCTCCGAAACCCGGCAATAGGGGCAAGAGTGATAGTTTGAGGTTGGTATAACTGTTCCCAGATTTACTTAAAGGATGTTGCATTTGCCTGGAATCTCGTCTTCTAATCTTGCGTTCTACGTGATGAGAGGAGATGTACACAGTTAGCACTAATTAAGCAATATCAAAAATGCATACTTCCTGTTTGGAGTGCAACTACACAGACGTGATTGTGAGCCTAAGTAAATATATCGATCATATCGACCGGCCTAGTGTTGGTACTCCTTTCTTTTAGGTGGGTCGAAGACTGAATCTTGTAATTTTTGGTGTGCATTTGCAATGCCAGTAGGAATCCTCTAAGATAAGAACAATGGTTTACGTTGGCATTTCTATAAATTCTACTCTTAATCTATCATTGATCATTTCTGAAAATGGCCAGCTCAAATCACCGTAACTACGTTTTACTACTTGCAAAAAGAATAGCACTAACTATGATATCCGAACTCGGTAATGGATTTTCCACTAACAACAGGAGGAATAAAATAACTTCCAGCCGATGCATCCA
This sequence comes from Agonopterix arenella, assembly GCA_927399405.1. Taxonomy (NCBI): domain Eukaryota; kingdom Metazoa; phylum Arthropoda; class Insecta; order Lepidoptera; family Depressariidae; genus Agonopterix; species Agonopterix arenella. Next base: position 13,058,032 of record OV656708.1, on the reverse strand, counting down.
CTAATAGGAGAAACAAAATAGCCTGCAGTCGATGCATAAAACCTGACACTGCTGCACACACCTTTTCCAAAGTCGTCTTAAACACTCACTGACCTCTAAACCAAAAACTTCACTTTACAGATATGAATACGACGACCATTACTTCCTGACGGACCCTCGCGAGTTCATCTACGAGTTCTTCCCACTGCAGGCGGACTGGCAGCTCCTCAAGACTCCGATTACGCTTCACGACTTTGAGGAGCTTCCCTTTGTCAGATCCCTGTTCTTTAGATATGGACTTTACTTCAGTGATCCCAACACTAAGGCTGTCATGTTTACTGACTCGACTGGTGAGTTTTATAATGTTATTGTAGGTATATGAAAAAAAAAGAGTAGGTATAGTAGAGTACGATTTTTTCATCACGAGGTCCTTGCCTAGTATAGAGAACAAAAATATACTCAAAATATGAATATGCTCCCTGAGCAACCAGAGACAAAATCGTTTAAATTATCTATTTAGTTATTAATCGTTTCAGATCTGATGTGCGTTATTAATTTTAATGTTGTGATGCAGGTGCGGCGACTATGCGTATAGCCATGCCGGCACACATGCAGAGCTCGCTCATCTTCCACTACAACCTCAAGTTCTACGACACGGAGGGCGACGGCTTCGACGGAGTCAGTCTCAAGAGATTTGTCATGCAGGTGTGCTTCTTTATCATATGCATAGGAGTGGAGCTATATCTTCTGTGAATAGAGAGTAGCCGCGAAAAAAAATCTTGCTGTTGGAACATTATGTTGATATCTAAGGGACCTTGAACGTAAAGCCAAAAATATCCTATTTATATTATAGTTATAAAAAACAGCATTATACAGGATTGTAACAAAAGAAAGGCCCTAGTTATATTTAATGGGGTAGTTTGGACCTTTCTTCGTAGTTTTGACCATCATACTTACCGTAGTAATTATAGTAGGTACTCTGTAATTGATCATACTAAACAACTTTCACACATAATTTAATTTCAGAAATACAAAAAAATCTGCTGTTTCATACAAAACTGAGGTACAGACTAGAGTCGAAAGTCAAATTTATGGAACAGGAGTGCGATTTTTTAATCTCATTCGCTGAGCTCAGCAGTTGAAAATGAATAGAGATACGCATCTTTCTACTGCTGATTTGACTTTCAAAAATCGCACTCCTGGAGTATGATTTTTGAATGTCAAATCAGCAGTAGAAAGATGCATATTTCCATAGTAATTTTGACATTTTCAACTGCTGAGCTCAACGAATGAGATTCAAAAATCGCACTCCAGCAGATTATTTTATTTCAATGTTGGTTCCATACTGAAAATTGTTCAGTTTTATGGTCTAAACTCTAAACCATCCCTTTAAATATTATAAGGGTATTTTGTTATAACTTGTATATCTTGATCTAAGGTATTCAGAAAGAATGGCAGAAATAGCTTCGGATTTTTTAGTAATAAGATCACCTCATACTATTTAACATAATTTCTTGTTAGGATAACTTTAAAACATATTCCATTAACTCAAAAACCCCTCCCCAGTCTGTAGTCGGCAACGTGGTATCATTCCGAGTCCACGCTCCTTGCTCCGGGGCATTCCTCCTCGACATCTTCGCGAACGCGGTCACCCCCCGCGAGTACCTCACTGGTGAACCCATGAAGTTCAAGAGCGTCTGCAAGTTCAAGATCTGCTGCGCCGAGCTGCAGACTGTGATGGTGCCACTGCCGGACTGCGCGAGCGGCGAATGGGGCCCCACTAAGGCAACTAGGCTTTTTGGCTTAGTACCTATCACGCATCAGGTAAGGTTTTATATGTAATCACACCCCTAGAACTCCATAGAAGGGTGTCAAAGTGCTTTACTCATTGCTTAACAAAAACAAGATGGCGCGGCGTCGGCAGTCGGGCCGTCCCACTCGCATGTGTACTTCTGCTGTATATGTGCTTCTTGCTCAACTCCCCTAAAAGGTCTCCAGAAAGTGGGGGATGAGGTGCGGTGCGACCCGGTTGGTGTAATGGTTACCACGCCGGACAGCCAAACCAGGGACCTGGGTTCGAATTCCGGTTCGGTCATGGATGTTTATATGTTTGTGCCGTTGTTGTATGGTTTCCACAATAAACAGCCTATAATGCTTGCTTGGGATCATTGCAATGTATGTGCCTGTGAGCGTGATTTTATTATTAATTTATTATCTGAATTCGGAAAGGGGCAGGAAGTGGCCGTTGTTTGTAGAATTTGACTGTGACGTAATTATAGTTGTAATTATTGCATCTGCTTGCAAATACACATACACATACATTAGTTTTCAAGCCGCGTGCGTCTAAAGTCAAGTAAGAGCCTGCCAGATGAATTGTGTACGTATTATCTAACAAAACGAGCGGGGTCCTGTTAATTCAATCGTTTCCAAGACGTGCAGGTATCAAGGAATCAGATTGTTTGAATTCCACACCCCGTCGATCTGATTCTGATTGGACTTATCCTTGCAACTCCTGCAAGCCTCTTCTCATCTCCGCTCCGGCGGAATTGCATCATGACATTTACAAGCACTGTTCTTTCATCCTTTTGTAGTTTGGATGAAGTCGCCTGTAAGAACAAGACTACCATTTGTCCCCTTGTATTTGCATGTTCTTTTTTTTATTTTGTTCTTTTGGTGTACAAATAAAGAACAATCATGTTATGTATTCCAGGAGGCGCTAGTATTCGCCGGTCGCGAGCTAGAGATCCAGTTCCGCATGTCCCGCCCGCTCGCGGACTTCATGGCCACACTGCACAAGAACGGAGTTGATGAGAAACGACTCTCGAAATACGTTCAGCAAAACGTGACTGATGACATCGTCTCCTTCTACATTACGTTCCCAGAAGAAGGTAAATTAATCACTAAATTATTGGTGGATTTCATTCATCAATATTCATCAATAAATTACAGACATACGCTGCTTACACAATTAATTATGTGATGTTGTTTTTAAAAACATAGCGTAGATGTCATCATAATTATGTCGAAAGCCCAAAGCTACAGATCACGTATAGTAAGACCCATAAGGAGCAAACTCAATCTGGTAGATGGTATTTTTGACAATTCATGGCGATTCTACTTATTATTCAGACAAATGGACTATGATGGTCGGAGAAACAATATATTCAAATACAGTCATAGAGAGAACGAGATGCGTTTCTCATGTATAACCTGATGTATAGTCGAGACCAGATTAAAAAAACTAACGGATCTGATCTGTTAAACAAAGCAATTTAGCTTTCATTCATTCAAATACCAACCTTATTTGCAGGTCAATACGGTCTAGACATTTACACTCGCGAGCGCAACGGACCCACGGCCATACACCAAAACGGATCCACCGAGAAGGAGAAGCATCTCCTTACACACTGCTGCAAATACCTTATCAACAGCAGCAAGAGAAACTGACTTTAAACCCTACGTTATTGAGATAAGGTCGGAAACATATTGAACCCCGCGCGGGTTTACCTCTCCAGTCTTCCATGGTAGTTTTAAGACATCTTCGGAAGCAGTATTCTTCGACTGGATAAGTTTTTTTTTCAGTTAACATCACACAAGAGAGAGCGAGGTGACTATAGTTAACAAATTCTACAAATAATGCGATATTATGACCATAAGGCTGCTTTTCCACCAGAGATGAGTAGAGGTAGCGAGGCGGTGAACGAGGAAAAAATCGGCCAATGAGAGTGCTTCAATTTCCCAATGACGTGATCGAGGGAGTGCGCTATTGACGGATTGTTTCCTTGCTCACTGCCTCACTCGCACATCTCTGGTGGAAAAGCAGCCTAAAGCCAATTGAAATAAGTACGGTTGTGCAGTGAATCGGTTGTATTACTTTGCATCTTTACAATAATGAAAGTTTAGTAATATTGTTTTATTTACGTATAAAAAAAGTTATACCCAAATGTAGATAATAATTATAATTAAAAGTTTAACGTAAACTAAGGTTAATGAAATACGTCCAATTAAATTAAAAAAAAAATTTATTACGAAATTATTTGCCTAATTTTAATACAATTCTTGTCAAATTTGAATTTTATAAAATTTGAAGTTTTGATTCTACTTAATTAAAGATAGAAAGGTTGTGTAATAGCAATCAGATTGCTTAATATCTAGAATTAATATAAATATATTCGTTATATTTTGTATAAACATAATGCGTTTTTAAGTCAAGTGGCAGTCCGCACAACGGTTTACAGAAATAACTACATTCTAATATCTAGCTACCAGTGTTCATAGTAAAATATCAATAAATCTAAGACGAAAATATTTACGCTTACATAAAACAATCTTCGATAGATTGCTCTATTTTATTAAAAATATTACTTGTTACATGCTCCTAGGGTTACCAGTTGTAGGTATTCTGAAGGTTATCATTGTCCTATTTTTCCACTTTTTAACCTTCCTCTTATTATTATCGCTGTAAGTGATAAGACCTCGGTTTATACCCTTGTTGTTTACTTTATAATATTGTTATTTTGTATGTTTTCTATGTGCAATTAAAAAGTATTTTATTGTAAATTATTATCAATTCTCAAAACAAGCTTTTCTAATTTATTGAATAATTTTTTTTTAATCACATGATTTTTTTTCAGCTGTCAATTTACTTGATATGACTACTAAACATACTCCTTTTTTTCATTATGTAATTTTTTGGAGAGAATCGATGAAGTTTCCCCTGTTTCGTAGTTTTGTCTGGTAACCCTACACGCACAATGAAATATAGCAATTTATTAGCTAAATTTAACTATAGAACTAAGAGATACATATTTTTAATTTATATTTGTATTTTTATAAAACACGGCAATATGTAAATTTTTAAAAAATATATGGCATGTTACTTTTCTAAATGCACATTCGTTTGATTACAAATCAGATCCACGGATAAGTCTTAAGTCGTAATATTAGTTGAGCACCTAATCTAGAGGGACGGCACATATTCCTTATAACTAAATTATATAAAAGCGTACATTTCACAGAAAAGTCAGTCTATAAACAATCTCACATAGTTACATACCACAGACAAATACAAAGCATCAATTCAAACATCACGTTTGATACAGAGTAGAGACAGAAAAAAAGCACACAGTCAGCACAAGTAGCATACTAAAGAAAATCGAGATTAGGCGGGTCCACACCGACCGAGCAGCCTCGGGCGAGGCCCGCCGCGCGCGGCATGCGCCCTTCCGCGCGGCCGGTGTGGACGTGCCTCGGGCGCGGCAGGCGCATGCTCAGCCTCGGGCGAACGCGTACGCAGCCGAGCCGAGCGTTGTCGGTTTTTCGGTTCGCTCAAAGGTGCCTCAGTCGTTTGCCGCGCGCGGTGTGGACGCCACGTTTTTTGATCGGTGCCGCGTTCGATATGGATAAAGATTTTTGTCGAAGGTTAATAAGTTTGTATGCCGCAAATAATTGGCTTTGGGATGCCAGGGATCCTAATTATACTAACAGGGGGATGAGAGAGGATTCCTGGCTAGATATAAGCCGTCAATTGGATGTGCCTGTTAAGGACTTGAAAAAAAAATGGAATCGTTGTTGGGGTCTTATAGACGTGAAAAATCGCGATTTGTGTAAAAGTAAAGTGAAGTGTTTTTTAAAAAAAATGATGTGATGTGATGTGAACAAATTAAGATTTGGCCCAAAGGTCTACGTTACCAGGCCATAAACGTTAAAAAAAAAAAAGTTCGGCGCCATCTTGTATAATACGGCTCGGGGCGAGCGAGCGAGGCAGCCTCGGGCTGTAAAATTATCCGAACGAATAAGCCTCGCCCGCGGTGGGACGTTTGCCGCGCGCGGCGGGCCTCGCCCGAGGCTGCTCGGTCGGTGTGGACCCGCCTATTCAAAAACCGGTGATGTTGGAATCAATCTGTAAGGGTTGAGACACGTTGAGCGACGGCGAACGGCGGGTTCATTAAAAAGCACGTTTAGTGCGGGACACACCGTCCGCATACTCCGCCGTAGACAGATTAGGCATATAAAGGGTATAAAATTAAATGTGTTTCGAAAAACAATCAACAACCAAAAAACATTTTTTTCCCGATGTTGATATTGGCTCCATAGTGAAAGTTGTTCAGTTTAAGGGTCTGAAGCAACCCCTGAAGTTACTAGGGTATTTGTGGTGTTTTGTTACACCCTGTACATGTACTCGTAGTATACATTTACTTACTTTAAATTAAAAGAAAAAATCGCAATAACCACTAAAGATAGTATTGAAGCAATATGATAAGGTCTACACTAATCCCTTAGTGGCGTTGAGGGTGGCTCTCTGCTCTACCCCTCGGATGAGCGAGCCGAGCAACCCTTCCATCTCGTTCGCCGTCTCGCGCAATTGTGTGTTGTCGAAACACGAGTCTGCAATGTTAGAGAAAACTTTATACACCACTAATTATTACTAACAAAAAAGAGTGTATTCAGACAATGAAACTAAACAAAAGGAAAAGGAAATTGAGCCGAGAAAAATAAGTTTTTGGACCTCATAGAAAATCGATCGGCTAATTCTCACTTTTTGGGAGATCTCGTTTTTCGACCGATGTTCTTTAGGGTAAGTTGCTTAGTTTCATTGTCTTAATACACCCTTTAACTATTGGTGTATTTTACATGGTTGGTTGAGGTCCTGGGTTCAAATTCCGGTTCGGTCAAGAATAATATGTTATACTAATCCCTTTATTACCAGCTACTTCATCCGCACAAATTATATACCAGATTTTAAGTCAAATCATAAGCTATCAAACAACAAAAGTTTCATCAAAATCGGTTCAGTAGTTTTTGCGTTATCTTCATTTGTTTTAGTCCTTTAAGTTACTTCAAACAATCTCACCGTCCATAGCGAAGTTGTTAGTCAATATCTGCTGCAGCCTGTCCAGCACGGTGTCCAGGTCGGCGTTGAGCTCCTTCATCTTGTCATTGCTGGTCTCCACGGAGCGTATGTCCGCCGCGTACCGCTGCTCCGTCATACATATCGACTGCGTGCAGTCCTCCTTTGTTTTCGAGTTTACAGACTGACGGATGCGCTTGTCGGGTGCTAGTGATTCTGATTCTGGAAGTAAACTAAACAGTAAAGTATAGCCTGTGGGATCCCACTGCGGGGCCTCCGTGGTATAATGGTTAAGAGCATTGGCTCTCGTCACGGAGGTCGAGGGTTCGATTCCCACGGGGGACACTTAGTGAAATGTCACTTTGTGCGTTTTTCCCCAGTTGGTTAGGACATTGCAGGGTGAATCGCCTGATTGTCTGAAAAGAAAAATGCTTCCGTGCTTCGGATGGCACGTTAAACCGTTGGGCCCGGCTACTATCTCTGATGGTAGTAGTCGTTACATAAAAACCAAATCAGAGGCCGTAAGGAGGTCTGAAAAAACTCTGACACCTGGGCTCTGCCCACACGATAAGAAGAAGAAGACTGCAGGGCACAAGGAGTCACACGAATAAGAGTGAGGGAAGAGACTTCAGATACCGTGCCCCACCCCGCATTTTCTGCGGGCACTTTATAGGAGCCAAGCGAGAAACATACAGCGAGCGGTACGGAACGTGTGCCGACGCCGTCTCATGTCTGTAGCAGTACTAGTCAAGCATTGTGAGTCCGTTACGTGGAGCGCCGGGACTGTGACGCGGGCCCTAGGAGGCCCCTTACCTGGCTTAATGAACAGACACCGCAATCTTATGGCACTATCAAGGACCAACTGATTAACATGACTTCCGAAGCTCGAGATGAAATACTACCGATTTACGGTCACCCATAAAACTGACCGAAGCGGGCGTCGTTGCTTGAAGACCCACATGCAGATTCTGTTATGAAGCAAAGGAAACACAAAGGTGTATGGACCTTTGCGAATGTTAAGTCGCTATCTAGGTGGATCCTGATCTAAGCGTGGATCTAAATTCTACATATATAAGGTCTATCAAAATTAGCTGAAACTATTTTAATGGGAGGATCAGACCATCATACTGAACAACTTTCTCTATGGAACCAATATCGAAAAAAAAACTGCTGTCCCATACAAAACTGCAAACATAACTCGACTGAAATGTATGAGACAGAGGTTTTTTAATCGCGATTTCGATATTGGTCCCATAGAGAAAGTTGTTCAGTTTAATGGTCTGATCATCCTCTTAAAATAGTTTCAGCTTATTTTGTTAGACCTTATATTAATGATCTCCCCTCCAAAGTCAGTGGGACTCGAAAATAACTTTTACTACTATTATTTAGGAGGGCTATTGCAAGCCGAGGCTTATAACAATGCAACAATTGCTGGTCTGTTGTGTTCGCCCCATGCGCCCATATTTTTACACCCACCACCTCATGATTAAGTCGCAAGCTCTCGCTCAAGCTCCATATCTATCACTAGACGCACTCGACTCGGTTGAACGCAGAGCCATGAGGCTCATTGGTGACAGTAAGCTGGTTTAGACCAAGCTTCATAGCCTGGCCCACCGCCGCAGAGTAAGCCTGCTTGTCGGTCTTCTACAGATTGTACTTCGGTGAGTGTGCCAAAGAGCTGCACGAGCTCATCCCGCCTATCGGACTTCGCGACGCACCGCGGTATATCACCCCTTCTTGGTTGATATCCCACATATCCGCACTAAGCGCCTTTCTGATTCTTTTACAATGCGCACAGCCAAGGAGTGGAATGCCCTGCCTGCATCAGTATTTCCGAGCGCTTACAACCCGAATTACTTTAAAGTACGAGTGAATAGGTTTCTTCTGGGTTATCTCGCTACATCTTCGACCCCATCTTAGTCCTGAGGCCAGACCTCATTGAGATCAAGAGCAAACCCGTTTATAATAATGAAAAAAAGGTCAACGGTGACAGCTACTGTGCAGATACCATAGAGTCTAGGTCACAGTAGCTATTGATCCCAAGCCCTGTCTCTAAAGTATTATTACATGCCATCAATTGCCTACGTGGTCTAATGGTGAAGAGCATTGGCTCTCGACACGGAGGTCGTGGGTTCGATTGCCACTGAGGACACCTAGTGAAAAGTCACTTTGTGCGTTTTTCCCCAGTTGGTTAGGACATTGCAGGCTGAATCACCTGATTGTCTGAAAAGAAAAATGATTCCCTGCTTTGGATGGTACATTAAGCACTTGGTCCCGGCTACTATCTCTGGTGGAAATAGTCATTACATAAAAACCACGTCAGAGGCCGTAAGGCGTTCTGAAAAGAACTCTGACACCAGGGCTCTGCCCACACGATAAGAAGAAGAAAAAGAACTTGATAGAAGAAGATAAAAACTCACCATTATACCAATTGCTAATATCATTCATAGATACAGTAGAGATACTATCGGAAGTAGCATGAACAACAACCGGCTTCAATGCGTCCCCGGAGACAGTCAGCAGGTTGCTCTCCGTCTGCTTGGAGGTCACGGAGAAGTTGCCGGAGTCCAGGCTTAGGACCCGGGGCTGGTTCTTGAGGTTGTCTGTTACTTTGGATTGTTTCTCTTCGACTAGGATCGGACTGAAGAGGTCGAAGGCTTGGGGACGTTCGGCTTTGTCAGGTTTTTCGACGTCTGCTTGTTCTGTTTGGGGTAGAGTTAGGTTTTCCTGGAAGATAAAGAATTGCATACATTAACTCACGACCGTATTCCCTTTAGGGGTGGTCAGAAATTTTTCTATTACTACCTTTTAAGGTTCCAATTGTATTAACCTCTCGTACGTGTTGTTCCGTATCCGTCCATACCCCGTCGTCTGTGTAGTCCCGGATCCAAAGCTGACTAGCTCAGATTATACAAAATTAAAATACTTATCACCTGGAAATAATGGCTGTTATTGCTTGAAATCGTTTCAATAAATGTCAATCTACAATAGACAATATTCATTGTCTATGGGGAAGTTTCTAACGAGTGATTTTTTCTAACCTCTATTAGCAGATTTGAAATTTGTTTTTAGGAGTGAATTACTATTGTAATCGAAAAAGTTTTCTTATAAATGGATTGGAAAATTGTCCAGGAGTATGGAATAATAAAAAAAACCCTAATCTATAAACAAATTTATTGAATAATATTTCATGTTTAGCAACGGGTAATTTTTGGACTGGATAATTTTAAACAATGGCCTGTATAATAAAATCAAACCACGTTTTGAATAAGATTTTAGAATAATATTTATTAGTTATTTATCTTCATAAAACAGTCATTGGTTGTATTATAATTCATACAAAAATGCGTAGAAATTTAAGAAATGCAAAGAGCGGTCGCGCGCTCTCGGCGACCCGCTTAACTTGCCACAGACGACGGGTGCAGATTTGTGCGCAACTTACGCGTACCAGAGGTTAAGGTCCACTTTTAGCATGTTCGTGGTTTAATTAATTTTAAATAATGATAATAATTCCGTAGAAGGGGGATAGCATACATATTAACACTCACGACTATATTCCTGAAGAGGGTAATCAGAGATATTCTCAATTGTAAAGTGCCTTTTGCCCACGACTTCGTCCGCGTAGATTACAAACAATTACAACCCAATGATATTCAGAAAAATATTTTTAGTGAATATTTTATGTTTCTATCAGTCAGTCAGTTTCTAAATATTTTTCCAGATGGTCTAGCATGGCAGTCAAAAAATGCGCCAGAGCCTTATCGCGTGCATTTAACGAGGGCACCAATCTATATTTTCGAAGAATGTGGAATAACTTGCTCGCCTTTGTACATCACTGCTTATAGTGATTTTCATAATTATGTTATTTTTCATATAAAGAATCTAAGAACTTGTGGGGACTTGCTACAGATGTCAGCACCCACAAGTTATAGCAGAGATGCCAACAGATGGCGATACCGTCGACAACGTTCACAGTGAGTACGTAACTTGTAACAAATAAGGTTCACAATCGAATGCAAGATATACATCGCGTAAGAGAAATAATCACAGAGATTCGATACATATACAAGGTCCAACTAAGAACTGTTGGACCACGGCCGGTCCCCAGGCTTCACACATAGCCTGGTGGAAGATCTTCCCTTTTCAATGTAGGAACATTCCCAGTAGCCTCCTTAAACTTACTTTTACTATTTTCAGCCTGTTAATTTGTGTAGATATTTGACTGTAGTGCGCTTCCATCTTGGCTCTTAGTCTGTCGTCTACTACTTTACTTGCTTGCTCGTACTGTGTAGAGATATCTTTGAGGGCCCTGCAAATATAGCAAACATTCAGGAATGTTAGCAAGAAAGTTAATAGAAAAAACAAACTGAACAACTTTCACTGTGGAGCCAACATCGATATGGCGAAAAAAAAATCCAGTCTTTCATACAAAACTGCAGTACCGACTCGACTCAAATGTATGGGACAGGTGATTTTTTTTCGCGATTTCGAAGTTGGCTCCATAGTGAAAGTTGTTCAGTTTGATGGTCTGAAGCACTCCCTTCAGTATTACTAGGGTGTTTTGTTACACCCTATATGTATTACCGTTTTAACGATAGAGAAAAAATAAGAATTTCATGTAAAGGCGACGCCCTTAATTTTTACTTTTTTTTTACTAGCCTATTTAATACCACTATCAACTTCATATTCTGTGAAAATTTCAACCAGCCACCTATTACGGTTCAAGCGATACAGCTCTTTAAAGTAAGGACATATGGATGGACAGACAGATGGCTTTCTTAGTAATAGGGTCCCATTGGCACCCTTTGGGTATGGAACCATAAAAAGAAAATACATACTTATTCTGCATCTCCAACTGCGTAATAATATCTTGAAGCATAGTAGTGGGATTATTAGCAATGTTCCCCGACGCTTTCCCAACAGTGGACGTAAATATAGCAGGCTTGCCGTCCTTCCTCCGCCTCAATGTGCTGTGACCTTCTTTATCTGATGTCTTCTTCGTACTCTTCTTTGTTGTTTTCTTCTTTTTCGTTTTAGTGCAGAAGAAGAATCGCTGCATGCTTCTGATGAAGCTTAGACATTCTGATGGGTGAGTCTGAAATATATTACAAAATTAAATTAACATTAGTGTTTACTGTAAATAACTAAACTATTGATATATTGTTATATAGACTAGGTTTAACCCGCGACTTCGTCCGCACAAATTATATAAGGTCTAACAAAACTAACTGAAACTATTTTAAGGGGATGATCAGACCATCAAAATGAACAACTTTCTGTATGGGACCAATATCGAAATCGCGAAAAAAAATCTGCTTTTCCATACAAACGTACTTGACCTTAATGTATGGGGCAGCAGATTTTTTTTTTCGCGATTTCGATATTGATCCCATAGAGAAAGTTGTTCAGTTTGATGGTCTGATCATCCCCTTAAAATAGTTTCACCTAATTTTGTTAGACCTTATATACCAGATTTTAAGTCAGAAAATAAGCTAACAAACAAAAAAAGATGCTCGATCAAACGAACAAACAGCATAAGCATATGCTTACGACTATATTCCCCGAGGGTACCCCCTCGGGGATATACTGAAACCTCAGACACAACACATACTAGTCAAACGTGGAGACTAGTAGTACCGAAACTCTATCCAGTGTGACGGGGAGTGAGCCCGTCGCTACTTGTAATGGACATTAGGTACAATACATGCCTCGAAATTGATGCATGCAGGTTTCCTCACGAACAAACAGATAGACAAAAAATCCAAAAATTGGTGATATGGAATCAGGGACACCTAAAAACCATATCGTAACTTTTTTTTGTTAATATTTTCAATGTACAGACACTTTCTGTTACAGTTTTATAATAGTTTAGATTTATTCATTTATTTTAGTTTAAAACTAGCGTTAGGTCACACAAATGGAAAAATTTAAAAGAGGAGGTAAGCATGTGCGATACTGCATGAGTGCAAACGAGAGAGGAATACGCATTTGCTTAACATTGGTAGCTGCCGAGGTAATCAGAGGGCAATAGAGGGGGTGAGGTAAAAAGTTGGTGGGAGGCAAGGAGTGTCCCTACTGTATGGAGTAATAGAAACTATTTCTTATACTGTGGTAAGGTAAAGGTAGCGTAGGCTTACGTAGTAGCGTTCGCGACTACGTACAGTAGTACCAGGTTTATAAGTCTTACCGATGTACCTGCGCAGTTCACAAATTTAATACCGCGCGAAATTATATTCACCAATCATGATGCGCCACCTTCAATCCGTTTACGCTATTGGCTTATTTGTTTTCGCGCCCTTTTCGCTGCTAGCCGACTTTGCACCTTTTGATTACTAAATGGCTTCGGGTTTTGTCGGGGACTCGGGCCTGTACTGCACAAACGAAGATTGACGAGCAGAATTATTTTCCTGGTCGTACTGTACGCCTGTTTTTACAAGGTAATCAAGATAAGGTTTTCTAAATAAGGAGCCATATTCATCATCATCTCAGCCGATGGACGTCCACTGTTGGACATACGCCTCCCCCAAGGATCGTCACAACGACCGGTTCTACGCTGCCCTCATCCAACGGCTTTCCCGCTGCCTTCACCAAGTCGTCGATCCACCTTGGAGGCCTACCCACGCTGCGTTTCCCGAGTAACGTGCCCTGCCCTTTGGTTTAGCAATTCTTTACCAGACTTTGACTTTTCGCTTACAAACGTGGAACGCCGAAACGAATGTGCCGACCCGAGTGTAACAAGGGCCACTCGTGACAACCACAAGCTCCGTCGATGACCACACGACAAATGAATCTCACTTAAGAAAATGGGATAGCTGGCCACTTGTGGCAGTCGACGGTAAAAGCAATGATTTGTTAACCATATTAGAGCATATTATTAATAGTAAGGGAAGACTATACCTCTCCATCAATGATTTCATGCACCAAATGTGTCTTCTTGTGGCCGCTAGCTGAAGTCAAGTCTTTGTCATACAGATAACAGTTCTCACAGAAATATACTTCTATACATTTGGAGCACTTGAATTTCAGCACCTGTAAATTTGAAAAAAAAGAGGAAGTAAGTACAATATTTCGAATGTGTTTCTAAGTATGGTAAATTGGACAGAAATGGAATCTATGTAATGAGACCCCTTAAGGGCACATATTTAACACACCCTGGACACTCCATACAACCGGGCTCACACTGAAAAAAAAGGCTAGCAAATGTATGCTCACTCAGCATACAGTTGCTAGTGCGAGTGAGTGCAAACTCAGCAAACTCACACTGAGTTTGCTATTTTCACTCAGCCGCAGTGCCGACTTTAAATTCGTTTGTTGTACGCCCATATTTGTATGGACTCATATAAGCGGCTGGGCACCGTTTTAAAGTCTGCAAAATGTGCATTATGCGTTCTGACGCACGAATGTGTTAAGAGGATATACCTGCGAGCGCGTTGCATCCAAACGAAGTTTGATCCTATTTTGTGAAATTTTGTGGTTTAAAACAATAATTTAAGATTAAGCGGTACGTCTCGCCTCCACGCGTCAACACCCAACAGGTGCCTGCGCGCGGCGCAGCAGTGCTCCGCGTCGCGTCGCGGCTCCAACACAACGAGTGACCTGTATGAGCGGGTGCCTGCACGCGGCGCAGCAGTGCTCCGCGTCGCGTCGCGGCTCCAACACAACGAGTGACCTGTATGAGCGGGTGCCTGCACGCGGCGCAGCAGTGCTCCGCGTCGCGTCGCGGCTCCAACACAACGAGTGACCTGTATGAGCGGGTGCCTGCACGCGGCGCAGCAGTGCTCCGCGTCGCGTCGCGGCTCCAACACAACGAGTGACCTGTATGAGCGGGTGCCTGCACGCGGCGCAGCAGTGCTCCGCGTCGCGTCGCGGCTCCAACACAACGAGTGACCTGTATGAGCGGGTGCCTGCACGCGGCGCAGCAGTGCTCCGCGTCGCGTCGCGGCTCCAACACAACGAGTGACCTGTATGAGCGGGTGCCTGCACGCGGCGCAGCAGTGCTCCGCGTCGCGTCGCGGCTCCAACACAACGAGTGACCTGTATGAGCGGGTGCCTGCACGCGGCGCAGCAGTGCTCCGCGTCGCGTCGCGGCTCCAACACAACGAGTGACCTGTATGAGCGGGTGCCTGCACGCGGCGCAGCAGTGCTCCGCGTCGGCGGCGGTGCGGCTGGCCTCCACGCGCCCCACCAGCGCCACCCAGCGCGCCGAAGAGCCCTGCGCCGCGCCCCACTCCGCCACGCGACGCGCGCTCACTCCCAGCATGCCGGCACTCTGCAACCGATTGGGAAACAACTGTTATTTCTTCTTCCTGTCGAGTCGACATATCATTGAGATTAACTTGCCATTGCAGGGACGAGATTTGCCATCAGTATGCCTCATATATACGTCAAACGCACCGAACGTATCAGGGGTACAGGACATAACTCGGGGAATATTATGCATTTATGAATTAAAATACAAGAATCTATTAAATATTAATGACAATTTCTAGAATGAACTTGTCTAACTACTACTTAATAGCAACTTCAATGTAAAAGTGGCAGAATCAGAGCACTGTGTGAAATGTTGATGCTTTTAGAATATCTTCGACTTCTTAAATCACATCATCATCTGCTCATATCCATGCCACTTCAGTGCGGGCCTATCCTCAGGGAGGACGTGTTGGCATAATTCCACCACACGTGCCCTATGCGGATTGGTAGACACATCGAAATTTCTTCTGCAGCGTATACAGGTTTCCTCATTACATACATAAGTTAGAAAAACTCATTGGTGCTTGGCATGTTGTCCGTGCGGATTCGAACCTCGACCTCAAGATTGAGTTTCCACACCTCTTTGCAACACGCCACTGACCCTCTAACAAATAATCAAACTAATAAATCCCAATGTTCATAATGTGAGACTTATAGAGACATGAGTCAATTTCCACCGCATGGCGAAAATCAGCCATGTACATCCCCCATAGCTCCCGATATTTATTTCATCATTAAAAACTGTCCTCGAAAAAAGAATATATTAGTAGTTGATGCAAACGCTACATTATACGAACTTTATCAAAACAGGCATCAACATCTGCTTGGAGCTGATCAGCCTGCCAGCCGAGGTACTCCGGCAGGGCCGTCACATGTGCCAGCAGGGCTGCCAACCGTCTCGGAGACACGCATCCATTGTGATCCGCGCAACAGTTTGCTAAGGCTGACCATTTGTCCGATACGGACTCCTCGCTCAGGATTATGAGCAAGGTTTTTGCTGCTAGAACTCTGACTGGCTCTTTTCTGTCTCTGTAAGACATAATGGTAAGATTACTTTAGGTTTGAAAATATATTCCTCAGAAGGAATTAAATCCACTGAAAAGAAAAAGAAAAGAATAAATATAAGTAAAGAAAATTTAAATGAGCAATGATTTAAAAAAAAAGTGTCTAGACAACCAATCCGCCAACATGTCGCCGACACAGCCCGAAGATACAAATTAAAAGAAAATATGCTGCCGACACATCACACATCCCAGTCAACACAACCGTGCTACAGTGGCTCAGGTTTCTTAATAAGGTTTGACTTGACTGACTTTTTTTATTGCATTCAGGGGTCTAACAGCTGATTAAGTAATGCTGTGTTAAAATTGTATCATCATCATATCAGCCGATAAACGTTCATTGCTTGACATAGGCCTCCCGTAAGTTGCGCTGCCCTCATCAAACGTATTCTCGCAGCCTTCACCTGGTCCATAAAATGGTATGTCTACCATTTATTTTAACACTTTATTGTACACACGGAAATATAAATGAAAACAGCATAATAGACAATTACAAAGGGCGAGCTTATCTCTAAAGAGATTTCTTCCAGCAACCGACCATCAATAGCCTACCGATGTAGTGCTTACCTTACTTACCACTGAATGACTGCTTTAGTGCCAATAATCTATGATCTAGTATATCAGCGAGCAAACAACCACATAAAAGCTTCACATGCTTTTTTTCACATTCAAGAACAAAACTTACTTGTCATAAACATTAAGTAACAAATTGATCATCAAGTCAACTGCCAGGTCAACGTCTCCCGTGAACAATCCCTCCTTCTCTGCAGCGAAGTAAATGTCAGCGAGTACAGCCTCCAGTTCTGCCGTGTCTAGAGAGAGACTGCTCTCCGACAGGCTGAGCTGGTGTCGGGCAAACACTCCTGAGCTGATACGCAGCGGTGGCACTGAAAAACAAATTTTTAAAAATCTTTGTCAATACATATGTAGTTTTAATAATTTAACATATTTTTTTAAATAATTTAACCAATGTCTTTTGCATATGCTGTGGTCACAAATGTGGTTGTGTTATTCATGCGGTGTTTGTGTGTTGTGCTTACACTTTCATTCTTATTTGCTTCCTCAAGATTTGCTCCAATGAGTTGAGGATGTTTTTGTCATTTTTAACCGAGAGTGGAGGTGGACTCAAGTCACAGTATAAGAAAGAGTATCTATTACTACATCTTTTGTGGAGGAAATAAATGATTTGTACTCATTTGTATTTTGAGGAAATCTCGAGCATATTACTCTCCAAATAATCAAAACTGCTTTAACATATACAATGCATAAAATTTATTTACTTACCTTTAAGTTGTTTTTGCAAAGCGAATATCTTGAAAGCAACACGGTAAGCACCATACTTTATCCCATTATATTCCTCGAGGGATTCCATTATTTTCAGAAACTGAGGATGGTCATATTGCTGCTTGCCATTTTCACTGAAAAAAAGTTTTCGAGAGCCTCGTAAGTTAACTTTTTGAGTAGTTTAGTACAGTAGTCAAAGAGAAAGTGGCCAACTTACTCAACATAATAAGGATATCCAGCTTCGTTCTCAAGTTTTTTCCAAGTGTTTGATGTCATTGTGGATTATTTTTATTATCTTGTTGCATTTAGATGTGTTTATGAGTGTATTTTGTAGAAATTAACATTTCTCCGTAACCAACCGCCATGAAAATATTCAAAAAATTAGATTAGCAGTCAAAACAAAACTGTCAAAAATACCTATGTGAGCTCTTTTTTTATGTTGTTGTTGTAATTTCTTTTTCCTTACAGAAAGACAAAGGGTACATAGCCTATGCAGCCAAGTCTGTTTTTATCTTTTCTTATAAAACCATTATTTATAAAAGCTGATCTAAGTTTGTAAATTTTCATTTTTCCGTAATAATGTAATTTCTGGGGTTTTTTTCTTTTCCATGTGTCATTTCCGAGATGATGTTTCTAGTGACCGATGTCTTCAATAAGTTCTTTTCCAATATTGACAGGAATTGTCGTGTTGTTGCGGTCTTCAGCAGTTTTTCGTTTCATCTTAACTTAAACCTAACTCATTGAAATGCGAAGGTGGGTCACACATTTCAATGCTCAAGGGAGTTTTACCCGGATATCAATCCGTATCAAACGGTCGCGCCTTAGTTTATTTCTCACTTTTACTATACTTTTCTCCACTAAAGGCACATTATTATTATATTTCCACCACATTATTACAATAATAGCCACGGATAACTAATTTAGAAAATTAAGAAACAAAGTCCGTCCGTTTCGTTTAGTTTCCCGCGCAAAACTCGATCTTTTTTTATATTCTTCTTCCTTTCGGAAAGACAATGGGAACTAGCCCTTACAGCCGTTGTTGTCTGTAACTTTTGCTTAATCTGATCTTAAACCTAACTCTTGAAACGCGAGGGTGGTTCACACTTTTCAATGTTCAAGGGAGTTTTAAGCGAGGATATCAATCAGAATCAAACGGGATAGCTTTTCTCTATTTCATTCTAGCCTTTTCTTTCTATTTGCATGCGAACGAACGAGTTAAAAGGTGTGATATAGCCGTATCACGCGTAAAGCAGCGATTATATTAACCTACATGCAGAGCTGATTTTGGCATTGGCCTGTTTTGATCGGTACACTTTAAAATAGAGAGAACAAAGCACACAACGTTTGCCGTAAATCCGCCTTGCACGTAGGGTAATGTAATCGCTGCTAAACATGCCAGGGCTTATAATGGCTTCTGCTGCCGTAGTATGGCAGCGTGCTATAGCGCTACCGCACCTTCGCTCTTATTCTATTTGCGCGCGAACAAACGAGACAAAAGGCGTGATATAGCTTTATCCCGCACAACATGCTAGATAGTCTGCGGTGCTAGTAAGCCAACCCGCGATAGCGTGATCGCTTCCTCTCTCTTCGAGATAAAAGAAGTGATATAGGTGGGTTTTATCCCCAATAGTAATAATCGACCCTTGGCAATTTATCGCAGACTTTTCAGCAAATGCAATAACTAGGTAGCTAAAATAACAATCTATGCGTAGAACAGAACGTTACAAACCTTATAAGCAAGTTCAAGCAAGTTTTCTTTGCACGAAAAGTTGTCAAACTGCTAACAGCCAATAAAAATTCAGAATAAATTATTTTCATGACTTATCGTCCAATCATAGGTCGTTGCGTGATGTAAATTTTACTGCCATATCCTCCTTGTAAAAGAGACGCCATTTTGCAAGCGTCACTTGGCGGCGTGTCGAGTTTCCGCGTTTTACCGAAAATACGTCCACGCAAAACATATTATTGTTTTGATTTCGTGTAATATGTCGTATCAGTCTAGTGTAGCGCAGGATAGTTTAGCTGCGGCTCAATTGGAGATGGCCGGTAACCCTAATGCCTTGGCTCTGCGTCGGCCATTCGACCCGGTGGCGCACGATTTGGAAGCGAGTTTTCGCTTGACACGATTTGCCGATCTAAAAGGAAGGAGCTGCAAAGTACCGCAAGATGTGTTGGGTAAACTCGTGGAGTCATTGCAGCAGGACTACTCGCAGCAGGATGACCAGTTCATGCATGTGGCGATACCTCGCATCGGCATCGGCTTGGATTGCTCAGTGACGCCGCTCAGACACGGTGGGCTTTGTTTGGTGCAAACTACTGACTTTTTCTACCCTCTCGTAGACGACCCTTACATGATGGGCAAGATTGCGTGTGCCAACGTTCTGAGCGACCTTTATGCAATGGGGGTAACCGAATGTGACAATATGTTGATGTTGCTCGGCGTTTCCACTAAGATGACAGAGAAGGAGCGTGATGTAGTCATTCCTCTTATAATGAGAGGATTCAAGGACTCCGCACTGGAGGCCGGTACATCTGTAACTGGCGGCCAAACTGTTATCAACCCCTGGTGCACCATCGGAGGGGTTGCTACAACCATCTGCCAGCCGAATGAATACATTGTACCGGATAATGCGGTCATGGGTGATGTTCTTGTGCTAACAAAGCCCTTAGGCACGCAGGTAGCTGTGAATGCTCACCAATGGCTCGATCAGCCTGAACGTTGGAATCGCATCAAGTTGGTAGTTTCTGAAGAGGATGTTCGCAAGGCGTATCATCGTGCGATGGACTCTATGAGCCGGCTCAATCGCATCGCAGCTCGTCTGATGCACAAGTACAACGCTCACGGCTCCACGGATGTGACTGGATTCGGTCTGCTCGGTCATGCACAAAACTTAGCTTCACACCAAAAGAATGAAGTGTCCTTTGTCATCCACAATCTGCCAGTGATTGCAAAGATGGCTGCCGTCGCTAAGGCTTGCGGAAACATGTTCCAGCTGCTACAGGGTCACGCCCCGGAGACATCGGGAGGACTTCTAATCTGCTTGCCTCGTGAGCAGGCCGCCGCGTACTGCAAGGATATAGAGAAGCAGGAAGGCTACCAGGCTTGGATCATCGGCATCGTGGAGAAGGGCAACCGTACTGCTCGCATCATTGACAAACCACGAGTCATTGAAGTGCCCGCTAAAGATTAAATAGAGACATCGTTTGAGACATTTACAATTTAGTAATATTTTTAATTGACTTGAGAGCTGGATAAATCTTAAATTTTTATTTTAAAACAATATTGTATCTTGGTCATTCTTGATGTTATAATAATTCTATTTTCTGTTTCAACTTTCTTATTAGCTGTTAAGTAAGATAATCAGCAGCGAGATGGTTTTAATGTAAAATCAGTGTAAGAAAGCATCTAAAACTTGATCTAGTGATTTGGTGTTTATAATTAGTTAAGATACACTATTAAAGTTAAGAGAACAATTCCATTAGGTACACATTAACCTAACAATTGTTTGCAGCTTGTTTTGATGAACAACTGTTCTGCAAATTGTGAGATAAGTATAATTATTAGAATAAAGTTATTTTTCAGTCAATCTGTAGTTTTATTTAACTCTGAAATCAACCCTGTACTATTGAACATACACTTGATGAACAATAAAACAAAGTTTATAGTCAATTAATACTTGTATTTCTTAAAAAAGTAATATGATATAGGCTCGAGTCCTAAATTAAATTGAATATGTGAAATTTCCAAATCCAATAGGAGAATGTTCAAAGTTATCGACAATAGTTTCAGTTGTCAGTTTGGATGATAAACTTAACTAATAACATTACAATTTAACATTTTTGTCAAGAAGCAGAATCAATTAGTAAATAGTATTAAAACTAAGTCATAGATTAATATGTATATTGAACTAAGTAAATGTTAACAGATGATTATTCATTTAAAACTTTGTGAATTATTCTAATTAATTTGGTAAATTTTCCTAAAAAAATTACTTACCTAGTTACCTACTATAACTATAAGTAACTGGTAAAATGCAGTACTTACATGAGGTTAAAAAAGCATTTTTTTTAGCAATAGCATAGGTAAGGTACCTATTGTAAAAATTTTGAATATGATTCAAAATACTGTCAGATTTATTAGTCAAATAATAAGTAGATATGTAGGTACTATCGGGGACTTTTCCGCATGACCACTTAACGAAAAATCGCGTAAATTAGGGTGGGGCTAGAAAGCGCTTTTGTTTTTTAGTGGTGGTCAGGCGGAAAAGTCCCCGATAGTACCTAATTGAGTTTTGGATTTTGCTGGACATATTCTAATTGATCTGTGGATTTTGCTTTGTATTAAATTAAATGACACTGCACTGCAGGGCTAGCATGCCACCCAAGACAATGCGTTTAAACGAGAAAATCATCGTGCGCGGTCTTTCCGGCATACGTAAAATAATAAGGTTGGAGGCACATCTCGATTTTTGCTGTTTTCTCGGGGGTGGCATGCGAGGCCTACTGGTGTGCTGCAGGGCAATTACCTCCTTCCAGTAATTAAATAAATATATATGGTTAAATATTTTGAGGATTATAAGTAGGTACTTAGGTTCTTACCTATGCATGTTCTGAAGGAAGTTTGACAAAATGACCTGTGAGACTTGTGTTAGGAATTTATAATATAATATACTCACTAATAAGATATGCAAGGTCTTTACCGATATTAGGTCACAGGCAAAGTAATAACTGATATTGTAAGCCCATAACATTATAGAACAATATTATGGATGAGGCGAAAGAGATGTCAAAGAGGTTTATCTACCACATGGGACAATGGAACGAGCTTAATTATGTATGTTGAACACATTTACTTGGATATCACGATATTTACAAGTAGTACCAGGTTTATAAGTCTTACCGATGTACCTGAACAGTTGATAAATTTTAATACCAGGCGAAATTAAAGGTCAATCAGGATGTGCCACCTTCAACCCATTTACGCTATTGGCTAATTTGTTTTCGCGCCCTTTTCGCTGCTATCCGACTTTGCACCCTTTGATTACTTAATCGACTTAGGGTTTTGTCGGGGACTCGGTCCTGCTTTGCGCAAACGAAGATTGACGAGCGGAATTATTTTCCTGGTCGGAATGTACGACGATATTAAAAGAAACCCCCTCCCAAGAATGAAGATTCAAATAACCAACTTAAAATTATCTTCAGAAAGTTTTATTGTGATACAAAACTTAAATATTAACACATGGAATGAATATAATTCATACTTTGATTTCCAATATACCTGAAACGTAACTATACGTTAGTTACATAAACATGCATTCATTTCACTATTATTTTTAGGAGCATGGGTCCAAGCAATCACAGCCTACGGTACAAATATGAAAAATTTCATGATATTTTTTGATATTACAAATCGGTAAGTATGCTGCTATAAATGGATAAACTATTTGTCTTTAAGAAACAGAAGGGTTTGCCTAATGTGTTACATTTAAGCAGCGATTACATTACCCTACATTTAGGGCCGATTTATTTTATTTCGGCATACATTGCTTGCTTTGATCGCTACACTGTCAAATAGAGAGAACTAATCAGGCAATGTATGCTGAAATCGGCCCTAAATGTTGGATAATGAAATCACTGCTTTAGATGGTAGGTTTGAGTAACTGAACTGCATGGACCCTAAAATCTATTAACTTAAATCATTTAGAAGTATGGCACTTCTATGTGATATTTACTATTGTTTTCCAAAATTAATGGAACCAGTAGCGTAGCGTGAGGTAAAAATTTGAAAAAATATACATATAGTTCCTCTATAACGTGAAGTGCAAGTCATTTCCTAAACTATGTTTCTGTTTTTATAATTATTGCATACGTAATTCAAGAGTTCTGCCAAATGGTGCAAAAAATTTCAAACTTGCTTCGCTCTATCCATAATTTTAACATAGCTGCACTGAAAGAGCTCTGGCTACAACCGATTTGTATTGCGGAGAAAAGATAACCTTGCAATTATGACATTGCATGCAGAAACCATAAGTTCTGGCCACAACAGAGTAATACTGCTAAAAACTTTGATATACCACACATTTTATACCAAAAGAGCTAAGAATAGGGAAGGGGGCAGAAACCTACGCTAAGCCACTGATGGAACCAATATACTTTAACAATTTATATTTTGACCTAAAAATGTGTTGTATAAAGGTAATTACAAAAATGCCATACACTTCCATAAAGTCCAAAACACAAGCACAATGTAAATATAGGTGTTCAACTATTTCAGTTCAACGCAGGGTTAAGACAAGGTCTTTTGCGGGGACGGGTCTCTTCTCCGTTCTGCTCGATGTGGGTTTGGTCGCGCTTCTTCGGGGAGTTGTTGTTCTGGAAAAAACAGAATCCAATTTAATTTATAGGTATTTGAATATTTCTCAATGGTATTATAGTCCTTTATTCATAATTTAGAATTGAAAGAAATTATAACTTGGGCATGCCACAAAGACTAATGGGAAGGCTGGGCCACACAGAGAGTGGCTGCGGGTCGGCAGTAGTTGTAAACTTTGGAATAATATGTGAGGTGTTACACTGCGGCTACCTTTCCACATCCGTGCCGGACTTCACCTAGCCGTACTACCTGCAGCCGCACTCTGTGTTGCCCAGCCTTTATGGTAATTTGTGATAATATTGTTCCAATAAGATAGTCATATAAAGAAAACCTAAAAAAAACGATTGAAAAAGTAAAACATAATTTATCGGTGAGACTTATACTGTATAATACAAATTCATTTACACTTATATTGTATAATACAAATTCATTTATACTTATATTGTATAATACAAATTCATTTATACTTATATTGTACAATACAATTCATGTTTTGAGTAATCATTTAATTAAAACATAAGACTCATCTTATTGGAATACCATATAGCAGATATAACATCACTCTGGTACAAATATTTGAATCTATAAAACAAATATTTGCCACATGCAAGGTTCAAACTCATAGCCCCCAGCTAGCAGGTGGGCACTACCAACTAAACGAAGGGCCACTGTGCCAAGATAATATGGTATATTACCTTTTTCTCCCATTGCTGATGTAGATATCTTAGTAGGATATTTGTTTTTTCTGTTACAATTACTGGAAACAAATAAATTGATATTTAGGCAACTATAATACTCATTGAAGGCAAGGGAAATATCATTATTGTGAAATAAATTGTCACCAACATGTAACCTATATTATACTAGCTGATCTGGACCCTGTTTAATAAATGCGACAATTCAGAGTACATTACTGGTTACTAATGAAGCTAAACTTGCTTTACATTGTACTCTGAATTGTCAATCCGCGAGATTCCAACTAGTCAAATCAGGAACTCTTTATCAAACGTCAAAACACGAGCTTTGTATGAAATGTTGTACTAAATTATGAATAGTGAAGTCATTGATTTTCATCGTAGTTTTGATACTTTTTATAGTTTATCCTTTCAAGCAACAGAATTACTGAAAATGTAAGTTTAGCATTATTTTCAAACATATTTTTCACTGAGAAGATAAAACTAAAATATATTTGATGCAGTCAACTCTCCAATTGTCACGTTTATTAAATAGGGCCCTGGCGAACTTGGCACCGCCTCAGCCACTTATCAATATAAAACTCTCACTTTTAAATGAGAATCATAACTTTTACATGAGATTCTCACTTTTCATAATGAGTTTCTCACTTTTCTTACTGAGAATCCTCTTTTTAACTGAGATTTTCACTATTCTCACTTTGTACAATGAGATTTTCACTTTGCATGAGATAAGCACTGAGCATAGTGAGAATCCTCACTTTTATAGGAGATTCTTATTTTTCTTGCATTGTGTCAAAAACTATGTCCTTATGAATGTTTTTTTTTGGGTCAAGCCTAATCAACTCTAGCCAAAAAAGCTATAAGTAACAAAAGTTTGTAACTACACTGTCACAACAATCTTGGTAATAGACCTGTTTCAATACTCACTCTGTTCGGAAGGTATATCTTTAGTTGGTAGGTAAATAGACGGCCTCTTCGAACAGTTTCGTATTCCATGGTCAGTGTTGAACAGGGTAAAGTTATGCTCGTCGTACGACGGCAGATCCTTCAGAAACTCCATCACCGACTGTTGAAATAACACGATAATGTAGTGAAGGAACAAAATCCAAGGTTCCACTAGCGTGGTGCGCAACAAACTCACTTTTACCAACAATAATTAGCTAATGTAACACCTTACCATTTTGGTATTTTAGCGATTTGATTCGTACACGTTTTAAAACAATCAACAATTTACTAAAGCATAGAATATAGTCAAAATAATCCAAAATAAAGTTCTCAACGATAGTCCAGCGCAACCATGAGAATGACAATGACAGATGGGATGAGTGTGACCAGATTTAATTTTAAGATCCTGCAGGAACAGCTGCTAGCTGGCTGGAATGGCTGAAAACTGCTAAAACTAGCGTGGTAGATATTTGTTTGCGATTCTCAAGTAACTGACCAAGAGAAATACTGTTAATTTGAAAATTCCGAATCTTGCTGATTTTTTGCAATGGTTTTAGTAAATTCTGCTAAAAACTGAAATTTTTAAAAAATGCTACAAAATCCGCTAAGCCCTAAATTGGGGGCCTAATCCTGCTAAAATCACAGGATTTTAGCTAAATCTGGTCACATTGGATGGGATTGGAGTTTCAGGGCTGCCACCTCAAAAATCGATTGGGCGCTAAAATTGTAACTATTTAAGAGGATATTCTCTATTAACTTCAAATATCTCTCTATGGAGTTAAAGGCGTTGCGTAAATCTACCTTGACTATAACGCAGTCCCTGTTTTCAGCCTATGTCAGACATCTCGTCTTCTAACTACACTAAATCCATTGATAAACCAAAACCACCAAAATTTACCAGTATAATAATATCTATATTAGATGTCTGTGACTAAAACCAACATACGACATTTGGATCGTATCTTATATTTTTATCTAGTCATCATTTAAAGGAAACCCAAAAATCAATTGTTATGAAAACTCTTTTCACACATTTTCGTCTTTAGAAACTGGTACAAATTACAAAATAATATAATGGCAACAGAACAATTAGAAACCGCGGTTAATTCAAAATTAGAACACGTTCTAAAAGTGTTTAAAAGTTTTGTTCAGTTTTAACTAAATTCACATTCAAGTAAGATAAAAATGAATAGTTTAGTAAATTCTAACTTTTGTCGAACTTACAATCCATGTGTTAGGCAAAATGCATTGTCAGATATAAAACGATTACTAACATCACGAGATACGGAAGCTCAAAATAAAGCGTGCGGCTATCTAGTAGAAGTAATAGGAAGATATAGCCGGAATTCGAACGAGGGAGCGCGTTTGGTGGAATATTTACTGGATAATGATATCACCGTATTTCTTTGCGAAGCAACATCGAACTTGGACTTTTCACTTTTCAGGTTCGTTTTTTAAATCGTAGATTTTAGATTTAGACCATAAAACTAAAAGCAGCCACTTCACTCTCGCGAGAACTTCTCACCGAGAGTTCTCGGTGCCTGCATAAGCCGTAGTAATTTTCCTTGAAACTTCTCACCGACAACTCTCGGTGAGAAGTTCTCGCGAGAGTGAAGTGCCTGCTTTATGACGTCACGAGAACAATGAAGGGCATCCACAATTCCACACTCTCGTTCTCGGCTGTTCTCGGCGAGAATGTAGTGCCCGCAAAACAGCTTTGACTACTTATAGGAGGCATTTGAGTTGAATAGGTAGAGTTACCTAACAGTTATGTAGTAATAGATACTCTTTCTAATAATGTGGTAAAGTGTAGGTTTGTATGAAACAGCAGATTTTTTTGATCAGTTTGATGGTCTCTCTATAATCACCTTCATCATCATCATCATCATATCAGCCGACAGACGTCCACTGCTGGACATAAGCCTCCCCCAAAATGGGGGGATTTGCCATAATCGCCACGCTTGGCAGGCGGGTTGGCGATCGCAGTTGGATTGAATGTGTGTACTCAGAGGATGCTGCTGCCCATCTTCCGGTAGATCCCTTATTCGCCTTTTACGACACCCACGGGAGGAAATGGAATCACCTTAGGTAGTTATAATTCAAGGGGTGGTCCCTTGAATTATAACTACCTAAGGTGATTTGTTACACCTTATAATATGAACAAAATAAAAAAGTTCAGCCAGATAATTTAACGGCATTCGTACTTGGACAAGCGTTCCTATTTAACGTTTTATGACATAAAGATTGGCTTGTTGCAAAACTGACAAATCCTTGTCCCTTGCTCCCTTATGATCGATTTACACATCCATAAGTAAGTAAGTAAGCAAAGAAGTGGTAAGTTTGACTTACTTACTTACTTATGGATGTGTAAATCGACCTTTGGTGCGCAAGAGTGAATCCGCGCGTTCTAATCTAACCCAAAACCAATAAGTACCTAAATATTTAGCCCAGTCATTTTACGGTCTGAGCCGGGACTAATTAATAATTGATATTTGTTTTCGGTATAATATTGAAGAGCCAATTTGAGCTAAGAAATGTACCAAAATTTAAAAAAAATCACGTCAGCAACAGTTCCAATTTTAAAATTTAGCTATTATCTCGTTCTAAAAAACCTAATGGTAAATTTTTTTTTTGCACATATTTAAGGCTTTGCCATTGTACATACTCCAGCGGGACAGCAGCTAGGAAGATGATGATGATGACCATTGTACATACTCCAAACATGGTGTAAATATTTTTGTCTATTTAGAAGGTTTTGAAAAGTGCATTCGTATTTTCTAATAAATACCTACTTCATTTTTTAAATTTTGTTACCTATTCTATTGGTCAAAAATAATTTATATTGTAAAATCTAAGTCAAATGAGTGCATTGGTATTAATATTATTAATTTAAAAGCCTTCTGGGACACATAATTTTGATTTCTATGTTGCGTTGCGACTTTTTTTTAAATATGTTTTAATATAGTCTTTTTGTCACTAAATGGTGCCGGTTAGAGTTTAAAAGTCCAATTAATAATTGCTCCCTACCCCGCCTAACAAAACTCCGTAAAATGACTGGGTTAATTTGCGTGTTTGTTCAGTTTGATGGTCTAAACCACCCCGTTGCGTTGGCGTGCGCCATACAAACGAAGTCTGGTTATATTTTAAATACTAACCAATTAAAGTCAATGAAATTTTGCAAAAACAATCTAGAAACAAATCTCTATGCTGGTATGTTGTCAGATTTTCTATAAAATATAGAGTTTCAATGCTAGGATTTTAAGATTTGTATGGAAATCTTTGAGGCACTGTAACTTTAGAACTATCTGACATACAAGCACAGAGATTAGGTTCTAGGTTGTTTCTGAAAAATGTTATTGATTTTAATTGGTTAGTATTGAAAATAGTTTGTATGGAACGCGCCAACGGTAATATACCGGTATAGTCAGTCGGGGCAAGTGCCTCTACGGGGTAAGTGCCTCCAGCTTCAAAATTTCGAAAACTAATAGACATATATTTAGACACCGCCATTAAACGTCAATACTAATAGCACAGTATAAGAAAGAGTATTCTATTAGTAGCATAGAGTAGCATATGCTCACGACTATCATCATCATCATCATCATCTCAGCCGATGGAAGTCCACTGCTCACGACTATATTCCTAGTTAAATATATGTCTAGTTTTCGAAATGTTGAAGCTGGAGGCACTTACCCCGTAGAGGCACTTGCCACGACTAACAATGTAATATGATAGGGTGTTTTGTTTCTTCCCTCTAACAAACAATGAAACGATCGCAGGTCAATCCTGGTCTGCCTGCGGCTACTGTGCCGCGAGCACAGGTTCTTCGTGGAGGAGCACGCAGCGCACGCCATGACGGCCGTTCTACGGGCACTGGCTCACTACGCCGGCAGTGGCTCGCACGCTGCCGTCGATGCCTGCTTGCATTTCCTTTGCGATTTACTCAATGGGTAATTTTTTCTTACTTTAATGTCATATTAACGACTTTTACCCCCGATTTCGTCCGCACAAATGATATAGGTACCAGATTTTAAGTCAAATCATAAGCTTTCAAATGAAAAAAAGTTTCATAAAAATCGGTTCAGTATTTTTTGCGTGATGCTCGAACAAACAAACAGACAGACAACACATCCAAACATTAGTGATTTGAAGTCAGGGACATCTTCTTCTTCTTATCGTGTGGGCAGAGCCCCTGGTATCAGAGTTTTTTCAGACCGCCTTACGGCCTCTGACGTGTTTTTTTATGTAACGACTACTACCACCAGAGATAGTAGCCGGCTTAACCACGACTTAAGGGGTGATTTCATAGAAAAATTATTAATTATAATTGATTGATAATATAATTGATATTAATTATAGTTTCACCGCTTTTGGATTCTTGTTAGCTTATCCGTTTTTTTTTTTTTGAATTTACCAATACAGCATTACTCCGGGAGCAGCTACTGCTTATTACTGCGGAATATAGGGGGACCACACCAGTGACGGCGAGGCGCCCTGGTAGGTCTATCGAACCAATACAGCTCATTTGACATATTTTGTATGAATATTCTTCATACAAAATATGTCAAATGAGCTGTATCAAATATGTATGTATGTATGTATGTCAAAATATCTGTCGGATAAGCTAACAAGAACTTATTCGGAAGTGGTGAAACAGGCCATTGATTCAATAGAAAATGAATGGGACCTACTTGCAAAGGGTCTAGCAGGCTAAGGAAGGAGAAGTGGCCCCTGTGACGAATATCGGATTTTTATAATGTCATTTGTTGGCTATCTCATAATATAGAAACACCCTAACTTTCAGCCCCCTATCTTGAACCGTCACCGAGATACTGTCAAAAACGTCATTTTATGGATACATTTTTCAAAGTCGTTTTTCTTCTGAACTATATAAGGTAGAGCAATCAAACCAAATCATAGCTACAAAGGATGGGTAGGAGTATAACTCTGTTTTTTTTTTAATATTTAATACCATGAAAAAATATTGATTAAAATGTCAGAGACATTTTTGACAGCACTTTTCAACAAGTATTTGTAAAGGTACAGCTATGGAAAAAATCACATAAACTGTTAATAGTATTAGCTAAGACCATGCGAAAAATCAATTCAATATAATTGGTGCAACATACTTAAAAAAAAGGCCAAAGAAAGTGCACTTGCAACGTGCACGTGCACGTGCAAGTTTCACTTTGCATTTTCAGTTTATTTGATGACCTTTATTGACAGCCATGCGTGAAGTTCAAAATAAACATTCTGTTGCTAGGCAACGAAATTAAACCTCATTGGATCGAAAAATCTCCTTCAGAATGAAAGACTCATTTAACGCTTTCTTTGACATTTAATTTTTTTTTGCCACTTCTCCTTCCTTAGCCTGCTAGACCCTTTAATGTAGTTTATTAACAAAAAATCTATAAGTTACAGAAGTAACTTATAGATTTTCGAGATATGAGTAGAATCCTTAAAAAAGTGACATTTAAATCCTTATCCCACAGCTCACCACACTCGAGGACTTTTTATATAAGGTCTATCAAAATTAGGTGAAACTATTTTAAGGGGATGATCAGACCATCAAACTGAACAACATTCTCTATGGGACTAATATTGAAATCGCGAAAAAAAAATCTGCTGTCCCATACATATAGGTTGACTAGGTTTGTATGGAACAGCTGATTTTTTTTTCGTGATTTTGACATTGGTCTTATAGAGAAAGTTGTTCAGTTTGATGGTCTGATCATCCCCTTAAAATAGTTTCACCTAATTTTGTTAGACCTTATAATATGTCAATCAGCGCCCGCGGTATGACGGCGCGATAAAACACTACCGCGCCCTAGCACTCTTTCTTTTTGCACGCGAACGAACGAGTTAGCAGGCGCGATCATGCCGCGTCATCATCAAGATTTTAACTGTACCAATTTTCAAAACTAGTCGAATTACATTCATACATACATATGCTCACGACTATATTCCCCGAGGGGGTAGCCAGGAATATTCTGAAACATGGTATGACGTCCTTGCGGGTTCGAATACGGATGGTAAGTCTCCGCAACGCGCCACTGACGCACTTGTGAACCGGGCGACGCGACGGTGGGGGTCGCGAGTTTATGTGCGTGTAATCAATATTACCTTTATTTCACCCATAGATTAATATGTATATTGGATATAGATAGATAACTCGCCTTGAATTTTAGGACGTCCTAATTGCGTTGCCGCTTATTAGCACTAGGGAGCGCCACATTATGAAATAAATTGAAAAAGACGATCGGCCGACACGAGGATCGAATGTTAGCTACCCGGATCGTAAGTCGGTTGCCAAGACCGCTAGACCAAGAAGACAGTGATTGATATGGGCGAAATCTCTCACTACTACAGCGCAGCGCGTGAGGTGCAGTGCGCTGTTACTCCGATATAAACCCTAGTGCAACACATAGTGCTTCGAAACATAACCGATAGATGGCGGAAGCTGTCTATGGAAAATCAGCGTTCCAATTAGTTTGTACTAAGATAACTAGCATGATTTCACCCTTAAATTTACAGCGTAACCACTCACAAGACAACACCACCACTATCCCATCAAAGCGCTTACAGCGCTATACAGCTGCTATCATGTCTAAACGCCCTCGCACCTCGCATCAACACCAACCAAAACACGATCCTTTCAAGCGCTCTAGTGCTTCACTCCTTAATATCCTACCAGCCAGACAGTCTAGCTGTGAAGGGGAATACAGCGGCTGCGTTGCTGGAAGTATTGAACCAATGGTTTGGACTGCTGATGAGTGCGTTGAACCATTCCATGCTGGTAGGCGATGGTGGCGTTTGTGGTTTGTTCTTGGTGACGATATGCCAGCTTGGGATGGATGTTTTAACGTGAGTAGACACTTTAATAGTAACCTATGATAGAGGGGTTTTTCGGTTTTCCGGGTCCTATTTGTTATGCACAAAATATAGGTGTCGCAATAAAAATTACGCACCTACGTATTTCCATCTTGTGAACTTAAACGTGCTGACACTCCAAATGAGGGATTTTCTAGAAGAAAAAAAAAATTAGTTCCTAATTTCTCAATAGATGGCGTTGACCAGAGAGGGGTCCAATAGGTATGAGTAAATATATTAATTAATATTATTAATAAAAATACACAGTACAAGTTATTAACAATCTGGGTGTTATTGAAGACCCGGTTGGTGTAACAATTGCCACGCCGGACTGTCAAACCAGGGTCCTGGGTTCGAGTCTCGGTTCGGTCATGGATATGGACGGAATATGTTTGTGCCGTTGTTAAATGGTTCCCATAACAAAAAGCCTAAGGCTTACGTGGGGTCATTACAAACTATGTGCCTGTGAGCGTTATTTATTATTTATTTATTGTCTGTAAAAAACGAATAAAGTATCAGACTTGGCTGTATGGGCCTTGCTCCATTCAATATAAAGAATATTGAAATTGCTTTGCTAATAAAGATCGAAGCTTTTCATTCCCGGAATCTGACGTACGATTTAAATATTTCCGGTTAATTTTTATTGAAATTCTAAGTTTCTGATAGGTTTTTGTAGTTTGTTATTGTTTCGTGTTTATTGTTGGTATATTCAAAACGGATACGTAGCCCATACAGCCACGTCCGATACTCGATTCGTTTTTGACGGACATTAAAACCGAGATTGCTAAATAATAAACCAACCACAATAAGAAAGGGCTTGTACTGTGTTTTTTTACTATTAATATTAATTAATATATTTGCTCATACCTATTGGACCCCTCTCTGGTCAACGCCATCTATCGAGAAATTAGGAACTAACTTTTTTATTTTTTTTGCTTCTGGAAAATCCCTCATTGTTTTAATATCAGTAACCACACTTGTAGGTGCTTTGCTATGAAAAATGTCATGGAAGAGCGAGGCCTAAAATTCATCCATTTTGGAAAAGCAAAAATGTATCGCCAGCGGGGTCTGTATGCGCGCGATAAGGCTCTATCGCACCTTTTATCTCGTTCGTTCGCGCGTAGAAAGAAAGAGAGCTGAGGCGCGACAGTGCTATATTGCGGTGCTGGCTATTTGCTTGTACTAATCTATCTATTTAATCACGCACACGTATACTATGGAGTTGTATCAACGTCGATATCGCGAAAAAAAACAGTCATCTATTCCATACAAAACTTCAGTCCTATTGCCCCAAATGTATGGGACAGCTGATTTTTTTTAACGATTTCTATGTTGATCCCATAGCAAAGTTGGCCAGTTTGATGGTCTGATCAACTCCCTACAAAATCATCAGCATTGTCAACGCAAGCAATTTTACTAGAAATTACGAAAAACATTTTACTGTAACAGGTATTCATTTAACACTATAATTTTCTGCAGACTTATAAACCTCCTAGAGCACGGTCAGCCTAAAACCGACTTTATACAAACAATCCTCACTGACGATCAAGAAATTGGCTTGCTGAAGCAATGTGCCTTCGATATGAAACATTCAATCCAACGCATAGTGGCTGATCTAGTTCTTTATACAAAGGTACGTTCCTCTAATTGACTACTACCACGAGAGATAGTAGCCGGGACCAACGGCTTAACGTGCCATCCGAAGCACTGGATCATTTTTCTTTTCGGACAATCAGGTGATTCAGCCTGCAATGTCCTAACCAACTGGGGGAAAACGCACAAAGTGGCATTTCACTAGGTGTCCCCCGTGGGAATCAAACCCACGACCTCCGTGTCGAGAGCCCAATGCTCTTAACCATTATACCGCGGAGGCAGTTATCTTATATATTAATATCTCTGATGCCGGACCATGTGGCTAACGGTACATCCCTGGCACTCCATTCATCGTGCCGACTCAGTAATGCGACATAAACGTCTCGCACGCGCATTTTTGTGCTTCTTACTCGGCTCCTCTAAAACTAGTCCCGTGATACATATTATACATTATGCTAGCTGCTCGCACAAAAGCATGCCAGATACTGGTAGAATCAACCTATTGGCAAATGTATTGAGATCTTTGCCCGTACTGTGGCCCGTACCTACTAGACGTGCCATTACAAGGAGATCGCAAGCCGTTTGATGTTTTACCCTTGCACTTGAAACTAGCATACCCGACACAGGCATTACCTTAGAAGTGCGGTGTTAGGTGTAGTATCTGAAGTTAGTTAGGGGCCGGGAATGCCATCCTGTATGTAGTATCTACTACATACTAGTATACATTCCGTCCTAATGGTTAGATTAGGAGGGTAAGGACGAAAGAGTGCATCTGTATTAGAGCACACACTTATGCTCTTCAAAATATAGAGCTGAAGCCATAATAGGCTATACAAAATCTTCTTCCTATCTTTTGATGTCCTTGGAAACAGCTAAAAGATTAAAGGCTGGGCCACACAGAGTGCAGCTGCAGAACGGGTGCAGACCGGCTGCAGGCCGTCAGTAGTTGTAAACTATGGAATTATATGCGAGGTGTCACACTGCGGCTACCGTTCCGCAGCCGCGCCGGACTGCATTCAGTGTGACACCTCGCATATAATTTCATAGTTTACAACTACTGCCGGCCTGCACCCGTTCTGCAGCTGCACTCTGTGTGGCCCAGCCTTAAGAAAACATTCTGCCTCTTTAGCATGCGACCCCCGAGAGTACGACAAAAATCGACACGTGCCTCTGTCTTTGTTACTTTGCGTATGCGAAAGTGAGCGCATGATGGCTTTCTTGTTTTGTCGCTTTGTCGTGCATGGCATGTTAGCCCTACATGGCCAGGAAATATACATATTTTAACGATCTACGTTTCATATATAGCTGTAGGTATTATCTTTTTTTTATATTCTTCAGGAAAATCAAAAGCAAATGAGCACAGAAGATTATAGTGTCTTCTTGAAGTTTCTGTTAAAATTCCTTTACGAAAATGAAGGAGCAAATGCGATGGATTTCTGTGACATGCTATTCTCTAAAGGGTATTTGACTATGCTGCCTCAGGTTCAAATAATAAGGTAACCAAGTTATATTTTGTTTCATTATGATGACAGTTTTGTTCTAAGAATCTCCCCTTTCTTCGTGTTGTTATGTACCTTGAAGTACCTTCTTTAAAAATATGTAAGGTCTAACAAAATTAGCTGAAACTATTTTAATGGTATGATCAGACCATCAAACAGAACCACTTTCTCTATGGAACCAATATCGAAATCGCGAAAAAAAAATCAGATGTTCCATACATTTGGCTCGAGTTATGATTTGCAGTTTTGTATGGAGCAGCTGATTTTTTTTCGCGATTTCGATATTGGTCCCATAGAGAAAGTTGTTCAGTTTGATGGTCTGATCATCCCCTTCAAATAGTTTCAGCTAATTTTGTTAGGTCGAATTGAGAAACCTCCTCCTTTTTTGAAGTCGGATAAAAATAGATTACGTATCGTAAATTTATCCAGCGTCACGGTCAGATTTTAGGCACTATGAATGAAATGAGCATATTCGAAACATCTCTTTATTATAAGTTAGTTTAACCTATAGATTTTCAAGGTTATTTACTGGGTAATTAGTGCAATTTGAAGCCTATATTTTATCCATATAATTTCAGAAACGATGCAACAGTCCGAAAAGTAAGCACTCTGGTTTTAGGAGAGATGTTGAAAGCGCTGTCCCAGAAGTATCTCGATGTAAACAACACAGAAGTGGACGTCGGAACATGCGCTCGCGATATTCATGTAAAATATAGATCTTTATCTAAGTAGTTCGTTCCACACGAAGTCACAAGTAACGAGTCATTTTCAAACTTAGCACATCGGTATAAGAGTTTTCGCAATGGTCTTTTTGTATGTAGTGAACTATAATTATAATTCTGTGCTATAACCATCAAAAAGGCCATGTCGACGAGTTAATTTAAAAACAAGTCGACTCCATTGTAGGCGGTTTGAGTGAAAATGCCTCGTTATTGAACAGGGAAAGTAATTCTTTCTTGTTTTTCAGGGAGTTGCTTGTTTACAGATTGAACAGTTGATAAGCGTTTCACAACGGGTTTAACATCATGCATGAAGCTTCATTATTTTTCTTTACCGCTTAATTAATGACAGTGACAACAAACTTTGAAAATTTCTAAAAAAATGTAGGATTCTTTCAAATCTTCAGCTCAAAATACACGAGATTTGATAATCTAATGTAATCTAATTGCCTTGATCAATTTGCAGTAGGCATGTGTGGTTGAATACATGGCTTTACTCCCTCACTTTTCTCTTGGGCCCTATTTAATAAACGTGACAATCGTAATTCACATTGATAAGTACGTTGCTGAGAATGTTCAAACAAATGTTATCTTCAGCTATTAGCCTCATAACTAACCAGCAATGTACCACGAATTGTAATTGTAAATTAAAATTGTCATGATTATTAAATGGGGCCCTGAAAAAAATCTTTGCACATGTTTTCTCAACTTTCTGTATTTTTATGTCAGTGTGTACAATAATGTGTTATATATAATCTATCTATACTATTATAAAACTGTAACAGAAGTGTGTCTGTACATTGAAGATATTAACAAAAAAAAAGGTACGATATGGTTTTTAGGTGTCCCTGATTCCATATCACCAGTTTTTGGATTTTTTGTCTGTCTGTTTGTTTGTGTTTGTTCGTTTGTTTGTTTGATCGAGCATCACGCGAAAACTACAGAACTGATTTTAATAAAACTTTTTTTTTTGTAACTTATGATCTGACTTAAAATCTGGTATATAATTTGAGCGGACGAAGTCGCAGGTTACCGCTAGCTACTTATAAAATATGATATTGTAGTAGAAGTATACTTCTAAACTCGTATAGTATTTAAAGCTGTAGATGATAAATCTAAACAGGGTGAAATTGATATCATTAGCATCCTTTTAAACTAAGAGTCTACCCATCAAACTGAACTACTTTTACTATGGGAGCAACCCGATTAAAGCAAAAGAAAAATCAGCTGTTGCATACATTTGAGTCAACTAGGCATTGCAGTTTAGTATGGAACAGCTGATTTTGCTCCGATTGGTTTGCTCCCGTAGTAAAAGTTGTTCGGTTTGATGGTTAGATCCTTTTAAACTAAGAGAGAGAATTTGCCTCCGTAAGAGCATTGGCTCTCGACACGGAGGTCGGGGGTTCGATTCCCACGGGGGACACCTAGTGAAATGTCACTTTGTGCGTTTTTCCCCAGTTGGTTTGGACATTGCAGGCTAAATCACCTGATTGTCTGAAAAGAAAAATGATTCCGTGCTTCGGATGGCACATTAAGCCGTTGGTCCCGGCTACTATCTCTGGTGGTAGTAGTCGTTACATAAAAACCACGTCAGAGGCCGTAAGGAAGTCTGAAAAAACTCTAACACCAGGGCTCTGCCCACACGATAAGAAGAAGAACTAAAAGAGTTAAAAAGGATGCTAATTATATCAATTTCACCCTGTATAATGATGGGCCATCTTTGTGAAGGTAATTTTCTTCCAAAGTTGATTAAATATTCTTCCTTTCAGATGGGATTGGTAGAGTTACAATACGGAATAGAAAAACCTCAGAGCATGGGGACGCAGTTACAGAAAAGTCAACCTTATAGTCTTCTGATCTACATTTATTTTTTCTGTCAATCTTCAGAGAAGTAACATATCTTGTTTACGAATATTAACTACGAGGATTAACCCGCGATTTTGTCCGCACAGATTATATACCAGATTTTAAGTCAGATCATAAGCTATCAAACAAAAAAAAGTTTCATCAAAATCGGTTCAGTAGTTTTTGCGTGATACTCGTTCAAACAAACAAACACACAAACAAACACCCAAACAAACAGACAGACAAAAAATCCAAAAATTGGTGAAATGGAATCAGGGACACCTAAAAACCATATCGTAACTTTTTTTTGTACAGACAAACTTCCTGTTACAGTTTTATAATAGTATAGATATAATTAAGGCTAAGCCACACAGAGTGCTGCTTCAGAATGCGGGTACAGGCCGGCTGCGCTGCGGGCCGGTAGTAGTTGTAAACTATGTAATTATATGCGAGGTGTCACACTGCGGATACCGTTCCGCAGCTGTTCCGCAGCCGCGCCGGACTGCATTCAGTGTGACACCTCGCATACAATTTCATAGTTTACAACTATTGTCGGCCTGCACCCGTTCTGCAGCTGCACTCTATGTGGCCCAGCCTTTAAGCGCGTAAAGTACAATTTTCTTTGCATGTTTCAGCCCAGAAGAAGCGACGGCGCCACTCCTGCCTTACTTGGTGGACCATATCTTGAGACTACCGAAATCTTTTACGCCTCCTTCGTATATTATCAAAGCTCTATGGCTTGTATTTGCTGTAAAATTTACTTTTTATTTTCCTTACTGCCTCATTTTCCAATTAAAATATAAAAACGAGCCAAAGGCGTATCGGGCCATGCGCAGGGTAGGGTTCTGTGGTTTCCTGTCACAATATATAGACTTAGAAGGGGGCTTTTTGTTTTATACTACGATTTAACGGCTAATAAAGTCTAAAAAGTATTTTTTTTAAGTTGGCGACTATTACTCGTAAACTTGTAAAGCCTACTTAGCGGTGATAGTTTTCTGTTTTGTTATATACTATTGCCGTGAATTTTTTCACATGTCCAGAAACACTTGACTCTAACAAAAAATGTCACTTTAATGCTTAATAATTCGCTAACGGATCCCTTAATCGAAAAGTAGTTTTCACAAACCCACAATATTTTTAAAAGACCTAGGGTATAGTTAGACCTGGGGTATAGTTAACTATACCCCACAACATGGGATAGGCGAGAAAAAAAAATGTCATCCCCACTTCACGTGTAGGAGAGGTACCCTAAAAAAAAATTTTTCAAGATTGTATTTTACCACTTTGTGGGAGTGTTGAATATGTATACATCATCATCATAATCATGTCAGCCATTAAACGTCCACTGCTGGATATAAGCCTCCCCCAAAATGAGGGGGATTTGCCAATATGTATACATATTATGCCAAATTACAGCTTTCCAGTATTAAGCGTCTCTGAGCTAAGCTGCGGACAAACGGACGGACAGACGGACGGACATGGCGAAACTACAAGGGTTCCTTCTTGACTTCGGAACCCTAAAAAATGAGAAACTCAGGATCTTCTGTTGGTGACTGAAAGCCAATGTGGGCTATTTGACCTACTTAATTACGCAGTTTTAAAAATATATAGATTCAAAGATCGATTCTAAAGAAAATGTTTCTCAGAAATAACACCTCGTATAAAAACTCATTGCCTCGTATAGTACGAGTTTTTTAAGATAGCGTCAATGTATTAAAGCTTGATATTGAAGCGTTTTTAAATGTGTTAGTTCCCTTCACGAACAGCTTTTAAATAATACAGTTTTTGAGAGTTACGCGGTTATTATTTAATCTAGAAATAAACATTTTAAATATCGGGAACTCAAATACACCAAAACGCAGTAAGAACCCGTTAAAATGTTTATTTCTAGCTTTTAAATACTTAAAACTACAACTTACACATACACACACATCCCCCACCCCCAAATACACACACATTGATTACTTTTGCTCAAATTGTCATAACATACCTAACATTTTGCCATTCTATACTTTACGGGAAATTAAGTTGTTCTTCTTATCGTGTGGGCATTGCCCTGGTGTCAGAGTTTTTTCAGACCGCCTTAAGGCCTCTGACGTGGTTTTTATGTAACGACTACTACCACCAGAGATAGTAGCCGGGCCCAACGGCTTAACGTGCCATCCGAAGCACGGAATCATTTTTCTTTTCAGACAGTCAGGTGATTCAGCTAGGGAAAAACGCACAAAGTGACATTTCACTAGGTCTCCCCCGTGGGAATCGAACCCGCGCCCTCCGTGTCGAGAGCCAATGCTCTTAAGCATTAGCTCACGGAGGCAGTTCATAGTTCATTACGTTATTTATTTTATTTTATTTTTTATTTATTGTATAGGTAGGTACGCACGGCGACACATCAAGCTATACAAAACCAAAATAAGCTGGCCGCGTGTAGGTCGAGTAACGTATAAAGTCACGCAGCCAGCTTATGTTGGTTTTGTATAGCTTGATGTGTCGCCTTGTGTACACGTACAGATTACAGTCAAGATGAAACCATTTACATTGCAATAAGATATGTAGAACTAGATTGTAATCCAATTACACAAGTACACAGCATCACTATCTTTAAAACATGGCGGAGTGAGTTTGTTACATAAATTAAAATCCTACTTACTTCCTCTAAACTACTAAACTTACCTCTTACCTCTAAAAGCTTTTTATGTACTTGAAATTAATATCATTCCTTCCTAAAGTCTCCCATTCCCTTTACTCAGATGTCAACAATATCAAACGGTTCCCTAGACTCGCTAGAAGAGAGGGTGTATTTAGAGAAAGCGTCCGATCGACTAGTATTGATGCTGTATCCGGACCCCTCTATCTACTACACACACAACCCCGCCATTCTGTTGTGGGCCTTCACCTCTCAGAGGATCTCTAATCCTGTCAGATTACATGTTGTAAGTATGATCATTTACATTTAGAAGTTATTTTGGAGTCAAGTGGCGGCATTCTTTCTGGCTTCGTCATTTTGCTAGGCACAAACAAATAATAAGTTATTTCGATCTCTGGAGTTCTGGTACAGTATTACCAGATTTATTAGTTCCCCCTGATGTTCTTGCACAGTTGACAAATTTTATTTTTTTTGCTCCGAACGGTTTGCTCCCATAGTAAAAGTTGTTCAGTTTGATGGGTAGAGTATGTGGTTTAAAGGTTAATGATACTTTTCATTGCACACTGTATAATACGCAATCCGTCCGTCTTTCTATCTGTCCTAACTTTGAAGAGCTGTATCTTTTGAACGAATCTGATTGCAAAAAGTACAAAATTAAGGAGAGGTTTCCCATATAAGAAAATTCATGTTTTTTCGAGGCTTTTTTATTATGGTCTATCTTAAAAACTGTAATACTTGCAAGCATCAAACTTCATGTGAATATAATAATATAAGCCCTTAATCGGACATCCGAAATGTTTTTAATCAAGTAGTTGTGCTTTGTTCGTTTGCCAGTCGGCAAAGGCCTCCTCCAACCTTCTCCATTCTTGTCTGTCGCTTGCAACTCTGTGCCATGTGTTTCCGGCAACCTGCCTTATGTCGTCAACCCATCGTCTCGGTGGTCTACCTCTCTTTCTTTGCCCTTCTCTTGGGTGCCATTGGGTGATTATTTTGCTCCACTTCTCTTTGCCTCTCAATGTGTGACCTGCCCATCGCCATTTAAATCGTTTAATCCTTCGTTTTAAGTCGTGGACTTTTGTCATGTGAATATAGTTAAAACAAAAAACTATAAAAACT
Source organism: Agonopterix arenella (assembly GCA_927399405.1). Lineage (NCBI taxonomy): Eukaryota > Metazoa > Arthropoda > Insecta > Lepidoptera > Depressariidae > Agonopterix > Agonopterix arenella. Next base: position 13,016,306 of record OV656708.1, on the reverse strand, counting down.
AGTCAAGTTGGAGTCGGGCTAAAGGTCCTAAACTAAAGTAAATGAAAACACAATTTTGTTGGTAAACACTAGGTAGGTAAATATATTGTGTGGTAGTACTGGAGGGCGATTGCTCTAATTTAAAACATCCAAGTTCAATCCTAATAAAATTTCAGATCTAATCACATTTCAATCCAATTACTATTTAACTGTGTTAATTCCGTATCGCAATAAACTTGACTTATTTACTATGTGATTGACAGCCGTTTGAGTCATCTGTCAAAACGGCTCTAACGGCTGTCATGAGCTGTACCGTGATTAGCGCAATACCAAATATGTAAAAAGTTCTGATTTGCACGCGGTCCAATCATGGTTCAGTTGCGATTTATACCAACAACAACAACCTTTCCTCTGCTTTGCTCTACTAGCTTACAACTGCGAACCGTATTGGTATTAATTTAAAGATTAATTCAATTTAATTCCAGCTATCCCAATGGTTGAAAATCGAAGATTCTTTGCCGGAAGACCTAACCAGCGAGCCAGTGGTATGGGAACTACTGCTGAGCATTCTGACGCAGTCTAAGAACCAACAGATAATAACAAACTGTGTGGAAGCGCTTCACTTGTGCCTGAAAGAGGGTGATGATGATGAGAGACAGGAGTTCGCGTTGTTGGTGTGGTCTGCATTGCCTGGCGTACTGTCTAAGGCGCTGATCGATTATCAAGTTGAAATAGGTAAGGATTTGTTTGAATTTGATAGTTCTTTTTTACCAAATTAATGATTGTAAAATTAAGTCTCAGGCGGGACTTGAACCCGCAATCATCCAAACCGGGGAATTCATCATCATCATCATCTCAGCCGATGGACGTCCACTGCTGGACATAGACCTCCCCCAAGGATCGCCATAACGACCGGTCCTGCGCTGCCCTCATCCAACGGGTTCCCGCCGCCTTCACCAGGTCGTCGGTCCACCGTGTGCGGGGCCTACCCACGCTGCGCTTTCCGGTAGGCGGTGGCCACTCGAGAACTTTTCGGCCCCATCGGCCATCGGTTCTGCGAGCAATATGCCCCGCCCACTGCCACTTTAATTTAGCAATTCTTTGGGCTATGTCAGTTACTCTGGTTCTTCTGCGGATCTCTTCATTTCTGATTCGATCTTGCAGGGAAACTCCGAGCATAGCCCTCTCCATTGCTCTTGAACCGGGGAATTGCTTCAGTCCAATTTAGCCACCGAGTCCACTACGTCAGAGAACGAAATTGACGTAGTGCCATCTACTGGCGTTTTCAAAATATACCAGCTTCTTTTTTAAAATAAAGTAATGTTTGTCTTTCTGTCTAAAACTGAACTGCTGCTAATTGTGAGAAGATTTTGAGAGTATCGTGGATCATATTTGATCTAGTACAGCATAATAAAATGGGTGTACGCGGTAGCGTGATATAGCGCTCTCTTTCTATGTGCACATGAAGGAACGAGATAAAATACTAAATTTGACAGATGGATGTGTTAAATGTCGCTATCGCGGGTTGGAGTACTAGCCCCGCAGGAAGTACCAGATAACACGACCGTCTGCAATTGACATGCAACTCGATCCATTGATAGTTTTCATGATTTTCCGTGTTTAAGATAAATTTTTTGATTATTGTGTTTTAAATGTTGCTTTGAAAACTTACATTTCAATAGCCAGTCCAATTAAAAAAGCCAGCCAGCCAGCCAGCATGTAAATTATTTTGTATTTGTATTTTTTGTTTGTATTTATGAATAGGAATCAGATATAGCGAAGTATTCAAGATTATATTACTTTATAATTTACTAGAGTTTACACCGGTTTCCGTCATCGTAGCGAAATAAATGATATATACCTACCAGATTTTAAATCTAATCATATTATGAATACTGATACTTTCCTTACACCCTGTATTTATCTATAAAATAGTAATTTTTACAGGGCTGAAAATCCAGTAAATTTTAGTACAAAAGCCAACTTATAAATATTGAGTTGGACCCTAACTTGGTTTTTAAGGGCATAATCAGACCATCAAACAGAACAATTTTCTCTATGGTACAAACATTGTAATTGAAAAAAAAAAACATCAGCCCTCCCATAAATTTGGGTCGAGTAGGATTGCAGATTTGTTGGTCCCATAGGGAAAGTTGTTGCGGACCAAAACCGAAATAGCGAAAACAAAATCTGCAATCCTGCACGACCCAAATGTATCCCATGCATTTGGGTCGAGCAGGATTGCAGATTTTGTTTTCGTTATTTCGGTTTTGATGATTATTTTTTCCGATATCTATTTTGATACCATAGAGAAAATTGTTCTATTTGATGGTCTGACCATCCCCTTAAAAACCCGTCAGCATATAAAGAAGAGCCCCATATTTTTAAGTTACGATTCAAAGCCAGAGATAACAAATTATAATGGTTCTTAGTGCTAATAGATTTTGTAACCACATTATCCTTCCCCCTTTTCTAGACACAAACATCAGCTACCTACTGGACATAGCAACAACTTTACCCCCTACGGAGGTAGATCAAATGATATGCCTAAAGATAGCCGTACTAATCACGACAATATTCTCAAAGAATGCGGAGCTGCAGGGAGACGCGTCGGAAAATAGATGCCATTTCGAGTTCGTCTGCTTGAAACTATGCCTTTACTTGTTGGGGCTGAGTAATAATCAAAAGGATAATAGAGGTAAGTTTGAACTGCTAGAAGAGTAGATAAGCCTAAGCGACTAACAATTTAATTGTTTCTAGCAATTCAATAGTCCATAGTTTAAAATATACCTACACCTATACCTACCTACGTATCCACGGTTTTTTGTTCCAATCGGTTTAAACCCATAGTAAAAGGTGTTCAGTTTGATGGGTAGAGTATGTGGTTTAAAGGTTAATGATACGTTTTCTTCTTCTTATCGTGTGGGCAGAGCCCCAGTGTCAGAGTTTTCCACGTTTTCTTACACCCTGTACAGATAAACTCATGCCTCTTTTCCTTTTTGAGGTAGTCAGAATTTTTGCTACAAGTACAAACTAAGTTGTCCGTGTGGTGTCGGCTAAGAATAGCACCATCCCATTGCCTCCCGTGGGTGTCGTAAAAGGCGACTAAGGGATCTACCGGAAGATGGGCAGCAGCATCCTCTGAGTACACACATTCAATCCAACTGCGATCGCCAACCCGTCTGCCAAGCGTGGCGATTATGGCAAATCCCCCCATTTTGGGGATGGCCTAGGTCCAGCAGTGGACGTCTATCGGCTGATATGATGATGACAAACTAAGTAAAATTTGTGTTGCAAGATCCAGATTATTTATTAGTAGCGTTAACTCGCGACTTCGTCCGCACAAATTATATACCAGATTTTAAGTCAGATCATCAAAATCGGTTCAGTAGTTTTTACGTGATGCTTGATCAAACAAACAAACAAACAAACAGACAGACAAAAAATCCAAAAATTGGTGATATGGAATCAGGGACACCTTAAAACCATATCGTAACTTTTTTTTTGTTAATATCTTCAATGTACAGACAAACGGCCTGTTACAGTTTTAAAATTGTTTAGATTAGATTAGATAACTGATTGATAGATGTAAATGAGTGTCAAGTGGTAATCAATCTTTTTTTTTTCTTCATAAAATAATGTAGTATAAAGTGCAGTGGTAAATCACGCACACGCCTAATATAGAGTCTATTAATTATTTACCTACTTGATTTTATCAGAAAATATTCGTTTTCAATTGTCGTCTATACAATGTGATGTGATACAAAGGTGAATGCGTTACGAATTAAACGCAGTGCGTCAGACCCTCAAACTGAACAAGAATGGAGCCAACATCGAAATTACGAATAAAATAGACTGTCAATGGCTACTGGAGCCAATACTTACAATCCTTCTTAATATACTGACACTTTTTTAAGGGGATGATCAGACCGTAAAACTGAACAACTTTCTATATGGCACCAACATCAAAACGCGAAAAAAAAATCTGCTCTTCCTTACAAAACTGCAAACCTACTCGACATTTGGGTCGAGTAGGTTTGCATTTGATTTTTTTCCCGCGATTTCGATGTTGGTCCCATAGAGAAAGCAGTTCAGTTTGACGGTCTGATCATCCCCTTAAAAAAGTGTCAGCATATTAAGAAGGACCCTGTATATGGAACAGCATTCCATTTTGATTCACGATTTCCATTTTGGTTCTAAGGTGAAACTAGTACAGTTTAGTGGTCCGAAGAATCCCCATTAATATGTAACATTATTGTGTACACTCAAATTAAAGATTGAAAAATTTGTCTCGGGCGGGACTTGAACCCGCACTTTTCCAAACCGGGGAACTGCGTTATTCAATTTCGCCACCGAGCCCACTACCCAGAGAACGAAATTGGCAACATGGCTGTAACATGTTTAAAAATCAATAATATTTGAATATGTACACTCTACCCTGTATGTGGCTGAAACTGAAGGTCATAGCGCCGGTGTCCTCCTCTAACCTAGATGTACCATTTGTTTCAGTTTTAATAACATATGTAAACCGCGTAGGTTTCTTACCGAGTGTACTATCGGCCACTAATTCCATAGACGATAGAGTGGCGTGCGTCGCGATGCAGCTGCTTTCTTACGTTGTTCATTACTTCGTCAAAAACAACTATCAGGTAAGTTAGTTAGGTTTTGTAGTTCTCAGGTATAATCCCGTTTTCACCCTTTGGGTACGGAACCCTAAAAATACAATACAATGTAACTAGTAGGTAATATAAAACTGTAGATTTAAAAAAAGTTTGTTTGTTTGTTTGTTTGAACGTGCATCACGCAAAAACTACTGAACCGATTTTGATGAAACTTTTTTGTTTGATAGCTTATGATCTGACTTAAAATCGGATATATAATTTGTGCGGACAAAGTCGCGGGTTAACGCTAGTAAATTATATTTCTCTTTCTGCTTTCAAATACTTGACCAAACTTTAGCACATTTTCTCGCTGGTATTTGTTCATACCTACTGTTTCCTGGGTCAATGTTCTCGTGCATTGTCGAAGAAAAAACTACCACGACTTTTTAACTTAAACTTTAAAAATTCCAGCCAAAAACGGTTCTAGAAATCCAAACGCACTTAGTTATAAAGTCGCTTCGTCGCGACAGTTCGAGCGAGCGGGGCTCATCTCTCCTCCAACTAGTATACATGGTGCTGAATTCTGGACCAGGCACGCCGCTTGTACTGGGATATGACCTGGAGTCCGGGCAGCTGCAGTACAATGCGCTGAGGGCTCTTATGTTTAGGATACAGCTGATGTTGTGCTGCAGGGTGGGTAGGCTAGATTACTGACATATATAGTTTTCGAAAACTTTGAGATCTTTGAATTTGAATCCCCTATAAGTAAACATACCTACATATATTTTTATAGCTTTCTCTGTGTCTCACTGCGGGGTAAAGGCTTTTCCTCTTCTCTTCCAATCCTCCCTATGTATCCTATATGTATTTTACGCGTTATTGCTAGTTTACCTTCCACTCTAGCATGATTTCTCTACCCGCGACGTCGGCTTCGTGCCTGCGCTGCATAGAAAATGACCTACCTAAAGTTACCTCTTCTCGGGCTTTTCAGACAACAAACGTCGCGTTTGCCGCGACAAGTAAGTATAGAAAAAAGCTGAGTCGCGCGCATGTACAGAAATCATACTGGACGGCGGGCTGGTGTTATCTCTGACTTTTTACATAAATTTCAATATTATATTCTTCTTCTTCGTCTTAACATTTAACTTCCTAACTTTATTAGAAACCACTCTGTGACAACAAAATTAATGAACTTCACAACATGCTTACAGGAATCTAACAATCAATCGTTAGCAGGCTGGAAAACACTTAGCGCCATCTTCAAACACGCTATCGTAGCAAAAAACGACTCTAAATTAGTAGCAATCCTAACATCCCAGCCATGGACCCACACGCTAATTCAATTCCAACTGACACAGAATATAACAGAAGAATTCCTTACATTCGCCTACAACTGGATCACTTTGCTTAAGGTCACGATCAAGAGGAACCAACAAGAGAAAAGAAGTCAACTCTCGAAGCAGAGTTTGATTATAAAAACTATGATGCTGATGAAAAAGCATTTGGTGATCGAAGAAGACAATATGAAAGAAGTTAAAATGAACACTTTGGTTATTGTTAAAGATATTTTAGAGCTGTCCAACGTTAGATTGATATAAATGTGCTTAATTCTGTAATTTACGGTGTTGTTGCCTTCATTTCTTTTTTAAATAATGGCCGGTTGCTTATTTATGATTTACATCTTAGATCAAAGTAAAATTAATCGATAGGCCTTACGCGAACATTTCAAACCGGAAAAATGAGGCAAAACAAATGATAGTTTTATTTCAAATATGTACCGAGATGACAGACCAGGTGTGCTAGTTTGTATGGACCAAGGGTATTAGTTGTGTGCTTCAACTTAATGCGCTTTGGGCCTATCCATTAATTTTACTTTGATCTAAGCTTTACATTGCAATCCTGTCATTATCAAGTAGTCAAATTCCCAAGGATTGTTTAATGAATTCGAACAGAAATGACAAACAACCGCTCGTGACCAAACTTGCATAAAACCCTTTGATGATTTTAGAATGACATTGTCATTGTGATAGTAATAGTAATATAAGTATAATTAACTTTCTATTTCATCGATTGCCCAAAAAATATTCCGGAACCACTTTCTTCAAAGTACTTTCCAAAGGACGAGAGAAATTATAGTAACAGGCCCATATGCGCCGGACAACTTGCAATGAATAGAAATGAGTATGGAAAGCAAACAATAGATATTAAATTATTTATCGATGCAGTATCGATCGGAACTCTCCACATTTGTATGCAAGATTGAATTTAAATGGCATTTTGTCATTTTAATCAGCTCACTACCCATTTTCTGCATAGTATAAAATCAAAACAGGAGTTCGATTTTCGAAACTCACGCGTTGAACTCAGCAGTATAAAATGTCAAAATTACTATGAAGATATGCATCTTTCTTCTTTCTGCTGACTTGACTTTAAAAATAATACTCGTGGACTGCGATTTTTGAAAGTTAAATAAGCAGTAGAAAGATGCACATCTCCATACATTTTCAACTGCTGAGTTCAACGTATGAGATTCAAAAATCGCACTCCAGATCGACAAATTATTACGTAATGAATAATAAATTATGAATCGTATTCGGTAATTCAATGGAAATTAATACAAACTAGCTTCTAAACCTAGATACTCCGATGTATCCAAAACTCCAAACTAAGAATTAACATTTCCGGTTCTCGATGACTGACCCTTTTATTTCTTCCGGATCGTATGGAAAGAAACGAGTTATTATACAATATTGTTAACGCATATTATAATGAACGTAACTAATGGGTTATGAACTTATGACTTTATAAGAAACACATTTAATTGTTTTGATTGATTAGTCAACTACAACAACTTTATGGTTTCTTGCTTTAGAATAAGAGATGCGCACGAGCAACTTTTGTGTCCGCAAGTAATTTGCCTCTCACAGGATTTGTATAAAAAGTCTCCCGTCTGTTGCGTCGTTATATGGCATGCGAGCACTGTTATACAAACCCCTAGACTTGATGTGAGAGACAAATTAGTTGCGGAGACAAAAGTTGCTCGTGCGCGCTATCTTGCTACAGTTGTCAACACCCACAAGTTATAGCAAAGATGCCAACAGATGGCGATACCGTCGCTCTCGGCAATATGCTCCATACATAGAAAACGTTCACCGTGAATACGTAACTCGTAACCTACTACAAATAAGGTTCACAATCGAATGCAAGACATACATCGCGCAAGAGAAATAATCACAGAGATTCGATACATATACAAGGTCCAACTAAGAACTGTTGGACCACGGCCGGTCCCCAGGCTTCACACATAGCCTGGTGGAAGATCTTCCCTTTTCAATGGAGGAACATTCCCAGCACCTCCATATCTTTAAAGAGATTCTTAGATTCTTAGATTCTTTATTGTACACAAAAACATAATTATGAAAAAAAAAAAATTACAACAAGTCGTGATGTACAAAGGCGAGCTTAACTCTAAAAGAGTTTTCTTCCAGCAAACCGTTGAGTGAGAGGAAAACTAATATGTTTGGGTAAAATAAGTGTGCACACAAATAAAAAACTACTTAATTATGAGATAGTAAAATGAATACCTATAAGATAAGAAATAATTTAAGATACACCTATACAAATAAATATACTTACATAAATAATAATATCAAATATAATAATATGAACCTACATATATTATATACATACATATAACTACTACGACTTTATTTAGATAGGTAATGCTCTCTAACTCTCCTCTTAAAGATGTCCAGCGAAGGACTAGCACAGATAGTATGCGGCAATGAATTCCATAACCTGGCCGCATGAACTGTGAAAGAATTCCCATACAGACTAGAAGTGTGCAAGGGACACGCTAGAAGCAGCGATGTGATTGATCTGCAAGGCTTACCGCGTGGTACTAGGTAGTTAAACCGTTCACGAAGATATGAAGGGGAGCACGGATTATTTAAAATATTGTACAAAGTAGAAACAATATGTGCATCTCGCCTTAGACGGATAGGAAGCCACTTTAATTTTGTTCTAAAGACTGATACATGGTCAAATTTACGTAATCCGAATATAAACCTAATGCACAAATTTTGTAGACGTTCAAGCTTATTTAGTAGTTCCTACTCTGAGATTCATACTCTGAGGGCTTCTGACAGTTTTATGTTCTTTGGACGATTAGACAACAATCGTGAATATACTTGTTAATATGTCAGGTGAAACAAAAGCTGGTGCGAAATCTTTTAAATACAAATACTTGTGTAAAACAGAGGCCAATAGGTCAATTAATTAACCCAGCAGGTCTCGCATGGCACCCCCGAGAAAACGATAAAAATCTAGATGTGCCTCCATCTTTATTATTCTACGTATGCCAAAAAGAGCGCGCATGACATTTTTCTCGTTTTGTCGCTTTGTGTCTAGTAGCATGCTAGCCATGCTGATGTAGGGATTATAGATTTGGTAAAATGGTATAATATTATATCGACTCCATAAATGACAAGATACGAATTTAATGTAGACTTTAGTAGCGTAGGTTTTACTCAAAGCTTCTAAATGCGTTCTGACAGTTTATATTTAACGACTTTGTCCGCACAAATTATATTCCAGAATTTAAGTCAGATCGTAAGCTACCAAACAAAAAAAGTTTCATCAATTTTGCGTGATGCTCGTTCAAACAAACAAACAAACACACGAACAAACAAACAGACAGACAAAAAGTCCAAAAATTGCTGATATGGAATCAAGGACACCTAAAAACCATATCGTAACTTTTTTTTTTGTTAATCTCTTCAATGTACAGATAAACTTTATGCTACAGTTTTATAATAGTTTAGATTTAATGTATAATAAAAGTTATACCCAGAGACAGATTTTGTTCTTAGTGACAGATGCACTGTATCTTGGGTTAGAAGTGAACGATAAAATTGTTACAATCGGGGGTCAGTTCGGTTTTCTTCATTCTTATTATTATGAAGCAATTACTTACTTTACGTCATAAAACTGACGTAGTATCAATCACCTTCCACCATATTTCGGTGGTGCACTATCCATGTTCCTCCCTCACTGCCGAAGTGAGCACGGCACCAGTCGATCGACAACCTCTGCGCAAGCGCCACTTTCCACAACAACTCTTGCGCACCACTCGCGTCGATACTAGTGAACTATTCAATTATTATCATTATTTTTTATTATTAAATTAATTTTACTGTGTTGTGATAGTGATGCCCGGTGTTTAGATCTGTGATTGATTGATTATGAATGTACGGACTTTTGGCGGTTTTAAAATGAATGGTGAGTGCTTTAGGGGTTAACTTTTATATCTTCAGTTGTTAATTTTAAGTCTATTTGTGTATCTATACTATTATAAAACTGTAACAGGAAATTTGTCTGTACATTGAAGATATTAACAAAAAAAAAGTTACGATATGGTTTTTAGGTGTCCCTGATTCCATTTCACCAATTTTTGGATTTTTTGTCTGTCTGTTTGTTTGTTTGTTTGAACGAGTATCACGCAAAAACTACTGAACCGATTTCGATGAAACTTTTTTTGTTTGATAGCTTATGATCTGACTTAAAATCTTGTGTATAATTTGTGCGGATGAAGTCGCGGGTTAACGCTCGTGCTTTATAAACCTTAATAAACTAAGTACATAATACAACTTTGACTCTACTTTTCATCAAAAAAATATGCATTATGCCCTATGTGACATAGATCAGAAAGTAAACATCGTATTAGGTACAGATGCAACTAATTATGCGTGTCCTGTTTGCATTTACAGCAAAAACAAATAGTTTATTAGAAGCTACATAATACGTTTATTCCCACTAGTTCAATTGACTGAACTAGTGAATTTTTTTTCTCGTTTGAGACTGAACAAACTAGTGAGATTTTTTTTCTAGTTTGCGACCGAGAAAAAAAATGTCACTAGTTCAGTCAACTGAACTGGACAACTGAACAAGTGGGTGTAGCTTCTAATAAACTATTTCTTTTTGCTGTAAATGCAAACAGGACACGCATAATTGAATGCATTGAGATCACCGTTAGTGTTTAGTGGTTCGAAACAGCTTCCCTCTATATAAAACAGCGGGGAGCGAGATCTCGACTTCTGATATACTTATCAAGAAAAGTAGGCTCGTTTTTTGCACTTAGGATCCGTGATAACTGGTTTTATTTATCAGGTCTCGCTCCAGATTTGAATTTCTTTGAAATTGTAGAGAAAACGCTGTTTCATTCTGAGTCACGATCATTGAAAAGAAAGTAACTTGGATTATTTTAACATCACTAATAAAACTCAATCACTTCGCTATCTTTTCATCACAGAAGAACGAAGAAAAATCACGTCTTTGTAGCTCTATGATTATCTTATCTATTCAGAGCATTATAAGAAGCTTAAGTGAACATCGCCAATAGTAAAACTATAAACTTAATATACTATTACGATAGTATATTAAGTTTATGAGTAAAACATGATTTAAGACGTATTTTTTTTACCGTTTATTATCCTAACTACACGCAAAAAAAAAATCAAATATGAGGATTGATGAGTTAGGAAAAGTAAGAATCAATAGCCTATAGAGTCCATTTCTAATGTCATTATGAATTATATTATGAAACAATATGGAATATCGGTCTTGTGGTCTACCGTATTTTACATTTTTCATAAAAAGTAGAAAGCAAAACGTGATCGATTACCTAGTTTCACTTTTATTGTTTGTCAGATAACACAAAGATCCAATTTTTACGCATTGTTTGTATAGCACCTAGTTTAAGAGTGATGAAAAATAAATAAACAGAATTCGATCTTTCTAAAAATGTTAATCAGCGTTCCGAGTGGCTGACTCCTTGTTTCTAATAAGAATAATACGTTTTCTTCGGTCTGATCTCAGATTAGATGAGATTATCACTGTACCGTACAATTGTGTACTATATAGACACTTAAATTAAAGAAATTCTATTTAGCTATGTTTCTTTAGATTTATATGATTCGTAGTCACAAGGTAAAACATCCGATGTACCTTTTAAAGTCGATAGGCAGTACGCTGGCGCTGGAGGCATGAACCATGAAGTTGCTCTTAACCGTTTTATAAGAAAGAAACGGAGCGGTCCTTGCTTTAACGGTAATTTGATACAACCACAGCAGTTATAAGTAACCATTACCAGGAAAACCAGCTACGTAACTTAAACCCTAATGAAGTGGAAACAGACAATTATAAATGGGTTACACACTGCACGATTAAAGGGTCTTACATGGTTCTAACTTATGTTATGTCAGAGACGTGGTGGATATTCAGTAATGAGCCAATGACACAAGAATCTCATGTAATAGGTAGGTAAACTAATTAGGCGGAATATTTGTCACAGATAGATTACTTACTAAGATTAAATTAACACATAGAAACAAAATCTTACAGTCGTAATCAAATTATATAGAGATGAAAAAGAAAATACTTGATGAATACATACTTTAGACATTTGTTATGTTGGTTTAATTATATTTACCTATCTATACAGGGTATTAAAAGTAAAAATAAACATTTCAAACTTTTAAGGGAGTTGTTGAGACTATCAAACTGAAGAACTTTCACTATGGGACCAACATCGAAATCGCTAAAAAAATGTTTTGTCCCATAAATTTAGCTGGAGTTGATCTGTTGTTTAGTATGGGAACATCGCAAAAGCATCGCATCTTGGCGATTATGGCAAATCTCCCCATTTTGGGGGAGGCCTACGTCAAGCAGCGGTCTTCTATCGGCTGATATGATCATGATGATGATGATGGAAAATCAGATTTTTGTTTCGCGATTTCAATATTGGTCCCATAGTGAAAGTTGTTCAGTTTGATGGTCTTAACCACCCCCTTAAATGTTTATTTGTATTTTTGTAACACCTTGTTTAATCACTGAAGAAAATACTTCAATATTTTATCATTTTTACCATATGTTTCCAACGTAAGTTTCATTGCGAGCAAGCGTTCGATTTTGAGAAATGATTTTTAAAATGATGTCAGAGAAAACTCATGCGATCATCATGGTCAATTAATTATAACGTGTGAGCATCAGACCTCATCTTGCTTATTAATCAACCGTTAACTAATAAATACACTCTTGCTCAAGTTTAATAGGACTATCATTTGTGAGAAATAATAAAGTTGATTTCCTCATCAGTGATCACATCACAATATCATTGCATTGTTATTGTCATCTGCTGAAATATTAAATTAATAACCTTTGTTATGGTGGTAATTTAAGTATACATAGCGACCAAGTGGACGTATGATATTTTGTATTCAACTTCATTCCCAGGCTAAACTTCTATCAGCTAATATATGGTTTCCAGCCTTGTTGCATACTTGTCTTGCTTTCTAATTATGTGGCTAAAGAGGAGGTGCATTTCCTTAGTACGTGCCTGCCATCTGAACATTTTCTTCTTATTTATATTATGTTAAGTAGTAGCAATAATATTGTTAAAAAAAAACCTGATATCAGTTCAAATGTTATTATCAACTCATTCAAAATGCATGTTCTCTTATACGCATATACGATGACAAAACATACTACTTGAATTTAGGTAAGTATACGAAATTCGACTTATAAATAGGAATATTCGATGCTCCCATACAATAGACTTCAACGTGCGTAGGTAATTTTCTAGAAACATTTTTGTTTCCGTTGCTTTTTTTTGTAAGAAATCTCCGTTACCATAGAGCACAGATTAATACCAGAGGTAATAAAAGAAAACTTGTTTACTCTATTCAAAGAAAATAGGTGGTTGTACATACAAGTACGTGTATCGCATATCACCAGTATCTCTAACTAAACAGAGTGAGATGTTAATCGGACTAAATGACCGAGTAGCTCCTTATTCGGCCACTAATTAACTTTCTCTGGATGAAAGTGTTAGGGCTGACTTTGGACATGTTTTGTAATGTGTTACGACTACTTACGACTTACAAGTAACAGTGATCGTTAGAACTTTATGCGATGTGAGTTATTCGTGAATTGCTCCATTAAAGTGTTACGATATCGAAGGTACTGTTCCTTATTGGTATTGTGTAACAAGCATGGCAATGGTTTTATGTTAGTATTAGTGAACACGCAGGTAACCTATGAACTAGTTTAGTTCCCTATGGTGGAAAGAAGAAATACATATCGCAGCGAATGTATTTAATTGCAAAAGGACCTCAAGCATAAAGTCTAAAGGAGTATATAAACTAAAAGAACACCACTTTTCCTGATCCTACGCAACCTCTCACCAGTAATGGCTATATAAAGAAGGACGTAAGTAGGTACTTATGGAAAAAGGTATACCTACTTATAACTTCACACGTTCACGACTGAAGAAAGTCTGTACAACTTTTATAATAGGTTCAAATAGGCGGTTAAAATATGATGAGTCAGTCCAAACGACTCTGCAACTTTTTTGCTTTACAAAAATTTTATAATAAAAAGAATGTTTACTTCTACGAATTCATTCTCATTCTAAAACCAGAAACTATCGGTTGGATTTCCATCAATCACGCCAATCAAGTAAGACAGTTCGAATAGATGGATTTGTAGAGCTAGATTTCACTCCTTTCCTAAATCTAACTTAGAGAGATTTCTCTAGAAATGTAATCAATGTTTCTTGTATAAAGTGTTTATGTTGATCTCCGTACGTTTTTTTGTTAATCCGAGAATAAGCAGCTTCATGCGTTAATTTTGTATTTGTTTGTAAAGAAGCCTTTGGTCTGACTGATGTTCATAGTAAAGTAAATACATAGGTATAGGTACTTAGGTAATTGAATACAAATAATCATAACGATCAAAATCAGCCGATGAGTTGCTTCGAATTTTTGCGTTTTTTATTTGCAAAATTAGATAAAACTAACAATAGCCTTGTAGTTCAATACGATCGGTCGGCCTGAAACGCAAATAATTTAACACAAAAAGTTACCTAACCTATTCTTTTTTGACTTGACTAATCAAACTTATACAAAATTCACTTCTTCAAGTGTACTCACTGGACATAATGACAAGACAATACATGAATGCTAAATGGATATCCTTAAAATGTATGAATCACTTGAACATTTAAATATCGAGCAGTTACAGCAGACTACTAAAAGAAAACAAAAGAAAGTGTTTGGTATCCGTCAACGGACCGTGTCATTCGGGGCACGTCGCCATGGAAAGTGGTGACGGCATGGTAAGCCAGTTCGGCAGCCGAAGGTCATGGGCGGTGCATGATAATGATCTGCGAGTGGTACTGGAGGTGTATGAGATTGAGATGTCACATTGGTGTCCATTTTGATAGATTGCCCAGATCAGATAAATTGCATCAACATATTGCAAATATATTAATACATTTTACATGTGTCATAATTTTTATATATTTTTTATTTATAATTAATGGACTCTTGCCTGTGCGTTAGCACTGCAGTTCCGCCAGTGTCAAGGAGTTTATGGGAGAATCTATCCCAATCTCAGGGATTGTTTTTGGTCAAGAACAAGAAGACATGGAGGATTGCGGAGCCTCGTGACAGGCAAAAACGCGACGCGCGAAAACCACGCGAGACAAGTGCTCGTGTCAGAACCTGCAACGTGACTCGACACTATTTATTATCACAGTCTTTTTTGTTTCTATACGATATATATAATGACACTTAAAGGACTTGTTATTGTCATACTTAATTCTTAATTTTATTGTAGACCGTGACAATAATTCTGGGAGAAAAGATGTGCAGTTATAAGAAATAAACAATTACCTAGGCTAGGTAGATAGGTAGATATTGTTTAGGTGTGACTAGCTGTTGCCCGCGTCTCCGTCTGCGTAGACCTTAAAAAAGTATCCTATGTGTTAATCCAGATCATATTCTATATGATTGCCAAATTTCATCTAAATCCGTTCAGTGGTTTTTGCGTGATGAGCGTTCAAACAGACTTTCGTTTACGATTTTATTATATGTATTTATTTGCCAAGATAAGATGAAAAGCCGAGTATGAATCGTCTGTCATTTTAATAAAATCATGTACCGTGTAACAACCGAAACCTAAGTTAATGTAATGAGATGTTCTATGTATTCACGAAGTAGAAAGTAATATATTAAAATAGATTAAGATGGATTAAATTATATTTCTTGAAACTCATCGTGACTTTTTAACGGATACTTAGACATGTTCAAATACTATTTATTCTTGCATAACTTTTATCTGATCCTTGGGCATGTTCAAATACGTAAAAACCTAACTTATAGTGTTTTTCACAATTAATTGCCCGAAATATTTATGAATTTATTTGGAAAAAACAAAATAAAAATGTGATGAAAAGGTAGAATTTTGCCGAGTTTTTACAAATAGATAGTTACCTATTATAGTGTTAATAAAATCGTCTGAAAATTTATTTTATTGAAGGCTTCCTTGACAAATAATGTGTATTTAAGCTTATCACGTCTTGAAAATAGTATACTTTCATATTTCACTAAACAGCATTTATAAGAAAGTTAAATTCTTTTCCCTGTACATCTAGAGCGATTTATTCGTATTAACATTAGGTATACTTTTCTTCTCTTTCGTACATTATACGCTTTGTATTAAACTAGTACGTAGGTATTTTCTTTTGACAAAACCAGGAAGCATTGTACTAGTTCCTAGAACAGGCATTATGCATATTCTCACCCTGATTCCTCATCCTCTGACCTCTGCAAATAAACGCCCCTTGCACAATGAAGTAACATCACTTTTACTAGTTTTACAACAACAATACCTCATTCATTACAATAGATGTAAGTTCTCAGGCATTGCTAAGTCATCAACCGACGTTTTTTATTACATATTGAAAGCGAGTGCTTTTATTATAAACAAGTAGGTACATTTTATATTGACAATGTATCAATAAAAGCAATAATTATTGCTTTGGTAATTGCGAGGTCTTTGAACCAGAAACCGTAAACGTCTTTCATATTTAATATTTATTTGACGCCCCGGTAGCAATGTAGTGAACCTGCCTGCTGTGCCGAGAGTCACGGGTTCGAATCCCGTAAGGGACAAATATTTATATGATGAATATGAATATTTGTACCCGAGTCATGGATGTTTATATAGACCTATATATGTACCGCTGCAATCTTCCCATGCTGGTGGATAGACGAGATTGGATGGTACTAAACATAATTCCTACCGTTCCAGGATAAGGTCTCTTTTGCAGTGAATCAAAAGCAGGCTGTCAGTTCATCATTTTAACCTGAACCTAAGTTCAAAATTGTTATATCTGTACACTTAAAAAGGTAGGAAAGCAGCATTTTAAAGGGTTTTGCGTTCATAAATATGCTTAAATGAATTTATTCCCATATTTTAGTTAGATAAATACGATATCATCTTACACTAAAAACATGCATTTAATAAACATTATACAGGGTGCAAGGAAAATAATTATTAACCTTTAAGCCACATACTCTACTCATCAAATTGAACAACTTTTACTATGGGAGCGAATCTGTCAGAACAAAATAAAATCAGCTGCCCCATACGTTTGAATCTTTATGGTTTGAATCAAGTAGGTATTGCAGTTTAGTCCATACTAAACCGCTATCCCATGATAGCTGATTATTTTTTTGTTCTGACAGGTTTTCTCCCATAGTAAAAGTTGTTCAGTTTGACGAGTAGAGCACAGAGTACTATAATTACAGTAGAGTATGTGGTTTTAAGGTTAATGATACTTTTCCTTTCACCAACTAAATATGCTGACGGATTTTGGACAGGATAGAATGACCAAACCATGAAACTTTCTCTATGTCACCAACATCGAAAAAGCGAAAAAAAAATTGTCTGTCCCATACCTACCTACATTTGGCTCGAAAAGTATTGAAATTTTGTATGATACAGCTGACTTCTTTTTCGCGATTTCGGTGTTGTTCCCATAGAGAAAGTTGTTCAGTTTGATGGTCTGATCATCCTCTTCAAAAACCGTCAGCAAATTAAGAAGGACCCTATATATATTTCTTAAACCAAGGTTAATAAACATACTTATATTATAAAACCCAAACTCCCGTATTATTAAGAATTTCTGTTGACATGAACTTAATACTAAATCTATCGAACAAGACACAAAGGTTTAGCTCCCTGCGTGATTCAAACATGCTTTCCTTGACGCAAGATGGTTCACTTTTATTGACCTGGTAATCAGACCGTTATTTTCTTTCGACAAGTTAAATTTTGAGAAACAATAACGCATGAAAATATTAGGTTTTGCAATAAAATATTGTGTTATGATATATTTCACTAATTAACTAGGTAAGTATATCACGTCCTAAAGTAGAGTTTATTATTATTTCATTATAATAATTTAAACTTAACTAATTTCGTGATGAACAGATATTGAAATTTGGAGCAGAAGTTTTAACTAAGTATTTGATTAAGAAACTGTGTAAAATTTTGCAAAACAGTTATAATATTATATCATGATGTTAATCCACACCTTCTGGAATTAATAAAAGACAATCAAGAATGTATCTAGAATACATTATATATATGTCCGTTCGTCTTGATGTTAAATTTTCTATGGACTAGCCACAAACTAATTAGAAGAACTACCAAAGAGAATGTAACTCACTATTATAAGAACTACCGACGGTGTACGTAGTACGTGATTATTTGTTCAGTGCGTAGTACTTACTACTCTCGGTAGAGAGTAGTATATTCCTTGACTTACTATCTCTATGCTACCGACTAGCTGGGTTATGTTTGAAATAAATAAAGAATGCATGTTACCTTTATAAATGGTCAAAAGGCCTGCAGTTTTTTTTTTCAAATTCAACCAGTATTGCAAAGGATGAAGAAAAAAAATTGTAATAGATTATATCTTTGAATAAAACCTTATTTTAGAATATTGTTCGGTTATCAACTTATCAACAATGTTATTAATGATTATACGACGTCGACAAATAAAACTGTTGTCCCATACATTTTTTGAGACGAGTCGGTTTTGCATGAAACCGCGGATATTTTTTTTTTCTCGTATTTGCCACGTTGTGAAAGTTGGTCAGTTTAATGGTCGAAACTAAACCAACTATTGAAATATTACTTGGGTGGTTACACCCTTTAGACGGCAATAGCATAAAAGTACAGATTAAAAACATCAAACACCCCTATACCAAGATAACTCTACCTTCCGGTAAATTTTTTCAATACGACTGCGGCCTGCATTTGAATCCACTTTATGCCACTAATAAAAAAAAACAAAATTAATGAGTCTGTGCATAAAATATGAATCAGTGGGTGAGGCGGCGGACGGGGTAAGTAGGGCGTTAAGCTCTCTACAAACTGTTTGGTACAGTCAGCAACTTAGTTAACACTCTTTAAACATCTCATTTTAACAGTTTTTTATGAAACATTATATTTAGATACCAAACCGTGTTCTTGACTGTTTTAAACGGTGAGTGCGAAAAAATATAAATGTACGTTAATTTATTCAAAAAAATGGAATGTCATTGTTGAAACTGCGGCTGATGCTGATCTTTGCATACATATGTTATGGGTTAGAAAGAAATGAACGCATGGCATGACTTTTACAAATTGCATTTTCTTGTCGGTTTCATCTCTTGCAAATCTTTTTTAATATGGTAGAAATTAAGAGATAGGAAACTAATGTAGCTGACACACGAAAAAACTGACCGGAAAACCACTGAAGATACAAACATACAATTTGTAATACATATTCTACAAAGGATATAGGGATGCATTAAGAAAGGATTTTTTGAAAATCGTCCCCTGAGGAGTACAACAGGGCTTTAAACACGAACGAAGCCACGTGCAAAAGCTAGTTCTGTAAAACTAGACAGCTCTGCTTCTTGGTTAAATACACACACACATACACACACATACATATTATTATTTGCAACCTTTACATATAGTAAAGTTCAATATCCATGCAATAGAGGAAAGCAATACTACAAACTTCCATGTTTGCAAACTTGCATAACTAAATGTTAATATTTCTTTGTGTTTAAACAATGGAAACTTATTTCAAAGCTATTATATTACATGATTTACAAAACAAACGTAGTAGTTGACGACAAACTCAAGTTACATTACATAAAAGCCTGTTTCGAACAATTTAATTTAAGATGTGCATTAATGTGTTATTTAGTAGAAAGTTGACAATTTAATTAATATTAATAAAACAAAGAGAAAAGTAATTTGTATAACAATGCTAAAAATATATTTAGGTTATGTAGGCAATTCCCCATGCAAACTTCACGTCTCATTTCTGTTATATTATACCTACAATAGGCATTTATTTTGAACATACAACTCAAGGTACACAAAAAATTTGCAATTTTGTTTATTGTCAATATAACTCTTCTTCAGGCATGGTCTACCACTAATCCTGCACTGTAGTGTGCCGCTGTGTGTACCGAACAGCCGTAACTGCCTCCGTGGTCTAATGGTTAAGAGCATTGGCTCTCGACACGGAGGTCGTGGGTTCGATTCCAACGGGGGACACCTAGTGATATGTCACTTTGTGCGTTTTTCCCTGATTGGTTAGGACATTGCAGGCTGAATCACCTGATTGTCTGAAAAGAAAAATGATTCCGTGCTTCGGATGGCACGTTAAGCCGTTGGTCCCGGCTACTATCTCTGGTGGTAGTAGTCGTTACATAAAAACCACGCCAGAGGCCGTAAGGCGGTCTGAGAAAACTCTGACACCAGGGCTCTGCCCACACTATAAGAAGAAGAAGACCATGACAACCAGTAGGGCTATTGTGTAAGTTAAGATAAGAAAGGATAAGATAAGATAAGATAAGATAAGATAAGATAAATATTCTTTATTTGCACACCAAAATAAACAAAAAAACAACAACAGTTTCCGATTATATCTATACAAGATCGATAATGTGTTTATTTATGACTATTCAGAGCCATTTTTAAGTAACACTGTGTTAAACTCATGTTCATATGTTACTCTGATCAGAATTCGGTATGTCATATGCGCAGACGACTAATTTAAAATACTCCAAACTTTTGATTGAATGGACTGATTTCGATGAAGTAAAGCCTAAATGTTAATCCAAATTAAGCCCCATGCTTTTGTAAAAACCCCATCCAAATCGGTTTGGTAGTTTTTGAGTGATGCGTGTACAAACAAACAAACAGACAAAAATTGTAAAAAATGGTCTCGGTGTACTCCGTCACGTATCCTAAACGTCCCCTATATTTTTGCAAATATCTTCTATAGTATCGCGGACTTTTCCGCTTGACCACCACTAGGTTCATTTTTGCTTGCATATCTAAACTATTATAAAACTGTAACAGAAGATTGTCTGTACATTGAAGATATTAACAACGAAAAATTACAATATGGTTTTTAGGTGTCCCTGATTCCATAATATCACAAATTTTTGGATTTTTTGCCTGTCTGTTTGTTTATTTGTTTGAACGAGCATCACGCAAAAACTACTGAACCAATTTTGATTAAACTTTTTTGTTTGATAGCTTATGATCTGACTTAAAATCTGGTATATAATTTGTGCGGACGAAGTCGCGGGTTAACGCTAGTAAAAAATAAAAGCGCTGTCTATCCCCGCCCTATTGATGAATAGACCAATGAATGAAAAGTTTCCATGTGCGCGAAATTATGCGAAATTTTTTTTAAGTGATCATTCGGAAAAGTCCGCTATAGAGGTAGAAGATATAGATGTATAGATAAGTTTGAATTACTTAAAGTTGATGATACAAAAGTATAATACTATAGAATCTTTTATCATCTAGTCGAGACAATAAAAGCTACTTTAACTGAAAGTATAGCACTATCCATGCCCTTCCGCCACAGTCATCGATAAACATAAACAAAAGTGGCACTCTCGTTTACCGGAACTGATTGGTAGAAAATTGTCGCGATCGCTTCCCATAAAATTAATACGTTGCCGTTGGCGAGTTTCTACAATATACCAAACTGTCTACTCATTGTTAGTACACCGAAATTGAAAGTGAAAATGGTTCAAATTGGCCATTTACATTACTTTACTACCTAAGTAACTTGTTAAAGTACCGATCTATGTGAAACTCTTTGCAGTTATTTTATGGTCTGTTCACGTTTTCTTTAGAATCTTAATAATACGAGTATATTCAGAGCATAGACTAAGATTTATTTTTCGCTTAATTCAGATCAAAATTCAGAGATACTTGGAGTCGTGTAACTACAGGATTCACGGGAGGACGTGTTTCGCTCGCGCGCTGATTAGGTGGCCACGTGGCTTTTAAATCATATTAGCCGATAGACGTTCACTCCTGGACACAGGCCCTGTACCCATCCTTTCGATCTTCGATATGTCACGAACGTTTCGGTCCAAACTTCATTGTAATAGAGTTGACATTAGAACGAAAACGCTCACGCAATTGCGAAGTTCGAATGTCTGGGTAGACCCCCTGGATATGGATACAGGCACAGTATAAGAAAGAATATCTAGTACATGTACTAGAGACTCAGGTCTCCCCAAGTGTCGCCACAACGACCGGTCCTGCGCTGCCCTCATCCAACGGGTCCCCGCCGCCTTCACCAGGAGACCAATCACGCTAAATCATTCTCCACTGAACCAAAACCGTGATTAGACCGCGTGCGAACCACAACTTTTAACACATTCGGTATTGCGCTAATCATTTGACAGCCGTTAGAGCCGTTTTGACAGATCGCTCAGAAGTTAAAGGCTGTCAGTCACATAGTAAATAAGTCAAGTTTAGCGCAATACGGAATTCAGCACAGTTTAATAGTAATTGGATTGCAATTTGATTGGAACTGAAATTGAATTAGTTTTGAACTTCGATGTTTTAAATGAACCCGATCGGGGCCCAGGGCTGCAATCGCGGTAAATATTTGGTGATTGAACCGTTATGGGACTACGTACGAACCATAACTTTTGACACATTTGGTATTGCCGTAATCGCGGTACAGCCGTTAGAGCCGTTTTGACAGATCGCTCAGACGTTATTGGCTGTCAGTTACATAGAGTTTAGCACGATGCTGAATTCTGGACAGTTGAATAGTAATTGGATTGCAATGTGATTAGAACTGAAATTGGATAAGAATAGAACTTCGATGTTTTAACTTAGCGCAATCGGGCACATGGAGTGCGATTTTTGAATCTCATACGTTGAACTCAGCAGTTGAAAATGTAGATTCGTATCTCCATAGTAATTGTTACATTTTCAACTGCTGAGCTCAACGAATGAGATTCAAAAATCACACTCCAGGAGTGCGATTTTTGAAACCCATTTAAACAAAAGCATTTAACTTAGCGCAATCGGGCACATGGAGTGCGATTTTTGAATCTCATACGTTGAACTCAGCAGTTGAAAATGTAGATTCGTATCTCCATAGTAATTGTTACATTTTCAACTGCTGAGCTCAACGAATGAGATTCAAAAATCACACTCCAGGAGTGCGATTTTTGAAACCCATTCGCTGAGCTCAGCAGTTAAAAATTTCAATATTATATATGGAGATATGCATCTTTCTACTGCTGATATGACTTTCAAAAATCATACATTAAATTAATGTCAAAACCATGATCAGAAAGCCAGCGACCTTTGGATTTATAGTCCGGTGTCTTAATCACAACATAACCGAGTCAAACACAATTTGTGATAGGCACACTAGACACCTTGGAGAATTTGTGAGCTGAATCTCAGTATGGAAACTACAATCGCATGCTAAGCACCTAATAAGCATAACCAATCCAGGTACATAAGTTTTAACAACCGTACGTGTAATTAACATTTGATACAAACCTGCATAACACGACAGCAATTTCGGTGCATCAACCTATCACGAATAGTTTTATACAACTTTTATTTTCACACGAAGATCATATTTTAGTGACTATTAGCTTTATAAAGCTGTACGCACACATCGGTGTCAACACGTTGCGAGCTATGGTTATAAAATAGCAGTATGATTCTACATTGTAGCAAAGTATTGTTCTAGCGGTTGATACAGTAATGTGCTCCTGGGTTTAGCTGGTAAATATGCTGTGTGCTCTCGAGCGAGATGGAAGCATAAAAATGTGGCTCCGTGTATTTTCTCGAGGCGAATAGCTGGAGTGAAACGTGCCACGGTCGGCGGAGCAGGCACGAACGCACGACAGTGGATGCAGTCGGCGACGTACAATATGCACAATTAGATCTGCACCTGGGTGCGAATAATCACGACTATGTTTAGTGTGACGTCATCGGTTGGTATAGGAACGAACAGTTTGATCTGGTGATGGTTACTTGGCTTAGGTAAAGATGCAGACACAACTAATAGTCCATTACTGTTCATGAGTCTATTTAACATAACCCGCACGCCTGGTCAGTACAGGTGAATCCCGATGCCGCTCTGATCCCTTGATATACTATCAAACTCCTCGGACGACTACTTGTAGTAGTATCAAATGGGATACTCTATTCTAGTCCCAGACGACACAGTCGCAGAGATTAATAACTCAATTGCCACTTTAGACAGACCATGTACTTAAATACACTGTACAGTCCGTGAGCACTTAGAATAGGATTCGGGTCTTAAGTAAGCTTGTAGCCCAGTCATTTTACGGTTTGAGCCGGGACTAATTAATAATTGATATTTTTTTCGGTATAGTATTTAAGGGCCAATTTGAGCTTAGAAATGTACCAAAATTAAAAAAAGCAGCAACAGCCCCAAATTTTAAATTTAGCATTTATCTCGTTCTAAAAAAACGAATTGTAATTTAATTTTTTTGCCAGCTTTTAAGGCTTTACAATATACATACTTCAAACATGGTGTTAATACTTTTTGTCTACTTAGAAGGTTTTAAAAATACATTCGTATTTTCTTTTAAATATATCATTTTTTAAATTTCAATGGCTATTTTACTGCTCAAAAATAATTTATATTGTTAAATCTAATTAAAATGAGTGCATTTGTATTAATTTAAAAGCCTTCTGGGACATACAATTTTGATTTCTATGTAGCGTAGCGATTTTTTTTTTAAATATATTTTCAGATAGTCTTTTTGTCAGTAAATGGAGCCGGTTACAGTTTAAAAGTCCAATTCATAATAACTCCCCACCCTTCCTAACAAAACTCCGAAAAATGACTGGGCTATTGGGTTATTGTCGGAGGCACGCGAATATAATATTACTTTACTGCTCTGCATAAACTTTTACAACTATTGTAAAACTATTACAACTGTTACGACTACTGTCATATGCCGCAATCTTATCTAATACACGATTATACCCGACAGCTCCTCCCGAATCCTATTCTAAGTGCTGAAGGACTGTATACATATGCTCACGACTCTATTCCCCGAGGGGGTAGTCAGAGATATTCTGAAACTTCAGAACATCCACGTTTCACCAGTAGTACCGAAACTCTGTCCAGTGTGACGGATAGTGAGCCCGTCGCCACTTTTAATGGACAGTGGGTACAATACATGCCTCGAAATTGTTCTTTTCCTTCACCGAAAAGCCAGTGGTGTTACAAACAGGACCGTATATGAGCCATAAAAAAGCTGTTAAAAAAAGTAATTGTATGAAACCATTTCATGAACTCAAGTTTTTCTTACATCACGATGGCAAGAAAACGTTCAGAATTTCACGTTAATAAAACCTCCAGTAACGAAGCATTACCAAATTAATTTCTTTGTTAAACGGTTAGGATCGATTACAGGTAATAACATTGCACCTAACTATATTTAACGCATTTCGGTGCACATTTTTTCAGCACGCAAATAGCTGTTGCGGTATTATTTAAGAGATCATTCGACTGTTACGTGCAATTGATTTATTTTCTCTTTTACATTCGTGACATCGTTAGTTGCATTGTAAATACAACTCACGTTACATTAACATAAAGTTTACTATTCGATTACTCATAAGTCACAACATTATATCAGAATTCGTTTGAATTAGCATGTACATTGACGTCGCCTTTTTTAACTAATTCATGCAAATGGCTAAAGATTTCTTCTCATAAATTCGTAATGAATGGTTTTTGTTAATAAACACATTAATTTCAAACTTCAATGTTTTATTTATTGTTTTATTATACTGTCCACGCCCTTTTTGTTGTTGATATAGGTAAGTTTTATTCAAATTAGTACCATAATTACAGACGTCATTAAATTTTAAACCTATATTTTAACTATAACCGATTAGACTATAAAAAAATCAAAAGAAAAGAGTTACCTAATTATTTAATGTACCTTCAAATAAAATATCAAAACCATCAAAGGCTGAAACCAAAGAATTTAAACCTAAAGTACTTAAGGTGGTTGCAGAGGGGTCAATTTTATACAAAACTTTGACGCACAATACGCGTAGATGGTATTAATATAAGTAACTTTGTATATATGGATAAATAGTTTAGAAAATCTAGATGCCGCGTCACAAAGAACATTTGCAATAATTACGCATAAAATAATTACGAAGATATAAAGCTTTGAAATTTTGCATACAAAATTGCAAATGTAATTTGTGATGCGGTAACTAGATTTTCTAAACTATTTTTCCATATTATAAAATATTACTTTTAGTAATTCCGTCTACGCGTCAAACTTTTGTATGGACTGAAACCACCTTAATTCTTGTTCTTAGGATGCTATGCTAACGTCATAATACAAACGCAAACTACTTAGTACAACAAAAAACGACCAAGAGTGAGTCGGGTTTGCGCTAAGGATCCCTGAAAGTATGGTGTGGTAGTACGGAACCCTCGATGCGCGAGTCCGACTCGCACTTGGTCGGTTTTTTATATATCTGAATAAACAAAATTGTCATTGCAGAAAAGACCTAATAGCTTTTTCATTCATAAATGTATTATTATCTATATATAAATAGTGTAGTTAGATATACATCTTATGCTCTGATTACATCTGACATAAAAATAAAGCCATTGTGTAGGTACTCTTTAGATAGGAAACCTTTTGTTTTACCATACAATACAGTACCAGTCAATAGTTACACCGTAGGTACTAAGTGAGTAAAGAAAACAAGGTTACATATTACAACCAAAAACGTAAAGTGAGTTAACAATAACAACAAAATAGCGATGTATGGATGCTAGGATTTTTTATCAGAATAGACATTTAATATTTACAATATAAGAATAAGAAGAAATGTACACAGTATCCTAAGACTAACTACTACTTAAAGAACAAACAAAGCAACCAAACCTGACAACTGTCTAGTCAAACGACCCATTTG
The DNA here is from genome assembly GCA_927399405.1 of Agonopterix arenella. Lineage (NCBI taxonomy): Eukaryota > Metazoa > Arthropoda > Insecta > Lepidoptera > Depressariidae > Agonopterix > Agonopterix arenella. Next base: position 12,989,541 of record OV656708.1, on the reverse strand, counting down.
AATGGATTCATCAGGACCTTGGAAAAATTTCCGTAGAAATCTACACAGTTATAAAAATGTAACAGAAGTGTCACGATATGATGTTCAGGTGACTCAAAATCACACACTTTTGATTTTTTTTTGTCTCTGTTTATTTGTTAGTTTGTCACATCCGCACCGTTTTCAGTTACCATAGCGAAATAAGATATATGCGAGTTTTTCGGCTTTCAAACACAAAAAGCTTCATCAGAATCGGTCCTGTAGTTTTTGCGTGATACTCAAATAACTGACCGACGAAGATGCGGGCAAAAGTTCGTTATTTCTGAAAGTGGTAAAACTGTCTCCTAGTTAAAAGGATACAAAAGAAACGCAGCCCAAAAATACTCTGGCAGCCAGATCACTACTGGCTACAATAAATGTGCACTTTTGTACATAAGAGAAAGCCTGAACTAGAACATATTATATGAGACTAGGGACCCTACCCGGTACACAAACCTTTCTCGTGAATCAGTCTATCTATTAGTGAAAACCGTATCAAAATATCTACAGCATTTTCTGAGATTAGCCTGTCTATCCAGGCAGACAAAACACGCGACGGGGGACTTTAATTTATAACATTACATAACATAAATCTAGACACACGGCAGCATGTCAAGCCAAGTTCAAGCCAACAGAACTGGCGAGCAGCACCGTGTGTAATACAGGGTGTAAGAGACAGCCTAGCAAATACTGAAACGATGAACTCAGACCATCAAACTGAACAACTTTCACTATGGAGCTTCAGGAAACGCGAAAAAAAATCAGCTGCCCCATACATTTTAGTCTGGTAGGTACAGCAGTTTTGTATGGGACAGCTGATTTTTTTTCGCGTTTCCTGAGGTAGGCTCCATAGTGAAAGTTGTTCAGTTTGATGGTCTGAGTTCATCGTTTCAGTATTTGCGAGGCTGTCACTTACACTCTGTATATTACACGAACCATTTGGAGCCACTTTTGACCCCCTCATAACTCAAAAACAACTTGTTTAGCAATTTAGCAATTGGTTGACAAAAATAACGACCAGATACCGGGATGAAATTATGTTATAGCTATCTACATTATAACTTATAATAAACCATACCTATATTAAGGTTGTCAACATCGGAAGTAAAACGCATTGTATACTACATTCGTCACGCCTTTCGCCCCTTGACATGATGAGCTTTATTACCATTGTTCTTAGATCTTGTGATGTCTTAACATGAGGAAAACTCACTCAGTAGCGAAAGAGTTTACAAGATTATGTGGGATTTGGAAGGAGTTTTTTATTATTGCCTTATAAGATTGCAGAGGGATAAATTTTATACAAAACTTTGACGCACAATACGCGTAGACGATATTTATATAAGTAACTTCGTATATATGGAAAAATAGTTTAGAAAATCTAGATGCCGCGTCTCAAATAACATTTGCAATTTATAAAATAATTACGAAGATATAAAGCCTTGACATTTTTCATACAACATTTTAAAAGCTTTATATCTTCGTAATTATATTATTAATTGCAAATGTTGTTTGTGACGCGGCAACCAGATTTTCTAAACTATTTTTCCATATATAAAATATTACTTTTATTAATTCCGTCTACGCGTATTGTGCGTCCAACTTTTGTATGGACTGAAACCACCTTAAGTAGCTTCAATAAGCTGACGGTTTTTTGAGGGGATGACAACTTTTTCTATGGGACGAATAATGAGATCGCGAAAAAACAACTCTGCTCTCCCATACATTTGGGTCGAGTATGTTTGCAGTTTTGTATACGGAAAGTAGTCACAGCAATGTATACATGTATGCAAAATCATTAGCAAGAAATCCTGTAACATGTCAAAAACATTCAGTAAAAAGCTATAAAAGTTATACCTACGTAAGTTGATCTAACACCTCGGGTTGTTACTGTACAGTTACTATGTAACATGTAATATGTTAGTAGCCCAGTCATTTTACGGAGTTTTGTTAGGCGGGGTAGGGAGTAATTATTAATTCGACTTTTAAACTGTAACCGGCACCATTTAGTGACAAAAAGACTCTTTTAAAACATATTAAAACGCTACGCAACATAGAAATCAAAATTGTGTGTCCCTGAAGGCTTCTAAATTATAAATATTAATACCAATGCACTCATTTGACTCAGATTTAACAATATAAATTATTTCTGAGCAATAAAATAGACATAGAAATTTAAAAAGTGAGGTATTTATTAGAAATTACGAATATATTTTTCAAAACCTTATAAGTAGATAAAAATATTTACACCATGTTTAAAGTATGTATTATGGTAATGCCTTAAATATGTGCAAAAAAATTACCTTCAGGTTTTTTATAGCGAGATAATAGCTAAATTTAAAATTTGGAACTGTTGCTGAAGGGATTTTTTTTTAATTTTGTTACATTTCTAAGCTCAAATTGGCTCTTAAATAAATTAACATCATGTTTTTTATAACGAGATAATAGCAAAATTTTAAATTTGAAACTTTTGCTGACGGGATTTTTTTTTATTTTGGTACATTTCTAAGCTCAAATTGGCTCTTAAATACTATACCGAAAAAAAAATACTAATTAGTCCGGGCTCAAACCGTGAAATGACTGGGCTATAGGGACATTGGTCCGTCGACATTATAACTTTCACTGTCATCGTACTATTATAGAATAAAACGTTTCAAATACTAGTGCCGTTATTATGATGGCATAGCAATAAAACTTATGGCGACTAAATGATACGGGTTCATAGTCGCGTTGTAAGTCTGTTTGTAGGCGGTCGCGTATCGGGTACCTATACTTTTTGGCTTGCCACGAGGCTTCATAGTTTTGTCGTAGGTCAAATGTGTTTTTGTACATAAAACAATCCTTGAGATTATGATACATCGAAAAACTACTTGACATTGGCAGAATTGCAGTGCAAATGATAAGCAACCAGGTCTCTATTTTAAAGAAATAGAAGACACGGGTGATCTACTGTTTAAACATGAGTTAAGTAATGCCACCCTGGGTGACGGCTACATTCTTGCGCCATTCAGTGTAGAGACCCTGGGGCCGTCGCGGCCGGACGCCCGACAGCTCTTCAAAGAGTTGTGGACGCCCGACAGCTCTTCAAAGAGTTGTCGTCGCGCTTGATCGAGGTGTCCGGTGACCGAAGGGCTGGCGCGTACCTCGGGCAACGGATATCCATTGCCATCCAACGAGGTAACGCAGCCAGCGTCCTGGGCACCCTCCCGCAGGACGGTGGCCTCGAGCACGTCTTCTGTTTAGTGTAAGTCGAACGGAAGTCGTGCTCGATATAGTGGCTCATTTCTTCTTCGCCTATTTTATTTGTTTTTATTTTTAATTATAGCCATATTTAGCCATAAGTTGTACATAATGTTGTAATTGTAAATACCTATACCGTTAATAAAGTATAATTTATAAAAACAAATAGACATATTATATACTTACCTAATTTTTTTAATGAAAATGCAATGTAACAAAGAACCCTTAAAAATGTTTCGCCATACAAAATACATCAAGGTGTGCTACTTTTAATATTTTACTAGAATTTACCCGCGACTTCGTCCGCACAAATTATATACCAGAATTTAAGTCAAATAATAAGCTATTAATCAAAGAAAGTTTCATCAAAATCGGTTCGGTCGTTTTTGCGTGATGCTCGAACAACAAACAGATAGACAAAAATTCTAAAAAAGATTGATTTGGATTCAGGGACACCTAAAACCATAGACGAAGAATTTTTCGCTTACGCTGGTAGATGGAATGTCAATTTAACGGGGTATGAGATAGCTATAGCCATAAAATCCTATACAATTTATATGAAGTGACAGGTGGAGTCAGTACAAAAGAGTGGTTACGCCGATAAGGACAGCAATAAGGTAGCGATCTCCTTTTTTAACTAAAGCGTATTTGCTATGTGCATCTCTTATTGAGTGAATATAACAGAACACGTGCTTCCTTCTACTACCTTCTCTTTCTACGCCTAAAACAAGTATCGTAATCTTTTTTTTGTAAATATATCTTCAATGTTACAGATACGCATATGTTACAGTTTTATAATAGTTAAGATTATAACTGGAAAAGCGGAATATAATACCACATAGTATTATAATTACTACCGTAAATAATACTATCTGTAGTGTTATAATTATTTGAATATGGTACATTTTAAGGAAAAAGAAAGGTAAGGGTTTGTGGTATTGAGATTATGTATGAATTACATTTTATGTTGTTTCTTGTGTAGGCAACGCTTCTCTAAATTCAGTTTTGCTTACAACAGCATAATTAAGATTTTCTTATAAGAGTTAAATACATTAAGGCTGCACCAAGCTAATTGCCCTCAATTGTTTTTTTTATTTCTAAACAATTGAACAACATTTCCAAAAAACAAGATATATCATATTGTAGTCCTGATTGGCTTTCAATAATTTATCGAAACATTACGGATTATTATGTTTTATGTTTGTAGACCGTAGCGTGTGGCGACCCCAGTGGGACATAGGCGTGAGCATATGTAAAACACATAACCTTTTCTATTTTTGACGACTTATGCACTGTCCGCTTATAAATCGACCATAATAATGGTGAAGCAATGCCGCTTAACATATCCATGGCTTGTTCCCGGACCTGTCACCGTAACATAATGTTTACTCCATATAAACCATACAAATATTGCACAGCCTTTCGAAGTCCCATGAAAAGACTCTTAAGCCTGAGTCGTAAATGCGAAAATGGTTTGGTTCGGTAGTCCTTGTATATGTAACAGACTGTAGAAACGTACGTGCGTCTGGGACTGAATGTGAGGCACGTTCGTAAAACACGCAACGCGTAGAAAGTGATTCCATACCCAGGTACTATTATTTCGTATAGCTTTTCTAAGCGAGTTTTCCAATGTAATTTAAAATGGAAATGTTTAAGTTAGTGTTAATGGTCCCCCATTTTAAAGAAGTTGAGCAATCATTTAGGAAATGCGTTTAACAAATTTAAGCTAGTGCTGCGCTGTTAGTTTAGGTAGGCATGAGATTCAGTACTCAGTATTTATTTGCAATATCACAATAATGAACATACTTACGTGTAACACAAGATCTTATTTAATTATTGTGACGCCCTGTTACGGCATGGCAATATAATTGCAGAGGGTCTGAAAGTTTAATTACATTACATGATATAATTATTAATTTAAGTAATAGAGATGTCAACGTTAACGTCAAGAGCCTAAAATATTAGAACATTGTTGTCCTGGCAAAAATCATTCAGGTTGTAGTAACTTTTTGAGATGAGGAAGCTTTTTAATTTTTGTACAAAAGATTTCTTTGTCTCTATTTTTTAAATTTCATTAGGGATGGCGTTAAATATTTTAATTGCCATTAAGTGGGGTCCAGATTTTAGTTTTGAAAAGGGTTTTTTTTGTTGGTTTTGGGTACGATTATTTCTTTTTATTGTTTTAGCTGGGTTTCGGTACAGGGTTTCGTGGTTCCTGACAAATTTACATACCTCTAGTATATAGATTGATGTTAGTGTGAGTATACCATGTTTTATAAAATACGGTTTGCACGATTCCATTTGATCAATATTAGTTAGAATTCGAATACATTTTTTCTGCTGAATAAAAATCTGGTGGATATCTGTGCAATTTCCCCATAGAATGATTCCATAGGTAAGTCTAGAATGAGCAAAAGCGTAATAAGCCGAAAGGGCTGTTTTGAACAGTTTTCCACTGGAAAGCAATTTGAAGTATCATATGCTTAAGTCAGTGTGAATAGTCCCCCCCATTTTAAAGAAGTTGAGCAATCATTTAGGAAATGCGTTTAACAAACTTAAGCTAGTGCTGCGCTGTTATTTTACGTAGGCATGAGATTTCCACTCGCTAACGATTTGAAGTATCATTTGCTTAAGTTAGTGTTAATGGTCCCCCATTTTAAAGAAGTTGAGCAATCATTTAGAAAATGCGTTTAACAAATAAGCTAGTGCTGCGCTGTTATTTTACGTAGGCATGAGATTTCCATTCGCTAACGATTTGAATTATCATATGCTTAAGTTAGTGTTAATGGTCCCCCATTTTAAAGAAGTTGAACAATCATTTAGGAAATGCATATAACAAATTTAAGCTAGTGCTGCGCTGTTATTTTACGTAGGCATGAGATTTCCACTCGCTAACGATTTGAAGTATCATTTGCTTAAGTTAGTGTTAATGGTCCCCCATTTTAAAGAAGTTGAGCAATCATTTAGAAAATGCGTTTAACAAATAAGCTAGTGCTGCGCTGTTATTTTACGTAGGCATGAGATTTCCACTCGCTAACGATTTGAATTATCATATGCTTAAGTTAGTGTTAATGGTCCCCCATTTTAAAGAAGTTGAACAATCATTTACAAAGTGCGTTTAACAAATTTAAGCTAGTGCTGCGCTGTTATTTTACGTAGGCATGAGATTTCCACTCGCTAACGATTTGAAGTATCATATGCTTAAGTCAGTGTGAATATTCCCCCATTTTAAAGAACTTGAGCAATCATTTAGAAAATGCGTTTAACAAATTTAAGCTAGCGCTGCGCTGTTATTTTACGTAGGCATGAGATTTCCACTCGCTAACGATTTGAAGTATCATATGCTTAAGTCAATGTGAATAGTCCCCCATTTTAAAGAAGTTAAGCAATCATTTAGGAAATGCGTTTAACAAATTTAAGCTAGTGCTGCGCTGCCATTTTACGTAGGCATGAGATTTCCACTGGCTAGCGAATTGAAGTATCATATGCTTAAGTCAGTGTGAATAGTCCCCCATTTTACAGAAGTTGATCAATCATTTAGGAAATGCGTTTAACAAATTTAAGCTAGCGCTTCGCTGTTATTTTGCGTAGGTTACGTTATTTTATGTTTTAAAACTGGGTAATCACGTATAAGTACTTTTTAATATACTGCCTCCGTGGTCTAATGGGTAAGAGCATTGGCTCTCGACGCGGAGGTCGTGGGTTCGATTCCCACGGGGGACACATAGTGAAATGTCACTTTGTGCGTTTTCCCCAGTTGCTTAGGACATTGCAGGCTGAATCACCTGCTGGTCTAAAAAGAAAAATTATTCCGCGCTTCGGATGGCACGTTAAGTCCCGGCTACTATCTCTGGTGGTAGAAGTAGTCGTTACATAAAAACCACGTCAGAGGCCGTAAGGCGGTCTGAGAAAACTCTGACACCAGGGCTCTGCCCACACGATAAGAAGAAGAAGAAGATATGCCTATAACATAGTTAGGTGTGATATTAAGAGATACGCAGGTCCCAATTGGATGCAGAGGGCGAGGAACAGAACCAAGACAGAACGTCGTGGAGAAAAATGGAGGCCTATGTTCTATGACGGACTGGAGTGCGATTTTTGAATCTCATTCGCTGAGCTCAGCAGTTGGAAATGTCAAAATTACTATGGAGGACACAGTACATTACACAGATACATTTTATGCCAAACTGCAAAAAAAATGCTGTTCCAGAGAAAACTCTAGAACAGTTTTTATTATACGCGATTATAATATTGGTCCCATTGTGCAAGTTGTTATGTTTGTTGGTCTGTAGCACTCCTTAATCATCATCAGATAACATAGTCAGATATAGTGTAGTTTTGTGATACAGATATACAGAACGTAAACTTAATGCGTTATTACATATTTCAGGAGTGCTTCAGACCAACAAACTGAACAACTTGCACAATGGGACCAATATTATAATCGCGTATAATAAAAACTGTTCTAGAGTTTTCTGTGGAACAGGATTTTTTTTTGCAGTTGGGCATAAAATGAATCTGTCTATTGTACTATGTTTTGTGAGAAAATAAATAATTAATTAATTGCGATTATATGCGAGGTGTCACACTAGATGCAGTCCGGCGCGGCTGCGGAACAGCTGTGGAACGGTAGCCACAGTGTGACACCTCGCATATAATTCCATAGTTGAACTGCAGCCGGCCTGCACCCGTTCTGCAGCTGCATTCTGTGTGGCCCACCTTTTAAATACTGTACTAATTTGCCTGCTCTTCTAATATATTTGTCAGTAAATTAAGTGTAAAGTAAATAATTTAAATAATTAACGGAATAAAAAACATACTGCTAATATAATAACATACTGTACACAGCCATCAGATGCACAATTTGTTGTAAAAGATAACCCTCTCATAATCTCCGTGAAAGCTAAATAGCGTTCGTGTCATTACAAAATTAATCAACATCCATCAAAACATAATTGAAGCGTACAGCGGTGTTCTCATTCTTTTTGTAAACATCTCTAATGGTATAACAGAAAATGTTGTTAAGGTGGTAACAACCGTGAGAAAATACGGGCTTTGAAGGAGTTCGCGGTCAGCCAAGTTATGCTCTATCTAGTAAAACTAGTTATTTTTTTTTTTGTCTATTAATCAGGTTTCGTTTTAGAAGTAGCCAAAGAAAGCAGAATTCAATTTATGACATTTGTCCAGAAAAGTGGAATTTAATAAAACATAAAATAATTTATGTTTTGGTGGCGAAATTGAAATCATTGGCATCCTACTAGTATTAAACAAAGACTCTACCCATTAAATGATTAAACTGAACAATTTTTACTATGGGGACAAAACTGTCATAGCAAAAAAATTTAGCTGTTTCATACATTTTAGTCGAGTAGGCATTGAAGTTGAGCCTGGAACAGCTGTATAAGTTCTAAATATATAAAAGCAAAATATTAAACATGTAATCTAAACTTCTTAAAATAGCTGGAAACTCATGCTACAGCCGAGTCGAAGTTGTATTCAATTGTGAATTTGCTTCGATCGCTCCAATATAACTTTATTCATTTATATGAGTTTAAGAGCTGTAAAATTACGAGTCCGCTACGGCTTCTCGTTTTCCAACTACAAATTTCTCATGTCTATTAGACAAGAACTTCTTCTCTGCACGGCTAGCATGCCACCCACGACAAAGCGTTTAAACGACAAAAAGTGATGCGCGCTCTTTCTGGCATACGTAAAATAATAAAGATGGGGGCTCATCTCGATTTTTGTCGTTTTCTCGTGGGTGGCATGCGAGTCCTACTGTGTAGTAAATCACGCAATACCATAATTTTTAAGCTAAATTTGTGACAAACTATTCGAAGTACTCGTATTGTTTTTCTGAATTTGATAACGATACTGTATAAAAAAGTTTACTATTTATAAGTACAATTTATAACTAGCGTGTATTACAGTTATTTTAGGGGGAAAATCTGGATTTATTTAAGGTGGAGTCTTGTAATTGCAACTATGGAGCAATTGCACTTATAAGAATCACGATTCAGTTCTTCTCTCAATAGACTTGTCTAGTCATCTAGAAGGCAGGTGTTGGTATAAAGAGAAGGACTGAATTGGGATTCTTATAAGTGCAATTGCTACATAGTTGCAATTACAAGACCAATTCCACCTTATTGTGTTTTACCTTTGTTTTAACATTGCAAAGACTAAAAAAAAGACTTGAAAATTCTTGCGTTATTGGGTTTAATTTAAAATTAATTGATATCAGTATCAATATCACAAGGCAGCTGGAAAGGAGTTTTATGACCTGCTGGCTGATGATGATAATGACAGTCAAAATCAACACACAATTGTTTGTCAATTGGTTTTGTCTGTATTTGGTGTACGATTAAAAAATACTAGACTGCCCACATTTCGTCTGTACCGGCTCCCGTCACCATAGCGAGATAAAAAACAAAATAAAAATAGAAAAATTGTTATTTGGAGTCAGGGACTCAACACCTCACATTTATTATAATAAGGGACTTTAGATTTATGTTATGTTATATCCTTTAGCTACCAAATAAATTGCATTATAATACGGGACTTTAGATTTATGTTATGTTATATCCTTAAACTACCTAATAAATTGTTTATCTATCTTAGATAGATAGATAGATAGATAGTCCTATACTTCATTCCAAATAGCAACGAAATTTTAAGGCTATTTTGAATTACAAAAACAGAGAATTAAATTTATTATTCTATTCTACTAGTACACTATTTATATTAGGACAGCTTTAGTAACGTCCAAGACATGTCAGATAGTATATCGTTTTGCTAATTATATTTGCTAATCAGAATTGGCCAGAAAGCTAAAAAGGAATCAGAATATATTTTCATCTTTATAAGGAACAAGCGTTAACACGCGACTTTGTCCGCACAAATTATATACCATATTTTAAGTCAGAAAATAAGCTATCAAACAAAAAAGTTTCATTAAAATCGGTTCAGTAGTTTTTGCGTGATGCTCGTTCAAACAAACACACACACACAAACAGACGGACAAAAAATCCAAAAATTGGTGATATGGAATCAGGGATATCTAAAAACCATATCGTAACTTTTTTTTTGTTAATATCTTCAATGTAACAGACAAACTTCCTGTTACAGTTTTATAATAGTTTAGATTAAGTATAGAAGCCTAGATACGTAATACCGACTGCTCTCAAACCTTGAAGGAAAACATCGTGAGGAAACCCGTATACGCTGAACAAGAAATTCTGATGTGTTTGTGAAGTCTAACAATCCGCATTGGGCACGCGTGGTGGACTAATGCCCAAACAACCTCCCTGAGGGTATAGGCCTGTGCCCTGCAGTGGGACGTTTATAGGCTTATGATGATGAAGCCTAGATATGCAACATAAAGAATATAGAAGTAGATATAAATATCATTCGAATCTCTACAATGCAGTGAAGCGAAGATCAGAGTGTGTAGATTTAACAAGCGAGCTACAGGCAATGTTATCGAAAGTGTTACTTTCTCACTAAGATTGTTGTAATGACGGATAATTGAACTCTATTTGCTACTTAAATCACTTTTTGTCTCTACATAGTTCCCGTTATAACATTAGCTACGTAATCTATAGATGATGCCCCCTGATTCAAACTATTATCAACTTTATAAAATAGGAATTAAAGTTTTGACACGGGATTTCATGATATAGACTTATAGAAAGTCTGACCTTGACTGAGGATATTAATTTCAAATGAGTGCTGTTCTATTGTTTTGAGTGAAATCATAAATGAATGGTTATTTCCGGTATATTACTTGAGTAATAAAAAGTTGAAAGAACGATGTCCTACTTTGAGTCTTTAGTCTCTAAAGCATACAAAGCATAATGGAGTAGTAAGTGAAACCGAGTAATTAGCATAGTTCTTTAGTCGAAAGATTGTAAAAAGATCATGAATTCTGTCTAACCTTGAAATGAAAATGAAATGAGAAAAACCTTATTTCCCATTAGATAGGTATACTCAATACTTGATTGCATTCTATAATGTTTAGGAAGGTATTAACTTCAGTTCTACAAATTATATTTTTTAGGCATGACCACCGACACTTTAAATATAGGGTACTACTGACCCGCCCCGGCTTTGCACAGGTGCAATGCTAATGTATTATACAACGTGTTAATGAATTAATGGAAAACTAGAAAGTAGTTTGTTTAGAATCGAGAGCAGAATCGTATTATCATGGTTTCAACATAGGTAATTTTTTCAAAGATTTATCATAATTAGATCGGAGCTGAATTATGGACGATGCCGGTAATGCTATCCGTGTGACAAAATACTGGGTTAGAAAACTTTAAAATGACAACGACGCGATAGAAGCTAAAATAGCTAAATTACTCTGGTACAACTTGGACCCAATCACGAGGGTCCAGAATCGAATCAGCACGGACGACATGCCTTGTACCAATGAGTTTTTCTAACTTATGTACGTAATACCGACTGCTCTTAAATGGCGAAGGAAAACATTGTGAGGAAACCTGCATACGCTGAAGAAATTCTGATGCGTATGTGAAGTCTACCAATCAGTATTGGGCACGCGTCGTAGACGAACTAGGCTTATAATGTTCTATAATGAACTTGGACCCCAAACTAAACCATATTCAAGTTGCAGCACTCGTCCAGTTTAAACTGCCAAAGATAATCCATTTCTTGTCTTAACTCTCCTTTCCTTCACCTCTAACCAAAGCGTCAACTTTATGATGTTTCATCACTTGTGTTTAATTTAGTGTATGTGCAAGTCTTTAAAAAGATTTCTTGCATTCCAGGAGCGGGACTATGGCTGACTGCGGCGGCACTGCAGGTTCTGCTCCTAACGGCAAGCTGCGGCAAACCTCACCGGCGCTCTATGCCAACCCATCAGGTACTTTGTGCTTTCATTGTTTGGGTAGCCATTGATTACGCTCTGTTTGTACCAAATAATAAGACTAATCCCAGAATACAGATTAAAGATGAATACATTTCTTAATTCCAGGCACATCCGCTAGCGAAAGGTGGTTGGAGACCAGTGGTCGGCTCAAACGGACTCGTCTTCGGATTCGGTACGGCGCCTCTGCATGCGCCCTACAAGATCCCAGTGTACGACACGTACCCGTCGTCAGCACGTCCGCACCCCGCGAGGGACTCATCCAAATTGACCACCATAGCGCAATCGTACCGTCCAACTACGCTGCGAACCGTCCCCGCCGCCCCCTCCCCCGCCGCCAGCCAACCTATTAACTCCTACCTAAACCCCTTCGCTCTTCCGAACAACGGGTTAAACCACTACAAATTCGTCCAGAACTTCCCAGTGGACAGCGTACTTATCAGGAACCCTCACAACCCGTACGCTGCTAGACCGGTCTTCACTAAATATCCTACGAAATTCAAGCAGCAGCAGTATCAGAATCCTCTGCAGCAGTTGACCAATGTTCAGCAGCTGCAGTTCGGTCAGTACCCGACGGCGAAGCCTCTCGATGTGTTCGGTAAACCGGTGGAGGGTTACGCAAGGCCGGACCAGAAGAAGCCTCAGTCGAGCGGGACCGAGATCTTCAAGCCGGAGGTGTTCAAGCTGCCGGATAGCGACACCGCGCCCCAGTCCGTCAGCCAGCAAGTCAAGACCGCGCAGCAGTCACTCGCCACTCCCAAGGTCCCCGTTAGTCCTTACCCGCAATACACGTATCAAGATCATGTACTACAGTCAGGCTTACTAGGTAAACAGTTTGGATAATTATTAAACTCTCACGTGCATTTCGTAACCATACTCAAGAGTTTTTTCTAAAAATAATGACGCACTTATTAACATTTTCCAGGATCATTCGGCTCGTTCAACGTGCACCCGGCCAAAGGAAATAACCCATTCGCAACTAAGACCACGTACCTCCCCCCTCAACCGCCCAAGCAGACAATCTTCAACTCATTCAGTTTCGCTCCCAACTTCAAGACGACACCGGTCCACTTTGTGCAGACAACAACACCGAAGCTACAGACCACAGCAAACCAGATCCATTTCGGTTCAACTTGGAACGACTACAAGAATATCCCAACACAAGCGACCAAGTTAGCGAACCCAGTGAAAATAGACCCTAACGTCAGTAAAGGCACATTCAAACCTAGTCCTCAGGACCCCTTCATAAAGCAGTACAACTTGGACTACAACAAAGTGACTACCTACAGTCCAACGGTACAAACAACTACATACGCATATAGCAACTACCACGACTACAACTATCCAGCCGTACAAAACGCGCAAGTTCAAAACTTCTACGATCAGCAGAACGCGAACCTCAACTATGAGAATAATAAGAAATCGAAGATTCACGATAGTTTAACAGCCACCAACCAACAAGCATCTCAGCAATACGTCAACCCTCCCAAGAAGGCAGTACAAGATGAGAGTCACAACTCCGTGCCGTTCCGAGCGACGTACGAAGTAACTGAGAATTACGAAACTGACGACATCATCACGCACTCTTCTCCCCCGTCATGGACGCCGCAACCAGAGTCTCATTACAACCCGAAGGTGACAGAGGAGACAGCGACGAGGCAGGAGTACTCCGACGTAGCCTACAACAGACCGGCAACCACGCACCTCCCTGACCTTCCCGAAGAGTTCGCTATAGTGACCGAAGGAGAGAAAGGCTATGAAAACTCTTTGAGCTACGACGGTCAAGTCGAATCTCAAAGCAGGCGGCCTCTAGGCGACGACTTCGAACCCATCGGTGCACACAAACTCAAGGACTACTATTATAAGGTATCGACTCCGTTGTACGAAGACCGACCTCATAGGCGAACGAAGAAACCAACTGAATCATCTAAACTGTCGCAACAGCAGCAGCAGGAGGTGACAACCTTTACTTCGGTTAAGGAACACAGTAATGAGTTAACGGAAGCGCTGCCGACACTTCCTCCTAACAGGCACTTCAAACGCCCCGCGAGCAATCCTGAACCTACCGAAAAGGATAGGGTTCGGAAGAGAAACAAGATCAGGAGGCGCCGTCCTCCGCTAGCCAACATCAACCGTGATAAAGACAGCAGTACACGTAAATATGGAACTTCCACAGCCGAAGCCCCGCAAACCTCTGAACCAGAAGTACACACTATTAGACCGAGAGCGAGACCTACGCAATCAAAACAGCAATCCAGTGTCACCACGTCTACCACCACGACAGATCTAACTACCAGCGCCGTACCGACGATTTCGCCTACCATTCCCACTATAGTTAAGAAGAAACTCATTCATCGTCGACCTTACACGACTACAGAAAGAGTTGAAACTACTACGCCCAATTCTAGGGAATACGAATCGAACAAAGAGTCACCAATAATGAAAATATCCGCGTCTTCTCGGCTTCAGTTTCCAAAAGTGAGTTCAACGACCTACGAGTACCGAACGAGCGAGACTCCAGACTACAGCCACAAACAGGACGAGAAGGACACCCCTACCAGTGACATCGCCGTCAGCTTAACTGACACGTTAAAGACAACTAGCAAAACAGAACCAGGACAAGCATTCTCCTTCCACAGAGACGCCAAGCCTATAGACTCTAAAGTAGAAACAATCACTATTAGAGAAGTAACGACTGAAGTTGCAGATAGTAGCGAGTACGTGTATGAAGTAACGACAACCCCTCGGGTCGAGACAACTTCAAGCACTGGCAAAATTCTGAGACCGAGACTGAAGAACAAATACGATCGACCGCGGTTCAGCGTCAAAGACTACAGGAACCGACTAAGTTCTACGACCAGTACAACAGAAAAGCCAGAATCTAGCACCCCTAAAATAAGGTTCCCTCAGAGGAGAATACCGGTCAGTGAAAACAAATTTAACGAAAACGAGAATATTACTGAAAGAAAAAAATTCGTACCAAAAGAACCGAGACACAAACAAAACGGTTCTGAACTGAACGAACAGACGGAAAAAGAAATCCACTCTATCAGACACAACAACAGACAGAGACAGACTACAGTGGAAGCTAGTGAGGGAACAACGCAAAAGATATCATCGCGTATTCGTAACGGACAGCGCAGACCAAAACCGACTGAAGAAACCACGGAAAATGCAAATCCAACAACACTTCATAGCAAAAGACCTCTGAGAAAGAAAATCAAGGACTCCGAAATCGGAGAGTCAGTGCAGGATCTAAGTGTTACTGAAACAACCGTCAGCAACGATCACAAGAACGAAATAACATCAGAAAGGACGCGATCAGAGAGTGCCATCATGAAGATAGCGGACAAGAAACACCAGGATCACATCGAGCATTTATTCGAGCATTCTAAACGAGTGTCAGACTTGACTCTCGCCGCGAGTAAGGACTACAACACGCCCGGTATGTTCAAGACCGTCGCAGCGAACAGTAGACGAATACCAAACTACTTTACGATAGCCACGGATGATCCCATACTGCCGATAGAGGCGTTCTTTCCACAGTTGAACCAAAAGAAGGAATCGTAACGTTCCTATAATTACATAAGCTTATTTTAAACCAAATCCTTTTCTACTGCCAAAGCAAGACGACTCGTTTGTAAGTTGTCTATTGAAGTTAATGAAATAATCAAACGTATTTATTTAATCTATGATTGGGGCCGAATTTCAGTACCTATAGTATTTTTTCATTAGACATAGCTGTGTAGACTGCACTTATTATGAGTAGCAAAATATGAATGTACTACCTACTAAACGAACTGTATAGTTACTTATATAGATCTATATTTATAAAACATGCCACATATTCCACGGACTTGCATAAATGTCTTTTAGGCTGCCGCGTGACTGGAAAAAGAACCTATGGATTTATTTAGCGTCAATTCTTACAAACATCAGTAATTTCTGTGCTATACAACACGGCATAGTTCAGAGCGTTCACTATCTTGACAAAACACGTCGGTATTTTAGGAACACAAACATTGTTCTTTACTATTCATGTCGTAGGTTACTAATGAAATATATAAATGTGCATTTGTGTGTATATTTAAATCCGATTTTCGCATTTCGTTGTAACTAACTTCGTCTATATCTTTGTTGGTGCTCATTGTAGTTGATAAGTTAAAATGACATTTATATCTTAAAGTGATATGATTGAACAAGTATGTATTATATTATGTATGGACATGTTCCGCGGAACAGTCATTTACTTGTGTGTATGTGTGTTTAGCTATAAGCTATAGGTATATGTGTGGGAATGAATGAATACTTATATTTGTTAAATTGTAGTTATTTAATTAATTGTGTAAATAAATTTTCTCAACAAAACTGAATGTGTCTTGTTTAATTTAGATAACATTTAACATACATACATACGTTTAAACTTAAGGGTGACTTATAAATCTGCTTTAGCTTCAAGGGCTTGCATTCGCCCCATGTTTTGTAGACATTTTACGGCTGCCGTGTGTATTGTCTTGTCCAAGGTATCTGCAATGATATAGAAAAACTATAATAACAAATCTACACGAACAAAAAAATATATATATACGAGCGTTAACCCGCGACTTTATCCGCACAAATTATATAACAGATTTTAAGTCAGATCATAAGCTATCAAAGAAAAAAAGTTTCATCAAAATCGGTTCAGTAGTTTTTGCGTGATGCTCGTTCAAACAAACAAACAGACACACAAAAAATCCAAAAATTGATGATATGGAATCAGGGATACCTAAAAACCATATTGTAACTTTTTTTTTGTTAATATCTTCAATGTACAGAAAAACTTCCTGTTACAGTTTTATAATAGTTTAGATACGGTCGAATTGAGAGGTTTCTCAACCTGCTCCTTTATTGAAGTCGGTTAAAAACCGCACTAGAAGTTTATAGTTTTCCTGCCTTATGTCACAGAGCGCGGTTATTCGAAACCGAAGATATTTAAAATGATTCAAAATAAATTAAGACAGCGTAACCTGTCGTTAATTAATAGAGATTCTGTCTAAATATGTAGATGATTGAATACAGTGTAAGATGCTTACAATTTTTTAAGGGGATGATAAAACCATCACACTAAACAACTTTCTCGATAGGACTAAAATCGAAATCGAAATCAACTGTTGCATAAAAAACTGCAATCCTTCTTGGCCCACACACTGATTGTTATGATGTCAGACTGAACAACCCCTGAAAAACCGCCAGCATTTTAAGAATGACGCAACATAAAGGTAAACAAGGTTTCGTAAGAGTGAACAAAACAATATATATTTTTTTATCTATGAGCTATTTTAATGTATCACAAACCATTAAAATCCATTCAGCCGATGTTAGTGATGAAGTAACAGTGAGTGCTACTGTACACAGATAGCTGAACAATGTGTTACACCTATATTATACTGCCAGTGCCTCTGACCACAGAACATTATAAGAGGGGTTAAAAATGCAAAGTACCGCTTTTGCTTCGGAGACGGCCGTCGCAACTTGTCTTCCCTCATTACTCATGCCCTCTCGCTCGCACCACGCCGCGCGCCTTATGGTGTTATGCAAATCATTGCATAACCTGTGGCGACACGTTCCACGCCTACTTTGCACTTCCAACCCCTCTTATAATGTTATGTGCCTCTGACCACTCTGCGTGTCCATTTTTTATTGGAAATACAAGTATTTTCATATTAACACTTTATGGTTTTTCCAACAAAAGACATACTAACGTACTAACTCGTTGGTACTCAGTTGAACCGGACTTTCCTGGACCAGCATAAGTGTTCAAGGGCACTAAGCATTGCAGTTTTTTAACCACTATAAATGTTCGGGGCACAAGCTTTCTATGTTTCGAAGTGATTTATGTTTACAGGTGAGGCAGTAAATGCGTTAAAAGATTATGAAGGAATTGAAGAATACATTAAGAGAAGTCTTACAAATTTTATGTTGTCCCTTGATGGGGAAGCGCAGCCTCAGGCTGACGGGGTTTGAACAAACGAACACGTAGGGGCTGTCGCTCTCACCACCCGGATACCTGTGAAAATATTGAACACGTGATTAACAGAGTATGGAGGAACTGAGTGGAAGGTTCCACCCACAGATCACAAAAACTAAAGGGAGATGTGAAAAGGGGGAGGGGCCAGTGTCGCAGCAATATGCGCAAAAACGGAACACATTGCTCGCGACAAGTAAGGATTCAATATATTATGAGGCTGAAAGCCAGTCTAGATATTATGTGTAAATAGTTTACAATGCTTGCGTAGTACTAAAGATTATTCGAACGTTGAGTTCTGATACCGCAATGGATAATGAGCACATTCAAGCTAACAAAATACTTTCTATCGCGTGGTACTGGTGGTAATGCGACACTCGGTTTCGTACTCAAAGCGTTGGTTGCCATCTCTCTAGATCTCTATGGTTCCACCATTGAAAAGGGAACGTCTTCCGCCAGGCTAGGTGTGGTGCCTGGGGACTGGCCGTGGTCCACCAGTGCTTAGTTGGACCTTGTTATTTGTATCGGATCTCTGTGATCATTTCTCTTTATTGATTTCGTTGCTATAACTTTTTTTATTTATAATTAATGGACTATTGCTTGTGCGTTAGCAGTGCATTTCCGCCAGTGTCAAGTATTTTTTTGTGGGAGTATCTATCCCAATCTCAGGGATTGTTTTTGATCAAGAACAAGAAGAGATTGAGGATTGCGGAGCCTCGTGGCAGGCAAATACGCGACGCACTAACACAACGCGAGACAAGTGCTCGTGTCAGAACCTGCAACGTGACTCCGTTGCTATAACTTGTCGCTTTGCGAGTCTGTGAATGTTGTGGTTGTTACTGGTGGTGCCATCTGTGGCTAAGTCTCCCACAACAGTATAAGAAACAGTATGACACACCCTGGCCCCTACCAATTTTTATCTCACTTACGTAAGACGGGAATTTTAGGATATAAAAGATAGGGGTTTATTCTTCAACCAATGACAAGGATCATCATCATCATCATCGCAGCCGATAGACGTCCACTGTTGGACTTAGGCTTCCAAGGATTCCCACAACGACCGATCTTGCGCTGCCCTCATCCAACGGGTTCCCATCGCCTTCACCAGGTCGTCGGTCCACCCAAGCTGGCCTACCCACGCTGCACTTTCCGGTGCGTGGTCGCCACTCGAGAACCCTTCGGCCCCATCGATCATCGGTTCAGCGAGCAATGTGCCCGTCCATTGCCACTTTAGTTTAGCAATTCTTTGGGCTATGTCGGCTCCTCTGGTTCTTCTGCGAATCTCTTCATTTCTGATTCGAACTCGCAGGGAAATTCTGAGCATAGCTCTCATTTGACGCCCACGCGTCTAGTCCATTACGCTTTGAGTGACTTTCAGCCTTTTTATGAGGCCTTAAGTGAGCGACTACGTCTCGTCATTGTTTAAAGACTTTCATCTTAACCCATCGTATGCGGCAATTTCAGGCATAATAAAAATAATATTCTTCCTGTATTTCCGCACCACAGCACTAAACAGGTTAAGACACTGCGGTATTTGGGACGAAAAGATACTATGTAGTTTTCCGAACGTTGCCCAGCTGAGTAGGATTCGACGGTTGATCTCTTTCTAGTAGGTCTATTACCTAACTGGATAGTCCCAGGTCTACAAATTGAGATGTGTCCTGCAGTAAAGCGTATGTAGGCTGATATTTAATACTAGAATCTTACAGTTTTTGGTACTCCTCCTGGGCGAGCACATCGTCGACGGTGACGCAGCCGAGCAGGCAGCCCGCCGGGTAGAACGACGGGAACCTTAGCTCCTTATCTATTTCAACACAAACAAACACAATTTTAATTGTAGGTCCAATCTAATCTAACATGTATTATGGTGACAGATAACAATATAAAAACAAAATTACAAGGTGTTAGCATACATACGAATGATATTTATCTGTGGAAACTTTTAGTTGGCAATGTTGTTTTATAAAAATGTTGATACCCTACTATCCTGTAATTAGTCCGTAAGTTTTCCTAAAATAAATAAAATACAGTTTTTTTTACAGTGTCGAAATTTTCAGCTGTCTAGACATTTGAGTCGAATAGGCATTGCGGTTTAGTATGGAACAGCTAATTTTTTGTTTTGCTATTTCATGTTTACTCCCATAGTAAAAGTTGTTCAGTTTGATGGTCTGAACCACCCCTGAAAATGTCGACACGGTAAAAAAATCATCCGCGAGGATTCACCGACCCCAACTTGCATACAGGGTGTAAGGAAAAGTATCATTAACCTTTAACCGACATATTCTACCCATCAAATTGAACAACTTTTACTATGGGAGCAAACCGATCGGAGCAAAAAAAAACCTACTCGACTCAAATGTATGAGACAGCTGATTTTTTTTTGCTCCGATCTGTTTGCAAAGAGAACAAAAGTTGTTCAGTTTGATCGTTAGAGTATGTGGTTTAAAGGTTAATGACACTTTTCCTTACACCCTTTCACACATTCTTGTCGATTTCGGTTACTCTTGACCTGAATAGTTTCAGGAAAGAATAACAACATGTCAAGAGGTGACAGACGGCTAGCCTTTCCTGCTTCCCTTCCTTATTCAACCTTCAATATTCAACCGTATTCCTTAGTCGCCTCGTAAGACACGCACGGGATGAAATGGGCTCTGTAAGTCGAAACCCCACGGCGATATGTAGTTTAATTCCTGACCGGTTTCGGCCGCGGCGACTGCATCAACTCCGTTGTAAGCGTTGATGATATCTCATGTGGCGAATCTTCAGCGCAAGCCAATATTCTTAGAAACAATCCTCGCTCATAGCAGGCACACGGCTATATACTTATACATAGAGGTGGTAGAATAAGGTGTAGTTATAGTACCAGGGTAGATGGCTCGGTATTGGTTCTCCATCATGCGCACGAGCTCCTGGTCGGGAGGCTTGGCCGTCGACGCGATCCACAGCCGGCCGCGGTGGCTCGAGTACCACGTCCGACCCTCGTGTCTGTAATCACAATCAGATGCATATTCATCTTACAACAGTCACAGTGCTTTTTGGCCATAAAGAGTGATGAACATAAAGAGAATGGTGACTGTAGGAACTAGAAATTTAATTTTATAAAATGGACGATCCTGCCAGGTAATGCGTGATGTTGACGTTCTTGCGAAGAAAGTGAGTGAATTATTTATTATGTAAATTTCTGGTCTTGACAATGTTACTCTATGTATTGCAATATTGTATTTTAATAGTACTTTTTATATTTTGTTTTGTTTAAAAGACGTGTGTTGTAGAGTTTCTGGCCGCATTTTCTCTCAACGGAACACCTTCCGACGCGGTGGTAGAGTCCAAAAATGACGTCAAAAAGCTATCTATGTGATATTATTTTGAATAAAAATTTTTGATTTGATTTTGTTTTGATAGACATAGACATCATTTATTTGTGAATATGAGTACAATTAATATAATAATATTAATAACAGATCTTACAATAAAACAATCAATCAAGTTCAAATCATATTCTACCATTTTGGCATGCAAAAATGATCAGGGCTGTCTTGAAATTCCTGTGACGTCACCGACTGGTATTTACGCCGTATTTTTGCTAAGTCCAGTAATTTCCAGTTTGAAACGCTTCCTAGTAAGTACTATAAATTGTGACATTTTCGGTTTCTTATGTCATTATCGAAGCGTATGCATGTGTCAGTTTAGTATATAATCTGTGGTATAATTCAGCGGAGAGTGGTTAATTAAAATCCCTAGATATCATCAGTCATCACATACAATTAACGCCTAGTAATACGTATTATGTTATACAGGGTCCTTCTTAGTTTTTTAAGGGGATGATTAGACCGTCAAACTGAACAACGTTCTCTATTCTATAACTATATAGGATTAACATAGAAATGGCGAAAATAAAAATAAACCATACATTTTTTTGGGTCGAGTAGCAGTTCAGTTATGTATCGACTTTGGTCCCAAAGAGATAGATAGTCATGAAGAAAAGTGTTTCCAACAAGTCATGATTATTCAAAGATGTTTAAAAGGGTTACAAAAAGCTAGCCACTCAGATAGCGACAGTATCCCACTCTCCCCCGCTTGCGCAGAGGAGCGAACGATCATCGAGGGCTGACGACATCTGTCGCCGCCCGCCTCACGCTCAGGACACCGCGCCACATCTCATCAACGTGGCTAGTGGAACCTCACATAGTGTGAAAGTCGCTTGAAGAGCTTACTATAGAAATGATCCTATGAAGTAAGGTCTTAACAAAACTTGCTCACGCTGATCAGGTCATTGATCGCGGGCGAATCTTAACACCGCGATGTAGAAATCTGCGAGAATTGCTACAGCGACATCTAGCGGAAGCGTAAGTAAATATCGAATTGACGCGTGAGGTCACATAGTCCACGTGGTATTGTTTGTTTACACGAGCGTACGTAATGGTGACGTCACGAGTTATTTATAGCGTTGCCTTGTCTCATATCAAGGCAGCCCACGTGTTTATATTCGGAACGAGATAACTAATAACGATGCCGGCCGGTTAACAAGCGAAGTTCGCACTGAATCGCATTATCATGATGTTATATTGGAGATAACAAAATAATTAAGTAAGGGGTAAACAATTGCATTACTTTAAGGGGTGATTGTACGGTACAATCAACCCAATTAAAGTAATGCAATTGTTTACCCCTTACTTAATAATTATGTTATCTCCAATATAACATTATGTTTACCCTAAAACACATATTATGGAAACGGAATTGCTAAAGTCACTAATATAAAACCCTGTATACTGAAATAATAATAAAAATTAAATAGGCACTTCAATGTTCATTATTTTCGCAACATGTCAGACCGTAGTCTCTGTCTACCCCTACAGTAGTATGAGCTTATGTATGTACTTAAATTTTAAATAATTATTAAATACCTAGTAAATACTAGGTATTAATTATTCTAGAAGCAATTTTATATAACTTTCACTGGACAATTGTAAATGCCTGGAAATTGCATTGGATCTAATTGTTAACCGTGTATATAAATTCTGCACATGTAAACCTGTAATTCATACAATAAATATTCATTCATTCATTCATTCATGGGACAATAGCAATTATTTAATACCTAGTAAATATTAGGTGCTTATTTAATCATTTTAAAAGCACCTATGGAACCAAAAACTAAGGTACAACACGGCGACACATCAAGCTATACAAAACCAAAATAAGCTGGCCTCGCGTAGGTCGATTAGCGTATAACGGCGCGCGGCCAGCTTATGTTGGTTTTGTATAGCTTGATGTGTCGCCATGTGTACAGTTAACAATTCAAACTTTAAAAAGTATGTAAAAATTACCTATTTTAAAATCACAATGTATCATGAGAAGTCGTCAGTGACACTATGAAAATATGCGAAAGTAGGTAAATTAGTTGCCTACTGGCCTTACTATAACAATGCACACAATAGGGTTACCGAAAAACGAAAAAATCTTTTTGAATACTATGGACATCTGACAAGAAGTTAGTCAAAAAAATTGTTGTAAGACTTAGTTTTTCATAAATTAATTATTTTTAGTTATTCTTTAAATTAACCTATTACAAAACGTAAGAGTAAGGTCGTTACATGCACCCAGTATGAAAACAAATGATACTCACAGCTTGATGCCCTCAATGAGCAGCGACGCCCAGGGCTGGTGCATAGACAGGCAGCGGCCCGAGTCGCTCATCTCCAGCAGCATCGCGTCTTGCACGCGCGAGACACTAGACAGGGACCTCCCTTCGTCATTGCCCTTGGATACAGCGCTCGAGTAAGCATTCCCTGCCACTGATGAGTCGAACTGTAGAGAGAAATATAAAAAAAGCTATGTCAGTGTTTGGGCTACTGTCAAATTCATCATCATCATCATTATCATCATCATAAGCCTTACCATCTATTACAGATGAAAAAGATTGTTTGACAAAGATCTCCAAGCTTTTCCGAGGTTTCATAAGTTTCAATTAATAAGATATGTCTTGTGTATTAGACGCAATTATGACAGCATTATACCTTCTGTCACGTTTCTCTGCCAGATGTACACAAGACATATCTTATTAATTGAAACTTATGAAACCTCGGAAAAGCTTGGAGATCTTTGCCCAACAATGGGACGAAAATAGGTTAAAAAAAACCTATGAAAGGAGAACACTGTACCTGTAGTAAGCCAGGGTTGACCCCGGCAGCCAGCATCCTGTCCCCGGACACGGGGCCGACGGCGAGCATCTCGTTGTTGAAGTAGAGGTCGCTCGCGTTGTCTCCTCTCATTATATCTCGTATTTTGTCTTCGTCCACATCGTGCTCTATCGTCTTGTCCTCTACTATTTGTCTACCTGGATGTGAAATGATTATTTTGAAATCGGGTTGATTAAAAATTAATACAACTTTTTTAAAAGAAGTGCAAATACATTTGAAAACTTGAATAAATGGGCCAACTTTTGAAATAACTTGCTAGGTTAGCGCCATACATTTGTAGTCTCAAAGTTGCCAAAGATTTTTTTAACAGAAAGTAGTGTTTTCTGTAAAAAATCAAATCAAATCAAATATACTTTATTTTACACCAAAACATAAACAGTAAAATACAGAAATAAAAAGTATGTGCTAATCCTTTATTTTGAATTGGATCGCGATTACTGAAAAGATTATTCAGGATTGCGTAACAAGTATTTTCAGGAAAATATAAAAAAAAGTATTTACATCTAAAAGGTCAGCGCAGGGTGGCGATGTTAAAATGTTAAAAAAGGCAAAATCTCGAAAACTATGAAACTTTGATTTTTTTTTTTATTTTTCCCTGCCTATCTCCTGTTTTCGGTTTGGCGTTGAGTTTTGGAACACCCGCTGTATATAAGGTATTCTGTCGTTGGCTAGTCATCAAAATACGTGTTTGGACTAGATTCTGGTACTTCCTTTCGGATTAGATAACGATATTTTTATTTTACTATATCTTTACTAACCACCGAAATCGAAGGTCATCTTCTTCTGAAGCCGTGAAGCGTGCTTCTTCTCCTGCAGCTCCTGGTGGTACTTGTCGAGCTTCTCCCTCTCGCTCGCACTCAGCCACACGCTGTTCACTTGGAAGTAGTCGCTGTCATCGTCCGTCACCTTCGTGCGACTCTCGCTGCGAATAGGAAAGTGTTTGTATGGTTTTGTTTTGTTGAAATATGGTTCAATTAGGGTTGTGATAAAGACGCAAGAACCTAGTTGTCATAGTTCGAACCTATTAATAAATGCAACGACCTTTGAACACACTTTGAACCCATGGTAACAAATGGGTTTTAAATTATGTAAAAAAGAGCGTCTGTGGCGCGTTGTGAAGAGGTATAGGCACTCAATCACGAGGGTTTGGGTTCAAATACGGACGGACTGCATGCCATGTATCAATGAGTTTTTCTATCTTATGTACCTATATGAGTATTTTGGAATCAAAAACGGACATAAAATCCAGACACAATGGAACATCCATCCAAACAACTCATATAATGGTGAAGAAAATGAAAGAATGGTGAGGAAACCTGCTTACGCTGAAGATTTCTGACGCGTATGTGAAGTCTACCAATCCGCATTGGGCATGCATGGTGAACTAACGCCCATGCCTGCAGTGGGACGTATATTAATTGGCTGATGATGATGATGATATTTGTTTGCTGTGCTATTTTGCAAACTGTTATTTTCGTACACAAATGCTTATATGCATGTATGTATATGTTTACAGTAAACATGATGATAATGATGTTGTTAATTCAGTAACATCATTATTGTAATATTATGTATATAGGTTTTGTTAATAATGAGTTCTCAAATATTTGTATCATTTAATTACCTATTGCGGTCGTACTCCAGTAGTTTGGTCCTGTGCGCGAGCGCCGCCTCACAGCCTTTAGGTCGGTGCTGCTCCATCAGCTTGACGCAAGACTTTGTCTTATCATTTAATTACCTATTACGGTCGTACTCCAGTAGTTTGTTCCTGTGCGCGAGCGCTGCCTCCCAGCCTTTAGGTCGGTGCCGTTCCATCAGTGTCTCCATCAGCTTGACGCCCGACTTTGTCTTTGCATTCAACTCCCTCTGCTCTTCTGGTGTGCAGACCTGCCGTTACAAAAGAAATTAATAGTTATTACAGGAACTAATATCTTTAACCTGTCACATCCCGGCGACGCGATATCGACGGTCGTCCATTGTTTATCAATTGTTATTTTAAAGTCGGGATGTGACAGGTTAATAGCTTTTAAAGATATTAGTTCCTATAATTATTATTATTTTGGATTTCGTACATCCTAATTCATATACGAATAATACATATAAATATACAAACATCCATGACTCGGGTACAAATATTCATATTCATTGTATAAATATTTGTCCCTTACGGGATTCGAACCCGCGGGTTCGACGGGACCCTCGGCACAGCAGGCAGGTTCACTACAGACTGTGCTACCAGGCCGTCACTATTAAGTAGTTCGCAATTTCATAATGAACCTGCGCTCGCGGCATGGCGCCTCGATAAACGTTCGCGCATGCTGGCTCGTTCGTTCGCGCGCAAAAAGAAAGAGAGGTAGGGTGCGATAGATATGTATCGCGCCGTCATGCCGCGGGGGCAGGGATTTGTTGGGAGGCTTTTTATAATACTTAGAGAAAGAAAGATATCATACAAAAACAATGTCTTTCAAGTACCAAAATTTGTTCCAATGATCCGCAACATATCAAAATGTTTAATTTTTCTGGGCAGGCTTTAAAATACAACCAGTTGCTACATTTTAACTGTTTTACAATTATTAGCAGGATTTTTAAGCTCTCATTCACCACCCTGAATATTCAAATAGTACATTACCAGGCTCCCGCAGTACAAGCAGGGTCCGGAGCCCTCCTGCTTGCAAACGACACGGCCGCAGTTCAAACAGTTGTTCACCAACTCATGCTTCGACGCCTCACAATCGCAGTGGTGTCGCCCTGCAAAAGAAATTCGTTTTTGGGACAGCTGATTTTTTTTCGCGATTTCAATGTTGGTCCCAAAGGAAGACCTAGACAGAGTTATCTAGGCTAAGTGAAGGAAAAGGTTGATGTCGTGTCGTATCAAGAACTCAAGAGACTAGCGGAAAAGAGACAGGACTGGCGAATACTCCACCGACAAGAGCGTAGCTCTTAAATATGATGATGATGATGACCCCAAAGGTAAAGTTGTTCAGTTTTATAGTCTGATCATCATCTTAAAAAACATATTAAGTTGGACCCTGTATTTTTGCTATTCAATTAAATAGGCCCACATCAACCTACTGCTCGCCCTAGGCCTCCTTTTTATTATTGCGCCATTCCTCACAGCTTTCTGAAAATGGTAGACTTTAGACCTGAAATACTAGGCTTACAGTTTCATACAAAATCTTTGCAAATTTTTGTCCAAATCTGACATATCCCACACAAATTAAGTATGCATGCTGTTGGATGGCATGAATATGTTGATTTTGATTCATAAACTTAGTCGTATTTGGCATGTTTACTGTCAGCTAGTACAAAAAAGAGCTCCTATGAGCTATTTTGGTTGTGCCATTTTTCGAACGTTGATTGTGAATCTAGTTTAGTTATATATAAGATATCTATGCCCGCAACCCTAAATAATATTTTAGGGCTGTAACAATAATACAGTTTTTTTCTTAGTAAATGTTGAAGTACGAACCTTTAAGCAGAACCACTTGAACGTCCTTGCCCTCCTGAGAGTACAGGTTGATGAACTTGGTCTTCTTCTTGCTCTTAGCCTCACTCTCCTTGCTGCTGCTCTGCGCTGGTTCTGCATGAACGTCTCCACTAACGAAGTTCTGCTGAGGGTTGCTCTTTGCTATTTTCTTCTTTTGCTGTTTTGGCACTGAATTACCTGGAATGACGACCAATCTCGTATTGGTTTAACCAAAGTTTCGCTTCTATAATCTACTATAATTATCTAATTATATGGCCATTGTACTGCTTCAAGTACACCATCCAATTTCTTCCCGTCGATACTGAAATAGGTCACAGACAGCTAAGCCACAAATATATAGCTTTCGACGACTGCTGTACGAAAATGAAAGCGTCGAAAGGTGGTGGTGGTATAGGATTTTCGGGAATTAGCAAGCTCTAATTGGTTTCTGAAGGACATGTCAGTTCTTGAATGAACCATTTAAA
Source organism: Agonopterix arenella (assembly GCA_927399405.1). Classification (NCBI taxonomy): domain Eukaryota; kingdom Metazoa; phylum Arthropoda; class Insecta; order Lepidoptera; family Depressariidae; genus Agonopterix; species Agonopterix arenella. The sequence continues at coordinate 12,961,235 of OV656708.1, read as the reverse complement.
TTATTTATACGCAGCAGCGGCCGTAGTATGGTAGCTTGATAAAGCACTGATAGTGCTTTATCACTTAGCTCCTTCTATTTGCGTGCAAACGAACAAGATAAATGGTGTGATATTGCCTTCTCATTCATCATACCACAGACAGAGTACTATAAATACTACTAAAACCGCAGTAGTGCATAGGTATGCTTGGCAATGACGAGTATATATGTAACTTAATATGGTAGCGGACTACCTAAGATAATTGTAAAAAACTTTGAAAATAATGATAAACTCACATTTTCAATAATTCAGTTAATAATCTCGCTTGAATACTATTTTTAATAACAGGATGTACTATAAAAATTAATGAAATTTTGATGATGTCACTTGTTAGTATTTAATACAATTTTTCATTGAAAGGAGATCATTCAGGCTCCATACATTTTTGGGTCTTTTCTGACAGTGCCGGCCAACAAAAAAAGTGCTACATATTGTTAGAACTAGCTATTTGGAGCCATAGTTAAAATCGCACGAAAGCTGTAGGGTTATTCTGAACAAAGTTATACAAGTTCCAAGAATCATAATTTTTATATATTCCAAGTGTACTGGGAAAAATGTTATTATGGCACAAAAGCTGTAGTCATTCTCAATAGGCTTATTCTGAGCAATGTTAGGAAAGTTCCATGAATCCTCATTTCATACATTTGAAAGTGCTGTGAACTTTGACTACTTATATTATATGAGGACTAGTTACGCATGTAATTCTACTAACAAACATTTCTGCCACTTTTTGCGGAGGGTGAGGTAACATGAAAGACGCAATTTTGGATTTTATTCCCCATAACTTTAGATTCTAATTTTGTATGATAAAAATAATAAAAAGTAGTTTCATGTGAACGCCAAACGTTCTAAGTTCGAAGTTATTGTTTTGCAATTATAGGCTGTCTCGTTTAGTGATAAGGTATAAACTTGAATGGAAATGCACATGATCAATTGTTCTTATACCGTGGCAGAGGGGAAATTCTATCACAAGGCTAGCTATCAGCTGCAAGGCTGATCGTATGATATTATTGTAGTGTGCACTGTAGCTTTGTAAAAAGTACAAAATCTGACATGAACTGCTAGTCGGTTTAGGAGATACAGCCGTTTAAAGGTCGGACCTTTGAATGTATCTCCTAAACCGACTGATGAACTATATCAGTTTTAGTACTGTTCACATAGCTACAACCTTGCTGATTTTTAATTTTTTACTGACCTTTAAAAATCTGTAACTTCGAAACCGACTGGAGTTATGCAGGCAGACCTGGTCCATCCCCATCACAGAGATGCTCTACACCTCATAAACACTGAATCAACCTTGCAGCTGATGGTTGCAAAAAGTACACTTATCTCTTAGTCTATTTAACGATGCGTTCGTAGCTTGGACTTTCTATCTTGACATAATCATAATAATCATAATCATTTATTTCATAAAGATATATTTACATGTCAAATGCACTCCTTAACTACTTATAATTATATTATTTTTATTACAGTCCGGTTACATTCTAATAACATTAGGTACAAAGTTATAAAATTCATCAATGTCATAGAAAGCACGATCTATAAGCCATGTTTTTAATTTACGTTCAAAGGTACAATTTTCTTTGCACTGTTTGATATCGTTGGGGAGTTTATTGTAAATTTTAGGGCCTATTATATATATGGATTTAGTCGATTTTTCTAGTCTACCATTTGTAACTATTAAGTCCGATTTATTTCGAAGTGAATACTTGTTAAACCCAGTTTTATCTGGAAATTTGTCTATATTTTTTCTCACAAATTTAGAAATGTCTAGTATGTACTGAGAGGTGAGTGTTAGAATTTTTTTACTAACAAAAATACTTTTGGCTGGTGTACGCGTTGGTGCAAGTGATACTATGCGGACAGCACGCTTCTGCAGTATAAACACGCGCTTCCACTCGGCGGCAGTGCCCCAGAGCACGAGCCCGTAGCACAGCAGCGAGTGGAAGAGTGAGAAATAGCAGGAACGTAGTGCGGTGGGCGGCAGGACTGCCGCCAGCCTGCCCAGAGCGAAACACGCGCCACTAAGTTTGCCACACAACGTGTCTATGTGGACATCCCATTTGAGTGCGGGGTCTATTGTAACACCCAGGAATTTTTGATTCAAAGATTGTGGTACGATCTCGCCATTCACACAAACCGAGAGTGGTCTAGGTGGCCGTCCGCCTAGATTGAAATAGAGTAATTGAGTTTTAGATAAATTTAATAATAAGCCGTTAGCAACAAACCATTTTTGGAGTTTATGGATATCCAATGTTATACTCCGTTCCAATTCAGCAATACTGTTGTAACTTATCAAAGGCCGCAGGATACTAAACAAACTTGTACAATATTATGCAATACAAATAAAGTAAGCTAAGTACCTCTACTTGGAAATTTTCTCTTCACAAGCTCCTGGAAGAAATCCCTGTGTTGGGAATTATCGAAGTCCAGCAGAGTCTTCATGTATTCATTCAGATCACCCTCGTTTTGTATTGACAAGATGTAGCTGCAAATAATTTCATATAATCCAATAAGAAATTGTAATAAAAATCTGGTAGAAAAGAAACAAGTAGGAACAATAATTTTAACTGGCTTACTGTATCAAATCGTCCGGAACTTGGAAGTCTAGGATTTTAGAAAGCCCTTCACTAATCCATTGGTCCATTTTATTCATCATTTCTCCTTATATTTCCACTTTTTAATTCAAAACAATAAGTAGAAAACAGAATAGAAGAGACGTCAACAAAAGCACAGGTGATTTTGACATTAACAGTTGATGAGTTTAAAAAAAAAAAGGATGGCATCGAGGCCATTATTTGGTTATAAGGGCTTGGTCAATGACCAATACAAATAGCTACTGCGACCTGGATAGATCTATTGTAGCTACCGCATCGAGGCCATACTATTGTACTACTTTGTGAAAACTTTATTAAAGGCATCGGCTGTATGGGATTTATAGAACCCTTTGCTTTGAATTGAATAAAAAAAAAGTTTACTGTCTGTCAGTGTTCCCAACTCAGGGTATTTTATCCTAGATTTAGGGTAGAAACTAAGTCCTATGGTAATTTTTTAGGAATTATTTAGGGTATTTTTTGGGGTAATAATTTTACTTAAGGTATTTTTTGGGGTAATAATTTTACTTAGGGTATTTTTTGGGGTATTAATTTTTTTTTGGTTAGTTTTTGGGGTAAACTAACGGATAACTGTTCTCACCTATGGCGTAGTCAGAATCCTTGTTACAACCATCACCGATCTTAGTAGCATGATTCATTTTCACCTTTTTAAAGATTTTGGATGGTACTTTATAATACGCTATGCCGTGTCAAGACAGTTGTGACAGGGGTAACCATTCCACCCACAAAAACACAGCGTATGAAACTGTAGGTTCCCCTTAGTAGAAATGTGAAAAAGATATCAAAAAATCAGAAAAAGCAAGGATCGTGACCCAAGTTATTGCTGTTTAAAAGTAACGGTTTAAATTTTTTTTTGTTTCATTTTATACAGAGAGATTTCAGGATAATTTTGGAAAATTTTGAAAAATCTAGGGTAAATTGAGATCAAGCCTAGTGTAAAGTGAAAATAAGACTTAGCAACACTGCCTTAATATGTGTATTTTTCTAAAAATAAATGTTTAGGGGAAAACATTTTGAAAAGTGCCTAATTTAGGGAAATTTTACGAGGAATCCGGGGAAAACCAAAATCAGAGGGTAGCAACACTTCTGTCTGTTCTGGTTTTTTTTGTTACAATTCAAGGTATAGGGTTAAAAATCCCATACAACCGATGTCTTCAATAAATTCTCTAATTTATAGCAATTAACACTTTAGTGTTCGACGTTTTGACGCTTCTTTGGAGTTTTTGGAGATAATAGAAAGACGCAGGAAACGCAGAGAAGTCCACAGGAAAGAGGCGAACCGATCGCTTTGCCACGCTACAAATGACGGAACACATTTCCTGTTTACGACCCATACACCAACATATTTCACTGAACTGTATATTGTTCACTTGCACGACACTTTGTTACGCAAAACAACACAAATTTTACGAACCAAAACTCACTATAAACAATAAATATTCAATAAAATATGAAGATCCAAACGTAGCTGACCAATTACCACTTCTAATTGATCTGTGATTACCGCCAAAAACTCCATCTGTTCTGGTTCTGTTCTGTCAGCTGTCAGTCACTGTCACTTGAAAAAAATTCTGTTGTGTGATCGTACTGATCGTCGATTGTTTTATTTTCGATTTTTAAAACTCTTGTCTCCTGTAAAGGTATGTTCACTATTTTTAACAATTTCACTATCTATTGTTTTTCAATCTCTATTTTAACTAGAGTCATTAATTTAACAATTCGTAATCTAATTTTATTTGTTTACGTAATTTTCTAACCTACATCATCTTACATATCTTTCTATTTCAGGGTTAAAATGTCGATTTCTCCATATTTCCGGTCGCCATTCACCGACCTGACAGGTGGTATTATCTCGCAGCAGATGCTGGGCCGGTGCCAGAAGGAAGAGATCAGGTACATGGACTGCCTGGAGGCCTACGGGTTGGAGCGCGGCAAAGTCAAGTGCCACCATTTGTTCGGTGATTTCCACGAGTGCCAGACTATGACTTTGCAGTACAAGAGATTTGCGGTAAGTTATTATCACGACGTTAACTGTGTCCACAGTTTTACCACACAAGCCTCACAGTATGGCATTGCTCTTGATGGCGGGCGATGCCGACACCCCCCGGCGCCGTGCCCGGATACTTACGCTGTCATGCGCAGATATGTAAGGCAATCCCAACACCTTCGGATCCGGTAATGCGACCCCCACTGCCCCCGCAAGGCCCTCGCCGTTGCTCTGTACCTACATCCGTTGCCGTACTATGGTTTTAGGTCTGTATTAATAAACAAAACTCAACTCTGATAGGCTCTTAAGTAATGACAAATGCATAGAGCATAACGCAAAATGTCATCTTAAGAAGCCGCCAGCATTGGAGTTTCATTTATTATAACGGGCCTTAGAGTGTCTCCTGGTCACACCAATATTACAGTGTAACTAGAGTATCTAGACATAAGGTACGATGGAACTGACATGTTTTAAAAATATAAAAAAAAAAAAGAGTTAACCCACGACTTTTTCTGCACAAATTATATAACAGATTTAAAGTCAGATCATAAGCTATATCTTTAGAGATAAGCTCGCCCTTTGTAATTGTCTACAATAAAGTGTTAAAATAAAATAAATGAATAAATCAAACAAAAAAAAGCTTCAGCAAAATTGGTTCCGTAGTTTTTGTGTGATGCTAGATCAAGAAAACAATCAGACAGACAATAAATCCAAAAATTGGTGGTTTGGAATAAGAGACACCTAAAAACCATATCATAACTTTTTTTTGGTTAATATCTTCATTGTACAGACACACTTCTGTGACAGTTTTATAATAGTTAAGATAACAATATAGTGGAACAGCCTAGTGGTCGCCGGAGGTCAATCGAGTGTTTGGTAACCTAACTGAATTAGCTACGTTACGCACGCAGGCAGAAGGGGCCGTGCCTACCAGCCCCCCGCAAACCGTGCTCGATTGACCTGATGCAACTGTTGTGCTGATCCAATGCAAATATTATAATAATAGCAGGAGCAAGGCTCGTACCATTGTCGGAGCCCTCACTGGGCACTACGCCACATGCACGATGATGCACAAAATGAAACTCACCCATGATCCCAGCTGCCGGGCATGCGGAGAGGATGAGGAGACTATGGAGCATGTTCTTTGTGACTGTGATGTCCTGGCGGCAAAACGCATGTGCCTCCTCGGAGATGGATACCCAAAACCGGGAGATCTTAGGTTTCTTCCCCTCAATGGTATTGCCTCCTTCGTTGACGATGTATTTGAAGGGTGAAGAAAACAAAAAGTATTGGGGCTAAAACAAAAAATCCCACTGGGTCGAAGTGTTGCTGGCTTGCCAGCCCCCACAACAAGATAAGATAAGATAAATATTAAGAAATTTTAATATGTATCTTGTATAGTTGAGCCTTTAATTTTGTTTGAAACATTCAGAATTTAAATGTACCATGAATAAGTTTCTTTTCATGCCAGCATTAGTTATATAACCTGACGATAACACCATCCTATACCATAAAAATATCTTAAATATCTAATCAAAAACAGCCAAATCAAAAATTTAAATACACTGTGGTATTAATTTGATAATATCATTATAATTAATATTACGATCTAAGTATTATAATAGCTGCATCCATCATACTCATCATCATCATTTGTGTGTGTTTGTGCAGGTAATATGATATTGTAGTCTGAGAAAGGTGTGTACATTGAAACCATCTGATTATGGCCATCGTTGGCCGATTGCAAATAAAATTTATGAAACAAAAAAAAACAAAAAAAAAGTTGTGTGTTGTAGAGTTTCTGGCCGCATCTTCTCTACAAAAGAACACCTTCCGATGCGGTAGTAGTCAAAAATGCGGTAGATGTGATGATGATTAGTTGCTTTGAGAAGACCAAATAAGAATTTTAAGATAACAATCAACAGTTACTACAAATACATTTTGTGTTAGATTATATTTTATACTAACTTGTTGTTTACAGGCTATACGTAAGGAAAGAGAAAGACAAATTGCGGAAGGAAAACTCAAGGGGGACCAGAAATATGTTACTCCAGTCATCGACAGTTACTAATCATAATGTAAAATAGTTAAATTTCCCAAAATAATAGATTTCTTTTTAAGTGTAATAAAGTTGTAACATACAAATTATTTAAAACTGTGTATTCTTCTAGTTGAATGGGTCACAGCTTGGTTAGGACTAGGCGAGTATATTAGTTAAGAGGCTGTGTGAAAAAAATAGGATTCGTGTAAATTGAACATATAATTGAAGTTTTGACAAGAGCCAAAACACTCAGATAAATTAACAGGAAGCCAAAACACGATTAAGATACATTTTCTCGATGGAAAAACAAGCCAAAGTAGCCTCCGTTTTTATTTATAAACGTTTGGAACTGCTAAACGGTGAATAATAGAAACACGAGACTTGATTAAAAAAAAAGAGAATTATATTTTACAAATTTTGATATGAGCAGAATTGAACTTACATAAATAGTACAATCACAATTAAATAAAGTTTTTTTTTACGCTTGCGTCGTTTCAGGCGCGCACGCCGCCCCATCTCAGCGCCCACCTCAGAATGCTTGTTGCCCCCCTTAGAAAAATAGAAAGTAATGAAGAAATTATTGAATAGTAGTAGGCACTGTTTCATCATCATCTTGTGAAATTCTAGCCAAAACTCAGAAGCAATACTGCAAAATTTCTAGCTCGCTTCGTTGGCTCCAGATCTATAGGCATGCAAGGGCTGAACAACCTCCTTAAAAATCCCAAGCCAAATTTTGGTTACGGGGAGCCTTAGGAAAATGAACTTTTGGATCCGACCTTGCCACAAGAAATGTGAGTCTTGCCACTGGGGCGGTAGCTATGAGCCAGGTAGTCGGTTGCCGCCTCAGGGAAAATCTCTAGCTACGCCAATGCCAATAAAATAAAGTCTAATCGTCCAATAAACGGCTAATATCAGGCAAAAGTGTTCTTGCGACCATAGCTCACGAGCCGAGCCAGTGCAGCCAGCGTGCCGCTGCAACGAGCGGCCGGCGAGTGCCTGAACCGAATTGCCACTTTATACATAGTCTACTCGAAAATATAAGGGCATCGGTCAAAACCATTATATATATTCATCCGATAGTCGGACGAATACTTAAATTTATTCGTCCGTTTATCGGAAGACTAGACATTTTATTCATCCATTTATCGGACGACTAGCAAGTTAGCAACAGCCAACAAAAATAGGCGATGTTATCGCTAGGAAGCTGTTTTTTTGGCTTCGCATGGTTATGCATCTGCCACTTTCGAGGTAGGGAAACGAATATTTACAAAACGGATATTATAAGGAAAATGGGGAGGATTTCTTGCAGACCACCAGGTTTTTCTCTAAGTTGCAAGGAGATCCAGTATTAGTTCTGATTATATTCTCTTTTGAGAAATTCATTTATTTTATGTCAATACAAGCATAAAATACAAATTTATCTTTTGTTTTCCTTCGCCGTCAAACTTGTGTTACATTTTCAAGTAATTTTACAAAATGAATTGCATTTCGCCGTTCTTCCGCTCGCCATGGATGGATCTCACGGGCGGAATAATATCGTACCAAATGTTTGGGCGCTGCGCCCAGATGGAGATGGAAATGATGGACTGCATCGAGGCCTACGGGCTGGACCGCGGCATTAAAAAATGCAGTTGCGCTATTGAGGAGTTCAAAGAATGCCACACGATGGAGAAACAGTACAGACGGTTTGCAGTAAGCACCTTACACGTTAATACTTTTATACGTCGCAGCACGGATCTTGAGCGGTGTCCTTGTTTGCGCTGAACATTATGTAGGTACAAGCTCTTCTTCTTCTTGCCCTTATCCCATTATTTGGGGTCGGCGCAATATGTCGTCTTCCTCCATTCATCTCTTTTATCCGTCATTTCTGCGAACACTCCCTTTTACATGTCATCCTTCACACAATCCATCCATCTTTTCTTTGGTCGTCCTCTCTTCATGCAGCCATAGACTTATATAGTATATTACTATACATATACAGGGAGAAATTGATATCATTACACCCTTTTAAACTAAGAGTCTACGTATCAAACTGAACAACTTTTACTGTGGGAGCAAACCAATCGGAACAATAAAAAAATCTGCTGTTCCATACTAAACTGCAATGCCTACTCGACTCAAATGTATGCAACAGCTGATTTTTTTGTTGCTTCGATCGGTTTGCTCCCATAGTAAAAGTTCAGTTTGATGGGTAGACTCTTAGTTTAAAAGGATGCTAATGATATCAATTTCACCCTGTATAAGTCTTTGTGTACACACGGCGACACATCAAGCTATACAAAACCAAAAAAGCTAGCCACGCGTAGGTCGAGTAACGTATAACGTCGCGCGGCCAGCTTATGTTTTGTATAGCTTGATGTGTCGCCGTGTGTACAAGGCACTATGCACTGTTTTCGTCTAAATACACTCGTTCGAGCGCTCAAAAATAACAAGATTCGTGCAATGACGTGTACATATGCATAAAACTTTGAATCCAAACCCAATACCAATATATGCTACAGTACCCGGCAAACATCTTGAAAAATGCGGGGTGGGGGTGGGTGAGGGGGCCTGTGCAGTAGCTCTTTCGCCTACAAATTTTGTTTCTGCGCATTCGAGTGAGAACCTGAGTTTTTCTGGCGCACTCTGGGCCTCGATACGATAATTGTTGTCTGGCTAATCTTTCAACTACAGCATGAGTAATTGTCATGCGATATGGCTCATGCTGACAGGAAAGAAGAAGTTTGCCGGCCATTATACCTCTACACGCTCGCGCAAGCTTATGAGAGCTCGCTGTACATCGACACTTTATCTAAAAGAAACTAGTAACAATATCTTTACAAACGAATCGCTGTACAGCGGGCACGCCAAAGCCCGCGCGAGCGTGTGTAGGTAGCGTAATTTAGTTTGTTAGTAGAAACTACACATAGGTCCATAGTTAAATGGTGTAAGTATATAACATAACAGTAGAATAAAAACTACGCAATTCTTCTATGGAAGCAGCCTGCGTCAAACAACTAAGCTGTCTTCGCAGTTGGCTTTATTGCTATAGTCCAATTTCAGGCGTTTGTTCAGTCTGTGCAAATGTTACTTAAGGCGGTTGCAGAGGGGTCAATTTAATACAAAACTATGACGCACAATACGCGTAGACGGTATTAATATAAGTAACTTTGTATATATGGAAAAATAGTTTGAAAAATCTAGATGCCGCGTAACAAATAACATTTGCAATTTATAAAATAATTACGAAGATATAAAGCTTTGAATTATTTCATACAAAATTTTAAAAGCTTTATATCTTCGTAATTATATTATAAATTGCAAATGTTATTTGTTACGCGGCAACTAGATTTTCTAAACTATTTTTCCATAAATAAAATATTACTTTTATTAATTCCGTCTACGCTTATTGTGCGTCAAACGTTTGTATGGACTGAAACCACCTTAAGTAAGGTTTGGTTCTCAATGCGGTCTTGTAACCAATCGCCGAAGCAATCAGTTTTTCCTTTACTATCTTCTTTTATTTTTGAGTGGGGCAGGTCTAGCTACCTCCCCTCCTTTCTATGCCTCTCATCGCAAGACTTTTTTACCGTTCAGTGGCGCCCTCATCACAATTTTTAAGATTTATCATTCAAAGAAAGTCTTAATTAAAATAGAAAAAAAACCGCCCCTTTTACATTTAGGTAAGTATTTCGATATTCTTAAAAGTGGAATAATAAAAAAAATACTATAGAAAAAGCATTTAGGCTATTGTTGTAAGTTTCCATTTTAGGTTTTCATTCTTGAGAAATCTTTAATATATTGTGATGAGGGCACGACTGAGCTGTAAAACACCTATTCGAAAGTGTGCTATTCTAGAAATCGGTCGCATTTAGGACAAAACGATTTAAAATACCTATACTTACCTACTACATGAACTAAATTCTATTTATCAGGCAATGCGGAGAGAGCGAGACAGACAGATAGCCTGTGGAATATTGACGGGGGATAAGAAATACGTTACGCCCAGAATTGATAGTTACTAAAACCTTACCTACTACACTCAAATGTATTCCGTGATTTTATCTCTCAATAAACTGATTGGAATTAATGTATAACTTTCTAATTATACCTAACACAAGTCTTTGTTGCATTATGTTGTCCAATGGACAAAATAACTATTCATATTTTAATAACAATTTTTATTGAATTAATTCTATTGTACATGCAATAAAATTGTAAACTTGGCGTGGATGACGTTTTTATCGTTTTGTCGCATTGTCGTGGGTGGCATGCCAGCCGTGCAGGCAATAATTGTTTAATTTCACACATCCTAATTCATGCATTGCATATGCTCACGACTATATGCCCTGAAGGGTAGGCAAGAGATATTCTGAAAACTCAACGTCCGCGTTTTACTTTAGTACCCAGGCGTGCAATTTTTGAAACTCATACTTTGAACTCAGCAGTAGAAAAGTATGAAGATTGTGTATTCTATGATTCTCGCTCATGATTTCGAATTCAAATATAGCAGTTTGTCTTTGTCTGAAGTGCAAATTTTTGAATTCGAAATCTTGAGCATACCCAAACTAAATAAAATACTTTTCTACTGCTGATTTCAACATATGAGTTTCAAAAATCGCCAACTTATAACGTAGCGAGTTTCATTCTCTTTGGTCCAACTACCTACCGAATAAACTTTGTCCTGTGGTGTGAAGGGGAGTGAGCCCGTCGCCACTTAGGTCCGCCACATACAGTATACGGAAAGTTGCGGTATAGTTGCGAAATCGCCTACGCTCAAAAATCGCTTGTGTGATAATGGTTCATACCATTTTGTATGTACTAATGTTAAAGCGATCGATAGTCTTTTGATATAGTTGCGTAATATTGAAATACAATTTACAAATCATCATCGTAACTTCATTGTCATGACCTCATCACAATGATAATAATCATCATGTTTATAAATTGTTTGTTTGGTTATAATAAATACCTAAAAATGCAATTATCATTTTATTTGGCATTTCGTACATTTTTATTTTAGGCATTTTTTAAACAGCACTAGTATTACAGTTTTTGAGAGTTACTTTGGAACGAAAACGTTTACGCAATTGCGAAGTTTGAATCTCCGGGTAGAGGCCCAGGTTTATTCCGTATGTATGTGGCGAACCTTATAAGGGATAGTTGGTACAGTATACCTATGCCTCGAAATCGAAGCATGCACGTTTCCTCACGATGTTTTTCTTCACCGAAAAGCTGTGTATGTTACAAATCGTACATGAATTCCGAAAAACTCATTGGTACAAGTCTATGGACGGGGATCGGACCAAATCGCCACCACCTCTACTTTCCATCATTCATGCAATAATCTTGATACACTTAATAGTACAGGGTGAAATTTATATCATTAGCATCCTTTTAAACTAAGAGTCTACCCATCAAACTAAACAACTTTTATTATGGGAGCAAACAGATAGGATAAAAAAAATCTTGACTCAAATGTATGCGACAGCAGATTTTTTTGTTGTTGCTCCCATATAGGTGGTACCTAAAAGTTGTTCAATTTGATGGGTAAACTCTTTGTTTAACCCATTAACCGCCATGGTCTTAAATATAAGACGTACCTTTACATCGAGCTCGCAACGCAACGCCGCCGTCTCATAAATAAGACTATAATTTCTATAGTTTTCATATTCATTCTGTTTTTCATTTGAGACGGCGCCCCCAGCACGTTCAATGAAAAATTTTCCGGCCGGCGGTTAAATAAAAGGATAATGCAGCAATTCATTGATTTTTGAGCCTGAATAACCTTATAGAAGGTAGCAGAGTATGGAATAATTTATCCAAAAGCCAAAAGTATATTTAACTCTCATTAACTTCGCACATACCAGCTAGTTGGTTCCTATTTGTTATTGAGCAATGAGCATGTTTAAATGTCATGACATTTTTTGTGGTCCGAGTCACGGTCGGTCGAAGGCGTTTTTGCACGGAATTTTGGCGCCAACTATTTTATAATTAATCATTTCAAAACACACCTAACTAGATGCTATGATCGATAACAATATCCATTTAAATATTATTTACGCAGTTATATTACGGCGTGACATGTTTTTCAATTTGAGATCGATCGGTCGGTTGTTTGTTATCGATTCTTGAATTTGGTATTTATGAGGGGGCCTGGATAGGTGGATAAAATGTAAATGTTGATCTGAATTTCTTCACTACCCAAATACATCCCCGGATCTCCGATTTTTCGGAGGCGGGGCAAAAATATGATTTGGCGCCCCTCCCCTCCAAAGTTGTAGCAAATTTTTTTTCCCCGTGGAGTCCAGGAGTGCGATTTTTGAATCTCATTCGCTGAGCTCAGCAGTTGAAAATGTCAAAATTACTAAGTATGGAGATATGCATCTTTTTACTGCTGAGATTTGACATTCAAAAATCATACTCCAGGAGTGCGATTTTTGAAAGTCAAATCAGCGGTAGAAAGATGCGTATCTCCATACATTTTCAACTGCTGAGTTCAATGTATTAGATTCAAAAATCGCACTCCAGGTCCAGGTTAAGTGGTCGCTATAATATCTACAACTCAGAGCGAGCAAAGCGAGGTTGACATTTTACTGCAATAGCGGCTTTTTATAACCCGTCACTGAGCTCGAGATTTCACTGCAATTATAATGTGATGACTGCAATACGATCTGAAATCAGGAGCGAGCGAAGCAAACACGAGATTTTTTTTTGCAATATTGTCAAGTCGTTGTAATAATTTTTTCTCAAACTCTTGATTTTGGCGCTCCCACCTGCCGCCCGAGGCGTGGGCCCCGATTTGCGCCTCCCCCTAGATCCGGAGCTGCCCAAATATCTGAATAGAAATCTGGGATCGCTTGGATACATGTTTTATTTTAAAGATTTAGGCATTATGGCATAATAATAATTATTAATAGGTACTATATCATGGGTCTAAGCGTCTAGACGCGTCTAAGCCTACTGAGCGGCTTAAGAGACTAGCGTAGTAGGTATAATATGAATCAAAATAATAATACGAGTGGTGGTCGAATTCAAATGACATTTTTGTGTGTCCATGTCATTACCTTGGTTTCAAAGTCAAATCTCTAGCTGCAATTGTAGCATATTTTATACAGGGTCCTTCTTAATATGCTGACACTTTTTTAAGAGGATGATCAGACCATCAATCTGAACAACTTTCTCTATGGGACCAAAATCGAAATCGCGAAAAAAAAATCAGCTGTCCTATACATATTTGGCTCGAGTACCTAGGTTTGCAGTTGTGTATGGGACAGCAAATTTTTTTCGTGATTTCGATGTTGGTGCCATAGAGAAAGTTGTTCAGTTTGATGGTCTGATCGTCCCCTTAAAAAAGTGTCAGCATATTAAGAAGGTCCCTACAGGGTGTAAACTTAAATGCGTTATAGGTAACTATCAACCTGAACATTTACTAGGTATATGGGACCAACTTAAATATTGCGAAATTAATCAGCATTTTCATACATTTTAATCCAGTACCTAGCTATATTGACTTTTTTCTATGGAACATCTGTTTTTTTTTCGGGATTTCAAAGTTGTTCCCATAGTAAAAGTTGTTCAGTTTGATGGTCTGAAGCACCCCCTTAAATATGTGACGTATTTAAGTTAACACCCTGTGTATGGCTACCTGTTAGAATATCGTGCCCAACAAAAAACTGTTTGTCGATAGGCACCTACCTACACATACCTACCATCAGACAGGATCCTTGTTATTATAAATTTAATTGCGAAGTAGGTAACACTTATAGTTGAAGTTCATCGACCTTTGCTTATGATGACTTTCGAAGCCTCGAAGGTTGTAATTAAGCTGCCCAGGTACCAACGTCGCGGCACGGCGCCCGCGTCGTCGCCGCGCCGCCGGCATGCTGTGTCCGCATGGCACATGCTAAAATAAGTACATATATTTAAAATATTTGCATTTTTGTCCAATACCTCAATTGGTCAACATTAAATAAATAACCCCTTGAGACGTGTATACTCAATGTATACGTTTATACAGTTGCAGAAACATTCATTAGAGTTAATCCTCCAATTAATTTCTTGCTAGCTTTTACTACGTCAACAAAACAAAAAGTGACAGCAAGGGATTTAATGGAGGATTAACTTTATTGAGCGTTTCTGCAACTGAGTGTATATCTCTTATAATTATGATTCTCAAACATTAATAAGTAGCTATAATACTTTCACTTCTCACGACTCCACGCCCCGCCGCAAAGGGTGCACAGATTTAGTAAATGTGAGTCAAAAACTGTTTCTGGCTGAATCTTCATAGCGTATGATTTTGGTACGCATACAGTTTTATAACGCTGTTATAATCATCCAGATTCTTTATAATATGCCATGTATGCCTTTGTCTTATAGACAAGATGAAAATGTTTCGGCAGATAATGGGAGTTCAAACTCTCTGAAGAAGAAAATCTGGGGTGGTCCACAGTTTGCAAGAACTGGCTAATTATGGACCACCCTATGTTTTCTTTCACAGAGTCTGGAGGATATTAGCTAAAATGAAATGGTTGTATCTATTGATTATAGACAAAATCAAGATTCTAGATTTTGCAATTTTCGTCTCGACAATTTTGAGCTTGACGTGCTATATGGACTGTGCACAAACACGATCACAAAGCCAAAAACAAAAAAATAATAGGAAGGTACCTACTGATACTTAACATTACGAAACTGCTTAAAGGTATACGACCTCATCTTTTTTTGAACCATTTTTATATTAAATTTATTTAGGTAGGTAGGTTTGACAGGATCAGAGACCGATAAAACCTCGTCGAACTCCGAGGAATTTCATGTCGAGTCCTTTGACTTCTTCTTAAGTATGACCTGGGCGGATCGAGCTTAGCTCTGCGCCTTCCAAGTTAAAGCCTGACCAGGAATATAAAAAACCTGGTTTGGGGGCTCTTGAAATCGACTATAACCTTTAAGTCAGTGTTCCAAGTACAAAAATTAGTTCCTATGATTTTCCGCAACATGGAGAGGTTTCAAACTTTTTTTCCAGCACCGTCTAAGACAGCCAGACACTGCGCACCGTGTCCGTCAGTCCTTCCGTCGTCTATTGAGTCAACTGTATTTTAAATCTACGAGGATGCTGATAGGTTTAGTTCATGCCTAACCAGAATAAACTAAAAAAAAATATATATATAAAAAAAACAGTCAATCAATCAGTCAACATTTTACTTCAGGAAATGGTTCTTAGTTTTCGAGATAAGGACGGTTTTATGAAATTCGTGAAATTCTTTACCTTAGTCACTGAGTGTCACGGCTACAAATGTTCTATGCAGTATCTGTGTTAAAACTGTCAATATCTCGGAAAACTAAGACACTTTTACTAAAGTCAAATATTGATATTCTGCTTAGTCACGACCTAACCTATTAGCATCGGCCGGGTTGACGTCGGTTTACGGGACACCCTGTATACAGACACTGAAAAACCCAATTCCGGAATAAACAGGATAGATATAACAATCGTTTTTACATGGTCTTGTTTTTGACGCAATAATGACCAGCAGCTTGTGTTTGTGTTACATTATTTTATTACCATTCTGTAAAATCTCAGGTACTTAACTAATAGGTAATAGCCAAAATGCATTTTACGATTGTGAGTGATGATTTCTGTTAAAGCTGTATTTCATATACAAGGTGTTACAAAAATACAAATAAACATTTAAGGGGGTGGTTAAGACCATCAAACTGAACAACTTTCACTATGGGACCAATATCGAAATCGCGAAAAAAACGGATTTTCCATCATCATCATCATCATATCAGCCGATAGACGTCCACTGCTGGACATAGGCCTCCCCCAAAATGTGGAGATTTGCCATAATCGCCATGATTTGATTCGTTGCGATGTTCCATACCAAACTCGAGCTAAATGTATGGGACAAGAGATTTTTTTTTTCGCGATTTCGATCTTGGTCCATAGTAAAAGTTGTTCAGTTTGATGGTCTCAACAACCCCCTTAAAAGTTTTAAATGTTTATTTTTACTTTTGTAACACCCTTTATATTTTAAACATATTTCTTCTGTGAAAATATAAATAGTATTTCTCATTCTTCCCTTAGCTCTTCCCTATACCAAAGAGCCTAGCGTAGGTATCTAGAAATCAATCTTAAAATATTATGTTATTTAGATATAAAATAAGATGTAGAATGGACTAAGTAGAGTAGGTATTTAAATAGATACAGCAAAATTCAAATCAAACTGAGGCCTCGACCACCCGATCGAGCGATTATTTATTACATTTTGGATAGGTATGTCGAGTTTTTGCGAACAGTGACCGGTGCGGGCGCCATCAAAATATGCGCCTTGAATCAGTGCTGGACTGATGCTGGCAGATACAATCATGTGCCGACTCTCAGCGGGACCCCATGTCCTAGAACGATGCAAGAAATTCTGGCATTTAGTTCCAATCAAAATTATAATTTGTTCCATCAAAATAGAAGAAGGGCACTGGTTTGAAAAATCCTCCAGCCAGCACGGCTAGCATGCCACCCACGACAAAGCGTTTAAATGAGAAAAACGTCATGCGCGCTCTTTCTGGCATACGTAAAATAATAAAGATGGAGGCACATCTCGATTTTTATCGTTTTCTCGGGGGTGGCATGCGAGGCTTACAGCGGGACACTTTTTATTTATAAGTCACAGGAACTACAAATTGGTGTTAAACTTTAGTACTACTTTTGTAATTCAATGTAATTCAATGTAATTCAAAAATAACGGTTTGGAAAAACCTTCAGCCAGCGTAACAGTTTTTATTTATAAGTCACAGGAACTCCACATGGGTGTAAAATTTTATTTATACTTTCCTTTATTACGTTCTAAGTGAAAACAGTGTCCTAGTGTATATAATTTAAAAAAATAGCAAGGTTTGAAAAAACTTAATTTTTCACTGTCAAACCATTTTCGACTTTGCTTCCATTGTTTTCACTTAGAACGTAATAAAGGAAAGTAGAACTAAAGTTCGACACCCATTTGGAGATCTTGTAACTTTCAAATAAAAAGTGTCCCGCAGGGTTTTTTCAAGGGTATTGGACCCTTCTTCCATTTGGACGGAACAAATTTTAATTCTAATTGGATTCGATAGAACGGAACTAAATCTGAGACATACTCCAATCGTTCTAGGACATGGGGTCCCGCTGAGTTAAGGCACATGATACGATCGTGAGTTGATGCAATATTCTAATTAATTGCATAATTTTTATTTATTATTTTGATGTTCACAATACCTAATCATGGCAGATCTTTGTTTTAGCGACTGCTTTATCTTAGACCATATAACTAGGGACCAGCTTCGCGTTAGCATTCACATACAATTATATACCTTACCAGAGGGTGAGGTAAAAATTCGATCAGGGGCAGGAGTGTCCATACTGTTTGTAGTACTAGATACTCTTTCTTAATACTGTGACCAGAGTATAAGTACTTGACATAAGTGCAAAAATAATGACGATAACATTGACAAAGTTTAAAAAATATTATTATACTGTATCATAATTCATAATGATAAGATTATGGCCTATGGTGTCCATTTCTTAGATTGTCCCAAACATGAACCTAATTTTACGCTAGTAGGTACCTAATATTAAGTTTGCTTGAATAAGAGCTGATTTGACAAGCTAAGGATAGGATTGGATGAGTTGAGAATTTGACGAATCTAGTGTTTGACCATTTTAGGCTTTGACCAATTCAAAGATTTGACGACGCGCGTCTGCGAAACCGCTGGAGAAAATGTTCGTCGAAATCACATATCTATCTCTCTCAAAGCACTGCAGCACTGATCACGCCTGTCGCCCGTGGGCATGCCTGCCTTTAAGAACAAAAATGTGGTCCATTAGAGGTTAGGTATTGCAATAGTTGACTGACCTATATAGTGTGCGTCATTATTAAAATTTTTTAGATTGTCTCATTTGGAAGTCAAATTGCTACACACGGTTTATTCAATTTATGTTTAAGACGTACCCCCCACTGAATGACCTTGACCCTTTCAGAACTAAACTGCTAATAAACTACGTCATTTCAGAAGGTACACCTATTTTTGATTGGCTTGTCCTCCATTATGTCTAATCCAAGGAAATCATAAGGAATTCGCACCAAATTTTAGAATTAGGTACCTTACTAATTAGGTAGGTAACCTCATTAAATATTGGTCTTTAAAAAAACCAATTTCTGGAAAGACCGAAGGGCCTCATCAAGTTTTGGCCAAAGAGAATGTAACTCAGAGTCGGGATCATAATAAAAACTGGTCGTGACCCATGATTCAGAATGTATGAAACGCGTGCAACCGTTCAAAGAAATTTAATGGCGGTGGTGCACGTTTCATATAACGTTTTTTTTTTAGAGAGTTGCGCGAGCCAGGTTTTGGCGCCCCGGGCCTCTGACCGGTTTAGTCCGCCTCTGGATGTGTCGTCACACTGATATTGTCGTCGATCTTCACTAGGCCCCTTTTCCGACCAGATATACTTCCGCAGAACGAGCTAGTGGTTCACATCGGATCGACCGCGACCTCGAGAGTCCATTCACCGGTCGGCGCCGCTGGCGGCCCTTTGCCTTTGGGACATACTTAGTCAACAGACCGACTAATCTGTTTATCACATAGTTAACTCATTTGACTAACTACCTATTTATATTCGTATTTGTATCTAAAATTAATTGAGTTGGATTGGATGTTAAGTCGGTATGTACTTTACCTACTTATTTCATTTTACTTTGATCGAAGCCTAGGTATATCAAACTAGGTACCTACAACTGTTGCAGGATTATTGTAATAGCAGGAAAGTTATATTCTTCCGAGCAACATTATAACTGTCAGGAATTCAGGATTATTGTCAATTAGCTCCAGTTTTTTCTATATTACGGACTAGTTAGAGTATTTTTTTTTTTAATTATCAATACAGAAATTTCAGCTGAGCGATGGTTGTTAGAGAAACGACGCGTACTTTCGAAATTTTCAAGGGGTTGGTTAGACCATCAAACTAATACTAAAAAAAACTGCTGTTTAATACATTTGAGTCGAGTAGGCAGGCATTGCAATTTCACCTCTGAACCTTTACCCTAACAATTTTTAAAGCGTTTAAAAATTACCAGTAGGTACTAGGTATCTCTCTACTTCCTACTTATATTTAGGAAGTTTTTACAAGGTCCAAGACATCAATATCAACCTTTTATTTAGACCCTGCTTAAGCATAGGACTATTTTTCAGTCCTGGCACCAGTCTCTTCAACAGTTTACTAGTTCATGTTTTAATCATTTCAGTTGGTTAAACCAACTACAAATTATAGAGATTAATAGTTATATTGTTAACGGTAGAAAGCATTAGGTAGGTATAAAGAAAGCACCATACTGGGCAGACAGGCCGGCGCGGCGGCGCGGCGGGCGGCGGCCGGCGGCGGCGTGTGCGCAAGACGATTAGGTGGGCCGACCTCCTGGCCAGGTGTAAAGGAGACTATGACCGCACATATTCATCGACCTCTGCCGCAGAGACAAGTTTTTCCGGAATACTCGCTCTTTAAAATAATGGGGGATTTTCTGACAGCTAGTCTATACGTAGTTCAGCATGCCTCGATAGATGGGGTTGAAGTGATCAGTCGTGATTTAAGGGTAAAAAGTCAAAATATTCAGGTCATTGAGTCTTAGGCCTTAGACCTCGTTCATGGAGACGCGGGGCGTCAGACGCGGAAACAAACATACATACGACCATAGAGAAATTACGCGCTCCCCTCATACGACGATGTTAGTATAGAGCGTCCAAGGAGAAGCGTTGTCACTCCCGTCAAATTCTCGTATATTTATTGCCCGCACTACGCAACGCCCCGCGCAAACCTGAACGAGGCCTAAGGCAGCAATTCTCATCGGGGATAAACATGTTTTTGTCTTGGGCGAGCATGAACCCCTCGCTTCACTCAGGATTCTATAGTCTTTACTGTAGACTCTCGCTCCACTTGGGAGTTAGCCCTTCCTCACTTCACTCAGGACTCTAGACTCCCTCGCTCCGCTTGGGAGTTAACCCTAGAATGCCTGTAGACTCCCTCGCTCCGCTTGGGAGTTAACCCTTAACCCTAGAATCCTTTGTTACGCTCGGGATTCAATATTTCCGTGACGAAAGACACTGCTTTATCCCCTTGGTGCATAATCTATTATAACAGCAAGGTATGAGCCATTTCGCATCAACTCCGCAAATATGAATTTGGAAATATTTTGTTCAGTTTAAGAAAATCTCCCATTCCATTCACTTCTTATTACTACTACGATCGGACGATGTGGACTTTATTTTTTATTTAAACAACATTTTTGAGACGGCTATTAACATATATTAATAATGTTGTAAAAGACATTGCCCACGTGACGAAGTGTATTCGTTTCGGGTCGTTTCGCAGCTGGCGAATGTGTATGACCAAAGAACACATACAAATAGTATGATGGCTGAAGTTATACACAGGATAGAACAGGAAGAACAGCGTGCTTCCCAAGGAAATGGAAATTATCGGTTTCTACAGTGGCATTTCTCATAAAATTCTAATTCAAATTAACGGGATTGGACACTGTCTTTTCTGAAGTTCTTCGACTATGTAGGTAGCAGGTTTATTAAGCAGCACGGCTAGCATGCCACCCACGACAAAGCATTTAAACGACAAAAACGTCATGCGCGCTCTTTCTGGCATACGTAAAATATTAAGGATGGAGGCACATCTCGATTTTTATCGTTTTCTCGGGGGTGGCATGCGAGGCCTACAGGTATGCAATGCTTAAATACTATATCACATGGTTGCCGTAAAATGGGCCCCATTTATTCGTAGGGTCATTTATTCTAATATCATAAGGATTTTCCAAAGATTTTTGTTTGTCTTTGGGATTTTCATTATGCGTGATTATACCTTTCCAAGCTTCTTGCAAAGTACTGTCAAAATACTAATTATTGCAAAGATTTTTATTCGATTTTTATCGATATTCGCGTTCGGATTTCTGACGTATTGAATCGATCCGCTTCAAAATCGTTGGATCGTTCATGCTCGCGTCGTGATCCGATATTCGGAAAGGTCGGATCGGATCGGCACATCCCTAGGCGTGTAAGTATTCTCGGTCGTGATTTTATTCCGTAGTAAATTGCTTTCGCACTTTCGCTTTTGTTCTGCTGATTTTTATTCATTAGAAACACAAATGTTAACAGCACGTAGGTATTATCTCCGAATCTTATGGCATTTTCGTAGTCGTTATTATTAATTTCTTGGTACTTAGGTAATAGTTAACGTATCACGTATCCAGGGGGGGGGGGATAGGTGGGTTTTAATCCCCCCCCCCCCGAAATCCGAATATTTGTATGGAAAAGTGATTACAGCACTTACTTTTTCATTGTTTTTCTATTAATATCCCCCCCCCCCCCCCCGAAACTAAAGTCTGGATTATTATTTTATTATTATTTGGGGGTATTCTGGGTCTTGACAGGCTTATCAAGCCTGTGCCACGTAGACCATCGCTGGTCCTTTGTGAACGCCCGTTTTTAAAGTTCTCTACCAATCCCCACTGCGGCCAGAAAACGCAGTAGATTTTTGATAGGGATGGTTTGTATCTCATCTGGTGTCAGAACCTGCCTACCTAGATAAGTACTACGTTTGTACATCAGGGGGCCACAGTCACATAGGAGGTGTATAGGAGTTTCCATCTCCTCCTTGCAGAATCTGCAGCCGGTGGTAGTCTGGATACGTGCTTGTCTAAAAATAACTTATCTTTTAAGCTGCAACCAACAATACACATTCACAAAATTGGTGGTTTCGAAGATTAGCATGCACCAGCAGTGACAGCAAATTTTATATACCTAGGTATTTATTAAACATCGATAAAGCAAGAAATATAGTAAAATTAACTAAAAACCTGGTGGTAACCAGGAACAAAAATCGATCGCATTGATGTCTTTTGATCTCAATAACTTTTCTGTGTAAAGGACATCAACGGGTGCGTCAAACTCGTACTTTTTTTTACCGGTCTGATGCTTCGCTTCGAGCCCGCTGTACATTGACGCGTATATAAAGTAAACTAGAAAATACAAAATACAAAAAAAATACAGTAACTGGCCAAGTGCGTGTCGGACCACGCGCAGGGTAGGGCATAGATTAATATGTATATTGGATATAGATAGGTAAGTCGCCTTGAATTTTAGGACGTCTTAATTATTAGCGTTGCCGCTTATTAGCACCAGGGGGAGCCACATTATGAAATAAATTGAAAAAGACGATCGGCCGACACGAGGATTGAACCATAGCTACCCGAATCGTAAGCCGGTTGTCTAGACCGCTAGACCAACAAGACAGTGATTGATATGGGCGAAATCTCTCACTACTACAGCGCAGCGCGTGAGGTGTAGCGCGCTGTCACTCCGATATGAACCCTAGTTCAACACATAGTGCTTCGAAACATAACCGATAGATGGCGGAAGCTGTCTATGGAAAATCAGCGTTCCAATTAATTTGTACTAAGGTAACATAGCATGGGGTAGGGTTCCGTAGTTGCCCGTCACAATATAATAGGGACTTATGAGGAGGCTTTGTGTTTTATACTACTGGCTAATAAAGTCTAAAAAGTACATTTTATAAATTGGTCGACTATTACTCGTAAACTTGTAAAGCCTACATGGGGTAGACGAGAAAAAAATCCATTTCCACTTCGCGTGTAAGAAAGGTACCCTAAAAAAAATATTTTTCAAGATTTTATTTTACCACTTTGTCGGCGTGATGAATATGTATGCCCATTCCAACTTACAGCTTTCTAGTACTACTAAGCGTCTCTGAGCTAAGCCGCGGACGGACGGACATACGGACTTGGCGAAACTATAAGGGTTCCTTGTTGACTTCGGAATCCTAAAAATGATTATTGTTCGAAAAAGATTTATAATCACTTTGTAGAAGGTTCGATGTATAGCGGGCTCGCCCAAGAACATGGCTCGCCTTAGCTCGCGGAATTGTATTTGGACGTAGACGAAGCAGCGGGTGTAGTCATGGTGTAGTATGCCACCACAGACAAAAAGAAAAAAATTTAGTTCGTGTCTCTGTCATTGTAATTTTTACTGTATGGAAAAGTGAGCGCGCATGGCCGTTTTTTCACTTGGACAAAGTGCAATTGTAGCAACTTATAGCATATCTCTTAGTTGCCTCATAAGCATAAGACACCCACGGGAAGGAACAGGATCCATTCTAAGCCAAAACCACACGAGTATAGACATACTACAGACACATTTTGGTAAATTAAAATTCTAGCACGAAATCATTTACATATTTATCCTGTTGATTAAAATTCATACGTGAATCATACGAAGAAATTTAAATTTACATCATTATTTCAAACTTTTCGTGATGTGGTGTAATAGTTGAGTAACAATTGTAGTAGTAGTCATTCATTAACAATTTTGGTAAACAAAAATGATATTTCAGACTTTTGGTTCAGAAGTTGTAAAAAATAAAAACCGATCAATTGAGAGTCGGGCTATCGCTCACCGAGGGTTCCGTACCACACACCATTTTTTTTCTCCGGGACCTTTAGCGCGGGACCGACTAACACTTTGCCGTTTTTATTATTTGTTTTTATACTGTAGAATTCGCTCTATAATCACACCAAGTTTGACGCTTGTATGTATTACTGTTTTTACGACAGAGCGAATAGAAAAAAAACTTGATAAAAACTAAGGAATAATTTATTACTTTTTGACATTTTTATTATTCGTTTGCAAATCCGCCTTAATAACGTACATTCTGTGAAAAATTCATCATCAGTTCAAAAGTTACAGCCATAAATAGGACAGACACGGACGGACGGACAGACGGATAGACGGACAACGTAAGCTTAGTAATAGGATCCCGCTTTTACAGTTTGGGTACGGAACCCTAAAAACACCACGTTTCATGGGGAAATGCTCATGAGAATTTAGGAATAATCAGCTGCTTCAGGAATTGGATGTGATAGGTAGCATACATTGTTTAAAAGTTACTACCGTGAGTGAATACATCGGAAAACATCGTGAGGAAACCTGCATGCTTCAATTTCGAGGCATATATTGTACCTACTGTCCATTACAAGTAGACACACTGTTACACTGGACTGAGTTTCGGTACTACTAGTGAAACGTGGATGTTCTGAGGTTTCAGAATATCTCTGACTACCCCCTCCGGGAATATAGTCGTGAGAATATGCTATGCTATGCTATCGTGAGTGATAGTTCGAGACACGATGTTTTGCCGCGTAAAATAAGTGTAAACGACATACATTATCATCGAACTATCGATAACAATGCAACGTAAAGAACTTGCGATCACAAATTATCGAAACATATGCAGGGTCCTTCTTAATATGCTGACATTTTTTTAAGGGGATGATCAGACCGCCAAATTGAACAACTTTATCTATGGGACCAACATCGAAATCGCGAAAAAATCTGCTGTCCCATACAATTAGCTTGAATATGTTTGTAGTTTAGTATGGAACAGCAGATTTTTATTTGCGATTTCGATTTTGGTCCCATAGTTGTTCAGTTTGACGGTCTGATCATCCCCTTAAAAAAATGTCAGCATATTAAGAAGGACCCTATATCTCATTCTTTTTATATTTAATCTTTATACTTAAGTACTAGTTAAAAATAAAAATAAGATTACTATCAATTGAAATAAATTTTAGATAAAAAATTAAGTCCTATTTTAATTAAACTGGATCGGAAATACGAGTATATTAAAACGCCGTCTTTTAAGTGGCCACACCTGTCTCCGGCAGCAGCCGGTCACTATCACGATCATGGCCTGCCTCAATGACACTCTCACTGCACTTATGCAATCAGCTATGAACTTGATTACAGCATAAAGCGTGGCTGTTGCCGACGTGAGGCTTGGTTTAGTAGTGTTGTCCAAGTCTTAAGCTTTTTTGCCTGAGGTGTGACAAATTTTAGTGCTCGCTTTAAAGACTTCTTTTAAAAATAAGTCATTTGAAAAGACTCAAACAAGAAGCCTTCGAGAACATTTATAAAGTCCCAGACTCTAAAAAACGCTTGCTTTGAAAACTAAAGACTTATTTTATTACACAGCACTCGAGGCTTTATGATTTACCTATAGGCACAAAATAGCACAGCGTTATATGTTTAACGCAATATTAGGTCCTCCACACACACACGGAATTGCTATCCGGAATCCTGATTCGGGATTCAGTGTTGTCAACTATGGTTACAAAAAATACTAGAGTGCTGTTTAAAAAATGCCTAAAATAAAAATGTATGAAATGTCAAATTAACCCTTAACTACCTACCTCCTATTTCAGTCACATAACTACCTACCTGGAGTATCTCAGACTCCTGACATTAAAAATCTCTAAAAAATAATTTGGGCTTTAAAAGTTAAAAGTAAAATGCATTGTATAATCATTATGTTTTTTATTACCGTACGAAATAAAGAAACATGCAAAATCAACAACATTTATGAAATAAACTAAAATCAGCTCGAACATTGAAAAAAAACTTAAAATTTACCTCTTACATAGAATGAGATCCATTATAAAAAAAATTACGGATATTAGGAACTTTTTATCATTGGTATATTAAATTTTAATAATCAACAAAGAAAAATAAGAAAAATAAAATAAAAAAATAAACATTTAAAAAAAAATTGCAAGCCTCAGACTTCACAATTTTTCTCGGCAAATTCCGCACATCATTCGTGAGCACTCTAGGCATATAGGCTTTTTGAATCTTGAAGTGGACTTAGGGGTCGAATCTCGCTATTATCTTCAACTGAATTTGTCTCTGGCTCACCCTCTATTTCTGAATCCGAACCAGATTGTTCACCCAGTACATAATCTTCGCTAATATTTATATCTTCGTCACTACATACTAAATCTAATGACTCTTCTTGATCAAGCTCTTCCTCTAACCAACGCTCAATAATAGCGTCGTTATATGCCATATTTCACTGAAACAATAAAAAAATAAATGAAGTAAAAAATTACATAATTACCTACCTGGAGTCTCTCAGACTCCGAAAAAGATTTTATACTCACCAAAATTCAAGTCCGCGCACGTTTAACCGCGTCGAGCGCAGGAGCGACACTGCCAGTAGAGAGGGGAAGGTACAGAGGCGCATGGCAACCAAAGACGTGTACACGATGAGTAATTACAAAAAAAAGTGTCATCGGAGTCTGCCAGACTCCAGTCAGGTAGTTAAGGGTTAATGACAATTGTATTTTTAGATATTTATTAAAACGAAACAAACAATTTCTATACATGATAATAACTATCATGTGATGATGTCATGACGTTACGATGATGATTTGTAAATTATATTTCAATATTATGCAACTATATCAAAAGACTATCGATAGTTTTAAAATTAGACGTAATCTGCATACAAAATGGCATGAACCATTGTGACGGGGTTATTTAAATTAAAACTGTATCTTCCATAATTTGTTTATATTCAGTATTACAACAATTTCGCTGTCACATGTGTCGCCGAGTGCGTACGGAAACAGTCTGCCCTCGGGTCGGGCTAAGGGCCCGCCGGCTAGAATGCATCTTTAGATATTTAAAATACAATATACTTGTAACTTTGTTACTATAGGTACGTTATACAAAAATAGATGGATAGATGTGAGTAGGTATAATATTATAGACGTATGGCGGTTGTAGATGAAGCGCTTGTAACATTCGGCCATCCTGCAGTCGCTGTGTCCCACTGCGATTGGGTTGTTTACTTCCTGGTTTGTTCTGTAACAAAAATGTACGCAGTAAGGCTTCTTTTGTTGTAGGCAATTAGTTACCCATTCTAAACAAATAATATGATGAAAAAGGTCTCATTCATTCAACGTTCCTTAAGTGAGCGCCACTTCTGTTTATTTATTTTTGAGTTAGTTTGTGATTAAGTGGTAATTTTGCTAGTGAGAATAATGTCAAGTGTTGTTTGCATAGGTATACTTTGAATAACAAATTATTTATTTTCTCAAACTTGTAACTAATGGGGAGAACTCAAAATTCTTTAGTTATCGATGGGTAGGTACTTCGTTGTTTTTGTATGGTCTTTTCAATAGGTATTTGTTTCGTTTTAAAGTTTAATTTAGCTAGTATGTAGGTATGTAGTCCACACAGATCTAGTTAGGTTAAACTAGATATTATAGCAATGGTCACACAGATCTAGATAGCCGTAACACACAGCATAGCTAAACTAGATATTTCGGTTTCACACAGATCTAGGTAGCCGCATTACACAGCATAGCTAAACTAGATATTAAGAAGTATTTCACACAGATCTAGTTAGCCGTAACACACAGTATAGCTAAACTAGATATTAAAATATTATTTTAAAAGTATTTCACACAGATCTAGTTAGCCGTATCACACAGCATAGCTAAACTAGATATTAAGATATTATTTCAAAAGTAATTCACACAGATCTAGTTCGCCGTATTACACAGCATAGCTAAACTAGATATTAAGATATTATTTTAAAAGTATTTCACACAGATCTAGTTAGCCGTATCACACAGCATAGCTAAACTAGATATTAAGATATTATTTTAAAAGTATTTCACACAGATCTAGTTAGCCGTATCACACAGCATAGCTAAACTAGATATTAAGATATTATTTTAAAAGTATTTCACACAGATCTAGTTAGCCGTATCACACAGCATAGCTCAACTAGATGTTACAATTTATTTCACACAGCTCTAAATTATCATTCTACGTTATTTATTTCTGTTCTTCCATTCTTACTATTTCTCACAGTGGAAATAAATTAATATTTTCTAATTATTTGGTCGCCTGCTATTTTGTTAAGTACGGTTATTTTCCTGTTTTCCATTTTGGTTAGGTAAATATGTACTATTAGATACTACTCTACTAGTAACTAAGTAATGAATTTTATTATAACTTGCCAGTATCATCATATAATTATTATCAGGATACAATACAATAGGTTTAAATGGACGAAGTGATTTCCTTGTAGCGACTGTAGGTACTAAACTATCAGTATCCTTTCATATCTTTTGTATTGTTGATCGTATAGCGATGAATTAAGCTATCAGTTTTGGAAATACTGTAGGTAAGGCCATGCACAATTACTTATAATTTCATTGCCTGAGCACGTTCATTCCGCGTTATAAATATCACTTTTTTTTTTTTTTTAAAGTAGTTAGTCTTAGGATACTATGTACATTTCTTCTTATTCTTATATTGTAAATAATAAGTTATTAAAAATGTTTATTTTATTAACTATGTGATATTTCATGCATTTTCTTGTCTCTTATCCAATTTATTAGACGTTTTTAGATTTTTATCTTTGTTAACTTTCTACGTTCGTTCGCTTAATTCATTTCTTTTCTTCTTGTTCAGTGATATTAGAATTCGTAGAAAGGTAAACAAATAAAAGTGAATTATTTGAAAAAGAGTGATACCAGTAAGTAACAGAATAGTGTTAGAAATAGTGTGGCGCCATTAATACTGCATATAACGCCAATCAATTTATCATCTCAAGCAGTCTCAAGTGCGCTCTCAATCGTAGTATTAATAATAATAACTAAGTCCATCTATTATTGTTCGTTCCACAAGCTCTATACCTGAACGTTAGAACGAAAGTACTCCGCTCACTGCGTTAAGCATAATTATGTTTAAATTGCATTTTCAATATCTACTGATGAATGCTAGGTACACCTCGATCAGAAATAATGCGCTGTGGATTGCCAAATTGTGATTACCTTTCATTCAGATTTTTGTTTTACTGTCTCAAATAGTCTCAATAACCCTGACTGATTTAGGAATCAATTACTTACCTCCAGTGTATAACTATGATAAATGATAATATTATTGGAACAAGCTCCATTTCGATAGTTTAGGTATAACTTAAACTCAAATCTCTTCCTATGTAGATATTGTCTTAGGTTATTATTTTTATAGAGTTCATAATTGTTTATAATATCTGGATTATTCGTAGGGTAAGTACTAACTAAGTGACTCTACTACCGCAAGAGTTTCCAATTCATAGTTATGGTAAAAATGGTAAAATTGCTCTTTACTACTGTCACGCGGCTAAAGTATGCAACTGGTCGTAAGGACGCATCTGTTCGATACTGAAGTAAAATTCAAATTTTCACCTAGGCCTAACCACGCCTCATTAACTGGCATCGGTATTTAACTACGTTTAAGCTTTAGGACCGTTAATAGTTAGAACAGATTATTATGTTAATTAAGCTTTTAAAGGTTTGAACGCCTGTTCTTGGTCGGACCCCACTCATTTTTTTTTAAGATAAGTGAGTGGTCGATTCTGGGTCGATCTATCTCGGCTAAAAATAGAATAGGATGTCATAGAATGTTTTTTTTAGGGCGCACGTTGCCTGCTGAATAATTGACACAAGTTTTTAGGAAAGAACCTTTTATAAATTTAGATTTTAGTGATTTTAGTACTTCTTCTAATAATCCTACACCTTCGATTATCTTATTAAACATGGAATATTAATGTCATACAAATTATATTGCCTGTTTAGATTCTAAGTTTCGGCTGGTGCGTTAGCTAGACGGCTAGAAGGAATGTGTTGTAATGGGTAGCGATCTTTAACAGTGTGTGAATTGAGCGCTCGATAATCTATGCAAAGCCGATAAAGGAGCTATTCTTTTTAACGAAAACAACATTGCTAGCTTAGGTACTCTGAGCGAAATTGGGGAGTTGACTGCATCAAATATATTTTAGTTGTATCTTCTCAGCAAAATACGTTTAAGAATAATGCTAATAAAAGGATAATAAACTATAAAAAAAATATCGAAACGACGACGAAAAACTATGACGTCACTATTCATGATTTAGTACAAGTACAAGTTTAGTACAAAGCTCGTGTTTTGACGTTTGATAAAGAGTTGCTGATTTGACTAATTGGAATCTCGCGGTTTCCCGCATAATACCTGTTTCTTCTTCTGCAATGAAATGAGATCGTAAACTTTTTCCTTAATTATTTCGTTTTCTTTAATACGATTATCGATAAGATTTATAATTAGTGGACTGATTTGTCTGACCAAATTTTTATTTGCATTACAAAAATATCACTGCATCCAAGGTCACTGCTATGTTCAGTTAAAGTATATCTGTGTTCATTTAATAGCTCTAAAAGTTGTTTCGTTGCATTTCGAGTATTTTTCTTCTAAATGTCTTAACCTATAGAGTATAGAGTGAACATTTTCTTATTAGAATTTCGCTTTTTTTTCATGACTACTAAGACATTATTTTGTTTCTGCATGAGTTATTCATTTATCTGCTGACCATTCTGGTACAATTCAAACATGATTGTATGTATCTCTTAAATTTACGATGGCGTTTAGATGACAAGATTGCTTCTGAAATACAGTAAGGTACCTATATAGCCCAGTGAGAAAAGTAGATACACGTCTAACACATAGGCAATCCGGTAATAGTGGTGTTTGATGAATATGTACGGTAGGTAGGTAATTAGGCACAATTGTTTAGTTCTTCGGTAATACAGAACGACTTCTCTGATAACACAGAACGACTTTTGTTAGAAAATTTGGCGTCAAAAGCGCTATTAATTACATCATCTTCTGTTTTTATTAAGTTTAACCGTTTGTGACGTTGACGTTGTAAATTTAATTCAATTAATATTGGATTGGTAAATTGTTTAACCTACACAATAATTAATATCGAAGTATTTCTTTATGATCTGTATTCGTAACTTCAGCTCAGCTATTAAAAAAAAAAACAAGTTGTCTGTAAGAATTTGTACACCAGATATTTTTTAAACTGATAGAGTACTGCCACCAAAATCTTTCATGATGACATCGGATAGATAGGTGATTGCCATGTATTGATTAATTTTCAAGGTGATAATATTTATCTTCCCTTATCGATTTATGCTGCTATTAATGGATGGTCACTAATCTTTATTTTCTATTTATATAAATCTGCTACGTATTTGATTTCATAAGTTAAATATAATATTGACTCGTACTGTACCTCGATTGGCTGCTGTAGCTCCAGCGATGACGTCTCCCAGCAAACCCTGCAGTGCGCCGCGCCAGCAGGCTGTGCCGGCGACTGCGTGGCCCAGGCGTTGACAGACCTGACATCTCGCAATCCGGAAGTCTCAGGATTCATGGCCCGTCCTCCGACAGTATAGCAAATTTTCGGCATTACATTAATTTCCATGCTGCGTCGCCAGTTACTTTCCGTTCCTCGATACTGCTGTTGTTTTATGATGTTTATTTGTTTGTATTTCTTGTATGTAATAATTTTCCAGTGATAGACCATGATAAAGTTGCTCTGGAGTCTCACAATTGACTGCTTTGGAATTGGTTCATAATTCAAACGGTAATCCTCTAATGTGGCAGGAAATTTTCTTCTTCTCCATCAAGGTTGCACTTCATAGAATATTTCTTCCTTCTGGCATTTCTGCATATCGTCTAACTAAACAATCACTGTCGCTGCCCCCCGTAATGTGTCTGCATTACAAATGTACGAGTTCCGGTCGTACCTAACTCTCAAGTTGATAGATCTTATACAGTCATCCTCTGATATTTGTTGTCTTCTTGCCTGGATCAAATTTGAATAGTAATTCTGCGTCCATGTGAGTCACTTGATGCTTCTTGCAGTTCAGCTGATCGTTTCGTAGTTCCATTATGATCTTTTACAAAAAAAAATTGTGATTTTCCTTTTTCTCAATCCATGAAAGCATTTTCCGTTATCCCACTTCTGAGATGTGACGGGGTTATTTAAATTAAAACTGTATCTTCCATAATTTGTTTATATTCAGTATTACAACAATTTCGCTGTCACATGTGTCGCCGAGTGCGTACGGAAACAGTCTGCCCTCGGGTCGGGCTAAGGGCCCGCCGGCTAGAATGCATCTTTAGATATTTAAAATACAATATACTTGTAACTTTGTTACTATAGGTACGTTATACAAAAATAGATGGATAGATGTGAGTAGGTATAATATTATAGACGTATGGCGGTTGTAGATGAAGCGCTTGTAACACCATTATCATCACACAAGCGATTTTTGAACGTAGGCTATTTTGCAACTATACCGCAACGACGTCGCAACTGCACCGTCACGATACGGTATCGTTCCATCAACGCCTACGCTCAAAAATCACTTATTTGATATGACTGTAAATCTTTAATAAATGACATCAAAGAATCACTAGATCTAGTGAAAAAGTCTCGAAAAGCGGCAACACTCCATCCGGAACTAATTCTGAATCAGGTTTATTCCGTATGTATGTGGCAGACCTTATTGGGTTTTTCTAAATATGCTGACGGTTTTATTAGGGGATGATCAGACCATCAAACATGGAACCAATATCGAAATCGCGCCAAAAAAAGGTTTACAGTTCTGTATGGAACGGCAGATTTTTTCGCCTTTTCGATTTTATACTGGATGTCACTGGACGAGGGACTTTCCTTTTAACGGTTTATTATTCTGACAAACAACTTTCCCTAAAGAACATGGGTCGAATAAAGAAAAAAAAATTCTGACCTCCACCACACTTTTTTATGGGAGATCTAAATTTTTTTTCGTTTTTCGACCCATGTTCCTTAGGGAAAGTGGTTTAGTTTCATTGTCGTTCAGTTCCACCAAGTATAGATAGATAGATAAAACTTTATTCATTTAAAACAGTACACAATAATATAATATACGAGCGTTAACCCGCGACTTTGTCCGCACAGATAATAAACTATCAAACAAAAAGAGTTTCATCAAAATCGGTTCAGTAGTGTGATGCTCTGATGCTCATTGAAACAAACACACAAACAAACAAACAAACAGACAGACAGACAAAAAATCCAAAAATTGGTTATATGGAATCGGGGATACCTAAAAACCATATCGTAATTTTTTTTTGTTGATATCTTCAATGTACAGACAAACTTTCTGCTACTGTTTTATAATAGTTTAGAAGTGAACAAAACAAAAAAAGGAGTATGGTTTATGATTTGTTCATCTCCTTATAATACCGTCAGCATTTTAAGACCCTGTATATTCAGAATAGCAAGTGCCTAGCCTGTTTGAGGCCGCAGGCTAGGCTAGGCTAGGCTAGGCTTTAAAAAAAATCTGAAAGAATCAAGTCTTCGACAACTCTAGTGTAGAGGGGGCTGCGTAGATCCAAAGCTCTCGAGTCGGCCGGCGGCGCTACGCGGGCGCCGCGCCCCAGTCCATCACAGGCCAGGGCGGTCGACGCGCGCGACTCTTAACTGCTACACCTTACCGACGCCCGCGACGATTTTCTTTTCAATTTTCCGAGCGCCACTGGACCTTTTTATTAAGATTTCGAATTATTTTATATTAAACATTGGCATAGTGGATTAAATGTTAGATTATTTCATTGAATTTTCTTTACATTTTGTAAAAAAGTGTGGATTCTATTTCAAGAGCTAACTTTTCTGTGATTTTTGAATCACTCTTATCACTGACATAATTATTTTCCCTGCTGCTTTATGTAGGTTATCAAATTATGATAGACAGTTTTTTAACTATAGAATTCTACCGAGTACTTAATAGGTACGTAATAATTTGTCAATAACGTAGATTTAACATCGGTTCATGAAAGATAAAAGCGGTGTATTACAATGTCGTGCCGAAGTGTTAGTTTATCGAGTAGTTTAATGACAGTATTATGGATGTACGCGATAGTGCGGGGTGCGGGTGGAACTGAGACCTGGGTCCGAGACCTGCCTCTTACAGAGGAGCAGCTCGAAGAGCTGGCCACGAACGTTTGCCAGGAACAGTTTGAAAATTACCAGCAAGTAAGTTTTGTATCTTTATTTATATTGTAAGAGTTAAGTCGTGTTATGTTGTAGAGTTTCTGACCGCATATTCCCTACAGCGACAACACGTTTCGACGCGGTAGGATAATTGGGCTTCAAGCTCCTATATAGGGTCCTTCTTAATATGCTGACACTTTTTAAGGGGATGATCAGACCACCAAACTGAACAAACTTTCTCTATGGGACCAACATCATCGAAATCGCGAAAAAAAAACCAGCTGTCCCACATGTTTGGCTCGAGTAGATTTGCAGTTTTGTAAGGAACAGCAGATTTTTTTTCGCGATTCCGATGTTGGTCCCCTAGAGAAAGTTGTTCAGTTTGACGGTCTAATCATCCCCTTAAAAAGTGTCAGCATATTAAGAAGGGCCCTGTATATGTTTCGATAATTTGTGATCGCAAGTTCTTTACGTTGCCCGGACCCTGTATAGCTTCTAGTTCTTCTTCTTTTAACTTTTGCTTAAAACTATAACATTAAACGGTAGACCAAAAACGAGGCAAACCACGAGGTTTACGATTGGGAATCAATCTAAGTACTCTTTCATAAACTGTGAATGGTTCGATATGGAATACCACCTCACTGTGCGGGGCTGCAGTTTCCAGGGTGCGAAATTACGAATTGCCCTAATGATAGCAAATCTCCGATAGGAGATGGCACTACAAGAAGAAGATAAACTAAACTCTGCTTTCAGTGAAGATCTTTAAAAAAAAGGTTTCAAGTTCCTATATTAAACAAATTATTTTGAATTTGAGTTTTGAGTCAGTTTGAGTCTTTTGTTTTGTTTGCCTTGAAAGATTATCAGTCACTATTAAGGCGTTTGCAGAGGGGTCAATTTTGTACAAAACTTTGACGCACAATACGCGAAAACGGTATTAATATAAGTAACTTTGTATAAATGGAAAAATAGTTTAAAAAATCTAGATGCCGCGTCACAAATAACATTTGCAATTTATAAAGTAATTACGAAGATATAAAGCTTTGAAATTTTTCATACAACATTTTAAAAGCTTTATATCTTCGTAATTATATAATAAATTGCAAATGTTATTTGTGACGCGGCAACTAGATTTTCTAAACTATTTTCCATTTATAAAATACGAGCGTTAACCCGCGACTTTGTCCGCACAAATTATATACCAGATTTTAAGTCAGATAATAAGCTATCAAACAAAAAAAAATCAAGTTTCATCAAAATCGGTTCAGTAGTTTTTGCATGATGCTCGTTCAAACAAACAAACACACAAACAAACAGACAGACAAAAATTCCAAAAATTGGTGATATGGAATCAGGGACACCTAAAAACCATATCGTAACTTTTTTTTTGTTAATATCTTCAATGTACAGACAAAATTCCTGTTACAGTTTTATAATAGTATAGATTACTTTTATTAATTCCGTCTACGCGCATTGTGCGTCAAACGTTTGTATGGACTGAAACCACCTTAAGGGGCCATTTGGTTCAGACGAATATTTTCTATGAGAAACGCGACTGCCCAGCCCTCCAAAAAGTGCGTGCGTGTGCCGTATTTTCGGGTTCTAAATAATGGTCGATATATCCTAACTTTTTGGGTAAATTTTACAATAAAAAATATATTTTCACATTTTAATGTTTATACAAAAAAAATACAAAAATATTTATTTTCATAAAATATTTATGATTTGTTTTATGTTTTTTATAATATTAGTCTAATTAAAATGTCAAAATATTTAAACATACTGTTTACAGGGTGTAAAAAGGGTGCTTCAGACCATCAAACTGATTGAAATCGCGAAGGAAAATGTGATTATCCGGTATCCCATAGAAAATGTCAACAGCTACACGACCCAAATGTATGGAACAGCAGATTTTATTTCGTGATTTCAATGTCGTTTCTATAGTGAAAGTTGTACACTTTGATGGTCTGAAGCACCCTCTTTAAGTGTGCAACGCTTTGAAGTTTACACCTGTAGACTTATATTTTGACAAGACGTTTCCCACTTTACCTCGAAGAAAAAGAAAATACCAAAAATGTTTTATCAGAATATATAGGTACAATGTTCTTGAAAAATACCAAAAATCTTCTTAGAAAATACCTATCGTAATGATATAATTATGTTGATGGCGCAGACCTATTATGGTGTCCAGTTATGTAGGTAAACATGCAACACATTCAGTTAGTTATCGCTACTAGTACTCCAAAACGGGATAAAGTATATCTTCAGTATCTAGATAATGAAAACACAGCAATATAACAAAGGTCATCAACATAAAAACATTCATCGATTGATCTAATCTATTCATATGCTCTCGACTATATTCCCCGCGGGATACGCAAAAGTATTCTAAAAATACTATTTTCTGAACATCCAGATAACACTAGAAGTGCCCAAACTCAGTCAGT
The DNA here is from genome assembly GCA_927399405.1 of Agonopterix arenella. Classification (NCBI taxonomy): domain Eukaryota; kingdom Metazoa; phylum Arthropoda; class Insecta; order Lepidoptera; family Depressariidae; genus Agonopterix; species Agonopterix arenella. The sequence continues at coordinate 12,924,376 of OV656708.1, read as the reverse complement.
CAGTCAGTGTGACAAGTAGTAAGCCCGTCGCCATAGGACCAAGGGGATGATCAGACCAAACTGAACATTAAACTGGGGTCTTGTTGTGTGTGGGTAACAACTCGATTCAATCGGTACCAAGTCGAAGTGGTGTTTTTTGGCAGTTCTCGACTGCTTCTTATTATTTGATAATTTCAGACGATAGACTATGATGACCAAAGAAACAAAATTTGACTTAAAAATTGCATAGGTATTACGGTCATAATACGTTACCGATCTTGTAAACGGTATAATCTGACTAACACTATAGCCCTACTGTACAACTTTCTCTATGGGACCGACGTCGAAAACGCGAAAAAAATCTGCTGTCGTACATTTGGGTCGAGTAAGGTCAACAAAAAAAAAACAAAAAAAAAAACGTTTTTCGCGATTTCGACTTTGGTCCCTGAGAGAAAGTTTTTCAGGTTAATGCTCTGAACATCCATAATAAAAAACCGTCAGCATTTATTAAGAAGGGCCCAGGAACTAGGACCTATTATGTATCAGGCTAGCTACCTATAACAACTGTTCCACATTATTTTAAATACGCAAGCCCCCAGATGGCAACCACAGTCACTGTAAAGGCTTTGCCACACAGAGTGCAGCTGCAGAACGGGTGCAGACCGGCTGCAGCCCGGCAGTAGTTGTAAACTATGGAATTATATAAGGTCTAACAAAATTAGCTGAAACTATTTTAAGGGTACGGTCAGACCATCAAACTGAACAAATTTCTCTACGGGACCAATATCGAAATCTCGAAAAAAAAATCTGCTGCCCCATACATTTGAGTCAAGTTGTGTTTGCAGTTTCGTATTTGTAGTAGTTGTAAACTATGGAATTATATAAGGTCTAACAAAATTAGCTGAAACTATTTTAAGGGTACGGTCAGACCATCAAACTGAACAAATTTCTCTACGGGACCAATATCGAAATCTCGAAAAAAAAATCTGCTGCCCCATACATTTGAGTCAAGTTGTGTTTGCAGTTTTGTATGGGACATCAAATTTTTTTTTCGCGATTTCGGTATTGGTCCCATAGAGAAAGTTGTTCAGTTTGATGGTCTGAGCATACCCTTAAAATAGTTTCAGCTAATTTTGTTAGACTTTATATACGAGATGTCACACTGAATGCAGTCCGGCGCGGCTGCGGAACGGTAGCCGCAGTGTGACACCTCGCATATAATTCCATAGTTTACAACTACTGCCGGCCTGCAGCCGGTCTGCACCCGTTCTGCAGCTGCAGTCTGTGTGGCCCAGTCTTTATTTACTGATTTGGAATTCAGACTGGAATCATTATACTTACTGAACATGTTAAACGTCTCGGGCGTCCGGAGACACTTTAAAATTCATGGCAACGGAATACATTTACAGTATCGAAAACAGAATTTTGTTTTTATCACGGCATGCAAGAATTCTATACGACCGACTGCATGACCACCCAACACTTTATTTCACTTAATATTATATCGCTGACGGAGGGTGTTTTAAACAGGGATCGAAAGAATATTATCATTGATAATTATCATGACATTCACAGGAAGAAATGAGGTGCTCTATATTCTAACATCCGGAATCACAGATGTAGGTATTTTATTTAATTCTGCCTTTCTCAATTCTCTATTCAAAAGTGCCTTCATATTAGGTGGTTGAACAGTAACTACTGTGCTGCATTTGCAGCTCGTGCGCCTGTACTGTCTACACGCTATCATCATATCAGCCAATAGACGTCCACCGCTGGACATAGGCCTCATGACCCCGCGTCATCCACTGGGTTCCTGGGTTCTATACGCTATAGTTACAGTCACAGGAACAATAGTCAGCTTCGATACAAGTCATTTCACGTGTGGATTCATACAAAGAATTAGTTGTTTATCTACACTCACACGAATGCCATTCATTATCGCGTTTATGAAACGAGGGTCACGCAAACATGTTCTTTAGGAATTTGTTTGGTATACAAACAACGCCGAAATGAATTGATTGAATGCAAGTAAGCCGTTATTGTATTATGGAAGTGGCGCTGCGCTAGTGATCCTAATAAAAAAATCTATAATAGTAATTTTGAACATAATCACAATCCATCCCTACCTCCAATAATTGCAGATACATTTTAAGAAGAAAGTTTGACTATTCTAACATTTTATAAGTTACTACAATACCTACATTAAATTCTTCTACGTAGGTTAGGTACATTCTTTTTTTTAATTATGATCTTGTTACCGCTACGTAAATATGACGGGATGTAACGAGACTCACTGTTGGGAGACTCGACGTAAGGGGTCGATCGACGTAAAGGGAATGATTCACTAATATAATACAGGAAAAATAGTATATTTTGGGGGCAACATTTGTACATCGATGAAACTTTGTTTTTTTATCTTTAAACTGTGATAACCACATTCTGCTCTGAAAATTTGAGGTCTTAGGTACTATCCAGACCTGAGGTATGAGCGTTCAAAAATACGCCTAATTTCTTCTAGAAAAAGTACTGTTCCCCCTACCCATACCCCCTGGAAGGGGGTAGGACCCCTAACTTTTGGGTGGACTCGGCAGATCCTCATTTCTAGTGCCAAGATAAAGTTAAAAACAAAGTTTCATGAATGTACAAATTTTGCCTCCAAACGGTCATTATTAAGCTTACTTTACCTGTACTATAGCCCAGTCATTTTACGGAGTTTTGTTTGGACTTTCAAACTGTAACCGGCACCATTTAGTGACAAAAAGACTATCTGAAAACATGTTTAAAAAATATTCACTACACAACATAGAAATCAAAATTGTGAGTCCCAGAAGGCTTTGATATTAATACCAATGCACTCATTTGAATTAGATTTAACAATATACATTATTTTTGAGCAATAAAATAGGCATTGAAATTTAAAAATATTGGTTTTTATTAAAAAATACGAATGTATATGTCTTAAATGCCTTAAATATGTGCAAAAAAAAATTACCTTCAGGTTTTTTATAGCGAGACACTAGCTAAATTTAAAATCTGGAACTGTTGCTGACGGGATTTTTTTTTAATTTTGGTACATTTCTAAGCTCAAATTGGCTCTTAAATACTATACCGAAAAAAAATCTATTATTAATTAGTTCCGGCTCAAACCGTAAAATGACTGGGCTACTACTAGGATCTCCACAAAAAGCACTGTTTATGACAGAGCATATTACAAAGATTTTAGAAAGACAATACCTATGCCAGCTTCCTGGTATATTACATACCGAAAGAATAGTTTCATTTTGTTTCTATTTATGGATGCCTAGAAGCTATCTTCGTCTTTCGCTTATGGAATGCAATTAACAGACGTAAGACTGTTTGAGAAGCCTATTTCAGTAGTGTTGATAAACATGTACCTGATCGAATGATTCAATCGTTCGGATCGGGAGCATGTCGTGTCGCCATCTAATCGTAAACAAAGATCGGGGCACGTTTGAAAGAACGAGCGTTAACCCGTGACTTCGTCCGCACAAATTATATACCAGATTTTAAGTCAGATCATAAGCTATCAAACAAAAAAAGCTTCATCAAAATCGGTTCAGTAGTTTTTGCGTGATACTCGTTCAAACAAACAAACAAACACCCAAACAAACACACAAACAAACAGACAGACAAAAAATCCAAAAATTGGTGAAATGGAATCAGGGACACCTAAAAACCATATCGTAACTTTTTTTTTGTTAATATCTTCAATGTACAGACAAACTTCCTGTTACAGTTTTATAATAGTATAGATGATATAATATGACAATTCCTATGCAGCTTCTTTCGCAAAGCTATTCCATGTACGGAGCAAATCGATGGCACAGTATAAGGTCCGCCACATGCATCCGGAATAAACCTGATTCGGAATTAGATTTCGTATGGAGTGTTGCCGCTTTCAGAGATTTTTTCACTAGATCTAGTGATTTTTTTATGTGCATATTTTAAAGTGATTTTTGCCTACGGCGTTGATGGAACGATACCGTATCGTGACGGTGCAGTTGCGACGTCGTTGCGGCATAGTTGCGAAATCGCCTACGCTCAAAAACTGCTTGTCTGATAATGGTTCATGCCATTTTGTATCCAGATTATGTCTAATGTTAAAACTATCGCTAGTCTTTTGATATAGTTGCATTAATATTGGAATACAATTTACAAACCATCATCGTAACATTCGTAACGTCATGACCTCATCACATGATAGTTTTGTTTTAAGAAATACCTGAAAATACAATTATTGTCATTCATTTGGCGTTTCATACATTTTTATTTTAGGCATTTTTTAAACAGCACTAGTATTTTTTGTAACCATAGTTGACAACACTGAATCGTGAATCAAGATTCCGGATCGCAATTCCCTCTGTGTGTGGCGGACCTTAGAAATCGTAAATGATACTTTTCAAAGGTTCAGAATAAACCTCTAATATACCAACAATAATAATACTCCAATTGTCTTTTCGTTATCTTTTGTTGTTAATATTAATTTTTTTTTCATTTCCAGTCGTATGCTACGAGATGCACCGAAAATTTCTCAAGTAAGTAAATAAATAGTAAGTATTTACTTACATAAACAATTTTACCCATTCAAAAATACTTTTTTAGACTATTCTATTCAAATCTTAAAATTGTGGCTCTAGAGGGTGAAATTGATATCATTAGCATCCTTTTAAACTAAGAGTCTACCCATCAAACTTAACAACTTTTACTATGGGAGCAAACCGATCGGAGCAAAAAAAATCTGCTGTTCCGTACTAAACTGCACCCACCGCCGGCGCCGCTGCCTACTTGACTGAAATGTATGCAAAATCTGTTTTTTTTGCTCCGATCGGTTTGCTCCCATAGTAAAAGTTGTTCAGTTTGATGGGTAGACTCTCACTTTAAAAGGGTGCAGGGTTGATGATTTTGTCAAATATCTAGTTTACGTAAATAGCAAAAAAGTGCCTGATGTTGTATGGTAAATAATGTTTTGTGACTTCAAGGATGTTACGTATAAAACACAAACTCGAGCCACCACAAAATGGTAGAGCTTCGTTGCAGGCCGGGGAGCAGGCAAACGGCACGCGCAAACCTAATATGAGACTTGCAACGCGAAGTTATTGAAACTTTAGACAATTAATCGTTGTTAAGAGGGTATCGAACCAGTACCAAAGAAAATATACTACGCGAAAAGTACTGCTCTCAATCGTATTTGTCTTTTATTATCATCATCATCAGCCCGGTAAACCCCACTGCTGGGTATAGGCCTCTTCATTTTCACGCCTACCAGAACGGTCCCACGCTAGTCTCATCCACTGTTTGCCGGCTACTCTACAAATGTCATCCGACCACCTGGCTGCTGTTCTGCCCACTGACCGTTCCCCCTCCCACGGCCGCCACTCTGTCGCTGCCATCATTCCGTCTGGACAAGTGGCCAAGTGTCCCGATTTGTGTTACTTGTTAACAATTTTACCTGCACAAAATTTCCAAAAAAAACAAGAATATCACATTCGTGGGCAGACCCGATACCATCATAGAGGGTCTTCCAACAGCCTGGTGGACTAATGGTATAGCAAAGGCAGCTGAAAAGTCTTGGATGAGACTGGCACAGGACAGGAAAGAGCGACATAATGGGGAGGAGGCTTATACCCTGCAGTGGGTGGACACGATGATGATGATGTTGACTTCGCAATTCCATGAATATCAGCATTAAAGGGTATAGAAGATTTTTGTGAAATTTATCGAACAGTGAACGTGTTTTAATTCGCGTTCACTGGTAACTAACCTAATATACGGAGAAACCGACGAGCATGCATGAAAGGACTTATGAATGTGGAGGAAGTTAGAGAGGTTTGTCAGGACCATAGCAGGTGGCGTTCCGTTGTCTCTGCCTACCCCAGTGGGAGACAGGCGTGAGAATGTGTATGTATGTAATCGGTACTAGGCCCGCGAGATGGAATATGGACTGCTTATTCCTGTGAGGCGGCCTGTGCCCTGCATTGGGACATACTTACTATAAAAGCTAATGATGATGCATGCATATGATCACGACTATATTCACCGAGGTAGCCAGAGATATTCAGAAAACTCAGAACATCCACGTTAAACTAGTGTTACCGAAACTGTCCATCGTGACGGATAGCAAGCCCGTCGCCTGATGATTATGATGATAAATATTTATTCAGGTCCTAACCGACAGTTATCCGCACTTCCATCCAAGATACACATCCAATGCCAGACAGATACACAGGTACTCATAGAAGTCGAGCCGTCAGAAGATAAACAGCTGGTCATCTTGGTGCCGCAAACTGGAAATGATGTAAGTATTCTTCGGCTACTGAACTAAAGAGTTAGGCTTTACATCTAAGGGTCCTTCTTAATGTCCTGACGGTTTTTTAAGGGGATGATCAGACCGTCAAACTGAACAAGTGTCTCTATGGGATTTCCCATACATTTGGGTGAAGTAGGATTTCTATGAAACAACAGATTTTTATCGCGCTTTCAATGTTGATCCGATATAGAATGTTGTTCAGTTTCATTGTCTGATCTTCCTCTTAAAAAAATATTAGCATATTAAGTTGGACCCTGTATAAAACAGTTCCGTGACTGACTGATTGACAACGCAAAAGCCTAAACTACTGAAGATACAAACGTTATTGCTATCACAATTCACAGGTACCGGTGAAACGAGGCGACTTTGAGAATTGGGGCGACTTTGATGATAACTCCAAATGACAACAGGATTGTAAATTTCTCTGCAAAAACAGAACGCAGCCGGATATTCTTTTTTGTCTTGGCATTATTGACAGTTCATCCATTTTTTACCAAATCTTCAAGACTGTAACATGAGGCTGAGTGGTTAAAATAATTTGATAAAGTTTGTAGAAAATATTCGCAGAAAAAAGTTTCCTTTTAGGGGTGACTTTCGAAAGCAATGAAAAAAACGACTGATATCAAAGTAGCCCAATTTTCAATATAGCTTTGATACGCTGGTTTTTCTTTTTTTTTTCTCCGAAATTAAACATACATTATTTTCATTTTTATTTTAAATATTATCACAAGGCTAGTCGTCACTACTGTATTTTTTCTAGTTTTTAAACTAAAATTATGAAAGATACATCCATTTGAATTTCAAAACTAATCAAAGTCACCTCGTTTAACGGTATATACACACACACACTAAGACATATTCTACAGAGCATGTGCATGTGGGGTACAGTACACTAAGAAATGATTTCTGTAAATCGACTCCTAAAGTGGTACAACGGGGTGTTGGAGTTTCCAAACTCCACGACGGATCGGAGAAAGTCGCGGGCAAAAACTAGTAGACACTATATTGTTATATTACACCAGTAATAGACGGCACTACGTGTAATGCCCCAACTACCCTATCCCGATATTTCAAACTTTGCCTGGGATATAAAGGATGCATAGCTCAATTTTTCAATCTAGGGTTTGAGATAACCAAATAAATATCGTATGGCTTCTAACATAGACTAAGGAAACAAAATTGCAAAGCTTGAAGGAAGCTACTTGTATTTTAAAACTACATTAATTACTAAATGGATTTTCGAGAGAGATTCCCATCTTGTATTCCCTTTACTTATTCGTAGAGATGTAATTGTATTCGTACTTTCAGATGCCGCTGCACACCATCATATACAGCTGGTCAAATTCATGTGAACAGGATGCTAAACCTAACCTATCCTATAAACTATGGAATACCGTATTGAACAGTGACGGGACCCCCTCTGTGTGGCTCGAAGGACCTCACTTGTGGGAGTTCCCCAAAGTGGACATACAAATCAAAGACCCAGAGTTTAACTATAGGAACAGCAAAACTCAAGAAGTTGATGTCACTTTCGAATGGGAATTTATTAGTGGTAAGTCTGGTTTAAATTAAATAAAAATTAAAAAGCAATAAAAAAATAAAATAAAGCTTATTCTTGTCTTGCTCTTTTGAGGGTATTGTATGTCGGTCTGGTCCCAAAAACAGACATGAGGTAGTTAAGAAACAATTTTTTCCGACCCATGTAACGAATCCCCCTTTTCGTTAAAAATAAAAATTTGTTTTTTGTAATAAATTGAGTGGGGTGTCGATGGATAGGCCTTGTAAAGTGGAACAAAACACCCATAGAAACTAAGTCAAAGTCAAAAATTATAACTTTTAAAAAGCTGGAGTAAATATCTGAAACTTTTCTACAAATATACTTAGCTTTTAGTCATTTTGTCCGGGCTTTCATTGGGAAAGCCACCTATCACAACAACTGTAACTAAAACTCTACAACTGCACACCAAAAATGTTTTTGGAGCTAAGTTTCCAATCACCCCAGTAGGCCTCGCATGCCACCCCCGAGAAAACGATAAAAATCGAGATGTGCCTCCATCTTTATTATTTTACGTATGGCAGATAGAGCGCGCATGACGTTTTTCTCGTATAAACGCTTTGTCGTGTGTGGCATGCTAGCCGTGCTGAAAGGAATAAGTTCGTGTTACTAATAGTTAATTTATTCCTCATATAAGTTTACCAGATCAGATTAGCACGGGATCGTGAAGAATGGCGCAATAAAAGGGAGGCATATGCCCAGCAGTGGGCTGATGTGGGCTGATTTGATTTGATAAGTTTACCATGTCTTTATATTTCTAGACATCGACGCATGTGCCAAAGACGTCAAAATTGGGAATATTTGCAATAAATCAGAGCGGAGCTGGTATCCTACACATGTAAATGTAAGTTTATTAACACGTTCGCGGACAGTGACCTGCTATAGCAGTGATAACAATAAAAGTTCTATTGTGTCTCGTTCAGTGTCCGCGAAAGTGTTAAACTTTATAATATACTAGAGTTAACCCGCGACTTAGTCCGCACAAATTATATACCAGATTTTAAGTTAGATAATAAGCTATCAAACAAAAAAAATTTTCATCAAAATCGGTTCAGTAGTTTTGGCGTGATGCTCGATCAAACAAACAAACACACAAAAAAACAGACACAATATATCCAAAAATTGGTGATATCGAATCAGGGACACCTAAAAACCATAGCGTAACTTTTTTTTGTTAATATCTTCAAAGTACAGACACACTTTCTGTTACAGTTTTATAATCTAAATCAATTTTTAGATTTTTTGTCTGTCTGTTTGTTTGTTTGTGTGTTTGTTTGAACGAGCATCACGCCAAAACTACTGAACCGATTTTGATGAAACTTTTTTTTGTTTGATAGCTTATGATCTGACTTAAAATCTGGTATATAATTTGTGTGGACAAAGTCGCGGGTTAACGCTCGTAGTTTATATTTTAAGTAACTTTTATGTACTCGTACCTTACCACCTGCGAATTTTCAATACACTGCCTACGCGGGGTGCGTACTTGCGTAGGATCATAAACCTAATATACTATCGTTAATATAAAGTTTATGAATGGGACACACAACGTTCAGTGTATTCAAAATCCGCTTTTCGCGCCGAAGTTCGTCTTGTCCCGTGGCCAGGCGGTTAAAGAGCGTCAGTGACGCGTTGCGGAGAGCTATGGGAACTCAATTTTGAGGTCCAGGTTCGAATCCTCGCAGATTACTTTTTCACCGACTACTGCTCTGAAACGGTGGTAGTCATCGCAAACGGTTCGGTCAAGTTATTTAAAGTCGGTGGTCTGCGCGTACGAAGTAATAATAGTACATTATTATGTTATGATACAAGTGACTAAAATAAATTGTTTGATGAAATGAAGCGTTTATTTATCATATTTTAACTGAAGCAGATTAATTCATTCAGAAAAAAGTTAGATTTTTTTATTATTTAAAAACTCTTTGCTGAGATTTAAAAAAAAACTATAGAAAAAAAAGTAACATTACCGCACTAGTGCTATAATGGAATCATTTTCGCACGCGTGTTCTATAAGCTGCATTATGTACCTAAAAGCGGTGCAATAAGAGCCACTTTACGAGCAAGTATGTTGAAAAATAAATTTAGTAACAAAATATTTTTTTTGCAGTCTAGTATGCCACCATCGATGACTATAGAAGGGGTGCTTCTTAATGACAGTTGCACTTTCACGGTGTATAAGAATGGAGCACATACCAGGTCTTATTCTACGCCGTTATGCGAAAATGTGCCCGGATGTATACCTCGTGAGTATGATGTAACTATAAAACTTAAGATCTCAATCAAGAAAACCTAAAATAAAAGAGCAACTCCAACTTACTGCAAACGCCTTAATGTGGTTTCAGTCCATACAAAAGTTTGACGCACAATACGCTTAGACGGAGTTAATAAAAGTAATATGTAATATATGGAAAAATAGTTTAGAAAATCTAGTTGCCGCGTCACAAATAACATTTGAAATTTATAAAATAATTACGAAGATATAAAGCTTTTAAAATTTCGTATGAAAAATTTCAAAGCTTTATATCTTCGTAATTATTTTATAAATTGCAAATGTTATTTGTTACGCGGCATCTAGATTTTCTAAACTATTTTTCCATATATACAAAGTTACTTATATTAATACCGTCTACGCGTATTGTGCGTCAAAGTTTTGTATAAAGTTGACCCCTCTGCAACCGCCTTAAAGCTAATTTCATCAAATATTTTTACTGACAGTACCAGACAGGCCGAAGGATATCTACATAGAAGCGAGTGAGGATGGCACCGACAACGGTTGGGAGGTGTTCGTCAGCTGGGCAAGACCCAGGTTCCCCCCTGACTTCTACAACGTCACTCTGATAGCTGATGGTGTACATAACGCTGTTTTGGGGGGGGTAACTATCTTATTTTATATTTACATTTCAGCAATGCTTAAAAGAAAGGCATTTTAATAATTTAAAAGAAGAGCTAAGATGGTTTCAGTCCATACAAAAGTTTGACGCACAATACGCGTAGACGGAATTAATAAAAGTAATATTTTATAAATGGAAAAATAGTTTAGAAAATCTAGTTGCCGATATCAATATAATAACGAAGATGTAAAGCTTTTAAAATTTTGTATGAAAATTTTCAAAGCTTTATATCTTCGTAATTATTTTATAAATTGCAAATATTATTTGTGACGCGGCATCTAGATTTTCTAAAAAAAAATTCCATATATACAGTTACTTATATTAATACCGTCTACGCGTATTGTGCGTCAAAGTTTTGTATAAAATTGACCCCTCTGCACCTTTGACCTTAAGCATGTGCGATACTGTTGTGGGCGAGCGAGACAGGAATACGCATGTGCTTAAGAGGTAACCACGAAGTAACCAGAAGGGGTGAAGTAAAAATAAAAAGTCGGTGGGAGGCAGGGAGTCGTACTGTATGTAATCCTAGATACTCTTTCTTATACTGTGCTATTAGTACACCTAATAGACTATTAGGGTTTAATTGAAATCAGTTGACAAATTTTCAAAGGTGGTTCAGATCATTATTTGTGATTTCAAGTTTGCTCCCATATAAGTCTAAACAACCCCTAATAATTTGTTAACTCATCAATTACACCCTTATAGATAGATAATATTGCACTAAATCGGTCATTGTAGAAAGCGTGGTCAGCCTACATCCAGCAGTAGAATAACTTTCTTAAATTGAATCACAAATTGAACTGAATAACATATACCAGCAGTTCAGCAGTAAAAAAGTCACCTAGCAGCAAATATAATTAACAATAACATTATCAGAGGTAGGATAGCGTAGGACAGGGGTGGCGAACCTTTTTGAAATGACGTGCCAATTAAAAAAATAATAATTACCCCATATACGTGCCGTCAAATATTTTTAACTTGGGTGATTATTGGGAAAATAATATTAAAAAACCCGCACATCGCTCCCGATCACTCCGTAGCGTAGGCTCACTCGCGTTCGTTCGTAATACCTACTAGGTAGTAGGTAGAAAGTAGGTCCTACTTTATATTTTGAACGAAAAATGCAAACCGTTTTGATCCGTGTCGTGCCCAAAATATACGGTCTAACAAAATCAGCTGAAACTATTTTAAGGGTATGCTCAGACCATCAAACTGAACAACTTTCTCTATGGGACCAATATCGAAATCGGGAAAAAAAATCTGCTGTCCCATATATTTGAGTTGAGTTATGCTTGCAGTTTTGTATAGGACAGCTGATTTTTTTTTCGCGATTTCTATATTGGTCCCATAGAAAAAGTTGTTCAGTTTGATGGTCTGAGCATACCCTTAAAATAGTTTCAGCTTGTTTTGTTAAACTTTATACAGGGTGTAAGTGACAGCCTAGCAAATACTGAAACGGTGAACTCAGACCATCAAACTCAACAACTTTCTCTATGGGACCAATATAGAAATAGCGAAAAAAAAATCTGCTGTCCCATACAAAACTGTTGTTCCTCTCCTCTCCTTTTTTCGCGTCTCCTGAGGTAGGCTCCATAGTGAAAGTTGTTCAGTTTGATGGTTTGAGTTCACCGTTTCAGTATTTGTTCGCCCCTGGCGTAGGATGTACTTTTGCGTAGGACAGACTTGCACAGTTGCAAAAATCCCAGCCCTGTACTCATAGAACTGACAATCACATCGTTTGAACAGAATGCGACGGAGGTAACTATCAGCAATGTCACCGGTACGGGGCTCTACACTGTGTCGGTGGCCGCTATATCTACCAGAGGCAATAAGTCGACAGTGCCACGAGCTTTATTTCCACGTAAGTTTCTTTTTATTATTTGAAATAATTCCTTATCGTAACTGGTGTTACGAAACTGCGGTTATGATGGCGGCCGAAGCGAATTCAAACACTGAATTATCGAGACTGGATCTACGGGGTGTAACAAAACACCCTTGTAATACTCAAGGGGGTGATTCAGACCATCAAACTGAACAATTTTCACTATGGAGCCAACATCGAAATCACGAAAAAAACAATCAATTGTAGTAATTGTACAAAACTGCAGTACCGCCGCGACTCAATCTATGGGACAGTTCTTTTTTCGCGATTTCGAAGTGGACTCCATAATGAAAGTTGTTCAGTTTGATGGTCTGAAGCGCCCCCTATAGTATTACTAGGTTGTTTTATTACACCCTGAATCGATAATTCTGTAGACTAAATTCCGATATAAAAAGAAAATTTTTGTTCTCATATTTATCGTTGTTCAGTTTGAGCATCAGAACCTAACCTAACCTAATTAAAACGCATCAAAGTCCTAACATTATTTTCTATATCTTCCATTCATTTTCTTTATAGTCCTATTATTTTAATTACTTCATAGCATATGGTATGGTATGTAGTAATAGCACAGTATAAGAAAGAGTAATAAATACTCTTTCTTATACTGTGACTATGGTCGTGTCCATTTTACAAACACTGCCTTGGCTAGTGGTAGCTGGTGCGGGGACTTCATGTTGCGTTCAGGGAGACGCGGGGCGCGTTCGGCGGCGCGTTCTATGACAATTTGACGCAGCAATTTTGCCCTTCACCTTGTCCAGTTTATCCTCTCCTTTTTTTCCTTGTCCGTAATAAAAGTTTTTTAGCTATTCGTTTCCCTACCTTTGAAAGTAGCAAATGCATAACCAAGCGAAGCCATTAAAATTTTTTTTTTCCGGCAACCCGCTCCGCGCAACGGCCACATGAGTAGTCCCCGCGGCGCCATCTTAATTTTAACTATAGGCCATCCTGATAGCTATCATTTCATACAAATGGTAAAAATTGAAAAGAAGAGTTCTTCTTCTTTTCAATTTTCCAAATGCCTCTCTTTTGCCACAGCCTCTCTGGTTACTTTGTGGTTACCTCTTAAGCAAATGCGTATTCCTGTCTCGCTCGCACACAACAGTATAGCTGCTATACTGTTGTGTGCGAGCGAGACAGAGCGAGAGAGGGTGAGGCAAAAGAGTGTCCGTACTGTATGTAGTACTAGATACTCTTTTTTATACTGTGCGGGGTCAGTGCTGAACGGGCTCGAATTTCTGCTTGCATCCCTGGAGTTTAAGGAAATGTTGTTTTTTTTTTCTGTGGCAGAACGTATCGTATACAGCAGCTCGATGGGTGTGATAATGGCCGGGGCGTGGAGCGGCGTGTTGCTAACAGCGGCGGTACTGGTGGGGCTCGTAATCTGCTACCGGAGACGACGAGCTAACCGGGCAACACGGTTCTACTTCCAGGTAGGTACACGACCAGGAAAATACTTCCGCACACGCAAAGTCGGTTAGCAGCGAAAAAGCCGCGAATTAGCCAATAGCGCCAAAGGGATTCAAGGTGACACATCCTGATTGGTAAAGACAATTTCGCGCACTATTAGAATTTGTCTACTGCGCAGGGACGGTAAGACATATGAACCTGGTACTACTACTAGTGGGAATTTTCGAAACATTACATGAGTTGAGTGCGAGCAAAGATTAAAATTAAGATATCTTTGGTGCGAGTGACCGAGATCATTATAGAAGTAGGTCGTCCAAAAGTCAGATGGATAGATAACGTAAAGAGCTCCGCAAAGTCCGGGAACTATTTGCAATAAACCTGGAAATTTCGCGATTAGGCCGAAACCCCTGTGTTCTGAAGTGGCTGGGTCTGGATCTGTCTGTTATTTGGCGATTACAGACAAAACATAATATAGACGGCGTGCGGCGGTCTGTGGTCTCTGCCCACCCACATCGGACAATGGCGTGAGTCTTTGTATGCAATATGGATGGAAACACGATGACGTTGATAATGAGAATGTTCTTCTATTCTGTTTTAAAAAGAATATAAATCTTCTTTCATATATAAAGATCTACTCCAATTTTGGCTTCCATTTTGGGACAAATTAATGGAGAAAAAATTTGCCCGTCAATGGGATTATAAAGGGTGGATAAATTCTGAAATGCCTATTTTTCCCTCGTAAGTGTGTTGAAAAACGTCGTCGTATAAATGAGTGAGCTATTTAGTCATTACACTCTCGGCGCCAATTACGCCCTCGCCTTCAACTCGAGCTGCAATGTAGCCTCGACCACACCTTGGACACTTAACCGTCATATGGAAAAATTTAAAAGAGGAGGTAAGCATGTGCGATACTGAGTGAGTGCAAACGAGAAAGGAATACGCATTTGCATAACATTGGTAAATGCCGAGGTAATCAGAGGGCAACAGAAGGGGTGAGGTAAAAAGTTGGTGGGAGGCAGGGAGTATCCGTACTGTATATAATAATTAATAGATACTCTTTCTTATGCTGTGCCTCGAGTGCCATGACCAACTTAGCTCACTTGTATCATAATTTACTATTTTACAATTCCAAACCCAATACGTTACAACAGGGATTAGACGACAACCCTCCAAAGGAGTGCAGCCTAGAGTATGGCCAGGAGTCAGGAGTGGAAGACAGTTGGGAGGTGCGCTCGGAGCGGCTGTTGCTGCACGAGGTGATAGGGGAGGGCGCCTTCGGAGTCGTGAGGAGAGGCACCCTCTCGCCTGGAGGCAAAGAAGTCGCTGTCAAGATGCTAAAAGGTAACTATGGATAGTCCTTTTACAGCGGTAAAGAAATTTGCTAGATCTGTGGTGCAAATCACTTGATCATCTATCGCAGTGTAACTTGTGCACAGTGTCTAGCTCCCTGCAAGACCTAATAGAGGCATCCCCTCGAGGAATAGAGGTTTCCAAGTACTGGAAAGACAAAGTGAGACAACAGTGATCACCTTCACACGAGAAAGAAGAAGACCGATTACAGCTCAGTTTATGTTGGTAGAGATACATTGGTGGTCAAATCGTTACCCAACTAACAATTTAGTCGTAGGTGTCGTATAGTCGAACATTAGACGCATAAAGCACCAGTATATGACGAAATTACAGTTATATAACTTTTATAAGTCAAAATAGTCATATAAATGGGGGCCTAATAAGACCAAATTGTTTGCTGGGTAATTATCAAGCCGTCTCAAGATGCCTCGAAGCCCCACTATGGTCAATGTTAAGTAAATGATAGCTTTTCAACTAAAATATATACTATTTTGAATTGCGTGATGATAAAGATGGAACTCACTCACCCACATCTCTGCAGCATTTTGATTGCGACTGTTATTGCAGACTTCCCGACGCAAGAGGAGGTCCGATCGTTCCGCGTAGAGATGGAGCTGATGAAGAGCGTGGGGGCTCACCCGCACGTCGTGAGCCTCGTCGGCTGCTGCACTGGACGCCGGCCTTTGATCGTCGCCGAGTATTGCAGTAGGGGTGACCTACTCAATTTTCTAAGGTACATGCCAAAATTTAAGAGATTTTCTTAAACTGGAAGATTTTGTAAACACTTTCAAAATTTTTAAGGGGTGGTCCATCAAATTGAACAACTTACAATCCGAGCAAACCTGTATTTTGAGTCGAGTAGGCATTGCAGTCTAGTTTGGACACCAGCAGCATTTGCTCCCATACTAAACGTTGTTCAGTTTGATGGCCGTAACCACCCCTGAAGATTTGAAAAGTGTTTACAAAATCTAGTATAATATACTAGGTGATTTTAAATTCAATCTTCTTTCGTCAATAATGCAGAAGATGCAGTCTTTGTAATTCTGTCCAATCATAAGGTGGATTGGATTTTGATATGGTTCACTGTTATCTAATTAGAAGATATCTAGGAAGGTTTACGTATTTAAGTCATTGCACTATAACTATAACCCACAGTAAAACCCACAGGAAGGGCACAGTGAAACCAGAGTTATGCAAAACCATGGATCAGTATTAATTATTTACTATAATCCCAATGTTAACTGTTACGTTTCATAAAATTAAATCGTTTCAGATGCTCCTGGGACATAATGGTATCAAAACGCAACATGAAATACTACAACAATAACATAGAAAACGATTACCGAAACGATTTATTCAAGAAACCTCAAAAGGAACACTCCAAATTAGTAGTAAACAAACTCTACGATTTACAAGCGGTCTGTGATGCCGAGCTGACGTCTCTTGATTTACTATCGTTTTGTCGCCAAATCGTTATGGGAATGGAGTTTTTGGCTTCAAATAGAGTTGTACACAGAGATCTGGCGGCGAGGAATATTTTGGTAACGGGAGATAGGACGTTGAAGATAGCGGATTTCGGGTTGTCGCGAGACGTGTACCAGGAGAACCAGTACAAACAGAAGGGTAATGGAAAGATGCCAGTCAAGTGGATGGCGCTGGAATCACTGACCCACAGGATTTATACTACTCAGAGCGATGTGTAAGTGTCATTTTAGTTTATCCATTATGATTTCTCCTGTCATCAATTATCATCGTGGTCTTCGAATCGATGGCCTGAAGCCATCTTCTTCTTATTGTGTGGGCAGAGCCCTGGTGTCGGAGTTTTTTCCCCTCTGTCCAGTAGGATCTACTATTCAGACCACCTTACGGCCTCTGACGTGGTTTTTATGTAACGACTACTACCACCAGAGATAGTAGAAGGGGACCAACGGCTTAACGTGCCATCCGAAGCACGGAATCATCTTTCTTTTTAGACAATCAGGTGATTCAGCCTGCAATGTCCTAACTAACTGGGGAAAAACGCACAAAGTGACATTTCACTAGGCGTCCCCCCGTGAGAATCGAACCCATGACCTCCGTGTCGAGAGCCCAATGCTCTTAACCATTAGACCACGTAGACATTAAACCTTAAGCCATGACTAGATTTGTCAATTCGAGTTATTAATAGATGGCTGATTGCCATAAGAATACGCCGGTAGTATTGGGAGATAAGCAGCCCTAGTAAGATTTTTTAACTCGCGCGTGACGCGCCTTCGAAAATGATCCCATTCCGTTATCCTATACTCCAGAGAGAGTTGAAAGATGTTAATCGTGGCGAAAACTCGACAGTTGGTCGTTCGGCGTGGTGGTGTGGGAGGTGGTGACGCTGGGTGGGGCGCCGTACCCCGACGTGCCCGCCGCCAGGCTCTCAAGGCTGCTGCGCGCCGGCTACCGCATGCCCAGGCCTACCAACTGCAGTAAGCAACTGTAAGTGCCACTAAGTTAATACAACATACATATAAAAACACAGAATTATCCCACAGAGGTAGGCGGTGACTTGCACATACATATTTCAGCTCATTCATAAGCACACCTTTTTTCATGCACTTCCATGACACTTGCTTAATTCTTTCGGCAACAAAATGATTTTGTTGCCGTACTTTTTGACGATTTTTTTTTTGCGTTACTGAACGCCCCAAATTACAATTATATCCACCATGGTGAGCAAGATGCACAATCAAATATACTTTATTTTAGACCAAACCTACTTCCAACAAAATGAACAACTCGGTCAAATTGGACAACTCGGACAACATGAACATTGAATAACTCGGCCAAGTCGGACAGAATGAACATCTCGGATAATTTAGTCAACTTTGCGCAATTTCGAAGTTGGTTCCTTTGTAAAAGTTGTTCAGTATGATGTTCTTAAGCACCCAATATGTAAAGCATTTAAGTTGACATCCTAGCATATTTGGCAGGTACGACGTGATGTTGTCGTGCTGGCGCGCGCGGCCTCGCGACCGGCCTACGTTCGCGGAGCTGCACGCCAGGCTGGACGAGCTGCTGAACAGGGCCTGCGCCGACGAGTACCTCTCGCTGGAGCTCGACTCCGACGACCCACCGCCCACGCCGAAGGCTCACAGATATGTCAAGATGCTACTTAGGTGAGAGTTGAGACTAATATAAGTTGATTTCAAACTTTTTATGCAGTAGCGTAACGAGGGGAGCAAGTGCCCCAGGCAGCACTTTACTAGGGATGGCAAATTCTGGAAAAATATAGATTGATTGCGCTCTGTCTATAACCAATTCGTATAGCAAAGTCGAACTCGCGGGCTCGCTTACCTACCTCTAAGTTTCTGTTTTAATAACAGTACACATCCAAAAGAATTCGGACCACAGCTAAAACATAGTGCTAAAAATTTCGAGCTTGCTTCGCCCGATCCATAACTTTTACTTCTGGCACTAACTGATTCGTATTGCGGGGAAAAGTCGAGCTGGATTCGCTCGCTCTAAGTTTCGATTTTTGCATGGATAAACCAAAAGATCGCCCGCAAACCGAATAGAGGTGAAAAAAAACCGTCTCACAAATAACCACCACTGAAAATAACACTAAGTTAAACTTTCCAGAGGCAACAGAGTGTGGGCGCGGGGCGAGAGCTACGAGCGACCTCTGAAGGCGCCGCAAAGCAACCACTACACCTCGCCGCCGGCACCTCTCAACAGGACACAGCCTATCTGACGACTAGCGACTACTGTGAAACGGACCGACAATATTGTTGAATTTCTTCTTGATAAAAAACGTTGCCTTACCTATGGACCGAGAAGAGTTGCTCTATGTACCATAGTAAACAGAACGTCAGCATAACCGTGTATGAGTTAGCGATATGGAGTTGGAGATATACAATTTACATACAATTCGCTTCTTGAATGGGGGCCCATTAGCCCAGCCATAGTACTAAAATATGGTTACGTAAAGCAGTATCTTTCACTTGGGGCAAAACTAGCGAGAAAAACAATAAAGTCGTCGCGGGCATCATGCTAAGCCTTTGCTAAGGTTTTTTTTTTAACTCGAATACAAACGTTTTATAAATGTTAAGCTAACTATAAGTTATTATAATTTACTAACAAAAACACTGATCATTCAGTAAATTGGTTCCTATGATCTCGAAAGCGTGATAATTATGTGAATCTGTGTATTGAGGCGTGTACTTATGTGTTTAGTTTATAAATATGTCCCAATTTTAGTCTTATAACCAGCTTATAACTTATTAGTCAATATTTACTTAATTTTGTATTCTGTGTTTTCGTATACAATTGCCTATACGTATACGATACTTTAATTACCGATTAGTTGAGAGGATTGTGAAGCTAGCAATTACCATACAAAAAGCGAAAACGTTTCTAGACTTGGATCAGTTCCCACTCAAAGAGCAACGACCAGCAGCGCGCGAATTCTTTTCTATTCTGAGATAAGATAAAATGTCAGTCGACGTGATAGAACAGGGTAGCCACGCCACAGCTAAAGTATAACCACAGTATAAGAAAGAGTACCTATTACTACATACAGTACGGACACTCCCATCCTCCCACCAAATTTTTACCTCACCCCCTCTATCGTCCTCTGGTTACCCGGCAGTTACCTAAGAAGAAGACTTAAGGTTCAATTTCTTTGGTTTCGCATGTGCTGACGTCATCTTGTCAATTTCAATTTTTTGTATGCAGTGTCCGTGCTGTGGTATAAAGAGTATCTACATACAGTACGGATACTCCATGCCCACACCAATTTTAACCTCACCCCATGTGGCAGGAGCTTTGACTATTTATTATAAGGACTAGCCTTGCGGTAGCATTTCCCCTCTGCCACGGTATAAGATCAATTAATCATGTGCATTTACATTCAATTTTATACCTTATCACTAAACGAGACAGCCTATAATTGCGAAACAATAATTTCGAACTTAGAACGTTTGGCGTTCACACGAGACTACTTGTCATGATTTTTGACGTTCAAAATTAGAATCTAAAGTTATGTGGAATAAAATCCAAAGTTGCGGATTTCATGTTACCTCGCCCCCCGCAAAAAGTAAAATTACACGCGTAACTATTCCCTATATAAGTAGTCAAAGGGCAGGAAGCGTGGCGGAAAATGGTGTATTCTTATGTCTACGTCTTGTAATTGTTTTTCCATTTGTATAAAATGACAACTAGGCGTCCAAACTGTGCCGCGGCGGTTGAACTGTCATTCTTTCCAGTCAATCGCAATATGCTAGGTAAAATGCCGCTCGCTGCCGGCCGCCGCTATTTCAGTGGGAATTGACTCGAAGCTATTTCAGATTTCAGATAAATTGTCAGGTTTGCAGCATTTTATTTTTCCTTTTAATAGGTTTGTAGAATATGAGTATTTCAATTTTCTCATAGTAATTTTAAATAATTTATTAGATAAGAATTAAGCGACAACAAAGTAAAATCTAAACCTATAAAACTAGTATTTAGTGCGCTGAATCAAATAAGACCAACAATTTCTGTACGGTTTTGGTTCGTGGAGTAAAAACGTTTTCGGTTTTTGTATGGAGACTGCTCGCTTCATAGCGCAGCTTCCTTTACAGTACCTGTGCAATAAGTTAACTAAGATTATAACTAAAACAGGGTAAAACTAACCTATTTTATTAATAAATAAATAAAAACATCAAATTGATTCATGTTATATTAATTTCATATATTGTACAATGATATAACTTAGTTCTAAATATAAAAATATACATATCAACCTTTCATGCCAACTCTCGTGGTGCCAACAGCCTTCCCTCATTGCAACCGGTGTTCGAAACCTTTGGGGGTTTAATTAGAGAGAAAAAATACAAAGAATAAGATTGTAAACATGCCCCAACAGGCTTAGGACACGCGACAATGGCCTACATCTTCGCACAATAGAATAAAACAGGACGTTTTCAAACTGTGTGAGCAAAACTTAAGAGCGCATTATAAAGTAATCATATCAATACAATTGTCTTAACTCTATGATATGACAAAACTCAACAGTACAATGAATTCGTTTGTCATCAATTTATCACACAAAAAGCCTTGGAAATAATATTCAAAGATGTCCGATTAAATTTATGCTTACAGCATTGGCATAACTTTAATAATATTTCCTGTAACTGGCCATAATATCCTAACACGCAAAAATTAACATCTGTTATTTTTATTTGCGTAATACTTCTGATTTCTTTGCCTCATATTTTCACCAACACATAATACATTTAAAAAATACATAATAATACATATTTTACTATAGTATATCTAAATCATTACAGTTTAGAGCCATAGATATAAAATAATTTGGAATATGAAAACATTTACTACAGGTCTAGCGCTTAACAGAATAGGCGCCCGCGGTAGCGGAGCGGTGCGGAAGGGGCCATAGCTCACTTATACGACACCGCTCTCGTACGGTAAACGAATTTACATTAAAATATAGGCTTAAGGTCGTGCACTGTAGATATAGATAGGGCAAACAGCGCACGACAAGCTATCAACAAATTTGTCATTGTAAAGTGTATCCACTGAGCACGCTAAGCCTGTATTACCGTGCTGGGGCGGTGTAGTGAAAATAATCGATGAACTTTAGGACGAAACAGCACTTAGCGCGAGAGTCGACAAACGTCATATTTCACACCCTCCCGCATCGCTCCGCTACCGCATCTACTCAGTTAAATGGTATACCTTTAACATATACCTGAAATGATTCAGTCTCAATAAACGAAAATAATAATCAGATAAGTCTATGATTTCATACAAAAAGGAAAAAAAATAGGAATGGCAAGATTAATACGAATAGTTGTAGGATGATGATGATGTTAATATAATGATCACATTGCGTTATATTAGTGTATAAAGCTTCCCTAATAGTTTATCCGAGCTATATAAATGTGCAGTCGTCAGAAAAGCACTCCTGCATTGAACTGTTATTTAATCTAAACCGATACAAAAGTGCGAATTCTAGATCAATTTCCATAAAAAACTTACGCTTTAACAATAGGAATATCAGTGGTATTTTCCTCTCTAGGATAGAGATCATCCAAACGTCGTAATTGTTATAGCTATAACTGTTCCGACACACAGCGTACCTTTGGCTGATAATACTTGGTCGTTTCATCACACCCTTACAATAATGTCGTCTAAACTACTAAAAACATTATCCTTCTTGTGGCGCAGTCGGGTAAAAACGTCAGAAACCATCTCAAGGAACGTGACGCTGACGAAAAACAAATGAGTAAGGCGAGCGCCAGACTTAACCGCAAAGGTGTGCCTCTTTTTTTCTTGTCTTTATAAATAGAATGGGATAAATCATATTTGAACACATTTTTACGGTTGAGTGTAGCGCCCGCATAATATAAAAAACGTGACACGCATTACGGTGTGAAAATGTCATGAGAAATTGTTTCGTACATAAAAATAATTTCCGTTGCATGAAAAACTTTGTCTTCTGTCACTTATATTATAATTTTATGAAACAAGGTCAAGTGAATCAGTTCCGTAGCCGTCCAACATCTAACTGTCACTGTTTTGACGCCCTTGGTCCTCCCCTGTCCATCCACATGCCGCATCCTCGTGTGTTTTATATTCATGGATAATAACATCAAACCCATATAAATTAGTAGTATCTGGTATAGCCACTTCAATATTTTTTTTATACATAAGTACAGAATTAGAACTTGCCTCGCCTTAAGTTATTTACAAATCGCACCGTATCTACAACGCTGCATTTGGCAGAATCTAAAAAAAACATTATTCATAATCTAACATAATTCTGATTTGCATTCATGTTTCGTTTAACAAATTAGTTCGATACTGACTGGTTTAGTTTTGTGTGCACAACAATACGTTTGGGTCAAAATATGGTCATCATGGGCAACTCGTGGACTACATTTTGCACATAGATTTACCCTATAATCGTCTCTTTGTTGGGATCGAAACGAGTAAGTTTATATCCATCAACATGTCCACCGATTATGATAACAAAACAGAATTATGTTTAAAAAAGTCTTAATGTGTTCTGAAGTTTCAGAATATCTCTGACTACCCCCTCAGGGAATATAGTCGTAAGGATATACTTATGATTAATGTGTAATCGTAGCGCAAGGCAAATTGCGTTGTATCGACATAAAGGTAAGGTTACTAACTAGCGAGGCCAGTGGAAGGTCAGTCGATGGGCGGCGGCTGCGCGGGGATGTTGACCGGCGGCGCCGTCAGGTACCCCGCGGAGTGGGGGGCCGCTGCAACGATAATATTCAGTTACTACACGCTGTACCTTGGTGCAGTAAGAAGCAAATCCGATCATTTCTGACGAATTACAATTTGAACTTATTAACATTGACATACAGGGTCCAACTTTATACGCTGACGGCTTTTTAAGGGGTTAATCAGACTATCAAACTGAACAACTTTCTCTATGGGATTAACATCGAAATAGCGAAAATAAAATTTGCCTTCCCATACATTTTGGGTAGTGGCGAGTAACTTTGCCTGCCGTGCAGGAGGCGATCTCCGTCCAGGCTGACTCGTACCAATAAGTTTTTCGGAATTTATGTACGATTTGTAACACTGGCTTTTCGGTGAAGGAAAACATTGTGAGGAAACCAGCATGCTTTAATTCCGAAGCATGTATTGTACCCACTGTCCATTAAAAGTGGCGACGGGCTCACTCCCCGGTACACTGGCCAAAATTTCGGTAATACTAGTGAAACGTGGGTGTTTCGAGGTTTCAGAATATCTCTATGACTGCCTCTCGGGGAAAATAGTCGTGAGCATATCCCACAACTGCAAAGCACGATATATCACCTGCGAGGGAGTGATGGTGTGGCGTGTTTGATATGAACAGGTCGTGGCGCTGGGCCGCGTACTGTTCCCAGACGCGGCTGCGCGCCAGCTCGGCCCGGACGCGCTCGCCGTGGGTGGCGGAGCGTGCCATGGCCTTCAGGGCTGCCACCAACTGCGCCGCCGCCTGCCCGTCGAGACGAGTCTCCAGTAGGGACAGGAGCGATCCTATCAAGTCCGTTTCTAACGCCTGCGCAGGAAAAAGCCCAATTTGAGTTATAGTAGCAGGTAAGTCTAGAGCAGGCACTTTCGCGACAACTTCTCGACGAGAACCTTCAAGGAAAATTACTACGGCTTATGACGCCACGATAACAATGAAGGGCATCCACACTCTCGTTCTCGGCGAGAATGTACTGCCCGAATTACAAATCGATATCAACGCAATCAAACATGGTAGGTACTACAGATCTAGCCTTTAACTGCGTAAGGTACCTGCGGTAGTGGAGCAGCGCGGGAGGGTGTGGATTATGACGTAACATCACTTTTGAGCGTTTTCTTAATATAGGACTGTCCATAGACGTCATATTTCACACCCTCCCGCACCGCCCCATTACCGCAGGCACTTAGTTAATATACCACCGTACGGTAATTATTTACTTTTAGCTTTCTACATCAACAGTTTAATTAAATAAACATTTAAAACTTCTGAGGGGGTTTTTAAACCATCAAACTGAACAACTGTCACTACGAGACCAACAACGAAGTCGCGAAAAAAAAATCTGCTGTCCCATACATTTAGCTCCAGTAGATTTGTTGTTTAGTATGGAACATCAGGTGCCCGATTGCGCTAAGTTAAAACATCGAAGTTCTATTCTTATCCAATTTCAGTTCTAATCACACTGCAATCCAATTACTATTCAACTGTGTTGAATCGCGCTAAACTCTATGTAACTGACAGCCAATAACGTCTGAGCGATCTGTCAAAACGGCTCTAACGGCTGTACCGCGATTAGCGCAATACCAAATGTGTAAAAGTTATGGTTCGTACGTAGTCCCATAACGGTTCAATCACCAAATATTTACCGCGATTGCAGCCCAGATTCTTTTTTCGCGATTTCGATATTGAATCTATAGTGAAAGTTGTTCATTTAATGGTCTATCTGAACTTAAATGTTTATTTGTATTTTTTAACTCCTTGTATTATTACTTAAGGTGTTTGCAGAGGGGTCAATTTTATACAAAACTTTGACGCCCAATACGCGTAGACGGTATTAATATAAGTAACTTTGTATATATGGAAAAATAGTTTAGAAAATCTAGTTGCCGCGTCACGAATAACATTTGCAATTTATAAAATAATTAAGAAGATATAAAGCTTTGAAATTTTTCATACAAAATTTTAAAAGCTTTATATCTTCTCTACAAATAAAAAAATATAACGCTCACAGGCACATAATCTACATTGTAATAATCCCAAGCAAATAAATAACTTTACAAATAGAACAAAACGAAACAAACCTGTAGAACGAGTCGATCAGTATTGACGCTGCTGTTGAATATGGAAGCGAGCGCCTCGCACGCGCTGCCCACTATCTCCCGACACGACTTGACGGCAGACTTCAGTCCCGCCATCACGTCTGTCTGCGTCAGTGCGTTCACACACGCCTGCCAAATAATACATTCACATTTAGTACCGTCCAGGAAGCTGGCATAGATATTTTTTTTTTGTGCAAGTCAAGGTAAAGGGTTTAAAATCCCATACAACCGATGATGTCTGCAATAAAGTTCTCTCATTTATAGTAATTAAAACGTAGGTGTTTGACGTTTTGACGCTTCTTTGGAGTTTTTGGAGACAATCGAAAGACGCAGGAAACACAGAGAAGTCCACAGGAAAGAGGTGAACCGACCGCTTTGCCGCGCTACAAATGACGGAACACTTTTCCTGTTTACGACCCATACACCATCATATTTCACTGAACTGTATATTGTTCACTTGCACGACACTTTGTTACGCAAAATAACACCAATTTTACGAACCAAAACTCACTATAAACAATAAAAATTCGACAAAATATGTGGACTCCGAAAGTAGCTAACGGATCCCCGCCAAAAACCTCTGGCATAGATATTGTCCATACCTTGGAAGGCACACTGCCTAATAAGCTTTGAAACATGATAATACTCCTTGGTGGTCGGTAATGATCGTTCTACTTTCGTAAATTCCCGTCTGTTTTCGACGTTACTTTGTCCCTTTCTAATCCAATGACAAAAATTAAAAAAAAGTTTTTATTGAATTTTTGTTCTGATAGAAAGGAACACAAAAACGTTGGAAATATCGACTACGGAGACTTACGAAAGAAGGTCGAACATTACCGACCGCCATGGCCAATTTTCTTATTTCCATGCTTATAAGGAGGAGTGGCATCATTTATGATTCTAAAATCCTTGGTACCGTCAATACCAGTGCAGCTACAACTTGATGTTTCAATGGCAAATCTGAGGCCGTAGCATGATGCGCCTGATCCTTATCAGCGCGAACGTACGAGATAAAAGGCGTGATATAGCGTTCTATATCACGCCTTTTATCTCGTACGATCGCCCGCAAAAAGAAAGCGCTGTTATATCACGCTACCATACTACGGCCACACCTTGGATACCGTCTCAGCTGATAGCTGTCATTTCTTACAAATGGTAAAATTGAAAAGAAGAGTTAAGCATGTGCCATACTATTGCGTGCGAGCAAGAGCAATTTCTTAAGAGGTAACCCAGCTGGACTGTACATGATGTAACAAAAAAGGAAACCGAAACGGTTAGTTTCTACACTGTCCCTGAAATTCAAGGCAAAATATTGAGTTCTCCCATAAAATCGCTTCCTGGCTTCACACTCGTGTAAGGAGCTTTGCGTTGAGGTTTTTCAATTCAATAGTCTTTTCGGCTGCATAGAGAAAAGATAATGCGCGAAAATACGTCGATTATTGGCTATGTGCACGAAACTAGCGCCATCTACCGAACTACGGCCCCGTGAATTATTTGTACATAAAATGGTAGGATAGTTTGTTATTTTATATTAAACTAAATAAATGAGCAATATTGTCGATATTAAAAATATAAAAATAGTTAACTAGCTGGAATTCCCATTCTTTGTTACGAAATTCTCATACAAACATTCACTTCCGTTTTCACACCTTTGGGGGTGGAATAGCGAAAAATATTTTTTTTGTGAACGCCTAAATGGCAATAAAAACATCCCTGCCAAATTTTAAGTTAGTAGTCTTTGTAGTTTTAGGTATTTGAGCGTTGAGTGAGTGTGCGGATTTGCATAGATTCAAGCAAATCTGACACACCTTCGCCGTAAAAAGTTCCCAACATCCACTTCACGCATAGCCAATAGTCTGACGACCACTTATACTCGTAGCTGCGCGGCGAGGTGCAGGGGCCAAGATGCCCGCTTCGCTCTGCTTGTGGTCCGACTATTGTAGAAATAGGGTGGCAGGATCGGCGGAAGCCGCTGACGAGCGATGTGACGATACTGTAGTAAGGCATGCTCTTGTGTAACTGACCTGCTGGTCCGCCAGGGCTGCCAGTACGGGCACGGTGTACTGCGGGCAGGAGGGCAGCAGGCGCGTGAGGCGCGGCAACTCTCCCAGTTGAGCGCACACCTCGCCCAGCGTCGGTCGCGACCGGAGCAGCAGTTCCAACGCTTTCGCGCATACTTCCCCTCTGCCGCCCTGTTAATAATACCCTTATATGAACACTTGTGACTTAGTTCAGAAGCTGTTTGGCATTGGTTTGGTTGAACTACCAGCATGGCTAGCATGCCACCCACGACAAAGCGTTTAAACGAGAAAGACGTCGTGTGCGCTCTTTTTGGCGTACGGAAAATAATAAAGATGGAGGCACATCTTGATTTTTGTCATTTTCTTGGAGGTGGCATACGAGGCCTACAGGATACTTTGTCGTCAGTCGTCGTAAGCAGGAGATGCTCCTTGAGAAATGCGACAAAAATTTTATCTGTTTGAGTCTCTTCTATGGACAGTTCCGTGGCTCTATATGTTCCGGTGTGAGTTCTAAAGGAAGCTTACGTTAAGGGCTCATCTTATCATCGCTTACCATCCGATAGGTGAGATGGGCAAACGCAAGTCCCAATGTTATACTTAAAGACCGAAGACTTCATATTTCATCGCGTCTAAAGTAACTAAAACAATTTCATTTAAACTCCAACAAACTCATTTAATTTGAGAAAGAACGTAGACTTTTTTATATCCGAGTAATAAATGAATTACACGCGGGCGAACCCGAGTGCAGAAATAAATGTTAAGCCTAAATACTTGTTTGTACAAGGCAGGCTAAATCTTAAATGTAATGTAGGTAATGTATCATTTTAAGTTACCTAAACTACATGATTAGCCTGGCTTGCACCCAAAAATAAACTGGCCGAAACATCTCTTACACTGCTCATACTAAAGACCATCATATTTAAGCCTAAATAAATATAAATACTTTTAGGTGTACACCCTAAAACTGATTTTCCATCACAAAAGATAATTTTCTGTTTGAAGCAATCCTTTTGGTGGATTTTCTTCCTAGATCAAGACAAAAAAAAATCTAGATTCATGACAGTAACACTTACTTCCGTAGAATCCTTATTCAAAGCAGCTAATGTCTCAGTCAGTAGCTCCTGTAGGAACTTCTTAGGGCTCCTCAGGTTCCAGTGAGGGTTCTGTAGGTACAGCTTGAGGTACACCCCTGCGACGACCACCTCGCCGGCGGGGGCCCACGTCTCTTCGCCGGCCGTCACTCGCTCTAAAGTCTCACGGTCTTCGAACGTTAGGTTCGCGTCGCGGAGTTGGTTCGATTGGTGTCTGCGGGAGTAGAAGTTTATTGAAATTACCGTAAGAAAGTTGGGCATTAATTTGTATATCTTTCGGGAACCTTTTTAAAGTTTTTTGGATGAAACTGTACATTATGGTTTTACGGTTTTTTTAAGAGGGTGATGAGAGATCAGTCCTTGAATCCTACTCAATCCAAATGTGTGGGACAGCTGTTTTTTTTTCGTGATTTCGATTAGTCCCATAAAGAAAATTGTTCAATTTCATGGCCTGATGTCTCTCTTAAAAACCGTCAACATATTAAGTTGGCCACTTTATACAAACTCACGACCACAATCCCTATCGGGTTGGTCAGAACTATACCGATAACTACTAGCTTGCATACAGTATGTTATAGTACTCTGTGCAGTATGTAACAAGGTTCACTTTTAGCAGGAGGTGAAATGATGGGTAAAGTGTTGAAATGTTCGATTCGTTCTAATCGAACAATTTGGCGTTCTCTATACCGCTCGTTCAGATGGGAGTTAGTTGACAAATACTGCGACAAAATTTGTAAATTAGCCGGGAAACTTGATTTGTACAATGCCTTTAACGGTCGTCGCTCCACACAAGCTCGGTGGTCAGTTGGCATGCGGCTCATGACGGCCGCGGCTAGCCTACCTGTCTCTCAGCGCGGCCACGTGCCCGCAGACCCTCAGTCTTGCCTCGTCGCTCCACACCAGTTCGGGGTGCTCGTGGTTGGCGTCCATCATGTGAACGGCGCTGGCAGGGGCTGACTCTCGCATCGCTTCGGCAAACACGCCGGGCACGTATCGAGATATTGTTAGTTTGACCTGTAACCATTAAAATAACATGTAATTTCGAAAAGACACCGTGGTTCGAATTTGACATGTAGACATCGCTTTTTCCCGTAGCTTTATTTCTGTCTATAATTCAGAAACATAAGTCGTTAGAACGTAAAACATAGCACTCTCCAGTCCAAAAACTCACGGGCGCCGCATAAAATTTATGGCGAATAAAACTGACATCGGCATCGGATGAATCATCTCGATGTCAGTTTTATTCGCCAGAAATTTTGGCAATTTAAAACTAAAAATTACAAAACAAAACAAACGTTACCTTAGGTCCATGTAATTTGTCAGCCATCATTCTCGCTAATAATTCAACAGCAGCTTCTCTCGTCTCAGACAATTTGCTGTTGCAAAATAAATCTAATAGGTATATCACAGCACCTGCGTTAACAAACAATATATACTTTTATTCGCTGAAAATTTACCTATGTAAGATGCCTCGTGTCATCGGCGACCACATTTAATGTAATTTATAAACGACTTAGATATAATTACGAACGGACCCATTCATACGTTCGGTTTCGATATTACTCGTGTAACGTGGATATTCTGAGTTTTCGGAATATCTGACTACCCCCTTGAGGAATATAGTCGTGCATGCATGCATGTCATTCATAAGTTAAGTCAAACTTAGAAAAAGTATATGTCCAGAAAGAGCCTCATGCTTCTACCGTATAAAACCAAAGGGGCCAACTTTCGTGCGTGAGGCGCCATACAAATTATATCTGTGTGCTTGTATATGGATAGGGTTTAGACGCCAATACTGGTTACAATTTTTTTCTACTATTTTGTTGCTTCGGCTGTCAATCTAGACATATAACTTATCCAAGAAGTCAAAATTAGTTGTCCAATTTGAATCAGAGATTTTTTGTGATGGGCATGAATGGATTGAAGAGATTGCCTCTGTCCGTAATTGACTATCTAGATGAGAGTTTTTCGTTATTTCATTTAGTATTCTTTGTGATACTGTGCTTTCAAATCTGGTTAAATTTTCAAGATGGCGCGTCATACGAATCTATTACAAGTTTCGTATGGACGTTTCGTATGGTTTCGACTGATTGGCGTTATAGACCATTATCGTTTTAAAATGGTCTCATATCGGTCTCACTTTAACATATTATATCATACTCTTACCCTATTCCTCTTACTCTATTTTATTCTTCCTTTCCGCATCGTCAATCTAAATTATATAAAATTTACCTTTAATTTATTTAACGTACCTTTAGCTAAAGCTTCCTTCACAAGCGCAGTGTTGGCCAGCAGGGCGGCCAGCGCTGCTAACGCCTCGGGCCGCGGCGGCCTGTCTCCCAGCAACGCTAGTAGATGGCCCAGCACGGCGCTGGCGGCGATGTCCTCCACACACTCCCTGCTGCCGGCGGCGGCCAACACGCTGCGCAGCGACGCTTCCTGCAGCTTGGGGTGCGGCCGCGCCGACAGCATACCGAATATTAAACCGAACTGCCCTATACATTGGATTTCTACACCTGGAAATAAATGATCAAATTTAATACATAAAGAGTATGTATACATACACACTTAATTTTATTTGGTAATTAAAACCTAGTGGGTTCCTTAGTGTTTTTAGCTCATACATTTTTGAGCCTCGGCGATGGATACCCAACACCGGGAGATCTTAGGTTTCTTCCCCTCGATGGTATCGCCTCCTTGATTGACCATGTATATCAGGGGTGAAAGCAAAAGGTATTGGAGTTAACACTAAAGAACCCACTGGGTAGAAGTGTTGCTGGCTTGTCAGCCCGCACAACAAACGAAAGATACGATATTTTTAATAATATGAGCATAGCACAGGAAGCTACTTACCCGGGTTTTTAATAATGACATTGGCTAAGGCAGTGAGGGCGAGCGTCAGGTGTTCCACTCGGTCAGGAGACATGTCCACCTTCGTCTGAGCATGCACGAACTTCAATATGTCTAGGATGAATTGCTGCGGGTTCTGTAACATTTGTAATGAACTATTCTATTAAATATAGCTGCGAACATAAAACGAATTTTACTGTTACTCTGTAAGCGGTAGGTTCCTAGTTCATAAACGAAATTATGAACTAGATTCCCATGACCAGATAATGTCAATGCCACTATTCCGAAAACATGGTAACAATTGTTCATGCTGCAAAACGTATATAAAATACATACTAATTTCATTTTTAAATTAATGGCGTTTTGCTTGTGTCTAGCACTGATTTTCTACCAATTTCGAGTGAGTTTTTATCCTAATCTAAGACATGATTGTTTTATGTAAAAAAACACATTTGAGCGAATACAAAATAGTGGAGCCACGTGAAGGCCGGCGAGAACCCGATACGCGACCGTCCACTAACAGACTTGCAACGTGACTTCGTAAATTACCTGGATAAACTTTGAAATAAATAAAAATGTCTACTAATCAATTGGATTAGCTATTTCCACAATACGTACCTCAATAGGGAAGTCAGGTTGTTCGTTATAGATGTCTATGTAGACCCCTCCCACTGCCACGAGCCCCTCGTGAGCGGAGTACACGAAGGGGTCCACGAGGGGTCCCTCGTCCTCGGGGGTCACGCGACAGTTGCGCAGGACATCCTTGAGCTCGGCTCTCGTACTATTGTCCCATACGAGGTACGGCGTTCGCCAGTTCGATGTCAGTGTCTTTAGAAGCTGAAATTGATACTAATAATTAGAAAAAACTTTCTATTCAATATAAAAGCATATGCTCACGACTATATTCCCCGAGGGGGCACAGTCTTATACATTCTGAAGTAGTACCGAAGTCATACCGTACCGTTTCATACACATTCTCACGCCTGTCTCCCACTGGGATACCGTTTCTAGGCAGTGATATAAACTTACGAACGTTAACCCGCGACTTTGTCCTCACAAATTATATACCATATTTTAAGTCAGATAATAAGCTATCAAACAAAAAAAATTTCATCAAAATCGGTTCAGTAGTTTATGCGTGATGCTCGTTCAAACAAACAAACAGACAGACAAAAAATCCAAAAATTGGTGATATGGAATCAGGGATACCTAAAAACCATATCGTAACTTTTTTTTGTTAATATCTTCAATGTACAGACTAACTTTCTGTTACAGTTTTATAATAGTTTAGATTAGATACCATACCTTGGACACTTCGCAGTCATTACATAAAAATGGGAAACATTTAGAGGAGGTGTAAGCATATACCTACTGAGTTAGTGCGAGCGAGACAGGAATACACCATTGCCAATATTATATGCCAAGCTTCCTAGTTTGTGAGGTTAAAGTTGTTGGGGCACTGTATGTAGTACTAGATACTCTTTCTTTCTTATACTGTGCTCATACTTTCAATTTCATTTTAATCATTCCACGTGAAATATAATATCTTGTCTCAGTCATGAGGCGCAAAACAGAAAACGAGGTCGGAAAAATCCTGTGCCCCTTAACCCCTCGTCTGTCGGAACGCAGATCTCGTCCAGACACAATACATTTTCTATTGTGTCTGAAATCTCGACAGACGAGGGATTAAGGCCCCTTGTTAACGAGACGGTTTTATGCCGGAGCTATAGACAGCTATAAATCGGGCTTACGTCCGAGCGTCAATTATGTAAGACTGTGGAGCCAGCGCTAGCACCGGTCCGTTTTGGTGCCGCTCCGTATTGCCAATTTTGGTACGAAAAAGGGAAAGTACTTTTCCTCTCGCTCACCTCATGTTGGTCAGGTTCACTCAGTCTGCCGCAGAGGTAGGGAGTGAGCAACGTATGTAGAGCTACTCGTATCCTTTCGTCGTCGGGCGTTGGTTCCTCGTGAGGCCCGTAGATAGCGCCCAATGCTAAAACGCACAGTTTCGCTAGGTTGTTTGCAACTTCCTAAAACAAATTAGTTAAAATTTAGATCATTTCAAGGAAATATTTATAGCTCCGTCAGTAGTTTCTATTGGATACGTTGCTGGATGGCAAATTATTAATGATAGTGATTAACAATTGCTTCTGTCGAATGGATATGGTATCTCATTAAGATTATCACAGTTAGTCCGATCGGACGACCGGTAGTTATTTACCTGTAGTCCGATGCATCGGATGCCGAGGATTTTTTTCTAACTGAACGCAACATTACATTTTATTTTGATTTTTCGTTCATTAGCTGCAACGATTTTCGAGAAAATTGAGATTTCCAAATACTATTCAATAATCGTTTTTCAGGTAACGTTTGTCATTAGCTCGGTAAAATAGTTGGCTAAAAAGTACAAGTTAAACTTACAACAACAAAATCGTTACTAGAGGAGAGGCCTCTGGCTAACATAGTGACACTAGACAGGCTACACCAAAAAGCACAAAACGAACTTGTTTATTGGCCTGGGCGTTGGTCTCCACGCCGGACTCGGTGAGCGTGTAGTCGTACTGTAGTACAGCAGGTAACAGCGCGTGTATGGCGCCGGCGCGGGCGAACTGCGACCGACACGAAGCCTCCGCCGATAGCGCTGCTATCGCTTCAGCCCCCGCGCACGCTGTATCTCCAAGTTTCTGCAAAATACATTAGGAGGGTTGAATCAAAAACCATTTCGAGATCATTCTCTCAATTAATTAAAAATTATTCAAAATAATTAAAAATGTATACTTTATGAATATTAGAAAAAAAAAAATAAAACGCCAATCTGCTTCATTTTTGTAACAAGCCCTTTTACCTTTTACTTGATACCCAGAAAATAAAAATTCAAGATTGGCTCAAAAAGGATTAAGTACTAAAAATTATTTCAAAAAATCCTTATTTCAAAAAACTTCCTAGAGACTAGAGACAACAAAGTAAATAGTTTATTTTATATATTGTGCATATTCTCACCAATAAATAGCAATTAATCAAGGAATTAAAGTTTAAAAGTCAATATTTAGACCTCAGTTGTATCCACGTTGAAATACACCTCGTATTAAAAGACGCGTCAGCTCACCGGTCGCGGCAGTAGCGGCACTATATCGGCGCAGAGCCCCGGCAGGGCGGCACAGACGGCGCGGCACTCCGGGAAGGTGGCCGCGACCGCGAAGCAGCGCGCCGCGTGAGCGCACACCGCCGCCGCCACCTCCTCCTGCGACCGGCACGACGGCAGCACCGCCACGCACCGCGACATCGCCTCGTGCAGCACCTGCCGTGTAACCACATATTGTGTGTTAGTTGAGTTCAAGTTCGTGTAAGCTTTTTGATAGAAATCGGAATACAATTTCATTGGTAGCGGTTGTATTCGTGTTTGAAAATCCTGAAAATGTCAAAAGTGTCATTTCATACAATTACGATTTTGTTCAGAGTGTCGCGGCACAGGTACTAATGTGTAGACATCTTTTTGCTGCAGACTGTACAAGCTACAAGTCTCTGTGCTGTGCTAGGATGTGTTTGTGACGTTCTATGAATAATGAAACATTTCTCCCCGCAGCATCGCTAATCGCTCTGTAGTTAGACATTGAGTATAGTATAGCTAGTACAGTAGTACCAGATTTATAAGTCTCACCGATGTATCTGCAAAGTTCACAAAGTTAATTAGCGCACAAAATTATATTAAACAATCTAGATGCCATCTTCAATTTTTTGCCGCTATTGACTAATTGTTTTCACGCCCTTTTCACTGCTATTCGACTTTGCACCCTTTGATTACTAAATGACTTCAGGTTTTGTCGGGAAATTCGGGTCTGCTTTGCGCGAACGAAGATAGACGAGCGAAATTATTTTTGTGGTCGTACAGTACCTGCAGGCCGCCCTCGCGGCGCAGCTCCTCGGCGTTGAGGCTGGAGCACTTGACGGTGGCGTGTGCCAGCTCGCAGGCGGCGGGCAGTAGCGCGGGCGCGTCGCTCTCCGCGAACAGCTGCTCGGCCTCCGCCTCCAGCCGCGCCGTGCTCAGCAGCTGCGGGTACCCCGCGTACTTGTACGGCGCCAACACTGCAACAAATACATCCTTGTCAGAGGCGAAGTACTTCGAAGTCTGCTGGTGAACTGAGCTAGCCAGAGTGAAGCCAAGATTCACAGCGGTGTGGTCTCTGCCACCATTCACAACAGATGACAACTAAATCCAGCGGCCTAAGGGAATTACTTAAGGCCATCTTGAGACCCACAACTAATTTAATGTAATCTATAAATAGATAATGAAAAAAAAAACCAATTATCAGACTTGTCTCCATTGCAAACGAGAGAACTATCAGAACCAGAGAAATAATTAAAAGCCAACTTCAGAGATAATTTTCTACAGCTTGTATCCATCGTCGTCAATTTAAGTTGTGGGGGTCCAACACAGCGTTTTCCATTTTGTAGTTCGCCATTCAAAAACTATCGAGAACAAACATCAATAGCACATAGTAATGTTGCAAGAAACCAGACTTACATACATTTATTTTATATTCGGAAGATTTACAGCATTACAATTTTGTTAGTAATCTTATATAAATCTAGACGCCAATTAAAATTACATTATACCGATGCCACACATATACTCACGCCACTATCCCACAGGGGTAGGCAGAGACTACGGCCTCGCCACACACTACGATTCTGACATACTTCTCTCGCCTCATCCACTTTCATTCATCTTTTCATGCGCGTCCGTCGGTTGAGGGTGCTACGCACTTGTCCTTTTCTGAGAAGACCATTTATTTGGTCGTGGTAAGTTCACCTCAGACGCTCTCTCGACTGTTCCACTCACATTGGATCGATAAATCTCCCTAGTGAGTCTACTCTCATTTATTATCTGTACATACACCAGACTTACCATCAGAGTATCTCTTGAAGAGTATAGTCTGTGTACGCAGTATGAGCACGATGTTGTTGGTGTTGGGACCGTCGCCGGTCCACACGTTGCGGCTGCATAGGAACTCGTACGCTTGGTTCACTGCCTCAAAACGATCCTGGACACAAATTAACGTATTAGTAATTATAGTACTCTGTGGTATTGTACACTCTTAATGACTAAGATGTCACAAGAAATATAAAATCTTGCACTATTTGCTGCTTATGATTTCGGAATGAAATAAAGTATATTTGATTGAAGGACGAAAACATGCCGTAGTACATTATATCGGAACCGATTAAGGTCCGTATCAGGAAAAGGTAGAATGTCGTGGCTCAAAAGACTGAAGGAAGGAGGTGTCGAAGAACAGTTTCACCTGGCGGAATAGAAGGTTATGATTTGCTGCAACCGCTAATATTTTAGAGCAATCTTCAAGCATTCTAAGCTAAGTCAAGCCTTATTTGAAACACTCACCCGTCCCTCGGGGTTCTTGTCCGGGTGGTACTGCTGGGCTAGCCTGTAGTACGCCTTCCTCACAGCC
Organism: Agonopterix arenella; assembly: GCA_927399405.1. NCBI lineage: Eukaryota > Metazoa > Arthropoda > Insecta > Lepidoptera > Depressariidae > Agonopterix > Agonopterix arenella. Next base: position 12,887,225 of record OV656708.1, on the reverse strand, counting down.
GCCTCGTCGTGCCCCGGCCCGGCCGCCAGCCCTAGCGCTGCGTACGCTTCGCTCGCCGTCATCGATGGCGGCTTCTTTTCTACTTCGCGACGCCACGCGTCTAGCACGTCCTTTAGTAGACGGACCTAGAAGAAAAGCAACAATAAATTATAAGGAGCATTAGAAACAAAAATAACCTGAATAAGACCGCCTTATCAGTATCATTGCCTTGTTAGTACGATATGTTCCAGGCAACTTTACGAAATGTATATGGAGGTGCAACTGGGAATGTTCCTCCATTGAAAAGGGAAGATCTTCCACCAGGCTATGTGTGAAGCCTGGGGACCGGCCGTGGTCCGACAGTTCTTAGTTGGACCTTGTATATGTATCGAATCTCTGTGATTATATCTCTTGCGCGATGTATGTTTTGCATTCGATTGTGAACCTTATTTGTAGTAGGTTACAAGTGACGAATTCACGGTGAACGTTGTCTATGTATGGAGCATATTTCTGAGAGCGACGGTATCGCCATCTGTTGGCATCTTTTGCTATAACTTGTGGGTGCTGACATCCGTAGCAAGTCCCCACAGGCAAACTAAAATGGGTGAATAGTATAAATAATAAGTTAAATAAACAATTAACAGTTTCCTACTGAAAAGACTTAGCGAAAAGCCAATATCTATTTTACTACTTTTATTGAAGTACATTATATTCACTCAAGAACTCACTATTTAAAATGAGGTTTTCTCGGATATTTTTTTGTGATATAATACTTATGGCGAGGTAGGGGTGACACAATACGTACAGGGTCAGGTATGGGCCAGTCGGGGAACTGGTGCGTGTCACACAGATGCCTCAGGTAGAACATGTTGCAGAACAGCTCCCGCTCGAGCTGCGGGTACTGCACGCAGGGGATGGCGAGGTAGGGGTAGCGCGCCGCAATGTGCGCGCGGAGGCGTGGCGTGAACTCCCCTATGTGCGCCGACACCTTCATTATTAGCATGCGTCTGAAAACAAAACACATGGTAAGACCACATGACTAGATATCTCGGCGATAAAACAAGCTACATATAAGCTGAACGCTGCGCCGGAGTAAGTCTCGTATATTACGCCATTTCTTCTTCTTACGCCATTTCTTCTTCTTACGCCATTTAAAGTATAAAATGAAAAATTATTTATTTCAATTTATTCACAAATAAATAAATTCATTAATAAAATTAAATAAATTAAAACATTACATTATTATTATATGGATTACGATTTTTTCGCAGGTCTAATGCAGTTGCGCGCGCTTTAAGAAGCCTGTCTTCTAGTTGATATCTATATTAATTAAAATACATTTATTTTATTAAACTTTTACATAATTAAACATGTAAATTTTTCATATGGTTAGCTTATGGTTAGCTGGTGTAGCTACTAGTTGTTGCTACTGAATCGAGATCATGATTCAGGTCATGCTCTGTACACGCAAATAGCGGGATCATATCTCACTTACCTCTTGTTCTGCTTGACACATTTACTCAAAAATATAAAAAATCTAACAGCATAATATGTTTATGGCTATATTCCTCGGGGTAGGAAGAGATATTCCGAACGTGTTCGAACACTCAGAACATCCACGTTTCACTAGTAGTACAAAAACTCTGTGATGGATAGTGAGCCCGTCGCCACTTATATTGGACACAAATAAAACACAATATAAAAAGAATGAACCTCATTTCGGAATTCCATATAGCCTCCGGCGTGTCCCACTCGCCGAGGAAGATCTGCGCGAACTTGTCGGCGCCGTGGTTCTCCAGGTAGCACACCATCGCTTCCGGCAGCAGCTGCCCTAGTATAGACCTCTGCATTATGTCTGAACTTGACTGAAAGGTAACGATACAACTCATTATTTAAGAGGCTATGTGAAAAAAGTAGAATTCTTCAAAGCTTCATATATCATGAAGTACTAACAGTAGGAGTATGATTAGCAGATATGTGTAAATTGAACATATAATTGAATTTTTGATTAGAGCCAAAACACGATTAAGACACATTTTCTCTATAGAAAAACAAGCCAAAGTAGCTTCCGTCTTTATCGATAAACGCTTGGAACTGCTAAACAGTGAATAATAGAAACATGAGACTTGATTTAAAAAAAGAGATTGATATTTTACAAATTTTGATTAGAGCAGAAATGAACTAACTAACACAACTACAATCACAATTAAATAAAGTTTGTTTTAGGCGCGCGCGCCGCCCCATCTTTTTCTCTCGTATCAGGTAGTAATATAAGCTATCACACGACCATTTCGCTTCAATTATTTTTCGACATAGGCCCTTAATTGTACTCGTTTTTAGATCATGTGTGGTGTATACGATAGAACTGGCATAATACGTTCATTAAATAGGTTGGATTGATTCCTTACTAAACGTATACCAAAGATCATACTGAACAACAGCAGGAGCAAAGCTCGTGCCATCATCGGAGCCCTCACCGGGCACTACGCCACAGGCACGATGATGCACAAGATGAAGCTTTAGCTTTCGCTGGATCCCAGCTGCAGAGCATGCCGAAATGAGGAAGAAACCATGGAACATATCCCTCGTGGCTACGATGTCTTGGCAGCTAAACGCATGTGCCTCCTGGGAGATGGTTATCCAATCGGGAGATTACAGGGTTCCTCCCCTGAACGGAATTGCGTCCCTCATTTACGTCTTTGAAGGGTGAAGTAATAAATATGTAGGGGTCAACACAAAAGATCCCATTGGGTCGAAGTGTTGCTGGCTTGCCAGCCCCCATAATAATAATTAAATACGATAATGAACGTTACGAATTTTACCAATTCTTCAGGCTATGTAGGCTACCTTAGTTCTGAGAATCTCTTCATTTCTGACAGGGAACTCAGGAACTCCGAGCCCTTTGATTAGATTTTCTGGTCAAAGAGTTTCGTCTTGAGACACTGCGGTATTTGTGACGCGAGGTGGATTAGGGCAGCGCTGAACCGTTTATCTAAGTCCAACAGTAGACGGACGTCTTTCGGCTGATAATGATACTGAACTATCGGTCAGTTGTAGAAACGTTCATTAAAGCTAATCTTCCATTAAATCTCTTGCTGTCACTTATTGTCTTGTTAACGTAGTAAAAGCTAGCAAGAGATTTAATGGAGGATTAATTCTAATGAGCGTTTTAGCAACTGACCGTAAGATCATCTATTTAATGAACATGATTACAAAGCCCGACCGATATTTCGTAATCTTCATAAATATAACTACGTACTCTTTAGCAAGGAAGTTCAAGATATTCATGAACAGAATAGAGTAAACAAGAAATGTAGTATCTATCTAAACTATTATAAAACTGTAGCAGAACGTTTGTCTGTACATTGATGATATTAACAAAAAAAAAAGTTATGTTATGGTTTTTAGGTGTCCCTGATTCCATTTCACCAATTTTTGGATTTTTTGTCTGTCTGTTTGTTTGTGTGTTTGTTTGTTTGAACGAGTATCACGCAAAAACTACTCAACCGATTTTGATGAAACTTTTTTTGTTTGATAGCTTATGATCTGACTTAAAATCTGGTATATAATTTGTGCGGACAAAGTCGCGGGTTAACGCTCGTACTATTATAAAACTGTAACAGGAAGTTTGTCTGTACATTGAAGATATTAACAAAAAAAAGTTACGATATGGTTTTTAGGTGTCCCTGATTGCATTTCACCAATTTTTGGATTTTTTGTCTGTCTGTTTGTTTGTGTGTTTGTTTGTTTGTTTGTTTGAACGAGTATCACGCAAAAACTACTGAACCGATTTTGATGAAACTTTTTTTGTTTGATAGCTTATGATCTGACTTAAAATCTGGTATATAATTTGTGCGGACGAAGTCGCGGGTTAACGCTCGTAATTAATATAAGTGGCCAAACCTGATCGGCTCTAAAGGCCTGCTTCATGTGAGTGAGGCGCAGGAACCTCGCGATCGGCAACAGGTTGGAGCCGGTGTAGAGCAGCATGAAGTAGAACACGCCGGTCAGGTATAGCTTCGAGATCTCGGGGTTGTCCTGCATCACCTCGTACAGGAGAGTCGCTACCTGCCATTGACATACAATATAATGGACGTAGAGTCTAGTACAAAATTCTTGAAAAAAGTGTCCGTGACTAACCTACACAAACCTAACTACGTGTATACAGGGTGTAAGTGACAGCCTAGCAAATACTGAAACGGTGAACTCAGCAAACAATCAAACTGAACAACTTACACTATGGAGCCTACCTCAGGAAACGCGAAAAAAAATCAACTGTCCCATACAAAACTGCTGTACCTACCCGACTAAATTGTATGTCATAACACAAATAACCCATGTTGGGTTGAAAACGAAAAAAATATTTGGACCTCCCATAGAAAATTGGACAAAGGTCGATCAACCGATCGGTTTATCGACCTTTTAAGGAGGTCAACAATTTTTTTTTCGTTTTTCGACCCATGTTCCGTAGGGAAAGTTGTTTAGTTTCATTATCTGAATGCACCCTTAAAGGGAGGGTCCCTCGTTACTTTCCACCCAATATACCGAATCATTCTGTCTTTAATTACATTTATTAAGCTTTTATACCTTATTCCAGGTCTATTATTATATTTGAGAGCGGCTTACTTGACTTCCGTTTCCGAGCGAACATTACCCTAGTAAAGCGCCATCTGGTGGACACAATCAGCAGCCAGGCAGTGGGGGGCACGGCCAATGAAGCCGGTGCCCGCCATTTTATTTTCATTGGCGTTTTGAATTCCTACTGAGCGGACATGTAACGGAAAGCGCTGCCTTCCCGTTACCGCCATTTTTAAATATAAATTTTAAATTTTCTTTTTCTTAATATCGATTTGTTTTTCGATGGTTAAATGATTAATTTGCATAGTTATTGCATTAACAAGTGCCCGTAAATAGTAAAGTGCGTATTTTCGTCGCCGTGTCGTCGGGTCGCAGGAGTGATGGAGTCTTCGAGGGTGGACAAAGACGCGTTTGTTGCAGAAATCTGATAAGTAGACGTCGAGCATATTACTTATAGATTACAATTTCCATTGTTCGTATGGTGCAGTATGCTGAACATTTCCAAACAATTCTGAATGTATGGCGGTTGCATATTTCTGTGCATGAACCGTTAAATGTTACACTGCAGAGAAAAACATTTCTAAATCGTTTTCGTCTGGTTTAATGAATGTGATTGAGTGGCAATCTATATGTGTGTCGTTAAAGCTAACTAAGATGTTCGTAGTATTATTTTTCCTGTGTTTCTACCCCCGTCCAGGGAGGTATTTGTAATGTGTCTATAGGAACAGGTCTGCTGCGGATGAAGCGCAGAAGCGAAGACATTCAAGACTTAATATCCAGGCTTGCGCTGTCCGTGCGTAACGACAGTTCACCAAGCAGGTATCAGGTTAAGGTACGGTAACATAAGTGGCCTGGGGTCGACACTCGACGATTATCCCACCGTTTGGTTACTGTAGTATATAAAGAAGATTAGTAATGTCGTCGCATTGCTATTTTTCTGCCTGTGTAAAGCCGATACTGGACAAGCTACCGACCCGGTACGGCACTCCCTGCCGGTGTTCGCTTAGCTCACTGGTACCATGCGGCGGGCGGTCTCCCCACGCACTACCATTACCACGATGATCTGCCGTCCACGTTCCTGCTGGCTGCATGATACCGTGATGATCTGCCGCCCACGCTCCTGCTTGCGGCATAATACCGTGACCTGCCGCCTACATTCCTGCTGGCGGCATATTACCGTGATGATCTATTGCACACGCTCGTGATGGCGGCGTAATACCGTGATGACCTGCTGCCTACATTCCTGCTGGCGGCATAATACCGTGATGACCTGCCGCACACGCTCCTGCTGGCGGCGTAATACCGTGAAGACCTGCCGCCTACATTCCTGCTGGCGGCATAATACCGTGATGACCTGCCGCACACGCTCCTGCTGGCGGCGTAATACCGTGAAGACCTGCCGCCTACATTCCTGCTGGCGGCATAATACCGTGATGACCTGCCGCACACGCTCCTGCTGGCGGCGTAATACCGTGATGACCTGCTGCCTACATTCCTGCTGGCGGCATATTACCGTGATGACTTGCCGCCCACGTGCCTATACTGGGGGCTTAACACCACGACGACCAGCCGACCACGTGCCTACTGCCTGGTGGGTCGGTATCCCGCGTGGCATCTAGCATCGGGAACCAAACACAAGGTAAAAGAATGGAGGGAATTAAGTGTCCCGGTACCTATCTGACATTAATTGCCCCCATGACATACGCAGAAAGCCATTTCCATAAACTTTTTCTTTTCATGTTCTGTAATGGTCATCAAATTTTATGTCTGAAACTTTCCAGCGTACCGAATGCTACCTGGTCATCGTTTCTAGATGCGCCCGTATCCACGAAGGACTACGTAAATTTGAAATTCCTAATAAGATTAAAGACATTCATGATTTCGCGCAGGAATCGGAAAGCATTATCACGCTGTAATCACCGTTCGTGGTTTTTATTTGGATTCTGTCGTCTAAACGAGTTCCTTTTTTGTTTTAACAAGCTTTTATTTAACTTGCCCTGTTAAATGGGAGGATTCTTTGTTAAATGTGGGGTTCCTACCTGCAATACCCACATACTAATCTAAATAAGACGATCTTAATTCGAACCTGTTGGGTGGTCCTCTTTGGTAAATATTACATTCAGTGAAAACAAGATTATGCAGAACTTATAAATCAGGATGACGTTCCGGTGCTCGAAATAATATATAAACTATACATAAGTGCTTAAGGGATCCAGGCTGTCCGTTTAACGAATGTTCACTTATAAAGTTGCAGTACAAAGATCGAAATAAAAATGTTTACAGAAGGTCACGTAACTCTGTTCTTTCTGGCAATCCAATCCAGAATTTAGTAACCCTACGTTTGGTAAAGTTCAGTTAATTATTGGTGCCTTCTCCAAACACCAACATTTTCTATTTTTGCAAAGGATTCTAATCATTTCAACCGGAGCAGGAGTATCTGATCAATACACGTTGGACGAATACCCAAAGTTGTTAATCAATAATTCTATATTTTGGTTTGTAATATCAAGCAAGCGGTTTCAGAAAGTCACACATTTTCTGAAGTGCATTCTTTCAAAAATGCATTACTTTATAAATAATATATAATTATATCTACCTACTTTATGTAATAAAATAACTGATAGCTAAGAAGCTATTTTTGTATGTGGCTTGATGCGTCGGTCTGCTATTCTCCCACACAATTTTGTCCCATTAATTTGTTGCAGTATTAGCACCACGTAATAAATAATGTATGCACGTTACACAAAAACTGCAAAGAAGGAAGCTGAAAGATAGCTGCCTATAAGGTGTGTTCTCGGCATATCAATTATACCGCCGAAGGGTTCTATTCTATCCGATATTTCGTCATGCTTCGTATTCTGACTGTCGCTTTCTATATATTTAAATACTTGAAACCTGAACTGAAAAACATGTGTGATGAAATCACACATAAATAAATCCCTTTTACGAGGGTAGTTCATCATTTTTGTGATGTCGTGCCTGCGCGATATGCCTAGGCTTTTGTGAAATGCATTCTTATGACCGTGGCCATGCCGTGACTATGTTTTTCTGGAGGATGTTCCGAATCCAGTCTATACGCTGTACGCTCATAATGTTTCTTATCTGTCATGTGCGTGTTGCGTAAGGTTACAATATTTGAAGAGCCGTTATTGAAAGACAATGGGTTAAAATCTTATAGGTACTTGGAAAGTTAGTCGTTTTCGTTTTAAATACTAATTCAGTATAAATTAAATAGTACGATTGAATCTTTTATGTGAAGTGAGCTACCAAAACATGCTATTCAGCTTGGGTTGACAATCGTTTTTTATGACATCATTTTATCAACTATCTTAATTTATGCTAACCGAGTGTTATCGGTTGACTGGGCATCTTTCAAACATTCTAATCGCTCGTTACATACCTACCTGACCTATATGCATAACTTAGGTAATATTATATTATTTGCTGATCAATCATCAAAACTTGTTCACGGTGACCGGTGGCTTGAGACCTGTTCGTACCAGAGGGAATTGATTCCTGCCGAATAATGACTTGCAAGAATTTTTGCCTCACCTTTAGGCCTTAAATGTAACCCAGAGCCAAATAAATAAAGCTTCGGTATAACTGCTAAGCTATTTGTAATATCTAGGTGTTATGAATGTCCTCTCCTCTAGGAGAATACGGATGCGAGCAGAATTCTTAGATGAAATACTAACGTTGTTATATTGTCGCTATCGACATTCATACAAATAACAGTGACAGTTTGTGTATTTTACATTTGAAGTTTCTTTCTCAGTCAGCTTCTCACCCATTAATTTTTTATTACGTCCTACGGTACAAATCTACCTAGGTTTGATGATGAATTATTATTGTCACGCGTCGTATTTCTGGATTCATCAGAAGTCTGCAAAGCGAGTCGGATATTTGCACCTGACGGCTGACGAACCATCTTGTTGTAAAATTCAGTTGAACCTCATGAAACCACCACTCTCAGCTGAATGAACCCATTCACTCACTGCTATTCTATACGGTGTTGTACGGTGAAGATGAAGTCCGTTGAGATCAAGTCACGGCTTTGACTGTCGTTGCTCCCTACATTTATCTTTTTATCGATGTCAATATTACATTGTGCGTTTCTATGCCATTGTCAATGGTATTCTAATATCTTGTGATTGCAGTTTTTATTGGTATCAGTTTGAAATAATGTTGGTTCTCACACGAAACCACTCAAATTCAAAAACAAATTTGGGTCACGCACCATGCCAACCATATTCATAAAGAATGTTATATAAACATTTTTGGTTTTCGCACAAAGCAAACCAATTTGAAATAATCAATGAACTTCGTATAAATCACATTGGCGTCAATCCAGAAGCAATCCAGCAGCCGATACCAAACACTTCTCAAATATAATAATAGACCTGGAATAAGGTATAAAAGCTTAATATAACAATTTTACCTGTAAATAAAATTATTATTAAGCATACTTACCTTATTCCAGGTCTATTTTGTACACCTGTCTGCTGTAATATCGTCCTTCCAGATCTTAAAGAACGAAATCATAAACTATTTTTTAAGGCATAGCAGGATATGATCGTGCTGGCGTAGTGGGATAGTCGTGCTCGCTCTCTGACACGGTCACACCTACACTAGTGTTGTTTGCTCGCATTCTGCAGCACGATCACGCTGAACGCTAGCTGAATTCAAATCTTCAATGAAAATAAAATGGCGGGCACCGGCTTCATTGGCCGTGCCCCCCACTGCCTGGCTGCTGATTGTGTCCACCAGATGGCGCTTTACTAGGGTAATGTTCGCTCGGAAACGGAAGTCAAGTAAGCCGCTCTCAAATATAATAATAGACCTGGAATAAGGTAAGTATGCTTAATAATAATTTTATTTACAGGTAAAATTGTTATATTTTATGTAAAAAGTAAAACACATAGAAATAATGATAAATATACCTTCTCGACGAGTATGGGATCGAATGTGAGTAGTAACTGAACGACGTGCGCTAGACACGCCGGCTCACTTAGCATTCTCTTCACTTTTGGTAGCGGCCTTATCACTGCATCTTCTTCATCTCTGCAACGATAACATTTCACGCATCAATATGATTTATGTGTCAATTTTAAAGCTTAGGTTGTTATTATTATTAGCTGTTTTTGTCCACTTGTTGGGCAAAGGTCTCTCTCTCCGTTCCCTCCTAGAGTCCTGGGTTTCGTTAGTCTAGTTCGCCATTAATATCATCCCGCCACTTTCGTCTAGGTCTGCTTCGACAATGGCGGCCAGCGCGGCGGTACCACGGGCCACCAGCGTCACTTGTATAGTACTCACCTGCTAGGGTAGTACCTAGCGCAGGTGATAAGCAGGTCTGGCGCTCTCGTCCAGCGCGGCGGTACCACGGGCCACCAGCGTCACTTGTATAGTACTCACCTGCTAGGGTAGTACCTAGCGCAGGTGATCAGCAGGTCTAGCGCTCTCGTCCAGCGCGGCGGTACCACGGGCTACCAGCGTCACTTGTATAGTACTCACCTGCTAGGGTACCTAGCGCAGGTGATCCGCAGGTCTAGCGCTCTCGTCCAGCGCGGCGGTACCACGGGCCACCAGCGTCACTTGTATAGTACTCACCTGCTAGGGTAGTACCTAGCGCAGGTGATCAGCAGGTCTAGCACGGTGGCGGCCAGCGCGCTCTCGTCCAGCGCGGCGGTACCACGGGCCACCAGCGTCACTTGTATAGTACTCACCTGCTAGGGTAGTACCTAGCGCAGGTGATCAGCAGGTCTAGCACGGTGGCGGCCAGCGCGCTCTCGTCCAGCGCGGCGGTACCACGGGCCACCAGCGTCACTTGTATAGTACTCACCTGCTAGGGTAGTACCTAGCGCAGGTGATCAGCAGGTCTAGCACGGTGGCGGCCAGCGCGCTCTCGTCCAGCGCGGCGGTACCACGGGCCACCAGCGTCCACTTCAGCTGCGGCACTCCGCCCACCGCCCGCCAGCCTTCCATACTGTTCGCCCAGCACTTCGTCTTGTTGTTTATCTCACTAGATTTGTACAGGTCTTTTAGCTGCAAAAGTAAAAAGATTTTTTATAATAATCGGGAGAACATGCAAACACCCTATATGTAACACCGTGAAATTCCTTATAAATGAACATAGTATTTTTGTTATAGGTAAGAAATATCCGAACCCTGGAATTGCTAAAAACTCTTTTAGAAAGAGTCGAATGGAAAAGTTGAGTTCAATCGTACTGAGTTCATGGAGCTGCCATGCAATTCTCTAAGCGCAAACATCGTCACAACCTACAATTCGTTTTTGAAACATCGGCGAGCTATCAATTCGGTATTTATGTCATGTGTCAAACTCATATAAAATTTAATAAAGAGATCCTTCCTCTGAGAAAAATTTCCGACGATCGGAAGGATGCAAGAAGAGACATTTGTGACATCGAGGTTTTTGACAGCGATGTGACTCTTAGAAAATTGCACTCCCGATAGCTAACCAGTAAAATACAGATTGAAAAATAGATGGCATATCTATTCATCTACTACCATCGCTACACTCACCTGCTGGAAGCTAACTGGTCCCTTCCTCAGCACCTTGTCGCCCTGCTCGACGTTGTAGTACCACTCCCTGTCGCCCCCACCCTGCTGCGCCGGACCCTCAATGACGTTGCTCTGAGCCGGCACCGTCGCCCGCGATGTGTGAAGGTGCGCTAGGGTCATCAGGTCTACTAGGATCCTGCGAATGTTTGGGTAAGGTGGTTGTTGAGGGGCCAATTTTATACAATACTTTGACGCACAATACGCGTAGACGGTATTAATATAAGTAACTTTGTGTATATGGAAAAATAGTTTAAAAAATCTAGATGCCGCGTCAGAAATAACATTTGCAATTTATAAAATGATTACAAAGATATAAAGCTTTTGAAATTTTTCATACAACATTTTAAAAGCTTTATATCTTCGTAATTATATTATAAATTGGAAATGTTATTTGTGACGCGGCAACTAGATTTTCTAAACTATTTTTCCATATATAAAATATTACTTTTATTAATTCCGTCTACGCGTATTGTGCGTCAAGCTTTTGTATGGACTGAAACCACCTTAAGTGTATCACTCTACACCGAAATGTCTCCGAGCAGAGTCTTGGCCAAAGCACGAAAACAAATTGTCGTAGCTTGCCACAGAACATTATAAGACGAGTAAGAAGTGTAAGGTAGGCGCGGAACGCGTGCCCGGTTATGCAATAATTTGCATAACACTGTAAGTCGCACGGCGTGGTGCGAGCGAGAGGGCATAAGTAGTTGTAGCAGCGTTGAGGGAAGACAAGTGGCGACAGTCGTCTCCGAAGCAATAGCGCTACTTTACATTTCTAACCCCTCTTATAATGTCCTGTGTATTTTGCTTTCCTTTGGCATATTGACATAGTACTTATAATGATAACTTTATTGGTATTTATTTGTAAAGAATGTTAACAATAAAACATTTTGCTTACCTTATACCGTTCCATTCTAAAATCTCACTGACATTTCTTCTATGGAGTATTAGTTTTGATAAAAACTGCACTAGTCTATCTCGTTCCATTCTATCGCAAGTCTGTAACAAAAGAATAATAAATGTTCTTTACATGGTACCGAAAACAGCAGTTAGACAGCAGTATGATTATTCGACAGATACAGCCATTTCCATGCTTACAAAGAGTTAATAAACTGTATATAATATATCTTACCCTGTCCAACATCTGCACGATGTATTTAGTATCAGCGAAAGGTCCGATGTCTTCGAAGTATCGCCCGTAAACTATGCTCATGGCTTGTAGGCACATGCACTTCATTTCTACTTTAGGTGTCGACAGGAACCGGTGATACAAGTCGTTGAAGAATTCGTATCTGAAACGTAAGGTTATCTATGATTACCACACCTATAAGTTAATCAAGGGACCAGCACGATCGCCTGATGTAAACCCATTATGTTTTTTAAAAAGTATGGCATTAATCCTTTATTTTTGAATTGGGTCCACTGAAAAGATTATTCAGGATTGCGTAACAAGTACTTTCATGAAAAATTTACAAAATTGTAGTCACTACAACTAAAAGTTCAGCGCAGGGGCAGGGTGGCGATTATTCCAATGTTAACAAAAATTACAAAATTTCGAAAACTATCAAACTTTGATGTTTTTTTGTATTTTCCCTGTTATAAACTCGCCTATCTTCTGTTTTCGGCTTGACGTTGAATTTTGGGACACCCTGTATAATTATATACTTACGACTTCCTAATAGGACTATCGTCGTTGTCCCGCTGCTCGAGCAGTATCCGGAGGTAGTAGTCGCCGATCTTGACCTCGTTCTGAAGACACTGGTAGTGCAGCTCCAGCTCCGCGTGGTTCCAAGAGGTCAGCGTGTTACCGGCCACTTCGCGGTCTGATGTAAACGCTCTGAGCTCGTTCTCTAAAGCGTTGCGCAGTTCTTCGCGAGTCTGGATTGCGTGCAACGGTATATCATTCATCAATTATTCGTTTTTATACAAATAAATTGTAATCAAATAGGTAACTTTTTTTTATTATGAGGCGGTTTTTAAATAAGTGACGATACAGGTAGTTTCAGAAATATGTTGTAAGCTTGTGAGCGCAAGAGCAGCCCTTGTTATGCAGGCATGGTTGCATAACTTTTTTTGTTATGTTATATTAAAGGCAACAAGAAATTTAAAATATGGTTTTTTATCAGATCTATGGGTGTCGCGCTGTTCCCGAGCTACCGGTGCGAAGTGACAACTGGAGCGCGGACTGATTTTACCGACATAAAATAGACGGAATCACGATTTCGTATTCCCCTATTTCCTCTTCGAAAACTAAACCGATTTTAATTATTCTTTCAAGAATAATATGAGAAAGATTTTGGGTATATCTATGTATGTTTTCATTTAATTGTTCATAATCGTCAAATTTGGTTGCTGGATGTCTAAACACAGCGGTAAAATTGAGCAATTTCGAAGGCGTTCTTAAACTAATTAATTTATGAAAAAAACATAGGGACATGTCAGAGGTAACAAAATTTATTTTATGGTAAAACAATATTTGCAATCTATCTATGTCGTTATCCAGAGAGGAATCGGGGGAATACGTTTGTATGGACCAAACGGAACCCGCTTTTCCTCTTAATTAAGCTTACCAAATAAATACATTAATGCAATATATAATCCAAATTTATGTGAGACTGGGCCAGACATGTTTGTCGCATGCATACAGAGCGGTGGGTAACGATCGCGACCCAATGGGAGCCCGACGATGGAAGCCTCTTACGGTCACGAAAATCTTGCCCAGAAGTGAGAGGGATGAAATAAGCTTAATTAAAAAATCTTACAGTATGGTTCCAGATGAGGTTAGGCAGGGCGTGGTCCCTGTGGAACTGGTAGTAGAACAGCGGCCAGTTGGCGCTTGACTTGAGACGCTCGCGTCTCCTGCGCAGCACGACGGGACGCTCCCGCGCCGCGTTCTGGCGCTCCGTCGATAAGGCGCGCCCGGACCGCTGCGCCCAGTGCTGTAGGGCTAGCTGGGCGTAGTGCTGGCGAAATACAGAATGTATGTTTAACGTCTTAACTGCCGGAATGTTATAGCCCAGTCATTTTACGGTTTGAGCCGGGACTAATTAATAATAGATTTTTTTTTTAATAAAAAAAAAATTACGTCAGCAACAGCCCCAAATTTAAAATTTAGCATTTATCTCGTTCTAAAAAACCTGATGATAATTTTTTATTGTTGATTTTTAAGGCTTTACTATTACATCCTTCAAACATGGTGTAATATTTCTGTCTACTTAGAAGGCTTTGAAAAACACATTAAAATTTTCTTACGAATACCTCATTTTTAAAATTTCATTTCCAATTATATTGCTCTAAAATAATTTAGGTTGTTAAATCTCAATGAGTGCATTGGTAATAATATTATTAAGGTGAAAGCCTTCTGGGAGATACAATTTTGATTTGTATGTTTATCTTTTTTTAATATGTTTTCAGTTAGTCTTTTGTCACTAAATGGTGCCGGTTACAGTTTAAAAGTCCCATTGATAATTACTCCCAACCCCTCCTAACAAAAATCAGTAAAATGACTGGGCTATAATCTACGGGAGGAAACCATTCATTCCCGTATCTAGAATTGCAGCAGTCCATTGGCTACCATGGTTTACTTCATACTACGTTGAGGTAAACCATGGCAACCCATACGTGCCAATCCATTACCGATCTTATGAGCTTCCCACTATTTTTTAATGAACTTTGGTTTCATATGATAGGGTTTGGTAAAAATGTAAGAGAGCAAACCTCTAGATGTTTCTCCACGTATTTGACCTGTCTCTCCAGCGCCTCCCAGTGCGCGGCGCGAGGCTTCACGGAGGCCTGCGCCAGCTGCAGGTTGTCGCGGTCGTCTACACGGTCTTCCTCCAAAGCGGCCGCTGGAGGGGCTTCTGTTGACTCCAGGAACGCTAACAGACCTGAGGGCTGCAAGAATTTAATTTTATTACAAAAACAACACAAACGCCAACTTCGAAGAGCTGTTTATGTCGGGCGAGAGATAGGCGGAATAATTATCCGGACTTGTCTAGTGCTGCGAAAAGTCACCACTGTTGTACTGGTTTGTACTGGCTTACGGTAGTTACAGCATCGTAAATGAGTGTAGGGCCGATGCCCGATCTCCAGTTACAGAGAGGAACCCAAAAGAGATAGCGGTTTCTCTTTTGGTTTCCTCTCTGTAACTTGAGATCAGATGGCATTGGATGAAATACGATGGGATGTCCAAGAATTAAAACCTTGCTTAACTTTTCCGACCAAAAGATTCACATCGTGTATTTATTAACCGACTTCAAAAAAGGAGGAGGTTTCTCAATTCGACCGTATATATATATATATTTTTTTTTTGGTGTTCGCGGATAACTTCGTCGTTTATGAACAGATTTTGATGATTCTTTTTTTTTTAGAATACAGCAATCAATCAATCAATTATATTTTATTGCACACCTAAACATAGAACCAAACCATAGAAGCACATAGTTTTAAGAAGTGTAAAACCATTGTAATCCTTATCAGTTTATAATGTTAATTTCCGAATATTTCTGTTTTGACTGAACGATAGAAACACGGTAACCAACTGTTCGTTGAATTACTCACCATGACTCGTTTGAGTAGGTTATGTGCGGGCGCATGATCAACCAGCCACAGAGCGACAAGATGTCGCGCTAGATGGCGGTGGTGCAGCCTGGCGGGCGCGTACAGTGACGTCACCAGATGGCGCGGCAGTGCCGCCTCGGCAAGTGCGAGCGCTTGCATGCGAGTACCCACACCGCCGCTGCCTTCCTCCACCAACGCCCGCATTACCAGACCAGCTCCTTTTACTATCGCCATTGATGGGTGCTGTAAATGGAAATTGGTAGTGGTTGGTATTTTATGTAATTCAAATAAAATACTTTCGATAATGACAAAGAACTTTCTATACTGAGTTGTATACAAAGTATTGGTTATGCGAATATGCAAAATTTTAATAGGTATAATAATTTCACTAGGTGGACACATGAGAGCGTAATTTAGATGGCGTACACAGACAGATAGACGGACAGATAGAATGGACGAAATTACAGAGGCTCCTTATTTGTCTACGGAACCCAAAAAGTGCAGTACCCGAGTATCCACGACCAGCCTAACCTGGGTATAATCCAGTCTCCATAAACCACAGAACATTATAAGAGGGGTTAGAAGTGCAAAGTAGGCGTGGAACGTGTCGCCACAGGTTATGCAATGATTTGCATAACACCATAAGGCGCGCGGCGTTGTGCGATCGAGAGTGCGTGAGTAATTGTAGCAGCGTGAGCGGGAAGACAAGTGGCGACAGCCGTCTCCGAAGCAATAGCGCTACTTTGCATTTCTAACCCCTCCTATAATGTTCTGTACCATAAACCCCTACTCATCACACTTCAATGTTTTTTTGACATTCTTAAAAAAACATATTCCGCACAAGACATATACGTAAACGGCAGTAGGGTGCACTTACTTCAAACAACTTAAAGAGCACCCGTCCCTTGTTGGCCACCATCTCGAGCAGTTGGTCGAATTGTTTGCCGTCAGTGGTCTCGCTGTACGGCACGCAGAGCGCGAACGTTAGGAAATCCAACATGGCTGCCACCACTAACGCACCGCTCCCTGCCGTCTGCAATAAAATTATATTCATTTTAAGATGAGTTATCTACTTATATCATTTTTTTTTACATACGTTAAAAAGATAGATGGGCAAAAATCATCATGCCCTGTATCCCCTAAAAACGGTCGGCAGCGTCCAGGTCGACCCAGGAAGATGTGGCGGGACGACCTGGATAAATTTGACAGCCAGTGGCCAGAGTTTGCTCAAAACAGGAACGAGTAGAAGAAAAAGGGAGAGGCCTTTGCCCAGAAGTGGGATGAAGAGAGAGAGCAGAGCAAACCCATACGGAATTTAAAAAAAAAGTAGGTTAATAAATAAAAATATTTAAAATGACAATTGGATTAGTGGAAATATACGGGACTATATGTACTATAAAAAAATATATATTACACAATTTTTTCCAGTTGTCTCATTACTTGTCCAGTTGTAATACGGTAGCTGTCTTGCAACGATTACGATAGTTTTGGCCAAATCAAGGATTCTGGCGTACGATGATCTTAAATCAATGAAAAAATAATAAGAATAATATTTCAAGGATTTTTCCAAAGTATCGGATCAAAACTTCCTACTGATCAGTGGAAGTTGAGAAGATTTCATCCCGTTGTTCCTGCGACTTACCCTCTACTCATATTGTACAGTTACACAGAACCGTGAGACTCACCACGTGTTCAGCCCACATAGAGAGCAGTCCCTCCAGGAAGGGCGCGGAGGAGAGCATGCTGGCCTTGTTCAGCTGCTCCTGCCGCAGGTCGGGCTCCTGGTGCATGGGCTGCATGAGCGCGCAGACCGCGTCCAGGGCTGCGTGCGAACACGCCGCCGAGCCGCGTCGCAGGGCTGACACTACTGCCGAGCCGATCCACTCGCGGAACCTGTGGATAGAATTGTTCGTACAAGTGGTGTCGTGGTCCGTGTGTGTGTTGCTTGTGTATCAGAAGGAGGGAGTTCAATGAGGAGACGGTATACAGTTCACGAAAGTCCAATTATATTGTCAGGTCAGAAACACGATTTACATTAGATTTACGTTAGTACAATAATTGTAATGTGTTACAAAGGGAGTGTTTCCATTGGGACGCGCGGGGATCGACTTGCGATAGCTGCGCGCTAGAGAACGATGTGGCACAAAAGTGCTGACATAATGTACATAGGTACATACCCCTACATGATGATACCTGTTACATTTTGAATCGATAATTAATATTTATAAATCATTATACAGGGTGACTGGTAATTCGACCTATTCCTTGAAAGGGGTTATACTAGAGTTCATTTGCAACAATTTTTCCCCAGTTAACTGGGGGTCGAAAATCGCTTGTTTTCGAGTTCTCTCATTTTTAAGAATTTTTTGAATATTTCCGTTTTTCGACCTAAAAATGACAATTGTGAAAAAAAATACTCCACTCTCTGCACTCTGTAAGCATTTTTCTAGTAGCTGATGAATGAGCGACTACTTTAAACTAAAATACATGTGAAAAATACCCAAAACCACCGAAATAAAAGGTTATAAACCGCAAGACAACAATTTTTTATTTGGATTTTGTTTCAATCCAAAGAGGATTACTCAAAAAAAATTTATGACACTTGGCGTACAAATTGCGGAAATAACTTCCTCAATTCTCCCTCTGCGGCACTCGTGCGAGGCGGTCGCGTGTCTATTGTGCGTTCGGATGCATTAATGGTCGTCGTATTGTTGCAACGGGAGTCAAATACCTATCGCCCGGACCGGTCCGGTCGCTTTAGAGATTAACAGAGTGTTTAGCGTAATAATAATTTATTACTCGTAATAATTGTCGTCTAGCGGTATGTGCGTTATTTACCCGTACTAGATGGAGGATAATAAGCAGAAAACAGGAGAGGAAGAGGAAGTTAATGAAGAGTTGGATGAGTACTATATGAGAATAATACAAAATTCAATAGGTAGTAAAATAGAGGAAGGTGGATATTCGAAAGCAGAAGAGATGGAAGAGAGTAAAGAAAGACCTATAAAAAGAAGTAGAGAAGAGGAAGAAGAAGAAGAGAGTAGTTGGACTCAGGTGGTCAAGGACAAGAAAATAAAAAATGCGAATGAGAATATTGAAGTATATGTGGCGTGCAGGGACAAACTACCTAAACAATTTGCCTTGGCGAAATTGTTTAAGCAGTATGGCATTTTACATGTAGTAAAAATTAAGTATCTCAGCCCATATAAAATAAGAGTGCAGTTCGAAAACGACATTTATAGAGAGAAGATGATTTCATGCCAAGAGCTCATTGAAAAAGGGTGGAAATTCCAGAGAGATATGGAAGTTAATTTCTCGTATGGTATTATCAGAAATGTCGATTTAAATCTATCCGAAGAGGAGATCAAGAAAAGCATCTCGTGCGCAGGTCCTGCGGTTCTGTCATCTGTAACCCGCCTGAAACGTTATTATAAGGACGGGGAGTGGGTGCCAAGTGAAACCGTTCGGCTGAGCTTTAGGGGATCTTATCTGCCTCCTAATGTTTATGTAGATGATCTGCGCATCAAGGTGGACTCTTACGTATTTCCGGTCTCGCAATGCTCACGCTGCTGGATGCTGGGACATGCAGCAAGGAGATGCCCATCGGACAAAATCATATGTCCGAAATGTGGCAACAACCACGCTAACTGTGACACTAAGTCTTTCAAGTGTGTCAACTGTGGGGGTAACCACATGGCGCTAGAGAAAACGTGCCCAGCGTTTCTCAAAGAAAAAAGGATTCGGGAGATCATGTCCGAATACAACTGTACGTATAAAAAAGCACGAGAGGTATACGTTCCACAGTCTGACGAGCAGGACTATTCAAAGTGGGAGGAGGACAGTCCTGGCCCTGATATCGACGACAAAATAATCAATCCATCACGAACACCTTATGAGGATAAAAACAAAGTCAATGAGCCGTCATCAGTGTACCTTCACACTAAGACAGTTACACGTAAGCATGTATCATCCTTTGCTGAAGCCCTCAAGGGTAAGAAGAAAAAAGAAACGACTACGCATGTTTGCAATGAGCGACCTACACGAGAGACAACTGCGATGATAAGCCATTTGAAGAAAAATCAAGACGGGGGGATGGGCTCTTCAGGGTTTGCCGATCCACCAGAAGAGCCATGGCAAGAGAGGTCAGACGATGCCTCAGGCAAGGACGACCATAGCTCGCATGGTAGAGAAGTCACTTTTGGAGAGTTATTAGCGAGATTGAAAGACATTCTCTTTCTGAAGGGGGCAACGATCCAGGCTAAAGTGCAAAGTGCAGTTAGGTGCTGTCTAGAGTGGTTGTCCTTAGTCGTAGTGGAGAATATGGCTGAATGGCCAATGTTGAAAATTGTGTTAAGCTATCTTAATGGGTAATACAAGTTTGAACATTCTACAGTGGAATGCTCAAAGCTTAAGACCTAAGGTGTTAGTATTAGAAAACTTATTGATCCAAGAAAAGATCCATATTGCTTCCATATGTGAGACGTGGCTGGAACCCGATAGTTATCTAAAGATCAAAGATTACAACATTGTTAGATGTGATCGTGATGATGCGTATGGAGGTATTGCAGTCCTTATACATAAATCTATAAAAGCTCAAATGTGTAGGGTGATAGGTGGCAACCCTGGAATCCAAATAGTGCATATAAAGTTGTACAATTGCAGTGAAATTGAGAATATAGTCTCGGTGTATTGCCCATCTTCGGTTCGAACCAGTATTCAGGATTGGGAGCGTGTCTTCTCTCTGGTGAGTATTAAAACTTTAATTATTGGGGACTTCAACGGACACCACACAAATTGGTCTCGGAAGACAGACCCGAGAGGTACTCAAATTTTTGATGCATTATTGGTAAATGATTTTGTTACACTAAATGATTGCACACCAACCAGGGTCAAACTGGTGGACGGAGTATTGCAACAGTACTCGCCAGATATATCTATTGCCTCTTCTGATATTGCGTTTAGAGTTAGCTACCGTGTACTAAACGAAACTTTAGGGAGTGACCATAGAGGGGTTAAATTAACAACCCTTATAAGTCACTCTACGAAGCAGTCAGCTAGACGAGACTTCAAAAAGGCAGATTGGATTTCCTACAAAAAGATATTAGAAAATCTTTGCGCTGAGTTTTGTTTCACTGATAACCCTCAGAAGGCATATAACACTTTCGAAGACTATATGAACCTAGCAGCAGAATTATCTATACCCTTCATAAAATATAACCAAAATCCTAGTAGTAAATTTATTCCTAAGCCCTATTGGAATCAAACTTTGTCCAAAGCAGTAGCCGAACGACGGCTTGCATTATCTATCTTTCGTGGTAACCCTACTCCGCATAATTCGGACATTCTCAAGGAAAAAATCCGTATCGCACAGTATTTAATACGCAAAGCTAAAAGTGAGAATTGGCACAATTTTTGTTCGTCTTTAAATCAAAATTCTTCACTGAGTGAGCTATGGCATAAAATGCGATGGGTAAAAGGTTATAAATCACCTCCCCACTACGTTGATAGAGATAAGGCAAATGAGCTGTTACATAACTTAACACCTGATTATGTGTCGACCGCCACTCCCTCGTTCCGGTCTTATAATGCTCAGTTGGATTCTACTTTATCGATGTCAGAATTAGAATGTAGCATACATGTTAAAAATACTGCTCCTGGATGCGATGGCATTGCTTATCTTATGATAAAAAATCTTCCAAATAGCGCAAAGCTAATTTTATTGTGGTTATACAATAGATTTTATGAGACAGGTTTTGTGCCGAAACAATGGAGGGAGATCGCTATTGTAGCTATTCCTAAACCCGGAAGAGATCCTAATCAAGTTTCATCACTCCGGCCGATATCAATGATATCATGCTTATGTAAAGTTTTTCATTCGATGCTGCAAAAGAGACTAGAATGGTTCTGTGAAAAGAAATTAATATTCTCTAATAATACTGTGGGTTTTAGAAAAGCGCGGTCCAGTCTTGACAACCTAGGGAGTCTAGTTACTAGAATTTTGACAGGATTTTCCGAAAGCAAAATTACTATAGGGTGTTTTTTGGACATAGATAACGCCTACAATAATGTGGATATTCCATCTCTGTTAGCTATATTGGATAGACTCGGGGCGGGCTCAAAACTTTGCGTGTATCTGTGGAATTTCCTTAAAAATAGAAATCTGAAAATACAAACAGATAACTCATTTATTGTTAGAAGTACCAACCGTGGCTTAGCGCAGGGTGATCCGTTATCACCTTTACTGTTTAATATTACAACTTTTAATATTTGCAATCAAATTAATAACGTCTGGGTGTCGCAATACGCGGATGACTTTGTAGTATATACCACCTGCACTAATTTACGAGAAGGTACTCTAAAATTACAAGATGCACTAGATGCGATGGTTAAATTTCTGTTGGAATTAGGCTTAGATATATCTTCTACAAAATCCAAGGTTTGCATATTTAAACGGGGCTTCAAAAGAGAACCCGCTCACCTTAAAATTAATAATCGATATTTAGAAGAAGTGGACCATGTGAAGTATTTAGGTCTATGGCTCGATCGGTCACTGAGATGGTCAAAACACATTAACGAGATTAAGGACAAAACAATGAAGTTTGTTAATGTTTTAAAAATGCTGACCGGTCCTGGTTGGGGCGTGCACCCTACACATTTGAGACGGCTATACATAGCTATTATACGTAGTAGATTGGACTATGCAAGTTTTCTTTATGATACCAGTTGTAAAACACATCTAACTAAACTCGATAGAGTACAAAATCAGTGTATGAGAGTAATAGGGGGTTTCATCAAAACTACGCCTATTCACGTTATGGAAAACGAGCTATGTCTACCACCGTTGCACATAAGGAGGCATTATTTGGCTGCTAAGTTTTGGCTAAAATGTATATCAATTAAGGATAATGACGTTATAAATTTGATGCACAAGTTAAAAATGTTATGCCGAGGTCTATATTGGCGCCGCAAAACATTGCCTTTGTTATGTAACATTCACGATTACCTTAGTGACATACCTATACATAGGAGTGTACAGCTTGAGATGTTTACGCTAGACACGTGGGTAAGCAATATGGATCTGGTTAAATCAATTAAGGCGAACATAGATGTTGTTGATAAAGGTAAACATTGTTATTCAACTTCTAATTTAAGAGATTCCTGTAGTGTATTTATAGATCAAAATTACTCAAACTTTTATAAAATATTTACTGATGGCTCCAAAGACGAATATGGTATAGGCGCAGCATTTTTCGACCTTCAGACAGATGTCCATTGCAAATTAAAAATAACTTCTAAAATATGTATTATGTACGTGGAGTTAATAGCTATTGCAGAAGCCTTAGCATATATTGAAACAATTGATGCTGAGAACTTTGTGATACTGTCTGATTCGAAAAGTGCACTGCAACATGTGGCTCGTTGTACCTCGAGTTTTCGAGGAACACCGATTGCCTACTCAATTATGGAGGCCATCTATAAACTATCATTAAAAAATAAAAATGTTGTTTTACAATGGATTCCTGCCCATATCGGTTTAGCGGGAAATGAGCAAGTGGACCTGTTTGCAAAACAGGCATCGGTAGAAGGAGATTCCTTTCAGTGTGTACCGTACTTTACTGACCTTCTTTATATTGTGAAGAACCGCTGCTCCAAACTTTGGAAAGAATCGTTTGATGAAAGATCGCTCAGTAAAGGTATTTGGTATAAGACCATTCAACCTGACCTACCGAGCGTCCCTTGGATTTGTGGAGCCGATATGAGCAGGAAGGACATTATCACGGCTTTTAGGCTTCGTTCGGGTCACATTCCTCTGAATAGTTTTGGCTACTTAATGGGCAAGGTAGCATCACCAGAATGTAGTGAGTGCGGAGTTCTTGAAGATGTGTATCACATTCTCATGGAGTGTGTCCGGAACGAAGCAGAGAGGTCACAGTTTCTATATCATAGTAACTTTAATTTAGAGGTTGGCCATTGTAATAGTATTCTGGCTGAGCCCACATCGGGCCCAGCCAGACAGCTTTACAAAATGGTTCAATTGGGGATGAAGCGAAGAACTTTAATTGACTAATAATGTATCTTTTTCGGCAAATGATCTGTAGTAGCTGTAAGTGCCAGATATTATGGGGGTGACATTTTCTTGTAAGAAAAAACCCTCTCAAAATTATAATAAAGAGTAAAAAAAAAAAAAAAAAAAACTTCCTCAATTCCTAAGCTTTCCAAAAAGATGCAAAAGTTGTGTACTTTAGTTCAAGTTTGGAAAATAAACCTTATTAAACACGCAGATGTGAATTTTATTCAAAAAGTTATTGGTTTGGTGAAAATAAAAAAAAGAGTAAAATAATAATGTTTAGTACCTAATCATATGAAATTACAAATTTTGTTTTAAAGTTTTACATTTAAAAATCACAAGTCTTGCTCAAATTTTCTTCCTCCGTTACGTATGCAAGCACGAAGCCTGCGACGTACTTCGCTTACTGTCACTCGAGTTGAAAGCGTGTCTTTAATTTGTTGGGCAGCTGCCAAAATCCTCTCTCTTAATTCTTCTTGAGAAGAGATAGGTGTACGATACACCAATGTCTTCATATGACCCCAAATGTAGAAGTCGCATGGGGTTAGATCGGGACTCCTAGCCGGCCAAGGGATCGGGCCGCCTCGACCAATCCATCTCAGTGGATAGTTCTCATCCATCCACTGTCGCACGCCCCGGTAATAGTGGGCTGGGCAGCCATCATGTTGATACACCAAAGCTGTTCTTGTGGTAAGCGGCACATCCTCCAGCAGCGGACGTAACTCTTCTCTTAAAAAGTTTTCATAGGCGATGCCGGTTAGGCGTGCCGGCAGAAAGAATGGCCCGATTAAATTATTGTGCACGATTCCCATCCACACATTAAGTGAGAATCTGTGCTGGTGAGCTCCTTCGTTAGATTTTCTCGGATTCTGACCTTTAGGGGCCCAAAAATGCAGATTATGATAGTTTGTAATACCATCACGGTCGAAGTTCGATTCATCTGTCCACAAGATTGTTTTTAGATACTCAGGGTCTTCAATGTCTGCATTTATTAGAAATCTGCAGAAATCCATCCTTCTGACAGGATCTCCCTCCTCGATAGCTTGTACTGGCGTGTAATGGAATGGATACTGCCGTGCTGTGTGCTGAGTGAACCAGACTTTCCACTGAGACATACCAAGCTGCCTAGCCACAATTCTTGTTGAAGTAGTGCCGTCTGCTTGAAAACACTGCAAAATTTGCTTCGATTGGATCACTAACGCTAGGTCTACCAGCGTCGGTTTGGCGACGTCGAACCGATCCCGTTTCTCGAATGCGCCGATATGTCGTACCAAACACGCTGACATCAGGTAAACGGCGGGTAGGAAAACGTCTTTGATAGTCTCTTCGAGCAGCAGCAGCGTCACCATCACAAAACCCGTAACAATACATGATATCCGCGTATTCTTCATTTTGGTTAGCAGCCATTTGAAAAGGAAGCTGTTTTAGCGCAGAATTTAAGTTAGTTAACAACGACACGTCCGAACTCCAAGATGGTTGAAACTAACTGATTACTTAATGAATTGAGCGAATGAGTGGGCCTCGATTGTGAACCTTAGTACAAACATTCCCGAATACTTACAAAAGAGAAACAATGTAAGCAATAAAATGAAAGAGACAAAAGCAAATCGGCATCTTGTAAGGTTCGCTTCTAGGAAATCCGCTACCTGCTCTGCCATTGTTAACAATTTTTTTCAAACTCTTGTCAAAGTAGACAACATTTGCACCTTTTTGGAAAGTTTAGGAATTGAGGAAGTTATTTCCGTAATTTGTACGCCAAGTGTGATACATTTTTTTTAAGTAATCCTCTTTGGATTGAAACGAAATCCAAATAAAAAAATTTTGTCGTGCGGTTTATAACCTTTTATTTCAGTGGTTTCGGGTATTTTACACATGTATTTTAGTTTAATGTAGTCGCTCATTCATCAGCTATTAGAAAAATGCTTACTTAGTGCAGAGAGTGGAGTATTTTTTTCACAATTGTCAGTTTTAGGTGGAAAAATGGATTTTTTCAAAAAAATCTTAAAAATGAGATAACTCGAAAACAAGCGATTTTCGACCCCCAGTTAACTGGGGCAAAATTGTTGCAAATGAACTCTAGTATAACCCCTTTCAAGGAATAGGTCGAATTACCAGTCACCCTGTATAGGAGGGTATATGGATGTCAGTCCACCATGCGTGCTCAATGTAGATTGGTAGATTTCACACACGCATCTTCTTCAGTTTCCTCACGATAAGGGCAAACTTGGTTTCGAAATAGTCTACTTCTGGTCCAGTTAGCTTCGACTTTTGAATAATTAAAACTATAATGTGATACACACATCAGCTGAATGGTTTTGTTTAAAATGTTAACTAATAAAAATTAATAAAAGACTTACAATATTTATTAAGGTTACCTATTTTGTTTGTTAATCTAGGTTTTGGTGGGTGGAATATTTCGAAATTGTCACACAAAACTTAACCATCGCACTTACCCGGGCAACGCAGTGAACGCGGCGAACCCCACCTTGCTCGCACACAAACGCCGCAACGCGTGGAACAAAGCCTCCAGCTCCCGCGGCGTTAGGTTAGTTCCCGACGACGCGCTACTCATGATCGCGTTCAACGCGCCAGTTATCAACTTTTCTTTGTTCTCAGCGAATAGGCGCTGTAAGCAACGGAGAATTTGTTGTTTTGATACGTTAATAGACATAACTGGATATGCCTTGGACATGTGATGTTTTTACAAGCCAATTTTGTATCCCATCAAGCCTGAATTCCCTTTTAACAGAGCAAACAATTAATAATTTTATGTTGAGAATAGATAGAATCCTCATCAGGTCATGATGAGATGAATGAGTAATTGATAAAAAAGTGATTTGTGATGAAATCTGTGTATATTTAATAATTTATTTTACACAAATCACTACCATGCCCTTGAACAAAACTAAACATAAATATTCTGGAATAAGAGAACTATTTTCATTCACCTCATGCTCATTCAAATCAAATCATATAGGAACATAACCAAACCACATTTTCAACTGCTACTTTATTCTAGTTTTGCGTAAGGCATATCCAATTATCATAGTAGTGGAGTCTTGTAATTGCAGATATGAAGCAATTTCACTTATATGAATAATAATAATAAATAATAAATAAATAACGCTCACAGGCACATACATTGTAATGATCCCAAGCAAGCACTATAGGCTGTTTATTATGGAAACCATACAACAACGGAATCACAATTCAGTCCTCTTTATACCAACACCTGCCTTCTAGATGACAAGTCTATTGAGAGAAGAACTGAATCGTGATTCTTATAAGTACAATTGCTCCATACTTGCAGTTACCAAATAGTTGCGATTACAAGACTCCACCTTCTTTAAATAAAACGAGCGTTAACCCGCGACTTCGTCCGCACAAATTATATACCAGATTTTAAGTCAGATCATAAGCTATCAAACAAAAAAAGTTTCATCAAAATCGGTTCAGTAGTTTTTGCGTGATACTCGTTCAAACAAACAAACACAAAAACAAACTGACAGAAAACAAATCCAAAAATTGGTGAAATGGAATCAGGGACACCTAAAAACCATATCGTAACTTT
The DNA here is from genome assembly GCA_927399405.1 of Agonopterix arenella. Lineage (NCBI taxonomy): Eukaryota > Metazoa > Arthropoda > Insecta > Lepidoptera > Depressariidae > Agonopterix > Agonopterix arenella. Next base: position 12,859,893 of record OV656708.1, on the reverse strand, counting down.
TTTTTTGTTAATATCTTCAATGTACAGACAAAGTTCCTGTTACAGTTTTATAATAGTATAGATAGATACAGAAGACCAAGCATTTTTGATACAAATTTTTGTGTGATCAAATATTTTACAACAAAACGAATGAGTTTCTGACTATGTATAATTTACAAGAGATGAAAATGAAATCCCACTCCATTAATCTATCCCATTGTATTTCCAAAGAATGACAAATTTTCCATGGTGTATGTACCCCTTCCAAAATGTTAAAGTAGCAAGGAAATATGGTAAAAATTAAAATAATAAATTATGGGGGACTTACTAGATCCCAAGTAAGAAACAGCCACAACAGGGGACGGGCCTACAACGCACACAACATAACATTATTATGCCCCGAACTTAAAAAAAAACAAATAAAAAAAAAAGAAATAATGAATTCATTGAAAAGGTATGCATATGCGTTATTCGAGCAAAATGGAGAACTAATGAGTATAATGTAACGATTTTTTCGTTTCCACTAAAACAGACACGACTGGACCAAAGATAAATTAACTATCACTATAACTCGGTTTAAAACAACAAGAATAGAACAAAACCCGTTTTTAAATATTTCTTCACTTCAATCATATCCATTTTGGTGGAAAAAATGTACAGCCATCATAAAATGATCGAGGTATATTCTTGATACTTTTGCTCACTTTTGCTTGTAAAACTAAAACCCCTAATTATGCAGTCACTAGTTTAAACCAAACATATTGTACCGGGTTTTCTTACCACGCCGCGATTTTAATATTATCACGGCGGTTGTGGCGTGAAGAATCCGTTACGATGTTCTAGACTCTTTCACTTTAAACAAACAAGGCGTAACGCCAACCGACTTTACCGCCTCATACATAAAACTCAAAATCGAACTTCAAGCACTACGAATATCACAGATAACAAAGGCCATTCGACATTTAAATAAACATTGAAAATATAAATTTTACAAACGTCTACTCTTCGGCCTAGTTGAGCTACAGTCGCTGACCGCGCCTGCTAAAAGTTTGGTTGTTTTAAAGTATACCTTAAAGCCATGGAAAATTAGTCTAAAATCAAATGAGCAGTTATCTACAATTTTATAAATTAAAGCATAGTGTAAAGGAGACAAGAAGATCTATTCTATACTCCATACTTAGTGGCGTACCTCAGAAAAAGCTCAAAATCTCGTCTCGTAGATGGCGCTGACTCCTTGTCCGCGAGTAGATGAATTGTCAATATACGCTAAGAAATTTTGATTAGTCTTCCAATATTATGAACCAAACTAACTACGTAAGAGAGGTAGCTTCTAAGTATAGTAATAGATCCGAAATTGTTGATGCAAAAATAGCTCAATGTTGCTCATAACGACATCTAGCGAACAATAATGTACTAAATTCCTATGTACGCCACTTAGTATGCAGAATAGCACTCTTCTTGTGTCCTTTAATCGATGGTTAAACAGATGCAAATGATAGTCGAAAATAGCTCTTAAATTGAAGTAGAGACAGTTAAATATTTAGAAGTAATCTTACGTCTTGGCTGACAGAGTATATAAGGCCGCTATACCCGACGTTCGCGTTAAATCGATCGATCACTTCAGCTCGTGACATGCCTACAGGGTTCTGAAAAAGTCTGCAAAATAAATTTATACAAACATTGAGTTTCTTTGACAGTGGAGTGAATGATATTGGTTGTAATATAAAAATTTGTACACATGTGATCATTTTTAGGATATACAGGATGTAAATGTTGCCTCGATTTCGGGATTCCGAAGATTACAACGCTTCTGTAGTGCATCTCGCATGTTTGCACGCACCAAGGGGATTTCATGCAATCATTTTTAATAAACAAGTGAAATTTAGAAAGCTTCTAGGCTAACGCTTCACCTAACCGGGTAAAAATTGTCTGATGGACAGAGTGCGCAAAACAACGAATAGTATCCCGAAGATAAAGCTCATTTTAGTGCTCATGTAGTGTAAAGGTAAGATAGTGTAAAGATAGAAAAAATTTATGTATCATATTTTATTAAGGGTTTGCACTGTTCTGCACCGCACATCAATCCAATAGTAAGTGAACACAAATGTACCTGAGATGGTTGGACTCGGTCTCCTCATCGACCTCTCGGTGCAGGGGTCCGAGGCGGAAGGCGCGGGGCGTGGCCCAGGAGCGCACGTGCACGTCCCGCTGCCCAGCAGACCTCACTCCGTCTAGCAACGACGCCAGCAATGCGTCTCTACAAATAAAACAATAATGTTCATGCGTAGTACGCGTGATACACAATATTTTACCATGTACTGTACCTATTAACATTAGTTAATCAAAATAATTTGATTTTTCGATATACATTTTGCAGATATTACCTTTCACCAGCCAAATATGTTCGAGTCTGTCCATTCAGGTATTCGATAGAGAATTTTTGAGGATGTTCTGGATCTCTGACAAGTGCGAACACGTCACTTAGCGGCCGAAGACAAACTACCTGCAAAACAATTAGTAAGTATTAGCAAGCCTGTCTCTTTCCAAATTATTATCAGACTTATTAAGGGGACACCGAGCCTATTCTGATGCCTCCAATCATATTTTTATATTTCTAAACAATTAAACAGCATTTAACAAAAAAATGTTACATTGTAGTTATTGCTGATTTTCAATTTATCGGGTCGCTGCGCATTTGTTTTTATAATTTTTGTAGTTATTATCTTTAAAACTTCCAAAAGTGGCCACTTTTGGCGGTTTTTACGATAATAACTTCTTGCAAATTTTTATGAAATTTAGCGCTTGTTATATGGAAGTGCGTCTTTTGTACTAACTTTTAGGTATTCTGTAGTTTAAGATGCATTTTAGATTCGATAAATTCTCAAAGTTAACTTACAGAGTAAGTCTGTGGATCTCTCTCCAGTATGCAGGTGTCGGAGAGGCAGAGAGTGCGGCGCATCGGCTCCATGTGCCGCACCGGGTTCACCTTGTGCACTATGAACTCACTCAGCGACGTCTGGTGCTGGTCCCCACTGGAATAGACATTTATTTTCATTATATTGTGGCAGAGTGTGGTGTGGAAGCTATTACTCTAGATACACAAGCTCTACAGTAGCTGAATAGAGATAATTTAACACTTAAAGCTACTGTAGATCTTATTTGCTCATGAAGGCATTTTAATTAACAAAGATTTTTATTGTTTTCTGTCTATAATGAATTTACGAAAGGCAACGTCATTTCTAAACTACAGGGTGAAATTGATATCATTAGCATCCATTTAAACTAAGAGTCTACTCATCAAACTGAACAACTTTTACTATGGGAGCAATTCAATCGGAGCAAAAAAGAAAATCAGCTGTTGCATACATTTGAGTCGAGTAGGCATTGCAGTTTATTCTTAGTTTAAAAGGATACTTATGATATCAATTTCACCCTGTATATTATGCACCTATTTTAAACGTTTCAGAAGAATTTAAAATGGTATATGCCAAATTTTGTTAGAGCTGTTGCAAAAATGAGGGAGTAATTGAGGTGGGATATACAGAAAAACGTCGGTGGCGCGTTGCGGAGAGGTATGGACACCCAATTATAGGGGTCCGGGTTCGAATCCAATGAGTTTTTCTTACTTATGTATGTGACTGCTCTCAAACGGTGAAGGAAAACATCGCGAGGAAACCTGCATACACTGAAGAAGAAATACTGATGTGTATGTGAAGTCTACCAATCCGCATTGGGCACGCGTGGTAGACTAATGCCCATACACCCTCCCTGAGGGTAGGCATGTGCCCTGCAGTGGGACGTTTATAGGCTGATGATGATACAGAAAAACAGACAGAATGTACAAAAGTATAATAGGTCTTTGTTTCGACGCATTATCTTCCTGCCCTTATTCCATTACTTTGTTTCGACTATGGAACCAGCCTAAATGACCAATAAAATTATCGGAGATTCCTAGTAACGCATAGTAATTGATATGACGCTCACTGGCCTACACTTTTGATAAGCAAACATTGTGAAGGTCACATGAGTGCCTGCAAACATTTGATACAATTTATATTTATTTAAACAATAACAATATTGTTTATTTGTATTTCCTAATTTTAGTGAGATCAATGACTTTTGTGTTTATCTTCCATATTCTTGTTTAAGCTCTTTTACCAGGATTTTACGTATTTTATTTGTTTTGTACTACTATCACTACATTCAGAAACACCTCATATACACTCATATTCAGATTTGACTTGGTTTACTAACTGCTTATTATTTCTATACAGGGTGAAATTGATATCATTAACATCCTTTTAAACTAAGAGTCTACCCATCAAACTGAACAACTTTTACTATGGGAGCAAACCGATCGGAGCAAAAAACAATCAGCTGTTCCATACTAAACTGCAACGCCTACTCGACTCAAACGTATGCAACAGCAGTTTTTTTTTTTTTGCTTCGGTCTGTTAGCTCCCATAGTTAAAGTTATTCAGTTTGATGAGTAGACTCTTAGTTTAATTTCACCCTGTATAGAAATAATGAACAGTTAGTAAACCATGTAAAATGTGAATATGAGTTTAAGTATATGAGGTGTTTCTACCCTGAACCCATACAATATATTATTTAACTTTTTTGATAAGAATATGTTAGCATGTGTAAGGAGGAAGGTATAAATATTAAACACGGTAGTTTTACCATTTGCCTTCCTCATTTCAAGCCTATGTTTCAGACTAAGGTAACAATCTCTGTTTCATCAAATCATATCAGCCATTATCAACGCACTGCTGGACATAGGGCTTCCTTTTAATGCGCCACACCTCAAGGTCCTATAAATAAATACTTATCTCTTTTCTACAGTAGGGGCTCATAAAGAGAGCATCCCAGAGGAGCAATGTCAATCATTGATTGACAGATCTCTTCACCACTGTGGCAAGTCAAACTCAATGACACGATATCCACTTGAAAAAAAAGAGATTTTTTTTTAAACCATACCATAAAAGTTCTTTTTCTCTTATTTTTGTATCATACTATAGCATGAATACCTGAAGACCACAAGCAGTTTCTTTGTACGAATTGTTGCAGGCATGCCTTCTCACTGTCAGGTTATCTTCATTTGGTCACTACAAGTGAGAAGTTATCCCAAATGTGTCATCGTTTTAGAAACCTTATTTTGAGAGGTTCACTTAAGAGGCAAAGCAAGCTTATTTAAATGGCGAGTGACCCTCTGTAGGCCTTGGCAGAGCAGTACACTTCGTCTTTCATAGTGGGGGATATACAATTACTTGTGACTTTTTTTTCTTTTTTGTGAACGTTGGAGCACATGCTATTGATTTCAAGACACTGTTTTTGGTATTGCTGCTTAGCTGAACCCCAAAGTTGTAATAGGTATACCTTAAAATTTTACAAAAACGACAAAGCCTCACCTATACTTCCCAAAGCGTTGATTCTGACAATCGTCCAGCGTAAATGTAGCCGACAGCACTTTGATGCTTACGCTCAGCGACAAACTTGCCATCTCCAGCATTTTGTTTATTATTATCTGATGGTCCAACGAGTTTGAGAACAAGTGAAGTCTACTGTATCCTCCGACGGCTAACACAAAACCACCCGGGACGTCTTTCACTGGGAGTATACCCTGGATGTCACAGTATGGGTAGCTAGCTAGTAAGGTGTGAGTGGAGGGGTCCAGTTGTTCTAGGGCACATGGGCCGACTTCAAGGACTATGGGCAGACGAGTGCCGCTCCAGTGATGTTTGTAGGCTTGGTATCTCTGTGGGGATATTGAAAAAATATTAGATGGAATCAAATAGCATACCAATACAATCTGTTTTAAACTTCAATACATTAAATAATAAAACAAATCATAAATAATGCTCACAGGCAAATCCATTGTAATGATCCTAAGCAAGCACTATAGGCTTTTTAGTATGGAAACCATACACCAAGGTACAAACATATAAACAAAGGATTTATCATCTAATTCTGTTAACTTTACAAGGTCTTCAATGTCTTTTATGTAGCCTGTGTCCCACTGCTGGGCAAAGGCCTCCCCTCTTTTATTCCAAATCTCTCTATGCAACATGAGATCAATGTGTCTAGTGTAGCCAAATTTTCCTTAACTTTTAGGTGTAGGTGTATTTTTTTCTGTGCCTACATCATTCCACTACACTGCTATGCAAAGGCCTCCCCCCCATCACATACATATAATCCTCCAACCATCACAAAATTTATAAAATTGATCAGGCAGGTGCCAAACTTGGTACACAGCTGTGTTCAAATATCGGTAGAGATTTAGAGAGGAGGAAAGAGACAGCTACACTTTGATACACATGCCTTTGCAGCTATGTGTGTTGTTAGAATTATTCTACAATAAAATTGTTGGTACTTACAAATATCTCTTTAGGCTTATCGGCAAACAATTGCCGATATTTAAAAGCCTCAGTCAATATCAAACACTTGTGTTCGGAGGAGAACTTCATTGTGTCTATCTTCTTCTCCTTCTTCATGACCAGCGTAAAGTCGTGGTTGTACGCAGAGTTGGAATGTTTCGCCGACGCGACGGTCACTACGTCCGCGTACAGCCATTTGTTGGTCACCTCCAGCCGGTCCGGGTTGTACGTTGTGATCCCATGGGTGCCGATGGAGAACACCCTCTTGTACTTCCCCTTCCAAGAATGCTTGGTGACGAGGAAAGATGCAACATCTTGGTTATCTTTTAGTGGAATCATTTTACCATTGCCTGCAAAAAAATATTTTATTTTATTCTTTTTTTAGTAGTGATGATTTGATTATCAATCACTTAGTGATTATGATAACGATATTGATTAATTCCCTAGATAATTATTGATTATCATTACGATTATTTCGAACCCATACTAAATACACTAGGTTTTTTTACATAAGGCATATTTTGGGGTCGTGTGGCTAGAGGTCTCTCGAGTAGACGTCTATCGTTCGGCTCGCGATTTATGTAGCCACGCGGCTCCGCCGTTTTATGGCGGTTTCGGGTGTGTTTTGATATAAAAACAGGGCTTGAGATCGCCATATCCATTACCGTACAATGTCAAGCACTATTGCCCCTTAAACTAGATATTGGCAAAATCATCACTACCAAGATGGCAGTGAATTTTTTAAAAATAGAATGGAATAGAAAGCATATTTTTAAAGTTAGGAACTGATGTAGGTATGTATTTCAATTTATAATTAACAAAAATGATAGAAACATAAAAGAAATTGCCCACGTGACGAAATGTATTCGTTTCACAACCAACAAATAAGTATGATCAAAGAACACATAGAAATAGTGTGACAGCAAAAATTTTACACAAAATAGGAGGCATATCAATGCTTCCCAAAGAAATGGAAATTTTCCTTTTATATCGTAGCATTTCTTATAAAATTCAAATTTACCATTTTTGTAGGCGTAACGGGTTTGGGCATTTTCCATTATTATTTAATAATCAAAATTGAAGTCCTGATTGTCCGATCTCAGTCTATTTCTTTATTCTATTTTTATTAAACCAGCAGTAATAAACAATCTCTCCGTGGCAACAAACAATGATTTTAGATGTGAGAATTTTTTTTTACATGTTTATGAAATGTGTTACATTAACTTAAATTCAGATAAAATTATACTAAATTAACTACATATACTGCCTTAGAGTGAAAACCTTGTAAGTAAAAAGAAGAGTTAGGCTTTTTCTAGGTGAGCGTGCTACATCCTCAACTTCATCTACACTTCGCATCAGGTGAGATGAAGCCAAGCGCAAACCCACTATGAATAAAAAAATAAATAAAAAAAAAGTGCAAAAGAGAAAATTTTTCAGGAAGAAAAACTGTGTCCTGTAACTTTTATGTAACTTCGGGAGTATTTGTGAGATTCTTATTGCACGCTATTGATGGCATTACGAGTATCCGATTATTTTTGAGTGAAATCAGGACACGGTTTGTGAGATTTTCTTTCCAGTACCGTAATAATAAAAAAATACTAAAATTTCATCCCGAGGTTTTCACGTTTAGGCGACGATATACATGTCAAATCCATTATATGTAACAACCTTATTTCTAGATTTTACCTACTCTAACAATCTTAGATATTCTAATTTACTTTATGAGACGCTGGTTAGTTTGAAAAGGTGAATATTTCTAGCAGCATCAGTGCCTGGTAATGCTGTGATCTCATAAAATATGCTTTCTTCTTTCCAAGCTCCCTCATGAGTGTCATTCGAGCCTGCTCATACCACAGTATAAGACAGTAATCCATCTTCATACAATGGCACCAAACGTGGCTTGTATGTGTGCTCCACAGTACGCACAACGATATCTAAGGCAGCCAAGGCAGCGCCAGAAGGGGCTATGCGGAGATATTGTCAGTGTGTGTGTGCTACGAGGCTTACACCGCGTTTGGTACCATTGTGTGAAGATGGTTTACTGTCTTATACTGTGCTTGTACCGAACACACTCCACTAACAGGTGATGAACGTCCTCCAACACTCCACACTCAAAACAATTTAGTGAACTACTCTTTTTCAGCATGAAATTATTGCAATGTATTTACTTTCGTTATTACGAAATAGCAGATCAGGAAGGGGCAATAAGGAAAGTGGGTTACAACTTACAATAACAAAGCCAATTATTTATTACATTTTTTTTCATCTGTGGACGTTATTTGGTAAAAATTATCATCTTCTACCTCCAGCTAGATTGACACTTTTATTTTACGCCGTTTTTATTTGTACAAAGGAAATGTAACTGAGGTTTATTGGAATGAATCCACCCCTTTGTAAATAATCTGGGAAACTGTCGAAATGAAGACGTGTAAACAAGGCTTTAAACAGCACTTTTTTATTGGGCACGCGACTGTAATATGTATTAATGAATACTCACAAATTGAAGGCAATTAATCAAGCTTCAATAATTTCAGCGATTATCCAAAAACAACAGCATATTATACAAAATATTGTGAAAAATCTGAACAAAAGTAGCTCCGAAAAGAACCGACAAATCGTTCAACTGACAGCTGGAATAATGTTGCCAAATTTAAGCCAATAGAAAAACGATATTATAGAGATGAACCGTTTTATTTCGTTATTTTGGTCGATGGTTTGTCTGTAGTTAATAAGCTTTTTTAACCGACTGCGCCAGAAGGAGGGTCATTTATTTTTCGTATGTTCTTTTACAATCTCTTATCATTATTTAGAATATCCAGCGTGATAATTTTTAGGCACTATTAATTTTTTAAGTGATGATGATGATGAGCTCCCTGACCGATTTCGGCCACGGCGACTGCTTCAGCTCCGATTTTGGCGCTCATGTGCTCGAATGTGACTCACGAAGCCTATTTTGTGAGTAAAGGTCCTCGCACATTGCGGACACGAGAGTACACCATTAATATATGTGTAATTGATCGCCGCAGGTGGTCGGGCTTTCAATTCGTCGCGCTTTGAGTCAGGTCAGAGCAGCGTTGAGCTTCAAAGTCAAATACATTCGATTTGACTAAGGCTCTCCATTCCGGCCGCTTGACAGCCAGCTGCTCCCACTGATCAGATGCAATGTTGCATTTTTTCAAGTGACGCTTCAGCACATCTTTGTACCTGAGGAGTTGTCCGCCATGCTTTCGCTTGCCCTCCTCAAGTTCCGAATAGAAGATGCGCTTCGCTACTCGCTCCTCTACCATACGTGACACGTGACCGCACCACCGAAGCTGACGCCGCATAAGGTATGACTCAATGCCACCTACATTGGCTCTACGCAGCACTTCAGTGTTCCTCACGCGATCGGACCATTGGATTTTCATGATCTTACGTAGGCATCTGAGGTGGAACCGGTCCAACATGCGTATGTGGCGGCGATACACGGTCCACGATTCGGCGGAGTATAATATGTTAGGCAGCACTACTGCCATATAAACCGAGATTTTCGTAGCCAGTTTCAAGTCGTGTGACGAGAAGACCTTGGAATCCAGCTTGCCGAACGCTGCAGCAGCAGCGCCAATCCTGCTGTTGATTTCTGCGTCAAGGTCGCACTTAGATGTCAAAGTGCTTCCCAAGTATCGGAACTTATCAACCTGCTTCAGCTCGTCCTCGCCGAGTTTGATGATCAGCGACTCGTGACGGTGAGTGTCCAAGGACATCACTTTTGTCTTTTTGACGCTGATTTTCAGGCCAAATTTACGGCAGGACTCGTCGAAAACGGACATAAGCTGTTGCAGGCTTTCTGAGGACTCAGTCACAAAGCACAAGTCATCCGCATACATAATCTCAGTGATCATTGCATGGGACACTTTAGTGCGCGCCTTGAATCTGGCTAAGTTGAAAAGGTTGCCATCAGTACGAAACCGGATGCGGACCCCTTCAGAAGTAGTCTGAAGTACCTCCCCGACTACTACTGCAAAGTACAACGCAAACAGTTTGGGCGCTAGAACGCACCCCTGCTTCACCCCACAGGTAACGGGAAAGAAGTCTGACTGTTCATTGTCGACTGCGACACAGCACTCCATGTCGTCATGTAGTAGTCGAAGGAGTCTCACAAACTTCTCCGTGCATCCTATCTTTTTAAGCACCGTCCAGAGGGCTTCACGAGGCACGCTGTCAAAGGCCTTTTCAAGGTCAACGAAGCAGAGGTACAAATTACGACCTTGCTCTCTGCTCTTTTCTTGTAGTTGACGCAAGGAAAATATGGCCTCACACGTCCCGCGATCAGGTCGAAAGCCAAACTAGGTTTCCGGCAATAACTTCTCAGAAAGTTCCAGAAGGCGGTTTAGGAGAACTCTGGCAAATAATTTTTTAAGTATTCAAATACAGAAACAAGACGCAACGGCAAATCAGCGTGCGGAAGGCAGCTCAGTCGAGTAAGATACAAAGAATGGTGGAGGTGTCTGTTGATTAACGTTAAAATAACATCTTGAAACCTTCAATACGCTAAAAGTTAACCTCGTTACAACTTCAGAGTTGAAGGCAGTTGAAGGGGTTTACCCGTTTACCAGGCGGAGGACAGTCGCCTTTTGGTGGCTTTTTCCGATTCAGTTTGCATAGAATGTGCTGCCATCTATTTAATATTTCGCAGTAGTATGAAAAAAAAATAGATTTTATTGTCTATGTCAATGTCAAATTGACTCATTGGCTACCTATGTTGCGTAATGTGCGGGTTGTTTGTAGTTTTCGTTCAATTTCGTGACGATTTAGTGATGTTCTGGAGTATCTGTTGTTCTCTTACCAATGTTTAGAGTACTGGAATTTCACTCGATCGGTGCGGGATTGAACGAAAACTAGCATTCAAAACAATAATATCCATCGGTATGAGTAGATATAAGTAGGTATGTATAGTATAGGTTGAATTACTGTCGGTGAACCATAGATGGCGCTAGCTAGCCTTCAATTTGACATAAGGTGGATGCATAATGTTGCCACGAGTGGGTTCTCTTTTCTTATACAGGGTGGAAAAAAAGGCCGTAGTTGGAGGGAAAGTACCCTTAATATTTATGATGGCAAATTTTACTGAAATGAAACATTCCTTTATTTTCAAAAATAATTAAAACTGCATTTAAAGATTTTTGAAAAATCATCTGCTTGAGCCGGGAATCCGGTGAAATGTGAAAAAAAAACATTCTGTATTTTATGATACCAACCGAAAGAGTCATTCATAAGGATCAATTTCTTTTAATCAACATTTTTTCATTGTTAAACTTACTCACTATCTAAAGAAAATACTTTAAAGTATGTATTCGACTGAATTCTCTACGAGCATTCTCTATATTGAATTGATTGAATATTTAAAATATCAAGTTCAAAGTACAAACTATTATTTCAAATATTCACCATAATTCAATACAAAAAGCGACACGTAGCGAATTTATTCGAAGAATGCGTCTGTGCATACGTGAAAATGGGTCTCATTTTGAGCAATTTATAAGTTACGAGCGTTAACCCGCGACTTCGTCCGCACAAATTATATACCAGATTTTAAGTCAGATCATAAGCTATCAAAAAAAAAGTTTCATCAAAATCGGTTCAGTAGTTTTTGCGTGATACTCGTTCAAACAAACACACAAACAAACAGACAGACAAAAAATTCAAAAATCTGTGAAATGGAATCAGGGACACCTAAAAACCATATCGTAACTTTTTTTTTGTTAATATTTTCAATGTACAGACAAACTTCCTGCTACAGTTTTATAATAGTATAGATATAGAAGTAAAGAATTTTCTTTATAATAGTAAGTTTAACAATAAAAAAATCATTTTTTTCTTGGTCTTCCTTTAATTTAAGATACTATGTTGGTTAAAAGAAATTGATCCTTATGAATGACTCTTTCGGTTGGTATCATAACAGGATAAATACAGGGTGTTTTTTTTTCACGTTTCACCGGTTCGATTCCCGGCTCAAGCAGATGATTTTTCAAAAATCTTTAAATGCAGTTTTAATTAAATTTGAAAATAAAGGAATGTTTCCTTTCAGTAAAATTTGCCATCATAAATATTAAGGGTACTTTCCCATCAACCACAGCCTTTTTTTCCAACCTGTATACTTATATTACTCTTTGGGGTTTACTTACACATAAATAACGTTATTAATTCATGAAATAACTAAAAAACGATTATATTTGTTGCTTGGCAACTTTATTTGAATACGTCAAAAAGGTTTTTGTCAGAGTTTTTGGCGGGAACTCGTCAGCTACGTTTGGAGTTTTTATGGTTTATAGTGAGTTTTGGATCGTAAAATTGCTGTTATTTTGCGAAACAAAGTGTCGTGCAAGTAAACAATATACTGTTCAGTGAAATATGATGGTCTACGGCAAAGAGTAATATAAGTATGACTGTGTACGGGTTGTAAACTGGAAAAGTGTTCCGTGATTTTAGCGCGCCAAAGTGGTTGGTTCACCTCTTTCCTGTGGACTTCTCTGCATTTCTTGCATCTTTCGATTGTCTCCGAAAACTCCAAAGAAGCCTCAAAACGTCGAACACCAACGTTATAATTGATATAAATGGGAGACTTTACTAAAGACATCGTCTGTATGGGCTAGACTCCTTTGCCTTGAATTTAACAAAAAAAAAGGATTTTGTCAATAATGTCAAATGAGATTCATTCAAAAACTAGGAGTCTTTTTACGCAAAAAAAATTAAATTGTTTAAATATTTGAGATAATTATTATTCATTGGGTAACTTATGATTTATTTATCTATAAACTTCTGGTACAATCTTTCACATTCTTCTATTTTCATGCCAGTAATTCATAGTTTCTTGGCATTCAACAGGATATCGCCAAAAAACTTTTGCAGTTTTGAACGAGTCCCTTCACTTGCCGCAATCCGCATGCTGGCTGCTGCCGTGCATTTTAGCTCTAAATAAGATTTTCGCCACGTCTTAACACAAATTAGCATCATGGTTCTCGACCTAGACTTGTTCCGCGCCGACAAAGATGGTGACCCAGACAAAATCCGTGAAAACCAACGCAAGAGATACAAAGATGTGGCTCTGGTTGATACGGTCGTGGAACAAGACACTCTTTGGAGGCGATTGCGCCACGATGCCGACAACTTGAATAAGCTGAAGAATGTGTGCAGTAAGGAAATAGGTCTGAAGATGAAGAGCAAGGAGCCAGCGGGCCCGGAAGACCAGGCGGTGCCGGCGGAAGTTGCCGATAACCTTATAAATTTGTCTGGCGATCAGCTGAAGCCTTTAACTGTGAACCAAATTAAAAAGGTAATTAGCTCTTTAGATTAAGTAATTTTAAGGGCTTCATTATTTTAGTCAAAAAAACAAAGGAAATTGGAGTAAAGTAGGTCATTGGTAGGTGGTAAAGTCTGTTGAAAATCAATAGTCTTTGCAACAAGGACTCATAGTTAGTACGTTCTTATGGACACATAAGAACGTACTAACTATGAGTCCTTGTTACTTGAATAAATAAATATTTATTATTATTATATTGAGATGTTTTTAATAAGCTATTGAAAATACCTCTCAAATATCAAATTACTCATGTAGCTAGGTAGATACTGCCTCGGGTAGTTATTAGGCTATTTTTTATTTTCAGTTTTGATTTTTCTATTCTACAAAAGCTGTAAGTAAATATTTAATATGCAGACAGTTTTTAAGAGGATGATCAGACCAGCACACTGAACAAATTTCTCCAACATCGAAATAGAAAAAAAAAATTAGCTGTTCATACAAAGCTGCAAAACGACTCCACCGAAATGTATAGGACATTGTTTTTCTTAACGAGATTTCAATGTTGGTTCCATAGAGAAAGTTGTTCAGTTTGATGGGCTGGTTAAAAACCGTTCACACATTAGAAAGGAATATAAGGCTCAATTTATACTGCCGCGGAATGGAATGGAAGCGATCGGAATGTATATGTCATAATCGACTTTGTCAACTGTGTAACATACAAACTTAGATACGAGCTAAAAAATAGGTCGCCCGTCTTCCACTGAATTCGCGCGCATTCTCGGGAATTCCCGCACCTACCGTTTTCACATTACACTGTCGACATTAAGATCGCTTCCATTCCATTCCGCGGCGGTGTAAATTGAGCCTAAGACATTCAGTTCCTAAACAAAAGCAAGGCCTCAGTGGAAGGCCTGTGCCTATTTGCCATACAAAAGCACTTCCTGAAATTATAAATAGTGGAAGAAAATAAAAAGTCCTGAAAAAAAAATCCCTTTACATTTCTAGGTGAGAATTTTAATAGATGAAGCCATAACAAAGAATGAACAAGCTCTCAACGATGCCGAGAAGGCTCGCTCCACCGCTCTCCGAGAGGTCGGCAACCACCTGCACGCCTCAGTGCCTGTTGACGACAACGAGGACCACAACGCTGTGGAGAGGACATACGGAGACTGCACGTTTAGGACCAAGTACTCACATGTGGATCTGATTTGTATGATTGATGGTAAGTTTACTTTTATTTTGTGATAATTTAATAAATATGGAAACCAATTTTATTAACTTAGGGTCATTACAGGGAGTTATTTTCTTTTTTATTTTATTTATTCTCCAACTGTGGTCAACTGCGAGCAAATCCAACATCCAATGCCTGCAAAGGGTTCAGAACAACATACTCTGGACCATTGCCAATGCTCCCTGGTTCTCTCGCAACTCCGAAATCCATGAACACCTGGAAATACCTACCGTTCTCCAAGAAATAGAGCGGCATAAACTAAAATACAAAGAGCGGTTAAGAAGTCACCCAAACAAGCTCGCCAACTCGCTGCTGACAGCCAGCAACACTAAAAGGTTGAAGCGGAGTCATGTGCTCCCGAACTAAAAGAGGGTAGGGCGCTGGCACTGCCACTCTTAAAAGCCAGTAAATCTATCAACACATCTGATTATAGTCTTTCGACTGATGGCAGATACAAACACAAAAAAAAAAAAAAAAAATTTATTCGACACACAAAACAGGAAACAATCAGTGAAATAATAACACAATAATAATTGAGAAAAATAACACAAAAAAGTGCAACACAAGTTTTTCCAATTTGTTAACAAGATAATTATCCTTTCGAACTCCGACTCAATATGTTCATAATGCTGATGCAATAATGTATATTCTTGAAGTCATGTTGAAAAATGCTTATACAGGGTGTTACAGAAGTAAAAATAACAATTTTAAACTTTTAAGGGGGTTTTTCAGATCATTAAACTGCACAACTTTCACTATGGGACCAATATCGAAATCGCAAAAAAAATTCAGCTGTCCCATAAATTTATTAACTCTCGCTTCCTCAACATTCATCAACCTCTTATCAAAATCTGTTTGCTTATTCCTTAGCTAGAAATAACATCTCTCATAACAACCCTTTGTTACGTATGTGGAGAACTAAAAGTTTTAAAATACCTGTTTTTGCTTTAATTGTGGCATGCGAGGCCTACAGGAATAATAAATAATTGAGAAAAATAACACAAAACAGTGCAACACAGGCTTTTTGTTTTTCCAATTTGTTTACAAGATAATTATCCTTTCAAACTCTGACTCAATGTGTTCATAATACTGATGCAATAATGTATATTCTTGAAGTAATGTTGAAAAATGCTTATACCGGGTGTTAAAATAACAATATTTAACTTTTAAGGGGGTTGTTCGGATCATCAAACTGAACAACTTTCACTATGGGACCAATATCGAAATCCTGAAAAAAAAAACGGCTGTCCCATAAATTTTGCTCAAGTAGATTTGTAGTTTAGTATGGAACATAAATTTTTTTTTTTCGCCATTTCGATATTGGTCCATAGAGAAAGTTGTTCAGTTTCATGGTCTAAACCACACCCTTAAATGTGTATTTGTATTTTTGTAACACCTTGTAGTAAAATATACATACATATTCTGATGTCTGTCTCCCATTGGGGTAAGCAGAGATAACAGAATGCAACCTGCTACAATCCCAATTTATCTCTCGCTTCCTCAACATTCATCAGCCTGTTGATGCATACACTCTTGGTTTCGGGTACATCTGATTTGACCTGACCTGTATGTAAACATGTCATCAACTCGATCAGTGTCCAGATTATATGTAGGTTCATCATCATCATATCAGCCATTAAACATCCACTGCTGGACATAAGCCTCCCCCAAAATGGGGGGATTTGCCATAATCGCCACGCTTGGCAGGCGGGTTGGCGATCGCAGTTGGATCGAATCAATGTGTGTACTCAGAGGATGCTGCTGCCCATCCTTCAGTAGATCCCTTAGTCGCCTTTTACGACACCCACGGGAGGAAATGGGATGGTGCTATTCTTAGCCGACACCACACGGCCTGTATATATGTAGGTTATCCCCTTCCAACATTAACATTTATGCTTGCTTTGACAATTTAGTCTCACAATATTCTAGTTGCTGAGATTCACCTACTGATAACACCGCTACAGCACGGCTAGCATGCCACCCAAGACAAAGCGTTTAAACGAGAAAAACGTCATGCGCGCTCATTCTGACATACGTCAAATAATAAGGATGGAGGCACATCTCGATTTTTATCGTTTTCTCGGGGGTGGCATGCGAGGCCTTCAGGTGATTCAAACTAAATGTTACTACCCTAGTATATACCCTATACTTATATTATAGTATATAGTATAGTATACTTATAGTACACTATCATATAAACTTTTAAAAACATTTGACTTATTAAATCCCATTTTGAATATCGTCTGTGAACTGGCAATCGGTCCTATCTGAAAAATTTACACTTTAACTTTTTTATTTCAAATTGTACTATCTAACGGCCGGAGCAGCGTACAAATTCGGACTATTACTTGTTATTAATTTAGGTAAAGTAACCAATTTAACTAAATACGTATTTTTTTGTTTCCTATACAACTTGTTCAATTGTTAAATATTCAGTTTTTTCTCTGTCTTGTAAAGTTGTATGAAAATAGATAGGACCGATTGCCAGTTCACAGACGATATGTTGAAATTCTAACAGGATATTTAATTTGTATCATAACATAGACACAAAAAGATTTCTATAAAATTATTAATTCAACCCCTCACAGGTAAAATGGAAGTTTGCAGGTCAGCTAGTCTAATATGTATTGCAGGGTACCTATAAGCTTCTTCACCTTTGTCTTGGTCATGAATCATGACTAAAATCAAACAAGATTGTAACATTTAGTTTGATATTACAATGAAAATAATAATCAAGTTTATTGCAAGCTGAAAACGTTTTGTTTTATTACTGTAATAATGTGAGCACATCTGAGTAAATATCAATTGTCAATGTAATTACAGACTATAGATTTTTACGATATGTAATAAGCTAGACATTGTGTGTTTTATTTTTGCTAGATTCTGTAAGTTCACAACACACTGACATTTATTATGTATGATGATTATGGGATTCAATAATAGTAAATCAATCAGGCACCTCTAGTGCTTTTTGGCAAATCTTTTCACCCCCACGTAAAACAGTTCCATAATTGACTTACAGAAAATGAATAGCCTAAACCATAGAAGATAAAAACATATTCTACAGAGAATGTTAGGCGTGCTAAGAAAGGATTTTTCGAAAACCAATCTCGAAGGGGGTGAAATTGTGTGTAAACGTTTTTATTGAGAACCATATTTCCTGTTTGCATCCGAAATCCGCATCTAAATTGCATCCTAAAAACTAGCTATTCATTGATCAATTAACAAAGTATCCGTGCATTAGGTATGGACGGTGAGCGGGGAGCGGCGGTGGCCGGGGGGCGGGGCTACTACCTGAAGGGCGCCGCCGTGTTCCTGGAGCAGGCGCTCGTGCAGCTCTCGCTGAGGATACTGCTCAAGAAGGGATACACGCCGCTCTACACACCCTTCTTCATGAGGAAAGAGGTTTGTTTGGACCTGTTTACAAATTATTTGTTTACTGTTTAACATAGTATAACTACTACGTTGATTCGAAGCCCGATTTTAGGACACCATTCCATTGCTATAGTTAAGATGTTGCTGGTATCTCTCTCTAGGTCCTAGTATTCTAGCTCTCTCTACAACCAATAGGCAACAGTTATTTAACAACCATAAATAAAATATACCTATAAGAAAAATATGTTTTGTTTGTTGAATGTTAAAGATTATCTAATTTTTTTTTTTAATGAATACATCATTAAAAAAAATTACATACTTACAAAAAAAAATCTTCGACAAAATTTTAAACAAAAGATATCTTCTAAAATGATAATCTTGAAAAATTCTCTCTCTTCTCGTTAAAATCTAATTTACAAGAGGAGATTCTGCAGAGATACATGTTTGAATTTATTATATACGAGCTTTTTCCCGCGACCTCGCCCGCACCGGTTCCCGTCATTGTGGCGAGATAAAATATAAATCTTTTAAAAACAAAACAAATACATAAAACCGGTCCAGCAGTTTTTGCGTGATATTCGAACAAGCAAACAGTTTATTAATAGTCTGAAGTATGATTCCTTTGACTACTTATATAGGGACTAGCCACGCGTGTAATTCGACTAACAAACATTTCCGCCACTTTTTGCGGGGGGCGAGGTAACATGAAATCTGTAACTTTGGATTTTATTCCCCATAGCTTTAGATTCTAATTTTGAACGTTAAAAATCATGAAAAGAAGTCTCGTGTGAACACCAAACGTTCTAAGTTCGAAATTATTGTTTCGCAATTATTGGTTGTCTCGTTTAGTGATAAGGTATAAAATTGAATGTAAATGCACATGATTAATTGATCTTATACCGTGGCAGAGGGGAAATGCTACCGCAAGGTATGGTCCTTATAATAAATAGTGATTCTCATATTTTATTTAATTTTTCAAATGTTCTAAAACATCGTCAACACTTTACTAGACTGTTTCTGACTTTCCACAGGTGATGCAAGAAGTAGCCCAACTAGCGCAATTCGACGAGGAATTGTACAAGGTGGTCGGCAAGGGGTCAGAGAACAAGGGAGACGCAGCCGTCGAGGAGAAGTACCTTATCGCCACATCAGAGCAGCCCATTGCAGCTTATCACAGGGACGAGTGGCTTCCTGAGGCAACTTTACCTATTAGGTATGGAAACATGACAATATTAACAGTAAAATATCATTACTTATATACTCATATCTATTCCAAGAAAATGGTCTTCAATATGGTACTTACCAACCTAGTCAAATCATCTTTATCAAACGTCAAAACGCTTGCTTTGTGTAAGGCCAGGGAGTGGAATACCTTGCCTGGGTCAGTAATTCCGAGCACTTACAACCCGAATTCCTTTAAAGTACGAGTGAATAGGCATCTTCTGGGTAAGCTCGCTACATCTTCGACCCCATCTTCGTCCTGAGGACTGGATTGAGGTCGAGAGCAAAGCCATTCTTAATAAAAAAAAAAATGGTTGAGATTGACCGACGGCGAACGATGGCGGGCCCATGCAAAAAGCACGTTACTATATTAATAAAGTCGTTCTTCCACAGGTACGCGGGTCTGTCGACGTGCTTCAGACAAGAAGTAGGCTCTCACGGTCGCGACACGCGCGGCATCTTCAGGGTGCATCAGTTTGAAAAGGTAATTTATATACTATATACAGGGTGAACTGATATCATTAGCATCCTTTAAAACTAAGAGTCTACCCATCAAACTGAACAACTTTTACTACAGGAGCAAACCGATCGGAGCAAAAAGAAAAAACTGCTGTTGCATACGTTTTAGTGGAGTAGGCATTGTAGTTTAGTATGGAACAGCTGATTTAATTTTTTTGCTCCAATCGGTTTGCTCCCGTAGTAAAAGTTGTTTAGTTTGATAGGCGCGTGACGTTTGTATGTCGTACGTATAACGTAATAGCTGAATGATGTTATGTCATTCTCGCAGGTAGAACAATTCGTGCTAACGTCCCCGCACGACGACGCCTCGTGGAAGATGATGGAAGAGATGATAGGCAACGCCGAGGAGTTCTACCAGACGCTGGGCATCCCGTACCGCGTCGTGAATATAGTGTCGGGCGCGCTGAACCACGCGGCCGCCAAGAAGTTGGACCTGGAGGCCTGGTTCCCGGGCTCCGGCGCCTTCAGGGAGCTCGTGTCCTGCAGCAACTGTCTCGAGTATCAGGCTAGGAGGTTGCTTGTCAGGTAATATAAATTATTATCTATACAGGGTGTAAACTTAAATGCGTTACATACTAAGGGGGTTCAAACCATCAAACTAAACAACATTCACTATTGTACCAATACTAATAGGGGGATTTTTTTTTCGAGATTTCAATATTGGTCCCATAGTGAAAGTTGTTAAGTTTCATGGTCTGAAACCCCCTAACTAAAGTATGTAACGCATTGAAATTAACATTTCGTATGTAGAACATACAACCTTTTAATTAATAACAGGCCTGACCTACTCAGACTGTAAATATAAAAATTTACCCAAATACAAAACCGGGCTGCAAGAAAAAGTTCAAAGAAATAAATATTTGTATAATGCACAGAAGTTTCACTTCCATACAAAGCCTACTATAGTTGATAAAAATGTAACTACGAAATATAATGCGAGACCGATTTAAATTAAACTGAACCGCAGTAATATTTTACCTTCCGCGATCCTCCACGTCGTACATTTGTGTATAAAATTACCTGTTGACGGAGTCGCCCCCGGCCCTGGGGGGCCTCCGAAGTCTCGAGAAGAGAAGTCCTTTTTAATCAAATGAATAATTATGTTCAGTAAGAGGCAGTTTGAAGTTGAAGGCCCGGGCCCCCGGTCTTGGGACTGCAGTTGAGGCCTCACACATAGTGAAAGAAAGTCAGAAATAGAGTCAAAAATATTGCGAATTTTCACATTTGATTCCAGTAAATTTTCGAACTTACTTCGCTCGCTCCTCGTTTTGTACCTTTTGCGACGACCTAGTCTCACTACTATAGTAAAACCTCGATCTTGCTACGCTCGCTACGGGTTTTCGACCTAATCGAAGGTATTGCAGTAAAAACTCGAGCTCGCTTCGCTCGCTCCTGGTTATAAATGTATCTCAGACGCATTGGATGTAGATGATGTGCAATTCATGTTTTTTGGAAATGTTGTTTAATGGTTTAGAAATAAAAAAAAAGGATTCAGGGTAACACAATAGGGTCGGTGCTCCCTTCATATTTTAGTAAAATCTCGAGCTCGCTTCGCTCGCTCCTGGTTTTAGATCGTATTGCATTGCAGTGATCTCATTATATTGCAGTAGAATCTCGAGCTCGCTTCGCTCGCTCCTAGTTTTAAATCGTATTGCAGTGATCTCTTTATATAGCAGTGAAATCTCGAGCTCGCTTCGCTCGCTCCTAGTTTTCTGTTAAAATTCTTGCTATGCGTTTGGAAACGTGGAAAGGTGCGCAAAAGTCAAGTTTTGTCCCGGTTCGGAAAAATTGTAGATTCGTGGCTGGGGTTTGCAACAATGTTTGCAATGACCTGATAATATTGTAGTAAAATCTCGAGCTCGCTTCGGTCGCTCTAGCTAAATTTTAGGTCGCATCAATCTCAAGCCGAATTCACTTTTTTTTTTACCGGGATTTTATTGCAACGACCTAACCCGGACCTGAAACTCCCAGGGAAATAATTATTGCTATCTACGTCCATGGAGGGAAGTTAAGCATATGTCAAGTTTTTGCCACGGCTCAAAAAAAATCATAGATATCAATTTCTGGAAAGACTGGGGGGCCTCATTTAGTTTTGCCGCCCCGGGCCTCCGACGGGCTTAGTCCGCCACTGCATATTATAGCAAATAATTATATAATTATACCAAAGAATCTAGCCACTCCGAAAGGAAACAGTCTATATTGACCTATGTATTTAACACGTCTATATTTCCACAGATATGGTCAAACGAAAAAGATGAATGCAGCCACGGAGTACGTGCATATGTTGAACGCCACAATGTGCGCCACGACCAGAGTAATATGCGCCCTGCTCGAAGTCAATCAGACCGAGGAAGGCATCAAGGTATGAGCACTTGTTACTGTACTACAAGACAACGTAAAGAAAGGCAGAATAGAAAGATACAATCCAGGCATTTCCCGTGGTATACCCGATTTCCTACATAATGTCTATGTTGTACTTATAGAAGGTCCAACTTAATATGCTGACGTTTTTTAAGGGGACAATCAAATTGAACAACTTTCTTTATGGGACCAACGCAGAAATCGCGAGTAAAATTTGTTGTCCCATATATTTGGGTCGAGTAGGATTCCAGTTTTGTATGGAACAGCTGTTTTTTTTTCGCGATTTCGATGTTGGTCCCATAAAGAAAGTCGTTCAGTTTCATGCCTGTTCATCCTCATAAAATACTGTCAGCATAAGTATTAAGAGGGGCCATGTAAAGCTGTATCATTGTTGTAGTTCCTAGTATTTTCCGCAACATGGCATGGCGTTTTATTTTTCTGGGCTGGCTTCACTTGGGTGTCGCATTCCTTAGCCGTTAGTGGTCACGAACTTCCGCGTATCGGGTGCTCTCTGGCTAGCACTTGGTTGCATCATTTAGTAGTAGCTCGTGTTTGTGTACATGCCGAGCCATTCTTGTTTTTTGGAAATGTTGCTTGTTTAGAAATAAAAAATACGATTGAGGGCAGCACAATAGGCTGCGTGCCCCCTTAAGATTAAGGTACACAAATAACTTGACATACACAAGGGGCCATATTATAAAAGAAAATAAAATACAAAAGAACATTATTGCAATCCTTAATTTTCCTCTTGAGCCAATCAGAAGTTGAATTAATTTGGTTTGTTTTCCTTATATTCTATAGTGGTATAAAATGCATCACTTCTGTCTGTCCATTTTGTAATAATGAACTGCAAAATTAATGTTTATGTGGTTTTAACTGTTAACCCATGACAGCAACATTGAGGAATTTCTATTTCTAAATTACAGTTCAATGTTGGTCCCACTGCTGGACAAAGGTCTAAACTAAAACAGGATCTCGAAATCTAGTAATTCAAATGCATGGGTGACCCTGTCGTAAATCGTAATATAGATCAATACGTCCTATTACCACGCACAATAAGAAATTACGTCACAAATTAATTAATTTTAAAATAAAAAATTAGTTGGCGTGGCGTCGCGTTGCGTCGTTCAATGATAACTCGTCACTGCATCAGTTTGCTGAACTATGAATCATCCATTGAGTTCATTATCATTCAAATTAAATCAGGCTTTATTTTTTACCCCTCTCTACTTATTATCCAAAAACCAGTATCTAGTCATTTCGATGAATGATACTTCGCAACGTTATTTGATTATTGGAATTTCTATCAGGTGCCAGAAGTACTGAAGTCATGGATGCCTGAACAGTACCAGGAGATCATACCGTTCGTGAAGCCAGCTCCGATCGACCTGGAAGCAGCAGCAGCCGCCAAGAAAGGAAAAAAGCAAGAGAAGAAGTAATACTCACACTGGCAATGCCTCCATTCCTGCTATAAGCAATTGAGCATTTTATTTATTTTACATGCTAAGCTACAAATTTATATTTTGATTAAATGAATCGCCAGAATTTTGCTGTTCTCTTTATTGGCCTCAAAAGAATTGTTCGAATACACAGAAAAACCGTGATTATGTTCTCTTATCAGTAGAGAACAGGTAGAATAATAAAACATCATTATAATATAATTATCATATATTTGTTGTGACGACAGCCAACTGACTGCACTTATATAATGCAAAACTTACACTAAACTTAGGCCAAGATTCAGAGATGTTTTTCAAGTTTAAATTCGAACTCCCGTATATCAAAATCCATAAATTTTCGACCCTACGACTGCGCTCACGCTCAAAAAACATATCTGAATCTCTGACTTACACTACAACTTGTAAAAGAAACCTCGAATGTTACCAACAAGAGTGGGAGATCTCTTTACAGTGGTAGAGTAAAACAATCATCAAGATATAAAAATGATTAACAGTAATCTCTCAGAAAGCTATAATAATATAAATATGGCTAAATATTTATGTAATTTAAATAGTAGTAGGTACACTGTACAATGCAAGGTTCAGCAGCCCTCAATTTATACCTAGTTGGATATATAAATAAATTGCATTTAATAAAGCTAGGTCCTTTTTTATTTAACGTAACATTAAACTCCGCAAAAAAATTAAACTACTAGAACAAAGAATTACAGTAAGGTTGCAATTCAATGCCAATGAGTTCATTTAGGTGAATTTTTCTTCAGCAAATCTTAAAACCATTCATAAATATCCTGTTTTTATGACTTTTGAACCTATTTGCCTTTTATTATGGATGTATGACTAATAATAAGTATTTACAATCAGGAAAACCCCATTATTATTTATGTATAAAACACATTAGTTATTCTCACAAAACATGATTCTAGGCTCGAAAGTTTGCTAGGAGAAAATGAATTTAATAAAAACAAAGAATAGCAGTTGCATTTCAATGTAAATGATTTCATTTAGGTGAATATTTTGCTTCTGCAAATCTTCACTCTCGCGAGAACTTCTCGGCGAGAACTCTCGGCAAGAACTTCCAAAGAAAAATTACTATGGCTCACGGTACCGCGAGCACAATGAACGGCATCCACACTCTCGTTCTCGGCGAGAATGTAGTGGCTGCATAAAACCATTTATGAAAATCCTGTTCTTATGACTTTTGAACCTATTTATTTGCTCTTTATTATGGATGTATGACTAATAATAAGTATTTACAATTGGGAAAACCCCATTATTATTGTGTCTATAACACATTAGTTATTCTCAAAAAACATGATTCTAGGCTCGAAAGTTTGCTAGGTGGGTGTTTCTTCGGGTCATTTAAATCATTATCCTCAACAAATATTTTCATCTTGTTTTTAAGAAAAGATAAAAACCTAAAATAAAAAGAATAAAAAGAAGAGAGGATAATGATAGCATTTAATTGCCCGGGAGAAACACTCAGGTGTTATAAATCTGACTGATAAGGAACCTCTTGAGTTCATAGCAAAGTATAGATATCACAACACTGTCAATATTTAAACATAATGAAAACAAAATATTTTGATATAATTTAATATTTACTTCAATCATTATTCATCACATTAGTCACTCACTGCCAGATTATATGGCACTTAAATTATGCAACTACAAATTCAGTGCTGTGCAACAACATTCACAATGATATCCACACCACATCTAATGAAATAGAAATGGTAACATTTATTGTCTATCACCTAGACTCTACTAATGAAATTCTAGCAACATCTTTCGATTATTCCTGATAATACTTTAGAATTTAGTTCTAATGAGGAACTACACAAAATAATGCAGCATGGATACTACGAATGTAAGCATATTACATTCACATTAAACTACTTGATTATGATATTCATGGATAACTAGTGGTTACAATACACCTAGAGACAGTTACAATACGGTCAATACATATCCATGATAGTAAAAACTACTTGCATATAAATGTGCCAATTGGGATTTCAATAAATGCATTATATGATAAACAATGAGCACAACATGTAACAGAAATTAAGTGATACAGTCACCTACAACATCACATAGTTAACAATCATCTTCCAGTACATAACAATAGCTTCTTTCACAGTGGCCCTGTATGATATTCTTTGAGATATTCAGTCATTAACACGCCAGCTGTGCCTTTTGCCTGCACTTATGCATGAGGGCTCTAAGAGTGAACTGCCGGCGAGCCAACGTACGAACTTGCTTCAAAAACGTGTCCAGATCAATCACTTCCTTTCTCAAAGCCTCGCCCATGTAATAAATGGCATCTTCCAGAGTTGCTTCTTCAGCAAAAGCATTCAAGAGCTGGGAATACAACGGTGCAGTGGTCACGACAGCCTCATCTACGTTCACCCCTTCCTGCTCTCCCAAACGTTCCACTGCTGTCTGTAATTCCTTCTCCTTTTCCTGAAGAATGGCCACATTCTTATCCAACTCGGATCTCTCTCTCTGGAGACGAGACAAAATGTCTTCTAATCTGGATTTTCCTTCACGAAGCTCCTGCTGTGTGCGACGTAATGTCTCCAGCTCAGCTTGTGACTGCTGGGACTGCTCTTTCAGTCTTCGCCTCAGTTTATCTTCTACTGCAGATAGCAGTGATGCCTTTATATGCTCCTCTGTTATTGTACCACTGGAAACCTCAGGGTTGGGACCATAACCAGCAGCTGGAGGATATGGAGTGGCATTTGAAGCTGGTGGATATGGTGTCCCATTCGTATTTGCTGGCCCTGGATATGGGGACCCATATGATGGGTATGGCAAATTAGAAGTTGTAGGGTAGGGTGTGGCTTGTGGGTACCCGGGCTGTGGAGAAACCTGGGGGAATGGGTACCCAGATGGTTGGGGCATGAACGAGTTAACCGGATAAGGAGCTCTGGACTCATTCCGTGGTTTGGAGTACACGGGAGGTAGTTCACCAAATGCAACGATCATGCACTGAATGAGTGCCTGTAGCGTTGAATTATTCTGGTTCCAGTCATGTAAAAACGGCAAGTAAACTTTTCCATTGCTATCTACGTACCTGGACACCTTGATGGACATGTCAAGGGTAGGTTTCACGAAGCACAAAGGTGCATTTTGGGGATGAGTGTCCATTAGCCATATGCATACTGGAATATTGTAAAATGCGCCTTTGTAGTTAACAGGAATCGTGCCTTCGAGATTGAGCAGGTCCTTCCTGGTGCCGTTGTTGAAGACAAAGGCTTCCAAACGATAAGTCAAACTTCTGTACACTTGGATCAAGTTGATTACCTCACGGCAAGTGAAGTCCCGATGTTTGTATTTCGACAGATATTGTTTCAACACAACTTCGTCATTCGCCATGATTTATGGCAAAGTGTTAGGCACCAAAAGAAACAGTTTGTTTTAGTCAAATTAGTAGAAAAACAAATTGAAAATCACTACACTTGACAATCAAACAGCAAAGCAAAATCACGATAAATGTCTGACCAGGGCTGCCAACTCAAAAAATCGATTGGGCGCTAAAACTTTGAGAAAAGCGCTAGATCCCAAGATTTTCGCGGATCAAAAAAGCGCTAGATTGGCGCTAAATTCGTATTACATAAATAGTCCCTCAAAGTTCTCTAAATAGTCTTATCACTTATTAGTAGTCTTTCCGAAACCCATTTATAAGTCAATTAATTCGTATGTCCCTTGTAAAATTAATGATAGCACTTCAGATAAGCATTCGTATTTGAATCTCTTAAACTCTGTGGACATGTTTTGACTACAATATTCTGTCTTTCAAATTTCAATAAAATACACAAAATATACCATATTCAAACACAAATAGTGTTGTTTTATAAAAAGATAGAAAAGCGCTAGATTCTCCGCTAGGCGCTAAATTCAGAAATACGGCGGTAAACATACCAAAAAAGCCTAGATCTAGCGCCAAAGGCGCTAAGGTGGCAGCACTCTGACCACAGAGTACTTTGTGTCTGACCGTGACCACAGACAATTTTCTTTGCAACAGAGTCTAATGAAGCAGTGTAGTCAATCGATTTAAGATAAATTAAAAGGCGTTACCGTTTAAACGGGGTGCTTTAGGGCCTTCTATGCCTGCCCCGGCTTCGAACGGGGAACACAAATAAAAAAAATCGTCCTCTTGAAACTTTCTTAAAAGCCGGTATTTTCCGTAAATTGTTGTTTATGATTTTGATGGCAATACATGCTTCCTCTCAACGTCAAAACAAAACGTCAAATCAAAACGTCAAATTATTGTCTTTTTCTTTTTCCGGCGAGCTGTCAACGTTTACGGAACGTTTGAGCGGCTGTTCGCTTTTAATCCGAGTTAATCAGCTTGGATTTGTTTTAATTTGTTAAGGAAACTTAATAAAAACCTAGCACAATGCCGCCAAAGTTTGATCCCAACGAAATTAAAATCGGTAAGAATCAGGAAAGTGATGAAAAGTGCGAATTACAAAAGTGAGTGGAACTCCTAAATTGTGCATATTTTTACAGTTTACTTGAGATGTGTTGGAGGAGAAGTCGGTGCCACGTCATCCCTGGCTCCTAAGATTGGTCCTCTTGGTCTCGTAAGTATAAAAAGTTATATACATTGACCTAACCTTTCTAACCTCAATCTTTCGCGTGGCAGTCCATAGGTAAATGTTCATGGCACATGATATTTTTTGCATATCAGTGGTGCTAAGATCTACAAGACAATTACTCTTAATCATACAAACATAAAAGTAGCTATTTCATTATTTTACAAGTATTTAAAATGTCTTCCTAAGATGACACTGTAACAAATGTCTTTTGTGGGTAAATGTCTTTTAATGTGATGATTGAATGATCCTGGGGGGTGCCTCCCTACCAGGCGCGTCCTTCCGGGTGGCGGATGGAAGGAACCCGCGACTTAGGATCCTTTCCCTGTCGCGGCTACTCCGAATGTCTAAGCCTGTGCTCCAATTTTAGCTCAGAGTTTCAATCAGGGCACGAAATTGGACTACAGGGTAAATAAGGAGTCGCGGACCAGGCTGTGTGACTGCCACGCTTTTTTCTAGGTTATTATGAAGATTATTTGTGAGTATTGTTCATTTTTCTCCCTATTGTAACTAAAATATTGAACCTTTTAAGGAAGAACATTGTCTAGGTTAGGTCATATCACTTTCCATAGATAAAATAAACTAGTAATAATCACTGTGATTGTATTGAGGTACAACCGACCACAATCATTAAAAATTAAACTTTTGCTTACAATGTGCTCTCTGATAAGGCTAGATATTTTCATCTCCAAATTGGAAGGGTACACACAGCGACAGATCATAGTTGAACACTATGTCCATGAACATAGTGTTCAACTATGCGTAGGTTGATCTGTCGGTGTGTGTACACATATCTAGTGAAGTCTAGTACTACAACAATGAGAAACTCAACCACAGCGTTCCTACCTCCGTTTCGATGGGAGTCTATGAAAGAGAAAGTTAAATTCCTTCATCTAGACCGGTCTCCAAGAAATAGAGCAGCCCAAAGTTAAAAATACATAGATTGCTTAAGAAGTCACCCTCGATAAGCTCGCCAACTCGCTATTGACTGCCAGAAACATTTAAAGGCTGAAGCAGAGTCATGTGGTCTCGAACTGAAGAGGATCGGGTGCTGGCCCTTTCTCTCCTAACACATTTGTGGACAGTGAACGAGACACAGAACTTTTATTGTTGTCACTGCTATAGCAGATTAAAATAAAAATAAAATATTTCTTGATGGTTCTTGAACAGAGGTAAATTTATTGAAACTATCCATTACTATTGATTGTATTTAAAGTTTATTTTTTATATTTACATCTCATTGTACATACATACATACATACATACATATTCTCACGCCTGTCTCCCACTGGGGTAGGCAGAGACAACGGAACGCCACCTGCTACGATCCTGACATACCTCTCTAGCTTCCAGAATGGATGAGAGCAGATTGCCCTCGTCAATCTGCTCTCATCCATTCTTTCCACATGACCAAACCATCTCAACATACCTTTCTCTATTTTTGTCACTACATCCTCTTTCAAACCACAATGAGGTATATCTATTTTTATCAAAAATCTCATAGTCTTTTCCCACTACAGTCCCCCAAAAAGGTTGGAGATGACATCGCGAAGGCTACCAGCGACTGGAAAGGTCTGAAGATCACAGTCCAGCTGATTGTGCAGAACAGGCAGGCCCAGATCTCTGTCGTGCCTTCAGCAGCTGCCCTTATCATCAGAGCGTTGAAGGAACCTCCACGTGATCGCAAGAAGCAGAAGAACAGTGAGTCATCAATTCAATATAATTTTTCCCTTCTTTTCTATCTTATCTAAGGCTTATATCGCCCATACTGATAATGCCAGCATCATAGGTTTGAATAATTATTTACTTAATCTAAAGCAAGGGACAGCCCCACAAATGAGCTACCCTTTGTTACAGTTAACTGGTCCAATAAATGCACAGGGTGAAATTGATATAATTAGCATCCTTTTAAACTAAGAGTCTACTCATCAAACCGAACAACTTTTATTATAGGAGCAAACCGATCGGAACAGAAATAAAAAGTCTGCTGTTTCATACAGTTGTTAGTCGAGAAGGAATTACAGTTAAGTATGGAACAGCTGCATTTATTTTTGCTCCAATCGGTTTGTTCCCATAGTATCTGCATTCCAGACACATTCCTACCATTGACTGTTATGTCTGAGGCTTTCACCTCATTGCACACTGTGCATAGTGGGGTGGGTTGGATTAATACCCATCAAATAATACAGGGTGACTGGTAATTCGACCTATTCCTTGAAAGGGGTTATACTAGAGTTCATTTGCAACAATTTTGCCCCAGTTAACTGGGGGTCGAAAATCGCTTGTTTTCGAGTTATCTCATTTTTAAGATTTTTTTGAAAAAATCCATTTTTCCACCTAAAACTGACAATTGTGAAAAAAATACTCCACTCTCTGCACTAAGTAAGCATTTTTCTAATAGCTGATGAATGAGCGACTACATTAAACTAAAATACATGTGTAAAATACCCGAAACCACTGAAATAAAAGGTTATAAACCGCACGACAAAATTTTTTTATTTGGATTTCGTTTCAATCCAAAGAGGATTACTTAAAAAAAATGTATCACACTTGGCGTACAAATTACGGAAATAACTTCCTCAATTCCTAAACTTTCCAAAAAGGTGCAAATGTTGTCTACTTTGACAAGAGTTTGAAAAAAATTGTTAACAATGGCAGAGCAGGTAGCGGATTTCCTAGAAGCGAACCTTACAAGATGCCAATTTGCTTTTGTCTCTTTCATTTTATTGCTTACATTGTTTCTCTTTTGTAAGTATTCGGGAATGTTTGTACTAAGGTTCACAATCGAGGCCCACTCATTCGCTCAATTCATTAAGTAATCAGTTAGTTTCAACCATCTTGGAGTTCGGACGTGTCGTTGTTAACTAACTTAAATTCTGCGCTAAAACAGCTTCCTTTTCAAATGGCTGCTTACCAAAATGAAGAATACGCGGATATCATGTATTGTTACGGGTTTTGTGATGGTGACGCTGCTGCTGCTCGAAGAGACTATCAAAGACGTTTTCCTACCCGCCGTTTACCTGATGTCAGCGTGTTTGGTACGACATATCGGCGCATTCGAGAAACGGGATCGGTTCGACGTCGCCAAACTGACGCTGGTAGACCTAGCGTTAGTGATCCAATCGAAGAGGAGCAAATTTTGCAGTGTTTTCAAGCAGACTGCACTACTTCAACAAGAATTGTGGCTAGGCAGCTTGGTATGTCTCAGTGGAAAGTCTGGTTCACTCAGCACACAGCACGGCAGTATCCATTCCATTACACGCCAGTACAAGCTATCGAGGAGGGAGATCCTGTCAGAAGGATGGATTTCTGCAGATTTCTAATAAATGCAGACATTGAAGACCCTGAGTATCTAAAAACAATCTTGTGGACAGATGAATCGAACTTCGACCGTGATGGTATTACAAACTATCATAATCTGCATTTTTGGGCCCCTAAAGGTCAGAATCCGAGAAAATCTAACGAAGGAGCTCACCAGCACAGATTCTCACTTAATGTGTGGATGGGAATCGTCCACAATAATTTAATCGGGCC
This sequence comes from Agonopterix arenella, assembly GCA_927399405.1. Classification (NCBI taxonomy): domain Eukaryota; kingdom Metazoa; phylum Arthropoda; class Insecta; order Lepidoptera; family Depressariidae; genus Agonopterix; species Agonopterix arenella. Next base: position 12,827,956 of record OV656708.1, on the reverse strand, counting down.
ATTCTTTCTGCCGGCACGCCTAACCGGCATCGCCTATGAAAACTTTTTAAGAGAAGAGTTACGTCCGCTGCTGGAGGATGTGCCGCTTACCACAAGAACAGCTTTGGTGTATCAACATGATGGCTGCCCAGCCCACTATTACCGGGGCGTGCGACAGTGGATGGATGAGAACTATCCACTGAGATGGATTGGTCGAGGCGGCCCGATCCCTTGGCCGGCTAGGAGTCCCGATCTAACCCCATGCGACTTCTACATTTGGGGTCATATGAAGACATTGGTGTATCGTACACCTATCTCTTCTCAAGAAGAATTAAGAGAGAGGATTTTGGCAGCTGCCCAACAAATTAAAGACACGCTTTCAACTCGAGTGACAGTAAGCGAAGTACGTCGCAGGCTTCGTGCTTGCATACGTAACGGAGGAAGACAATTTGAGCAAGACTTGTGATTTTTAAATGTAAAACTTTAAAACAAAATTTGTAATTTCATATGATTAGGTACTAAACATTATTATTTTACTCTTTTTTTTATTTTCACCAAACCAATAACTTTTTGAATAAAATTCACATCTGCGTGTTTAATAAGGTTTATTTTCCAAACTTGAACTAAAGTACACAACTTTTGCATCTTTTTGGAAAGCTTAGGAATTGAGGAAGTTATTTCCGCAATTTGTACGCCAAGTGTCATAAATTTTTTTTGAGTAATCCTCTTTGGATTGAAACAAAATCCAAATAAAAAATTGTTGTCTTGCGGTTTATAACCTTTATTTCGGTGGTTTTGGGTATTTTTCACATGTATTTTAGTTTAAAGTAGTCGCTCATTCATCAGCTACTAGAAAAATGCTTACAGAGTGCAGAGAGTGGAGTATTTTTTTCACAATTGTCATTTTTAGGTCGAAAAACGGAAATATTCAAAAAATTCTTAAAAATGAGAGAACTCGAAAACAAGCGATTTTCGACCCCCAGTTAACTGGGGAAAAATTGTTGCAAATGAACTCTAGTATAACCCCTTTCAAGGAATAGGTCGAATTACCAGTCACCCTGTATAACTAATTCACTGAAAAAACAAAGTAAAATAAACAATGCTGAGACTAGTGTTTTCCTAGCAAGGTTGGCCGAACTGAACCAGGACTTCTGTTAAACTTACAACATACTATTAAATTTGCACCGATTTATGATAAATTAATATTTTGAACAAAAACTGGTAATATTCATATTTGTATTGATTTTTTAAGTTACTTAGATTTGATGATAGCTGTTAAATATACAAAATATAAACTTTACCCACTTTTTTATCCATTGTTATTTCTACAAAAACTGTAATTAAAATCAATGTACAAAATTAAAAATTTCGATAAAGCAAAATGTCTAACCAATTATATTTTACCTTTTCCAGTCAAACACAGCGGTAACATCACCCTCGAAGACGTTGTGGGTATTGCCAAGGTCATGAGGCCGCGATCCATGGCCCGTGAGCTCTCAGGCACAGTCAAGGAGATCCTCGGAACATCACAGTCCGTCGGATGCACAGTTGAAGGCAGGCCACCACACGACCTCATCACTGATATCAACACTGGTGCTTTGACTATTGATGAATAAATGAGGACTTGATTTAATTTCTGCTGTTTTATTATTCTGTAGCATGCCATGCACGAAAAAACGAGATAACCGTCATGGGCGCTCATTTTCGCATGCAAAGTAACAAAGATTTTGAACCTGTCTAGATTTTCTCGTTTTGTTGGGGTTGGCATGCTAAGCCGACTGGTATCTGTACCATAGTGCGCGACTATCGGACTCGTCTCCTCGTATCGTGCGACTATAGTATTTTTCACCATGTGAAGATTCTGGGTCAATGCTTTCACTTGATCATTGTTGAGGATAGTCTAGAGTTACCTATCTAGACGATGTATACTCTAGACGTAAACTAAACACCAAATTATTTGGTCCATAGCAAAATTTATGATGCGGACTGCAGTGAATGGGCCCCCTTTAAGCCCATTAGGGTCAGCGGAGAACTGTTCCAGCAGTTTTCATGAATCAATTGATAATGAACTCAATGGACATTGATTAGACCATTTAAATAGTGACCTGCCTTACGTTAGCATTCCCCTCTGCCTAGGTACAAGATCAAATGATCATGTAAAAAGTGAGAAAAGTTTGTTAGTAGAAATACACGCGTAACTCGTCCATAATTAAATGGTCTAAGGTTCAAACGCACGCAAGATGAGATTGTTCGTTTCACTCGAACGTTGATCACGTACCCACACGTGAGTGAGACAAGCATATCTCATCTTGCGTGCGATAGAACAGAAAAACCGTTGGTACAGAATGTACATTTTTATAAGTTATTTTATTACATCTTAAATGGTGTGCTTGTTTAGACGTGGTTTAGTTAGAGTTAGACCATCAAACTGCACGACATTCACTACGGAGCACATCTGCCGCTCTATACATTTGGGTTGAGAAGCCGCTGAAGTTTCCTATGAAATAACGTTTTTTTCGATTTCGATGTTGGCTCCATACCATGAAGTTGTTCAGTTTAATGGTCTAAAGCATCTTATTTAATATGTTACGCATTTAATTTATATTACTACGAGCGTTAACCCGCGAATTCGTCCGCACAAATTATATACCAGATTTTAAGTAAGATCATAAGCTATCAAACAAAAAAAGTTTCATCAAAATCGGTTCAGTAGTTTTTGCGTGATACTCGTTCAAACAGACAGACAAAAAATCCAAAAATTGGTGAAATGGAATCAGGGACACCTAAAAACCATATCGTAACTTTTTTTTGTTAATATCTTCAATGTACAGACAAACTTCCTGTTACAGTTTTATAATAGTACGAGCGTTAACCCGCGACTTCGTCCGCACAAATTATATACCAGATTTTAAGTAAGATCATAAGCTATCAAACAAAAAAAGTTTCATCAAAATCGGTTCAGGAGTTTTTGCGTGATACTCGTTCAAACAAACAAACAAACAAACAAACAGACAGACAAAAAATCCAAAAATTGGTGAAATGGAATCAGGGACACCTAAAAGCCATATCGTAACTTTTTTTTTGTCTTCAATGTACAGACAAACTTCCTGTTACAGTTTTAAAGAAAAAGAAGAGAAGAACATATTAATCTATGCTCATGCTCAAAGAGAATATCATGCTCACCTCTTTGCATACTTCCTATCTCTATGCCTCTTTGAGGCTACTTAGATTTCCCGCCCACGTAGTACTCTCTATTAAGTCTGTGCGGCCGCCATAGGGACTAGTTACAGAAAGCGCCCGAGGCGTTGCGTATCGGGCGCTCACCTAGAGCACCGGGCGCTGAGGACTGTATGCTTGTCAAACGCGTTAGGATGTCTACATTTTCATATAACTTTTACTTTTGAACGGATAACATACTCGATGTAACTGTGTTGTCTTTCATTAAAATTAAATGTAAGTAACTCCTTACCTATGTAAATAATATAAAATGTTTGAAACAGAGAAAACGTTAAAATAGTAGGGAGATAAATATTTCGATAGATAAATAAGATAAGATAGATAAAGATAAATGTTTATTTTTAACTTTTGCTTAAAACTATTACATTAAACGGTAGACCAAAAACGAGGCAAGCCTGATATGCGAGGAATATTTGGCCAGACTGGACTGTAAAAAGCCAAATATGTCCAGCTGAAGCCGGACGCTTGGCAATTCTACTAGGGAGAGTAAGGACATAAATCCAGAGCCGTTAAGGAGATTATTACAAAATAAAAACAGAGGCGTGCGTACGATGAGCGCCTCGGGCGCGTCCGCGCTTCTATAATCCGTTGCTTAGACATTCATACAATTTCGTAGAGCGCAGCGCCCAGGGCGCGCGCCTCGGGCGCCTTCTAATAACTACTCCCATAGACGAATAATTTTTCGCTCCGCCCGCCAAATCATTTAAATCTTGTTAATATTCTTAGAGCTTGTCCAGAAAGGGCGAATTCGCCGCGATTCTCTCGCGCGTATTACGCGCGACCGTTGCGTCCACAAGGTGCGTACGGTGCGTACCAACGCGCGAGCATTTGGGGAGGAATTCAGTACCAAACATGGAGCACTCGCTCTAGAGTTCGCGCGTTAACTGGACGCAACAAGGCGTCCCTAGTATCTCGACTCGCGCCCAATACGCGCGAATCAAGCGCGAGTCGAGAGTCTGGCGTAGTGCACGCGATTTACGCGAGTATTTTGAATTCGCGCGATGCTTGTGGACGCGATGTATTGATGTCTAGTACCTCGACAACGCGCGTATGAATTCGCGCGATACGATTCGCGGCGAATTCGCCCCTTCTGGACAAGGTCTTAACTTGTTAAGAAGCTTACTGTCTCTGGTTCCATGGCACCAACCAACCCCAGACTTTTACGGGGCTAGTACGCACACCCGCGATAGCGACATTTAAATTTAACACATCCATCTGTCAAATTTAGACTTTATCTCGTTCGTTCGCGCTAAATAGTAAAAATAGTAAGAGAACGGAAGCATGATAGCGCTGTATAATGCTATCGCGGTTTGGCGTACTAGCCCCGCTGTATAATACCATAGGATAACTATACACAATGTTCTTGATAATACCTAAGTCTGTGGCACCAACCACGCACAAAGCCAGGACAAGCCACGCACCAATTAAATATTTCAATGATGAAATAACAGTGAAAATACTTAAGTTCCGAGGCACTATAAAATACCTATTTATTCACCGGACTAGGTACCAACAGAACCATAACAAATGTCAATATTGCCAGACTTGAAAATTTCTGTGGTAAGTAGTTCCTTATGACCCGACTGCGAAAAAGAGGGTTACCTAATGGAAAATACAAAAACTTTGAAGGCGCTACAACTACAATCGACTAGGTAGTTTATGTGTTGCAAATAAAAAAAAAGAAGTGCCCGGGACATCGTAAAAAACGAAAATGAAAAAAAAAAAACGCACTACACACAACGTACGCGCAGAACACCGACTTTAAATACTCGTATCTTTTGATAAAATGAATAGATTGCCATGGTCGAGGTCAAGAGCAAACCCATTTTTAATAAAAAAAAATTTCATCGTTTTTCAATGGAACCCCCCCCCCCCCTTCACCCCTCGAAAATGTATGTCAGCCCCCCTTGTCTACACGTGCTTGTAAGAGATAGAGCCTAAATGTTAATCCAAGCCAAGCCACTTGAAAACAAGCCATTCTATCTGTCATTGGTCTTTGCAAAAGGCCAAAGCCCTTTAAAAAAAATCCATTGACTTTGGTAGAATTTAAAATAGCAACTGAAGACATTAGAAAGTTTTCAAAACAAATGCTGACAACACCATTCCCTCCAAAGCAGAAATGTCAAAATGGCGTCAACGCAGGACGCTTGGTATATTTCTTTACTTGGTTTAGCGGAACATTTCCGCACGTCGAATCCTCCTGACATAAAAAGTTGTATTCAGTGCCTACAAGCCGTATTCAATTTCAAACCACCACAAAGGGTCGAGGCCCGAACTCATTTACAACTTGGAAATATCCTCTTGACACACACTAAAAACATCGACTTGGCGAGAACGCATTTAGAGCAAAGTGTAAGTTTTTTTTGCCACTATTACTATCTGGACCACCGACACACAATCCTACGTTCATTCCTGTATTTACACTACAATTTATTCACATATTTAGTATGTTTTTGTGTGGTGTTATCATGACAACTTTTCCATAAAATGTAAACAAAGTGGTAAAGTGGGTCGTTCGGTGTTGCAGTGGTGTCTCTCGCAGACTATCAATGGGTTCGATGATGTCAAGTTCGAGGCGGCCAGCGTGCTCGCCGAGCTGTTCGAGCAGCAGGGACAGCCGACGCATTCTAAACCAATCCTACGGAAAGCTATTGAGTTGTCACAACACAGTGTTTACTGGCATTGCAGACTTATATTCCAATTGGCAGTGAGTATTAACAACTTTACAATCTTCCTATTCAACAGTGAACATGTTTACATACAATGTTGTTAGTTGATTATGTTGTGATGGTTAGTTAGATTTGAATAACTCTGAGATAGTTCATGATGAATATTAACATATGGGGGATATTACATGGGATCTTCTCAAGGCAAAAGGAACTGTGAATAGTAAGGGAATTTGTTGCCAGTAGGAATGGATGCAGTTATTCATGGATCAAAAATAGACATGAATTTATCTAAATAAATATGTAGAGATATCTTGGAAACTAAAACAAATAACATGTCACATCGGAGCACGTCACATATGTTCAATCTTCAACTCGTTTAGAATGTGTGTGCTAAATATTTATGTGTTTATAAAATTGTGTGTATAAAATGCTGAGAATTATATAAATGAAAATTTCATAGATGTTTAGTTGATGTTTACTTTTAATATCTTTTTTAGGGTTATAACTAGATATCAGATAATCGCATGCATATTTACCTAGAGTTAAGGAGTTTGCTATTATGGAATGCACATGTTTCAGAATTGAAAAAAATGTTTCTTTTTTCGAATTAAATAATTTAAAGAAGTCGCTTCCATACTATGATCCCATCTGCTTCTGCATTCCCAGACTTCCTGGCATCCTGGGATTTATTTTAAAAAAATTTTTTTAAGAAGCCGCTTTCATAATTTGATACTAAAAATTTACTTTTGGTAAATATACATCTGAATATCCAATCACTGGTTATTACAGCACTTTTTTTTTTTTAACAATTTTGGGGTTCTACAAAGAACTCAAACATGGAAATTCTGCAGCGATATCAAAACAGTGTCTTGAATTCAATAGCATGCGCTCCACGAAAATGGATGAAACTCATGAGTATCTCAATATCCCCACTGTGAAAGACGAAGTCAACTGCTCTACCAAGGTCTACAGAGATAGGATCACTCACCACATAAATAAGCTGGCTTTGCCTCTAAGTAAAACTCTCAGCATAAGACGTCTAAAGACATTTGGGATCATTTTGTGACATTTGGGATAACTTATGACCTGTATGAACCAAACGAAGGCGGCCTGACAGTGGGAAGGCATGCCTTCAACCACCGATACATACAAAAGAACTGCTCATGGTCCTTAGACCGATAGCAAGTTATAACATAACAAAAAAAAATTGTTTTAAGCAGTAAATTAAAAAAACAAAAGCATAGACACTCATAAGCTGACAGGATGATGAATATATGTAATGTTACTACTACCACCTATGACTTGGCCACAAATGTTTGCACCTTACGGAACTCAAACCTGATAATGTCAAATGATATTGTCATTTTTCTTAGTTCTATCAGCTACCAGTGTGGAATTTTCCTACTTTATAATGCAAGTTTCCTTGAGTTCACATGATTAGTTATGCTATTGTTTTGTGTACTTTCATTATAATTGTTATACAGTTTACTTCTCACGAGCACAGTTCAATCACATTGCAGATGTTTCATACAATAACCACAGATTATTCAATAGTTATTACTTAGTAACTATTACTGTAACAGATACTCTTCCAATTTCTTTTTTGCTTGTTCGATTTCATGTCCCCGCAAAAAGTGGCAGAAATGCTTGTTATTAGAATTACACGCGTCACTAGTCCCTATATAAGTAGTCAAAGTTTATGGGAGATTCTATCCCAAGTGGCATAGGTATTGTCTATACCTATGCCAGCTTTCTGATATATCCCAATCTCAGGGATTGAGCTATGTGAACTTCGCACCCAACATTTTTTTTAAATATTTTTTTGTAATAGATATTTGTATGTAGTTCCAAAAAAAAATTAGAGGAATTTGAAAAAACTCAGCACCCGGTTTTGTCGGGTTTTATTTATTCGATAAAGAATCGTTTGTAGATGATTGTAGTATAAAAATTTTCGTTTGTAGTTTATAGTAATTTTTTTTTTTGTGAACTTTGCACCCGATATTGAAAAATATTTTTTTCTTATAGATATCGGTATGTAGATGATTTTAGTAAAAAATGTTTCATTTGTAGTAGGTCTAAAAAACAATTATAGCACTTTGAAAAAAATATTTTTTTTTTTGTGAACTTGGCACCCGATATTGAAAAATGTTTTTTTTATACTTTTTTCTTACAGATATCGGTATGTAGATGATTGTAGTAACAATTTTTTCGTTTGTAGTAAACCTAAAAAAAATTGAGAGCATTTCGAAAAAAAAAATTTTTTTGTGGCACCCGGCACTCGCCAATAATTTATTATCGTTTGTTTTCCCAATAGATTTTGATATGTAATTGATAGTAGTAACGATGTTTTCGTTCGTACGTTGAAAAAATAAAAAATATTTGGAAAATGACTAAAAACGATCTTTCTATTACAATCAACGAAATCACGAAAACAGCGTGCTCTCTTGCCCGCTATGTGCGAGGGTCTTCTCTAAGTAGGTATAATGGCTATGGCCTCAAAAGAGCTCATAAACGCCAACAACAGAATTGGAGCCAGCCAGGAGTACATGCAGTTAGAGTTAATATTATTAACACGTAAATATATATTTTCAGCAAATCCATGCAACGGAGCGTGAATACGAAGTTGCGAGCAGTTTGCTCGGCGTTGGCGTCGACTACGCTCAGATATCCAATGCCGCCTATACACGAGTATTGTTCTTGCTCAGTAGAGTCATGGTAAGAGATAACTGCAGATTAAAACATTGTTTATTTTTATGTATCTATTTATTATATTATAATTTATTATAGTATATAAAAAAAGGCACTGATGCCACATTTCCCTGTTTGTTTTTCGATTCAAACATGCCTATTGTTCATGCTATACCATTATTGAAGCATGCTATATTCTAAGTATTGTATGGCATAGGACAAGGCCCCCACCACCACTTAAAACTTATTCTTAGGGCCACTATTGGGGCCGCGGACCTGGGATTAGGCAGACTCGGCATAAAACAACAAATAAACATACACAAAACAACTATAGATCACCATTTAGGTTCCACGAACGTTGCTACAACTATAATTTTAAAACTAAATTTTTCTTGCAGTTGCTGTTAATAGACAAAAGGATACAAGAGGTGCTACCGCTGCTGAATCAGGCGGGGCACCTGGTTGACTCGTGGGCCGGCAGTCCACACCAGAAGGAATACCTCAAAGTCTTCTTCCTCGTTCTGCAGGTTACTATTCTTTTATTTACTATCACAACGCACTTGGAAGGAATGTAAAGCTGTTTGGTTAGGTTTCAGTTTCTGGATAAGGTCTATATATGGTGGTATTCATTAAAACAATAATGGTAGTGCAATGGTTGATAAGAGCTCAGCGAACGTGGTAGGGATTTTCACGCAGGTTGATGACTGAAAAGGAGACTGATGGGCCAATGGCGTCGCTCTGTGGAAGTAGAGGCTAAAAGTCTCAACATGACCTGGGAGGATATTCTACACTACAGTGCTGCCCAAGATCGCAACCAGTGGAGAGCCCTATACCCCACGTAGGGGTAACAGGATGAGAACAAGAAGATCGGCTAATGACGCTTGCGCGACGACTCCCACTTCTCCCCGCCAAGCAAACCCGATTATGCCAGGCTGCGTTTTGATAAGGCACGGCAGCGGCCGGTGATCCTGTCGACCGCCTCAACCATGAGCTAACTCTATCAACGGCATACGACACTCTCGTTGCAACTTCGCGCGGGCAAAGTAATGACGCGCCTTTGTCGCATCCCTAATGTCTAAAAACTGACCGGGATTGACTCGCCGATGCCCACATTGGCTCATCTACCATCCACAAGGTATTATGATAGGATCCAGCGAGTGCGCTACTGGCATTGTGGACTATTCCCTCGCACGCTGCCTCAATCGCCGAGCACATCTCTGGTGGACGGCCAGCTTTAAACTGCAAGTTTACCAATATCTTGCCTCTGCCAGCATTGGGTGGTAGAATATGAGCCTAGCTCTTATCATAAGGTCTATGCTGCAGTGTAAAGTTACCATTATTAGTTAAATATGGTCTATGCCCTGCACTGTAAAGTTATGAGTTTGGTAAGAAATTAGTCACTTTTATAATATTTTGTTCTTGGCAGGTATGTCATTACCTGATGGCAGGTCAGGTGAAGAGTGTGAAGCCTTGCCTAAAGCAACTTCAGCAGAGTATCCAGACCATCATGGCTCCCACGTGGCCAGATGACGACGGTTAGTTATGCCTATACTATCATGATAAATAATGAAAGAAAAATGTATTGATGATCGAAAACAATTTTTATTTTTGGGGGTCGGGCCGAATCTCACCTAATCTCACGTGGGGGTGAGGGGGGTTTCGGAAATATCCAACTGTAAGATTGCGAGAAAACTAGGATAAAAATAAATTAAGTAAAACATTTGTGCTTACTAGTCTTAAATAAAAATTGTTAAGCAAATTATATTTTCTGAATAAATCTTACACAATCAAGCACAAATTAACGTATTTTAGAGGGTTGAACCTCATCTGGCAGCACGGAATTGCATTTTTTCAAGCTTCATTCTTTAAAGACAGCGGGAATGCGACAGCACGCGGCAGTGCTGCGACCAGATGATGCTCAATCCATATATCGAGGCCGGCGGTGTTAGTACATCGTCGAGTGTGGAAATGAGCAGCGAATGTGCTAATGTAACTTGTCCCTCCCGACAGCGGTGTGCGGCAGCGCCGCGGGAGAGTCGTTCGTGTGGCTGTCCCGGCAGCAGCTCTACGTGCTGGTGTACCTCGTCACTGTGATGCACTCCGCGCAGGCCGGCTACATGGACAAGGCGCACAAGTACACGGAGAAGGCGCTCGCGCAGATCGACAAGCTCACCCGTTAGTACTCTCTATGTCACTACTTACTGGGGATAGCGAACCGTTTAATAGTAGGGAACCAAAGTAATAATAAAAAAAATTTTATGTGTGTTGCCAATAATTTTGGTTGGTTGGTTTATTTAATAAGGTTTTTTGTTATTGTTTAGTGATAATATTTGAGCGAGGGTAAGATGGTCTATCACTATTGTCATGCATTCTGTCTGCGTTTCCTTTTCGTCTTACTAGTTTACTTCTTTAAGTAATGCAAACTATTTATGATTAAAATAATGTGTAATATATTTCAAACTTTTTATTTTCAATGTTTGAAAAAAAAAAAGATGTGTAAAATTATATCAGCCTATCAGTGTATCGTCATAACGTGACAAACGATTTATGAGCGGTAAAAACCCAAGGAAAAAAGAGCTAGCAATTTAATCACTAGGAACTAAGACACAGAAAATACTATCAGTTCGGAGGTATGTGTAAAATGTGGGTGATCTTGGGGCGAACACAATAGACCAGCAATGGTCGCACTGTTGCATTCGAACTTTGCTTGTAATAGCTCAGTCAACAATAATAATATACGATGTCCTCCTCCCACAGTAAGCGGCGGTGCGCAGGACGACAAGACGTCGCGGTCCGGGGCGGGGCTAGCATGGCGCCTGCGCATGGCACTGGTCGAGCACGCGGCACTCTGCCGCCTCGTGGCGGGCGGCAAGGCGCACGCGCTGCACGAGATAGCGCGCGCCGCCGACCTGCTCGCCGTAGCGCCCTCGGGTGAGTACTGTGTAGTGTACTGCGAGCACAAGGCGCTCTGGCTTGCGGAAAGCCGCGTTAACCTGCCGTAGCGTCCTCGGGTAATGTCTTTGATGCCTTTACCGTGTTACTACCGATTATAGCCATTGCATTCGACATCACATCTGCATCTAGTATGATTTCTCTACACGCGCGCGACGCGCCTTCGAAGCATAGAAAATAACTTGTTCCCGCGCTTCTCGGAGAGCGAAAACCGCGCTTGTCGCGACATGTAGTATGAAGTAGAGAAATCATGCTAGAGAGTCTGATCGTATCTGTCTCCTGTTTCATTACATTTAAGAGGATAAAAGCCCGAGAGTTCATCTGTGTTTAGCTCACACACTTAGAAATGTCCTGAGTACCTGACTGCTTTTAATGAATTCATTCAATCAGTGACTCCTCTATCATATATAATCATTCATAGTGTTTCATATTTCACACCCTCCCGTACCGCTTCACTACCGAAATAAATAAATTAATAAAACATAAATTATTACTTCTCGTGGAAAATGCTTGGAAGACGACAGGGCAATGTTGTAGTTCTATCTCACTCGCCCTAACTCAGTATCGCACGTGCTTACCTCGTCTAGTGCCAGCCTGTTTGTATGACGTGACCAGGGGCTTTACAGTACTGACTGTAATAAAATAAGAATAAAAACTTTTTATTAAGGACAACAAAGATCCAATGTGTTAGTAGCAACAAGACTCATGAAATACTATGTTTAGTAAACAATAACAAAAACGGAACTTATGATTTGGGACATGTGTCGCAGCAATGGACACTGATTACTATCAGCAATGGCCTTCAGGATGCTATTGCCACTACTCCAGACCCGGCGTAACAGAGATGCTGCCTTTTTGCGAATTATGGCCTGCGAGCAGTTCACCTGCGCCTTAGCAAACATCTCTGAGGCTCCACAAAATCGGGGCAGCCCCAACAGCATCCTGAATCCATTGTTGTATTGAACTCGCAGAGCGCTGTACGATTTTTGTGTATATCTGTTCCATAGGCTGCTCGTGTAAAAAGATGTACAAAAAGCAAAGCAGGTTTTTTATTGTTCTGTTCAGGCTTTACTAGTATTTATTCCGTGACAGTATGTAACATTGTGTTATGAATCGTTACAGCGGCTTGCGCTGCCGCACACACGCCGCAGCTGCACTGCCTTCTCGGCCTGTACGCGATGTCCATGAACTGCATGGAGGCCGCCGAGGCGCAGTTCCACACCGCTATACATGTTAGTATTGTCTTTTAATTATAGACTGACTTACCTAACTATAGACTCACTTACCTAACGTAGAATATGAAGCAACCTGTATATCTGCCATCTGATCACGCGCCGACCGACTGACAAAGAACTGCTTATGCAGTTTTTTTCGATGCAAGTACACGATAAGAACTTGTGGTTGGCCGGTGCGATGTACGAGTGTACTGTAGTTATTGTACCTATCTACCTGTTTGCCTACTTTTGGTATCGATGTTATTATGACTGATCTTTCTGCATTGGGACAAACCTAATATCAGGTTTATCAATGCTTTTAGTTCATAAGATGTTTGTTCATGTATTTGATAAATAAATTTAAAAAAAAATTATTATCTTTATCATTAGTACAATTCGCGCAACAGTTCATGGGCAATGACCTTGAATGCGTAGAAATCACATAGAGTCTATTTAGCGGAGGGAAGCGACTGCGGCTGGCGCTTCATTGGCCGTTCAGCCGCCTTTTAAATTAAAAAATCTGTTATCTCCATTCAGTACGGTTTTTCTAACAATCTATAGAGTAACTACTGTGGAAGGTTCCTCCGGTGATAAGGGAAGATTTTCCGCCAGGCTAGATGTGAAGCCTGGGGACCGGTTATGGTCTCTAAGTTGTACGTTGTATATCGAATCTCTGTGATTATTTCTCTTGCGTGATTTATGCCTTATATTCGATTGTTAACCTTATTTGTAGTAGGTTACGGGTTAAGTATTCAATCTAATAATAAAGTAGAACCTATGTGAGACAAAAAGTCGAGGCTCAGCTTTGCTGGCACGGGGGTGAACCCGCGCAGCGCTGATTTTCAGCCCCTCCTTTTTTACTAAGGTCTTAAGTGGGAGACGAGGAAACGCTATTAACATGCGCGTATATCTCTGACTAACCCCTCGGGGAACAAAGTCTGCCCTATGTGAGTTTTCCTACCACTTTCGCCGGGGTCTCATAACTCATTGCGGGGACTGTACTGAGTTTATTTTAAAATCTATTGCTTAAAATTTAAGTTCAGTAAGTTATAGCCAGTCAGAGCAAAGTCCTCTCACGAAAGCTTTCAATCGAATAATAAATGAAATCTTAAAAATAAATGTCACTCACTCGCTGACTCATTTGAATATCACAAAGTATAAAGCCTAAAAATATAAAATTCGGCACTTAATTATTTTTCTCTTGGCTTAAAGTGCTCGTTTTAATTTGGGAGTTTGTTCCAAATATTATGCTATTTTCGAATGAATACTAGCTATCTAATGTAACATTCCACTTGCAGATGTCACAAGAAAGAGATTTATGGATGTTCGCGAAACTGAACCTCGCCATTGTATATCTAAGAGGAAGGAGAGACAACGACTTAGCACAGCTCATGGAACAGGTCAGTCTTTGATTTACTACCTTTAATTGAAGTAATTGTGGCTTGCAATTAAAAACACTTTCGTTAACCGTCACTCAAGTTTGATAGCTGCGACAAGTACCTACGGCGCCGCGTATCGCATGCGATACAGGCTGTGACCCATTGACATAAGGCGTGTTTTAAACGCTTTACGTCGATTTGAAATAAAGACATGACGAGTTATTACAATTGTCTGTCAATTGTGCACATATGCTTAGGATTATGGCTTGCTTTACCTTTTAATCTGTCTTTGGTGTTTTTATAACTGTAATCTGTTTTATGTGACTAATAAATAAATAAATAAATTCTTAATGTTAAAAGTGTCTGCAGCGCCACAGCGACGTTGCGATCCCGTTCTGCCTGGATGTATGGCATGGCTCTAAATCACAAAACAAGAAACTAAACAAATTAAATTCAAACTTATCTCAAGTCTGATGACTGAATTTATCACAGTCACTTAGGGCCTTTTTCTGACGAAATAATGGAACTGATAAACGGTGTAACTTTTATACGGGCACGCGAGCTGCACCTACAATCGACTTCTATTAAGACGTATCTTTTATCTTTCTCTTTTCCGTGGCTCTAATGACAATGTATTCACTCAGGTGCGGCCGGAGGCTCTGCCCGCGTACGCGCACGGCCTGCGCGCTGCCTCCTACTACGTGCTCGGCCTGCAGGCCTTCTTCCAGGCGCGCTACAATGAGGCCAAGTGAGATATCCACCTTTATAATAGTTCTAATATAAGGTCTAACAAAATTATTTGAAACTATTTTAAGGGGATGATCAGACCATCAAACCACATCAAACTGAACAACTTTGTCTGTAAGACCAAGAGTTAAGTTTGCTGTTTTGTATGGAACAGCTGATTTTTTTTTCGCGATTTCTATATTGGTACAATAGAGAAAGTTGTTCAGTTTGATGGCCTGATCATCCCCTTAAAATAGTTTCAGCTAATATTGGTAGACCTTATACAGGGTGAAATTGATATCATTAGCATCTTCTCCAAATAAGAGTCTACCCATCACTCTGAACAACTTTTACTATGGCAGCAAACCGATCGGAGCAATAAAAAAAATCTGTTATTCCATACTAAACTGCAGTGCCAACTCGACTCAAATGTATGCAACAGCTGATTTTTTTTGCTCCGATCGGTTTGCTCTCATAGTAAAAGTTGTTCAGTTTGATGGGTAGACTCTTATTTTAAAAGGATGCTAATGATATCAATTTCACCCTGTATAACTCGACAACCCTGTCCTGTATAAAATAAGTGTCCAATAGATGGGTACAGCCGAGTCGTTTTATAGCAGTCGTCTGATTTATCACAAAATCTTCTAGAACTGGTATACAGATAGAAGGCATGTAATTCTTATGCCAAATTAGGGTTTTGGCTTCTTGGTGTTTAATATTTGATGTAACTCCTTAAAAGTTGGTACTGGTACTGTGACTAGCATGGGTATCCAGATAGAAAAATACACTTCTTTTTCTTCGGGTTCCTCTCCATTACTGGAGGTTGGCAGTCAGCTCAGCATATCCCTGTCTATCTGTCGCCAAACGAAACAGCCAAATACTCTTGAAATGTGATATTTATCGAACGACATTTAAACCTTTATTGAGTTATATAATGTTATTTAAGTTATATAAGGTCTAACAAAATTAGCTGAAACTATTTTAAGGGGATGATCAGACAATCAAACTGAACAACTTTCTCTATGGGACCAATATCGATATCGCGAAAAAAAATCTATTATCCCATACAAAACTGCAAACATAACGCGACTCAAATGTATGGGACAGCAGATTTTTTTTTCCTGATTTCGATATTGGTCCCATAGAGAAAGTTGTTCAGTTTGATGGTCGGATCATCCCCTTAAAATAGTTTCAGCTAATTTTGTTAGACCTTATGTAGTTGTATCTTGACTACAAAAAACATTAGGTTTAAAGAAAAATTTCGACTTTCATATAGTAAAAATCTCGAAATTATTTAAAATTCATGCATCCTATTTGTATGAAAATAAATGTGACTCCGTAATTTTTACGATTCTTTTGATTTATTTAATATGGCCGACACCAAACTTCTAACACTCTCTTTCCCCGGCAGGAGGTATCTAAGAGAAACGCTAAAGATGGCGAATGCTGAAGACCTGAACAGACTGACGTCCTGCTCACTCGTGCTACTCGGGCATATCTTCCTCTCGATCAACAACTCGCGCGAGAGCATGAACATGGTCACCCCGGCCATGCAGCTCGCCAGCAAGATACCCGACGTGCATGTCCAGCTGTGGGCATCAGCTATATTGAAAGGTATGTTATATTTAATTAACATTTAATATAATAAAAATAAAACCAATGGCAAAAAACAAACATTTATAAGTGAAAAATAATACTGGAAAAATAATCTATTATTTTGGAGCAAATGTATGATTTTCTTTTTAACTCTCTTTAAGATATTTTAGGTCATTTCATGCGTAGGGGACCGCTATGAAATGACCATTGATTTTTATATTCGACAATTACTTTGCGGTCCCCGACATCTCGACCGACCCTAACACCCCGATACCGATTTTCATGAAAAAAAGCTAAGAACACTTTCGCAAAAATGAGCTTTCTAATTAAAAAAACCGCATCGAAATTGGTCCACCCGTTTGGGAGCTACGAGGCCACAGACAGACAGACCGACCGACACAGGCGTCAAACTTATAACACCCCTCTTTTTGCGTTGGGGGTTAATAAGTGGGTATGGACCATTACCCGCTGGTCCAGTGCGGGTTGACGGGCCGCCAGATCCTCGTTCGTTGAACAGGAAGCACCATGTGCAGGTGAAGTTGGCTTGAGCCCTGTTAGATGTTATATGGGATCCCTTATTTCCTGCTTCCACTACATTGCGCTCCAAAACATGAATAGCCGATTTGGGGGAACAAACCGCCATATTGAAGTGGGATTGGGCCGGCCAGGTCTGTCGAATTCACCAGAAAGGGTGGGCAAGAATTGTCACGCCCTGGATTCCAGAAAATGATCGTCGGCGTCCAGGACTTAACATGTGTTTGAAAATAAGCTTTTAATGTTCTACATATCTCCTCAGACTTATACCGGCTAGCGGGCGACACGGAGCGAGAGAACGAAGCGTACCAGATGCACTGCAACTTCTCCCAGGCCCTCCTCAAGGACCACTTCCAGGCGACCCAGCTGCCCCAGCACGCGCTGATCCAGTGGACCACTGGCCCACCCCCGGTACTACCACCTCCTATTACACACAATACATAGTGAGTGGACAAACTTGTGAAACTGTGAAGTGTAATAAGCTGTGAATATTATTATTTAGGATTTTCGAGAATAGAGTTGTTGGAACGAGATATAAAAGTGACAGTGTTACAGGCTTATAGCAAAGTGCGTAAAAGAGTAGGGAAGCTTCTTAGAATCCGATTGCGGCTATAAGGCAGATTATTGTGAGGGTTGTCTATAGTTTACCTCTTCGCACATGCTAAGCAACAGTTTTTGAGTTCTCGGTAGGGGATTCCCGCGCATGTTGATGACGTAATAGGCGAAGGATCGGGCGATGGCACTTGCGCTGCGACCGCCTCGCTCTTCCCCCCGCCAAATAGACTCAAAATATGATTTCTGCGCATTCAAGGCCAGCTCGTAAACCGTTGCGAGACCTGTAGTACGGCAATGAGGTAAAATTACAATTTGACACCCCCACCAATTGACCTGTCACCACCGACGACAACAGAACTGGACGCACATTGGAACTGAGCTTAGCAAATGGGGTGTTAGAACCTAAAGCTAGAGTAGGCCTGTATTAACCTCTTTATTTGATTTGTGCAACAAACTCTTTAAATTATTTTGTGTCTACGAGATAATAAACCAATAAAGTAAAGTTCTCTGACGAAACGAGCGCGCGAGCACTTAAGATCTTTTTAGACTGGCCTTAGGCGCGTATTAATAAACAAAGCTCATAAGCTTGCGCGCTTTCAATCTCCCTTTAACTAATACAACGCGAGTTAAAGAGCTTGCGAACGGTTAAGATTCGTTTTTTAATACGGGCTATAGAAAGTTGAGCAAAGTTGCCGAATCCTGTTAGATAGGTGGGTGGCCAGTCATAATATCAAGTATTGATACATAGTGAAGAGACTTGTTTTGTGCATCGTGCAAATTATCCATTAATAAAAATGGCGACGCCCGCCGATGGGCTCATTACTTAAAGGTTAAAGGCAATCGGTAAGTGTAGTTTTATTGGTGGTTCTAAATTTTTGTCTGGGCGCATGGCAGTGATGTCGATAAAACACTGCTGTACTCAATTTTCTCCTAGGTACTCGAAGCACTTAAGTGCCATATCTTTAAATCTACATAACAGGAGGACATCCAATTTCCTTGACGTATCCGTCAACGGCGACACCCTGGGCTTCACCTAGTAGAGTGGGCTCGGATGTGACTAGCGAACCCAAATTTCGACCTAAAGTTCCGATCGCACGTAAAACAGTAAAGTTCTCCGCTGTCATTATACGTGTAGTTATAGCTTGGCTTTGGCCGGGTCTTCCTATTTGATTGGACTGAAACTTAAGACCTACTTAGTGGAGGTACCGACCGAAGGTATTGACCGAGCAATTAATGTTAGAAATAACAGGTACTGACAAATCAGGTATTCATGCAGAAAATATTAGACTTATATCTCAATAAACTACACTATAGGATTGAACCTTAGCGCGCCGTTGGTTATATTACGACGTTAGAGGTTAGGGAGGTTAGAGACGGAAGGCTTATCAGGCGTACCTTAAACTTTTGTATGCATTCAATTCTACATAATAGTTCTTATGATTGGAAGTAACTACCTGTACATATAATTTTGTATGATTCACGATCTGACGCGTCGAAAGTTTGTATGTGTGTGTGTTGTATGGGAAATAGATTACTGACAATACATGCGAAATTGCTCATGCGGACGACATGAAAGAAAAGAAAAATCTATAATTGAAAATTAAAATCCCTTCAGTTTTAAATTTCGTGAGCGTTTTCAATTGTCTTATTGAATTTAAAATAAAGTTAAGACAATAAAATCATATCAGACCTGACAAATGTATGCTCCAAAGGAATATTATCATCAGAATACCTACTTAATTAAATTGGCATTTAAAGTCCTGTAAGCATTGATACTACTGTACTAGCCATAAAGGACGGCGTAACTCGTCACGAGTTACGCCGTCCTCTATGGTACTAGCTTAAGAGAGTGATCGCTACATGACAAAATTATAGAAAAACTGAATTAATTAATTAATCAATTTATCGGGTCACTGCATTTGTTTGTATAATGTTTGTAGTTATTATCTTTAAAACCACCAAAAGTGGCCACTTTTAACGATAATAGCAACAAACATAAAACATAATAATCCGTAATGTTTCTATAAATTGAAAGCCAATCAGGACTACAATGTGACATTCTTGTTTTTTGGAAATATTGTTTAATCGTTTAGAAATAAAAAAATACGATTGAGGGCAGAACTACAGGCTCGGTAGGCTCTTAAGTGAACTTTGAACCTTCTTGCATAGACATTAAAAATAAATGTGAAGATATACAACATTCAGGTCAGAAAAAAAATGTTTTTTTACTTTTTGCTGTCTATCACACTTGCCATAAAATATATATCCGTACTTCTTTTATTCTAGTATAGTAGTATATATGAATATAACTTACCGTGGACTGTTCACAAAATATGCTATATTTTAAAATACAAGAGCGAAGTGAAGCTCAAATGTAAATAGTGATAACTTTGTCACCGAAAGCGACTGAAGCACCATCATCAAGGTAACAAACAGCAAGTTTCATAACTAATTAAAATTGAGTAACTAAACCCGTTCGCACAAGGCGACTCTTTGCAGCAATATATCACGTCACTACATTTAATTCAATGTCTTCTGTATGCCATACATTCTTTCTATACTTTGTTTCAAATAAGAATAGAAAGATATTCCGATCACTAACAAATTTATGAGCAATTTATTTTTAGAACGATATTGTTTTTGTCACAGAACATTATAAGAGGGGTTAGAAGTGCAAAGTAGGCGTGGAACGTGTCCCCACAGGTTATGCAATGATTTGCGTAACACCATAAGCCGCATGGCGTGGTGCGAGTGAGAGGGAATGATTAATTGTAGCAGTGTGAGCGGGAAGACAAGTGGCGACAGCCGTCTCCGAAGCAAAAGTGCTACTTTGCATTTCTAACCCCTCTTATAATGTTCTGTGGTTTTTGTCATATCTTGGATATTACTAAAGCTATACTAAAATAGATGAGAGCAACCTGTGTTTTTTTTAAATGCTGTTGTTATTTTGTACAGAGTACTGCAAAAAGACGCTGCGTGTAAAAGGTTAATAAATATACGACACAAATAAGTTATTGATTTGTAACCGAAATAGTATTATTTGGATTAGTTTTCAGAAATCGTATGTATAGCAAAGCATATGCTCACGACTATATTCCTCGAGGGGGTAGTCACCGTATGTACATTTGGGGCCTTTTTCCAGTTACGCGGGCTCGCGTCTTGCGTACATAGCTGGCAACATTCGATGTATCAAACGATAGCATTATACTAAGCTTGCAATATGTAAGAGAAGAAAATACCGTCCGCACGCGGTACCGCATGACTGCCAAAAGGCCCTTAACACGTTCCGGGACAGTGAACGAGACACAATAGAACTTTTATTGTTATCACGGCTATAGGCGGTCACTGTCCCGGAACGTGTTAAGGTGGTTTCAGTCCATACAAAACTTTGATGCACAATACGAGTAGACGGAATTAATAAAAGTTATATTTTATATGTAGAAAAATAGTTTAGAAAATCAAGTTGCCAAGTCACAAATAACATTTGCAATTTATAAAATAATTACAAAGATATAAAGCTTTGAAATTTTTCATACAAAATGTTAAAAGCTTTATATCTTCGTAATTATATTATAAATCGCAAATGTTATTCGTGACGCGGCATCTAGATTTTCTAAACTATTTTTCCATATATATATATATATATATATATGGAAAAATAGTTTAGAAAATCTAGAATGAATGAAGAATCTATGCCGTAGAACTTTGTATATATACAATTACTTATATTAATGCCGTCTACGCGTATTGTGCGTCAAAGTTTTGTATAAAATTGAATCCTCTGCAACCACCTTAAGGCGATCGATAGCCAGTGGCGGAACCAGAATTTAGTTAGAGGCGCAGCCGGCTCGTCGAATTATTTCAGTAGATCAGACTAGATTTTATTGTTTTACGTATGGTTCGGGAAAGCTTTCAGCATCTTCTGTATCAGCCACTGGCGATAGCCCAAGACGAAACGTGCTTCGGCATTGCTAAAGCGCGTATCGACTTTGCATCGCTATTGCACCGATACAAACGCGAGATTAGCCAATAGTAGCCATTCAGAATCGTGACTGCGTATGCGAAGCTATGCCATGTAATTATGGAAGACCATGTAATTATTTCGATGCTGCATCGATGCAAAGTAGCCCAGTCATTTTAGGAAGTTTTGTTAGACGGGGTAGGGAGTAATTATTAATTGGTCTTTTAAACTGTAACCGGCACCATTTAGTGACAAAAAGACTATCTTAAAACATATTAAAATAAAAATCGCTACGCAACATAGAAATCAAAATTGTTTCCCAGAATGCTTTTTAATTAATAATATTAATACCAATACACTCATTTGATTTTAACAACATAAATTATTTTTTAGCAATAAAATAGGCATTGAAATTTTTACCTCATTTTAAATGAGGTATTTATTAGAAAATACGAATGGATTTTTTAAAACCTTCTAAGTAGCCAAAAATATTTACACCATGTTTGAAGTATGTAATAATGGTAAAGCCTTAAAATATGTGAAAAAAAAATTTACCATCAGGTTTTTTAGAACGAGATAATAGCTAAATTTTAAAATTGGAACTGTTGCTGACGTGATTTTTTTTTAATTTTGGTATATTTCTAGGTTTAAATTGGCTCTTCAATATTATACCGAAAAAAATATCAATTATTAATTATTCCTGGCTCAAACCGTAAAATGACTGGGCTAAAGGCGCGGATGTGGGGGAAGGTCGGTCGGTGACAGCATCGCTACTGTATCAATACCAAATGTCGCCGTGTGCTATGGCACTTAGTTTAGCGACACATGTGTCAAATTTACACGGCGTAATTTAGGCGCTGCGCTTACTAGAAAAAATGGCGCGTATTGGTGTGTCGCCGGTATAGGGAAAAACAATGCACGCGTAATTTGCGTCGCGTTTCGGCAATTCGGCAGATATGTCGCTACATGTAAACTTGCCTGATCTCATCATCGCATTGCTTGAATGTCTAATTCTAATACTTTGTTGTTTTAAAATTAATTGAAAGTAAAACAGTAATTTGCCATAATTCGCGGCGATTTTGACGACTGAAATTTATGGCCTGTGAAACCCTACCAGCTATATTTTATTTATCTTTGGAACTTTTACTTCATGTACAAAAACTGATATTGTTAAGAGACATTCTGATCATTAGAAAATTAACTTTTTTTTAATAATTGCATTCTGAGTAATATTTTCTAACTTAGCATAGAAATTACCTGTACAGTTTTTATTTCACGATTTTAATTTCAATTATTGTAAAAAAGTGGTTGTAATTATTTTTTAATTGCTGTTTTTTTTTTATAATGAATGCTATTTGCCTTCCCATTTAGTATTGGCGGAGGATCTATGTATTTAAGAATATCTGTCTTTCACTCGCTTGTTACGTAGAGTAAGATGTCACGCCAAAGGAGAGAGCATAATAATCGATTTGTAAAACAGAGACAGCGATCTAAAGCGTCGAGTGTTGTTGATACTTGGCATTGCATATGGGGCGGACACACTTGTAAGAAAAAACAAATTGATTTAGAACCCGGTCACGTTATCTCTGCACCTCGCTGAAATGCGATGTCTCGCTTCCCCCTTCGCGTCGGTACGGATTTAATACAAATACAAAACAATACAAATATCTTTATTAGCAAAAGAGAAATTCAGTACACATGAAAGAATGGACCCCGAATGCGGCAAGCCAGAATCTCGGGAATCCTCTCTAATAATCGCGTCAGTACGGTTAGCATCATCGTTCCCGATACGCGTCTCGATAATTTGGTACACATGGTTTCAAACCGAACCAGAGCGCCGATATAACCTCTCGACGCCAGCAGGTGCATAGATAAGATATGATAGGGTTATACGTAGGAAAGGATGATGCCATGGTTTATATGAAATCTGGTCCCACCCTCCAATAGCTATGTGTGATACATCGTTGGATAGGTATTTTTGAGCTAAACAAAAGTTACTAAGCGCCAAGTTCAAAATCTTAGTCCGTTCAGAGTATTATTTGACATCTGGTCCCATCCTCCAATAACTATGTGTGATACATCGTTGGATAGGTATTTTTGAGCTGAACAAAAGTTACAATAGCGCAAAGTTCCAAATCTTACTCCGTTCAGAGTATGGTCGTTCGTCCTGTCATGCAGGAACAATAAGGGTGGGACCAGATTTCATATAAAACTCAGAACGGACAAAGATTTGAAACATGGCGCTATAGTAACTTTTGTACAGCTCAAAAATACCTATCCAACGATGTATCACACATAGCTATTGGAGGGTGGGACCAGGATTTGCATCCTCCTTAACCCACTGCATAAAGTTTCAGTTTCCGGACATTCTGTTGCTATAGCGCAGGGGTGGCTAAACTTTTCAAGTATGCGGTCTACATTGAAACTCTGATAAACCTGGCGGTGTACATTTAAAAACTGTACTTTGACATATTTATTCGATAAAAAAATGTATGTTTTGGTAGTGGATGTTTGGCATTTTTAAAATGCTCGTCTGTTAATCAGGACTAATGTCAAGCTATGGCAAGTTTCCAAAAAATATGCACTTTCATAAAATATGTCGTAAGTTTCAGAATTTAAATATTTCCTCCTCGACCATTTTAAACTATGAAATGAATCGCCCGATTTTAATAAACCACGAGTTTCGACGTCTTCTACAGTTTCAAAATTCCACAGCGGAAATGTTCAGCGAAATTTTGGAATTTTCGGAATTGAAATAGAAAAAGTTTAGCGATGATGATTGGATGATGATTTAAAAACAGTTGTTTTTTATTTCTGGAACTCTTCGTGGGCTACCATAAATGTACCGACGCGGTCGACGTCTTGCTTGGCCACCCCTGCCATAGCAGTATAGAGTGTATTCTATTTTGTTTAGTATCGGTGTTGACCGCTAGTTGTTTCACTCTTGAAAATGGGATCCTAGGTGCAAATATCATCAACTCTGTAGAGTGATCTCTCCACTTTATTGTACTTATTCACAAAAACAATGATATTAAACACGGTATCCATAGCTTTAGCTGCCACATACATACATTAAACATTGAAATAAGAATTCGATTCAGTTTTAATAACATAAGTGTAGACACCTGCCGAATTTATGCGTCTAATATTTAGCGTACTGGTGTGTCGCCGGTATGGGGAAAAGCATTGCACGCGTAATTTACATCGCGTAAATTCGGCAGATGGGTCATTACACTTATTTTGTGCCAGGCGTGCAATTTTTGAAAGTCGCACCTCCTAATACACGATTCGTATACGAAAGTGACTCCAAACTCTATGGAATTTATGTTTTGTTGGTATACGAATTCGGATGTTTGACTTTCAAAACTCCAGACGCCGTAGCGTGATACGCGTGATAAGGCTATATCACGCCTTTAATCTCGTTCGTTCGCACGCAAATAGAAGGAGAGCTAAGACGCGATAGCGCTATATGAAGCAGGGCTGCGTTCCAAACCTGGCGTAGGTTGCACCCCGGTGCACCCCGAGTGCAACTTTTTGCACTAACGCCGTTCGAGCCTCGGTGAAAAACGTTCTATTGCAACTCGTTTGTCGCAACTCAACCGTTCCGAACCTCTGACGGGTTACAACTTTTAACCATCAAATTCGATAGTTAAAAAACACTCTGACGTTTTGATTATCTGTGGTTACTTGACTTTTCGCTCGTTTTGAATAAAAGTTTGTTTTTCAAATTATTTTTATTCACTTTTTGATTCGCTAACATGGAAGATGAGTTTTTTATTGTATTTGGAAATGATGGAAGCCCTGGAAGCCCAAATTACAGTCAATGTCAAAGTTTGAGGTTACAAAACAATCGTGATCGTTCGGTACCACATAGCGAGTTGAAAAATTGGCGTGGTCGTTCCGTACCATAGAGCGAGTTGAAAAAACAACTGCACCCAAAGGTCGTGAACGCAGCCCTGACATACTACGGCCGCAGTACGCTGAGTGAAATGAGTAACGATACATAATTATAAATAAACATGTTGTCTCTGTTATCATGCTATGAATATTATAATAGTCTTATTTTGCACAATTCATGTATATGTATTAGTAGAAAAAGAGAATGTGGTTTCGCAAAATTCTATGGACTGATTATAATTGTACATATAAATGTGTCAAATAATGAACTTGAGAAAGAACAAAATCATCTCATATTTATTATTAATATAATTACTTATTTTTATTAATTCCTTAGTAATTCGTTAGGAGTGAGCGACTGTTGTTGACATTGTTTAATTAATTTTAGTAAATACCTTTAGAACACTTTGCTATTGTCATTGCTTCGGATGTCTCAATGGGTGTATTGGGTATTTAGGTCACTCAGCCCTTGTACTTTGTCACAATAGTAGAGAATAGTAGAGATATACTATATTATAACATGCGTGTGTGCTGAGACGAACGTTACACAAAAACAAACGGATTTGTTGACTGACTTATAGCGGTGTCACATAGGGTTGACCTACATATGTCAGCACAGAATCGCATTTTTTTCATGCTCTGTCCTTATCTGTCGCTCAGAAGCGTCATTTGCTAGAGCAAGAAAGATAGCGTGAGTGGTATCGCGCGCGGCTGCATCGGCGATGCTGCGGTCTTTCTCGCTCTAGCAAATTACCTGAGTGACAGAAAAGGATAAAGCATGAAAAAATGCGATTCTGTGCTGACAGACGTGGGTCAACCCTAATTGGCTCATCATTTCAGTATGACCGCTGGCCATGTTATCGTAGTACATCTCTAACTTTCCATGATTCATTTATTTTTGTAACGTAGAGTAGATGACGACTGCTTCCATAATTTATCTCGCACTTACATCCATTGACACATCAACGCGACAGACCTCACGCCTACTCCGCTGGCGAATTAGAATTAAATCAAACAAATATTAATTGTACACATTTTTTTTTAAATAATTCCCTTTAAAACAGTTGGATGTGGCCTTACGAGAAGGGTACATTTGCTGTTGTTAATATGTAAATAAAAGTTGAATTATTGTAAATAATAAAATTATAAAATATATGTTTTTTGCTATACAATGTCATTTTATTTATACAATCGATTATGAAAAAAATCACACATAAATCCACAAGTATATCTTTGCTTGAGTTATAGCCACCGAGGTTCCATAGAAGGTTCCTAACTTTATAGATTTTTCGCTATGGCTAAAGGTAATTAAGTTGGGAACATCCTAGGGGACCTCGGTTGTCGCGATGTTCGGTGCGGGGGACAGGGCACCGAGCTTTGTCGGTACCGCTTGTACGCAGGTAAGTCGGTCCCGGGACGCGCTTCCCCCGAACATCGGGTTTGACTGACCTGTCGCGACCGCTACGCTCCCTCACTATACCTATTGTTTTTTCGCTATGGTTATAGTGTGTTTGGCAATTTCGAAATGTGTACATCGATTTTTTTCAATGATGCTTACTCTCATAAGAAAAGGATAACGTGTTCGCAAAAGGACCAATTCCTACGCAGAAGTGTCCATCTGTCAAAGGATTACGCATAAGAACCTTTACCTAATTAAATCCTAGCGGAACGTGTGTGCCCGATAACAATTGTTTATGTATTGTGTCTGGTATATAGGGTATTAGGGTAAACAGTTGCATTACTTTAAGGGGTGATTGTACTCATGACGCTGAACAACTTTCCCTAAACCTAAAGGAAATTCGCAAAAAAAAAAGAAGTAAAAGGACAGTGCGCAGAAGTGGTCCAAGAGCATAAGTGGCACTACGTCTGAATGGGGGTTTAATATAGAAGTTTTTTTAATATGCGGCAGCAATATCTTTTCGAGAGAAAAAAAGATACAGGTTGTTTTGTTTAGCGGGTTTTCATACTAATGTTAGCATTTAGCCGCTATATAGTTACATCTGTGGCTTGAATTCCTTGTGTCATGTGGATATTATTGTTTTTGATTATTATTAATGCAAAAGAATCTTTAGCCCTCAAAACGCACAACACTTAAAACAAGAAAATCGTTATCTCATCTTGAAATTGCCAGTATAGTAAACGTAAGCCTTACTACTTTTGCACGCTTAATAATAACTTTAAGTAGCTTTAGCTAAATGTCTGATCACCCCGAAAGACATTACACCTTTCGGGGCCATAATATCAAAACGACTACCCCCTAAAACGACTGCGTCAAAATAAAACACCCTGTATCTTTTTTTTCCTCGAAAATATTTTGATGCTCCTTGGGTGCCATGTACGTTTGGGTATCCTCTAACTATCCCTACCCGTGTCAGCCCCCCCGGCTATGAGCCGGCCAAGAGCCCCCCTCTTGGACCAGTAGCCATACATTTTTGCCCAGTGTCCTTTTTTGTAAGTATTTTTTTTGTCCAAATATAACCATGTTTGTTAGCCTATTTTTTTCCTATTTTTATATTGCGTTGGCACGTCTTAATTAAAGTGACAAGAATATTCGCTGCAAATGGTAACTTCTCCGCCGGCCGGTTGGGCGTAATGCGGCGGGTCGGGCGCCAGGTTGTTCTTGCGGTAGAAAGTGTTGCGTAGGATGTAGCAGCGGCCGTGGTTCACATCGCGGGCTTTCACTCGCGCCAGCTTCTGTTGCCAACCGTAGTCCCAGCTCGAGCATATCCGGAAGAAGAATCTAGTGGATTGTGGGCAAGTCTTGATTTAAATTAGACTTATCTCCCCTATTGGCTATGTGTACGACACTAGCGCCATCTAGCGCTCTACGGCCCGGTGAATTATTTCTACATAAAATTTTAGGATAAAGTTTGTTATTTTATATTAAAAACTACTCTTATTGATAAATGAGCTACTCTTATTGTCGATATTAAAAATATTATAATATCTAACTAGCTGGAATTCCCATTCTTGGTTACGAAATTCTCATACAAATTTTCAACCCGTTTTCACACTTTTGGGGGTTGAATTGCGAAAAATCTTTTTTTTGTGAACACCTAGATAGCAATAAAAACATCCCTGCCTAAGTTAGTAATCTTTGTAGTTTTTGATATTTGAGTTTTGAGTGAGTGTGGGGATTTGCATAGATTCAAGCAAATCTGACAGCTTCGCCGTAAA
The DNA here is from genome assembly GCA_927399405.1 of Agonopterix arenella. Classification (NCBI taxonomy): domain Eukaryota; kingdom Metazoa; phylum Arthropoda; class Insecta; order Lepidoptera; family Depressariidae; genus Agonopterix; species Agonopterix arenella. Next base: position 12,799,392 of record OV656708.1, on the reverse strand, counting down.
TAGTACAAATTTCTGCCACAGCGTGCGCTGCGATCGACTTGACAGTTCCCAACATCCACTTCGCACATAGCCAATACCTACCAAGGAACATATACTCACGCCAATACCTTTGCGCTAAAATGTATTAGACCCGGTACAGCCGTCATACCGTAAAAGGTAGCAAGGCATATAAGATCTCTTAGCACTTAGAGTCAATTCACATTAGAAGAGCATCGGCGCGCAGCGGCAATCTTATCACTAGTGAATAAAGGTCAAATTTATTTGTTCATTCACTAATAAAGGTCACATTTATTTGGAGCGATACGGGTAGTGCGGTGCCGCCAGCAGCCGACGCGTCGGTGACGTACAAATAAATTTGACCTTTATTCACTAGTGATAAGATTGCCGCTGCGCGCCGATACTTTTCGATACTCTTCTTATGAATTGACCCTTAGACGCTTTCTTTCATATTAGGACAGCAGTGTAGTGAAATTTGTCCAGTTTGATGGTCTGACTTGAAGCATACCCTAAAGTATGTGACGAAAGTTTTCACCTTGTTTAGGCTAATGATGAAAGAAAACAACTCTTTTCCCTTAAAACATAACGAAAGAACCTACAAATAATTTCTATCTAACAGTCTCTGTTAACTAGTCAAGAAGAAAAACACACCTGTCTTCTGATGATTTTTTGCATCTCTCTTTCAAGTATCTCACGTCCGCGCCCTTTTCCGTGCTCAAAAACAGAATGTCCAGGACTTCAGGCTCTATGGGCTTCATTAGGCTGTCGTCCTCCGAGGGCGTTACATGACGAGGGGGCACTACGGTTGGCAACGGTACTTTCTCTTCGAGTTTCTATAATTAATTAAACCTATGTGGTGATAAAGGTGAAAATTTATATAATATGTGTACAAATCACTCAGGCAATCTATCTATATCACTCCAGCATACATACATATGTTTTTTCTCTTTCGTATATACTATACAATCTGGTCTGATGTGGTTTAAAAGGAAATGGATAGTTGCGAGCTCTCCATTGACAATGTTCAGGATAGAGCGTGGCTGAAGTAACAGACAAGGAAAGCAGACCCCGCTACCCAGCGGGACAGCAGGGTGAAAGAGAAGCTGTGATTTAGAGAACCGTGTGACGCCACCACTTTTGCATTGGACAGTGTAATGAAGAGCTGGAGTGTCGCCTCTAGTAGGACATAGTAGCTCAATGTTCTAAGCTAGCCACCACATGTATAATAACTAAACACTGTATCAAACACAATATAATGCATAATTTCTATGTCAATCAGAGATAGCTAATGGTATTATATTATGTGGTGACAGTGATCGATTGAAGCTCGTCTAATTTATCTCCCCTCTCGTCCCGCACCCCTCACGCCGACATCACCACCAGGCGGGGGGAGGCTGCAGTGGAGAGTGCACGAAGTTCGTGATTGTCCATTATAGTTAGTGTTCATTAACACGGCTCGGTCAGTTCGATCAATTCGTTTTGTCGTATACTGGGACGGTAGAGGTGGAGAGGAGGTTCAATAATGTTACCGCAGCATAGGTATTTAATGTGACATTGTGTTAAGTCAAATTACGTGGGAGAGTTTGAATCATCTGATTGAATCATTCGGCGCTGGTAATATAGGATGTGAGGAAGTTTGTACTTGTTCCTGACCCTAAGTATTTAGTACTTCTTATACTGTGACAGTTACTTATGTTACGGTAGTCTTAGATCAAAGTAAACGGTAGTAATTGTAGGTACTCTGTGCTAATAGTAAAGTAACTAAAGTAGATGTCAAAGAAGACAGATACCGATGTCTTTCTGAAGAGTTGATTATCATTTGATAGTAGGGAGATACGGGTCGGGGATTGGAAAAGAAATGCCGAAGTCCATTAGGTTCCTCTCTATTACTGGAGGTTGGCAGTTAGCTCTGCTAATCCCTGCCAATCTTGCGCCATACGAAAAACTTCTTTAGACGCTGGCGATGTCTGTCCACTGAGTCCATTCTTTCATATTCCAACATTGAACAAGTTCTCTAAAATTACTCACTACTGTTTGCACCGAGGGGGTAGTCACGAGAGCAGTTCTAAATAAAATTTATACAGAATAACCACATTTCCCTAGCAGTGCAATTGGACACTATTATAAGTGGGCCTTACGACCTGTCACGCAGACATTAGTCTAGCCGGTCCGGTAGTAACTCAGATTAATGAATAGGTAAATAAGGCCCACTTAAGGTGGTTTCAGTCCATACAAAAGTTTGACGCACAATAGGTACGCGTAGACGGAATTCATAAAAGTAATATTTTATATATGGAAAAATAGTTTAGAAAATCTAGATGCCGCGTCACAAATAACATTTGAAATTTATAATATAATTACGAAGATATAAAGCTTTTTAAATTTTGTATAAAAATTTTTAAAGCTTTATATCTTCGTAATTATTTTATAAATTGCAAATATTATTTGTGACGCGGCATCTAGATTTCCAAAACTATTTTTCCATGTATACAAAGTTACTTATATTAATACCGTCTACGCGTATTGTGTGTCTAAGTTTTGTATAAAATTGACCCCTCTGCAACCACCTTAATTAATACAGTTGTCCACTGAATAAATAATCACTAGGTTGTACAGTTGTCTTCACTTCAGTTGTTTTTGTTGCCTTTCTAAAAGAAGCAGGTACCTCGATAAGTTTCTTAGCGAGTGCGAGAGTGGCGTCCGCTTCGCGAACGTGTTTCTCCTTCGCAGCTTGCGCAACATTTATCAGGTTTTCCTGGTACCACTGTCTGTTGCGCCGGCTTGATCTGTTCATGGCATCAGCAATAAATCCGTGCGAAAAAGCCATTTTTACTAATTAAATTCACTTGCTAATTTAGAAACCAATATTATAAACTGGGCAATTTGTTTACAAATATTTCATTTTGACTGTTTTTTTTTCTTTTGGATGAATGTCATAATCATAATAGGTAGTTTTAAATAAAAAGAAATGTCCAAAAAGGATTAATATGAAAAAGCTGCAGAAAGATAGTTAGAAAAAAGAAAGAAGAGTTACATGAGAATAACAATAATTTGGCTGATTCTCAATTTAATAAAGCTTTCTGTGTTCCCACAGAATAGATACTACTCGAATATCGTAGTTACTACTACATACAGAATGGCCACTCCCTCGCCTAACTAACTTTAGATACCGATACCGCACACTATCTAATATACTATACCTATTCTGTGACGGCACCTCGCCCCGTTCGGGAGTGAGCAACACAAACAGCCAGCACGCGCATGTGAGTAGGACGGCGCATAAATTCGGCCATCTTGTTTCCGTCCCAGTCGTAGAAAGAGAAGGTACTAGAAGGGAAGGAAGCACGTGTCTTGTCATATTCACTCAATAAGAGATGCACATACCAAATTCGCTCTAGTTAAAAAAGGAGATCGCTACTTTATTGCTGTCCTTATCGGCGTAACTACTTTTTTGTACTACGGCCACCTGACTTAAAAATGTCACTTCATATAAATTGTATAGGATTTTATGAGTATCGCTATCTCATACCTGGTTACACTGACATTCTGTCTACCAGTGTAAGCGAAAAATTCTTTGTATATGGTCCCAGTACACACGGCCAGCGCCAGATCAACCTACCCATAGGTTGAACTCAGGAAGCTGGCAAAGGTATGTTGAACGAAATGTCCATGAACATAGAGTTCAACTATGGGTAGGATGATCTGTCGCTCGCCGTGTGTACTATTGAAACCATCAATACCATGCTACCTTCCTGATTGAAACCAACGAACAATAAGACGCAAGAAATATTAACAATAAAACTTTACTTAAAAACTGATTTCACATTAAAATAACTTAAAAAAAGGAATGTTAACACTTTACACTTAAACTAATCTCAATTCTGACTTTGTGACCTTGAAGATTTCCTCCCCATGACAGGGCTGCCACCCATTTGTCTCAGAAGTCCCCTAATACCCTTTGCTTCCCGGATCCCGCTGTCTAGTTGTTCGGAAGGTACGGCGCAGAAGTCGTCAACCAGAGGCAGTGGTCCGCTGAGACGTTCAGAATACTGTGCGAGGCGGGACTGGTGTCCGATTGGTGAGGTCTTCTCGGCTGATTGTTGTGTCTGAGAAATGGAAATTCAAGTGGAATCAACTTCTGGACTAGCTTTACTGTAGAGACACAGTTTTATGTATTTAGATAATTATTAATTAATCATCATAATTATTTTGGCGAATGCACATAGACTGCTGGACATAGGCATTCCCCAAGGATGTGTTTTTTATTGTACACTAGCTGTTGCCCACGACTCTGCGTAGGTAGACCTTAAAAAAGTATCATATGTGTTAATCCAGATTATATTCTATCTGCGTGCCAAATTTTATCCAAGTCCGTTCAGCCGTTTATGCGTAATCGAGTGACAAACATCTAAACATCCAAACTTTTTTATAATATTAGTGAGATTGACGCATTCACTGCTGACGACCGACCCGTCCGGCAGTGTTAGCACACCGTCGCGCCGACACATCTTGGACACTGTCATTTCATACAAATGGCAAAAATTTACAAGAGGTAAGCATGTGCGATACTGAATGCGAGCGAGACAGGAATACGCCTTTGCCTACATTTTCCCCCAAGCTTTGTAGGAACAAAGCGGAGGAGAGTTTAAATGCTGGGGGCAGGAATCCATAGTGTAATAAAAACTGATATTGGTGAAGCTCAGCGGTCGCGGCAGGTCAATCGAGCGCGGTATGCGGGGGCCGGGACGCGCTCCTCCCGGCCCCCTCTGCCTGCGCGCGTACCCTGATAGCGAATTCAATTAGTGTGCGCCCGACCACCGCCCCCGCACACGGCGCGGGCATAAATCCGTAGCTTCGTTCGCTTAACTATTCGTTTTTTTTAAACTATGGGTACACTGAGAAGATGATTAATGAAAACTTGAGACCATTAACTTAATACTATCCACGTAATCTAGCAACAGTCTTAAAACCGAAAGCCAGCCTATACCAGCTCACCTTGCCCCTATAAGTGGCGAGTTCATCCTGCAACCTCTTGACCATCGCGGCGTCGCTCTCATAGCTGGTGAGGGTCGGCTGCGGCATGCACTGGAACACGGTCGCCAGCAAGTTGTGCAGCGACACCAGAACGCTGTCCTGCCATGCCTTAGTGAAGTAGAGGCTGAAGGAGGGGTTGTCTTCCGGCTTCTGGATGTATGGGAGCACTGGAAAAAAAATCAGTTTCTAGAGCATATAAATTTTATAAATATTCGTACTCATAGAAGACTAAATATGTATCAATGCGTTATTGTTGAAAACTTTAATTTTACAGTAAATTCTGATTGGGCGCCAATCGCGATAAAACAAAATGTTACTTATAGATTTCAGAAAAATATAGGAATTTTTCTAAAATCGTCATCCAAATCGGTTCAGTGGTTTTGAAGTTGTGCACAAATGAACAGACAAAAATAAAGTGAATTTGAAAATAGGTATTTTAAATGTACTAATAGTTAATGGTTTTATGTTTTTATTTGTATGTAAATTATAGACAGATGTTGTATGAGTGGATAACACTAACAAGATTCTCAATTCTGTTTTCATATTGCAGTTGGCTGACCCTCTCTCAAGCAGAGCAGTGAGCGTATATCAGTTTGTGGAGCAGACCCTTGTCCTAGATTAATTAAAATTGTTTAAACCTATGAGGCTAACATGGTCACTACTGGTGACAGAAGCCTTGAAAAAATTAGAAACAAATAACAGTTGCCTAGTCTATTGGCCTCTAATATTGGACTGGTATAGTGGATGTAGGGCACAAATAGCTCTACTGAAATACTACTAGGCTGGATATATGTTTGTCTTATGCCTATAGGTTTCGGAGTAAGAGCAAACTCACCACAAACTGGGTCCCGCATAACAGATTGTTATGGTCAAGGGAGACCCAGGAAAAGATGGAGAGATACCCTGGGTGCCTTCTTGAGAGTTGGTCAAAGTCTGCACATAACAGATTTAAAATTGTGGCTCTGAACTCGAACGAGTGGAACAAACACTAAGAAGTGTTGATGATTTTTCCAATATCTAGTTTAAGTAGAAAAAGTGCTTGACATTGTACAATAATAAATACTGAGTTCAAGGATTGTTTTCTACACAAAACAGACACTCAAGCCACCCTAACACTAGTGGAGCTTCATTGTAGGCCGAGGAGCAGGTAACCAACATGTGTCTACCCAATAACCAACTAGTAAAAGGACATAGATGGTCAACTTACTAAACCAGTCTCTCCATTCATTCTGCCCCTGCAGCTCGGGAAGCATTTTAGCGAAGAAATCGGCGACGCGTTCATTCCTCACGCCTCCTGTACTTTGTGCTGCCGTCACCAGGTAGTACTTGTACAAACTGTACTCTATCTTCCGAACAGCTGTCAACAAAAGAATACATATCAACTTAAGAATACTACCTGCTTATCATCATCAGCCTATGTATATGTCCCACTGCAGGGCATAGGCCTACCCTCAGGGAGGATGTATGGGCGTTAGGCCATCACGCGTGCCCAATGCCTATTGGCAGACTTCACATATGCATCGGAATTTCTTCTTCAGTTTTCGTTCACCGTTCGAGAGCAATCGGTATTACGTACATAAGTTAGAAAAAGTCATTGGTACATGACATGTCATCTATGCAGATTTGAACCCCGGACCTTGATTGAGTTTCCATACCTCTCTGCAATGCACCACCGATACTCTGACTATACTATGACTACCGACTTACGGTGAAGGAAAACTTAGTGGGAGAACCTGCATGCTTCAATTTTGAGGCATGTATGGTACTCACTGTCCATTATAAGTGGCGGCAGGCTCACCGCCCATCACACTGGACACCGTTTTAGTAAAACACTAGTGAAACATGGATGTTCTGAGTTTTCAGAATATCTGTGAATACCCATTTGGGGAGATTTGGGGACAGTTGTGAACATTGTTATGCTATGCCTACATAATTTTACAACTCTATATTCCTTTCTGGAATGGTCAGGAATATCACTGCAACTATCTTATCTTATTATTGGTGCTGGCAAGCAACTCTTCAACCAAATGGGATCTTTTGTGTTGACCACTACATATGTATTTATTTCTTCACCCTTCAAAAACAAGGTAAATGAAAGACGCAATTCCATTCAGGGGAAGAAACTTCCAGGAAAACTCCCAGCTTTGGATAAACATCTCCCAGGAGGCACATGTGTTTAGCCGCCAAGACATCACAGTCACAAACACAGAACATTATAAGAGGGGTTAGAAGTGCAAAGTAGGTGTGAAACGTGTCACCACAGGTTATGCAATGATTTGCATAAAACCATAAGGCGCGTGAGTAATTGTAGTAGCGTGAGCTGTCTCCGAAGCAACAGCGCTACTTTGCAATTCTAACCCCTCTTATAATGTTCTGTCGTTACAAAGGACATGACTGTTCCATGGTTTCTTCCTCATCTCCGCATGCTCTGCAGCTGGGATGCAGGGTAAGCTTCATCTAGTAAGCAACTAATTTGCTGTAGCTGTAGCTCATGAATAAAATTATATGTCATGATGGTGTGGATCTGAGTGGCTGGCTAGCCATTCATCCACAAATAAGTATATTGTAAGGTTGAGCGGGACAATTCCATACAGAAATTCTTAGTTGCCTCGTATGACTCCCACTGCTAGAAGTTTCATGGTCTATTCTAAGCTGGAAATGAGAAATTAATGGCTAAGAAAAGAATATTTAGGTTTTACATGCAGGGTGGGCTAAAACTTATTGTATGTTTTATTCATACCTGGTTGAACGTGGACCTCAAGTTTGGAGAACACTAAGCTGTCTAGATGCGACCAATATTCTTTCAGCCCGTTCAGGTCTGAAACATTGATGTAGTGTTGTATTTGTTCAATAATCTTGTCTACTCTAAAACCTTTGTCTTTGTCTGCCTTCAGATCGTTGTCGAAAGCTTTCACTGTAGACGAGAAGCCCCTGAATAGTAGATATTCTCTTACTAATTCATCTACAAATTGTATGTGAGCCATGTTATTTAGAATTTATTTATTTTATTTGTTTTTGTTTACAATGAGATTTTTCGTTCGACGCCTTCAAAAAAATTTGACGTTTGACATTTTTGACACTGACAGACTGACAGTATGAAATTCGTTCGGAAATAAGATTTTTTTCCTTTGTTTGTCCGTCCTCCCGGGCGCCAGACATTTGTTAAAATGCGCAACAACTTCTGTGGAAAATACATGCCTGCAAAGTCTCGCATGGAAGACTCAATTTTTTTAAGCGGAAAGGAGAGTGGTGACATTTTTAACAAACTATTGCGGCTATGTCTATGTATTGGTTTCTTCTACTATAGTAGAAAATCGGTTTTCTTATTTTCTACAATCTACAACACTAAATCAATCGCACCAATATTACAAAACCAACTACGAATCGAAATGTCAAATTGTCAATCGCCCTCAATCAGCTGTCGATTTTTTATTGAAAATTATTGTTTTTAGCAACAAAATGAACTTGGATAAGTGAAAAGTGTACGTCGCGCGGGTTTGAGCGCTTCGATAACCGTGGTAGCGTTGGGTGGGTGCGTGTGGGGATGGCGGCGGCGAGGGCGGGCGGATAGTGAGGCGGCGGCGTGCGGGCGCGGCTGTGAGTCGAGCTCGAGGGGCCCGCAGGCATGCGGCGGCATGGCGGGCGAGGCTGCGGGCACGTCGCGCGGCCTCCGAGTCTACAAGATAGTCGTGTTGGGCGACGGGGGCGTCGGCAAGTCCGCCGTCACACTCCAGTTCGTGAGCCACAGCTTCTTGGATTACCATGACCCTACTATAGGTACGTACCTATATTTATTTACATAATTTTTTATTATTTGTTCTGATAATGGTAAGTTATTGTTTAGAATAAATGTAAGTCATTTATTTTCACCACAAATTTCTATATTCTAATACAGGTTAAACAAATAGAGTAAACTATTTATTGCTGTTTTTATGTTGTAATTTAATTTTTCACATGGATGTTCTGAGATTTCAGAACTTCTCTGATTACCCCCTCGGGGAATATAGTCATGAGTACATGCATGCATGCATTTAATACGTCACTAGATTTATTTGTGAGATAAATTCTCCTAGATCAAGTATAAAATGCTATTAAGCTTTGCTCAGTTTATTTATTTACCCGAACCGACAGACGTCCTATCTAAAAAAATATTTGAGATTATGAAAATCTTAAAAAAGTTGCCAAATTGTTCTAGCATCCTAAAGGTCCTGAGTCACGTCCCGAGATAAGGAAAAGACATACTTAATAATTAACTTGGATTGGTGGACAACTTTACTGTAATATAATTTAGAAATATAAAGCACAACATTTGATTTCCAGAGGATTCATATCAACAACAAGCAGTGATAGACGGAGAGCCAGCTCTCTTAGATATATTGGACACAGCCGGACAGGTGAGATTTATCCACTCTTATTTTAACTTTAATATCTCTGTTGCAATGGCATTCTATACAAGGAGGACTTCGCATCAGTGCGCTATTAAGTTATGCCTATTTGTTTTACATTACTGCTTTGAAACCGAATACATTTGAAAGATTTGAAAGGACTTGAATGTCAGCGGCAATGTATGACAGCTGGCCATAACTGATGTATACAAAGGTGACATTAGAGACATGTGCCATGTTTAGGCTTTGTTATTGTATGACATGATGACTCTTTGGTTATAAAAACTCATTGCTCGGTTGAATTTTGTATCAGTATAATGGCTGACAAACATCAAGCAAGGCCTTGACAAAAATATAAGTGAAAGTGCTACTGCACAGGCTCCCTCAAAACTCCTTCATTTATCAAGTTGTTTGCTGGGTACTGTAATAATGATGCATGTGCCTCATGAGTGGTGATAGCCTTTAGAGGAGAGCTTGCGACTCAGCCAAGAGGCAGGGGTTGCAATAACCTAACTTGGACCTGGCAATTATAGACCAGTACGGTTTTCTCCATACAAACGTATTCCCCTGTTTTCTCCCTGGATAATTTATACTAGAGCAAATATTTTTTTACCATACAATCTATGTCACCTCTGCCGTGTCCCTATGTTTTGCTTTCTTGCATTAATTAATTACTGTAGAACTAGCCTTCCTACCTTCGAAAATTACCAATTTTACCGCCCGTTTTCAGACATCCAGTAAACAAATTTGACGAATATAAACAAAAAAAGCAAATCATAAAGACATAGCAAAAGTCTTTCTGATATTATTTTTGAAAGAATTATTAAAATCGGTTTAGTTTTGGAAGAGGAAACAGGGGAATACGAAATGCTGATTTCGTCGATTTCTTATATACAAATATGGATACAATCGAAAAAGTGACCTATTCTCCAAATTAGCATTTTAGCCCGCCTATCCTCTTAAAAGTGAAATGTGGATGTTCGGAGTTTTCAGAATATAGAATAAAATATAGCTTTCATTCCCACAATAAGAATAAATTAGATCCTTTCAATCAATCTCATAAATTTGTACAATTATAGGTGGAATTCACAGCCATGCGCGAGCAATACATGAGATGTGGGGAAGGGTTTGTGCTCTGCTACTCGGTGACAGATCGGAGGTCCTTCCGGGCGGCGGCCGAGTACAGGCGGCTGCTGGCACAGGCCAGGCCCTCCGAGCAGCTGCCGCTCGTTTTGGTCGGCAATAAACTGGACTTAGCACACAGATTTAGACAAGTAAGTTGTTCTCATAAACTTTTATACACATAAATAAAGCCACTTTAATAGGCCTCTGACCGGGCCTGCATGGCGCGTGATGGAGTATGGTATGGCCCACTGATCCCACCCTTATTTGTCACACTATTTTTTGAAATATTGAGAGCTGCCTGGAATTTCTTCCCAAAGTGCATAAATAAATTTAAATAAATTTTTATTCGGGAAACCATCAGTCAAATTACAAACGAATGGTTACAAACTATGAACATAGAATAGACCAAGTACAGGAATCCGCTAATGGTAATTTAAAATTAAATGAAAAAGTGCTTGCAACATAAAACATTATACGTGATAAAGCACCTAAGAAGCACGCGCGATGCCAACGAGACGGCAATGAGGCGGATAATGTATGGCCATCGGGTTCTCTATGGTGTTCGTCGGTGAACAAATGAATAAAATATTCATGTTCATGGGGGTGGTAATGTAGAATGGTAAAATAGTACGATAGAATGGTAATGAGGTAAAATAACACTGACTGGTACCTTCAACTCGCGCGCAACGTACGATTGACCTGTCGTGACCGCCAAGTTTCACAACTGTTTTATGAATACATAAACTGTGCTTTTGCTTCATATTGAGGATCATTATCTACCGCATGAGACATGGAATAGACTCTAGTGGTATTTTCACTTGCACGGCTGGCTAGTCGTCTTGAAACAAGTTCTGTTCTTTTAAATTTGCTATCAAGCAAAGCATGATTCTCATTAATTAGAAATGTAAATAAATCTAACATAAACTTACAACTAAAACTGTTACCAGCTTCATGAATAAACATTTACTTAAAAAATCATTTATAAAAGTCTCACAACCATCATAGTATTGTTTACGTAATTGATGCCAAAAATGTTATTATATTTACATTTACACGTTTGTTTATTAGTCTAATATTAAAAATTTCTAGATGCTTTAGTAAAATTACTCAAATATTTAAAGTCTTGTCGCTAATAGGTTATAGCCGAATCCAACAGATGATGCTTGGATGGAAAAAGGCCCGCAATAAAATGCTCATTTTGGTCTGAAAAAGCAAGCATAATTAAAGTTCAGCATCATAAGTAACAGCATTTCGGCATTTTGTCTTGATGTCACTAGCCGAACAGCGTAGTTGGCTTCCTTTTACCCTAATTTTAAAGATCACTGAGCTTCGCAGTGGTAAATATATAGCCTGTAATTTACCTGTTAATTATTATCAGGTGAGTTCGGAGGAGGGCAAGGCGCTGGCGACGCAGCTAGGCTGTCCGTTCTTCGAGACGTCGGCGGCGCTGCGGCACTTCGTCGACGATGCCTTCCACGCGCTCGTCCGCGAGATACGCCGCCTCGAGAGGCAGAGACAGGTGAATATATGCTTATTAATTTAATTACTTATTCGAGTCGCGCTGCAGGTCTGACGGTGGGCGGTCACGTTTCTTCTTCTCTCGGGCTTTCACGTGTCTCCGAAATTTTGTAACGCTCTAATTTGTTCTTGACCATAGAATAATACTTGAGGTTAAACTAAACTACTTGACATTGGCAGAGTTGCCGCGCTAGACGCAAGCAACCGGCCATTAAAAAATTAAAAGAAATGTCATTAATGACCTTTCCATGTATAAAAGATTATGCGATGAAGAGCAAGCCAGCGTCTTGGATGCTCGTGACTATAAAGCCTGGTACGAGAGCGACAGGTACAGCGGCATGTACGGCAATTAAAATTGGTTTGCCTTCTAGATCAGGATAAAACGAAAAGCAAAGGATCAAATGAAACTAAATTGATTTTGGGAAAAATTGTTCTACATCATATAAGGCTTATGAAGGTAAGGTTGAATTTAATTTGTTTAGCTTTTTTGTTTTTTTGGTCGTACAATAATTTTTTTTCTTAAGTATGGGATTGTTCTTGAACTCAATCTAGTCCTCAGGACGAAGATGGGGTCGAAGATTTAGCGAGCTCACCCAGAAGAAGCCTATTCACTCGTACTTTAAACAACCAGGAAGCTGGCATAGGTATTGTCTATACCTTGGAGTACAGACTGCCTAACAAGCGGTGAAACATGATAATGCTCCTTGGTGGTCGGTAATGATCGTTCTTCTTTCGTAAATTCCTTTTTCTAATCCAAAGACAAAAATTAAAAAAAAAGTTTTTATTTCATTTTTGTTCTGATAGAAAGGGACACAAAAACTTTTGAAATATCGACGACGGAGCACGGAATCATCTTTCTTTTCAGGCAATCAGGTGGTTCAGCCTGCAATGTCCTAACCAAATGGGGAAAAACGCACAAAGTAACATTTCACTAGGTGCGCCCCGTGGGAATCGAACCCACGACCTCCGTGTCAAGAGCCCAATGCTCTCAATATTATACCACAGAGGCAGTACTTTCCCACTAATAAACTTTTTTTTTTCCAGTCATCAATAATGGGTACAGGTATATCGACGGGCGGAGGGCGTCGTCGCTGGCGGAGACTGCGGAGTATCTTCGCGCTGGTCTTCCGCCGGCGGAGGCGCCAGCACGCACCCTCGCCGTGACCAACCACGCTCAGTACGTAGAGTATAACACCATGAGCGATTTTCTTGGGGATCAATAGATGGCGCTACGGTCTTCGCGAATAAAGGTCAAAATTTTAAAACATTAACGAAGAGAGAAAAGATGATCAGAAATATGCCAACGCATCTTTTAGTGGAATATTTAATTATTCACGAATAATATTAATGGAAAATTTGAAACTGTTTATGTCTGTCATGGCTGTATGGGCTCGATCCCTTGGCGTTAAAAAAAAACAAGCACAGTCTTGACATGATCTGGAACACTTCTATATGGAGCGATGAGCATGCCATCTGTTGAGTTTTTTAGGAAGTTTAAAAAAGAAAAGAAAAACTGTAATTACAATGTCACCAGTCTACTGTTCCTGGTCCATATGGTACATCGAGGATCAAAAAAGGTTTTAACACCCGTATCTTTGTATTTAGAAGTTTATTCAATCAGTAGACCAATCACACGGAATTTGAGAAAACGTTTTTAAGCGTCTAATGAGCACGCATCGTTTTGCCACGTTATTATGTGCCATGTGCTATCCTAAGTGGACTGAGATGCCGCTATATTAAACCGAATTTAACCGACTATCTCTTTCTTGCTCCCGATGTGCCATATCAAAAGGGGCTGTGTTTGATGATTGGAGGAAATTATTAGGCGGTCTTTGTAAAGTTGTATTGGTATAGGAGAGTTTGTGATTAGGACGGATTAGAAATAGGTCGGGACTATGGTTATTGGTTACAGCAAACTGACATCAAGCCATTATCATCCTTATTACAAAAGAGTTTTGATTTGTTCTTAATTTGCATTAAATGATTGTAACTTCAAATTCAAAGATCTATGACTAACCTAATTTTATATGTATACAGGGTGTTAACTTAAATGCGTTACCGTTAACAGGGTGCTTCGGACTATCAAACTCAACAACTTATACTATGGGACAAATTTGAAATCGCGGGAAAAAATCTGCTGTTTCATATATTGATTGGTAGAGTAGTTGATATTTTCTATGCAAAAGTAGATTTTTGTTCGCGAATTCGTTGTTGGGTTAGTGAAAGTTGTTCTGTTTCATGGTCTGAAGCACCCTGTTAATAATTTTACACTGCATTGGCGTGAAATTACATATATGCTATTTTCGACTTAATAAATTGAGATATAAGAACTCAATTTAGCTTCAAATTACTTTTCATTATTATATTCAAGCTGATTTTTGTATTGTCTGGATGCTGTGACCAAAATCCTGATGCTGACTAGTGCGTGTGAAGTAACCTTTGTAATGTAACACTTTGTGGGAAAATAAAGATACCAGTCCTGAAATAGCTGCATAAGGCTACTAATTTTACTCGACGATTGACAGTTAAATTCTCTAATAAAAGTAGACAAAAAAAATCAATTTTGAATCCTTTACTGATGCATTTAAAACCGTTGACCTTGCCTATTGCAGTGTTGTTTTGACACGATCCTTACCTACCTCTCGACAAATGTATATTTTTAGCTTCCTATTAAATCCCATTATCAATAAATATCTTTAATAATGTAGGCCTATTTCTGTCCCTGTCTGTGGCAGGGTACTAAGATATTATTTGAAATGTATTTTAGATTATAATGTGTACTTAACTCAAGACATATTTCAGTTTAAAAATTTAACAGACTGTGTTCACATTTTTGTCTTGTTTATTTCAATATTGTATGAAACAAGTTAATGCCATATCAAGTAGTAATTTAAATATGTAATCCCTCCGTTCGTTGAATTGACGACTTATTTTTTTCGTTACATTATCGTAAAAAGCCTTTTAAATAGTAATAAAATGCCCATAAAGTCCTCCGAATTCAGTGCCCAACCTTTATACTTAGCAATAATGTTGTTTAGAATTATTTAATGTTTAATACAACTATAACGTTGGCTTTATAGAGGTTTAGTAGTTGTTGATATGATTTTATGTGTCATATTGTTGTAATGTAGGTGTTCCCTTAAAAATAATCGATTTCCTCATTTAAATCGATTATTATAAATAGATAAATGGTAAAGTCAATAAGTAAAATAACTGATTGAAATTATAAAAAACGCGAGTCTAGAAGCTCCAATAGCTTTAGAATCCGTGTAACTCGCCAGTTTGTTGATCAAGAATAAAATCCATCTATCGATTTAACTTATGAGCATTTATTCGAATGGAAATGGATATCCTTGAAAAGAGTTAACGATTTCACAATGCCATTTATCTCGTTAAAATAATTGACTTAAATACCATTAGACTTTGAAGTTGTAATATAAACATAATTTCAATGCAGCTTAAATTTAAATTGTATTTACACAAATCTATAGGAGACAGTACCTTCTATAAAATCGAATAATCAACAATAATCTTCGAATAGTCCCGTCTAAGGTCAGCATTATACTACGCTAAATAACATCCTATATATTACATTAATATACCTGGTTAAATAATACCCGAATCATATAAAAATTTGCCCAATTTGAACATTTCTATACTATACTCAAAAAGGCATAAAGAAAATTAAGGTGCAAGTAGTGAGACGCGCGCCGATTGGCTAAAATAATGTCACTGGACATATTTTGGCCAATAAGCTCTGTTAAAAGGGACCATTAATATGTAATTTCACTATGAATGGTTATTGAATATTCTCACTCGGCATGACATTTGTTTTACATAAACGAATATTGACTGCATAAAAAGTCGGTGAAATTAAATTATCAAAACGTCTTTGTAGTTGTAACTATAAAAATTCCATTTATGAATAACCAAATTTGTCCCTTTTCTCCCTTAAATTAGGGAATCGGGGAAAAACACGCAACACCGGATCTGACAGGTAAATTTTTAAGATTGCAATGCCATCTTTCCAGTGTTACTGAACAATTTTTTTTAAATGAAAACACATAATTTTGCTCGATGTTAATTTTGACCGCATAAAACAATATAAACAAATCGATCAGTCTATCGCGAAGTTCGATTTTCGCAATTGCGTGAACGTTTTCGTTCCAATGTTCACCCTATTCCAATGAAATTAGGACAGAAACGTTCAGGATATATCTAAAATCAATAGTCTGAGTATAGGGCCTGATATCGACCGATGATCGGCAACATACAAAATCGCATCCTTGATATCTATGAATACTATAAAAGTGTAATTGAGTCAGTGTAATGCTGGCCTTAGTTTAACGGCTTAGTGGCAGATGTCTTCCGATAAATGGAACCCTTGAAAGCAATAAGTATTTAGAATATAGTAATTACCTAAGTTCACGTTGAGTCATTATATATTGTTTTTATTTTGGATTTAAATGTTTAGCTTTTAAATAAATATTTTAGAGACCTCGTAGACAGTGAACGTTAATTTTGATAGCCAAAGTAAAAAAAAGATCGGTTAAAAAAGTTAGACCTTGAAGTACAATTTAAGTAATAGTGAGATCTATCGAGCTCTTCGTTTTTAGTCTGTGTGACAGAGACAGCAATAAGTATTTAGTAAGTAAGGAAATATATTTATATGATAGTAATGTAATTGGTGTATGTAATGGAGTTCCCTTAGTTGTCATGGAGGTATTGTATTGTATTGTAACGTTAGGTCGATACGCACAAATATTAGTGTAGTTTGTTATTGTGTACATAACGTGTTACCTTTCCGAATTAATAATTTTTATTGCAGAATAAGAGCAGTTTCTTTACTTCAGAGATGGAAGACGATACTGATTTTTGATAAATCATTAATTCGGGAATGTATTTTATTAATGAACCATTTTACATAATCGACTATAACAGACCATCACTGTTTCCCTTCCACTGAACCAATCATTAGACTATTTCAATAATTAATAGATAGCCGGTGCAAACAGTAGGAAAATATAAGGGCTAAAAGATTTTTGTGAAAATTTGAGTTATTACTGCAACGCGTTTCGCTAAGTTTCTTGAATTCTTGAATGCGTTTTGCTAAGTATTTAATTGATTTCGGTAAACTATACTAATTGTTTTGATTTATTATGGAAGGAAGGAGGAAGGACATTTAAACACTAAAAACTAGTTAGGTATCAAGAAGAAAAAATTTTCAATACTTTTCTGACGAAAATTTTCATAACCATACAATATATGCAGCATATACACAATTTCGGTCATATATGGCCACCTTATTTTTTAAATTCTACAATATCTCAATAGTCCGTTCTTAAATCGAGGAGAAGGATAAAAAGGAAAGATGAACTGCACGAGGACTCTAATTGCATTCTTATATTCTCTTTAAATAGAGCTTCTATTTGTCTTCGTGTGTGGTCGAGGTTTAAGTAATCCTTCTTATATTCTTTATACGATCTGAACCTCATCTCCATCGTGGATGTATTCAAGAGATCCAATTCCTATTTATATAATTCTGGCATTATCAAGTAAGTCTAAAGTTGTTTTCTGTACATGGTCATTGCAGAGTGCATGTTTTGCTCATCTATCGTGTTGTTCTGCGTAAGATGGTGTCAAACTAGAGTAAATATTATTTATAGTATTTGTAAGTTAATGAGCTTTGCCGCTAGAGGCGTCTGACGCCGAATCTCTACCGAAGAGAGACGTAAGAAATATCGAAAATAATTGCAATAACTTAATATTTTAGGATGGACAACATTTGGTCTTTAAGCAATTTTTTTCGTAACGAAATGTTTTATTTTATTTTAGAAGCGAATTAAAGAAAAATTCTGGTGATTAGCGGTATTTGAACCTCGCGACCAAATTGACGTAGTTAGTAGTTAGCATTGTAACACCAGTAGACAATGCCACGTCCCTTGAACTATGATCACAGATTAGTAGTTACTTCGTAACAGATACATCACTTCCTTAGGAAACGATAAATTCGCATGATTTAGTTACCTACTGCCAGACGGTACGCGCCAAAATGTACCTAGTGAATTACTTCGTACAGCGCGCGATGGAAGCGCCGTTGCCGTCTGGAAATCAAGCAAGTGTATCGCTTACGATGCTGTGGTGTGTACCTTTATACATTTTTCATATACTTATTTTTTATTTTAGTGGCGACGGGCTCACTCCCCGTCACACTGGTCAGAGTTTCGGTACTACTAGTGAAACGTGTATGTGACAGAATATCTCTGGCTACCCCCTCGGGGAATATAGTCGTGAGCATATGTATTTATTTATTTATTACTACTTATTTAAAATATTAAGATTTACCAGGAGAGCGGACGTATACAACAGGTCGAACTTCCTTAAAAGATAAGGTCGGTACCTAATGACCTCTTGTACACTTCTTCTCTCCTGGTACATCTCAATGCAAAAACGTGTAGGTACAAACAGGATACATCTGATGGTAACATCACTACTATAGGGGTATGGTTGGGTCCAACCCTACCACGTCCGTCACGTTGGTACCTATGACCGAGTGACGGAGGCCTGCTATGGTTTAGATTCAAGAATTTCATCGTGCTGAGTTTGTCGCGTTATCGTTATCCAAAGTAGCTTACAGAAATCCGCTTTCGCCCTCTGAATTGTGTCAAATATTTAAAATAAATTCATTTGATTAACTAAAAAAATTATTGTCTTACGATGATGTAATCAATCACAAGTAACATTGCATTCGCCATTAGGTTCTAACTCTAGTCATTATTTTGTATAGACACCCTAGATGTTTGTCCTATAGCCTGAGTAGTGTTGATTCTGCTAGTAAATTTATACAAGTCTGTATTGGGCACGCGTTTTTTTTAGATAATAAATTATGTTTTTTCAAAAATATCGATATGTGGGTATTTAGCATAATTTGTAACAATAATACTGTTTCATTGTCCCTATATGTGAGATGAAAATAAATACCTTTTTATATTATTATTATTTATTGCAGAATTGTAGCTTCGTTACCACGATAGTTTTATATGCGGCGTTTAAAATTTAAATACCTACTTTATTCAGAAATTTGATGGTCCGAAATATCCATTTAAATTTGATTCCACCTTTCTTTCACTGTATTGATATTTTTGTCATAAAGTAACGTTTTTACATGCAAAAGTAATGTTTTCTGGCTTGATATATGTGTTACTAGCGGAGTCAATACTATCAGGTGGGTATACAGGGTGTTACAAAAATACAAATAAACATTTAAGGTGGCGGTTTAGACCATCAAACTGAACAACTTTCACTATGGGACCAATATCGAAATTGCGAAAAAAATACTGATTTTCCATCATCATCATATCAGCCGATAGACGTCCACTGCTGGACGTAGGCCTCCCCCAAAATGTGGAGATTTGCCATAATCGCCATGATTTGATGCGTTTGCGATGTTCCATACTAAACTACATATCTACTCGAGCTAAATGTATGGGACTAAAGTTTTGTTTTGTCGCGATTTCGATGTTGGTCCCATAGTGAAAGTTGTTCAGTTTGTTGGTCTAAACCAACTTAAAATTTTTATTTTTACTTCTGTAACACCCTGAATAATATTTTATGTAGAATAGTGTTATTTGGAACCAATCCTCGTTATTTGCTGGAAATGACTTGATATTAGTTCTACGTTATGTATTCTTGTTCTCGGGCATATTTTAATAGTTGTCATCAATTACATATTATTACGTAACCACTAATAAACTATTAAATTTCATTGTATTCCATGTTATTTATATTTTGAGAATAACTAAGACCTTCGTAATGGATATAATTTTTAATTGCAACAATGGTTCAAGAGTTGCAAATAAAACATGAATTAGATATAACTACATTTTCGTCCTTTTCAAAAGGCCAATATCAAAATCTAATCATTTCAAAAGCCTGAATAAATAAAACGTGTTGTGTTTTACAAAGTAACCAATTATATGACACACTACGATTACCAAATTGTGTTTTACAAAGTAACGAATTATATGACTGCTTTTGTGATTCGGCTACGATCTTTTGATGTGATGGTTACCACGCAGGACCAACGCAGGACTGACAAACTAAAGGTGAATCGAGGCCGAGAGGTTCGCATTTTTGATGATCGATATATCACGAACGTATTTGTTGAAAGGTTAACTACAACGTGTTAATGAATTCATGGTTTCAACATAGGTAATTTTATTCAAAATATAAAATTATTTGTTTGAAAAATTTTTAATTTTCTGAACCCGATGTCAACCTACCGCACGGGCATACTTACCCTACTTACTACCAAAACAAGATTATTAAAATGTATCCACGAGTACTTTAGCGCTTTCATTCATTGCTGAAATGATAACAAATCATTTTTGCCTAAAAACTTAAATGCGAATGATGCGAATAACTTTAAATTTTAACTATCAAAATAATGAAATCATTGTTTCAATCTAATTATTTTGTTATAAATCCGTTGGGGTGTATGAGGTTTTGCGCTTTTTCATTAACACGTTGTATATTCCAATTAAGTATTGACAAAGATGTTCACGATATTGAAAAGGCTTCTATCATGGATGTCATATTGTCGTGTCTTTGTCTAGTGTGCGAAAGAATTTTTTTTTAACTTAAACACGTATTATTTAGTAAGGTTACAAATGTGCCACTTTCTATTTTTGTAAAGAAAATAATCATTTTCTATTTATAGGTCGTCGATAAACAAAATCACATTATTTCAGCTTCACAAGGTTCTACGAAAGTATTAAGCGACTGAGCCCGAAGTCAGTACGTAATAGAAGTGAACGCTTACAAAATGTAGGTGTCTGAATTTGTATGTTTGAAATATTCCATAGATTAGAGTTTTAAGAGAGTAAGTTATTGCCCTAGTAGGTGATTTGAACAATAATATAACAATATTTCATGTTTTTATGTACAAAATGTTAAAAAAAATCATTGTTGTAAATTTATTTCTTCTGTCAAAAAGGTTTGTAGAGTTTTCGGTGTACGATATTATATTGTTTGTAATAATTTATATAACACCAATTAGTACCTTTTGTAATATAATATTATTTAATGCAATTGTAAACAGTGTAGTAGATATTTTGTTGAATAAATGTCATGTTTTGAAATCTCTCTTATTTTCGTTTTACCGACTGATGCAGAAAACCTATTTATAATGGCATTAATATGGTGGGTCCACTCCAGAAAGTATGATTTTTATTGTTAAGAGTTCTTTTACCGTTTAGTGGCGGTCATAATATTTAAAAATTTTCAATCAAGAAAGCCTAAATAAAAAGAACTTAACAACAAAAGCATTAAAGCTATTTTAATTATAGGATACTTTTATAGGTCTAAACTTGATCTAAACATACGAATTTGAAATAAAACCGGTCAAGTCCGAGTTGGGCTACTCGCGCGCGCACCGACAATTCCGTACCACACAACATAATAATAACTTACAAAAAAGTTTTGTTTTCTCCGGGACCTTTAGCGCGAGATCGACTCACACTTGGTCGGTTTTTATTGTAATATGTTATACTGTAGAGCTTGCTCTATGATCACACCAAGTTTTGCGCTTGTGTGTGTTATCGTTTTTTACGATAGAGCGAAAAGAAAAAACGTTTTTAAAACCAGTTTCTTGTAGGACCCCCCTTAATTTTTAACTTATTGTATTTATTTATTATTTGTTAGCAAATGCGCTATAATGACGCACATTCTTTAAAAAATTTCAACAGTCTAGCTATTAGCCCCCGAGGAGTAGGTGGACTATGTCTACCCTGAGAAGGGCCAGGCACACCACCACTAAAAGCCATGTAGCATACAAAATAAGATATTTTTCATCTTGTATGCTATTTTATTTGATAGTGAATGTTAAATGTTAAACAATGTTTAACAATGTTAAAATCGTGAAATGAAATCATGTTTATAATTTATCTTGTAGGAAGTGAATTACGGTTCAAAAATTACAGTCCTAAATAGCTAGGACAGGCAGACAGACGGACGGACGGACGGACAACGTAGGCTTATGAATAGGGTCCCGATTTCACCCTTTGGGTATGGAACCCTAAAAAGAAAAAGAAATTACCACTTTTACATATATATTCTTAAATGTGTTGTATGGGCATTCTATGGGCAACCCGCGCGTGTCCCGTGATGTGCGCGCCGAAGCTTTGTGTCTGTTGGATATTTACTCGTGTGACCAAAGATGGTTCCTACCTGTATACATTTTAATCCCGTTTTCGAAGGTAAGAGATTAACGGGGCGGGGAACTCATAGCGAAGCGAAATAAAATAAAACAATATACAATCGTTTGTGTCGAGCAGAGTGAATGGGTCAATGTGTCAATAGTGTATCGCAGTGACAATCGAGTTCACAGATCATAAAGTTGCGAGTAACGATGGCGACTTGGACGACTGTTGGACGCAATACCCTCTCGTTAGGGCAGCGGCACACCAACCGAGACGTTCGTACCATAAACTTAATATACTATCGCAAGTAATATTAAGTTTATGCTTCGTACAGCGGGTCCGCACTGACGAGATCAGGTATGGAGTTGAAGACACGTTGCAGGTTTTGCCGCGAGCCCATGCCCGGGGCGTCACGTTACCGGGGCCCCAACATCGAAAATAAATAATATTGCAACATCCTGAAAATATTGCTGAAAAATCTCGTGCTCGCTCCGCTCGCTACTGGTTCTAAATCATATTCCAGTTATCTTATTATATTGCAGTATTTTGCAGCAAATTATATTTGCAGCAATTTATTGCAAAGGCTTATTCCGGACCTGGAGTGTGATTTCTGAAACTCACATGTTGAAATCAGCAGTAGAAAATGTCAAAATTACTATGGAGATAATGCATCTTTCTACTGCTGATTTGAACGTGTGAGTCTCAAAAAGTCACACGTTGAAATCAGCAGTAAAAGATGTGAAAATTACTATGGACTTTCTTCTGCTGATTTGAACGATGCTGAGTTTCAAAAATCGCACTCCTGACCCCCTGGGAAAAATTCTTTCTACGCGCTTGGAGGGGAGGAGCGCCAACGGCTCGGAAAAATCGTAGATCCGGGGCTGTCAGTGCAGTGACTCAGGGATCTCTCTAGCGTGCGGGGAGCAGGATTTAGTGATGGTTAAATACTGTATTTATTTGGCATTTGTCCCTTCATTTATACAAAATTGCGGTTCTTATTCTGAATTATTGTCTCACATGCAACCTCGCCCTAAGCATTCACGCCGGAATTTAATAGCGGCGGCGGGCAATATTATGTTCACTCGAAGCAGTCGTAAAGCGAAAGGATTTCGGCATTTAATGGCTCACCGAGTCACTGTTGTGTCATTACAGGGGTTGGCTTATAGAAAAATACGAGACATCAAGCACTGAGGCTGTTGTGTTTAAACATGTTATTATTATAGTCTTTAACTTCAGTCAGAACAAGGAAATATGAGTAGGTATTAAAAAGCTGGAAATGCTGAAACTTCGTTTGTTAGTTGATTTCATTGGGTTTAGATATTGAACCAATTTAAAGTCAGGAGGAGTTAACAATTCTTCTGCATTTTTTTGGTCGTCTTAAATGCTACCTAAGATTTTTTTTCGAATTAGTACACCTTATTTATCATATGGCTGATTCTATTACACTTAAAAAAAAGAAAACACTGAATATAAATATTAAAATTAAAAACTTATTAAATTAAATAAATTTTGTTACCGTCGATTTTTCGTAGAAAAATCTTTTATAAGCAAATTTTTTACCGCAATGATGGCAAGCATATTCAGAATATCAGCATTTCACTAGCAGTGCCCAAACTATCCAGTGTGACAGGTAGTGAGCCCGTCGACACTTATTAATTATTATAGTTAGTGGACACCATAAACGCATTGAAGTATCTATTTAGGTTTCCACGCTATGTTTTCCTTCAGAAAAGCTGGAAATTCTTTTATTTTTATTGTGAATTTAATTTAAGCTATATTATAGGAGACATCATTGACCCCACAGGTTATGAATTTCTTACCTAAACAAAATTAAAATTAAATTATTATGTTCCATTTTTTACATTTAGGTACCTACTAGAGGCGACTACCAGACTAAATTTTTGTGTCGTTTAGGCTTTAGCATGTGACGGGTGGGTGCTGCACCGCGACGCCCCCAGTACGCGCTTCGCACTGCTGATCGTGGTGCACAGATTTTGGTCGCGTTTTCTGTTCTATACATCATTATTCAATGTTTTTTAAAAGTTAATTTGTTAGTTAGGTACTTGTATGTTTGGTCCAATCTTGAGAGATAAATTTTACCCACTTCTAGGCATTCTATGGATCTAATTTAATTCTTGTTTTAATACTGAGCAAGCCGAATATGCCGAAAGCTGCATGAGTCGTATTTGTTAAGAATATTATTGGTGCCATTGGTGCCTATATTATATTTTTGAATATTTGTTAAGTAATTTTCAAAACTAGCAGATTACAGATTACACATGATATGTGAATAAGGCGATCCGCTTGAGCCCCCTAGGTCCTTTCACCCCCGGGTAAACACGGCCCTGCTCCTACAACTAAAAGCTTCTTTCATAAGTCAAGTTAAGCTATCTAGCGACTAAATATCAAAGTGCAATGAGCAACTTCCAAGGATTGAAGCAACCCTGGCCAGCTGACCTTGGCCCCTAATCCTAATCCCTAGTCCGAGCAGCACACGACGCGGGGAATTGACGAAGAGTTTGTTCTTGCCTTCAACTGTGCTGCGCAGCATGACCTTTAAAGTTAAACGGATAAAGTTCAAGTTTACCTATATGAGAACATACCATCTGAGTAGGTTTGAAGGTGATAATAACATAGCATAGCATATGCTCACGACTATATTCCCCGGGGTCGTTAGAGATATTCTAAAACCTCAAAACATCCGCGTTTCACTTGTAGTAGGTACAAAAACTCCGTCCAGTGTGACGGATAGTGAGCCCGTCGCCACTTGTAATTGACAGTGGGTACAATACATGCATCGAAATCGAAGCATGCAGGTTTCCTCACGATGTTTTCCTTCACCAAAAAACCAGTGGTGTTGCAAATCGTACATAAATTCCGAAGTACTCATTGGTACGAGTCGGTCTGGATGGGGATCGAACCATCGGTTCCTGCACGGTAGGCAAGGTTACTCGCCACTGGACCACCACGGCTTTTATACCTGTTACTGTACGACTAATAATATGGTTTGTGGATTTATTTATGTATTATGATGTATCAACAAATTAATGCCAAACCTTAAACTCACGAGGATTGTGAAGTTCCCGACTTAGAATGCCTCGCGTTGTTTCATACCATTAGTTGGTATAAGACAATGGAATGGAATGGTAACTTAGATACCACCTACGTTTAAATAAAAGATATGTTCAAAAATAATAGTTAAGTTCAATTATATTTCCAGCATGACTGTATGGAGCACGATCCGTAAACGTTTATCTGAATTTACGTCAACCTCGACCTTTCCTGGAATTCGAGATAAGTCAGTCATGGATGTTTAGCGTCCTAAATATACAAACACAAAATTGATAGACTGTAGTTTTAAAGAGTCACCGAGAAGATTAATACAGTTGGTATAACATGGTCGAATATTTTTTTATCTTTGTAAAATATAGTTCTAACTGGAAAGGATTTATAACAGATACGATGGTAGACTTTGCTACGAAAGCGTAGCAATGCCTACGCTGACGTAGACTTTGCTACGGATCACTTATGTGGTCCGATTTAAAAGATCATTGCATAAATTTTTTGTTTAAATACTTACCAACATACAGAGTTTATTGCATTGTAGGAATATAATTTATTTCAGACTTTTTTGTCCATATGTGTTAGTAATAAAATTCACTTATAACTATAGTTATAATATGTTAGGTACTAAATTGTATTTAAAAAAATTTAAGCTACGATATCTGACTCCTACGTTTTGTCTAAGATCTAAAAACCATCTATGTAGTACAATGTATATTGCAAAGTGTGGCCAAAGCCTTAGAACCTGTTGCGTGCGCCCCCCAAAACCACCCCCTCCACGTTCACATCTCCGTGTTGCGAAGTTTATCCCCGGCCGGTCAGTCGGATGCCAGACCTGTGGAAGCAGGCCGCTTTCCGTCGCGCGAGCTTACTCATTTTACGGAATACGATTCTCCGAATGAGTTTTGTAAATTAATTTGTAAAAAAAAAATTTGAATTTCTCGTTCAATATTTTAAGAAGTGGATAAACTTTTCTCTTAAAAAGACAATCTAGACTGATTAAAAAAATATATTCAAAAGTTTTCGATCAGGTTCTTACTTAATATAAGTTGTCAAAGTAATCACTGATTATATTACAAATTGTCTGTTTACTCTTCGAATCAATTAAAGCAACTATTATCGTGATCTCGTACGTAATCTAGAACGCCATAATAATAAAAAACTTTTTTATCAAGAAACAAAACACGATAATGCTGAGAGTATCATGGCTGTTCCTATTCATCCCGGTGCTATCAGCTCGCAAGGTGTACAAAGTGGGGGTCCTGATGGCATCCCGGCTGGACTCGCCGTTCGACCTGGAGCGCTGCGGGCCAGCTGTGGACCTGGCGCTGGACAAAGTCAACGATATGTTCTTAGCTCATCACGATATTGAGTTACAGAAAGTGCAGGGCAGGTTAGTTTGGTTTTCATTCATAATGTTAATACCATAAGTAATTTTGGTTTGGAGCAAGGTACGAAAATCTCGCATCTTAGTACAGTTACCTATTGATAAGTGACAATCGAATCAAACGTTTATTTTACACTTCTTCTATCGAGTCGATGGCATCTCATTTCATATTTATCCAGCCGAGTATTTTGCCACACGGATAGCACTACCAGCAGCGTCCATGAGCTCCATTCGCGTGCATGTTTGCGGGCAGGAAGGGCAAGATATGAGATGGGCCATAGTCTGAGGGGCAACACCACATTCACACCTCAGGTCTGATCCATCGATAAAACCCCATTTGGACAGGTTCTCCTTACTCCGGCCGACTTCAGTTCGGAGCCTGTTTTTTTTATTGTATTTTTTATTTTACATTAAGTTGAAAAGAAAAGAAAAATTATTTATTTAGATCTCCGACACATATACTATCTGCAGCCGCCATCTGCAGTGTTTGTTGCTGGCCAGTGTGGACTTGTAGGGCTATATATTTCTATAGGGTAGGGCTATATACTTTTGTAGGGCCTATTACAAGATCGGTTACGTATTATGACTGTACTATTATCAATTTTTTGAAATTAAATAACTAAATGGATGTTAAGAAGCAGAATTAGCTTACAAACCGAATTCCTTTAAACTACCAGTGAATAGGCTTCTTCTGGGTAAGCTCGCTACATCTTCGATCCCAATACTCGTCCTGAGGACTGGATTGAGGTCAAGAGCCAACCCATAAGTAATATTCT
The DNA here is from genome assembly GCA_927399405.1 of Agonopterix arenella. Taxonomy (NCBI): domain Eukaryota; kingdom Metazoa; phylum Arthropoda; class Insecta; order Lepidoptera; family Depressariidae; genus Agonopterix; species Agonopterix arenella. The sequence continues at coordinate 12,771,908 of OV656708.1, read as the reverse complement.
ATTTTTATTAAATGGCGTTTCCTTAAAGATTTCGCCAGTATCAAGTGTTGAAGGTATTATTATAATTCAAGTTAACGTTAATTGTATGGTAATTGATGTGGCGATCTCAAAGCCTTGTTTTTATACAAAAACACACACCCGAAACCGCCATAAAATGGCGGAGCCGCGTGGCTACCGAAATCGCGAGCCGAACGAAAGACGTCTACTTGAAAGACCTCTAGCCACGCGACTCCCATCTATCTATACTATTATAAAACTGTAACAGGAAGTTTGTCTGTACATTGAAGATATTAACAAAAAAAAAGTTACGATATGGTTTTTAGGTATCCCTGATTCCATTTCACCAATTTTTGGATTTTTTGTCTGTCTGTTTGTTTGTTTGTTTGAACGAGTATCACGCAAAAACTACTGAACCGATTTTGATGAAACTTTTTTTGTTTGATAGCTTATGATCTGACTTAAAATCTGGTATATAATTTGTGCGGACGAAGTCGCGGGTTAACGCTCGTACGTAATAAAAAAAAGAATCTCTAAGAACTGCCAAAAACACCATCTCAATTTGATACCCCTGGCATTGGAAAAAGTTATTTAATTATATGGTCCTTGGTCGTCACGTGACGTTCAGAAGATGTAGGGCAGGTCAGTTCAGTATCCTAGTGATGTTATTGCAAATGTATTGTTATGTACACCTACAGGGTCCATCGAAAATATTGTAAAATATTTAAACAGGCGGGTTGGCGATCGCAGTTGGATCGAATCAATGTGTGTACTCGGAGGATGCTGCTGCCCATCCTTCAGTAGATCCCTTAGTCGCCTTTTACGACACCCACGGGAGGAAATGGGATGGTGCTATTCTTAGCCGACACCACACGTCCAAACCGCCTGCCAAGCGTGGCGATTATGGCAAATCCCCCCATTTTGGGGGAGGCTTATGTCCGGCAGTGGACGTATTATTGATATTTTTATATTTATTTATTTATTGTTTTTATTTTTATGTGTTATTACGATATGATGATGATTTAAACAGGATGATCAAACCATCAAACTGATCAACTTTTCAACATCTAAAAAATCTGCTGTCCCATACATTCGGGATGAGTTAGATTTGCAGTTTTATATGGGACTTCTGTTTTTTTCGCACGAATTCGATTTTGGTCCCATAGAAAAAGTTGTTCAGTTTGATGGTCTGAACATCCTCTTAAATCATTTTACATTATTTTTTAAGGAACCTAGAGTGTTGTTATAATAAAGCCTTACCATGGCCTGGTTCTGGGCTCTACAACAAAATACTATATATATATATATATATATAACGAGCGTTAACCCGCGACTTCGTCCGCACAAATTATATACCAGATTTTAAGTCAGATCATAAGCTATCAAACAAAAAAAGTTTCATCAATCGGTTCAGTAGTTTTTGCGTGATACTCGTTCAAACAAACAAACAAACAAACACCCAAACAAACACACAAACAAACATACAAACAAACAAACACACAAACAAACAGACAGACAAAAAATAAAAAAATTGGTGAAATGGAATCAGGGACACCTAAAAACCATATCGTAACTTATTTTTTGTTAATATCTTCAATGTACAGACAAACTTCTGTTACAGCTTTATAATAGTACGAGCGTTAACCCGCGACTTTGTCCGCACAAATTATATACCAGATTTTAAGTCAGATCATTAGCTATCAAACAAAAAAAGTTTCACCAAATTGGTTCATTAGTTTTTACGTGATACTCGTTCAAACAAACAAACAAACACACAAACAAACACTCAAGCAAACAGACGGACAAAAAATCCAAAAATTGGTGAAATGGAATCAGGGACACCTAAAAACAATATCGTAACTTTTTTTTTGTTAATATCTTCAATATACAGACAAACTTCCCGTTACAGCTTTTGTTAATATGTTCAATGTACAGACAAACTTCCTGTTACAGCTTTATAATAGTATAGACAATCAGCACTGCTGAATAGTGTTTTGTTTTGACGACGCATGTTGCTGAAGTAAATTTTGTAGGAAATTTGACGACGCATGTTGCTGAAGGGGTATTTGTAAGCAATTTTGACGACGCATGTTGCTGAAGCAGATTTTATTACTATTAATTTCGTTATCAGCACTGAGATAACATTTTCATAAACATAAAAATAAAAGAAAATAAGTAACCACTCAAAAGCGCAAGTCAAAAATCAAAGCCTTAAGTTTTAAATGGAGAAGTTTCAAAGATTTTATCTTATTGTAAATTTTTGCAAACTCTCGAACTTTGTAATGAAGTTAGAATTTAATTTATTCGGAGTTTGACTTCGTGGATTCTGAATAAAGTTGAGACAACCTACCCCGAAATCCAATACTTTTATGTTTAGCTTTACGAGTGACGCTCGTTACCTACGTACATAGAGAAACACGAAGAAGTAGGTATTGTTTATTTATCCATAGAACATTTTTCTGCCATTTTTTGGGTGGGGGTGGGGGGGGGGGGGGGGGGCGTTGCTATGACGCATCTATCTATACTATTATAAAACTGTGTGTTTTGTTGTACAACTTGTGTGTTTGTTTGTTTGTTTGAACGAGTATCACGCAAAAACTACTGAACCGATTTTGATGAAATTTTTTTGCTTGATAGCTTATGATCTGACTTAAAATCTGGTATATAATTTGTGCGGACGAAGTCGCGGGTTAACGCTCGTAAATAATAAAACTTATCGAATTAAGTAGCCCATCGGGGCCGTCGCGAGGGTGAGACTTTGTAAGGCCACTCCTCTCGGGGTACGAGTTACGTGTTTCTCTATGCCTACGTATGAAGTGGTTTTTCTGGTAGAATATTTATTCGGCGGTATAGTATTGTTGGTGATAGTTGACCAGACCCTCTAGCATGATTTCTCTTCTTGCGCGCGATTCGGCGCGGTAACAGGTGATTTTGTATGCAGCAATCATCGCGTGCGTGTATGGAAAGTATACTTCATACTACATACTAGACCTGCATTATGAGTCTTTTGATGGGTGACCGCTGGGCGGGGCGTACACGCACTGTCGTTGCGTCGACGCAACTTTATAGCCCAGTCATTTTACGGAGTTTTGTTAGGAGAGGTGGGAAGTAATTATTAATTGCACTTTTAAACTGTAACCGGCACCATTTAGTGACTAAAAGACTATCTCAAAAAAAAATTCGCACCGCAACATAGAAATCAAAATTGTGAGTCCCAGAAGGCTTTTTAATTAATAATATTAATACCAATGCACTCATTTGAATTAGATTTAACAATATAAATTATTTTTGAGCATTAAAATATTAGGTTTTCATTAGAAAATACGAATTTTCTTTCAAACCCCTCTAAGTAGATAAAAATATTTACACCATGTTTAAAGTATGTATAATAGTAATGCCTTAAAAACGTGCAAAAAAAAATACCATCTGGTTTTTTTATAACGAGATAATAGCAAAATTTTAAATTTGGAACTATTGCTTACGGAATTTTTTGTTTATTTTGGTAAATTTCTAAGCTCAAATTGGCTCTTTAATACTATACCGATTTTTTTTAATTATAAATTAGTCCCGGCTCAAACCGTAAAATGACTGGGCTATTTATGTGTGTGGCCAGCCGCTAGTTTGCGGTGTCGCTGGTGGTTGCGATAATGACGACAAAATGTGGTACGTGTAAATTCTACTATTAATTTTCTATACAAAAAATGCGCCCGCACACGTGTTGTGGTTGTGGTACGTGTGAAACAACCCTAATGCAGTTTATGCGTTACAATATTCTGAGCAGAGTGCGGAAGTTTAGGCGAGAAACTGAACAACTTTTAGTATGTGACTATTGTTTCTTTTCACTTTACCCCCTCCGCAAAACTTAAAAAGTTTGACGGTCTGGAGTGCGATTTTAGAATTACACACGTTCGAATTCATATACGAAAAATGCCATCTTATTTTTCGTATATGAATTTTATGACATCACGAATTAGAATAAGAGTGTGGATTAAAAAAATATCACTCCTCAAACCCAATTTTCGGGACACAAACACACAATTTTCTATACATAAATGTGTGTGAATGTATAAAGAATTGCAAATAAAAGGGTTCGTCGTAATTTGCAGTGAGATTCTTCGAAGCCTTTTTATCAATAGGCACCTTCAAAAACACGACGACATAATGACAGTGAGTTCCTCAGCAGGAATGGCAGGAAATTGGCAAAAAAGTATCTCTCTTACTCGACTTTATTACAACGAAGTGCTCGGTGAAGTGGCTTGTAAAAATGTTTGAAATGTCTCTCCAAATATCATATTTCATGAGTATCGTGAAGGAGCTCTAAATTAGACGACTGCTGTAAAACAACTCGGCTGTACCCGTCTATTGGACACTTATTTTATACAGGGACAGGGTTGTCGAGTTATACAGGGTGAAATTGATATCATTAGCATCCTTTTAAACTAAGAGTCTACCCATCGAACTGAACAACTTTAACTATGGGAGCAAACCGAACGAAGCATAAAAAAAAATCAACTTTTGCATACATTTGAGCCGCGAACTCGCGCGTCGACATTGCGGTTTAGTATGGAACAGCATATTTTTTATATGCTCCGATCGGTATACTCCCATAGAAAATGTTGTTCATTTTGATGCTAATAATATAAATTTCACCCTGTATATTATGCTCCAAAGGGAAATCTAGGGTACATAATTGTCAACATTTTTGGTTAGCTAGGTTACCTATTACAGAGTCCTTCTTAATATGCTGACACTTTTTTAAGGGGATGATCAGACCATCAAACTGAACAACTTTCTCTATGGGACTAACATCGAAATCGCGAAAAACAAATCAGCTGTCTCATACATTTGGCTCGCGTGGGTTTGTATGGAAAAGCTGTTTTTTTTGCGATTTCGATTTCGGTGCCATTGAGAAAGTTGTTCAGTTTGACGGTCTGATCATCCCCTTTAGTAGTCCCTTTTGAGTAGATTTGTAGTTTAGTATGGAACATCAGTTTTTTTCGCGATTTCGATATTGGTCCCATGGTGAAAGTTGTTCAGTTTGATGGTCTAAACCTTAATTAAAATTAAATGTTTATTTGTATTTTTGTAATACCTTGTATATGATCGAAAAATTTACGGTTTTGAAGTTATAAAATTTTTTGGGATTTTTCTATTTCGACAGACTTCAATTTTCTGTGAAAAAAAAAAAAAACTTTTGAAGCGCCACAGAAAACTTCATAAGTTTGACTTTTTTTGTTTTTTTTGTTTGTTTGATTCTCGCTACACTATGAGGGGGCGCTAAAATATCTAGAGCTAGCTTCACTTTTAACGTAATAAAAAAATAATCAAGTCATATTCACATGCTATTTAAGACTCAGAGTCACTCAGAGTCGACTGACGAAAAAACAAACGAATAGCGTGCGGGGTGTCTGCTGGGGCGGCGCGGGCGGCAATGCGGGCTGCGGGCGGCCCCACAGAATATTATAAGAGGGGTTAGAAGTGCAAAGTAGGCGTAGAATGTGTCGCCACAGGTTAAGCAATGATTTGGTAAGGCGCGCGACGAGGTGCGAGCGAGAGAGCATGCGTAATTGTAGCAGCGTGAACGGAAAGAAAAGTGGCGACCGCCGTCTCCGAAGCAAAAACGCTACTTTGCATTTCTAACCCCTTTTATAATGTTCTGTGGGCGGCCCCCCATACTGTATCCGCCACTAAATCTGCATAGTAATTTTGTCATTTGCTACTGCTGATTTGAACGCGTGACTTTCAAAAATCGCACACCTGTACCACGTTTATTATTCCAGCCTACTTGTAAGCTTGTAACTAAATCTAGCGGGTTGCTAGTTGCCTAGGTAGGTACCAATAATTAAGTTACTTGATCCCGTCCAATTAGCAAAGCAAAATTATAAACTTCAACAGAATTACCTGACACCATTCTGAGAAACAGTTTTAGAGTATAGCCATTTTTAGTTTTAGAGATTTATATCGTGAGTTTATGTCAGGCGGAGGACAGTCGCCTTTTGGTGGTTTTTTCCGATTCAGTGTGCATAGAATGTGCTGCCATCTATTAAATATTTCGCAGAACTATGAAAAAAAAAAGATTTTATTGTCTATGTCAATGTCAAATTGACAAAATCACAAAATGTCTACCTATCTTGCGTAATGTATGGGTTTTTTGTAGTTATCGTTCAATTTCGTGCCGATTTAGTGATGTTCTAGAGTTTCTGTTGTTCTCTTACCAATGTTTAGATTACAGGAATAGTAAGGATACTGGAATTTCACTCGATCGTTGCGGGATTGAACGAAAACTAGCATTCAAAGCAATAATATCCATTGGTATGAGTATAAGTATACTTATTGGTATAAGTAGGTATGTATAGTATAGGTTGAATTATTGTCGGTGAAACATAGATGGGGCTAGCTAGCCTTCAATTTGACATAAGGTGGATGCATAATGTTGCCACGAGTGGGTTCTCTTTTCTTATATACTTATATTACTCTTTGGTTTATGTATTGTATTGCCGTGGTGGTCCAGTGGCGAGTTGGTTCGATGATTCTCTTACTGAAATGTAACCTTATCGCTATCTGAAGAAGTGCGCGCGTCGCATCGCGTCCCGTCTAGTCTCGGTGTGAACTGACCCTAACGGTTGCGACTGCATGCGATATACCCGACCTTCCCGCAGTCCTCTCTATTAGTCATATGGAGAGCCCGGTAAGGTTTCCTTCAGTTACTTTCTTTACTGTATCTATCTACTTTATTGGAGCCTTGTGGAGTTTGTCCTTTGGTGCGCTTTTCCTCAATTTCACACAGGGAGATGCCTAATTGGGCTGTGAAATAAAAAGTAACTGTCTTGACCTTTGGAGCTTTTTACATTTTCTATTTCTCTGCACCACCACATTTTCTCACATTTTCTCTAGAGTAGTCAGATATAAATTTATTTTTGACGATAAAATAATTTTTAATTCTTGATTTTTGTACTTGGTGCTCCTTGCTGCGATTGCTCCTTTGGAAGCTGGCTGGTTCATGTTTTTGAATTAGCCCTAAACGGTCGTTTATCATTATAAGGAAACGAGCTTTTGCCCGCGACTTTGTCCGCACCACCGGCACCGGTTCCCGTCATCGTAGCGAGATGATAGAGATATACCAGTTTTAAGGTCTAATCATAAGCTTCGTCAGAATCAGTTCAGTAGTTTTTGCATGATGCTCGAACAACCAAAAAAACAAACGGACAGACAAAAATCTAAAAAATTATTGGATTTAGGGACTCCTAAACACCATAATTCTTCCATCGTTCTTTTTATTCGTTTTTGTTACTGTATATTTTGGTGTGCAAATAAAGAATATTTATGTTATGTTATAATTATCGTGACTTTTTTTTGTAAATGTCTTCAATGTAAAAATAATCTGTTTTAAAAAAGTGAATCGTTAATGATGTTAAATGAGAATTAAAGTAATCCTAGGTATGTCATCTTTTAATTCTTGTCCTCAGCTACCCATCATGTTCGGGCGCAGTAGCTCCCGGGCTAGCAGCTGACATGCACTTCAAGGATGACGTCATCGCGTTCATAGGGCCCGCGTGCGCTTTCGCGCTCGAGCCCGTCGCGCGCCTCGCCGCCTACTGGAACACTCCCATCATCACCGGCATGGGTGACCAGGTAACTAGAAGTTATGACGTCATCGCATTCATAGGGCCCGCGTGCGCCTTCGCGCTCGAGCCCGTCGCGCGCCTCACCGCCTACTGGAACACTCCCATCATCACCGGCATGGGTGGCAAGGTCCCTATACGTTATGACGTCACCACGTTCATAGGGCCCACGTGCACCTTCGCGCTCGAGCCCGTCGCGCGCCTCGCCGCCTACTGTTTGGGACCACAAACTTAATATAACGGTAGTAATATTAAGTTTATGACTGGAACACTCCCATCATCACCGGCATGGGTGGTCGCCTAAAGTGGACACCTGTGGTCACCCATAACGTCAGATTACCTAGGGCCCTAGACAAAGTGACATTCTATTGGCGTCGACGCTAGTAGAAACGGACAATAATTATGGACTTGAGAGTCAAAATCCATACATTCTGTACTGTCACTTTATCAAGGGCCCCCGGTCAGGTTACTCGACGTTATGATGTCATCGCGTTCATGGGGCCCGCTCGAGCCCGTCGCGCGCCTCGCATGGGTGATCAGAATAATGCTTAGAATATACACCTAGGTACCATGCTGTTAGAGCTAGTGTTAGAGTAAAAAACTTATACATGTGATCAGCGAACAATGTGATAGAAGTATCTAAGTACATAATCTACAAGGTAGGTTTTAATTTCCTTGGAATGGTAAGGAGGTTTTACAGGTATAGAACGTAAAGTATGTTATGATAACCGTAATATGATTAGATCGAGAGATATGAAATTTAAAATTCAAATACGATTAAGTATATTAGAAAATGAAATAGAATTGAATTTTGAATTTTAAATTGGCAGGATAGTCTCTCTTATTCTTGGGTTATTTTTATTTCATCATCATAATCAGTCGGTAAACCCCACCGCCATGCGCCACCCAGAACTATCTCCGTGGTCTAATGACTGGGCTATTAAAATGGAGGTCGTGGTTTCGATTCCCTCTTAGTGATATTATGTCACTTTGTGCGTTTTTAACCAGTTAGGACATTGCAGGCTGAATCACCTAATTGTCTGAAAAGAAAGATGATTCCGTGCTTCGGATGGCACGTTAAGCCGTTGGTCCCGGCTACTATCTCTGGCGGTAAATAGTCGTTACATAAAAACCACGTCAGAGGCCGTTAGGCGGTCTGAAAAAACTCTGACAGCAGGGCTCTGCCCACACGATATGAAGAAGAATGTGTTAATGCTATAAATAAACGAATGGAAATCTAATAGCGTGTGTAGGTACTACTGCTATATGCACTTCAAGCATGAAGTCAGGTGACCAGCAGGACCTGCGTGCACGTTCACCTTAGAGCCTGTCGATTACTGAAATAACAGTTATTATCACAGGGTTGGGCAATGTGTAACCAGATAACCCTTCTACATTTCTCTTTAATTATTTATCACTTATTAAACCCACGCAAAATGTCACCAAGTGACTACACATCTACGCAAGGTACTTTATAATTCAAAAGATAAGGGAGTGTTTCGATTGCGTAAATTATATTTATTTCTATTAATAAATAAATCTCCTTCTTAAAATCTTTTTTGTTTGTCTCAATAAGTATTATAACTGGCACAAATTGGCAGAGAAAATGCCAGTACAAAATTTAAAAAGAAAAGTATGTCTTTTTTTAGGACTAATGTCATCCGTCGTTTTTTTTCTCGTTTGACAGTCAGTAACTAAATTCTATCCATTTCTATCAGCTCAGCTAATATCCGATCTTTTTAGAATTTATATCTTTTTTTTACGTTCAAGTTTAGGTATTTTTCGATCATGAATAATTATGAATTAATTATGAATTTGTTATCGTTGTTAGTAATCATTTATTAATATTATAATTATTATGCACACGTCAGACAGAAAATTTCTCAATATTTAATTGAATTATTCAGTAGGAAAGGCCGAAATATTATTTCCATAAGAAAAAGATCTTCGAACATGAAAATAATTCTTTAGCAATAATTCTATTCAACTCTTGATTCAATTCTGAAATTCAACTTGATGTGAATAATAGTACCTCTTTGTATAAATAATCCTTTTGGGTATTATACTCGCTAGTCTTGACCAAAGAGAATGTAACTCACTACGTGTTATAAGAGTCGGGACTTCCATACTAAAAACTGGTCGTGACCGATGATCCAGAATGTATGAAACGTGTGCAACCGTTCAAAGAAATTTAATGGCGGCAGTGCACGTTTCATATAAAGTTTTTTTGTTAGAGAGTTGCGCGAGTCTGGTCTTGACCTAGAACTCCTAGAAGTGAATTTTCACAAAATTCCAGCGTTGCTATGCTCTTTCATGGTTTGTGTGAAATATTTATTATTCTCTTAACTCAGTGGCTACTGAATAAGTACTCTAGCAGGGTTTGCAGGCAGATAAACACGTTTAGCATTGAATACTAAGATGCGTTCAAGGTACCGGAGTAGACTGAGATTTTGAGGTTAATATTTATTTAGTGCTTAAGGATTTAGACCAAACGAACATTGAGTTAGAACGGGTTACAGAAGGTTACAGATCATTCTTTCGTAATCTTTTACAAAAAGACAAAAAAAATTATTACTTTTTTAAAAACTCTTTCATATCTTAAACACTAAAGTGAAATTAATTTTTGAATATCTTTAAAAATGACTGAAATACAAGTGTTCAAAATTTACGATTAGAGCGAGAGGCATATATAATAAAAGTGACGTCATAATTGAGTATTGACATACAAATCATGACGACGTGTCATACAAACACCTGTTTTGCATGAAAGAGATAGAAGCTTATAACTTTATTGTTTTCTATTCAATTGTAATTTCGTTTGAACATTTTGATAATAAATTTTGTCTATTTCTGTAATTCGTTACAATATATTGATTTTCAGGATCAGTCATCATTTCTATTCATTTTCATCGTACAGACATGGTTTAATACAGTTTAGGCCGAACAAACATAGAGCTAGAGTATTCTTTCCAAATCCGTAGTAGCAACTGTTCGGGGGTTCTTGCAGCGTTTACATCAAATGAGCGAGCATTCTACAAAAAAGTTGGCGAATACTTGCGAACACACATAGAACAACGAAAGAATGCTCGTTCTTGGTTTATAACAAAAAAAGTGGTGCTAGAATGAGCATTCGCTCGTTTGATCTAAATAAAATGGGTCGGGTGCTGGTGTGGGATGCCACCTGTGTGGATACTTTGGCGCCGTCCCATCTACGGGGAACGAGCAAAAGAAAAGGTAAAAGAGGGTAAATAACAAGGGTATCAGCACCCAATACAAATTCATAGCATTCGGTGTCGAGACCCTTGGTCCGTGGGGTCCCGGCGCCCAGGCGCTTTTTAAAGATCTGGCAAAGCGTCTGGTAGACTCAACCCGGGATCCAAGGGCTGGCGCTTTCCTCGCTCAACGGATCAGTTTAGCCGTTCAGCGAGGAAACGCTGCCAGCATCTTTTATGTATCGCCATATCAATTACCGTACAATGACCGTTAACTTGAATTATAATAATATCTTCAACACTTGGTACTGGCGAAATCTTTAAGGAAACGCCATTTAATAAAAATAGAATAGAATAGATTTTACGCCAAATAGTTTGTAGATTGTTCAAAACATTTCATTGTGTTTGATTACGCAACCGCTAGATATAATCATCTTAAATATAGTTACTGCAGTTAGGGCAGCACAATAGGAATTCATAACTAAATGCAGGCAGAGAAACAAAATGAGTGTCACTTTTGTTTCTGCTAATTGAATTAAGCAAACCCCAGTGGAATAACTGGATGTAGTGCGCAGTTTCTATTACAAAGGTGGGACTATTTCATTTGGGTTACATAATCACGCTTATCTTATGTCATGGACACTCAATTTAAAATGTTATTCAAAGGGTTTTTGTTAGGTATCTAGAGGTTAGTGCGGTTGCTGCGTCTCCGCCATATTGAATTTAGTCGTCATTATACGCTCTTTCGGACTACACGTTGTTTCATTGATCTCCGCTCGGCTCGCTCCCCATAGCTAGACTAACAGTTTTGAAATGCCTGGAGTCGGAAAAACATATCTTAATTTTGGTTACTACATGAACAAAGATTTTAAACATTTTGCAAATTATTTCGGGGACATGATTAGGTATCAAGCCGAAAGGGCTATTGTGCGTAAATTAATAAAGACAGAATCACATCTCGGGCCACAGCACTATCGAAATCAATTATTTTTTCGACGATTCGTGTTTTCTCGAATTTTGATGTAGTGTACAGTCTTGGGGTCCTTATATCAATCAATCAGTTATTTTTAATTGTACACAAAAAAAATTATACAGTTGAATATAGCTAATGAAATAAAAGTAGATACAAATATACAGGGTGTAAGTAGCCTAGAAAATACTAAAACGGTGAATTCAGACCACCAATCTGAACAATTTTCACTATGGAGCCTACCTCAGGAAACGCGAAAAAAATCAGCTGTCCCATACAAAAATGCTGTACCTACCCGAGTAAAATGTATGGTACAGCTGATTTATTTTCGCATTTCCTGAGGTAGGCTCTATAGTGAAAGTTGTTCAGTTTGATGTTCTATTAAATAAACTTATCCTCAACCACCCACGACTCACGTACAATTTCTCTAAGCAAACACAACTTTACTGTAAGTACTGTAACGCAAGTAAAATAAACAATTCCTCAACCACCCACGACCCACGTATAATTGCTCTAAGCAAGCACAACTTTACTGTAAGTACTGTAACGTAAGTAAAATAAACAACCACCCACGACTCACGTATAATTTGTCTAAGCAAACACCACTTTACTGTAAGTACTGTAACGCAAGTAAAATAAACAAATCCTCAACCACCCACGACTCACGTATAATTTCTCTAAGCAAACACAACTTTACTGTAAGTACTGTAACGCAAGTAAAATAAACAAATCCTTAACCACCCACGACCCACGTATAATTTCTCTAAGTAAACACAACTTTACTGTAAGTACTGTAACGCAAGTAAAATAAACAAATCCTTAACCACCCACAACCCACGTATAATGTCTCTAAGCAAACACAACTTTACTGTAAGTACTGTAACGCAAGTAAAATAAACAAATCCTCAACCACCCACGACCCACGTATAATTTCTCTAAGCAAACACAGCTTTACTGTAAGTACTGTAACGCAAGTAAAATAAACCGCAGGAATCTTTGGAGAACTTAAAGCGTTTTAATAGCATATTAAATTATGCAGAGTGCCTTCCGAAGTCTCAAATCCTTGAGTACATTTATTTACGTTTAGATAGAAGGTAAAGATAGGCGAGAATTCTAACTGACTATGAAACTGTTGATTAATATTTAACGTGAACTTGAACCAACTTTCGTTAATAAATTATATTGACCGTCTTGGCTTTGATGTACAGAGATAGGATGGGAAGAGACGGAATTATATTTAGACTTCCCTACTATTTGTAGGAAGCTAGGAAGCTGGCATAGTAGCCCAGTCATTTTACGGAGTTTTGTTAGAAGAGGTGGGAAGTAATTATTAATTGGACTTTTAAACTGTAAGCGGCACCATTCAGTGACAAAAAGACTATTTGAAAACATATAAAAAAATCTCTACGCAACATAGAAGTCGAAATTGTGAGTCCCACAAGGCTTCGAAATACGAATGTGTTTCTAAGTACACAAAAATATTTACACCATGTTTGAAGTATGTATATGGTAATGCCTTAAATACATGCAAAAAACAGAACTGTACGTGTGTGTAAAGTTTCATCTTAATCGGTTGATAGAAAATCGGTGAAATTTCGTTTACTAAAATCCATTGTTAGTTAGTTAGTTAGATAGATAGTTAGACCGGTTCGAAACTAAATAAGATCGTTTAAAAATTACCATTTTAGGTTTTTTATAACAAAATAATAGCAAAATTTTAAATTTGGAACGGTTCTTTTTAATTTTGGTACATTTCTAAGCTCGAATTGGCTCTTAAATACTATACCGAAAAAAAACAATAATTAATTAGTCCCGGCTCGAACCGTAGAATGACTGGGCTATAGTGTTAGTATACGAAATTGGATTGACTCAAAAAGGTTTTTAGGTGAATCGCAATTAGTAAATCACATTAAAAAGAGCTCTTTTGCCACCTATAGCCGACAGTAAACATACCGAATTCCTTTTAAGTTTTATTGCCATAACAGAATGCATACTTGATTTATGTGGGTTATTGTGTCAATTCGGACAATTTGCTAAGATTTTATATGAGACTTGGAGTCTAACGTATCAGCTTATTAAAGTTTGCGAAACAAATGGCTCCCGATGAGTCTCCCCCCATAAGAAATTAATTTCAAGTTCACAACTACGAAATTGAAAAGCAGAGAAGTTGATAGTTTGTTTCATTAATAAAGTTTACCTTAGTACACGTGTTGAAAGGGATGATATTATTATAGTTTATAGATTAATTGAATTAGTTAGTTATACTGTGATTTGAAATCACTGCAGAAAATTATCTGAGAATTTGGGATTGAAATTTACGTAGGTACATACCATAAACTTAATATATTATCGTAATAGACCAACCATCTCCTCATGATAGCATCACCGAAACCGAAATGTCAATATGTGCGAAATTGATACGTGTGAGTTTTAGTGATAGATTTTGGAAATCAATCTCCATGCGAAACGATTTCTTTTTAACGTATACAATATTTTTGGATCTTACACATAAATATTTGAAATAATATATTATCTAGAAAATAGGACGTTTACTGCATGTAATTAATGTATTACGATATAATTTTAAGAATAACATATACGAAAAAAAGTATTACGAAAGTAGTACTGTACTAATGTTATCTACCTTTGAAACGTCTCTTTATTTGAGTTCCTGGTACAAGTGACACTGCGTTTCAACACAGAACATGATACCGTAATGATTTTTTTACATTTGTCTGATAAAACACCAAATTAATTATAAATAAAATCATAAAATAATATGAGATAATTTTTTGACAAGATACCAACCGAGACTTCATTGTTTAAAAGTGGTTTTACGGATATTATATTAGAATCTCTTTAAGGTATCTCTCTGTAAGGTCGGAATCTCATTCGCACACTGTGTTGGTCTACTTAGGGTAGTAATATTAAGTTTATGGTACATACATACTGTAATGTAGATTTTTTTTGTAAATAAAGCAAAGTCGATATATAAATGTTTCAGGTAATATTTTAGTAATTGTACATGGCGTTAGGTTAAACAGTTGCTTTACTTTAAAGGGTGTAACCATGATACTGAACTACTTTCCCAAATAAACATATAGGAAATTAGCAAAAAAGAATTTGTACTTTCCATACTAAATGCAATCAGCTGGTGGAAAGTTTGTATGAAAAGTTGATTTTTTTACAAATTTTCCTTTTATTCTTTATGGAAAGTTGTTCAGTATCATAAGTAAAATAACCTAACCTAAAGTAATGCAACTATCCTAACACCCTATACAGGGTGAAATTGATATCATTAGCATCCTTTTAAACTAAGAGTCTACCTATCAAACTGAACAACTTTTACTATGGCAGCAAACCGATCGGAGCAAAAAAATCAGCTGTTACATACATTTGAGTCGCTAACTCGCGCGTCGACATTGCAGTTTAGTATGGAACAGCAGATTTTTTATTTGCTCCGATCGGTTTGCTCCCATAGTGAAAATTGTTCAGTTTGATGGGTAGACTCTTAGTTTAAAAGGTTGCTAATGATATCAATTTCACCCTGTCTAGGGTCCATCTCAATATGGTGACACTTTTTAAGGGGATGATCAGAATTTATGTGTGATAGGATAGAATCACAAACATTTTTCAAATGTATAATATTAGTAGAATTAATCAAATAGTTTAAATTAACATATTTTTTCGCTTTTTAGAAGTAACAATAAAAGTAGGGCACGACATGTTTAGTTTATTCACCCGGAAAATGTAGTCGTTACTCAATTTGACCTTTCAACTGCACCCTACACCCTACTTCCCGAATACCCAACCCACACGTGTCTCTACGGGACACTTATTTATATTAGCTGTTATGAGCTCTTCACTTGTTTTGCACCCACATCACAGCGTATAATGAACGATCTTCTTAAAAGGCAACCGAAATATGTTGCGGCGAAATCATCAATCACGTGTGACATTTTGATAATAAATCATTTTGTTAGTGCTCTTATGAACATTATTCATGAAGTGACGTGGCATGGCAGCGCGACATAGTACCGTCGCGCTTTAGGTTTCTCTTTGTCACTTAGTGCGTAAAAGAGAGTGAGAGAAAAGTCGCGGGATAGCGTTATCGCGCGTTTGATGCTGGCCGCAGGGTGCCTCGGGAACGAACTAGAAACATAGAAATAGGAAGTACTGAGGCTAGAAATCGTTATGAAGTACCAGCATAAACCAGTCTAAAATATGAATACGCCATACCTGACATCTATAATAGGTTCTTCTTTTCGTGTCAATGGTCCTACAGTGATGTTTTTATATTTTAGTAGCCAGGTGTTCGGCAAGCCTGACAGCGTAAGGAGTAGCTGTATTTAAATCCTCTCTCGTGCAGGTGTTCGTATAGATAATACATATCTGATATGAAATATTTTTAGATCTGAAACTAAATTACAATAATGCGATATTTTTGTAATAGTTTTTGAATAACATTTTTTATTGTATATATTTTTTATTACATACAATAAAAAATGCTAGTCAAAAACTTTTTATTACATTATTAGTATATTTTGTACTGTATACCTAATTCCCTATCCATACAAAAAAAAAATAGAAAAAAAATTACAACAACATTTTTGCATTGTTGTTCAATTTTTTTGTCATTAGCAACAAATAATCATTAGTAACGAATTATCTCTAGGAAGGTCTACCAAAATAAATAGTTCTCATATAATACTCAATCTTTGACTAGGTATTAATTATACTAGACTAGCCTTGCGGTAGCATTTCCCCTCTGCCACGGTATAAGATTAATTAATCATATGCATTTACATTCAATTTTATACCTTATCACTAAACGAGACAGCCTATAATTGCGAAACAATAATTTCGAACTTAGAACGTTTGGGGTTCACACGAGACTTCTTTTAATGATTTTTAACGTTCAAAATTAGAGTCTAAAGTTATGGAGAATAAAATCCAAAGTTGCGGATTTCGTGTTACCCCCCCGCAAAAAGTGGCAGAAATAGACTAAGAGATGAGTGTACTTTTTGCAACCATCAGCTGCAAGGCTGATTCAGTGTTTATGAGGTGTAGAGCATCTCTGTGATGGGGATGGACCAGGTCTGCCTGCATAACTCTAAACCGACTGAAGTTATGCAGGCAGATCTAGTTCATCCCCATCACAGAGATGATCTACACCCCATAAACACTGAATCAGCCTTGCTGCTGATGGTTGCAAAAAGTGCACTTATCACTTAGTCTAAAATGTTAGTTAGTAGAATTACACGCGTAACTATTCCCTATATAAGTATTCAAAGTACTAAGTGCAAAATTCTAGTAAAAGTGACTAGATTTTCTCTCCGTGTAATATCTCTACCCCGGAAAATAAAATGGTCGTGTACTTGTGTATGATTTTTATCAGTTTAATTCAGCAGCGGCCACTTTATCTGATAGACCTACCTATATTATTGTATCATGTATATTGTATAATAGTATAACGTACCAATCACTTTATTCGAATACTTCATGATGCACGTCAAGCGACATTATACGTTATTATGCAAAGCCCATTAGATATAATATCCAGCGTGAATATGTATGAGCCACTATGGCAGGAGATGTTACAATTTGCGTTGCCTGTTAAAATAAACTGAGTGTGATATGTTCTGAACACAGCGTGAATTTGTGGCGAGTATCCGCGCTATTTGGGCTAGAACGCATTGGTGAGTTCGTTTTCGTGATATCTTAAATTTATAAAATCTAGTATTTTATAAAGTAATATTCATATTTATTCTATATCTGGCTACTCCGGGGAATATAGTCCCCAATATATTATGCTGTATAATCTAACTTTGAATTTCCATTGCTATTATTAGAATACGAGCGTTAAACCGCGACTTTGTCCGCAAAAACTATATACCAGATTTTAATTCAGATCATTAGCTATCAAACAAAAAAGTTTCATCAATATCGGTACAGAAGTTTTTGCGTGATGCTCGTTCAAACAAACACACAAACAAACAGACAGACAAAAAATCCAAAAATTGCTGATATGGAATCAGAGACACCGAAAAACCATATCGTATCGTTTTTTTGCTAATATCTTCAATGTACAGACACTTCTGTTACATTTTTATAATAGTACGAGCTTTACCTTTGACTTTGTCCGCACAAATTATATACCAAATTTTAAGTCAGATCATTAGCTATCAAACAAAAAAAGTTTCATTAAAATCGGTTCAGTAGTTATTGCGTGATGCTCGTTCAAACAAACAAACAAACACACAAACAAACAACTTCAGGTTTTTTATAACGAAATAATATCTAAATTTAAAATTTGGAACTGTTGCTGACCGGTTTTTTTTTTAATATTGGTACATTTTTAAGCTCAAATTAGTTCTTAAATAACAATTATTAATCAGTTCCGGCTCAAACCGTAAAATGACTGGGCTAATAAATACAGAATTGACTTTGAATTTAATCTAAAATTAAGCAAACAGGTTCTTAACAAGTTTTGAGTTATTTTTATGTATACGATGACATACGATTTACATTAGGCGTGTTTTTAATAAATAACGTTAGTCTCTAAAGTTTTTTTTAATTCAGATTTTATTTTTAACTAAAGTAATATTCATATTTATTCTATATCTGGCTACTCCGGGGAATATAGTCCCCAATATATTATGCTGTATAATCTAACTTTGAATTTCCATTGCTATTATTAGAATACGAGCGTTAACCCGCGACTTCGTCCGCACAAATTATATACCAGATTTTAAGTCAGATCATAAGCTATCAAACAAAAAAAGTTTCATCAAAATCGGTTCAGTAGTTTTTGCGTGATACTCGTTCAAACAAACAAACAAACACACAAACAAACAGACACACAAAAAATCCAAAAATTGGTGAAATGGAATCAGGGACACCTAAAAACCATATCGTAACTTTTTTTTGTTAATATCTTCAATGTACAGACAAACTTCCTGTTACAGTTTTATAATAGTATATAGATAAAAAATATTCTCAGTAAATAGTAGTCTAGAGACTAGAGATGAATAAAATAGGGTTTTAAAGCAAGAGATTGTTTATTTAAACTGAAAATAAATAAAAAAAAACATTTTAACGTGAACTGAGAGCTGAAGTTAGTGCGGTATAAAAACAAAATGAAAAAGTGTAGACGTTGTTTGAACTGAGCAAAGTCTAAAATTACAGTAATAGAATACTCACGAAACCTTCAGATTACGGAGATTTTATATGTTTTACTTTTATCTATGGATTTTATAAGTAACTAGCGTTAACCTGCGACTTTGTCCGCACACACACAAGGTCTACAAAAATTAGCTGCAACTATTTTAAGGGGATGATCAGGAGTGCGATTTTTGAATCTCATTCGCTGAGCTCAGCATTTGAAAAGTATGTTTAGATTAAAACATTTTTTTTCATTGTACCGTTATCTTTATAACCAAGTAGTGGAAATGTTATGTTACAAAGTTCTTTCATTTCTGTCATCTATTCACAACATGGTATATTTAAATAAAAAAACCTTTCTTTGTATCGTCCTCTTCAGGGCGTCACAGTTTCAACCTCCACAGTCTGATCAGGAGACCGAT
Source organism: Agonopterix arenella (assembly GCA_927399405.1). NCBI lineage: Eukaryota > Metazoa > Arthropoda > Insecta > Lepidoptera > Depressariidae > Agonopterix > Agonopterix arenella. The sequence goes on along the minus strand of OV656708.1, from coordinate 12,752,521 downwards.
TTTTGAAACTCATTCGCTGAGCTCAGCAGTTGAAAAGGTCAAAATTACTATGGACATATGCATCTTTCTACTGCTGATTTGACTTTTTCAAAAATTATACTTCAGGAGTGCGGTTTTTGAAAGTCAAATCAGCAGTAGAAAGATGCATATCTCCATAGTAAGTTTGACATTTACAACTGCTGAGTTCAACGAATGAGTTTCAAAAATCGCACTCCAGACCATCAAACTGAACAACTTTCTCTATGGGACCAATATCGAAATCGCGTAAAAAATCTGCTGTCCCATAGTAAACTGCAAATCATATCTCGACTCAAATGTATGGGACAGCAGATTTTTTTACGCGATTTCGATATTGGTCCCATAGAGAAAGTTGTTCAGTTTGATGGTCTGATCACCCCCTTAAAATAGTTTCACCTAACTTTGTTAGACCTTATATACCAGATTTTAAGTCAGATCATAAGCTATCAAACAAAAAAGTTTCATCAAAATCGGTTCAGTAGTTTTTGCGTGATGCTCGTTCAAACAAACACACAAACAAACAGACAGACAAAAAATAAAACAATTGGTGATATGGAATCAGGGACACCTAAAAACCATATCGTGACTTTTTTTTTGTTAATATCTTCAATGTACAGACACACTTCTGTTACAGTTTTATAATAGACGAGCGTTAACCCGCGACTTTGCCCGCACAAATTATATACCAGATTTTAAGTCAGATCATAAGCTATAAAAAAAAAAGTTTCATCAAAATCGGTTCAGTAGTTTTTGCGTGATGCTCGTTCACACAAACAAACAAACAGACAAAAAATCCAAAAATTGGTGAAATGGAATCAGGGACACCTAAAAACCATTTCGTAACTTTTTTTTTGTTAATATCTTCAATGTACAGACAAACTTCCTGTTACAGTTTTATAATAGTTTAGACTAGCTGTGCCCGGCATGCATTGCAGTGCTTTTAAGGGGTTCCGTAGTTAACAAGGAATCCTTAGTAAGTTGGCATGGGTATACATCGTATACATATTTAGGGATCCGTTTGCGATAAAACTTAATATAACCTTTAAATTGAAAATATGTGTTATAGTCATAGACACAAGTGATTAGAGTGTCAAAACCTTCCCACAAAAGTTTCATCGCAATCCGACGAACTATTAAGAACATATGCATATGTGACAAACAGACAGATATCCATGGATTTTTATCTGCTGTACCTGCCTGAGTCAAATGTATGGTACAGCTGATTTTTTTCTCGTTTCCTGAGGTAGGCTCCATAGTGAAAGTTGTTCAGTTTGATGGTCTGAGTTCACAGTTTCAGTATTTGCTAGGCTGCCATTTACACCCTGTACATATGTATAGACTAGCTTCTGCCCGTGACTTCGTCCACATCAGCTCTCTTCACCGTAGCGAAACAAAATATATTTATAACAGTTTTTTTTTTAACGGGCATAGGCCCACCACACATTCCCACCGCTGTAACTCCTGTAAGCCAGGATCAACAGCGGCGACCATTCACAACACTGGACAATGAAGTCCAGCGAGTACGGGGGATGACTCTTATCTGTCTTGGAACCCGCAATGAATTAAAAGAAGATAAGAGGAGTAGGAAAACGAAATATCCGACTTCCCTCCATTGCAAACGGGAGACAGCAATAAGAAAGAAAAACATGGCTATTAGAGAGCCAATTCAAGAGATCATTTAGATATTTATACCAGTTGTAAGTCGAATTATTAGCTTTTAAACAAAACATTGTCATAAAAATCGGTCCATTAGTTTTTGTTTGATGCTCGAACAAGCAAACAGACAAAGAAAAAAAATATGTGATTTTAAATCTCAGACACCTAAACACAATAGCGTAATCTTTTTTGTTTGCAAATAGTCTTCAACGTACAGATAAACTCCTCTTGATGTAGAAGTGTAATCTGCATGGACACATACAATCTAGGTAAGGGCATAGAGATAGTAAGTACTACGTGGTAAGGGTCTACGTCTTCGTAGCAAAGGCTACGTCACTGTAGCAAATGCTACGCCGTAGCACAATCTTTCATTTTTTATGATTCAATGAAACATAAATTCGGAGCAGATTAGTCGACAGAATTGTTTTTTTATGACGGAGGAATTTTATAAAAAAAAAAAAAAAAAAAAAATTTTGCAAGGTGCCAAAAACCGTCATCATCATCAGCCTTATGGAGTTCTTCAGATCTGAACAATTTTCAATATGGAATTAACGCAAAAAAACAGCTGTTCCTTACTTTTAGTTCGAGTTGCCATTGACTTTTTTTTTTAATATTCAGGTTTCAACTTAATAATATATAATATAATATATCTTTATTTCAGAACCAGGTTCCATATTACATCACATTACATTTACATTTTTACATTCCACATTTTACATTTTTACAATTTAGATTTTAAATTCAACATTATTAGGTACACTATAATATAAAATTTATTACATATGTGCAACGCAAGCCAGTACATATCACAACAAGTAGATTGCAAATAGCTGTTAAGTTTACAACAAAAAAATTTACAAAATCGTCAATGGAGACAAATAATGAAATTGGTCTAAACCACCACTTTAAATATTCCTAACTAGGGTTTTTTACACCCTGCACCCTGTTTATACATATTAAACTTTGACTATTTATTATAAGGACTAGCCTTGTGGTAGCATTTCCCCTCTGCCACGGTATAAGATTAATTGATCATGTGCATTTACATTCAATTTTATACCTTATCACTAAACGAGATACGACGAGCCTATAATTGCGAAACAATAATTTCGAACTTAGAACATTTGGGGTTCACACGAAACTACTTTTAATGATTTTTAACGTTCAAAATTAGAATCTAAAGTTATGGGATTAAAATCCAAAGTTGCGGATTTCATGTTACCTTGCCCCCCGCAAAAAGTGGCAGAAATGTTTGTTAGTAGAATTACACGCGTAACTAGTCCCTATATAAGTAGTCAAAGATATTAAACAAAATTCTGTCGTTGTGCGACGTTATAATTATCGAATAGCATGACTCTAATCACAGTAATTAAACTAAAAAGGTAAGATTTAGCCTCTAAGGACAAGGTCTTTATCTACAAAGGTCAAAGTTATCAAGTCATTAAGTAATTGCTATGTACAAAAGAGATTTGAATTAAATCGTTTATAAACATTCTTCTCTAGGGCCCTTATATATAAACTAATCTGAAGAGCTCGCGGGCTCTTGTACTAGCCCAGTCATTTTACAAAGTTTTGTTAGGCGGGGTAGGGACTAAATATTAATTGGACTTTTAAACTGTAACAGGCACCACTTAGTGACAAAAAGACTTATCTTAAAACATATTAAAAAAAAAAAAATCGCTACGCAACATAGAAATCGAAATCGTGTGTCCCTTCTGGGTGCTTTTAAATTAATAATATTAATACCAATGCACTCATTTGACTTATTTTTGAGCAATAAAATAGGCATTGAAATTTAAAAAATGAGGTATTTATTAGAAAATACAAATGTAGATTTCAAAACCTTCTAAGTAGACAAAAATATTTACACCATGTTTAAAGTATGTACAATGGTAAAGCCTTGAATACGTGGAAAAAAAATTTACCGTCAAGTTTTTAGAACGAGATAATAGCTACATTTTAAAAATGGAACTGTTGCTGACTTGATTTTTTTTAAATTTTGGTACATTTCTAGGCTCAAATTGGTTCTTCAATATTATACTGAAAAATATCAATTATTAATTAGTCTCGGCTCAAACCGTAAAATGACTGGGCTATACTCAAGTTTTGGAGGCTTAAGAGGATATTCCTGATAAAGCGTTCCTTACAAAACGAAAATACATCCTAGTTTGAACATATAGTAATTAAAGGAAAAAGAAACTTGTCAACACAATCTAAAAACCAATACCTATCTGTGTCGGTACTGTGGAGGGACTACTGGGACCAATGAGAAGTGAGTTTTGATTTGCTAGTTGCGAGTATCAAAATATGATGTACTATGGTTGTATGTTTTGATCGCGAAAGCTTGAATTTTTTTACTCCTCTGAGAACGTCAACTTGATACCTTTAGGATCTTGAGAAAAAGGGTCTTGACAAACGAGCATACGGAAAACGAAACGATACTCGCAACTTGCAAATCAAAACTCACTTCTCATTGACCTAGGAAAGGGGATGGCCAAACTTTTCAACTATACGGTCTACATTGAAATTCAGATTTACGGCGGTTTACATTTAAGAACTTTACTGTACTTGATATTATATTGACATACTTTCCTAATTTAAATTTAGTATTTGACAACCTAAAATGATTCAATAATGTTCAGAAAACTTAATCAATAAAAAATGTTAATTAATTAACGGTACTTTGTAGTTTATTCGAAAGATCCATAAAATAGTAACATTAAATAAAATTATAAATAAAGAGACTTAAAACTAAACTAACCTAGGCTGTGGTGCAGGTTCGGTCCTTGTGGGAGGGTACCCAGAACGCTGGCCGCATTTCCTCGCTGAATGGCTATGCTGATCCGTTGAGCGAGGAAAGTGCCAGCTCTTGGGTCGAGTCTATCAGGCGCTTTGACAGGTCTTTAAAAAGCGCCTACGCATTAGGTCCCCACGGCCCAAGAGTTTCGACACCAAAACCCATAAAATGGTATTGGGGGCCGATATCCCGGTACCAGTAGGCCTTTCGTTTTTCGGCTGCCTCCGCCGCTGCGCCAGCCCTTCGACTCGTGCCCTGTAAGTGAGACGGGGCTAGTGTGTCCACGCAGGTAGCGTCCCACACTAGCGCCCGACCCATCTTCCAGGGGACGAGTGACATCCCGTCTGGTCTCTTGCCATCGCTCCGTATGATGCCAGTCGGCTCGAGAATTAATTTATTAATATGTTGGTTGATTATCTTACAAATTTAATGTATTTTTCAATTTTAATTTACTACTTACTTTTGTTGATAATTTAAATTTGTATTCGTACGCCAAACGTGGCAGACCGCAAAGAGTCCAATTATTTTACTGTAACACTATTTATATTACCTGTGTTCACGAATAAATAATTTTGAATTTGTAGTTCTGTCATACGTATTGTATAAAAAAAAATCGCTGGTACCTGAATGTTTGGCATTTTTAAATGTGCGTATGTTAATTGAGACTGATGTTTCATAACATCATCGAAAGTGCTGATTCTTTTCGAAGTAATATGGAAACTTGCCATAGTTTCCAACAATTTCCACCTCGACCACTACAGACTTAGCATCAATTAATCTATGAAATTAATCGCCATCTATACTATTATAAAACTGTAACAGGAAGTTTGTCTGTACATTGAAGATATTAACAAAAAACAAGTTACGATATGGTTTTTAGGTGTCCCTGATTCCATATCACCAATTTTTGGATTTTTTGTCTGTCTGTTTGTGTGTTTGTTTGTTTGTTTGAACGAGTATCACGCAAAAACTACTGAACCGATTTTGATGTAACTTTTTTTGTTTGATAGCTTATGATCTGACTTAAAATCTGGTATATAATTTGTGCGGACGAAGTCGCGGGTTAACGCTCGTATTTTAATAAACCATGAAGCTTCGAGGTTTTATACAGTTTAAAAATTCCATAATGTAAACGAGCCCAATTCGTTCAGCGATATTTTGGAATTTTCGGAATGAAATAGGAAAAATTGGGCGATGATTACCCAATTGTTTATCTTTTTCTTTTTAATTTCTTGAACACTTCGCGGGATAGTATAATAGACAACGCGGTCGACTGGTTGACCGCGGTCGACGTCTTGGCCACCCCTGACCTAGGAGATACTAGTAGCACAGAGTACTATAATTACTATCGATAGTAGATATATATCTCCATATTACAGTTTTTTAGAGTTACGCGGTTATTATTTAAAAAAAATTAATTAAATTTAATCTAGAATTAAACATTTTAACGGCCATTTTTTTTTTCATGGCTGTTGTAACACTGCTGAAATATCGGGAACTCAATTATACCAAAACGCGGTAAGAACCCGTTAAGGTGGTTGCAGATGGGTCAATTTTATATAACTTTGTATATATGGAAAAATAATTTATGCAATTTATTAAATAATTACGAAGATATAATAAAGCTTTGAAATTTTTCAAAAATTTTAAAGCTTTGTATCTTCGTAATAATATTGTAAGGCGGCAACTAGATTTTCTAAACTATTTTTCCATATATAAAATATTACTTTTATTAATTCCGTCTACGCGTATTGTGGGTCAAACTTTTGTATGGACTGAAACCACCTTAAAATGTTTATCTCGATATTTTTGACAGAACCCGGGGTAAAACCTAGTCAATATCAAAATCACGAGAGCGCCTTACATTTTATCATTCCTTGTGAATATATAAAGTGCTCTTTGTAGATTACAATCCTTTTGTAACAAGATTACACGTCCCAGCATTTATTTTTGTCCAAATATAGGTTCTATTTTTATGAAGTTAAGGTACATAGAGTTGTTGGATATTGCCTTGTGTATATAGAATCCAATTTCACGTAGCGCTTGAATTCGTTTTTTATTTTTTACGGAAATTTAACGTTTGATTACAATAAAGATACTTTTGTACAAGTATTCCACGAGTTCAACAACACCCAATGAAGGCTCTCCTCTGACCACGAACCGAGTTCGGTTTTGTGTTGGAGTCATATTAGGCCCTGTCACAATATGCATTTAGAAGTGCAGTAATATTTATTTAATCATATTGGACAATAAACTTAGTTTCTTTATGCAGGGTGTAACAAAAACCCCTAGTAATATTTTAAGGGGTAGATTGACCAAAAATATTTCACTACTAGAGTTAACCCGCGACTTCGTCCGCACAAATTATATACCAAATTTTAAGTCAGATCATAAGCTATCAAACAAAAAAAGTTTCATCAAAATCGGTTCAGTAGTTTTTGCGTGATACTCGTTCAAACAAACAAACAGACAGACAAAAAATCCAAAAATTGGTGAAATGGAATCAGGGACACCTAAAAACCATATCGTAACTTTTTTTTGTTAATATCTTCAATGTACAGACAAACTTCCTGTTACAGTTTTATAATAGTATAGATAGATTAGAGTTAACCCGCGACTTCGTTCACACTAATGATATACCAGATTTTAAGAAGATCTTCCGCCAGGCTAGGTGTGAAGCCTGGGGACCGGCTGTTGTCCCACAGGTTCTAAGTTGGACCTTGTATATACAGGGTGTCACTTACACCCTGTATATCGAATCTCTGTGATTATTTCTCTTGTGCGATTTATGATTGCAAACCAAATTTTTGTTGTAGGTTACGAGGTACGAAAGTTTTCTTTGTATGAAGCATAAATATTTTCGAGAGCGATAGTAGCGCCATCTGAAATTCATATATACCTGGCGGCAGGGACGTTGTCCTGGCGTCTACATTTAAGAACTGTTCTTCTGTTCTGACATACGTAATGTATTTAAAAAAAATCGCTGGTACCTAAATGTATTGTAAGCTATATATTTTATATCTTATTACACCGCCATAGCAAGTTTTTTTACTTAAGAGTTCGTCCATCCCATGGTTGTCTGGAAGAAATCGCTTTTAGTGATAAGACCGCCATTTGTACCCTTACGTTATTTTTATTCGTTTTTGTTACTGTATATTTTGGTGTGCAAATAAAGAATATTTATGTTTATTTATGTTATGTTATGTTTGGAATTTTTAAATGCTTGTATGTTAATTAAGACTGATTCTTCATAACATCATCGAAAATGCTGATTCTTTTCGAAGTAATATGGATATGGGACAAATATACTTAGTATCTTCTATGCAGGGTGTAATAAAACGCCTGAGTAATATTTAAATGGGTAGATTGACCAAAAATATTTCACTATTAGAGTTAAACCGCGACTTCGTTCACACTAATTTTATACCAGATTTTAAGTCAGATCATAAGCTATCAAACAAAAAAAGTTTCATCAAAATCGGTTCAGTAGTTTTTGCGTGATACTCGATCAAACAAACAACCAAGCACACATACAAACAGATAGACAAAAAATCCTTAAATTGGTGATATGGAATCAGGGACACATAAAAACCATATCGCAATTTTTTTTAAATATCTTCAATGTACAGACACACTTCTGTTACAGTTTTATAATAGTACTAGCGTTAACCCGCGACTTCATCCGCACAAATTATATAACAGATTTTAAGTCAGATCATAAGTTATCAAACAAAAAAAGTTTCATCAAAATCGCGTGATGCTCGATCAAATAAACAAACTTGTTTTTTTTAATTTACAGTTTTATAATAGTATAAGATAGATGGAGACAAATTGGAAATCGAGAATGTATGAAACTGCTGACATTTTTTACGATTTCGATGGTGTAGTCCTCAACTGATGAACTCATTACCTACTCCGTATAATATAGGTCCCTTCTTAATATGTTCACACTTTTTTAAGGGGATGATCAGACCGTCAAATTGAACAACATTATCTATGGCACCAACATCAAATTCACCAAAAAAGTCAGCTATTCCATAGAAAACTGCAAACCTACTCGAGCCAAATGTATACAGCAGATTTTTTTTGCGATTTTGATGTTGGTCCCGTAGAGAAACTTGTTCAGTGTCTCTATGTAGTCTGATCATCCTCTTAAAAAACTGTCAGCATTATATTATTATGTTGGACGCTGTATAATGTTGTTGTTGAAGTCGCCGAATACGGTTAGGTTCATAAATTCGTATATTATGTTCACTGTTTTTGAGGCGCTATACAGGGTGTAAGTGACAGCCTAGCAAATACTGCAATGGTGAACTCAGACCATCAAACTGAACAACTTTCACTATGGAGCCTACTTAAGGAAACCCGAAAAAAAAAATCTGCTGTCCGATACATTTTAGTCGGGTAGGTACAGCAGTTTTGTATGGAACAGCTGATTTTTTCGCATTTCCTGAGGTAGCCTCCATAGTGAAAGTTGTTCAGTTTGATGGTCTGAGTTCACCGTTTCAGTATTTGCTAGGCTGTCACTTACACCCTGTATAGCGCTTCAAAAACAGTTAAAATAATATTCCACGAATTTATTAACCTAACCGTATTCGGCGACTTCGACAACAACATTATACAGCGTTAACCCGCGACTTTGTCCACACAAATTATATACCAGATTTTAAGTCAGATCATAAGCTATCAAACAAAAAAAGTTACATCAAAATCGGTTCAGTAGTTTTTGCGTGATGCTCGTTCAAACAAACAAACAAACAGACAGACAAAAAATCCAAAAATTGGTGATATGGAATCAGGGATACCTAAAAACCATATAGTAACTTATTTTTTGTGAATATCTTCAATGTACAGACAAACTTCCTGTTACAGTTTTATAATAGTTTAGATAATAGGCAACATGTTTTTGAAATTGATTTTATTTTAATAACAAATAATATTTAGTTTTACTTATTGCGTACGTGTATTAATGTAAACAAAATTTAAATATTTTGCTTTGGTGATTAATAAACACACCTCCTAAAAAACAAAAATCAAAAATATTATTTAGCATAAGATAGCATAATGCTCACGACTATATTCCCCGAGAATACAGTCAGAGATATTCTGAAAACTCATAACAACCAAATTTCACTAGTAGTACCGAAACTGTGATGGGAAGTGCCACTTATAATGGACAGTGGGTACAATACATGCCTCGAAATTGAAGCATGCAGGTTTCCTCACGAAATGATTATTTATTTTTAATTAACTCTGGTGCTTTGGGATAAGGATCGGTCTCTATTATGGGACGCCACCACCTGCGTGAGCACGTTTGCACCGTCCCACTTGCTGGGCACCATGAGGGTGGCTGGAGATCAGCGGCAGAAACAGCGGCTCAGAAAAAGCACACAAAATACGACGACGAAGGCTCATATCTGATTGTGTCACTTGCGGTAGAAACGGCGGGTCCTTGGGCTGCCGAAGCCAAAGTGTTTGCCAGGAACTCGGGCCGCAGGCTGAGAGTGGGCTTGGACCCCCGCTCCGGGTCTTTTTTCGTCCAACGTATCTCATTGGCAATGCTGCGAGCATAATGGGTACGTTTGGCTCGACTCGGGGTGGGCTATATTGAATTTGTCAGGACTGGTTGCTTTGTTTGTTCTTTTAGTTAAAATAAGCTCTTCCACTTGAGATAATGAAAAGCAATCTCTTAACGTATTACGTGGTATCACTTTCCATCACTCCACTCGATTGTCTCACATACCTCACGGCGTTTAGATGTCATGTGGGAATACAACCCTTTGGTCAAGGGTACAAACAAATCAACGTGAAAGCTTGCGGCTGGACGAACTTGGCATTGCTTTCAGATCGAATTGAAACTTAATGAGGTTTACAGTTTAGAATGTTCACTCTTTAGGTATCTGATTGCTGTTTTGCACGTGTACCTGTGTTGCCAGGTGAAGTTTTTAAAATCCGGGAGTGTAGCAAAAAAAATAGAAAGTTGTATGAAAACTTAAAAAAATAAAAGACATTATTTTCTTATAATATAATTAGGAAATATGGCTACCGATTTTATTATTTTTTTAATACTTATAAAATTTTTTAAAAGCCCAAGCTAATCTAATTTGTATTTTAATAGAAACATTTTGCTATTGTGCCTTGATAACAATTGTTGCGTACTTAACTTTGGAAACGGGCAACACGTCCGTGGCTGATTTCTCTTTAGATAGAAGTAAGGTACCATACAGCAATACCTTATTGAAAGCCTGCGGTGACGACATATTGAACTTGGCATTGCTCTCAGATTGAATTGAAACGTAATGAAGCTATGATACCGAGTGTATGATTTAGGTTTGTGATTGTCACTTGTTTCTCATAATACGCGTTGGTTGTTGTTGGTGATTTAACTTTAGATGTTAGATTGAGCATTGGTTAGAGATTGAATCAAAACTTAATGAGGCTGGCACTAAGGGGTTAGGTCTGCTGTATTTAGTCACTCTCACACGTACACAAGGACATATTATCGGATATACAGGGTGATTATCAAAGACATGCCTATTTGTTTCTGCTAACCTCATTGAAACATAAGCCTGAGTATGTATGTCGAGACACTCTTTATTTATGATTTTAAATTCGTTTATTTTAAACATTTTACCAAAATTCTAAGCATCTTATATAAAATTTGATTTAATAAAGGAAATATACTTGCCTGGCTTTGTTATTATTAGGAAGCGTCCCTATCTCTCTTATTTTCATGTCTATTTTTAGCACATCATCGACATTTATATAAATCACAAACACGAAACTTGAAAGTGGTCGAAGCTGTAAGGTTTAAATTTGCATCACAAAGCTTTGATATATCACTTCGTTTACACATTCGAGTTTCCAGTTTGTAGCCCAGTCATTTTACGGTTTGAGTCGGGACTAATTAATAATTGATATTTATTATTCGGCATAGTATTTAAGAGCCAATTTGAGCCTAGAAATAGACCAAAATAAAAAGAAAATTACGTCAGCAACAGCCCCAAATTTAGAATTTTGCATTTATCTCGTTCTAAAAAACCTGATGATACATTTTTTTCCACATTTTTAAGGCGGTCTGAAAAAACTCTGACACCAGGGCTCTGCCCACACGATAAGAAGAAGAAGAAGGCTTTACCATTAATACATACTTCAAACATGGTGTTAATATTTTTGTAGTGGGCTCGGTGGCGCAATTGGATAACCCCGTTCCCCGGTTTGGAAGAGTGCGGGTTGAAGTCTCGCCCAAGACAAATTTTTCAGTCTTTAATTTGATTCTAAATAGCACAACATGGCTGTAACATGTTTAAAATCAACAATATTTGAAATTTGAAAAATACATTAGTATTTTCTAATGAATACCTCATTTTAAAAATTGCAATTCCTTTTTTATTGCTCAGAAATAATTTATATTGTTAAATCTAATTAAAATGAGCTCATTGCTAATAATATTACTAAAAGCCTTCTGGGAGATTCAATTTTGATTTCTATGTTGCGTAGCGTTTTTTTTAAATATGTTTTCAGATAGTCTTTTTGTCACTAAATGGTGCAGGTTACAGTTTAAAAGTCCCATTGATAATTGCTCCCCAACCCTCCTAACAAAACTCCGTAAAATGACTGGGCTATTGTGCTTTATAGAACGACTGTACAATAAAGGTTATCTTACTTGTTGCAAAACTTTTGGTTTGCGATTGAATCGAAACTCGTTACGTTTAGTCGGTTTTATTAAGAGGAACATTTGAAATCGATTGGTGTAAAAAGGTCAATTTTCCAAAAAAAAAAAATACAGATAACTGATTTAATTTGCTCTAACACGGCGATATATGTGTTTCACAAGTGCAGTTCTATTACTGAGTAGAACTAGTTGAAGAATTAATACAGGATGACTGCTAATCAGAACACATAAAGTTTTCAAATTGTTTATTTGTCATATTAATTTATTCTATTTTAAAATACTTTAAATAACCATGCAGCAGTGCAATTTTAGCAAATTTTCTGATCACTTTGAAGGTGTTTTTATGATAGTGAGTGAAAGTGAGGTGAGTTAATTAGTACTTTACTTTACTTTTTACTTGCTTTAACCCTTCGTTGGTTCACTCCTCCACAATTGAATGCCGTCTGTTACGATCCCTCGCTTCCTTCTTGAGATGGTAACCCTTCATATTATATAACTCAGATAGACTGTTGAATAAATAAATAAAACATTTGTTGACACAAAACCAAAATAACTTTATACAAAACATCACAACAACCTACGAATATTTTAACCAAAGTTTTTGTTTTTAAGAATTATTCATCATATTCATGAGATAACAAAAACAGTATCTGCTCTCAAATAGCGCTCGTTTTTCTACTACATTAATTTTTGCTTTGTTATTGTTTGGAAATGTTAAAAAGTGTACAGGTAAAACTTATAGGATCCCACTATAGGGCAAAGTAGTTTTTTTACGAATAAGAACATAAATAATATGTTTTTTTTAAAAACGCAAGAATTGAGCCATATTAAGGTGGTTTCAGTCCATACAAAAGTTTGACACACAATACGCGTAGATGGATTTTAAATGGAATTTAAATACATGATTCCTAGGGAACGGTTGTGTTCCCTACATTTTAAAAGCCGTATTAAGGTGGTTGCAGAGGGGTCAATTTTATACAAAACTTTGACGCACAATATGCGATGCGTAGACGGTATTAATAAAAGTAATATTTTATATATGGAAAATAGTTTAGAAAACCTAGTTGCCGTATAACAAACAAAATTTGCAATTTATAATATAATTACGAAGATATACAATTTTAAAATTTTGTATGAAAAATTTCAAAGCTTTATATCTTCGTAATTATTTTATAAATTGCAAATGTTATTTGTGACGCGGCATCTAGATTTTCTAAACTATTTTTCCATATATACAACGTTACTTATATTAATACCGTCTACGCGTATTGCACGTCAAAGTTTTGTATAAAATTGACCCCTCTGCAATCACCTTAAGTAAGCCTGTAGGGTCTCACTGAAGAGCAAATAAGCCTTTTCTCATAACACTTGCGGACAAGGCCACATTCTTATTTTGAACAGAGTATTCGTATTTCCTTTGCCAGGTATAAATTTGATAGGAAAATTACGTGTCAACACAACAGTCACCCTGTATGACAAGTACGTGATGTGTTTGGTATTCAGTACATTGTACACAGTTTAGTAAATAGCTTCAGTAAATTGGAAATAGCTGAAATCTTTCTCGTCTCCCTTGCCACTTGTCACCGCATACATTAGTGACTAACTGCTTCAGTTAGCTACGTCGTAGCCCGTAGCCGTAGCGTAGCGTTACTACGCCGTAGTCTTTATTGAACATTTTTCAAGTAAATTAAGCGATAAATTCAATTTAATTAAAACGCGATTATGGCGGGCGACATATTCGATTTATGATATCATTAAAAATATTAAGATACGAGCTTTAACGCGCGACTTCGTCCGCACAAATTATATTCCAGATTTTAAGTCAGATCATAAGCTATCAAACAAAAAAAGTTTCATTAAAATCAGTTCAGTAGTTTTTGCGTGATGCTCGTTACGAACAAACATACACACAAACAAACACCCAAACAAACACACAAACAAACACACAAACGTTTGTTTCTCCGATCGTCTATTTCCTCGAACGTCTATTTCCCCGAATGGTTATACTCACAGATCACAAAAACTAAAGGGAGATGTGTAAAAGGGACGGAGCTAGTGTCGCAGCAATATGCGCAAAAACGGAACACATCGCTCGCGACAGTAAGGATTCAATATATTATGAGGCTGAAAGCCAGTCGAGAAATTATGTGTAAACAGTTTACAATGCTTGCGTAGTACTAAAGATTATTCTAACGTTGAGTTTTGATGCCGCAATGGATAATGAGAACATTCAAGCTAACAACAAATACTTTCTATCGCGTGGTTACGGGCTAGATCTCTATGCTTATACTTTATAGGTTTTTGCAATAATGTGCTGCTTCGCATGTCAGTAGCTACTGAATCGGAATGAGTGCAGCAAAAGCGATATCGGAAATGTGTCGGCCTATTATTGTACGCTTTATTTATTTACTGCAAACAACATACAGTTGTGGAGCTGATTTATCAAAGTTATTACAAATAATTGTATGTTTGACCTAGAAGGAATCGTGATAAATAATCATTGAACATTTGGAGATAAACTTACGTGGATAAAGATATGTTATATTTCATAATAATATACTTACTATCATCTCGGCCAAAAACGTCCACTACTGGACATAGGCCTCTTCCATCCGAAGCTGGTTAAAATAGCTTTCTCGTGGCCCCACCAGTGGTACCCGTATCATTCGGTGGGTCTACGAGAAATAAGTCTCCCTCATGGACCCATCAGTCGGGCAAATTAGTGGGTCCACGAGAAAACGGCGCTTTTTGACACATTCCACTAAACAAATTTACGTTTTTAATAAAAAAGGCACCCTCACCTAATTGCGAGGTATGCGGTACTGTGGAGGATGTTCAGCATTTATTAGCGGAATGTGTCCGGTATCAATCGCAGAGGCTATTACTGTATAATAGTTTAAATCTAAATCTTGTAAATGAAGGTTTGTCACCATTTTAGCCGCCCCTACGCTACGTCGGGAGTGGCTAAAATGGTGTACCTTTTTATTTATAGTACTAGTGTTTAGTATGTGTGTGTGTGTTTGTATATTCGTTAGGAAGTGTTAGGTTTTTATTTCATTGTAAAATTGTTTCATTTTAGGAGTCTTAAGTGTAAAGGCAGGATGGGGCTGATGTAACGTGACATAACGTAAAGCTCCAACAAAAAAATAGGACCGCCATAACGACCGGTCCTGCGCTGCCCTCATCCAACGGGTTCACGCCGCTTTCACCAGGTCGTCAGTCTACCTTATGAGGCTTACAGTTTACCCACGCTGCGCCTTCCGGTATATACGTGGTCCTCATTCGAGAACTCTTTGGGTTCGTCGGCCATCTGTTCTATGAGCAATATACGTTGCCACTTGACTATTGTAACTCTTTGGGCTATTTCTGCCACCATAGTTCATCTGCGAATCAGTTAATTTCTGATAAGATCTCGCAGGGCATCATAAAATGTATACTCATAACGAAGGGAAAGAGATATTCTAAATAGCATAATATTATTTACAAAGATGAAAAAATCGTGTTTTTGTCAACCCCATCACGCGCACAGGTGCATCTAAGCCTAGATCAGATATGCCTGAAATTCGTCTTTTTTATGCTTTGAACGTTTAGACGAGCTACTTCTTGAAAACGGGTAAAAATACAGCTTGTAAAATTAAATGGTACACTTACTTAAAGGAGTGCTTCAGACAATCAAACTAAACAGACTTCTCTTTGGGACCAATACCGAAACAGCGAAAAAAAATTCTGCTGTCTCATACATTTCAGTCGAGTTATGTCGCGGTAGTTAAGGAGTGCATTTGACATGTAAAAATATCTTTATGAAATAAATGATTATGATTATGATTATTATTATGTTTACAGTTTTGTATTGGAAAGCGGAATTTTTTTTTGCTATTTCAGTGTTGGTCTCGTAGTAACGTTGTTCAGTTTGATGGTCTGAAGCACCCCTTTAATTAAGTGTCCCATTTAATTTTACACTCTGTAGAAAAATGATTCTTTTGGGTATAATTTAATACAAATGCAATACAGTCTACCTTTTTCAGGAGGATGGGTCGTTATTGGTCCCAGTACAATCTCCTCAAAAGGAATTATGTAGGATTAGCGGCTAATCTTACCCTAGACTTAAATCAAACCTCGTATTTAGCGATGTTGGAGAGATCTAAGCACGATTGCTTTTGCTTGCGGCGTTGGCTACTAATCCCTTTGAGACCGAAGAACGCAGGATTCTCGTATTCAGCTATATTAGTGCGCTTAGCCGTGGCCGTGATAATAGTATATACAGTGTGTTACAGAAGTAAAAATTGAAAACTTTTAAGGGGGTGGTTTAGACCAACAAACTGAACAACTTGCACTATGGGACCAACATCGAAATCGCGAAAAAAAATCTTTTGTCCCATACATTTAGCTCGAGTAGATCTGTAGTTTAGTATGGAACATCGCATCATGGCGATTATCGGCTGATATGATGATGATGATGATGGAACATCAGATTTTTTTTCGCGATTTCGATATTGGTCCCATAGTGAAAGTCGTTCAGTTTGATGGTCTTAACCATCCCCTTAAATGTTTATTTGTATTTTTTTAACACCCTGTATAAGTTGTTTACAAAATCTTCCGCTGCTGCAATGGAAGTATTGCGTAGTTACAATCTATAGAAATAGATTACGATATTATAGGAATTTTACGCCCTGGACATCATAAATTTTTATTCAATTTACACATATCCGCAAATCATACTCCTACTGTTAGTACTTCATGACGCTTTGAAGAATCCAATTTTTTTCACATAAAAGGTTCATAAACAAGTAACCAAACCCTAACTAACTTTAGATACCGCGCCTCATCCCGCACTTCGGGGGTAAGTTTAGGGGAGCTGAACAAGAATAAATGTAGAGCACGCGTGCGAGCGGGAGGGCGCAACGACGCCATTTTGTTTCTGTTGCAGTACTATTGAAGCATCGAGAGATCGTTGTATGGAGTGCCGTGTGCCCTGGCAGTCGATTCTCATTTCAATTTGAACAACTTATAAGTAGCTACATACTAAAAAGGATGCAAAAAATTGTTGTACGTTCTAGAATAGTGTTCTTTTGTGTGGTGGCTCACTGGAGCTTCGAGTCGACTACCCAATAGCAGACCTACAACGCGACTCATTGTTATTTGGTACCTATAACAGTTCTTCTGAATAGTTGATAGCATATCATTGAATTTTACTTGCCATCGCGGTGAAGAGATTTGCAAATCAGCATTAAAGATTTGCCGATTGCTCAGGATAGGCCGTGGGAGAGGAGAAGTTCAGCAGGCAGACTACAATAGTCCCAGATGGTCTGACGACACCTGTAGAGTAGCCAGCAAACAGTGGATAACGTCGCCACAGACACGCGCTATAATATGTTGATATACTCTTCTTTCGCACGCAAAATTACATAAGCACGTCTCGTTCCTTGCGTGTGAGTGAGAGGGAGCGATTAGCAACTTGCGTGCGTTAGAAGAGTACAGCAACATATTATAGCAACCGTTTGTGATGAGCTTAAAACTAGCGTGGGACTGTACTAGTTGCCGTTAAAAATGAAGAGCTCTATAACTATACCCAGCAGTGGGGCTTTGCGGGCTGATGCTGATGAAGATATTCCCCAGTAGGTACATTATTATTTTATATGTATGTAATAGAAGAGCACTTTGATTGATCTTTGTACCAAAATTTCCAGAACTCAGCTATTCATTAAGAAACATCGATATCGAGTGACAGTAGATGGAGCTAATGGTCGGTTTGACTGCGGTTAAGCCTCCACCCGGGTGGGAGCTGTAGCAATTGTATGAAAAGCCTGTCGTTGTTCGATTTTGAAACTTATTGCAAAACAAATAGAACTACATTTATGTACACACGGCGACACATCAGGCTACGCTAAACAAACATAAGCTGGCCGCGCGACGTTATACATTACTCTACTTACGCGCGGACAGCTTATTTTGGTTCTGCGTAGCTTGATGTGTCGCCTAGTGTACAGGCTCCAACTGCATATGCTTACGGTTTTTTAAAAGGATGATCAGACCATCGAAATGAACAACTTTCTCTATGGGACCAACAGCGAAATCACAAAAAAAATAGCATCTGTCCTATAAATTTTGGTCGAGTAGCATTAGAGTTTTATATGGAACAGCAGATTTGTTTTTATTACGATGCGAGTCCTTAAGGTGGTTTCAGTCCATACAAAAGTTTGACGCACAATACGCGTAGACGGAGTTAATAAAAGTAATATTTAATATATGGAAAAATAGTTTAGAAAATCTAGGTGCCGCGTCACAAATAACATTTGCAATTTATAATATAATTACGAAGATATAAAGCTTTAAAATTGTGTATGAAAAATTTCAAAGCTGAAAATTTGAAAATGAAAATGAAAATTTATATCTTCGTAATTATTTTATAAATTGCAAATATTATTTGTGACGCGGCATATAGATTTTCTGAACTATTTTTCCATATATACAAAGTTACTTATATTAATACCGTCTACGCGTATAGTGCGTCAAAGTTTTGTATAAAATTGACCCCTCTGCAACCACCTTAAGGTGGTTTCAGTCCATGCAAAAGTTTGACGCACAATACGCGTAGACGGAATTAATAAAAGTTATATTTTATACGAGCGTTAACCCGCGACTTCGTCCGCACAAATTATATACCAGATTTTAAGTCAGATCATAAGCTATCAAACAAAAAATTTCATAAAAATCGGTTCAGTAGTTTTTGCGTGATACTCGTTCAAACAAACAAACACACAAACAAACAGACAGACAAAAAATCCAAAAATTGGTGAAATGGAATCAGGGATACCTAAAAACCATATCGTAACTTTTTTTTTGTGAATATCTTCAATGTACAGACAAACTTCCTGTTACAGTTTTATAATAGTATAGATATGGAAAAATAGTTTAGAAAATCTAGTTGCCGCGTCACAAATAAAATTTGCGATTTATAATATAATTAAAATTAAAAATTAAAATTTTGTATAAAAACTTTCAAAGCTTTATATCTTCGTAATTATTTAATAAATTGCAAATGTTATTTGTGACGCGGCATCTAAACTATTATTCCATATATACAAAGTTACTTATATTAATACCGTCTACGCGTATTGTGCGTCAAAGTTTTGTATAAAATTGACCCCTCTGCATCCACCTTATTAAGAAGGACCCTAGATTACTGACATGCCGATATTATTGGAACTGAGCTTAAATCTCATGCATACGCATATTTCTAATTCACAAGTAATTGCCTACCATCCATTCTACGTATGAAGTCAGCTAACAGTATTTTTACGACGATGGCATAAGACAGAAATTAGCTTTATTCATGTGACTTGTTACTTAGGATACTACAGCCTACATCTAGCCTAGCTGTCCGAGCTTGGACTGGGCAAGCTCCGGGCAATCCCGTTCATACAACGCAACCTACCTATCTTGCCGTTTCCAAGCTTATATATGACAAAGATACGTATATTATGTGGGCTTATGAGGTTTATTTATGTACTACGATAGACGGACGCGGCTTTGTTACTGTAAAGGGATGGAATTCCTTTACGAACGCGTTAAATTGTAATAAAAAAGCTTTTTCGGGTTCCTTAGGTAGCTGGCATATGAACTTCATATAATAATAAACAATGAATTACGCTCACAGGGCACATACATTGTTATGATCCCAAAAGTAAGGTACTAGGTTTTTTTATTATAAAACCCACATAAAACACAAACATAACATTCATGACCGAACTGGGATTCTAAACCAGGACTTTTGGTTTGGCAGGCTTATCTTATCAATGTTACTAGTGAACCTGCTTCCTGTGCCGAGGGTCGTATATAGGTTCGAATGTCGTAAGGGACAAATATTTGTATGATGAATATGAATATTTGTACCAGAGTCATGGATGTTTGTATCTATATAAGGTTTCGAGCTTTAACCCGCGACTTCGTCTGCACAAATTATATACCAGATCAGTTCAGAGAAGTCAGATCATTAGCTATCAAACAAAAAAAGTTTCATCAAAATCGGTTTAGTAGTTTTTGCGTGATGCTCGTTCAAACAAACAAACACGCAATAAATATTATAGTTTAAAAAACTAAAAAACACGCTTATTAATGTACTAAAAAGTACAAAATAATCTGATTTACTTAAAATATAATAAGTTTCGATAATTATGCATCCTACCATTGTATACTTGTAAACGCAAACTTCTCACTTTTTAATGTTCAATGACCAAGTGAATAAGCGTGGGGCGCATTGGGAGCATTAGTAGGTAACGTTTCTTAGAGAAATTTATTTCGATAAAGCGCCCCACGCTTATTTACTTGGTCATTGAAGATCAAAAAGTGAGAAGTTTGCGTTTACAAAAGTATACAATGGTAGGATGCATAATTATCATAACTTATTATATTTCAATTAAATCAGAATATTTTGTACTTTTTAGTACATTAATAAGCGTGTTTTTTAGTTTTTTAAACTACAAATACAAATATATTTATTCAATTGTTCAATTAAATTCGGTTCGGATACATGCGGTATGAGTGAAAGTGTTGGGTACAGCTTTGGGCACAACACGCAGGTTGTGTCTGTCTTACTGATACCAAACACACTACCAAACAAACTATAATATTTTATTTTTTACTTTTTAGTCTTAAACCAATAGGAGATCCACGTCATCACGTCACTAAATGTAATGCATTTACCTAAAACTCGAGGGGTTTACTAGTAGCCGTTGAAGAGTTCCAATATCCACCAAATGGCTCCATCTTCAGACACTCATCACCATATTGTGTAATTTATTGGGTTCAGTAAAACAAACCAACCGAGCCCAAACTCGAGTGGTTTCCTAGTAGCCATTGAAGAGTTCCACTATCCACCTTTTGGCTCCATCACGAGTTCCAAGACACCATGTATAATGTATGGGACTCGTCAAAACAAACCAAACGAGCCCACACTCGAGTGGTTTACTAGTAGCCATTGAAGATTTCCAGTATCCATCTCATAACTCCATCATCAGATCAGCTCGATAGTACCAAATTATTGTATTGTCATGCGAACTACATACACCTGCAAAGTTTCAAATCTATACATTAACGAGCGTTAACCCGCAACTACGTCCGCACAAATTATATACCAGATTTTAAGTCAGATCATAAGCTATCAAACAAAAAAAGTTTCATCAAAATCGGTTCAGTAGTTTTTGCGTGATACTCGTTCAAACAAACAAACAAACAAACACCCAAACAAACACACAAACAAACAGACAGACAAAAAATCCAAAAATTGGTGAAATGGAATCAGGGACACCTAAAAACCATATCGTAACTTTTTTTTTGTTAATATCTTCAATGTACAGACAAACTTCCTGTTACAGTTTTATAATAGTATAGATAAGAAGTAGGTTAAAATTGACTTCCTAGATTTTCTTACATACTTACTTAGTTAGTTAGTTACATACAGGTGAAGCTAATATAAGCGTGTTAAAAAAAAAAGACAGACAAAATGTGTGTTTGTTTGTTTGTTTGAACGATTATCACGCAAAAACTACTGAACCGATTTTGATGAAACTTTTTTTGTTTGATAGCTTATGATCTGACTTCTCTGAGCGAACATCCAGTGATCATGTCTTACAACTGACTGCCATGATACCTGTGGAGGGAAACGAATGAGGAAGAGATCGGAACGTGGAAGTGTCGATGGACTATGGACATCTCATCTCATACGTAATTATGACAAAAATATAGATATTAATAACAACAATAATAAACAACTAATCTATGAATGCGGAAAGAACGAAGAAAAGTTTTCAATATTTCTTTAAATTATTCATGGGCATTATTATAATCTAAACTATTATAAAACTGTAACAGCAGGTTTGTCTGTACATTGAAGATATTAACAAAAAAAAGATACGATATGGTTTTTAGGTATCCCTGATTCCATTTCACAAATTTTTGGATTTTTTGTCTGTCTGTTTGTTTGTGTGTTTGTTTGTTTGTTTGAACGATTATCACGCAAAAACTACTGAACCGATTTTGATGAAACTTTTTTTGTTTGATAGCTTATGATCTGACTTAAAATCTGGTATATAATTTGTGCGGACGAAGTCGCGGGTTAACGCTCGTTAAAAATAATTTTACAAATAATACATATTAACACGCATTTTTTGTTATTAAATTATACATATAACAGATACCGAATGCGTTTGTTAAGTATAGCCAACTAATTGGATTTAATCTTATGACATATAAGGTTGTCTGGAAGAAATCGCTTTTTAGCGATAAGACCGCCTTATTTGTACCATATTCAGTTTATGTTTCCTATTGCGCATTGTATTTTCTTTTGGTGTAAATAAAGTATATTTCATTCATATAAATTCTAAATCTTTGTCTAGTCAGCATAATACAAGTTCAGGCTAGATTCTAGTACTTCAATACTCAGTTGCAGATATGCTCATTAGAGTTAATCCTCCATTAAATCTCTTGCTAGCTTTAACTACGTCAAGAAGATAAAAAGTGACAACAAGAGATTTAATAGAGGATTAACTTTAATGAACGTTTCTGAAACTGAGCGTCAATGTGACTGATAATTTGTATGACAATGTCCAAGATATTTATTGTTCTATTATTATTTATTTATTAATGTCAATATCTACTTTATGAAATCGACATCATTCCAACTACGACGTTCACAAAATCAGTGCATAAGAAATTTTATCCCTTAGTCACCTCGTATGAAAAGAGAGATGTGGTCCATTTGAAGCCGAAATCACGCGGCATCGTTTAACCTATTTATTTCTCATCTGCCGTAGCTTCGTCGTGGTTGAAAATATTAATTTAAAATGATATTACAAGGTAACGAAGGCTATTATGATATCATAGCCTAGACAAAAGCTCTTATAAAGGTACATTATCTAAAATTACGAGCGCAAGATGAAATAATAATTGAATTAATATTTCAGAGAGTTCGCCCGAAGGATGTTTTGTTCCATTACTCGTTTAGAACTAATTGATGTAGGTATGTACTATTAAATTATACTCTATGATAAGCGCACATGGTATAAAATTACTTTCGACAAAGTATAAGTCTAGAATGAGCCTCATGCGTCTACCGTATAAAATAAAAGGGGCCAACTTTCTTAGGCGCGGTTTATGAAACGTGTTAATGAATTAACGCAAAACTAGAAAGTAGTTTGTTTAGAATCGAGAGCAGAATCGAATTATCATGGTTTCAACATTTTTTTTAGTAACCTGTTTTGTCCCACTCCTGGGCAAAGTTCTCCCCCAAACCACGTCTCTCTGTTCGGTGCTACATCCCGCCACTCATTGCAGTAGGCATCCAGCTCGTGTCGCCACCTTTTCCGGGGTTTCGACATGGGTAATTTTTTTCAAATTATTCAATAATTTGTTTGTAAAATTTAAAATTTGCTGAACCCGATGTCAACCCACCGCACGGGCACACTCACCCTACTTACTACCAAAACAAGATTATTGAAATGTATCCATGAGTAAGTTAGCGCTTTCATTCATTGCAGAAATGAAAACAAATAATTTTTGCCTCAAAACTTAAAATGCGAACAACTTTATATTTTACCTATCAAAATAATGAAATTATTGTTTCAATCTAATTATTTTGTTATTAATCAGTTGGGGTGTATGAGGTTTTACGCTTATTCATTAACACGTTGTATAGAAGTGACGTGGCGCGGACGTGGCTCGGGCGGGGTGCGGCAATATGAACTTTATATTTATAGTACGTAGCATAGCGTCGTTTGGAGAATTTTCCTTTACGACAAAAACGACGCTATGCTTCGTACTATAAGGTTTATATTGGTGTTACTTTGACAATCCGCCAACGCCACACGTCTCTTCTGTATAAACAGCACCTTAGGTTGGTGTGCGTGAGGCGTCATACAAATTATGTCTGTGTGCCTGTATTCTACGCGTTCGTAGCTTTGACTGCCTATCTTGACATATAACTTATCCAAGGAAATTAAATTGTATCAGTGGTGCGTTCCAAAGAACTGCGATTAATGAGAGTCCAGGTTGGGCCCTTTTGACACTATGTTATATCATAATTATTTCGTAACCTGCTTGATATAATAGGCATAATATACAGGGTGTAAGTGACAGCATAGCAAATACTGAAACGGTGAACTCAGACCAAACTGCTGTACCTACCTGACTAAAATGTATGGGACAGCTGATTTTTTTTCGCGTTTCCTGAGGTAGGCTCCATAGTGAAAGTTGTTGAGTATGATGGTCTGAGCTCACCGTTTCAGTATTTGCTAGGCTGTTACTTACATCCTGGGGTGTTACCATGAAATTCGATTATGCACCTGTCAGTGCGTCTCGACAATCGTTGGGTCGTATTTCGGAATAGAGAAAATTGTGAATTGAATAAAGCATAAAACAGCCGTTCCGGCTCTATAGTATTAGAGTTCAAGTTCAAACAATAACGAGCAGAACAATGCAATTTGTTGGATTGTTACCGGGCACGTGTAGCTTCTGTATTATGAAGAATATTGACGTTTTCTAGAGAACTGGTGTGAAATAATTTTAATGGGAAATCTGGAATTGGCTTTGTTATTTCTATTCTATTCTATTCTATTTTTATTTAATGGTGTCCGATGCGTTATCACAATTGTGCCAATGTCCCGTTATATGGAGAGTACACGTAGGAAAAGTATTAGTAGCATTTCTTATAATCTCAAGTTTATTATAATCTCTAGTTAACGTTTTATAGTTAAAACACAAAAGAGTTTACAAAATGGCGGAGCCACGTGCAAGCCTAACAGATGCCAATACGCACGCGTCTGACCTCCCCCAGACTTGCAGCGCGACTTCCTTGTTATTTCTATTAACTCTATTTTTATCAGACTATGACAAAGCCAAAAGGAACGGTATGTTTTTATTATTGTTATATTTGTATTATGATATTGGTATATAAAATAAAAATATAAATAAAATAACTTAATAATAAAACAGAATAATATCTGTCTACAATCTTTGAAAACTAAGGCTGGCTTGACCAAAAAGTTTTTTTTTCTATATAGCGCGACAATTTTGCCAATTCAAGTAATTTTGTTTTTTTAATCTCAGGAATTTTTTTTACAAGAACAAGTTACCTAGAGCTTTACAAAATGGCGGAACCACGTGCAAGCCGGAGAGAAGAAGATACACGACGTACGCGACCGCCAACCGTCAGACTTGCAGCGCGACTTGTGTTTAGGCTTAAACATGTTTAAATAGGATGCTGTCACTGTCATTACTATGAGTAGTGTGAGAGACAGAGCCTAAACACTTGTTAGTGCAAGCCGGGCCGAAAAGGCAAAAAAAGCACCACATTTTATACTAAAATTCAGGATTGTTCTTTAAACATCCTTTACTTTAATAATCTCAAAGGTAATAAATGTTGGCCGATTTCCTTCGGTTCCCTTATCTTATCTCTTGAGTACCTTCATTAATTACACCCTGTATAAATAAGCTCCAAAAGGACAATTAAGTTTTTTTTAGATTTAACCTAAACGAGTTGTTGATTTTTTTTTGCATCGCTAAAAATAGCTCAATTATCAAGAAGACAAAAAAAGAAATCGAAAAGTTGGAGAAAAATAAGTAGAGTAAAAGGGACTTATTATTCCCAACGTACAAAAGGAAAGATCAAAAGCTGAAAAACGATTTGAGCTTACAATATAGAAACCCTACTTTTAAGTCCAATAAAAGGCTTTGAGCCTTGAGAAATTGTTTGTTCTATAAACGTAGACCCGAGGGCATTTAACAAAAGGCGTTTATTCGTAAGAGCGCGTTGCGGAGAAGTATGGCCACTTAATCACGAGGGTCCGGGTTCGAATCTGCACGACATGCACATGTACCAATGAGATTTTCTAACTTTTGTACGTAATACCGACTGCTCTCAAACGGTGAAGGAAACGTAAGACTAAGGTTATGGTAAGGTATTGGGCTGACGTACCCTCAGGGTTAAAAGCTCCAAAAAAAAAAAGAATTAAAAAAAAACGTTACACATTCAGTTTCGCGTCAGTCTGGTCCATAAATCTAGTCACGTATATTTGATTTGAAGGGGAACTGATATACTGAAGCACCATGTTAGTCGGGTCATTCTCGCGTCAGTTTCCCTTCAAATCAAATATACGAGACCAGTCTGATGGACCAGACTGACCCGAGACTGCGCTTGTAACCTCCCTATAAGGAGGAAGTCTACCAATCCGCATTGTGCACTCGTGGTGGACTAACGCCCATATACACCCTCCCTGAGGGTAGACTTGACCTGTAGTGGGATGTTTATAGGCTGATGATGGTGATCTAATCCTTTTGTTTCAGCCTCCGTCGGAGGGAGAACTGGAGACTCCTGCCAGCGTCGTGAGCAGAATGCACAAGTTGAAGAATCTACCTAAAGGCACTAGAGTAAGTTCTGAATCTTTTTTTTCTACTGCAATACTGAAGCGGGTACGAGATTTAATTGAATCTTTTCAACCTGTAAGGCTATTGCGGAGGTAACGAACCGTTTATTGATTGATTGGTTGATTGCTTCGTGATTGTTACGTGCTAAGTAATTATTTAGTGGGCTTTGTATTTTCCAGATCGATTAAAATTGAGTTTGAATTTTTTCGTTCTATAAAAACGAATTTTGTCCCATTTTCAACATTACCAGCAGTGTCTGTATTTTGTCAGATTAACGTTGTATGGGAGGTCTAAAAATTATCGTTTTTCGACCCATGTTCCTTAGTGAAAGTTGTTTACTTTCATTGTCTGAATTCTCTGAATACCCCCTTAAAATTTAGTTAGTAATTAAAAACGAGTGCTGTATAGTTTCAAAGTTACTGGAGTGCGATTTTTGAATCTCATTCGCTGAGCTCAGCAGTTGAAAATGTCAAAATAACTATGGAGATATGCATCTTTCTACTGCAGATTTTACTTTCAAAAATCATACTCCAGGAGTGCGATTTTTGAAAGTCAAATCAGCAGTGGAAAGATGCGTATCTCCATACATTTCAGTTCAACGTATGAGATTCAAGATTTCCATACAAATCTGAAATTAATCCTAGAATTGAAACTATATTATTGTAATGGAATTCTGACAAATTACCGACAGAAATTCGATTCCAGATTGTGTTTAAAAAATTGCATTCCGTTGAATTGGCTAATACTGAAAATAGGCCGGATCTTCGTTTGTATGCAGCGAGCTCGAGCGCCCTGACTATAGACTGATCATGAGTGAATTTTCATTATATAGTCGATTTCAATTCAACCACAGTGATCGGGCGTCCATTTAGTTACATTAAGTACTCAGCTAGGTTTTGTGTACCAAACACATGATGCACTCTTTCGTCGTTATCCTTCTGAATCACTATTATACCAGATGGAATGGATTTCGTAGCTTGAGATCGAAATCAAGTAACTACTATGCAAATCCTATCTCTGCAAACGGTAATATGTGTGTGTGTGTGTGAGATGATAGCCAGGGTTGTCACTAAATTGCTTCTAATGAGACTCTGATCCATGGGGTGGCGTGAGTTAAGCGTATAAAGTTATCCATATATTAGAACAATCTTGTTTAAAGGGTTTTTAAGCGTAAAATGCTATAATTAAGAAAATAAGTACTGCTTTTAAAACTTGCGAATTTTTGCGAAGAATGCGGTAAAAATCGTCAGTTGCCAAAGAGATTTCTAATTAAACTTTCATTCGTATTGTCCCTAGTTGGCCCCTTCTAAAAACTTTCATTGTGACCCAGCCAGGTAAATACGATCTTTACTTACAGGTAACTTTGATTACTATAGGTAGGTATAATGGTATATTAATCAATTAATTAATAAACATACATTAATGCAGCTGGTAACTGCCTCCGTGGTCTATGGTTAAGAGCATTGGCTCCCGACACGGAGGTCGTGGGTTCGATCCACGGGGATCCACGGGGGACACCTAGTGAAATGGTTTCGATTGCAGGCTGAATCACATGATTGTCTGAAAAGAAAAATTATACCGTGCTTCGGATGGCACGTTAAGCCGTTGGTCCCGGCTACTATCTCTGGTGGTAGTAGTCGTTACATAAAAACCACGTCAGAGGCCGTAAGGCGGTCTGAAAAAAACTCTGACACCACGGCTCTGCCCACACGATAAGAAAAAGAAGAATGCAGCTGGCAGTAGCAGTTGCAGGCAGATATGCTTCTGACCACCCCGAAAGGGATTATTGTTAGTTTTATGTATGTATGTATAAACATACAAAATTAAGTATGTCTGGATACACGTTAAGGCTGCACCGAGCCTTTTGTGCTTCCCCAATCGTATTTTTTTATTTCTTAACAATTAAACAATATTTCCAACAAGAAAAAGGAATAAGAATAAATTTATTGAAAAATAATAACATAACTTAGCCAAAGTGTACAATAGATCAGTAAGAAACAGTTGGATCTTAAGGTTAAGTTTAACATAATACATATTGAGCCCCTGGGTCTAAACAAAGTAACCTTAGTTAAAAGGCACCTGTAATTCAGGCCTCAGGTTCCTTCCCTCATGGGTAGCTACTTGAGCTTTACTTTTTACATAACAATGTGGTGTTTGTTGGAATATAGTGAAAATCGTATATTTGTTATATTGTATACATATATACCTATATTTTGTGTGTGTGTGTGTGTGTGTGTGTGTGTGTGTGTGTGTGTGTGTGTGTGTGTGTGTGTGTGTGTGTGTGTGTGTGTGTGTGTGTGTGTAGGGGGGGGGGGTATGCGTGTGTCTTAGTAATAAATATGTTATATGTATCTCTTATACCTATATATCTATGTAAAGTATACTTTCAGTTTCCTTATAACCTTTTCCTTGTAACCACGCAGTTAAAGTTGGAAGCTAGAGAGGTATGTCAGGATCGTAGCAGGTGGCGTTCCGTTGTCTCTGCCTACCCCAGTGGGAGACAGGCGTGAGAATATGTAAAAACAAGAATGCCACATTGTAGTCATTGCTGATTTTCAATTTATCGGGTCACTGCGGATTTGTTTTTATAATGATTGTAGTTATTATCTTTAAAACCACCAAAAGTGGCCACTTTTAACGATAATAGCTACAAGCATAAAACATAATAATCCGTAATGTTTCTATAAATTGAGAGCCAATCAGGACTACAGTGAGATATTCTTGTTTTTTTGGAAATGTTATTTAATTGTTTAGAAATAATAAAATATGATTGAGGGCGGCACAATAGGCTAGGTAGGCTCTTAATAAATGGAAATCCCATAACTAAAACAATACATGGGTAGGTAAATAGAAAGATAGAAATTTTAAAATCAAATAGAACATAAACGAGGTAGGTTTGTAGGGGTAGGTACAGGAAATCAGCTTTGGAAAGTGTAACGACCGTAAAAGACTTGCTCCAACAACATACAACGGGGAATCACAGTGACCTATCAGAGCGGCGCACTACTTTCAAACGCAATTAACCGTTCCATCCATCCACACCGATTGTTTAACAAACGAGTCCTCCGCTCGTAGTAACTCGAACAATGGCGGAGGCATCGACGCTTGAATCTGAATATTCATCCCGGGGCCAGACAGAATAATGACGCATACTAATGATAGTGTTTGTCTTCGCCTGCCGCAGTCAGCCGACAAGGACCCTCTGAAAGTGACTAGTGTGTGCTCAGGACACAAGGGCGGATCCAGGGGGAGGGGGGGATCCACGTACCTCATTGCATTGCATTTTGAGGCTGAGTAATGACGGCACATTACTAGGGCATAGATTGATTGAGCTCTCTGTCTATAACCAATTTGTAGAGCAGAGAAAAGTCGAGCTCTATGTTTCTGTTTTAATTATTGTATCTGTGTAGGCTACTTAACGTACTGATAACATAGTTTCTTTCAGCCGCAATCACTGTTCAACGATAAGGGGAAGTATCCGACACTGACGCGGATGTCTTACTGCCAGTGTCGGCTGCCCAAAGTGTTCACGAGTGTCTTCGAGAGGTTCGGGTGGGCACACGTCGCTTTACTGCTCGATAAGTCGGACTTGTTCTCACTTACTGTTGGTAAGTACTCTGATGGCAATGTTAACTCACTGTTAGTGTAAGGTACTTACGACAAGGGAAAGTATCCGACACTGATTCAAATTTCATTTCATTTCATTTATTCATATAGACAACAATACATCATACATTTCACATCTTAGACAATAGTGATAATAAAGAGTGACTTGGTTTAGATGAACGTTTTTTTTTTTTTTTTTTTTAATATTATTATCTAGGCGTTGCAATAGCAATCCAGAATGACCAAAGAGGTCTGTGCCAGGATTAACTATTCTTCCATGATTAAAAGGACATGCAGAGTTAACGCAGAGTAATTATTATTGACATGCAAATATTATATAATTTTTATGTATATTTATTTACTAATCTTTTGTAATAAAATTAGAGATACCAAAAAAATAATAATAATAAACCTATGTATTTTTATTGTATATAAGTACTTATAGTATATGAAATTAAATAAACGGTATATATATATATATATATATATACACGCACATACACATACATACATGCATACATATACATATATATATATATACACATACATATACGTATACATACATACATAAATGTCCTACTGCCAGTGTCGGCAGCCCACAGTGTTCACGAGTGTCTTCGAGAGGTTCGGGTGGGCACACCGCGCTTTACTGCTCGATAAGTCGGACTTGTTCTCACTTACTGTTGGTAAGTACTCTGATAGCAATGTTAACCCACTGTTAGTGTGAGGTACTTACGACAAGGGAAAGTATCCGACACTGACCCGAATGTCCTACTGCCAGTGTCGGCTGCCCAAAGTGTTCACGAGTGTCATCGAGAGGTTCGGGTGGGCGCACGTCGCTTTACTGCTCGATAAATCGGACTTGTTCTCACGCACTGTTTGTAAGTACTCTGATGGCAATGTTAACTCATTGCAAGGTACTTGCGGTAAGGGCCCACCTTATTGCAAAACTAAATATTTCGAATAACGTCAGAAATGAAAAAAAAAACAGTTAGTCAAAGGAAAATTTACATTACTCAGCGTTTGAAAAAAAACAAAATTTTAATTATTTTTGTAAATTTTATGTTAACATTTTAATTTCCAAAAAAGACTGCTTTGGTCTATGTTACAATTATGTGGGTTAATTAGGGCCACAAAAGGGCTGACGTAACCTCAGGGTTAAAAGCTCCAAAAAAAAAAAAGAATTAAAAAAAAAAAAAAAAGTTTTACATTGTAAAGAATTAAAGAATAAACTTGAAAATCACTAAAATTTTTCAGTTTCACTGATCTTTTACTACTTATAAGTCTCCAATAAATCTTAAATAAACGAAATTATATATCATTAACATAGGAAATTGTAGGTACTAAGTATGCCTCTTTTCGAGCATGATGGATTCCGAATGTTGAAGGCAAACAGATGTTGCGTGATTGATCGCAAACAATACTAACACTACAAAGGTCAGATATGCGCCAGCTAACGTACAGTCCGTTTCCAGTTTTCAACACGTGTAGTTAGTACATAATTTACGAATTTTAAAAGCCCCTAACCTAACCTGACCTAACCCCTTAACTAAAAAGATTTCTCAAAAACATAAGCTGGAAAACAGCTGGACTGATTTCTAGGTAAAATATCTCCACATAATAGGATTCGATTACAAAAAACTGCATCGAAATTGGTCCATCCGTTTGGGAACTACACTGCCTCATACAGGCAACCAGGCGTTAAAAATAGGGTAGTTTTATCCCAAAAAAAAAAACACGAATAATTGTTCTGTGGGGTAGTCAGATATACATGTAGACGTTTCAAGCAGTGCTTGATCAAAAGTCTAGTGTGATGGTATATGCCTCCGCCACACTCGCCTCGAAATAGGGGAGCGGACTGCATCAAATATATTTTAGTTTTATCTTCTTAGTAAAAAAAACATTTGAAAATAACGCTATACTCATATTTTTAGTTTTTTTTAGCTAGAATACTATTTTTAATAACATGATGAACTATAAAAAAGTAATGAAATGTTGATGACGTCACTTGTCGGTATTTAGTAAAATTTTTCATACATCGCGCGCGTTTTGACGTTCGAATAAAATTTGACTAAATTGGCTAAATTGTCCGATCTCCTATTGAAACTTGATATGCAGGCACTTCACTCATTCACTCTCGCGAGAACTTCTCGGCGAGAACATCCAAAGGAAAATTTCTATGGCTCACGATGCCGCGAGAACAATGAACGGCATCCACACTCTCGTTCTCGTCTGTTCTCGGCGAGAATGTAGTGCCTGCATAACGCTTTTCTCACGACATTTTCGTTCACCGCCAAGACAAGATAATGTTCACGAATGTCCTATTCATTCAGGTAAAAGCTTAGAATGGGGCTTGAGGAAAGAAGGTTTGCTGAAGGCAGTGAGGGAACTGGACGGCAACGAGCGGGAGTCCTGCGAGGCTTTGCTCCGTGACGTCAGCATGTACGCTAGAGGTAATTAAATTCAATTTATTGGGACATTACGGATTTGTTCTTTTTAATGTTCTGTGATGTACTTTTTCAGTGTATAATATATGAACGTATTAGAATAAAGTAATCCGTAATGTTCCGATAACTTGAAAACCTGCAATGATTTAGGCTATTTTTCCACCAGATATTTGCTAGGTAGCGATGCGGTGAACGAGTAAAAAACCGTCCAATGAGAGTGTTTTAATTTCACAATAACGTGATCGAGCGAGCGCGCTATTGGCGGATTGTTTCCTCACTCACTCACCGCCTCGCTACCTCGCACATCTCTGGTGGAAAAGCATCTTAATGAGTAATTGTCATACAATATGGCTGATTCGGACACGAAATAAGAAGGCTACAATATGAGTTTATTGTTTTTTGGGAATGTTTATAATCGTCAAGATATTAAAAAATACGATTGAGGCCAGCACTGGCAGTTCGGCAACCTCAAGTGTTTATTTGCAAGAATACCTTAATGTGCTTAATGGTTACAGCAAAGATTTTTTTTTGGTATATACAGACGTATAGACCTCGTAGACGAAGATTTTTTTCGCTTACGCTGTACCTCTATAATATTGAAATAAAATTGCGTTACGTGGCTTTTATTAAAAAACCGTATCGTTCTCTAATCTTTACAAATATTACAAAGTACGAGGAAGTAAAAGGTTAAGAGTGAGGCTTAATGTTTAAACGTCAGACTGTCTTTCAGTTACCGTGCCACTGCCTCAGTGAGCTCGAGCGAACCGACATTGAACTTCAGTTAAAGCTGTGTCGGCCATGAGCCAAGTTAACTTACTTTGCATAGATCCGAGTGTCGAGCTTGCTTAGATACAATTCAGAGACCGTAGCCAACCAGCACAGTGGCGCTAAGTTATAGACGATATATTAATTTTCAACCAGCTTTGCCTTGCCCGCGATTTCGACCGTTTCGTCGAAGCAAAATAAAATATCCTATCCAAGTTTTAAGACTAATCATAAGCTTTAAAACATAAAAAGTTACTATCATTTTTGGTCCGGTAGTTTTCGCTTGATGCTCGAACAAACAAACAGACATATAGACGGACAATGTTAAAATCTGTGATTTTGAGTCAAGTTTAACCTTCTTCTGTAAATTTCTCCAATGTACAGACACACTACTGTAACAGTTTTATAATGAACGAGCGTTAACCCGCGACTTCGTCCGCACAAATTATATACCAGATTTTAAGTCAGATCATAAGCTATCAAACAAAAAAAGTTTCATCAAAATCGGTTCAGTAGTTCTTGCGTGATACTCGTTCAAACAAACAAACAAACAAACACACAAACAAACAGACAGACAAAAAATCCAAAAATTGGTGAAATGGAATCAGGAACACCTAAAAACCATATCGTAACTTTTTTTTTGTTAATATCTTCAATGTACAGACAAACTTCCTGTTACGTTTTATAATAGTATAGATGCAAGTTAAATAACTGGCCAAGCGCGTGTCGGACCACGCGCAGGTTAGGGCTCCATAGTTGCCCGTCATAATATAATATGGACTTAGACGGAGGCTTTATGTTATATACTACGGTTCAACGGCTAATAAAGTCGTTCAACTTATAAAAGTACATTTTATAAGTTGGTCGACTATTACTCGTAAACTTGTAAAGCATACTTAGCGGTGATAGTTTTCCTTTTAATTTCGTTATATATACTACTGCTGTGAATTTTTTCACATATCCAGAAACTTGGGATACACGAGAAAAAAAATCTCATCCGCACTTCACGTGCAGGGGAGGCTACTTACACTAAAAAATATATTTTTCAAGATTTTATTTTACCACTTTGTCGGCATGATTAATATGCATATCGATGCCAAATTACACGCCGCGGACAGACGGACGGACATGGCGAAAATTATACATACATAACTACACACTTTATTCCCAGATGGGTCGGTTAAGATAATGGATCTCCATTTACTAGACAACTCTTTTTCTAAAAGAAAATAAAGATTGGGTTTTTTGGTTTGTATTTTTAATTAATGTGGCATGGGCCTATATTATTATAATTTGATACGCCACTTGATAAGCCATATTGTGGGGAACATTGTATTTATGCCGCAACCTGCTTAGTCTGCGGCGGCAATAAACATTAACTTTTGTAAATTAGTTTCGGAGCGCGCTCCATACAAATGAAGTCTGGTTATATTTTCAATACTAACCAATTAAATTCAATGTTAATTTTTAGACACGATCTAGGAACCAAATATATTATGTGCTTTAAATTTGTTAGATTTCCGTTAAAATAATTATTTAGTTAGTTTCAAAGTGGCTCAGTGTTTTCCATACAATTCTTAAATTAATCCTAGCATTGAAACTATAATATATTTTTACGGAAATCTGAAAAATGTAAAGGACAGATATTGGTTTCTAAATCGTGTCTAAAAATTTTCATTGAATTTTATTGGTTAGTATTGAAAATAACCACACTTCGTTTGTAGGGAGCGCGCTCAGAATTATATCCAAATGTAGTTAACAAAATATTATTTTCGTACCTAGTGGTAATCCTGAGTGTGCGAGGTCCCCTTGTACGAGAGTTCCTCCTGGCGGCCCACTCGCTCGGCATGACGCGAGGCGACTGGGCCTTCCTCGACGTCGAGATATTTCAGGTAAGCGACAAGAAACAAATGAGAACGAAAATTATGACGTTACGACAACCCTAGCGCGCGGTGTGAAGCTAGAGATTTACATTTATATGACTATAGTTTGCTTTGTGGTTTATATGAAGTGACTTATAATGCTATTTTCAAGAGTTATAAGTAGGGTCTTCTTTTGTGAATTCTGTATGTCATGTTTTTTTTTGGGAGGGCTGAATCTAAAACCATTTCGAGATAATTGTGTCAATAACAATATTTTCTGTATCAGAGATTTTAAAATGAAAGGATTGCATTGTTTTTAATAAAATAACCTTGGATAAGTTATATGTCAAGATCAGAAGTCTGTGGTCAAGATTGACAATCGAAGCTACAAAAACGTAGAAAAAAATTGTAACCAGTATTGGCCTCTAAACCCTATCCATATACACGCACACAGACATAATTAGTATGGCGCCTCATGCACATCAACCTAAGAAAGTTTTCTCAGAAAATAACGTCGTTTTTAGGTTCTACGAGTGAAGTCACTCGCAGGACCTGCAAACTCCTTGGTAAACTCAAAATCAACATAAAATAACTGGCCATTAAGGAAAAAAATGCTATAGGTCAGAATTTGACATTTGAAGTTGCCGTTTCTGTTTCCAGCATAGAGTTAGAAAGAGAAAGAGAAGGCAAGTGATTTTTATTTAAAAAAAAAGAATGTATAAAACGTGTGCAACCGTTCAAAGAAATTTAATAGCGGCGGTGCACGTTTCATATAAAGTTTTTTTGTTAGAGAGTTGCGCGAGCCTGTTCGCAACCACTTTTGCCATATTGCAAAAAAAAAATGAAATTTGTTTCTTTTAAAATTAATGATGTCTTCCATCCGAAAAACTTGACATACCGAATTAAATACATTCATTCCTAATAAGCTGTAATAATACTAGAGGAAAAACATACGCAGGATATTTTAAGTGCGTAAGTTGGATTACAATACAAATCAATACAATACAAGCATGCCACTGATGCCACCCACATGAAAACGACAGAAATCGAGACGGGCCTCGTTGTTATTTTGCGTATGCGAAAGCGACCGCGAGCTTGTATCTCAGTTTTATCGCTTAAGCGGATATAACTCGGAGCGCGCTCTATACAAACGAAGTCTGATTATATTTTGAATACTAACAAAATAAAGTCAACGAAAATTTTCAGTAACAATGTAGAAACTAATCTCTATGCTTGTATGTTGTCAGATTTTCATTAAAATATACAGTTTCAATGCTAGGATTAATTTAAGATTTGTATGGAAATCTTTGAGGCACTGTAACTTTCAATTAATTTTAACGAAAATCTGACAATATACAATCATAGAGATTAGTTTCTTCATTGTTTCTGAAAAATTTAATTGACTTTAATTGGTTATTATCTAACTCTAAATTAAAAAAAAGAAATTTCTTTGTTTGTTTGATCGAGCATCACGCGAAAACTACTGAACCGATTTTGATGAAACTTTTTTTTGTTTGATAGCTTATGATCTGACTTGAGCGATGATAGCCCATACGGAAGAGAGCTAGCGCCTCAATCCTGAGGACGCGGTTCGATTCCTGGCCTGTACCACTAAGTTCTTCGGAATTTATGTTCGGTTGTATTTATCATTTACTAGCTCGGCGGTGAAGGAAAACATCGTGAGGAAACCTGCATTCCCGAGGATGAAAAGAAAATACCATAAGTTCGGAGGTAAGCGTAAAATATGGGTGAGCTTGGGGCGAACACAAAGGACCAGCGCTGGTCTCCGTGTTACATAACGACCCATGCTTGCAATAGCCCAACCACAAATAATAATATGATCTGACTTAAAATCTGGTATATAATTTGTGCGGACGAAGTTGAAAATAAAATCAGAGTTCGTTTGTATGGAGCGCGCTTTGAATTACATCCTCTTAATCTTAAAGCCTTGTTTCTAAACAAGTAATGCTAATCTTTTCTCCTAGGGCGGTTACTGGGGTGAGACAGGCTGGGCTGCAGGCGACGAGAGGGACGCAGCGGCGAGGGCAGCGTACGAAGCGCTGCTGCGGGTCTCCCTCAAACTGCCCACTGGGGACAAGTTCGATGACTTCGCTGATGCCGTCAAGCTGAGAGCGAAGCAGCATTACAATTATAGTTTCTCTGACGGAGAAGAGGTTAGTGCTATTTGTTTATGAAAAGGTGGACTGGTGAACATAGGCCTCCCCCGAGGATCGCCACAATGACCGGTCCTGCGTTGCCCTCATCCAAAGGGTTCCCGCCGCCTTCACCGTCGGTCCACCTTTACAATGATGCATTCAGTTAAATACTACAATTTGCACAGTCTCATGTAAAATGTTTGTCTTAACTCGTTTAAATCGTAAATTTTTGGAGCGTTGATTGTTTATTGTTGTTTATTAGCTACCCCTTACCTGCACCACTATTTTAGTAATACATACCTGCATTTTGCGAGTGTGAATGGGACAGTCGAAAGGGGTCAGGGCGACCCCTTTCGACTGTCCCATACGCATACATACGTACGTCTAGGGCAGACGTACGTATGTATGTACCCAAAACCGACGAGCGTGTATGAAACGACTTCTGACTGTAAGGCGAAAGAGGTGTGTCAGGATCATTGCCGTTGGCGATCCGTTGTCTCTGCCTACCCCAATGGGACACAGGCGTGAGTATATGTATGTATGTATGTATGTACCTGGACTTTCGATTTTCGAATGTGTGGTTTTCTCGGAATTTTAGAGTTGACATTTGAAAAGAAACTTTCACATTCTATCAAAAATAGAAAATTCGAATTCCCTTATGGAATCATGTTATCTCATACCATCTATGTAAGCGTGTAGGTACGTACGAGTATGTATGCAATTCTACTCTCGTTCGAGTACATATTCCAACCATTCCGAGCATCCGGAAATTGCTTTTAAAATCGATACCAACGTTAATCCCATCGCAAAAGCGTAACAAGTTCTGGACGTATCGTAAAAGCGAGACTTTTATTCGAAAAAAAAAATGGAAACATGAGTTACATGAGTTGATGCCAACTGTACTAGGTACCTTATTGGGAAACTTTAAAGCTGAGTGTCCAATACGGGTTTAAGGTTAACGGTGTTATGAATTTATATGCAAGTTCAGATGTTTTCGACTCAATCACGCATAAACGGCTGAACATATTTGGACGAAATTTAGCACACAAATAGAACACTTATGTTTTAGAATCGAGATTAACACAGGAAAATGATTCCGTGCTTCGGATAGCACGTTAAGCCGTTGGTCCCGGCTACTATCTCTGGTGGTAGTAGTCGTTACATAAAAAACCACGTCAGAGGCCGTAAGGCGGTCTGAAAAAACTCTGACACCAGGGCTCTGCTCAAGCTCTGCCCACACGATAAGAAAGAAACAACACATTATGACATTTTTTATAGTCAGTGCAGCCGAAGAACGAAAACTTGTATTTGTATATTTTCTTATAACTCTACCTTACCATAGCGTAAATAAAATATAGTGGTGAAGCTCAACAGTCGCGACAGGTCAATCGAGCGCGGTGGGCGGGGCCGGGGGGAGCGCGTCTCTGTACCGATTTGCCTGCGCGCGGTACCGGCAAGTTCTGACCGCTGAGCTCCCCCACTTTATGTTATTTACGCTATGATATTTTACCTTCCAAGTAAATAGGTCCTATTCATTTCATTTCTCTCAATTAGTATCAGTTTTCCACAACATTGTGCAACAATGGCGGCCGCTAGTCACTGGATAATTTGCTCTTGTTATAACAATGTCTCGAGGCTCTCTTGTTATTTGTTCTAAAACTTGTTGTCCGATGAAAACAAACACTGTGTTATTTATAAGATACTCGCCTATG
Organism: Agonopterix arenella; assembly: GCA_927399405.1. Classification (NCBI taxonomy): domain Eukaryota; kingdom Metazoa; phylum Arthropoda; class Insecta; order Lepidoptera; family Depressariidae; genus Agonopterix; species Agonopterix arenella. The sequence continues at coordinate 12,713,409 of OV656708.1, read as the reverse complement.
TCGTAGTCCGATCGTAGAATCAGGCAGATCGTGATCTGCCTAGGCATTTCATGGGACACCGCCATTTTATGATTTGACTATCTAACACCCGCGCCATATCGTTCAACGTTAATTGTTTTTTAGTTTTTCCCGGCCATGCTTAGGCAGCAAATAAAAATAACTTTAGATACGAATTAAACTCTTTAATATTATTTTCCTCACTATTTACGTTATCTTCTATTTATGAGATATTTTTTTACGCTAGTAATATTTATTTTTATTTAAGTTATGTTATTTTCAATTAAGTACCTCATCATCATCATCAGCCTATCATCGTCCACTGCTGAACATAGGCAGATGCCTATGGAGCCTGGGAGAGTCCCAAGGCGTGCCACAAAACTCTGTCCTCGGCCTTCTTCATCCATTCGCTCCCCGCTACTTTTTTTTAGGTCACCTGTCCAGCGGGCAGCAGTGTGTCCCACACTACACCTACCAGTTCGCGGTCTCCACTCTAAAACTCTGACACCCCACCGGCCCTTATTCAGTACCTAATGTTATGTTATTCTATAGTTTGCGAGTTATTTTCTGCACGATATATAAGGTCTAACAAAATTAGGTGAAACTATTTTAAGGGGATGATCAGACCATCAAATTAAGAAACTCTCTCTATAGGACCAATATTGAAATCGCGAAAAAAAATTCAGCTGTCCCATACATTTAGGTCGAGTAAGTTTGTATGGAACAGCTGATTTGTTTTGGCGCGAAAAAAATCGCGAAAAAAAATTCAGCTGTCCCATTCATTTAGGTCGAGTAAGTTTGTATGGAACAGCTGATTTGTTTTGGCGATTTCAATGTTGGTCCCATAGAGAGAGTTTCTTAATTTGATGGTCTGATCATCCCCTTAAAATAGTTTCACCTAATTTTGTTAGACCTTATATATCTTTTAAACTGCCTTTTTTTTTGGTCGGTTTATAGCCAGCCATATCATGCTGTGGCAAAGTAATTAACTTGGAATATCGACAAGTAGGTTGCTCACATTGATCCGCCTGATAGTCTATTAGGCAAATTGTAATATAATCAGCTTAACTATGAAATGGCGCCGTATCACGAAATTCCCAGGCAGATCAAGATCTGCCTCGTTCTAAGATCGGACTACAGCACTTATGCAACGAGGTCCAGGTGAGGTTGTTTACCAGGCCAGATTGCTAAACAAAAGGTCTTGCCTGTTGTTTCGCTGTTTAAAAGCCTTTAAGGCTGCACCGAGCCTATTATTACGCAGAGAGTGAAACACTATTGAAATAGTTTTGGCATCCTTTTCAAGGCTAAATTCCAGTATGTTTCGGTTTTCACACACACACACACACACACACACACACACACACACATACACACACACACACATTTATACATAATTTCATTTTTAAGTACCCTGTTGCTCTTTTCTTTTGTTTCTCTATTGTTTTAAATCTCCTTCTGAGTTTCAATTACGTCCGGATGGAGGCCTGGTGGCTGTAGCACAATTCCTAGTTTCTAGGTCTTAGCACTAACACCAGTCTCCACATAAATGACTGTACCTATAATTTTAAGAACATTTTGTATATTGAAAACTGTGTGGAGAAGAATAAACGTTTTTTTTTTTTTTATTGTACTGCCCCCAAATGTATTTTTTTTTCTTTACATTCACATTGTAGTCATTGCTTTTTATAATGTTTGTAGTGGCCACTTTTGTGGCGGGTTTAACGATAATAGCTAACAGCATAAAACATAATAATCCGTAATGTTTAGATAAATTGAAAGTCAATTTCCCAGGCAGATCAGAACTACAATGTGACATTCTTGTATTTTGGAAATGTTGTTTAATTGTGCCGAAAGAAAAAAAATACAATTGGTGGCAGTACAATACCCAGCAAACAATTTGGTCGTATTAGGCCCTTACTATTTTGACTTATAAAAGTTATATTACTGTAATTTCGTCATATACTGGTGCTTTATGCGTCTATTGTTCGACTATACGATACATATACGACCAAATTGTAGTTAGTAGGGTAGACTCGGTCTAGTGGATATTCTGAATACCTACGGAATATTTATTTATTACTAGTTGACCCGACAGACATTGTCCTGTCTAAAAACCTTATTCGGACAATTACGTACATTTAAAAAGAAATTCCAAACCGGTGCGCCGTTCTCAAGTGTTGCGTTGCCAACTTGTTACCAAAGAACAGCATTAATATTTTATTTTTATCTATACAAGGTCTTACAAAAATACAAATAAAAAAAAATTGGATGTTCCATACTAAACTACAAATCTACTCAAGCTAAATGTATGAGACAGCAGATTTTTTTTCGCGATTTCGATATTGGCCCCATAATGAAAGTTGTTCAGTTTGATGGTCTAATCTAAGCAACCCCCTTACAAGTTTTAAATATTTATTTTTACTTTTGTAACATCTTGTATGGACTTCGTCTGCGTTGACTTTAAAAAAGTATCCTACTGTGAATTACAGAACTTTTGTGTGCCATCAAATCAAATCAAATCAAAATTTTTTATTCTAATTAATATCACATAAATAGCTTTTTGACGTCATTTTTTTACTCTACCACCGCGTCGGAAGGTGTTCCGTTGAGAGAAGATGCGGCCAGAAACTCTACAACACACATCTTTTAAACAAAACAAAATATACAAAGTACAATTAAAATACAATATTTCATTACATAGAGTAACATTGTCAAGACCTGATATTTTGGCCTTTTTTACAGAGGACCTGTAAAAAAGGCTACTCTTTTTGTCTGGCAAGTTTAGAATATCCTCTGGTATCTTATTCATCTGCTCTTTGGTCATTCTGGATTGCTATTGCAACGCCTAGATAATAATATTAAAAAAAACAAACGTTCGTCAAAGCCAAGTCACTCTGGATTAACTATTCTTCCATGATTAAAAGGACATGCAGAGTTAATGCAGAGATAAATGGCTCGAATTGCCCTCTTTTGAAGAATAAAGATACAAATAAAAAAAATTGGATGTTCCATACTAGACTACAAATCTACTCGAGCTAAATGCGCGTAGACAGCTGCTTTTTTTTGGGATTCCGATATTGATCCCATAATGAAAGTTGTTCTGTTTGATGGTCTATGCAAATGTTTATTTTTACTTTTGTAATACCTTGTATAGACTTCGTCTGCGTTGACTTTAAAAAGTAACCTACTGTGTGTTATAGAACTTTTGTGTGCCAAGTTTCATTCAAATCCGTTCAACCGTTTATGGATTGAGTCACAATTATCTAAACGCATACATAAATCTAAACATCGTCACAAACTTTCACATTTATAATATTGTTAGCATAGAGAAACACGTAACTCGTACCCGGAGAGGAGTGGCCTTACGCATAATTTCCCATACTTTCCCCACTGTAAAAGTCTCACCCCCGCGACGGCCCCGATAGGCCCAGGAGTCCGATTTTTGAATCTCATACTAGATACGCATCTTTTTACTGCTGATTTGACTTTCAAAAATCGCACTCCTGAAGTATGATTTTAGAAAGTCAAATCAGCAGTAGAAAGATGCATATCTCCATAGTAATTTTGACATTTTCAACTGCTGAGCTCAGCGAATGAGATTCAAAAATCGCACTCCTGATGGGCTACTTAATTCGATGCGTTTTACTGTTATTTTCATAGCAACGGTCTCCACGGCAAAAAATGGCAGTAAAATGTCATATGAAGAAATAAACAATACCTGCTCCTCTATCATTGTTAGGATCATGTGTAATTTCTCTATGGTTAGGATATAGAATGTAAAAGGAGACCGGATTAGCGATTACTATACCCGTAAGAGGGAAGCTCTGAAATAAGATGTTGATAAATGTGACTACACAAGGAAATGTGAATTCCTTCAATCTGAATGACGAACGTGACATGAGTTTAGATTGCGATGGAATGCCAGGTGGGCACATTAGTGTGATGTGGCGTTGTACTGTTGGCAAAAAAAGTTGATGAACACTTCTGAACCTTATGCTCATAGAAATAAAGGTGATAAATTCAACTTTATCAGTGTACACAATTCTGAGTTTGGTAAAAATACATTAAAATGATGTATTTTCGTCCGTAGAGTTGAAAGAAAATATTATGAATTTATGATGAAAGGTTGTTTTGAATATATTTGTATTATGAGTTTATGACTTATCATTAGTTATCACTGATCAAAATTGAGCGAGTTTTAAGTTTCTTATAAATGTAAAATAAATAAAATAGCATCAAATTGTCGAATAAAAAGATCGTTATATTAAATAGCCTTTTGTAGTCTATGTACAACAAGTCTATTACAAAATGAGTTTTGTATTTGATGTTTCGTGATTACATTCTTTGAGATGAACTTAGTCAGTAATTTTAGTTCCTAAAGTAATTTACAAAGGCCTACGGTCGTAGCATTGTCGTAGCATATTTGCTACGAAATTCTATAAACAATTTGTAAACAGAAATTTCGTATCTAGAAGAATTTCCAACGTTACATGCATACCAAGCTGAAAGGGTGGGATTATATTCATGAAATTGAAAGCCTTTTCGGTATTTCATGCCTTTGAATTTAATTAATTATCTTTTGTCAAACAGAAGTCAGCCAAAAATACTCTTTGCTAATTTAACGATTAAGAATTCAAACGAAAACAGATATCTTCAACGAAAATGTAATTGAGTACGAGAGTCAGTTATAATGATGATGATGCCATATTTCAACCATAAACTTAATCTTACTACCGTAAGTAGACCAACACAGTGTGCGAATGACATTCCGACCTTACCGAAAAACCTACGCGTGCGAAAGAGATTCTAATATAATAGCCGTAAAACTACTTTTAAACAATGAAGTCTCGGTTGGTAACCTGTCAAAAAATTATCGCTTATTATTTTATGATTTTCTTTATAATTCATTTTGTGTTTTATCAGACAAATATAAAAAATCATTACAGTATCATATTCTGTGTTGGAATACAGTGTAGTGAAGTTTCAAAGGTAATATCATTTGTACAGTACTACTTTCATAATACTTTTTTCATTTTATGTTATGCTTAAAATTATTTCGTAATACATTCATTACTTGCACGTTTACTACGTTTACGACGTTTACTACGTCCTATTTTCTAGATAATATATTATTTTATTTAGAAAAGATGTGAATTTTGTAATTTTAATCAATTACACAGATTATGAGCGTCAGTGATGCGTTGCGGGCGGTGAGGTATGGACAGTTGGACACACAATCCAAGTTCGAATCCGCACGGACGACTTGCCAAGTACCAATGAGTTTTTCTAACTTATGTACGTTATACCGACTGCTCTCAAACGGTGAAGGAAAACATCGTAAGGAAACCTACATACGCTGTATATGAATATATTCTAATGCGTATGTGAAGTCTACCAATTTGCATTGGGCACGCGTGGTGACTGACGCCCATACACCCTTAAGGGTAGGCCTGTACCCTGTAGTGGGGCGTATATTAGGCTGACACAGAATAGATAATAGTACATAATTCTACATACCTATATTATCCCATATTTCTTTAAAACAAACTGAAATCGTCAGGTAAACTTCTTCATCGGCGCGTTCTACGACGGCGTGTACCTTTTGGGCATGGCACTGAACGAGACTTTGACACAGGGCAGCGACATCAGGGACGGCCGGAGCATCACCACGCGCATGTGGGACCGAGACTTTCACGGTAAATAACATCGGATTATCGGATAAATTGCATCGGATGTTCTACGACGGCGTGTAAGCTGGGCATGGCGCTGTGACACAGGGCAGCGACATCAGGGACGGCCGGAGCACTTGGACGAATAAACCAACTGGAGCATCACCACGTGCATGTGGGACCGAGACTTTCACTGTAACTTACATCACATCATGGTAAAATAACATCATGGTAAATAACATAACCATCCTCCCCGTTATTAAATTCCTTTCTAGCGCCAATCTCATTCGAGGCCTATCATGCCGCCCCGGAGATAAAAAGAAAAATCGAGATTGTGTCTTCAATGCGTGTGAGCCTTGGTTTTTTTTGCATGCCAAAAAGAGCAAAGCTCTCAAAGTTCTGCCACCCTAGTCATATTTAAAGGGAAGGCACCATCAAAATGAACAACTTTCACTATGGAGCCAACATCCAGAAAAAAATAAAAAAACAATCTTACCTACTCGACTCAAATGTATGGGACAGATTTTTTATTGACGTCCGTATTGGAAGTTGTCCAGTTTGATGGTCTAAACCACTCCTCTAAATATTACTAGGGTGTTTTGTTACACCTGTAGAATGCAGACTAGATTTCTTATTTTAACAATATTTATATCACGCAGGTATAACGGGCCACGTACGAATAGATGCTGTCGGTGACAGAGATGCCGACTACGCTATTTTAGACCTTGATCCCGTGACTGGAAAGTTCGAGGTAGGTTGTGTTAACGTTTAGTTTTATTTGTAAAACCTGTTTATTCTCGTCCTATTAGATTTTACAATGGTTTTACAACTGTTTCTGTAGGGTTTCCCAATATTCAAGATCAAGTTGAAAACAGGAGATAGAGGCCAGTTTTTAACAGTTCAGGGAGCAAAAAATAGTTTGATCGTTCTCGACATTTTGTAATTTTTTTTTAAATAATTTGTAAATCGCCCGCCCACCTACACCCAACTTTTTGATGTAGTGACTAAGAATTTGTATATTTTCCATAAAAATACTAGTAACGTCACCCTGAATAACCTTACCAGTCATCCAAAATCAAAATGCAAAGTGGCATACTTTTTCAAGAAAAAACTATCTTTTGTCAGACATCTGCGGTAAAATTTTTTCTTTGGCATCTTTGCGATTACATCTGTATAAAATTGTATGGCGGTAACCTGGCAAGTTATTTCGAAAATTTGCCTATTTAATCAAGTTTTAGAAATGGTATCACACTTGTTGTTAACCTTCTTTTTATTACTAATTTTAGGACACCATGTATGTACAAAACCCCGGTGTGTGTTTACAACGTTTACTTTTGGAAAATTTTGAATGTTTTTGCACGATAACGCTTTTTTCCCAACTTTTCCGTTTAGAAGTAAAAATGAAGGTATATAAAAGCAAAAAAATCACTTTGTTTTTTTGTGGCAGACAGAGTCTAACAATATTAAATGTATAAAGGTCACACGAGCGAGACGAGCGAGAACGTAATAATATTTCTGATGTGACATATACATAATAATCCGATACAGTTAGATTTGTTTTACATAAGCTACTGTATTATAACTAGAAAAATAATTATATCCCATCAAAACATGTTATACGTAGCAAATGTAGCCAAGTCTCATTAACGCTTTGGTATGGGTGACAAGCCGTCACATTTGAATTTATATATTTCATGTAGAGCCTCAGAATATGCAGGGTGTAAACCAAAGAGTAACATAAGTATATTAGAAAAGAGAAACCACTCGTGGCAACATTATGCATCCACCTTATGTCAAATTGAAGGTTAGCTAGCGCCATCTATGTTTTACCGACAATAATTCAACCTATACTATACATACCTACTTATATCTACTTATACCGATGGATATTATTGTTTTGAATGCTAGATTTCGTTCAATCCCGCACCGATCAAGTGAAATTCCAGTATCCTTACTATTCCTGTAATCTAAATATTGGTAAAAGAACAACAGAAACTCCAGAACATCACTAAATCGGCACGAAATTGAACGAAGACTACAAACAACCCGCACATTACGCAAGATGTCAATTACACACTGACATAGACAATTAAATCTTTTTTTTTCATAGTTCTGCGAAGTAGTAGAATAGAATAGATGGCAGCACATTCTATGCAAACGGAATCGGAAAAAGCCACCAAAAGGCGACTGTCCTCCGCCTGGTGTAAACATACTAAACTTTCTATGGAAAAGTTGATATTTATTCCGGTATTTCAAAAGTTGGTATCATAGTACAAGTTGTTCAGTTTGATGGTCTGAAACTCTGAAGTACACCCTTCAATATGTAACGTATTTAATTATACACCCTGTATAATAGTACAGTCAACAGCATAAGTCTTTACTAAAATTCGTAATGAAATTAATCTCGTACAAATCGATATTTACTATGTTACCTATACATGTTTGAGACTGTGTTAAACTAACTTCAGTTTAAAAAGTAATAATTTGATAGTTATTTAAGAGTTAAGGCTGGGCCACACAGAGTGCAGCTGCAGAACGGGTGCAGGGCGGCTGCAGGCCGGCAGTAGTTATAAACTACGGAATTATATGCGAGGTGTCACACTGCGGCTACTTTTCCGCAGCTGTTCCACAGTCGCGCCGGACTGCATTCAGTGTGACACCTCGCATTTAGCTCCATTGTTTACAACTACTGCCGGCCTGCTGCCCGTCTGCACCCGTTCTGCAGCTGCATTCTGTGTGGCCCAGCCTTTACTCTTCTGTACGTTGTTCTAGCTTGTATTCTGTGGCTTTGCGGCGCTTCAAAATAAATTACTAAGAAGCCATACATGATTCGGCACTCTCCTGTTCAGTTTTATATGATTCATATTCCATGATAGTAGGCATTTATAAAAGTCTAAATCATGTCGTAAAGCGATATGGGAAAAGTGTTTTATTACATTTCTTCTTTTAAACTACGGTTAGTTATTCGGAACGGGTAGGCACTCTCGTTTTATCAACTTCAGTCAGATTAGGTAAAGCCTATTGTCTGTAACAATGTCACGTTGAACACTAACTGGATGAAGAATTCTAATGTTTTGTAGGGGGGATTTTTATCAGCAATTCTATTTATATATTATACGAGCGTTAACCCGCGACTTCGCCCGCACAAATTCTATACCAGATTTTAAGTCAGATCATAAGCTATCAAACAAAAAAAGTTTCATCAAAATCGGTTCAGTAGTTTTTGCGTGATACTCGTTCAAACAAACAAACACACAAACAAACAGACAGACAAAAAATCCAAAAATTGGTGAAATGGAATCAGGGACACGTAAAAACCATATCGTAACTTTTTTTTTGTTAATATCTTCAATGTACAGACAAACTTCCTGTTACAGTTTTATAATAGTATATAGAAGATTATTTATGTGTGGTATCTATACTATAATAAAACTGTAACAGAAGTATGTCTGTACATTGAAGATATTAACAAAAAAAAGGCTACGGTATGATTTTTAGGTTTCCCTGATCCCATATCACCAATTTTTGGATTTTTTGTCCGTCGTTTGTTTGTGTGTTTGTTTGATCGGGCATCACGCAAAAACTACTCGATTTTGATGAAACTTTTTTTGTTTGATAGTTTATGATCTGACTTAAAATCTGGTATGAAATTTGTGCAGACGAAGTCGCGGGTTAACGCTAGTATTTACATATATTTATTTGTTTGTATAGGTGTATCTTATATTATTTCTTACTTTATTACACAAAGATTTTTCTGGTCTATACGACTAGATTCCGCAATTCCTAAGAACAACGGCTCCTAAAATGCGGCAACTAAAATTCGAGCTTCAAATAATAATGTTGCCAACTTCTAATCTTTTACCCGAAATATATGAAAATTTATTATAAAGAAGGTCTAACAAAAATAGGAAAAAAAATCTTGAATCTATGAATTCTATTCCCATAGGAAAATCTATACGTATAAATAGCCTCGGAACACAAAATAATATTGATTTGATACCTAACATTTAGCGATAGAGACGTGATCAGACATAACTTATTGTATTTATTGTTTCTTACAAGTTTCTTATGTAGTTTATTTAGATGTCAGAGATATGAAATTATTAACCGTAATATCAGGGTGTAATAAAAGAAGAGTATAGTAGACATATTTTGAGGGATGGTTTAGACCATCAAACTGAACAACATTTATTTTGCCAATATCGAAATTAAAAACAACGAATTAAGAGTGTGAGGTGGAACAAAACACTATGTGTGGTTTACTGTCTAAATCCCCTGGAGTGCAATTTTTGAAAGTCACACGTTCAGTTGTAATTAATATTTGCATGCCTTCATGGTAGAATATACTGCAAAATTGTATTTTTATAAAACCTTATGTACCATGTTTTTTTCAAATAAATTTGTTGAGAAAAATTATGTTGTCGCATCTTTTATATAATATTTGTTAAAGTGTCAACAATAACATTAATCGGGCATGTTTGCGGCGGCGCGAGTAGATAGCTTTGCAGCCATCATACGCAAACGAGCCGCCTCCCTGCTACGCAGGGTATGGGGCAGCACCAACACCCTCCTCGAGCCCATTGCAGAGCGGTTCCAATGTCCCATCATTGGACATTGGAATAGCCTGCATAGGGGCTCTAGGCCCCCTTTTGTTAATGTTAAATAAGTGTTAAAAAATGTCGTCACTAACATAGTTTTAAGTCATTGTTACTAACACTATGGATCTATTATCTGCGATAAAATAAATGAATATGAATATGAATAGTTAGAAATATATAATATAATGGCTCTGTACGATATCTTTTCATACTTTTACGTGTTACATTGTAATAGCTGTAGTTGTTGTAAATAAATAAAATAAATAAATAAAATAAATTATCATTATTATAAATCAGCAGTAGAAAATTTCAAAATTACTATGGAGATTATGCATCATTCGAACACGATTTTGAATATCACGATTCAACAAAAATAGCACTTCTGGTCTAAACTTTAGACCATCAAATTAAACAAACACTGAACAAAGAAACCACGTCGAAAAAAAAATCTGCTGTCCCATGTTTTTCTCCTTGCTGCCTCCATAGTAAAAGTTCTTCAATTTCATGTTCTAAACCTGCCTTTTAATACTAGGGTGTTTTGTTACAGCCTGTATATAATAAAACACAATTAGGTACTATCGCAGGTGGTGGCGTTCTACCACGGATTGAACAGTAGCTACAAGCCGGTGGCGGGGAAAGCGATCCACTGGCCGGGAGGTCGGAGAGGCCCCCCACCTGATATACCGCGCTGTGGGTTCTTGGGCACTGACCCCAAGTGTCAGGGAGGTAAGAAACATACCTATCTTCTTTTCTATTCTATTTTTAAAAAAACTGGCTGCCATCTTGGTTTTCAAGGGTTGTTTTTCGAAAAGAAACCCAGGCCTAAAGGTGACTCCTTCTTCTTATCGTGTGGGCAGCAAACTCTGGTGTCAGAGTTTTTTCAGACTGCCTTACGGCCTCTGACGTGGTTTTTATGTAACGGCTACTAGCACCAGAGATAATCCGGGACCAACGGCTTAACGTGCCATCCGAAGTACGGAATCATCTTTCTTTTCAGACAATCAGGTGCAATCAGCCTGCAATGTCCTAATCAACTGGGGAAAAACGCACAGTGACATATTTTATTTTATTTTTTTTATTGGAAAACCAACAGCAATATACTACAGTAGTTACATGAGTATCATTAGGTGTCGCCCCCCTTGGGAATCGAACCCACGACCTCCGTGTCAAGAGCCCAGTGCTCTTAATCATTAGACCACGAAAGTAGTAGTATTGCAATAATCATTTGTGACATGTAGAGCTGATTTTGTATGGTAACAATCAGTCTAATTTACAATACAAGCAGGGCCGTCTTTAACCTATAGGAGGCCCTGGGCACTTTAGGATGGTGGGGTATGACTATAATTATCTATCTATCTATAACGTCACGCCTCTTTCCCAGTGGGGTAGGCAGAGACCAGGGTGCGCCACTTACTACGATCCTTACATACTTCTTTTGCCTCATGCACATCCATACATCTCTTCATACTTGCCCGTCGGTTTCGAGTACTCCGCACCTCCCCTTTTTGTAAGACGCAACTGATTTGATCAACAGACGTCCTACGAGGGCGCCCTCTGCCGACGCTTCCACTCACATTAGCAACATATATCTCTTTCGTACATCTGCTGTCACTCATCCTCTCCACATAACCAAACCAACGGAGCATACCTTTCTCTATTCTTGTTACTACATCTACATCATTTAATTTACATCTATCTCTTATTACACAATTTCTCACTCTATCTTTCAGCGTCACACCACACATACCTCGCAAGGAACGCATTTCAACAGCATTAATTTTACTTGCATGCTTCTTCTGCCATATGAATATACCTGACTATAATTATGAATATGACTATTTAATTAACAATATGCAAAAGGAGTAGGTAAGCAAAATTCTAGACTTTGTTAGGCCCCTTGTTCTTTAGAATACCAAGAAAAAGCAAAGTTAAAATTTTTGAAGAAACCCACGACGAATGTAAACGTTAGAAAGTAGGTAAGTAGGAACTAGGGGGGCCCCGTCGATCGCGGACCGTAGACACTTGCCCAGATTGCCCAATGGAAAACATGGGCCTGAATACAAGCCTAATTTAACAAACGTCCTATAAATTTTATTGCTTACTTTTGTCCTACGCTACGTTTCAATTTTGTGTATTTATGTTACGTGCAATGTCCGCGAAATAACAATAAATGCGACTGAACCTATTTTTTGTGGTATGACTATTATTAACCCATTCGGTTTGGTTTTCCTCGAAAACAGAAAGTAATTTCTGTGTGAGACATTCTGCGGATAAAGGTTATTGCGGACGTTTGGTAATGCTGAAAATAATATAGGTACAGGGTGTAAAATAAAATGAGACAGTTACTTAAAGGGGTGCTTCAGACCATCAAACTAAACAACTTATACTATGGGACCAACACTGAAATCGCGAAAAAAAATCCACTCTCCCATACAAAACTGCAAACATAACTCTATTGAAATGTACAGGTGTCACAGGACAGCATTTTTTTTTTCGCGATTTTAATATTGGTCCCATAGAGCAAGTTGTTCAGTTTGATGGCCTGATGCACCCCCTTTAATTTTTCCCTTATTTCCTACCTTTCGCAGGTTTAAGTGCCAGAACACCAATGTTACCAATGTATTGTTTTTAAGATGAATAAAATTAAATAAAAACAAAATTTACACCCTGTATAAAAAAAACATTTACAGTAGTAGTATGTACTTATTGACAGTTTTCTAGCTTATAAGTACATAAAATGTTTTTGCAAGTGGATTCGTATACTTAACAAGCTGGATATACAGGGTTAAGTATACATCAATACTTTTTTTTACCTACCTAGATCAAGTACATGTATTTAATTATAGATACTGGAGAAATTGGTTCGAATTCGAGCAGTGCTTCTGTTGTCTATGGAACAAAACGTTTTCATACAATATAACGTCCTTTCATTGTAGCATTCGATATCTTGCCGGATGGTAAATACGGAATACATATTTTTAATATCTACGACCTGTCGGGGAATAGTCATGTGTAATCGCACATCTAGTTCTATAAAGTCATAAAATAATGTCATTTTTATAAATTTTACAGTAGACCGCTTTAAAGATTCAAGCTATAATGACAGTGGCTCTCTCTATCGCACATATTGTAGAATTTAAAAAAAAATCTTTTGGCACTCGATGCATTTACATAAAAGGAATGTTATGGCATTGTTAACTCAATTTTGGATTTTTTTTACATTTATGAAAGAACTAGATGTGCGATATGATATGCTGTTACTCTGCTCGCGCTCTGGTTCTGGATTTGTGAACACGTAAGAGAAACAAATCCGATAAACATAAATTCTACGGGAAAGCATTAATTTTAATTTTCATGCAATTTATATTGGAGGTATATTCTCAGGGGCAAAGTGTAGAGGTAGGTATAATGTGGTCATGGTATCGTTGAAGTTTTCTGGAATAAAATTTTGTTTGTTCATATTGTCAATTGCCGTGTGGTGTCGGCTAAGAATAGCACCATCCTATTTCCTCCCGTGGGTGTCGTAAAAGGCGACTAAGGGATCTACCAGAGGATGGGCAGCAGCATCTTTTGAGTACACACATTCAATCCAACTGCGATCGCCAACCCGCCTGCCAAGCGTGGCGATTATGACAAATCCCCCCATTTTGGGGGAGGCTTATGTCCAGCAGTGGACGTCTGTCGGCTGATATGATGATGATGATGATATTGTCAATAGATAGTGATGCGTTGAATTTGTTCGTAACTGGGAAGAATTAATGTTCGTGCCTGTTATTAGGTACATCATTTTATTCGGTAAATTTTATCAAGAACTGTATTGCCCTCATAAATATAGGCTTTTGCAAAGCCTGTAAGTTTAGAAATTTTGTTTTTTTCATTTAAGTTAACGAAATAATTTAGTAAAAATTTAATAACATAGAAATAGAATGAGAAAAAAGTTAAATTGTACGCCAAAAGAGATCTTATTAATTTTAATATCAAAACCACTTAATGTGGCTATGAAATTTGATAAATTTGTGTGTGTTTATAAGTTAATTATCTCTTTGCACGCTGCCAGAGACCCAGACAGTTATTATTTACTGTTTTATCGGTTTGGCCATATTCCTTACGTTCGCCGTGACCGCGGCCTGCGTGGCTTATAAGTGAGTATTATACACAGTTATGTTTAAGTTCACCATTCAGAGATGTTTATTCTGAAAACCCCCGATCGCGCTGCATACAAACGGAGTTTTATCCTATTTTTAACATTAACCAATTAAAATAGGTAAGTAAATGAAACTTTTTAAATTCGATCTAAAAACTGTTGACACGTCTGTGGTTTATCAGATTTCCGCAAGATTTCCGAAGCAAGGCAAGGAATAATTTGAGATTTGTATTTGTATGGAAATCTTTGAGCCAGTGTAACTTTACAACAATACATTTTAACGAAAATCAGACAAACCACAGGCACAGAGATTAGTTTTTAGATCGGGTTTAAAAATCTCATTGACTAAATTGTTTAGTATTGAAAATATAATCAAGTATCGTTCGTCTAGAGCGCGCTGCAAGGAATATACCCTTAAAAAGTTCATCTCATGCGTACCACGGCGGGGCGCAAACGCTTTTTGGTGGTAGGCCTTCCCACGAATAAGTGGGTGGGGGAGGGGGCATATATTCCAGGGTCTAGTAATCGGACTATCGATTTTCAATACGTCGTCATTCGTCAATGATTTAGTTCAAATTTCAACTCTATTCCAATGAAGTTCCGACAAAAATTAAAATCGAAAATTGAAAGGTAAATGGGCCCGGTGGGGTTTTTGGAGGCACGTTAGTGGTCTCTGCCAGAGTATTTTCAAGGCGCCTCAAACGTTTATAAAATAATGTCAATTGAAATAAGTAGAAGCTTTAAGCTTTTAACCTATAACAACTTTGGTATTCAAATATGTGAGTATATATTCTGTATTTTCGCATAGACAATATATAAAAATAAAAGAATATACCTAAGCCTTTTTCTTTTCGATACTGTGATGAAAATACATGTAAGTATCATGTATTTATATTTTCTATAAGTGTATTTTAAAGGAAAAATATATGTTCGTCAAATAACGTTTACTTGTTTGTTTAGTTAAACGGTTTTTGTTTACCTATATTCGCTGACAGCTTTATAACTGAAGACTTAATCTTTATTTTTCTTTTAATCTCCTTCGGATAAGATCACTGTAGGGCAAAAGTCTCCTCACGAAACAGTGTGAGAGCGATTCAGGATCCAGTGTGACAGGTAGTGAGCCCTTCACCACTTTTAATAGATTTTGGGCTTCCTTCACTAGGGTAGGTACCGTTACACGTTACAGGTCGTTCATAACTTCCCAAAAGAATAAATTATGACTCTAATTATCTCTCTGATCTGGGCTGGGATCAAACCATTGACTCCTACACGGAAGCCGAGGCTACTAGGCACTACATGACTAGACCATCACCGCTCCCGGTGAAAATTTGTCTATAATTTTGCATTATTAATGTGTTGACTTCTCTGTAGACAAGCGCACATAGACGCGGAGCTGAACAACATGGCGTGGCGCGTCAGACCCGAGGAGGTACTGGTGGAGGTGGGCGCGGGGCTCGGCACCAGTCCCGCGCTGCACAGCATCAACGAGGTGCTCAAGGTATGGACACATTGTCTCATGTCCTCTCTGTAGACAACTTAAGAGAGGCGCCTCGCCAAACTGAAGGACTTCTCAATGGGAAAATTATTGTATGAAAAATAATATGACTAAGTGATTCAAAATAACATAAATAATAAAAAAAACATTTATTTAAAAAATATATACACCAATTTTTTTAAGTTCCTTCAGCAATCACTTTATGTGGCGTGTCCGAGGACCTACTTATCTTTATTATTTATAGTAATTTCAATGCCAAGCCAATTGATAGAGAGGGGTGAAGCCAGACACAGAACTAGATTTCGTGTTTAATTATTTCAGTGCTTGATTTGTGTGGATATAAAATTTTTATAGGAATTATTTGTTGTTGTTATTATGTTACGTTCTTTTATTATGTTTTAGTTGCTGTATGTTTTTGGTGTGCAAATAAAGAATATTTATGTTATGTTATGTTAACGTGTCTTAATCCAATGGGTACTGGAATAGTAATACTAATAGGATAGCGTACCTACTGCATTGGAACCGGAAAATTATATCTATTCAATGGCTCGCGCTTATTTATAAATTGCAACGCAACTAACAACCTAGTAATTGGGTAAATCTGTCAAACTGCCATCAGCAGGATGGAATTTAGTTGGTAGGTTAATATCGTAAATCTAAAATTCCGATTACTGTGAAATGGACGCATGTATTGACATTTTAAAACACATAAATATTAATGTATTATTGTTATTCTATAAAAATTGCTTACCCGGGTAATATTGTATGAATATTATTTTTTAATGTATCATTATCATTAGTCACAAAAAACTCATTCAAAAAAACTTTACCTACAGAAACAGATATAAAAAAGAAATACTTGATATCCTCTGGGTAACAACAAAGGTTTTTAATTTTTTAATATAACTATCATAAAAATCTTAGGTTTAGGAATATCGCGCAAAAGCAAACTATAATAAACTAGAAAGAATTCACGATCAACAGAGATTTCGAAACTTTTAAAAGATGATGGATCTTCATTTCAACTCGAAGTAAAACGTCTTTCAACTACGATTTATGTATACCAACCTAAGACAGCAAACAGCCTGAAACTGCATACAGTACCTGAAACTTATAGTAGCCCAGTCATTTTAGGGTTTGAGCCGGAACTAATTAGTAGTTTAATATTTTTTTCGGTATAGTATTTAAGAGCCAATTCGAGCTTGAAAATGTACCAAAATTAAAAAAAAATCCCGCCAGCAACAGTTCCAACTTTAAAATTTAGCTATTATCTCGTTATAAAAAACATGATGTATGTTTTTTTTGTACATATTTAAGGCATTATCATAATACATACTTTAAACATGGTGTAAATATTTTATCTACTTATAAGGTTTTGAAAAAAACATTCGTATTTTCTAATAAATACCTCATTTTTTAAATTTCAATGCCTATTTTATTGCTCAGAAATAATTTCTATTGTTAAATCTGAGTCAAATAAGTGCATTTGTATTAATATTAATAATTTAGAAGCCTTCAGGGACACACAATTTTGATTTCTATGAATCGGGTAGCGATTTTTTTTAAAATATGTTTTAACATAGTCTTTTTGTCACTAAATGGTGCCGGTCACAGTTTAAAAGACCAATCCGTAAAATGACTGGGCTAAGGCGAATAATCAAAAGAAAGTAAAACCATATGAATAGATAATAATAGTTATATAGCTACACTATAGAAACGAAACGCAATTAGCCTACTATACTCTCTCGTGTTGATTTAACCATAATTTTGCTTCTGTAGTGTACTATTATTATCAGTCTTTATTTCGATTATTCATGTCTTAGTCTTAAAATAATGATTCTCATCATCCAGCTGTCCCTCGGCTGGAGTACACGCAACAGCTCTGTGTCAGGAGTGGGCACTCCTCCCGTCACCCTCTCCTCTTTCACCGTCGGCCTCTACAAGGGCAACAGGGTCGCGGTCAAGAAGATACACAGGAAGAAACTAGACCTCAACAAGAAACTACTCTGGGAGATTAAGCAGGTATTTTAAGTGGGTAGAGGAATATGGTTGGTTAAAATCGATCTTTTTTTTTATTCATAAAGGGTTAGCGCTTGGCTTCAGCTCACCTGATGGAAAGTGTAGGTGAAGCCGAGGATGTAGCACACTCGCCCAGAAAAAGCCTATTAACTCTTCTTTTAAAAATATCCTGATTATATTTGCCCGGGAAAACAGACGCAGGGAAGGAGTTCCAAACCTTACCGGTTCTCATTATAAAAGAGGATGCGAACCTATTTGTGCGGATTGTTGGAATATCGACTACGTATGGATGCAGTCTCGCACTACGTCTTGTCGTACGTTGGTGGAAGGGGGATGGTGGAATCAGGTCATGTAGCTCCTGGGCATATCTTTTTTAATTAAGTTGAGAGTAAAATTGTGTACATACCGAATTTTATTAGCATCTATTGAAAGTTATTAATTACGGATCCCACCTGCATAAATCCTGACGTGTATTATTTGATGGTTTCACTGCGGTATCATAAACGCTAATATATCCGCCAAAAGATAAAAAATACGTGTAAAGTATCGTATATGAGATTGCCCACTCTGCGTGATGTGATGGGCGGTATTTTCAGGCTTGCTACACTACATAGAAAACTAGTTTAAAATAATCGGGAAAAAAATTATATACTAGACGTTGTGGTCGCAGCTTGTAATATCCGTAATTATTCGTTTGATGAGTTTGTTTTTTGGGTGAAAGGCAGACTACCTACCAATTTATTACCTAAACATATATCAGGAGCCAAAAGGCGGATTTCAGGGCCCAAAGGAGGGGGCGGGGATTAATTTCATTAATTCCTTGATATAAATATCAAGGAGGGATAGGGGTGGGTACTTGGTCTACTCCCGATTATTTCTCAGCTATTTCGAGTATTCAACGTGCTATTTTTTGTCTCTCAATTATTTGAGATTCAAAAAACATAAAAATAGCACGGCTGGCTTTATAGCCAGTACAATTTTTTGACAGGCTCGCAATGTATCACACGAGAACACAGTACGTTTCATCGGCGCATGCGTAGACTGCCCGCTGGTGTTCGTGCTGACCGAGTACTGTCCCAAGGGATCCCTGAAGGATGTCCTGGCCAACGAGGAGCTGCAGCTTGACTGGAACTTTAGAACTTCACTTGTTCATGATATTGTGCAGGTAAAGCATCTAAGTAAGGCCTATGATTCTAGCAATAGTGAGTTACTGTTGTCAGTCTTGGCGTGTTATTGAAAATTTACTAATACTTATATACTACTATTTACTTCCTAATTCTGTCAACACTCAACTATTAATACAAGTTGTTACATAACACCCTAGTAAAACTAAACAACTTTCACTATGGAGCAAACGTTGAGAAAAAAATCAGAGTCAACTCGACTCGACTCAAACGTTCCCATACGTTTGAGTCGAGTCGAGTTTCTCAACGTTTGCTGGGATGGGACAGCAATTTTTTTTTTCGGTTTTGACTCCATGGAGAAAGTTGTTCAGTTTAGTTTGTTAAGAAACAATGTACGAGTATAATATTATATCGTATCGCAGGGCATGTGCTATCTACACGGCGGGCTAGGCGCGCACGGTAAACTGCGCTCCTCTAACTGCCTCATCGACGGACGTTTCGTCTTGAAGATATCTGACTACGGGCTCAACACCCTCTGCACCCCCACCGACCTGATCAAGGACGACACTTATTATTATAGTACGGTTCAATTCAAACGATACAAATTACAAATCTATTTACCTACCTATTTTAGAAAGTTCTTGATTTAAAAAAAATAACACTTACGAAGTTTTCACTAAAGCGGAGATGGGTGGAGCAGAGAACAGCAGAGATGCTTAGCGGCTAAGGTGTATCCATCCACTAAAGCTGAGCGAAGCGAGCGGAGACCAAGCGACGATGAGCCCGCTCGCTTTCCGCTGCATACCGCTCACATCTCCGGTCTCGAATCGACGCCGCTTTGGCTATTATCGCCACTCCCTTCCAGTCTACTCCACCCACCTCCACTTTGATTGCTCCATACAATTATGAAAAATATATTCTCCGCTCCGCTCATGTCTGCGTGGCTGCCTTTTTATCGTTGATGTTTTTGAAGGCCAAAGAAATAAATATGTAGGGGTCAACACCATAGAGAAATTACGCGCTCCTCTGTCCACCTGGCGTTCCGTCGCAATCTAAACTCATGTCACGTTCGTTTCACCCAGATTGAAGGAGGTCACATTACCTTTAAGTCATAATTTATCATCATCTTTTGAGAGTAGGTAATCGCTAATCTAGTCTCCATTTACATTCTATCCTAATGTGAAAGTTTGTGACGTTGTTTGGGTGTTCGTATATTTAGATAGATATTATGTAAGCGCATATTGCAACGGTTCGTACTGGGTTGTGGCAAGCCAATAGAGAAATTGCGCGCTCGCCTAAGATCCCATTGGATCGAAGTGTTGCTGGCTTGCCAGCCTCCATAATAAGATAAGATTGTATAAAAAACCGCACACCGGAGCGGAGTGCGGAGCAGTGTGTGATCCTGCCTAGTCGCATTAGTACCTATAGTTTATTATACAGACTTTAAATACCGCATTTCTTCTTCAATAAACAGAGTTGTTATGGACGGCGCCGGAGCTGGTGACAGGCAGCATGTACCCGGGCGCGGTGGCGTCGCTCAAGGGCGACGTGTACAGCTTCGGCATCATTCTGGAGGAGATCGTGCTGAGGGCTGGACCATTCCATCATTTCACTTCCACTATTACTTATAAAGGTTTGCATATATTTAATGCCGAATGATATTTTTTACCATTTCGAAATTTTCATTGGTCATCAAATTGAACAACTTTTAGCAAACATGAAATCGGAAAAAACAAAACAGCTGTTGCATTAGTACTATAAACTGCATTGCCTACTCGACTCAAATGTACAAGACAGCTGATTATATTTTTAATGAATTCAGATTTGCTTCCATATTAAAAGTTGTTCAGTTTGATGGGCTGAACTCTAACTTTTTGACGGTTGCGAACTGTTTTAACATATAACTAGCTTCACTACTACTACAGGGTCAAACAGAGAACGTACCCCCCTTTTTGTTTTAAGTCGGTTAAAAATTAAATTAATACCGATCAAAGCGTGGCTTTGACTATAATCCCTTACATTATGTACGTGATTAAATTATATTATGGCAGAGAACAGAGGTAGGGGTTCCAAACCCAAAGAACTAAAAGTGTTTAGCTACTTTTGTTGCTGACTGTACCTATAAACAGCAGGATGATTTCAGAATGCGCACGGAACGGGAAATCCGCTCCATTTCACTGAACTAATTTCACGGCAATATTGACAGCGTTGTGCATTGTTGTGTGCAACATGGATTATACCCGACTTAAAATCTGTTGAACGTATCTGATACGTTGTACTCCCTTATTTAAATCATGCGGATGTTCTTCATGTTCAAAAACGTTTTTTCTTCAGTATTGATCTAAAATTATTAGTCAATGTTAGGTTTCCTATGCAAAGGATGTGTGTCGTAGAGTTTCTAGAGTGCGATTTTTGAAAGTCATACGTTGAAATCAGCAGTAGAAAAGTATGAAGTTTGTGTATTCTCGCTCATGATTTCGAATTCAAAAATAGGATATTTGGTCTATCTTCGTCTGAAGTGCTATTTTTGAATTCGAAATCATGAGCGAGAATACACAAACTTACTTTTGTACTGCAGATTATGAATTTCAAAAATCGCACTCCTGGCTTTGTCTTCTCTCCAAGGAACACCTTCTGACGCGGTGATAAAGTCAAAGAATTACGTCACAAAGTTTTAATAAAAAATGTTTGATTTTTTTTTCTTTCTTTTCCTACTTTTCTTATATGTACCAACATCACTTGAGTCTATTTTACGATTTTTTTCGGAACCAAATTAGAACAAATTTTGGATAGATATAAATTACGTATTTCATAGCGAACAGAACAATTCCTCAAACCATTCTTCGCAGCCTTATAATTATAAGGATCATACCTAGTAAATTCCTTGTCTAGGAATAGTGAGAAACTTACATAGTATCGCCACTACAACTTTGCACCTATTTTACCAACACAGAGATAGTGTCGCGAGTATGCGCCCGTGAGACCCCCTCGTTCCGCCCAGTGGTGTGTGTGAGCGAAGTGGGCACCAGCGCAGAGGGGGCAGCCACTGCCAGCGAACTACTGGAACTCGCTGCTCGTTGCTGGGTTGAAGCTCCGGACGACAGACCTACCTTTGACACCATCAACGCTAACTATATCAAGTAAGGGCAGTATGTGAGCGAAGTAGGCACTAGAACAGAGAGGAATGTGACTGCATATGAACTACTGGAGCTCGCTGCTCGTTGCTGGGCCAAATGCGTTAGAACAGAGAGGAAGACGACTGCATATGAACTAAGTACTAGAGTTCGCTGTCCGGTGTTGGGCAGCAACTAATAACAGATCTATCTTTGACACAAAAAACGCTCATTATATCAAGTAAGTGCAGTTGTGTCCTTGTGTCCAGTACCTGAGTGAAGTGAGCACTAGCGTAGAAGTAGAAGAGTTTGTGAGTAAAGTGGGCACCAATTCCATTTACCTACGTTTAACAGTTTTGCAGTCGTATATTTTTGGTTTGTTTAGGTCTTGATTTAGGTTTCTTTAGTCGTATTGGGTTTGATTTGTTCTAAAAAAGACGAATAAAAGTTTAATAACGATTAGTGATGAAGAAAATAATGGGAATATTTGAATGTTGTGATGTGAACGGTGTGAGCGCGATATCTAGCGTCGGAACGCTAGATTGATAGAACGCTATCAGCGGTGTCGGCGCGCTCACGCAAATGAAACGGGTGTTAGCGTTAGTAATAAAAGGGTGCAAAGTCGGATAGCAGAGAAAAAGGCGCGAAAACAATCAGCCAATAGCGGCAAGGGAATCAAGGTGGAACATCCTAATTGGTCAATATAATTTCGCGTACTATTTGTCAACTGCGCAGGTACATCGGTAAGACTTAAAAACCTGGTACTACGTAACAGATATAAATAAGCAGCGTTTATTTGAAAGTGACTTTATTGCAGGGGTTACTGTGACAATCTGATGGATGATCTCCTTCGTCGCATGGAGCAATACGCCAACAATCTCGAGACCCTGGTCGAGGAGAAGACTGAACAACTGTCTCTTGAGAAACGACGGTCTGAGGAGTTGTTGTATCAGGTATTACCGAGGTAAGAAGAATGGAGATCCTTAAGTTTCGTGCATTTCGATATATTTGTAATGGAAGATTCCACATAAAAGTTTCCGAATTGTGTAACTCATCCTGAAGATTGGAGAGTAATTAGTTCAATTTTATTTAGCTTTAACTGTTTTATTTTTATAAAAGTTTGCCCAGCAGTGGGACAAAACAGGTTAAAAAAATGGAAATAGGTTAAAACTGCGCGGGATCAGCAGAGATGGACCGATGGATGTTTTTATGAAAACCTTGTTAAAACCATAATTATACTGGGTTGTTCTTGCAACACTTTCCAATTTTTTAGGGGTGGTTTAGACCATAGAGAAATTACGCGCTCCGGTTTAGACCATCATCAATCACACAGAATAAATTTTAATCTTTGAGCAAATGTAAAATCGCAATAAAACTGCTAAGTATTCCATACTAACTGCAAGGCCTACTAGACTCAAATGTATGAAAAGCTGATTTCTTTTTTGCGATATCTAGTTTTCTCCCTTAGTAAAATTCAGTGTTGATTGTCCGAACCACGCCTGAAAATTTTGAACATTTTTAATAAATCACCCAGTATTGTGACATGATTAAGATTATGCATATTTCTCCAGGCCAGTAGCTCAACAGCTCATGGCAGGCGAGATGGTTCAGCCCGAGAGTTTTGAGGGCGTGACGGTGTACTTCAGCGACATAGTGGGGTTCACAGAGCTTTGCGCCGCTTCCACGCCCATGCAGGTCGTCGATCTGCTCAACGATCTGTACAGTACGTTCGACAGGATTATAGGGTTCTATGATGTTTATAAGGTAAGTGTCGTACTCATAAAAGTACATTACAACAAAATTAATACTATACCTATTTATTTGTTTAAAACCACAGAGGTAGGAGTCACGCCTACCTCTATGTTTAAAGCTTTGGTTTAAAACCTGACCAGACATATAAAAAACTTGGTTTGGGGGCGTTGCGATCGACGACTACTTATAAGTACAAGTGTTATAAGTCAGTGTTCCAAGTGCAAACATTAGTTCCAACGGTGTTCCACAACATGGCGATGTTTTTTATTTTTTGGTCGGGTTTTATCAAAATTCATACGTAAACACTTTTATTTTTATGTATATATTTATTTCTGAGGGTAGGTAATAGTTATACGTATGCGTGAATATTTTAAGTTTGCATACTTAGGTAATTATTTATTGAAAAAACTTGAAGAATTTAAAAAGAAACGTAATCTTCGTTATTTTTTTATTGTTAGGTAGGTATCGTAATAATTAAGAATAAGCTTTAACCAGGTGGAGACAATAGGTGACGCATACATGGTTGTATCTGGTCTGCCGGAGAGGAACGGAGATCTCCACGCGAGAGAGATCTGTCTGATGGCCCTGGCGGTCGTCGAGGCTGTCAGGAGCTTTGTGGTCAGACACCGGCCTACACATCGGTTGGAGGTGAGTTTCAAACAGGCGGAGACAATAGGTGACGCATACATGGTTGGACCAAGAGGCGGTAGGTACAAACCCCATTCTATTCTTGCTATCCTCCACTTACATAAACGGTTTTCATGTTAACGCTTTGTTACCATAGATCTAAGAAGCTGAAGTTTCTACTAATTTCTAGATTACCTTTACAAAAAGATTATTTTTTGTAGGTGAGGGTGGGTGTCCACTCTGGTCCGGTTTGTGCTGGAGTGGTGGGGGTGAAGATGCCGCACTATTGTCTCTTCGGCGATACTGTGAACACGGCCAGCCGCATGGAGTCTACTGGGCAGCGTAAGTTACGTCATATTATAGTCAATAGCATGAGCTGTTTATAACGCATTTCTGATTAAATGCATCTTTATATGTATATCCTATAATACTTCTGTTCAATGTTAATACAGGGTGTAAAATTTAATTTGTTATTATTGGGTGCTCATCACCGTCCAAATTTACAACTTTCACTGTGGAGCAAAAGCAATTATCGAAACCGCAAAAAAAAACTGCTTTATGCAAATATTTTATTAATTTTACGCCCTCTATAGCAACTTTTAACGTGACAATATCTGAGGCCTGATATTAGCAATAAATGTCTGGTCGATGCTGTCGCCTTTTCGGCTAGTTAAAATTCATAACGACAGAAGTAACGACGAAGTAATGACATTGTTTAAATCCTATACCTATCTACTATGATCACATATTATTCAATAGCTATGTGGCCTAATATGACGAGATGCCATAAAACCATCAGCGAGTCGCAAACAAATAATTTGCACACATGATTCTAGCTCTCCGAATTCACCTCAGCGATAACACGCGTGCCCTCCTCGACCAGTGGGGCACGTTCGTAGTGGAACGTCGAGGGGAAGTCGAACTGAAGGGTCGAGGTAGAATGCTCACCCACTGGCTGCTCCACTGCTCCGAACCGGAAGCTAGACTGGTCTCCCAGGGACCTCAGCCGCCGCCTCAGTATCCGATCCTATTCCCCGTTCTACCGCAGCCGCCGGCCATACTGCATACTCCGTATTTAGTCGTTGAACCACCTACGCTGGCTGCTTGACGTGAGGATGCCGATGAATGAGATACGAGGGCGGGAATTGACACTGATGTGCTGTGAACGTTTGTGTTTAGGAAAATGAAGTTTGGATGAAGTCTGTTGTAGTCAAGGTCACCGAAAAGAAAGCATTCTGGCCGTTTGCGTTAAACTATCCATAGTCTGAAATTAATTAACTGATATTAAGAAGCAGAATCGCTAAGAACTGCCCAAAAAAAGTAGTAAACACAACTCTGTGTTTGTTGATCAGATTAATTGAATTCATTACATCTTTCTAATCTCCTTTTAGTTTTTTGTTACGAGTAAAATATTTTTTCTCGTGAATGTATTTTGTTATGTATTCTACTTTTTGGTTTAATTTTATCGACTCTTACCAAAAGGGTGTTAGGATAAACAGTTGCATTACTTTAAGGGGTAACTGCACCCATGATACTAATCAACTTTCCAAAAGAAACATAGCAAATTCTCGAAAAAAGGCACTTTCTATAGGTACTAAATGCAACCCGCTGATTGAATGTTTAGCGTTTAGTATGAAAAGATTAGAAAGTTAAATTAGTTTTTTGCTTATTTCCTATTATGTTTCAATATCATGGGTACAGTCACCCCTTAAATTAATGCAACTGTTTACCCTTACACCTTTGAGATTATCATACATTTAAATTGTTTAAAAGAAAAACTTGATTAATATTCATAGAATTCAGCGTCTAGAAAGAAACTTGCGAACTTAATTTGCATTTCACAAGATTTTATTATTGGGCAATTTATTATAGGATAATTTATTAAATCAGACGAAGTTTGCAAACCAAGCGTTTATTCCATAAATTTAATATACCATCGATTTATTCATAAGCATTAGCTATTACATATGTTATTAAAATTAAGTCAATTTATATATTCTATGGCTACTGTTATTTAGTAGAATTTTGTTAGAATAGAAGTCCTCTAGAAACTGCTTAACAAATTGCTTTTAGAATCTGTCATCACGGGTCCCATTTAACAAACATGACAATTGTAATTTACAATGACAATTCAGGGTAAGTACATTGCTGAGAACGTTAGGACACGTGTTACCTACGCATTTTTAGCGTCATTAGTAACCAGCAATGTACCCTGAATGTCATTGTAAATTAAAGTTTTCATGTTTATTAAATGAATCCTAGGGTGTAAATCAAATCCACAACATCCCGTTGTGGTCCATACATATAGTTCAATCTTACATAGCAAAAAAGTTTACAGTGAAATAGTGCATCAATGTACTGCTAGTGTGTTAGTTCTATTGTTAGATTGTTACGCACTAATTAGTTGTAATTATTTTAAGTGCAGTCTGCAACGCCCCTTAGCCAAGTCGAGGTTCGTACTCTGGATGCCTCAAGATTGGTTGCTTAGGTTTCCTCTGTCATCTCCGTAACTCAGCAGTAATACTTAGGTAGATGCTTCTTGGACTAGTAAATTTCAATTATTAAAAAGGTTCTAATTTCATCTTAATCGTAACTGAAAGTACATTTTGTGCCAAAAAAATTATATAAGGTTCAAAAATTTTTGACTCATATCTATATTAATATCAAATATTTAAACCTTATCAAAGAAATCTATGTCTATTTTTATATGAATGTTGACCAATGGTAATTAGTACCTAGTTGTGGAAAATAATGATGAAATTATACTTGAGAAGAAATTATACTACCTAAAGAAGTTACATTATACTATTGTTGTAAAACTATTATAAGATGTTTAGGTGATACGAATTTTTATTTATGTCAATTAATCTTTGACCCCTAGTGAAGAGAAAATAAATTGTAATTTTGTAACTGTAAAAGGTCGTGTTTTATTCAAAGTCTTTTTTTTATGTGGCGTTTACGTAAAATAACGGGACTAATATAATATAATAGACTCTAACAAAAATTTCACTTTAAAGCTTAATATTTCGATAACGGATCCCTAAATCGAAAAATGGTTGTCGCACACCCATAATATTTTTAAATCATCTATCCAAAGATACCCCACGCCATACGTAGACAAGAAAAAAAAATCCATTCCCACTTTGCGGAAGGGGAGGTACCCTAAAAAAAATATTTTCAAGATTTTATTTTACCACTTTGTCGGCGTGATGAATATGTAGGCCCATTCCAAATTACAGCTTTCTAGTACTAAGCGTCTCTGGTCTGAGCTAAGCCGCGGACGGACGGACAGACGGACTTTGCGAAACTATAAGGGTTCCTTGTTGACTTCGGAACCCTAGACAGTGTGGAAGTTAGCCTACAAAACACGATTTTTTTTTATAGGTAACAAGCTCGCAATTTCAGGGAATTTGGTATTTCAATTTTCAAACGTTAGTTACAGGTATTTACAAATTATTATTTTTCAGTAGCGAGGGAAGCGATATCGAAATTTCTTTACCTAAAAACTTTTTTAAAACGCGTCTTTGACGAAAATGAAATAAATTAAAA
Organism: Agonopterix arenella; assembly: GCA_927399405.1. Taxonomy (NCBI): domain Eukaryota; kingdom Metazoa; phylum Arthropoda; class Insecta; order Lepidoptera; family Depressariidae; genus Agonopterix; species Agonopterix arenella. The sequence goes on along the minus strand of OV656708.1, from coordinate 12,685,322 downwards.
AAGAAAAAAGCTGTTTTTATGGAGAGTAGGTTCTTGTTCTAAGATGGAATGCCACCTCATCAATTTCAAATCGTAAGCACAACTCCGACACAATATAAGAAAGAGTAAGTATCTAGTAGGTAGTAATTATAGTACTCTTTGCTAGTACTAACTACATCCAAAACCAGGTGGCGTAACTTTGGAAAAACACAGCTACTTGAGAATTTGAAATAAAGTATTCTTCTTTACTGGTTTTTGCTTCTTAGTTTTGTGCCGCAGTAGTTCCAAACAAAACACAGCAAAGGATATAGCATAGCCGAGCAACAAGCAAAGAAAGCAACTCAGAGTTTGATGACGATTCAACGGCGTCGGTTCCAGACTCTTTAACATACAGCACGGAGGTTTCGTCACAGAGTTCTTTTCCAACAACCCACTCTCTATAAAACGTGGTATCCAACCATCCAATTGCCATACGAATGGAGAATAACACTTCATCCAAACAACTAGAGGAACCGTCATAATAGAGTCCGGAAGAACATGGCCACATTCATCCTCTTTCTTCCCGTGAGCAAAACAGTATGCCCACGCATACTCTAATGACGTAGCCAGAACAAACTTGCGTCGTCCTTCTATAACATCCTGGAAAACCCCCTCAAATCTATCTTCAGGTATTATTTCAAACCCTTCTCTGATTAAAGGATCATAATCAAAATGAGCCAAGATCCCTCCTCGTCCACCGAATCGATAACCTTCGTCGATTGTTTCTTTTAATTCTGTGAAAGCACCAACGATAACATCCGTTTTTAGTGCCCCAATTAGGACGCTCTGATACGCACTTCTGACAACAAAAGTAAACCATACCCAAATACTAATAATGTAGAAATCTCTGAATCGTCTTGGCGCCACTTGAATCGGCTGTCCCAGCATCACGCCCCAGATTCTAAACACGACTCCTTGTAATAAATGTATGTTCCTGAAATGTCGATGAGTAAACTTCTTCACTGTCTTTAATTTTAATGCGAAAGGAAAAGATGTTACGAAGAATAATATTACCAGGAGGATAAGCCACAGGTACCCGTTTAGAGGAGAGAGTAGACGCCACCAGACTGGCCCAGTTCCAATAGGAGGAGCCAGCCATGCTAAACGTACCCTGAAGAACGGCATAGTATAGCCCAGCAACCCAAGTCTATCTATTCCTAAAGGAATACTACACGTCGATATGTTCGCAAGCCCAACAATGACATCGTTTAGAGAATCCGACCAGTTCTTTGCGCGATCCGAATCTATACTGACATAGTCTCTCGTCGAGATGATCGGAGTGAAATTCATTATGTCCCTCAATAATCTTATCATCTCTTTCTTTATTATTTCTAAGGGTATCTTCTTTTCCGTGGCCGGATGGTACAATTTATTCGTAGATATGTACAGTGGACAGCCGTGCATATTTTTCACTTTATCTGGGTACATATTTCTTGTTTGTGATCTTTTTTTGTCGTTTCCTTTCCAATAACTAAGTACTGTTGGTTCTGTGTTTTGGCAATTCAAATAATCTTTGTATGGGAAATAAGTGTAGACAGCTGTTCGGTTTTTGTTATCATTTGTGATGATCAACGCATCCGTAGCGTGGTAGTTCCATAGTATTTTCGTTATACGTTCAATTCTCCTGTCATTTCCGAGCAAGAGTATCAAGAACCTTGCTCCTCCGCTCAGGAGTGTTCTGCCTTTAAGATCAGGTTTCAGTTTACTTAAAATCTTCAGAAATGACTTGTACGAGTCCCCTAATACCACAACTTGAGTAGGAGATTGGCCTTCCTTCTTTGTTTCTAGTATGACTGTTCCTTTGTAAGATTTCAAGAAATTGTCAACTATTTTTCCTCCAACGTCCTTCGATAGAACAACTGTTATTTGTACGTAGTTGAAATTGTCGTTAGCTATGTCAATAGCACAGTCTATTATTCGATCTTGTAAAGGATTTACTTCTGAAGGTGTAATAACTTCTGCAGTAACAAAATTAAAACAAAAGATGTTAATAAGATGAATGAGGCGAGCCATTATGCAAAATGGACATTCTTCTTCGAAATTAGAAATCCTAATGGCTAATTCCTCGCTGGCCTATTGCTGCATATTTCATAACTAATGGCAGAAAGTCTGCGAATGTTCCACTAATAGCCAGTCACGCTAATAAAAGGAAAGTCGGACAAATGTCACGAAAAGCTATAAATCACCGTTAGTTTTAAATTGAGTTACTACGGGTTTTGTTAGACTTGTTAATAGTTACCGCATTGTGAATTAAAAGATTTAAAAGCTTTGCACTGATTTATGTTTTACTTACTTTTAATTCTTTGTGTCTCGGGACATACCTATTATGGATTTATAAAGATAACAAGCTTGCATTTTAAAAATCTGTTTTTTGTTTTTTAAATAATATTTATACGGCTACAGTACAGGATATAGTATACAGGAGTGCAATTTTTGAAACTCACACGTTCAAAATCATCTCCATAGTAATTTTGTCATTTTCTATTGCTGATTTCAACGTGTGACGTGTGACTCAACATTATAAGAGGGGTTAGACTAGAAGTGCAAAGTAGGCGTGGAATGGGTCGCCACAGGTTATGCAATGACTTGCATAACACCATAAGGCGCGCGGCGTGGTGCGAGGGAGAGAGCATCAGTAATTGTAGCAGCGTGAGCGGGAAGACAAGTGGCGACAGCCGTCTCCGAAGTAAAAACGCTACTTTGCATTTCTAACCCTTCTTATAATGTTCTGTGACAGTAACCCACTAATAATCTACGAATAAGGATAAAGGCTGGGCCACACAGAGTGCAGCTGCAGAACGGGTGCAGACTGGCTGCAGGCCGGCAGTAGTTGTAAACTATGGAATTATATGCGAGGTGTGATGCGCCTCCCGTTTCGCAGCTGTACCGCAGCCGCGCCGAACTGCATTCAGTGTGACAACTCGCATATAATTCCATTAGTTTACAACTACTGCCAGCCTGCAGCCGGTCTGCACCCTTTCTGCAGCTGCACTCTGTGTGGCCCAGCCTTAACTCTCATAACCCAACTATGCGCGACTGCGCTATGTTACGACACGTTGCCTAGCAACCCCTAAACCCCAAATTACGTAAACAAAACAAAGCACGATCACTATAGTTTCACTTAATTTGGGTGCTAATATTTACGTTTCTACTTCGGTTAATTCCTGTTTTACGTCACCTTGATGACGTCAGCTTAGTGTTTATGGCGATTAGGAGCAATAATTAACGTCCCAGTATGGTTATAACTACAGCTATAGATCGTAAAGTAAACAGCGTAGTGTTTAAGCTACGGTCAAACAATTAACTAAAGTGTGCTAAAGAAATCAGACAGAAGCGAAACTAATTATATAACATTGTTATCTTATAGGCTACTTTTCCATAGTGATTTCTCTCTCAAGATAATGTGTTAATCCGCTTAGAATTAGTCAGGATTACTCAGGGTCTAATTAATTCATTGTAGTGCTAACATGTCTGTCTACAGGGTGTAACAAATTCAAATTCAAATTTAAAATTTTTTATTCAAAATAATATCACATAGATAGCTATTTGACGTCATTTTTTGAGTCTACCACCGCGTCGGAAGGTGTTTCGTTGAGAGAAGAATGCGGCCAGAAACTCTACAACACACATCTTTTAAACAAAACAAAATATACAAAGTACAATTAAAATACAATATTGCATTACATAGAGTAACATTGTCAAGACCAGACATTTTGGTCATTCAAATAGTCAACGAGTTTATAGTAGCCCTTTTTACAGAGGACTTGTTTAACATGGGACTTAAACTTTTTGTCTGGCAAGTTTAGAATATCCTCTGGTATCTTATTATAATAGCGTATACAGTGCCCCATGAAAGATGTGTTGACCTTACTGAGTCGAAAATGTGGGGATACTAATTTATTTTTATTTCTTGTATTGTATTTATGAACGTCACTGTTTTTGGGAAAGAGATACAAATTTTCCGAACGTATACACCGTAGTAATACACCCTAGTAATACTTAAGTGGTGGTTTAGACCAACAAACTTAACAACTTTCACTATGGAGCCAACATCGACCAAAAAAAAAAAAATCGGCTTTATCATTCATTTTAGTCAAGTCGGTACAGCAGTTTTGTATGGGACAGGTGATTTTTTTTTTATCTTGTCTCAATGTTGGCTCCATAGTGAAAGTTGTTCTGTTTGATAGTCTGAAGCACCCCCTTAAGTATTATTAGGGTGTTTTGTTACAACCTGTATGAACAAAAATGTTTTTCGAATAAATTAGGATGTGGGAAAGAATCTTAATGTGTGACCTACTGTACAAGTTTCATTAATGTGAAGATTAAGATACTAATTAATTAATTAATTATGAAATCAATGATCAAAAGATTTTTCGGCATCGTGTTAGTCCTCGGGGTGGTAGGGGTTGAAATGCCTGGTAGCTGTAAACCTGACCATTTCTATGATCCAACGGAGATGAGCTGTCAATCTTGCCCTGTTAACGCTTCAATGACCACTTCAGCTGATGGTAAGTACCTATTATTATCTTCAATCTTTGTGAACAAACCTGAGAATTTGTGAAACAGGGAGAGTGCAAATCGTCTCGATTAAGGATGTGCATTTACTTGATATACTAAACTTCTGTTTATTGTTTTTGTCCTTTCACCAGGACAAAACATATCCGGGCTCAAATCCGCACGGACGACATGCCATATTACCAATGAGTTTTTTCTAACTTATGTTCTATCGCGGACTTTTCAGCCTGACCACATCTAGGTTCATTTTTGCTTGCATATACTAAAAAATAAAAACCCCATCTAGCCCCTCCAGTCCCTATAGACCAATTAATGAATAGTTTCCAAACAATAATTTTTGTGCGAAATTATGCGATTTTTTTTAAGTGGTCATGCGGTAAAGTCCCCGATAGTACGTGGTACCGACTGCTCTCATACGGTGAAGGAAAACATCGCGAGGAAGTCTGAATACGCTGAAGACATTCTGATGCGCATGTGAAGTCTATAAATTCACATTTGTGGACTAATACGTCCATAAACCATCTGATATTACGAGAGATCCGACACCGAAACCGACTGGCAGTTCATGTCAGTGCATACTACAATAGTATCATAAGATCAGCCCTGCAGCTGATTGTTAATTTTTTACTGACCTTTAAACATCAGTAACTCCTAAACCGACTGGAGTTATGCAGGCAGACCTGGTCCATCCCCATCAAACAGATGCGCTGCACCCTACGAACACTGAATCAGCCTTGCAACTGATGGTTACCAAAAGTATGCTTATCTCTTATACTATGAGGATAGGCCGGTGATCGGTTCTTCGAACCAGATATCGACTAAATTATTATGAAATCTTGCAGGGTTTGCGTGTGATTGCGAAGAACACAGTATACCAGTAGGGCTGGCTCGATGCCGACCATGCAACGCCACTGAGGTTGTGTCCAGTGATGGCAGAGCATGTGTACCTAGAAAATGTCAGAATACTTCTGGCAGAATCGTTTGTAGGAAATGTCCTAGTGATTATATTTCGGGTAAGTAACTCGTATCATTTTGTTGAAAGAGACATTTCACATTGCATAAGTATACTAAGCCTATTTCAATCAAGTCGCACTGGATCAGCATCCGGGAAATATAGCTCCCACTCTTTTTCACTTTTAATTTTGAAAGGGGGTGCAAGGAAACAGTCTCCCCGAGTTTCGAAACCTGAGTTTGTCTGGCGCATCCTGGGAAGTTAGCCTCGGTGACTGACTGCCTGACTGGCGAATTTTTTCAGTACAGCATGAATGACTGTCATGTGATATAATAGTTCTTGTTGACACAAAAGAAAATAAGTGTGAAAGAGCTCCTACTTCAGGGGGGCAGATAATAATAACGTATAGTGTGTAAGTTGCAAAAGTGGATTATCTCAACATGTGAGCTGGATTTTTATTTCTTCCACTAGTAACACAAAACTTCGACGGTTCCCCAATGAAGGAAGTTTTCTGCGTGAAATGCGCTCGTGGTTTCAAAGCTGAGAACAATGTATGTTTGCGGTGTGATGGGTGCGTGTGCGCAAGACACGATATAATCGTCAGAGGGCGCTGCGTTCCGAAGCGCTTCGTCAACGAGAGGCCGAAGTATGAGGAGAATAAATTGCATCCTTTTGTGCTACTTGATATTGTGAAACATGAGTATCTATGCTCTGTAAGTATTTAAGTAGGTATACCTACCTATACTTACCTATTTTAATATTTTTGTCAGACAAGTAATCGAAAATCATAAATGCTTACAACGCTCACGAAGATAGTTGGTAAAGCTTCTGTTGTAGCAAGGTTTTTGACCACCCCAAGAAATTTAACTACTAGATGCAAAGTTTTATTTAAAATCGTGCAAATTGTTGTCTGTTTTTACAGCAAAACGGAGCAATAGTTAGTTACATACCTACTATGCAAAAGAGAGCCCTCAGATATATTAATTCGAGAGTAGGTACTTTCATATCTTGATTTTATGATCTAAAATGTAGGTATGTAAAAATGATTACAACAGATTCGATATCCGACCAAACATTTCATAGACTTGATAGGTATAGAATAACTTTTCAAAAGCTATTTGCTTATCGAATCGGGGTTCCAACTCGAACGAAAGGATCTTGATCCTGTCACCAATATTTGCACGTATCTATACAAAGTGTTTGTTTCGGGTTGGGGTGTACTTGGAACTTTAGTTTCCTGCAATGCAACGATCAACGGATCATTTATTTTGGGAAACAAGTCCCAAAAAAGATCCCTAAAGGACGGGATGTTCAGAAACTTGGTTGTAACAACTATCTTTTTAATGCAGCATGAAATCACTAATGAAGTGTTGATTAAAATGAGGTGAGCTGGCCTATCGCCGACACTGCATAAGAAACCTTCTTTAGTCGCCTTTTCGACCCTATTTGTGTTTTTATGTTGTTGTATCGTGTAATGTTTTATTCCAAAATCCAGACATTGTAATCTTTTCTATGCACGTCAGACCCCAGCGGAACCCCAGAAGTACCCTAGATTATTTTTTCATGTTTCAGCAAAACGATTTACGGGCCTGCCGCACCCTGGCTGACGAATGTGTAAAGAACTACTATAGCTCAGACCTGGCCGGACCCTGCAGGCTCTGGATTCAACCTAAAACCGTTCCGCCTAAAGGTAAATCTTGTCTAAAGGCCTACATACACAGGGTGACTTTAGATTAGAATCGTTAGGGAAGACTCTAGATAAATCTAATTAAATAAGTTTTATTATCTTTGTAGACCTTAAAAACACAAGTATTCCATACATTTGAGTAGTGTAGGCATTGCAGTTTAGTATGTAGGTACAGCAGCATAGTTCTCTGTGGAAAATAGAACGCATGAGAAACGCGTAACAAAGCGCACACTGTGCGCCTGGTTTCATACTATTTTTTGCGGACCATCGAAGACTGCCTTGTATGCCCTGGGCCAAAATTGACGCAACCTTACAGCCCAGCCACATTTGGCATTGGGGCGACAAAGTTTATTAACTTTTGTACAAACTTTACCGACGCCCTTGAAGGTAATAAAATAAATTAAATTTGGTTTCTAATTTTCCAGGTCTCCCTCAACTTACAATTGAATCAACGTCGAGCGATAAAAATCCTGGCGAAATAACTTTGACCCGGGAAATGGTAATTATGTTAGCCGTAGCCAATATTCATAAAAGTACGATAGTTAATTTAAACGTGTTCTTTGATACTATTTTTCAACAGGATACGTTACATGTGGCCGTAGTATCGTATACGTCTAATGGAGGGCTGATGATAGAGACAGATGTAAATCAAAAGTTATCGCCGTGCATGCTACCACTCCGAATAACAATCGGGAAAGATTACTCGTAAGTTTGTTATATTATCTTATTTCTTGCTGACTTCATCGAAATTAAACGATGAAGTTGTGCTTTAAAATATTGCTGCTGTAGCGTACAATAAATTACATGTAGGTATTTGCGTTGTTCTTAACTTTTATATAAACTGTAATATTATTTGTGTTTTACTTAAACGTGTAGGAAATTAATCTTATAGAAAAAATATTCCAATAAAGTGAACCTTCGAAAATTCAAAGCTTTATTGCGATGCACAGGTGAGTTACAGGTAGCCAACAGTGGTTAAGTTTAGTGATTGTGATCTGCCGATGAACAATTCCATATTTCATTTGAGAGAGGGCATGCAGAACACATGTTATAATTCTTCAATAACGCCTTTAAAAAAAATCGTAACCTGAGATCCGAGCGAGAGATACAGCTAGGGAGCGGGCTATATTTCATCACATGGGCCTAGTAGAACTTATTGGAAGAGGCAAGTTAATGTTCAATAAATATGCTGCCAGAGTATTCAAAAGCCGCTTTACAAAACCATTTCAGAGAATTACTAGCGGCGAAATGGGAACAGCCATATCTCTTAGGGTTTATCTAGAAAATGATCATATTAGTCACGGTAAAATATCACGCTACTATTCAAGATCCTATCACAAGCATGATGGACTTTTATGTAGATTTATTCTTAAGAACTTGACCTGATCCCACCGCGATGGAATATGTATATGTAGATGCGTTGTCCGCGCTTCAAAATGGCAATAAAAAAGCAAGGTAATTGCCTGGCTTTCAGTTAGTCACGCGCCGTCTAGTGTACCGGCTACACGTCACTATACTGCGCCATTTCAAAGTGCAGTGATGTTGGCGTATGACGTCTATTTGTAAAACGTCATTGCACCAAAAGTCATCTCTACCAGGGGTGCGTTCACGACCTTTAGGTGCGGTTGTTTTTCAACTCGCTCTAAGGTACGGAACGACCGCGCCAATTTTTAACTCGCTATGAGGTACGGAACGATCACGGTTGTTTTATAACCTCAAATTTTGACATTTAAAGTAATATGGGCTTCCAGGGCTTCCATCATTACCAAATACAATAAAAAAACACATTTTCCATGTTAGCAAATCAAAAAGTGAATAAAAATAGTTTAAAAAACAAACTTTTTCAAAACGCGCGAAAAGTCAAGTAACCACAGATAATTAAAACGTCAGAGTGTTTTTTAACCATCGAATTTGATGGTTAAAAGTTGCAACCCGTCAGAGGTTCGGAACGGTTGAGTTGTGACAACCGAGTTGCAAAGAGCGTTTTTCACCGAGCCTCGGAACGGCGTTAGTGCGAAAAGTTGCACTCGGGGTGCACCTGGGGCGTAGGTTCTGAACGCAGCCCTGTGCCTCTAAGGTGCACCGTAGAGGACAGGTGGCATTTGGGTACATATTTTATCTTTCGATTGGGTATTCCACGTCAGTGAAGGAAAGTTCAACGAGAGTAAACCAACAATCACAGGATGAGGACGGTTTGAGATAAAAAATTCTAAATAATAAAAGACTCGAACATTCAGTTGGTACCTTTAGTAAGCTATTTGCGATGCAAACTTCGAATGCTTACATTACAACGTAATGGCACAGAGTATCGTATAGTATGGTGAGAATGAGTAAAGACTTTGAGATGAATAAAAAAGACGACAAGTAACTAAACACTCTGAGGGATTTTACGTAAGCAGATAAGTACCTGTTTGTTTTAATTTTACAGAAATGATTGCAAAATCAATGTAACTGAACTAAATGTGGACTCGCAAACGTTTTCGCCATTTTTGTTAACCGATGGAGATCTGAGACCAATACCAGTGTCGATACGTAAACCTGGCGGATATTACGAACAGGTGGGTGTATATTTATAAAGTTTTATTTTAAGTTAATCTACTGCTATAGTAGCGCATCATCATCATCATCATCTCAGCCAATGGACGTCGAAAGATTTAAAAAAAAAATGATTTATTCGTATAACCGCATGATTCAGGAGTCCCACGTACTATGAACACCTACCCCAAAGAGAATGTAACTCACAACGTTATACCAAAGAATATAAATATACTTAAAGTTATACTACCCACTGATCTACGAAATGAAACCAACGACGGAACATTTGATCGCCGATTGAAAAACTTTTTATTGGATAATGAGTTCTATTTTGTTGAAGAATTCTTGACAAAAAGTTTTGTATAGGTTTTGTACACAGACTTACGTATTATACATAAGTCTGTGGTTTTGTACTTTATCTACAACCAAGAGTGCGATTTTTGAATCTCATTCACTGAGCTCAGCAGTTGAAAATGTCAAAATTGCTATGGAGATATGCATCTTTCTACAACTGATTTGACTTTTAAAAATCGCACTGTACTTCAGGAGAGCGATTTTTGAAAGTCAAATCAGCAGTAGAAAGATGCGTACCATCTCCATACATTTTCAACTGCTGAGTTCAACGTGTGAGAATCAAAAATCGCACTCCAAGTACTTTATATGAATTTTTAATTTGTTTGTTGTTGTTGACATTTTTTTCTATTCTGAAAATGGTCAGTCAATAGATAATTTTTATTTGATATTGCTATTTTTATTTTATTATACAATTTGTAGAACATGTTATATATAGAAAGAATGTGACATGTTATAATATGAAATAAATGAATCTAATCTAATCTAATCATTTTCATTTTTTTGATATGCTTTGGATGGGCATAGTAGCTCAGATATAATATAATATACCTAGTATCTTGTCTTCTTCTCATCGTGTGGGCAGAGCCCTGGTGTCAGAGTTTTTTCAGAGCGCCTTACGGCCTCTGACGTGGTTTTTATGTAACGACTACTACCACCAGAGATAGTAACCGGGACCAACGGCTTAACGTGCCATCCGAAGCACGCAATCATCTTTCTTTTCAGACAATCAGGTGATTCAGCCTGCAATGTCCTAACCAACTGGAGAAAAACGCACAAAGTGACATTTCACTAGGTGTCCCCCGTGGGAATCGAACCCACGACCTCCGTGTCGAGACCCAATGCTCTTAACCATTAGACCACGGAGGCAGAAGACGTGTCAAAACAAATTGACTGCGTATGCAGGGTGTATGATGATAACAGGGCAAATCCTCAATCGGCCGGTGAATTCAAACCGTCAAAGGACCAGCGATGGTCTACGTGGCACAGGCTCAGCAAGCCTGTCAAGGCCCAAAACTCCTCGGAATCGTGAAACAAAATCAGCTGTGCCATACAATACAAGTGATTTTTTTTTTCTTAAAAAATTCTGATGCGTACCTATGTGAAGTCTACTAGTCCGCATTGGACTGACGCCCATACACTCTTCTTGAGGGTAGGCCTGCTGTGCCCTACAGTGGGAGGTATTTAGTTGATGATGATGATGATATTTTAATCCTCCTATAATCCTTGTTATAGGTAGGTACATAAGTTTACTCAACAAGCTAATCCAAATTATATTTTTACTTTTACAAGCGTAATTATAAAGTTTAATACTTGTTTATTTTCAGAGAGGAACGTGGCCTACATCAAGATTCAGGCGGTATTTTCTTATCCACAAGTTTCTTTCAACAACAGCGAATGTTACCAACACTGTTTACTTGCGAACTCTTGTATTACAACTGCGGTATGCCACACACAATTTTTTACTTGAAATATAATATCTTATTTTAAATAACTTACAAAAATTTATAATAACTTAAAAAACTTATTCTTCATTTTGTTTCAGAATACAAAGGGAAAAACATAAAAAAGGATCGCTATTGCTTCAAGTCTCGATCGAAGCTCAATACGCCACTAAGACTCTCTCTGACGTCATCACTACATCTTTTAGAGTTGAACACGATTTGCCCACTGCTGGAGTTTTCAGGGGTTTAGAGGTACTCAGTATAAATAACGTCTCTAAGAAAAAACAGCTGACGGCACGAAAAAAAAATTTAATCTCGCTCTTTTGTTCTGGCAATGACATTTTCAACCAAGTATTGACACAGTATGCACATTAAATGCTGCCTCCTTTAATGATTTTATTTACCTAAGACCTAGGCTTTGACTTTGGCTTAGGCTTTGGCTGTACGTCATCTCATTGTTGGTTAAATTTCTCCCAAAAATTTTCCACCCCTTTCCTGCGGGTCCCGAAATATCATTTGCCACTTACTAGTGAGCAATTGAACATCCATATTGTCGCACCATCTTTATCTGACTACTACGACTTCCATTGTATAATAATGTAAGTTACGAATTTCTTTAATTACTATATATCAACATTCTTTTGTTTATTGTTGATAATGTTTTTATTTTAGATTTGGGGTGGCGTCCTCGGTGTACTGTTAACATTATACGCTGTGGCACAATGGCGTGGCACAGTGCGTCGAGGTGGTCTGTACGTATCTCTGCTGCCACTACTAGCTGGGTCCACAGCTGATGCTCTTTATTTTGTAAGTTTGTTTTGATATTATACGCTGTTGTATTATATTCGCGAAACCACAAATCTCTCTCTTTCTTACATTAAGCAACCGATAGCATGCAATTTGAAGTACATTGTTGCGCGAGCGTGTTATGGTTTCAAGTTGCAATCGAACTAACCGGCAATGTGAATCAAATAACATGCTTTAGCTGGCTTAATGTAAAGCCAGCATTACCTTCCTGAATATGATGAAACGGGAAAGCGATACGATTAGAGAAGATGTCAGATGCGTTCACGTACGGGCATCAGAGATGTTGACGATGCATGGTGGTGACACCATGAAGAAGAAGAAGAGAAGAAAAAGCCGCCGCCGCCGCCTAAGATGTGATTCTTTCGAAATCCATCTAGATTGGTGCTATTCTCTGGCAGTCACCTCAATGCTACGTATATTAGTATTGTTATATTCCAGATACCAATTTTAAGGCCACACAGAGTGCAGCTGCAGAACGGGTGCAGTCCGGCTGCAGGTCGGCAGTAGTTGTAAACTATGGAATTATATTCGAGGTGTCACACTGAATGCAGTCCAGCGCGGCTGCGGAACAGCTGCGGAACGGTAGCCGCAGTGTGACACCTCGCATATAACTCCATAGTTTACAACTACTGCCGGTCTGCAGCCGGCCTGCACCCGTTCTCCAGCTGCACTCTGTGTGGCCCAGCCTTTAATCTTATTATTGTACCGGAATGAAACAATTTGTTGCAGGCGGCGTGGTTTTCGACTCTCCACGCATTGGCGGCTGAAGCTGGGACTGTAGGAATGTCTTTACCACTATCACATTCCGAAAATAACATAATAAAAGCTTTAGTTTATTCGGCAGTTTCGTTAAAGGTACCATTGTTAATAATTAACCTCGTAAATTAACAATTATATGGTCCTTCTCAATATGCAGACAGTTTAATGGTCAGACTTTATCCACGTGTGGTACGGAACCCTCGGTGCGCGAGTAACCTGACTCACACTTGGCCGATTTTATTATTTTTTGTTATACCTACTGTAGAGTTTCCTCTATAATCACACAGAGTGTGACGATTGTATGTATTACCGTTTTTTACGATATGCGATAGAGCGAGAAGAAAAAACTTTGATAAAAACTAGTTTCTTGTATGAGGACCTCCCTAAATTTTTTACGGGAAAATTTCAACTGTCTAGCTATTACGGTTCAAAAGTTCAAAGCCCTAAATAGGTAGGACAACGTAGGCTTAGGAATAAGGTCCCGTTTTCAGAAATCTTTTTCACCCACACTTTCACCCTTTGGGTACGGAACCCTAAAAAGACCCTATACGATGTATAACAAAACAAGCTAGTAATATTTACGTACTTATTTAAAAGGGTGGTTTATACCAACAAACTGAATAACTTTCATTATGAGGCCAATATAGAGAAAAAAATACAAAAATATGATGTTTCATAAAAAAACGGAGGAGTCGGGTTCATGGCTGTTCCTATAGCCATGAACCCGACTCCTCCGTTTTTTTATGAAACATCATATTTTTGTACTGTCCTTCCTCTAACCTGGGCACTCTCCTGAGCACCTGCACCCTGTCACTCGCTCTTTGCCTACGCCTGGGGGTGAGGACCAACCAAACACACCTTTGCCACTGCGGTGCCAGCGTTAACGAATTGGCCCACCACGGTTTGTCATGCAAGCAGAGTGCTGGTCGTATTCCTCGGCATTCTGCTTTGAACGAGATAATTAAGCGGGCCCTAGCTTTAGTAAACGTACCCTCTGTACTGGAGCCTCGGGGTTTGATCTGTTCAGACGGGAAAAGGCCGGACGGCCTGTCCCTCATATCCTTTGGTTTGGGACGCCACCTGCGTCGACACTCTGGCATCCTCACATGTTCGTGCGTCTTCCTGACGTGCAGGTGCAGCTGCAGCCTTAGCAAAATCGGAATAAAAGGATCTACCAGGGATTGGGTGACAGCTATATTTTCCTGCCCTTCGCCGTGGAGACCATAGGTTGCTGGGGTCCTGAGGGGAAAATGTTCCTCAAATGCCTCTCAAAGCGCCTATTCGAGGCTACAGGCGACAGGAGGGCTGGCAGCTATTATGCGCAAAGGATCAGCCTTGCGATCCAAAGAGGCAACGCTGCCAGCCTCCTAGGCACTCTGCCCCGAGTAGGGGCTTTAGAGGACATTTTTTACTATTAAGTAGCCTAGGTGTTTTTTTTTCTGTTTGTTTTGTTTTTTCTTGTTCTATTATTTTATAGGAAAAACAGGGTATTTTGAGATTAAAACATATTTTTATTGAAAAAAAAATAAAAAAACTGCGGTGCATCCTCGATTCAAATAATATGACTCCATTTTTTATTTTATTCGATGTTGTCTCCATTGTGAAAGTTGTTCGGTTTGATTGTCTAAATGTTTAATTATAACCAGGATGTTTTGATATTATCTGTAATAAAATATATTTCCTGAATTACAGACGCATTCCACCGATCCTAAACCTCTGAACCGGAAAACGTGAAATTTTCCGGATGAGATTTCGCAAAGAGATACCTACTTTGGAAATTTGGAAATGTAATTTCGTCACAGCCACTGGCATTTCGAATTGAAGTGTAATTTCAAAGGACCCTTTAATTGGACGATATTATGATTTATCATTTAAATTTGTATGTTTTCAGGCGATAAAAGTAGCTTGGATAAACTGGAATCAATGTAGATGTGACATATTCTTTTTAGATTGGTCTGAATATCAACCTCCGACCAAAGGTACGTTTCATAGGTTTAATATACGGAGTGTAAACATAAATCTATTAGAGTAGGTATTTCAGTTTAAACTATCAAGCTGAAACAACTATCATTATGAGCCCAAAATTGAAAAGGAACGCAAAAAAAATTGATGTTTTCCCGCACTGCTAATCCAGAAAACAAAAGAGACAGGTACAGAAGGGTGGCTTTATACAAACGAGCGAAATAGGTGCACGCACACATATACGCGAATGTTCGGCGATCTCGGATCAAGTCGGTCGGTCGAACGCCTGTAGATAACAGTAGTACCAGCTCCTGTAACATGACAGGGGTGAGAGGACACAGATCACTTCTAAACGTCTTCAAGTGAGATGGCGGTTATCTCCATAGTATCCCACATATTTCACGTTTAGAAGTAACCTGTGTCGCTCTCACCCCTGTCATGTTACAGGGGCTGGTTTATTAGTCTTGCCGATGTACCTGCGCAGTTGTCAAATTTTAATAGCGCGCGTAATTATAATTAAACAATCAGGATGTGCCACCTTCTCGCTAGTAGGAAATCCCGTGCCGCGATTGGCTAAATGTTTTCGCGCCCTTTTCGCTGCTATCCGACTTTGTAATGCACCCTTTGATTACTAAACGACTTCGGGTTTTGACGGGGACTCAGGTCTGCTCTGCGCAAACGTAAGCGGAATTATTTTCCTGGTCGTATTACTCCTACCACAGAACATAATAAGAGGAGTTAGAAGTGCAAAGTAGGCGTGGAACGTGTCGCCACAGGTTATGCAATGATTTACATAACACCATAAGGCACGCGGCGTGTGAGAGAGCATGAGTAATTGTAGCAGCGTGAGCGGGAGGACATGTGGCGACAGCCGTCACTGAAGCAAAAGCGCTACTTTGCATTTCTAGTGTAGTCGTACTGTAGCTACTATTTATCTATTAATTTGGTTTCCGTACGTTCGCAATAGCATCTATATGTGCGGATAATGTTTCGTTCATTCAGCCGCCTCTTCTGTACATGTGTTTTTGTGGTTAATTAATCTATACGCACGCTTGTGTGCGTCCATTATTAATTTGTCATTATTTTAATGTGAATGTTCTTGATTGCTTCAGATCCAGCAATTTTCGACAATTTAAATAACTGGAAAAGAGCTACATTAGCAAAAGAGTGGAATTTGATGCAAACTAAAAGAAGAGCATCGCCAGGAGTGACTGTCACTCTCTCGCTTATTATTTTGCACGTAAGTATGCTTCATACCTTCAGGGTGGTAAGTATAGAAAATTAACGCCATGAAGTGAAAAAAAAGATTAGGTACACATTGATAATAATACTTCCAACTAATTGAACATTTTTTTTAATAATTGTTAGTTACATATAAGCATATTGGTACGTACAGAATGCCTATCTACCTGCATAGCAGAAATTCAACTAAGTGGTATGCTGACTTTAAAAATAATTATAATTAAAATATTCATATAATCTGTGTGCCTAACATCCAAATCCGTTCAGCCGTTTATACGTGATAGAACCACAAACATCCAAACATCGTCTTTATTAAGGTAGACGTCTTTAAGATTCCAGAATATATTATTAACATAATAATAATTGCAATTATTGCATAATACAAGTCAACAATTCTTGTATTATACAAGAAGTCACAAGTTTTTAAACGCATGTTTCAAATTACCACTGTCCAAAACTTAATGATTAATCGTTGTTAATTTAATTTATCATAGAAATGATAATTATTTAATCTAGAAATAAACATTTTAACGGGTTATTATCGCGTTTTGGAATATTTGAATTCCCGGTATGATAATTATTGCTTTGAATTTAGCGTTGGTCCAGATTATGGGGACATGATTTGACCCATTTACGAATGTGAACAATGGAGAACCACAAATATTTATGAGACACTTCGAACTCGAAATTTATATTGTCATTGGTACCTAAACTCTCAGAGGTAGATACATGTCTGATATTATATAGCCTCCAATAAAGGGGCTGAACTTTTGTGGAGGGCAAAGTTCGTATCAAAACATCGTGAGGTGTACTAACTTATTATTAATCTGTGGTGAAGTAGATGCAATATTTTCAGCAAAGAGAATGGAATCACTACGTTTTAAGAGTCGGCACTGTCTAACTAGCTTCGAAATCCAAAATAGTATGAAGCTAGTGTAGAGCTAGGGTATTAAATCTTTGGAGCCCATACAATCTAGTGTAGTTCAAACAATTACGATTTTGTTCTGAATGTCGCGGCACTGCATTTTCAGAATAATTTCATAGGTAACTTCAGTTGATGACTAAATAGTAGGTAAACTAAATATCGTCAAAAATGAATTAACGTCCGTCCGATTTCTAAACTCGGTATTCAGTGCATAGCATTGAATTATTTCTCTAGCTAATGCATCTTTGATTCTGAGCATGTAATAAGCAACGTGAAATTAATTAAATAACAGTTAAAAAAAAAACTAAATTAAACGCTTTAAAAACGAGTTCTCTTTACGACGTTTTTTAGCTAGGAAAATAACGATATTTATAAAAATTAAGTAAATTTTAATACCCAATCTAAATCAAAGAGAGTCCGATGTCTTTTTAATTTTTATCATAAAAAAACTGAAGTGGCGTAGAAAAGAGATTATAAATGCTTTCAATATTGTAAACAAACAACTGGCCCATATAAAAAAGTTCGATAATGCCATTTAAGTATTTAAAAGAAAAAACCTTTTTTTGTTCATCTATTTTATTTAAAGGCATTTCGTTTTTTTTCCCTCAATTTCAACCAGCATCAATGTTTTTTTCTTTCTTCAAAAAGATTACTGAACCAATTTATTTCAAAACAAAGAGTTTTATTTCCCTTATTTTATTTTAAAAAGACGGAGTTAAAAGGTTTCCAATCAGGAAGCTGGCATAGCCTTGTTTCCAATATATACAATGTTCTTGGGTTTTTCATAAGAATAAAAAAATTGTTCGCGTTTAGATTGAAAAAAGCTCCTTGTTTTCTATTTCTCCTACTTATAATTAAGTAGGTAGGTAATCAAGCAATAGCTTAATTTGAACTAATTTATAAGTTACGTAGCACTTAATCGGTAATTTAATTACCAACATACCTCTAAAAAGTATGATATACCTAGCTAAAATAAATGTACCTATTACATATAAGCTAACATATGCGTAGTACGGTGGTTGTACGTATATGTGCAAGTGGACCATGGTCACGTTACTTACCTGTATTCTGATCAACTAAGATAAAAAAACATAAAGAAACGAGCAATTTTATCGCTAACCAAAAATATTACAAGTAGGCCTAATTTTATAGTAATAAATAACCTACTAGCTGTACCTATTCCGCATACTTCGCTACGAAATCACAAACGTTCACCCCCATTCTCACACCTTTTAAACGAAAAACCCGTTTATAGTATAGATCCATGCCAGGTAGTAAAGAATACCAAACCTAAATTAATAATAAAGATTAATTAGGTAGTTTTGGTTGTGAAACGAGTTGTTGAGTGGAATTGCATAGATTTCACAAGTCTGCCACAACGTGCGCTGCGATCTATTTGACTATACCTAGTATAGTCACCACAATGCACTTCGCGCAACCGTATTCTATGAAAGGTGGC
This sequence comes from Agonopterix arenella, assembly GCA_927399405.1. Taxonomy (NCBI): domain Eukaryota; kingdom Metazoa; phylum Arthropoda; class Insecta; order Lepidoptera; family Depressariidae; genus Agonopterix; species Agonopterix arenella. The sequence continues at coordinate 12,666,665 of OV656708.1, read as the reverse complement.
CAATACGCAACCGTAGTATTAGAGTAGGGTTCTACAATATAGTAAGGATACTCCCTGACCCTATAAACCCCCTCTTGGAAGAGGAGAGGAAGATGACATGCCCTTTGTACATGTTTTTTCAACTTTCTGTTTTTTATGTCAGTGTGTACAATAAAGAGTTATCAGCTTGTGGCGAGCTGTTGCTGAGTAGCGACACCACAAGCCCGTGTGCTCCCGGGGGAAGTCCCTGATCCTCGTCTCCGACTTGCCTTTACTGGCCGGTCGGAGTGGACCCCAAGAGGATCAGATACCCCACCTCTGTGCTTGCCTTAATTGGCCGGCCTTAAGTTGGAGTCGCAACAGATATATGTTCGAAGAGTGGATGTGTTGTGTAAGTGGCGAGTGGGCACCTGATTAGCCGTTGGGAGACTGAAATGATGGTCATTTAAAGTCCAGAAGCACCTTTCCACTCTAAGCCGTTCAGGAAATGTTGCCCCCTTGTCTAATGTATTCAGATATAGACCACGTTTGGTGCATCCCCTCACATTTAGATAAAAGTGTCTTAAAGTTGCCTCTATGTGTTGGACCAGTGTCCCTACGCAAGCCTTCGAAAGGCCCGGGTTACGGCCCGTGAAATACCTTCCAGAGACACAATAATAATAATGAAAGTAGGCAAATTATGGTGTAAATCCTCTCTCACTCGTACTCACTCAGTATCGTACGTGCTTTTACAACACCCCCTCATGGTACCTACACTGGAGGAAGTCGACAGTACGCAATAATGGTGTAGTTCTTTGTCACTCGTACTCACTCAGTATCACAACTTACAGTAGTACCAGGTTTATAAGTCTTAACCGATGTACATGCGCAGTTGACAAATTTTAATACCGCTCGAAATTATATTGCCCAATCAGGATGTGACACCTTCAATTCGTTTACGCTATTGGCTTATTTCTTTTCACGCCATTTTCACTGCTATCCGACTCTGCACCCTTTGATTACTAAATGACTTCGGGTTTTGTCGGGGACTCGGTCCTGCTCTGCGCAAACGAAGATTGACGAGCGGAATTATTTTCCTGGTCGTACTTGTCAGTTCACGACATTTTCTATGAAGTGTCCAACACAGAACAATATAATCTTCCCACTCCCGTCCAGAATGTGACCCATCTCAGTCCAACTATGCTTTAAAAATGCAATTTCCTTTCCCAGCTTCTCGCACCATGGCAGTCCTTCCTGCCACAGAGCTCGAGCTACAAATGGGCAGTAGCCACTCTAGCCTGGTGGTCCTCCTACGTGGCCGTGGTTACAGCGCGGTGGATCCTGGATAAAGTGGTGGGACCACCGACAGCAGGCCTGCCGAAGGTCTGCAACGGAGTGGGGTTGTCACTGCTGGTGTTCCAGGAGGAGTATTATGCTCATTATGTCCATGGCAGGTTGGTTGCATATGTTTTGCATACATGAGTAACGTTATTCCATACTAAAACCTCAAAGTAATTTGTGGACCACTATACTTCATTTCAAATAACGACGAAAATTTTCCGATTCCGTTTTCATTGTCTGAATACACCCTTAAACTTATATTAGTAATTAAAAACTAGTTATGTATAGGGTTCTTAATATACTGACGGTTTTTGGAGATGACCCGATCATCAAACTGAACAATTTTCTGTATAGGACTACCAAAAAAAAAATCTGCTGTTTTATACGAAACCCATTTGACCAAAATGACATTGACAGCAGATTCCATCGATCCGATAAAATCAAAGTCAGCATAAAATCAAAATCTAAATTTTTTTATTCAAAATAATATCACATAGATAGCTTTTTGACGTCATTTTTTGAATCTACCACCACGTCGGAAGGTGTTCCGTTGAGAGAAGATGCGGCCAGAAACTCTACAACACACGTCATTTGAACAAAACAAAATATACAAAGTACAATTAAAATACAATATTGCATTACATAGAGTAACATTGTCAAGACCAGACGTTTTGGTCATTCAAATAGTCATCGAGTTTATAGTAGCCTTTTTTACAGAGGACTTGTTTAACATGGGACTTAAACTTTTTGTCTGGCAAGTTTAGAATATCCTCATATTAAGTTGGATCCTGTATACTATATAAGTAGGTATACTAAAACTGCACGCTATGGTAGTTGGAGCAAAGTACAACTTTGCAACAAAGTCTGTCTCTATATATTTTTTACATAATTTTATAGGTAGGTAATCGAATTTATAGAACTAATCAAATTGCGTCATTTTTGCCTACTTACTTATTCAAATTCAATCAATTTTTTTCGCTAGTCTTATTAATTTCATCGATTTAAATATTTTTTCATTACTTTGAATAAAATTAACTACCTAATAGTAAGTTTTGTTCAGGAATGACGAGTCAGATGCGAGGTCTATGACGGGACCACTTGCCGCCTGTCGAGTTGCATGTGCACCTCAGTTAAGGTATGTTAAACCTTATAAAATAAACCTATAATTATTATAAGTTACAAAAAATACAATACTTAATTATTGTAAAATCACATCACCAACTCGTATTTATATTTATACAAACATATGTTTTTTTAGGGTTCCGTAGTCTAACAAGGAACCCTTAGGTATAATTTCTTATGTTATTTAAGCTATGTAAGCCTCAGATAAATTAATCTGAGATGTAAGCAGAAGCTTTTTATGGAATGACTACCTTGGGCGCGCCCGACACACTCTTTGCCGGTTTTTTCATCTTGTCATAACTGCATTCTAGGCCCGTGTTGAGGAATAAAATAATGGCCCACTCCCACACTTTCAAAGTCAAATTGCAAGAACCTAGTGTCTACAGATGTTTTTTTATTGATAAACTTTTGCTCTTTGAAATACTTCAAACTTTAAATAAATGTACTGAAATCACAAAAAACCTTCTATTTTGGGGTACCGACCTAGTTTGTAAAGTTCTCACTATTATTATTATAATAATACCAATCGTTGTTCTACGAACACCTATCTTGTTATTTCGCTCTTATATGCACATCTATTATACATGATAGCAGATAAAGGCTTTTGACGAGTGCATGCTTTGCTTTCGTACAAGAGGTAGAGTCAACATACAAATAAATTATGTTAGCTTATAAATTACGAGCGTTAACCCGCGACTTCGTCCGCACAAATTATATACAAACAAACAAACAAACACCCAAACAAACACACAAACAAACAGACAGACAAAAGATTGGTAAAATGGAATCAGGGACACCTAAAAACCATATCGTAACTTTTTTTTTGTTAATATCTTCAATGTACAGACAAACTTCCTGTTACAGTTTTATAATAGTATAGATAATAGACAATTAACTGTGAAAGTGTTGTGTCTGTTACTTTACTTATCTGTAGGTGTTTCTGAAAAAATACTCAAGGTTGGGAATCGAACGGGAGGACATACCTGTAAACAATTTTTAAAATGTGTATTTGTTTGTTTGTTTATTCGAGCATCAAGTCAGCCGATGCAAAACTAATGAGATGAATTTGTTGCGGTTATTGAAAGTTCGTGTCCATTTAAAAATTGCAAACTTTAACTTTAAAACCGAATTCTTCAGAGATTGGACAAGACAGAACCGGACCCCGGATGAGGACGGGTAAAAGCTTGTTATAAAATATTAAATTTCATTTGGATTTTCGAACTTCCCGAAAAGGGCAAACTTTGGTCTATAACAGACCAAAACTGCTAACTAACTGGGGGCTATTTTGACAATTCATGTCAGAATCGTACATGTGGCAAGCCGTAGTCTCTGGGGGCTATTTTTTAAATGTTAGAATAACAGTAGATGTCCCGGTAGCTGAGTCGGTAGTGAACCTGCCTGCTGTGTCGAGGGTCGTGGGTTCGAATCCCGTAAGGGACAAATATTTGTATGATTAATAATGAATATTTGTACTTTAAACGTGACTAGATAATTTTTGTGACGATGTCCAAGACATTTAAAAACATATTTTAAATGAAACAGTTAATAAAGTTAAGGCTTAACTCCCCAAGGTATTTTAAGCAACATCTTTGACCTAAGTTTAGACTCCAACTCATACAGAATCTATTTCTCTGTTATGTTCCAATACTACAACTTTTTATGTTGACTGTGTATAGATACACCTAAACTTTACTGGACCCAGGTGTCTTGTTAGCAAAATTCATTTTGTAAATATCACTATAAAATGCATCCAACCGAGAACCCATTTATTCGGATCCCAGTTCGGTGATACGGTTGGTTTGGTATGTTACAAAAGTAATAAAAAGAAAAAAGTCATGAATTATTCTTTTTACTGCGACTTTTTTATACAGGCAGGTACACTGGTATAGGTATAATTAGTGAGTATATAGGTATTTAATCGATTGGACAATTTGGACACGTGTTGTTGAACTAAAGCCCAACCGTGCCCGAGAAGTAGGGAGGCGATTGAAGAGGCTTCTCATGATGATATAGGTTTATGCCTCTCTAGAAGAAATGAATAGATTGGCGCAATAGATTGCGCCATAATTCATTTGAAAGATTCAATGCGAACCCGTCGCGTCGTCCTATTATTGACTACTGATTTATTTTAACAGGGCTGTATATAAGCAGTTGGCTACACGAGGACTTGGTATGTTTCATCCCATTTATAACCGTATTCATGAGAAAATAATGAACATATTAATCATCAGTATTTATATTATTTTATTTAAGGGGATTTAGGCGACAACGATTCGAGGAAAGTTCTTCTTTCGAGGTTTCTGGCAGCGTTCTTTGAAAGGGTAAGTGTGATGTTTCAACTAGTTTCAAACTCAAGGTAGATATTTACTCTTTAGCTCCGTGAACCTATTCTCTATCCATCGTCACCGTCAGTTGATGCAATGATGTTTCGAGCCCTATTTAATTTGAACGTTTCGTTTCCTTCTTGACTTCACGTGACAATTTTAAGTTGCAAGGACAATAAATTACGGGTACTTTGCTGATAATTATAGAAAAAAACATTTTACCTACTGCATGTTTAGTATCATTAGTAACCACCAATGTACCCTGAATATCGACATTGTAAATAATTGTCGTTTATTTAATTGGGTTCTAGCCACAGACTTCTGTATTACAATAAGTTCTGGCTAAGAATATTATATGTAGTTCTTCTAATTAGTTTGTGCATTATATATATAGTTTATATAGTATCCTAGTTCTGGCATTCTTATTACGACAATTTTTGAAGTAAACTTCTTTAGGCGCGACTAGGGATTTTTCTCAGATTTTTTTTCTGACGGAAGTAACGCTCAATTTTTACTATTCAAACATACAAAACGTCAAACGTCAAAGAAGTTTTACTTCAATCGCACGTAAAAATTACACGCACATACATTTTTTTAATTAACGTTTTGGCTTTGAGAAAAGGCCTGCGATCGGTTGTAGATCTAAAGGGTACCTACATGCCACTATGTTCAGGCCCTGGACGGTCTAAGCTGGGTGGCGAGCGAGCGGACGGTGCTGGAGCGGCTGTTGGACGTCGAGCTGGTGGCCAGGGAGAACGGCAACACCAGCACTTTGCTCTACGACCCCGATGTGAACTCACCGTCCTGCTTCGCTCTTACTTGGTGAGTTACTTGATGCCATGCCTTGCCCTTTGCCTTATCTTGCCTCTGCCTTGTAAGTTGATAGCATTTATAATTATTTATCTTAATAATACTTTAACCATCCAAACTATAATAGTTTAGTAGAGTATTTGAATAAGTACAAACATAGCAAGGATTCGCAATTTGCACCTAAAATTTTCGCTGTCCCAATTCCCCCCAGCCAGTCCCATAAGTCTCAGTTCTATCAGTTTCACTCTATAATTATCCTTTAACAATTAGGTATTTATTGGAAAAAATTTACCGTGGTGGATAATTCCATTCCGAAACCAAAATCACTGACACATTTTAGCGAAAATCTGGGTTAAAATGTTTAACTTTATAAACGAGCTTTTATTCGCGACTCGTCAGCACAAATGATAGAACGTCTAACAAAATTAGCTGAAACTATTTTAAGGGAATGTTCAGTTTGATGATCTGATCATCCCCTTAAAATAGTTTCAGTTAATTTTGTTAAACCCTATATACTTACCAGATTTTAAGTCAAATTATAAGATCTCAAACAAAAATAGATTCATCAAAATCGGTATTGTCGTTTTTGCAACAGACAGACAAAAAATCCCAAAAATTGCTGATTTGGAATCAGGGGAAACCTAAAAACCGTATCGTAACTTGTACAGACACACTTCTTTTACATTTTTATAATAGTTAAGATTAAGATTGTATTGTTCGCAGGTGGGGAGAAGAATGGAGTCTAGGAACATTGGACGCAATGCTCTTCGGATGTATCATCACTGCGGCCGGAGATTCGCTGTTAGCCGCCTTAGTCACCGTTGTACTGTGGCAGGTAAAACATTGTTCTTTATACCTACACCACACCCTAGTACCACAGTATAAGAAAGAGTATCTATTACTACATACAGTACGGACACTCCCTGCCTCCCACCAACTTTATACCTCACCCCCTCTATATTGCCTACTGATTACCTCGCCAGTTACAAATGTTAAGCAAATGCGTATTCCTTTCTCGTTTGCACTCACTCAGTATCGCACATGCTTACCTCCTCTTTTAAATTTTTCCATTTGTATGAAATGACAGCTAAGTGTCCAAGATTCTGATATTTAAAAGGGGTTGTACTAATATTTAAATTCAAACTGAATAATTTTCACTATGGATCCAACATCGAAATCGAGAAAACCAGCTGTTTCATACAAAGCTGCAGTACCTACCTACCTCTAACATATGGGACAGCAGATTTTTTATTTTCTATTTCCACTTTGTCTCCACAAAGAAAGTTGTTCCTTTGTTGGTCTAAAGTCCAAACCAATTAAATATTACTTTTGGGTTTTGCTACACCTGTATACGGACTTACACGTTTAGCACTTAACTGTGTAGTTCCATGGGAAGCGGAGTAGTGCGGGAAGGTGTAAAATATCACTCATGAATTCAATATAACAAGCATAGAGTGCTATTTTTTAATGTCACACATCCTAATTTATACTCGTAAGTGTCATCAATCCCCTAGAGTTTGGCATCACTTTCGTAGTCGAATTATACAAGGTGTTACAAAAACACAAATGATGATGAAAAACACAAATAAACATTCAAGGGGTGGTTTAGAGTTTTAGACCATAAAACTGGGGTGGTTTAGACCATAAAACTGAACAGCTTTCACTATGGGGCCAATCTCGAAATCGCGAAAAAAATCGGATGTTCCATACTAAACTACAAATCTACTCGAGCCCTTAGACTCGAGCTAACTGTATGGGACAGCAAATATTTTTTTTCGCGATTTCGATGTTGGTCCCATAGTAAAAGTTGTTCAGTTTTATGGTCTAAACAACCCCCTTGAAACTATTAAATGTTTATTTTTAATTTTGTAACACCTTGTATGTCAATTAAAAAAATTGGACTACTACTCAGTTAAGTTGCAGAATAATAAGTAAGAGTTAATTTAAACGCTAGGCCTGTAGGTAGGTAAATACTTAATAACTCTGTTTTTAATTAGTCTGCCATCGGCAGCCCCAGTTTAATCTGTCCATTCTCTACAAAGCTTTGTGAAGTTAAATTATAAAAACTTTGGGGACCTACGTATCGGAAATGATTGACTTTAATTTTAATATTTAATTTATCATTATTTTGTGCTTCGAAGGTAGTTTTTGACATAACGTATTCTTGCAGAAAAACAATACTTAGGAATGTTTCATTTCCTATGTTTCAGATAATGCAGAACATTCGCCAGTGGTTTGGAAAACGAAATCTAAACGATAAGATCGAGTCCGAAATAATAATGATAAAACACAATAAAACAGGCTATTAAAATTATACAAAACAAAAAACACTAGTATAATTTTCTTACCCAACAACACTCTACATTAATGTTTCAACTGTAAAATTAATTGCAAAACCACTGAACGTGGTTTATTTATCCACGAAATCACTTAATCAGTAATGTACTACAGTGCACTATTTGTTTTAATTCTGTTAAATTTGTTTTTTAAAAACGTGATTAGTTCGAGTTCAGATTACGATTCGAGTTCGGACAGTTCAGATTCGGAAGATGACTCCAGAGATAATGGACTCGAAATAAAAACGAAAGAAGATGGTGATGTAGAATTAATAAGAGTAGAAGCTAAAAGTAAAAAGGAACTGAGTCGACTTGTAAACGAATCTTTTAAAGAAAGATTGAACGCAACCATTAAAGCAATTACGATAAAGACTACCACTGACTGCTCTGTTCCAATTCCAAAAGGTCCCTTTTATAATTTCATAGTAAACATTTGTGATGTGATCCTTACAAGATTCTCTTCTCGTAAAATTGAAAAATATTTTGAGGTCCTAGGTAAAGCTCTAAAAAATCTGGGATCAGGATATTTTATGAGAAAAAAGATAGACGAATTTAGAAAAACCATTAAAAGATTAACCGCCTACCGCGGTAGGATTCTTAGAGAATTGGTAAAAAGATTCCTGAATACAATCACATTGAGAACACAGATGAGGTACGAATTTTTTGAAGCTATGAATTCTATGTTCACCGTCACAGAGGATAATAGGCTTGACGATTACATTTATAATTTAAAAAGATTTGGCGACGGTAGAACCAAAAATATAGGTGTGAGGACCAGAGAAGTTTTTACTAAATTAGTATTTCGTATTTTTAAAAAACAAGAAGAAGAAGTAAGAGACGACATCAAACTAAAGTTCAAAATAGCTTGGGTTGAATATTTAGAATGCCTACACAACAAGGAAAAATAACTTTAATATCAGTGATCATACACCGTGAAATTAACTTTTCATATTGCATGTCAAATAAGTAACAAAAAAGAAAATTTAACAGAACGTAGAAACATGGTTGGAGTATTTGTCTTATTAATATACTGCATAATATGTGCTAAAATGTTATCTATAGAAGGTCATAGGAGGGGTATAATGCGACCGGATGATTCAGGCTTCAGATTCACCGACCACTGGCGTGAGGAGAAACATAAGCGGGAAGGTGATTTCAGATACGAAGGTATTTTCGAACGATTTATAAGAAAAGCCCTAGATGTGTTAATTAATGACGTTCGAGGGAAAAAACTATCAAGGTACTGTCGTTCTATGCACAGAGAATTGAGGACAATGGAGTTCAAATATACTCACAGATTGTCAAAAATCTTCGAAGAGTTCTCGAAAGATGACTCTGATGATATAAGACAGGAATTAATAAAATATCGGAAAGAGATAGACAAGAAACTGCCAAATAGAATCGAATTTTTTAAAGCTATTAATGAGGTATTTAATTTACAACAGAATGTTTTATTTGAGGACTATCTCTACGAGTTAAGAAACTACGGTAACGGTGACAGACTAGCTCAAGATTTGCATGAACTTACTCATAAAATTTTACATGATATCATTTTAAACAGTATTATGAAATTAAATTACAAGGACCTAAAAGAGTTGGAAAAGAAATTGAGAAGAGCTGTCCGGGAATACACAGGCGAGTCCAATGATCCGTACGAATACCAGAAAGTTTTAGAATCTGGTACATTTCCACCAAGGCGAAGTGGAAATTGTGAAAATGGACAGTGCGAATTACAGTTTTTCCTTGGTGTAGACGTCGGTACGAAGTTATATGACTAACTCTGACAATGCAAATAGAATTGTAACTTCAATGTGTTGTGCACATTGCATAAAAGGATATACAGGCCGTAAAATGCAATGCGTTGATGATCATATAATGCTACTTATAATCACAGAGTTTCTCTGTGACACGTCCCCCTAGTTCGATTATCCATTTCGATCTTATTTCGGTACATCAACTGCTTAAGGTGTTTTCAGTCCATACAAAAGTTTGACGCACAATACGCGTAGACGGAATTTTATATAAGGTCTAACAAAACTAGCTGAAACTATTTTAAGGGGATGATCAGACCATTAAACTGAACAACTTTCTCTATGGGACCGATATCGAAATCGCGAAAAAAAATCTGCAGTTCCATACAAATATACTCGACCTAAATGTATGGAACAGCAGATTTTTTTTCGCGATTTCGATATTGGTCACATAGAGAAAGTTGTTCAGTTAGATGGTCTGATCATCCCCTTAAAATAGTTTCACCTAATTTTGTTAGACCTTATATATGGAAAAATAGTTTAGAAAATCTAGTTGCCGCGTCACAAAGCGTTATTTGTGACGCGGCATCTAGATTTTCTAAACTATTTTTCCGTTTATACAAAGTTACTTATATTAATACCATCTACGCGTATTGTGCGTCAAAGTTTTGTATAAAATTGACCCCTCTGCAACCACCTTAATAACAAAAGCGGTCTGCAGAAGTGCGATTTTTGAAAGTCACACGTTCGAATCGGCAGTAGAAAATGTTAATATTACCACAGAACAGAGTACTACAATTACTATGGAGATTCGATCATGATTTTGAAAGTGTACGATTCAAAAATAGTACTTCTGTTATGCAGGATATAATAAGATAGGTATAATAATAATAAGTGCACTGCTGCCCGCTGGACAGACGACCTAAAAAAGGTAGCGGGGAGCGACTGGATGAGGAAGGCTGAGGACAGAGTTTTGTGGCGCGACTTGGGAGAGGCCTATGTTCAGCAGTGGACGATGTTAGGCTGATGATGATGATGATGATGAGGTATAATAAGTGCGCGCGCCAAACAGACGCAATCTTCTTTTTGTCAATTGAGTATGTTACTAAGCGTTTTATTTTTGATCGTAAATTACATAGTCCTCTCCAAGGTGACCTATGAATGTATAACCATATCAAATACCCATCAAACTACCGAGTCTACTAACACCCAGCTGGGTGGACAGAAACAATGTCGTTAGAAAATGGATTAGCTCTACTATACTCCATTCCAAATAACAGCGAAATTTTAAGGTTATTTTGAATTACAGAAGCAGAGATTTGAAACACTTATTCTCACTTTATTCTTAGAACAGCTCTAGTAAAGTCCAATGTATTTCTGAATTATTCGCGAAATGGCTACCGATTCGTAAAAGGCCCAATTCGCGAAATGGCCAATTCGCAAAATGGCTAATTCGTGAAATGTCCAATTCGTAAAATGACCAATTCTTAAAATGCCTAATTCGCGAAATGGCTAACTTAGAAAAATTTATATCTACAGTATATAAGGTCTAACAAAATTAGGTGAAACTATTTTAAGAGGATGATCAGACCATCAAACTGAACAACTTTCTCTATGGGACCAATATTGAAATCGCGAAAAAAAAACAGCTGCTCCATACTAACCTACTCAACCTAAATGTATGGAGCGGCAGATTTTTTTTCGCGATTTCAATATTGGTCCCATAGAGAAAGTTGTTCAGTTTGATGGTCTGATCATCCCCTTAAAATAGTTTCACCTAATTTTGTTAGACCTTATATAAATACAGTTTAATTATCTTTCTGATAATTAAATTATATTTGCAAATCAGAATTAGCCAGAAAACAACACAGAAAACAGGAATCGGAAAATCTTTTTGTCCTTATATGGAATGAAGTATACCTCAGTAGTACCTACCTACAACCATTGTAAAAAAAATGCCCAATGATTAATTCTATTTGGTATGTTGAAGGCCTATAAGTATTTTTCTAATTTCTATGGAAATCCCTTATCCTTGATCCTGAAATGAAGCAGAACGAAACCCGTAGCGTAGCGTAGAGCGTAGACGGACTAAGTATATTATAGCTTGGACATTGTCAGACAAATCATCTAGTCACATTTAAAGTACCAGAATCTAACCAGGACTTGTATTATGAGGACTAGACAACGAATATAGGATACAAATATTTCGAATCAAATTAAAGATTGAAAAATTGGAAAACGCAGTTCCCCGGTTTGGAAAAGTGCGGGTTCAATGCGCCCGAGACAAATTTTTCAATCTTTAATTTGATTCGAAATAGCACAACATGGCTGTAACATGTTTAAAAATCAATAATATTTGAAATACAAATATTTGACCCATAGAGATTTGACCCTTAAGGGATTCGAACCCGCGACCCTCGGCACAGCAGGCAGGTTCACTACCGACTAATAAGTTACTGTGCTACATCCTAGGGTAAAATTACATTGAAACATTCTGTACTGTTACCATCCTTGTACCTATCTGTATACTTTGTAATTAATGGCAATAATTAATTGAATTTAAAAAAAAGAAGAAAAAATGCTACAAGCACTAGGACTGAATTCAGTGCTACAGAGGTATTCAGAAAAGGCTGGAAATTGACTTGTATGCTGTGACAAAACAAATGCAAAGTTGTCTTTGCAGGAAACCTCCGAGGAAAGCAACTATGGAGCAGAGAAAGAAATACAGAAGGTGATGTTTCTTTAATAAAAACTACATCAAATAAATAGTGCCTTAAATAGTGCCTCAGTGAAACAATATAAAAAATCGATACAAAGTTCTATGTACAAAAATGTATTTAGTACAACTTTAGCTGCTAAGGGCTCAATTAGCAAAATATCGTCTTTTTTTCATGTTTTGTTATTAATTCATTAAAACCTCGCATATCCTCATAGGATCTATGTTATGTAAATTAGATTCTGTACGTACTAGATGCACGTTTTGTTGAATCAGCCTGCTTTCTTTTCTCCGCTCATTAATTTTTTGTTTGTTTCGCTCTCTATATTTGCGATTACGCTCAGCAGCGGTAGCAGGAGTTGACTTTGAAATATTTTGTTTTAGCTTACCGTCTCTTTTGAGCTTGTTCGTCTTTGAAATATTTTGCTTTATCCTACTTTCTCTTTTGCGCTTGTTTAATTCTTCTTTATGCCTTTCGTAGTATCGTTGTTGTCTCTGCGTGTGTGAATTTGAACGTAGTGTGGATGTTTTGTATGCATTTTGTTCAATTTCGTTTATTATCTCTATATTTTTACATTGCCTGATGTCTCTTCTTCGCTGATTGATCTCTTCTCGATGTCGCTTTCGATACAAGCGATTATATTCAGCATTCTTATTGTGCACTCTAAAATACAAGTATTATATTTTAAAAATAATGGAAACATTACTTAAATAAATATTTTCAATTATAAAATGTAAAATAACCAAAATATCAATACCTCACTAGTTCAATTTGCCTCGAATTAGATGTATCTTGGTCATTTTTGGTTTCTATTATAATATCACCTATCTCTTGTGTTGTTTGTGTACTGAAAAGGTAAAGTAAAATTTATTTATTTATTTTGTTAGTACAATTTTTATTAAGTAACATTGGTTTTAAATTAAAAAGGAAGCCACACACACAGCGAAAGTAGTTAAAACATGTGGATGTATCTTATATTTGTATATCGTATGCGCCCAAAATAAACTGCTTGTTGACATCAGTGAACGAATTTATTCTCACCTCAAATGGAACCTTTCCCTGACTCCAAATTACAAATTCTTTGATTTTCTTGTCTGTTTGTTTGTTTGTTTGAGCATTATGCAAAAACTACTGAACCGCTTTTGATGAAACTTTTCTTGTTTGATAGCTTATGATTTGACTTAAAATCTGGTAGGTAAGATATATACCTAGTCAGTCGGGGCAGGTATTATAAGCTTTAAAATTTCGAAAACTAGACATATATTTAGACATACCGCCATCAAATGTCAAAGCCGGAACTAATAGCATATTATTATTAAATAAAAAAATATTATTAATTTAATTTAATAAATAGAATTCAATTAATTTATAAATAAATAAAACAGTAAATCGGTCAGCACATGCGTCGTCAAAAACAAAAACAGTCATAAATCAGCAACATGCTTCGTCAAAGCAATGATTAAATGATTGAATGATGATGATTATGATGAAATGATTTATTTCAGACTATTATTTCAAATCCATTTGTGTTAGCAAACTATGTTAGTAACATTAAATTACAATGCAATTAAAAAAAAAGAAAAACTAGTGGTCATTTTGAACTGTGCACTGTGTGTGTGTGTTAAGTCTGCAAATATGCTCATGACTATATTCCTAGTTAAATATATGTCTAGTTTTCGAAATTTTGAAACTGGAGGCACTTACCCCGTACAGGCACTTGCCCTGACTAACAATTTCACCTAATTTGTGTGGACGAAGTCGCAGGTAAAAGCTTGTGAACAAATAAAATAGAATACCTAGTAATCTGATCTAAACTGTTACAGAGGTGTGTCTGTACATTGAAGATATGGTCTTCCTGTGTCTTTCTTTTTAAGTATTCCTGACTCCAAATCAACCTTTTTAGAATGTTTGGTCAGAGTGTCAGTGTCATCTTAGGTTGTCTGTCTGTTTGTTTGTTCGGGCAAGTTCGGGCATCACGCAAAACTACTGAACCGATTTTGATGAAACTTTTTTCTTTGAAAGCTAATGATTTGACGTAAAATCTGGTAGGTATATATTTTTGCGGACGAAGTCGCGGTAGATAATTTACTAACCTTTGGTTTGAATCTGTAGATTGTGTTCCGCAAAGCAAACGTGCACACGAATTAAACATTTTACTGCAACTTGCACTTTGATCATCATTTACTTTTTGCTTCATTTCGGTCACACTTTAGATGCACTATAGTCACTTGATCGTTTGATGCAAGGAATATACTCAAGGAATATACTACTCTCTACCGAGAAATATACTACTCGTTTGATGTTTTCAAAACTTTAAAAATAAAAACAAAACAATTTCAGGCCTATGTATGACAGCTTTAGTTCCGATACGTCCGTTGTGGCGCACCAGTCACATTTTCCCTTTTCGGTCCGCCACACATATACGGAATGAGGGATTTTCCAGAAGAAAAAAAAAAGTTGGTTCCTAATTTCTCAATAGATGGCGTTGACCAGAGGCCCAATAGGTTGGCGAGGCGAGGCGAGGCGTTGGCGAGGTCCAATAGGTATGGGCAAATATTTTAATTAATATGCACGCGTCTGACCTCCCCCAGACTTGCAGCGCGACTCCTATTAATAATAAAAATACACAGTACAAGTTATTAACAATCTGGGTGTTATTGACGACTCGGTTGGTGTAATGATTGCCACGCCGGACTGTCGAACCAGGGTCCTTGGTTCGAGTACCGGTTCGGTCATGGATGTTATATGTTTGTGCCGTTGTTGAATGGTTCCCATAACAAAAAGCCTAAGGCTTACTTGGGATCATTACAAAGTAAAACCTGTGAGCGTTATTTATTATTTATTCATTTTCTGTCAAAAACGAATAAAGTATCAGACTTGGTTCTATGGGCTTCGTATCCATTTTAAATAAACGAACAATATTTAAATTGGTCACTTAACTTTTCAGTATAAAGAATATTGAAATTGCTTTGCTAATAAAGAGCGAAGTTTTTCGTCTATGGCTTTGCTTTTCATTCACGGAATTTGACGTACGATTTAAATATTTCTGGTTTATTTTTATTGAAATTCTCAGTTTCTGTTAGGTTTTTGTAGTTTGTTATTTTTTCTCGTTTATTGTTCGTATATTCAAAACGGATACGTAGCCCATACAACCACGTCCGATACTAGATTCGTTGTTGACGGACAATAACACACCGAGATTGCTAAATAATATACCAACAACAATAAGAAAGGGTTACCGGTTACCAAGTACGACAGCCCGGCGTGGCAATCATTACACCAACCGACTCGACGGAACGGCGACGGACCAGCTGCAGAACAGCTCGTGTTCGTCCGTCGCTTTGACTAGTCCGTCGCGGTTCCGCAGCCGGTCCGTCGCTGTTGCTAACTTGCTAACATGTTGCTAACTGCAGCTGTTTGATGTCGTAATTCGATACCATAGACGAAATTTTTTTTGCTTATTCGATAGGTATCTTCCAAAATGGCAACGAGTGTGGAGGGAGTGTGACAAAATCAGCAGTTTTTTTTAAATCATTTTTCAGATTTAGTACAGTTAATAGCTAAATCTGATGAAGGAGAATTGTTAGTATACATCAAAGCCAGAAATGAAGAAAACAATAATTTGGGTTCACGAAATCAGTAAATGAGGTGAAAATAAGTGAATGTCAAATTCCTTCTCTTTTTTTTTCGCTCACAGGTTTTACTTTGTAATGATCCCAAGTAAGCCTTAGGCTTTTTGTTATGGGAACCATTCAACAACGGCACAAACATATAACATCCATGACCGAACCGGTACTCGAACCAATGGTTCGACAGTCCGGCGTGGCAATCATTACACCAACCGACTCGACGGAACGGCGACGGACCAGCTGCAGAACAGCTCGTGTTCGTCCGTCGCTTTGACTAGTCCGTCGCGGTTCCGCAGCCGGTCCGTCGCTGTTGCTAACTTGCTAACATGTTGCTAACTGCAGCTGTTTGATGTCGTAATTCGATACCATAGACGAAATTTTTTTTGCTTATTCGATAGGTATCTTCCAAAATGGCAACGAGTGTGGAGGGAGTGTGACAAAATCAGCAGTTTTTTTAAAATCATTTTTCAGATTTAGTACAGTTAATAGCTAAATCTGATGAAGGAGAATTGTTAGTATACATCAAAGCCAGAAATGAAGAAAACAATAATTTGGGTTCACGAAATCAGTAAATGAGGTGAAAATAAGTGAATGTCAAATTCCTTCTCTTTTTTTTTCATAATTATGTTTTTGTGTACAATAAAGAATCTAAGAATCCTTCGCAAGTGATTTTCAAAAATCGCACTATTACTTCTAAAATTATTGAAAAAACCGATAAAAACCGAAATTTTTTCAAATTAAAGCTCTATTTGCCATAGACAAAAGATGACAAACAAGGTAGAATTAATTAATTGGCAACACTGTAGATATCGATTTCTCGTGCTCAACATGAGCAAACCTTGTAATCAAAGAAAGAACTGCAAATAACCCATTTCAATTGCGTTATCTCTGTCTCTCTTATCGACGTTAGCGCAAATGCTGGCTTCGAAAACATTATTGGGAACAAATGAAATACGGCAACGTCACGCACAGATGAAGTGGTGAAGTGAATTGTTCATTCGGCGTTTCAAAAATTAGTAAATTTACAAATTGTATTTATAATTTTTGATAAAATGGCAGATAATAAAAGGTAAGACTCTAATAATGTAAAATCTTCATATAAGAACATGTTTTTAGATAAATACTAAAGACATTCGACGTAAAACACTGTAAAATCATTCATCGAAAAATTGGCTTGTCATCATGTCTGGAGTTGCGAACTAAATTCTTAGTAAAATTATGCAAGTTTCATACTATAATGATTGCAATATGATTTAGCAGGGTCTTGTTTTACGGAGATGATGATATAAGTTTAAATTTTATTAAATTTCCTTTGTTACAAAGTGACGCTTTGGTTATATTATAAGTGGTTTTGAATAAGTGTTGTTTGGTGCAGCCCTGATGATTTGTCGACCGCGATCCTGCGTCGCAAGGACAGGCCGAACCGCCTCATCGTCGAGGAGGCCATCAGCGATGACAATTCGGTCGTTTCGTTATCACAGGTCAGTAACCTAGACATTTTGCTTTTGTCCCCATTTTCGGCTTTATACCGCAATGACGCTCTCGAAAATAAGCGTCGACGGTCAAATGTAAAGTTGAATATTTATGCATTAACCTTTGTATGGCAATACCTGGAACCTGTCACCTTGATCATGTTTGAGATGACTCCATTTTGGTTAAGTTTAAATTACAAAAAAATTGTGTTTTTTTCGTTTATAGCAAGTCATTCTAACCTCTCAAAAACTAATCAGAATTTGTTCTAGTGTATATTGTTACTTATCAGATTTTGATATTTTTACATTATTCGACTATTGTTTGAACTTATGAAATATCAAATAGCATAGGTAATTTCATTAAAATTTGTTTTATGTTTATCACTCAAAATGTCTACTAAAAAAGTACAATTCATTTGTTGTATTTGTTTAGTCAAGTTTTTTTACCTTTGCGTAATTAATCTAGTGGTCGCGCTCGTCAGTCGCGACAGGCCAATCGTGCTTGTATCTCATTTATTCATAGTTCAAAATTATTAAGATAATTAGTGTCTGATAATTATTATTATAATTATCGGATAATTATCCAAACTGGACAAATACTCAAAACTAAGTAAAATTTCAAACAAAAATTTCTACAATTGCTGTTTTTGTATTAATACACTTGTATCCGGACCAACCAGCTCACAGTCTTCGGCATTTTTGTTTCGCATCACAACGAATAACAAATAATTGAGATAAACAACCAAAAACAGAGAATAATTATTCTGTGAATGTGAGCTTCTTTTTTTGCGAATCATGATTAGATACACGTGGTGTGAAATCGCTAGCGCAAGCTTTTCGTGTTTTCAATAATTTATAATTATCAATGATAATTATCATTTCAAACCCTGCATTTACTGTGTTGTATTTAGTGTACAGTAACAAAACAATACAGTAAGGGTTATGACTCATTGATTGACACCGACCAATGGTTTGTCCATTCAAAAAGCATGATTAGTATGAAATGCTGTATGCATCCTTTCGCAATTCGCATTGACATGGCGAAGGCGTCCCATACTAATCATGCTTTTTATATGGGCATACCGTCAATCACCATCGATCAGTATGTCGAAACCCTTATACCCCAATTTTTGAGTGTCATGCATGACTATTATCACTATTTCACCACAGAGAAATAAAACTTTTTATTGCCAAATAAATCCTTAACGAATGAAGTGGATATTTGCAGTCATAGAGAAACACGTAAGGAGTAGGTATTGTTTATTTCTCCATTTTACTGCCGTTTTTTGCGGGGGGAGGGTCCGTTGCTATGACAATACTACTATGCTACTTAATTCGATGCATTTTACTGTTAAAATGCATAGAATTAAGTAGCCCACAGGGGCCAGGTCGGGGCGCGGGGGTGAGACTTTGACAGAGAGGAAATTATGCGTAAGGCCACTCCTCTTGGGGTACGAGTTACGTGTTTCTCTATGTTTGCAGTGAACTGAAATCGCAAAAGATCCACTCCTTTAAAAGTGTAACTAGTCAGCAGGAGTCTCGAAAAGCTGTACACTAATAAAAAACACTGCTCTCTAGGTGACTACTACGTATGTGATTGTATATTTATGTCAGAGATGTGTTGCGGAGAAAATGATGTAATTTTATAATAATTTTGTGGTTACACCTGTAAGGGTTTCATTGCTGCATTCATATACAGGTTGAAATTGATATCATTAGCATCCTTTTAAACTAAGAGTCTAACCATCAAACTGAACAACTTTTATTATGGGAGCAAACCAATGGGAGCAACAAAAAAATCAGCTGTTGCATACATTTGTGTTGCGTAGGCATTGCAGTTTAGTATGCAACAGCTGATTTTTTTGTTGCTCTGATTTGTTTGCTCCCATAGTAAAGTTGTTCAGTTTGATGGGTACTCTTAGTTTAAAAGGATGCTAATGATATCAATTTCACCAGCAGGGCAATTTATAATCCTGTTATAGCATATTTATTTGTAGGTTATAATTATAAACAAATCTGCTTAATGTGTAATTATAAGCCTAATAAAAAACCATCTAACTAATTATTCTTTCCAAACGTAATGTAAAAAGTATCAAAATCAACAGTATGGCAAGTCATAAGTGCTGCTATTGTGCTCATGTATGTAATGTACATATATTTATACAATCAGCCAATTTATACAATCAAACAATGGATGTCAATAAAACTTCAAACATGTTACGGGACTTCCCTTGATCATACAGAGTTAAATTATTGTACACCTAATTATGTGTTGTATATTTTCTCGTATCGCGCGCCACGCGCTTTCGCTGTCGAGAAGACGATGTGTCCCCGCGCTTTTCAGAGGGCGGGCGCGACAAGTATTATGGAAAAATGCCCAGTCGCGCGCAAGTAGAGAAATCATACTAGATGTGCTGATATAGTGTTTTCTCTTTCTATCACTACTCCTTAAGTCCTAACAGTTTAGTTATAAGGATTAATGTTTAGCGAACTATCAACACATTAACTTAAGCATCGATTACATTACCCAACATTTAGGACCGATTTCGGCATACATTGCTGGCTTTGTTCGCTACACTTTAAAATGGAGAGAACAAATCCGGCAATGTATGCCGAAATTGGGCCTAAATGTTGGGTAATGTAATCGCTGCTTAACAATGATTCTGTGAATAGGGTAGTTGACTGCATAAACAGTATTTTTGTTTTATATTCTCTGTAAAAAAATTTTAAATAATGCTTAAGGGGCGGTTTCCCGTTTTTACCTGGCCTGAACTCACAATTTCAGTAATTCTTTAACAGCATATACTATAAAAAGTAATTAAATATTGGTGACGTCACTGTCTATTGTTTAGAACAATTTTTCATAGACACGCGCGTTTTACGTCCAACCGAGAGTTGCTAAATTGACTAGTTGTTAACTATAATAAGGTCCGCCACACACATACGGAATTCCGAATCAGAATTGTTATTTTGTATAGGATTTGACAGCTCAGCGATTCCGAACGGAATTGTGGAGGGGGAAAATCCATACGAAATCGTAATCCTGATTCAGGATTCCGGATTGCTATTCCATATGTGTGTGGCGGACCTAACGGATTGTATTTTATAAATTCTCAGAAGGTTATCAACTACATTTTAATGTGTGCAGTGGAACAAGGTTGACTGTTAGCAGAGACAGCACTATAAGATTCAGGAGGGTAAACGCGAGCTACTTTAGGTTAGAGATATTGTGATGAACTTATAATCAATCAATTAATCAAATATACATTATTTTTCACCAAAAACATAAACAGCAAAAGCACAGAGAGAAAATACAAGAGGCACAAAATAAGGCGATTTTATCGCTGAAAAGTGACATTAGCTAAATTCTTGCATATGCATGCATATGCTCACGACTATATTCCCCGAGGGGGTAGTCAGAGATATTCTGAAACCTCAGAACAACCATGTTTCACTATAGTTTGTAAAATATAGCATGATACCTGTGACATCTGTCACATACATACATTTTTCAAGTAAGTCTCTGTCGCTCTTATTTCTTACGCATCGCCCCGTCCTGCTGTCACAGGTATCATGCTATATTTTACAAACTATAGTACCGAAATTCTGTCCAGAGTGACGGGGAGTGAGCCCGTCGCCACTTGTAATGGACAGTTGGTACAATACATGCCCCGAAATTGAAGCATGCAGGTTTCCTGACGATGTTTTCCATCACCGAAAAGCCAATGGTGTTACAAATCGTACATAAATTCCGAAAAACTCATTGGTACGAGTCGGCTTGGACGGGGATCGAACCATCGCCTCCTGCACGGCAGGCAAGGTTACTCGCCACAGGACCACCACGGCTTATGCTAAATTCTTCACACACAAAAATACACAATGTTGTTTGATATGCAACAAAATATTTGCAACACAGAACAAATTAAATGTTTATGGTACCTACCTACTCACCGTAATGAATTACGACACGTTACGTTATCTAAAACTAGAAATTTTCAGACATGCTTGTGATTATCAAATGAGCCGCTAACATATACCTACTTTTAAAATTAAACGAAGCAAAATTAAATAGCGGTTATTGGTAAATTTTAATTTTGATACCTCTGTCACACTTGCATGACATTGTTCAATTTTTCTAAATGATTGATTACTTAATGATTAACATGTGGGCGTCTACGCCACAAGAGTCCGGTTGTCGTCATTTTTTTCCATTTTTTTAGGGTTCCGTACCCAAAGGGTGAAAACGGGACCCTATTGCTAAGCCTACGTTGTCCGTCCGTCCTACCTATTTAGGGCTGTAACTTTTGAACCGTAATAGCTAGACAGTTGAAATTTTCACAGATTATGCGTTCTATAAATGGAGACTAAAAAAAGATGTAAAATATAATACTAAAAAAGGAAACATTCCTCCTCCCTTTTTTTTACCATCACTTGCTGTCTTCACTGACCCAACTGCTGTACCTACTATACTTAAGGGGGTGCTTCACACAAAACTTAACATCTTTCACTACGATTGACCAAGATGAATTCAAGAAAAAATTCCGCTTTTCCATACATTTCGAGTTGAGTTGCCCGTGACATTTTCTATGGAACAGCTTTTGTTTTCCCGATTTCAATGTTGGTCCCATAGTGAAAGTTGTTCCGTTTGATGGTCTGAAATGTGTACATAACATTTTTGTATAAAAGTCTAAAAAATAATTAATTTGTAACATATTTAAGTTTACACCCTTTATTCCTGTATTGACATATCAAATTAAATACTAAATATTTACACAAAATACCACTGAGTGAGTATAGTGACTTGTGTCAAATTGGCTTTTAAAAATATATTTATTGCACAAATGGGTACATAGATAATCAACAACACGTTTCGTCATGCATGCCACGCTAAAAATATAAATTTAAAAAAAATTCTATGTATGCTTTTAAATGATATACCGAAACAAAACTTACTTAGTTCCGGGTATAACCGTAAAATGACTGTGGTAACGAAAATGGAAGTACATCTACTGTAGTTTACAACAGTGCAAATTCATTGTAAGCGTACAATAAGCGCTTCTGCAAACATAGTGGAAACGTAATAACAAAGTGTTATCTATCTCTAACAGGCCAAAATGGAGCAACTTCAGCTATTCCGCGGCGACACGGTCCTCCTGAAGGGCAAGCGCCGCAAGGAGACCGTCTGCATTGTGCTGTCGGACGACAACTGCCCCGACGAGAAGATCCGCATGAACCGCGTCGTGCGCATCAACCTGCGCGTGCGGCTGTCTGACGTCGTCTCCATCGCCCCCTGCCCATCAGTCAAGTATGGCAAGAGGGTGCATATATTGCCTATTGATGATTCCGTTGAAGGTTTGACGGGGTAAGTGTGTATTGTTGAAATGATTTTGTATTTGTTTCAAATTTTTTATTTATAATTAATGGACTCTTGCTTGAGCGTTAGCATTGCATTTCCGCCAGTGTCGTAGTTTATGGGAGAATCTATCTCAATCTTAGGGATTGTTTTTGGTCAAGAACAAGAAGAGATTAAGGATTGCGGAGCCTCGTGGCAGGTAAAAACGCGATGCGCGAAAACCATGCGAGACAAGTGCTCGGGTCAGAACCTGCAACATGACTCTTGTTTCTAATTGGAAAACTAAGAATATTTATGTCGCCATTGCCTACATTCTCCGTCATGCTTCCAGGTTAAAATTGGTGTGGGACAGGTGTCCATACTGTATGTAGTACTCACAGATCACAAAAACTAAAGGGAGATGTGAAAAGGGGCGGAGCCAGTGTCGCAGCAATATGCGCAAAAACGGAACACATTGCTCGCGACCGTAATGATTCAATATGAGGTCTAACAAAATTAGGTGAAACTATTTTAAAGGGGTGATCAGACCATCAAACTGAACAACTTTCTCTATGAGACCAATATCGAAATAGCGAAAAAAAATCTGCGGTCCCATACATTTAGGTCGAGTAGGTTTGTATGGAACAGCTGATTTTTTCGCGATTTGATATTGGTCCGATAGAGAAAGTTGTTCAGTTTGATGGTCTGATCATCCCCTTAAAATAGTTTCACCTAATTTTGTTAGACCTTATATTGAATAGTTTTACCTTGTTAGACTATGTATTATGAGGCTAAAAGCCAGTCGAGATATTCTACAATAATGTGTGAATAGTTTACAATGCTTGCGTAGTACTAAAGATTTTTAGAACGTTGAGTTCTGATACCACAATGGATAATGAGCACATTCAAGCTAACAAAATACTTTCTATCGCTGGTAATGCGACACTCGGTTTCGTACTCAGCGCGTTGGTTGGCCACTCTCTAGATCTCTATGGTAGTACTAGATACTCTTTCTTATACTGTGGTAAAAGGCAATGAGCGCTGAAATGACGGCTAAAAGAGATTAATAGAAGAAGATGGCATATGGCGACGACCGCAAATTATTCGATAAGGGAATATTATGATGATTATGTAAAAGGCAGGGTAGAGATTAGATGTTTTAAATCATAATTCAAATCAAATGCTAAAAAAAATATTTGTGTCAATAAGAAATACAATAGCAGTAAATCGAAATAATCTAAGTGGAATTTAAGTTTTAAAAAAAAAAACCAGATAAAAATATGATGATTTTATCAAACCTAACCTTAGGGTTAACTAGGGGTTAACATTTATTCAATTACCAAGTTATTTTTTTGCTGAAATAAAGACAATGGACATAAAAAACTTAAAATAATTGAATTCTTCTTCTTATTGTGTGAGCAGAACCCTGGTGTCAGAGTGTGGTTGTGGGTGGTGAATTGAATTGAAATGTTACATTGTGTTTATATTCTCACACTTTTTACGTGCCTAGACCATTTACACTTTGCCAAAACACCAATGCAACCTCCAATCACGCACAGAAACCTCTTCGAAGTATACCTGAAGCCGTACTTCATGGAGGCGTACAGGCCGATCCACCGCGACGACACGTTCATGGTGCGCGGGGGCATGCGCGCCGTCGAGTTCAAGGTCGTGGAGACCGATCCGTCGCCGTACTGCATCGTGGCGCCGGACACCGTCATACATTGCGAGGGAGAGCCTATCAAGCGAGAGGTTTGTGACTGAAGAATTATATTTTTAACAGAGGTATAACGCAACTTCTCGCGCGAGTTCTTGGAAATGCCGATTCGTGCACGATGCGTTTTCGTGGTTTTTAATCTCGTATATGAGCAGTTGTTGGAATAATGTGGATTTTAGGTGGTTGCGATGATATCTTGAAGGGCTTTTGTAAACTGTTTTAATATAATCTAAACTATTATAATACTGTAACAGAAGTGTGTCTGTACATTGAAGATATTAACAAAAAAAAGTTATGATATGGTTTTTAGGTGTCCCTGATTCCATATCACCAACTTTTGGATTTTTTGTCGGTCTGTTTGTTTGATCGAGCATCACTCGAAAACTACTGAACTGATTTTGATGAAATTCTTTTAGTTTGATAGCTTGTGATCTGACTTAAAATCTGGTATATAATTTGAGCGGACGAAGTCGCGGGTTAACGCTAGTTGAGATATAAAAAAGTAAAATTTCGCTTTCTGTACGAGGTGTAACCAAACTCCCAAAAATATTTAAAGGAGAAGATTTTTCAGAAAAACATTTTGGCATTGTGTCCATAGTGAAAGTATTTAGTTAGATGTTATGATCTATTTTCTAGTTTGACACTACGTTTGTTTGTCGTTCGTGAATGTAGCACTATTGTAGTTACGATAAACTGTATAAGTTTTAAAACCATAAAAAAATGTTAAAACAGGAAGAGGAGGAAGCCCTGAACGCTGTGGGCTACGACGACATCGGCGGCTGCCGCAAGCAGCTCGCCCAGATCAAGGAGATGGTGGAGCTTCCCCTGCGCCACCCCTCGCTGTTCAAGGCCATCGGGGTGAAGCCGCCGCGTGGGATACTCATGTACGGGCCGCCTGGTACCGGCAAGACTTTGGTCGCTCGCGCCGTCGCCAACGAGACCGGTTTGTGTTTCAGTTATTAACTACTGACAGACAGACTGACTGACTTTAAATGCGTTACATAGCTTCCCCTGCGCCATCCCTCGCTGATCAAGGCCATCGGGGTGAAGCCGCCGCGTGGGATAGTCATGTACGAGCCGCCTTGTGCCGGCAAGACTACGCCGTCGCAAGCGAGACCGGTTTGTGTTTCATTTATTAACGGGGTACGCCCTAGTTTTGACTTTGAGCGCAGATATCTCGAGACAGACTAAGCATTACAACGATTTAGTTTCTATGGGAGTTTTTTTCCATTGGACAAGACCTATCCAACGCCACCTCACTCGATTTATTAAACAAAACTGTTTTTTCCCAACCCCCTTTTCATTGTATTGGGAGTGCTGTCGAAAAAAAATAGTTTCTTCTAACTACCTCATTTCGGTTTTTGGGTTACTGTTATATGTCGTCAAGCCAAATTTCGATTCAATAGGTGCAAAATTTTTATTTTTTTCAAAATCTATGAATGCAGAATTAATTGACTCCAAAAGTTAGGGTTAGTATCCTAAGTAGGTACGTTTTCTTGTAGCTATATGGCTTCTGGTAGCTGCCCTGTATGCCCAATTTCAACTTTTCAATCTTTATACAAAAAATATTTATTTACTTTTATATATTTAACCACCAGGTGCATTCTTCTTCCTGATCAATGGCCCCGAGATCATGTCTAAGCTAGCCGGAGAGTCGGAGTCGAACCTGCGCAAGGCGTTCGAGGAGGCGGACAAGAACGCGCCGGCCATCATCTTCATCGACGAGCTGGACGCCATCGCGCCCAAGCGAGAGAAGACCCACGGCGAGGTGGAGCGCCGTATCGTCTCACAGCTGCTTACTCTTATGGATGGTGAGACTAGTTTAAAAGCAGTTCGAAATTATCAAGATAATTATATTCTTTGATAATTATCAGATAATTATCCAAGCTGATTCTTAGTTTTGAGTGAAATTTTTGACAAAAAGTTCTAAAAGTTCAAATAGTGATAAAACCCTCCTACTTGCGTATATTACCTGGATACGTGCCTGCTGTAGGGGTTTTAATTTGAATACGGTTTTCAGTATCACATAGACTGATTCACAAGGATGGTTTGTGTGCCCGTGCGAAGTTGTTGTCACTAGTAAGCTATAAACTTTCTCCTGACACCAGGTATGAAGAAGTCATCGCACGTGATCGTGATGGCGGCGACCAACCGGCCGAACTCGATTGACCCGGCGCTGCGTCGGTTCGGTCGCTTCGACCGCGAGATCGACATCGGCATCCCCGATGCCACCGGCCGCCTCGAGATTCTCCGCATTCACACCAAGAACATGAAGCTAGGCGATGACGTTGATCTCGAACAGGTTTGTTTATACATGAATATTGTTTTACAAAAAATATAGGGTCCTTCTCTGCTTTCGAGCCAAGCGTCTATAACGTCAGTGACGACTCTACTCTGCGTCAGTTTAATAAACCATGGAAAAAAGATCCTCAATCTTAGTATGGGAAATAGGCTAACATAAAAATGTTACCGTATAGTTGGCGTATAGTTATGGAACTCATGTCGATTTGTTTCTCATAATCTCTAGATTATAGCGGTAATATTAGCTATACCTCATCTAAACGGAGTGTCGCGTAATAGCAGCTGGCGCACGTCTTGTCTTGGTAAGATTTATGTTGATTTTTTATTTTTATTTTCGTATTAACATCAGATGTTCCTACAAACACATTGCTTACATGTGCCGTTTTAATAGGATAAAAGAATCTTAGCAAAAAATCAAAACATTGCATTTTTTATATTTATTTCATAATTCCGTTTGCATTTTTACCTAATCTTTCGTCTGATTACTATAGTAAATTAAATTATGTTTTTAGAGTGTAATACCATCAATAAACGTAACCCTTTGTAGGCCTACAATAAATTAACTCCTTTAGGGTGAGGCCAAACGAGCGTAATTTTGTGAGTTGTGAGTCGCGTATTTTGAGTCCGTTTCATATAAAATCCGGGAATGCATTGTCTATGACCTCAGCCTTTATATGAAACGGACTCAAAATACGCGACTGAAGACTCACAAAATTACGCTCGTTTGGCTTCATCCTCAGGGATGATCATTTGATCGCCGCGACACTGACGCCCATCGTCTCTGATGCGATTAATTTCTATAGTTTGTGGTATGATTTTCATTATTTATCTCTGTAAAGGATTTACTCACGGCCGTAGTCTGGAGTTTTGGAAGGCTTGCGTGGACACAGGTCCAACACGTAGAGGCCCTTTCGAGACACTTATATAAATGCGATGAGATGCACCAATCGTGATCTACTTCTGGTTTATATAAATGCACCCATAGATTTACCACGTTCGGTGCAGAATAGAGAAATAAAAATATTAAAAAAAAAGAAGAAAGAAGAAATATTATATTATAAAAATGACAGAAAATTACTCAAGTTATGGGGTGGACAGGGTAATCTGGGTTATTGCTGAGACTGATAATTATAGTACATTAAACTGCCGCTCTTTCGCATCGTCACTGTCACGGCATCACTGACGCTACAGACGCGAACGCTTGGCTCGAAAATCTTTAATAAATCTGCTAAAAACATTGAAAAATACGAATGTTTAATGAAAGTAAAAGAATTCGATAGATAAAAATAATTAACAGTTCATGAGTTGTTATTTATTTATTTATTTCCTTTATTATACAAAGATTTTTTGATTTTAATATTTTCTTCACATCCTTAAACCTAACAGATCGATCGTTGGAGTCTGCTTTATAGAGAGTTGTCTTTTCTCAATATCACGGATAATTTTTTACAAACTATTATAGGCATGTTTTACTGTTACGTTTCTAAACAGGGGTTGTTTACTGCATACATCGGAAAACCTTGAGAATGTTCTACATAAGATATTCTGAAATATCTGAAAACTTTCGCGCATTATGTTTAATAATCTACAAAATCATGTGTATGTTTATAACAGATCGCTGCAGAGTCGCACGGACACGTGGGCGCAGATCTCGCTTCTCTGTGCTCAGAGGCGGCTCTTCAGCAGATCCGTGAGAAGATGGACCTCATCGACCTTGAGGACGACCAGATCGACGCGGAGGTGCTCAACTCACTCGCCGTCACTATGGACAACTTCCGGGTACGTGTCGCTTATTTGCATTGTCTTAGGCCGGCCGTATAGCGACGAAGTCCCCGCTACCTTTCTCAGCAAGTCTATAATGCGGATTTACAAATTTCTTTCATCACGATGGCAAATCCAATCCGATGTCCAATGACATACATACTATCGATATTCGATAGAAGACCGCTAAATAGTAATTTATTATTGAGATGTAAGTACACGCGGTCTTGTGAAAGTCGCAGTAATCAATTCTAGATTAAAACTCTTAATTAAACATCCATGATGATTTTTCGTTGATTAATTGTTACAATTAGTTAATAATTTTTGTTTTGATTGTATAATTTCTCGGTAGCTATTTCGGCATGTTGCTACAAACATGATCACTCGATGCCAAGACCGCATATATGCGTCTATCCATATAGGTATCGCTCTCTAGATTTTTCAGATAGCACCTTTAAAAGCGTTATTAATCGTATGCCTTGTCTTTTAAAGAAATATCTCGTTATAGTAGCAATTAGAGCGCTGAAGTGACGAGCGCGCGAGAGTAAATGATGATTTGAGCTATTAACACGTTCTTGTCGCAAGAGAGCGATATGAAAATCGCAAATGGGACATGAATATGCCAAAATTTATTTGTCTTTGATTATTGGTTCTATATTCTAATGTGAAGCGCTCTCTAACGATGTTATCTACTCGCACAGTACGCCATGACCAAGTCGTCGCCGTCCGCGCTGCGCGAGACTGTGGTGGAAGTTCCGAACGTGTCGTGGACGGACATCGGGGGGCTGCAGAACGTCAAGCGCGAGCTGCAGGAGCTGGTCCAGTACCCGGTGGAGCATCCCGACAAGTTCCTCAAGTTCGGCATGCAGCCGTCCCGCGGCGTGCTGTTCTACGGGCCGCCTGGTTGCGGTGAGTGAGGGTACCGATATGGGAATAAACGGTCAGAAATGATATCGGAAATAACATAAACTCCCCTTCTACATGTACCAGTACTGACTTGTCAGCACGGAACTGACTTGAAAACAGAGCTTGAAATTATCAAGATAATTATCCACGCTAATTCTTAGTTGTTCTTAGTCTGTTTTAATTTATGACTGATAACACTACTAAAAATTTACTGTTTTTTGTGGTTTTGTATACAGACAGACCAAACAGCGTCCTCTTTGGCATTTTAGTTTTAACAAGTGTAACATAACACAAATACAACAGCACACAGTGGGAAAAATCATGTTTGTTGAATTAGTTTCTAGCGGCAAATCATGTTCAGATACACATGACGTTACTTTGCTAGCATTTTTCTTTTGCTATTTATTATATAATTATCAATGTCTAGTTATGAAGATAATTATCCTATTGAGCCCTACTTTAAAATAATTTTCAATATAGCAGTACCAATACAAAGTCGGAGTCACCATATTGACTTGCCGATGGTCTAACGCCTGTGGTTGGACTAATGTAAACAATGTCCTTGTATTTTCAATCAACTAAATATTCATAACAAGTTACATGGGCAATAGACTTGGCTGGTAGCGTTTATGACTTAGCAACATACAGCATATGAACAATTTTTCTATTAGTAACGTTAATGATTGTTAGAGAAATAACCATAAAAATGTATCTACATTCTCGCTGAAAGCAGACGAGAACAGCCGAAAACGGGACTGGTTCGAAACGATCATTTTACTTGCGACGTCGTGCCGTAGTATTTTTCTTTCCAAGATCTCGCCGAGAAGTTCTCGCGAGAGTGTAGCGCCCACTTTATAGCGTGATTTCCGTTCCCTATACTAAGTTTCCTATGTTGTAACAGGTAAGACGCTGCTCGCTAAGGCGATCGCGAATGAGTGCCAGGCCAACTTCATCTCGGTGAAGGGACCCGAGCTGCTTACCATGTGGTTCGGAGAATCCGAGGCCAACGTGCGGGATATATTCGACAAGGTGAGAGGCCAGAGAGACACTTCCTTATTTTTATTGTTTACTAACTGTTTGCGCGGAATTATACGATCCATCTCCCTGCCATGTTCAGTGGTTCAGCCGTGAAAATGAACAGAATACATTCTTTCGCATTTGTGTTGATTAAAACGAAATAGAGAGCAAAATTATTGTGTTTGTAGCTCAAAGCTCCCGACCACATAACGGACCATAATAAAAAAGTTGCCTCCGTAATAATCTTTGGTAGTGAAAGGTTCTGTTATCAATGAGTAATACTTCTAAAACTGTATGTGTTGGCATTAGCATTGAAATGCTTCAGAAACGAATGTCTTCTGATGGTTAATGAAAGTAATAATCAGATTTATGGCATCATCTGAGGTTCCCCTGAGGTTTTGAGTCTTGTGAGTCCTGCCCTCGATGTTTTAAAACAACATAAGCTGCTTCTTCTTATCGTGTGGGCAGAGCCCTGGTGTCAGAGTTTTCTCAGACTCCCTTACGGCCTCTGACGTGGTTTTTAAAGGCTGCTAAAGTTATTATTCCCAATGTTAAAAACGTTTGTTGTGGACAGGCCCGGTCAGCATCTCCGTGCGTGCTGTTCTTCGACGAGCTGGACTCGATCGCCAAGTCTCGCGGCGGCTCTGTGTCGGACGCGGGCGGCGCGGCCGACAGGGTCATCAACCAGATCCTCACGGAGATGGACGGCATGGGCGCCAAGAAGAACGTATTCATCATCGGTAAGAAAACCTGCACTATCGATTAAATTGCATGTTTATTTTAACGTCCAGTTCTTTCACTGCATCTAATATAAACCAACCATTTCCAATGCCTATCCCGGGCCGAAGACTTTTCAAGTAGCGACCGCGTACCGGAAAGCGCAACGTGGGTAGGTTCCCCACACGGACTGACAACCTGGTAAAGATTGGATGAGGGTAGTGTGGGGCCGGTCGTTGTAATCTTTGAGTCTAGCTTTGGACGTCTATCGGCTGAGATGATAATGATGGGTTTAACTATTCTCAAATATGTACACGAAAGCAGATTTCCAGTGCGTGCGCTCGAAAATCTTCAATGCTGTGTAAGGCAAGATAGATATAACAAAGTGAAGTATTCAGACATATGAAATCTTATGTTTTTCTTACAGCTTGTAGATATCCAAACTCATAAAAGAATAAAGCAAAACCATATATGACACCTAGTTCCTTAATACCATAGGTTTTTTTCCGGATTGAAGTTTTATTTCTTTAGACATCACATCACAAATTATCTAAAATTATAAATTTGAGTGTTTTGTAAAAATGAATGTAGTGTATACTATGCAAGTTGCAAGCGCACGTAGTGGTGACACTTGCTTGCAAGCCGTCAACGAGTGCGGACGCGACCGCTCCGCTACTCTACTTAGTGATAGCAGTCACTGCTCTTTCGGTGCGAAAAAGCTCTGGATATTTTATTTCATGTGCATATGACCTATAGTAAAGGTGATAAGTTTATCATCTCCATATAGTAAGGAATACAATGGGTTGTCTTAAACGGGCTGCTCTATCTTGTCGCGCAGCTACCTACGGACCGGTACCGGTGGGTAGTATAGTCTATACTAACCCATAATTTTATGGTGTAGGTGCGACAAATCGTCCCGACATCATCGACCCGGCCATCCTCCGACCAGGCAGGCTCGACCAGCTGATCTACATTCCGCTGCCAGACGAGAAGTCGCGCGAGGCGATCCTGCGCGCCAACCTGCGCAAGTCGCCCATCGCCAAGGACGTCGACCTCACATACATCGCCAAGGTAACATCATTATCAGACAGATCGTCCCCACATCATCGACCCGGCCTTCCTCCAAGCCGATGTAACATGCCGACGATTAACTGTGCAATACCATATAATTATAACTTTGTAAGTTAGATAGATAACGCATTTATTTCGTCCGAACAACACAGGAAGAACAGTGACAGACAAAGATAGGTAACACTAATTGACCTATGCACACCCGGGCATTTCATAAAACGAACTCCCGTTGCTTAAATACTACTGCTACAGAATTATGACGGCGTCGGAACACGCGCCGTCACGCATGTTAGTAGGTACGTAGAAAGAGAAGGTACTAGAATGAAGTACGTGTCTTGTCATATTCATCAATAAGAGATGCACATTGCAAATTCGTTCTAGTTAAAAAAAGGAGATCGCTACTTATTACTGTCCTTATCGACGTAACCACTTTTTTGTACTACGACGGCTGTCTGACTCCGGAGTCAGTTATCTAGCTTCATATAAATTGTATTAGATTGTATAGGATTTTATGACTATCGCTGTCTTATATGTGGTTACGTTGTGGTTCAGTCTATCAGCGTAAGCGAAAAAAAAATCGTCTATGAGTAGGTACTATTTTTATACTATATTCTATGATCTAATAATGTAAGATATGAGGTATTTGTACTACATCGACGATACACTTTACGAGCATTGGGCTAGAATGTTGATTGTTATAACATTTTACGACAAAGCCACTAATTACCACGTATGCGACATTGTATAAAATTTACACCGATTGGCCGTAAGGCGATAGCACAAATGCTGTTTTAATTCCATTAAGAATTTTTCCAAATAAGGCCCGGAGTAGACCTTTAAATTTTTATGAAATAGGATCATGATATAAAATGTAGATGCGTGTATTGAATAATGTGTTATATTGTAGGTGACGCAAGGATTCAGCGGTGCTGACTTGACTGAGATCTGCCAGCGCGCGTGCAAGCTCGCGATCCGGCAGGCCATCGAGGCGGAGATCACGCGCGAGCGTACACGCCAGCAGCAGCCTGCCGCCGCTGTTATGGACGTTAGTACCTTATTTGTTTATTTGTGGGTCTAAGCTTGACGGAGATCTGCCAGCGCGCGTGCAAGCTCGCCATCCGACAGGCCATCGAGGCGAAGATAACGCACCAGCATCCGGCCGCCGCCGTCATGGACGTTAGTACCTTATATGTTTGTCTAAGCTTGACGGAGACCTGTTTTCATCTGGGGTTTGGGTAGATATTTTTCGTACGGATGAGATGGACCAAAGATTGCCGATGTGGTATGTGAACGACGAATTCTACGTCTAGAAGTCGATCACGTCTAAAACCACAAGAGGGGTTAGAAATGCGAAGTAGGGCGTTTGCTTCGGAGACTGCTGTCCAAAATTGTCTTTCCACTCACGCTGCTACAATTAATCACGCCCTCTCGCTCGCACCACGCCGCGCGCCTTATGGTGTTATGCAAATCATTGCATAGCCTGTGGCGACTCGTTCCACGCCTACTTTGCTCTTCTAACCCCTCTTATAATGTTCTGTGGCTAAAACTAATAATTTAAATGTGGCATATGGGGCGTGGATATAAGTTGCACGTCGGTCATTAAAGATAATCCTCCGTTAAATCTGTTGCTAGCTTTTATTATGTCAACAAAACAAAAAGTGACAGTATGATATTTAATGAAGAATTATCTTCAATGAATGTACGTGCAACTGGCAGTGACCAATGTAATGTTTTTTCTTACGTTAATAAGTTATGATACCTTTTTTGTTTGTGTTCAAAGCTGTCAAATATATAAATACTAGCCTCCAAAAAATTAGCTCCTGTAGGCCTCGCATGCCATTCCCGAGAAAATAACAAAAATCGAGATGTTCCTCCACCTTTGTTATTTTACGTATGCCAAAAAGATACGTTTTTCTCGTTTTATCGCTTTGTCGTGGGTGGCCGTGCTCGGTGCATAACTTTATTTCGATCTTCTATGCCCAAGATGTTTGTCTGTAATTTGGCCTGCTTGGTTTCAAGTATTGTGACCAAGTATTGTGTTGGCCCGTTGGCAAACTTAAAGAAATTCTTTTCAATCGATTCTTTCCTACTCTATTGTAGCTTCGCAACAGTTTTTATAGCCGCTCTTTACTGCTCCATTGTTCTCCTAACAATATATAAAATGCAGTACCTATAACAAATATATTCTGATTCTAATCCGTACACCGTTAGCAGATGGACGAGGAGGATCCTGTGCCGGAGATCAGTCGCGCGCACTTCGAGGAGGCGATGAAGTTCGCGCGCCGCTCCGTCTCCGACAACGACATCCGCAAGTACGAGATGTTCGCGCAGACACTGCAGCAGAGCCGCGGCTTCGGCACCAACTTCAGGTTACTTGCTGTCTTTATTATTCACTTCAGAGCATCACACGGCCCAAGATCTGTCCCGCCTTCTATCTCGCGGCGCGACTACGTTATGACGCGCTACCATGCTAAAAGACCTATTCTATCACGCAAACAATTTTTGAGCGTGCGTATTTAGGTTTTGTTATTGCACCGTAACTACGTCGCAACTGGATCGCTGCGATTTTTAAGCTCCCTGGACAGTGATAATGACATTAGAGCACATATTTTTTTACCATACAAGCCTGCCATGTCCCTATGTTTTGTTCATTTTCATAAATTAATTACTAGGAGAGCTAGGAACCTTTTAAATTGAGTATTGACTAAAATTGACTAATCACACCGTTTTCAGACATCCAGCAAACAAAGACGAATATAAAAACTCTTAGATATTATTCTAAAAAAATATTAAAATCGGTCAAATTTTTTTTTGAGTAGTAAACATGGGAAATTCTGATTTCATCTATTTTATGTAGGTAAAATCAGCTGCAGTTGTCACTTTCGCACCGGTTATTCGGGAACGGCAGTATTGCCTTGTAAATAAACTGTTCAACCTAATAATGCCTATTATGTCGTTTAGATTCCCAGCCAGCGGAGGCGCGGCGGGCGGCACGGGCACGTCAGGCGGCGACCAGCCAACCTTCCAGGAGGAGGGCGGCGACGACGACCTCTACAGCTAAGCGACCTGCCCCCGCACCGGGACCTCCACCTCGCCGTCCTCCACTTACTGCAGGGGCACCATCAGTCACAATTACAACACTACACGACGCGCCACCAACAACAACACCCCACGCCCCTCAGTCTAACAGTTACGCCGGCGTAACACGACGCGGTCGCAGATGTCTGTCTAACGAAGCGAGAACATCCCGGTGGCCAGTTCTAGGACTGACATTATTCATAAGAATTATCGGTTATTTATCCGACGGGTGTATAAGGACTCGGGACGTATCACGGTAGAGATCTTGCAACGGTTACAAAATTGATTAAAATACGTGTTTATTGGAACGCGATAACGCGTCTTATTCGAGAAATTTTACTGATCTATTGTCTATGTAAATGTATTTATTTTGTAATTCAATCATTCTGCATTTGTTTCTGTTCCGATGTGCTTATGTTTAGTTGTAATAAAGTTTGTGAATGTATCGCCCGCCCAGCGGGTTTGTAAGATCATATGATATAGAATAATATTGTTAACTGTATTTGCCAGATCCTGTGCGTAGGCGACCAGTCGGCGGCGATGTTACGGCATCGTCGCCGGCGATACACAATATCGCAGTGATTTTTTAATAAAAGATTTTTATAGACTACCTTACGTTTTTTATTTAGTAATTTATAAAAACTCCCAGATAGTAAACACAATGTTGATGCCATTATTGGCACAAACTTGCTTTCCCTAGTGTTTATAAGATGAGAAAGTACCTCACGTTTTTTTATACAAAGCATGACCAGAAAAGAAAAACCTGCTTTTAAGGCTCTAGTGTTTTTACTGGCCAGGGTTTAGTAAATAACTCCAAGATAGTATTTTGATACCATTCCCTAGTGTTGATAAGAAAGTGCTTCTAAATACAATATATTCCAGTCTAATAGTAACAGAAAGTGGACTGAGATCACTAGCGCCGTAGAGCCGTTTCGTTTGGCCGCGACCGCAGGCCGCAAGACCGCGGCGTCCGTCTATCTTATTTGCTCTAGCAAATGACGTTCCTGAGAGACAGAATAGGATGGAGCGACAGAAAAAAGCGGGGCTGCTGCGGCGTGCGGTCGCGTTCCGTCTACCTTATTTCCTTTAGCAAATGACGCTCCTGAGTGACAGAAATCTTTGACTAATTATCATAGGGCCTTGCGGTAGCATTTCCCCTCTGCCACGGTAAAAGATCAATTAATCATGTAAATAACATTCAATTTTATACGTTGTCACTAAACGAGACGGCCTATAATTGCGAAACAATAATTTCGAACTTAAAACGTTTGGGGTTCACGCGAGACTACTTTTCATGATTTTTAACGTTCAAAATTAGAATCTAAAGTTATGGGAATAAAATCCAAAGTTGTTTCATGTTACCTCGCCCCCCGCAAGAGGCAGAAATGTTTGTTAGTAGAATTACACGCGTAACTAGTCCCCATATAAGTAGTCAAAGACAGAAATGGATGGAGCGACAGAAAAAGGCGTTGCAGTGCTGCTAGATGAGGTTCATCCCTTAGGGTGCGTTCACATCAGGCGAATCAAATCAATCTGGCTGCGCGTATATCTGAAGGCTGCGCGGGTGCAGTTTATGCTCGTGTGTCGCTACTGTGCATTCGCGGCGCGTTCGTCAGATGTGGACGCACCCAGAAGCGGTCACAGAGTTCTATTATACACGATGTAAAATTAAATGCGTCGCATATCGATCCGGGTAACATGGTTTAAACTGAACAAATTTCACTATCGAGTCGGATCAAAATAGCGAAAATAAAAAATTGCAATTCTACTACTCGACGATAAAACTGATTTTTGTTCGCGACTTCAAAGTTCGTCCCATAAAAGTTGTTCAGATTGATGGTCTGAACCACCCCCTAAAGTATGTAACCTAGCCTAGCATCAAATCACAAAGGCTCTGGCTCTATAGATAATTATTAATGTAGGCATATCTGAGGACACTAAAGCCATAATATGAATATCAGTAGACACTAAAGTATGGTTCTAGCAGAGCAAGAAGCACTTGGCGGGCGCGATCTCGACGACAAATTCGGAAACAAAATTGTTTGGTGGTACGGACCCTCCGTGCGACAGTTTGACTCTCACTGAGTCAAACTGTGAGCACCTTTTCATTGGTGTTCTAATCTAGATAACACCGAAACTTAAATAGTCGAACACCAATGGGTCGAGAACAGGCACGTGCAGGCACAGGGATAGGTGTGATTTATTCCCCCCCCCCCCCCCCCCCCCCCAAATCAGATTATTTGTATGGAAAAGTTATTACACCACTTACTTTTTCATTAAACTAAAGTCTGGATACGTGCTTGGTCGAAAACGAGTAAATGATCAAAAATGAAGGCCACAGCTATTACATAATATAGGTTTGTAGGAAGTTGTTTATTATAAAGAAATCAATCGAATGAGCAGCCTTCTTTCTTGAATATTTCTTCCAGCTCTGGTGCGACGTCGAGTAAGTTACGCAAAGAATGCGCCCTTTGCGTCGCGAATGAGCTCGCAGTTCTGCTCAAGTAACCTTGTACCGAGCCATCAACGATTTCGCATTTTTTCTCATCGAACTTGAACATCTTCGACTCTTTGGTGAGCGCCTTAAACAGATCAACTAATTCATCGTCAGAGAAGCAAGCGCACATTTCATCAAACAAAGTGTCGGAATATTGTGTGGACACATTCCTAGTCTTTGAAGGCACTTTTGCTGGTTCTGGGGGTGGTGATTTAATGCCTCGCGCTTTCTTCACCAATTTCTTTAGTGTTGGTAGAGGACAGGTTTCGTAGTGGGGTAAATCAGGCGCGTCGTACGGGGACATATTCCTCATGTACGCCGGCATGTGTTCTCGCAAATGTTTCTTGGCTGTTTTGGCACACTTACATTTTTTCGGTTCTATATATTCCAGGTAGCTATCCCATTTGGGTTCACGATCGTGTGCTAACTCGACGCTTCTCGATTCTATCATTTTTCCCGGAGAGGGGGCGGCTACGGAAGAAGCAGATTGTTTTTGCTGGCTAGAATAATCACGCACGTTCGCTTTCGATGATCTACAGTAACAATTAGACTTTCCACATGAGCAGCAATATGTCGAAAACTGGTGTACATTTGCAATGTCTTCTTGAAGAATTTGCATCAGCGAGCTTTCTTGCTTTATTTCCCGTCGCATTTGCCCTATCGTGTATCTGACCGGTACGTCGTATTTGTAATCGTGATCGTCCTCGAGATCGATGTCGTCTCCACCGCGACCGTGAATAAACTGAGTCACCTTGTCAGTATATAGCTCGAAGTTATTGCAAGCGGCATAGATGCATCTTTTGTTCACGACTACCACGGGCATCTGGGACGCACTGGACGTACAATGCTGCGGGCAAAGGTTTTGGTCGAGTTGAGGTTTGTTGTTTTTATCGCTGCAGAGGAAGAAGGGATGCGGTTTAGGGATCGGGGTGTGGAATTCTTCTTTTTCAGGCACAAAGATGCTTTCAACACTAGGATCTTCTGCAGCCTCATTGAGTTGTAACAACATTAATTTTTCCATGTTAATGAAGAACTCTGCATGCTGCGGCAGGGTGTGCAGGCAGTACCCCACGAACATTTGGAATTTCTTCACAACATGACATATTTTTCTTTTCCATATTTTAATGAATTCTTGACGTTTCGCTTCTTTCTCGATTTCAAGTTGAATTTCGAAGTCTTTCATAGCGATTTGCTCTTTCAGCAGTTTTACTCTTTTCTTATGTTCGTGTTTGGAAAGTTCAATTTCTTTATCGCACTCTTCCCGCTCTTTTAGCGCCACGTATATTTGACACGCTAAGTTTTGACATTCGAGTAGATTCCTCAACCTTTCTACGGCAACGTGTTTCTCGACATTTATGTCGTGTACGTAATTTCCCATGTTCGTGCGACATTCTTCGACGTCTTTAGTAAACTGGTTCTTTTGTCTTTCCTTTTCCTTCATCAGTTTCTCCGTGTATCTGTCATATAGCATCGTAGCTTGCTTTTTTAGTAGCGTTTCATAATATTTGCTCATATCATCGTGAGCTTGCGTTCTGACTGCTTCTATTTCTTGAATAGCTGCATCGAAAAGTAACGCTTCTATTTTAGTAATGGATGTCGTGTATAAAGTTGTGAATTCAAGGAAGGCGTTCTGTATTTTCTGCGTGTTTTTTATAGCTTCCTCTTTCGAAGTATCCTCCCATTGTTGTCGACAGCTGACGCCGATTGTGTTCTTCCAGTTAATGTCATTTTCGAGAAGTACTCTACGTTTTTCTTCTTCCATTGATTTTTGATGATCTTCCATAATTTTCTCTCCAAAGAAGTCGATGCCGTTGTAGCCAAGTTTGAACAGCTGTTCTTTTTTGACGGGTTTGAGGACCGCTTTGCCTTTAAGAATGTCCTTAGGGGGCATGTACCACTCTGTGCCTCCTCCCTTCATGGGAGGTTCGAGACCAGCGAGTACTTTCAACTTGGGAGTCATGGACTTGAAGTAAACGTTGGCGAGTGGTGGAGTCATCTTGTTCTTCATCACGGATTGAGTCGGTACTTGCTTGCGTTCGAAGAAACATTTCCTGTGGTAGTAGTTGTCGTGCAATTTGTACATGTTGGTCGCTTTAACAGATTCTTACGCAAAAATAAAAAGTATACGAAACTATGAATTCATTTTTATTAGCAAAGTTTTTTACCAACGAGTTTGCAACAAGTTTGTAATGTCTTGGTAATGTCAATTTGATGTTGTGCCAAAACCTGCCAAAAAAAGTCCAAAAGATCGATCTAAACGAGGTGCAAATGCAAAAATAATAATACAATCTTTTTAGTACAATTAATCGAAATAATTTCGTATAATGTTACTAAACAGCACGTAACGACAGTATTATTTTGTATTTTGTAGCCAATCAATCACAGATCAGACTATTATTCTGCCAATTTGTAAGAGGATATAAATTAGGCTATAATGCTAATAATTATAATGATGTAAAGGGAATAAATACAAAAATCGTTTAGATTAATCATAATTTGAAATTCATTTTATTTATACGAAATTATAAATACTATGTTGTATTTCTTAAGCCTATTAAATTCAGTTCACCTTAATTTAGGTAATCTCTACAGCCATTTGTTGCAGTAAATTCATAACGTGACAAAATCGTTCCTTGATTTCTGTAACCGATCTATGTGGAAGCAACTCCCTGATTCTACAAAATATTAATTCTGAACCAGGTTCCCCTTTTAATACTTGTAACATTGTTTTATCTTCATCGCGCGTCCAATTGCTTTTTTCTTTAACTTTTACGTTTGGAGTTACATCTACGATTTGAGGAACATCTAGTTTCGCTTTTGCTTTCGTATGTTCGTCTTTTTTACACACATAATTCTTATCGTTCTTTTCTTTCTTTTTTACATCTAACCTACATTCCTCTTTCTTATTTTTACATGTTTTCGTTTTATTGTTTTGTTTCCTAACAGTTTTGGGACTGTTCGTTACATTATTAGTATTATCATTGACATCTTTAGCGTTTTTAGTTGGTGATTTGATTTGTTTCTTTGTCCTTTTCGGTGGGATTTTGGATGTGTTTTTACTCTGTCTTTTAGGTGATCGTTCTTCGTCAGATTCTGGAGGGGAGAGGTGGAAATGATTTGGCGCAAGCCGTCGAGCGTGCACCCGGTATGGTTCTTTACTGTAAGGGTATGTGACACGCGCCGATCGAAGCATTCTGCCGTGCTGGAGAAATACTCGCCCGTGGAGATACTGTAAATTAAATTGTACCTTAAGTTAATTGAAGAGGGTTCGTTTTTAAATATTGATTTAGATGGAATAGGACTAAAAGCCGCAATAATTATCAAGATAAGGGCTATGAAAAATTTGTTTATCTGGATTTGTCTTTCAGCATCTTATCAGGATGTTTTTCTTCATAAATCATCAAAACATTTTTCTTTGATTGATAATAATAATATATCTTATTTTGACATTAATATTTCGTTTTATTGTTGATGAATTTATTATTCATGATAAATTAAGAATGAACAGAACAAATTTTAATAGGGGAGGGTCGACTATATTGGACCGCCGTTTTAATCGTACCACCTCTAAATGACCTACTTAATGTTATTATTTTTCTACACTGACCACACTAATATATGTGTCTGAGACACCAACTACTGGTGTTTTTGGAAGTGCCTTGCGCACGCATTGCGGTTGTAATGAAAAAATATTAAATTTGAGAGTTCTCAATTTTACCTGTGTGTCTTGTTAAGGCTGCTGGCCGATCATAACGGAATGCTGTATATTATTATGCTGTTCTGTTTAACTGATAATTTATTTAAATTTACTTAGAAAATATCGTGTTACCAAAAAGCCCTTGAGGTTATTTTTAAGATCTTTTTTTGCAAAAATTCGTAGTTCGTTATATTGTAGCACCCATAGTTCCCTAAATTGGACTTGTACCTGCTAGTAGTAATATTATATTATATTTTTAAAGATATCAAATAAATAAAAAACATTATCAATGGTCCTCTGAAGCAGGGACCGAAACCGGTATCGATAATACCAGTACTTTTTGGTTACAACCTATATTTTTTTACAGGTAATTTTAGAGGTAACCTTAATATCATCCTACTAACGGCCCGCGTACACAGAGATGTTTAAATAAAAAATTTTTTCTTCATAAATATAGTAAGTAATTAAGTATTCAATTTTTAAGTAAGTACCTCGTTGGTCGTTACTAAATACAAATTAAATCAAATATAATAACAAACTCAAACGTGAACATAAACTTAAACCATTCTATGCTTTTGGGTTCAATAAAATGTAAATAATCATCTCCTTTATTATCTCGACCAGTCCAATGCTGTGGCAACACTGAAAATAGTGCGCGCATCGCTCGTTGGGTGCTCCAAAATTTGCGTCACCCGCTACAACAACGACGTTATTCAATCAATTTTGTACTTTTGATTAGTAGAAAAACACGCTCTTTTTGCCGCTCCGTCTACACTGACCCTTACCCGCACTCACTCACTTTCTATTGAAGGTCATATTTAGGTTACCGGTATTAAAATCGGTAGTTACCTGGATAAAGATAACATTTAAAAAAAGGTAACCGAAAATTTTCGGTCCCTGCTCTGAAGACCTCAAGTAAAAGTTAGGTTCGATATCTTTTTTTCTGAACTAAGTATAATTAATACTGATAATTTTTGGCAATAATATTATAACTGTACTATATTTATTTCATTTACGATCTTTACCGCGTAATTATTTCTTTAAATTAAAGATATTATAGTGAGTACAATTTAAATACAAGTGGTACAATTTAGTAAACTGGTCGTCTAAATTGTACCAGTGAAAAAAAAATCGCGAAAAATAGATTTTTGACCGGAAATTATACAGATAGTTAGCTAAATTTATAGTACGTTGTACCCAAGTAACCGGTCTAACATTTAACCACTATCACACATTTCTAACTTTCTTTGCTTCAAACACCACCCGGATGTGGAAACCTAAAAAGTGGTACGATATAGTCGACTCTCCCTTATTCATCCATGACAATCATTTTTAGGGTTATTATTTTTGGATAAAAAACTATGAAATTTGAGCCTATAGAATCCCACTGCAGAGCATCTGTAGAGCAAATACCAACCAAGGTCAACGTTCCCTAAGCCAGTCGCTTTCGTTCTCTGACAGCTGATATTATCAGCAATTCCTTTGGAGGACGAGAAGGGAAGGAGTTCGTTTTATAATCACCAAAATAAATGCGAAAAAACACTCCCAAAGTGAAATAATTCGGTATGCCAAGTTTTTTTTTGGGAGGGCTGAATCGAAAAACACTTCGAGATAATTGTCTCAATAACAATAATTTATAATTATGTCAGAGATTTTAAAATTAAAGGATTACAGATATTTTTAATAAAATAACGTCGTTTTTCCTGACCTGTAAACTACTAGGTACACAAAATATCTACTTAAAATAACTGAGCATTAAGAAAAAAATATATATTCAACATGTAATCTATTTTCAGTTGAGTTAGAAAGAGAAGGCAGGTGACTTTTATTTTTTTTAAATTAAGCAAAGGTTTTTTCTCCACTTTTGCAATTTACAAATTACAGTTAAGTTACAGTTAAAGTATTGATAAACTCAGTGAACGCAAATACAGACATTGCGTTCACTGGATAAATTCGACGAATTAAAAAAATGAAATTAGTTTCTTAAAATGATGTCTTCTATCCGTAAAAAATATAAAATAAACGACTAAAAAAACTGGACATACCGAATTGAGAAAGTAAACAAGTACTTACCATAGTGTCAAGGGACTCCTTATCGTCCAGTTTCCTCTTGTTATCATTGGCACCTTCGAACTCCCACGACTCGCATCCGTCATCGGCAGTCAGGAAGCTTTCGTTTAGAGTCTCTACGCCCGTCTCATATAAACTGCAAACAATAAAAGTTTACATTTTTAGAAACTCAAATGGGTCCCTATCAGAACATTATAAGAGGGGTAAGAAGTGCAAAGTAAGCGTGCAACGTGTTACCACAGATTATGCAGCACCATAAGGCGCGCGGCGTGGTGAGAGCGAGAGGGCATGAGTAATCGTAGCACCAAGAGCGGGAAGACAAGTGGCGACAGCCGTCTCCGAAGCAAAAGCGTTACATTGCATTTCTACCCTGTGGTCGATGTCGAGGGTTTCGCTCCGGGTCTTAGACCATATAACTAGGAACCAGACTTGCATTTGCATTTCCTCTGCCGCGTTACATGGCCAATATTGGCAATGACCAATTTTATACTGTGGGTAGGAGCGCAAGTGTGGTAACACTCTGGTCTTCATCTCCTGGCTACACCCTCTGTTGATGTCTTTACATAGTAGTACAAACCTGTCAGGGGGTCGTTCGTCGACGAATAGTGACTTGAACAACTGGATGAGGCGCGGGTAGGAGCGCAAGTGTGGCAACACTCTGGTCTTCATTTCCTGGCTACACCCTCTGTTGATGTCTTTACATAGTAATACAAACCTTTCAGGTGGTCGTTCGTCGTCGAATAGTGACTTGAACAACTGGATGAGGCGCGGGTAAGAGCGCAAGTGTGGTAACACTCTGGTCTTCATTTCCTGGCTATACCCTCTGTTGATGTCTTTACATAGTAGTACAAACCTGTCAGGTGGTCGTTCGTCGTCGAATAGTGACTTGAACAACTGGATGAGGCGCGGGTAGGAGCGCAAGTGTGGTAACACTCTGGTCTTCATTTCCTGGCTGCTCCTGCTGTTGATACCGGTTGTAAGAGCGCGCAGTACTTTACGTAGCACTGTTGGCTTGCGCGCGAACGTACTCTGCAACAACATTAGACGTTTTAATGACCAACATTTAGGCCAAATGATGTCTACTGTTCGGCGTAGCAACACAATAGTCAATTATCTCCACAATGTTTAGAGAAAATTAATTTAATCTATACAATTTGATTGTGCACACACTTAAAAAATACAAAACCGATTTGAATCAAAAGTATATGGCTTAGTTTGGATATTAATATTTAGACTTTATTTCATCGCAAAAAATAGGAAACAAGCCAGGAGATTGATAGGCTTTATTAATTTC
Organism: Agonopterix arenella; assembly: GCA_927399405.1. Classification (NCBI taxonomy): domain Eukaryota; kingdom Metazoa; phylum Arthropoda; class Insecta; order Lepidoptera; family Depressariidae; genus Agonopterix; species Agonopterix arenella. The sequence continues at coordinate 12,621,747 of OV656708.1, read as the reverse complement.
ATAGAAACTTTGGTAGTGAGTATAAAAGTGTAGTTAAATGAAATACGAACTAACAAGCATAATTACATAAGCTGCAATGCACCAGATGTGACTCAAACATGCCCGATATAAAGACTATCCTATTACTGAACTCAAAGTAATGACAAACATAAAAATTTGCATTGAAACACAAGGCCACAGTCATGCAGTGCAGCAGTGATAAATAATGACAAATTACAACCTTCCTAATACGTAAGGCTGCCTTGACATGCCAGATAAACAAATACAAATATCAGATTAAAATTAATACAAATCGTACACAGCCAAAATTATATTGACAATTAATTTTACTATCTCTTAATTAAGTAGATTTTTATTTGTGTGCACACTTATTTTACCCAAACATATTAGTTTTCCTCTCACTCAACGGTTTGCTGGAAGAAAACTCTTTTAGAGTTAAGCTTGCCTTTGTACATCACGACTTGTTGCAATTTTTTTAAAAATTATGTTTTTGTGTACAATAAAGAATCTAAGAATCTAAGACACCAAGAACAATTATAAATAGAAAGGAAAGTGGGTTATACATTATAACTTATGTCCTAGAAAATAAACTGAAACTATTTTAAGGGGATGAATAGACCATTAAACTGCTGTCCCATACATTTATTTTTATTATATGTGATAACTTGATGTTGAGCTGCTAGCTCAAAGCTGATGCATGAATATCACTGCACTATATTTTGGGTCGAGTAGTATTGCAATTTTTTTATGGAACAATGGATTTTTATTTTCGCGATATCTATGTTGGTCCCATAGAAAAAGTTGCATAGTTTCATAATCTGATCATCCCCTTAAAAAAACTTTAATTTTGGTGTCTTCATTTAGTTCCATTAGCTAAACGATTAAAATTACATCAAGCAAATTAACCTTACGATGACCACCAGGAGACCATAAATTATTTTTATGTATCTATAAATTCAAAATACATACAATGAAAATAATTTACGAAATTTGGTTACCTGCAACAATTCAATAAAGCCAGTCATCTGCACCATCATAAAATAATCCATGAATCTCCCCACTTCTGCCGCTTGCGCCGGCTTTAAGAACAACAAGAATTCTTCCACAATGTCTTTGTGCTCCTCCCCAAATAACTGCTCTATTTTCTTATATAAATCTACTGGAGTCTCCTTCATAGGATCAAAAGACTTTAAGATTAATTGGAACTGTAGAAATTTGTTTGTAGGCACGGTCGGGTGAGAGGAAAACCTTGATTGTACTTTTGTGTAATAGGATTTTACTAATGCTGGAACAAAAGAGAAATTTAGATCACAAATTGTACATCAAAGTTAAAATCTTGGCAGTTAACTTAACTTGAAATTAATGATGAACAACTTAAAATACAATTATTTTAAAATGATTTATTTATTTTGATAAAATTAAGAGAGCTATTTATCAACTAACATTATTTTTATGTAGAAGGCTTTGAAAATGAAATACAGAGGCAACATAATGTTGTTGTTGTTGATGCTACAATAACCTGAATCATGCATGAACTGAACTCCGGCCGCCTTCGCTTCAAATCCTACAGTGTTCATACAAAATTTTGTTTAACAATGAATGATGAAAGTCCTGTTTTAGAGTTAGTATAGTGGCTCATTTCAATATGTATCTTTAAAAATAATACATAGGAATTCTAGTATTACCTACTACCTACTTTTAGTTTTAATCTTTTGGTTATTGGAAAATATTTCCCGCTAGTGCTTTTGTCACTTTAAAAATGTTTAGGTTCTCAACCCAGCTTAGATACTTAGGTTTCTCTGTAATGGGCATGAAAATGATGGACATAACTTATAAGGTATGTCACTTCTGTATTCAGAGCAATGAGACAGTTTTCCATAGAACTCTTAAGAAATTAAATTGAAATTAGCATTCATTATAAAACTTAATCAGCTGATCAATGAGATTAGCTCAAATTGATAGTAATCTCATCTTTTAGACCCTGGCTTTGTCAAATTCTGGACTCCACATCAGTATAAACAAATGTGCCATCTCATGTAGGTCATGATTTTTTGTTAAACATTCTCACCTGTCTCTAAAGGATTGTCATCAGTTTTAGACGGTATCTCCTTTGCTTGGTCCTTCTTCTTTGCAACTGATATCCCTTTTGTCTCTTTAGGAGGTGGCTTAGCAGGCACCTGGATAGGCTTCGGAGGAGGGGGTTGAAATAGCTGCAAAATAAATCAACATGTATTGTTGTGACGTCTTTCTCTAGTTGCACTGACAATTAACCTAAATGGAAATGTGAATTTATCTTCCACTCTTGTCGAAATTATAATAAAGATTATATAATATTTGCAAGCGTAAATAAACCGTGAAAATGTTAGCACAAGAATCCTATTAAAATTCAGCAGCTGACATTCCAAATAAAACGGATTATATAAAAATCCTTGCGCAAATCTGACTCACCTCTGGGTTGATTGCTGGCTTTACAAAAGTATTTTGATTCAAGAAGCTTGTGCTTGGCTCGATTTTGTTACCAAAAGCATCCTGGCTGTCTCTTGTGAACAGAATGGGCATAGAAGGCAACATCTGGAAGATCTGGGCGGTTCAACTTCTCGCAAAATATTCACACATTCAGTATTAACTCCAAGATCCAAAGTTCCGAACTTTCGACACGATTTTCACATTACATTTTACACGTAAACTTAATTCTGTAAACTTTAGAATGAAGGCAACTAAAAACTAATCAAAATCAAAGTTTGGATTCACTAAAAACATTTATTGTTTGTATTTATCCCAAACAATACGTGCAATCGAAAAATGGAAACATTTTTGACAGCTCGCTACACGACGCAAAATTAGCGTAAACGGGTGGCGGAGACAACGCGCGCTCTTTTGAAATTCTACTTAAGTTTTGTAAATAATTAATAACTTTCTTAGTTTAATTGTAGATCATTAATTAACAAAAGGACGAGAGGTTTTTATTCTACTCATACGATTTACTTAATTATTTAAAAGTTTTATCGTAGCAGAGCAAATCACGAAACGCGAAACTAGGACGAAGTTTGGTGATCATTCAAAATGCGCATCGAGATTTCGTCGTTGCCTTTGGTAAAAGAAAAAATAAAGTTATCCTAATGTGGGCACTACACTACATTTTCGCCGAGAACAGCCGAGAACGAGAGTGTGGATCACAGACTTCTATTGTAATACAGAAGTCTGTGGTGTGGAATTGTGGATGCCCTTCATTTTTCTCGTGGCGTCATAAGCCGTTAGTATGTTTCTTGAAAGATCTCGCCGAGAAGTTCTCGGGATAGTCAAGTGCCTGCTTAGTAATATATAATTAGGTACCTAGTAAGTAGGTAATAACCTAAACATATTGCAGCTCATCAAAACATATCTAATAGGCACATCATCATCAGCCTTTCATCGCTCGTGTTCACTGCTAAAAGCCTCTACCAATACAAGGCGCGACACAAAACTCTATCCTCCGCCTTCCACGGCCAGCAGCTCTCCGCTACCTGGAGAGGGTTGTCCCTAACTACGCCTGCCAATTCGTGGTCTCCATTCTACTTAGATCTGGGGCACCCCATCGGTTTTTCGATATAACGGGGCATTGCCTCATGGTATTACAGGTAGGACATATAACAGGATGTTAGGGTAAACAGTTGCACTACTTTAAGGCGTGATTGTACCCATGATACTGAACAACTTTCCCAATGTAACCTATAGGAAATTCGCAAAAATGTATCTATCTATCTATATACTATTATAAAACTGTAACAGGAAGTTTATTAACAAAAAAAAAGGTTACGATATGGTTTTTAGGTGTCTCTGATTCCATTTCACCAATTTTTGGATTTTTTGTCTGTCTGTTTGTTTGTGTGTTTGTTTGTTTGTTTGTTTGAACGAGTATCACACAAAAACTACTGAACCGATTTTGATGAAACTTTTTTTGTTTGATAGCTTATGATCTGACTTAAAATCTGGTATATAATTTGTGCGGACGAAGTCGCGGGTTAACGCTCGTACTATTATAAAACTGTAACAGGAAGTTTGTCTGTACATTGAAGATATTAACAAAAAAAAAGTTACGATATGGTTTTTAGGTGTCCCTGATTCCATTTCACCAATTTTTGGATTTTTTGTCTGTCTGTTTGTTTGTTTGTGTGTTTGTTTGTGTGTTTGTTTGTTTGTTTGTTTGTTTGAACGAGTATCACGCAAAAACTACTGAACCGATTTTGATGAATTTTTTTTTGTTTGATAGCTTATGATCTGACTTAAAATCTGGTAAGTATATAATTTGTGCGGACGAAGTCGCGGGTTAACGCTCGTACTAAATACAATCAGCTGATCGAACGTTTGTATGAAAAGTCATTTTTTTTTTTCGAATTTCCTTTGGTAAAGTTGTTCAGTATCATGAGTACAATCACCGCTTAAAGTAATGTAACAGTTTACCCTAACACCCTGTATACTGGCTGAAGACCTTCGTTTTTATGCAGTATGATACAATATTATTTTGTGGTAGGGCCAAGGAGAATAACATGCATGACGAAGTTTCCCAGAAGCAGCCCATTCCTAACTGGATGCGTCTTATGTGGCCTCCTCCATTGTCCTTGTTTCTGCCTACTCTTTCCAAGGTAGACCAAGGTACAGTTAAGAAGAGTCAGCTTCAGAGATACCTGGCCCCTCTATCTAAATCTTTATAAGCACAAGGGAGTTGGATTTCTCTGATGCTGACCGGAGCAATACAGTACCTTCTTGTTCAAGTTCAAGGTTCGGAACCATTTAGGGTCCTTGGTTTTGACCACTTTGATACATAGATTCGTCCTAAAATCCTTTAACTTACATTAGCTTCAGCCATAGCTACGCGCTATGCTTCAATGGAGTAGGTAGGTACATATAGTTGTAAGAAATATGATGGGAGAGGCTTAGGTATTGTTCGGAACTGGATGATGATGGTTATAACATTATTTCTGTTAGAAATTAATGCTACGAAAGAATGAATAGACGTTGCAGTGTAAACAAAAAACGATGCGTGCCGATGATCGCATAAAATTATTATTTAATAAACAGCGCCCTACAAATTAATTTTAAAGCCATTTAGTTACCGTTGGTTTTTGAAAAGTTTTGATGCCTGAGAATGAAACACGTGCATGGCCTCAAATATCAAGGTTACAACCTATTTAACATAGCATAGGGGTTTTAGGCAGGTAGGTATAATTTGTAATAGGTATTTATAAAAGAGACATGAATGGTTTGTGTTTTTAGGTCCGTTGTCAGGTAACGGCATCGATTTTACCATTCCGACATGCGACATCGAATCATTGACAATTTGTATTGTTTATCGGTAGTTCCCATGTTTCTTTGTTTCGATATTAGGACAAAACTTTGCAACCATGATTTATGAAACATTAATGTTACAAACTGTATTATTGTTCGAGTATGTATATTGATAATAGTTGATCTTAATCGTGAGACAAGCTGAATAAGAGATACTTTAAAGCTGGAAAAAAATGGCATCGATTTTGCCAGCAGGAATGCGAAATGGGGTGAGTCTTATGTATTTACTAAAACAAGAAATAATCCAAAAGTAGCGCCTTAGAGCTCGTAACCAAGAGACCTTGCAAGTAGGTAATCACGAAGTTTTATATGTGATGCTCATTGAAAAAGCATCATCGGGCGGGGTACGCATCGTTTTTACCACTCGTGTTAATTTTATATTGAAGGTGTTCACTTTCGGGAGATGCGTCAGTAGTTGGTCTTGATATGGATAATGTCTATAAATTGAGGTATTAGGGGTCTTTTGGCTGCTTGACACCTAAACTATGGTGGACCACCCGCACTGGGCTTAAACTAAAGCAGCGAGCTGCTCGCGAGCCCATTGATCTCAAATAGTGGGAGTTTACTAGGTATTTTTTCCTTACCTTTTCGGTACACACCGGGATTCAGGTATAATATGAATAAAAAAAAATTACAAATAGGTATCTATCTACCTACAGCTATCATACCTACCTATTATAAGAAGAAAACTTTACGATTCATAATGGCATAATTAATTCTATAGGTTCGCTTCAATTGGAATACTTGCAAAAATATAATATCAGGTAAATAACGGCTTTATTGTTAATATTAATACCGAACTAACATTGCTAATAATACACTAAGTAAAACGTAATTAAATATTAGTAGGTAGGTACTGGGTAGATACCAATCTAGTTGTACGTAGTAATCTATGATTTAATAGCCTTGGATTTGAATTTACAATTGAGGCTGCATAATAAATATGAGTCCGACCGCATCTTCATCATCCACAGAGAATCACTAATAACTCTAGACCTAGGTACCTATATTAATACTCGTTATTGATGGAAAAATCTCTTATTTGAGATGTAACAATTGTTTAATGAGAACTTACACGTCGCCTATTTAACCGAATTTAATACCTCTTGATAAATGATAAACCGATGATCGATGAACTTGTTAGCTCTGCATGTACCTATTTTGATTTCATTTTGGTTTTTCGAATGTCAGAAAATAACGATTACAAACTAGGCTCTGCAGGGACAGTGCGAGGTTAGGTACCTACGTAATGCCAAGCAACGTGTAAAAGGCGTCAATTTTTGTACCAAAAATATAATTTTTGCGCTGTTGTCGTCCATTAGGTCGTCTGCCCATTGCGAAAAAAATATCTAGATACAACATTGTTTTTGCAGTCATTTTCTTTAGAAATGCTAAACTAAAAAAATAATGGTACTTTAATTTCCAGCGAGTTTCCAAAAAATGGAAAGTCTATGTCTGAACGCTCGAAATCTCGTAAAGGAAGAACATGGATCTATAATTATTTATCTATGTATTAGGTAGGTTATATCAAAACAAAATAGACTTTCTAAACTGCAAGATAAAGACGTAAACTGGCCTTGTTGAAAGGAAGTACCGAATAATTTACGGCTTCTTACAAACCCAAGACCTCAATGTGAACAGTAGTCAATTGCACGCGATTACATAAACACAACTATACCTCTAAGTTTAGTTAAAATGGTAGAAGTAAACAAAGAAGGCTCCTCTAGTTCAAGCGATAGTGACAATGAGATTCCGCAAGTAAATATTGATGAAATAATAAGCAAAATTCAAGATGCACCCACTGAAGTCTGCGATGATGTAATGTATCTGTATCTCAATTTAAACTTTAAAAATTTCGAATAGTTGTACTAGAGTTAACCCGCGAAACAAAAAAGTGTCATCAAAATCGGTTCAGTAGTTTTTGCGTGATACTCGTTCAATCAAACAAACAAACACACAAACAGACAGACAAAAAAACCAAAAATTAATGATATAGAATCAGGAACACCTAAAAACCATATGGTAACTTTTTTTTGTTAATATCCTCAATGTACAGACAAACTTTCTGCTACAGTTTTATTATAGTTTATATTTACTATAGCTAATGCCTGGCATGCGTTGCAATCCCGACCGGAACAACTTGGCCGATTTTTTTTCATAGCTTTTGTTCATCACGGATAATGAAGCATCTCTAGTGGTGAAAGAATTATTCAGATCGATCCAGTGGTTTTGGAGCCTATTCAATACTAAACAAACAAAAAAAATCAAATCTTTTCTCTGTGTAATATTAGTGCAGATGTCGACAATCCAACATAGTGTTTAGTCTATCTTTTTGTTAGCTCACCCTATCAGCTTTTTCTGTTGGCTTCCATTAGCCCACAGTGGCGAATTCGTTGGGATATTAGAAGTGCATGTGGCTAACAATATTGATGCTATTAGGGTAGGTACATGTTGAATTCAAAGTGAAAAGTTTCCGCAATTCGACATCTTAGAGCCTATTTTGCGTAGGTATAATAGGGACAGGTGAGACCCCCCCGAAATTCGAATATTTGTATGGAACAGACGAACTGTGATTACAGCTACAATTTTTTCATCGTTTTTCTATGAAAATGCAGATCGCAGACATCTCAATTGCTAATTTATTAATCCAGATCAAAGGTCTCGACGCAAACCGCTATGCAACCAAGAAGACGGTCGCGCAGGGCATGCTGGACATCGCCCTGCTGACGTCCAACGCCTCCCAGCTGAAGTACGTGCTTCAAGTAGGTCAAAAGCACGAGTTCTACACATTACTGGTCGTACTAATTTCCATCTCCATTGTTCTTCAGGTAAGAATCAAATTATATGCCTGCCTAACTTAATTCCAGTAAAAGCCTTCAGGGGGTTGTGTTGCGCCTGCCACGATTCTGTATACATCGGCGATGTTTGTTCAAGCCCGAACGGATGGGTTTCACGCTATTCTTTGTAAAGCAGGCACTTCATTCTCGCGAGAACTTCTCGGGGAGAACTTCCAAAAGAAAATTACTATGGATCACGATGTCGCGAGAATAATGAATGGCATCCACAACTCTCGTTCTCGTCCGTTCTCGGCGAGAATGTAGTGCCTGCATAAGAAAACTGCATCGTTGCGTACGGGACAGCCGCAACGGCATCCTGAAGGTATTGCTGAAAAGTTTGATTGTACTATAATGAGGCACTTCGTTGAGATGACCAAATCTCAATTCAGTCTTAATTAATCTAACTCTTTATGGATCACATGATGTGATCTAAATAAAGTTTTTTTTTTGGTCGCTCCGAGAAGAGCAAAAAAAATCTTTGATCTGAATAAATATTAAATGTCATAAATAACTTGATTTACTTATATTCTCACAAAATTATCAAATATTTGAGTTGTTTGGGTTCAAAAACGGACATAAAATCCAAACACAATGGATTTTCCATCCGGATTTTATGTCCGTTTTTGATCCCAAACAACTGATTTATTTAGCAATCAGACAGCACAATAGTAGCTATGCAATAGACTTAATTATAACACTAAGGTAGGAAAGCCTAACTAGCAAGTCCATAGGTGGGGATGGGTCTTGTGCTGCTCTCTCTGAACCTGCTGCAAGACTGCCGGTTCCACATCCCTCGGCACCGGACCTCGGCTCTGAACATCAACTACGGTACCACGGCCGTCGCGTTCATCGTCACGGTTCTCAACGTGCTTGTGTCTGCCTTCGACTCTTCGCTCGCTAGATATCTGGAGCTTGATACTGTTTAGGTGGATGCCACCGATCACGAGGAAGAACTACTTTATTAGATACTGTTATAGTTTTAGACGTTACTAAAGAGGTTTAGGGCTGTATCACACATGTGATTTTTGAGCGAATTAGGCCGGTTGATGGAACGATATCAATAATCAATAATAATATTGCTGAGACATTGCCGCGTTGTTTCTAAGATCAATATCAGTGTTTCGGTGAAATCGCAGCTATAACGAACAATCCACGCCTGTGCTTAAAATTCGCGGTGATCCAGTTGCGATTTCGCAGGGTTGCAGTTGCGATATCACCTTAGCTAAGAAATCGCTTGTGTACCTAATAGAGGTATTTTAATATTGGGCCATGGTTTTGTAAAAGCCGCTTCCATATCGCTTCAAACTTGTTCATTGACACTGAAAGAGTTTTTAACACGCTGCTCGTCCAGTTGTTTTATTTTTAACTGCGCGGTGCTAGGGTGAAATTGATATCATTAGCATCCTTTTAAACTAAGAGTTTACCCATCAAACTGAACAACTTTTGCTATGGCAGCAAACTGATCGGAGCAAAAAAACATCAGCTGTTGCATACATATTGAGTCGCGAACTCGCGCGTCGACATTGCAGTTTAGTACGGAACAGCAGAATTTTATTTGCTCCAATCGGTTTGCTGCCATAGTAAAAGTGGTTCAGTTTGATGGGTAGACTCTTAGTGTAAAAGTTTCACCCTGTAGATACTAAAGTATCTAATCTACCTACCAGTAACAGCCATATCACATATTTTTGAGATTTTTTATTTTAGGCGCTGACGGAACGATATCTTCGCGACATCGCCGCGTAATCTTCGCGATATTTCTGAGATTAATCAGTAGGTTAGGGTAGTAAAAATCAGTCATTCAGTTGCGACGTCGCAGCGGTGCAGTACCGACATCGCCTCCGCTCATAAATCGCTTTTGTGATAGGACTCTAAAACCAAGAAAATTAATAATTGGGCTCTAACAAAAGGAACCAGGATAAAAGGGCCTGTTATTGTTTTAGCTTCTGGTCGGCTTGCTCTTCGTCGTAATCGGCGGGTTGGACTTGAATGACCACGACGACCAGCCATCGGCCGTCGTCCTAAATGACGTCATCGTTATATTCATATTTGCCATCTCTGTTATCAACATCATCATTTCCGCTTTCGGGATTGAATATTCTAACAGTCCGTTGATATTGGAAAGGCTGAATTATATTAATAGCGAGTATTTGAGGAAAGGGAATTTGACCGCAGTTTAGTTTCGGGATATTTATTAGAATATGTTGTACCTAAGAAATTAAACATGATTTAGATAGCGAATAGAGAACTTAGGTATAGAGAATAAGTACCTACCGACTAAAAAATAATTTTGGCGCCAAAAAAAGTTTCAGTAGGTAGTTAGGTGGATTGTCTCAGCACTGAAGGGCGTTTGTAAAACATCCAACTACAATCCTAACCCAATTTCAGTTCTAATCACATTGCAATCCAATTACTAATCAACTGTGCTGAATTCGGTATCGCGCTAAACTTGACTTATTTACTATGTGACTCAGCCTTTAACGTCTGAGCGATCTGTCAAAACCTCCGAGTATATTAAATGTCTGTGGTCAAAACAGCTCTAACGGCTGTCAAATGAAAAGCGCTATACCGAATGTGTTAAAAGTTGTCGTTCGCATGCAGTCCAATCATGGTTCAGTTGAGATTTATTTAGCGCGATTGCTCTCCAGCAGCGTTGTGAGACATGTAAACACTTTGGAGGCGCGGGTCATGCTATCGTAGTACCTAGTTCTCTATACTAGGTTAGGTAGGTACTAGGTACCTAACTTAATAATGCATTGTACTTAGGTATACATGTTGTAGGGAAAATTATCATTAACCTTTAAACCACATACTCTACCCATCAAACTGAATAACTTTGACTATGGGAGCAAACCTGTCAGAGCAAAAAAGAAACAGCTGTTCCATACTCAACTGCAATGCCTACTCGACCCAAATGTATAATGAGAAAAATTATTTTTTTTTGCTCTGACAGGTTTGCTCCGATACTAAAAGTTGTTCAGTTTGATCGGTAGAGTATGTGGTTTAAAGGTTAATGATACTTTTCCTTACAACCTGTATAGGTATATACAGGTGTAAAATTAATGGGACACTTACTTAAAGGGGTGCTTCAGACCATCAAACAACTATGGGACTTACTATGAGACCAACACTGAAATCGCGAAAAAAAAATCCTCTGTCCCATACAAAACTGCAAAGATAACTAGACTGAAATATATGACACAGCAGATTTTTATTTTCGTGATTTCGATATTGGTCTCATAGAGAAAGTTGTTCAGTTTGATGGTCTGAAGCACCCCTTGTAAGTGTCCTATTTAATTTTACACCATGTATAAGTATTGTAATTTATACTCTGTGGTAATATTCAAATTAAATTTTCTTGATACAGGCGAGCGCGGGAGTCTTGGCAATAATAATATCATTTTTGGACGGGGACAGTCAACGGCAAAAGAAGATAGCAGACTGGCTGTACCACTCCTCAGTGGGTCTAATGACTGGCGTAGTCTTTTGTGATGTCGTGAAAATGACGTTTGGGCTGGACCCTGCGCTCTCCGAACAAGATTATTATTCGAATAGGAGTTCGTATTTGTATGAGCATTATAATAAAATAAAACAATAATACTAAGCATTATTAGTTTCAAGGCTCGGGTGCCATATGTAATGTTTTGGGCATTTGCAATGTTTCACTTTAATTACTTAGTACTTAGTCTTAGTACGACTTAGATTCAAGCGAAGACAATATAGGTAGTAAGTAGGTATGCCTTAATTTTGGCATGAAAAAAAAAACTTTAAGTCTTAGCTTTATGTGCAAAAATAAAACGTTAATTGAGAAATTGTGTTTAAAAAATGAAATTTAACTTCAAAAAGTACAATCTAAGTTTGTGTTCGATAATGATCCGCTATTAATTGTGTTCTAATCTACAGGAGCGTATTATACTTAGGTCGAGATACAGAGACTTAAGTCTCACTTAGATCTACCGTAGGTGTGTCAAAATACATAGATTTCAAATCAAATCAAATATACTTAATTTGTGACTCTACTTAGTAGGACTAACTTAAAAATACGTCTTCAAATCTCGGCCTTCGAACCGACGCATTTTTTGTATCGTTTACGTTTTACAAGTGCTCGATGTATGTACTACCAACTCTAAATTTTTTTATAAATATAAATCTATATTTGAAGGGCTTTAATATTCGCATCAGAGAAATTACACGCACTTTAGCGCTCTACCAGCACTTTTTTGTTTTTTATTATCTATTTAGGTATTATGTTCCTTCTATTTTTTTTGTGTTGTTTTTGTTTTAATTTATTTCTTACCTACTGTCTTTTGTTTTATTTCATTCCATAGGTCCTAGGGGCTTTAGTGGCAGTGGTTCTGAGCTGCATTTTCAATATAAATCGTCACCCCGACCAGCGCAACGCAGAAATTCTGAACAACACCGGTTTAGTCTTTAAAATTATAAGCATAACGGTCAATATCGTTATTAGTATTTTATATTCCATGCAAGTCGAGAATTTTGCTGCTCTCTCACAAGATTAATTTAGTTTTTGTGCTTTATTGCTTTAATGTTCTTTATATTTAGTTACAATAGGTACCTAATATTTTTTCAGTACTTACCTACCTTTCTATTATATTATGTAAGTAAAATGTTCGTACGTAACTATTTGAATAAAAAATATGGCCCAATAAATAAATCTTTTGTAAAAGCTATAAAATAAAAAGATGATAATTATCAGTTCAGCATCAGCACCCGTTACGTTTAAATAATATATATTTTTATTATGCTAGAGTTTGTAAGCAAGACTAAACTAAGTCTAAGTAAATCTAAGTGGTACTTATATGTATACGTAATAGGTAACCTGTTTTAAAAAAGCAGAACTGAGAATAATATTCTGTCATTTTCTTAATATCTAGGTATCTAAGCCACTTGGTATATCTACTTAACAGTGCAAGTAAACCGATTGTTATTAAGGTGGTTTCATTCCATACAAACGTTTGACGCACAATACGCGTAGACGGAATTAATAAAAGTAATAATTTATATGTGGAAAAATAGTTTAGAAAATCTAGATGCCGCGTAACGAATAACATTTGCAATTTATAATATAAATACGAAGATATAAAACTTCAAAGCTTTATATCTTCGTAATTATTTAATAAATTGCAAATGTTATTCGTTACGCGGCATTTAGATATTCCAAACTATTTTTCCATATATAAAAAGTTATATATATTACTACCGTTTACGCGTATTGTGCGTCAACGTTTTGTATAAAATGGACCCCTCTGCAACCGCCTTAAGCTGTAAGTTCTCCAAAAAGGGAATTATATAGTTTTATATTTAATAAAATAAGTTACTGTATTGTTGAGAGCAATATTAGTAATACTCGTGTACGAATAAGTATCTTTATTACCTACACTTAACAATAAATAACTAGGCTTTATTTACAGTGTTTCAATTTCTTTACCGTTTTAGCTTCTGAACATTCCGAAAGGGATTATGGTCGTGACTTTGCGTATGTATGTTTTATTTCTTTTCATTTGTCTAGAGAAGCAGCACAGTGGATGTTAAATAAAAATAAAAGACTGAGGTCAAGATAAAGGTAATAGTATAATAAGAAATATAAATAATTTATTTCGAGCAACATGGGACTCATAGAGTGTTAGTAACAATATCTTAAAACTAAGTTTTAGTATCAACATGTAGGTTGTTACACTGCGTAATGTAGGGACAGTCCAGTCTGTCCGCTATCATGTTCAGTACAGTGTTGGGGCTGGACCGCACCGTCGTGTAGAAACAGTCGACGTGCGCCGCCGCGAACATTCCCGAGGCGCTCTGCAGTACCGGGGCAGCCCCATCAGCACCCTGAATGCGTTGTTATACTGGATACGAAGGGCTCAATAAGATTTCTTAGAATATGTCGCTCACAGACTGCACGTGTAAAATGACGTAAAGAAGGCTCTAAAAAGAGTTTTTTCAACTTCTAACGTATAGTATAAGAGATAAGTGTACTTTTTGCAACCATCAGCAGCAAGGCTGATTCAGTGTTTGTGGTGTAGAGCATCTCTGTGATGGGGTTGACGTCGGTCTCCCTGTATAACGTCAATCGGTTAAGTAGGTACAGTCGTTCAAAGGTCAGTTATGGTTGCAAAAAACGGACTGGAGCAAGGCTGATCGTATGGTACTATTGTAATATGCACTGTAGCTATGTGAATAGTACAAAAACTGACGTGGTTCATCAGTCGGATTAGGAGATACAGCAGTTCAAAGGTCGGTTATGGTTGCAAAAAACGGACGATCAGCAGCAAGGCTGATCATAGGATATTTCTGTTGTATGCACTGCAGCTATGTGAACAGTATAAAAACTGACATGATCCGTCAGTCGGTTTAGTAGGTACAGCCGTTCAAAGTTACAAAAATAAATGGTTACAACAAAAATAATGATCTCCCGAAAGGATGATCATAGGATATTATTGTAATATGAACTGTAGTTATGTGAACAGTACAAAAACTGGCATGACACGTCACTCGGTTTAGTAGGTACGGCCGTTCAAAGTTGCAAAAATTAATGGTTACAAAAAAAATGATGATCTCCCGAGAGGATGATCATAGGATATTATTGTAATATGAACTATAGTTACCTATGTGAACAGTACAAAAACTGGCACGATACGTCACTCTGTTTAGTAGGTACAGTCGTTCAAAGATGCACAAATTAATGTTTACAAAAAAAATGATGATCTCCCGAGAGGATGATCATAGGATATTATTGTAATATGAACTATAGTTATGTGAACAGTACAAAAACTGGCACGATACGTCACTCGGTTTAGTAGGTACGGCCGTTCAAAGTTGCACAAATTAATGGTTACAAAAAAAATGATGATCTCCCGAGAGGATGATCATAGGATATTATTGTAATATGAACTATAGTTATGTGAACAGTACAAAAACTGGCATGACACGTCACTCGGTTTAGTAGGTACAGTCGTTCAAAGTTGCACAAATTAATGGTTATAAAGATGTTATGACCACCGGAAAGCCTAAAAAAATACTACACTATTACCTTTCAGTCAATTGTTTTAAAAAAATCCATCCGTCAATAAAGGAATTTGAAAAATGTTTATGTTTACTATTTTTTATACATTTTTTCATTAAATATAAACTTCATTCAGATTTTGGGTTATTATTCAGTTAGTATAATATTTTTTAATTTTTGCATCCACTGAAACAAAATTGCTCATTTGTTTCCACGGAGCAAAAATGAGAAAACTGAAAAGACACATCTTACAAATTGAATACAATGTTTTTCGAAAATTATGTACCTCAAGGTCTACTGGATTAACATAGGATGAAGATAATGCATTCTAGTTTATAAAACATGTATTACAGACTGGTAAAATTAGGGCAATTATAATTTATACATTATACAGTCATAATATAATAACACAACACATAAACAACACATAATTTATCACATAAATATTTATAAATATACGTATATATACTGGAGCACAAAGGGCAGCTACTTATTTCCCCACTGAAATATATGGGAATTTAATTTTGCGTTTTCTGAGAGTTCTAATACATCGACCTAGGTTGACTCCATAGAGACGTATGTTCCTTATCAGTAAGAGAATCGAATGGGATGAAAAAAAAGTTGTGTTAAAATTTCAGTTTTTCTCGATGACTGTACATTTTTTTCAAAATATGTGAATGGAATGGTAAAATGGTCCAAAAGTTAGGGTTGATCTTAAGAATGTTTTCTTGTAGCTATAATGCTTCTGGTAGCTGCCCTTTGTGCCCCATCTTAACTTTCCACCCTGTATTACCAAAGTATCCAGGTAACATTTTTGGAAGTAACTTTTAAGAGTGACTTCGAAAAATATCGAGTTACAAAATTATCTTCTTCCCCTTTTGAAGACCGAAATTGAAAAAATTCTCCTGTAAAAAAATGTATGATACTGAACTGGACCATTATTTTAAAAACTTGAAACTTAACCAGCTTTGTAAATTAGTATAAAACTTGCGTGTAGGCTTTGTCGTTACAAAGTTATTGCTAATAATCTAATAAAACGAGTCGCTAATTTTAAAAAATTAAATTAAAATTATAATGTGTATTAAACGTATTGTAGTATCTATCTAAAATGGTTAAATTAAAATACTGTTTCAATATAATCAACATTTCCTCTGAAAATGCATATTTGAGCTGCAGGTATTAGTGAAATCCTTAAATCTGAACACAAAATGGTATCTTAATTACTAATTTCAGCCACTTCCTATGCATTTCCAGCTCTTAGGCAACCATTTTAGACGGTTACCTATGGTACTTTCGAATTAGAGATTTCCGAATTTCAGTTCTCCGAAATCGTTACACTTTTTATTGTTTCCCTTTTTTTTTGTTTTCCCGTAATATTATTCGCCATTTTTAAAAAGCCAGATTTTTTATTGTCCTTTTTTTTCTAACCAATGGATCAAAATTCTGTAACACATTTTTCCGATGTAATGTAAGTCAGACAATTTACTTTTCCGAATATTTGTTTTTTCGTATAACAGTCACTTTTCCGCAGATATAACCTAACCTAATCCAAAATTTTAAAAAGAATAGTTTGTTTTTCTCAGGCAGGGGGCGATCACCCCCCGCACCTCATTCGCGAGGGTCGCACCCTTCAACAAGCATACAAACAAACAAGCAAGCAAATAACCAAGCAAGTAAGCAACAAGCAAGCAAGCAAACATGCAGCAAGCAAGCATGCAGCAAGCATGTTGATGCTCCGCTCGCTTCGCTCGCTCTCGCTCCGCTGAGTGTTTTACATGTTCTAACCTAACCTAACCTACGATTTTAAAAACACCAGTTTGTTTTTCTCAGGCTTCCGCCCCCCGCACCTCCCTCGCAGGCCCCCCAACATGCGTACAAGCAAGCAGGCGACGAGCAAGCAAGCATGCAGCAAGCAAGCTGTCTACTAATTATTACAGAAAAAGTTACTGTGTTGTGTTCTAGTCATAGGTAATTAGGTACTATAGAAGAAGTTACTTCGACATTTTAAAACGTCGAACCCAGAAGACCGTTGTCACAAGAAAAAAAATGATTATGAAATTCTGACGCGGCGGTGGCTGCCCATGTAATCTTATGACGTCCCGCCAAGTCGCCCAAACCGACGCGACCACGACGCGGGAAGGCAGCGTCAGCGGCGCGGGAATCGCGCGTCTAGTGGCTAGACGTGTATGATGTTACGCTCTCGTTAAAAAAATGAAATACAAATTTTAAATTTCAGTACATTTTGGTTCTTTTTGATAGATTCCGATCGTTTTTGGTAGTTTTCCTGGATTTTTGTCGTTTTTGGTTCTTTTTAGTAGATTTTGGACGTTTTTGGTTCTTTCGGTAGTTTTTGGAAATTTCTGGTAGATATTGGTAGCAAAAACAACAAAAACTTAAAAACTACCAAAAACTCCTTCCGGTGTTCCTCTGGAGGACTTGTCGTGACTGATTGATTTTTCGCTGCGATCGAGCGTGTTGAGCCTCTCAGAGCAATACCGTAAGGACAGCCTCGGTTTATTGCGTAATATAGTTTTATTTTACATCAAGTTTTCATTACAAAGTACGTACATTTAGATATGACAAGTACATACATTAGATTTATACACCTCCTTCGCGGGGGTCGCAGCCCCCCTACACCCTCCAACATGCATACCAGCCTACCTACCTTTTTAATTTTCTGGATTTTATTTTAATTTTTCGTAGGCATCTGGATTGAGTAGTTGGAACCCCAATTTTAATGACCATGTTCTCGGCTTGATATTGGTACCCACTTGGTACCTATGCTAATTTAAAATCAAGAGATACTCAAGTCTCATAGTTTTGGTAGGCAGTACCCCTGCAGCATCAGGAATGAGGAGATGGAACCCAAATTATATTGACAAAGTCTCTACTTACTTGATATCCCCTATGCCAATATAAAATAACCAGATCCTCAAGTCGCACGGCTTAGGGAGTACCCCTTACACTTACAGCATCAGGATTCCTGAATCCTAATTGATTTTTTTTTTTTATTGAAGCAAGCTGGAAATTTCCCAGCCTTATGACGTGCGTAATTGTGGCTAGAATAACGTCAATTTTGTAAGGGAATTTGCCCAACTTGCCTATATACTGTAAAGACTATAATAATGGTTAGGTAATTTTTAAGGTAGGGCATTGGGATTTTATGTTGCCCCACCACGATGCCCCCCTAGCTACGGCCCTGGTCAGTACCCCTGCAGTATGGCCGAAGACAGAGTTTTGTGGCGCGCCTTGGGAGAGACCTTTATTTAGCAGTGGACGATGATGATGATAACCCCTACAGCATCGGGATTGACTAGTTGGAGTTGGAACCTAGATTATATTGTCAAAATCTCTGCTTGATACCATACTGGACACTAGGCTGTATGGCCTTCGTTCCGTTGGTTTTTTGTTTTTACAATGAAATTGTTTTACGCGGGAATAGGGGATTTTCCAGAAGAAAAAAAAAGTTAGTTCCTAATTTCTCGATAGATGGCGTATATCAGAGAGGGGTCCAATAGGTATGAGCAAAATAATATATTAATTAATATTAATAATAAAAATACACAGTACAAGTTATTAACAATCTGGGTGTTATTGACGACCCGGTTGGTGTAATGATTGCCACGCCGGACTGTCAAACCAGGGTCCTGGGTTCAAGTCCCGGTTCGGTCATGGATATTATATGTTTGTGCCGTTATTGAATGGTTCCCATAACAAATAGTCTAAGGCTTATTTGGGATCATTAGAAAGTAGGTGCCTGTGAGCGTTATTTATTATTTATTTACTGTCTGTCAAAAACGAATAAAGTATCAGACTTAGCTGTATCCATTTTGAATATACGATCAATATTTAAATTGATCACTTCACTTTTCAGTATAAAGAATACTGAAATTGATATGCGAATATTCTATTCTATTTTTATTAAATGGCGTTTCCTTAAAGATTTCGCCAGTTGTCAAGTGTTGAAGATATTATTATAATTCAAGTTAACGTTCATTGTACGGTAATTGATATGGCGATCTCAAAGCCCTGTTTTTATACAAAAACACACACCCGAAACCGCCAGTATTTATGTGTTTGGTGTAAATAAAGTATATTTCATTCATTCGTTCATAAAATGGCGGAGCCGCGCGGCTACCTAAATCGCGAGCCAAACGAAAGATGTCTACTCGAGAGACCTCTAGCCACGGATATGCTAATAAAGAGCTTCTATGGCTTTGCTTTTCATTCACGGAATCAGACGTACGATTTAAATATTTCCGGTTTATTTTTGTTGATTTTCTCAGTTTCTGTTAGATTTTTGTAGTTTGTTATTGTTTCTCGTTTATTGTTCGTATATTCAAAACGAATACGTAGCCCATATACCTACGTCCTATACTAGATTCGATGTTGATGGACAATAACACCGATATTGCTAAATAATAAACCTTGTTTGTACCAAAGAGTAATATAAGTAGATTGTACTGTGTATTTTTACTATTAATATTAACATTTGCTCATACCTATTGGACCCCTCTCTGGTCAACGCCATCTATCGAGAAATTAGGAACTAACTTTTTTATTTATTTTTTGCTTTTGGAAAACCCCTCTTTGAGAAGAAATGGACGGGCTTTGTTTCTTAATTTTCTAAATTAGTTTTTCGTGGTCATTGAAGTGTTAATGTAGTGGAATTAGTTTAATAATGTGCCATTAATGAAGAATAATATAGTAAAAGTGAGAAATAAAGAAGGCGCTCCCGTTTGATTCGGATTGATCTTCGCGTAAAACTCTTTTGAACATTGGAATGAGTGTACCACCCTCGCATTTCAAGAGTAAGGTATAAGGTTAGGTTTAAGTACAAATAAAAATATAAATTATGACCAGGCTGTAAGGGCTAGTTCCCATTGCCTTTCCGAAAGGATAAATTATAAAAAAAAAAAAAAAAAGTGAGTTTGTTTTGGATATTTTTGTTATGCATGGTCTCAATCAAATTGACTGAAAGAGACCGCAATACAAGACGTCTTCACAGACTTCTGTATTACAATAGAGAAGTCTTAGACTAATTATTATTTGTATATTGGATATTCTCTTCCTACGCAAGAAAGAAGTACAAAGAAGTATGAAATCTCATCTAGTTTTACATATGGAATATTGCTTCAGATCAGATGTAATCCTTGGACATATTCTAATGATCTGTGCTAGAAGCATGCTATGTTATCTTAGTACAAACTAAGCGAAACGCTGATTTTCCATAGACAGCGTCCGCCATCTATCGGTGATGTATCGAAGCACTATGTGTTGCACTAGGGTTCATATCGGAGTAACAGCGCACTACACCTCATGCGCTGCGCTGTTGTATTGAGAGATTTCGCACATATCAGTTACTGTCTTGTTGGTCTAGCGGTCTAGGCAACCGGCTTACGATCCGGGTAGCTAAGGTTCGATCCTCGTGTCAGCCGATCGTCTTTTTCAATTTATTTCATAATGTGGCGCCCCCTAGTGGTAATAAGCACCAACGCAATTAGGACGTCCTAAAATTCAAGGCGAGTTACCTATCTTTATCCAATATACATATTAAGATATGGCTAGAAGGGAGCATATTTCAGCACATTCTAATTGATCTGTGGAAGGGAGAGCAGCATTCACAGATCAATTAGAATGCGATTTTCAAGGAAAATTTTTAAGCATTTCTTGCCATAAAAATACAAATAAACCTTTAATTTGTATTGAAAACCGAGAATTACTATAAGATTCAAATTTGCAATTGTGTTAAATAATACTTTTCATTCATACCTAATTACAAGCGAATCGTCACAGTTCGTGGGACATAGCCTCAACTCGAAGGGTCGATAAAAAGTGAGAGTCGAGGTTACATGTCACCGCGCCGCGCTGCACAGCCGCACTGAGATAACTAGTTTGCGTTCGAATTCGCCCTCGAACGATTCCGATTGTCTCAGTCCTCAGTCGTTTCTTCAACGTGACCGCGACAACACGTAACAATGGCCAGCGGAAGAATAGTAGTGTACGGTGGCCGCGGCGCGCTCGGTGCCGCTTGCGTCAACCACTTCAAATCCGCCAACTGGTGGGTCGCTAACGTTGACCTGAACCCCAACGAGAGTGCCGACGTCAATATCACAGTCCCGAAAGACGCGTCGTGGGTCGACCAGGAGGCACACGTCGTGAATGAACTCGGCGCCGCGTTGCAAGGTCAGAAAGTGAACGCTGTGATCTGCGTAGCCGGCGGCTGGGCCGGCGGTAACGCTGCTAAAGACCTCAGTAAACAGGCTGACTTGATGTGGAGGCAATCTGTATGGAGTTCAACCATCGCTTCTACACTAGCAGCTAAATACCTCGCTCCGAACGGCTTGCTAGCCTTGACCGGAGCAAAGGCAGCGCTAGACGGAACTCCCGGCATGATCGGCTACGGTTTAGCTAAAGGCGCTGTCCACCAACTCACTAAATCCCTCGGAGCCAAGGATTCCGGTTTACCAGAGAATGCATTAGCGGTAGCAATATTACCTGTCACTTTGGATACAGAAATGAACAGGAAATGGATGCCGAAAGCTGACTTTGGTTCTTGGACGCCGCTGACCTTCGTAGCTGAGCTGTTTGATAAGTGGATCAAGGGAGAGGACCGTCCACCCAGCGGCAGTCTAGTCGCACTTGTTACC
The DNA here is from genome assembly GCA_927399405.1 of Agonopterix arenella. Lineage (NCBI taxonomy): Eukaryota > Metazoa > Arthropoda > Insecta > Lepidoptera > Depressariidae > Agonopterix > Agonopterix arenella. Next base: position 12,599,917 of record OV656708.1, on the reverse strand, counting down.
AAAGACAGTGTTTCTGAATTGATTGTTGAATAAATGACAATAATTTAGAATATAGTTGTTGCGCGATCAAAATCTGCTATGAGACATTTTCGACGAAACCATTTTTTTTACCGCAAAGCGGTGTAAAATATATTGTGTGTCTTTTGACAAAATATGCTGTGTCAAAGAGCTAAAATGCTATTAATGACATCTTGTAAAAACCTGCCATGTATCTAGGGGTCTAACAATAACTGATATGTGCATACGTGCATGTATGCAGTTCATCATTGGCCATTATGAAATAGTAATTTTGTTAATAGCAGATTTTAATCGTGCAATAACGTTATGATAGCTACTTAATAGATGTCTATTTAAAAGTTTAAAAGATATTTATATATTTTCGGCTGTACAATGCAAGATTGCATAATTTGGAGTGCTCAAACAATAATGTATTTTTCACTCCTTCGGGCGGAAAGCGTCTACTTTCGTCCCGCTGCGCTAAGCGAAGTTGCCGCTTTTCGCCTCTGTCGGGGTGAAAAATAGTGTACTAACCTCGGGCAGTAAATAAAAAAGCAGATCTGAGACTTTTCTTACTTTCCTGCCCTCGGTGTGTAATCTACTATTTAATGTTGTTTGTATCAGACAATAAGGGAACAATCTCATAATTTAGTTGTATGGTATTTAATAAAGGATGTATGTAATGCATGTGATATTTAAAGAAAAATATATACTGAATGTTTAGATATGTTTCAACAATTGTTTTTTATTGAATAATCAAGCATGAGAGGATGATAACAAAGTTCAAAGTTGTTAGAGATACAAGCGTTCATTGTTCTTGTTAATAAAACTAATTGTGAGAAGTAATTGGGTAGATACTTGAATTTAAAACAAAAATCTTAATTAACTTATTTGATATCAATAAAGCTGGTTCATATTCTGCATCTTCACACAAATTGTTATATTAGGTACTTAAATGAACAATTATTCACTTTAATAATGCATTCAAAATTGTTTTGTTTAAACTGGAGTGCGATTTTTGAATCTCATACGTTGGACTCAGCAATTGAAAATGTATGAAGATACATGGACATTTTTCTACTTCTGATTTGACTTTAAAAATCGCACTCCTGAAGTATGATTTTTGAAAGTCAAAACAGCAGTAGAAAGATGCATATCTCCATAGTAATTTTGACATTTTCAATTGCTCAGCTCAGCGAATGAGTTTCAAAAATCGCACTCCTGTTACAATGATAGTACAATTTATAATTGCAATTAGTACTTAACTAAATTCACAACCATTTAGATATTTTATTTTAGTTTGTAGTAATAGATACTCTTTCTTATACTTTGGTCTGGATCTGGATAGGATGGAAAATATCATTGGCTCTTTTGATCATGATCACTATCATTATTTCAACAAATCCACTGTGTTACCATTGGTTTCCATTGTTTGATTCATGCATAACATAACCATAACATTGATTATTGTGGTAATCCTTTGGTCACTATGAATAAATTAAAACAATCAGCTCATTGTGACCTGAAGTTAATAAATGAATAAATGACCCTGTTCGGGACTGGAGTTCGATTTTTGATTCTCATACGTTGAACTCGGCAGTAGAAATTTATGGAGATACGCATCTTTCTACTGCTGGATTGACTTTAAATCAGCAGTAGAAAGATGCATATCTCCATAGTAATATTGACATTTTCAACTGCTGAGTTCAGTAAATGAGTTTTAAAAATCGCACTCTTGGACTCAAACAGGGGAACAAGAATTGTCTTCTCGAATTGCTAAGGCAATGTCATGAGTCATGTCATTCTATGTAATGACAGGACACATCAGAGCATATGCTCACGACTTTATACCTCGTAGGGGTAGTCAAGTCAGAAGTATTCTAAACATAGCGTTATGCAAAATATTCACATTTTACTAGCACTTCAGTGCCCAAACTCTGTTCAGAGTGATAGGTTATTAAGGCTCCTTTTACGGTTCAGTGGCGCATCCTCATTAATTACAATATTTATGAATTCTTAATCAAGAAAGCCTGAATATAAAACTTTTTTGCTATCCGCATTTTTTATACAATACTTTTACATCATCATCATTATCTTGCCCATTTCCCATTTTACATATAGGTATTTTTTGGGCAAAAAAAAAGGCCACTTTTAAATATATTTCGATATTCTTAAAACATGATTGTTTAGAACTTGAGAGTTTATTTTTTATAGATTACTATAAATTAATCTATAAAAAATAGTTTTTTGGCTTTTATAGTAAGTTGGAGTAGCACTTTTTCATTTTGGGTCTTCATTATTGAGAAATCTTTAATATTGTGATGGTATTGTGAAGAACACTACTGAACGGTAAAAGGACTCTTAAGCCCGTCGCCGTTGTCGGTCGCCACGATGACTAATTCAATTTACTAGGAATATTGAGAGGAAAAGTTAAGGGGCCTTCCCCGTGCTGTCGTAGCTAACCTCGACACTGATGAAGCTGCTGACCAAATCAGTGATGTATGGAAAAATTGTCCCATCAATGACTAAGTGGCACCTTACTGATTTGTAAATAAAGCTTACTTTGAAATGAACTTGGCCATTTGACGCAGGCGAAGAATAAGGGGCAAGGGAAATAGGATCTGGAGTGCGATTTTTGAATCTTATACGTTGAACTCAGCAGTTGAAAATGTCAAAATTACTATGGAGATACGCATCTTTCTACTGCTGATTTGACATTCAAAAATCACACTCCAGGAGTGCGATTTTTTGAAAGTCAAATCAGCAGTAGAAAGATGCGTATCTCCATACATTTTCAACTGCTGAGTCCGACGTATGAGATTCAAAAATCGCACTCCTGTGCAGTTGAAAATGGCAAAATAACAATGGAGACATGCATCTACTGCTGATTTGACTTTCAAAAATCCTACTCCATTGCGATTTTTGAAAGTCAAATCAGCAGTAGAAAGATGCATATATCCATAGTAATTTTGACATTTTGTACTGCTGAGTTCAATGTATGACTTTCAAAAATCCATTTACAATACAAATATAACAAAACAAAATACAGTTTAACGAAAATCTGACTTCATACAGACATAGAGATTAGTTTCTAGATTGTTTCTGAAAAATTTCAATGGTCAGTATTGAAAATATCACCAGACTTCGTTTGTATGCAGCGCGCATTTGCGCTCTCGTAATGGTTATACACACACCCTGAGTATAACCATCGATTACGAAGGTGAGGCTGTAATTAGCTATAGTTTTATTTCCTTACTTATGTATGTGTGTCATACTTACCTACTCAAAGAGATAGTTGCAAAGTACGATAATTAATTGCATAACATCATATTATAATTATTAGAATCGCTACTACTTAGTATCTCGTTAGTCATGTTTACTGATCTAATAATTACCTAATTAGAATATTGCATAACAAAAATATTCGACCGATAGGTGAACAAAGTTAAAGCTTGATTGAATAACTAATTTTAGGACCTCATACAGGGTGTTAGGGTTAAACATTTGTTTTTAATCCTATGATAGTGAACAACTTTCCCTAAGAATCCTTCTTAATAATATGCTGACAGTTTTTTAAGGGGATGATCAGAATCTGATGATGATGATGAACTTTCTCTACGGGACCAACATCGAAATCGAGAAATAATAAAAAAAATGTAAAGGGTGGGTTTGTGTATGTGTGTGTAGGTAATAATGAATAGCATTGACGTACCCATATTGGACTGCATATTGTTTAGGTACACACGTTCATTTGTTTTTAATGTTCTTTTTTGTAATTTATTAAACACAGTATAATCTAATTAGGTAATTCTTTGCAGAATATAAAGTGTACCTATGATGTATACTGTGATTATATAAATATTTTCCAAATTTTCGGGTGTGGTTAAGAGATTTCAGACCATCGAACAGAACAACTTTGACTATGGGACACGCACTAGCAAATTTGAAATCTCAAAAAAATCATCAACTGTTCCATACTAAACTGCAAAGCCTACTCCAGCTCCACTCAAATGTATGAAACAGCCAACCTGAACGATATGAATCATGCAGCACTATATACTTCTTATTGGTTTTTAATGATGAAAAACAATCATTGATGATGATGCTTCATGGCCGTGTTCGACCACAGCGACTGATTATGGCTGTTGGCTTCGAGAGCTTCGTTGATGTGCTCTTAGGTGGCTTGATGTAGCCTATCTTTGCTTTAAAAGTGCATCCACACATGCTACATGTCAATTTTCCATGAAGATAGTTGTACTGGATGGCCGCAGGTGGTCTTGCCTTAAGTTCATCGCGTTTGGCATCGAGATCAGCCCTACGCTTAGCCTCAAAGTCAAACACTTTATTCTGGACAGTGTGCCTCCATCCCGGCCGATCTTTAGCAAGCTCTTCCCAACAACTCGGATCAATATCGCAAAGCTTCATGTGGCGTTTTTGCACATCTTTGCCAAACGTATCTTCTACTCTGAACTGCAAAGCGGCAAGCGGAATCAAGGCGGACAGCTTTTGCGGTACGATACATTATACAATATGTAACCTACCTAATACCTAAATATAAGACATAGTCTCTACTCCCAACCAACGTACTAGGAGAGATAAAATCTGCTCAACTACGCTGGCTCGGACATAGAACGGATGGGGGAAGATCGCGCGGTGAACTGAGCAGAGTATCGCTGGATAGACCAGATTACCAAAGATCTCGAGGAGCTGGAGGTGCCCAACTGGACTGAGATGGCACAGAAAAGACATGAATGGCGTGCTTTGTTGTCGGAGGCCAAGACCCACTTCGGGTCCCTGAGCCAGCATAGTAAGTAAGTAACCTACCTACCTATTTTATTAACCGACTTCAAAAAAGGAGGAGGTTCTCAACTGTATGTTTTTATTTTCTCAATCGAACTGTGATATTGATATAATTTAAGCATCCACGTTACGTTAAGTGCTTATGGAGATCTAAGATAATTGTTCCGGATAGTGACATAACACCACTTTCAAATATACAGGTCCGAAAGTGAAAGTGGTCCTGTAACGAACGAGCATTTAAAAAAACTGCAGTCCATTCACCTCAGTCTTTGTAGTATTACGCTAGAAAGCCTAGGTAATTGTCGTAACTCTATTGTTAAGTTCGTATCTCACGGTGTATTTAAAGGCTAGGCCACACAGAGTGCAGCTGCAGAATGGATGCAGGTCGGGTGCGGGCCGGCAGTAGTTGTAAACTATGGAATGATAGATTTTCCAAAAGCAAAAAAAGTAAAAAAGTTTGTTCCTAATTTCTCGATAGATGGCGTTGACCAGACAGGGGTCCAATAGGTATGAGTACACAGTACAAACCCTTTATGATTGTTGTTGGTTTATTATTTAGCTATCTCTGTGTTATTGTCCGTCACCAACGAATCGAGTATCAGACGTGGCTGTATGGGCTACGTATCCGTTTTACGAAGAATAAACGAGAAACAATAACAAACTACAAAAACCTAACAGAAACTGATAATTTCAATAAAAATTAACCGGAAATATTTAAATCGTACGTTAGATTCCGTGAATGAAAAGCATAGCCATAGACGAAAAATTGGACCCTAGTTTGACAGTCTGGCGAGGCAATCATAATCATTACACCAACCGGGTCGTCAATAACACCCAGATTGTTAATAACTTGTACTGTGTATTTTTATTATTAATATTAATTAATATATTTGCTCATACCTATTGGACCCCTCTCTGGTCAATGCCATCTATTGAGAAATTAGGAACTAACTTCTTTTTTCTTCTGGAAAATCCCTCAGTGAGTTACATTCTCTTTGGTGTCACACTGAATGCAGTCCGGCGCGGCTGCGGAACAGCTGCGGAACGGTAGCCGCAGTGTGACACCTCGCATATTCCATAGTTACAACTACTGCCGGTCTGCAGCCGGCCTGCAGCCTGTACCCATTCTGCAGCTACCCATGATACTGAACCACTTTTCCTAAGAAGCCTGTAAGAAATTCACAAAAAAAAATTCGACTTTCCATACGAAGTAATATTATGAAATCAGCTGATCGAACGTTTGTGTATGAAACGGCTTTTTGTTTTGTTGTTAATTTCCCTTATATTGCTTTGGCAGTTGTTCAGTATCATGAGTACAATCTGTACAATAACCCATTACAGTAATGCAACTGTCTACCCTAAAGTTAGTGCTCATACCCGGGCACAGACCCTGTGTACCCGGGCGTCTGCGACGCGGGAAGCGGGAAGCAAAGCGGGAGCGTCCACGACGCGAAACTCGGCCTCCAAACCGGCGCGACGCGGGAAGCGAACTTCATTTGTTGATGAATAGTCATTGAAGCAACACTTCTTTAACTATTGTTGGGGTCATTTCATTTTCGTTTTAACATTAGAGTCTAACTAAATTGAACATCTAGAGTACTTTGGTACTCTTTGGTAGTTTTCATTAGTTTTTGGAAGTTTATAGAACCTACCTAGTTCTTTTGTTTTTGTTAGTTTTTGGTAGTTATTATGTTTCTGTTGTTTTTGGTGCAAATATCTACAAGTAATTACCAAAAACTATTAAAAAGAACCGAAAACAACCAAAATCTAGGAAAAACTACCAAAAATCCAAATCCAAACTATCAAAGAGAACCATAAACTACAAACAAGAACCAAAATGTACTGAAATTTAAAATTTTTATTTTATTTGGTTACGAGAGCGTAACATTTAACACACGGCGACACATCATACTATACAAAACCAACATTAGCTGGCCGCGCGTAGGTCGAGTAACGTATAACGTCGCGCGGCCAGCTTTTGTTGGTTTTGTATAGTTTGATGTGTCGCCGTGTGTACACGTCTGACCACTAGACGCGCGTTTCCCGCTCCGCTGACGCTGCCTTCCCGCGTCGTGGTCGCGTCGGTTTGGGCGACTTGGCGGAACGCCATAAGATTGCATGGGCAGCGACCGCCGCGCGGTAGACGCTCCCGCTTCGCAGTCGCTTTGGTCGTGCGGGTCTGAGCACTTTAACAGTAACATCCTTTATTATGTAGGTATACACGCACACAAACACATACAATCATTGTCAGTCCAAAATATTAAGGGTTACCTATACCTACTATTGTGTAAATTTCCGATCCATATTACATTGTTGTTTACTAATGTTACATTAATTAATCAATCAATTAAACCTACTTTAGTGCACACTGCACACCAAAACATAAGGAAACTGCCTGAAAGGTCTGTCCAGGAAAATAAAAAACCTGGTCAAGTTGCGGAAAATCATTGGAACTAATTTTTGTACTTGAAAATAATCGATTGAAGCAGGTTTTTTTATTTTTCTGGTCAGGCTTTAATCAAAAGTAAGTTATTTAATAGATCGTTGAAAATTTCCAAACAAATCGGCATAATCCCGCCGAGCTCTTATATCTATATCAGACACAATATATAAACGATTGTTATCGGGCTCACACGTTCCACTGTGGTCTGACCATCACACATTTGTATCTAAGAAAAGATTAAGTCTGATTTATGAAGAAATTCACGTTTTTTTTTAGGTAAATCTTGAAACTTTATTATTAGGATCTAAGTCCGTGTTCTATACAAACATGTAGTTTATGGGCAGGTCTTTCTAGCCCAAAGGAATACAACACAGCAATGCTTTTAACCCTGTCCAAGAGGGTTATCGGATACCGAGAGATTGAATCTACTTTAGGGTGGGTGGTGGGTGTCTTCTGTCTATCTTTCTTAGTCTTCAGTGTATAATATATTCTGCTATATATGTAGATACACGTTCCATCTATACTTATTACTGCAGAACAATTGAGTGATGACATTTTAATGGGCATTTCCACTACATATTCATCCTCCAATATAAGTAAGAAAATTGTTTTGACCCAATGGCAGCTTCTTATCTGTATTTACATACCTACATAAGTATGGGTCTAACAACGAAATCGAGAAAAGAAACAGGTGTCTCATACATTTGGACAATCAAAATTCCTTTTCATCTTATTCTTATCTTTTTCTTCTTATCGTGTGGGAAGAGCCCTGGTGTCAGAGTTTTTTCAGACCACCTTACGGCTTCTGACGTGGTTTTTATGTAACCACTATTACCACCAGAGTTAGTAGCCGGGACCAACGGCTTAACGTGCCATCCGAAGCACGAATCATCTTTCTTTTCAGACAATCAGATAATTTTAGCCTGCAATGACCTATTCTATTTTTTGTGTAATGGCGTTTCCTTGATGATTTCGCCAGTGTTAAGTGTTCATGGGAGAATCTATCATAATCTCAGGGATTATTTTTGGTCAAGAACAAGAAGAGATTGAGGATTGCGGAGCCTCGTGGCAGGCAAAAACGTGACGCGCGAAATCCACGCGAGACGGGTGCTCAGGTCAGAACCTGCAACGTGACTCTGAAATGACCAACTGGGGAAAAACGCACAAAGTGACATATCCCTAGGTGTCCCCCATGGGCATCGAAACCACGACCTCCGTGTCGAGAGCCCAGTGATCATTAGGCCACGGAGGCAAATTCTTATTATTTGGGTAGCAAGCAAGTATGCAGTTTTATACAATACGAGCGTTAACCCGCGACTTTGTCCGCACAAATTATATACCAGATTTTAAGTCAGATAATAAACTATCGAACAAAAATAGTTTCATTAAAATCGGTTCAGTAGTTTTTGCGAGATGCTCGTTCAAACAAACAAACAAACAAACACACAAACAAACAGACAGACAAAAAATCCAAAAATTTGTGATATGGAATCAGGGATATCTAAAAATCATATCGTAACTTTTTTTTTGTTAATATCTTCAATGTACAGACAAACTTCCTGTTACAGTTTTATAATTGTTTATATTATGGAGCGCCTGATTTTCTTTTCCGATTTTGATGTTGGACCCTTAGGAAAAGTTGTTCAGTTTGATGGTCTGAATAATGTTTGGTAGAGTTCCCAACAGTGGATACCTAAGTAGGTACTCGCCGACGCGACGGTTGCTTTATTTTCAAGGAAAACTTCCTTTTTTTTTTACCCATGCATGACGAATAGGCATCCGTCTGCTTAATCTGTATCTCAAGGTGACTATTAGTGTCAAGTATCGTGGACATAACAAAGCAAGACGAACACATACAATATCATATGTTAAATATCTTGAAAAGCTTCTCTATCTGTAGTCATTTTCTCTATGTTAGCTTTTCAAGATATTTCACGGCCCGATACCTCAGTTGTGCGAACGTGCCTGCTGATCCGAGGGTAGTTTGCCAAAATATTTGTACGCCATCACGGCAGATTTTTGTTGTTTCTGTGAGAACTTATTACTAACGTCCTAAGTACCACCGAAAGTCTTTCAAATAAATGACTTCATCCATTCATTCATTCATAGACGTGCCCTGGCTTCGCACAGGGTAGCACTAAAGTATCTATGGCCGGAAAAGCCTTCCTCGTGAATCAGTCTATATATTGGTGAAAACTTTATCAAAATCCTTCTAGTAGTTTCTGAGATTAACCTATACATACAGACAGGACGTCAATCGACCGTATATGTCCTGTCCAGTGGCTAATCTGTCCAGTGGCTAATCTGTCCAGCTGAGAATCTGTCCAGCTAAGAATCTGTCCAGTTGAGAATTTGTCCAGTTGCTACGGTACGGAGGGAGATAAATGCAGCAAGCATTTTATAATAATTCTAGCGTTAACCATATACCAGATTTTAAGTCAGATCATTAGCTATCAAACAATTAAAGTGTTATCAAAATCGGTTTAGTAGTTTTTGCGTGATGCTCGTTCAAACAAATAAACAAACAGACAGACAAAAAATCCAAAAATTGCTTATATGGAATCAGGGACACCTAAAAACCATATTATCGTAACATTTTTTTCCTAATATCTTCAATGTACAGACAAACTTCCTGTTACAGTTTTATAATAGTATATATAAGAAGATAGATAGATTGTAGTGAATATAATGTATTTCTTAATTCTAAGAAATGATAAAATTTTGCTATAAAAATAGTAATTTTATTTACTTATTTGTATCTTATTTATTACAATTTTCGGCACTAATTGGACTAAAACGTCACATTTCTTTTTTTTAAAGTATAAATAAGTTTTAAGTTATAAATAGTCCATTTGATATAGTTTGATAACATTCCTGGATGTTTGATAGTTAGATGCATTTCTTTTAAGGGGATGATCAGGCCATCAAACTAAACAACTTCCACTACGGGGCCAAATTGGAAAACGCGAAAGAAAAACGACTTTTCCAAACAAAACCTGTAGTAATTTACCTACAATGAAACAGTTGATATTTTTTACGCGATTTCGATTAGAAAGTTATTTAGTTCAATGGTCTGATCATCATCATCATCACCTTAAAAGAGATAGATCTAACTACTAAATACCCTGTATTATTGGTGTAGTGTAGACTATCTCATGACTACAATAAAATTGAAAATTGTGCTACTTAAAATATCTTTATGAAATTAAGAGTGCGATTTTTGAATGTCATACTATAATTCTTATTTGAAAGTGACATAAATTCCATAGAGGTTGGCATCACTTTCGTAATCGAATTAAGATTGTGACTTTCGAAAATATCCCTCCAAGAGTCCGTATGCGTATTCGAAAATAGCACTTTGCACTTTAACATTTACATTTACACTTTTATGGATTTTTTACATTTTCGTACACGAATTAAAATGTGTGGAATTTAAAGAAATTACTGATTATTGAAAATACATAGTCATGAGCTTCCGATGGATCTAGATATTATCTATCTGGATATTAGAAATGTAGTGTTATTTGTTTTATTCTGTAGATAACAAATTTTGACTAAAGCTTTAGCTCTTATATTTAGTTTTCTATTTTAATAGGTTACCTAAATAAAATTGTATAATGTAAGTATTATAATTTAAAGCTTATCTACTTAAAATATGATACAAAATTCAATGAATGAGATTCACATACTTACCTAAATAAGTAGGTAGGTACTATTGGTAGGTACCTTTACTTAATAACTTGTCATCACTTTTCAATTAAGAAGAGATTCCTTCATCTAATACAAAATAAATTAAATTACAAACCATTTCGTCATTTTTTTGTCTTACAAATTCTCCATCATACATAGCCAAAGTCATGCTGCGACCTACCTAAGTAGGCGATTTTCTATTTTATATACTCGAACAATAAGATTGACTATTCAACTAAAACATCATTTCATCATAAACACAGTCTAAAAACATAAATAAAAAAATCTAAGTTCAAACATTAATTTCGTTTATTTTCAATGGAGGAACGACACCAGCGCAAATTTTTTAAAATAATTTTCTACGAAAGATTGAGGCATTTTTTGCTCGGTGGTCTTGTCACAAAAACAGAACAGAAAAAATACATGATCCTAGGCCAAAATAAAAATGACAAACCGATTTCGAAACATTTCTATGCAAATTCTATGCTTGAAATTCAATGACGTAGTCGTGTTGATATTTCAGAAATTTCACATTCTAGACCTAAGTTTATTATAAAATTCTATAACATCCGACCTGTAGTAAGTAGGTACTAGGAGTGCGATTTTTGAATCTCATACGTTGAACTCAGCAGTTGAAAATGTATGGAGATACGCATCTTTCTACTGCTTATTTGACTTTAAACATCGCACTCTTGAAGTATGATTTTTGAAAGTCAAATCAGCAGTAGAAAGATGAATATCTGCATAGTAATTTTGACATTTTCAACTGCTGAGTTCAAACGAATGAGATTCAAAAAACGTGCTGCTGGTTAAGATATGTAGAACTTTAAATACATTGTTGATAATAAATTTAATCCTAATAAAGATTTTCTCACGCTCTGTATAAAATAAGCTTTTGTACTGAAAATAGTACACGAAGTCAAAATATTTTAATAACAGTAATTGGAATTAAAGCCTCAAAAAGAGACCAAGTAAATTCTAAGTAAATTCCAAGAAAGAATTCAAGACGCAACTTAGCTCTAAACAATAGAATAAATAAGTTATCTTTCCCAAGGCCCAAATTTAAAACTATTTGGGTTAATCACAATTGAATTTAGCTTAGGAGATTTCTTCTATTGAATTAGTTACATAATAATCTCATATTCCTTGCCTTAGTTGACTTCCCAGCATTGCGACGGATTACAAAGCAAAAGCCCTCCTGACCTCCAGTGTGAATGCGGTGTTTTCCCACAGACTATGGCCCACCTCATATCCTGCCCTTCTTGCCATGACACCTGTACGCGAGCGGAGCTAATGAACGCTGCCGGCAGTGCTATCCGTGTGGCGAAATACTGGGCTGGAAAAATTTAGAATGACTTGCCATCGACTTGATAGAAGAAGACAAAGCAAAAGATGCATTTCTTAATTTATTTTCAGAAGCTGCTAGCTAGGTATACCTATGCGAAAACAAGCCTGTCCAACCAATACATAATAATTATAATATTCAAGAAGTAGCTACTGGATTTTGAGCTACTTAGAGGTTTTTCTGATTTTTTGCACTCAGTGTGATACCCGATCTTAGATTAATGATTAGTCTTCGAAGACCAGCCACCAATCATTAATCTAAGTAAGTACCCGATACATCGTGAAACGTGTTCTTTTATAATTTTAATGAAATGTTAAGTACACTTTGCATGTTTTTATATTTAACTACCAGCCTATTGTGTAGGTACAGTCCACAGATTACGTGGTACAGTCTCACCACTACACTACACTAAAAATAAAAAGAAAACATGCGCTGTTCGCGGATGCAAGTTATGCCATCCCGGTCCATGCAGCGGTATTATTCCTCAGAAATCAGCTCATTTTATAAATCTTGGTATTTTTCGTTCACAGTTACATTGATTTAAGTTGAACCAATTCTTAGAACCTCAGATGATCGTGATAAGGTTCTAATGTGGCCTACATTTCCGCAGTTCTTATCAAGACTGTAGTAAGTAGGGTTTCCTTTGGCAAAATTGTGCCACGTCGCGTCATCATTTTCGGAATCCTTGTGACAAGCTCTATATGGATCGACCTTACTTACTGCACTCTTGCTTACCATTTCTACCTCTTCCGAATGAGATATTACAATAAGGATCAAATAACAGATCACAAAAACTAAAGGGAGATGTGAAAAGGGGGCAGCGCCAGTGTCGCAGCAATATGCGCAAAAACGGAACACATTGCTCGCGACAGTAATGATTCAATATATTATGAGGCTGAAAGCCAGTCGAGATATTATGTGTAAATAGTTTACAATGCTTGCGTAGTACTAAAGATTATTCGAACGTTGAGTTCTGATACCGCAATGGATAATGAGCAGATTCAAGCTAACAAAATACTTTCTATCGCGTGGTACTGGTGGTGATGCGACACTAGGTTTCGTACTCAGCGCGTTTATTGGCATCTCTCTAGATCTCTATGGATCAAATTTTCATTACCGAGCTCGTCACAAGAATTATGGAAACATAATTATAGGTACAACTCGACCCCGCCAAAAAAAATACTTACTGCAGTGTTGATAAACACGGCATTGATAAACACATCAAGCTATACAAAACCAACATAAGCTGGCCACGCGATGCTATACGTTACTCGACCTACGCGCGGTCAGCTTATGTTGGTTTTGTATAGCATGATGTGTCGCCGTGTGGTGCCGGCCAAGAATATTGCACCCCCCCAGCCCATCCCGTGGGTGTCGTAAAAGGCGACTAAAGGGATTAACCGGAGGATGGGCAGCAGCGTTCTCCGAGTATATTAACTCCCAACTGCGATCGCCAACCTGCCTGCCAAGCGTGGCGATTACGGCAAAACCTCCCATTTGGGGGAGGCCTATGTCCAGTAGTGGACTTACAAAAAAAAGGTTGAAATGATGATGATGATGACAATACATCTAAGTTTGTATCAAGAAGTAAACCGCATCAATACTTGGAAGTCAACATCAAAGAAAGCTTTAAATAACTCCTCAAAAAGTTCTTATCATAAATAATTCTAACAGACTATCGTCCGACCACAGCGCGGACGGTATTCTTCAGGATGTCCGTGACCAGTTCGGTGGTCCTCATTATCTTATAGCCGATCTGGTCGATGATTGTGATGGCTGTGGTGTAGGTGGGTGACAGGAACGGACGCTGGGGGAAGCGGGACGGCATGTCGTCTGATGCAGAGCCGAGCCACGTCATTTGCGTTGGTCTGGAAAGATAAAAATGGTTTGTTATTGTTTGGGAAAATAGAATAATCATACATTTCGGTCACGACAATATTCGCCGAGGGGTATGGTGGTCATACAGGGTGTAAAAATTAAATATGTTACATGTCCTAAGGGTTGCTTCAGACCATGACGCCAACAACGAAATCACGGAAAAAATCACCTGTTCCATACATGTATCGAGAAGCCCTTGACGTTTTCATTGATTTCTTTTTCGCAATTTCGATGTTCGCTCCAAGTGAAAGTTGTTGAGTTTGATGGTCTGAAGCACCCCCTAATATTCGATTTTAACGTATTAAATTGAACACCCTGTAGTTATTAGGGTGACTTGGCTGTTTCAAGTGTTTTAGGTATGAGCAGTGTGAGAGACAGAGCGATCCCTAAATACGTTTAAGCGTAAATACTTTTGGGGTAACCCTGTGTAAATATAGTATTTATTTATAGGTACCTGTGCTAAGAATAATTATGCTTTAATAAGTTTCATCGACCAAAATGATACCAGTTTACCTAACAGGGTTATCATCATCATCATCATCTCAGCCGATGGACGTCCACTGCTGGACATAGGTCCTCCCCCAAGGATCGCCATAACGACCGGTCCTGCGCTGCCCTCATCCAACGGGTTCCCGCCGCCTTCACAAGGTCGTCGGTCCACCGTGTGCGGGGACTACCCACGCTGCGCTTTCCGGTGCGCGGTCGCCACTCGAGAACTTTTCGGCCCCATCGGCCATCGGTTCTGCGAAGAGACGTGGTCGTTCTCTCAAGGCCTCATAAAAAGGCTGAAAGTCACCCAAAGAGCAATGGAGAGGGCTATGCTCGGAGTTTCCCTGCGAGATCGAATCAGGAATGAAGAGATCCGCAGAAGAACCAGAGTAACTGACATAACCCAAAGAGTTGCTAAATTGAAGTGGCAGTGGGCGGGGCATATTGCTCGCAGAACAGGGTTATATTTTATTGGAAATATAAATCTCGCTCTATAGCAAATTGTATTGTATAATAAAAGCAGAAGGCCATTGCACTGTAATGTGGGACCCAATGCGCTATAATTAGCTTACACTACCTACCTACTCTATCAAAAACATAATGCAGATACCCCACACGATTGGTTTCAGATTTTTTTTTTAAGTCTTTTACTCAAAATTAATGACGTCATAACTTAAGACCCTGACACCTTAGAGATTGTCTCCCGGCAGTTTTGGGGTCTAGAGAACATACCTAACAATATACAAAAATTTGGTGCTGGTATCCGGAAGCGAACTTTATTTCCATTAAGACAGTGTACTAGTAAGAAGAGATAACAAAAAACCGGTCAAGAGCGTGTCGGACTCGCACACTAGTATTAAGCTAGCTATTTAGCTCAGTTTATTTCAGTTGACGGCCCGGTAGCACAGTCTGCGGTTAACCTGCCTGCTGTACAGAGAGTCGAGGGTTCGAATCCCGTAAGGGACAAATATTTATATGATGAATATGAATATTTGTACCCGAGTCATGGATGTTTGTATCTATATATGTATTCTATATCGTTGTCTAGTCATCATAAAACAAGTCCTGCCTAGCTAGCATGCCACCCACGACAAAGCGTTTAAATGAGAAAAACGTCATGCGCGCTCTTTCTGGCCTACGTAAAATAATAAAGATGGAGGCACATCTCGATTTTAGTCGTTTTCTCGGGGGTGGCATGCTAGCTAGGCAGGTACTTTAATATGTGACTAGATAATTTGTTTGATAATGTCCAAGATATTTATATATTTTATTTATTTATTTAGTTTTGTATAAGTAGGAATCAAAAAAAATTTAAAACCAGTTAACGCCATCAATTTTTAACATTTATGTAGCAGGTTTTTAATTTGTTTATCCGAAACCGGTTGCACTACATACAGCTTCTTTTTAAAATACTTACTATGAGCAATATCATTTTCTATGATAAATATATTGTAGAAAATTTTCTGATTTTTTATTCCAGTCTGGACAGATTCTCAGCTGGACAGATTAGCAACTGGACTGGGCCTCTACCCGGACATTCGAACTTCGCAATTACGTGAACGTTTTCCTTCCAATGTCACATCTATTACAATGAAGTGCGGACCGAAACAGTGGCGATATATCAAACATCGAAAGTCCGGATACAGGGCCTGTCTTCATGGCAAATGTCGATTTAATAGGAGCAAAAATGAGCGAGTAATTAAGAGCCTACCGAGCCTATTGTGCTGCCCTCAATCGTATTTTTTTTATCCCTATCCAATTAAACAACATTTCCAAAAAACAAGAATGTCACATTGTAGTCCTGATTGGCTTTCAATTTATCGAAACATTACGGATTATTATGTTTTATGCTTGTAGCAATTATCGTTAAAACCGCCAAAAGTGACCACTTTTGGCAGAACTTTTTGGACATTTTGGCGGTGACAAAAGTATAAGGGTTCCTTCGTCGACTAAGGAACCCTAAAAATGCTACCAATATACGTAACCGGTTTTAAAAACGAAACGAATAATTCTGTTGATGCAAAACATCAAAGTCGTTTAGTAACTGCATTTTTGTGATTTAATTTTAGCGTTGACTTCTTAACCATACGGTGTATATGCAAATGAAACTTATTATGAATACTAAATAATACTTCTGTGGTACCATTTACATACAATACTTTAAACAAGCAGTACTGACACTAAGCATGCGTGACAAGATCAAGATTATACATGGTATAAAATTAAATGCTTAGTTAAGTACACGCGTTTGGATCTTCACTGGTCAGCTTTCATTATGGAGCCAACATCGAAATCGCGAAAAAAACCAGATATGTACATAGGCGTAGAGGCAAGGCATTGGTCCGAGTAGCCATTGCCTTTTTTATGAAATAACATAAATAATAATTTTTTTTTCGATTTCGTTGTTGGCTCAAGGTTGACTCGATAATGAGTTGTTCAGTTTGATGGTCTGATGCACGCCCTGAAGTAGGTAATGCGGGTAAAGCATTTAAGTTTATATTCCCTGTCCTTGTACAATGCATTTTTCGTCAGATGAGAAAAACCATCACAATAAATTGCGCCAAGAAAATGTCGAGTTTAAAAAAAATGGATCTTGTTGATGTTTATTTAACATTTTATAGCTTTGAATTCAAGTTCTTCCAACAGATTCATAAAAATGTACAGGAGTTTAATAGTAATATGTTACAGTCAAAACTCACTAATCGGTCAAAACCATTTTTGACCTCAAATCAGTCAAAAGTTATTTTGATCGGTTATGAGTTTTTAGACCCCAGAAGTGCGATTTTTGAAAGTCATACGTTGAAATCAGCAGTATTATGTAGAAAAGTATGCACTTTGTGTATCCTCGGTCATGATTTCGAATTCAAATATAGCATTTCAGACAAAGATAGACAAAATGCTATTTTGAATGAGCGAGAATACACAAACTTCATACTTTTCTACTACAGTTTTCAACGTATGAATCAAATTAAAGATTGAAAAATTTGTCTCGGGCGGGACTTGAACCCGCAACGTATGACTTTCAAAAATCGCACTCCTGATCTTACGCAGTCGATAAGGTTAGCGAGGAGCGAAGCGACGAGCATGTTTGGTTACTTGCGACCACAACAGAATTGCTACTGGTTATCTAGTCCTCTCGAAAATATAAGGCACCGTACAAAATTCAAATTCAAATTAAAAAAAAAAAATTCAAAATAATATCACATAGATAGCTTTTTGAAGTCATTTTTTGACTCTACCACCGCGGCGTTTTAATCGGTTATGAGTTTTGACTGTAACAGATAGATATATAGTCCATGCATTATTGTCCATTGGGCCCATTTTGGTTTGCCCTATCCAGAACAATGACCTAAGACAAGAACTTGTTCCAAGTGATTAATTGAACGTTTTATGCCAACCAGATTTATTTATAAGTACCATCATCTGCATAAAAAACTTATCAAAAACGAAAAGATAACTGACCAATAAATGGTCGTTGACACAAACTTTACCGGAGAACCTACCTTAACCTTCCTCGTGAATCAAGTCTTTGTATAAGTAAAAACCGAATCAAAAACAGTTTTTTTTTTCATGTTGTATAAAATTATAGAGAGCATGCATCTGCATTGCACCTTTAGTTTGGACCCAATGGACTCCCATAGAAACTAAATCGTTATAATGCCTTTGTCTCGAGATATCTGCGCTCAAAGTAAAAAATAGGGCGTACCACCCTCTAACTTCTACAGGGTGAAATTGATATCATTAGCATCCTTTTAAACTAAGAGTCAACCCATCGAACTGAACAACTTTTACTATGGGAGCAAACCGATCGGAGCAAATAAAAAATCAGCTGTTCTATACTAAACTGCAATCTCGACGCGCGAGTTCGCGACGGATCGGTTTGCTCCCGTAGTAAAAGTTGTTCAGTTCGATGGGTAGACTCTTAGTTAATTTCACCGTATATGGCGCTGCACCAAGATAAATCGCACTATCGTTATGTTTCGAAATTTTTCTTAGGTAAGATAAACAGGGTAATTGCTTTTCGTCTTATTCTACTAATACAATGGTTACGGAACCCTATTATGGGCGAGTCCGACACGCTCTTTTTTGTCCACGTTAAGAAAGATTTTTAAACCCGTTTGACTGCAGGGATAAAAATCTAATTTTGTTAGTATAAAGAAGTTACAAAAAATGTAATCGACCAAATTGTTTTTTTTTTTGAGGCCTTTGCCCTGCAGTTGTCCCTTACAGGTTGCTTACAGGCAATAAATATAACTTAAATATTTAAATTTTTATTGGTTTATAATTTATATGGATAAATTATTGTAAATGATCGACATTGATAATCAGAATGTCGGTAAGTATAATTAATAATTATGACCTAACAGGTACATATAAGATCTAACAAAATTAGGTGAAACTATTTTAAGGGGATGATCAGACCATCAAACTGAACAACTTTCTCTATCAGACCAATTACGAAATCACGAAAAAAAAAATCAGCTGTTACATACAAACCTACTCGACCTAAATGTATGGGACAGCAGATTTTTTTATATATAGTCGCCCCCATACATTTAAGAATACATTAAACAAATTTTCAAGTTCTATAAAACCTTGTTGTCTATGCATTGCACATTAGTCTAAGAACAAGAAACATTAGTCTGCTTGAAGGATCTATAAATAAGTATTACCTATGATATAAATAAAGTTTCTTTGTGTTGATCAAACCGGGGTATCTCTACATATCCACCGAGCTTCACAGTCTAGAGATTTCGGTACGATTACGAAACTTACGTAATGTAAGTGAATACCTAAACTTTCGGATTTTAGTCAACAATAAGCGAATGTTCAAATGTACATAAGGTCTAACAAAATTAGGTGAAACTATTTTAAGGGGATGAACAGACCATCAAACTGAACAACTTTCACTATGGGACCAATATGAAAATCGCGAAAAAAAATCGGATGTTCCATCATCATCATCATCATATCCGCCGATAGACGTCCACTGCTGGAAATAGGCCTCCCCAAAATGAGGAGATTTGCCATAATCGCCATGATGCGATGCGTTTGCGATGTTCCATACTAAACTACAGATCTACGCGAGTTAAATGTATGGGACAAAATGGGATTTTGCTCCCATAGTAAAAGTAGTTCAGTTTGATGGGTAGACTCTCAGTTTAAAAGGATGCTAATGATATCAATTTCACCCTGTAGTATCGTCATAAAGCATTCGTTACATAAATCATGGGTAAAAGCCATAAAGTTGTATCAGGTAAAAGCTAATAAATATATGAATAAGTTAAGTAAAACAAGATTGTATAAGGTAACTAAGTTATCTCATAATTATTAGAGAAAGAACAAAAAATTCTAATCGATTAGAGGAGTAATGGAGCTCAACTCAGTTTCCGAGATTACCTCACACAAACAAACTTTCTCCTACCATTATATTAACATACTATGCTAATATTCTATCGCCTCGTATACTAGAATTAACTGTAATCTTAGTAGGTTACTTTACCGTATTTTTTTCGCGACTCTATGGTAATCATAACGTATTTTATCGCCAAGTATAATGTAAACATATCAATATTTATTATACTCGAATTCGAGTTTTCTAGCGTATCGTCATTACTGTTTGTTTTTATGACAATTTTTATGCCGCGGACAGAGGCAATGTTCTATTTATTTATTTATTAAGGTACTCAACCAATCACCATAAATTTTATAACCTACGAGCGTTAACCCGCGACTTCGTCCGCACAAATTATATACCAGATTTTAAGTCAGATCATAAGCTATCGAACAAAAAAAGTTTCATCAAAATCGGTTCAGTAGTTTTTGCGTGATACTCGTTCAAACAAACAAACACACAAACAAACAGACAGACAAAAAATCCAAAAATTGGTGAAATGGAATCAGGGACACCTAAAAACCATATCGTAACTTTTTTTTTGTTAATATCTTCAATGTACAGACAAACTTCCTGTTACAGTTTTATAATAGTATAGATAGATAGATAGATAGATAGATAGATAGATAGATAGATAGTAACATGAATGAAATATTTTAAGTCTAGACTGTGACTCAATTAAATGAGTACACAACATGAGTCGAAATAGTTATGTTCTGTTCTGTTTTAAAGTAGAGGTTTTTTAGGCATTAAAATAGAAAAAAAAAACGACACATTCACACATGCACAGTCTGCCAATACGAACACTTCAACACATGCAGTCTACGCAGAGGGCATACAACGTGATGCGCATCTTACACAACAATAGGGTTAGTCCACTCTGATCACGTGATCCGTTTTGCCAGTGGGAATGGGAGTGCTGTTCGGGATACTTCATCTTTGTAGTTGTTTGCTATGTTCGCCGAGACTCGAACCGATGACTTTTAAGCTACTAGGCGAAAACGTTGTGCCTCCCTACTTCTGAGAGTACGAACCAGTCAAAAAGCATTCTGTAAACTGTTGTTGAAGATTGGGATGGCCCCATAAGGAAGTTGTGGATACAGCACACCAGCCTGAGGGTTTGCTCTTGATATCAATCCAGTCCTTAGGACCAAGATGGGGTCGAAGATGTAGCGAGCTTACCCAGAAGAAGCCTATTCACTCGTACTTTAAACGAATTCGGGTTGTAAGCGCTCGGACTGACGCAGGCAGGGCATTCCACTCTTTGGCTGTGCGCATTATAAAAGACTTAAAATTTAATAAACTGTTTTTCTAACAATAGGTTAAGTACCACTGATACTAATATGTTTATGGACTAACTGTTTGAAATAAATAATTATATAATAATTTTTTTTAAATGCCTTAATTTCAAAAACCTCTAATTTTCATTCGTTACCTACTTATTAATCCTATCAAGCACTTAGAGTTTGTGGTGCAGACTACTAAACATTTATTTAGCCAAACATTAATTTTATACGGCCATACCTATAAAAGAGTTCAACGAAACCACAAAGATGCAATAACTTACATAAATGTTTACTAGTGCAAAAGACATCAACGTCCAATCTTCTTTCTTATCGTGTGGGCAGAGCCCTGGTGTCAGAGTTTTTTCAGAACTCCTTACGGCCTCTGACGTGGTTTTTATGTGACAACTACTACTACCAGAGATAGTAGCCGGGCCCAACGGCTTAACGTGCCATCCGAAGCATTTTTCTTTTCAGACAATCAAGCGATTCACCTTGCAATGTCTGCCCTGTGACATTTCACTAGGTGTCCCCCGTGGGAACACGACCTCCATGTCGAGAGCCAATGCTCTTAACCATTAGACCACGGAGACAACGTCCGATAAAACATACAAATCATAGCATAGACTTATGAATTCTTCTTCTGAGAGGCAGGGAGAGAGGACCATACTGAAAATGAGCTACTAAACTTGTCATTGAAAAAAATATGTAATAGGTACTAAGCATTAATAATGTACCCACTCCATACTTGTTTACTACTAAGATATTTAAATGTTACCCTTTACATGTCTGTTATTCCCTTCGCGACCGATCAAAAGCAGCTCAAGGATTTCATCTTTTCTATTCTGTACGCTGAGATCATGAATTTTAAATGCATTCTGATCATTTAGGTTTCACAGGTGTTCATTATAAGGTTGCTTGTCCATATGAATGGGCGAGGAAGCGAGGCGTGTTGTGCCAGGACAAAATCAACCAAACGAAAGAGCTTCTGCACTTTTATTCTGTAAAGCACAAACTGAAAATACGAACGTGAACACGTGTCAAAGCCAGGCAAATTGGTTAGATGTTAAATTAGCGAGGCAAAAAATATCATACAAAACGTGAAACAATTTATTAGTAGCTGTAGGGCCGTATTATCCTTGGTTTAAAGGCTGGGCCACACAGAGTGCAGCTGCAGAACGGGTGCAGACCGGCTGCAGATTATGGCAAATCGCCCCCCTCATTTTGGGGGAGGCTTATGTCCAGCAGTGGACGTTTAATGGCTGATATGATGATGATGTTGAATAAAACTTACAGCGACAGCTTTCATGCTATAAAATATCCTCTAGACTGAAAAGTTCTATTAGAATATAATATTAGTTTTTGTTTGGCGGTACTTCCACATTTGGACTAAAAATATATAAAACGAGCGTTAACCCGCGACTTCGTCCGCACAAATTATATACCAGATTTTAAGTCAGATCATAAGCTATCAAACAAAAAAAGTTTCATCAAAATCGGTTCAGTAGTTTTTGCGTGATACTCGTTCAAACAAACAAACAAACAAACACACAAACAAACAGACAGACAAAAAATCCAAAAATTGGTGAAATGGAATCAGGGACACCTAAAAACCATATCGTAACTTTTTATTTGTTAATATCTTCAATGTACAGACAAACTTCCTGTTACAGTTTTATAATAGTAATATATATTATATATATATGTATATATATATATATATATATATATATATATATATATATATATATATATATATATATATATATATATATATATATATATATATATATATATATATATATATATATATATAGACGTATATGATGACCCTTTGACATCTGACTCGAGTTATCTATTCATATGATCGAGTTCATGTTCGAGCTTCGAGTTAGTGCTTTATAGAATAGGTAGTACCTATAGAAGTTTTACTTATGACGAAAAGGTCGTCGCACCCTCACAACACCTCGCTGGATATCTTTCGTGGATCGATGTGTGTGTACTAACCGGTCTGCAAAGGGTAGCTAGCTAATCCAATCGGTTTATTAAACCTACCTGTCTGTGTAAGCATTTGAGATTACCGCGCTTCTGTTTTACATCTGATACTTTATTTGAAGCAAGTATCGAAAGCGTCCTTGCAATTTTATGCAGAAGAAAATATCCTCGCTTCCTTTAGGGATGATTGAAAACATTGATACATGATGAATACAACTACCGTTGAAAATGCGAAGGATCGCTTTAAGGGAATATAATTCGGAGCGCGCTCTATACAAACGAAGTCTAGTGATATATTCAATACTAGCCAATTAAAATCAATGAAATTTCTCAGAAACAATCTAGAAATTAATCTCTATCTCTGTATGAAGTCAGATTTTCGTTAAAATGTATAGTTTTAAAGTTACAGTGCCTCAAAGATTTCCATAGAAATCTTAAATTGATCCTAGCATTAAAACTGTATATTTTAACGAAAATCTGGCTTCATACAGACATAGAGATTAGTTTCTACATTGTTTCTGAAAAATTTCACTGACTTTAATAGCATAGTATTAAAAATATCACCAGAATTCGTTTGTATGCAGCGCACATTTGCGCTCTCGGAATAAACTTCTCTTAAGGTGGTTTCAGTCCATACAAAAGTTTGACGCACAATACGCGTAGACGGAATTAATAAAAGTAATATTTTATATATGGAAAAATAGTTCAGAAAATCTAGTTGTCGCGTAACATTTGCAATTTATAATATAATTACGAAGATATAAAGCTTTTAAAATTTTGTATGAAAAATTTCAAAGCTTTATTTCTTCGTAATTATTTTGTAAATTGCAAATGTTATTTGTGACGCGGCATCTAGATTTCAAAACTATTTTTTCATGTATACAAAGTTACTTATATTAATACCGTCTACGCGTATTGTGCGTCAAAGTTTTGTATAAAATTTACCCCTCTGCAACCACCTTAAGGAAAAATGTCTGCTCATAAAGCGGTGATGGTCTAGCTTTTCATTCACTATTAAACACTGCACTGCAATAGAAACTGTATTCCAGGCGGTGGACATTCGCCTTTTGGTGGCTTTTACCGATTCAGTTTGCTTAGAATGTGCTACCATCTATTAAATATTTCGCAGAACTATGAAAAAAAAAAGATTTTATTGTCTATATAAATGTCAAATTGACAAATTCACAAAATGGCTACCTATCTTGCGTAATGTCCGGGTTGTTTGTAGTTTTCGTTCAATTTCGTGCCGATTTAGTGATGTTCTGGAGTTTTTGTTGTTCTCTTACCAATGTTTAGATTACAGGAATAGTAAGGATACTGGAATTTCACTCGATCGGTGCGGGATTGAACGAAAACTAGCATTCAAAACAATAATATCCATCGGTATGAGTAGATATAAGTATGTATGTATAGGATAGGTTGAATTATTGTCGATGAAACATAGATGGCGCTAGCTAGCCTTCAATTTGACATAAGGTGGATGCATAATGTTGCCACGAGTGGGTTCTCTTTTCTAATATACTTATATTACGCTGTATTCTCTGTTTATTAAATGACTCCCAAGGGGGAACAAAATGGGGTTACTACCTACTTTCTATTCTAATACGGGAACATGTTTATACAGGATCTTTGTTAATATACTGACTGGTTTTATTTGCCGGCTGAATCTGCTGCCCCATGCATTTGGGTTTACCCAAATGCATGCAATCTACTTTAGTAGATTTACAGTTTTGTATGGAACAGTTGTTTTTTTTGCGATTTCGATGTAAGTTCCGCTGTCATATAGACAAAAATTGTTCAAGAGTGGTATTTTTGAAAGTCATTTTCAAACAAGAAGCTGGCATAGGTATTGAGGTTCTAAAATGCACAAGCGAACGGACGGCTACCACGCGATCAGTCGCAAAAAAGTGGCCTCGCTACTGCAGCGCCTGCGTACCAGTGACAACAGCATCCTGAAATGCATTGCTAGCAGATTTGACTGTCCCCATACAAAAGCACTGGGTGGAGCTGGTGATTGGGACAGTCAAATAAAAGATACCTATACCTACCGAATACCTCATCTTAGTATGTAACTCATAAGTAAATAAAATACAACACGCAGGTACGCTGTTTACAGCGACTCACCTCCTGCGATTAAACCGATCAAGGTTTGCATTACAGTTGGTAAAAAATATTGTAACTTTTTTCTTTGTAAAATAAATTTAAAAAAAATTATTGTAATATTATTGTCAATACCTTAATTAATATACACTAATATAACTTTCAGTAAACAATGTTACTAATCAACCTACTAACAAAATTATGAATTTTCTTTTTTGGTCCGAAATAAATGAGTATTTAATTTAATTTTAAACTCCTTGCTTTCAAATCAGCAGCAGTAGAAATGTCAAAATTAATAAATGTTGATTATGCATCATTTTGAAATGAATGATTTTGAAAGTGTGAGATTCAAAAATAGCACTTCTGTATGCTGGTCTAATCATCTAAACTATTATAAAACTGTAGCAGAAAGTACATTAAAGATATTAACAAAAAAAAAGTTACGATATGGTTTTTAGGTGTCCCTGATACCATTTCACCAATTTTTTTATTTTTTGTCTGTCTGTTTGTTTGTTTGTTTGAACGAGCATCATGCAAAAACTCCTGAACCGATTTTGATGAAACTTTTTTTGTTTGATAGCTTATGATCTGACTTAAAATCTGGTATATAATTTGTGCAGACAAAGTCACGGGTAAACACTCGTCCTCTATAAAAACCGTCACCATTAAGTACCTACTTAGATAAATACAATACTTATTTGGATGTAGCTAGAAATAAGCATACTGGTAAATTTCTAGGTCACAGCTAAGCCCTTAGAGACACGATTACCAACATTAGTTTGCGCTCTAAAAACCGGTAAGGCTATAATTGCTCTAGGAGGCAATAACCGCAAAATTAATTTTGTATTTATCAACTTAACTTTACGATTGGCGTGACTGTAATGTAAGATGTTTACGTAGTAAATAAAATAGGTATATAATCATCGGAATGTTTGATAGGTATGACTATAATAGGTACCTATAATAAACATTAATATACATACTTTTTATGTATGTTGTGATTATTGTTGGTACCTGTGTCCAAGACACGTGACACGTGGATCAATTATAAGTAGTTAAGTGCATCTACACTGTTATAAAATTATAACAGAAGTGGGTATATTGATGAAATTTACAAGAAAATGGTTACGATAATAGCATTTAGGTGTCCATGACTCCCCGATCCATGATCCCGATCCATGAATCACCGAATATTTCTTTTTTTTATTTTCTGTTTTTTGTTTCTTCGAGCAGCACGCAGAAACTGTTGGGCCGATATATGAAACGCGATTAAATAATTAAACCTGTCTTTCTGATAAATTTTGCAATTTCAATGTTCGTCCCATAAAGGAAGTTTTTAGGTTTGGATGGTTTGATGACCTGGAGTGTGATTTTTGAATCTCATTCGCTGAGCTCAGCAGTTGAAAATGTCAAAATTACTATAGAGATATGCATGTTTCTACTGCCGATTTGACTTTCAAAAATCATACTCCAGGAGTGCGATTTTTGAAAGTCAAATCGTCAGTAGAAAGATTCATATATCCATACATTTTCAACTGCTGAGTTCAACGTATGAGATTCAAAAATCGCACTCCTGAAGCACTGGAACAAATCGGACAAAATCTAATAGACTATACAGAGATCATTCTCGACATGTTGTAAGTATGAATGAAATATATTTACGTTGACTGTATAGGTAGTTTAATCAATCAATACAGTTGTTATTATACATAAACTTATGTTAAAAAAACAGATTGTTTTTTTTAGGATAAGAGTATGTATAAGCGTTTACCCGCGACATCGTCCGCACAAATTATATACCAGATATTAAGTCAGATCATAAGCTATCAAACAAAAAAAGTTTCATCAAAATCCGTTCAGTAGTTTTCGCGTGATGCTCGATCAAACAAAGAAACAAACACACAATCAAACACACAAACAAGCAGACAGACAGTCAGGGAAACCTAAAAACCATATCGTAACTTTTTTTTGTTAATATTTCAATGTACAGACAGACTTCTGTTACAGTTTTATAATAGTATACATATTATAGGATTGCCGACTTGTACCATTGCTTTTTGTTATCATATAATTTACCTATTTAATTTTGAATTTGAAGTCGATAATTATACGGTTGGGAAAACGATTCTTATAAACGATAATAAAATAATAAAATGGTACTGTTTTATTTCTATTATTATCTCATCTCAGTCACGATTTCACAATAATTTCAAATATATAAACTGTTCTGTTCTTCAACACCTACATCTCATCCGATATCATTTTTTGTTTGTTTACTAGTCAGTACCAACTTTTAATTGCGTTGTCTAAAATGATTCTAACGATTTCAATGAAAACGGATTTGGAATTATTTAGGAATATTAGCGTGAACATATTTATGTAGGTATAGGAGGGGCGTCGTCGTCGGCTTCGGTGGCGCGCTGTGTAGAGTTATGGACACTAATCACTAGGGTCCGGGTTCGAATCCACACTCTCTCTCGCATTGGTACATGTACCAATGACATTTTCTTCTAAACTATTATAAAACTGTAACAGGAAGTTTGTCTGTACATTGAAGATATTAACAAAAAAAAGTTACGATATGGTTTTTAGGTATCCCTGATTCCATACCACCAATTTTTGGATTTTTTATCTGTCTGTTTGTGTGTTTGCTTGTTTGTTTGAACGAGCATCACGCAAAAACTATTGAACCGATTTTGATGAAACTTTTTGTTTGATAGCTTATGATCTAACTTAAAATCTGGTATATAATTTGTGCGGACAAAGTCGCGGGTTAACGCTCGTACTTATATATATAGGGTCCTTCTTAATATGCTGACACTTAAGGGGATGATCAGATGATCAGACCGTCAAACTGAACAACTTTCTCTATGGCACCAACATCGAAATCGCGAAAAAAAATCTGCTCTTCCGTACAAAACTGCAAACCTACTCAAGCCAAATGCATGGGACAACTGTTTTTTTTTTCGCGATTTCAATGTTGGTTCCATATAAAAAGTTGTACAGTTTGATGGTCTAATCATCCCCTTAAAAAAGTGTCAGCATATTAAAAAGGACCCTGTATACGTAATACTGACCACTCTCAAACCGTGAAGGAAAACATCGTGCGGAGACCTGCATATGTACCTACGCTGAAGATGAAATCTACCGCATTGGGCACGTGTGGTGGACTAACGCTTTATGAGGGAGGTATGTAGGTACGTGAATGTAGTTATATTTCTCCAGCAAGGTACCCGTTTCAGGGTGTCCCTTAAAGGTCAACCTGTTGGAAAGGAAATGCCTTAAAAGGGCCTAAAAAGTTAACAGTTTTTTTTATTGTGAAATACGCTCCCGATTAAGCTTCCCTGCCCTTGGCTACATGTTACAGCACTCAACTTTAAATTAATAAATAATAATTAATTACTACAGATTTTAAATTCTGGTTCAACTTGATTTTATTAATAGACTAAGAGATAAGTGTACTTTTTGCAACCATCAGCTGCAAGGCTGATTCAGTGTTTATGAGGTGTAGAGCATCTCTGTGATGGGGATGGACTAGGTCTGCCTGCATAACTCCAGTCGGTTTAGAAGTTACTGATATTTAAAGGTCAGTAAAAATTTAACGATCAGCTGCAAGGCTGATCGTATCATATTATTGTAGTATGCACTGTAGCTATGTGAACAGTACTAAAACTGACATGGTTCATCAGTCGGTTTAGGAGATACAGCCGTTCAAAGGACCGACCTTTGAACAGCTGTATCTCCTAAACCGACTGGCAGTTCATGTCAGTTTTTGTACTTTTTACAAAGGTACAGTGCACACTACAATAATATCATACGATCAGCCTTGCAGCTGATTTTTAATTTTTTATTGACCTTTAAACGTCTGTAACTCCTAAACCGACTGAAGTTATGCAGACAGACCTAGTTCATCCCCATCACAGAGATGGTCTACACCCCATAAACACTGAATCAGCCTTGCTGCTGATGGTAGCAAAAAGTACACTTATCTCTTAGTCTATAAGAACCGGATTACATTAAAATTTATACGGAATACATAGGTATTTATTTCGCAGTAACTCATTACTTAAATCATGGTTTTTATTGGCACAATTTGATAATTTACCAATTAGGCCCAGTACAGACGACAAAGTCAGCGGGAAAAAAACAGTATGGAACTTGTTGATTCAATAAAAAATTGCTTAGACAATTAAACAACGTTTCCAAGAAACAAGAATGTCACAATGTAGTCACTGCTGATTTTTATTTTATCGGGTCGGTAGTTATTAAGTTATTTATCTTTAAAACCGCCAAAAGTAGCAACTTTTGAAGCCGATTCCAGGTAAAAATCGCTTGTTAAGAACCACTTCTTGCATCTTATTTGGTAAGTTAAATAATTACTGAAGTTTGCAATGTTTGCAATAGTAGATTGTTAACCAAGGGATGAAAGTCACCCATTTCACATGCGATGTTTGGCGCCCCGAACGAATGTGAGTGTGAAATGGGTGTCTTTCGTCCGAGTTAAACACTCTGCTTTTCATTTCGAATACGAGGAAAGTAAACAAAAGCCAGATATAATATGCAAAATCAATTTCTGAATCGCTTGACGAATTAATTTAGACTAGATACCTACGTTTCAAAACGTTTGAATAAATTTGAAATCACTCGGGGTGACAATGCTAAAGAGACAAAAAATACGAAGATATATGTATGCTATAGTGAGACAGATATACTTCCAGAGTAATTTTTACGCGTTTTAAAACGGATCCTTACAAAAAAATTTGCAACATCTCGCTGTAGGCCTTTTTTCTTTTTCGCGCAACTATATGGCTTTTACATTTTTTAAGCCAGTACGTTTTTTTTAGGAGGTTTTAATCGGGATCACTTTTTTCTGTCTGCTTATAATTTTAACAAAAGTCTCCAAATGACAAAAAAAAATTGTTATTTAAATTAACTTTTATTATAAATATATTGATCATAATAGTTATAAAAACATAAGAATTTATATAATTTTATCGAAGTGTGGTTGTATAGGTTTCTGCCTTTGCTCCAGTATACACGTAGATTTTTTTAAATTACTTTTATTATACAGGCCCGTTATCATTCGGCCATAGGGAAGAAAAGTATCACTTTAACCCGATTCTTAGATAAACAATGACATTCTTTCAGAGTATGAGAGATGAACAATTATTTTTTAAACTAAGGGAAAAATGAAATCGAATCCCAATGGATGTTTCATAGGTTTGCTTATGAAACATGCATTTTGTATTATTACGATAATTTTGAAAATGTTGCTCCGTCCAACTCAAACCTAAAATTGTCACTTTCGACCCTTTTTTTGGTAACTTGCATGGATGTTGTGTTGCTGATTATTTTCTAAATCATGTATTCACTTAGGCAATACCTAAGAGAGAGAATACTTTTAGAGATTTATAATATTAAACATTTATTTAAAAAAAAATACGCCTGCATTTACAGAGTGAGTGGATCAGCAGTCTGAACCTAACGAAGTTTTCTGGCTCACAGACAGATTTTACGTATGGAACAGTGTTTCTAGACGATCATGTTGCAAAAACAAAATTTAAAATTCTTACTATGAAAAAAGCTATGACAGTCACTACGATAGAAAATTCTGAAATACACCTTTAAAAATCATAGCTTCTAAACTAAAAAAAATCGCGGAACATACATGGGGAATTTTCGGATACACCTAGGGGTAAAGAATCTAAAAAAGAATTTTGGACCTCTCCATTTGGACCACCCTGTAAGGTATGTGCAATCAAGCGTAGGTAGTATTATAATATTAATTTCAAAGTGTATGCCGTATGGAAAAATAGGGAAATAGAAGACCTGGTCTCTACTCCCAACATACTAGGAGAGATAAAATCTGCCCTGGCTCGGACAATAGAACGGATGGGGGAAGATCGCGCGGTGAGGTGAAGAGAGCGTATCTGGGGCGACCATCCGGGCGTAACATTGTCAAGACCAGACATTTTGGTCAATCAAATAGTCATCGAGTTTATAGTAGCCTTTTTTACAGAGGACTTGTTTAACATGGGACTTAAACTTTTTGTCTGGCAAGTTTAGAATATCATCTGGTATCTTATTATAATAGCGTATACAGTGCCCCATGAAATATGTGTTGACCTTACTGAGTCTAAAATGTGGGAATACTAATTTATTATTATTTCTTGTATTGTAATTATGAACGTCACTATTTTTGGGAAAGAGATACAAATTTTTCCGAATGTATAAAATATTTTCATAAAGTATATTGACTGTAGAAAGTCAAGATACTGATATCTTTAAAAAGATCTCGTAGTGAATCTCGACATCGCAGATTATAAATGGCTCGAATTGCCCTCTTTTGAAGGATAAAGATCGCTTCAACATCTGCAGCACGGCCCCACAGCAAAATACCATAAGACATGAGTAAGTAGTAAGTAAGTATGCCGCGCCGTGTGCCTTACAAAACATAAGTCCACATGTTCTACTAATTTGGTGTATTATAAAATCCCTTTGCCCAGCAGCGAGATAACCAAAGACCAAAATAAAGATGACATACCAGTAAAAAAAAGTGTCCGGGGACTTGTCTATCGTATGTGCACACCCTAACGATCACTGGCGTCCGTCAAAGTTCACGTTCCTAAGTGGGATTCCATACCGTATACCAGTTTCATGTAATTAAGTGTTCATCATTTAGTTACAACTTGTCTTGTTTAAAATAATAGCTAAATTACTGGTCTGCATAATTGTAAAGTAAAAACGGCGTGAATACCCGTGTAAGTGGATGTAGTACCCATCTAAGTATACTTATATGTGTAAAAACACTACACAAGCAGTACCGATGATACGACACGATCAACAGCAAAAGTTTCGGAGCGCACTGACGAGACAGTAAGCGTATCTAAGGGACTTGCTATAGATATCGGACAGGAGCATTCCGGAGCGCTGGCTGTAAAACAAATGTATAGCACTCGTTGTATTTCGTTCCATAGAGCGCCATACATTTTTGTCTCACCCTTTCCGCTTTACCTGTCAAGTCCCTAATCTATAGTGTTCAGAAGTTATAAAAGGTACGTATGATTGCTGTCATCGAGCATAGAATTGAAAGCGCGCAACAGAACTAGTTAAGGAAAAGTATCCTAAAAAAAAATCCCCATTTATTATATCTAAGGCACGAAGTTCTTTATTAGCACAGCGCAGGGCAAAGAAATATCCTCTTATAAAATAAGGATAAAAGAAGGAAATTCAAATTTAAGAAATATTATAAATTGCATAAAAATAAGAAGAATCTTCCAACGCAAGTCAGTATAATTCTCTCGTACTCATCGGCGTAGTATCGATACTGCTCGATTAGTGTAAGTGACTTCCGTCGTAATTATTGCGAGGTTTTTATTTTAAATTTTTCCGAGTTCAAATTGTCTAAGAGCTATTAAATAATAACTTTAGACTTGGAGAGGATCTGAAGTGTTCTTCTATGTTTTTTTAATTTAATTGTCTGACTGGATTGGTAGGTAGGTACGTATTTCAAATTGGTCTGGCATTTTAAACTTCAACCAAGGAGGACTTCGCATCGTGTTCGCATCAGTGCGCTACTAACGGGACCACTAAGTTATGTTAGCCCAGTTGTTTTACATTTCTGCTTTGTAACCGATACATTTGAAAGATTTGAAAGGACTGGAATGTCAGCGGCAATGTATGACAGCTGGACATAACTGATGCATACAAAGGTGACATTAGAGACATGTGCCATGTTTAGGCTTTGTTATTTTATGACATGATGAGTCTATGGTTATAAAAACTCATCGACTTCAACCATCTATCGAAGAAACTACACTTTCTCATGTTTGTCCAAATTGACATGTTTACTTCAGCGAGATGTTGATTCTGCAATTATTATTTTAAGCGTTGATTTTGAATTAATTTTTCCAGTGCTTTCCCGTAGTCCATCCAATTTGGTTCACCTGGTGGACCATGGGCAGATGCGAGGCTGGCTTTGCACCAAAAAGTATTAAGGCTTAAATGTTTTTAAATATGATGCTGTCACTGGCTGATGCTGTATAAGCAGAGAGAGAGAGAGACAGAGCAATAGCGATCCGGAATTCTGAATCAGGATTTCAATTTTGTATGGATTCCTCCATAATTCCGATCAGTATCAAATCCAATACAAAATCACAATCCTGATACGGAGTTCCACATGTGTGTGTACACCTGCCAATGCTACACACATACGGAATTTCGAATCAGGATAGTGATTTTGTTTTGGATTTGATACCTCCGCAATTCCGAACGGAAACCTCGGAATTAGAAATGAAATTCTTCTTCTTCTTATCGTGTCGACTTCAAATTCTTGAACCAATTCGCTAAATAGTAGCTTGCCAGAATCGGGCAACCGATACTGCACCGTCGCTAGCAGTCATGAGCTCCTCCTGCGTGCAGGACTGCGATTTTTGAATCTCACACGTTGAACTCAGCAGTTGAAAATGTACGGAGATATGCATCTTTCTACTGCTGATCTGACTTTCAAAACTCGCACTCCTAGAGTATGATTTTTAAAAGCCAAATCAGCACTAGAAAGATGCATATCTCCATAGTAATTTTGACATTTTCAACTGCTGAGCTCAGCGAAAGAGTTTTAAAAATCGCACTCCAGGTGTTAGGGCACGCAGGGCACGATGTGAGATGCGCCATCGTTTGTGGAGCTCCACACAAGCAAGTCACATTTTTCGCATCCGAGAATCCCCACCTGATCACCATTAGAAATGAAATGACAGTGTTCAAGGTGTGACTTAACCCATTACATAATAATAACATAATAAATCAATTTACTAAATAGTTTAAGATTACACTGACGTGATCGATCAATATTTAAACCGCAACATAAATATATACGTGCATGTCGCTTCGCCACAAAATGACATAGTGATTTGTCAAGAGTGACATTGATCGATAATGATAGGGCTTGTTCTTTTGTATGAATCTCATCTAAAGTAGTACTTATTATCTCTATGCATCTAAATCCTCACATCTGCATAGGAGATTTGTGTCCTGCCTGATTGACAAATCACGCTCGCTTTAGCCTTGGATCTTTGATCTAGAAATCTATCTTTAGCAGAATGTGGTGGAGCCCATAAGTAGGGTAGTGTTTTAGTTAATTATAATCGAGAAGATTACGTAAAGGTCCCCGGTTTATGATCAGACCATCAAACAAAACAAGTTTTGCTATGGGACTAAGGTTGAAATTGTGAAAAAAAACAGCTGTTGCGCACAAGACTGCATATCTACTCGACCCAAATGTATGAAACAGCTGCTTTCTTCTTCGCTACTTCGATGTTAGTCCCATAAAAAGACGTTCACTTTGATCGTCAGATCAGTCCCTTAAAAATCCGTGAGCATATTAAGAAACACCCTATATTAATTCATATACAAAGAGCAAAATCTAATTATCATGGTTTCAACATAGGTAACTTTTTCAAAATATTAAATAATTTGTTTCAAAAATTATAAATTTACTGAACCCGATGTCGACTCACCCTACTTTAACTATCAAAGTAATGCAATTATTGTTTCATTCTAATTATTTTGCTATAAATCAGTTGGGGTGTATGACGTTTTGAGCTTATTCATTAACACGTTATATACAGGGCGCAGGACCAACATTTTCATCATAGGCCTTGCACATATCTGTTCCAGATTATTTGAGCAGTATTGTAGAAGAAGCACTTCTTGTCATAGTTGAACAATTCGAGCAGCAACTATAACTCATATCTGGTGGTTACCAATAATCAATGACATACCTGTAAGTGAAGACAGGCCTCATAGTGGCCGGTGTGGTAACCGGCCGGGGCGGGGCGGGAGGCGGTGTGACGGGCGCGGGCGCGGGCGGCATGGTAGGGCGGGGGGTGACGGCCGCGGACGAAGGGCTGCCCATCATCAGCTCGCCGTCGTCTCCGAACCTGCAAGTTGGTATGTGGTTGGTATACAATAAATAAATTTTAATTTTAATAGATAAAACATACGAAGGTAGGTTAAGTACATTAAAAATAAATAAAAATATTAAAAACATAAAACTAACTTAACCTAAAATGTGAACGCGCGGGAGGGTAGCCAAGATGCTGGCAGCGTTTCCTCGCTGAACGGCTAAACTGATCCGTTGAACGAGGAAAGCGCCAGCCCTTGGCTCCCCGGTCGAGTCTACTAGGCGCTTTGCGAGATCTTAAAAAAGCGCCTGGGCGCCGGGACCCCACGGTCTAAGGGTTTCGACACCGACACATAAATAAATACTGTTTATTCGGGAAACCAACAGTCAAATTACAAACGAATGGTAGCATAGCTAGGTTATCTAGTAAATTGATACTCTTTCTTATAATGTGCCTAGGTGTAGAGACTTAGGATATGGTGATCCGTTTCTTTGTTGCTCTGGGCTATAAATGAGAAGAAATATGTTCAAGTTGTTAACAAATTAACTCGTAACCTTAGTAAAACAAACGTAGAGTAAAGTTTCTTTCCAAAGATAAGTCGTAGCGTCGCTTTTCTATTTAATTTATGTGAAAGGTACATTTTTGTATTTACTTCTAAGTATAGATAGGTAATGAGTTTGTTGGCAAAAATAGTGCTGATTTCAAAAAAGCTAAGGTAAGCTAATAAATGATACCTAGATAGATTGATAGATTTAGAAATAGACAATAGGTAGGTATTATTGTGGTAAATGCTAAAAATTCACGAATCGATAACCTACCTATTGTAAAATTGTGCTGACCAAGATCATATATACTACATTATGGTTTTCGACACCCAGGTGAATGGTCTCCGTATATATCTAATATAAAAATTCAATGCCACTTAATTTGTGCACATTTTCCTTTCCCTTCCTATTGTTTATTGTTAGTCATTGTTCAATATAGGAATTAATTGTATAAGGCTTCGCTAGTTGGCGCTCGTCTCTAATTCTAATAAAATAACAAGCAACCTTTCCAAAACTTGACAGATTAAGAACTACTAATCTCTCCTGTTATCTAGAATGTAACCGATACGTATTATCATAAGGTAAAGGCACCAAATAGATACGTGTTAGTACACAATTTTGCTCAATAATATGACTCTTCATCTCAATTGTAGAATGAAAAAGCCTACAAAACGCAGGATTTGTTTATAGGTGGTCACTAAATGGATTTTTAAAAATAGCATCCCTTAGATTTCAGGATTTCCCTTAAAATGGTATCAGAAGATTTCACCGAAGCGAAGCACAGGTTTCAGATAACAGAGTTATAAATTTCCAACATACCATGTAAAAGAGGTATTTCATGTCGACGACCCGGGTGGTGTTATAGTTACCACGCCGGACTGCCAAACTAGGCTCCTGGGTTCGAATCTCGGTTCGGTCATGGATGTTTATACGTTTGTGCTGTTGTTGCATGGTTTCCATAATAAACAGCCTATAGTGCTTGCTTGGGATCATTACAATGTATGTGCCCTGTGAGCGTTATTTATTTATTTTACCTACATACAGCTAAGTAAAGCAGACGATACCTATCTAATGGTCACTAAGTAAATCGAGCTCTGAATAGCCCTACATGGGTTTTAGTATGGTGAGAATCGAGGTCATTCCCATATACAGCAAGACATATGCTCTAGCGCACCGCAGCAGGCAGCTAAAAAGATAATGTTGCTACATGCTTCACTGCGCACTACAATACGGTTCTTGTGTGAACTGTGTGTGACGAAATTACGATTCTAACCATTTGGATGAGAACTTATTTCTTTTCTGTGGGTTAGTGGAAAATGGTCGCACTAGAATAATGTGTGCTGATAGAATCTATCAATCTCAGAACTGTTAACTAGATCCATGAAATTCCGGGTGCGCACTTTAAAGAAATGAATCCAACAACGAGGTGCATAATTTAAGCGACCTACTGATTTAAAACACACCTATTTTCAGGATCATTGCAGTCGGTAATCGATAGCGTAGCGAGCCTAATCTCTGCCTACCCCAGTCAGACAATAACGTAAGCATAGTTTGTAGCATATGCAAATAGAAGGTATTTTTTTTATCAGTACGGATAACTTCACCATGCATTCTTCTCTATACCTACTCATCAAACTAAACAACATTCGGTATGCTGCTTCGTACAAAGCTGCAGTCTTCTTCTTCTTATCGTGTGGGCAGAGCCCTGGTGTCAAAGTTCGTATTACATATTCGTAAATTCACCGAACTTTACGGCTCTTACTGAAACCAATACGAAACAATAATACAGAGTGTTAGGGTAAACAGTTGCATTACTTTAATGGGTGATTGTACCAATGATATGGCGTCCGGTATGCTATAATAACATTACGGACTCATTGTGTGATATAGCGGATGCACATAGTGAATGCCAGTCTTTATACCAATATGTCGCAGGGATATGATGAAAACAGAGATTTGGTCAAATCCCTAAGCGATTTGATCAAATCACGGAGTATGTAATTGACAACACGATTTTATCATTTCCCTGAGCAAATCTAGTGATTTGATCAAGTCCCAAAAATGGTTCAGTAAAATGACGAAAATAACATGTCAATTTGTATTATCTCTATCAAATTCAGAACTTCTAAATAGTCCACTTCTAAGTAATCCATATTACCTGTAACGAAACCGAACCGAACGAACCTTCTTAATGTCAGTTCTATAACATATCAGTTAGTTGTTAGAAAATAGCTTTTCTATGGTATTTCAAATGTTCATTTGCTAAGACATAATAGATTAATTAGTTATAATAGTACATTATGGTACAAGTGTGTAATGTTGGTGATTACCGCTAAGAGAGCCGAGGACGGTACTCATCAATACACACGTGTATCATACGACGTTTTTCAACACACTTGTGAAGAAAATAAAAATAAAATATCATTTTATTTAGTAAATAAAAAGTTTATTTAGAGAATTTATTTGTACTATTTAATATGATCTTTTTTGTATCGAAACTTTTTTAAGAACAAAGCAACTCAAGAACTCAACCAAGAAGTTTAGATACCTACTATAAAAAACCTATAACTCACTTGTGAATAATAGTAATGAAAAAGTCACAGTTTGATTATAAGTGTCATTATGTGCCTAATTGCGGTGAAATAAGGGCCATTTTATGAGCAAGGGTGTTGAAAATGTTATAATGCAACATTGCACCTCCAAAATTAGCAATTTGAAACGAACATTTTTTATTTGTAAGTAGTATAAATTTCGTTTCTTTTTGTTTTTTCTTTAGGTTAATGGTTATATATATAGTGCTTGTGTTAATGTATATTTTTATTTATTTATTCAATAATAAACTATTCCTTAAACGTAAAAACTAACGAACAAAATGATCTTATTACAAAATATGAAAATGTTACCAAATAAACCAAAAATAAACCTTCGAAATACCATGGAAAAGTTCTTTACTTTCTGAGAATTGAGTGCTGACTGACTTGTGTCAGTTGTGTGTACTATTTTCTTCATTTCGTTTTGGGATTTGATCAAATCACTAAATTTATTTAGGAAAATGATATCATCGTGTTGTTATTTTAACATCCTCCGATCAAATAAACGACCAAATATCTGTTTTTATCATATCCCTGCGGCATATACAATATCTATATACCTACTAACTATATTGTATTGTACATTGTCTATTCACTCCCAAGCAATCAGGTAAGTATGTACTTAATGAGCTATACGCTCGATTTACAATCTTTGTTTTCCTAGAAGGACTATTAGCTTTTATTTTTTGCTAGTGAATGTCTACAATTTGTCATCAATTAAGTATGTGAAATTTACTTTTTCTAAACACATTGTTAGTTTTATTGCTTGCTTAATCTATCTATTTTGCATAATGACCCTGTAAGCATGTCAGAGGGCTTAGCATGCCACCCTCGAGAAAACGACAAAAATCTAGAAGTGCATCTGCCTTTGTTACTTTGGGTATGCAAAAGAAAGCCATACGTGACGGTTTTCTCGTCTTGCCGCTTTGTCATGAATGGCATGCTAGCCCTCACATGTAATTAAATTGACTATCCAAGACTTGTTCAACAAATTAATTCAGATAATTAGAATTGTAGAGGAGGTAAAAAACCATGATTATCATATTTAACAAAAAACGCTGTTTATAAGACTTTAAGAGTAAACTTTACACCCATGTTAACCGTCTTCAATCGTTTGGACCTTTTCATTGTAAAGTACCACTTTAAATAAAATAAATAAATAAATAAATATCTTGGACATTGTCACACAAATTATCCAGTCACATTTAAAGTACCTGGACTTGTATTATGATGACTAGACAATGATATAGAATACATATATAGATACAAACATCCATGACTCCGGTACAAATATTCATATTCATCATATAAACATTTGTCCCTTACGGGATTCGAACCCGCGTCTCTCGGCACAGCAGGCACGTTCACTCCAAACTGTGCTACTCCGCCGCCAACTTTGAATCCTTTTCTTAGTCTATAAGACGTCAGTCAGCGTCTATAAGACGCTGACTAATACATTTACATTCCAATCTATGACTTCACACAGTAGTGCAAGCACCTTTGATTACTATGAGGACTAGTTACGCGTGTAATTCTACTAACAA
Organism: Agonopterix arenella; assembly: GCA_927399405.1. NCBI lineage: Eukaryota > Metazoa > Arthropoda > Insecta > Lepidoptera > Depressariidae > Agonopterix > Agonopterix arenella. Next base: position 12,559,920 of record OV656708.1, on the reverse strand, counting down.
ACATTTCTGCCAATTTTTGCGGTAACGAAGTAACATGAAATACGCAACTTTGGATTTTATTCCCCATAACTTTAGATTCTAATTTTGAATGATAAAAATCATGAAAAGTAGTCTCGTGTGAACCCCAAACGTTCAAGTTCGAAGTTATTGTTTCGCAATTATAGACTGTCACGCTTAGCGATAAGGTTTAAAATTGAATGTAACATTGCACATGATCAATTGTTCTTATACCGTGGCAGAGGGGAAATGCTACCGCAAGGCTAGTCCTTATAAAAGGCAAGCACAGATTAACTACTAGTTAGGGCTCTTACAGACGAGCGACACCCCGCGATCTGCAACCGCAAAGTGTCGCTCGTCTGTAAGAGCGGTTATGAGCAAACACGTGTATGTTTGGGCTGCCGATGCCGGCGACGAAGCATAAAAACAATAATAAATACTGTCTCAGCTATAGCTTCAAACTTTAGGCCAACGCAGACGTTTAGACACGACACGAGAAGGGTTTTTTGACCTTTTATTTTGTCACGGACAGCATAACGCTTATCCTACCTGGGACCTATTCGCAGGTTGCAAGAAAACTGCACCGTTACACGCAAAAAAAAAACAACATTATTTTTGTTTCCTTTCCAAAGTGTTAAGAAGTGAAAGTAATGTGCAATAATAAAAAAACCTCTTTAATATTAAATTATAATGTTATTTTACTACTAGTTATGTCATACAGTACTGTCAGTTGTATAAAATGTTATGAGTTAAGATGAGTTTATGATAATTCTGTAATAGGTTCGTTTCGGTCTACGCGAGATAAAAATTAATTGTTAAATTAAAGATAAAACGTCGAGGTCAGACGATTAAAATTAAACTCAACATTTTTTGTTAACAAATGTACGCGTATACAGTAGTTACGTTAATAGTTTTTCAACACACTTGCTCATAAAATGGCCCTTATTTCACCGCAATTAGGCACATAATGACACCTATAATCGAACTGTGACTTTTTCATTACTATTATTCACAAGGGAGTTATAGGTTTTTTATAGTAGGTATCTAAACTTCTTGGTTGAGTTCTTGAGTTGCTTTGTTCTTAAAAAAGTTTCGATACAAAAAAGATCATATTCAATAGTACAAATAAATTCTCTAAATAAATTTTTTATTTACTAAATAAAATGATTTTTTATTATTATTTTCTTCACAAGTGTGTTGAAAAACGTCGTATGATACACGTGTGTATTGATGTTTACCGTCCTCGGCTCTCTTAAGATCTCTCTTAATGGCGCCTCAGCGGTAATCACCAACATTACACACTTGTACCATAATGTACTATTACAGTTTAGGGCTCTTTGTCTATTGTACCTACCTACTAGTGATTTTCAAGCTTGGACGATGTTCTTCGCGATATAGATAATGCCCGGAAATTGGCCTTATTTATGGTCTCGACGGACTTCATCCTCAGATAAATTAAACTTCATCTGTCTAGTGTTTAGAGTAGTCGTTGATATTAATTCTGTTTTTCTAAAGTTACAGTTAGCCTAGATGCCTGATTTAAAAACATCCTCTGCGACGTGTTCTTTTGAGTAGGAAAAGTGCCTCGATATCGTTGTGAGTTCGCGGCGAGGCCTTTGCCCAGCATTGGGATGAAATAGGCTAAGGAAAAAAATTATATATCAAGCTATACAAAACCAACATAAGCTGGCCGCACGACGGTATACGTTACTCGAACTACGCGCGGCCAGCTTATTTTGGTTTTGTATAGCATGATATGTCGCCGTGTGTACACTCTAAAAACTTGTGTGTGATAAAACTATTAACACGTTACATCTTTAAGACCGCGGTCACGAAACCATAACGTAACTTTTTAACCATTATTATTTATTTCTTGACATTTGGAACGTGGAAATTATGTTATACCAACACTTTTTCGACCTACCTATATGTTAGTATCTTTTCCGTGAAATGCGAAAATATTTAATTCCGTTATAACGGAATACGTAACTACGTAGGTACGTATACGTAGTGTATGTTGTTCATTGTAGGATGTGGTGGTAATTACGTTACGTGGTGAGAAAGGAAGACATAGGAAACGAATTCTTATTATATTACAAAGACGTTGTCCTGGAAATGAATAGGTACCTATGTTCAAGTATAGTAATAAGTATAGTATAGGGAACTGTAGAAGGGGCGTAGGGAACTGCAGAGATACATAATAATAATAATAATATATGCAAACATGGAAGGGATTTTTGGACATTATTTCCTTACAGATTCCAAATATCTGGAATGTTGTTCTATGGAGAGATTTATGGTCTGAATTTTAATTTCCTAGAAAACATTTTATGTTCTATGACTAACTTCCGGGGTCTCATTGTATAAATACCCCATTCAATCGGTATCAAATCAACATGATATTTTAAGTCACGTTGCAGGTTCTGACCCGAGCACCCGTCTCGCGTGGATTTCGCGCGTCGCGTTTTTGCCTGCCACGGGGTTCCCCAATCCTCAATGTCTTCTTGTTCTTGACCAAAACCAATCCCTGAGATTGGGATAGATTCTCCCATAAACACTTGCCACTGGCGGAAATGCAGTGCTAACGCACAAGCAAGAGTCCATTAATTAGAAATAATAATTAAAAAAAAACAAGATATATTTTGGCAGTTCTTTAGCGGTTCTTCTTCTTAATATTTAGTTAATAAATTTCGGACAATGTACATTCTTCTTCTTATCGTGTAGGCAGCAACTAGCAAGCCCTGGTGTCAGAGTTTTTTCAGACCGTTTTTATGTAACGACTACTACCACCAGAGATAGTAGCTGGGACCAACGGCTTAGCGAGCCATCCGAAGCACGGAATCATCTTTCTTTTCAGACAATCAGGTGATTCAACCTACAATGTCCTAACCAACTGGGGAAAACGCACAAAGTGATATATCACTAGGTGTCCCCCGTAGGAATCGAACCCACGACCGTGTCGAGAGCCCAATGCTCTTAACCATTAGACCACGGAGGCAGACCAATGGACATGATAATCACAGAAACAAATTGCCTACCTATCTAGTTACCGATCTTGTAAATGATAACGGAAACTTACCCAATAGCTCTATTGGATGAGGACAAACAACTAAGTTTTTTACCGATACCATTATGTGGAATGTTATGTGCGTTATTCCGATAAATCTATAATTGCAGGAACATTCCTAAACATAAGAAGTCCACATGCGCGAAGCACCTGCGCATCTATCGTCTGCTTCAATTAAATTTCTGGGAAATAATATTTGCACAAAGTTGCGTTGCGGTAGCTACAATGATTGTCGTTTTCCTGTTTCCCTTATAATTTTTGCACAAATTGTACTTAAGGCGGTTGCAGAGGGGTCAATTTTGTACAAAAGTTTGACGCACAATACGCGTAGACGGTATTAATATAAGTAACTTTGTATATATGGAAAAATAGTTTTGAAAATCTAGTTGCCGCGTAACATTTGCAATTTATAAAATAATTACGAAGATATAAAGCTTTGAAATTTTTCATACAAAATTTTAAAAGCTTTATATCTTCGTAATTATATTATAAATTGCATTACGCGGCAACTAGATTTTCTAAACTATTTTTCCATATATAAAATATTACTTTTATTAATTCCGTCTACGCGTATTGTGCGTCAAAGTTTTGTATGGACTGAAACCACCTTAAGTGAATTTTTACATTTAAACTATGCAGGTGTGGGAAATTTATAATTTATAAATTCAATGTTTTATTAATAATGGTTTAATGGTGTCAATTAAATGTTTAGTTTATGATGGAGGTAATTGTTGAGAATAGTTTAAGTTAGAATGTAGGTATGTTATTTGTTATGGTGCGCCTAAGGCGTCAGCCCAGGGGGGGGGGGGGGATATTGATGTTAAACAGGTATTTCATTAATACATAATTGACTCGATTGATTCAAGCTTCACACTTTCCGACACAGTCGGTAAAGAATTCGATGAAAATAATTATACAACTGGCAAGCAACGTATCCAGACGTTAGTTTCTGGGGGGGGGGGGGGGGGGACACATTTAATTTTCGGGGGGGATATTCATAGAAAAACAATGAAGAAGTAAGTGCTGTAATCACTTTTCCATACAAATATTCGGATTTCGGGAGGGGGGGGGGGGATAAAACCAACCTATCCCCCCCTGGATACGTGCCCGACAACTGGATAGAGATAGATCAGCGGGGGGCAAATGCCCCGGGCGGTACTTTACTACTACATATTCCTGAAAAAAATATATTGATTGAGCCTACTATATAATAAACCAATTCGTAGATCCAAGAAAAGTCGAGTTTGCTTCGCTCGCTCTAAGATTCAGAGGGTGTACCCGGACATTCGAACTTCGCAATTGCGTGAACGTTATTGTTCCCATGTCAACTCTATTACGATGAAGTTCGGACCGATATATTAAAAATCGAAAGTCCGGGTACAGGGCCTGTTTTAATTACTGCGCAATCCCAAAGAGTTCAAGAGTTCTAACCACAGCAGACGTGGTGCTAAAAATGTCGAGCTCGCTTCGCTCGAAAAAACATACTACGTAAAAAGCTCTGGCTTTACACGATCCGTATTGAGGAGAAAAGTCGAGCTCGCTTCGCTCGCTCTAAGTTTATATTTTGGCATGCATAAATCAAAAGATGTCTGCCCACAGCCCGAATAAATGTGCAAAAAGGGAATGCCAACATTGAACTTAAGTTTTCCAAAGCAAAAACTCGAAAACCTGTACTATTTAGTTCTTAGATCCAAAAATATCCTTACCTGTTGAGTATAACAGGTCTTGGAGGGGTGGAGGTTTCCACCGAGGGAACGGGAGGGGCGGTCGGTGCGGGGGGCGGGGCTGTTGAGGACGTCGACTCCGGGATCTCGTTACCTGCAACATAAGTAAAGGGTTAAGAGCTAATTCTGTACTGGATATAGCTGACTGGTCTGGTTTGACATTTGATAAACAATATACAGGTTTCATCTTAATGAGCTTGGATCTCATTTCTTTGCATTGCATTGCATGTGCACACGGCGACACAACAAGCTACGCAAAACAAACATAAGCTGGCCGCGCGACGTTACACATTACTCTACCTACGGGCGGCCAGCTTATTTTGGGTTAGCGCAGCTTGATGTGTCGCCGTGTGTACTTATACAGCCAACTTAATACCCTGACAGTTTTTTAAGAGGATGATCAGACCGTCAAACTGACCAACTTTCTCTATGGGAGCAACATCGAAATCGCGAAAATAATATCAGCTGTTCCATACAAAACTGCAAACCTACTCCAGCCAAATGTAAGTCAGCCTCCAGTCATTTGTTCAGTTTGACGGTCTGAACATCCCCTTAAAAACTGTCAGCATATTAAGAAAGCCCCTTTATGTACAGGGTGTAACAAAACACGCTAGTGATCATCGAAAGTGATTGTTTAGATTATATAATCTAAACTATTATAAAACTGTAGCAGAAAGTTTGTCTGTACGTTGAAGATATTAACAAAAAAAAAGTTACGATATGGTTTTTAAGTGTCCCTGATTCCATATCACCATTTTTTTTATTTTTTGTCTGTCTGTTTCTTTGTTTGTGTGTTTGTTTGTTTGTTTGAACGAGCATCACGCAAAAACTACTGAACCGATTTTGATGAAACTTTTTTGTTTGATAGCTTATAATCTGACTTAAAATCTGGTATATAATTTGTGCGGACAAAGTCGCGGGTTAACGCTCGTAAAGAAACAAATATCTTTGACATTGTAGCCTGGACTTGTATTATGATGACTATACAACGATATAGAATACAATATTATAGATAGAAACATCAATGACTCCGGTACAAATATTCATATTAATCATACAAATATTTGCCCCTTACGGGATTCGAACCCGCGACCCTCGGCACAGCAGGCAGGTTCACTACCAACTGAGCTACCAGGCCGTCAAAGATGAACAACTATTACTATGGAAAAAACCCTTAGATAATCGAAGGAAGTGCATGAAAAGATGTATGAATGTGAATGAGGCTGAAGAGGTGTATGTGTCAGAGTCGTAGCGTGTGGCGGTCCGTGGTCTCTGCCTACCCCCATGTGACAATAGGGTGAGCTGGTGTATGTGTGTATGTGTCGGTAGGTATTTAGAGAGTGTTGTTGTGTTGCACCCAGAAATATTTGCAAACCCAAGGCAACATCTTGAGTATTCAACAGATTATAATTTAACCTATTTCACAATTAAATTAACAGATTGGATAACCTTGATTTTAAACTTTTACTTTTTCAATAAAAGTGAATAAATTATCCTTGGTCTATATTATACTTAACGCTTTTTAAGCTAAATTCGACATGCATGATTTACAATAGCAATGCATTGTTAGATACACGGAAAAACTGTTAATATTGACACCACAATATCGATATAGATTTTTTTTCTTTCCTAATGTCCTGACGGTTTTTTAAGGGGGATGATAAGATAATCAAACTGAACAACTACCTCTACAAGGTGTTACAAAAATACCAATAAACATTTCAGGGGGTGGATAAGACCATCAAACTGAACAACTTTCACTATTCAAATCAAATTAAAGATTGAAAAAATTGTCTCGGGCGGGACTTGAACCCGCACTTTTCCAAACCGGGGAACTGCGTTATCCAAGTTCGCCACCGAGCCCACTACCCAGAGAACGAAATTTTCAATCTGTTGCGTCTTGAGGGGACGTGAGCGCCATCTACTGGTAGTTATTACAAACTAACCAACCCGAAAGTCCAGCATTACAACTGGAATTCATACGATACATATAGATGACTCACCCTGTTCCAATTTCAAATATTATTGATTTTTAAACATTTTTTCACTATTCAATATAGAAATCGCTAAAAAAAATCGAATTTTCCATCATCATCATCATCATATCAGCCGATAGACGTCCACTGCTGGACAAAGGCCTCCCCCAAAATGAGGAGATTTACCATAATCACCATGATGCGATGTTCCATACTAAACTACAGATCTACTCGAGCTAAATGTATGGGACAAAATTTTTTTTTTGCGATTTCGATCTTCGTCCCATAGTGAAAGTTGTTCAGTTTGATGGTCTCAACAACCCCCTTAAAAGTTTGAAATGTTTATTTTTACTTTTTTTACACCCTGTATATGGGACTAACAACTTCCTACTACTGCAACCGAGTCTTCGCGAAGCTCTCGATATGGGCAATGCCCTTTGTTAGGGTATCGGTCGTCATGAATACCATAAAATGAATGTCAATCAATATGATGATTGATTAAGACTTGATTAATCAAAAATTTCCAAATGAAGTGTTTATTTGTTGTTTGATTAATACCTACTTACTACCTGTAATTTCCAATTTAGCACAATTACAACAATAAAACATAATTCTCGTTTATCAATCTTAAATTTTATTTAATAAGGTTTATGATATTTTGTTAGACTGTAGTCTTCATAATCCCTCCATATAGGGCATTGCCTAATGAGTAATGAGCACACAATATAAAAAACCGGTCAAGTGCGAGTCGGGCTACCCGCGCACCGAAGGTTCCGTACAACACCACCACACACCATATTAACTTACAAAAAAATATTTTTTTCTCCGTGACCTTTAGCACGAGACCGACTCACACTCGGCCGATTATTTGTTGTTACACCGTAGAGTTTGCCTATAGTAGCACCTTTGACGCTTGTGTGTATACTGTTTTTACGATAGGTCGAGAAGAAAAAACGTCGATAAAAACTAGTTTCTTGTATGAGGACCCCCCTTAATTTTTTTACTTTTTGACATTTTTATTATATTTAAGCAAATCCCCTGTAATAAAGCACATTCTGTGAAAATTTTAATTATCTAGCTATTGCGGTTCAAAAGATACAGCCCTAAATAGGTAGGACACACAGATGGACGGACGGACAACGTAGGCTTAGTAATAGGGTCCCGTTTTCACCCTCACACCTGTACATACAGAACTATCCATTCTGCATAAAGGTCGATACGATAGTTACTTATCTACTTTATTTTTATTTTTTGATCACTGTTTGATTAAACATCAATTTATTCAGTTCATTGTTGCGTCCCTCATAGGGGTAGGTCCATCTATCATTCAAATATCGTAGAAAAGATGTAGGTAAGTTTTCGAATGAGACACAATATGATTGTCAAGTCAAGAAAATTTATTCAAAAACAAATTGCTGCTTACAACATTAAATATTTTCCGAAATATTTGAAAAGCAGACTGACGTGCCCCTTATCAGTAGACTTATCCAACTTTCACGTTTAATGAACCAAATTGCTTTAAATTTTAAGAATTTAAACCAAATCCTTACATAATTATATTTGCATTTATATATTTTTCTACTTTTTTTTCTTCAATCGCATTTACACAATGCACAATACCTATATGAACCTCAATCACTTTTGAGAATTTAAACCAAATCTGATAATTATATTTTTTGCATTTATCCTTAGAATATTTCTATATTACTTATTTCTTCAATCGCATTTTTAAACGAAATTCACCATACCTATTTTAGTGCGTAATACAAAAGACATCAATGATGCAGACAAAATTAACATAACATCAATTAATATCTGTGCATCAAGGATGCATAAAAAAATTATAATTATTATGTATACTCGAACGTCGCTTATATGCTTTTTAATCAAATGCAACTCACAGAAACACTTAAAATATTGTTGGGATTAATTAAATATTGTTATTTATCTTTATTTATTTATTCATACAATGAATTTTAATTCAAAGTTCATAAACATGAGCACTAGCATTGGTTATCTAGAATTTTAAAGCATTCACCTCTGACCTTTTTTTTTAATCTTTTCCCCTCATAACCGAATGCTTTTGATGAGGATAGCCTAATGCAGTCATTGCGAAACATTTTTCAATTCTAAAACAAGAAAAATCTTTTGTATTTTAATTTGTTTCGAAGGCTGCATTCAAATGCTTAATGAGTTAGCTAAAAATAAGCTTTTAAGTCATCTTTGAAAACATCATCATTTATACAAAGAAAATAAATGGAGGCTGAGTTTGTATGCACCTTGGAAATATTTAAGAGATAAAAAATTCGACGGAATCACATTCGTCTTTGGATATAAATAGAAAATTCATGTTTGTCGCTATTCTCCAAATGTACCTACATTTTATATTGTACTATTGTACCTACTTGGGAATAATCTCTTCGAGCACTGCATTGATCGAATAATGCATTTAAGTCCCATAGTGATTAGAGTACTCAGGAGTGCGATTTTTTAACATCACACGTTCAATCGAGCAGTAGAAAGATGCATCAATCACCATAGTAATTTATACATTTTCTACTGCTGATTGTGATTACAACGCGTGATATTCCAAAATCGCACTTCTATGTGTATGTGTTCACTTTCGAATATGAATTAGGAAGTGTGAAGTTCTCAGATAAATTAACAGGAATGGATTGGAAACGATCGCTCAATTCTACGCGAAAAAGTCTGTCACTTTTGCCGGGGGGCGAGGTAACGCACACAAAGCAATTGTTCATTACTAATGCATTTCTCGATCACGTCGCTATGCACGCAAACGACGACATTTACAAACACTAGCTTGAACTGTACACAAACAATTACATTCGCACACATAGACGTGTATTAAATACGTAAACAGAAGGACAAAAGGCCATAAGGTAAATTGAACCACATATTCACGCAAAGTATTTGAAAATAGAGGTCTAGTTATGCTGGCTAGTTGAAATGGACTCATAAAAGTGCTAGTGCTTGACACTATAGATACCTTATTTATCGATAAGTTTGGCAATCATGAATAATCGTGTATGACTATCAAATGAAATGAATATAATATTTTTCACGGTCGGGGTGTCGCAAAGAGAGTCCCATACAAAATTAAGACTTAGAACATTTTCAACAAAGAGAAGATATTTAATCAATTCTAAATACTGGGAAAGCGGCTTAATAAAAACACGTATACCCTCATGTTTACCAGATGTATTTAAAATAAGTAATTGAAATTACAACAAAATTATGTAATAGAATACAATGCACTATAAAATAATAGTTCAGCTATTTATTAAATGATGTTACGAATTTAAAGTAGGTATGTAATGTTCGCAGCAATGAATAATAATGATTTATTCATAGAAAGATACACTATTCTGAAAAATATTACAGTATTGATTTAGTGAATTGAAACATCACAACATGGCTATATTATAGGTTACCTTATATGTTTGTTTAAGATTCTTTTTTAATGATTTAGTTAGATAATTATTAAGTTATTTGAATAAAAAGGTTAGAGAGTTATACAATGTTATGTGTCACTTTAGACTGGGTAGGTGACAAATTTTAGTAGGTGTAGTGTGTAAGAATTTGAGGTATATCCACATTATTCTTTCGCTGTATGAAATCAGTGTAAGTACACATAAATAACTCTACCTAATTCCGACATTCCGACCACTGCTGATCATTATTTAAAATTTTAGAAAAATAAAAGTCTTAAGATATAAAATAAATAATCAAACTCACCTTCCACAACTTTAAAGATGGCACTGCATTCCGTTCCAATTTACAGATATTAAAATACTAACAAGTAGCGAAATATCGATATCGATATTTAATATGTGCAGGCCCTTCACTAATTTCGTAGCGGTGTGGCCAGCCACATTTAAATAAAATAATTATTTGGATCGAATTAAGAATAAAACATACACATTTTTATAAAAATACTAACACTATTATTGTACATTTAAACACTAGTTTTAATTCTAAAAAGTGACATGTAAAGAATTGTTCATGGGTTATATTATGATGGTTTTTCCGATTACCAAATATACCAAGTAAGTTTAATAAAATGCAAGCAGTATTTACTCTATTAATTTTATTATACAGGTAAAGATAATAAAATCACAAGTAATATACGGTAAAATGTAGTAATGTTCATACAACTTCAAAATCGTACAAATATGGACTTATACGGTCAACCGGCAACACTTATTTATTGGAAATATTTTTCTATTTTATGGTAGTTTATTGCATTATTTGATAATATTTGGACAAAAAAATACTCACAAGTGAAAGGTAGTGATATCCTTTTGTACGCTTGAAGTTCCTGACCTTTTTTTGCACTGATAAACACTACAGACAGGCATTTTTGCGGGATGTCGTGCCACGAGAACAAACACTTGGCGACTGGCGCGAGACGCGCGGGGACTAGTTTTATATAACGGGTATGCTCACTGAGCGCATGCCTTTGGCAGAGGGGTACGCGCGTGATATCGCATACATTCCTGTTAATTTATCTGAGGTGAAGTTATACAAAAATAGCATGCACTCTTTTTTTTAATTTAATTTATTTACTGGCCCGGTTCCAAGACCTTTAAGCCAAATCTTCTAGTAAAACAAATGCTTGTTCAGGTCAGTGTTGCCAGCCGGATGATGTCAAAACTAACCGGAAATAGATAAAAAGTAACCTTTTAGTGCAAAAAGTAACCTTTCATGTTTTTTCCAGTAATAAGGTATTAAAGGACATAGACAGATGTTGGTTGTATTAATTTACAGAAATATAAACAATTCAGTAGCGTTTTCCATTTTAAGTTGCATTTTTCATTTTTTTTCATCGTTTGATTGATCGAGCGAGGAAGTGAGACGCTTTAGACTTTAGTCCATTACCAATCTGTACCTTTTTTAATCATTTGGTCTTAGATTTGGTATACATTAGTGTGAGAGAGAAAAACGTTTATAGGGCTCACTAAGTTACGAACGTTATGCGTTATAAAACATTGCAAGCATTCCGTTTCATGGAAAAATAATAATTTTAAAATTCTGAAAAATCTGAAAACACAAATTCTGAAAAATCACCTAAAAGTAACCATTTGAATCGTGTAACCTAAAAAGTAACCTGACAGTGCTAAAAATCGCCTAAAATGTTACAAAAGTAACCTTCTGGCAACACTGGTTCAGGTACTCGGATGGATTGTGGGTGCAATAGGGTTTTGAAAACGGGAGACAGCAATAAGAAAAAGCATGGCTATTAGAGATAATTTATGGCAGGGTTGAAGACCCTACCGCAAAAGCACCAAAAAGATTACAAAAACAAAAGAGGGAACCTAAAATTGTACTGAATTAGTACGTCCGAGATGGCTTGGTGATTTTGACAGGCGGTTTCAAAGATTTAATTTTACTTTTTAAAGCTGTTTGAGCCATCAAAGCTTTATTATTATATATACACTAAAAATATACAAGATTAATTAGCATTTAATATAAAATTAAAGGCTCAGGCTTTATTTACGGCTCAAACATTTTCAGAAAGTAAAATAATCGTTCAAAACGATCTGTCAAAATCACCAAGCTATCTTGGACGCACTATATTATGACTTATTTTGCTTCCAGTAATTAGTTTAATTCCAGTAATATGGCAGAAACATCTGAACGCACTGAAGTTATCCCTAGTTGCAACAAGATCCATGTAATAAGGGACACTAGAAAACGATTTTATTGAGTCAAGCATGGTCCGGAGCTCGGCTTACCAGAGTTTACACTCCCTCAGAATATGATGTGTGGTTTGTTCGAACTCGTTACCTTCAATAGAACAATGTGCAATAGGGTTGAAAAAAAGGAAAATTATGTGTGAAACGATTATAGACTATGGCGCGCAAACATCTCGAGCAAGATCTTGATTGCGCTGAATAAAATTTGAAGAGGAAAGCGCTAACTACGCATACCCTCGCCCGCCCATTTTCTTAATTTTTTTGCCGGTTGCCTAACTTGACATTTTCAAGAATGTGGTGTTATGTTGAATTATTCCAATTATTCCCATTCCCCCGGGAAAATACCCATTAAGGAGGAAATTGGAATTGAATGTTCTATCAAAAATAAAAGCAGTCCATAATCCTACGAGTCAAAAACTTTATTTAAAATCGAGCCTTATGAACCTCCAGTGTTAGCAAGGAATGTTAGTTATTTGCGTATTTGTCCGGTTCTAAAAATGTAAACACCGATATCAAACAGGTTAATTTCGACTCTGGGCACGCGCAATAAGCCTACCTACCCACCTACGTACTACGTTACGTACCAGTTCCAAAATAAACTGGTATCATAATTTATTTCCCACATTACGTTTAATGGAATATGAAGATGATTGCAAAAAAATACTAGATTTAGGTAAAAAGATGTTCAATAAGATCTTATACAGGGTGTTAGGGTAAACAGTTGCACTACTTTAAGGGATTATTGTACTTATGGACAAATATCCATAACGACTGACTTATAGGTGGGATTTATTCCTCCCCCCCCCCCTGCCTGAAATCAGAATATTTGCTATAATGTTTTCATCGTTTTTCAATGAAAGTGCCTCCCCCCGAATGTTGCTTACTAGAGATATGTCCAGGAAATGGAACTTTTGGCTACGCTTCCAACATTGAGACCTCAAATCAGCTGGCAATAGTGAGTTCAAATACCTCAAATCATTGCAATTGTTGCGTCTTATTTAACTTACTTTAGCACGATTTATTGTGGCAAAAACAAATAATTTAATGTGGTATTTCATTTCGTAAGCGTTAACTAAGGAAATCAGTCATTCGTACCTATATTTTTTCTAATAGCATTAAATCTATTTTCGAGTTGACAACCACGTACAAACCGCAATTCAATAAAATAATTGTATCATTGTCAATCATTTACCTCAGTAGTTTATAAATAGAGAACAATATACATACAATTGCGTAATTCTGCATTCTGAGGTATCTTATACAGGCTGAAACTAAAGTCATTGGCATCCATTTACTTCAATAACACAACGGAGTGCGATTTTTGAAAGTCACACGTTAAAATCAGCAGTAGAAAATGTCATATCTAATCTCCATAGTAATTATGACATTTTCTGACAGCTAGTTAAAACGTAGTTCAACGTGCCTCGATAGATGGCAGTTTTTTAATTTAACGAATAGGTACCACCCCCAGAGAAAGAAGCCGGGATCAACGGCTTAACGTGCCATCCGAAGTACGGAATAATCTTTCTTTTCAGACAATCGGGTGATTCAGCGTGCAATGTCCTAACCAACTGGGAAAAAACGCACATAGTAATATTTCACTTCGTGCCCCACGTGGGAATCGAACCCACGAGCTCCGTGTCAAGAGCCCAATGCTATGCTCCTAACCATTAGACCACTTACCGTCAGTTGCAGAAACGCTCATTAAAGTTAGTCCTCCATTAAATCTCTTGCTGTCACTTTTTGTCTTGTTGACGTAGTTAAAGCTAGCAAGAGATTTAATGGAGGATTAACTCTAATGAGCGTTTCTGCAACTGTGTTAGAAGTGTTAGGGTTAGAGGTGAAAGTGTTAGGCAGTTTCAGTGAAATTACGTACCATAAATGGTGTTAAAGTTATCCTTGGCTAGGAATTCCTCGAAGTACCGCGTAAAGTCCCCGGTGGGGTCCCACCTGGAGGCCAGCTTTGCCCATTCATCTGGGTATTCGTACTTTATCCGCTTTATCACTTTGACCGCTGTCTTCTTCTGCCGTTCCGTGCACCGGACGCATTTCGTTCTTAAAGCTTCTGGGAGTATTCCTGTTGAGAAAGAAAAAACATTTTGAGTTGTTTTTTATTGAACCTATGTTCTATAGGGTATAGCGATCAGATATGTCAGACCAATGGATGACATAGGTGTCGGTGCGGGATGCCGGCGGACGGCGCATTCTTGCCGTAGCGTACCGTAACAATATCACTCCGCCCCCGCGCCCCTGTAACGGCGCGCGAGTGGTCTCACTTAAAAAGTCAGCTTATCAGGGTCCTTCTTAATAATATGCTGACGGTTTTTTAAGAAGATGATCAGACTATCAAACTGAACAACTTTCTCAATGAGACCAACATCGAAATTCCAAAAAAAAATCTGCTATCCCACATTTTGGTTGAGTAGGATTGCAGTTTAGTATGGAACAGCTGTTTTTTTGCGATTTCGGTATCGGTCCCGCAGAGAAAGTAATTCAGTTTGATAGCTCGATCTTTCCTTAAAAACCCTAAATACCGTGAGTATATTAAGAAGGACCCTATACAGGGTGTAAGGAAAAGTATCATTCACCTTTATACCACATCAAACTGTAATGTACTCTACACATCAAACTGAACAACTTTTACTATGGGAGCAAACCTATCAGCGCAAAAAATCGCCAAAATCACCTCAGTTTACAAACCATCATCGTAACATTCGTAACGTCATGACCTCATCACATGATATTAATTATCATGTATAGAAAATTGTTTGCTTGTTTTAATAAATACCTAAAAATGCAATTATTGTCATTCATTTGGCGTTTCATACATTTTTATTTTAGGCATTTTTAAACAGCACTCTAGTATTTTTTGTAACCATAGTTGACAACACTGAATCCTGAATCAGGATTCCGGATCGCAATTCCGTCTGTGTGTGGCGGACATAATAAAGGCAAATTTTCAGAAATACCTACCAAAGAGAATATAATCACTTGATACCTACCACCAAGTCTAAATCTGATCTGAAGCTTAGTGATGTAGCAATTTTTATTCGCTAACTACATCTCTTTAGCTTGCTGACTATACTAATTACAAGATTAACATTTAATTTAGTATTTATACAATTATTACGGAAACTTGCCCATTAATTAGTTTTCTGAAGCAATAAAGTAAGTATTGTTTAATCTATTGTTACGGTTATTATCCTTGAAGCAAATTACTGTTGATTATTTTCGAGCAAGGTGAAAAAAGACGTCTTCATTCCCAGGCACTAAAGAGATAATCTCTATACGTTTTTTAAACTCCTTTTCTCATTAATTTCCTAGCGAAACCTTAGAGAAGCTATATTACAAGCATAAGCTAGCAGAGCTAGTAATCACCGAAAAATCGACAGTCTAAAAAGACAGTAAAAATCTATGAAAAAAAAAAACAGAAACGAATTATGATTTATGATCCATTTCCAAATATTATTCGATAATAATTTTTACCATGTCCGCCATTGCCATAGTTGATGACAATTTGTTTTGCAACTCTTACTTACGTTTCACATTGGCATTTATTTTCTAGCCAAGCCTTAGCTAAGCTATAACGTAGTGAGTTACATTCTTTTTGAGCGAAGCGAAAAACTATGAGCTGGTAATAGCCGAAAAATCGCCAGTCTAAAAAGACAGTAAAGGTATAAGAAAAAAAAAAACTAAGCATTTGATAATTATTTTTCAGCCATAGCCATAGTTGATTACGATTTGGATTTTGATTATGGTTTTGCAACTTTGACTTACGTTTTTTAACGTACGGTAAGGTGTTAAAGTGTGAGAAAGGTAATTTTTTATCGTCCGAACCAAAGAGTAATATAGTCCGAACCATGGAGTATCTAAGCGTATAATTTCTCTATGGTATGAAAAAAAACGAACCAAGAACCTACGCGGATAAAAACTAATAACCAATATAATTTATTCACAACAAGTAGGTACAGAATAAAAGCTTTACAAGTAACTCGATTCTCATAGCTAATACATACTTACATTATACCTAGTAGATATATTATGTTCGTAGATACAAGTCTACATATACCTAACTATATTAATGTACGTAGATGTTTTGTATTCAGCCGCCATAGTCTTGTATCACCCGGACTAAGCCTTGGAGACATTGTGTTCCAATTTCCGCGTAGAAAAAACGCTGTTTGTTTCTATTATGTAGTATAGACTATTTATACCGAGACTGATTCTTGACACTAGCTTTGTATTAAATAGTATGTACTGCATTATTTGGGTTCCATAGCCGTGGAATCGAGGTTGTTTTAAAACCGGAACTGAATGCTTCATATCGAAATCGCGAGAAAATAATAAGCGGTTCCCTTGGATAAGTTATATGTCAAGATTGACAGCCGAAGCTACAAAAACGTAGAAAAAATTGTAACCAGTATTGGCCTCTAAACCCTATCCATATACACGTATACAGACATAATTAGTATGGCGCCTCACGCACACCAACCTAAGAAAGTTGGCCCTTTATGTTTTATACGGTAGAAGCATGAGGCTCTTTCTAGACATGTACTTTTCCTAAGGCGGTTCCATATAAAATTGATGTTTTTGAAGCACTCCCCTGTTTCGGCCTCAAAATAACCCCGATACCACTGTGTATTCTACAAGATACGTAAATTCTACAGTGTCATCGCAACCTTTTTACTAAATAGAACATTGTATGGGCACAGGTTACAGGTTCTTTTTTTTTTTTAATTTCTTAACATAGTTCAAATATTTCTTAGATGATGACAGAGGATTATAAAAAAAAATTCTGTTTTTGATGTGATGAAGATTTAAGGAAAACATCGTGAGGAAACATGTATAGGTACTCTGAAGAAGAAATTCTGATATATATATGAATATCTAAACTTATGAAGTCCACCAATTGGCATTAGTTATTATATGAGTAAAGTAGAGCGTCGGTGGCGCGTTGCGGAGAGGTATGGACACCGAATTATGGGAGTCCGGGTTCGAATCCGCACGGACAACATGCTATGTACCAATGAGTTTTTCTAACTTATGTACGTAATACCGACTGCCCTCAAACGGTGAAGGAATACATCGTGAGGAAACCTGCATACGCTGAAGAAGAAATTCTGATGCATATGTGAAGTCTACCAATCCGCATTGGGCACGCGTGGTAGACTAATGCCCATACACCCTCCCTGAGGGTAGGCCTGTGCCCTGCAGTGGGACGTTTATAGGCTGATGATGATATATGAGTAATAGCCGACAAACAACTTAGCAAAATATTTGACTTCGCAGAACAAAAGTAGATGAAATCGCTACTGCGGACGCCCCTCACACACTCCCCTTGATCAAGTTGTTGGCCGGGTAGTATCTTGGTGGACTAACGCCCATTATATGAAGGTAAGCTTGGGCCCCATTACTGGGTACATGATTAGACACGATAGATCGCAAGGCTGATGATGAGAGAGATGGAAAATATTGTAATAAGTTGCCGATTATCGATCGATATCCAGGGTGAAACTGAAATTATTAGCATCCTTTTAAACTAAGACTCTACCCACCAAACTGAACAACTTTGACTATGGAAGCAAACCGAT
Organism: Agonopterix arenella; assembly: GCA_927399405.1. Lineage (NCBI taxonomy): Eukaryota > Metazoa > Arthropoda > Insecta > Lepidoptera > Depressariidae > Agonopterix > Agonopterix arenella. The sequence continues at coordinate 12,541,848 of OV656708.1, read as the reverse complement.
CAAAGCAAAAAAAAATCTGCTGTTGCATACATTTGAGTCGAGTAGGCAGCGGCGGCGGGTGCAGTTTAGTACGGAACAGCTGTTTTTTTTGCTCCGATCGGTTTGCTCCTATAGTAAAAGTTGTTCAGTTTGATGGGTAGGCTCTTAGTTTAAAAGGATGCTAATGATATCAATGTCACCCTGTATAGGTAGGTAATGTAGATAGGTACGTAAGTTTATACCTATGTGTTTCTTGCATTATTAAATTAATTAAAATTTTATTTTCCCGTTCATCATCGCCATCGCTTGAAATTGCCCAATAATGATTAAGAACTAGAATTACCAAGAATATTCAATACACAATTTAATTCGATATCAATCAATCATCAGCATATATCTATGATGTATGTACATACTTGGTTACCTTTTTATTAGCTCCTTTGTACAATATACCTATTTTCAACAAACTCTCGAGAGAATATATTTTTTAAGATTAATTTTGTCACCTGTCATTGTAGGCTATTAATATGCAAAGATCCCGGTATTAAATTGATATGTTGATAGGAAACCAATTAGGAAATTTGGTAAACATTTTGACAGGTAAATAATAAATGTCCCTACATAAATGGTCGTTAATAAACGGTTACACATAAGTCATAAAAGACTATGTATTAATGAAACGACTCAAGTAAAAACTTTATTTTTTTTTAAGGCACGAGAACAAGTTATTTTTACTTTACCTACAAACTTGAATAAAATGAAGTTTGGACCTTAAATTGTCCTAAAAAGTAAAAAAAAGCAAAAGCACCTACCTACCTACGTAAACTAAGCCGCCTTCAAAAACCAGAATTATGATTGTTAATAAAGATATCAATAAGATTGTTTCCTCAAAGTGTAAATTTGATAACGTCATCGAATCTAATTATTTTAAACAACCAATAAACAAAACAACTGACATTCAAGTATGCTCTGATGGTTTGTCCATACACTATTGAAAGCAAATTAAGTTATAATAATCCAGAGACGTTGTAATAATCTCTCTCTCTCTCTCTCTTTCTCTAATCTGTTAGAAAGATGCAGGGTCTATTAGAATAAGCACGAAAACTACACAGTGTGTAAGGGGATCCCCCTTTAAAGTAATGCAATTTTCTACGGGTAATACTTTCTACTCGTGATACTGAACACAATTTCTACAGGAGATTAGCAGAAAGACATTTTGACTTACCAAACTATACTTAATGCAATCACCTGATCGATTTGTGTGAAAACTCTGAAATTTTTAGGTCCCTTGGGAAAAATTGTTCGTACAATCATAGTTTAAAGTAATGCATCTGTCAACACTCACACCCTGTATAATAAACTTTTTAAACATCTAAGGGTACAAAAGTAAATGGGTGTACTTAAAATCATTTAATACAGAGGAAAATGACTTTGACGTACCTACCTATGTAGGCTGATGATGAAGTACATCATCAGCCTACCATCGTCCATAGCTGAACATAGGCATCATTCAACACGCGCCACTAAACTCTATCCTCGGCCTTCCTCATCCAGCCGCTCCTCGCTACCTTTTTTAGGTCGTCCCGCGTCGGTTCAGCGGGCCACAGGGCGTCCCACATGCACCTTTGTACCGACCTACGTATGTACCTATGTACTTAATGTGCTCAATTGTAATTGGAATCAGGCGCTTAATCAATATTCATAGATTTAATTTACCTGCTTTGTTACTGTTGTTGTGTGACAAGTGTTAGAACATAATTATTATTGTTCAGTAACTGCAATACTTACGTAGGTAATTGTTGCTGCGCATGTTTGATACATCAATTTTATGAACTTAACCTAATCAATAAATAAAAGATCCAGTTAGATCAGTAACATAGAGATGGCTAATTTGAACAAAACGAGAATTTGAACCAAATGATAATTTGCACCAATTCGGTATGTAAAGTTTTTTTCAGGTATTGTTTTTACGTTTCAGTTTAGTAGATTAGGCTATTTTGAACAGTTAATTTCATTATTTTCGATATCCAAGCTAAAGTTAATTTTCTATAATTTTTCAAATTTTGCTGACACTTTTTTAAGGGGATGATCAGACCGTCAAACTGAACAACTTTCCTATGGCACCAACATCGAAATCCACAAAAAAAAATCGCGATTTCGATGTTGGTCCCATACATTTGGCTCGAGTAAGTTTACAATTTTGTATATGGTGGCAGCTGATTTTTTTTCGCGATTTCGATGTTGGTTCCATAGAGAAAGTTGTTCAGTTTGATGGTTTGGTAATCCCCTTAAAAACTGTCAGCATAAATTAAGAACCCTATATATAATATTTTTCATGACATTAGTTATTAAAACTTACATCCTTACATACAACATACATACATATTCTCAAGCCTGTCTCCGACTAGGGATAGGCAGAATATGTATGTATGTACTTGTTTATAAAAAAAAGGGAGAACCCGTAAAACAAACACTTTTTCTTAACTAGATTATTAATATAATAGACTTCTTCCATTCGCCCATAAAATGAAACATAACAACTAATAAGATAATTTTAGAGGTGATGTTATAAATTATAATTTATATTACTTATACAATAAACTAATCATAGAATATACATGTAGCATCTCCTATAATCCTAGCGTTTCGGTCCAAGGGTCAGGCTAAGTATGATGAAGACGTGTGGATGAGTAAGCACTAGTAACGACTCATCCGGTGACAATGTCTTGCAATAATGTGCACTGGGGCGTATACGACTTTATAGAAAGCTACTTATATATATTACGATCGTTAACCCGCGACGTCGTCCGCACAAATTAGGCTAGGCGCAAACGGGCCACCGACCACAGCCACCGGTGGCCAGCGACCGCGACTTAACACACTTTTTCATATATTTGTTAGACGCGCCCGCACACGTGTAGCCGGTGGCCGCCACTCGCTACAGTAGTGTCCGCGACTCGCCACTAGTGGTCGCTACGTGACACACAAAACGCTGACACCCGCCACTGTCGCACTGCTCCACCCCCCGCGCAGTTAACCGTCCGACCTTCTACGTATCGCACGCGTACCATCATGGAGCACGACGCCTCCTTTCCGTGTCAGAATCCATCTTCACACTGCGCGCAACGAGAAGTCGAGAAGGTTAAAAATTGTGGCGGTTTCCAGACACCGGTGGCTGTCGCTCGCTTCTGACACTAAGCTTAATGTGGCGGTGGCGCGCTACAGCCACCGGTGGCTGTGGTCGGTGGCCCGTTTGCGCCTAGCCTTATATACCAGATTTTAAGTCAGATCATAAGCTATCAAACAAAAAAAGTTTCATCAAAATCGGTTCAGTAGTTTTTGCGTGATACTCGTTCAAACAAACAAATAAACAAACACACAAACAAACACACAAACAAACAGACAGACAAAAAATCCAAAAATTGGTGAAATGGAATCAGGGACACCTAAACACCATATCGTAACTTTTTTTTGTTAATATCTTCAATGTACAGACAAACTTCCTGTTACAGTTTTATAATAGTATATAGAAATAGTCAAAGCTCTATGGTTATAAAAACTCATTGGTTTTTATAACCATAGAGCTTTGACTATTTATTATAAGGACTAGCCTTGCGGTAGCATTTCCCCTCTGCCACGGTATAAGATTAATTAATCATGTGCATTTACGGCCCGGTATCAAAGTCTGTAGTGAACCTGCCTGCTGTGCCGAGGGTCGCGGGTTCGAATCCCGTAAGGGACAAATATTTATATGATGAATATGAATATTTGTACCCGAGTCATGGATGTTTGTATCTATATAATTATGTATTCTATATCGTTGTCTAGTCATCATAATACAAGTCCAGGTACTTTAAATGCGACTAGATAATTTGTGTGACAATGTCCAAAATATTTATTTGTTTTTATTTTTTATTTTATTTACATTCAATTTTATACCTTATCACTAAACGAGGCAGCCTATAATTGCGAAACAATAATTTCGAACTAAGAACGTTTGGGGTTCACGCGAGACTACTTTTCATGATTTTTAACGGTCAAAATTAGAATCTAAAGTTATGGGAATAAAATCCAAAGTTGCGGATTTCATGTTACCTCGCCCCCCGCAAAAAGTGGCAGAAATGTTTGTTAGTAGAATTACACGCGTAACTAGTCCCTTTATAAGTAGTCAAAGCCATAGAGTCATCATGTCATACAATAACTGTACAATAACAAAGCCTAAACATGGCACATGTCTAATAATGTCACCTTTGTATGCGTCAGTTATGTCCAGCTTTCATACATTGCCGCTGACATTCAAGTCCTTTCAAATCTTTCAAATGTATTAGGTTACAAAGCAGTAATGTACAACAACTGGGTATAAATTTGTGGTACCGTTTTAATAGCGCACTGATGCGAAGTCCTCCTTGTATAGAATGTCATTGTTATAATATATACTGAATGTGTCACAAACTGTATAATTTAAAATATATTTTACCGGAAACTTGACCTCTATATTTACAATGTGAAAGACAAACCCACTTTTCCAAAAATGTACTTACGCCCCAAAGATACGCCCCTTGCAAAATGTCCCGTAATTAGCGGTATTTATGTCCCGCTTTTCATTGTTTATTTTTAACCGTTATTCAATCAATTTGGGCTTGGTTTTATTAGGTAAAAATGCTAAACTCAAGATAATAACTTTGTTTTCATAAAGTTGATATTATTCTTCGATAAAATAGTTTGTCGGTATGGCGGTATTTAATTAATCTTACTTTAAACGAGCGTTAACCCGCGACTTTGTTCGCACAAATTATATACCAGATTTTAAGTCAGATAATAAGCTATCAAACAAAAAAAGTTTCATCAAAATCGGTTCAGTAGTTTTTGCGTAATGCTCGTTCAAACAAACAAACACACAAACACACAAACAAATAAACAGACAGACAAAAAATAAAAAAATTGGTGATATGGAATCAGGGATGCCTAAAAAACCATATTGTAACTTTTTTTTGTTAATATCTTCAATGTACAGACAAACCTCCTGTTACAGTTTTATAATAGTTTAGACTAGAAACTAAAACCATAGATCCACGAATTCGCGCTGTGTACCTAAGTATATGTGTCTTTAAATATCATTTACCATTCACCAGCGATCCAGGAAAATTGCTGGAAAAACGTAGTTTCCTTGCTCATAGGGTAAATCTCTCGTTGTTTGTTAAATGTTTTAATTCAGTTTGAAAAACCTTAAGGGGCCGTAGGTTCAGGCGAATGTTTTCTATGAGAAACGCAACTGCCCAGCCCTCCGAAAAGTGCATGCGTGTGCCGTATTTTCGATTAAAAATAATTAATAAAAAAGGACTTTTCATAATTTTTTTCAATGATTTCACTAGATATAAACTAATGGTAAATATGTGAGTAAAATTCCATTAATTATAAACGGTTGCAAGTTATTCTAGTTGGAAGAAATAATGTTAAAATGCGTTAGGTATTTTCGTAACTTTTCGAAAAGAAATTCTATCGATTGAAGTAATTTCAATCGCGTATTCAATTTATGATTTCACTAGATAAACTATCCAAGAAAACTGTTTATTTTTTCGTTTCAGTAACTGGTATAAATCTTGTCGAAAAACGAAAAATAAGAGACCCCTTCCCAGGTAATTCCGGGACGTATGGCCCCTTAATGGGATTTCTATTTATTGATTCTGAATTAACTGGCAAGTTGTCTTGGAAAAAAATCAAAAGCCATAAAAACTAAAAAGGATGAAAACTTTTTTCTTTTTAATTGGAGTATTTCGCGCAACGTCATTTTTACTGACTGATAGCTATTCATCATAGACAGCATTTCTGACTGGCAGCTGCCAGTTATGTATTTTTAGGTGTAATGAAAACTCTTTGGTCTATGAAAAATATAAGGTTTACCAAAATTAGGTGAAACTAATTTAAGGGGATGATCAGACCATCAAACTGAACAACTTTCTCTATGGGACTAATATCGAAATCGCGAAAAAAATCAGCTGTTCCATACAAACCTACTCGACCTAAATGTATGGGACAGCAGATTTTTCTTTCGCGATTTCGATATTGGTCCCATAGAGAAAGTTGTTCAGTTTGATCGTCTGATCATACCATTCAAATAGTTTAGCTAATTTTGTTAGACCTTATATATAGACGGGAAATACAAACTTTTTGGATTCACAAAATATTTTTTTAACTTCTCTTGATTTATTAATCTCAATCGTACTAACATACAAATATAAAATAACAGTTTCTAACATAAAAATATTAAATAATAGTAAGTCAGTGATTTTTGAAAAACACCTTATAATTTATTTTAGCCAGCGAAACTACCGTTTGCTTAAATTTCATGGTAAAATAAGAAAATAAAATATGTTTCCTATGTTTCATAAAAATAAAAAAATTTCTCGTTAACTCGAGAAATCCTGGTCGAGAATTCTCGAGCCCTCGAAAAATTAAAAAGGTCGAGAAATCAGAAACCATTATCGACTAGAACAAAATCACAGAGAATTTTGTCCGGATAGGAAGGGAACAAATTTAAAAACCGCCTAGAGTTAAGTAATTATTTAAATTCTGTCTAGGTATGTGGGATCTAACCTCTCTTAGATATCTTAACTTATAATTGTAGTTACGGTTGTACTATTATATATTCTGTGGTTGCGGTCGTAAGACTCATAAAGTCATAAGTCATAACTGTTGCCTAGAGGAAATATGTGTTGGTTCCGTGAATAAGTAATTGAGTATGATATAATTATAATAACATGGGAAAACATTCAACGGGAAACCACCAAAACTTGTGTCTATTATTCAATCTAATAAAACCTAATAAAATTGTTAACGTGTCGTGATTGAAGATTTGCAAAAATATATAGCTATACATTCCCGCTTCCCACTGCACACACATTAGCAATACTAAACCCTTGTTTACGTTTTCACCGATCCCATTCTATACGACCGTTGTATGACACAGTTACCCGGTAAGGTCGAACGGTATTACGCATGCTCGTCACGCTACATGATCATTGATAGCATGCGCATACGCAGTGCAACAGGAGCGTGGTTGCCGTGGTATACTCGAGGGCTATCATTTGGCTAATGATAGATCTACTTCCGTCGTTAAGGTGGTTTCAGTCCATACAAAAGTTTGACGCACAATACGCGTAGACGGAATTAATAAAAGTAATACTTTATATATGGAAAAATAGTTTAGAAAATCTAGTGGCCGCCCGCGTCACAAATAACATTTGCAATTTATAATATAATTAAGAAGATATAAAGCTTTTAAAATTTTGTATGAAAAATTTAAAAGCTTTATATCTTCGTAATTATTTTATAAATTGCAAATGTTATTTGTGACGCGGCATCTAGATTTTCTAAACTATTTTTCCATATATACCAAGCTACTTATATTAATACCGTCTACGCGTATTGTGCGTCAAAGTTTTGTATAAAAATTGACCCCTCTGCAACCACCTTAAGTATCTTCGCTTACACATATTACTGTAAGTTGAAATACCATTGTTTGCAGTTTGTAAAAAAAACCGGCCAAGAGCTGCAAACAAAGGTATTTCAACTTACATAAGGGTTCCTTGTTTGAATACGGGACCCTGAAACAGACTAGAAAGAAGAGAGTAAACGTTGTGTGATTTTCAGTAGAGGGTCACTAGGATCCACCTAGGTGTTATTGAATGCAAAATGTTATTATTGTTCGCAAAGACAACTTCTTTACGATGCAGAACTACATGAGAGCTTTTTTGTGTTAGGATAAACTACAAGCAAAAGGCGTGATTATTTTTTTTCATTTTTTATAATCGTTGAGTAGGTTAAAACTTATTCAATAACAAAGACTGTTGTTGTTACCGCTGGCAATCAATGTTGTTGCAGTCTAGATACAATATTTTATAGGTACTAGCGATCCGCCCCGGCTTCGCACGGGTGTAATACTGATATATTTTATACATTATATAAACCTCTATTAAAAAAACCGCATCGAAATCCGTTGCGTAGTTTTAAAGATCTAAGCATACATAGGGACAGACAGCGTGAAGTGACTTTCTTTTATACTATGCAGTGATTATACTATGCAAAGATCTAAGCATACATAGGGACAGACAGCGGAAAGCGACTTTGTTTTATACTATGCAGTGATTTAAAGATCTAAGCATACATAGGGACAGACAGCGGGAAGCGACTTTGTTTTATACTATGTAGTGATTTAAAGATCTAAGCATACATAGGGACAAACAGTGGGAAGCGACTTTGTTTTATACTATTTAGTGATTTAAAGATCTTAGCATACATAGGGACTTAATATTACCAATGCCTATCCAATTAAATCGTCTTAATACTCTGAAACGTTATTTCAGGATCATCATCATAGCCATATACGTCCCACTGCAGGGCACAGGCCTACCCTCAAGGAGAGTGTATGGTCCACTACGCGTGCCCAATGCGGATTGGTAGACTACACATACGCATTAGAATTTCTTCTTCAGCGTATGCAGGTTTCCTCACGATGTTATTCTTCACCGTTTGAGAGCAGTCGGTATTTACGTCCATAAGTTGGAAAAACTCATTGGTACGTGGCATGTCGTCCGTGCAGATTCGAACTTGGGCCTTAAGATTGGGTTTTCATAGCTCTCCGGAACGCGCCGCCGAGTCACCCTTTTTTCAGGATACTTTTACAAAATACTTCATGGTAGGTACTTAAAAGTACATATTTGTACCGTTCGGGGTTGAGATTATTCGAGGCCTCAGGTGACCAAAGGGTAGACAGCTACCTTGGCCAGCTACTAATTACCTGGCCATACAAAGAGGCAGCGCTGCCAGCCTCCTGGGCAACCTACTGTCAAGCGTTCCGAACAGGAACCAGTTCAGGAAATAGCCAAGGATATTTTTTTCACGACTAGTTTCACGTAAAATTTAATCAATGTTATATAGCCGACCAAACAGATATAAAAAAAAATTTGCATAATCAGTCCAGTAGAGTGGCAGTAGCATGCCACCCGTGACAAAACGAGAAAAATCGAGATGTAATGTCATTGTTACTTTACGTGTGTCAAAATGAGCACGCACGACGATTTTCTCGTTATGTCGCTTTGTCGTGCGTGCCATGCTAGCCCTACTCCCGCTTTCAATCAATCCGCTTATTAACAAACAGCATTTAATTTTTATTTACGAGATTATATATTTTTATTTTTCACTGCTAACAATCATATGGGAAGTCTACCAATCCGCATTGGGCATGCGTGGTGGACTAATGCCCATACATGAGGGTAGGCCTGTGCCCTGCAGTGGGACGTTTATAGGCTGATGATGATGATGATGACTGCTAACAATAGCCTACCAAAATCCAAACAGTGGAACCTTGTAGGCTTTCAGCAGTGTCAGATCGATCAATCAATCAATAAATCAATCATGTATTTTTCGAAAGTAGGTATAGTAATTTTTTTTTTAATTAATGGACTCTTGCTTGTGCGTTAGCACTGCATGTCCGCCAGTGTCAATTAGTATATGGGAGAATCTATCCCAATCTCAGGGATTGTGTTTGGTCAAGCAAGAACAAGAAGAGATTGAGGATTGCGGAGCCTTGTGCCAGGCAAAAACGCGACGCGCGATAACCACGCGAGACAAGTGCTCAGGTCAGACCCTGCAACACTCATAGTAATTATTACAATGATCTTAAATATTAACATAAGGTATCTCCACTTTCAGTCACAATATTATGACATACAAATTCTTTCTTATCCTAGGGTGCAATAATAGAAGGTCGTTAGGTATTTAAAGGATTTACAATTTCATTACAAAGGTAATGCATGCTAGGGATTTACTAGTTATAAAATTCTCAGAGCAGAGCTTTATTTTGGGAACATAAAGAGGACGTTCAAATTTTCAGCGATGCGAACTCGACAGGTCAGACCACGAACCAGGAAATTACCAAGGATTTTAGTTTCACGACTGGGTTAAGGCTGACTCGTTGTCAGATTTTAATCTAATTGTTCTTCTTGAAGTAAATATTTTACCAACATTTTTTTTAATGGCCTGGTTGGCAGTGAAATTGTCTGTGTTGCCATTTGCAAAGGATCACAGGTTGGAATACTGCTAAGAATATACAGGATGTCCCTGGAAGTGTGGATGAAATCAAACAGGCGCATGGTGGAGGTCATTTCCAAACTTTTAGCCCCAGTGAAAGATGGTTGTATTCTCAACGGTTCAAAAGTTATGATAACTTTTTGTTTTTTTCTAATATCGTATAGTATTCAAGCAAAAAAGTAATTAAACAAAAACTATCAAGATTTATCGGCTTTCTTTTTTTATCAGGAGATTTAAAGATTTGCCTGACCTGGAATAGTACGTAGTGCCCAGAGCATATTGATGGAAAATGTTTAAACTGTCAATAACTCGTAATACGATCATCATCAGCCTATAATCGTCAACTGCTGAATATAGGCCTCTATAAAAATCTGTCCTGGGCCTTCCTCCAGTCGCTTCCCGCTACCTTTTTAGGTCGTCTATCCAGCGGGCAGCAGGGCGTCCCACACTACGCCTGCCAGTTCATGGTTTCCATTCTAGAACTCTGACACCCCATCGGTTGTCGTAATACGATCATTGAGGTCTAATATTAATTTCTTAAATAACACAAAACTCACTTTTCAATGCTTTCCCTTCAGGTGTGCATCTCTGTTGATTGATCAAGCACTCCACATAATTCCTCACTAGCCTCCTGCTGTCTAATATAGCGTCCACATCCAGGTAGTCATACCTAGAATCATATTTAGGCATTCCCTTCATAGTGTTTATGTCCTGTCCCACCACAGCATACAACGCACACGCACAAAGAAATAACACTTTCATGGTTGAAACTTTTTGAACTTCACTTGTTTGTAAATAGAACACTGTTTTGTTTTTAAATGTCGAACATATTTCGCGCGCGGTTCGCTCACGTGCGCGCGCGCCTACTTTGCGTGATGTTCTGCTGCGCGCGCGAAGTTACTACGCTTTATGTAAACTTTGTTTTTAAATGTCAAGTCAACTTGACGCTTTCTTTTGCTGAGCTCCAAATTCTGTGTTAAGCATTAAAAGTTTTAAGTGACTATTAAGGGCGAACCGTTAAGGGCAAATCTCCATATTCGGCAAACTGACGAATGATATAAAATTTCCAGGGGCCCAATCGCACTAATTTAAGCGAGAACTTTCAAGAAAAATTACTACGGCTTATGACGCCACGAGAACAATGAAGGGCATCCACACTCTCATTCTCGGCTGTTCTCGGCGAGAATGTAGTGCCCGTGTAATGGTCACACACTTCCGTTCAAAGCAGCATTTAACGGACACGAACACGAGCGCAAGCGTGAAAATAAATAAATAAATAAAATAGGGTGCACACCTCTGCTTGCCTGTTTGTGAAAAGCTTGCTTGACCTGCGAACGGGCATCGGGCTACGTACCAGCCCGGGCCGCTTGCGAACATCAAAGTTCAATCATTCATTCATTTATTTACCATAATTTACACGTAGGTATTCTTATACATGGTGATGGTTCAATCCAATAGTGATGAATCCTTATTCAATTTCAGTTGTCATGAAATTTCAAGCCAGTTAGGTAATAGCCAGCTACGCTAAATTCCGTATCGCGCTAAACTTGATTTAATTATCAACATTGACAGCCTGAAACGTCTGAGTGATCTGTCAAACGACTGTCATGAGCTGTCAATTAAATGATTAGCACAAGCATATAGATTTAGATTAGCACGATACCAAATGTGTAAAAAGCATAGAGATAGTAAAGTAAATACTTCGCCTACGTACGTAAAAAATAGTGATTCGCATATAGCAGGAAGCTGGAAATATGTATTGCAGTACAGACTGACTTACATAGAGGACGGCGTAACTTCAAGTCCTCTATGCTGACTTACAAGCGGTCAAAAATGAAAAAAATACTCCTTGGCGGTCAGTATATAAATATAATGTCTAACCTTCTTTCGTACGTTTTCATCACCGCGCCGTGTTGTTGGTTTGTCCCTTTCTTCAACGATGAAAATAAAAAAATAAAAAGAGTTTTTATTATATAAGGTCTAACAAAATTAGGTGAAACTATTTTAAAGGGATGATCAGACCATCAAACTGAACAACTTTCTCTATGGGACCAATATCGAAATCGCGAAAAAAAAATCTGCTGTCCCATACATTTAGGTCGAGTAGGTTAGTATGGAACAGCTGATGTTTTTTCGCGATTTCGATATTGGTCCCATAGAGAAAGTTGTTCAGTTTAATGGTCTGATCATCCCCTTAAAATAGTTTCACCTAATTTAGTTAGACCTTATATTTTTGAAAATAACAAACCTAAAGTTTGAAACATCGATCCATATTATTGAGATTAATCCTTAAAATGCCTCCTTTGCTATTTCTATTTGCGTACCTATAATTTTTGGGTTGGATTGGAACCTTCTTGGAACCAATGAATAGAGGATAGACCAGTATACGGTTTAGTCCATACAAACGTATTCCCCTGTTTTCTCTCTGGATAATGACACTATAGCAAATATTTTTTTACCATACATTATATTCTCTTGGTACCATACAATCTATGTCACCTCTGCCATGCATTGCCATGTCCCTATGTTTTGCTTTTTTGCTTTAATTAATTACTGTAAGAACCTTCGAAAATGACCAATTTTACCGCCCGTTTTCAGACATCCAGTAAACAAATTTGACGATTATGAATAAAACATACAGACATAGCCAAAGTCTTTCTCATATTATTTTTGAAAGAATTATTAAAATCGGTAGTTTGTAGGAGGAAACAGGGGAATACGAAATGCTGATTTCGTATTTTTCTATAAAATCGGTCCGAGCTGCAGTAGTCTCGTTCGCACTATAGTCGGCGGGTTGTATGGGTGGTGATTCGTATACTGTCGGAAAAGTGACCTATTCGCCAAATTAGCATTTCAGCCCGCCTATCCTCTTAATGTCGCTACCGTGTTGGAACGCCAAATTGTGAAGCTGTTATTTCAGGTACAAAGTAAAAGTTTCTTACTTTCTTACACACTTTCTTAAACAGTAAGATCCTGGACTTTCTAGTAGTAATTGGCAATAAAGCATTTTTTCTTTCTTTGTTTTTTCTTTCTTTCTATTTCGACTTATTTTTAAGGTTCCGTACGAAATTGGTTCACACAGATCCCCATTGTTAACGCAACGTAATTTGTTGGTCCATCCATCCAGTCGTCCAACAGAGGGTTCTTGTTTGTAAATAAAGCTAAGGACTTGTAGACTAAGAGATAAGTGTACTTTTTGCAACCATCAGCAGCAAGGCTGATTCAGTGTTTATGGAGTGTAGAGCATCTCTGTGATGGGAATGAACTAGGTCTGCCTGCATAACTTCAGTTGGTTTAGGAGTTACAGACGTTTAAAGGTCAGCAAAAAATTAACGATCAGCTGCAAGGTAATGTGCACTGTAGCTTTGTAAACAGTACAAAAACTGACATGAACTGCGAGTCGGTTTAGGAGATACAGCCGTTCAAAGGTCCCACCATGTCAGTTTTAGTACTGTTCACATAGCTACAGTCCATACTACAATAATATGATACGATCAGCCTTGCAGCTGATCGTTAATTTTTACTTACCTTTAAACATCAGTAACTTCTAAGCAGACTGGAGTCATGCAGGCAGACCTGGTCCATCCCCATCACAGAGATGCTCTACAACTCATAAACACTAAATCAGCCTTGCAGCTGATGGTTGCAAGAAGTACACTTATCTCTTTGTCTATTAGAGATTGCGCGATATATTATGTACTTTTTTGGTCTCGACGCAAAAGCCGTGTTTTTATAATTATTTAAATATCCTTTTATTATACAGCTTCTATCCTTGACATACTAATTAACTTTTACATTCATATGTTGTCCAAGAACAATATCATACTATCATATCACTGGCAGAAAAAAAACACATTTCTTTTTTGTTTTCTGTATTTCTTTTCAGTTAGTATGACAGATTTTAACCTCTGATACTTTTAAGTAAGGTCTACTTCCGCTTCTATTCATTCGATTTTATCTAAGGTACCTACTTTACTTATATAGCTGCAGGGCAGCAATAACTGTTAAAGAGGTGAACTAATTAGTAAGCTCAAATCGGGTGCGGTTTGCAAAATAGTAAAAGTTGAATTCTTAAGTAAAATAGCGAAATTTTCTACAAACTAAACGCCACGTTAATCCAACCAGTTTCATACAATATGGCTACTCGTAGAATGTCCAGGCCATTACTAGGCTTGCCAAAATCTACTTTCTAATGTGTATGCAGTTTTATGGCTGTTTAACATTTTGCGACCAAGTGCTAAAATGTCAAGTGGGCGTCATTGTTGTTGAATAACAAAAAGTTTTATTATTTTAGAGGGGTTCTGTACACTAACATTGGGAGCTAAACATATATTGTATTTGGACAGGAATTAAAATCTAGATGCTGATGGCATGGCGAGCAAAAGTTCCGTACATGCATGAGTGTGATACTTGTTTCTACAAAAATCATTACTTTACGTTCTACCTACATTTATTCGATAAATACATACAACCCTATTTTCTGCGACACCTTTTTTGTTCGCTAGTACCTTGAGGGTTGATTTAAAGGATTGCGAAAAGTAAATGCAGCGTGACTGTAGCTGCACTCAAGGGCCACTACAATAATATCATTAGCTAAATGTTCAGGAGTAGTTCTGGTTATCATACTGAACAACTTTTACTATTGGAACAAACCTGAAATCGCAATTATGATGCGAACGAAAAAGTAATCGGCCAAATATTATTTTTTAACTTTTTAGTTTTTTTTAAGGCGGTTTTAATTTTTTGTTAAAATTTTGTTTATTTCACTATTTTCAGTGGTGAATTCATTAGTTCAATTTAATAGTAGTGTTGGTTAAATTAACAAACGCACTAGCCAGCACTACGATTTTCAAAGGTTCCCCACGATTTCTCTGGGATGCCATCATCGGATCCTGGTTTCCTTATCATGGTACCACCCTTGGAATATCTTCTTTCCAACAAAAAAAGAATCATCAAAATCGGTTCATAAACGACGAAGTTATCCGCGAACACACATAAAAAAAATATATATATTTACGAACTGAGAAACCTCCTCCTTTTTTGAAGTTGGTTAAAAAAAAGCTGTTCCATACTAAACTCAAATATATGAAACAGCTGATTTTTTGCTATTTCAGGTTTAATCCCATAGTAAAAGTTAACAGTATGTTCACCTGAACCACCTCTGAAAATGTAGCGAATGATTTTATTATCATCCAGTATTCACCTAGAAAGAATGAGCAATATGCATTTAGTAAAGGTGAGGGTCATTCTCATTCCTTGGTTTTATAAAAAATTAGTAGGCATATATGTACGTAATTGAATCTATACCTAAAACCCACACTGGGTAAATATACAAGTATTGGGTACCTACCTATTTAGTGTTTTGATGAAAAAATGGTGGAGTCACCAACCGCTCTATGACAAAAGAAAGCTAAGCCGCAGGTGGTAGGTCAGTAAAAATATGCCATTACTGTACCTGTAGCACAGAGGAAGCGATAAAGTATACAAATATTAGACCTGCTTTAACATAACCGATGCTGCCAACAATCGGTGTCGTATCGTGCAATAACTGACAATCGGTTTAAGCATGTAAATTGCTGCTTTGTTGAAACGGGGGTAGTTGGTAAACAGATGTGCCAAGTCGGTTATTTATCCATCATGTTTAAAATGGCTGTTACTATTCCACTGACAGCAATCGTAGGCACTTAATGTTGGAACTAACTTATGCACGTGACTTCATAAGGGAATATGCGGAAGTGAAATTTTCTAAGAATTTCTCACATTTATCGTTTTTCATGGAGAGCAAAATCAAATCAAATATAAGTACTTTATTTTACACCAAAACATAAACAGTAAAATACACAGAAAAAATACAATAGGCACAAAATAAGACGGTCTTATCGTTCAGAAGCCATTTCTTCCAGACAACCTTTCAAAATCCTCTAAGTTAACTGAAGGTCTTCTCATTAAATGATTGGAGTTGTTGAAAATTAAAAAAAATTGCCCGTAGATTTTTTGTTTTTAAGCATGGTTTTTGAATATTCCTGATTTATTACAGAACATTATACAAATAAAGAAATGTCTGTATTGTACTTAGAGGATTGTATTGTTTCATGAATGGTAAAAATGTAAAAAAGCTATTTCTAGAGAAATAAACAAACAGCCAACGCAAAATGGCATTTTATGTAAGGAAGACGAGTGTCCACCTCGCCCCCTTACCTCAGCGGGGAAGGGAATAGATCCTACAGAACAGAGGCGCGTGCGCCGGCATTTGTCGCATTTAGAAAGTTGACACCATTGTGACGATACAATACTGTAAGTTTTTAATTTTTTAATATATTAGAATTAAGTTCTTTTTAAAAATTCAATGTTTAAATATTCTAAACAATGCAGAAAACGAAATCTAAATACGCCATCGTCAATAAATATGAAGAAACAGTTAGATCTCATGACAAATTCAGGTGAGTTTTATATGTATTATACAGGGTGTTTGGTACTTAGATGCTTTCCTTTTAAGGTGATAATCTGACAATCAAACTGAACAACTTTCTCTATGGGACTAACAAAATTACTGCGAAAAAAAAACAGCTTTTCATTTTGAGTCTAGTAGTACCAACTGCCGTTTTATATAGAAAAGCAGATTTTTTTCGCTATTTCCTATTTGACTCCTTCTTGAAAGTTGTTCAGTTTGGGGGTCTGATCATTCCCCTGAAAGGAACGCATCTAACTAGCAAACACCCTATATGTATATTATATAAATATATAGGGTGTTTGGTAGTTAGTATTAGCTATAAATGAAAGTCTACCGGTTACCATAGTCGTCATTATTTAAATCTAGATTTAGAAATTCTTCTTCGGTTCACATTCCGCGTTTTAATTTCCGAAACGCATTTTTTCTCAGTTACCCACATAATTTTATATCTACAAGAGCATTAACCTGCGACTTTGTCCGCACAAATTATTTCCAGATTTTAGGTCAGATAATAAGCTATCAAACAAAAAAGTTTCATCAAAATCGGTTCAGTAGTTTTTGCGTGATGCTCGTTCAAACAAACAAACAAACAGACAGACAAAAAATCCAAAAATTGGTGATATGGAATAAGGGATACCTAAAAAGAAAAACCATATCGTAACTTTTTTTTTGTTAATACCTTCAATGTACAGACAAACATCCTGTTACAGTTTTATAATAGTTTAGATACATCTAGTTCGTGACGGACCCACCATACCCCTGGTGGTAGGGTGGGACGCAACCATACCCCTACAGTAGTGATGTGACCATCAGTTGTACCTGCTTGCACCTACACGTTTGAGCATTGAGATGTACCAGGAGAGCAGAATTGTATAAGAGTTAGTGAATGACGAAGGAGTTAGTCACTGGTTGGAATCGAACATCATTATTTCAATTACTTACGTCATTTTAGAGCTTACTTAATGTAGAATCATAAATAATTATTTTACTTAAAATTCTTCAATGCAGTGGCAAAGGTTATAAAAGAATTAGCAAGTGCCATTCATCATCATCATCATCCTTCTGCAATTATCCCGTTGCGGCGGCCAATATTTACTCTCGTACAACTATCCATATTTTTTTCGGAAGTTTAAAGTCGCGAGAAAAAAAAACTACTGCCTCATACACTTTGATCGAGTAGGATTTCAGTATTATATGTAGAAAAGCCGATTTTTTTTCGCAATTTCGACTTTTGTCACATAGAAGTTCGTTAAACCGTCAGCATATTAAGTTGGACCCTGCCTTGATCCTGCTATAAATAGGATGACGGCTTGATAGCTCAGTCGGTACTAGGTATCGTTAGTGAACTTGCCTGCTGTGCCGAGGGTCGCAGGTTCAAATCCCATAAGGGGCAAATATTTGTATAATAAGTCATGGATGTTTGTATTCTATAGTTATATAATCTTTAACTTTTTTATTCATTATTAATACAAGTCCAGGCAATGGTCCAGGCTAGATTCTAATTTGTGTGACAATTCCAAGATATTTTATTTATTACGAGCTTTGTCCCGCGACTTCGTTCGCGTCGATGGTCGATTTTCTGAAAATCCTTTCTTAGTGCACCCCTACACTCTCTGTAGAATATAAATATTCCAAATTTCCAAGTTTCTTATTTCAGCGGTTTAGGCTGTGCGTTGTCTGTCAGCCAGTCAGTCAGTCAGTCTCGAAACTCTTTTATAAGTATAGATTATTAGTTACCTATACGCAATTGCTCGCAACACCGTGGCATTGGAAAGCCTCTGTGTTTTTGGAAGTTCTGGTACCTGTGCCTGTATTGTATATTATTTTTCTCGCTCAGACACCGCAGCCGATGCCGGCCACGTGTCTCGACAGCCGGCGCGGGCGCAGCGCGGCGTGGTCAACAAGCTGCAAACGTTCAAGGACTGCGCGGCCAGCGAGCCGCGACGGCTCCAGGTTAGATTGCACGCTAACACCTTTACATGTATTAGCTCACTTTTTAACTGTTACGTTTTATCGGTGTCGTCCGTTGAAACTTCGCCATCGTGTTTACATACTGCTCACTGCCATAATCGAATACATGAAACTGTATAAGTACTATAAGGATTATTGGGGAGTCGCTTTGTAAGTCTACTATTGGCTAGTCGCGTCGCGTGTCGGTCGTTGGTTGCCCCATCCCCGGCCTACAACTAAGCTCCAGTGGTGGCTCAATATCTTGAGCTATCGTGTTCTTCTCGAAAAACCATCCTTGAAGTCACCAAAATACTGATATAACCATACAACGTCAAGTACTTTTGCTACATAAACACGTAGTATAGTTTTACATTCTCTTTGACATTAACTAGACAAATCATCAAAACCAAGATGGCAGCCATTTTTTCCGATTATATCGATAAAAGATTATAATTATAATTTATAATGTGTTTATTTTATGACTGCACTGGGCAGTTTGTACTTTTCTGATATTTACCAAGAACTGTCAAAAAACTTTTTCAAACATTCAACTCGGTTGTCCTCCAAAAACATAAAAGTCATAACTATAGTGTTAACTAAATTAAGGTGGTTTCAGTCCATACAAAAGCTTGACGCACAATACGCGTAGACGGAATTAATAAAAGTAATATTTTATATATGGAAAAATAGTTTAGAAAATCTAGTTGCCGCGTAACAAATAACATTTGCAATTTATAATATAATTACGAAGATATAAAGCTTTTAAAATTTTGTATGAAAAATTTCAAAGCTTTATATCTTCGTAATTATTCCATTTATACAAAGTTACTTATATTAATACCGTCTACGCGTATTGTGCGTCAAAGTTTTGTATAAAATCGACCCCTCTGCAACCGCCTTAAGCTACAAAATTATTGAACTCGAAAAACGCTGGCGTTGATATCTTTTGTATAGCGCCATTACCAATGACACTGTTCCCATCTAAAAGACATCAACGATTTCTTACATTTAAAGAAATGGGTTTCATAAAATAGCACAATGGTAATTATGTAACCAGGTGGCATAGGTACGTATGTAACTCTAGACCATACAGGGTCCTTCTTAATATGCTGACACTATTTTAAGGGGATGATCAGACCGTCAAACTAAACAACTTTCTCTATGGCACCAACATCGAAATAGCGAAAAAAAAATCAGCTCTTCCATACAAATCTGCAAACCTACTCTAGCCAAATGTATGGGACAGCTGATTTTTTTTTTCGGTGTTGGTAACAAAGAGAGAGTTGTTCAGTTTGATGGACTGAACATCTCCTTAAAAAAGTGTCAGCATATTAAGAAGGACCCGTATATTCTCTTTGGAATGATCAGATAACCTAGCAGAGTGCAGGCGTATTATTATAACAGAGAAGTTACTTTTAGCCTTTGACTACTTATATAGGGACAAGTTACGCGTGTAATTTCTACTAACAAACATTTCTGCCACTTTTTGCGGGGGGCGAGGTAACATGAATTTCGCAACTTTGTATTTTATTCCCATAACTTTAGATTCTAATTTTGAATGATAAAAATCATGAAAAGTAGTCTCGTGTGAACCCCAAACGTTCTAAGTTCGAAATTATTGTTTCGCAATTATAGGCTGTCTCGTTTTGTGATAAGGTATAAAATTGAATGTAAATCCACATGATTAATTGATCTTGTACCGTGGCAGAGAGGAAATGCTACCGCAAGGCTAGTTCTTATAATAAATAGTCAAAGCTTTTAGCAAATGTAAATGTGTTTATGTTGATGATGAATTTGTGATGCATAGTTTATAATTACAGGTAGTTTGATCAGTTTTATTATGGTTTTCTGACAATTTGGGTATTTTAATGACCTAAAAATGTTGTAAGGAAAACCCAAATCAATTAAAATGCGAATAATGGTTGTTACAAAATTGGCTTAAATAAGTGCTTTGTTATAATTCAGCAAGACGAGGAAATAGTTTTGTGATTTTCCAGCTGCAGTAATTTGTACATATTTTTATTTAAGGTCTAACAAAATTAGGTGAAACTATTTTAAGAGGATAATCAGACCATCAAATTGAACATCTTTCTCTATGGGACCAATATGGAAATCGCGAAAAAAAAATCTGCTGTTCCATACAAACCTACTCGACCTAAATGGAACAGCAGATTTTTTTTCGCGATTTCAATTTTCAAAGTTGTTCAGTTTGATGGTCTGATCACCCCCTTAACATAGTTTCACCTAATTTTGTTAGACCTTATATAGAGTAGGTGTGTGTGCAAAATCCCCGAAAGGTTATGAGTTTATGCATTATAGTTCCATTGAAAGTTCAACCTATTTCGAGCTTACGAATTTTCGACCTTGCGAATTTAGATTTTTTAGCGATTTAGATAGAATTTTCGCGCGATCGCAAATATGAGTGGTGGGATATGTCATATGTTTAATTTTGTTTATGGTTTATTTGTAAATAAACCAATAAGCAATTAAGCATGTTATTCGCCCCGTATTCATAAGAGAATGGCATGTGCCACCACTACAGTTATCATCATCAGCCTATATATGTGTGGGGACTTGCTACTGATGTCAGCACCCACAAGTTATAGCAAAGATGCCAACAGATGGCGATACCGTCGCTCTCGGAAATATGCTCCATACATAGACAACGTTCACCGAGAATACGTAACTCGTAACCTACTACAAATAAGGTTCACAATCGAATGCAAGACATACATCGCACAAGAGAAATTATCGCAGAGTTTCGATACATATACAAGGTCCAACTAAGATCTGTTGGACCACGGCCGGTACCCAGGCTTCACACATAGCCTGGTGGAAGATCTTCCCTTTTCAATGGAGGAACATTCCCAAGTAGCACCTCCATATATGTCTCACTGCATAGGCTTACCCTCAGGGAGGATGTACGGGCATTAGCCCACCACGAAACGTCGTTGACGTTTCAGGTTCGAATCTGCATAGACGATATGCCCTGTACCAATGGGTTTTTCTAACTTATGTAATTTTATATACCTACTACTCTCAAATGGGGAAGGAAAAAATCGAGAGGGAACCTGCATAGACTGAAGAGGAAATTCTGATGCGTGTGTTCACCAATCCACCACTACATAATAATAATAATAATAATTTGTCCTTCCTACAATAGTCTCTGCACCGAACGCAGTATTTCTTCTGGTGCATTTGCATAATGCATTCAGAGATAGACCACGCTTGGTGCATCCCATCGCATTTAGATAAAAGTGTCTCAAAGGGGCCTCTACGTGTTGGACCTGTGTCCCCACGCAAGCCTTCCAAAGGTCCGGGCTACGGCCCAAGAAATGCCTTAAGAGATACAATAATAATAAATAATAATAATAAATATCTTGGACAATGTCACACAAATTATCTAGTCACATTTAAAGTACCTAGACTTGTATTATGATGACTAGACAACGATATAGAATACATGTATCGATACAAACATCCATGACTCGGATACAAATATTCATGTTCATCATATAAATATTTGTCCCTTACGGGATTCGAACCCGCGACCCTCGGCACAGCAGGCAGGTTCACTACAGACTGTTCACTACGACACCGTCGCGTCGGTCGTATACTATAGAGTGTGGAATATAGCGACAGTATATAGGGTGTAAAATTAAATAGGACACACTCTTAAAGGGGTGCTTCAGACCATCAAACTGAACAACTTTCTCTATGGGACCAATATCGAAATCGCGAAAAAAAAATCTGGTGTCCCATACATTTCAGTAGAGTTATTGTTTGCAGTTTTGTATGGGACAGCGGATTTTTTTTTCACGATTTCAGTGTTGGTCCCATAGTAAAAGTAGTTCAGTTCGATCGTCTGAAGCACCCCTTTAATTAAGTGTCCCATTTAATTTTACACCCTGTACTAGAAGAAGTAGAACAATAAGGTTAATTATTTCTGAAGTTGCACGTTATTAGCGATAAGGCAGCCTTTTCTAACTTATTGATGTTTGTTGTGTTTGTATATATGTAGGTAATGATTATATACATTATCTTTATTATAATAATAATATAAGTAGGTAATCAGAAACGATCAAACGTAAAGTACGTAGAATATAGTACCGCAAAGAATTTTCCTATTCTATGAATCATTAAATCATTAATAATAAGATAAGATAAGATAAGATAAGCTTTATTCATTCCTTACCAGATATATTACTATTAACAGTTAACATAGATTCAATTTCATTATTCATGCAATATTCAAAATTTTTAATTATACATAATTATATTCAGTTTTGTTTTCATATTACACTTTGATTGTAAGGAAATCTAGATAGTGGGATCCTCGGCCTCCCATCAAGTAAAACTCCATGTTTTTTTAGAGTTTCTTGGTAAAACAAAGGTCCTATCTTTGAACGGCTGTTTCTCCTAGACCGACTGACCGACCGAGTCAGTTTTTGTACATTGTATCTATCTATACTATTATAAAACTGTAACAGGAAGTTTGTCTGTACATTGAAGATATTAACAAAAAAAAAGTTACGATATGGTTTTTAGGTGTCCCTGATTCCATATCAACAATTTTTGGATTTTTTGTCCGTCTGTTTGTTTGTGTGTTTGTTTGGGTGTTTGTTTGTTTGAACGAGCATCACGCAAAAAGTACTGAACCGATTTTGATGAAACTTTTTTTGTTTGATAGCTTATGATCTGAATTAAAATCTGGTATACATATAATTTGTGCGGACGAAGTCGCGGGTTAACGCTCGTAATATTATAAAACTGTAACAGGAAGTTTGTCTGTACATGGAAGATATTAACAAAAAAAAAGTTACGATATGGTTTTTAGGTGTCCCTGATTCCATTTCACCAATTTTTGGATTTTTTGTTTGTGTGTTTGTTTGGGTGTTTGTTTGTGTGTTTGTTTGTTTGAACGAGTATCACGCAAAAACTACTGAACCGATTTTGATGAAACTTTTTTTGTTTGATGGCTTATAATCTGACTTAAAATCTGGTATATAATTTGTTCGGACGAAGTCGCGGGTTCACGCTCGTATTACAATAAAACCAGCATATTCATATTATTTTTGCAACCATAACCGACCTTCTCCCTAAACCGACTGGAGTTATGCAGGCAGACCTGATCCATCCCCATCACAGAGATGCTCTTCACCCTATGAATACTAAATCAGTCTTGCAGCTGATGATAACAAATAGTACGTCTATCTCTTGTACTATACTTAGGCATCGTAATATCTACATAGGTATAGCTTAAGGTTTTACCAAAAGCTCTATGACCAGGAGAGCGATTTTTGAATCTCATTCGCCGAGTTCAGCAGTTGAAAATGTCATAATAATTATGGAGATATGCATCTTTCTACTGCTGATTTGACTTTCAAAAATTGCACTCGTGAAGTATGATTTTTGAAAGTTAAATCAGCAGTAGAAAGATGCATATCTCCATAGTTATTATGACATTTTCAATTGCTCAACTCAGCGAATCTCTTTTGTCACCATTTTAGCCGCCCCTACGTCGGGAGAGGCTAAAATGGTGTACCTTTTTATTTATAGTACTAGTGTTTAATATGTGTGTTTGTTTGTATATTCGTTAGGTAGCGTTAGGTTTTTATTTCATTGTAAAATTGTTTCATTTTGTAGAGTCTTAAGGGTTAAGGCACGATGGGGCTGACGTAACCTCAGGGTTAAAAGCTCCAAAAAAAAACAAAAGAATTAAAAAAAAAAGATTCAAAAATCGCACTCCAGCTACCTGCGTTACGTCTCAAGAATAAATATAAATATGTATTTTATTTTCTTAGGTATCTATAGTCATTATAATACAAGTCTAGATTAGATTCAGGTACTTCAATTACTTTAATTAATTACAAGACATACGCATCGGAATTTCTTCATCAGCGTATACAGGTTTTCTCACGAGATTTTCCTTTACCTACTGTTTGAGAGCAGTCGGCATTACGAACATAAGTTAGAAAAACTTATTGGGGCATCATTACGTCCGTGCGGAATCGGACCTGAACCTCAAGATTGAGTTTCCATATGT
The DNA here is from genome assembly GCA_927399405.1 of Agonopterix arenella. Lineage (NCBI taxonomy): Eukaryota > Metazoa > Arthropoda > Insecta > Lepidoptera > Depressariidae > Agonopterix > Agonopterix arenella. The sequence continues at coordinate 12,517,333 of OV656708.1, read as the reverse complement.
CTCCATAACGCACCACCAACGCTCTCCAAAATCAAAGATATTTCGCTATAACAAAAGGACCTGCTGCTTTCAAACCATTAAACCTACATTTGTACTATTTGTCAATTTCAGGACCTTCCAGTCACGATGTCTTCATCCCGCACATCCATCTGATGCTTCAAGAATAGGTGGCTAAGTTTCATCTTTGAAATGAAACCAGGCAGTTGACGGTCTGAAGACTGGGAAGAAAAGAACGAGCCATCAGTAACGAGTATCTTGAGTAATGGTATGACGTCAGAAAATATAAACAAGTAGTCTAAACTTTCATACATACACACACATACTCACGCCGTTACCTAACGATGATAGGCAAAGGCACTGCATGCTACAATTCTGACACGATTCTCAAATTTATTAACTTTTCTACACTATAGAACCTACCTAACAACATTCTTTGAAGAACTGCTTAACTTTGCTAATCAAAGTGAAAATAAATTCTGCTTTGCCAAACTATAAGAAACATTTAGCGTTCAGTGGCGCCCTCATCACATAGTTTTATCATAGGTTATACAATACTAATTTTAAGAACAAAAAACTAAGTACCACTTTTTCTTTTTTTTCGATATTCTTAAAAATGGAATGTTCACTCAACAATTGAACATATCGATTTTGAACATTGTTTAGAACCTATCAAAATATTCTATAAACATAGCTTTTGTAGTATTAAGGAGTTGCACTTTTCCTTTTTGGGTTTAAATTATTGAGAAATCTTTAGTGAGGTCGCCACTGAACTGTAAAAAGACTCAACACAAAATTATTTCAATTCTCCACAAATCAATCACACTACTACTACAAATTCAAATCACAACATAAAACGACCTCAAAGAAGGGATGGTACCGGAGGGGAAACCTGATGGCGCGTCCATAAGGGTCCACAGGGAAACTTGTGGACCAAAATCGGACGAAAGCTGATGCTGAAGCGTAGGGCGAGTAACTGCCCTCTGCGGGCGAGCAAACGCCCTTGCTAAGGCAAAGCAAGTAGTCACCAGGCATTCTGCAGCCGTGGGACGTCCTAAGGGAAACCTAAGGGCAGCGCCCTGGCTTAGTCTGTCACTATTACGGGCACGTTGCTCAGACATAGTGCTTTTGACATTGTTGGTAGTCTCGGGTAACATCGAGTTCTGTCAAAACCAATGCAGATGAGGGTCTCCCTGGTTCCGGCTGGGGCTCAAACCTCCTGTAACTGTTCAAGATGTGATGAGCGATGGAAGGGAAACCTGAAATTGCCTCCACGACTTACCGAGCTTAAAGCTAGGATGATTGCTGTTTTCTGATCACCACTCTTGAAGTGCATTGAAAGAAAATTCTGACGGCGCCTTGATTATAAATCCTGTTGCAATAGTAATTATAAAGTAATAAATAAAAATATTTTGTGCCATCAATCATTATAACTCATTTGACCTCGCCCGAGCCGTGATGATGAAGGACTGAAAAAGCCTTTCTTTGATTTTGTAAATTGTACTAAGACAGTTATACATTTTTTGTTTTAGACAGTTATTAAAGAATAGTAATAATAGTTAAATTAAATAACTTTTTGTCAACTATTAATAACATGCGCGATTAGAACCATAATTTGTTTTGAATTTTTTATACTTATTTTTCGAATTCTTTTTACTTAAATTCTACAATTTCCCTTTGTTTGTCTAATTTTGTATGCCTTGAATGCGCCCCAGTAGACTTTTTAGGTCTTGAATTTTTTTAATAAACAAATAATTAAAAAAAAATGTAAAAAGTCCAAAAAAATTGTATACGGTGTAATTAAAAAAAAGAAATCTAGTCGTCTTCCACTTGGATGTATCTATCAACTACTGCAAGAAAAACTGAAGGCATAGTCACATCATGAAGAAAAAACTAATTAGTATACAGAAAAAAACAAAAAGTAAGCACCTCTGCATGCCTTCGTCAAAACTCACGCCCCTGGAGGGGAGAAGTGGAAAAGGGACAGGAATAGATAATTTGTAGGGAGTCGACAAAGTGCGCGTGTGAAAGAGCCTTAGCAAGTAACGCGCGCATCTCCCAAGATTCGGTCCAGAATACCACAAGGGTACAGGACCATGGGCTGGTGGTGGGTTCGTCCCTTCGACGAAACGGAGCAACAAGGATCCTAAGCGGCATAGAAGCATGGAGTTACTCTGTAATATTTACAGGTGACAATGAAGCTCGTAGCAGGCCATCCTATATCCTAAGAGCGGATTTGACTGAAAATCTAATGGACGTCACGAACTCCAACGTAAAAGCAGTAATCCTATGTTTCTATCTTCAACGGTGTAGGGTGTGCGTTTTCTGTTCCAAGTCTAGTCTGTCAGTCACGGAACTGCGTCGGCGTGTCGAATTCAACTATTATGGATTTGCGAATTGAACCTAAAGTTGTCATATAAAAATAGATATTCCAATTGACTCGTATACATACCTACTATTCGGCACGTACGAACTAAGAACGGTTTCGAGAAAAAAATATACAGTATAAAAATAAATTTATTTAATATGCTGATTGAATACAATATTATAAATTAGAAATAGCTAATTAAGTAGGTAGGTAAGTACCTAATGTGATATAGTATAACTTTAGTCAAAATTGTGTAGTGCCTACTTACCCTGTACCCTCGATGTCTGTATGCTGATATAAGAGCAGGTTGGGACTGCAAATCAGTGCTGAGCAGCAGATCTTATTAGGTCCTGCCAGGGGACACTGAGTCCTAACCCATTGCCACAATGTGTGTTTTTATATATATTTGATTTTTCTATTTGATTAATCTGTCTATTGTTTCTGTACCTTTTCTTTTTTTGTATTTTGTGTGGCAATAAAGTGCATTTTATTTTTTTTTATTTATTATATTAAACTTTCATTGATTCTTTCAATATTGTTCGCTAACCAAAACGTACATAATTTTCATTCTATATAAAACAATTCTATCTTAATTTTTTTAGTGTAGTTAATGAGTCACATTGTTTCTAAATAAACTCTTTTTAGTGGCTCCATCTTTTGGTCAAAAGTTCTTATCGTTATAAATACCTACGATTTTTACTCTATCAAACTCTTAATCTATATTACGATCACAGGACTTGTATAGTTTTTATGCTTAGCATTTTGGCTACAGCATTGCAGCTATCAATCTGCCTCTGCGCATACGATATGACACCTCGTTTCTCACTCTGTCTAGCATTATTGCGCTCCTTGTCACCCGGGGCCAAAACTGGCAATGATGGGTCCACCTGGAAAACAGAACATTTTAAACATAAGCAAAGAAAAATAATGTTTATCGATTGTGAAAATATTTTTGTCAGATACAATATTAATTTTAAATGTTATTATTCGATGATAGACAAAAGAAGAGAATAGAACTGACATTACAATAATAAAAGTCGCGAAAACGAGACATATTTCTATGAACTAATTACACAGCAGTGAGCTAGATAAAATCTATGTCGTTTGTCCATTTCTGCTTATGCGATATTTTTGTTTGACTTAGTTGAAATTGCTTGCAAAATCTTGCAACCAAGTCAAACCAAGCCACGATTCTTCATACATTTTTGTCATGTTTCCACCCCTTTTCAGTCTAGATAATATTCAGTTACTTATTCTATTATACAGGGTAATTTTATATCACTGCGGATAACTTCAGCATGTATTCTACTCATCAAACTGAACAACTTTCACTATGGAGCCAAAGCCAAGTCAGCTACAATAGATCTATCCAGGTCGCAGTAGCTATTTCGTCATTGACCAAGCCCTTATAACCAAATAATATGGAGCCAAATTCGAAATTGCGAAAAAAAAATCAGTTGTCCCATACAAAACTGCAGTACCTATTCGACTCAAATGTATGGGACAGCTGATTTTTTTTTTCGCGATTTCGAAGGTGACTCCATTGTGAAAGTTGTTCAGTTTGATGAGTAGAATACATGCTGAAGTTATCCGCAGGGATATAAAATTTACCCTGTATTCAGGCTGAAATTGATATCATTAGCATCCTTTTAAACTAAGAGTCTACCCATCAAACTGAACAACTTTTACTATGGGAGCAAACCTATCGGAGCAAAAAAAAATCTGCTGTTGCATACATTTGAGTCGAGTAGGCGTTGCAGTTTAGTATGGAGCAGCAGATTTTTTTTTGCTCCAATCGGTTTGATCCCATAGTAAAAGTTATTCAGTCTAAGTTTAAAAGGATGCTAATGATATCAATTTCACCCTGTATATAAGGTCTAACAAAATTAGCTGAAACTATTTTAACGGTATGCTCAGACCATCAAACTGAACAACTTTCTCTATGGGACCAATATCGAAAACGCGAAAAAAAAATTTGATGTCCCATACAAACTGCAAACAAAACTTGACTCAAATGTATAGGGCAGCAGATTTTTTTCGAGATTTCGATATTGATCCCGTAGAGAAAGTTGTTCAGTTTGATGGTCTGAGCATACCCTTAAAATAGTTTCAGCTAATTTTGTTAGACCTTATATACAACGTGTTAATGAATTAACGCAAAACTAGAAAGTATTTTGTTTAGAATCGAGAGCAGAATGGAATTTTCGTGGTTTCAACATATTATGTAATTTTTTTCAAAATATTAAATAATTTATTTGTAAAATTTAATATTTATTGAACCTGATGTCATCCCACCGCTCGGGCACACTTACCCAACTCACTACCATAACAAGCTTCTTAAAATGTATCCACGAGTATGTAATAGCACTTTCTGCTAATGATATAGAATAGCTGAAATGATAACAAATCATTTTTGCCCTAAATCTTAAAATGCGAATAACTTTAAATTTTAATTATCAAAATAATGAAATTTATTATTGTTTCAATCTAATTATTCCGTTCTAAATCAGTTGGGGTGCCTGAGGTTTTGCGCTTATTCATTAACACGTTGTATATTCCTTTTATATTTTTCGAATAGACCTTTAAATGAATGAATCCACGATACTTTTAAACAGATAATTTAATAAACAGAAAAACTTTTACCTACTAAAAAAATCTTTTATTTATTTCAGTACCCTTTAGTACCCTTAGACAACATTTGCAAAGTCGTTAGGTAATATTTGTTTCAGCCTGTTTCATCGCTAAACTTAGTTCACATACTTATTAACCTGTCACATCCCGGCGACGCGATATCGACCGTCGTCCATTGTTTATCAATTATTGTTATTTCAAAGTCGGGATGTCACAGGTTAAGAGCCTATGTCGAAAAATAATTGAAGCGAAATGGGCGTGTGATAGCTTATATTACTGCCTGATGCGAGAGAAAGAGATGGGGCGGCGCGGCGCGCGCGCCTGAAACGACGCAATCGTAAAACAAACTTTATTTAATTGTGATTGTACTATTTATGTAAGTTCAATTCTGCTCTTATCAAACTTTATAAAATATCCGTCTCTTTTTTTAAATCAAGTCTCGTGTTTCTATTATTCACCGTTTAGCAGTTCCAAGCGTTTATCGATAAAGACGGAGGCTACTTTGGCTTGTTTTTCTATCGAGAAAATGTGTCTTAATCGTGTTTTGGCTCTAATCAAAACTTCAATTATATGTTCAATTTACACATATCCGCAATTCATACTCCTACTGTTAGTACTTCATGATATAATATGACGCTTTAAAGAATCCTATTTTTTTCACATATCCTGCAATAATACTTGCATCATCATCATATATTGCCTGATTTGTTCCCTCTGTATTAAAGTCTAGCGAACAAAGCAAGCAATGTATGCCGAAATCGATGCTTAAGCAGGTATGTCCTCACCGGTTCCACACCCCTCCAATGTCGGAGGCACTCGGCGATTCGTGAGCCGAACCCTGGCGCGAAGCAGTCGGGGTCTATCGCCACGAAGCACTGTCCCAGGTCCGGCGCGCCTTCCTTATTGTCCAGCGCCCAACCGCGGATGTTATGAGTTGACTTCGAACCTGAAATATGCTTATAAAGTATTAGGGTAAACAGTTGCATTACTTTAAGGGGTGACTGTACTAAACAACTTTGACTACCTAAGACACATATAGGAAATTCGCAAAAAAAATGTCGACTTTTCATACAAACGTTCGATCAGCTGATTGAATTTTGTATGGAAAGTCCAAAACATTTTTTTGCGAATTTCCTATAGGTTTCTTTGGGAAAGCTATTCAGTATCATGGGTACAATCGCCCCTTAAAGTATTGCAACTGTTTACCCTAACACCCTGTATACATAAACAATTGCAATGGAGCTGAGAGGCAGTGAGACACATAAGTCTCCCTGATGTACCTGCGCAGTTGACAAATTTTAATAGCGCGCGATATTATATTGACCAATCAGGATGTGCTACCTTCAATCCGTTTACGCTATTGGCTAATTTGTTTCGCGCCCTTTTTGCTGATATCCGACTATGCACCCTTTGATTACTAAACGACTTCGGGTTTTGTCGGGGACTTGGGCCTGATCTGCGCAAACGAAGATTGACGAGCGGAATTATTTTCCTTTTTCGAGTGCGATTTTTGAATCTCATACGTTGATCTCAGCAGTTGAAAATATATAGAAATACTCATCTTTCAACTGCTGATTTGATTTTCAAAAATCGCACTCCTGGAGTATGATTTTTGAATGTCAAATCAGCAGTAGAAAGATGCATAATTATCTCTATAGTAATATTGACATTTTCAACTGCTGAGCTCAGCGAATGACATTCAAAAATCGCACTCCTGCCTAGCTAGCATGCCACCCACGACAAAGCGTTTAAACGAGAAAAACGTCATGCGCGCTCTTTCTGGCCTACGTAAAATAATAAAGATGGAGGCACATCTCGATTTTTGTCGTTTTCTCGGGGGTGGCATGCTAGCTAGGCTGGTCGTACTGTAGTAGTGTAGCTATCATAATACTTTGTCTCTGTGGAACATTTACTCCTATGATCTAGGGACTAAATAAGGAAACATTACGCTAATATCATTGAACTACTACGTACTAGAAATAGCATTTCACAACACTGTTTCATTCTTTGTGGTGATATCGCCACATTTACACACTCTAATGCAGCGCACGATACTGTTCGTTTGTCGTGCTAGTTCTAGTATATAATAGATGAATGTGTGTAATATAAATGTATTATCTTCCTACTTTCGCACAGCTCTGTATAGCCAATTACGCGGCGCCTTCAATTTAGTCGGGTGTAGTCCAGCTTGGCCGCGCGATACATAGCCACCAATTTGAATGCGCCCAATAGTACAAAAATGCTGGTTAACATACCTGATAGACCACTACAGAAAGCTTCCACCATCGCACTGAGGCAGTACCCCTTGTATCCACCAGACTGTTCGAAGCCACCCAACGGGAGAAGCCGGCCTGTGTCGAACGCCTGTAAAAAAGTTAGCAGCAAATGTTGTTACTTAAACCAACACCATTCTTCCGTGTTTTTCTCTATGGGGATACCACCTATCCAGTTACATAATTACTCTTCTTAATAAGCATCTGTAGTTAGGTTCCTACCAATTGAGAGTCTGTAGTGGTGTTTCCATCTGGACCCAAAGCCCATCCTTCTGGTATCGGTTCTTCTTTATGAATCTGCACCTCTATCTGAAATAATCATCAAAAAAATATAAAGAAATCAATTAAGTGTTATGAAAAAAGATTCGGATACTACATACATTTTAATAACGAAGAGTTTCTATAGATTTGCATATCGACTTCAAATCAATCAAACTAAAACATACGAACAACAACTGAAACACTGAGCTATGGTCAAAATAATGGGTCAAACATAACAACCGGTCTCTTTGGTTTACAACTTTTAATTCCATTGACACTGGCACGTTTTCCTCAAAAAAATATTACTGTCAGCCATTAGGAGTAAATAAAAAGAAATCATTTATTTTCTTAATTTGATTCTAATGGAATTTCAATTTTTTTGACTAAATTCAGCCAGGGTAACGCTAACAATGTTAATGGAGCTGCTTGGTGAATTTGTCGAGCACAGATTATAATAAAATCTGTTTGGATAAGTAAAGTAGAGACAATATCTTACAATCTTCTTAGATTGCTTTATTTTATCCAGTGTGATTTCATCGTTCATTTCAATAGTCATTGGTTCATTTATTAGTTATCAGGCGGAACTGAATTTCGGATTGGAATTCCGTATGTATGTGGCGGACTAAATGTCAAGGTAATCTCTCTTCTCTTATTTTCATCAAAATAAAATTATCACAGACCGGTCTTTTTTTTTACAACTAAAACAAATTTTTTAAATCATTTCTTAACATTATTGGAGTCTTGGATATATAACCTTTCCCATGGCGACAGCAGTAGATGCCATGTCGACAAGCAGTGAGTCCCCACCAGTAGCCGGAGCACACATTGCGATCGGGTTCGTTCCCATGGCACTCTGAAATTATACGAAATTCTGGCTTATTTTCATATCAGAAAGGTTTAATATTATGGATTGCATTTTTGTTATTAATGTAAGAAAATATTGGAAGTAGATTCTACTTCTATTTTTTTTTTCGAATGGATTTGAAACTTAAACGTAGTGATTATATTCTCTTTGTTTGAAACTTTGCAAGCATATGTCATTCGGATGACAATACAATATTTTGGTACCATCGAGCTGATTTGAAGATAGTCAGGAGCTAGATAGTGGAACTCTTCAATGGCTACTAGTAAACTCATCGAGTTTGGGCTCATTTGGTTTGTCTAAACGAGTCTTTTGTACTTTATACTGACAAAGCGTGTTTAGAGATAAGCTCGCCCTTTGTAATTGTCTATTATGCTGTTTTCATTTATATTTCCGTGTGTACAATAAAGTGTTAAAATAAATAAATAAATAAATAAAGCGTGTTTCTTAGTTTTTTGAAATAATTTAACTTATTGGATTGAACTCGAATCCAAATCTTAAAAATATTAACATTTTCAGGAATAACAAACTTAACGTGAAAAGGGAAATTCAAATCAAATACTTTATTTAAAGAAAGTTTTTGTGACCCTACTATCACCGCGTCGGAAGGTTTTCGCTGTAGAGAAAATGCGGACACAACCAAAAGTAAACTCACATGTTTAGCCCTGGTCGGCACCATTATTGGCGAGGAGTTTGTGAAAGCCATCCCAATGAGGCCCTCAAGCTTTGCCTTCTGCGCCCACCAGCCCGCCATGCCAAAATGATTGCAACCTGAAAATTATGAAAACGTCGCATAAGCCAGGCGCTGTACGAAGTAATAAATAACACAAATGAAGTAAACTTATTTTGAAAGCGTGAGAATTTACCGTTTATCGTGTAACTGTTACTTTGACTACTTATATGAGGAGTAGTTACGCGTGTAATTCAACTAACAAACATGTCTGCCACTTTTTGCGTGGGGCGAGGTAATATGAAATCCGCAACTTTGTATTTTATTCCCGTAACTTTAGATTTTCGGGAGGCTGGAAATCGTCAAACCTGCGCGCGAGACGGTTCGTAATGACTCTCGAGAACAGCTTGTAGACATGGCTAAGAAGAGAAATGGGCCTATAGTTCTTCAACAGGGCATTATCGCCCTTTTTGAAGAAGAGCAGAGAAAGAGATCAACCGTCGAATCCAACTCGGTTGGGCAGCGTTCGGGAAGCTACGTAGTATCTTCACGTCCCAAATACCGCAGTGTCTTAAAACGAAAGTCTTCGATCAGTGTGTGTTGCCAGTGATGACATATGGAACAGAGACGTGGTCGTTCACTCAAGGCCTCATAAAAAGGCTGAAAGTCACCCAAAGAGCAATGGAGAGGGCTATGCTCGGAGTTTCCCTGCGAGATCGAATCAGAAATGAAGAGATCCGCAGAAGAACCAGAGTAACTGACATAGCCCAAAGAATTGCTAAATTAAAGTGGCAGTGGGCGGGGCATATTGCTCGCAGAACCGATGGCCGATGGGGCCGAAAAGTTCTCGAGTGGCGACCGCGTACCGGAAAGCGTAGCGTGGGTAGGCCCCGCACACGGTGGACCGACGACCTTGTGAAGGCGGCGGGATCCCGTTGGATGAGGGCAGCGCAGGACCGGTCGTTATGGCGATCCTTGGGGGAGGCCTATGTCCTGCAGTGGACGTCCATCGGCTGAGATGATGATGATGACGATGAACTTTAGATTTTAATTTTGAACGTTAAAAATCATGAAAAGTAGTCTTGTGTGAACCCCAAACGTTCAAAGTTCGAAATTATTGTTTCGCAATTATAGGCGGTCTCGTTTAGTGATAAGGTATAACATTGAATGTAAATTCACAAGATTAATTGATCTTATACCGTGACAGAGGGGAAATGCTACCGCAAGGCTAGTCCTTATGAAATAGTCAAAGATCTGTTACGAAGTAGAACCAATAATAAAAAAAAAACTGTGATTCAGGGTACCTACATTGCTGAGAATATTAGGATACCATACTCCATGTTTAGTGTCATTAGTAACCAGCAATGCATTTTGGATAGTCATTGTAAATTACATTTGTCACGTTTATAATGTTTTATTAACAAATGTCACAAAATTCTTACGTTTCGCCGACACCCATCCCACCCCGCACTCCTTGGCCTTCCGTATGGCGATATCCATGCAGAAGTTACCAACAGTGGCCCCCAGAGCATCGCAGCCGTCCACCCACGCGGTCGCTGCGGATTCCTTCAGAATGACTGGCTTGGCTGCTGGCTTGGTCGCTCCTGACTTCATGTCATAAATGTAGAGTTCTGCAATATAAGTGAGTTTTGAGTTAAGTATAATTAAGCATAGGATATTCTCCGAGGGGGTGTCAGAGCCCAGAGGTATTCTAAATATTCATACTAGCACACTGTCCCTTCGTATTTGGGTAACAGTATCGTGCTGTGGCTACTACATTAAGGGCCTATGTCGAAATATAATTGAAGCGAAATGGGCGTGTGATAGCTTATATTACTGCCTGATGCGAGAGAAAGAGACGAGGCGGCCCGCGCGCCTGAAACGACGCAAGCGTAAAACAAACTTTATTTAATTGTGAATGTACTATTAATGTAAGTTCAATTCTGCTCTAATCAAATTTTGTAAAATATCAATCTCTTTTTTTTTAAATCAAGTCTCGTGTTTCTATTATTCACCGTTTAGCAGTTTCAAGCGTTTATCGATAAAGACGGAGGCTACTTTGGCTTGTTTTTCTATCGAGAAAATATGTCTTAATCGTGTTTTGGCTCTAATCAAAATTTCAATTATATGTTCAATTTAGACATATCCGCAAATCATACTCCTACTGTTAGTAATTCATGATATATGACGCTTTGAAGAATCCTATTTCTTTCACAAAGCCTCTTAAAATGACATTTCCCTTTTAAACAACAACCGTGCTGGGGTAAAACGGTAAAACCTATGAAAAGTCCATAGGACATATGGCATAAAACATTTTCTGAATTATAGTGACATTTCTTGGCTAAGCGTCCATCGTCCAATCCTGAAAAAATCGGTAAAAGATAGGAGGCATAAAAATAAACGTAAAATGTCCTTTAATAAAAAACTCCTGAAACGTCTCTAACCCAAGATTCATAGTCCAAGACTTAAATTATAGATTATATTTCTCTTTGACGATGGCCGCAAAATCAAGAAATTTCACTAGTTAGAAAAATATGTTTCGACCGCGTACAAAGAATAATTACTTTGCCATACGAAAATGCCGGATGGTACTACAGGGTGTAAGGAAAAGTATCATTAACCTTTAAACCACATACTCTACCCATCAAATTGAACAACTTTTACTATGGGAGCAAACCGATCGGAGCAAAAATAATCAGCTGTTCCATACTAAACTGCAATGCCTACTCGACTCAAATGTATGCAACAGCAGATTTTTTTTTGCTCCGATCTGTTTGCTCCCATAGTGAAAGTTGTTCAGTTTGATGGGTAGACTCTTAGTTTAAAAGGATGCTAATGATATCAATTTCACCCTGTATATAACTATGGTACGTACCAAGTCTGTTAAGGCCATGACTGTAATGCCCAGTCATGTCGGCATGGAGCAGCAAGGCGGCGTGCTCCTTGGCTTCAGTCACCGGCGCCCCAGCTGCCACCAGACTATCCTCCATGAACCTCCGCACCTCTTGCAATGCTACCTCCGGCATGCTTCACGGGATACTGGGGTTAAGGAACAGTGCGAGCTTTATACTAGTAGAGTATTTTGAAATCTTTGTGGTGTTGTTGTACAGGAGGATTGTTTTTCTGCAGTGGCCAGAGAAAAAAAAGATGGATCGTGTAAAATATTACATGTTAGAATGGATATTGAAATTATGGCTGAAATGATTGAATGATGAACGATAGATATATCTTCTTTCATGTCAGCATGAGCTATCTATACCGTATGACATTTTTACAGGGTGAAATTGATATCATTAGCATCCTTTTAAACTATGAGTCTACGCATCAAACTGAACAACTTTTACTATGGGAGCAAACCTAACGGAGCAAAAAAAAATTTGCTGTTGCATACCTACATTTGAGTCGAGTCGGCACGGCACGGCACTGTTGTTTAGTATGGAACATTTGTTTTTTTTTTTGCTCCGATTGGTTTGCTGCCATAGTAACAGTTGTTGTTTGATGGGTAGACTCTTAGTTTAAAAGGATGCTAATGATATCAATGTCACCCTGTATACATACTATAAGTACCTATTATAGCTACAAGCTTTAGGAAAAATTTTCTTCTGCTTACATTGAAACTTTTGTAATGTAGTTTTATTTTTATCCATCAAAATGTGATAGGTAACTACGTATGAACAATTTTGCTTTCTATTAATTCTGATCATGATACATTTTAATACATCATAAATCTTACTTGAACTAGTAAAGTACACAAATTTAACATAGATCAATAGATCCACAAATAGTTTTAACAATGTGCTTGGTATGAAATTCCTCGAATATTTATTGATTTAATAACTTTAATATCATCCTGTAGCTAAATACCTAGATCAAATATCTTTAACCGCGGAAATATACCGACTTGCGTGGTGTAGTGTTACTTTTATAAACTCATATACTTCAGTACTGTAAGTAAGTAAGGTTGGTACCAATTAACCTAATTACCAAATATGGTTACCTTATTAGGTACCTTGAAATAACCATTTTGTTCAGAATATTTACAGTAAAAGATTTAGTGAATTAAAAAAATCGGCCAAGTGCGAGTCGGACTCGCGCACGGAGGGTTCCGTACCATTATCGAGCAAAAACAGCAAAAAATCACGTATGTATATAGCCCATGGAAATAGGGGCCCCCTTAAATATTTATTTTATTCTGTTTTTTAGTTGTTGTTGTTATAGCGGCAACAGAAATACAACATCTGTGAAAATTTCAACTGTCTAACTATCACGGTTCCTGAGATATAGCCAAATCATTCGCTGAGCTCAGCAGTTGAAAATGTCAAAATTACTATGCATCTTTCTACTGCTGATTTGTCTTTCAAAAATCGCACTCCTGAAGTATGATTTTTGAAAGTCAAATCAGCAGTAGATAGATGCATATCACTTTTTCAACTGCTGAGCTCAGCGAATGAGATTAAAAAATCACACTCCTGGTGACAGACGGACGGACAGTGGAGTCTTAGTAATAGGGTCCCGTTTTACCCTTTGGGTACGGAATCCTAAAAATAGTCGATTACCTTCTTAAATTTACTAATAAGGAGAGCATCAATATAATCTGTAATACCATAGACAATACCTATGCCAGCTTCCTGGTAATACCCTAATCAAAGACAAACAAAGTTTACTTACTTTAAAAAGATAATATTTAAAAAAAGATATATTTTGATGAACGACGTGCACCCGTTTTGAACAAACAGTCCTAACTAAGTACAAATAAATAATCTTATTGTATGTTTTCAAGTCCTTGGTGTAAGCATAGATATCTTACTTAAACATACATTGATTACCAAGTACGTACACTTACTGTCAAAATAATAATAAACCACATTTAACATACATTTCGTGCAAATTGATCACGAGCAAACGCTTAGTCTTATCCCAACTTATTTAATAAACGTGGCAAATAAGCATAGAAATTATATGCAATTAAGTCGACTTAACATATAGCGCCTAGCATGATGCGAGTGACAACGTTATCCCACGCTTTTCTTTTATTGGCGAAGTGAAAGTATTTTTGAATCTCATACGTTGAACTCAGCAGTTGAAAATGTATGGAGATAAGCATCTTTCTACTGCTGATTTGACTTTCGAAAATCTCACTCCTGAAGTATGATTTTTGAAAGTCAAATCAGCAGTAAAAAGATGCATATCTCCATAGGAATTTTGAGATCTTCAAATGCTGAGCTCAGCGAATGAGATTCAAAAATCACACTCCAGACTCTGCTTTAAATAACCGGGATAATATGGCTTTATCCTAAGTAGGTATAATCATTTTAAGCTGTTGATTACCTAAAAATAAAGGCGTGACTTTGCTATGTCGCGCTCTCATGAAAGCCACCCATTCCCACACCGTTATTCTGTTTCATCATGTCTGTCTGTGAAAAATGATCGTTTTTCCTTTCTTAGATTCTTTATGGAGTCGCGTGGCTAGAGGTCTCTCGAGTAGACGTCTTTCGTTCGGCTCGCGATTTAGGTAGCCACGCGGCTCCGCCATTTTATGGCGGTTTCGGGTGTGTGTTTTTGTATAAAAACAGGGCTTTGAGATCGCCATATCAATTACTTACCGTACAATGAACGTTAACTTGAATTATAATAATATCTTCAACACTTGATACTGGCGAAATCTTTAAGGAAACGCCATTTAATAAAAATAGAATAGAATAGATTCTTTATCGTATAATACACAAAAACAACATAATCTTTTATTTAAAAAGTAGTTAAGGATTTTTGTAGGGTTTATTTCTCTTTATTTTGTCTCTCTTAATAAGTTTTCTTAGATTCTTAGATTCTTTATTGTACACAAAAACATAATTATGAAAAAAAAGTTTTGTTTATTAAAGAAAGTTGTTTAGTTTCATTATCTACCTACATACACATAGTACATCAGTTAGTAGTGGTACTATTTTTTATTACTTGATTAATTACACAATTTTTGGAACATTGTAGATATATCGAATTCGAATCCCGGTTCGGTCATGGATGTTATGTTTGTGCCGTTGTTGTATGATTCCCATAACAAAAAGCTTAAGGCTACTATTTATTTATAATATAATAAACTGTGATAATAAACATGATATAAATGAAATAGATAAAAGTATGAATTACCTATTATAAACTCCTAGAGTACCTAGGATGTAATTCTTGCAAAGGTAGTGGAACAACATAGAATTCATAAATTGTCATGCATTATGTCATAGCAAAGTACATTTTTATGAACCTCCAGTGTATAATTTATATCTACCAAGTAACGTGTTTTTGTTTATCTTTCATTCTTGTTGTAATCATCCGATATTTAACATAACTTACATACTTATTATTTATACTATCGTTCTTGATAGGAGGTCGTCTTTCCAATACGTAGACTCACTTATATTCCATACTAACTGTGCCCGACATGCGTTACTAATGTTACTATTTCCTTTTTTTGCCGACACAGACGTGGCCGTTTTATTTTTTCGAAAAACCTAATTCGGACCTTACGAACATTTAACAAAACAATTTGCCAAATCTCTCTCAAGTGATTTCTTTTTTTTTGAGTTGACTATTACAGCTCTGCTCAGGGAGCAACTACTGCTTTTTACTGCGGACTATTGGAGGGACCATGAAGGGTCTACCGAGCCAAATGAATGAATGAACTTAAGCTCTCAAGTGTCATGTCATTTATGTCATTGAGTTGAACTTGTCATCTTAGTCAAGACAAGACACACACAGATTAATGCATTATTCATTGCGCTATTAAAATATAGACAACAGATTAACTCTACAGATTAACTCTTCGATCGTTCCCTAGGCCGAGAATAAAGAGATTAACTGAGAATGAACTGTGTATATAAGTTTCCGATTATATCGATCGTGTACAAGATGGGTAACGTATTATATACTTAGGTATTTTTTTATAAATAAATAAATTAGTAGGTAATATTTTGTCTCTGTGCACATCATATCCATTGTCTGAAAATGAATTAAGCCGTACACCTTGTCGATTTGATACCGATTGAACATTCTGCGTATTGAACATTCTACGTTTTGAACGTGTCGCGTATGGAACATTCTGCGTATTGAACATTCTACTTTTTGAACGTGACGCGTATGGAACATTCTTCGTATTGAACAATCTACGTTTTGAACGTGCCGCGTATGGAACATTCTTCGTATTGAACAATCTACGTTTTGATCGTGCCGCGTATGGAACATTCTTCGTATTGAACAATCTACGTTTTGAACGTGCCGCGTATGGAACATTCTTCGTATTGAACAATCTACGTTTTGAACGTGCCGCGTATGGAACATTCTTCGTATTGAACAATCTACGTTTTGAACGTGCCGCGTATGGAACATTCTTCGTATTGAACAATCTACGTTTTGAACGTGCCGCGTATGGAACATTCTGCGTATTGAACAATCTGATGTCGTAAAAAATAATTAATACTACTTAGTCTTAGCCCACGATCTAAAGAATCTCTTAATCTCGACCATGAGTGCGATTTTTTAAACACATTCTTTTGAAAATGTCAAAATTACTATGGAGATATGCATCTTTCTACTGCTGATTTGACTTTCATAAATCGCACTCCTGAAGTATGATTTTTGAAAGTCAAATCCATAGTCATTTTGACATTTTAAACTGCTGAGCTCAGCGAATGAGTTTCAAAAATCGCACTCGATCTCTGCCTTATTTTCATAAATGTAACATTTCTATAAAATCTATTTACTATATTACATAATAAGACATGATAAATGCAAGATAAATGACACAAAAATAAATTGACGCAAACAAGGAATATACTACTCTCTACCGAGAGGACGCAAATGAGACAAACATTTTTGCCTTAGACTATGAATATACTACGTTTACTTATAAATAAATAAATTAAATAAATCGATCGATTTAATAGATCTGTAAAATATAGGTGGTAATCTAAACTATACTAAAACAGTACTGCTACCAAAAAAGCTCAACACCCTTAAATGTGAAGAACACAGGACCTTAAGTCTTATTTCACAGGCGTCAAAGATTCTTCTCAAGATCATTCAAAATAGAATAAGGCCGAGAACCGAATATTATTTAGGACCGGATCAATATGGTTTTAGGCAAAAGAAGGGCACAAGAGAAGCCATCCTCGCTCTCAGGCTTGTAATAGATCGACGTATGGACCTGGGCCTCGAAACACATATTGCATTCATAGATCTGGAGAAGGCGTTTGATAGGGTGAATTGGGAAAGAATGATGAGAATTATGAAAGAAGCAGGGCTTGACTACAGAGACAGAAGGATAGTTTACCAACTTTACAAGGAACAGGAAACAGTAATAGAGGTGGGGGAGGAAAAGGGCACGGCAAAGATAAGACAAGGTGTACGGCAGGGTTGTCCACTGTCCCCATTAATTTTTAATATATTCATAGAATCAGCAATCAGAAAAATATTAGATTCAGACAGAGGGGGTATCAAAAGTAACGGGGAAAAGATACATTTCATTAGGTTTGCGGATGATATTGCTGCTCTGGCAGAAGACACACAACAACTAGAAAAACTATTGAAAATAATGGACACTGTCTTCGGAGAATTTGGGTTGAACATAAACATCAATAAAACAAAAATAATGGTAACAGCAAAAAATGGACCAGTTATTAGTTCCGTCAAAATTAACAACACTCCAATAGAACAAGTAAATACATTTAGATATTTGGGTAGTCTCATTACAAATGACTCCAGATGCACCCCTGACATCGTTGCAAGGATTGCTATGGCAAAAAGAGCTTTCAACGACAAAAAACACCTTCTGAAAGCAAAAATATCGAGCAAAATCCGAAAACGCCTAATCAAAGTGTACATCTGGAGCATTGCATTGTACGGTAGCGAGACGTGGACATTGACTAAACGAGATCGAGATAGGCTGGAAGCTTTTGAGATGTGGTGTTGGAGGCGAATGGAGGGGATAAGTTGGACGGAACGCATAACAAATGAAGAGGTGCTAAGAATGGTTAAAGAAAAGAGAAACATTTTAAAAACAATCGAAAACCGGAGAGGAAAAATGATTGGACACTTGATACGAAACGACAATTTCTTTAAAACCATACTGGAAGGGAAGATAGAGGGGAAGAGAGGCAGAGGAAGACCTAGACAGAGTTATCTGGCCCAAGTGAAGGAAAAGGTTGATGTCATATCGTATCAAGAACTCAAGAGACTAGCGGAAAGGAGACAGGATTGGCGAAAACTCCACCGACAAGAGCGCAGCTCTTAAATAAGAAAAAAAAAAAAAAAAAAAAAAAATCTAAACTATTATAAAACTGTAGCAGAAAGTTTGTCTGTACATTGAAGATATTAACAAAAAAAAAGTTTCGATATGGTTTTTAGGTGTCCCTGATTCCATTTCACCAATTTTTGGATTTTTTGTCTGTCTGTTTGTTTGTTTGTGTGTTTGTTTGTGTGTTTGTTTGTGTGTTTGTTTGGGTGTTTGTTTGTTTGAACGAGAATCACGCAAAAACTACTGAACCGATTTTGATGAAACTTTTTTGTTTGATAGCTTATGATCTGACTTAAAATCTGGTGTATAATTTGTGCGGACAAAGTCGCGGGTTAACGCGCGTTATACATACGCAACGCTCGTGTATCATACAAGTCTTATACATATTCTACGAGCAAGGCAGCGGAGTCTGACTTAATGAATCGTTGATAAATAATGCTGAACCGTCCGGTCATTGACACCATGTGATTATATATCACAGCCAGTTAATAGTGCTCCTCATTCACCTTGCAAACTGATTATCTATATCTAATCCACAGACGTACAATGTTTAGTTTACTGAAGAATATCGCAGCGAACACACGCCTTGTACAATAATTCTCCACATTTTCCTGTTCGCGATAAACTCTGGAAATAAGCGGTAAGTTTAAAATTGCATTTTCATGTTCAGTTCATAAAGTTCATTTTATCATATTAACAAATTAAACATGTGGTAGGTATAATTTTATTCAACGATTTATTGTCAAGGTTGAATGTTGTTTTTCATGGTTACTTGTCGTGTTTGTCTGTTATTGAACCATATTAACTCTATGTTTATACATTTACGAGGTACTCTCGTGCCTAGAAAGTTTGTACACTCAAAATTTATAGAATTCTAATTACCTATTCTTGCATTAACATAAATTAAAACGATAACTTATCAACTGACTTCGCATTGTTATCGCAATGGCAATTTTTTTTCTCATTGTAATGAAAAAATTGTGAGACGTTAATTCCATATGAGTAGGTACATTGAGGTGTATACAGTGTGTTAGGGTTAACAGTTGTATCACTTCAAAGGATGATTCTACCCATGATACCATACGATTTTTAGACTTTTTTGGTGAATTTCCTATAGGTTTCTTAGGAAAAGTTGTTCAGTATCATATGGGAACAATCACCCGTTAAAGTAATGCAACTGTTTACCCTAACACCCTGTATATTGACAAATGCATTTGTATCTAAATGAGTACCTAGGTTTCTATGTATGTACACACGGCGACACATCAAGCTATACAAAACCAAAATAAGCTGGCCGCGAGTAGTACAAGTAACGTATAACGTCGCGCGGCCAGCTTTTGTTGGTTTTGTATTGCTTGATGTGTCGCCGTGTGTACATTGAGTGCTAACTAGACATAAATATATATTTATCCTATTAACGCGATGGCCGATGACACACCATAAACGATTATAACAGTGCTCGGAGTAAGCAATACGGTCCCCGTCCTCGATAAGCTAAGAAAACGATAAAACCGTCTTGTTTTTTCTCTCTCTCTCTCTGGCATACAAAGACAAAGGCGCATTTCTAACTTTTGTTGACTTCTAGAACTTTGTCTATAGCGTGCTGTGCAGTGTATTTGTGCTGTTGAGGATATACATACAGGGTGAAAGTGATACCATTAGCATCCTTTTAAACTAAGAGTCTACCCATCAGACTGAACAACTCTTACTATGGGAGCAAACCGATAGGAGCAAATAAAAAATCTGCAGTTCCATACTAAACTGCAATGTCGATGCACGAGTTGGCGACTCAAATGTATGCAACGGCACATTTTTTTTTGCTCCGGTCGCATTGCTGCCATAGTAAAAGTTGTTCAGTCCGAGTGGTACACTCTTAGTTTAAAAGAATGCTAATGATATCAATTTCACCCTGTAGGTTATACATCCCAAACAGCACAAATGTCTACAAAATATCTAATAGATGTTCTGTGCTGTGTAGGATTTCTCGCTACTACTCCCAGTGGCTTGAAACAACCGAAAGATTCGTCCCTCTTAGGTCAAATCGCTCATACATTCCACTCGTAACAGTTCTGCTAGGAAGTAAAATTTGTTAAAATATCAGGTTTATTAAGCTATCAGCATCAATCAGACTATACTTAAATCTTACTGCAGGGCACATGTCTCCTCGCAAGGGAGTGGGCCACAGCTGGCAACTCAGCGGTTAACTTGCTTGTAATTTATTGAGGATACTCTTTAATTGAGCAAGAGTTTGTTTATGCCCTGCAGAGTTCAATAAGCTATAATTACCTAAGTTACATAAAATTATAACTAACTGACTCCGCAGGCTTAGCGATCCAAATGAAGGTCTTGGCTTCCGAAACCAGAGAGCGCCACTTTTCTCGATCTCACGTAGCTGTGGGTCAGCTAATATCCAATTATCGTATTTTAATAGTTCATAAACTACAAATTCCAGTGAACCCGTCACCATCAGTCAGCAGCAATGAGCAAGGCAGTGGCGACAGCCGAAGCATTCCGCTTCATGGCAGACTGCCTGAAGGCCGTCGGAGTGGCTGCCACGGCCGCGGAGCAGCAGGCGGAGTTGCTCATACAGGCAGACCGACTGGGCCATCCCAGCCATGGACTTAATAGGCTAGGTACAAAGACTAATTGTGCAATTTATGTTTTACATGCTATTTCACTTCGACAACTTCTGGAGTGCGATTTTTCAATCTCATTCAAGGAATATAATACTCATCTCATTCGCTGAGCTCAGCAGTTGAAAATGTCAAAATTACTATGGAGATATGCATTTTTCTACTGCTGATTTAACTTTCGAAAATCGCACTCCTGAAGTATAATTTTTGGATGTCAAATCAGCATTAGAAAGATGCATATATCCATAGTAATTTGTACATTTTCAACTGCTGAGCTCAGCGAATGAGGTTCAAAAATCGCACTCCAGTCCCTTACACCCATGTACCAATGAGTTTTTCTATCTTATGTACGTAATACCGACTGCTTTCAAATGGTAAAGTCATACATCGAGCATAGTGAGGAAACCTGCATACGGTGAAGAAGGAATTCTACCACTGTGCATTAGGCACGCCTGGTAGACTAACGCCCATACACCCTCCCTGAGAAGGCCTTTGCCCTACAGTGTGGCGTATATAGGCTGATGATGACCCCCATAGTTCGGAAGGCTAAATACTTCCGTCACCCTCACAATTTACTAACATCCCTACCTTGCCCACAACCCACAAATACTTCATTCCACCAGTCTTCCTTTCCAACCAAGCAACCAAGTAAGTGTCCACACCTTGCTTTTTACAACCTTTTCATAAAAATATTTCAGTACCTATTATTTTTATTTGCGGGTTTGTGGCATTGACAGGCTTGCACCTGTGCCACTTAGATCATTTGGTCCTTCGTGAACGCCCTTTTTACAGTTCCCTACTAATCCCTACTGCGGCCAGAAATCGTAGTACTTAGGTTTTTGATCGGGACGGCTTGTATCTCATCTGGTGTCAATACTTGTCTGCCTAGATGAGTACCTACTTCGTTTGAACATCAGGGGCTGCAGAGGAGTTTCCATCTCCTCCTTGCAAAATCTGCAGCAGGGCGTATATAATTCAGTACCTAAGAATTATATTTCATTCAAAACGAGTGTTTCATTTCACGCGACGTTCACTCTATATACTCTTGGATATACATAGTTTTGTTTCACAACATATTGATTTTGTGCAATTTGCATCCATGGGTTCCTCATGACCTTCATAAGGTCATCTTTTAACCTTACCCTACAAGATCTCTTCCGGTCCGGTCACCTTTGGATAACTTGTTTTGCCGAGTCTCTTTCATTGCCTACTTAATGTTAAAAATAATAAATTACTTACTTTTCAGAATATTACGTAAATGACATACAAAACGGTGCATGTAAGCCCAATAATCAGCCCAAAATCCTCAAAGAGAATGCCTCGACGGCGTGGGTGGACGCCAACAATGTGCTGGGAGCCACTGCCAGCCACTTCGCCATGGACATTGCTATGAGGAAGGCCAAGGATACTGGAGTTGGATGGGTTACTGTTAAAGGTAAATGCTAACACACATATTTAGGTAAGGTTTCTCTTCTTCCAAGACAGATTAGAGTCATCCCCCGGGCTCGCTGGACTGGTTGTTGTGAATGGTAGCCGCTGTTGATCCTGGCTTACAGGAGTTACAGCGGTGGGAATGTGTGGTGGGCCTAGATTTTATGTTTGTCATATATAACCCATATATCTTCCTAATTATTCTGCTAAGATATCTATTCCGATTGCGTAAGGCGGTATTTTTACGATATTCTATTCAAGTGTTTATTCTTTAAGGTTCAAATCACAACGGCATGGCGGGGTTCTGGGCAAAGAAGGCATCAGAGAAGGGCCTAATCGGAATGGCCTTCACCAACACCTCGCCTCTACTAGCCCCTACGAGGAGCAAACAGGTTTTTGGAATTGGATTTGTCTTAAAAACACTTGGATACTAACCTTGTTAGACCCTTAGCAAAAACATAATATAGCGGAGCCTTCGGCATCCCATCAATTAACGCAAAAATCGGCTAAAAAGCCTGTTTTTGTATTGCCACAAACTAGAAGTTAGGTTCCTGGTATTTTGCCAGCTCTGCCAGCCAGTGTTACGCCAGTGGATACAAAAGAGGAAATCATTTTTAAAGAACATTTTAATTAACTACATTGTTTATTCAATGATAGTAAGAAGTATGTGTAAGAAAGGAGTGAGTGCTGAAACGACTGCTAAGAGAGATGAATGGAAGAGTATATTGCACCAACCCCAAAAAGGGCAAGACAATGAAGATGATGTTTGTTCAATGATAGGGCTTAATGATATCTATTCATTTTATCACTTATAGGTACGCACGGCGACACATCAAGCTATACAAAACCAAAATAAGCTGGCCGCGCGTAGGTCGTGTAACGTATAACGTTAACAGTGACGTTCATAATTACAATACAGGAAATAAAAATAAATTAGTATTCCCACATTTTCGACTCAGTAAGGTCAACACATCTTTCATGGGGCACTGTATACGATATTATAATAAGATACCAGAGGATATTCTAAACTTGCCAGACCGAAAGTTTAAGTACCATGTTAAACAAGTCCTCTGTAAAAAAGGCTACTATAAACTCGATGACTATTTGAATGACCAAAATGTCTGGTCTTGACAATGTTACTCTATGTAATGCAATATTGTATTTTAATTGTACTTTGTATATTTTGTTTTGTTTAAAAGAAGTGTGTTGTAGAGTTTCTGGCCGCATCTTCTCTCAACGGAACACCTTCCGACGCGGTGGAGTCAAAATGACGTCAAAAAGCTATCATGAGTCTTTTTACCATGTTTATACCAAATCTATGTACTGAGTGCGTGAGTGTGTTGCTCGCCACAGCGATAACAAACTCACACCACAGGAATAAGGTTTATTTTAAGTTAAGCATGATTACTTCTTATTAATCACCTTATACTTTTAACTTTCCAGTCAGCTCTCGGTACAAATCCTATTTCAGTGGTGGCGCCGGCCTCTCAGGGGGAAACGTTCTACTTGGATATGGCCACCACTGCCGTTGCTGTTGGTAAAGTACGTATTGTATTGACTTCTTTATACAGGGTGCTAGGGTAAGCAATTGCATTACTTTAAGGGGGCATCGTACCCATGATACTGAACAACTTTTCAAAAGAATTTTTTTTCTACTTTTCATACAAACGTTCGATCAGCTAATTGCATTTAGTATGGAAAGTCCACAATTTTGTTTTCGAGATTCTTAGTTTAGGTTAGGTTTCTTAGGGAAAGTTGTTCGTATTGTGGTTACAAGCAACTTTACTTAACTTTACCCTAACACCCTGTATATTAAACTTGGGTAAGTAAGTATTAAGTTATCAGTAAAATTATGTTGCGCGAAACATTTTGAGCTCTATGAAGTTCTGTCGTTCGTCGTCGAGTGTAATATCGACGACTAATCTCATCAATAGAACCAAAGTAGCTGTAGCCCAAAAATTACTAAACTAAAGTGGTAATGGGCGGGGCACATTGCTTGCATAACCGATAGTCGATGGGGCGAAGAGTTCTCGAGAGGCGACCGCGTACCAGAAAGCGCAGCGTGGGTAGGCCCCCACAAGGAGGACCAACGACCTGGTGAAGGCGGCGGAAACCCGTTGGATGAGGGCACCGCAGGACCGATCGTTGTGGTGACCCTTGGAGGAGGCCTGTGTCCAGCAGTGGACGTCTATCGGCTGAGATGATGTTGATGGATCTCATTAGGCATCGCCAGCTTTTCTGATGCCCGCACCGTGTGGCTATTTGTTAGATTTGTTGTATCCGACCGCCTCGATCGGTTAAACATTCCATCAGGGACGTTATGGTGCACATAATGCTGCGGTTAAAATATCCTACATACCCGATTGCAGGCGCTGCAGTGAAAATTTAGTGTACCTAGTAAATGTGGTACGCAACGGTAGTGCTAGCCTATTTAAGGTCAAAAAGGGTGCAGGGGTGTTTTTGGTGAGCAAATAAAAAGTATTGTATTGTATTGTCATGAGGTTTTATTACGCGATTAAAAAATTTATCAATCATTCTTTATTGTAGGTTTACAAAATAATTATCATCATCATCATATCAGCCGACAGACGTCCACTGCTGGACATAAGCCTCCCCCAAAATGGGGGGATTTGCCATAATCGCCACGCTTGGCAGGCGGGTTGGCGATCGCAGTTGGATTGAATGTGTGTACTCAGAGGATGCTGCTGCCCATCCTCCGGTAGATCCCTTAGTCGCCTTTTACGATACCCACGGGAGGAAATGGGATGGTGCTATTCTTAGCCGACACCAAACGGCCAAATAATTATACATTTGAATTATTATAAAATACAAATAGGCTCAAATACTGTAGGCAACTATATCTTTCATCTTCCATTTATTTACCTAGAGGTATCAACAACCAACCAGCTCAAGGAAAATCTAACCTTTTCCTCAACAAATTCCCAATACCTACTCGGTATGTGGTTAGCAAAGTAAGAAAAAAACTCCCTACTTATATTAATATTAATCACTGATGTTATACCTAATTGAGAGCCAGTATTAATAAAATTATTGTCACATTTCAGATAGAGATGCAGAGGCGAAAAGGTGAGCCGCTACCAGGTGGCTGGGCGCAAGGTCCTGATGGCAAGGAGACGCGTGATGCCGATCTGGTTCGTCGATAATTCATCTTCTTTCATGTCAGCATGAGCTGTAACTATCACATAGCAGACAGTCGTGCCGTAGTGTGAAGATTAGCCAGTCTACAATGGTCCGCTTGACTTGGCTCTCTAATAGCCATGTATTTTCCTTCTTATTGCTGTCTCCCGTTTGCAATGGAGGGAAGTCGGATATTTCGTTTTTCTACTCCTCCTATCTTCTTTGATTAATTCATTGCGGGTTCCAAGACAGATTAGAGTCATCCCCCGGGCTCGCTGGACTTCATTGTCCAGTGTTGTGAATGGTCGCCGCTGTTGATCCTGGCTTACAGGAGTTACAGCGGTGGGAATGTGTGGTGGGCCTATGCCCGAAAAAAAAAAGTCCACAATGGTCGTATCGAGGCTGACTGCCCGGGTTGCACCAGACGAACTCAGGTTTCGTCAATAATATAGACCCCTTTTTCCTTGCACCCCGGTGGTACTTAGTCACCTTCATTTCTAAAGAGATTTCGAATAAATGTTCCACAGAGCCATGCCGTATAATCCAGATGCGGTAAGAAACAACCTAAGAGCTCCAAAATGCTTAGGTCCTTATTCAACCAATTATCACGATACAATTTTAAGAGAGCTAGTCAGCTCTGCCAAAAGGCCACATAATCTGGCACCAGACAACACACATGGCAGGGCATTACTATAGGCGCAAACCTGTGAGAACAAAAAAAAACAGCTGTCCCATACTAAACTGTAAACAATACCTACTCGATTCAAACGTATGGGACAGCAGATTTTTTTTGTTCTGACAGTTTTGCGCCCATAGTAAAAGTTGTTCAGTTTGATGGGTTGAGTATGTGGTTTAAAGGTTAATGATACAATATGGGAGGTCGGTAGGCATGGTGGAAATGAAGAACCATAAAATCTGACAACTACGATCTGGAATAGCATAGAGCCTAATATTCTACGTGATTCATAATGTTCCTCAGTAAAATATGTTAAAGAAGGACTAATAAGTATGATCTGTCTAAGTCTGAGAGATTGATCACGATCCCAACTCTCTAAATTAATGAGCTTTATGTTCATACTGTTATGAATTTGTCTCATATTGTAGGGTTACAACACAGGCTGCTTGATACCGCTCGGGGGTGGAGAGGAAACGTCAGGGTATAAAGGATACGGACTAGCTGCTATGGTTGAACTGTTCTGCGGAATCTCTTCAGGTATCCACCTTTATTTCACTCCAAACTAGGTCTAAATCCTTTCATAATTACGGTTGCCGATCCCTTTTACTTAATGAACGGATTTCTCGCTTGATTTCCCTCTACCGATGTTTAGGTGTCACCTTTATTTCGCACGCGCACGCACAAGTGGTCCATAATTTAAGTAAAATAAAAACGACTAAACCTTGATTGATTCCTCTAACAATGGGTACCGACATAGGTCTGTTTCATCTATTCGTGGAGCCTGAAGCCCTTGAAGCCTAAAAATGAACAATAACATGTAAATTTTAGGAAATGATTTTCAGCCTATACTATGTGATTTTTAAACACTTTCCAAATTTTCAGGGGTCTTCAGACCATCAAGCTTATCAAGAGGACCAGTACGGTTTTGTCAATACAACGTATTCCCCTGTTTTCTCCCTGGGTAATGACACTATAGAGCAAATATTTTTTTACCATACAATCTATGTCACCTCTGCCATGTCTCTGTTTTGCTTTTTTGCATTAATTAATTACTGTAAGAACTAGGGACCTTCGAAAATGACCAATTTTACCGCCCGTTTTCAGACATCCAGTAAACAAATTTGACGAATATAAACAAAAAAAGTAAAACATACAGACATGGCGAAAGTCTTTCTCATATTATTTTTGAAATAATAAAAAACGGGCTAGTTGTGGAGGATGAAACAGGGGAATACGAAATGCTGATTTTGTCGATTTTTTGTATATAAAATCGGTCTGAGCTGCAGTTGGCTCTTTCGCACTCTAGTCGGCGGCGTGTATGGGTGGGGCGGATCTGACAAATATGGAGACAGTAGGTGACCTGTTCTCCAAATTAGCATTTCAGCCCGCCTATCCTCTTAACTTTTACTACGGGAGCAAAGTTGAAATCGCAAACGAAAATCTGTTGTTTAATACAATTTAATGTGGAACAGCAGATTTTATTATCATTTCTTGTTTGCTCCCTTAGTAAAAGCTGTTAACCTTGATGGTCTGAACCACCCCTGATGGAAAGTGTTTACAGAATCACCCAGTATACTTACATCTTACGGCAGCGCAGGCCTGCTCTCATCAATAAGTTTGAGGGATAGCCAGGCCACACTCTACTTTGCTGGATAGGATTAAAGGAGAATACGAAACCTATTAACAAATGTTGTAGGAGCGAACTACGGGCACCACATACGGTCATGGTCGCAAAGCGGAGAAGGGGGCCCAGCCAACTTGGGGCACTGTTTCATAGCCGTGGACCCCGAGTGCTTCGCGCCTGGCTTCGGCGACAGGCTCGCTGAGAGCATGCAGCACTGGCGAGAGTTGCAACCGGTATAAGATTTTTAATAACCCGTAACATGTAGGTACTGTAGGAATGTAACTCGGCTGCGAGAGGCTGATTGAAACAATTTACTTATGCACTTCATAAAATATTTTATTATCAGGGAAACTGAAAGTCCGCGGCCCCAGGTCCAGCCTCGCGCAACTCGCTAACAAAAAAACGTTGTATGAAACGTGCACCCCCGCCATTAAATTTCTTTGAACGGTTGCACACGTTTCATACATTCTGGATCATCGGTCACGACCAGTTTCTAGTATGGAAGTCCCGACTCTTATAACGTAGTGAGTTACATTCTCTTTGCCCAGGTCTAACAAAAAACAACCCGCTTCGAATGTTTCTTCTCTCGATATGTGTTCCAAATTCAAACTACAGTGGCCAGTACGGACCCCCTAGATATACCATCGCTACAGTACCTACCTATAGCAAAGAATAGTATAATGTAGTACTACCACTACATACAGAATGACCACTCCCTGCCCCTCAGGTCGTCACAGAGTGCCACAGACATCCGCTATAATATACAGCGCAACTCATCAGCCTCATCACAAACGGCCGCTATAATATGTTGCTGTACTCTTCTAACGCACGCAAGTCGCTAATCGCTCCCTCTCACTCACACGCAGGACATTCTTGTTTTTTGGAAATGTTTTTTGTGGTTTAGAAATTAAAAAAATACGATTGAGGGCAGCACAATAGGCTCAGGAGGCACTTAAGGTGGTTTCAGTCCATACAAAAGTTTGACGCACAATACTCGTAGACGGAATTAATAAAAGTAATATTTTATATATGGAAAAATAGTTTAGAAAATCTTGTTGCCGCGTAACAAATAACATTTGCAATTTATAATATAATTACGAAGATACAAAGCTTTTAAAATTTTGTATGAAAAATTTCATTTATATCTTCGTACATCGACAACTATTTTTCCATATATAAAAAGTTACTTTATATTAATACCGTCTACGCGTATTGTGCGTCAAAGTTTTGTATAAAATTTTCCCCTCTGCAACCACCTTAAGTATAATACAGTAAAAAGTTATATTTGAAAATCCTGTTAATGTGTAATACAGAAGAGAAGAATTTGCAGGTATGTATGTCTGTAAACTGAAAACTATTCATAATATCAAAAATATCGAAAAAATGGATAGCTATATCGATATTGTAAATATTTTTCGACGTCACGATATTATCGATAGACTATACAGGGTGAATTTGAAAGTCCACCTATCAAACGGACCAACTTTCACTATGGGAGCAAACCGATCGGAGCAAAAAAGAAATCATCTGTTGCATACATTTGAGTCGAGTAGGCATTGCAGTTTAGTATGGAACAGCAGATTATTGCTCCTATCGGTTTGCTCCAATAGTGAAAGTTGTTCAGTTTGATGGGTAGACTCTTAGTTTAAAAGGATGCTAATGATATCAATTTCACCCTGTATAGAAATGGATAGTTTCGTGATAGTTTCACTATTGCTAAGCAACAGAAAACGAGTGTAAACGTAGACTGACGACTATGATTTCTGTTTCTACCAGACTGACACCAACTCGCCTGTGCTGGCACCTGGTGATAAAGAGAGAAAAGCAGCCGCAGAGGCCGACGCGAGAGGGACAGTCTATTATGTGGAACAGCAGATCGAATCCAGCGCCGCCCTAGCGAAGAGGCTCCACGTTAAGCCTATGGACGTCGACATTATATGATTGGTATAGGCTTATTCCTCTTTAGGGTTACGACGAAAAATTTAATAAGACAGCGATCGACGGTCTGTCCCTTGTCTGCCCATACAAAAAGCACGATTAGTGTGTCCAAACCAAGAGGAACGATAATCTCCTTTTTGGAGGGTATTCTGCATATAGAAATTACGCGCTCCCCGTATTCTGGCACCAGATGGCAGCATTATCTATAAAAACTGCAGCGGAAAGTGCTACCATCTAGTAATTCATGACGCCGAACTATTAAAAAAAAGATTTTATGGTCTATCTATGTCAATGTCACAAGATGGCTATCCATCTTGCGCATGTGCGTGTTGTTTGTAGTTTTCATTCAAGTGCTGATTTTGTTGTTCTCTAACCAATGTATAGATTACAGGAACTGTAGGGACACTGGAATTTCACTGGATCCGTGCGGCACTGAACGAGAACTAGCATTTAAAACAATAATATTTATCGGTACCTATAAGTAAATATTAGTAGAAGTATATATGTCCCGTAACCAGACAATCTGAACCTTTGATAATTTTAAAGTTTATTTTTATTTTTACACAGGGTGGTCTATCCACCCATTCATTCTGTGCTAATTTCAAAATGATAGAAAAATTTTACATGTGCATTAAGTACAGCTTTATTTCCTAATATCTCGTGTTATTCGAAGAAAACAATTTTTAAGTTTAATGTATTAATGGTTTCTGAATTGATACTGTTCGACCTTGATGCTGCCGAAAGTTTAGAAAGATAAGTTTTGTGGAACTAGGAAAAATAATACTGTATACTGCGCTCTCTATTACGTGGGGCGGCGCCAACAATTTTTCCTACGAGTATTTCTTATCTAAAATAGGTACCTACTTATACAGTAGGTATTACTCCTTGGGACAAACCGTGTTGATCGCCATCGATCAATGCTTAGATGATCAATAGCCCAGTCATTTTACGGAGTTTTGTTAGGCGGGGTAGGGAGTAATTACTAATTGTATTTTTAAACTGTAACCGGTACCATTAAGTGACAAAAGGACTATCTTAAAGCATATTAAAAAAAAATCGCTACGTAACATAGAAATCAAAATTGTTGTCCCCGAAGGATTTTAAATTATTAATATTAAATTAATACCAATGCACTCATTTGACTTAGATTTAACAATATAATATAATTTTGGAGCAATAAAATAGGCAATGAAATTTAAAAAATTAGGTATTTATTAGAAAATACGAATGTATTTTTCAAAACCTTCTAAGTAGACAAAAATATTCACACCATGTTTGTAGTATGTAATTATGTATAATGGTAAAGCCTTAAATATGTGCAATAAAAAATTTACCTCCAAGTTTTTTAGAACGAGATAATTACTAAATTTTAAAATTGGAACTGTTGCTGACGTGATTTTTTTTTTAATTTTGGTACATTTCGAGGCTCAAATTGGCTCTTCAATATTATACCGAAAAAAAATGTCAATTACTAATTATTCCCGGCTCAAACCGTAAAATGACTGGGCTACAATGTGTCGTATCGTAACCCATTCGCCTTGCTTCGGTGCCTATAAAGCTGGCGTAAATGTCGGGAATTATGATAAGGTACTTATACCTAGTCACGTGTAGTGCTATAACATAGTTCAATATATTTAAACATGATATAAATGAATGCAAAAAAAAAATTCTAGTATTTATCGTTGGTTAAGTTAGTACTTAACCTAACGATAAATACCAGAACTTTTTTTTCTCGTCTTTATCATTAGTTTAAGTAAGTACTTAACCTAATGATAAAGACGAGAAAGTTTTTAACTACGTAGGTACCTGCCTAGCTAGCATGCCACCCACGAGAAAACTGAGAAAAAATCGAGATGTGCCTCCATCTTTATTATTTTACGTAGGCCAGAAAGAGCGCGCATGACGTTTTTCTCGTTTAAACGCTTTGTCGATGTCGTGGGTGGCATGCTAGCTAGGCTGGAGTACGATTTTCGAATCTCATACGTTGAACTCAGCAATTGAAAATGTATGGAGATACGCATCTTTCTACTGCTGATTTGACTCTCAAAAATCGCACTCCAGTAGTATGATTTTTGAATGTCAAATCAGCAGTAGAAAGATGCGTAATATTGACATTTTCAACTGCTGAGTTCAACAAATGAGTTTCAAAAATCGCAGTCCTGTAGAGAGGTATCTTAGTTAGGTAAATATTTTTTCATCATGAGGTACTATCGCGGACTTTTTCGCCTGACCACCACTAGGCTCATTTTTGCTTGCATATCAATAAATAAAAGCGCTGTCTAGCCCCGACCTATTGATGACTAGACCAATGAATGAATAGTTTCGAAACAATAAATTATGCGCGAAATTATGTTAAATTTATTTTAAGTGATCAGGAGTGTTATTTTTGAAACTCATTCACTGAGCTCAGCAGTTGAAAATGTCAATATTACTATGGCTGTATATATATTTCTACTGCTGATTTAACATTCAATAATCATATTCAAGGAGTGCGATTTTAAGTCAAATCAGCAGTAGAAAGATGCGTATGCTCGATACATTTTCAACTGCCGAGTTCAACGTATGAGATTCACAAATCGAACTCCAGGCGGAAAAGACCGCTATAGTACCTAACCTATGTTATCAATTGGATTGGGAACAATTTTCGATTAGATCGATTTTATATCGTTATAAATACTTATTTAATTTAGATAATACAATTATGTTATCTTATCTAAATATAAGAGAAACTATTGTTAATACGCTTGACGCTCACCAATCATCGTTTTAATGCACTTTTATAATAATTATATTTTACTTACCAAATTATAATGTTTTAATTTCGTCGTGGTGGTCCAGTGGCGAGTAACCTTGCCTGCCGTGCAGGAGGCGATGGTTCGATCCCCGTCCAGGATCTCGCGTACCATTTGTTTGTTGTTTTTTTTTTCGGAATTTATGAACGATTTGTAACATCACTGGCTTTTCCGTGAAGGAAAACATCGTGAGAAAACCTGTATGCTTCAGAGGCATGTATTGTACCCACTGTCTATCATAAGTGGAGACTCTACTCCCGTTACTCTACTAGTGAAATGTGAATGTTCGGAGGTTTCAGAATATCTCTGACTACCCCTTCGGGGATTATAGTCGTAAGCCTACGCTGATGCATACTGATACTGATGGTAATTTCGCCGTGTTGATAAGTACCTGGGAGGGATCGGTTGACATTGGTAGGGTATTTGTACTACACTAGCGATGTAGGTAGGTATACGAGTTATATTATACAGGGTGAAATTGATATCATTAGCATCCTTTTAAACTAAGAGTCTTCCCATCAAACTGAACAACTTTTACTATGGGAACAAACCTAGAACGATTTAAACCGATTGGAGAAAAAAAAACTGCTGTTGCATACATTTGAGTCGAGTAGGCATTGCAGTTTAGTATGGAACAGCTAATTTTATTTTTGCTCCAATCGGCGTGCTCCTATAGTAAAAGTTGTTCAGTTTGATGAGTAGACAGAAGCTTATAAGGATGCTAATGATATCAATTTCACCCTGTATACGGGCTGCATCCCTGTAGATCTGCCAACGTGGAGCCTAAGTTGCTGATTGTAACTTCTATGAACCTCTGTAAACTAAGTAGGAAGTTAGAGGTTATCCTGGTACATTTCCAAGCAGACCTGCATTCCACAGCAGATTGCTAAACGATCTCCATGCACCAGTTTCAAATCCCTCGCTGTAGAACTGCCGCGCATATGAATGGATAGCAACCTAGCGCATATGCCGCTAAAGTTTATAATAAGTTGCCTACGGCCGGCAAAAAGTTCCTGAATAAACTGAAATCTATGCTAGTCAATTTGTCCATATGACCTAAATGAATTCTTCACCTAACAATCTTTTAGGGTGTATTCAGTCAGACAATTCAGTAACCGCCTCTGTGGTCTAATGGTTAAGAGCATTGGCTCTCGACTCGGAGGTCGTGGGTTCGATTCCCACCTAGTGATATGTCACTTTTTTCGTTTTTCCCCCAGTTGGTTAGGACATTGCAGGCTGAATCACCTGATTGTCTGAAAAGGAAAATGATTCCGTGCTTCGGATGGCACGTTAAGCCGTTGGTCCCGGCTACTATCTCTGGTGGTAGTAGTCGTTACATAAAAACCACGTCAGAGGCCGTAAGGCGGTCTGAAAAAACTCTGACACCAGGGCTCTGCTCAAGCTCTGCCCACACGATAAGAAAGAAATAAAGTCAGACAATGAAACTAAACATCTTTCCCTAAGGAATATGGGTCGAAAAACGTAAAAAATTGTTGGACTTCCATTAGAAAATCGACCGGCTGATCCAATCATCCGAACTTTTGTATGGGACATCCAAATAATATTTGTCGTTTTTCTAATTTTCGATATAAAATTTACATACATGTAAATAAATTGGTTTGATTAGTTGCAGAATTATTACTCAACCTACTGTAGTCGATTTTTATTTTCCTCTTTAAAAAAAATGTTTTGGCTTCTTACATTACTTTATTAACATGACGAGCGTTAACCCGCGACTTCGTCCGCACAAATTATATACCAGATTTTAAGTCAGATCATAAGCTATCAAACAAAAAAAGTTTTATCAAAATCGGTTCAGTAGTTTTTGCGTGATACTCGTTCAAACAAACAAACACACAAACAAACAGACAGACAAAAAATCCAAAAATTGGTGAAATGGAATCAGGGACATCTAAAAACCATATCGTAACTTTCTTTTTGTTAATATCTTCAATGTACAGACAAACTTCCTGTTACAGTTTTATAATAGTATAGATTAGTTTGTATTAATTGCTAAACGCACAGGGATAACATTACATTGTGACAATCTTATCTGTATTCTACATAACATCCTAGAATAACATTTAATTAATCGCATTGAAAATGTTAAAATTTCAAAAACCATACTTCAGGAGTTCGATTTTCGAAAGTCAAATCAGCTGTAGAAAGATGCATATCTCCATAGTAATTTTGACAATATATTAACGAAAATATTTTATACGTTCGGAAAGATTTGTATCTCTTTCCCAAAAACAGTGTCGTTCATAATTACAATACAAGAAATAATAATAAATTAGTATTCCCACATTTTCGACTCAGTAATGTAAACACATCTTTCATGGGGCACTGTATACGCTATTATAATAAGATACCAGAGGATATTCTAAACTTGCCAGACAAAAAGTTTAAGTCCCATGTTAAACAAGTCCTCTGTAAAAAAGGCTACTATAAACTCGATGACTATTTGAATGACCAAAATGTCTGGTCTTGACAATGTTACTCTATGTAATGCAATATTGTATTTTAATTGTACTTTTTATATTTTGTTTTGTTTAAAAGATGTGTGTTGTAGAATTTCTGGCCGCATCTTCTCTCAACGGAACACCTTCCGACGCGGTGGTAGAGTCAAAAAATGACGTCAAAAAGCTATCTATGTGATATTATTTTGAATAATTTTTTTTTTAATTTTTACATTTTCAACTGCTGAGCTCAGCGAATAAGTTTCAAAAATCGCACTCTTGGTAAAGGTTTTCAATAGGCCTGTTAACCCATAAGGAAAATGTAGAACCATAAAGCCATACGTACTAACAACCACGATGACTACAAACGAAAAGACAATACCTACATAAAAATACTAACATGATTGTCTTGCGCCACCGCCATACCTAACAATCAATCAATTAAGTAGGTACCTCCTTAACTACTTTGTCGCACCCCAAAATATTCATGAACAATTAAGGCTGGGCCACACAGAATGCAGCTGCAGAACGGGTGCAGGCCGGTAGTAGTTGTAAACTATGGAATTATATGCGAGGTGCCACACTGCGGCTACCGTTCCGCAGCTGTTCCGCAGCCGCGCCGGACTGCATCTAGTGTTACAAGCGCTTCATCTACAACCGCCACACGTCTATAATATTATACCTACTCACATCTATCCATCTATTTTTGTATAACGTACCTATAGTAACAAAGTTACAAGTATATTGTATCTTAAATATCGCAAGATGCATTCTAGCGGGCGGGCCCTTAGCCCGACCCGAGGGCAGACTTTTTCCGTACGCACTCGGCGACACATGTGACAGCGAAATTGTTGTAATACTGAATATAAACAAATTATGGAAGATACAGTTTTAATTTCAATAATCCCGTCACATCTCAGAAGTGGGATAACGGAAAATGCTGGGCCCCTACTTTCATGGATTGAGAAAAAGGAATTTTTTGTAAAAGAACATAATGGAACTACGAAACGATCAGCTGAACTGCAAGAAGCATCAAGTAACTCACATGGACGCAGAATTACTATTCAAATTTGATCCAGGCAAGAAGACAACAAATATCAGAGGATGACTGTATAAGATCTATCAACTTGAGAGTTAGGTACGACCGGAACTCGTACATTTGTAATGCAGACACATTACGGGGGGCAGCGACAGTGATTGTTTAGTAAGACGATATGGAGAAATGCCAGAAGGAAGAAATATTTTATGAAGTGCAACTTTGATGGAGAAGAAGAAAATTTCCTGCCACATTAGAGGATTACCGTTTGAATTACGAACCAATTCCAAAGCAGTTAATTGTGAGACTCCAGAGCAACTTTATCATGGTCTATCACTCGAAAATTATTACATACAAGAAATACAAACAAATAAACATCATAAAACAACAGCAGTATCGAGGAACGGAAAGTAACTGGCGGCGCAGCATGGAAATTAATGTAATGCCGAAAATTTGCTATACTGTCGGAGGACGGGCTATGAATCCTGAGACTTCCGGATTGCGAGATGTCAGGTCTGTCAACGCCTGGGCCACGCAGTCGCCGGCACAGCCTGCTGGCGCGGCGCACTACAGGGTTTGCGGGGAGACGTCATCGCTGGAGCTACAGCAGCCAATCGAGGTACAGTACGAGTCAATATTATATTTAACTTATGAAATCAAATACGTAGCAGATTTATATTAATAGAAAATAAAGATTAGTGACCATCCATTAATAGCAACATAAATCGATAAGGGAAGATAAATATTATCACCTTGAAAATTAATCAATACATGGCAATCACCTATCTCACTATCCGATGTCATTATGAAAGATTTGGGTGGCAGTACTCTTATCAGTTTTTAAAAAATCAGGTGTACAAATTCTTACAGACAACTTGTTTTTTTTTTAATAGCTGAGCTGAAGTTACGAATACAGATCGTAAAGAAATACTTCGATATTAATTATTGTGTAGGTTAAACAATTTACCAATCCTATATTAATTGAATTACAACGTCAACGTCACAAACGGTTAAACTTAATAAAAACCGAAGATGATGTAATTAATATTTTGACACCAAATTTTCTAACAAAAGTCGTTCTGTGTTATCAGAGAAGTCGTTATGTATTACCGAAGAACTAAACAATTGTGCCTAATTACCTACCTACCGTACATATTCATCAAACACCACTATTACCCGACTGCCTATGTGTTAGTAAGCCAACGTGTACCTACTTTTCTCACTGGGCTATATAGGTATCTTACTGTATTTCAGAAGCAATCTTGTCATCTAAACGCCATCGTAAATTTAAGAGATACATACAATCATGATTGAATTGTACCAGAATGGTCAGCAGATAAATGAATAACTCATGCAGAAACAAAATAATGTCTTAGTAGTCATGAAAAAAAAAAATCGCTAATGCTAAATTCTAATAAGAAAATGTTCACTCTATACTCTACAGGTTAAGACATTTAGAAGAAAAATACTCGAAATGCAATCGAAACAACTTTTAGAGCTGTTAAATGAACACAGATATACTTTCACTGCTATGACCTTGGATGCAGTGATATTTTTGAAATGCAAATAAAAATTAGGTCAGACAAATCAGTCCACTAATTATAAATCTTATCGATAATCGTATTAAAGAAAACGAAATAATCAAGGAAAAAGTTTACGATCTCATTTCATTGCAGAAGAAGAAGCAGGTATTATGCGGGAAACCGCGAGTTTCCAAGTAGTCAAATCAGCAACCCTTTATCAAACGTCAAAACACGAGCTTTGTATGAGAAGTTGTACTAAATCATGAATAGTGACGTCATAGTTTTTCGTCGTCGTTTCGATATTTTTTTTTATAGTTTATTATCCTTTTATTAGCATTATTCTTAAACGTATTTTGCTGAGAAGATACAACTAAAATATATTTGATGCAGTCAACTCCCCAATTTCGCTCAGAGTACCTAAGCTAGCAATGCAGTTTTCGTTAAAAAGAATAGCTCCTTTATCGGCTTGGCATAGATTATCGAGCGCTCAATTCACACACTGTTAAAGATCGCTACCCATTACAACACATTCCTTCTAGCCGTCTAGCTAACGCACCAGGCGAAACTTAGAATCTAAACTGGCAATATAATTTGTATGACATTAATATTCCATGTTTAATAAGATAATCGAAGGTGTAGGATTATTAGAAGAAGTACTAAAATCACTAAAATCTAAAGGAGAATGGGCATTTTGGTACCCGCTCCAATAGCAATGACTGTAGTTACGTTCGATGGGTCTTTTTATGACCACCAATGTTTAATAAGACCGCTTGATCCAAATCATTGTGAGTTCGGAGATATACCAATATGAAAATGACAAGTTTTATAGAAAAAAAAATTAATTAAAATGGCACATGGTGTCTATTATTGCTATTTATATTTGTAATAAAATACTTTTATGCCAGAATGTTATATAATAATAATAAAACAATATGATAACAATAAAAAATATATAATAATAGTTAATAACAATCTATTATATATATAAAACAGCCGGGTTGGTTCGAACACTTATAACTCGAAAACGGCTGAACCGATTTCGATGAAACTTGGAATATAGATAGTTCATTACCTGGATTAACATATAGGCTACATATTATAAAGAGAGCTGGGTAGCGGGCGAAGCCGCACGGGTCCACTAGTAATATATATTAATTATGTGGTATACTAACATTGTATTATTGTGTTGTTGTGGTACTCTAAATAATACGTTGCAATACTATGCTCAATACTATGCTCGAGTAATACTATTGAAAATAAAAAATCAATATATTTATATATATATATATAAAACAGCCGGGTTGGTTCGAACACTTATAACTCGAAAACGGCTGGACCGATTTCGATGAAACTTGGAATATAGGCTACATATTATAAAGGGAGTTGGGCAGCGGGCGAAGCCGCACGGGTCCACTAGTAATATATATTAATTATGTGGTATACCAACATTGTATTATCGTGTTGTTGTGGTACACTAAATAATACGTTGCAGTACTATGTTCGAGTAATATTATTGAAAATAAAAAAAAACT
Source organism: Agonopterix arenella (assembly GCA_927399405.1). NCBI lineage: Eukaryota > Metazoa > Arthropoda > Insecta > Lepidoptera > Depressariidae > Agonopterix > Agonopterix arenella. The sequence goes on along the minus strand of OV656708.1, from coordinate 12,478,206 downwards.
AAAGATTTAATTCGAAATGACATTTATTTTCATTCAAGACCATCTACAATTACATCATTTAGAAATGATGCAGGGGCAGTAAAACCTTCATGTCTCGCATATCCAAGATACCAGATAATTGAAATAATATGAGCACAAGTGCCCATTGTACGTCGTCCAGTGAGGCAAGTACAATAATGTTGCACGATATCGTTGTCATTATTTGTGTTATTGTTTTTTACTAAAACATAACAATAGTACGTTTTCGATCTCCTGTGGCGTGACTGTACGCGCCCACGTAACAGCCAAACATCTTCGTTAATGCCGTAGTCTGGCAAGTCTTCCAGAGCGTTTTCTCTGTATATTTCGATTGAATATAAGCCATTCCTTAAATGCTCACTGCAACATGATCTCGCAAGCTTTAATTGGTATGTACCTAAAGAAAGCAAAATGACATGCTCTTCTGTTAGATGTGGGAAATTCTGAACATTATTTGCTTCTTTTCTTAGAAAATCTGCTCTTCTGTTGTTTAATCTGTTCCTCTCTACATAATTGTGCAGAAGGTTTGGGGAATCCATTTTGTTTCGGATGATATTTAAATAGGATTCTACATTATTACTATCGGCGATGGGTTCGTGAAAATGATTTATAATAGCAGCGGCGATTTTAAAATCAGTGAACATGTGTGGAAGAGCTCTATTGAAATATTTTTGCCGTAAGAGCTTAAAATCTCGCTTGAACTTTCCATTCACTACTTCCACAACCCATCGACATATCGTCACCGATCTAGCTTCATTGGCCTGCTCAGTAGTCAGCTGTGTCTCGTTTCTATCTTTTGTTGGAGGCATGTATGATTCATAGCCACATGCTTCAATATCGTTCAAACTATCTCTGAATCCTCGGTCCAATATAAACACATCGTTTGCTTGCAGGAAGAAATGTAAAGGATTCTCTCCATTGTTCATTATATCACTCATTATATTTGCATCAGTCTTTGTTGCAGCGTATGGACCCAGTACGTCAAGAATGTATTCATCAGTGCATACTATCAAAAAAGGTTTTAAAAGATTTTGGAATTTGTGCAAACTGTATGATTGTCTTTGAAATAAAAAGTTCGAGCTTTTGTTTATGTAAATATAAGTGCCATCATATATTAGTATCACTTTATCATTTTCTTCGTTACCAAACAAAGCTTTAGGAATTGTGAGGTTTCTTTCTAATACCTCATTTCTATTGATGTGGTCCAGTCCCAAATGTAATATTACATATTCATTAGCTAGGCATTCACGCACAATAGCTAATAAACGCTCCAGTTTTCTTCGAGACACATTAAATAATGTTGCCAATCTCTCATCGGAATCTCCGGTACGTAGTTTTGTAAGGTATATACCTAATGCAGTTCTTGGTTCCTTGCATCTCTCACTTAGAGAAGGCACCTGATCCAGTATGGCATCGAACTGTTCGCCATTACGTCCGGTCCAAAAATGCATTTCTTCATTGCTCAATGAACCTCTTGTGTTAAAGTCGAGCCTAGGTCCACGTTCTAAAGCCCTTCTCATCATGTCACAGACGTCTGTAAATTGTTGTGCATTGAAATGATGAGTGACATTGCAAGATTGAGGCAGTTCATCCCAGATGTTGCTCTCAAGGTGTTGGCTGCACACTCTAGCGCCCTCAGGAATATATAACTTATGTTCACAAAACATATTAAGTTTGATAGTCTCAGGTATGCGATTACGGGTTGGGTTTCGGCAATCGTTGAATATACAATGCCTTGGTGTGTTTGGGGCTCGAACGTAGTCTGGAACCTGAAGTTCCTGGGCATTTGGTTCTGCTTCTGGTATAGCAGGTACCACGTCGTCATTGTGTCTAACAGCGTTCTCAATTCTCTGCCAACATCGATGACAGACACATCGAGTATTGTTGAACGCCACCTGAAAAGGGTAAAATACGATGTAGATGTTTTTTTATTTACTCTGGCTTGATAACGTTTTGTCATAAAAACCTAATTCGGTCCGGTCAGTAGGTATCTATAGTAGGATTATTTACTCGGTGCATACTCCGATGATTTATGACCGAGTTTCCAGCGAGATAATAGTATAGAACGATGCCACATAATCGTAATAATTCGAAACAATAATGTAAGCAGGTAGAAAATGTTGACCCTTCTAGTGCTTATCAGAACCGGTTCACGCATCGGTCGGCGCATATTTCCGTCCTTCATTTGTTTTACTGTCCACGTGCACAATAAATGCCAAAATGTTTTGTTATTTAGTGAATCACTACTGGTACGGACAGAACACCTGAATTCCGTGAACTGATAAAACGAGGTTGGAGTTTCGTACGCAGGCGGATTGCCCTATCCATACACTATATTAGGAAACGTTTTTGATAACACTCTAGAACATACTTCCAAAACTTAATAGTTAATACGTGTTTATCCAGTGAAATGTTCATGAGTCTTATTGTAATCCGTTATTTAATGTTGCTAAACGTAGCTTAGAAACATTGAAAAAGTAAAGCTTAGAGAAGATATGGTATGGCGTTTGTAGTTTAAGACCAATTACATTCAAGCTGCATGACAGTTGACAATCATACGCTTTTCAAAAGAGCGCTATTTTCTAACATGAAAAAGTGAAGCTAAGAGAAGATATGTTATGGCGTTCGTTGTTAATGCGGTATGACAATCACACGTTTTTCAAAAGAGCGTCATTTTCTAACACTGCTAACAATTTCGTAATAAGGAGAATCACCTGTGACACATTTAAATAGTATAACGAAGTGGGTACTAACCTCCAATTCAGCATGTTCTTGTATGTACGCCGCAAACGCTGGTCGTGTCCTTGGGAGGTCATCGGTCAAAACATGTCGCTGGTATCTTGCATTATGTAGGCCTCGCCGGCACACCACACAATTGCTATGTTGTTCCATTGCAACAGTCCAAATCGGTAACGAAATTCACAAAAACACTTCACAAGCCGAGGTCAACGTTTAAAGCAGGTAGAAAATGTCCAAAAAGAGGTGCAGGGGTCGGTGATAAAAGCGAGATGAGAACGTATTCTGATGAACAGCAGCGGGACGTCGTCTTTCGTACCGTACGATTGAACGACAGGAGTGAAGGAGCCGATCCGATGACGCGCTAAACTGCCCAAGCGCATCGCTCCACACCACTCCTAGCTGGGATATAGCCGCGCGCTCACATTCCTCTTCTTATAACCGTCGGTTGTCGTCAATGTAATAAATATAATAGGAATTATTTTAAGAATATATGCAGTTCTATTTTATTTATTTGGTAAAAACAGACAATAGACGTTACATGGTTAATTACATAAGTTTACAAAAAAATAGTAGTTTAATTAATAGTTCGTAGCAATTAGTGTAATATTATAGTACATTTATTTATTTATTTATTTTAGGAAGATTTACAGCATTACATTTTAATAAACGTTCTTATATAAATCTAAACGCCATTTAAAAAATCTCCACATTTAACATATTATTTTTAATATATTAAGTAAAATACATTAAAAAAATAATATATAATAAGCATATTATGTATATAATATGTATATATAATTGTAATAATGACATTAAAAAAATAATTGCCTAATAATGTCGAAAAACCAAAAAAAATAATTAAAGAATCATCACGAATAGCTCCGTTCCCACAGCGAATGATGACAAGCGTCCTAGTACACATTGATGTACATAAAGTAACCTTTAAAATCTGATATATATTATGTCTATTGGGGCGGGTACCACATTTCATACATTTTTGCCCATTGTCCTTTATAAAAGGTTCTTTCCTAAAAACTTGTGTCAATTATTCAGCAGGCAACGTGCGCCCTAAAAAAACATCCTATGACATCCTATTCTATTTTTAGCCGAAATAGATCGAAATAGATCGACCCAGAATCGACCACTCACTTATCTAAAAAAAAAATGAGTGGGGTCCAACCAAGAACAGGCGTTCAAACCTTTAAAAGCTTAATTAATATAATAATCTGTTCTAACTATTAACGGTCCAAAAGCTTAAACGTAGTTAAATACCGATGCCAGTTAATTAGGCGTGGTTAGGCCTAGGTGAAAATTTGAATTTTACTTCAGTATCGAACAGATGCGTCCTTACGACCAGTTGCATACTTTAGCCGCGTGACTAGTAGTGAAGAACAATTCTACCATTTTTACCATAACTATGAATTGGAAACTCTTGCGGTAGTAGAGTCACTTAGTACTTACCCTACGAATAATCCAGATAGGTATTATAAACAATTATGAACTCTATAAAAATAATAACGTAAGATAATATCTACATAGGAAGAGATTTGAGTTTGAGTTATAAACTATCGAAATGGAGCTTGTTCCAATAATATTATCATAGTTATACACTGGAGGTAAGTAATTGATTCCTAAAGCAGTCAGGGTTATTGAGACTATTTGAGATAGTAAAACAAAAATCTAAATGAAAGGTAATCACAATTTGGCACTCCACAGCGCATTATTTCTGATCGAGGTGAACCTAGCATTCATCAGTAGATTTTGAAAATGCAATTTAAACATAATTATGCTTAACGCAGTGAGCGGAGTACTCTCGTTCTAACGTTCAGGTATAGAGCTTGTGGAACGAACAATAATAGATGTGCTTAGTTATTAATACTACGATTGAGAGCGCACTTGAGACTGCTTGAGATGATAAATTGATTGGCGTTATATGCAGTATTAATGGCGCCACACTATTTCTAACACTATTCTGTTACTTACTGGTATCACTCTTTTTCAAATGATGTTTAAGCTTGATAATTCACTTTTACTTGTTTACCTTTCTACGAATTCTAATATCACTGAACAAGAAGAAAAAAATGAATTAAGCGAACGAATGTAGAAAGTTAACAAAGATAAAAATATAAAAACGTCTAATAAATTGGATAAGAGACAAGAAAATGCACGAAATATCATATAGTTAATCGTATTCACCAATGATAAAATCAACATTTTTAATAACTTATTATTTACAATATAAGAATAAGAAGAAATGTACATAGTATCCTAAGACTAACTACTTTTTTTGAAAAAAAGAAAAGTGATATTTATAACGCGGAATGAGCGTGCTCAGGCAATGAAATTATAAGTAATTGTGCATGGCCTTACCTACAGTATTTCCAAAACTGATAGCTTAATTCAATGCTATACGATCAACAATACAAAAGATATGAAAGGATACCGATAGTTTAGTACCTACAGTCGCTACAAGGAAATCAGTTCGTCCATTTAAACCTATTGTATTGTATCCTGATAATAATTATATGATGATACTGGCAAGTTATAATAAAATTCATTACTTAGTTACTAGTAGAGTAGTACTTAATAGTACCTATTTACCTAAACAAAATGGAAAACAGGAAAATAACTGTACTTAACAAAATAGCAGGCGACCAAATAATTAGATAATATTAATTTATTTCCACTGTGAGAAATAGTAAGAATGGAAGAAGAGAAATAAATAACGTAAAATGATAATTTAGAGCTGAGTGAAATAAATTGTAACATCTAGTTGAGCTATGCTGTGTGATACGGCTAACTAGATCTGTGTGAAATACTGTTGAAATATTACCTATCTTAAGAGGCTAAGTGAAAAAAATTTGATTCTTCAAAGCGTCATATATCATGAAGTACTAACAGTAGGAGTATGATTAGCGGATATGTGTAAATTTAACATATAATTGAAGTTTTGATTACTGCCAAAACATGATTAAAACACATTTTCTCGATAGAAAAACAAGCCAAAGTAGCCTCCGTTTTTATTTATAAACGCTTGGAACTGCTAAACGGTGAATAATAGAAAAACGAGACTTGATTTAAAAAAGAGATTGATATTTTACAAATTTTGATAAGAGCAGAATTGAACTTACATAAATAGTACAATCTAAATTAAATAAAGTTTGCCGCCCCATCTCTTTCTCTCGCATCAGGCAGTAATATAAGCTATCACACGCCCATTTCGCTTCAATTATTTGTCAACATAGGCCCTTAATATCTAGTTTAGCTCTGCTGTGTGATACGGCTAACTAGATCTGTGTGAAATACTTTTAAAATAATATCTTAATATCTAGTTTAGCTATGCTGTGTGATACGGCTAACTAGATCTATGTGAAATACTTTTAAAATAATATCTTAATATCTAGTTTAGCTATGCTGTGTGATACGGCTAACTAGATCTGTGTGAAATACTTTTAAAATAATATCTTAATATCTAGTTTAGCTATGCTGTGTGTTACGGCTAACTAGATCTGTGTGAAATACTTCTTAATATCTAGTTTAGCTATGCTGTGTAATGCGGCTACCTAGATCTGAGTGAAACCGAAATATCTAGTTTAGCTATGCGGTGTGTTACGGCTATCTAGATCTGTGTGACCATTGCTATAATATCTAGTTTAACCTAACTAGATCTGTGTGGACTACATAACTACATACTAGCTAAATTAAACTTTAAAACGAAACAAATAACTATTGAAAAGACCATACAAAAACAACGATGTACCTACCCATCGATAACTAAAGAATTTTGAGTTCTCCCCATTAGTTACAAGTTTGAGAAAATAAATAATTTGTTATTCAAAGTATACCTATGCAAACAACACTTGACATTATTCTCACTAGCAAAGTTACCACTTAACTCACTCAAAAATAAATAAACAAAAGTGGCGCTCACTTAAGGGACGTTGAATGAATGAGACCTTTTTCATTATTATTTGTTTAAAATTGGTAACTAAATGCCTACAACAAAAGAAGCCTTACTGCGTACATTTTTGTTACAGAACAAACCAGGAAGTAAACAACCCAATCGCAGTGGGACACAGCGACTGCAGGATGGCCGAATGTTACAAGCGCTTCATCTACAACCGCCACACGTCTATAATATTATACCTACTCACATCTATCCATCTATTTTTGTATAACGTACCTATAGTAACAAAGTTACAAGTATATTGTATCTTAAATATCGCAAGATGCATTCTAGCGGGCGGGCCCTTAGCCCGACCCGAGGGCAGACTTTTTCCGTACGCACTCGGCGACACATGTGACAGCGAAATTGTTGTAATACTGAATATAAACAAATTATGGAAGATACAGTTTTAATTTCAATAATCCCGTCACACTAGTGTGACACCTCGCATATAATTCCATAGTTTACAACTACTGCCGGCCCGCAGCCGGCCTGCAACCGTTCTGCAGCTGCACTCTATGTGGCCCGGCCTTTACTTAGTGCTTAGCTTGGCGTAGACGGTCTGACTAAATGGATGAGGCATTCTGTATTCATTAGCCCATCATAATAACATCGATTACTGTATTAACCACCGACCACCGTTCCTAGTGTTGATTTTTTTAATTTAAATTATACTTTGATCGCTTGATTGGCTTGATCCTCTTGGATAGGAAACTTTTAGCTTTATCATGTAGTAGGTATTGCGAGTTTGTGATACATGGGTAAAACAAGGAATTTACCCCTAAATCTTGCAAAAATCTAGATAGGTGAATCTTGGTAGCTAGTAGTCATCTTTCTTTACTATTATAAAGCTGCAATAGAAGTGTGTCTGTACAGTGAAAATATTTACAAAAAAAGAAACAATGTGATTTTTAGATATCCCTGACTCCAACTCCAAACTCTCTTTGTCTGTTTGTTTGTTCGCGAATCACGTGAAAACTACTGCAGCGATTTTGGTGAAACTTTTTATGTTAGTACCTAATTATTAATTTCACACGTCACTTTAAAATACAATCGAGACCTACTAATCAATAAACCTTGTACCTATGTACCTAGTATGATGTAGGTACTGAATAAAATGAGACCAAAACCATCATTGGGATAAAAACTTTTAAAATTGTAAGCAGCCTGTACCTTCACAATTCTCTTAAATTACGTGAAAATATCAAATTTAAAAACAGATTTTTTTTTTATTAAGTACAAAAAAAAGTACAAAAATAAGAAACATAAACAATGAACATAATATACTTAATGTAACCTAATAAAAACAGTCAGTATCAAAACTATTACAGCCCTAGAGGAATTAGAACAGAACAAAGCGAAAAAACTATTCATTCAGTTTTCGAAATAAATATTATCCAAAAAAAAGGATCAATAATAGTAAAAGGTATACTTACTAGTCGTGTGTAAGTTGTGTGACGTATAAAGGCTGATGATGATGATCTAAACAGCCACGTTAAAAAGCAACTTACAAAAATAAGGTTTGTTTTATATAAGTAAGTACCTACCTAATCTATACCAAATCGAATTTAAAAAATACCTTCCTGTGCGAAGTCAAAGTGACCCCAATAATGTAACAGACAGGTTCTACATATAAATGCTTCTTATGCGATTTGAATAGTTTAAATATTCTTATTTTGATCAGATAAAAGACCTTGACTCCGAATAGGTAATGACGTCATCGGGCCCGATCTTTTTTTATTTTTTGTTTATCTTGGTAAGTATAGATTTAATTCTCGAACTAACTGAACACTTACGCTTAGATCTTATTTACCATTAAACCAAACTATGTACAGGCCCAGCTTTCCCACTGGGGACTCTGGGCACTTGCCCAGGGCCCCGCGATCGATGGGGCCCCTAGTTCCTGCCCGATCACCAACCGATAACCGGTATTACCGATAAATACCATTATTTTCCGAAAATATCTGTTTTTTTTTGTATTCTAATGAACAAGGGGCCTAACAAACAGTGGCAACAATTTGGCTGCCTACCTACCTATAACTTGTAGGTCTAAATCTAGAATTTTGCTTACCTACTCCTTTTGCATGTTGTTGCTTGTAAAATAGTCCTCTATCATATTCATATCGTAGTCATAGGGGCCCCATTATCCTTAAGTGCCCAAGGCCTCCAATAGGTAAAAGACGGCCCTTGACTTTGACTATTTATTATAAGGACTAGCCTTGCGGTAGCATTTCCCCTCTGCCACGGTATAAGATCAATTGATCATGTGCATTTACATTCAATTTTATACCGTACCACTAAACGAGACAGCCTATAATTGCGAAACAATAATTTCGAACTTAGAACGTTTGGGGTTCACGCGAGATACTTCTCATGATTTTTAACGTTCAAAATTAGAATCTAATGTTATGGGAAATAAAATCCAAAGTTGCGGATTTCATGTTGCCTCGCCCCCCCGCAAAAAGTGGTAGAAATGTTTGTTAGTAGAATTACACGCGTAACTAGTCCCTATATATGTAGTCAAAGGCCCCTGACGATGTGTATGAAGTTTTAATCGCTTTGGTTGTTCTGTACCAGTTTACCACACGGGAAAAAATTATGTTGACTGTACCAGTTTAGATACAGACTTAATATAGAAATATGTATCGATCGATAGGTACCTAATAATATTAAAATATGTCGCTTTAGCTCTATTTCCAATAAGATAACAACATGATAAAGAAAATATTATACGATTTATTATTAAGAAAATATATATTATTAAGACAATATTATAGGGTTTTTTGACGGCCCGGTAGCACAGTCTGTAGTGAACCTGCCTGCTGTGCCGAAGGTCGCGGATTCGAATCCCGTAAGGGACAAATATTTATATGATGAATATGAATATTTGTACCCGAGTTATGGATGTTTGTATCTATATATGTATTCTATATCGTTGTCTAGTCATCATAATACAAGTCCAGGTACTTTAATATGTGACTAGATAATTTGTGTGACAATGTCCAAGATATTTATTTTTTATTTTATTTATACGCGCCCATTTTGGGCCTAGATGAGGTAAAGCCAGACCTGTAAAATAAAAAACCTGCTTTTGGGGCGCTAGAATATAACCTTTAAAGTCAAATCGACTTTATGGGGTAAATCTGATTTTCCGCAACAGGGCGGGGTTTTTTATTTTTCCCATAGAATGTTCTGTGATTTTTCCGGTCAGGCTTTATACATTACTAGTTTTTAATAACCTGAGTAGGTACTAACAAAGCTTTAAGGTTGTAGGTATTCAGACAATGAAAATACAATTTTACTTAAGAAACATTAGTCGAAAAACGAAAAAAATGTTTTGGACCTCCCATAGAAAATCTATCGGTTATGGCTCATCCGCACTTTTGTATGAGAGGTCAACAAAAAAACCGTTTTTCGACCAACATGTTTAGTTTCACTGTAGGATTTAGGTACTAACAGATTTTACTTTGAATAAAGACCCTTTCTTTGCCTACTAGCCCAGTCATTTTACGGAGTTTTGTTAGGCGGGGTAGGGAGTAATTAATAATTGGACTTTTAAACTGTACCATTACCACCACCGGAACCATTAAGTGACAAAAAGACTATCTTAAAGCATATTAAAAAAAAATTAGCTACGCAACATAGAAATCAAAATTGTGTGTCCCAGAAGGATTTTAAATTATTAATATTAATACCAATGCACTCATTTGACTTAGATTTAACAATATACATTATTTTTGAGCAATAAAATTGGCAATAAAATTTAAAAAATGAGGTATTTATTAGAAAATACGAATGTATTTTTCAATACCTTCTAAGTGGACAAAAATATTCACACCATGTTTGTAGTATGTATAATGGTAAAGCCTTAAATATGTGCAATAAAAAATTGACTATCAGGTTTTTTAGAACGAGATAATAGCTAAATTTTAAAATTGGAACTGTTGCTGACTTTTTTTTTTTAATTTTGATACATTTCTAGGCTCAAATTGGCTCTTCAGTATTATACCGAAAACAATTTTCAATTACTAATTATTTCCGGCTCAAACCGTAAAATGACTGGGCTATACAGGGAAAGGGTATTTATTAAAAGTAAATCCTAATTATCCTAAGTGTATAAAACCTTAAAATTTTGTTAATAATGAAAAACTAAATGGTGTATTAATATAACTCCAATAATAAAAAAAATAAAGTTCATTCATTAGGAGTACCAATAAAATAACTAAAAATTAACATAAATGCACCTTAATTACTAAAGTATAAAGATAAGGACTATAAGTAGATTATTTATTAAAAAAATTCACAGATTTCGTGCCTCACACGACTATCGACCACATTGGAAATCGACCACATTGGAAATGAATCTACGGAATCCGATAAAATATTGTCTCAAAAAGGTTAGGCTACTGGGCAAACCCTTAACCCGATCATCTTTTTTTAGGCTCAAATTGTAGCTGACTAAATTATCCAGAGGAGTTTTGCTCAAATTTTTGATATAATTCCTCGTTTCCAAAATATCGAGCGCCAAAATCATAAATTCTAAAAAATTTGATTTTTTTTTCAATATTTCGGCCTTAAGTTTTTTCGTTTTTGACTTTCTCGAATAACTCTTTTTGCACCTTAAAGCTCTCGTAAATACTTTTGAGATTTTTTTGAATATCATATCTTCACAACTCTCCGAGATATAAGGGAATCGCACTTTTTCGTGAAATCGGAGCCTATACTGGAGCGAACGAAAAGACATTTCCAATGTCAAAAACGACCTAAATTAATGAATTCAAGTCGCACTCTAATCAGCGCGACGTTCGCGCATCATGCTAAATGATAATGATGTTGCTGAGACAGAGTTGAGACTGGTTGAGATACTGTCACTCCTTTCGCTCGCAAGCGCGGGCTATCATCATGGGCTTCGTATCTATCTTTCTAACGTTTATAGCGATAAGTGTAAATTCTGAATTCTTGCTTGCGTGTGAAGTTCTAAGTACACGAATTCATAATTAAATGATAAAGGATTCATAATAAGCATTATATTTCTACATTGCTTTATACGTATTCATCTGTTTGCGCATGGTAATTGAATTTGGTTACTAACAACGATCGATGGAGGAAATTATCTCTTGTGGAGATTTTAAGTGTGCTTGTTGATGAACTGATTAAATTCACTAAGAAACTGGAAAAAATCACTTTGATTTTCAGCATCTTTTACATTTTGCGATTTCCTTTTTCCCGCCCTCCCATCATTTATATTTTGTCCTAACCTATCATCGTTATTTGTCACATTTATATTTTTCTCGACAACTTTGTCTGCTGAATCGAACCGTGAATTATCTGCATTCAATCGTTTGCCATCAGAACTCTGACACCAGGGCTTGCTCACACGATAAGAAGAAGAAGAACCAGTGATTTCCGAATTCACGATTCCTGGTGTACTCATTGAATTTTCATCTCTATTACACTGTCTTCGAATGTTATATTGAACGTGATGAACTTCTTTGACTACCTTATCGTCTTTTATGACAAGCCTGCGTTCTTCAACTATTACTTTGTCAAAGTTATTACGTACTGGACAGTCATATTTGTGTTTCCCTGAAGCGAATTTAGAGAAGACGAAACCACAATCGTTACATTTGAAACACTTAGCAGGATCTTTGGACTTATGGTTTTTCATGTGCACGTTGCAAGAGGACGATGTAAAAAAATGCACATTACATTCGTCGCATTTGAATAATTTAAACACTTTTTCTTCTTTTCTTGATATTTCAGTCACCCCTGTTCCATTAATATTCACGTTGCTTTCTATATTCAAATCTTGTCTTAGCGCTTGACCTGAATTTCTTTTTTTTGCTATCTCATCTTTAGAGCTTTTTCTAACATTAGTACTTGTTGATGGAGATGTGGTTTCTTTTGATATTCCATTATTATTTTCAGCAAGAGTAGCATTAGAAACTACAAGGATATAAAATTTATTGTATTTATTTATCGCATGTTTCTCGAGATGAATAATTAGTTCGTCTTGATTGAAGTTTAGCCCGCAAACACCACATGTCCTACTGTCGTGTCTAGATAAAGTTTGGCATTTTTTGAAATGTTTTTCAATGGTTTCCGCTGAAACAAAATTCAGACTACAACGATTACATTGAAAAATTGGTGGCTTCTCATTATCTGTTCTTTCATCTAGTTTCCTTTTTTTAGGTGTTTTTTTCTCTCTCTCATCTTGATTATCGCTACTTTTTTGTTCATCAGCTTTTGATTTAGTCAAAACTTGTGATTTCTCTTCCAAAATATGTTTTTTTCCTGTATCTTCAATTCCTTTAATAATTTTAGAATCATCGACTGTTTTCACATTATTTACTACTCCGATAGCTTCATGCAATTTCTTGTATTTTGGTAAATCCGAATGATGTTGCTTTCTGTGTGCTGTTGCACCACTTCGGGGAAAAGCCTTTTTGCATATTGGGCAATAGAAATATTTCTTAGCCGTATCGGTTGCTTGACTATCGTTTTTTATGTTTACATTATCATTTTTGCTTTGCGAACAAGTAGCTTTGTTTTCCTGCGTACTATTATATTTTGAAGTAGAACCAAAAAATTTTTGCAAAATATCTTGTAAAATATTTGAATCGTTCAAATTAATGTTCCTGAAATTTTCATCAGATGATTCACTTTCGTTGTCCACCATTTTCGATTCTGAAACAAAATTGAAATTACAAACATAGTTAAGTTATACTATAGGTAGGTACTGTGGAGGCGTGAACTCGATGGTAGAATAAATAAAAGCTTTATTGCTTATTTAGATATTTAAATTTTATTTTACTTTTTACTTCTAGAACCTATCTTCGACTCCCCTTTGTCTAATAATCTAATAATAAGAGAAATCCACCACGGGATTCGACAACATTCCAAATTTAAATAAGAACGTACTCACAGAAAAAATACATACTACCTAAATAGATAGGTAATGCATTCAATTAATTTGTCTATACACCGGCACCACCGTTATCTTGCCGGTGTGACGTCACAATCGGGGTTTCTAGTATTCCGTATGAAAATTGGCACGACGACGGTACTCCTCGGCTCCGACTAAAGCTAATATGACACAAACTGGAAGTTTGCCAAATCTCCATGGAAAGGAGCATGCTCAACAAAAAGAAAATAGACAGAATAAAGAATGAGAATAGACAGAGAAAGAAGAATGAAAATAGAGGATGTTACATTCACTGTAAGAAAGCTTAAATGGAGATGGACGGCACACATAATAAGAGGAAAAGAGAAATGGAGCAAACAAATTATGGATTGGTACCCTAAACAACCCAACTGATTTATAGCAAAATAATTGGAATGAAAAAATAATTTCATTATTTTGATAGTTAAAATTTAAAGTAATTCGCATTTTAAGTTTTAAGGCAATAATTATTTGTTATCATTTCAGCAATGAATGAAAGCGCTAACGTACTCATGGGCACATTTTAATAATCTTGTTTTGGTAGTAAGTAGGGTGAGTGTGCCCGTGGGGTGGGTTGACATCAGGTTCAGAAAATTATAAATTTTTCAAACAAAAAATTTAATATTTTGAAAGAAATTACCTATGTTGAAACCATGATAATTCGATTCTGCTCTCGATTCTAAACAAACTACTTTCTAGTTTTGCGTTAATTCATTAACACGTTGTATAAGACTAGAAAAGGGGGAAGGCAATATAAAAGATTGGAGGTCGAATTAAAATCTACAGCAGGGAAAACCCGGACCGGGCTCTCAAGAGACAGAGAGGAATGGAGAAGATTGGAGGAGGCTTTTGCCAAACATGGGCAAACAGAAGAGGTTGTCGATGTCTTCTGAACCCGAGAGGATTCTGCGATAAAGAGGAATATCAGCTATGATCTATATCTATCTATACTATTATAAAACTGTAACATGAAGTTTGTCTGTACATTGAAGATATTAACAAAAAAAGTTACGATATGGTTTTTAGGTGTCCCTGATTCCATTTCACCAATTTTTGGATTTTTTGTCTGTCTGTTTGTTTGTGTGTTTGTTTGTTTGAACGAGTATCACGCAAAAACTACTGAACCGATTTTGATGAAACTTTTTTTGTTTGTAGCTAGTGTATGATCTGACTTAAAATCTGGTATATAATTTGTGCGGACGAAGTCGCGGGTTAACGCTCGTTAAAAATAAAATTTGTAAAAATGTAAAATACTTTTCTGAAATGAAAGCTTATATTATTATTATATTATATTATTATTATAACTAAATACAGTGTCAGTTTAGGTATACTGGTAACTCAGAGGAATTACCCAACTGGTTATCACTTATCTATGACCAATGTCAAAACACCAGGAAGGAATATCTACTTATTACGGACCAATATCGGTAGGTAGGTAAGTATGTAATATAAGATATATTTTTATTATATATTTTTACGGATATTAGACATAATTTTAAGATTTATTTGGAGCTACGTTGCAGGCCGGGTAGCAGGCAACCAACACGCGTCGGAACACCAAATAACATTAATTACTTGCAAAGCGACTCCCGTTAATTGCACTGATATTCAAGAAAATATGACAACACCAAGCACCATGAGGAATTGAGGACCCAACACCTTTCCGAGTTTGGTGTCTTACGAGACTACTAAGGGATAAGCATCATAAGCAAGACCTTGGACTGCGCAGAAACCATAGACCAGGAATTTTTTTTCGCTTATGAAACAAAAGGATAAAATTCACTTTGGGCTAAATCTCAAAAGTGCCGGCCAAACAAAAATAATGTTATATGTACATATTCCTTTAGAATATCCACTTGTTACTATGGGACGACAATACGGCTACCAACTGCAATCTCTGTTATATGTAGGAGATCGAAAATATTTGGGCTAAATTTCAAAGTGCCGGCCAAACAAAAATAATGTTATATAAAAGGAAATGTATTTATTGAAGAGAAAGACAGTAATGGTTAATAATAATAGTATAAAAAACGTTAATATTTAGACTTAACTATGTTATATTCCTTTAGAATATGTATTTATATCCATTTGTTATACAGTGCTCGCACGTAGGCGAAAGCGCTGCTGAATAATTTATTTAATAATATTTTTTGGATAAAATAAAAAAAGAATCGAACTCAATAGGGCGCGGCGCTTAATAAAGCTCGCTAAAATAGGTACCTACTTTCCGGTAAACAAAATGTACGCCGGCGCCGGCGTCGTCGCGCGTCGTCTGCTAAACGATTCAATACACAATTAAATATCTATTATGCTAAAAGTGACGCTTGCTAAACTGTATTCCTCAAAAGTAGGCAGGTACTTAGTTTTGGCAAGGTTTCCAAAAGCCCCCAAAAGTATTACGGTCGTGATTATATGAATATATTGTATTTACTTACTTATCACAAAGTTATGCTGAATTATTAGAACCTGTTAGCACCTACGATTAGCACCAATTATAGGACAGACCACAGACTGGTTTATTACGTTGTAGACTTGGAGCACACTGCCAAACACTGCTCTACTACAATCTTTACTACTTATGATTATAAAAGGGTTGCCAGATGTGATTTCGGAAATTCCCCCAGATCGTGATTATTTTTTGTTTCCCCAAAAATCCCCCAAATTACTTTTGGTAGAAATAAAACACAGATGCACAGAAAACAAATGGTCGATCAACTTACAGACAAAAGCCATATTTTTTTTTTTTTTTTTTTGCGTAGGCAGTCCATTTCAATGCAGTAATAAGTCTTTCACAAGAAAATTATTTGCTCTTGTCACAGATCACCCCCAATAGATACCGCATGATGAAAATTTTGTACACAATTTTTGGCGGTAGGTGCGGGTAACAGGGCACGAAACGGTGCATCGTGATTGGCCATTTCAAGGTCGTACTACTTCGAGCTCGCTCACTCGCGTTGCTTGTATCAGTGCAAAATCATAGATGTGTGGCGAGCGTCGGCGGCCCTGTATGCGGTATCTATTGGGGGTAATCTGCGGCTCTTGTCAAGATCCGTTCGGGTCTCATACATGTAAGTATGTCTCGAACATGTTTACATTTTAATTACACTTGTGTAACATGATACGGTATTAAAATTGTATCGTACACTCAATAAGTAGAAACCAAAATTACTTGACTTTCCACTTAAGAGGTTTCCCTGACCGAACGACCTTGACTCTTTCAGAGCCGCCTCGCCTTTACTAAAATACGTCATTTTAGTAGGCATACCTATTTTTGACTGGCATTATGTCAATGTGGTGCCTTCTAATCCAAGGAACTCAAATTCGAAAATCATAAGAATTCGCACCAAATTTAACGATTAAAACGTTAAACGTTACGTTTAATTAACTCATTTAAATATTGGTCTTAAAAACTTTTTCCTTCGTAGCAAATTTTAAATCTTAATATTGTCTTCACAATGGTGTGTGTCGCAAGTAAAAGTGACTTCAACTTATAAAGTAGATGCATATAATACAGGTTTTTTCAAATATTTAGGCCTTCCTCTGAACACAGATTTCATATGTATTTTATAGAAAAATAAGAAAAATACTTTATAGCAAATAAAGCCGAGATGTTGTAGATCATTGGTATATTTTTCATTAATTTGTATGTCTTTCAAATAACGAGAAGATAGCTTCTAAAAACCAGCAAAATATATCCCGGCCCTGCGTTTACTTATGGGGAGCCTCTTAAATTTAAACTCAACAGGACCATAGACAACGCATTCCATATGAATGTATTGTATAGTCACATCGAGGATTGAGCCCTGCCAGCAAGTGTCAGCTTATACCAGAACACCTATATCGTATAATTTATGCAATGTTTTTATTTATATTGTTATAATTGATTTAAAAAAGAAAGTCTCTGCTTTGACAATTTTTGGCCCATCAATTTCCTCAACGATTTCATTTCTCCAAAGACCAATCCCCCCCCCCCCCCCCCCCCCCCCCAAATCGCGGGAAAATTCCCCAATCTGGCAACCCTTGATAATATTATGACTTGTATCGTATTGTATTTAATTATAGTACTTACATGGAATTATCAGCAGTGTGACCGTTTCCAAATTCAGTAATTTACCAAATGGATTCTGTTGTGCTCCTAGTACTAAAATACTACCAATAAGGATAAGAGGAAAGTTTACAATTTTTTACAATTTGTCCAAATCTTGAATTTTAACTAATTACAAAGCCGTTTTCGGTGTCTTTGAAAAGAAAATACTGAAAATATACTAAAATATTTAATATAATACTAAGATTGTACTGAAACTAAACTCATTGTACGTATTGCTGATTTTGTAATAAAATTATAAGTATTAATTTTACAGAGCCCCAATTAAATACCAATTTAGTACTTACTGAAAATATCAAAAATTGTCACACTGTTTATCAGTAGGTATCAATCATCCTCATCCAACATCTTTTAACGGAGCGTTTGCTGATTGATTGGTTTGTGTAGATTTTAACGAATTATTTTTGTGGATTCAAGGAAATATCTTTGGAACTTCGTTTATGTAAATAGCCAGATTTGCCAACTGCTTACAAAAAACTACAAAAAAATTAGAATCTAGAAATAAAATGTCCAAATCGTCATCTTAACTTTTGGACTCCAAATAACTATTCTGTCTGTTTGTTTGTTTTTGCATCACGCGAAAACTACTGGACCGATTTTGATGAAACTTATTGTACCTTATAATTTATTTAATAAAAATGAAGTGACTTTACACAATTGAAACCTACTAATCAATAAACCTAGTATCTAAGTACCTCTACCTACCTATAGTTAGTAGGTATGATGCACTGAATCAAAAAAACTTTTTAAAAAAATTTCGTGTATACTGTAGCTTCACAATCCTCTTAAATTACATAAAAATACCAAAATCAAAACAGACCATCTAAAATAAAAATTGTATTTCGTAATAAGAAAAATAATAAACATAAAATATAAACGAATACAAACATAACTTAGTTATAAAAACAGTCAACATCAAAACAGATTAGAACAGAACAAAGTGAAAAAAAAACAGTTTTCCAAATACCTATAGGTACATTATCCAAAATGCATACCTATGCATCATGAAATCGGGCCTTTCCCGAGATAAACTAATTTAATTCAGAATTTAGAGCAGAAAAATCATATACTTATAGCATATCTAAACAGCCCACATCTCATTGAGGTTAGGCCAGTGCAGCGCGACATAATAAGGCTGGTGATAAATCAAAATGACCATGTCAAATAGCAACTTACAAAAATAGGGCTTGTTTTATATATAGCTAACCTATATGGTAATCCTCGAAATAACACCTTGGCAAAGAGAAAGTGAATTCCTTTAAGGTAAGAGTGAATATGCAGTAGCTTAGCGAGGGGGGGGGGGGGGGGGCAAGGGGGCAAATGCCCCGGGCGGCACTTTATTGATTGATTGAACTCTGTCTGCAGAAAAAAAAGAAGAGAAAAGAAAAAAAGAGAAAAGTCGATCTCGCTTCGCTCGCTCTAAGTTTCTGTTTTTAATTACTGTGCCTACACAATGTTCTGACCACAGCTAAGCCGTGGTGCTAAAAATTTTTTCGAGCTTGCTTCGCTCGCTTTTACTTACGTTGCTTTGCACATGTTTGCACATGCTCTGGCTCTAACTAATTCGAATTGAGGAGAAAAGTCGAGCTCGCATCGCTCGCTCTAAGTTTCTATTTTTGCATGGATAAACCAAAAGATGTGTGACCATAACCCGAATAAAAAAATTTCGAGCTCGCTTCGCTCGCTCCCTTATTTCTTGTGTAGGTCTTCTTATAAAGATAAGGGGGCGGCAAAATCGGTAAGCGCCCCGGGCGGCAGAAACCCACGCTACGCTACTGTGAATCGGCTTCTTAAAGCTCGCTACATCTTCGACCCCATCTTTCTCCTGAGGACTGGATTGAGGTCAAGAGCAGACCCATATTTTATTAAAAAAAGACCCCCAAAAATGTAAGGACCTACTAGGTATGCGATTTAAATAGTCTTATATTCTTATTTTGATCAGATAAAAGACCTTGACCATCACATGACTCGTTTTGCCTGCCACGAGACTCCGCAATCCTCAATCTCTTCTTGTTCTTGACCAAAAACAATCCCTGAGATTGGGATAGATTCATATCCATAAACTACATGACACTGGCGGAAATGCAGCGCTAGCGCCCAAGCAAGAGTCCATTAATTATAAATAAAAAAAAGTAATAATATGAAATCCCTGAACAAAATAAAGCATCAAAACAACATCAATATTTGTCACCTTCATTTGATGACAAAATGGTTCAGAGACAACCACAGATCACTAAAACTAAAGGGAGATGTGAAAAGGGGGCGGGGCCGGTGTCGCAGCAATATGCACAAAAACGGAACACATTGTTCGCGATAGTAATGATTCAATATATTATGAGGCTGAAATCCAGTCGAGATATTATGTGTAAATAGTTTACAATGCTTGCGTAGTACTAAAGATTATTCGAATGTTGAGTTCTGATACCGCAATGGATAATGAGCACATTCAAGCTTACAAAATAATTTCTATCGCGTGGTACTGGTGGAAATGCGACACTAGGTTTCGTACTCAGCGCGTTGGTTGGCATTTCTCTAGATCTCTATGGAGCCAACCATACCTATTTGTAGCATTATCGTAAATTACCTATCTAGTCCATCAGGCACGGGACATAATTATAAAAACACCTGTATCGTAACAGAGCGGCCGTAGTATGGCTGCGTGATATAGCGCTATCGAGCCTTCGCTCTTATACAGGGTGAAATTGATATCATTGGCATAATTGTAAACTAAGACCCATCAAACTGAACAACTTTTACTATCGGAGCAAACAGATCTTAGCAAAAAAACAGCTGTTACATACTTAAACTGCAGTGCCTTGCCTTGCCTACTCGACTCAAATGTATGCAACAGCTAATTTTTTTGCTACGATCGGTTTGCTCCCATATTAAAAGTTGTCCAGTTTGATGGATAGACACGATATTAATTTCACCCTGTATTTGCGTGCGAACGAAAGAGATAAAAGGCGTCATTAGTATCCACGGTTGGTACTTATACACTTTAGAACTATGTCGCAGACAAGATGCCTACCTACCTACAGTGAGTGTCTTACTTAATATGCCAGCACGGCTAGCATACCACCCACGACAAAGCGTTTAAACGAGAAAAACGTCATGCGCGCTCTTTCTGCACGGCTAGCATGCCACCCACGACAAAGTGTTTAAACGAGAAAAACGTCATGTGCGCTCTTTCTGGCATAACGTAAAATAATAAGGATGGAGGCACTTATCGATTTTTATCGTTTTCTCGGGGGTGGAATGCTAGGCCTATGATTGGAGTAGGCCTCGCATGCCACCCCCGAGAAAACGATAAAAATCGAGATATACCTCCATCTTTATTATTTTACCTCAATATCAAGAAGGAAGAAAAACTTGCATGCTCAGTGGGCCTCGCATGCCACCCCCGAGAAAACGATAAAAATCGAGATGTGATCTTTATTATTTTACCTCAATGAGGTATATCTCGATTTTTATCGTTTTCTCGGGGGTGGCATGTGAGGCCCACTGAGCATGCATGTTTTTCTTCCTTCTTGATATACTTATGAATTACTCTTTGTGTATTGTTTGTTATAGTTGTATTATGCATGTTTCTGCTCACCAGTCAGTTTTCTTTCTTTCTTTTTATATTGTTTCCTTTAATATTCAACAAGAGTAGCATTAGAAACCACAAGGATGTACAGTTTCTTACATTTATTCGTCGCGTGTTTTTCGAGATGCTTTATCAGTTCGCCTTTACTGAAATTTAGTCCGCAAACACCA
Source organism: Agonopterix arenella (assembly GCA_927399405.1). Lineage (NCBI taxonomy): Eukaryota > Metazoa > Arthropoda > Insecta > Lepidoptera > Depressariidae > Agonopterix > Agonopterix arenella. The sequence goes on along the minus strand of OV656708.1, from coordinate 12,456,699 downwards.
CATATCTTACTACATCCGGATAAAGTATCGCATTTTTTTAAATGTTTTTGAATGGTTTCAACTGAAACAAAATTCAGGCTACAGCGTTTACATTGGAAAATAGGTAGCTTCTCATTATCTGTTTTTTCATCTACTTTTCTTTTTTTAGGTATTTTTTTCTCATGATCGTCTGTTTTCTTGTTCTTTTCTATTCCGATAGCTTCATGCAATCTCCTGTATTTTGGTAAATCCGAATGGTGTTGCTTTCTGTGTGCTATTGCACCACATTTGGTATAAGCCTTTTTGCATATTCGGCAAAAGAAATATTTTTTTGGCTCATCAGTTGCTTGACTATCGGTTTTCTTTTTGGTTTGTGAACAAGTCGCTTTGTTTTCCTGAGTTCTATTGTTTTTTGAACAAGAACCAAAAACGTCATCCCACCAAAAATCTTGTAACGTATTTGATTTGTGTAATGATAATGAATGATTTTTTTCGAAACTTTCTTCAGATGATTCATCTTCGGTGCTGTACTCCATTTTAGATTCTGAAAAAAAAATTGCAGTTACAAACATAGTTATAGGTAGGTAACATACATACAGGGTCCTTCTTAATATACTGACACTTTTTAAGGGAATGATCAGACCGCCAAACTGAACAACTGTCTCTATGGCACCAACATCGAAATCGTGAAAAAAATCAGCTGTTCCATACAAAACTGCAAACATACTCGAGCCAAATGTATGGGACAGCAGATTTTTTCTTCGCGATTTCAGTTTGACGGTCTGATCATCCCCTTAAAAAAGCGTCAGCATCTCAGCATATTAAGAAGGTCCCTGTATATGTATACAATACACTAATAGAGGAGGAAGTCTCCGCGACATCGTACACGCAGACGACTGAAATACCTAAGTACCCACTTGAAATATCACTCATACATAAACATAATCAATAATCATAAGATCATAACATTTGATTGGGTGATCCGATAACGATGAAAACTAAACTAATAGGTAGGTATACTCCAATCCAAGTTAAGTCTGATATTTTACAGAAAACGAAGTTAAAGTATGCGTCCTGGATAAACAAATAGACCTACAGAAAAAATTATATAATGGACGAGCGTTAACCCGCGACTTCGTCGGCACAAATTATATACCAGATTTTAAGTCAGATCATAAGCTATAACAGGAAAACAGGAAGTTTGTCTGTACATTGAAGATATTAATAAAAAAAAAGTTACGATATGGTTTTTAGGTGTCCCTGATTCCATTTCACCAATTTTTGGATTTTTTGTCTGTCTGTTTGTTTGTGTGTTTGTTTGTTTGTTTGAACGAGTATCACGCAAAAACTGCTGAACCGATTTTGATGAAACTTTGTTTGTTTGATAGCTTATGATCTGACTTAAAATCTGGTATATAATTTGTGCGGACGAAGTCGCGGGTTAACGCTCGTATATTATAATGCTGTTTTCTCAGAGACCGTTAAATATGGGAAACTGAAACTTATAACATAGTAACTATTATTAGCCCAATTACGTAAATGAAGTACTTACATAGCAACATACACACGGCGACACATCAAGCTATACAAAACCAACATAAGCAGGCCGCGCGACGTTATCCGTTACTCGACCTACGCGCGGCCAGCTTATGTTGGTTTTGTATAGCTTGATGTGTCGCCGTGAGATTATCACGGCCCTAATCCCTCTCGGAGTGGTCAGAAACCTTGCTACAACTACCAACCATCTTTTGAAGCGTGCATTTGTATAATAGCAAGGCTCACTTTTATCATATTGATGGTTTCAGAATGGAACGACGATACAGTCATGAAGTAAATAAAAACCAGCTAAGTGCGAGTCGGGCTCGCTTACGGACGGTTCCGTACCACCATACAATACCAAAAATTTGTAGCAAGACACATTTGACCGGTTTTTAGGGTTCCAAAGTCAACAAGGAACCCTTATATTTTCAACATATCCGTCCGTCCGTCCGTCTGTCCGCGGCTTAGCTCTGAGACGCTTACTACTAGAAAGCTGTAATTTGGCATCATCATCATCATATCAGCCATTAAACGTCCACTGCTGGACATAAGCCAAAATGGGGGGGATTTGCCATAATCGCCACGCTTGGCAGGCGGGTTGGCGATCGCAGTTGGATCGAATCAATTTGTGTACTCAGAGGATGCTGCTGCCCATCCTTCAGTAGATCCCTTAGTCGCCTTTTACGACAGCCACGAGAGGAAATGGGATGGTGCTACCACACGGCAAATTCATAGCCGACACCACACGGCAAGGATATACTTGATTTGGTCAATTTGGCATGGATATACTTAATCACGCCGGAAAGGTATTAAAATAAAATCTTGAAAAATATTTTTTTTAGGGTAAGTAGGTGCCTCCCTTACACGCGAAGTGGGAATGTAATTTTTTTTTCTCGTGTACCCCATGGTGTGGGATATTGTTGAATAGGTCATTTAAAAATATTATGGGTGTGCGAAAACCATTTTTCTATTTAGGGATGCGTTAGCGAAATATTAAGTTTTAAAGTGAAAATTTTTGTTAGAGTCAAGTGTCGTCGTCCCCCCCCCCCCACCCTCCCCCTCCCCCTCCCTGCCAGCTAAACGGGTGTTACTGGGTATGTGAAAAAATTCATGGTAGTAGTATATAGTTAGCAAATACTGAAACGGTGAACTCCGACCATCAAACTGAATTCACTCAATTCACGAACTTCACGAAGTCTGGTGATATTTTCAATACTATCCAATTAATGTCAATGACATTTTACAGAAACAATCTAGAAACTAATCCCTATGTCTGTATAAATAAAGTCAGATTTTCGTTAAAATATACATAGACTAAGAGATAAGTGTACTTTTGGCAACCATCAGCAGCAAGGCTGATTCATTATTTATGGGGTGTAGAGCATCTCTGTGATGGGGATGGACCAGGTCTGGCTGCATGAATCCAGTCGGTTTAGAAGTTACTGATGTATAAAGGTCAGCAAAAAATTAACGATCAGCTGCAAGGCTGATTGTATGATATTATTGTTATGTGCACTGTAGCTGTAACTGAATCAGCCTTACAGCTGATGGTTGCAAAAATTACACTTATCTTTTAGTCTATGTATATTTTAAAACGAAAATCTGACTTTATACAGACATAGGGATTAGTTTCTAGATTGTTTAGGCCCACCACACATTCCCACCGCTGTAACTCCTGTAAGCCAGGATCAACAGCGGCGACCATTCACAACACTGGACAATGAAGTCCAGCGAGCCCGGGGGATGACTCTAATCTGTCTTGGAACCCGCAATGAATTAATCAAAGAAGATAGGAGGAGTAGGAAAACGAAATATCCGACTTCCCTCCATTGCACACGGGAGACAGCAATAAGAAGGAAAAAACATGGCTATTAAAGAGCCAATTCAAGAGATCATTTATGGCAGTGTTGAAGACACGACCGCAAAAGCACCAAAAATACAAAATAAAACATTAGGAACCTAACATTGTACTGAAACTATGACCTATTTTGATTCCAATAATAAGTGCAAAAACATCTGAACGCACGGAACTTATCCCTAGTCGCAACAAGATCCATGTAGTAAGGGACACCAGAAAACGATTTTATTGAGTCAAGCATGGTCTGGCGCTCGGCGTACCAGAGCTCACACTCCCAAAGAATATGATGAGCGGTCTGTTCGAACTCGTTACTGTCAACAGAACATAAAGGTGACGCAACCAATTTAAAATAAAATAGCTTCCCCTTAAAGTTACCATGTCCAGTAAGAAATTGGGCTACGCAGTGATCTACCTCTAGCCACGCTTTGTCTAGACGATCGCGAACAGATGGAAAAAATTGGTATAGATGTCGACCCTTTGTAGACCCTTGCCACCGTAGTTCCCAGTCTAATAAAAGTTCATCAAAGATGTTGCAATCAAAGTTAAATAATTTATTAATTCTATTTCGGTCGCGAGGAATTAAGAAGTTATGGCTAACTTTTCTTGAACGAAAGTAATTGGCCGCGCGGCGTTGTATTTCCAAGTCTACGGGAACCACCCCCGCTAGAACGGGGAGTGCTTCAGTGCTGACCGTTCTATACGATTTACACAGGAAAATCAAGGCTAAACGTTGACTTTGAAGTAACTTACGGCGCGCAGCGCCAATAGCCGACCTATCTAGCTCCATAACACATGCACCCGAGGTATGTTGCGGAATATATTATTTTAAGTGTTTTGTAACAAAGACCCCATGTCGAGGTGGAAATACGCGCTAAACTCAAAAAATTGGGCTGTCTCTTCTATTGTCTTGATATGATTTACGAAGCTAAAATTACGTTCCAAATGAAAGCCTAAATAGGAAACAGAATCTTTACTTTTAATATTAATTCCTTGAAATTTTCTAGATTGTTTCTGAAAAATGTCATTGACTTTAATTGGATAGTATTGAAAATATCACCAGACTTCGTTTTTATGCAGCGCGCATTTGCGCTCTCTGAATAAACTTGATTCATTTAATAGATGAGGTCAGTATCGTAAATTGAATCATATAGATTCATTCCCATAGAAACAGTTTAGATGCTGAATTTTATGACACCGATTCCATAAACATTTCTTCATTTAGGTACCGATTGTATTTTGATGCCTCTGTGACGAGTTGCATCGCAACTGGAATGCAGGTTGCAACTCTGCATTATTATGGTAGTGTTGTAAACAATCATATCATATTTCATGAAGCTCTGAGCCCCTCTGTGCAGTTTTTAATTTTTTTATCATCAAGTGAATGATTTGATTACGATTTAATTTTTACCTAAGTATCAATTAAAAAAACTCGGATATGACTTATACTGGACTTGACTTAAGTAGGTATAGGTATCCTATCCTACTATCCTTAGTCTATACTATTATAAAACTGTAACAGGAAGTTTGTCTGTACATTGAAGATATTAACAAAAAAAAAGTTACGATATGGTTTTTAGGTGTCCCTGATTCCATTTCACCAATTTTTGTATTTTTTGTCTGTCTGTTTATTTGTGTGTTTGTTTGGGTGTTTGTTTGTTTGAACGAGTATCACGCAAAAACTACTGAACCGATTTTGATGAATCTATTTTTATTTGATAGCTTATGATCTGACTTAAAATCTGGTATATAATTTGTGCGGACGAAGTCGCGGATTTAACAAACACACAAACAAACAGACAGACAAAAAATCCAAAAATTGGTGATATGGAATCAGGGATACCTAAAAACCATATCGTAACTTATTTTTTGTTAATATCTTCAATGTGCAGACACACTTCTGTTACAGCTTTATAATAGTATAGATTAAACTTAATAGTTAATATAATGCGTTTCAATTATATTACTATAATTCAATATAAAATTTGATTTATAGGATAACATTATTTGATTTATTGGTTCTAAAAAACCTGATGGTAATTTTTTTTATGCACATATTTAAGGCTTTATCATTATACATAATACAAACATGTTGTGAATATTTTTGTCTATTTAGAAGGTTTTGAAAAATACACTCGTATTTTCTAATAAATACCTAATTTTTAAAATTTTAATGCCTATTTTATTGCTCAAAAATAATTGATATTGTTAAATCTAAGTTAAATGAGTGCATTGGTATTAATGTTATTAATTTAAAAGTCTTCTGGGACACACAATTTTGATTTCTATGTTGCGTACCGAATTTTTTTTTAATGTTTTAAGATAATAGATAAATAAATAGTCTTTTTGTCACTAAATGGTGCCGGTTACAGTTTAAAAGTTCAATTAATAAATAGTCCCTACACCGCCTAACAAAACTCCGTAAAATTACTGGGCTAATATTGTTACAAGAAAATATGTATGATCACAACAAGCACCATGAGGACCCCACGCCATTCCGTCGTCGGCGTTGGTGACTTACGAGACTAAAGACCTAGATGAACATTTTTTTAGGAGAAAGCGCTACTGCGCAGGAGTGCGATTTTTTAACATCACATTTTTTTTTCGTCAGCTGTAGAAAAATGTCAAAATTATTATGGAGATTATGCATCTTTTTTCTTGTTATGTTAAAAAATCGCAATCCGTCGCCCCCCTTATCCCGCATTTATCACAGTTGCTGAACAAACGATTGCAAGGTTTCCAAAAACCCCGAAAAGGATTACAGTCGTGAGTATATGAATATATTGTTTGTACTTACTTGTTTAACTGTTTAATTCAAAATTATGCTGAATTTTTAGAGACAGTTTATTCCACGGACAGTTTATATACACATAGTTTACATGTAGCCAGCTTGCAGCACACTGCATAGATTAATATGTATATTGGATATAGATAGGTAACTCGCCTTGAATTTTAGGACGTCGTAATTGCGTTGCTGCTTATTAGCACTAGGGGGCGCCACATTAAGAAATAAATTGAAAAAGACGATCGGCCGACACGAGGATCGAACCTTAGCGACCCGGATCGTAATCCGGTTGTCTCGACCGCTAGACCAACACGACAGTGATAGATATAGGCGAAATCTCTCACTACTACAGCGCAGGGCAGGCAGAGGTGTAGTGCGCTGTTACTCCGATATTAACCCTAGTTCAACACATAGTGCTTCGAAACATAACCGATAGATGGCGGAAGCTGTCTATGGAAAATCAGCGTTCCACTTAGTTTGTACTAAGATAACATAGCATGGCACACTGTCAAACACTGCTTTACTATGAAATCTGTACCTACTGCATATGCATATACCTATAGGTATGATACCATTGGCGTAGCTAAGGCTGTTCCTTGGGGGGCAAACGGCTAGCCGCCTGTATGCGTCTATAGAGGATGTAAGGATAAGTATCATTAACCTTTAAACCACGTACTCTATAGGTACCCATCAAACTGAACAACTTTTACTATGGGAGCAAAAATCAGAACAAAAAATTCAGTTCTTCATTTGAGTCATGTAGGTTCAGCATACATTTGAGTCATGTAGGTTTAGTATGGAATATTTGTTTTTTTTATTGCTCTGACAGGTTAGGCCAACCCCGCATTAGGGCCAACGGGAAAAATATGAGGAATTCTCGCTACGGGTACCGTTTTGACTGCAGCCGCTTTTATTCGCGCCTCCCTAGAAGTGACCCTAAAAAACCCCAGTTGCAGAAACGCTCATTAAAATTAATCTTCCATTAAATCTCTTGCTGTAACTTTTTGTCTCGTTGAACGTAGTAAAAGCGAGCAAGAGATTTAATGGAGGATAAACTCTAATGAGCGTTTCTGCAACTGAGTGCAAACTAGTTTGCAGGGCTGACATATTGTATAAATGGATACAAAAACTGTATAATTGGGAGGCCTTTTGTATCCTCTATGATTGTATCCTGGAGTCTCATGTATAATTGGACAGGTTTGCTCCCATAGTAAAAGTTGTTCAGTTTGATGGGTGGATTATATGGTTTAAAGGTTAATGATACTTTTCCTTACACCCTGTATAGCATCGCTACAAAGAAGTCCGACATCCTGCTGTGATAATGATAACTCATGACTGTGTTGTTGATAAAATACGTTTTACTTTAGTATTATTAATTTTTAGGATTACGTATGTACCTCAAAAGGAAGAAAACGGAATATGAGGATATATAATTCGTACGACGCTCCAAACAAAATGAAGTTCCGTCCTAGTTTGAACCCTGGACCGGAAGCGTGGTGTCCGCTTACAGTAGGTATCAAGTCCCATAGCGCACTTCCCGTTGACCTATAGAATCATGAGTATCATGAAACCATGATCACAGTTTATGAAAGAGTATCTATTACATTTACTACACATGATATCATCCAGAAGTCAAGTCGTCCTCTGTTGATTGGTTATAGAAAGGTTTGAACCTCATCTGTCAGCACGGAATCGCATTTTTTCACGCTCTATCCCTGTCTGTAACTCAGGAACGTCATTTGCTAGAGCAAAAAAGATAGCCTAAGTGCTATCGGTACCACGCAGCAGCATCAGGATTGCTATGACCTTTCTCGCTCTAGCAAATGACGTTCCAATGCGACAGAAAAGGATAGAAGGTGAAAAAATTCGATTCCGTGCTGACATATGAGATTTAACCCTAAGTGATCCCAACAACAATCCATTTAGTGCAGTTCTCATAATGGTTCCTCATTAAATTAAAACGTTAACAGGTGATTTAACGGATACATATCAGCATACCTACCAAAAATCATAATGTCTTAGCCCAAAATACCCGAATTCGTAATACCAATAATGCCTTACCCCAGTTCACCATACTCTAAAATTCCAAAATTTAAAATACCAAATACTTTTAAATTCGGATATTTTGGGCTTAGGTACATTGTGACAAGGACATTATGAGTTTTGGTATTTTAACTCGTCATAACAACGGTTAAATTAATCACGAAGAAACGCAGTTTAAAAAAAACATTTCTCAAATATATATCTTTATTTAAAAACTTTAAGATACAAAACATGAAACATAAAATATAAAGTCTAAACGAATACAATATACTGACAAAAAGTAATAAAAACAGTCCGCATCAAAACTATTAGAGTAGGTAAGTAACAAGGCAAAAAAGATCTTGATTCAGTTTTCCAAAAATAAATTCATTTTAGACCTAAAATTGAAATCATACCTATAATTACCTATGATTATAATATATGATTATATCATATATTATAATCATACCTATAGCTAATTATAGATAGTACAGTTTTTGAGAGTTACGCGGTTATTATTTAATCTAGAAATAAACATTTTAACGGGTTCTTACCGCGTTTTGTTATATTTGAGTTCCCGATATACCAAAACGCGGTAAGAACCCGTTAAAATGTTTATTTCTAGATTAAATTATAGATAGTATCAGAACATTCGCGTCATAAAGATAAAATTGATACTATCTATCATTACCTGTAGGTATGATTATAATACATGGTATAATCATATAATATAATGATACCTGTAGGTAATTATAGATAGTATCAGAACATTCGCGTCATAAAGCAACTTACAAAAATAAAGTTTGATTTATGTAGCTACCTAGCCTAATTCTAATAAGGTGATACGATGATTGAAGTATAATTGATTGATTGATTGATTGACGACTGAACAAAAAAGAAAAAACAATCCTTGGCAAAGTCTTAGCAAGAAAACAATTATTAAGTTCACAGACAGACAGATCCTACATTCTTATGCGATTGAAATAGTGAATATGGTCTATATTATTCTTAAGATGATCAAATTAGAGACCTTGACCCCAAATAGGTAATGGGGTCATCAGGCAGATTTCTTTTGAGGGTTCCGTAGTTAAAAATCTTTTGAATGAAATAGTTGATATTTTTTTTCTAATGAGGGATTTTCCAGAAGAAAAAAAAGTTAGTTCCTAATTTCTCAATAGATGGCGTTGACCAGAGAGGGGTCCAATAGGTATGAGCAAATATATGAATTAATATTAATAATAAAAATACACAGTACAAGTTATTAACAATCTGGGTGTTATTAACGCCCGGTTGGTGTAATGATTGTCACGCTGTCAAACTGTCAAACCAGGGTCCAATTTTTCGTCTATGGCTTTGCTTTTCATTCACGGAATCTGACGTACGATTTAAATATTTCCGGTTTATTTTTATTGAAATTCTCAGTTTCTGTTAGGTTTTTGTAATTTGTTGTTTCTCGTTTATTGTTCGTATTCAAAACGGATACATAGCCCATACAGCCACGTCTGATACTCGATTCATTGATGACGGACAATAACACCGAGATAGCTAAATAATAATTCAATAACAATAAGAAAGGGTTTGTACTGTGTATTTTTACTATTAATATTAATTAATATCTTTGCTCATACTTATTGGACCCCTCTCTGGTCAACGCCATCTATCGAGAAATTAGGAACTAATTTTTTAATTTTTTTGCTTTTTGAAAAGGGAATCATTCAATTTCGAAAGTGAAAAATAAAATTAACATAAATGCACCTTAATTATTAACATATAAAGAGAGACTATAAGGACTAGAAGCTATCGATTAATATAGACATTTATCAAACACTAAAAATATTTTTAATAAAAAAAATACTCAATCTCTTAGGTAGCTCAAAAGAATCATTAGTTTAGCTCTTGCCGTTTTGTTAAGAGAGTACCGAGCCGCCATTGCTGCCCTCAATCGTATTTTATAATATATTTCTAAACAACTATACAACATTTCCACAACAAGGAAAAACAAGAATGTCACGTAATCAGCATCAATTGCGACAGAAAATAAGCGCTGAGCTCGTTGAGCCCAGCATAATGCTGTGCCGTCGTAACCCTATTTGCTTCTGCGGCACACACTGGTCCTAATTATTTCATTTTTAAATTGTGTATTTTAGTTTAGTTTTACCGTATATAATTATCAGTGTTTTGCAAATAAAAATATTTTCTTTCTTTCATCTTTCTAATCATTGTTTGTTTTTCAATTTATCGAAACATTACGGATGACGCAGAGAAGATCGTTAAAATACCGAAAAGAGGTCATGGGTGGCGGTTTTGAAGATAGTAAAACATTATAATAACAAATGAATAGGTAATGACTAATGTAATGAGTCATTACCGTGAGTCAATTTGTTTGTAAATAACATTAGATCAAAGTAAAATTAATGGATAGGCCCAAAGCGCGTTAAATTGAAGTATACAACTAAGTAAGTACACTTGGTCGATACAAACTAGCACACTTGTCTGTCATCTATCTCGGTACATATTTGAAGTATATCTGTCATTTGTTTTGCCTCATTTTTCTAGTTTGAAATGTTCGCGTAAGGCCCAATCCATTAATTTTACTTTGTCAAAAATAAATGACCCAATAAATTTAAAATCGGCAATGACTACAATACAATGTGATATTCTTTCTTCTTGGAAATGTTGTATAATTGTAAAGAAATTAAAAAAATATGATTGACGGCAGCACCACAGGTTTGGTCCCCTCTTAATAATCTAGTGATATTTCAAAGCACCCAAAAGAGATTAGTATGTATAGGAGTGCTATTTTTGAATTACACACATCCTAAATCGTACCTTAAACAATGTAGGTACTCTGTACCTTACCTATACGAAAGTGAGATAAAACTATATGGAATTTATGAATTACGTTGGATTATAAATCGTATGGATTCAAAAATGGCGCTCCGGTAACTTATAAGAATTATTAGAGGTATAAGTTGGTAAACCCAATATATTGGGAGAATTTCCTCATCGTAGCTAGTTGCCATGACATGATGATCTCTTCGACGCAAAAATTAATTATTCTTAGCTTACTTATATACTAAAGTCACATAATTAATTTCCTTCAGGCACTAAATAACTTCAGAGTTACGACAGTCTACGAATATAAAATGCAGAATATTAAAACAATTACCCGAACCAAAATGCAACGTAACATATCTACATCATATCGGCCGATGGACGTCCACTTCTGGACAGAGGCCTCCCCCAAGGACCGCCACAACGAACTGGTCCTGCGCTGCCCTCATCCAACGGGTTCCCGCCGCCTTCACCAGGTCGTCGGTCCACCTTGTCGGGGGGGCGTAATACAACCCAATTACATTTGTAATTGTAACCAATCCCTCCCTCCCGAAATCCGAATATACAGGGTGTAAACTTAAATGCCTTACATAGGATTTCCCGAACATGAATATCTACCACCCTGAACCAAACGTCTGCAATAGTCGATACTTGCTTGTTTACCACATGCCACCGACCACATGCATCAGCATAATAGGAAATCAGTTGTACTAGCAATTAAATACTTCATGTAACTTTCGAGATCAAGCCAAAATTTTTATCAAGAATACCTACACATATAAATAAATGCTTTTTAATAAATGCTTCGATATAATACAATAATGTATACACAAAATATAAACATTTCTAAATTGTTTGATGTCTTTGGCATTATCCCAGATTATCTAGTCCAAATCAGTCAAGATTCCGGACATATTGGACAATCCTTTTTAATATAGTAACGGTTTATAAGGGGATGATCAGACCATAAAACTGAACAACTTTCTCTAAACGAAACTTGACCAAAGTCGGATATTGACGTTCCCCTTCTTCACCATCATCCCCTTAAAAGAACGTCAGTATCCCCGATTTGTAGCAGATACGCTGTGACATTTTCACCTAGCTCCAATTCCAACAGATCCGTTTTGGCGCTGCTGTCAAGCTAATTTGTATAGAACTTGTAGTTATAGGTATGTATACAGTGGTTCCAAAATGCAAAAATAGGGACATTTGACTAACCTAACCTAACCTAACCAACGGTATTGTTGTCATACAACGGAGAAAAAAAACACAAGATGAAAGCTTTTGACGCAACAAGACGGCATGACGCTGCTGCTGCTATAAGTTTAATAAGACGTCCTGTCTGTGATGACGTTTCATGAGGGAAAATGTGACTACAGCGCCAAACGGACCTATCGGAACTAAAGCTGTCATAGGCCTGGTCAGCATATTAAGTTGGACCCGGTATAAAAAAACCTGTATGGTGGCAGTTTACAAAGTGTAGCAAGTCTAGACTATCAAACTGAACAACTCACTATAGAGACAACATCGTTTTTTTTAAATTTAATTTGTCTTCGCTTACGTTTGAGTAGAGTACAGTAACTGCAGATTTTTTATATAATATAACACACATAAATATATATTGATATCTATAAAATATGGCAAATCATCACGTACGTAGGTACCCTGCATATACTGGTTCACTACAAATAAAGCTATCAGTAGCTTCACTATCAGATAAAATTTTGAAATTATTAATTTAAATATTTTTTTATTCATCTTATCATTACTCTTTTTCTGTAAATTCTTTTTCAATTCCCGCGTTTTCTTATAGACACGTGGATTTTATTGTATCAAGATCATGATCAGTTTTATACAAGATTTCAATTATCATGACATTCATTTATAATTCTGGTTTTATAAAATCTTGTAGAGAATATGTATGGTTGTCTTCATATTCTAAAATCATCGTCCTTTCTGAAGAACTCGATAGTTCGTCTGCATAAGTAATCATGTGATTGATTTTTTGTGTAGTGTTTCTTCGGTTTCTTTTGTTTTCCACATAAACAATTTCACAGTCCGAATCATTATCGCTGTCAATTACTGTTACAATGTTTTGATGTTCGAAATAACTGTCAAATACTTCTACAACATGTTGTGTCACATTCGATTCTTTACCAGTATTTATGATGTCCTCGGTTATAGTTTCAGTCTTGATAATAGCTATATCACCTACATTCTCAGTTCTGGAATCATGCTTAGTTAGTTCTTCACCTGCATTAGGTACACTTTCAGCACAATTAATTCGTGGTTCAAGAACATCTGCACTTTTAGGACTTGTTATAACTTGTTGGCTGGTTTGAGTATTTTCTATAACAGTTGGAACTTCAAATGATGTTTGAGGTATCAACTTGTCATTAATTCTTTTCTCTTGTTGTTGAGCAGATACTTTATTGGGTGTATGATTTTCAAAAGTAGAACACCTGCCTTCATTGCTAATGAGGCCCTGAACTTCTTTATTCTGTTGTTTATGTTGTTGTTCGACACATGTGTTTAACTTTCCTGTTTCATCGCTAACATCTGCTGCTTTATCTTTTCCGATGCACACAGCATTATTTGTATCTCTTGAATTACAAATAAAGATCTCCTCTGTGTTACGTGTTACTTCTAATGCTGCTTCAGTTTCTTCATTACTTAAGTATAACCTCACCATTTCATTACTTTGCAAATTGCTTTGACATTCAATATCTTTTACAAAATTTGGCGATTTCCCTGTTCCCTTCCCATCTTTTATTTGCCCTATGTCCTCTGTGATATTGTGCAAGTTATTCCTAGCATCGTTCTCTGCCACATTCATATTATTCTCGACAACATTATCTGCTAAATCAAACCTTGAATTATCGTCATTTAGTTGTTTGCCATCAGAACCATAAGTTAATTCCGAATTTACGATTCTTGGTGTACTTACTGAATGTTCTTCTTTATTTCGAATGACATATTGAACGTGATAAACTTCTCTAACTACTTTATCATCCTTTACGACAAGCCTGTACTCGTCAACTATTACTTTATCAATGTTATGTCCGGGACAATTTTCCTTGTGTTTACCTAAAGAGTGATTAGTAAAGACGAAACCACAATCGCTACATTTGGAACAATCAGCGGGATCTTTTGGCTTATGGTCTCTCATATGCGTGTCGCAAGCGGACGGTGACAAATAATACACATTGCATTCACTGCATTTGTAAAGTTTGAACACTTCTTCTTCTATTCTTGATATATCAATTTCTCTTTGTGCATTGTTTGCTATGTTTGTATAAGCATGTTTCTGCTCACCATTCGGTTCAGAAATTTTGTTTTCTGCGTGACTATTTCTTCTTACGTCAATTGCTCCATGTGTTTGTGTATTCACATTAGTAATGTTTGTGACATTTATATTTTTTTCCAGACGTATTTCTGCACACGTCTTGCCAGTTGCAATTTGAACCCGTTTATCTCGCCCCTTCTCTTCATACGAATGAACTTCTGCACTGGTCGCAAACGTTTTTTTGCCGATATTGTCAGTGTCACCTTGCTGTATCTGACAATGTTCAGCTAAACTAGTTTGACTAAAAGTTAGTCCATCATGGTATGTCAATCTTCTTTTAGGATTTTTGCCTATTTTAAGTGGTTTTTTCGTTAAATTTATATTAACGTTAGAGTTTACAGGCGATTTTTTAGAATTATTTTTATTAATATCTCTTTCCACTTCAATTTGGGTTTGTATTTCTGCCCTTTCCATTGTATCTATGTGTTGCACACAGGTATTTTCATTTGGGTCTCTTTGTGACACTGCTTTTTTGTTATCAATACTGAACCCATCATAACTGTATCTTCTTTTAGGATGATGACTGATAGTTTTAAATGGTTGTTTTGTTGGGTTTACAGCTTTTAGCAAATTTTGAGCTGTTACATTACCATTCGGTTTACTAACCAGTTTAAAGTAAGACAAAATGTCTTTTTTTGTGTTAGCACTGATTTTTTGTGGTGTTTTTAGATTTTTCTTCTGTGAATCATTGATATTTATTGGCGTATTTTTATTCTCAAGTGTTTTGCAAGCACACTTTTGAGTTGATTGGTTACAATGATTATCTTGCTGGGTGTTCGTAATTGTCAGAGATTCGTTGCTATTAGTCACCTTTGTTCCATTAGTATTCATCTTGTTTTGTTTATTCAATTCTTGTCTTGGCGCTTTACCTAATTTTTTCTTTGGTTCAAACTCATCTTCAGAGCTTTCTGTTATATCTGTGCTTGTCTTTGATGGAGATATGTTTTCTTTTAATATTCCATAATTATTTTCAACAATGTTAATATTAGAAACTACAAGGATGCAAAATTTCTTGTAATTTTTATTAGTCACATGATGTTTAAAGACGTGACTAATCAGTTCACTTTCAGTAAATTTCAACCCGCAAGCATCACATATTTTATTACTTTTGGATGAAGTTTGACATTCCTTGAAATGTTTTTCAATAGTTTCAGCTGCAACAAAACTCAGGCTACAGCGTTTACATTTAAAAATTGATGGCTTCTCATTGTCTTCTTTTTCATCTGGTTTTCTTTTTTTAGGTGTTTCGTTCTCCCTCCCATCGTGATTATTGTTCCCTTTTTCTTCATCAGACTTTGATTTAGTCAAGACTTGTGATTTTTCATTTGAAATAATATGCCTTTTTCTTGTATCTTTATTTCCTTCAATTATTTTAGAAGTATCAACTATTTTTGTATCCTTTTCTATTAGGATCGCTTCATGGATTCTACTGTATTTTGGTAGATCCGGATGATGTTGCTTTCTGTGTGCTTTTGCACCACTTTTGGTAAAAGCCATTTTGCACAATACACATAAATATTTTTTATGCGCATCGGTTGCTTGAAATGACTTATCATGATTATTATTTATTTTAAAATTGTTGGGCTGTGAAGAAGTCACCTTGTTTTCAGGGATACTATTATTGTTTAAAGTAGAACCAATAAATTTAGCAAAGTTTTTAAACAAATCTTGGTACAATTTTTTATCTTGTTTTATTTTCGATTTTTTGAAATGACTATTTTCATCAGATGACTCATCTTCGGAGTTGTCCACCATTTTTGATTCTGAAACAAAATTACTGCTCCTTACTATAACTATAGGTAAAAACTTAGTACCTTTATACGTATAGTTATAATAGCAGGCTAGTAACACAACACAGCTTATCTTCATACAAATTGCAAGACGGTACCATCGCGGACGAGACAAACATATGTACAGTGGCGGATACAGAGGGGGTAGAGATGGAGCCTCCCCTCATAAGTAGAAGAACAACAACAGAATTTAGTATCTAATCAGATTTACTGTAATAGCTCGACGAAACGGACTCCCTGCCCCACCCAAAAATAAATTCTGAATCCGCCACTGCATACCGGTATCACCCTGATAGTACAGTCAGTATATAAAACATAATATATGGTAAGGAAGGCGATGTCGCGATAAGGCGACAATATATCCGATAATGTATGTAGAGTCTTCCAGTTGGCAGTATAAGCCCTTCCCGTACCGCATGATTGAACCGTCATCGCACTTATAATCGCAGAATTATTGCCGTTGTGCATGTTTACATGATGCGAAAAACAAACAAACCACATCAATACTTTTATATGAAAATAGCCTACCGGAGCCGGAGCGCTATTTTTGAATATCACACATCAGTTTGAATTCTGGAATGTATGTATACGTTTACGAATCAGGATATGTGAAATGATGTCTCCATGATAGTATATTCTACCTATGACGAACAAGATTTCATATATCCAGTTCAGTTTCAGTTTGAACACACATTAGCATGTGTGAAATTAAAATAGCACTCCAGGCTTATCTCAAACTGCCTGCAAATTCATGAAATAACTTGTTTCTAAATCCAACTCATAAAATTCAGTCTTATTAATTTACCGGGACAAAATAGTTTTACAGTTTAAGTGGATATAAAGATTATTATTATTATGTATCTCTGTAAAAAGGACGACCTTTGGAACCGTTTGGGTGTTTGTTTGATTGTTTGAACGAGTATCACGCAAAAACTACTGAACCGATTTTGATGAAACTTTTTTTGTTTGATAGCTTATGATCTGACTTAAAATCTGGTATATAATTTGTGCGGACGAAGTCGCTCGTAAATAATAAACATGCCATAAAATATGATAGTCCGTGTGGTGTCGGCTAAGAATAGCACCATCCCATTTCCTCCCGTGGGTGTCGTAAAAGGCGACTAAGGGGTCTACTGAAGGATGGGCAGCAGCATCCTCTGAGTACACACATTGATTCGATCCAACTGCGATCGCCAACCCGCCTGCCAAGCGTGGCGATTATGGCAAATCCCCCCATTTTGGGGGAGGCTTATGTCCAGCAGTGGACGTTTAATGGCTGATATGATGATGATGATGAAATATGATAACTTATTCAAATTATTCCCTATCAACAGTATATACTTTATCTAAGTTCAAAGGTAGAGAGATAAGTACTGCATACTTATAGTCTACCTTTAAACTTTGATATTTAAATGTTCGAGACACCGGGAGCCGATAGGAAATGTAATAATAGGTATCAAACAACAGAGAAACCTGCCCTCGCCTTAATAGAAGTGACATGTAGTTGCAGTAGCATCTAGGTGCGTGCCCCTGATATAGTAGATGTACAGTCATATCTTCTCATATGTTTCGTTCGACAAAAGGTCATAAGTCGCTATGACAATTCAATGAAGATTCAATCATAACCATAACATAAGCAGAGAGCAGAATTTGATGGCAAAAGAAATGAAATGTAACAGAGATGAGTCATCTATCTAATTCTAAGTTTAAAATTGTGGCTCCATCGCAGTGTTGATGATTTTATTTTGCCAAAACATAATAGTCCAAGAGCCCGTGACGATCAGACCTTCGTTATTCTATAAAAACTGAAAGTTTCTCAGCGCATGCTCCCAACATAGGTAGGAACTAACTACTAATGTTACAGTATAAAAGCTGAATTTTATACATGTTACTTGGGTAACTATTAGAACATGTTTCCTTAGTAGCCCGACAGTTTTGATACATCCAACCCCTGGTCAGACAATTTTAACCTGCCACCTGCCAAAGCCGCCGTGGTTTAAACTCCATAATCGGGGATCGTTTTTACATGTATTAGCGACATACACAGAGAAATTTTCAAGTTTTATAAAATAAGGAAGGTCTGATCGTCACGGGCTCTTGCTCTATAATTGCTTGACATTGTATGGTAATGATATGGCGATCACAAGGCCTCGTTTTTATACAAAAACACACCAGAAACCGCCATATAAAATGGCGGAGCGACTTAATCCGTGAGACGAACGAAAGACAATGTGAGAAGACTCTTGAGCCCTCTCTACCCACGCGACTCCTAGGCCGAGATTCAGAGACGTTTCTTAAATCTTAGTTGACAAAGAAAAAATAATTTAGACAACAACCTTTCAAGGTCATGCAAATTCTAATTTTAGACCACGGCACGGACCTTATTTTAGACGCAAACATTTTGGCAGTGAATTCTGACTGATCAATAATCCTGCATGTTGGTTGATAACAAATAATAAAGTTTTGCTACTGTTGCCCTTGCCTTTAGATTTTATTTATGTAACTATAGATACTTACCACAAAGTTATGTTGTTGAATTATTAGAGCACAGTCTTATTACGTTATAAAGATAATATAAGTGGTACCAAGCTCGTACTACGTCTTACGAGTCTTACCCCAAAAAGAAAATTCTAGCACAGATCAATTAGAATAAATTCTTGGAACTGAAAAAACATGCTAAACTTGTTTGACGTTTGTCAAACATATATCGACCATAGAGTCCATAGATTTTTTTGATACCATTCAAGGTAAAGGGCTAAGAAACCCATACAACCGATGTCTTCAATAAAATTCTCTCATATATAGCAATTAAAAAGTTAGTGTTAGACGTTTTGTCGCTTCTTTGGAGTTCTTTGGAGACAATCGATAGACGCAGGAAACGCACAGAAGTCCACAGGAAAGAGGTGAACCGACCGCTTTGCCGCGCTACAAATGACGGTACACTTTTCTCGTTTACGACCCATACACCATCATTTTCACTTAACTCTATTTGTTCACTTTTAAGATAATTTGTTACGCAAAACAACACCAATTTTACGAAATAAAACTCATTATAAACAATAAAAATTCGATAAAATATGTGGACTCCAAACGAAGCTGACGAATTCCCGCCAAAAACTCCAACCATAGATCCTTCCTCTTAGGGATAAATTTGCCAGTTTTCGGAAAGATATTTTATAATATAAGTTTATTTTATACCTCTTGCAGTTATCTTTTCCATAAAAAAGGGTCATTTATTTGAAATAAATATATTTTTCATTAAGAGGTTATCGAGCCGCGGGTACGTAACGTATCCGCCATGTTTCAATAAATGTATCCTGTCAGGCACGTATGGGGCAAATAGAATGGAATCACTACCGTTTTCCAGGGGGACTGGTGGGATTTTGGTGAAATGATTATTTCCCTTCTTCTAGCCATTTTTCTATCGGCTTTTTTGGCACTTCATAGTTAGCCAAGGCGGGTGCGAGACTTGACGTCAGGCGGAGGACAGTCGCCTTTTGGTGGCTTTTTCCGATTCAGTTTGCATAGAATGTGCTGCCATCTATTAAATATTTCGCAGAACTATGAAAAAAAAGATTTTATTGTCTATGTCAATGTCAAATTGACAAAATCACAAAATGGCTACCTACCTTGCGTAATGTACGGGTTGTTTGTATTCTAGTTTTCGTTCAATGAGGGATTTTCCAAAAGCAAAAAAAGTAAAAAAGTTAGTTCCTAATTTCTCGATAGATGGCGTTGACCAGAGAGGGGTCCAATAGGTATAATTCAAAGATATTAATTAATGTTAATAATAAAAATACACAGTACAAACCCTTTATTATTGTTGTTGGTTTATTATTTAGCTATCTCGGTGTTATTGTCCATCACCAACGAATCGAGTATCAGACGTGGCTGTATGGGCTACGTATCCGTTTTGAATATACAAAGAATAAACGAGAAACAATAACAAACTACAAAAACCTAACAGAAACTGAGAATTTCAATAAAAATAAACCGGAAATATTTAAATCGTACGTTAGACGAAAAATTGGACCCTGGTTTGACAGTCTAGCGTGGCAATCATAATCATTACACAAACCGGGTCGTCAATAACACCCAGATTGTTAATAACTTATACTGTGTATTTCTATTATTAATTCATATATTTGGACCTATTGGACCCCTCTCTGGTCAACGCCATCTATTGAGAAATTAGGAACAAACTTTTTTTTTCTTCTGGAAAATCCCTTATTTCGTGCCGATTTAGTGATGTTCTGGAGTTTCTGTTGTTCTCTTACAAATGTTTAGATTACAGGAATAGTAAGGATACTGGAATTTCACTCGATCGGTGCGGGATTGAACGAAAACTAGCATTAACAACAATAATATCCATTGGTTTGAGTAGATATAAGTAGGTATGTATAGTATAGGTTGAATTATTGTCGATGAAACATAGATGGCGCTAGCTAGCCTTCAATTTGACATTAGGTGGATGCATAATGTTGCCACGAGTGGGTTCTCTTTTCTAATATACTTATATTACTCTTTGCTTGACGTGTTGCCTTGCCGCAAAGATGTGGTCAAATATTCTCTTTGGTTCAAATATACATAATGTTTCCCATTCTATCTGTATAGAGGAGGAAAGGGACAGCTATACTTTGAACATGGTACACATACCTTTGCGGTATGTCCTTAATGTTAATGTGCAATAAACATGAAATAAAGATCTTATTCAATATCGGCCTTTCTTCCAAAAATCTGCCCTTTTCAGCAGAGCTTAGCTTTCGGTCATTTTTGGTTTATCTCACAGATCAATTAGAATATGTCCAAGTTTATCTGCTGGCAGCACTTCATGGCGGTTTCGCGAGTTCGCGTGACAGATCGACGATTGTTTTGTTTATCGTGTCGCCCGGACGCACAAAACGTTGATACGATAATGTAATGTTCGATGAATAATTTAAAAGCGCAAATAACTCTGGCTCCGAGTTGCTATTATTGAAACTTTCACTCTTCCTCCGTTTCGCGGGTGAGGTTAGGGAACCAGCTTTCTTTCTGTTCTGTCAAGCTGAAAGTGTCAAATCGTACTGTTGTTTTTTGGCTACAGTTTATAAAAATATTTTATTTTATGTATTATTTATAACAACCAATGAATAATATCGACTAAACTTTAAACTGCTTCGCAATAACAGTTTTCCAATGCATCACGGAAGTAAATAATTTATAATTGTAAGATTATTTTTATAATGATTTGGTAACGTCGTATAGTTTTTTTGAGCCTCTTTGTGTTGGTGTTTGCGTGAGAAACCAATTGGCTTGGATTATCTGCAGACAACTGGCGAACCTGGCAGAAGTACATCAATATACGTAAGTACATGCTTACAGTATTACAATCTTATTACAATAATAAAGGTCCCAATAATACTGCCTCCATGGTCTATTGGTTAAGACCATGAGTAGCATTGTAGGTCTGCTATTGCGTAGTCATGTCGCTCGTCGATTGTTGGTTGCCTCCTCCCAGGCCTACAACGAACCTTGAGTGGTGGCTCAATATCTTTTTGAAAAACAATCCTTGAAGTCACTAAAATACATAAACTACCCTACAACTTCAAGCACTCTCCCTAAATAAACTAGACATTGGCAAAACCATCACATCCAAGTTGGCAGCTATTTTTAAGAATAGAATAGAAGACCATTGGGCTCTTGAGCCGGAGCTCTGAGGGTGAGGAAAGGAGGAAACCATGTATGTCTTAGCGACTAGATGCATGTGCCTGGGAGATAGATTTCCAAAACCATGAGATTACAGGTTTCTTCTCCTGAATGGTTTTAGCACATTTTTGAAGGGTGAAGTAAATAAATATGTAGATAAAGGTCAATACAAAAGATCCCATTGGGTCGAAGCTAGCACATATCTAGGGTAGATTGGTGGGATTTATCCCCCACCTGAAATCCGAATATTTGTATGGAACAGTGATTACAGCTATTATGAACCATTAAAAAAAATTATAGATTTTTGGATTTTTTAAAGATTTCAAAGAGAAATTTACCCAAAATTTTTGTAAATATTAGCTTAATTTTATTAACATTACTGTATTACTTTTTAAATAGAATACCACAAGGATAAAGATCGGATTTAAATCATCTGATCTTTGCCTACTTAAAAAGAGCATGTGGTGCTCAAACTTTTGTCTTTGTTGAAATCAACACTATCTATGACATTTTACGTCGAACGAGAATGGTGATTATTAGTTTGTTAGATAATGGGAAACTAAAACTGAAAGCTAATTGCTTTAAGGCATTTTAATTTGTCCTTTCTCATTCTCATGGATGTGTTGGAATAAGTTTATTAACGATGAGATTTATGATCTAACTCCCGCATTCGTCTATCTTTCATAAGATATGATAAAAAAAGAGTGTGAGCATAGATACGATACATTATTTTTTAGCAGAAAAATTCATCTGATCTTACCCTTGGTGGCCAGTGAAAGTTTGAGAAACACAAAATGTCTTCATACAATTGTGAGAAGAAAGATCAGACTAAAAAAGATATTTTAAAAAAAAAGTATACCCACCATGTTTTTAAGAATATAACTACCAATATGTGGTATGTTTAGACTTTAGTTTACACTTTAGATAGACGGCAATTTGAAAAGGAGTGTTTTTGTCTAAACTATTATAAAACTGTAACAGAAGTGTGTCTGTACATTGAAGATATTAACAAAAAAAAAACTTACGATATGGTTTTTAGGTGTCCCTGGTTCCATATCACCAATATTTGAATTTTTTGTCTGTCTGTTTGTTTGTTAGTTTGTTTGTTTGAACGAGCATCACGCAAAAACTACTGAACCGATTTTGATGAAACTTTTTGTTTGATAGCTTATCTGACTTAAAATGTATGGACGAAGTCGCGGGTTAACGCTAGTTCATAAATTTTTTTTTTCAGGCATTCCTTAAAAGAAGATAATCAACTAAGTATGAAGTTTTCATACAAATAGTCATGAGCGCATATGCTTATGCATGCGGGCCTAATGCCTAATGATTCGGCAATTATTGAATGACTATAAAAACCATTTTGTTACCTGTTGCATAGACATGTTGTGCTGTTTTACAAGTGTTTCCAACTTAATAGGTAGTTATTAACAGCTTATCATAGTAATAAATTTTCTAGCAAGATTTTCACTGAGTGTAAATGTTTTCTTCCCGTGTTTAAATAATATAAAGCACACATTACGTATTGTCCGTGTGGTGTCGGCTAAGAATAGCACCATCCCATTTCCTCCCGTGGGTGTCGTAAAAGGCGACTAAGGGGTCTACTGAAGGATGGGCAGCAGCATCCTCTGAGTACACACATTGATTCGATCCAACTGCGATCGCCAACCCGCCTGCCAAGCGTGGCGATTATGGTAAATTCCCCCATTTGGGGGGAGGCTTATGTCCAGCAGCGGACGTTTAATGGCTGATATGATGATGATGATGATTACATACGTTCCACTGGGGTCTGTCAAGAGTTCCTCAACAGTATACAGGATGTAAACATAAATGCATTACATATCGAACAGGGTGCTTCAGCCCATCAAACTGAACAACTTTTATTAAATATGAGAGTCTCATATTAAAAATTGTATGAAATCGTGAAAAAAAATCAGAGCTTGTCATACATTTTGGTCAAGAAGCTATTGACCAGTTATTGGCCAAAGAGAATGTAACTCACTATGTTATAAGAGTTGGGACTTCCATACTAAAAACTGGTCGTGACCCATTGGTTTCTGGATCATTATCCAGAATGAATGTAAATGGGGAGCATTTAAGTTTACACCCTGTATAGGCTGATGATGATGATATTCTGCAGAGGATGTAAAAGGTGCACTAAAAAAGGATTTTTTGAAAATCATCTCTTGACGGAGTGTAAATATGTTTTTACTGAAAATCGTATTCTCTGACTCGGGTAAAGGTTATATTAATTCTCTTAAAGGGTGTTACAAAAAGTAAAATTAAACATTTAAAACTTTTAAGTTTGTTTAGACCAACAAACTGAACAACTTTCACTATGGGACCAACATCGAAAAAGCGAAAAAACAAATCACGTATCCCATACATTTAGCTCGAGTCGCCATACCTCCCCTTCTAACTTCTAAAATACTGGAGTAAAAAATCGGAAATGTTACACAGTATATAGCTTTCGGTAAGTACTTTCAATGAAAATTATAACGGAAGCTGTGGCCCAACTAGTTTCGGAGACTGACCTTGAATGTTTATTTTTATTTTTGTAACACCTTGTATAGAGATAGAGAACCACAATAATAAGGCGTGTACCAAAAACGATTGTTCAAACGCAATATAATAGAATAGAAAGTATTTATTTAATACAGCAAAAAATATTGCTTGGTTGTAACAATTTGCTGTATTGTAGTCATTTTTACAAAGTTTTTTCTGTAGTTTCTCAGAGCTAGACAATGCGTATTATCTAAAGAGTGTCTATTAGTGAATAGGTACCTATTATACATGTTAGCATTTAGCACATGTTTCTTCATATACAGGGTGTCCCGTAAACCGACGTCAACCCGGTGGATGCTGATAGGTTAGTTCATACCTAACCAGAATATACTAAAATAAAATAAAAACAGTCAATCAATCAATCAATCTGTCAACATTTACTTTAGGAAAAGGTTCTTAGTTTTCGAGATAAGGACAGTTTTATGAAATAAGTGAAACTCTTTACCTTAGTCACTATTTAGAGTGCCACGGCTACAAGAGCTACATGAGCTCATGCCGCCTTCCCCTTTCTACTATCGGACTTCCGGACGCACCGCGGGATATCACCCCTTTTTGGTTGACATCCCACATATCCGCACCAAACTCCTTTCTGAATCTTTTATAATGCGCACAGCCAAGGAGTGGAACGCCCTGCCTGCGTCAGTATTTCCGAGCGTTTACAACCCGAATTCCTTTAAAGTACGAGTGAATAGGCTTCTTCTGGGTGAGCTCGCTACATCTTCGACCCCATCTTCGTCCTGAGGACTAGATTGACGTCAAGAGCAAACCCAAACGTAATAATAAAATAAAAAAGTGTTCTATGCAGTATCTGTGTTAAAACTTTCAATATCTCGAGAACTAAGACACTTTTACTAAAGTCAAATTTTGATATTCTGCTTAGTCATGACCTAACCTATCAGCATCCGCCGGGTTGACGTCGGTTTACGGAACACCCTGTATGTACCTACATAAGATTATATGTTGAGACAGAAATTCTTAGGACAGAGATAAATAAAATGTTAAATTTTTTAAGAAAAACGTGTCTATTAATCGTCTTACAGCCTTACAAAACTATCAATTTAAGTAAAATAGAACTTGAATGAAATGAAAAAAATTTAAACCATTAAACTCAAAATGGAATTTCAACACTCAATACTCAAACATTTATTATTTTCTTTTTTTTTTTAACCGGGCAAAGGTTTCCCCTAAACTCTTCCATATATCTCTATCCAAAGCGGTATCCCTCCATTCGTTGCAATATGCATCCATACATATTTTCTATGGAAAACTGTATTTTTCCTGCGATGTATTTTTCATGTATTTTATTTGCGATTTCGAATGGAATATAAATTAAATGCGGTCTCAATATAAATAGATCATGAACATTTGAACCATTATTCCAGGAAGTGCGATATCTCTCTACTTTGTCACTCGCAGCGCAACTTTGTACAGTGATATGAAAGTAAGGTTACCAGAAAAAATTATTTTTCCTAAAATGATTGTACGGGACACACGACCCATATGCCTGTGCCCTGCAGTGGGACGTATGCAGGCTGAATATGATTCGATCCTGATTAATTCTAGTAAAGCTAAGTTGTACGCGACCGAGGGACGTCTTACCTTTGTTGCTGATCATTTTCTTGCCTTACAGAATTTTCGAGCTTTAGGAAAAAAATATCATTACCAGAGAGCAGAGAGCATATGATGTAGATGCTTTCTGAGCTATCAAAATAACAAGTATGGCAACGCGAAAGAAGAACTACCTATACCTAATCTATACGACAGTTACAAATGTTTGCAAGTTTCTAATAGGATTTAGGAACGTTGTCTATAAATAAGGAAATATAATGTTTCATATGAGAATGGGAACCCTATGAGAGAAGCGATCAGTTTCCTGCTTCACATGAACTCCCCGCGCACATTTGTTGACATTACCAACGGTCACCGATTTGTAATGTTATGTCATATCAGTCTACATTTAAAATTACTATTATTTTATAATCACTGTTTAGTAGGTGATTGAAGTCCCTCTTTTCACTCGTTTAATATTGCTACTACCCATTCATTCTTATACAGCGCCATTGTGTTCCCAACAAAAACATTCAAAGAAATCAGTCAAAGAATGCACTTTTACCTTCACGGTTTCTCTTTTAGGTAAATACAAGGGTTTCAGAGGTTTTATTAACTAGGTTTAGCTATGGTTGGCTGAAATAAAATTCTGTGTCCAATGGCAAATCTACATTTCAAGGTGAAAGACTCGTGTTATTAAAGGTACCTTATTTATACTTATTATAAATAAGACTTTGAATGATTCTTTTTGGCCCAAGGTGTGCCCTGTTTTGGTGCAAGGAGTTCGAGGGATGTTCGTCGGGCAGTCAGCCTCGATACTTGCCTCTTACTCTGCTTGCCGAACGCCCAGGATACGCCTGACACATACGGGGGTACATCACTCGGGAAGAAAGGCGCTCATACCTTTTACTTTCGTTTAAAACTAGCCAAAAACAATATAAGGTCTAACAAAATTAGGTGAAACTATTTTAAGGAGATGATCAGACCATCAAACTGAACAACTTTCTTTATGGGACCAATATTGAAATCGAGAAAAATAATCTGCTGTCCCATACATTTAGGTCGAGTAGGTTTGTATGGAACAGCTGATTTTTTCTCGCGATTTCGATATTGGTCCCATAGAGGAAGTTGATCAGTTTGATGGTCTGATCACCGCCTTAAAATAGTTTCACCTAATTTTGTTAGACCTTATATACCTAGTCTATTGACTTTATTAAAAACCAAGGACCAATTTTACGGTCGTAATAAAACTAGCCATAACCATAACCGATTGCAATCACAATATTGTAAAAAGTAAACCGTTTTACGACCTCGATAAAATAGCATATGTTCACAATGTGAGGATATTGTTACGTTTCTAAATAATGTGGCTGGTAATAATCGGTTGTAATCTGGATAGCAGTGGGCAGTCGGTAGCTAAATATAGGTCATTGCGGTGACGTTAGTCTGATCATAATTATCAGTTACATTACAGTTGCTGGTAGCTCGGGCTATCATTGTTAATTGGTCGAGTCGGTGGCGCATTCTACATTACTTCATAGTTTTGTCTTATTCTTGTTATATAGGGTCCTTCTTAATATGGTGACACTTTTTTAAACAGATGATTAGTCCGTCAAACTGAACAACTATCTTAGGACCAAAGTCGGTTTGTAAGCATATTATGAAGGACCCTATATGTATATCGCGATACGAAGTTATGGTGCGATTAATCTTCACGTATCATCAACGATTCAGATGCCTACAGTGGGCAAGGCATCCAGGCAAACGTAACATCGTTACCAGAAATAGGTTTTAGTTCTAGAATTAGAGTCACTGCATCCGACCCTTTCTCCAATCGCAGCGGTTTCCCATTCTATACATAATAATACGGACAATAGAGTGCATTTTTTTAACGGGCCGCCCACCATTATAACTCCTGTAAACCAGGATCAACGGTGGAAACCATTCACAACGCTAGATAACGAAGTCCAGCGAGCCCGGGGGTGATTCCCATTTGTCTTGGAACCCGTAATAGTATAAATTTATGCACTTTAAATATATCCTCTTTGTAATCTCCTAACCTAACCTCTGATTTGATTTGCAACTGCGAACACGTGCCACATGTTGAGCAAGATGCGAACATAAATACCAGTAACGTATGTTTAAAAAACTAAGTTTGTCAACACAGAATCCGTTGAATTAAGAACCGAACGCCTTATTATGTATTATGTACCTCTTGTATTTTTTTTCTGGTTAAAGTAAAATAAAGTACCTATAATTTGATTTGAAATAAATATGACCCCCGCACAGCCAGCTAAGTATTAGGTGAGCAATCTTTAGAACAGTTATTATAATGTTAAAATACAGTTTTTTCCTCTCCGTGTGCATTATTCATTTTATCGTGCGTCACGCAACTACACAATACAGCTTGCACGTTTGACATAACAATTATCTTCAAGGCATTCTGCAAGAAATTATGTACGCTATACAGGGTGTTAAGAAGTAAAAATAAAAATTGAAAACTTTTAAGGGGGTGGTTTAGTTTAGACCAACAAACTAAACAACTTTCACTATAGGACCAACATCGAAATCGCGAAAAAAAAATCTTTTGTCCCATACATTTAGCTCGAGTAGATCTGTAGTTTAGTATGGAACATCGCTAACGCATCGCATCATGGCGATTATGGCAAATCTGTACATTTTGGAGGAGGCCTATGTCCAGCAGTGGACGTCTATCGGGGGTGGCCCTTAAATATTTATGTGTATTTTTGTAACGACCTGTATATACGGCATATCACAGACAGTTATCAGCGACACGGCACTCAGCCAACCAGAATAATAGAAAATCTAGAATTTTCCGCACTTTCTCGCAAACACGCCATCTGTTCCGATGCCCTGAAAATGTTTGTATTTACGTAGCGGCTGAGCCTGAAATCCAGGAAGCGTGGAACATGGTTCGCTGTTATGCCACTAGGTGGCGTAAACTGTTAAAGTTCCCTATTTATTTTCATAGGGTGGGTTGAAGTATAAAACCCTTGATGCGTGTTGTGTCCTCGTCATTTTATTTACATTGCTTTTCAATACGAAGCTTTTTTGCTCTCACTAATGATCTCCTCCGTAATTTTGTATATTCTATATTTAGTTTCAGAATGTTAGTTTCGATTTGAAGAGCTGATGCCTTAGACGAGACGAGCCTTTTCCTTCGCATTTATATATACTATCTAGCTATGTAATGTCAACAAGTAGAAAGAGCGACCAATTATTGTCTCCAATAGGACATCGACGTGAATCTATCTATTTATCTATAACGACGCCTCTTTCTCAGTGGGGTAGGCAGAGACAAGGGCGCGCCATTTACTACGATCCTTAAATACCTCTTTTTTGCCTCATACACATCCATACATATCTTCATACATGCCCGTTAGTCTAGGAAAAATACGGTTTAAGATTGCATTAAATATACTTTAGTAACTTGTGTTTGAACTAATATCACTGTTTGTTTATAACAATTTTGTCGAGATTTCGTAGTTATATATGCTGAGGACCCTGAGAAATACCTTAAAATCGATATAAATGTAGAAAGGGCAAGCTTATTTCTAAAGATATTTCTTCCAGCATACCAGCAAAGGAGCCAGTTTATTACCACAAGGCAAATTTATTGTGTACAAACAAACAGTAAATAATTTAGTTTTGAAGTTATAATTTTTTTATACTTACAAAATATTAAATATACAAAATTTACGATATTAACCGGGGATTATTATTGTTATAAGTAAAACTTATTGAACGAAGCCGTCCTGAACAAAATCACCAGTTTTCCATTTTTTGTTCATACCTAAATTTAACGTTTTGTAAATGTCTTAATTATTCCATTATACACGATACAAAATCGGGGATTAATGATAATTTATGTTTTTCTGGTATATATCTACTAATATTTCAAACTATCACCTAAAGTGCAATTAATGCAACCTACACCATACAAAAATCCGTAGATTTCCCCGACTACGTCAGTTCTGAGTACTTCGCACCTCCCCTTTTTGTAGGACGCATCAAACGTGAAATGTATATCACTAAGGGCCTGTTTCACCACTTCTTAGTGAGTTCTTGTTAGCTTATCCGACAGATATTTTGACATATCTTTCATACAAAATATGTCAAAGTATCTGTCGGATTAGCTAACAAGAACTCACTCAGAAGTGGTGAAACAGGCCCTAAATCTCCAAAACTATAAAGCCTAAATACTTAAAACATCATACGTGCCAGCGCGAGCGATTCTTTTGTTGGAAATGATTTTTCGAAATTGATCCCTAAAGCTATGGTAATGTAGTAGGTAGGAAGATTGTATGGGAATTTCTTAGCAAAGCATAAAAACTGACTCCAAAATCAACGCCGAAGATATTTTTATCCCCGACGCAAAAATAGGGGTGTTATAAGTTTGACGCTTATGTCTGTCTGTCTGTGGCATCCTAGCTCCCAAACGGGTGGACCCACAGGACATTAGAAGAGGGGTTAGAAATGCAAAGTAGCGCTTTTGATTCGGAGACGACAGTCGCCACTTGTCTTCCCGCTCACGCTGCTACATTTACTCATGCCCTCTCGCTCGCACCACGCCGCGCACCTGTGTTATGCGAATTATTGCATAACCTGTGGCGGCACGTTCCAGGCCTTCTTTGCACTTCTAACCCCTCTTATAATGTTCTGTGGGTGGACCAATGTCGATGCGGTTTTTTTAAATAGAAAGATAATTTTTGCGAGAGTGTTCTTAGTGTTCCCCCTCGGCAAATATAGTCGTAAGCATAATGCTTTGCTATGCTGTTCTTAGCTTTGTTTCGTTTCATGAAAATCGGTTCAGCAGTTTTCAAGTAACTATAAAATATACGAAATAATATTAAATTTCAAATTAAGAAACTCCCAACGACGCCAAAAACAAACATTTAAAAACCAAAAAGTGAAAAATAATCCGCGAGTTCCAACTAGTCAAATCTGCAAATTTTTCATACAAAGCTCGTGTTTTGACGTTAGACTTTGTCTGAAAAATTTTACTAAACAATGAATAGTGATGTCATTGCTTTTCGTCGTCGTTTCAATACTTTTTATAGTTTATCCTTTTATTAAAAATAGTATTCAAGCCACATAATTACTGAAAATGTAAGTTAAGCATTATTTTCAAAAGTATTATTTACTGAGAAGATAAAACTAAAATATATTTGATGTAGTCAACTCCCCAATTATGTCACCTATCATTTTTGATGTAAGCAAATGTATGTTTTAGTTTTTAACTCTCTTTAATTAATGCGTCAGGGACCGCAAGTGACTGTCGAATAAAAAAATCAATGGTCATATTAGGTCGGGGAAAAGGTTTCTTCGCATTTTTTAGGAAAATTCAAAACAATTTTTAATACAGTTTATTTACATTTAACTAAAGTATGTAGGTACCATTTTGTTCGATAACTTTTTGCCATCTTGTAGGAAGGGACAAGATCCCATTGCTATAGAAATTTTGGGGCTTCTGATCAAAATACCGCGACAAGTAGTTTTGGCAGTCCTCTCGTGATGTTAACCTGACACTGCCTAAAGAATTCTGAAGAGACCGAAACAGGTGGAAATCTGAAGGTGCAAGGTCAGGACTATACGGCGGATGCATTAACATAACGGCAGTCTACCAATAACCCGTAGAAGGATAAAAAGTCGACACCGATTATTGCCTTGGTGACATCGGCTACCGTGAATCGCCATGAGAAGGCACGTCGAAGGCCAAGGTTTAGTTCCATCTGTATACAGCCATATGTGGCGATTGATGTGCCATTTGCTGCGTAGAGGTCGTAAGTAGTCCGTGGTCGTTATTGTTTAAGAGCAGAGTATGGAAAAACGCAGAGGTCACTGCCTGTGTCGATGAGAAACTGCATTTTCGTGTTCTGCTCGGTGATGAACAGGCGACCAGACGAGTTAGGGCAATCGTCAGTCGCCGTTAGCGACCGCCCTGCGGGTTTTCCGGCTTGTAGTCACAAGGCTTCATACATCTCTTTGCCTTCTCGCCCAACTTGGAATGGTACCAGCACGTCGGAAACTTCTTGTAGCTAGACTGTGAACGGCTGATGCTGTGTTCACGGTGGCTGCTTCTGGTTCTGGAACGAGATCTTCCACTTGCTTGAGAGGTTAAGGCTGCAACTTGTGTGGTAAGTGTTGCAATTTGCTTTGCCACCTCGCTTAGGGTGTAGCTGCTAGCTGAGGCGCTACCTACGTGTGCGGTTCCACGTACAATTTCATGTATTCTGTCTGCTAAGTCTGACAATGCTTCTAGGGACGAACCTGGTTGAGCAGCTATTACGGTTTGAAGGTTCCTTGGCAAGCGGCTGGTCCAGATGGTTTTTAGGAAGTCATCAGGTATATCTGGTCCTGCAAGGTGCTGCAGATGCCTCATAAATTGTGATGGCTTCCTATCGCCGAGCTCTTCATGAATAAGTAGCTGCTTTACCGCTTTCTCACGAGATGCTGACAGGCGCTTGATGAGCTCGCTCTTAAGCTTCTCGTACTTGTTCGTTGCAGGTGGTGATATGATGAGGTCCTTTACTTCGGCTGCGTACTGATGTTCTAAATTTGCTAGAATGTAGTGAAATTTGGTCGCGTCGGTGTTAATGCCTGATAAGGTAAACTGGCTCTCGACTTGAGCAAACCAAACTTTAGGTTCCTGCGGCCAGAATGGTGGTAGCCGAACTCCGACTCGAAAAATGTCGGAAGCCGTCACTATCTAATGGCCCTTGGACCACGAAGACGGGGCGTCTTCTTGGCCGACTACGTTCAACCTCCTTGCGCGCCACAAACACCTCCCAGCCAAGCTCTCTTAATTTTTGCTGAGTGGCTAAAGATGGGCGATTAATCTCATCAGTTGTTCGCAGTAGAGTTCAGAATCGATGGTCCTGCCTGGTGGTAACAGCTCATAATGAATAATGCCCTTCCAATCCCACCCCACACACAGCATCACCTTGTTGCGAGTTAACCCGGGTTTCGCCACAGTCTGTGAAGCCTGACCGGCCTTTGACCACGACCTTTTTCGCACGTTCTTGTCGTACGTAATCCACTTTTCATCACCAGTTATCAGCTTCTTCAAAAATGGTTCGGTTTCATTACGACGTAATAAAGAATCACAAATGAGTACACGGTTCATTAGGTTTCTTTCAGTGAGCTCATGAGGTACCCAAATATCGAGCTTTTTTTCAAATGCGCCAAAACTGTTTTGTGGTCAATTCTCAGTTCTTCAACTACGTCGTAACTACTGATATGCCGATCTTGCTCCACTTTTTCAAAAATGGCATCCATTTTTCATACATACTATAATGCGAAAAGACTTTTTCCCCAACCTATTATAATAGCGGTCCCCTACGCATTAATTGCCCTAAAATATCTTAGAGACTTAGGGCCTGTTTCACCACTTCTGAGCAAGTTCTTGTTAGCTTATCCGACAGATAGTTTGACATGTTTGTATGAAAGATATGTCAAAATATCTGTAGGATAAGCTAACAAGAACTTACCAAGAAGTGGTGAAACAGGCCCTTAAAAAGTAAAACATACATTTGCTAACAAAAAATTATAGGTGACCGAATTATTTTACACATTTTTAAATGTTTGCTTTTTGCGGTTTTATAATTACAAGATTGTGAAAAACCGAATTAAAACCTAAAACACGAAAACTAAAAACATCATGATAATAAAAACATTCCCAAACTGTTATGAGAATTGCGCGTACAATCCAAACGTCCAGTGTTTCTAAAACTCGTGCCTCGGACACCGCAAATTATAAAACTGAATGTTAGTTTCGAGCAGTTTAGCTCCCATGAGGTTTTGAGGTAATTGGAAAGTGCCCATTGTTTCTAGGGCACTGTATTGAATACTTATTAGTGGCCGAATACGAATTTCAATTAGTTTCTTTTGTGTAAATGTGAGAACAAAGAATTGTGCTCAATAGCTAGGTGAATCAAAAGGCCGTGGAGGATATAAGACGGACACAAAAACGTTTAACCAATTATTTATTTTAAGTTTAAAAGCATAAGCATAATGATCATTGATCACATAATGATCGCATAATGATCAAATTTTGATTCGGGAAAAAGGACGTAACCAACCGAATCCGCCACGAGGGGTCAGTCAGATACTAACATAATTATGCTTTGAATAAACCATATTAAAAATAGGTATACATACAAATCAATTGAGTCTTCCAGTGCCCAAACCTCTGTCCAGTGTGATGGATAGTAATCCAGTTAAAAACAAATGCAGAGAAGATTGCTGTATAGACGTAACCTACCAAACTGCTTTATAAGATAATGTTGACCTATTTAGATCTACGTAAAATTAACAAAATTTAGGTTGAAAAATAAACTTTATTGTTGAAAGCTAAGGTGCATTAATCCAAATGCACGCTAAAATGTAAAGTTGTTTGTTGTGGGTTATTGCCGAATTTCTAACATAGTCTAAATTCTAAAATTGTAGTGATGCGTTAATATATTGCACGTTATTATACAAGGTGTTTAAATAAACATTTAACCTAACCACCCCCGGTTTCGACCATCAAACTGAACAACTTTCACTATAGGACCAGTATCGAAATCGCGAAACCAAAAATCTGATCTTCCATACTAAACTACAAATGTACTCGAGCTAAATGTATGGGACAGCAGATTTTTTTTTTCGTGATTTCGATGTTGGTCCCATAGTGAAAGTTGTTCAGTTTGATGGTCTAAACAACCTCTTTAAAAGTTTGAAATTTTTATTTTTACTTTTGTAACACCCTGTATAAATAAGGTCTAACAAAATTAGATAAAACTATTCAGGGGATGATCAGACTATCGAAATGTACAACTTTCTCAGTGGGACCAATATCGAAATCGCAAAAATTTTTTTTTTCGCGATTTCGATATTGGTCTCATAGAGAAAATTATGAACATCCCCCCATCCATACAATAGTTTCAGCTAATTTTGTTAGACTTCATTTATACAGGGTGTTGAAAATGTCAATATTACTATGGAGATATGCAATTATGCATCTTTCTACTGATGATTTGACATTCAAAAATCATACTCCAGGAGTGCGATTGAAGTCAAATAAGCAGTGGAAAAATGCGTATCTCCATACATTTTCATCTGGTGAGCTCAGCGTATGAGATTCAAAAATCGCACTCCAGATCTATTTATGACTAGACAACGATACATAATAAATACCTACAAATATTTGGCCCTTGCTGGGGGATTCGAAATTTCGAACCCGCGCCCCTCGGCACAGTAAGCAGGTTCACAACATGCAATAACATTATAAATAATATTAAAATCACTTACTTGTGGATGTGAAATATAACCGTTACTCGAATGGTGATCCTGGCTCGGTGGTGCAAGTTATTGTGAAGTGTTAGCCTGAAGGACCTGACAGAGCTGATAAATTATCACTAGGGAGGTACATGGCATTATCACTGATAATGCCATGTACCTCCCTAGTGATCGCCAAGGAAGTACCTGTTTAATCTATAACCTCATGAGAGGCACTTCAATTTCTGTGATTCATAGAGAAATGCATTGAAAAGTTGATTGAGATCATTTATAGCAATTTTCTTCATAGTTTTGATATTTGCTAAGCCCGTCAAGTTCTTATAGATACAAATAAACAATTGTTCACGGGCACAGACGTTCCGCTGGGGTCTGACTAGTGCTACGACAGATAGACCACATACAGGATGTAAGTATATACCGTAACATTACTGTTAAGGGCCTATGTCGAAAAATAATTGAAGCGAAATGGGCGTGTGATAGCTTATATTACTGCCTGATGCGAGAGAAAGAGATAGGGCGGCGCGCGCGCCTGAAACGATGCAAGCGTAAAACAAACTTTATTTAATTGTGATTGTACTATTTATGTAAGTTCAATTCTGCTCTAATCAAAATTTGTAAAATATCAATCTCTTTTTTTTAAATCAAGTATCGTGTTTCTATTATTCACCGTTTAGCAGTTCCAAGCGTTTATCGATAAAGACGGAGGCTACTTTGGCTTGTTTTTCTATCGAGAAAATGTGTCTTAATCGTGTTTTGGCTCTGATCAAAACTTCAATTATATGTTCAATTTACACATATCCGCTAATCATACTCCTACTGTTAGTACTTCATGATATATGACGCTTTGCTACTCATGATAATGGGCAACTTTCCCCAAGGAACATAAGGGTAAATTCGCAAGAAAAATTATCCTTTTCATACACAAACGTTCGATCAGCTTGCAATTAGGAGGTTTGGCAGATACAATTTTGTTTTTGCTAATTTACTACAGAATGTTAGGGTACACTCTGTAGCTTATAATTATACTAGAATCACTGGTTTACTTGTAAGTTTAAAATGAATAATTTGTATTTTTATTAATAACGAGCGTTAACCCGCGACTTTGTCCGCACAAATTATATACCAGGTTTTAAGTCAGATAATAAGCTATCAACCAAAAAATATTTCATCAAAATCGGTTCAGTAGTTTTTGCGTGATGCTCGTTCAAACAAACAAACAATCAAACAGACAGACAAAAAATCCAAAAATTGGTGATATGGAATCAGGGATACCTACCTAAAAACCATATCGTAACTTTTTTCCTGTTAATATCTTCAATGTACAGACAAACTTCCTGTTACAGTTTTATAATAGTTTAGATATAATATACGTTCCTATTTTTTTATTTATTAACAATTATACATTTCCAAAAAACAACAATGTCACATTGTATTGCTGATTTTAAATTTATCGGGTCATTATAAATTTGTTTTTATAACATAAAGCCAATAATGACTTCAATGTGATGTGAATGTGAAATATTCTTTTTTTTATGTTGTTTAATTGTCTTAAAATAAACATACGATTGAGGGTAGCACTGGAGGCTTGGTACACTCTCAAGGCTTTTAAATTTTCACTCTGATCATCCATCATAATACGTTTTGCTTTGACAGTCGTTGAAACCATGTCAGAAACAGAAACGCAATGGAACGTGACGAATATAGCAAGCAAATTGTTTTATTATACGAAATATCTCCACACTGCGCGCGCCATTAATTATACATAAAATGCAGATTATAAACAATAACAAAACAAGCTTACTTCAATCTAAACTTTATAATTAATTATACTTAATAACGTAAAATTTACAGCACCAACTTAATGAACAAGTTTCGGTGTATTCTGAACACTTCATGCACTTCATTTCTAATTTCATCCCAGTACCAGAGCTTATATTAATTCTGAAACGTTCGGAGACCTGCCTCGTCATGATTATTCAAATACTTGGTCGAGGCTTACGGCAAAGACGATTAAAGGTCGCTGCATACGTTAGAGTAAGTGTACGAAAATCATGTTAAAACGCATCAAATTTATGATCTCATAATTATAATAGGTGCTAGCAAGCAGTTGAGAGTAAAGAGTGGACTGAATGACATGAGCTTTTAGGGGCACCGAGCCTCCTCTCCAGCCCTCAATCCTATTTTTTTAATTATTTACCATCATTATAGATCATTTCCAAAAAGTATGAATGTCACAATGTAAGTATTCATTTGGTATTCATAACAGATTTCAATTTTTTTTGTTTTAAGATAATGTCCAGGGATCGAGCCCATACAGCCATGTAGTTTCTTTTCGATTGAAATGATTCGTAGGTAAATAATATTACAATAAAAGATATATGTTTGCATCTTTTTGATCATTTTGAAAGTTTTTTACAGATTAGAAATGAGCTGTCGCAAAATCTGGATATCCCCTGGAAAATAACAGTAATTTTTATTTTATTCTTGTTTTTTGTTAGATCTTTTAACCCTGAGGTTATGTCAGCCCAATATCTGTAATACGCTCGTTATTAACTTACCGATCATTCGGTTTCGCCGGGTATGGTTGGTAGGGTTGGTTATAAACCAGTTTATTGAGATCCAAACGTGTATTTTTAATTACTGCGTAGGTTCTTCGTACCTACTTTTATTTCCCTGAAAATTGTAGTCTAACTGCAAATTGCATAAGATGGTATTCGCCTCGCTACATTCTTGCCCGGAGTGCAATGTTATGTGTCGCCGTAATTCCTTATTATACAAATTAGACTTTATGCGACTTTCCTCTCCACCTGTGCTGTTACTAAATTTAATTTAAACATACTCGCTTAAAAATTGCGCGAAATTTCATTCTTAATTTATAATTTTTAGACTCTAAATGTTTGTTTTCATTTTTATAACAATATACTTTCCTCCGTCATATATTTTCCTTGGCTCTACCACAATGTCTCCAAACGGAGGTGTTCAATCAGTACGTCCTGCCAGTAGTGCGGAAACATGGACCCTGACGATAAGACTAGTTCATCAATACAAGGTCGCTCAGCGAGCTATGGAGAGAGCTATGCTCGTTGCTCGGTGTTTCTCTGAGAGATCATATCAGAAATGAAGTGATACGTCAGAGAACTAAAGTGGTTGACATAGCTCAGAAAATTAGCAAGCTGAAGTGGCAATGGGCTGGTCATATCTGCCGAAGAACTGACAACCGGTGGGGTGTCAAAGTTCTGGAGTGGAGACCGCTAATTGATAGGCGTAGTGTGGGACGCCCTGCTGCCCGCTGGACAGACGACCTAAAAAAAGTAGCGGGAAGCGACTGGATGAGGAAGGCCGAGGACAGAGTTTTGTGGCGCACCTTGGGAGAGGCCTATGTTCAGCAGTGGCCGATGATAGGCTGATGATGATGATGACGATGACACTGAAATAACACATATACTCGTACTAGTCATAGTTCATTATCTATTATGAAAAAGAAGGATATTAATTTCTGTGTGACCGATTTTCGAATGTCGATATATATCGTGAACACTTTCATTCTAATGTAAACTCTATGCCAATGAAGTTCTGACAAAAACGATCACGATATCGATATCGAAAGTCAGAGTTTAGGGCCTTTACTTGTATTTTATTGCTGGTCGTAATATCCGGTGGGTTTCTATCGCAAATATCCCTTCAAACGTAATAAAATATGCCGTTTGCTAATTTGAGACCGTGTCAGTGTCACTCCGGATGGCATCTCCCATTGATTATAGCAATAGCTTTTATGGTTTGTTTGCATTGATGGGGTCTTGGATGGGGTAGAAAGATATTATCCACAAAAGATACCTATAATGGAGACCACCATTCTTGCATTTGAAGATAACAGATCAAGATAATTTAAAATTTAAATTTTCATTGCTAAATGACCCCCGCTCCGGGTCGTACCTGGTTCAACACATTTCCCTAGCCATACAGCGTGGAAACGCCACGACCGTGATGGGCACTTTTCAACCGGGTTCGACTCGAGGCGGTCTCCTTGACTGATGTTATTTTGTTTCGTCTAGTTATATTTTAGTTTTAGGATATTTCAGTTTTATTATTAACGAGCGTTAACCCGCGACTTTGTCCGCACAAATTATATACCAGATTTTAAGTCAGATGATAAGCAAACAAAAAAAGTTTCATCAAAATCGGTTCAGTAGTTTTTGCGTGATGCTCGTTCAAACAAACAAACACCCAAACAAACACACAAACAAACAGACAGACAAAAAATCCAAAAACTGGTGAAATGGAATTAGGGACACCTAAAAACCATATCGTAACTTTTTTTTTGTTAATATCTTCAATGTACAGACAAACTTTCTGCTACAGTTTTATAATAGTCTAGATTTGTGTCTATACATTTGTACTGGTATTGCTAAATTCGATGATGAAATTCGTTTCATAAAATTAAG
Organism: Agonopterix arenella; assembly: GCA_927399405.1. Lineage (NCBI taxonomy): Eukaryota > Metazoa > Arthropoda > Insecta > Lepidoptera > Depressariidae > Agonopterix > Agonopterix arenella. Next base: position 12,417,008 of record OV656708.1, on the reverse strand, counting down.
TCGAATATCCGTAAAAATATAAAATAAATAAAAAAAAACTTGACGTTGTATGAAATTGGACTTGGAGGTCTAATAATTATATTATTGACCCATGTTTTTTTGGGAAATATTCTTTAGTTTCTTTATCCGGACATCACCATAATTTTTTTTGGATAAATTTAATGTAGTGGTGTGTATAAGCTAGAGGTCAAACCAGGCTAGCCCAGGACTTGTGTACATGGAGAGTGAAAGATAAATGGAATGACACGTCACGGCTTCGTGCCATATTTCACACTGGCCCTTCCACCTCACAGCTTCTGTTAATAAGACCGCACTTTTCTGTGAAACTAGCAATATTTTCATGTTATGAGATTTATGTCGCGTATGTCTCTGATTTATCTGATTAAATGTACGTAACTTAGAGGATTCTTTACTTAGTCATCATAATCATCTCAGCTGATGGACGTCCACTGCTGGGCATAGGCCTCCCCAATGGATCTTCATCCAACGGGTTCCCGGCGCCTTCACGAGGTCATCGATCCACCGGTACGCGGTCGCCACTCGAGAACTCTTCAGCCCCATTGGCCATCGGTTCTACGAGCAATGTGCTCCGCCCCGCCCATTGCCACTTTAGTTTAGCAATTAATGTTAACCTCCCATCACTGTAGGCACAACAACCGACTCCCCAGTAACTTGGTGGTACCTCTTGATCCTGACACACCACTTTTGCTTCCAGTACAGAAATAAACCCTAAACACTTTTTCACAATTTGAGTGCAATGCTCTTAGCTTCACAAACTTCGTGCAAAGTCAATTTCCGTTGAAATGATAAGACACGGTCCGGTACCTTACAAGTACAAATAGTTTCATTTAAAAATAAATATGTTTTGCCGAGTATTTGCGAGCGTGTGCGTATCTTACTTGTTTGTGAATGTTTTTGCAGAACATTTTTAAAATTTGCCGGTTCTGAATTAATTTTTAAATATGTAGGTAAAGTACCTACATATTTAAAGATAAGAATAGATGATTAAGCTTGGATAAGTCCGCATTGGGCACGTGTGGTGGACTAACGCCCATACACCCTCGTTGAGGTTAAGCCCGTGCCCTACAGTGGGACGTGTACAGGGTCTAACTTAATATGCTAACGGTTTTTTAACATTGAACAATCAAAAGATCAGTTGTTCAGTTTGATAACTGAAACAACATCGAAATAGGGAAAAAAATCACATGTTCCATACGAAACTGCAATTCTGCTGGACCTAAATGTGTGGAATATTTCAAAGTTTGGTCCCATAGAAAATGTTGTTTTGATCTGATCATCCCCTTAAAAATCGTCCACATATTAAAAAGGACCCTGTACAGACAGATGAAGTACCCTTAAATCTCTCGAAATTTATGTTTATATCTATTTGTAGGCACCTAATAACTCTTATATGTTTAAAACTACCAACCGCTTATGAAATTTTGAAGATAAAAAAAAACCAAAACAAAAAAAAACCAAAACGAAAAACCCAAAGAGAAAGAGAGGAACCCTAAATCTAGCGTGTACTTTGTGTTTAGTCTTTGATTAAATTACAATAGCGGTAGATATGTGACTAGCCTATAGCGCATGGACCCCATAAATTGAGCCCCCGTCGCCTGATTGACTTAGTCGCTATCCGAGGGGCATTGCGTGATTGAGATACTTTTTTGATTTTAAACGGAATAAAGGTACCACAATGCCTTCGTGTGCTTTTACTCGTTATACAAATCATTCATAAAGAAAAAAGCAGATCCATTGTTCGAGTAACTAACTACTTAATGCAAGAACGTCTCCTATCTCCCGCTTTTAATTTAATCAAAGTGTGTAGTGATATTAGTGATATGATATTGTCATGTGTGGTACACAGCACACATACTAGACCTAAGTCTAAGCGGCTTTATTCCCGCACATTCCCACATGGAACAGATTTGATACAAATATGGCAGGGTACGTGACAAAACATGCTTCTCTCTGTATTCTCAACAGATTATATCATTCCGTGGGAGAATATCTCCAGATCTCGGGCAAGATGTATTGACTGATTTGGATCTGGTAGAGATATTAAAGTAAGATACTAGCATTACTAGCCCAGTCATTTTACGGAGTTTTGTTAGGCGGGGTAGGGAGTAATTATTAATTGGACTTTTAAACTGTAACCTACACCATTTAGTGATAAAAAGACTGTCTTACAACATATTTAAAAAAAAATCGCTATGCAACATAGAAATCAAAATGATGTGTCCCAGAATGCTTTTAAATTAATAATATGAATTCTAATGCACTCATTTGATTTAGATTTAACAATATAAATTATTTTTGAGCAATAAAATAGGCATTGAAATTTAAAAAATGAGGTATTTATTATAATACGAATGTATTTTTCAAAACCTAAGTAGATAAAAATGTTTACACCATGTTTGAAGTATGTATAATGGTAAAGCCTTAAAGATGTGCAAAAAAATTTACCATCAGGTTTTTTAGAACGAGATTATAGCTAAATTTTAAAATTGGAACTGTTGATGAAGAGATTTTTTTTTAATTTTGGTTCATTTCTATAGTCGAATTGGGTCTTCAATATTATACCGAAAACAAATATCAATTATTAATTAGTCCCGGCTCAAACCGTAAAATGACTGGGCTATACCTACTCAGACTGAATAATAATAAATAGCATAGCATATATTCGACTACTTATAATTCCAGAAGGGATGGTCAGAGATAATTTAAAACTCAGAACATCCACATAGTTTAATAATAAACACATTTTATTAATTTAGGACCACAAAGTTAACAAACAAATTATTGCAACGTGCAATTTATTAAATTAATAAACTACCTAAATAAGTATTCTGTATTTGATTTCAATAGCTACAAATAATTGAAAACATAAACCTAAAACCAATATTAATTAAATAATACAATGTATTTCCTTCTTGAAATCTGCCCACATAAACATAATTATCCTTATACATAAATCAATTTATAAATAAGTAATTTTAAATAACATTTTATTGAAGACAAATAAAGAAAGGTAAGTAGGTACATAAAAATAAAATTATTGAGAAAATAAAACTAAATTAACCTAAAATATGGTGCAAATATATAAATAATAAATAATGTCCAAGATATTTAAAATATGGTGCAGGTTTGGACCGCGCGGGAGGGTAGCCAAGATGTTGGCAGTGTGTCCTCGCTGAACGGCTAACCTGATCCCCCTTGGATCTTGGTCGAGTCTACCAGGCGCTTTGCCAGATCTTTAAAAAGCGCCTGGGCACCGGGACCCCACGGACCAAGGGTTTCGACACTATTTTTTTTTTTTTTATTTCAAATGGGTTTGCTCTTGACCTCAATCCAGTCCTCAGGACAAAGATGGGGTCGAAGATGTAGCTAGCTAACCCAGAAGAAGCCTATTTACTCGTACTTTAAAGTAATTCGGGTTGTAAGCGCTCGGAAATACTGACGCAGGCAGGGCATTCCACTCCTTGGCTGTGCGCATTATAAAAGAACCAGAAAGGCGCTTAGTGCGGATTTGTGGGATATCAACCAAGAAGGGGTGGTATCCCGCGGTGCGTCTGGAAGTCCGATAGTAGAAAGGGGAAGGCGGGATGAGCTCATGCAGCTCTTGGGCACACTCACCGAAGTACAATCTGTAGAAGACCGACAAGCACGTTACTCTGCGGCGGTGGGCTAGGCTTTGAAGCTTTGTCTCGACCAGCTTACTGTCGCCAATGAGCCTCCTGGCTCTGCGTTCAACCAAGTCGAGTGCGTCTAGTTGATACTTGGCTGAGCCATCCCACATGTGGCAGCAATACTCCATACAAGATCGGTCCTGACACACATTTAAATTAAATGCTGTCATCAGAAATGCCGCATGCGAGAAAAGCTTTGTTTTTGAAAGTAAAAGGTCAGTTGAACCTGACATTTTAAACTATTCATGTAATAGGGCGTCGACTTCCTCCATCTGATATCAAACTTCTAATGACATAGTTAGCGTACTAAAAGGGAGGTAGAAAAGTAGAAAATAGATCTGATTTTAATTCTACTTTTAGTAATCGGTATCAATAATTATGCAATTCCCTAGCCTAATGCCTTAAGGTGGTTGCAGAGGGGTAAATTTTTTACAAAACTTTGACGTACAATATGCGTAGACGGTATTAATATAAGTAACTTTGTATATATGGAAAAATTGTTTAGAAAATCTAGATGCCCCGACACAAATAACATTTGCTATTTATGAAATAATTACGAAGATATAAAGCTTTGAAATTTTTCATACAAAATTTTAAAAGCTTTATATCTTCGTAATAATTTATATTATAAATTGCAAATGTTATTTGTGACGCGGCAACTAGATTTTCTAAACTATTTTTCCATATATAAAAAATTACTTTTATTAGTTACGTCTACGCGTATTGTGCGTCAAATTTTTGTATGGACTGAAACAGGGCTGCAATCGCGGTAAATATTCGGTGATTGAACCGTGATTAGATTATGTACGAACCATAACTTTTGACAAAATTGGTATTGCAATAATCGCGGTACAGCCGTTAGAGCCGTTTTGACAGATCGCTCAGACGTTAAAGGCTGTCGGTTAACATAGAGTTTAGCGCGATGCGTAATTCAGCACAGTTGAATACTAATTGGATTGCAACGTGATTAGAACTGAAATTGGATAAGAATAGAAGTTCGATGTTTTAAATTAGCGCAATCGGGCTCCTGAAGTTTAACCCATAGACTGCCTCAATTCCAATACCAGACAGAATAGAAAATCAATTGTTCGTCGCGTAAATCAACGTTCCGGCATCGTCAAGAGCTGTGCCAGTCAACACTCGAAAGTGTAAAAAAATCAGCTGTCTCAAATATTTGGCTCGAGTAGGTTTGCAGTTTTGTATGAAAGAGCTGATTTTTTTTCGCGATTTCGCTGTTGGTGTCATAGAGAAAGTTGTTCAGTTTGACGGTCTGATCATCCGCTTAAAAAAATGTTAGCATATTAGCCCCTTGTCTGTCGGAATACAGATCTCGTCTAACATAATTCATTTTCTATTGTGTCTGATATCTCGGCAGACGACGAGTTAAGAAAGACCCTATACAGGGTGTAGAAAAGTATCATTAACCTTTATACTACATACTCTAATCCATCAAACTGAACAACTTTTACTATGGGAGCAAACCAATCGGAGCAAAAAAACGTTATGATAATAAATTTATTCAAACCATTAAACTAAATGGGTAGGTTTGGTTTAGATTTCAGAATATCTCTGTATAGTCGTGAGCATATGCTATGCTATTAAACTAAATAAGATGTAACGCATTTATAGCCCAGTCATTTTACGGTTTGAGCCGGGACTAATTAATAATTGATATTTTTTTTCTTTACCGTATTTAAGAGCCAATTTCAGCTTAGAAATGTAACAAAATTAAAAAAATATCACGTCAGCAACAGCCCCAAATTTTAAATTTAGCATTTATCTCGTTCTAAAAAAACAAATGGTAAATTTTTTTTGCATGCTTTTAAGGCTTTAAAAATACATTAGTATATTCTATTAAATATATCATTTTTTTAAATTCAGTGCCTATTTCATTGCTCAAAAATAATTTATATTGTTAAATCTAATTAAAATGAGCGCATTGGTATTAATATTATTAATTTAAAAGCCATCTGGGAAATACAATTTTGATTTCTATGTTGCGTAGCGAATTTTTTTTTAATATGTTTTCAGATAGTCTTTTTGTCACTGAATTGTGCCGGTTACAGTTTTAAAGTCCATTTAATAATTACTCCCTACCCCGCCTAACAAAACTCCGTAAAATGACTGGGCTATTAATTGTACACCCTGTATAAAATACGTTGACATTGGTAATAGAGAAGTGAAACCTAGTAAGCTCTCCATTAAGATGTTAATTAACGTAAATGTGAATGATGCAACGAAGTACGGGTACGGGGCCGACGTTGCTCGGCGAAATCCAATATTTACCGATTCCAGTTGCAAACGCATTAATTACCAACTGTAACTCGCATTATTTGGGATGCTACACTCAATTTAATCATCGCCAACGGAAATTACTAGAGACGGTTAAACTTTTAATGGCTAATTAGCTCGAGGACTAACTAGCTCTCTACATAGGAGGTGGTGACACGACCCCATTTCCTGTTTTAAAACGATTTTTCACAACAAGCAAGGAGGAACTAACTAAATTAAAAAGTGGAGATTATAATTAATTATGAGGTCATGATAAATAAGCATTTTTCCCAGCGCTCGAAAGCTTTGCAAATAAACTCGTAATTCAAATTTAGAATGTTTTTTTTTTTAAACGCACGGCACGGAAAATGGCTCTTGAGCTATCTGCCGGTTGATTTGTGAATAGACTGAAGAGTGCACTGAACGAATGGACCATCGGGCGCCACGTGCCACTCCATCGCCATTTATTCGCAACGTTACTCGCATTTATTTACGATCGGCATGCGAAAACCACGTAGGTAGACCGCACTTGATTTACGTCTTGTGCCCCTCAGTTGTTAATTGAATTAAATTTGAATATGAGCATATTTTCAAAAGGCTAAGGAAGGTATAAGTCAACAAAACAAACACAAACCCATGTTCCATGAAACAACGTAAACGTTTCTTGCATATCTAAAGTAGCGATTACATTACCCTACATTCAGAGCCGATTTCAGCATAGAGATTGCTTGCTTTGATCGCTACACTTTAAAATAGAGAGAACAAATCAGGCAATGTATGCCGAAATCGGCCCTGCATGTAGGGTAATGTAATGGCTGCTTTAATTCTATTTGAAGGAAGGCTTAGAAACAAGACCGTTGAGCTAATTTCTAGGGTTTACTTATTATTATTACATAAAAGCGTAATAATTACATGATAAAGGCTTCTTGTTAATAACTTGCGTAAATATGCCTCTTTTTGGGATTTTGTCAAGAGCTTTCTTTTCTATTATCCATCATTTAGCAGTTCAAAATAACGCTAACATGCACATACATTTTAATGGTGCTAAACGCAATCTACAAGTCCATTTTTTATGGAAACCATTCGAGGGCACAAACATAATAACATCCATGACCGAAACGGGAACGCAGGACCTCTGATTTCGCAGTCCGACGAGCGAGGTAACCAAAACACCAATTGTGGCGTCCACCATTACTCCTTTTAGACAAGGCAAGACAATGTTCGTGGCACAGTACAAGCCCGAGGCGTAATACGGAGTATTACCCGTACCGTAGCGTAGCCCCGAAGCTCAAAGAGGCATATTGCCAATTTTCTATACCGGTGCACGCCGGCCTCTAGTGGACAAAGGCATTTATACCGTACTTGGGCCAAAGTAAATCAAACCAAACGACTTGAGGCTTTTGAGATGTGGGTATGCAGGAGGATGTAGAAGATATCATGAACAGACAGAATTAACAACGATGCGGTCCTGTAGAGATCCTGTTGAGTCATGTAGAGAGAAGATGAATAAGAGAGTAGAAATCATAAAAACTCGGAAACTACAGAACCTCGGTCACATTATTAGAAGTGAAACTTCTCCAGATTATGCTAGGAACTCTTTCAGGAAGACGAATGCCTGGTAGAAGAAAGTCCTCCTGGCTTAAGGACCTGTGTGAATGGTTCGATACCAACTCCATCTCACTATTCAGGGTTGCAGTCTCCAGGGTCCGAATTGCCCTAATGATAGCCATAGCCAACCTCCGACAGGAAGGAGATGGCACCATAATAAGAAGAAGGAAACTTAGTTACAGAACATAGGGTTGTCTTTAGCCGGACATGTTTGGCTTTTTACGGTCCTGTCCGCGCAATAATTTATCTCCCATCTTTTTGGCATTGACATTGCAGGAACTACCTATCTAACCAGATTCGAACGCAATCACGAAGCGGGTTGGGCAAGATCGAATTTAGCTAATCCCGCGGATCCACTGTTTTTGGGAAATTGATTGGGTATTTTTTATTACAGACAGAATATTCGACAAAGACCGCACTCATGTCCGACTATGGTTGTCCATCTGTCCAACCTTGAAACCCAAATACCCGGCTTTTTCAATGGATTTGTCCGGCCGTGCTGAAAAATCACCTGGCAACCCTAGTCAAAAGTATGAGAATGATCGATTCGGGGGACTTCTATTTGGCACAAACATTAAACAATGACTAGGTATAGGAAACTAAAATAACCCGTTAGATGTTACTCTAACTGCCAGTTGCACGTACGTTCATTAAAGTTAATCCTCCATTAAATCTCTTGCTGTCACTTTTTGTCTTGTTGGCGTAGTAAAAGCTAGAAAGACATTTAATGGAGGATTAACTAAAATGAACGTACGTGCAACTGACCGTGAAACAATAACTGTTATCAAAACAATTCTTCATGATTGAAACAGTTGCATAACGTTATTGTTTATACAATTATTCGTTTGATTGTTATTCAGTCAGTGGGTTTATAGCGGCATAAAGGTTATCGGACCAAATCTTATTGTTTGTATTATTCTTTGTTTTCGTATCAATAGTGGTAGTTATGTTTAAGTAACCTTTAGGTGGAGTCTTGTAATTGTAACTTTCTGGTAATTGCAACTATTGAGCCCTGAGCTTCTGGTCTGATTTATACCAACACCTGCATTCTAGATGACTAGACATGTTTATGTCTATTGAGAGAAGAACTGAATCGTGATTCTTATAAGTGCAATTGCTCCATAGTTGCAATTACCAGTTAGTTGCAATTACAAGACTCCACCTTTTAAATATCAACTCTGAAACTGTTACTTCAGCTTATAAAAACAGTTGTTCCTGACTTCCGAGAGGTTATATCTAATTTGTATGTACCTAGTATGTACCTAGGTGTAGGTAATTGGAATAGGCTTTATGTCGTCACGTGTATGTTTCTGCATCTTGTTACTTCAACTTATAAAAACAGTTGTTCCTGACTTTCGAGAAGTAATATGGAAGAGACTGATAAGGAAATCAGAACCAGGTACCAGATGAGACATCAGCTAACAAAGATGATGATACGTTATGTTTGTCAATCTAATAAGTAGAATCACGCACTTTACACTTGATATATAATTATATAACGTGTTAATGAATTAACGCATAACTAGAAAGTAGTTTGTTAAGAATCGAGAGCAGAATCGAATTATCATGGTTTCAACACATGTAATTTTTTTCAAAATATTAAATAATTTGCTTGTAAAATTTAAAATTTACTGAACCCGATGTCAACCCACCGAACGGGCACACTCACCTTACTTACTACCAAAACAAGCTTCTTAAAATGTATCCATGAGTACGTTAGCACTTTCATTCATTGCTGAAATGATAACAAATCATTTTTGCCTTAAAACTTAAAAATCAAATATTTATCAAAATAATGAAATTATTGTTTCAATCTAATTATTTTGTTATAAATCAGTTGGGGTGTATGAGGTTTTGCGCTTATTCATTAACACGTTGTAGAATAGACTTCAGATGTTGATGAAAACGCAGACAGTGTTTAAAATTAACGATGTACTACATTTTATTTTAAATGGTTTTAATAGCATGTTAAAAAATAAATAAACAAAGAAAAGAAGAATAAGTATTAAAATCAAATAAAAAACGTGATTCAAAGTATAACAATCAAGAAAACATTAAGTAATTTAGTTTAAACTTAGCCTGAATCGCACATTATTAGTGTAAAATATATGATTTTTATTTAAAATTGTTTTATAAATAACTTTTTCTACCTCTTATTTTATCACTAACCACAATTTTCCCTGCGAATCGAAGTGCCAATTTGTTTATTTCCTTTCCAAGTTTCCCGTCTGAGGAATCATTTCCGTCAGGTTTGCTAGGAAGTCGTATTAGAGTAAACATAATATTTCATATCCAACTAATTCTAAATCTAGAACTTGTTACGTAATGAACATTAAAACTTGAGGAAACCCCTCTAAAAGCTTTCAAGAAGCATTGTATTATTTGATGGACAATATTCTAATTGAAAATACAGTTGCACGTTTTCAAGCATTTACCATTTTCTCAATGACTGCCTATGTTAAGTATGGACCTTGTTACCATTTGTGTACAATATGTATTGTGGTCATTATAATATCGCACTATTATTCTATCATGGACATAATATACCCGACCCCCTGATTTTGATTATTAACGAAATAAAATTGAGGGTTTTGTGTTCATTTCTATCTACAGAACAACAAAATTTCAAAAGCATGACAGAGTCTATTTCGATGAAACCTATCTGTGTTGATTTGATGTTAGTGACAATTAAAATCTTGTATACACTATTAATATTATAAAATAGCTGAGGGACGGGGGAGGACCTACTTTACCGAACCCTTCGTAGACTAAGAGATAAGTGTACTTTTTGCAACCATCTGCTGCAAAGCTGATTCAGTGTTTATGGGGTGAAGAGCATCTCTGTGATGGGGATGGACCAGGTCTGCCTGCATAACTCCAGTCGGTTTAGGGGTCAAAAACTGGCATGGTTCATCAGTCGGTTTAGGAGTTACAAAGCCGTTCAAAGGTCCGACCTTTGAACGGCGGTATTTCCTAAAACGACTGGCAGTTCATGTCAGTTTTTGTACTGTTCACATAGCTACAGTGTATACTACAATAATATCATACTATTAGCCTTGCAGCTGATCGTTAATTTTTTACTGACCTTTAAACATCAGTAACTCCTAAACCGACTGAAGTTATGCTGGCAGACCTAGTCCATCCCCATCACAGAGATGCTCTACACCCCATAAACACTGAATCAGCCTTGCTGCTGATGGTTGCAAAAAATACACTTATCTCTTATAATATCGGTAAGCACACTGGCATGTTGCCGCTCTTATTCCTGACATTGTTTGTTTGTATTGAATAGACTCCGAAACTACTGGACCGATTTGAATAATACTTTCGCCATTAGAATGCTACATTATCCGTGATGAACATAGGCTATGAAAAATACGGACAAAATCGTTTCGGGAAAAAAGGGGTATTGCAACGCATGCCACGCAACAGCTAGTTAATAAATACGGCGATCAACTCGCAAGAACAGTCTTATAGTATTTAATATTTGAGAAACATTTAGCAAGGATAAAGTTTTATTTTTCGGTGCTCTTTTAAACAAAAAAGATAAACGTCAGTAAATAATGGGTAATGTTCAGGGAGCTTTCGCTAATCTGTTCAAACAAGAGCTTTATGAGCAGTAAATTCTTGAGGCCACTTTGCCAGGCTGCGCTTTCAAAAGGTAACTCTCACCAGCAAATTATTTTACTAAGTACACTGTCTCAAGAATCCGCACCGAAATTCTTCAAAGTTTCCTCTCCCAAAAACAAACCTGTACATTTTTAATTTTGCCCAAAAGTGACCCAAATAACTTATCAGCCTGAAGAATTGAAACATTATTTATCCATTACCTCGTAAAAAAATCCTTGGCACTTAATAGAATGTGGCAAAGATATATCGTTTCTCATAAATTCTGATGGAGCTGAATATTTACGCAATTTATCAAGCTCTCGGTATAATTTCAGTTAATGAATAACAAAAGATTCCTTTTATTGACGAGGAGGCTGTACAGTGGCCATTTGGACTGTCTTTTAGAGTCAAAACTAAAAAGAAAAAATCTTTCTTTTCACGAAAACTTAGGTAACGGTAGTTTTGTAGTTATCATATAAAATTCGTATCACCTCGAAGATTTTAGACTATTGTAAAGGATTTCCTAAATCCGTAAGGCCCAAAGGTCTTCGAAGATATACGATGTCGGGATCATTTTCATACATAAAATGTTGATCTCTCTATGAAAAAGACAATCGTTTCTTTCAGAAGACAAGCTTAACCTGTAATCATAACATTATTTCTTTTTTTTTCGTTTCAGATAAAGATCAATATGAACGGCATTTACGTGATGTCGCGGAACTGGGCGTAGTAAGTACACATTTTAACTTTTTTTTTTTAATTCTTTTGTTTATCTCAACACTATGCATCTCTGGCATCTCGCTGTTATTCGTGAGAGGCCTTTTCCATGCAGAGGGATCCACAGAACATTATAAGAAGGTTAGAAGTGCAAAGTAGGCGTGGAACATGTCGCCACAGGTTATGCAACGGTTTGCATAACACCATAAGGCGCGCGGCATGGTGCGAGCGAGAGGGCATGAGTAATTGTAGCAGCGTGAGCGGGAAGACAAGGGGCGACAGCCGTCTTCGAAGCAAAAGCGCTACTTTGCATTTCTAACCCTCCCCTACCCTCTTGTAATGGTCTATAGTGGGATACTACCGGCTATAACTGTTAAACTTTTTTACTTTATGCATATTCTACTTAGTCTATGAAATAAAAATTCATCAACGAAAGGAATCCTACTACGTTTCGCCTACAAAACTGATAAATTTGAATTTTATGAAATGCTACAATAGAAAAGGATAATTTCCATTTCATTTCCTTCCATATACCTCCTATTTTGTGAATAATTTTTGCTATTATACGATTTCTATGTATTCTTTGATCATACTCATTCGTTAGTTGTGAAACGAATACGTTTTGTCTCACGTGGACAATGTCTTTTGACAAGACCGTTATGCCAAAAAAAGTTAAATTTTGTATTCGAACCCGCGACACTCGTCACAGCAGGCAGTTTCACTACAGACTGAGCTATCTATCCGTTTAATAATACACGGTTCCGATAGATAGAGCATAGATTCATGTATCGGTGCAGTTGGAAGCGTTTCCTAACAGGGTGTTAGGTTACACGTGCATCAACTAATGAAGGCATATCAGAAATCACAAGTGAGGTTTGCAGGTATACATACCGATCAATCAGTACTTGTAAGATATATCATCGGGAAGCATGAATAAATTCAGGTCGTGTCCATTAATCATGGACTGGTTTATGATAATCATGCTGTTAAATGCTTCCTTGAGGAGACGCGGTCTGCAAGACATGGAATAGGTTTTTAAGGCGGTTTCAGTCCATACAATAGTTTAACGCACAATACGCGTAGACGGAATTAATAAAAGTAATATTTTATATATGGAAAAATAGTTCAGAAAATCTAGTTACCGCGTCACAAATAACATTTGCAATTTATAATATAATTACGAAGATATAAGCTAGAGAGCTAGAGCTTTTAAAATTTTGTATGAAAAATTTCAAAGCTTTATATCTTCGTAAATCTGAGATTAGTTAATCTCTTGCCATCGCCGACGTCAATTCCTCGTGTCTCCCAAGATGGCCCCAGGTTTTTAAATATCTCCTCTAGAGTACTTGTAAATAATTTGGGAGATGGAGGATCTCCCTGCTTAACACCTTTTTCACTTTTAAAGATGGATCCGGAAGTCTGTAATTTGATTTTTGCTGTACTGTTATGATAAAAAATATATGTTATAATGTGTAATATGTTATAAATGTTGCGGATCACGACATAGTACTTTTCGCGCCATCACCATCGGAACTTAACACAATGCTCCAAGACCTGAGCACGGCAAGGGTTGGACTTAAGATGAACCGCACCAAGACCCAGTTGATGACCAACAGCACGAAACGTAGGGTAGAGGTAGATGGGCAGGTCATACAATATGCCGATGAGTACCTTTACTTGGGCCAAGTAGTATCCTTCGAAAACAGGCAAAGAAGTCGCTCGTCGAGTCGACAATGCCTGGAAGAGCTACTGGTCCATGAAGGAACTGATGAAGGGTGACCTTCCACTCTCACTTAAGAGCAGACTCATCGACATTTGTATTCTGCCCATCCTAAATTACGGTGCTCAAACTTGGTCATTAACAAAGGTTCAAAAGTCCAAACTGCAGGTTTGTCAAAGAGCTATGGAGCGCAGTATACTAGGTGTAAAACGGACAGATCGTCGAACTGGGCTGGGCATCTTTGCAGAATGCACACTGAGCGGTGGGCATCAATCGTCACAGAATGGGTGCCTCACGACGGGAGCCGAGGTCGAGGCATACCCCGGAAAAGGTGGCGAGACGAGCTAGATGCCTACTGCAATGAGTGGCGGGATGCAGCACCAAACAGAGAGTACTACGTGGAAGGGTTTGGGGGAGACCTTTGCCCAGCAGTGGGTCAAAACAGGTTATTAAAAAAAAATATCTTCGTAATCCTACTACTATTATAAAGGCGAAAGTTTGTAAGTATGGATGTATGGATGTTTGTTACTCTTTCACGTAAAAACTACTGAATGGATTTGAATGAAATTTGGCATACAGATAGACCATGGCCTGGATTAACACATAGGGTACTTTTTATCCGGGTAACGCAGACGAAGTCGCGGGCAACAGCTAGTTATTTTATAAATTTCAAATATTATTTGTGACGCGGCATCTAGATTTTCTAAACTATTTTTCCATATTTACAATGTTACTTATATTAATACGTAAAACGCGTATTGCGCGTCAAAGTTTTGTATAAAATTGACCCCTCTGCAACCACCTTAACAGATATACAGGGTGTAATATAAAATGAGACAGTCACTTAAAGGGGTGCTTCAGACCATCAAACTGAACAACTTTTACTATGGCACCAATACTGAAATCGCGTAGAAAAATCCGTCCCTTTCAAAACTGCAAACATAACTCGACTGAAATGTATGTGACAGCCAATTTTTTTTTTTCGCCTTTTCTATATTGGTCCCATACAGAAAGTTGTTAAGTATGATGGTCTGAAGCACCCCTTTCAGTAACTGTCCCATTTTATGTTACATCCGCACGCAATTAGATTGGAACTATAATTTAATTATTTTGATTCTTAAAATTTAAAGTTATTCGCATTTTAAGTTTTGAGGCAAAAGCGATTTGTTATCATTTCAGCACTAACGTAGTTATGGATACATTTTAAGAATCTTGTTTTGGTAGGAAGTAGGGTAAGTGTGCCCGTGTGGTGGGTTGAGATCGGGTTCTTAAAATTTAAAATTTTACACATAAATTATTTAATATTTTGAAAGATTACCCATGCTGAAACCATGATAATTCGATTCTGCTCTCGATCCTAAACAAACTACTTTCTAGTTTTGCGTTAATTCATTAACACATTGTATAATTCCTTTTCTTTTGTGGATGGTTTGAAGTACCAGCAAACTTGGAGCTTTTTGTAATGTAACTTTTTATTACTTTATTGATTCAAATTTGTATTTTTTTTTTACACACAAACGTGTGTAAAACGAATGAAATTTATCTGTGGAAACTTTTAGTTGGCAATGTTGTTTTATAAAAATGTTGATACCCTACTATCCTGTACATAATTAGTCCGTAAGTTTTCCTAAAATGAATAAAATAAAATAAAATAAAAATAAAATCCTGTAATCCTGTATACGTTCCGTTCCGTTCCGTTGACTCACCAGCCAGCAGTACTGCTGCAAAGACGCAAAGATAACAGCTATATGAGTGGGGCCAGCGCTACAACAGCTCTATAGAGGTGCTTGTGAGCTCAGAGTATCGCAATGCAACCAATCAAGCTTATAGTTAGGCTTGGAACATTACCTTTACTTGCCTTTTAATCGGTTACATGACAGTACTATGTTCACACGAACTACCCCTCCGGGCTGATGCTGCACTTGCGTCCTCGATATAGACATCGATCTTCTGCTCGAGGCACCAGTGAGCCATGTAGATAGGACAGGAGTGTGGGATTTTCGCAGTCAGGATGTGGAAAGAGAGGAGGTTGCAACCAGCCCGAAACAGGTCATCGTAAAGCCAGTATGTGGAAGATAAATGGCTACTCGACTCAAATGTATGCAACAGCTGATTTTATTTTTGCTCCGATCGGTTTGCTCACATAGTAAAAGTTGTTCTGTTTGATGAACTTCAGTAGAAAGAAAAGAAAACAGAATCTAAGAATGTTTCGAATTCCAGGATCTGGTCTCACAAAACAGGGTGCGAGGTAGCGTTCTATACTCCGCCACACTAAGTCTGGTATTAGTGGTCAACTGGCTGCGAGAGCGGAAGCCCCCTATTAGTCTATCCCTACCTTAGATTATCGAATAACACCATTTAGTTATACTGGACTAACGAAACAAAATATATTGCAAGCACACTTGACTGCAACACACAGTGACCAAAATTCCTGAGTCTGTTTAGATAGGAACGCGTTGAATTCTCCACGTCACTCCCATTCACGGGGCAGTTGGTCCTTCGAATGGACTCTGTATTTGTTCGGATGTCTAAGATGCAAATTCAGTATTTAAATAGAAATACGTAGTGTAGGGTGACCTGGTTTCCAGAACCAATAGCACTGAAATCTAATTTCTTCTATGACTCGACATTTTTAAAATGTTTCCAGTACTCAATTTTTAAGAGGTTTTTTCCATACAAACGTATTCCACTGTTTCCTCCCTGGATAATGACACCAGAGCAAAACATTTTTTACAGGCTATGTTACCTCTGCTATGTCCCTATATTTTGCTTTTCTGCAACAATTAATTACTGTAAGAACTAGGGACCTTCGAAAATAACCAATTTTACAGCCCGTTTTCAGACATCCAGCAAACAAATTTGACGAATATAAACAAAAAAAGCAAAACATACAGTCATAGCCAAAGTCTTTCTTATATTGTTCTTGATAAACGTATACGTATACGTAGTTCTTGATGTTCGTGTGTACAATAAAGTGTTAAAATAAATAAATAAAATTATTAAAATCGGTTTTGTTTTGGAGGAGGAATGACGAAGGAAGAAGGACATAAAATCGGTCCGAGCTGTGTAGGCGGCGTGTATGAATCGGACGGATCGGACTAATACGTATACAGTCGGAAATGTGACCTATTCTCCAAATTTCCATTTCAGCCCGCATATCGTCTTACTAGGATTGGATCTATCGATGCTGAATACCCTTCGGAACCATATTTGTATAGACCAGGAACTATAAATGAAATAATCTCGCAACACGTGTGCCATAGACATAGGTAAGACGGAAACTGAACGGAATGGAACGGATACATAATATACAAGGCAGGAGCTTCACATTGTTCTCGATGATGCTCGAGTGAAGTGAGATCGAGTGGGATCGCTCCATACTACTTTGTGCTCAACTTTACAATAGTAGGGGACTTAAGAGAAATCCCGAGATAGACCTTATACAGTGAATCCTTCTTCCTACAAATATTATAAATGTGCACGTTTGTGACGTTTTTTGGATGTTTGTGACTCAATCACGCAAAAACGGCTGAACTGATTTGGATGAAATTTGGCACATAGAATAATTATGTTCTGGATTAACACATAGGGTACTTTTTTAGAGTCAATGCAGACGAAGTCGCGGGCAACAGCTAGATTACCTGATATCTTAAAGAGAGTAAAAATAAAAAGTAAAACAAACTCATTATCTGCATACATCACAAAATATCATCATAAAAGATGTCCGGATAATTTTTAACTTTTTAAAAGTTTGTTTTATTAGCGCCGGGGGATTTTTTAATTTGTAATTCGAAATGTAATTCTTCAGTGATCAGGAGTGCGATTTTTGAATCTCATTCGCTGAGCTCAGCAGTTGAAAATGTTAAAATTACCATGAAGATATGCATCTTTCTACTGCTGATATGACTTTCAAAAATCATACTTCAGGAGTGCGATTTTTGAAAGTCCAATCAGTAATAGAAATTTGCATATCTCCATAGTAATTCTGACATTTACAACTGCTGAGTTCAACGAATGGGTTTCAAAAATCGCACTCCTGATCTTTCCCAGTCCGAGGTAATTTTCATCTCATGGATTAGATAGTGCATATTTGTATTTATTTTACATACCTCTACTATTTCTAAACATACCTAAATGTGCATTGTCAGTTCTGCGATCGATCGATCGATTCCGTCACATGGCATTAGTTTGTGACCATGGCGGAAGTAAAACTATCAAAGATAGAACAGAAACTGAATTTCCACTTTATACTTAGTGATGAATTTAAAACGTTCTCCCCTTTTACACAGACGCAATCACTATTTGTATCGGCATGCACATGAAATACCCCCAATCACTTGCGGTATAAAGGTTATTTTCCATCGGCGCGGTAAAACGTGGAGGTTGTAAAAGGTTTACGGTTTTGAAAGAATTGAACAGGCATTGATGGATAAGGGAAAACCACACTGCATCTGCACTGATTGATATTTTACTTTACGTCGAAATGCATTAGTAAATTAGCTGTAGCTTTTGTATAACCTACGTTATTATTCTACAAGAATACTGATGTATGTTAAGTTGTGTAATAGAAGAGGTGCTTGTGGAAACTTTTGATTCATATCTATAATCTTTGTTTGAGTATGTTGTGGAATGTAAGCGTAGAGTAACGAATTGGCTTCTTGCAAAAGATTACGCAGAGACTGAAACACTATTGAAATAGGTTTGGCATCCTTTTCAAGGCTAAATTCCAGTATGTTTCGGTTTTCACACACACACACACACACACACACATTTATACATAGTTTCGTTTTTAAGTACCCTGTTGCTCTTTTTATTTTGTTTTATTTTATTATCTTTTAGTTACATTATTTCTTTTTCTTTTGTTTCTCTATTGTTTTAAATCTCCTTCTGAGTTTCAATTACGTCCGGATGGAGGCCTGGTGGCTGTAGCACAATTCCTAGTTTCTAGGTCTTAGCACTAACACCAGTCTCCACATAAATGACTGTACCTATAATTTTAAGACCATTTTGTATATTGAAAACTGTGTGGAGAAGAATAAACGTTTTATATTATATTTATATTAGTATGTAATTCAAGTCTATATAATATTTGTAATCGGTTTCTCGAAAACGAAAATCGTATTAGAGATTTGGTATTGGAGACAATCATGAAGCAGTGAAGCAACAAGTCTGGATGGGTGAACGTTTTATATAGGTATGCTAATTATTTTACGTATGCCAGAGAGAGCGCATAACGTTTTTCTCGTTTACACGCTTTGTGGTGGGTGGCATGCTAGCCGTGCTACAGTGCTCTAAGATTATATAAATTATTGCTCGATCGCAATATGCCGGATTAAATTTTTTGACTTGAACGTTTGCACATTTGATTATTTTTATGGTTATGATTAGAGATCGGATATTCGGATGCATATTTACCTAAATTCATTTTTCACAAGAATAATGTGGACAAGTCTTAATTTATTTATTTTATGAAACAATCCCAGGATCGTTCTTAAGTCCCGGGATTGCTAAAATATCGTAGAACTTGGAAATTTGAACAACTCTGACAACGTGAACAACTCTTCTAATTTGGTTAACTTATACAATGTTGACAAGAGTTGTCCAAGTTGACCAAGTTGTTCATGTTGTCCGAGATGTTTTTTTGTCAAAAGTACTTAATTGGACAACATGAACAACTTGACCAAGTCAAATCAGTTGACCAAGTTGGCCAAGTTGTCAGAGTTATTTACGTTGTATGAGTTGTTCATGTTGCCCGAGTTGACCAAGTTGTTTATTTTGTACGAGTTGTCTAAGTCGACCGAGTTGTTCATGTTGTCCAAGTTGTTCTACCTACTGTTGACCACCTACGAGGACCAGTATGACAAAACAGTGCGGGAGCCAGATTTTTTTAATTAACTTTATTCAGAAAAACATACTTATCCATATTAGGTTTTAGTGAAGAAAAAAGTGAAGTTTAGGTAAATATGCATCCGATTATCCGATCTCTAGTTATGATAGTACTTTTTCAAAACATAATTTCGAGCCAATTTCCCCTATTTAAATCAATCAATCAATTCCATTGGTTTTATTTCATGACATTCCTGTGGTCGTTTATGTCAAGACTGTTCTTAGAAATAACTGTAAAATAACGAATAGCAGAGGAAGTAGGAAAATAAAATAAAAACTTACATGTGAATTTTATATATTTTTTAGTAACCTAGTTTTACAAGCCATGCTTAAATATAAACACATAAATTAATCTATTAAGTGCATGTATATTACCAATAACTACTTATCTATGATATTATCGATAATATTACATTACCCATTATTGTATCCCTTATTCTACTCATAAGATTCAATGAACCTGTCTTTTCTAATCGTCTACATTACATTAAGTTTAGACTAAACTAACAAAACGTCAATTAAACATATTCTAGGCCGATACGTACTGTGGAGGCCTGGCTCAAATGGTAATTAAAATGAAGCTTTACTGTTTATTTTATACTTTTTTTTTTACGAGCGTTAACCCGCGACTTCGTCCTCACAAATTATATACCAGATTTTAAGTCAGATCACAAGCTATCAAACAAAAAAAGTTTCATCAAAATCGGTTCAGTAGTTTTTGCGTGATACTCGTTCAAACAAACAAACAAACACCCAAACAAACACACAAACAAACAGATAGACAAAAAATCCAAAAATTGTTGAAATGGAATCAGGGACACCTAAAAACCATATCGTAACTTTTTTTTTGTTAATGTCTTCAATGTACAGACAAACTTCCTG
Organism: Agonopterix arenella; assembly: GCA_927399405.1. Classification (NCBI taxonomy): domain Eukaryota; kingdom Metazoa; phylum Arthropoda; class Insecta; order Lepidoptera; family Depressariidae; genus Agonopterix; species Agonopterix arenella. The sequence continues at coordinate 12,396,626 of OV656708.1, read as the reverse complement.
TTACAGTTTTATAATAGTACGAGCGTTAACCCGCGACTTCGTCCGCACAAATTATATACCAGATTTTAAGTCAGATCACAAGCTATCAAACAAAAAAAGTTTCATCAAAATCGGTTCAGTAGTTTTTGCGTGATACTCGTTCAAACAAACAAACAAACACCCAAACAAACACACAAACAAACAGACAGACAAAAAATCCAAAAATTGGTGAAATGGTATCAGGGACACCTAAAAACCATATCGTAACTTTTTTTTTGTTAATATCTTCAATGTACAAACAAACTTCCTGTTACAGTTTTATAATAGTATAGATAGATAAAAACCAGCCAGCAAGCTATGGCTATACAACCTCCTTACAGTACCTACACTCAGCAATATCAATTAGTTTACTAACACAGAGTACTTATTAAAACTTATTTGCTGTCAATATTAATTGGTTTAAAAAAAGTGATTCATTAAAGAGAAAAGATAAAATTGGAAAACAAAATTGGGTACTTCACATGCTCTGTTTGTTCTGGGATTTTTATCATATACCTAATTCATGTTATTTATTCCTACCTTCTTACACGTATTTATAATTGTATTGTTTGCTTATAACCTTATAAGTCCACTTAGTACGTGTTTTTTTTCTATTAATATGTGAGAACTTGTTGTCAGCATCTGACTATCAACTGTCTATACAGGGTGTTGCAAAAATACAAATAAACATTTAAGGGGGTGGTTAAGACCATCAAACTGAACAACTTTCACTATGGCAATATCGAAATCGCGAAAAAAAATCGGATGTTCCATCATCATCATCATATCAGCCGATAGACGTCCACTGCTGGACATAGGCCTCCCCCAAAATGAGGAGATTTGCCATAATCGCCATGATGCGATGCGTTTGCGATGTTCCATACAAAACTACAGATCTACTCGCGCTAAATGTATGGGGCAAAAGAATTTTTTTTTCGCGATTTCGATGTTGGTGAAAGTTGTTCAGTTTGTTGGTCTAAACCTTTAAAGTTTTCAATGTTTATTCCTACTTCTGTAACACCCTGTATTATATAAAACCAATTGTTATTAAGCTATAAGTTAATAAATCATGACGATAGGTCGACTTTGGCCCATATCTACATCTCCCCTACGCTGCCAATGCGTCTTCACATCTTTGAACGGCTAACTCAAATCGCTACAAAATGTAAATTATTCCAGGGCTTTGTCACCTCGCTTGGTCGATAATGGCCTAAAACTCTTTCATATTTAATCAATATGCACTACAGAACATTATAAGAGGGGGTAGAAATGCAAGGTTGCGCTTTTGCTTCGGAGACGGCTGTCGCCACTTGTCTTCCCGCTCCCGCTTCACAATTACCTACTCATGCTCGCACCACGCCGCGTGCCTTATGGTGTTATGCAAATCACTGCATAACCTGTGGCGACACGTTCCACGTACTTTGCACTTCAAACCCCTCTTATGATGTTCTGTGATATGCACAGTAATTGTTCAATGGAATTCAAGTTTCGGAACTTTTCGGGGTCTATTTACCTTCTTCGTACATTTTAGGTTATTATAAAGAATGTAGGTTATTCGTCTTAGGATTTGGTTTTCACTGAATTCCTGAGAAGAGCTATTTTACCAAAAAAATTGCTTTTACTGAAGTTTTCGAATAACAAAAAATCTTGAATAGTTCCAAATGTTGAACTGCAATGAACAGTACTATACTATGTATATTTATGGTAAAACCAGGTACACACGGCGACACATCAAGCTATACAATACCAAAATAATTGGCCGCGCGTAGGTCGAGTAATGTTAACGTCGCGCGGCCAGCTTATGTTGGTTTTGTATAGCTTGATGTGTCACCGTGTGTACATACAAGTTGGAAAAAAATACTTCTCAGCTACATTTTCACTTTGAATAAATGAAATACTTAAAAAAAGTAACATTTTCTATGAAAATTATCAGAATTTTTTTCTTTCTACCATCTTTGGACAAAGGCACAGGAAGTCGTAAGGTCGTCCTTGATGTTGGATATTCAATGCGGTAACAAAGCCATCAAGAAATTACAAAATCATTTAACTTGGATTCGCTGAAAGTGTGATTTCGCTGAATTATTCTCTGCCTACTAAGGCCTGTGCTCATGGACAACTTTTTCGAATGAAGCATTCTTTGAGGATTTTCAGGAAGAAGTGTCTCCTCTGTGAATGGATTTATAGCCCAGTCATTTTACGGTTTTGGGTATAGTATCTAAGAACTAAGAAACAATTTGAGGCTAGAAATGTACCAGAATGAAAAAAAATAACGCAACAGCCACGAATTCAAAATTTTGCATTTATCTCGTTCTAAAAAAACCTGATGGTAATTTTTTTCTTCACATTTTTCAGGCGTTCAAAATTGTTGTCTGCTTAAAATGCTTTGAAAAATACATTAGTATTTTCTAATGAATACCTCATTTTTAAAATTTTAATGCCTATTCTATTGCTCTAAAATAATTTATATTGTTAAATCTAATTAAAGTAATAGTAATAATATTATTAAGTTAAAAGCCTTCTGGGAGATACAATTTTGATTTCTATGTTGCTTAGCGAGATTTTTTCAGATAGTCTTTTTTGTCACTAAATGGTACCGGTTACAGTTTAAAAGTACCATTACTCCCCACCCCTCCTAACAAAACTCCGTAAAATGACCGGGCTATTTACTCGACTTTATACCTAAGAAAAGAAAGGTGAAAAGCATTTGAGAAATCGCCAGTAAAAAAAAACAGTTCCTACTCTTTCACAATTTTTATCGCGGCCGTAGCAACTACTTGTACTTATTTATTCTGTGACCGTATCAAGATCCTTCAATATTTGTATAGATTTTTCCCTTATTCTTGGATTCTTCGTGAGACAACAATATTATACAAGTCACGTGTAAGCACGGATCAAGTCAAGGTGATGTTTATGCTCGTTGCGGCACTTAGCTCTCCTTGACTTTCATGACAGATTACTTGTATGACTTAGAAGGATGAAAATATCAGGTTTAAGTCTATAAAAAGTTATTTGAGTCAAAGAGAAAAATTGACATGAGAATGTTCTCAAGACTTATATTGGTAGCAGAAATATTATTCAAAATGGTCCTTAAAGAGAATAAGGATGTAAGGAAAAGTGACATTAAACTTTAAACCATCAAACTGAACAACTTTTACTATGGGAAGAAACAGATGATTTTTTTTGTTCCGTTCGGATTGTATCATAGAGATCTAAGTGAGATGCCAACCAACGAACTGAGAACGAAACCTAGTGTCGCATCACCACCAGTACCACGCGATAGAAAGTATTTTGTTAGCTTGAATGTGCTCATTATCCATTGCGGTATCAAAACTCAACGTTTGAATAATCTTTAGTACTACGCAAGCATTGTAAACTATTTACAAATAATATCTCGACTGGCTTTCAGCCTCATAATATATTGAATCATTACTTTCGCGAGCAATGTGTTCCTATTTTGCGCATATTGCTGCGACACTGGCCCCGCCCCCTTTTCACATCTCCCTTTAGTTTTTGTGATCTGTGGATTGTACCCATAGTAAAAGCTGTTCAGTTTGATGGGTAGACATTTGGTTTAAAGGTTAATGGTACTTTTCCTTACACCACCCTGTATACTGAAAAAAAAATGTTAACACAATCTACAATATCTATGTCAGTACCTAGTACCCTACCCACAACGGAAATCTGACATGGTAGGTCCATGTCAGATTTCCGTTTAAATATTTAGTTTCAAGTTTCAATGCTATTTAAGATTTCTATGGAAATCTTTGAACCACGGTAGCTTTCCGAGATAGATATTGGTTTCTAGATTGTGTTCACAACATTTTTTACTTAATGTCTTTATCAGGAATATCCTCTTAACGTGATTCTAAAGTATTTAAATCAAGTCACGCGCAAGTTGGAGGCTGGGATCAAGGTGCTATGCACGATCGTCGGTTCACTTTGCTTCTCCCTCACCCCATTTGCCCCCTAGCACCCATGATGGATGACTTATCTGACCGGGAAGGATAAAGCCTGAGACAACTTCACGCCACAAAAAGTTCTTTGATAACAGTTCTAAGTCCAAGAGAAAAATTGTCTTAAGTGACACTTTTTTGCACAGAAAAATGGCTAGAGAGAAAATGTTTCCTACTTAATAACAACATAATACGCAAAACGATGTGAGAAAATGTACATACAAGTTTATCAATATTTCGTTATATCAGCATAATTGCGCTATAAAACTAGAAAATACTAGAAATATTACAATCGATACGAAATGGCATAGTAAACATAAAACTAACATTTAAACTTGAATTGCATCACAAACCGTACACTTAAATATTGAATACAATACAAAACAGGACAGGACAAACACAACACACTTATAAGAATACAATTGAAAGTTAGTCAACATTTTTATTTTGCCAGTAGGTGAAATTATAACGTCAAATGACGAGGGCCGTAAGGAACTATTTGACGTTTAACGTCATGAGAATAAATATAATCTAATTAATTTAACTAACTGATGATGATGATAATAATGACTTGTTTGAGGCTCTTAACTAGAGCTTGATAGAAAATAATAACTCTTAATCGTCATTCTCTTGCCCCCAAACAATGCTTGTACCCCGGTAAGGCTAGCATACCATGCACGAAAAAGCGCCCAAATGAGAAAACTGTCATGCGCGCTCATTTTTAGCATGTGTAAAGTAACAAAGGCAGGCAGATCTAGATTTTTCTCGTTTGGTGGGGGTTGGCATGCTATTCCTTCTGCAACTGTAGTTTGGCAGCGTTGGTATATCGCTATCGCACGTTAGCTCTCTTTCTATTTGCGCGCGAACGAATGAGATAAAAGGCGCGATATAGCCCTATCGCACGCATCACAATACGGCCGCTCTATTGTTTGGGGTTGGAGATGGGTAGGAGCAATATGTCATCGTCACCCATTTTCAATTAGGTTTAGCAAAAGTTTACGGCTATTCGCGTGCCTGTCGCCTACCTTTTTTCGGGAATGCAAATGTTGTATTTTCCCCGACATTATACGCGTAAGGACACAAGGAAAGTATATAAGTTTGAATGTGAGTTAAAATCTGAATGTGAGTTAAAATCATAGAGATCTAGAGAGATGCCAACCAACGCGCTGAGTACGAAACCTAGTGTCGCATCACCACCAGTACCACGCGATAGAAAGTATTTTGTTAGCTTGAATGTGCTCAGTATCCATTGCGGTATCAGAACTCAACGTTCGAATAATCTTTAGTACTACGGAAGCATTGTAAACTATTTGCACATAATATATCGACTGGCTTTCATCCTCATAATATATTGAATCATTACTGTCGCGAGCAATGTGTTCCGTTTTTGCGCATATTGCTGCGACACTGGCCCCGCCCCCTTTTGACATCTCCCTTTAGTTTTTGTGATCTGTGGTTAAAATCAAATCCAGAATTTATTTGCGAATTCAATGCAACCTCTGTGATTAATTGTCAGATCGAGAGTTTCTAAAGTGCCGCGCCGTTGTTTCTCATTCAATGAATATAAATAAATGCATTATTTTATTTACTGATGTAAATAATTAAGTTTATTGTGGTATACCTATCTTGCTTTAATAGGGTATTACACTATTTTTTGAAAACTGTTTAAAGTAATCCTGAGATAGTAATGAACCAGTAGAATTTTAATTTTAATTTTATAAAGCCGAAAAATGCCTTAAAAACAATTTTTTATTTATGAGTTTGAATTTTCGCGCGGCAACGCTAGCCGCCATGCTGTCTCGCTCGTGACGTCACTTCGTCAGTAAACTATGCGACTGCGAAAGATCAAAGTAACAAGATTTGTGAAGTTTCACTATCGTGTGAATCCAACATGGCGTATGGCGTTTTAGACATTTGAAAAACAGATTAAAAAAAACGATTTTTAAAATTGAATTATAAAATTTACTTAAGTATTAATTTATATTAATTTATTTGAATAAATATCGACATCTATCACAAACATGCATTTTTATATTTTTTCTTACATGGTGTAAAGTACCCTATTGTTGCTAACTGAAATGACGACGCGACACCAACTGTAGAAACTTCGCGCTGTCAATACCTATCATTATTTTCATCAATAGAAAGGATAGGAATGTTCTCCTGATTCTCCTTTTCCACATCATCGTAATGCTGCGATTAAATTACCTAATCAATCAGGCCCGGTTCGCCATACATCGTTTGCCTTGATAATTAGAGAGAATAAATCTGGCAATGTATGCCGCTACTCTTTAATAATTAGAGAGAATAAATCTGGCAATGTATGCCGATATCAGGCTTGACGAATCGGCAGTGTTATCGTTTCATTACCAACGTGCAAGGACATGACGTCATTAATCGCGTAAAATGTAAATTATTTAATAAATAAAGGCAAATAGGGAGGTGTTAGACATGGTCCCACTCCCACCGCTATGCCCCACTAGTTGGACCACAGATAATTTTTTCCCTGCAGTCCCACTGCAATAGAGATTATTCAATCCAGCAGTTCCGGTGGGCTACTGGCAATTTTTATTAAGGTGGTTGCAGAGGGGTCAATTTTATACAAAACTTTGACGCACAATACGCGTAGACGGTATTAATATAAGTAACTTTGTATAAATGGAAAAATTGTTTAGAAAATCTAGATGCCGCGTAACAAATAACATTTGCAACTTATAAAATAATTACGAAGATATAAAGCTTTGAAATTTTTCATACAAAATTTTAAAAGCTTTATATCTTCGTAATCTATACTATTATAATACTGTAACAGGAAGTTTGTCTGTGATGCGGCAACTAGATTTTCTAAACTATTTTTCCACATATAAAATATTACTTTTATTAATTCCGTCTATGCGTATTGTGCGTCAAACTTTTGTATGGACTGAAACCACCTTAACCGTAGTCCCACTGCACTAGATATATGATACGAGAGACGAGAGTAACATAATGTATTAAAATTGACTGTTAACTCCTTATGACAACATGAACAACTTGGTCAACTCGGACAACATGCACAACTCGAATGACTTGGGTCAACTTAACAACTCGCAGCATGAACAACTTGCTCAACTCGTCCTAGTTGCTCATGTTGTCCGAGTTGTTTGTGTGGTTCAAGTTGTCCGAATTGTTCATGTCCCACGAGCAGGGCATAGCGGTGGAACCACGGTTAACACCTGCTACAATTTTTAATTACCCGTGGGCCCACTGTATTGCAGTGGACTAAGGGGAAAAAAACCTGTGGTCCCACCAGCAGGGCATAGCGGTGGTGCCACGGTTAAAATCATAAAACCTCCATATTATAACTTGGTGTCTTTCAGTAGCACGGCCGCTTCGTAGGTCGGGAGGCCGCTGTCGCAACGCTGTGATGTGGTGCATCGAGCGCAGGGCTCCGTAACCACCTCCTGGAAATAAAACAGATTTAGTGAAAACGGGAACTCAAATATACCAAAACGCGATAAGAACCCGTTAAAATGTTTAATTCTAGATCACTACAGTATTATAAATAACGAGACCCGCGACTTTGTCCGCTCAAATTATATACCAGATTTTAAGTCAGATCATTAGCTATCAAACAAAAAAAGTTTCATCAAAATCGGTTCACTAGTTTTTGCGTGATGCTCATTCAAACAAACAAACAAACAGACAGACAAAAAATCCAAAAATTGGTTATATGGAATCAGGGACACCTAAAAACCATAACGTAACTTTTTTTTGTTAATATCTTCAATGTACAAACAAACTTTCTACTACAGTTTTATAATAGTTTAGGAGTAAACAGGTACCTGTAGAGAGTGGCAATTCTTGTCGATGGAAAGATCTTCGACAACTGTGTCGTAAGCAGGCGGTGGTCCTGGTAGAGGCTCTTGGATCTGCTAACAAATATAAAACCACACCGTTAATGAATGTATGGAACAAAAATTTGCTCTTATTCTCTTCAAAGTAGGGTATACCAATGAATAATCATCTCGCTCGACATAAATATTATACAGGGAGGGTGTTTATCATTATCCTTTAAACCACATAATCCCCATCAAACTGAACAACTTTTAGGAACAAACAGCAATGACTTAATGCCAATGACGTATTAAACAGCAGGTTCCTTTTTTGTTTTGACAGGTTTGCTCCTATAGTAAAAATTGTTTAGTTTGCGATGGGTAGACAATATGTGGTTTAAAGGTGAATGATACTTTTCTTTACACCCTGTAGGTATACAGTCAGTAATCAGCAACACGCCAAAAAATATCTATAAATGAACATCTAAAGAGCTTCGCAAAAAGAAACTGACTTCTCACAGACATCAGCACGGCTAGCATGCCACCCACGACAAAAAATAATATTGTTATTGTAATTTATTTAATGAATGTATTAATGAATGTATTTATTTATTTGTAAACTAACATAGTTATAATTATAAGACAATTGTTACTAACACTAACACAATATGGATGAATAATCTGAAATAAATAATTTTTAATTTTTTAATTTAAAAGCGTTTAAACGAGAAAAACGTCATGCGCGCTTTTTCTGGCATACGTAAAATAATAAAGATGGAGGCACACATCGATTTTTATTGTTTTCTCGGGGGTGGCATGCGAGGCCTACAGAAACCCTACTGCTACATACTACTAGAATATCATATCATCAACCTTTTCAGTTAGCAGGGTGTCGTCTAAGTTAAGGACCTAAGGTTAACCTTACGTCCAGAAAAACAACGCATAATAAACGTTATCCCTTGGTCGTCTCGTACGAGACCTACTGGAAGAAGTTAGGTGGTCTTAGTGGTCTATTATTATTTTACAGGCATACATAATATATAATGTACCCCTAGATAAATCAGACATCTAAAATAACATATACCTAGCCAAATATACAATGTTTCTATCATGGTCTGTTATTTTAGGCCTAACATGTTACGATAGTGTATTTTAGTTGGAAACCATTTCAGGAACGAAGTTCGAATTCGTATCTCGACTTGACAGTTATAAGTTAGTGATAGATCTACATCTAATACTGTAACGTTGTCCTAACTTAGTATTTTTTGGTTCAGTGCTGTCTAGACGGTATAGGCCGCTTTTCACCGATCCCCACTACCCAACTAACTACTCCGCTGCGTAGTCCCAGCAACGCCCTATGCCGAGGTCCGTTCCGTACCTTGACGGTGCCCTTAGGCCGGTTCCATCATCATCATCTACGCCGATGGACGTCCACTGTTGGACATAGGAAGGCCACAACCCAAGGATCGCCACAACAATGAGTCCTGCTGCACTTATCCAACGAGTTCCCGGCGCCTTCACCAGTCGTCGGTTTCCATTTCCGATACGCGGTCGCCACTCGAGAACTCGCCCTATAGGCAAGCGGTTCTGCAAGCAATGTGCCCCGCCCATTACCACTTTCGCTATGTCAGCTACTCTGGTTCTTCTGCAGATCTCTTCATTTCGATCTGGCAGGAAAACTCGAGCATAGCCCTCCATTGCCCTTTGGGTGACTTTCAGTCTTTTTATGACACACACGTTTTGTGTGTTTGCGTACGATACTGCAATACTGCTAGGCGTACTGCTACGTTGCAGGCCAGGTAAATTGAGGGAGGTAGAGGTAATGTCGCTTCTTTACATAGGTATTTATAGTTAGTATTCTTTGTTAGAATATACCAAAGAAGAATAACGGGTTATGAAATAATCCCAATACAAATTCATGCATTGACACCAGGGCTCTGCCCAAACGACACGAAGACGAATGCATATATTGCTCAGATCTTCATGATATCTTCTTTTGTTTCAGATGCTCATAAATAGCAAAAAACCAACGTGAGGACGCGTAGGGATTATACACTTATTGTTATGGTGAGTTAAACCAATGTTCATAGTTTTCTAAGTTACTTTATTTATACTTTTACGCTTAGTTTCATCAGAAGAGCTTGGATGACAACACTTGCACAGCTGTGACACTAGTCCGTTGCCGAGTTGACGTTTTTGAAGAATCGGATGGCCAGAAATTGATGACAATGTTGAGACAGCGCCATTCGTACTGAAGCGTCGTTCTAGACACTAGGGGATAATTCGAAACATAATTTTAATATCACCCTAGCCATCAAATGTTCGCAAAAGCGTTCCAATATACATTTTTATTTAGAATTCGTAAACTTGAAGGGCCCATACGAATAAGCAATAGAGTTTAACTACCCTTATGAAACCGTACTGAAAACAAAACGGCTTTTTGAATTAATTTTCTCCATATTCTAGATATTTCTCCCCGAAAGGTTTTCAAAGCTAAAATTGCCTACGTACACTACAGACAGTATCGACTTTTACAACTGGGATTTCCTATATTTAGACGCGAGTGTCAGTCTTTGAAACTCTATGAAACTAAATACTTTATCCATAAAGGGAAAAAATCCACGTGACTCAATGTATGACGGTGATGAGAGCTGGATGTGCAGTGCAAACATATAAATAATAAAAAAAGATTAGTTTTTTTTTTTTAAGAAATGATAATATTTAAAAGATACTTCGTCAACGGTACGCCTTAGAATCAGTGAAATGCATATTTTTTGTACTTATTATTTATTTTATTTTTATTTTATTAGCCTAAATTATTATCTTCGGACCCATGTCACGTCGACGCCACCTATCGAGGCTCGTTGAAATACGTTTAAACTAGCTGTTAGAAAATAGCACATTACAAAAACCCACAATACTAAAAGTTAAGATGCGTTTTATATTATTGTATAGCTTTTTCCGCAATCCATTCAATCATCCACGTAATATATAATTGTATTGTACCAACCTATTCTATCCTATGTGGTAATCTAGTTCGTTTAACTAACTATCTATATCTCAAGGTTAAAATCCATTGTAGATTGAAAAAGCAACAAACGTCCATCTATCGTAAGCTTTCGTATTTATAACTCGCCTATAGTCCATTACGAAGAAGCGTTAAATAAATAATATTGGTATATATCTGTCAAAAACGTGTATGTATATAACGGTGAAGTAAAACATTGTGAGGAAATCTTCAAACCTACGCGGATGAAAAAATTCTGATGCGTATGTGAAGTCTTGCAATCCGCATTGGGCACAAGTGGTGAACTAATAGCCCAGTCATTTTACGGTTTGAGCCGGGACTAATTAGTATTTGAAATTTTTTCGGTATAATATTAAAGAGCCAATTCGAGCTTAGAAATGTACTAAATGTAAAACAAAAACCCGTCAGCAACAGTTCCAATTTTAATACTTAGCTATTATCTCGCTCTAAAAAACCTGATGGTAAATTTTTTTTGTACATATTTAAGGCTTTACCATTATACATACTACAAACATGGTGTGAATATTTTTGTCTGCTTAGAAGGTTTTGAAAAATATATTCGTATTTTCTGATAAATACCTAATTTTTTTAATTTATTTCCTATTTTATTGCTTGAAAATAATTAAATTGTTAAATCTAAGTCAAATGAGTGCATTGGTATTAATATTAATAATTTAAAATCCTTCTGGGACACATAATTTGGATTTCTATGTTGCGTAGTGATTTTTTTTTTAAATATGCTTTAAGATAGTCCTTTTGTCACTTAATGGTTCCGGTTACAGTTTAAAAGTCCAATTAGTAATTACTCCCTACCCCGCCTAACAAAACTCCGTAAAATGACTGGTCTATAACGCACACCTTCCCTGGGGGTAGGTAGGCCTGTACCCGGTAGTGGGACGTGCTGCTGATGATGATGTGTACGTATTTAGTTAAAATATTACAAGACTTATAAATAAATATAATGCTTAATATGCTCTCTCTCTTTCACGGGTTTGCTGGAAGAAATCTCTTTAGAGATAAGCTCGCCCTTTGTAATTGTCTATTATGCTGTTTTCATTTATATTTCCGTGTGTACAATAAAGTGTTAAAATAAATAAATAAATAAAATAAACGTACCTGCTAAAATAACTCGAAAGTTATACATAATTATACTACTATCTACATCAGCACATCAATAAAACAATGATGTTAAAGGCAACTAAGTAAATTACAAAATCGAACAGAATAGATGATGGATTATGATGTATGTTGGTTTTTAATTCGACCTTCGATTGGTATCCGATATGGAGTTATTTTTGTGTTCGAGTTATGTAAATCTTGATTAAGGCTTTTTAATGTAGGTACTTTATTGTTAGTTTTACAAGAAAGTTTCGTTTATAACTTCGTTTAGAAACCATAATTGCCTCGATTAAAAACACACAAAATCGGTCAAGTGCGAGTCCGGAGAATTTTATATTTTCCGGGCTGTATGTAGGTACTATAATGACACCAAGTTTGAACCTTGTATGTATTGTGGTTTTTACGATAGACCTAACTAAAAAACCTTGAAAAACCGTTTCTTGCATGGGGACCCAACTTAATTTTTTACTTTATGTTCGTGTTATTACCTATTTGGTTAGCAAATGCGCTATAATAACGCTGTGATCTGTTTATGTGCCTAATAAATAAAATAAAAATATATAACGCATATTCTGTGAAAATTTCAACCGTCTAGTTATTACGGTTCAAATGATGCAGTCCTTTATAGGACAGACGGACTGACGGACAGATTAGGCTATGAATAGGGCCCCGTTGGCACTTTTTGGGTACGGAACCTTAAAAACACCTGTCAGACTTAATTTTTAGTTATTATTACTAATAACAAGGTCGATAACCGCATGGGGGTTGGTTTTGACGCGTGCGGTTACGAGTGGCGTGTTTACCTGCCACCTATGGGGGTGGAATTTGAAGAAACATCAATTTAAATTAAACTAAATTACGAACGAGTCAATCGTCATCAAAAATATCTATTAAAATACAGGAGGAAAATTCTGCTGTTCCATTTGGTCGAGTCGAGTCGGTCGAGACATATACCTAGTAGGTATATGTAGTTTTTGTATGGAACAGTATTTTTTCGGGATCTCGAATTTGGCTCCATAGTGAAAGCAGTTCAGTTTGACGAGCTGAGTGTTGGGTTTGCTCTTGACTTCAATCTAGTCCTCAGGACGAAGATGGGGTCCAAGATGTAGCGAGCTCACCCAGAAGAAGCCTATTCACTCGTACTTTAAAGGAATTCGGGTTGTAAGCGCTCGGAAATACTGACGCAGGCAGGGCGTTCCACTCCTTGGCTGTGCGCATTATAAAAGATTCAGAATTATGCTCCTGTATATTGGATCAAAAGTGTAATTAATATCAATAATGTAATGCATTTTTTTTTATTTATTAAATTTACAGAATGATTATAATCTAGATTCTAGAGTAGTACACAATTTCTCTTCAAAACTCCATGAGGAGTTTAGCGGGAGATCCACAGTTGCTGCATGACGTCAGTCATCCCATCACGTCACACACTAATTACCTACAGTGCAATCAAAAGTACAGTTACAGGGCTTAGTTTCGTTGTGTTCCGATGGATAAAGTTCAAAAAAATGTAGTGCTTGTGTAATTTTTAGGGTTCCGTACCCAAAGGGTGAAAACGGGACCCTATTACTAAGCCTACGTTGTCCGTCTGTCTGTCCTACCTATTTACGGCTGTAACTTTTGAACCATAATAGTTAGACAGTTGTAGTATGGGGGATTTGCCAACAAATAATAAAAATGTCAAAAGTTAAAAATTAAGGGGGATCATCATTTTCTTCATACAAGAAACTAGTTTTTATCAACGTTTTTATTCTTCTGGCTCTATCGTAAAAACGGTAACAAATACAAGCGTCAAACTTGGTGTGATTATATAGCAAACTTTACAGTATAAAAACAAATAATAAAAACCGGCCAAGTGTGAGTCGGTCTCGCGATAACACTCGCGGAGAAAACAAAACTTTTTTCAAAGTTAATAATTGTTGTGTGGTGGTGTGGTACGGAAGTGAGCGCGAGAAGCCCGACTCGCACTTGACCGGTTTTTCTACAGAGTAGCCTGTTTATCATTTCTGCTAAGAAACATGCGTCGACAAACTTACAAATCCCTTTATCAACATGCCACATCAAATTTAGATTTTAACATTATTGAAGATATTAACAAAAAAAAAGATACGATATGCTTTTTAGGTATCCCTGATTCCATATCACCAATTTTTAGATATTTTGTCTGTCTGTTTGTTTGTTTGAACGAGCATCACGCAAAAACTACTGAACCGATTTTGATGAAATTTTTTTGTTTCATAGCTTATTATCTGACTTAAAATCTGGTATATAGGTAATTTGTGCGAACAAAGTCGCGGGTTGTCGCTCGTTAAAAATATAAAAGTATTTCAAGCCAACGACGTAATCCCAGTCTTTTGAAAGATGTTTAACGATTTACATTTAAGTTTTATTACATACATACATATTCTCACGCCTGTCTCCCACTGGGGTAGGCAGAGACAACGGAACGCCACATGCTAGGATCCTGACATACCTCTCTAGCTTCCTCCACATTCATAAGTAATTTCATGCATGCTCGTCGGTTTCGGGTAGATCTGACCTGGCCCTTTTTAAGCACGTCGCCAATTTGGTTCATATATGTACGTCTATGCCGTCCCCTTCCAACATTTTGGAAATGTTATAAGTTTAATTATATTATTAAAGAACTATTCAGCAAAATGCCACTACAAACACTAAATCGAAGCTGATAAGTATATTTCCACAGATCACAAAAACTAAAGGGAGATGTGAAATGGGGGCGGGGCCAATGTCGCAGCAATATGCGCAAAAACGGAACACATTGCTCGCGACAGTAAGGATTCAATATATTATGAGGCTGAAAGCCAGTCGAGATATTATGTGTAAATAGTTTACAATGCTTGCGTAGTACTAAAGATTATTCGAACGTTGAGTTCTGATACCGCAATGGATAATAAGCACATTCAAGCTAACACAATACTTTCTATCGCGTGGTACTGGTGGTGATGCGACACTAGGTTTCGTACTCAGCGCGTTGGTTGGCATCTCTCTAGATATCTATGCATATTTCAGTAAAATCGGTTTATTTCAAGACTATAACAGACAAGATACACTTTTGGTAAAGTAAGAATTTTCTATGTCCTAGCATAAAAACAAGTCAAATAAAGACTGCCTTTTTATAAGCATAAATATTGCTGATGTAACGAAGAGTTATTCGAGCGATTCCGATAATGAAGTTAAGGGGAGCATTCAAGTAGATTGGATGCGAGGCCAGCCGAGCGACCAAGTCAGCCGACCTCAAGAGCGCAAGCTGCAGCTCTCTATTCATGGTGCATTGCTCTGCGATTACTGAGGGGAATGACTTACGTTAATAACGTTCGCGATTTCATATAGAGGTCTTAACATATACTTACTCACGACTGTATTTCCCTTACAGTTCCCTTACGTTCAGAAACTTAGGTTCAAATATATTTTAACTTTTAAAGGTAATTTTCAATGTTTCAATTTTTAATGTTTTCTATTGTACCCTTTCTTGTTTTGTTCAATTTTATGTATTGTGTACTGTTTTAAATGAATAACGTTTTATCTTTGAGTTTGAGTCAAGGTGTGCCAGAGGGCAATGAAGCGTAGTGTACTGGGTGTTAAAGGAACGGATCGTGTCAGAAACACTACACTGCGCTCCAAAACACGAATAGCCGATGTTGGGGAAAAAATCGCCAGATTAAAGTGGGATTGGGCCGGCCATGTCTGTCAAATGCACCAGGATAGGTGGGCAAGAATTGTAACGCCCTGGATCAGAAGGTTACTTTTGTAACCTTTTTGGTGATTTCTAGCTCTGTCAGGTTACTTTTGGGTTACACGATTCAAAAGGTTACTATTAGGTGATTTTTCGGAATTAGTATAATCAATTTTGAAATTCTTATTTTTCTATGAAACTGAATGCATTTTCATAACTTTTGCATAGTTATATAACACAAAACGTTCGTAACGTAGTGAGTGCAACTCTTAAAAACACGTTTTTCTCTCTCGCACTAATGTATACCAAATCTGAGACCAAATTACAAATGACTGTTGCGTCTCACTTTTTTTTTTTTTTTTTTTTTTTTTTTAAATTATACTCTCTCGATCAATCAATCAGATAAAAAAATGGAAAACGCTCTTAAATTGTTTATATTTCAATAGTTAAATACAACCCACATCTGTCTATCAACATTGAATACCTTATTACTGGAAAAAATATAAAAGGTTACTTTTCACACCAAAAGGTTACTTTTTTATGTATTTCCGGTTACTTTTGATAATACCCGGCTGGCAACACTGATCTAAACAGCAAAACGTAAACGTCTAATGAACAGTAAGCCTAATTAGGAAAAGGTCCATGTAGCAGTCAAACTCACAGATGGTACCCACGGGAAGGAATAGGAATGCGAATTATAAAGTTTAAAATTCATAAATGGAATGAATTCAATTCATTCATTCCAGATGTCTTCTTTAAAATAACATCAGCTTGTAGGCTGTTTCGATACGATACAACCACTCATATCGTCGTACCATAAAGACGAGCTGACTTTAGTTGTATCTATTTAAATCGCGACTGTTCTATATAGGCATGCTGTCTTCTGACGAAATCTCAACAATTTTGGACGACGTTCAAAGTGTTTAGAGACCCAATTATAAACATTCTAAATCACAAATCGCATGACTATAATAAAATCGGTCAAGTGCGTTTCGGGCTACTCGCGCACCGTGGGTTCCGTACCACACCAACATATTAACTTACAAAAATGTTTTGTTTTCTCCGGGACCTTTAACGCAAGATCAACTCACACTTGGCCGGTTTTTATTATTTGTTGTTATACTGTAGAGTTTTCTCTATAATCACACCAAGTTTGACGCTTGCATGTATTACCGCTTTTACGATAGAGCGAGAAGAAAAAACGTTGATAAAACTATTTTTTTGTAAGAGGACCTCCCTTAATTTTTAATATTTTGTCATTTCTATTATTTGTTAGCAAATCCGCCGTAATAACGCATATTCTGTAAAAATTTCAACTGTCTAGCTATTACGGTTCAAAAGTAACAGCCCTAAATAGGTAGGACGGACGGACAACGTTGGCTTAGTAATAGGGTCCCGTTTTCACCCTTTGGGTACGGAACCCTAATTACGCATCTCTATGTATCAATAGCATCAATAGTAATCAAAGTGTGTTTTTAAATCGGCAGAGCATTTGTAAATATAAGCAAACAACATGATGTAATCATAATATAGAAATATCTCGCTTCATCCTCATTGATACATTAGTGTTAGGTGATGTAGGATGTCGTTTGAAATGTTTGACTATGGATGGCAGAAGTTGTGATTCCTTTTTTGTGCGTGAGTGTGGTTTGGTAAATGAATAGTGAAGTCGGTAACATCTGGTAAGATCATGAAAGAGTAATAATTGCTAGTTATAAGTTATCTATAAGGTCTAAAAAAATTTGCTGAAACTATTTTAAGGGGATGATCAGACCATCAAACTGAACAACTTTTTCTACGGGACCAATATTGAAATCGCGAAAAAAAATCTGTATACAAAAGTCCCATATAAAACAGCAGATCATAACTCGACATGGGACAGCTAATTTTTTTTTCACGATTTAGATCTTGGTCCCATAGAGAAAGTTGTTCAGTTTGATGGTCTGATCATCCCCTTAAAATAGTTTCAGCTAATTTTGTTGGACCTTATATTGCATGTGGAAGGAGAAGGAGCCCACTGTAGCAAATATAATAATCTCTACTAATATTATAATAAATGTGAAATTCATGTATACGTTTGTGACCTTTTCACAACTTAACAGCTGAACCGATTATAATTAAATTTAGCAGGAAGATAGCTCGCATCGCTGACGGGCATAATATGCATGGAAATTCTACGCAGGTTTAGTCACGGTTACTCTCTTTAAAAAATGTTTTTCGTACACTATATGTTGTACACATATAGTATACGAAAATTAAATCGGCTGTTCCATAGATAACGTCAACGGCTACGCGAAACGCGACCCAAATGTAAGAGAGAGGTGTTTTTTTTCACGATTTCAGTCTTGGCTCCATTATCCATAGTGATAGTTCAGTTTGATGGTATGAAGCACCCCATACGTTATGCAGATGTATCATGAACTCCATGTAGAAACTAGCTACTAGATTTAAACTTATAAAGACGTACGACCTCACTTATTTGTGTACCGAAGCATGTGAACCGCGTTAATACCTTCCCGAGCAGAAACCAATTATCGCAAATGCGATTTTTATTTCGAGCCGTCGAACGACGCTCGTTAAAATCCTGTGAGGACGCTGTACTCCCGTGGGATACATCGGGAATTCTGGATTAGACTGGCAGGAAATCTGATGGGCGAGAACAAAACATGATTTAATCCAATAGTCTTTATCGACCAATCGTTCTTCCGTAAAATGACATTTGGACGATTTTAGATTTAGAACTGTAAGGCCCACTTGCGCCAAATGCTGGGTTAAATTGCGTAACCCCGTCTTTAGTAGCACCGACCTAAAGATTGAACGAGTGTAATCGAAGATTGTCTTGCGGCAATGAAAACTAGTTCATAGTTAACTAACCTGACAGTTCTCTGTTTTTCGCTGGCAACATCCTAAATGCCCATAGAGTTTATGTAATCCGACAAAATATGAAAAGTGAATGATGAATGATCATAATATATGCACGTCTCTTTCACACTGCATCTCTTTGTATTTGTCTGTTTCATTTGTTTTATTTTGACATTGACATTTCGTTTTCATCGTTCATTCATGTTATCAAAGAGCATGTAACACACTACGTTATGAGTCGGGACTTCCATACTAAAAACTGGTCGTGACCGATTATCCAGAATGTATGAAACGTGTGCAACCGTTCAAAGGAATTAAATGGCGCGGTGCACCTTTCATATAATTTTTTTTGTTAGAGAGTTGCGCGAGCCTACAACAAAACTGTAAAAACAGCTGTTGCCTCAATTTTGACATTTAGCACGTAGTTTAGTGACTTAAACCTACCACATCGGCGGTTTAAATATAACACAAGTTTAGCCCCTAAAACAGGATGGTGCAAGACATAATTATAATTTAATTCCAAATTAGCGTCTAGTTCCGAGTTAATAACGATAACCCTGCTAGGCGCAAGCGGGCCTTACAGAAGTGACATAAAATTCCAGTTTCGTATTATCTGTTCATAAAATTTGAGAAAAGAGAAGGAAACAAAAGAACTATTGAACAAATGTAACGACAATATCAGTCAATTAAATGAACGAAATGATACTGTTGAAAGAAACTTTCAACAAAAATGTGAAGAGGCGAAAGAACTGCAGAGGCGATTACAACAGAATGGTGTCGTATTTTCAGATCTAAACAAAGAAAGTTATAAACAATGAATAAAACTGAAGGTACTTTGAGATAGTTTGATCATGTGGAAATAATGAGCGAAAATAGGTTATCGCATGTTTACAGTTTGCCGTGTGGTGTCGGCTATGAATAGCACCATCCCATTTCCTCCCGTGGGTGTCGTAAAAGGCGACTAAGGGATTACTGAAGGATGGGCAGCAGCATCCTCTGAGTACACACATTGATTCGATCCAACTGCGATCGCCAACCCGCCTGCCAAGCGTGGGGATTATGGCAAATCCCCCCCATTTTGGGGGAGGCTTATGTCCAGCAGTGGACGTTAAATGGCTGATATGATGATGATGATGTTTACAGCGCAAGTGTGAATGGAATAGTTGAAAAGGATCGCCTTAGACATGTTCATGTGTGCTGATCAAATCAGATGCGTACTATAGAAGGGCCAAGTAAAATGCACCCGAAACCGACGAGCTGTTGTGTGGGAAAATCGTTGCATGTTTCTCTGTCTACCCCAGTGTGACATAAGCGTGAGTATCATGTATGTATGACACCTCTTCTTCTTGTATGTCACTGAAGTTGGTATAAATTATCACAACATCATATTTTCAGATCATTAAAAATATACATAAATAGAACAAAAACGCACGCAATGTTAATAATACTGCTTGTTGGGTTAGAATTAAGTACCTATACATTTTAAAGGTAAACAATGATATCAATCAGATAATAACATGCCTGTTGTTAGCCGCATTCTATGCAAAAACACATACAAAATGGTTCTTTATAAAATCTCATAGCCTGCTCTAGTCAATTTATTTTTCAGTTCACATATCTTTAGGCTTTTGTAGGTATGTACCTAACTAGAACATTTAATATTCTATTATCTGTAAATTTACGAGAGCGGGTTTGCGAGCGAAACCTAGTAAGCACCAACTTAATACATTAACTCCTCTCGAATAAAACTCAAAAGTGCAGGCTTAACGTTTAGTGTACGGTAGGGTCAGGGTTCATCCGACAGCCGTTTATTTGCACACACTCTCAAACAGTTGACAGTTTAATGGGTCCGGTTAAGCGGGGACGATTTAAGAGCGATCGCAGCGTTTCAGTTTTAACCCTCCAAGGACTAATTCTGCTAAGCCACTCCGGGATATCGTTCGGATACAGAGTTTACTTCAGACGCCTTGCTACGCAGAATTACATCGACATTTCTAATTAAAAGTTTTCTAGTTTTATGTCGTTATTTGTTGTTCAAATAAAAAAAAACCGGTCAAATGCGAGTCGGACTCGCGCACGGAGGGTTCCGAGTTCCGACCACTATACAATATTACTAAAAAAATATGTTTTCTCAGGGACCCTTAGCGGAGGCCCGACACACACTGGACCGGTTTTTATGATAATGCTGTTTTACCATAGGATGTGATTATTTAACGTGCGCGCGCACCGGAGCAGCATCGCAGCGGGGGCGTGGTCAGCAATACGGATTTTGCGGGTGCCACATCGACAGACTTCCATAGAAATCCATATTATAAAGCAAGAAATCCGTCCGCTGCGATCACAGCTCACAAAAACTAAAGATGGCTGCGATGCATTTCCGGTGCGCGTTCACCTTTATAGTGCATATTCTAAAGGTTTATAGAGTACGAGCGTTAACCCGCGACTTCGTCCGCACAAATTATATACCAGATTTTAAGTCAGATCATAAGCTATCAAACAAAAAAGTTTCATCAAAATCGGTTCAGTAGTTTTTGCGTGATACTCGTTCAAACAAACAAACAAACACACAAACAAACAGACAGACAAAAAAACCAAAAATTGGTGATATGGAATCAGGGATACCTAAAAACCATATCGTAACTTATTTTTTGTTAATATCTTCAATGTACAGACACACTTCTGTTACAGCTTTATAATAGTATAGATGCACTATAATCACACCAAGTTTGACGCTTCTACGTAATACTGTTTTTACGATAGAGCAAAAACAAAAAAACGTTAAAAAAACACGTTTCTGGTATGGGAACCTCCTTAATTTGTAACTTTTTGTTTCTTTTTATTATTTGTTAGCAAACTCGCTATAACAAAGCAAATTCTGTGAAAATTCCAACCGTCTAGCTATTATAATTCTAAAGATACAGCCCTTTATAGGTAGGACGGGCAGACAGACATACGGACGGAGGCGAGTAATAAGGTCCCGTTTGTACCCCATTGTATACGGAACCCTAAAAATAGACGGCAATTATTAAGTCTATCAAACATTGTGATAGTCATGCGCGGATGGACGATTGCCGACGTAATTACTTGTTTCTATTATTGTCGAAGTGTGACGTGAATATACGTGATTGATCACGTTGAGTAGAGGCCCGTAAATTAGTTACTGTTCTCGGATTGGCTGGTATATTGCTGTCTCGCTAGCACTGAATTATTTGCCTGAATCTATTGTTAAGAACGTTGAAAGTCGTTGAACGTTGCAAAGTTTTGGACTAGAACGGTACCCAAGTAAACCATTCTCGCTCAGGAAGGCGATTGCGCTACTTTAAAACATCCAAGTTTAATCCTAATCCAATTTCCATGTCAGTTTTAGTACTGTTCACATAGCTACAGCGCATACTATAATAATATGATACGATCAGGCTTGCAGCTGATCGTTAATTTTTTACTGACCTTTAAACATCAGTAACTTCTTAACCCACTGGAGTTATGCAGGCAGACCTGGTCCATCCCCATCACAGAGATGCTCTACACCTCATAAACACTGAATCAGCCTTGCAAAGTACCTCTTAGTCTAAAAGTGTGCTTTATTATTTTACATTACAGCTTATTGACCAAAGATATTTGAAAGGAATGTGTGACAGCAAAGCACAACTGAAGCATAATGAAGTAACATTAGAGACATGTGGGTTTTTGTTATTGTATGACGCGGTGAGTCGATGTGTATAGAATTTCATTGAGTATATCGCATAAATTTGGTCTACATGAGAGCGTATCTCGATTGTCCATCAGGTTTTGGGTAGTTACCAGCGCTGTAGTTTACGCTGCAGCAACATGCTAAGCCAGAGCTTCGTTCTTCATTGGAACGCTACAGTCTCATGCTGTGAATGATTTTTGGCTTAATGTTTGTACCCTTTCTTTAGTTTTGTTCACATACGTGTATTGTGGTACTGTTTTAAGTCTAAAATCAGCCAAGGACGCGCAAAGATGAGGCTCGATAGCGCTATATCCCCCTGCCATATTACGGCCGCTGGAGTGCTATTTTTAAAATACAGTTTATGCCACTTTCGAATATCAATTCCAGCTCTCCTGGTCACCACAAACTATTAACACACGCTTGTATTTTCCGGGCTCAAAGATCCGAGAGCCCGTTCAGAAACACAAAAGATTTACTTCAAACTTCAAAACTATTCCCTCATTCCCGCTCTTGACTGCACAAAGCCACAAATTCCTAAGGTTTGTGTAATCCATTAAACAGGAGCGTTGTTTGAACCCGGAGGCAGGTGAGGCGTTGGTTGCAAATGTTGCAATCTAGTGCAACATTCACCCCAAATGTCAAGGATTAAACAAACAATGCTAAGGTTTGGTACGGTTTCATCTAGTCTACCTCTCTGCTCTGGGAATTCTGGGATATAAGTTTAATGTTAGTTTTAAGGTAGTATTGGGATGTGGGGAATCGTTTGGGGTAGATATGGAATGGAATGGTATGGTTATTAGGCCCAACGTGTAAGGTTAGCCGACGAAATGGTTGAGTGTAGTTTTTAAACTATATATATATTATGGTCCAACAAAATTAGCTGAAACTATTTTAAGGAGATGATCAGACCATCAAACTGTACATCTTTTTTTTTTTTATACAGGTCCAGCATCGAAATCGCGACAAAAATATCAGCAGTCCATATCACATTCGGATCGAGTAAGGATCAAAATCAAATCAAATCAAAAAAAAATATTCAAAATAATATCACATAGATAGCTTTTTGACGTCATTTTTTGACTCTACCACCGCGTCGGAAGGTGTTCCGTTGAGAGAAGATGCGGTTTGCAGTTTTGTATGGAAAAGTTGATTTTTTTTTTCAGGATTTCCTTGTTGGTCCTATAGAACAAGCCTATAAATTGCCTCTAGAGCTGTCTCTTCTAGGTAATTTAAATAAATGAGTGATTTATTGAAATGCACTTTATTTTATACCAAACACAAAATACATTAAACTACAGGAAACAAAACGGATTAGGTTATGTTACAAATAAGGCGGTCTTATCTTAAATTTGCCTAACTAGTGCCGGTTATGTTCTGTGGCTAATAGTATTTACTTTAAATCAGGTACAGAAATTTGTAGCCGCATTACATTTTGTATAAGCACGATAGCAACTGACCGCATGCCTATTTATGACCAATGTTTTAGTCTTCCACGGCAGCGGAGGAAAATAGAAATAAAACATACACATTTAGATGAAGGCGAGAGAGCACGTGCCCACAATCGAAGATTTCCCCAGCTAACAATAATAATTTGCGCTCATAGCTGATTCCCGCGGGATTCCGGCCTTGCCGCGGAATCCCTGATAAAAATCGCATTAGCCCTAATTGGCTCAACGGCGATTAGCAGCCGAGTTTAGAGGTTATCTGTGATATTAATATAATTAAATGTACATTTTAAACAGTTTATTGCGACATGACTTGACTGACATTACCTGCGAATTTCCGTTATTATCTACGTAAATAAAAGTACTTATAGTCCGCCTTAGACGTCTTAGAATCATCATCATCATAGAATGGGCCACCATATTTCTTCCCATGGGTATTGTACTAAGGACCTCAAGGTCCTCTAATATTCGTGTAGAAATGACAATTTCCGTCGCTTCCGTATTACAATAACTCACGCACGAAACACTACGTTACTACGGATTCGCGTGTTGGTCTCGAAATAGAACAAAATACCAACAACCTATTACCCTGTAGATTACCTATGTGGAACTAATTCTGACAACGTTGAAATTACAAATAAATGTAACGAAATGAAAGTGCTTTATTGTCAATAAAAACTTAAATATATAAGAAATGGAAATACATACAATTAAAAATTTTAACAAAAAATTAAAACCGCCTTCAAAAAAAGTTAAAAAATAATATTACAGCCGATGACTTTTTCGTTCGTATCATAAGAACATTAATTTGTTGTATCGAAGTCGCTGTCAAGCCGGTACGAGTAGCGACAGGGCTTGATTTAGTTTTTTGGCTTGGCTTGACACCGACTTCTATAAAACAAATTAATGTTCTTATGATGCGAACGAAAAAGTCATCGGCTGCAATATTATTTTTTAACTTTTTAGTTTTTTTGAAGGCGGTTTTAATTTTTTGTTAAAATTTTGTTTATTTCAAAATTTTCAGTGGTGAATTCATTAGCTCAATTTAATAGTAGTGCTTTAAAGTAACAAACGCACTAGCCGGAACTACGATTTTCAAAGGTTCCCCTCGATTTCTCTGGAATGCCATCATCAGATCCTGGTTTCCTTATCATGGTACCACCCTTGGAATATCTTCTTTCCAACAAAAAAAAATCATCAAAATCCGTTCATAAACGACGAAGTTATCCGCGAACACACAAAAAATATATATACGTTCGAATTGAGAAACCTCCTCCTTTTTTGAAGTCGGTTAAAAACAGAAAGAATAGACAAACATAATTACTGGCGATAGGGCAGAGACTCAGCTAAGCTGCCTTCCTACAGCGCGGTGTTTCAGTTCTGTCCTCGCTCAGGCATCGTCAAATTTTCTTACTACCCTGTAGAAGTAAAAATTGTTATTTGTTTTCTGAATGTGAATGATATAACCCGTTGATCTAATAAAATAGGGTTAAAGCACAGATTAGTCGCCGTAGCCTTCTCCACTTTATGCCGTAGGCTGACTGCATGCCAATTTAACTTCAATTTATTGTGTGAAAAAGTGGAACAAACCAAATCGTATTTATTTATACATGGTGAAATCGATATCATTAGCATCCACCCATCAAACTGAACAACTTTTACTCAGGGAGCAAACGGATCGGAGTAAAAAAAAATCAGCTGTTCTATACTAAACTGCACCCGCCGCCGTTGCCTACTCAACTCAAATGTATGCAACAGCAGATTTTTTTTTTGCTCCGATCTCTTTGCTCCCATTGTGAATGTTGTTCAGTTTGATGGTTAGACTCTTAGTTAGTTTAAAAGGATGCTAATGATATCAATTTCATCCTGAAGTATTTGTTAGAAATTTTGAGTATTAAAAGTCTGTATTGTGTTCAGTCTGCGCTACATATAGCGGATCGTAAATCAACCAACTTTTTATGAAACTTGTCAAACACTGAATTCCTAAATACAGAGGAACAAATTGATCGAAACGTCCAAATGTAACAAAATTGGATTAGTCCAGTTGTGTGCTGAACAAATTTAGTGCCGTACCAGTCCTGACAGGACAATCTAAATATTGAAATATGTCCAGCAAACATAAATATTATTTACGGTTAAAGTAAACCGATAGATGGGACATTTAATTTGTTTTTGGACCGTCTTGTTTTATTGACAATTCATTTGTTAGAATAAAATGAATTAAGTACGAGGCCAATTAGGGTTGAGCCTCATGCCAGCAGCAGGAAATCGCATTTTTTCACGCTCCATCCTTTTCTGTCGCTCAGGAACGTCATTTGCTAGAGCGAGAAAGGTCGCAGCACAGCTGGTGCTGTCGCGTTCCCGCTATCTTTCTCGCTCTAGCAAATGACGTTTCTGAGCGACAGAAAAGGATGAAGCGTGAAAAAATTCGATTCCGTGATGCCAGATGCGATTCAACCCTTAATGTTCAATACTTTTTACCCGACTGCGCCAGAAGGAGGGTTATGTTTTTAACGGTAACCTATTACTTAGCTTACGCTGCTGTCCGTCCGCCTGTCCTAGTTTTACAGGAACCGTAATAGGTAGCGAGTTGAAATTTTTATATATGAAAATAAATAAGGGTTCTCATACAAGAAACGAGTTTTGTCAAGATTTTTTGTTTTTGTTGTATCATAAAAACTACCATACCTTACATACAAGCGTCAAACCTGGTGTGATTCTGATTATAGAGCAAACTCTAAAGTAAAACAACAAATAATAATAACCGGCCAAGTGTGTGTCGGACTTGCGTTAAGGCTCCAGGAGAAAATATTTGTTGTTGTTGTTGTAACTATGGCAGAACGAGATCTGGTCTGACCATCCTCTTAAAAAACCGTCAGCATATTAAGTTGGACCCTGTAGTAATTTTATAAATACTACTTACTATATTGCAAGTAACTGCCTCCGTGGTCTAATGGTTAAGAGCATTGGCTCTCGACATGGAGGTCGTGGGTTCGATTCCCACGGGGGACACCTAGTGAAATATCACTTTGTGCGTTTTTCCCCAGTTGGTTAGGACATTGCAGGCTGAATCGCCTGATTGTCTGAAAAGGAAACGATTCTGTGCTTCGGATGGCACGTTAAGCCGTTGGTCCCGGCTATCTCTGGTGGTAGTCGTTACATAAAAACCACGTCAGAGGCCGTAAGGCGGTCTGAAAAAACTCTGACACCAGGGCTTGCCCACACGATAAGAAGACTATATTGCTAGTGCTCGATGAAATTAAATCAATATTATTTATTTCGGACTCACAGCGTGTTAGTAACAATATCTTAAAGCTAAGTGTTTGTATTAACATGAAGGTTGTTACTGTGCGTAATGTAGGGACAGACCAGTCTGTCCGCTATCATGCTCAGGATGGTGTTGGTGGGGGCTGGACCGCACCCTGCGCACCAGGGAGGCGGCGCACTTGCGCATAGTCGTGAAATATTTGTGAAACAATGCGAAACAAAAAAGTGACTTAATTTTGTTTTATCAAAGCGTTTTAACTGTATCTCTCAAAATAATAACTGGAACAAATTTACACAATTTCACAGCACCTTTCTTAAATTCGAGTCACATACAGAATATAAGTGAACTCAATTTCCTATGTTTTCTGAATTTTCGCCGCCAATGTTTCCAATTCCTGTTGACATCCGTAGTTTTCGCTGAATTATGTTTATTTCGATATCCTTCCTAAACAAATATTGCTTGTCTCGACTGCTGAATTGACACCTTGAACAAGTGCTATTCGTGAGAAAGCGAGAAATAATGATATGTGCCTCTCTTAATGTCTTAACTGCTCCGTGGTTAAATGGTTAAGAGCATTGAGCTCTTGATTCCCACGAGGGACACCTAGTGATATGTCACTTTGTGCGTTTTTCCCCAGTTGATTAGAACATTGCAGGCTGAATCACCTGATTGTCAGAAAAGATAGATGATTCCGTGCTTCGGAAGGCACGTTAAGCCGTTGTCCCTCTCGTTGTCATCTCTGGTGGTAATAGTGGTTACATAAAAACCACGTCAGAGGCCGTAAGGCGGTCTGAAAAAACTCTGACACCAGGGCTCTGCCCACGCGATAAGAAGAATGTCTTTGCGAACACGAAACGGCTTTCTCTATTTCTAGCGTTTTTGATGTATGCTAGCCCTATTGCTAGGCTGATCAAATCCTTCAGAGTATAATTCTTGCACCGTGCTCCATACAAACGAAGTTTGATTATATTTTCAATACCTACTAAGAATACTAACCAATAAAAATCAATT
This sequence comes from Agonopterix arenella, assembly GCA_927399405.1. Lineage (NCBI taxonomy): Eukaryota > Metazoa > Arthropoda > Insecta > Lepidoptera > Depressariidae > Agonopterix > Agonopterix arenella. The sequence continues at coordinate 12,368,722 of OV656708.1, read as the reverse complement.
AAGTTTTTTAAACACGATCTTGAAACTAATGCCTGTGCCTGTGCTTTGTTTGATTTTGGTTAAAATGTGTAGTTTCAAAGTTACAGTGGCTCAAAGATTTCCATATACAGGGTGTTAGGGTAAACAGTTGCATTATTTTAAGGGGCGGGCGATTGTACCCGTGATACTAACAAGCTTCCTTAAAGTAATGCAACTGTTTACACCCTGTAAATCTTAAATTAATCCTAACGAAAATCTGACAAAACACAGCCACAGATTAGTATCTTGATCGTGTTTAAAAAATTTCATTGGCTTTAAGTGGTGAGTACCGAAAATAAGATCTAACTACGTTTGTACGCAGCGCGTCTTTCAGGACTATCCTTGAAAAACAATATTAAATTAAAAGCAAGAACCGCTGAACGCTAATTACCTAACCTAACCTAACTATAGTGAATCTTTTTCTAAGCAAAGTAGTAGAATTCAGTTTGGAAACAGTTTATAAAGCTGTGAAACGTTTCGCCTCGCTAAGAACCCAGGCTAATACGTTTAGCCGCCGCAGCGCTTCCGGCGCGGGATTGTTGTTCCGCTTCCGATTCCGGACTCCAGGGGGACTCCCGTTCGCAGTGGGAGGGGGTGTCCTCAAACGGACGTCTATTATTGTCAAATAGGGACTCTATCGATGTCATCGTCAACATGGATCGTACTGTAGTAACAGGTTTATAAGTCCCACCAATGTATCTTCGCAGTTGACAAATTTTAATAGCGCGCTAAATTATATTGACGAATCAGGATGTGCCACCTTTATTTCCTAGCCACGTTTGGCTAATTGTTTTCGCGCCTTTTTCGCTGCTATTCGATTTTGCACCCTTAGATAAAGTAAATGTATGTGAAGTCTACCAATCCGCATTGGACACGCGTGGCGGACCAATCCTCATACACCCTCCCTGAGGGTAGGCCTGTGCCCTGCAGTGGGACGTTTATAGGCTGATGATGATGATTAAGTAAGGTACTAAACTTCGGGTTTTGTCAGGGGCCGGGGGTTTGCGCAAACGAAGATTGACGAGGTAAATATTTTCCTTGTGGTTCTGTATCACTGTGGCACAAACTTGCCCCCATGGCGAAAGTACGTAAGTACGTAATAGCATGTAACAAAACAAGCATTTTCGAAAACCGAATAGGTAAGTTCAATTCGAAAAAATTACAAATTACAGAACATACTTGTGACAATACATCATCATCATACATCGTGAAAGCCAAGTCAGAGGCCTATGAAGGCGGCTTGACTATTTTCTAAAAACACTTGACCACTCACTTACCTCCACCAACAGGCACTGGGCCCGCGTGGTGGAGTATAGCCGACTCCCTCTTACCCTTATTCGTGAGGCCTTCGTCCTGCAGTGGGGGATCGTACAGGCTGTAAGCAGTTATTTATAAAGACCTATTATTAGAAGTTAATAACCACTACCGTGTACACGGGCTAGAGTAATTATATTCTCAATATAGGAGCAAAATGGAAACATCTAAGTATGCGTAACACGATTGTGGTCTGAAGCTATTCCTGGCCATGGGAAGCCGGTTACGAGGGAAATGAGTGGCGTGACAAACAGAAATGTGTGTCATAATCCCGTTCTCTACCACTATTAATAAATTGGACAAATGTGTTTAGCTTTCGAGATGTAACCAGTGATTCCACTTAATTTGGTTGGGTTTATTGCTCAGTGAGCTGATGAAATGGCTGAAAAATTATAGTTTAATGAATTTTTACTGCACTCAGGGATAATCCACCCAACCCCACTATTAATTGTATTGCATTAAACGATATTGCATGTCAAAACGGGAAGGTAAAAAAATATTTTAGAAACAAAATGATATGTTCCTTAAAATAGAGTAAAATCAATAGACAGCATTAATGTGGTTTCCATTAGCAATAATTAAAACGGACAGAAAAAGTAATGCATCCATTCATAATAGTCGACTGAAGGGGCTGAAGAGATATTGCTTTAGTCTATGGAAACAAACGGTGTATTTAGGATATTCATAATTTATTTATTTATTTTATATCAGGCAACAGTACAAACTTAATTATATCAGGTCCATATACTTCCATCGTAATTAGAACCTAAAAAAATTAAAATAATAATACACTAATACCAAATACATCGTCTTTTACATTCGCATAATGTTCGCGACGAATAGATATATGATGCTCAATTTGTACCAAAAAACAAGAATTCATGCAACTCAAGTAAATGGACGAAAAGTCATACTTAGTAAGAAAATGGAGACACGTATTAAAGGCAAACGAAACAAGAAAATTCCTGATAAGGAAGTAAGATCAGATCCAGGTAGAAAGCGATATCAAATCAACCTACAACCTTAGAGCTGCTAGTGTATCATATATTATAATAAATAATAATAACTCACAAATAAAAATGCGACTTTAATTATTTGAAACCAAGTTCAATTTGCAACGAAGTATTCCATTCCAATACCATTCTCGCAAGTCTGAGAAGAAATGCAACAGAAATGCCCTTTACATTGATGTTTCTGCAACTCAAGTATTCACGCTTGATTCACGCTGTCAGAATGCATTGTTGCCTCAATCTCGCATACATGCCCTCTATTGACTGTAAATGTATTGATACCTCAGATGCGGCTTGATCATAAAGGAATTGTTCGGTTAACTACTACGGTCCTTCTAAACTAGGCAAAATACTTAATGTGAATGATCCGTTTTCAGTTTCAGCGTTTTTAAAACTAAATAAGAGTAATATAACGCGGTAGATTATGAATGAAGCGTGGAGTAAATATTTGGTTTCCAATTAAATCTTCCACTGTTCCATTAAGGACATTGTCTGTGGATTTTACCGTAAAGGCAACGAAATATACTTTCGTATTTTTATCAGAGAGGTACTATGATAAATGGAACTTATATTTTTGATAATTGCACGTCACAGACCTTAGTCTGTGTTGCAAGTTACGAGTATTTTATACTTGTAAGGCCAGCCAAAAAGATCAAAGTACTTAACTGCATCCAGGGCTTGAACCAAAAGTACTGGCTCTGTACCGGTAATTAGCAGTTCTTGTCATTTCGGTACCTGCTGCCCTGAATATAATGAGGTAGAGTTCATATCGAACCATTCACACCGGTTCTTAAGCCAATTCCTTCTTCTACCAGGCACTCGTGTTCCCAAAATTTCCTCTGCAGAATAATCTGGAGAAATTGTTATTTTTCACTTCTCATATTGTGACCGAGGTACTGAAGTTTCTGAGTTTTTATGGTTTTCTGCATTTGTACTCTCTTCTTCATCTCCTAAAGGACCGCCTCATTGTTAATTCTGTCTGTCCATAATATCTTCAACATCCTCCATTTCAAAAGCGTCAAATCGTTTGCACATGGTTTAAGTGAATGTCCAGGATTCAACACCATACAGAAGGACGGAGAATACGTAACACCTTACAAGAATAACACGGATGGAGATCTTAAGAGAGCGGTTACATACACACGACTGGGTGGGTGGTATTCGAAGCCGAATACCACACGGCATAAATGGGATACGGTCAAGAAAGCAACTGAAGGAAGACACTGCTGTATAGAGGATATTAGAGACGTTTTGTCCCAGTTCGCAGTAGACCAAGAAAAAGAAGGTGACATACCTGGCTAAGCATGGTATCGTTACTGACGGTGTACACCCCTTGGTTCTCCATGGCGTCTTCGGGCTTATCGCTCGTCGGTGATCTCCTCCAGCAAGCCGCGCAGACAGCTACCAGCACTCCGCATATCGTTGCGCTGTACAACAAACGATAATTTTCATTTGTAAAGAAAGTCGAGCGTTTACGTCGTTTAGTGGCAAAGTCAAAGTTAAAGTTTTCTCAATCAATCAGCACTTATAGAGACAAGTCTACAAAATCAGAATCATCATCATCTGCTGCATGCACCACTGCATGGCACAGGCCTAACTTCAGGGAGGGATGAATGGGCATCAGTTGACCACGCGAGCCCAATGCGGATTGGTGGACTAAACATACGCATCAGAATTTCTTCCTCACAATGTTTTCCTTTCAGTTTGAGATCAGTAGGTATTTCTTTTTACTTATTTGTAAGAAGATCAGAATACGTGGTGTGGGAATCCAATTCAAAACCAGAATATTCGCTCAAAATGCTAGCATTATCAAACACATTTTTCATTACGAAAGCCTTTATTTAGAATCACTTTGGCCACTAATGTTGCTTCTAAGAAGTCGAATCACATCGTTTAGTATATATTTAAGCAGAGCGCGAAGATTTTACCGACTCACCTACCGTGCGCAGGTACCCTTAACCTCCAGTTTAAGGCCACTTTCAGTCGTTACTTGGGCCCGTGACCGAGATAAGGGCTGATAACTCCCTTTGAGAAACCTCTAAATTATCTTGTCGTTTTATATTACTAGTCGGTATCTATTTTAATCAGGTAGAGTTTCATTTATTTCTTGGTTTTCAAACGTCTCTTATGATGTTATGATTCCTCGTAGTTTGTCGGTTCATTTCTTATTGAAGCATAGCGTTTGAAGGCCCAATAGCTTAGTCGGTAGTGGACCTGCCCGCTATGACGACGGTCATGGGTTCGAATCCCGCAAGGGGTAAATATTTGTATGATGAATATTAATATTTGTAACCGATTCATGGATGTTTTTATCTATATCGCTGTGTGGTCATGATAAAGTCCAGGCTAGATTCTAAAAGTGACTAGGTTGATATGTGTGACACTTTAACTACTTATATAGGGACTAGTTACGCGTGTAATTCAACTAGCTAACATTTCTGCCACTTTTTGCGGGGGGCGAGGTAACATGAAATCCGCAACTTTGGATTTTATTCCCATAACTTTAGATTCTAATTTTGAACGTTAAAAATCATGAAAAGTAGTCTCGTGTGAACCCCAAACGTTCTAAGTTCGAACTTATTGTTTCGCAATTATAGACTGTCTCGTGTAGTGATAAGGTATAAAATTGAATGTAAATGCACATGATTAATTGATCTTATACCGTGGCAGAGGGGAAATGCTACCGCAAGGCTAGTCCTTATAATAAATAGTCAAAGGTGTGACAATGTCCAAGGACAAAAACTGTAACGTCCAAAATATTGATTTATTTATAAAGCATATGCTCACGACTATATTCCCTGAGGTAGTCAGAGATATTTTGAAAACTTTGGAAATTTACGGTGTTTTAAGATGATGCTCAGACCCAATCTTTTTTCGCTATTTCGACTTTGGTAGTCTGATCATCCTCTTAAAAAACCGTCAGCATATTAAGCTGGAGCCTGTATACATTATTTCGATTATGAAATTGACCGTCCATAACAATGACTTGGTCCATAATAATAATAACTTTTTATTAGCTTTGCATTGCAGTGGCCGTAAGGCGGTCTGAAAAAACTCGGACACCAGGGCTCTGCTCAAACTCTGCCCACACGATAAGGAGGATTAGCTTTGCATTAAAAACAATCATGTCAATTTTTACTTTTCACTATCACTAATTGTTTTGCAGCTTACTGGGCGGAAAACAAAAATAACGTGAATTATAATTGGGTTAGCGACCTGTCACACAATTCCCAACATTATTTCATCGTTAACGTTCGTTAATAATCTAAATTCAATCTTTCATCCGTTAATAGGATTTTCTTATGTGACGTTAATTTACTGTAATCGTGACGTATTTACCGAATTTACCGTACGCTTTTCGCTTTTACGTAACCGCCATACGCTCGAGAAATGTTGACAAAATTAATTTACAGTGACGTCAGTTTTTTCATTCACAGTTCAGATCAAAAGGAGCATAGCACGGGATGACCATACGATATTCAACTTTATCCTTAGAATGAACACTGTTTATTTTAGAGCACAAAGATATCTATGACGTTTGATCTGTGTTGCGTGAGGATAAATTTGAATACAGACAAGCAAACCGTGCAGGAGTGCGATTTTCGAAAGTCACATGTTCAAATGAGCTGTAAAAAATGTCAAAATTACAGGAGATTATGCATCATTAGATAATTTTTTTTTTTCAAAAATCGCACTCCTGAATAGATATCGAGAGAAATGTGGCGAACCATTGTCGGACAACATCGATGAAGTCCGGGAAACAGAGTATGAGACTAAACTGTAGAGCAGGGGAAAATTTTGAAAAGAATAGATCGTTACTCTATTATACTCTATTCAAATAGACATATTAGGTAGGTATCCATCCCTACACCACCTGCTGCTAATATTCTTAATCTAGATTGTTCTGAGCTGTTCTCAAGTATTCTTTTCGCTATCAAGGACGAACATTTTTTGCACAGAAGAGGGCCTAAAACTTTTCAGAAGAAAAAGCATACCACCGAAGGGTACATATCTTTTTTGCTAAGGCGAAATGAGGGTGCAAGTAACGTGCCCATGAAATACTAAATCATTGCCTGATATTTCCTATATATGCCCTTCTTAATATGCTGACAGGCTTTAAGGGGATGAGCAGACCATCAGACCATCAAACTGAACAACTTTCTCTATGGGACCAATATTGAAAACGCGAAAAAAGAAATCAGCTGTTCCATACATAACTGCAATCCTACTCGACCCAAATGTATGGGACATCCGATTATTTTTTCCTTTTCGATGTTGGTTTCATCGAGAAAGTTGTTCAGTTAAGACCTGTATGAAAGTGACGAGATTTTCTTTCAATTTTAGTTCTAGTTCAGCTATGCTCTGTATCACTAATGAGTTTCAGGTTTTGCGTAAATTTTTTACCAACTTGTAAGTATTTCATTGAAATTTTTCTCAGCTGCCAGCTTGCAAAATTAATTCCGACGTCAGATTATAGGACGCTTTATCGGCTCATTGCGATCGGCTCACCTCGATAGCTTAATTAACTACTTACATATCTATGTACTTATGTCGCTATTTGCTTAGCTGCTAGATTACTGATAAACGGCCTGATTGAAAATGTTGTGAACATATTAATTTTGATCCGTGGTTTGCGATAGAGCGCTCTAATTTTCTATAATAATTTCGCAGATAGGCTTTTCTGAAACAAGCTATACTTTTCTGAAAGTCATATAGCGAGCATAAAATATACATACAAAGCACAAAATGTACCAACGCTATACGCTACCTCCTTTTTGCAATTACAAAATAACTCTAGTCCAAGGATTACGAAAACAGAAATTACGAAAACAAACTGACAGCTAAGATATGTGACATTTTCATAAAAGAGAGCATCAAGAAAGAAGATAAATATGAACGCTTAAGCTGATGTGGAATAAACACTCTTTCTTATACTGTGCTGTGTTTTTGCCATAGAGATAGGAAGTACTACGGGTTTTGCAGGGATACACGTCTGTATGGACCAAGGATTTTATGATACCACTCCTCCTTACAAGCATGGAAATAAGAAAATTGGCCATGGCGATGGCGGTTGGTAATGTTCGACCTTCTTTCGTATGTCTCCGTCGTCGATATTTTGAACGTTTTTGTGTCCCTTTCTATCTAATGACGTGACGTAATGTATGACAGGAGCTACAATTTTTGTCATTGGATTAGAAGGGGACAAAGTAACATCGAAAACAACGACGGGAATTTACTAAAGAAAAACGATCATTACCGACCACATGGAGTATTATCATGTTTCACCGCTTGTTAGGCAGTCTGTACCCCAAGGTATAGACAATACCTATGCCAGCTTCCTGATCTAGTTCAATAACTCTTTCAACTGCCGAGTCGGAATGTCATACCTCAACCTACCCACGTTAGCTCCTTTTTGCAAGTATAAAATAAGTGCAGCCCAATATCTATTAATATTGCCTTGTCTGACAATATAGTCATATTTATAGGTCTCGTACTTGGATAAGTTATATGTCAAGTTTGACAGTCGAAGCTACAAAAGCGTAGAAAAATATTGTAACCAGTATTGGCCTCTAAACCTTATCCACACAGACATAATTTGTATGGCGCCTCACGCACACCAACCTAAGAAAGTTAGCCCCTATTGTTTTATACGGTAGAAGCATGAGGCTCTTTCTAGACATATACTTTTTCTAAGCTCTCGTACTTATTCAAAATTTAAACTTGTTCCGTTTTCCTTTCCCGCTTTAAACATGTTTTGATATTGATATCCCGAATACTTTACACAAATATAAATTAGACTGTTTCTAGAAATAAAAATTTTAACAGGTTCTTACCGCGTTTTGGTATATTTGAACCCGTTATTTTATTTATTTCTAGACTAAATAATAACCGCATAACTCTCAAAAACTGTATTAGACTGTTTCTATTAATACATTCGTAAATATTTAACATCCCAGTAGTAGGAAGGTATTCATGACTTTATGTCTGATGGTTGACTTGGCGATTTAATATTATATGTCCAATTAGCGGGCCGAGCGCTTGCCGGTTCTTCATACATCAACAACACTTCTGGCCCTATGCGTGTTGCCATAGAATTTGTAATCAAGCATTTTGTTCTGCGGGAGAGTTATTTATAGCAGTGGAATATTTGACAAAGATTCTAATGTGATTGTGTGGACAATTCTGAACGTAATTTGTATTTCAGACTCACTGTTCTACGTGTAACGTGTATCTAATATTTACACTTGAAACCATATCGAAAATGATTGTCAGGAGCAAAACATGTATTACTTAACTTACTTATACAGGGGTGTATTTTTTAGTCATGATTTTACTTATGATACAGAACAAAATTCTCCAAGGAACCATGCGAAAAAAATCAACTTTTCATACAAATGTTCGATCAGCTGATTGCATTTAGTATGGCAAGTCCAACTTTGTTTTTGTTAATTTTCTTTCCTCCTTTTTCCTTTCCTCACCCTTTAAAGAAATGCAACTGTGTTCCTTACTCTACATCCTGTATAACATTTGTAGGTAATAATAATAATTAATTATATGTATTAATATACACTTTGTGTAAAACTGAAGACTTTCCAATAGAAAACAGTATTCCTTTAAATGTAACAAGAAGTCAAGTACTTTTCGAAGTATTTCAGATTTGCTATGTCAGTAATCTTCAGATCGTTGAGACATGTACTCGTGATTGCATTTCATGGACATTGCAAACACTGCAATACTCTGTATTGCCCCCCGGCCGGTCGGGCTATCGCGACTGCAATCGCTCCAAATAGCGATGAAGTCACACTTTGGTGCTATTTTTATTATAGAAAAATGAATTATTATTCGTATGATTCGGACAAAATTGTTGTAAATCTGAAAGTATTCCTATCTTTTCACCGCTTATCTTGAAAAAAATTTTAAAGTAGTCTGGTGCGCAAGATGTTTTGAGGTGCAGGTGCATAAGTGTACGCGCTAAACGCAGATGCAATCTCTCGTCCTTACACTGCTATGTTTGAGGGAACGGGAGACCGATTCGATCAGAGGTCACCGTAGCTTGAATACTAGCTCGAACCACTAATTTAATAGGCGTCAAATATTACCATTACTTTGAAAAATGAATCGTTACATTTCAAAATAGGTTTGTTATTATCAAACATTATATAATTAAGGGCAATGGATGAGGGGACCGGACCATCGCAGGACCGGTCGTTGTGGCGATCCTTGGGGCAGGCCTATGTCCAGCAGTGGACGTCCATCACCTGCTTATCACCTGAGATCTTCTTTTGTAGCCGGATCAAATTGACTCATCAGAATTTAAACTGAAGTTTGAAATATAAACAAAAATGGAGAAACAATTTGGCCTACTTACGCTACCTATTTCGCCTCTTGACATGAGATCCGAGAGGTTCATCTAAAGCCTCCTAAGTGTATCTTGACCTCTGCGACACCGGATCGAAAGTTAATATACAAGCATTATTAAAATCTTTTCAGACGGAAAACAGCTGGCTTTAGCTTTAGGTTGGGTATCCAGACACTTTGAGAATGTGTTGATTTGCGAAATAGACGTTCCGCAATACAGACCATCTGAGAGTTTGACTGTTTGCTACATGGACCTTTTCCTAATTAGGCTTACTGCTCATTATAGACTAACTACTAAGTGTACTTTTTGCAACTATCAGCTGCAAGGCTGATTCAGTGTTTATGAGGTGTAGAGCATCTCTGTGATGGTGATGAACCAGGTCTGCCTACATAACTCCAGTCGGTTTAGAAGTTATTGATGTTTAAAGGTCAGTAAAAAATTAAACTAAAAAAATATCATACGATCAGCTGAAAGACTGATCGTATGATATTTTTGTGGTATGCACTGTAGCTACGTGAAGCCTTTCAGCGATCGTTAATTTTTTACTGACCTTTAAAGGTCTGTAACTCCTAAACCGACTGAAGTTATGCAGGCAGACCTGGTCCATCCCCATCACAGAGATGTTCTACACCCCATAAACACTGAATCAGCCTTGCTGCTGATGGTTGCAAAAAGTACACTTATCTCTTAGTCTATTAGACGTTTCGCACTGTTGGGCGTTTTGCTACTTAGACCTTCTGATCGTGAGGCAAATAATTTTTTTTTTCGTAGTGCAGAGTCCCTAAGTTATTAAAACAAGTGTTGCCTTTTGTTGGCTCCCGAATATGGCGAATATCTATCTAGGGGCATTCAGTGCATCGTAAATAACAACTACCCCTACGTGTATTCCGCAAATATGAGTGGCCAATCCCATTCGAGTTCACCGGCCTCCACTCCTTTTCATGCGAGTTTGAAAGTTCTCTGGGTTTTGGATTTCGAAATATTCATAGTAATTTATTTATAGCTTTTTCAGTTATCTCTAAATAGTATAAAACAAAGTCGCTATCCGCGTCTGTTCTCATCACTTACGTTTCTTCGCTTACTTCTAAAACTATTGACTTAGTCTAAAACGTAACGGATTTTGATATAGTTTTTCCGGAGTTTTTTTCCGGAAGGTTTATGTGTAATTTATTTAGGTACTTGTTTTTATGATAGGTCCTACCCGGGCGAAGCTGGGGCTATTAGTATTATATGCTTATAGTTTCAATTTGTAAACTGTCTGTGTCATGGGTCTTCTGGAAAAAGTCTCTTCAAATCGAAGTTGTCTACTCTATTGTGTTCGTTTATATCTCTGTGTTAGCAATAAAGTGTTGGAATACATAAATAGTCGATTTCGACTGTGTAGTCGTCAATCAAAAATGCGTCAATCTTCGTTGTGACAACTGACAACAGATAATATTGTTAATGATGAAGAGCAATCATCATTAACATTAATCTGCTTATATCAGATTTTGTGCTACAGCACTACTTAATAACAAACAGCAATATCAGTGCATGTAAGATATGTTTTTGTATAATATAGTATTAGCGCTAAACATAGAAGTTCTACATTATGAAAGAGAAAGGATTCAGAGATATTGACGATGCTTGAAGCCTCTTGGGCTTACCTCCCCAGGATGAAGGGTTCTTGTGACACTGAGTTTGGTGGTGTTATACAGAGGGTAACATTAAATGCGTTACATATCGAGCAGGGTGCAAACAACTATCAATACTGACTCAACATCAAAATCGCGAAAAAAAACCACCTGGTATATAGAAAATGTAAACAGCAGTTTTTTTTCGCGTTTTAAAAGTTGGTAAAATAAATAAAATAAAATATATTTTTTTTATTTCCGACTTTAAATCCATATTATGTTGTTAGTAACACACTTAAATAACTATTTTAGTACAAAAAGTAAAGTCAGTAAAGTAAAACTTGTTCAGGTTGATTGTCTGAAGCACCCTGTTCAATTTCTAATGCATATAAATTAACACCCTGTTAGGCGGACAAGGCAAGTATGAGTTATACATTGTCTTTGTCCATTTTTGAGTTTTGCCGAGTTCAAAAACCAACGTAAAACAAGGCTGTTGATTTATAGATACTCTTGGAATAGTGTTTCATGTTTTAAGTTACGCTTTTTAATTGCAGAAGCTAAATGTCTCCGCTTATTATAAGTTGTAAGCGATTTGTTTTTGTCTTCGTATAATTTCCGTACTTAGCGCTGGAGGCGAAAAGCCAAACGTGCGCTAAACACACAATATGAAAGATTTTATCGCTTTTATTGCATATTACCTACGTTTCATAAAAACTCATGCAGCGTATCCCTTTTTATTCTTAACAAATGTGATACCTAATTTCAAAAGCGGGAATCATTTTAGCTTGAAATGTTAAAAAACTTATAAGTACTTGCTGGCTAAGAAAGCGAACAATTTCCTACAGCTCCTTTTTATAAAGATGTCTTCAAACTGAATCCGCTGACATGTCGGCGTCACACTCACACCCGGAAGATACAAACAAATTGTATTGAAATGGCTGTGTTAGCTGCTAATGCTGCTATCGGCGGGTTCGATGTGTAGACATCATAACATTATGTTCTCTCCGAGTAGAATCGTTTTATTTTAAAGAATATGGGCCACAAGATCCAAACCGAAATCCTTTTTATACTAACGAACCTCCCAAATACACGTGAATGTAACAAACAAGAAGGGGAAACAATTACAACTGTCAGAACAACTAATAAAGTTGCCGTGCAACAGTCTTGATCACATAATGTCGCGAGTTAGTCTACCTACTCCGGTGCAGCAACTAGGGATGAAAACCGGTAAAATTACCCCAGTAAAATACGGTAAAATTCAAATATTTTACGCAATTTTCAGTAAAATATGTTTTTTTTTTCTTTTTTGTCCGGTGGGCGGATGATTGCTCTGGTCAGCTCGTTTATTTTACTTTAGTCAAAGGGTTTTTGTATGTTCAAGTATTATTATTAGTAGTCGTTTTTTAAGTACTATTGAAATACGGGTGTCACAGAGGGTGGAGAGGGGGGAAAGGCAAGGGCGACGGGAGGGCGAGAGGAACGTTATGTTTCGTATTCGTGTAGTTTTAATGTAATGAACAGACTTTACTATGTTCGTTATAAAAATAATAGTCTAAAATGGTAGAGAGATATCATAGAGATACAAGTATTTGCGTTTTTAGCTTTACAAGTGTCTAAAAACGATTTGAGAATTTGGATAACTTGCATTGTTGCAATCTATTTGTTTAAAGTAGAAAGTAATAGAAATATCGCCCTAGGTCGCCGGTAATTTTACCGTAAATTATCTTTATTGTACGCGGCTTTTCGGTAAAATAACGTAATTTCGCATCCCTAGCAGGAGCGCCGGGTCCGCACTAATTCGACGTTTGAAGCCTATTTGTAGGGAATACGTCTAAGTCCCAGACGTCGCGGAATAATTGAGTGGTTGCAGTTAGGTACATGTGCAATTAGATTAGATTAGGTATGTTATTGTGAAAACGATAGTGCAATTGCGTCTTTATTTCAATTCGTTGTAACAAAACACCCTATAATATTTAAAGGGGTGGTTTAGTTAGAGTTAGACCATCAAACTGAAGAACTTTCCCTATGGAACTAGCATTGAGAAAAACTTCAAAATCCTGCTGTTTCATACAAAAACAAAACTGCAGTAATAAATAAAGTTAAAATTACCGGTGGTCTTGTAGCAACTCACATCCGACATCCGAGGCAGCCAGTGCTAGAGCTTAGCTACATCATTACATTACAGACACGAAAATGACGGTCGCTTACAATCGTTTTGAATCTACTATGATTACTACTGGGTGAAATTGATATCATTAGCAACTTTTTAAACTAAGAGTCTAACCATCAAACTGAACAACTTTTACTATGGGAGCTAACCGGTCGGAGCAAATAAAAAATCTGCTGTTCCATACTAAACTGCAATGTCGACGCGCGAGTTTGCGACTCAAATGTTTGCAACAGCAGATTTTTTTTTCTCCTATCGGTTTGCTGCCATAATAAAAGTTGTTCAGTTCGATGGGTAGACTCTTAGTTTAAAAGGATGCTAATTATATCAATTTCACCCTGTATATTAGATGAAAGCAACATAAATAAAAATGTAAAATCAAATTTTCCTATCCTCACCTTAAAGTCTCGATGACTACCTACCAAAACATTTCGTTGTCTTATAAAGCTAAGAGAGATTACGTTCCCTGAAGAATTCATTGGACTATAAAATGATAGCGAGTGTGACCAGTCGTTTTCAGGGATTGGCCTTTGATACCTATGAACGGACTCGGAAATACATCTTGTTATCATCATAAAATTGTTACGAGCTTGCTTGAACTTTATTCAGTGGCTTCAAATCACTGGCGAGGCGTCAATGAATGAAGACTATAAATCGTTTTATGGTGCTATTGGGCTTGGGCACTAAAACGGGTGGTTGGTGACCACGTTTCTACGGCTTTCAAACACTCATTCATCATCATCATCATATCAGCCGATAGATGTCCTCTGCTGGACAGGCCTCCCCCAAAATGGGGGGATTTGCCATAATCACCACGCTTGGCAGGCGGGTTGGCGATCGCAGTTAGATTGAATGTGTGTACTCAGAGGATACTGCTGCCCATCCTCCGGTAGATCCTTTAATCGCCTTTTACGACACCCACGGGAGGAAATGGGATGGTGGTATTCTTAGACGAAACTCATTATATTGCATTAAGTATGGTAGTTATTGCAGCATCTAAAGGAGTTTTCAACACTGCAACGACATCTAGATGCTTTGTAACCAAATGAAACCTAATGAAATAAGCAACGCTTTTTGTCGGGTCAATGTATGTAGTTACTCATTTATACACTGTGCGCAATGATATTTTACAAAAGCTATTATGTTATATTCATAGAAAATCCGTCACAGCCATCTCGCTCGTAGCATTGCTTGACGCCTTAGCTTGACGCGGACTATTGAAAGACGTCCCATTTTGGTTGTTTTCGAGTCTTCACTTTGCGCGCGCTAGTAACAATATCTTTTTAATATAATAACATTTACTGTATATGTGTATCAATATGTAAGAAGCCTTCTATTTACTCAATACTGTCTTTCTAAACACTCAAACCCACCTGATAAACAGAACATTGACACTATAAGGCGGCACGTCAGTATGTGTCACTTCTGGCTTGGTATGGTTGTATAAGTGCCTCGCGTGGGAGACAGCTGCCACGGCCGCCAGCCGGTGCGAGGTGCCCATTGCCCAGCCGAGCGGGCTCCGCTGAGCACCGACAGCGCCCACCCAAGCCACCAGCCACCACCGAGCCACTACAGCGCCCCTTTCAATCCTCACGCGTGCTTTACTCGCAAGGCTATTTGCTATTTCATTCCAGTTGTGTTTTTTTGATCATCTGCTGGGTTTCTCTTTGACGAGTTTGGAGGTGAAGCACATCTGGAACAATGTATTTGTTTCTGTTAGTTGGTCCTTTTATGTTTACATAAGAGTGACCTGACGACCTGAGAAAGGTTGTAGTGAGCAACTGGATGAGGAAAGCCGAGGATAAAAATTTGTGGCGCGCCTTCGGGGAAGTATAATTGTTCAGCAGTGGACAAAGACAGGCTAGAAACCTTGTAGATAAAAAAGGTACTCTTCGTAGAGAGACAAAAAATGCTTAGTCAATTCTTAACTTATTTGGTTAAAAAAAATGTATTACTAGTGCTAATGATAATGACTTTTCAATAATAGTTCTTGAATCTACGTTCTCTTTTTAAGACGAATCGTCCATGTATATAGGTACATAACGTTATTATACATTTTTAAACTTGACTCCCATTACTGTTTAGACGTCAGTCTAATTAATAATAATAATAATAATAATAATAAGAAATTTATTCATCAGCAAGTAAGTAAATCTAAATACAGATATAAAAGTGATCTTAAATATGATCTTAATTGAATTTCAAGAAACATTTTGCGGGGACAAAATTGAGCGTATTTCAGTGTTGAATGGCGCGTGATATAACTGTAAAGAATTCATTGGGAATTCTGTGGGGAGTTGGAAAGAACAACAATAACTCTAATTAAATGGACTCGTAACAAATTTGCCGCCCCGGCCGGCCTCGGGCGAAGTTAGACGAATTCACAATTTGCAAATGTCGCCTTGATAAACTGATGAACGTCTTTTTGTTTTAGGTTCCTTCGTTGATTTGACGTTAAATAAGATTTGTAGGAAATAAACACATTATGGTTTGTACTCGAGGATAGTCTTTGCAGCGAGCTCCATATAAAAGAAGTTTGTTTATATTTTCATCAACACTAACCAATTAAAGTCTATTAATTTTTGTAAACAGTGGGAGTTGAGAAAAAGGAAACGGTGACAATTTCCTTCGAAAATAGTTTTTGAAACCTTGAGTCAATCTAAACCACCCATTTAGTAATGAAACCTCCTCATCCTATACTGTTTGTTCACTGGCAAACACTAGTTACATTAACCACGCCAACACCTCGTGTGCCTAAATGCCTACAGACCGGGAATGTCCTGTAATATCCGTAATTAATCATCAGTTATAAATCACGTTATGTTCTCATAAGGGTGACCCTTAATTTGGCGGAGTCAGGACTCTGGCGGCCGGTGGAGCAGCTAATTATTAATGTTTCGTCTTAACTTCACCGGCCTTCATAATTACTTTGCCTGATCCATTTCTAAAATTAGAAACTACTATAAATATGACATTTCAATACAGGGTCTTTCTTAATACCATGATCAGGCGATGAAAGTGAACCAACGTTTTCTATGAGAATAACATCGAAATCAAGAAAAGAGAACTATAGTCGAAGTGTCTTGCACTTGTTTTATTTTTGTTTAGTTTTTATTTAAAATATTTGTAAATGTTAGTTTTTGCTATTTTTGGAAGAATTTTTATTCATAGAATAATTTGAATTTTAAAAGAAAAAATAATATACATGTTAAACAATAGAAACAGTTGAAAAAATAAGTATGTGGTTGGCCAGTTATAATTTTTGAGGTCATGAAATTTCCACTTTCTGTTTAAACTATAAAAAAACTTTACTGACACTATATAGGGTGTAACAAAACATCCCAGTAACTTTTTACGTGGTGGTTTAGACCACTAAACTGATCAACTTTCAGTATGGAGCCAACATCGATCAAAAATTGAAAAATCTGATGCTTCACGCAAAACTTCAGTATAACATACTGGACTCATATGTATGGGACAGCTGATTTTTTGATATTTTTCGAATAAGACTCCATAGTGAAAGATGTTCAGTTTGATGGTTTAACTACTCCTTTAAATATTACTTGAGTGTTTTGTTACACTTTGTATGAGTTTAGATAATTGAAGAGTTTTTCTTTGTTTTGCTAAGTGGGTATAGTAATACAACACTTTTCAACACAGGCATTATAATCAGTACGACATCGACGATTCAACGCAATAGCTCTATCATAATTATGCCACTCAATCGATATCCACTTAGCAAGAAATTGACTGTCATTCATTTTATCATCAAATTAAAGGAAATAAAATTACAAATCCGGTTACTTATCAAAAGAACTCGTTTGGATTAACAAAACAACAATATCGTTAAAATTTACCTTATAGGGAAAAACAGTATAAGAGTTAGTACACTTTACTTGGATCGCGCGAAAAGTACAACTTTAAGTGTAAAGAGCGGACGCACCCAGCTCTCCCGAGTCGCGGCGACTGAGTGAGGGCGGAACTTGTGCCGCCCGCCCCTACCGACCAGACGCAAAATACCAAAGTTACACCCAACCTTCCAACATTGGCTCCAAACTGCATTGAATCTAACACAGAACGCGAAATCACCGTCCCTGCCATCGCGGAGCGGAGATTCCGAGCTCTGTGGGATCTAAGTAAAGAACTTACAAGAGAAATGAAGTGTTGATAGTGTTCGAGTCGAACTGTCATTGAGTACAACTTGCCATAGTGGTGAAGGCCCAGGGTGTGTAGGACGTATCGGGGGTGAAGTACGGCGGGGAGGCTCTATTGATATAGAGTTGATTACGAAAGGTGAATAATTAAATAAGACAGTTGAGGGTAGCTGACGGTTAGTGTTTAAGTCTGCAGACATTATATAAATAAATAACGCTCACAGGCACATACATTGTAATGATCCCAAGCAAGCACTAATAGGCTGTTTATTATGGAAACCATACAACAACGGCACAAACATATAAACATCCATGACCGAACCGAGATTCGAACCCAGGAACCTGGTTTGGCAGTCCGGCATGGTAACCATTACACCAACCGGGTCGTCGAAATCAATCGTCGAATCAAAATCGTGGTTATCCAAAGTGAACGTGAGTTTGATGGGTAATTAGGTATTTATAATTTATGGATAGCATTCGTCATTATATTTATCACTAGATACGTGTAATTCCTTCTCTCCCTTAATCGGACAGGAGGGCTGTGCCCTGCAGTGGGGCTTCTTAACGTGTCAACTGTTATACGATGGTGTTTCTACATTCTATTGGCCAGGTATTCGGCGAGCCTGACTATTTGAGGGCCTCTCTCGTGCAGGTGTTCAAGCATAAGCAGGTGTACCATCGACTGGATAGGCTCGCCGCAATCGCACTGCATTAGGCCAGGATCTCTGTACCTCCAATTGCATAAAAGTCTGCAACGGCAAACTTAAGTGAGAAGCCGATTTACCTAAGTAGTTCTACACTGGCCATTGCATATTGTGCCCGGGCGGTAGGATGTTCCTGTGGGGAAATGAACTCAGCTGGTCTTGTACACTTTCTTTCCGCAGAGTGCATCTAGTCACAGACGGGTCGTTATTTATAGCCGTCAAACAGCGCTGGGAACTCTTACGGCTCTTGAGGCGGTCTAGGGTCTTTTTTTGTGGCTATAACTCTATAAAGCCAAGGCATCTATATTATAGAGGATGTCGACTATCGTGGTCTTGTTTATTTTTCTCTATGGAGCAAGCCGCATGCAGTGAGACTAGATATTAGAAACACCATGATTTTCTCGCTTCTTAGCGATAAGAATGCCTGATTTTGTGCCTCTTGTATTTCTTTCTCTGTATTTTTAATGTTCATGTTTTGGTGTAAAATCAAGAATGTTTGATTGATTGATTGAAATATTTTAATTACAAAGTATTCGCGCCTAATGATTCACTTTTATTATAGCCACATACGTATAAGCATAAACATAATTATGCGCAAGACTATATTCCTGACTATACATATATGACTACACTAACAGAGGGTGTAGTAAAAATATTCCAAATATGTCATATAATTGAGAATATCCTCATTCCCTTAGCCATAAGGTACGGCAAACGTAAATGCTACTATAATTTTTTTTTAAATAAGCTAATACAGCTTGTACATTGGATCTTTCGTTACAAACATTTGTTAGTGATTGGCGCCCAACTTGGGGCCAAGCCGGCCTCACTCCCTCGGAAGTAGCGCCACGTAGACACGTCACGTGAAGGTACGTAAAGGCTATATTATTGTTTTATAGTGAGACGACACGCTTCTTGTCTATGCTTTTGTCTATAGTTCAAGGTTTCCGAAAGCCTTGTTAATATTGTGAGGTTTTTCTTTTGCTGTGATGTAGATGTTTACGTGTCGTGTAGATAAGTAAGTTTTTTCGAATATATTTGTCAATATTTTTTTTATTTAGAGCTATTTTCCATGTTTGTTAAGTTACTTGAAAGCATTTTCTGTCATATTGCATTACAACTTTTTTTTTCATTCGATGCTTCCGTTCTAATTATATTCAGGAAACTTAAATCAATGATAGGTTTTTTTAATATTTACATATTATTGACATACATTATACAGGGTGTAAGTGGCTGCCTAGCAAATACTGAAACGGTGAACTTAGACCATCAAACTGAACAACTTTCACTATGGAGCGTACATCAGGAAACGGGAAAAAAAACAGCTGTTCCATACAAAACTGTTGTACCTACCCGACTAAAAGACATGAAATTTGCTAGGCTGTCTCTTACACTCTGTATACTTACGCTTAGGGTTGAACCTCATCTGGCAGCACGGCATCGCATTTTTCCGTCGCTCCATCCTTTTCTGTCACTCAGGAACGTCATTTGCAAGAGCAAATAAGGTAGACGGAACGAGACCGCACGCCGCAGCACCGCCGCGCCCAATCGCGTTCCGTCTATCTTATTTGCTCTAGCAAATGACGTTCCTGAGTGACAGAAAAAGAGAGAGAGAAAGAGAGCGAAAAAGGCGATACGGTGCTGCCAGATGAGGTTCAATCCTTAAATGCCACTGAGGTCCATAGACAGAGACTGTGGATATTCACCAGCAGTTGGATATAAGAACAAGAAAAGGCTTCAAATCTCTTTCCTCTTCAACAGTCATCATCGTAACCCTCCCCTCTTCATACACGCTCGTCCGTCGGTTTCAGGTTAACTAGGTACATTCACAATTTGGTACAACTCTGCATACATATAAGATGTACATCTTATTATTCTACCATTTCCACTCACCTCTTCCCCATGACCAAACTCAAATATAACATTACTTATAGCCAGTATTATAAATACAATATGCTTGCTGTAAACTGTATGGTAGATAGTATTTACAATAGAGAGCGGTCACTTTCCCATTGTTGTCGTATTTGCTTACTCAGACAAATACCTGTCAGTAATTGCAGCCAGTGTGTCAGTATTATCTTAATTGAAACCAGAAACGTCCGCCAACTCATTAATGGGCAAAGATAAACGTGAGTGTACAATGAGATATCACATTCTACCCTATACCCTAGTACCCTACCAGTACAGAACCTTTTTGTTTGTTTTAATTGCGGGCACACTACACTGAAAACATTTCCATGTTTCCTTGTATGACGGACGACGGTTTCATTCACTATGTATGATTTAATTATGCTAAAAATATTATCAACGTAGATGCTTCGTAAGGTTGCATGTCAACCAGTTGTTGTTAAATGTAAGGTTGACGATTTTTAATTATTTTCTTTGTAGAGTCGTATAAATGTAAAACGACCTTTGTTTAAATATAAGGGTGAATTTTTAATTTTTTTTATGCTGGGAATTTTTGGTAACGAAGAAGTTACCAAAAATTTATATAACCCTTTACAAAAACTTGCATGATTTTAATACTCCTAGAAAAAAAAACGAGGCTAAGAGTGACTATTCAATTTTTTTTTACCTATTTGCGACTGCAGCTGTCACTAACTGATAATAAAATATGATAGAATAACTACAACATTGACTTACTAACTACTGGACATAGGGTCCGCGCCCAAAAGTGTCCGAATCAAAAGTGAATTTGTTTCACTTATAAAGAGATAGATAGAGAGAATAGATAAAGAGAAACAATTACGTACGTGCCACTCTTCGTTTGATTGACGGACTACGCGCACGCCTGCATGCCAGCCGTGCTGCTATGCTGTAAGAATTTGTAAAAACTACTCTAAGCAAAAAAATTAAAATTTTATCAGTTTCAGTGTTTTTAGTTGGATTATATTACTAACACGTACTTTCGTTTATATGAGTTAATCTGGGACACTTTTTTCGAGAATTTTATACCAGACCCGGCGTCCATAATTTAGTAAGTCAATGAGGTACATTATTTTTAAATACCTAGTTAGAAAAGGCTCCTAATAATCGAAAGTTTCAATGATTCTGCTTGATGTGATGACTGTACCTTTAGAACTACTCATAATACAATATTTTTACAGGGAATTTATAAAATGTAACTATTTAAAAAAATGTGGAACATAGGTTTTCACTTCATTGTTATTTTAGAATACCGCTGTCCTGTCATCGATCAACTACCGCTTTCCATTCTATATAAAGACTGCAATAGTTAGTGAATGTTGTGAACCAATTATTCTGATGTCGAATCTTATTAAGCAAACAATGTGATAATTAAATTTAAATTACATTACTGATTATCCATTGGGTTTGAGTTTAATTAATGAAGTGCGTAGATTCCAATAATGATATTGTTTATCTGTAAAACTGATTTATCTCCTTTTTTCATGTTTATGTGAAACGTGCGCAGCGTTGCCAGCTGAATCTTTTCTAAAGTAACCGGAAATAGAAAAAAAAGTAACCTTTTGGTGTGAAAAGTAACCTTCCATTTTTTTACGGTACTTTTAAAAGTTAATAGACAGATGTGGGTTGTATTAACTTATAGAAATATAAACAATTCAGTAGCGTTTTCCGTGATATGTTACATTTTTCATTCAATTGTTTGATCGAGCGAGTAAGTGAGACGCTTTAGTCATTTGTGATTTGGTATACATTAGTGCGAAAGAGAAAAACGTGTTTTAGGAGTTGCACTCACTACTTTACGAACTTTTGCGTTATAAAATATTGCAAAAAATTTGAAAATGTGTTCCATTTCATGGAAACATAAGAATTATAAATTGATTATACAAATTCCGAAAAATCACCTAAAAGTAACCTTTTGAATCGTGTAACCTAAAAGTAACCTGACAGAGCTAAACATCACCAAAAAGGTTACAAAAGTAACCTTCTGGCAACACTGAACGTGCGTATTTATTAATTTAATACCTATATTTTGTCAGCGAAAACAGCCAATTTGTCATGTTACGCGAATATACAGGGTGTAACAAGACACCCACTTATATTTAAAGGGATGGTCAAGACCATCAAACTAAACAACTTTCACTATATGCCTGAATGTGAAGATTTGTTAATCATCATCATTGTCTTGCCCATTTCCCATTATTTGGGGTCGGCGCAATATGTCATCCTCTTCCATTCATAACACTCACTCCTTTTTACACATATCATCCTTCACACAATCCACCCATCTTTTCTTCGGCCTCCCTCTCCTACTACAGCCATCCACATTCATACTTAACACTCGTCTCGTAACATGACACTCGTCTCTCCGCATTACATGCCCATACCACGATAATCTATTACCCTGCAATTTTGATTTGTTAATAGCATATGTTAGTTTATATATTTAACTAAGGATAGTATTTCAAACGAGCTGTCAGATAACCTTTATCCAAAAGTGGTGAAACAGTCGAAGGTAAACGTCAAAGAAACAAAACTTCTCCCACCGCCACCCTACAAACTCTGATAGCGTATCCCCGGGAATGCGTAACAATTTCTCCAAAGTGCACATCTTTATCGCGACATTGTATGGAGGGAATCCGAACTAAAGTCATTTATGTGAGGGATGGTTGTCATTGCTCATATCCGCGGACCGGACACTACCCCTGTAATGCGATGTGCTTATAGGTACATTACGCTGAATAGAAAGACGATGTGTCTATGAAAGAACACAATTCGTGCTCACTCGAACGAATAGGGTTGACAACAGATTTAGTCTTTTTGGCTTGTCAAAGCCTTCTTGCATAGAGATGACAGAGAAATGACACGTTTTAGACCGCCTTATTTTGTGTCTCTTGTATTTTTATATCTGTATTTTACGATTTATGTTTTTGAGTAAAATAAAGTATATTTAATTTGATTTAAGAGTTGCATTTTTCATTTTTTTTTATTTCAGAACTATAATACAGTTTTGTTTCATTATTTATCTGCCAAACTGCAGAGCAGTTTGTTGGCAGTCAAATACAGTTCTCACACTTGGGTACGATATAATATATAGAGGTTAGACGGGCTGAAATGGAAATTTGGAGAATGTCACTTTTCCGACTGTAGGTATACGTTTTTGTCCTATCCGCCCCACCCATACACCCCGCCGACTAGAGAGCGAAACAGACAACTGCAGCTCGGACCGATTTTATATACATAAAATCCAACAAATCAGCATTTCGTATTCCCCTGTGACCTCCTCCAAAACTAAACTGATTTTAATAATTCTTTTAATATGAGAAAGTCTGGCTCTGTCTGTATGTTTTGCTTTCGTTGAATTTGTTTGCTGGATGTCTGAAAAGGGGCGTCCCTAGTTCTTACAGTAATTAATTAATGCAAAAAAGCAAAACATAGGGACACAGCAGAGTTAACATAGATTGTAAGGTAAAAAATATTTTGCTCTAGTGTCATTATCCAGGGAGGAAACAGGGGAATACGTTTTGTATGGAAAAAAACGGTACCCGCCTAAAGGGGGTAAGTTAAAGTCCTAGTCCGCTTAAGTCTTAAGGGGGTAGGCAAGTAACTTAACTACACGCTACGCCTCTTTCCAGCCGTTCATATATTCATTTTTAATAACAAACAATTTATTATTACAATACACATCCACATTATTGTAGGCAGGCAGAGACAATTGATCGCCACCTGCTTCGGTCCTGACACACCATACACAGTATTCATTATTACAGTCCTAAATTAAGGACTACCTTGTTAGGATTAAATGTCATTGATTGCCATACATAATCCATCATGATCATAACATTGTAGTCTTAAGTGCCGCTTTAGTCTTTATGGGAAATAAATATTAAGCAAGCAAGCGAGGATATAACTGCGAGCGCGCCCGAGCGCGCTGCATACAAACGAAGTGTCGTCCTATTTTTAGTACTAGCCAATTAAGTCAAAATAGAAAAACAAGGTCTAGAAACTCTGTGTCAGTGTTTTGTCAGATTTCCTTTAAAATATAAGTATAGTTTCAATGCTAGGATTATTTTTAGATTTGTATGGAAATCTTTGAACCACTGTAACTTTGAGACTATATCGAAAATTTACAAAACAAAATGCAGACAGAGATTAGTTTCTAAATTGTGTTTCAACCAACAAAACAACAACAAAAAACGGGACGGTTTTTCCATACAAACGTATTCCCTTGTTTTCTCCCTGTATAATGACACAAGAGCAAAAAATTTTTTACCATGCAATGCCATGTCCCTATGTTTTGCTTTTTTGCTTTAATTAATTACTGTAAGAACTAAGTACCTTCGAATATGACCAATTTTACCACCCGTTTCCAGCAAACAAATTTGACGAATATAAACAAAAAAAGCAAAACATACATACATAGCCAAAGTCTTTCTCATATTATTTTTGAAATAATTATTAAAATCGGCTTAGTTTTTAGTTTTGGGGGAGGAAACAGGGGAATATGAAATGCTGATTTCGTCGATTTTATGTGTATAAAATCGGTCCGACCTAAAGTTGTCTCTTTCGCACTCTAATCTTCGGGGTGTATGGGTGGGGCGGATCGGACAGATATGTATACAGTCGGAAAAGTTACCTATTCTCCAAATAACCATTTCAGCCCGCCTATCATCTTAATTGGTTATTATCATTAAGGTACCTAATAGAGGCGACACCCAGACAACATTTTTTGTAACACTCGTTTGATTGAGCTGATGGGCTCTAACTTAGCATGTGCCGTGCTGCACCGCGACGCTCCCAGTGCGCGCCCCGCACTGCTGATCGCGGTGCACAGATTTTGTTCGCGTTGTCTGTTCTATACATGATTATTCAATGGTTATTGTTGGTGTGTATGGAGCGCGCTGGCTGCAAGGTCTATTCCTCTTAGGTCCGCCACACACAGACGGAATTGCGATCCGGAATCCTGATTCAGGATTCAGTGTTGTCAACTAGGGTTACAAAAAATACTAAAGTGCTGTTTAAAAATGCCTAAAATAAAAATGTATGAAACGCCAAATGAATGAAAAGTAATTGCATTTTCATGTATTTATTAAAACAATACAAACAATTTCTATACGTGATAATTACTATTTTATGTGATGAGGTCATGACGTTACGAATGTTACGATGATGGTTTGTAAACTATATTCCAATATTAATGCAAATATATCAAAAGACTATCGATAGGTTTAACATTAGACATAATCTGCATACAAATGGCTTGAACCATTATCACACAAGCGGTTTTTGAGAGTACGCGATTACGCAACTATGCCGCAACGACGTCGCAACTGAACCGTTACGATACGGTATCGTGCCATTAACGCCTACGCTCAAAAATCACTTTAAAATATGATCTAGTGAAAAAGTCTCTGAAAGCGGCAACACTCCAAACGGAATCTAATTCCGAATCAGGTTTATTCCGGATGTATGTGGCGGACCTAAATCTTAAGTTAATATCTGGGATATTGTACAATATATTATCTAGTTCCAAAGTTCCAGAAACAAGTGCGTGTAGGTATTTAGAATAAATTCAACAGTATCTTTAAAAGATTTAAGTAAGCTAGGATATTATTCCAGTAGAAGTTCAATGTGCTCTTTGACCTCTCTAATCGTAAAACACATATTGTGCTAGATATCGGTTGAATTCTTATGATTTCATACTGTGCCCGATTTCGTTCATTGATAGGTATTATTTAGTGTACTTATTGGAATAAAGTTTAATTTTTATTGTTTTTTGAAAATTCTTCAAATTGTTACTGAGTTAGTGAACATAGAGTTAACATCTGAAAATATACAGGGTATGCATTAAACTGAACAACTTTGAATATGAGAAAAAACCTATCATAAAAAAACTGTTCCATACTAAATTTCAATGCCTACTCGACTCAAATGTATGAAACATCGATTTTTCTTTGCTATACAGTTTTGTTGAATGAATGAAAATTATTTATTCGTAAGGTTTTTGGTGATGTTAAGGTGTTAACATCACCAATAATCTCCTGAAAATCTCAATGTTTATCCTTTACAAAGGCCCTCATAAATCTGCCGTTTATGGCGTGCAAATATTTAGTCAACAGTTGTACAATACCATGAGTACAATCACCCTTTAAAGTACAGAACCTTTAAAGATCAGTGCGTCTTCTGTATTAGGAAAAGCAGACAATTCTGTCATCAATAAGAGCGTTATTACGAAGCTACAAAAGCAAAGCTTGGCTCTGGGAGAAAGCTACGTTGATGACACAATTTCTGGGGTGTCGGTCGTGGGTGGTTGTCCTACTGACATTAAATGTTTTCTGTCACTAAACTTCTTAGATTACAAATTGTGTGTTTAATTTTATACTGTTATTCTTTCGTGTCAGCATGAGCTGTACAGGGTGTTACAAAAATACAAACAAACATTTAAGGTGGTAAGTAAACAAACTTTCACTATGGGACCAAAATCGAAATCGCGAAAAAAAACTCTGATGTTCCATCATCATCATCATCTTATCAGCCGATAGATGTCCACTGCTGGACATGGGCCTCCCCCAAAATGGGTAGATTTGCCATAATCGCCCTGATGCGATGCGTTTGCGATGTTCCATACTAAACTAAAGATCTACTCGAGCTAAATGAATGGGACAAAATACATATTTTTTCGCGATTTTGATGTTGGTTCCATAGTGAAGGTTGGTTCAGTTTGATGGTCTCAACAACCCCCTTAAAAGTTTTAAATGTTTATTTTTACTTTTGTAACATCCTGTATATATATCGCATGTCAATCACACTTGCTAACTTTGTATAAGAATTTAATTACATGTGCCTACCACATTTCAAGGTCCACGTGTAATGAGACCTACAGGTCTAATTAAAAAAATAGTTATATACATGAAAAAAATAGTTGTGTCCCATTTTGCAAAATTCCACACATCTCTGCTCGTCTTCAAATTCAACTCATGTCTCAAAACAAAATTAATCCAGAGACACAAAAGGCCCGAATTTCTTTAAAGTTCTGCATAGGTTCAAAAACCGTCTGGAAATAGTCAAAACCCTCTTCCATTCCATTTTTAACTCCAACATATCTAAATTCAGCCTACACTCTCCCTATATTTACCAGACACCGAGTTTTACGTAATAAGGCTGTCCAAAGACCAGCCCTGATCGATGTCACTGAATAATATAAGAGTTTGTAGTACGACCGTTGGGCCACGTTGCGGCGGAATGACGATGCTAGCGTGCTATTGGTGGCTAAAGGATATCATCCTATTTGCTTTCTACGACTGTCGTATGGTTATTATAAAGCTAGGCTGAGTGCTGTGGAAGAAGGAAATGTTTTATAGTTGAATAGGTAATGGTTATACATTTCTACAGAATCTAGTCTTATGTTACAAACGTAAATGTTAGAGTGTATATATAAAAAACTCGAGTAAACAGAGATATTTCTTTAATGATAATCTCGCCTTTTAAGAGTACTAACAGTAGGAGTATGATTAGCGGATTATGTGTAAATTGAACATATAATTGAATTTTTGATTAGAGCCAAAACACGAGTAAGACACATTTTCTCGATAGAAAAACAAGCCAAATTAACCTCCGTCTTTATCGATAAACGCTTGGAACTGCTAAACGGTGAATAATAGAAACACGAGACTTGATTAAAAAAAAGAGATTGATATTTTATAAATTTTGATTAGAGCAGAATTGAACTTACATAAATAGAACACTCACAATTAAATAAAGTTTGTTTTACGCTTGCGTCGTTTCAGGCGCGCGCGCCGCCCCCTCTCTTTCTCTCTCATCAGGCAGTAATATAATCTATCACACGCCCATTTCGCTTTAATTATTTTTCGACATAGGCCCTTAAATGTTTAATTAAAGATAAAAAACTTACTAAACTATTCATTAAATTACATGCATCTCTCATCTCTGTTTGTTTTGTAACATGAACATGATTGCAACAGTTTTACATTCACATAAAAACGTTTTAAAATGACATTATCTGTTTTATGGATGCGAGTAGAATTCAAACAATAATATTTTATGGACTACCAGGAAATAATGAACAAGAGAATAAATGATGTATGTTAGTAGAGATTTCTACTTAGAATATTTATTGTCAACTACGAGTATATCTATCAATCGAATCCAACTGCAATGAATACATAGACTTCAGGAACAGATGTTGGTTCCCTAGAGATAGCTCCTCAGTACGTCACACGAAGTGGTACCTTTATAAAATAGTCACAAGTGAAACACCACGTCAGCGCTACCATTTCTTAACGTTCATGCCGCCCTGGTAGTTTCATTTTAAATTCTTTGTCTACTCGTTTATTTTTCTAACGTTTTGTTGCCAGAGAGAACGGGTAAAATTATATCAACGTTTTCAACGTATATATCATATTCCAGAATACGATATTCCTATTATATTGCATTACTTTAATGGGTGATTTTACTCATGATACTGAACAACTTTCCCAAAGAAACATAAGAGAAATGCGCAAAAATAAAATTTGAATTTTCGTACAGATGTTCGATCAGCTGATAGCATTTAGTATGGAAAGTCCAAGGAAAGTTTTTCAGTATCATGAGTACAATCAACCCTTACAGTCATGCAACTGTTTACCCTAACAGCCCGTAAGTTAAAGGTAATTTCTGCAAAAGTTTTACTACATTGAAATATCAAAGCGCACTGTCCTATCACGTTATAATACCTTTGCTCTCTAGGTAATTGACTAAACTACAGAAACTTTTGTGTTGCTATAAATAATGAATGAAATGAATAAAATATACTTTATTTACACCAAAACAAAATACAATGCACAATAGGAAACATAAAGTTGTGTATATAATACACTAGAGTTAACCCGCGACTTTGTCCGCACGAATTATATACCAGATTTTATGTCAGATCATAAGCTATCAAACAAAAAAAGTTTCATCAAAATCGGTTCAGTATTTTTTGCGTGATGCTCGATCAAACGAACAAACAAATAGACAGACAATAAATCCAAAAATTGGTGATGTGGAATCAGGGACACCTAAAAACCATATCGTAACTTTTTTTTGTTAATATCTTCAATGTACAGACACACTTCTGTTACAGTTTTATAATAGTATAGATTTGGTATCGATAGATAGATTTACTATTGGAATAAACATAGAAATTGGAAATGGTGTAATCATTTAATGCATAAAACATACTTCTTTTAACCGTTTAGTAATATTAATGTATGTTACTGTTACAAGTTTAACCTTCGTGCTAATACTTTTTAGCCCAGCCCCAGACCCTGCTTTAATCAAATTCCTGCTCAAAATAAGCTATTGTTATTTTGGGGCACAAATTCTTGCTGTAACACACATGCCAGACGAAATTGTTTTAGCTCGCTTATAAATATCAGATCTACGGTCTTGGTATAAAAATATGTTGCACGTGTAACTATGTTGCATTGCACGTCACTTAAGCGAAACTTGATGTATCTTGAATACTTAATACTTGCATAGTGCTTTACAAAATAGCTTTCAAAGGCTTCATTGTATTGTATGAAAAGTTCGAACGAGTTAGTGTTATGAATAGTTATAGTTGGCTTTAAATACTTTTCCTACTGAAACGCGTACTTATATCGAATAGGAATACTTTTCTCTAATTGGCGGATAAATTAGGTAAAAACCCTTTATAGACCCCATATAGAAACACGTACTCTTGACAGGAAGGAGCGGGCTTGCGCATAATTTCCCATACTTTCCCCTCTGTCAAAGCCTCACCCCCGCGACGGCTCCGATCTAGCTCCGATGGGCTACTAATTCGATGCGCTTTATTGTTATTGTCATAGAACGGCACCCCCCCCCCCGTAAAAAATTGCAAAAAAAAATGTTCTATGGAGAAATAAACAATACTTACTCCTCTCCGGGCGCTGACAGGAGACATGTTTTTCTCTATGATAGGCCCCATATACTTCTCCCAAAACATCTATAATATGAACGGTTCGGCCCGGATCAAATCATCGGATCATCGATTCAACGGTTTAAACCTTGAACAATAATCATCATCAGCCTATAAGTGACGGTAGCGGTAGGAGACGTCGTCTTACGGATAGTGGCGAGAGAGAGCTAAATCTCTGATTTAGTTTCAGTTACTGCCACATCATGGCCATCATCATGCCTTTCGTTACAGATGAAATAGGTACGACTGAAACAGTACCTCATCCAATCCAACCGGTCGGGTTGCCTAACTTGAATTATAGTTTCTGATACCAAATTTCGGATCCATAACACCATAAGCGCACCTCGTTCGGATCGGACAGATGCATGATAGTCAGGACAAATCACTTTCTAAGTACTTCAAACTTTTAAGGATTACCTAAAATATGTTTAGTGCTAACTATAAACTCGATGGAGAGGCATCCTGTATAATTATGTTAATGCATATTGATAGCAAAGTTGGATCGTCCACTCACGGGTCAGTGCTGCCAGCTAGTGCTATCAAATATGCAACTTCGCAGACTCTCCAGACCACTTACACCAATTACGAATGTTGAAATTTTGTATTCGCACGGTCCTCCTGCAATTTTGTATCTTCTACCAGCCTTACATAGAATGCATTATGATATGTAGTAACTTATGGATTATAATAATTTCTTCCCATGTTGTTTTTACATACTTTTTAAAGCCCCACATTCCATCTCACCGACAACTCAACTTCAAGGACTCCCAACAACTCAACATTGGGGAAAACAGTTTCTTTCCTAGAACTTGTAAACGTTTTAATATTTTGAATGAGGACGCTCAATTTGATCTATTTAGCTGTAGTACTCGACTTACCAAAACGTTGTTAGGTAATAAGGCTATTTATTCATATAAGAATTAAATCATAGTTTTTGTACTGAAGTCGTTTAGGGTGAAGCCAAACGAGCGTAATTTTGTGAGTCGCGTATTTTGAGTCCGTTTTATATAAAGGCTGAGGTCATAGACAATGCATTCCCGGATTTTATATGAAACGGTCTCAAAATCCACAACTCACATAATTACGCTCGTTTGGCTTCACCCTTACGGAAACGTAAAATAATTGGCAGTCGGCTCTGCATATCCCTGCCTATCTCTCGCCAAACGAAACAGCTCTTCGACGCTGGCGATGCCTGTCCAGTCTTTAAGGTTCACAAGCCACGATATTCGTGGCGTACCGACGCTTTTTTTGCCCTCTACTTTGCCCATGACCCGCTATCCATGATTCTAGTTTGAAGCAATATTATATTTTAAAAGTTTCACGAACTGGAAAATCGATATTTGCCAATAATTTTCAGCTTTTCTATGCGATGTTGTCAACTTCTCTACATTTCTAGGACTGAATGTAAAGGACTTCTGTTTAATTTTTTTTCATTTTTTAAATTATATTAATAATAGACTTTGTTTTCAGTGGTTAAGTAAAAATATTGGATTTCCTAGACTAATAAATGAATAAATCAAATGATAATAGTTTGATTTTGATAGTCCTGTGTTCTCGACTCAAAGGCCGTAGTAGCGAGTGGTACATTGTTTTGACAAAACTGAACAGTAGGCCTCGCATGCCACCCCCGAGATAACGATAAAAATCGAGATGTGCCTCCATCTTTATTATTTTACGTATGCCAGAAAAAGCGCGCATGACGATTTTCTCGTTTATTATCCCCCCTATCCCCCCCCCCCCCCCCTTGGATACGTGCCTGTTGACATGTTCGGCGCGGACAGGTGTCCGCTCACCATAAAAGAACACGACAATACGGATACATCATATTAAAACCATTGATTGAATTCCACGACCTTTGGTTTGGCAGTCTACCTGTGATTCGTGTCTGTCGTTGTAGATTTCCACGCGGACGAAGTCGCAGAAAAAAGCTAGTATTTCTATAAATACGGCTATATTGTACATAAACAGTGGAGACGATGAACTGACTAGGTAACACGTAGTTGAAAGTTGACTAACCTTAAAGGAAAATACCAGAAATATCCATTTCATACAATTTCTATTAACTTAATGAAATTAGAAGCAGTTGTGTTCATTGGCTGATTTGTTCAATTCCATGAACCACGAATATGTATCTACCTGTCTATTATTCTTTATGATAAGATAACATTCAATATTCTAAGTAAGTAAGTCTAAGCTCAATAGATCATGCTAATATATTTCAATTCTTACTTGGAATTTTGAAACCAAATAAATGATTTCTATTCTATTCTATTCTATTTGGAATCAAATAAATTGTTCTATATTCCATGTTAGTAAAGTAATACAGTTTTTGAGAGTTACTTGGTTATTATAAAATCTAAAACTAACAATTTTTTACCCGTTTTTACGTACCTTATCTTCTCGTATTGGGAGCTCAAATATACCTAAACGCGATATAGGTAATGAGAAACCGTTAATTTTATTTTTATTTTAGGTTAAATAAAGTCTACTCTACCCTAAGGTTGTCTGGAAGAAATCGCTTTTTAGCGATAAGACCGCCTGTTTTTGTGCCTTTTGTATTTCCTGATTGATTGCTCTCTGTATACTCTGTTTTTTTGGTGTCAAAAAAAGTATAATTGATTGATTGATTGATAAAGTAATATTAGATTAATAATCAAAAAGTGAGTGACAACATTAACATTTTAGCTTTTCTAAACACTTTCCTTGAGAAAGTATTAACATCAAATATCCCTTTTAGGATTTGCCCATACTATGCTGTGATGTACGAGAATGTTTTAAGAACTATTATGTCCGTTGCCTGCAGGTGGGTGAGTGCAGGTAGTGAGATGAAGACGTGGGGCGAGGCGTTGGGGCGCGGCGCGTCGACGCACTTCGCGCGCGTCGGTCGGCTGCGCCGCGCGTTGCTGATGCTCGCCGCCGCCGCGTGCACCGCCGCCGCGCTTCTCTACTGGCGCCAGCAAACCGACCAGGGCGAGCACAGGCCTATGCACAGCTTATACGCGTAAGTTATACATTCTGAGACGCGTGGACGCGCTTCGCGCGCGTTGCTGCTGCTCGCCGTCGCGCTGCTCTACTAGCGCCAGCAGACCGATCAGGGCGAGCATAGGCCCATGAACAGCTTATACGTAAGTTACCTATATACATTCTGAGGCTCGTCGACGCACTTCGCGCGCGTGGGCCGGCTACGACGCGCGTTGCTGCTGCTCGCCGCTGCGCTGCTCTACTGGCGTCTACAGACCGACCAGGGTGAGCACAGGCCCATACTAAAGGCTGATACTAAAAGTTAAGATTAGTAAAGTTTAGGGAAACTCTGTCACCACCCCTATTTCAATCGAAGGGTCTTTAGCATCGTCGCTAAAAAAATGTTTATTACACAGTATCTTTTTAAATTTTTCAGGGGCGTCGAACCTCCGTGGACATGGCTCTGTCGGAACGACCGGTGCGAGCGCATTCCAGCTTCTGAGTCGACGACGCTTCAATCTCTGCCGACTTGCAACATGCTGTGTGCGTCGACTCAGCTCTGGCCCCAACCGACAGGTCCCGTGAGCTTAGCAACAGCTGCCGTACCTGTCCGCGTCGACGGATTCTCACTCAAAATAATATCTTCTCCAAGTCGCGAAGTATCCGAACACCTGAACGACGCGTTCGCTTTGTTCAAAGATGACTTGCGTCTACTAGAACGTGGCAGCGGCGACGGAAGACGCGGTGACATCGGAACTCCTCGACGCGTGATAGTTCGAGCCTCCGTAAACGGCAGCAGTGATGTTCGGTTGCGCCTAAACACAGACGAGAGCTACAAGCTTTCCCAACGACCAGCGGGCAATACCTTAGTTGTCGACATATCAGCGCATTCGTTCTGCGGACTTCGGCACGGTTTTGAAACTCTCTCACAGTTAATATGGTTCGATCCTTACGTCGGGTCTCTTTTAGTTTTAGAAGCGGCCAGCGTAGAAGATGCGCCGAAATTCAAGTATCGGGGCCTTCTCCTCGATACTGCGCGCAACTTTTTCCCGTTACCTGAGATTATACGTACTATTGACGCCATGGCAGCTTGCAAAATGAACACGTTTCACTGGCACGCCAGTGACTCGCAATCCTTTCCATTGAAGTTGAACAGCGCTCCTCAACTGGCGCAGCACGGAGCGTACGGACCGGGCTCTATCTATACCACAGACGATATTAAAGCAGTAGTGCGAAGAGCAAGACTTCGTGGGATTAGAGTGTTGATAGAGATAGATGCGCCGGCACACGTCGGTCGCGCCTGGAGCTGGGGCCCCGCTGCTGGTCTAGGTCAATTAGCGTATTGTGTTGAAGTAGAACCTTGGAGCGCATATTGCGGAGAGCCACCATGTGGACAGCTCAATCCTAAGAATCCTCATGTTTATGAGCTATTGGAGCGGATCTACGCTGAGGTGATACAGTTGACGGGCGTCGACGACGTCTTCCATCTCGGTGGCGACGAGGTTTCGGAACGCTGTTGGTCACAACACTTCAACGATACTGACCCGATGGAGCTGTGGATAGATTTCACGCGCCGCGCCCTGGGTGCGCTCGAGCGCGCCAACGGTGGGAAAGCACCGGAACTAACGCTGCTTTGGTCTTCCCGTCTGACCCGCTCACCGTACTTAGAAGGACTCAACCCGCACAAAATTGGTATTCAAATTTGGGGTGCTTCGAGATGGCCCGAATCACGGGCAGTCTTAGACGCAGGGTTTAGATCTGTTATCTCTCACGTAGACACATGGTACTTAGATTGCGGGTTCGGGTCTTGGCGTGATAGCTCGGACGGCCACTGCGGGCCCTACCGGTCGTGGCAGCAGATGTACGAGCACCGGCCGTGGACGGACGAGGCGCCGCAGGTGGCCAGCGTGGGTATGAACGACGTGAAACCGTGGCGGATCGAAGGCGGCGCCGCCTGCCAATGGACGGAGCAGTTAGGACCTGGTGGATTAGACGCACGCATGTGGCCGCGAACTGCCGCTCTGGCGGAGAGGTTATGGTCGGACCGGTCGGAAGGTGCTGCGGCGGACGTTTATTTACGTCTGGACACGCAGCGGTCCAGACTGCTGACAAAGGGGGTGCGAGCGGCGCCGCTGTGGCCTCGCTGGTGTTCCCACAACCCGCACGCCTGCCTCTAACCGCTGGAGGACGTGCTCGGACTAGACGGATTTCCGCTTTAAAGCGCTGAAGGTGCTACTCGTGATAGCCACAAACTGACGATGTAATCTCTCCCAGAAGAGACGCACAATAGATCTTGTATACTATACTGTATGTCACAAGGAGTCTCAAAATAAGTCACAAACTATGCAATATCGCAAATTGAATGATACTCGTAATCCTAGTAAACTTACCAACTTGTATGTGTCAAGTATGATTGTACTTTTATCTGTACATAGTAAATCAGTTGTTATTAATAAGTATAATTTGTTATAATATGATATAGAATTTGTACAGCGCTTTGTTACTGACTAGATTCTAC
This sequence comes from Agonopterix arenella, assembly GCA_927399405.1. Lineage (NCBI taxonomy): Eukaryota > Metazoa > Arthropoda > Insecta > Lepidoptera > Depressariidae > Agonopterix > Agonopterix arenella. Next base: position 12,333,019 of record OV656708.1, on the reverse strand, counting down.
TTAAAATTGTTAATTTAATATATAGTAGCTAATCGAGTAGTCGAGATGAGATTGCACTTTAACAATTATTTATAAATGTAGTTAATCAAATTATAATTATATAGTAACTGTTTATAAAGCCGTAATATTTAGAAAAAAAAAATTAATTGAAATTAAATAAAAGACAAATCAAATCATTTATTAGTAAAAAATATAAAAAAAAACACGACTAAATTTACAAAATGTTAGAATCAGTAACGTAGGCTTCGTCAAAACAGCAAAACATCATCAACGCATCCGCAACATACTTCGTCAAAGGCACTATTCTAAAAAAGAAAAGACAAATTGAAACGAATGAATCACAAAATATGTGAGCTTTTCATCTATTGACAAATGCTTTGTGAAGTTACATAATAAGTATTCATAAATATGTACATACCCTTAGCTAGCTAAATGTCTAAAATTGTACAAATAATGAATAAATAGGTATAATCCTAAATTATTGACTCCGACACAAAATGTCTACAAATGATACTAATACTGTGGTCTCAATACATATACTCATTCTATCACGCTATGAGACCTATCACACAAGCTGTTTTTGAGCGTAGGCGATATCGCAACTGAAACGCCGTGACAACGAAAATATCGCGGCGATATCGTACCGTCGTCGTGTGTCAACGCCTTCGCCCAAAAATCGCTTGTGTGATACGGACCTATGATATAAAATATAAGAAAACAACAGATAATCGTGTGAGAAATTGATATTCAAACAGCTGTGCAAAACTGCACTTTATTAACATATAAAATAAGTGTGGCAGTGAAATTAATATTAATTTAATATTGATCTAATCTCAAAAACTATGAAATGGCTAATTAATGAATGATGAAATAATTACTTATGACTGTATACTATAATAAAATGTGTGATGTTTGACACAGGGATTTCTAAGAATGACTAACAGATGTATGTTGTAGTTGGAAGCCACCGATTCTAATGAAATTAAACATTAATGTGTATTGCAATAGGATAATTTATGTTGTTTCGATGTTATGAAGTTCCGTTGTATCTCTAAGGGCAGTATTACACAAGCTATTTTTGAGCGTTGAAAGCGCAACATCGTCACGGTATCGCCGCGATATTTCTGAAATCAATAAGTAAATATATCTAAGTAATCAATAAGTAAGTATATTTCGACGGAAAGGCAGCGAAAATCCTTTGGTATGCCGGAACGCCGATCCGCGTGACAAAAACAATTGATTTCTATTGTGTCTGTAATTCCCGGCATACGAGAGGTTAAAAATCGTGGCGATACCATAGCGATGTATAGTTACGACTGAGTTGCGGTACATTTGCGGCGTCGGTGCGGTACGGTTGCGATATCCTCAAAAATCACTTGTGTGATAGGTCTCTAAATCGACGGCTATGGAAGTGTGATTTAATTTAATAATTTGTAAGTATGTCAGGTGTTCTAATACACATTCGATCGGCATAATTATTCCACCCAGGCTTCTACCGATATGTCAAACTGTACGAGTTTCTCGAGGTGTTCCTCTTCTGGCATTTAAAACACATGTCCACTGATGGGAATAGACATCAATCATGAATTTCCATACTATCCACAGATTAAAGAATTTACCAGAATATTTAGAATGACTATGGAATTTATTTATTATAGCTTTAACATGCTTTTTCGTTTGCTTTCACTTTAAAAAAAGGATCATGTTTTAATGCAGAACATATTCTATCTGTGTGCCAAATTTTTACCAAAATCCGTTCAGTCGTTTATGAGTGATTGAGTCACAAACATCCAAGCTTTAACATTTATAATATTAGCAGGATTTGCATACGAATTATAAAGATGAGTGAAATTCAATAAATAGCACCACTGGACTAAATTTTACTCTAATATATACAGGGTGGAAAAAAAGGCCGTGGTTGGAGGGAAAGTACCCTTAATATTTATGATGGCAAATTTTACTTAAAGGAAACATTCCTTTATTTTCAAATTTAATTAAAACTGCATTTAAAGATTTTTGAAAAATCATCTGCTTGAGCCGGGAATCGAACTGGTGAAACGTGAAAAAAAAACATCCTGTATTTTATGATACCAACCGAAAGAGTCATTCATAAGGATCAATTTCTTTTAAACAACATAGTATCTTAAATTAAAGAAAGACCAAGAAAACGGATTTTTTTATTGTTAAACTTACTATCTAAAGAAAATTCTTTACTCAACTTATAAATTGCTCAAAATGAGACCCATTTTCACGTATGCACAGACGTATTCTTCGAATAAATTCGCTACGTGTCGCCTTTTGTATTGAATTATGGTGAATATTTGAACTTGATATTTTAAATATTCAATCAATTCGATATAAAAGACGACTCGTAGAGAATTCAGTCGTAGAATACAAAATACTTTAAAGTATTTTCTTTAGATAGTGAGTAAGTTTAACAATGAAAAAATCATTTTTTCTTGGTCTTTCTTTTATTTAAGATACTATGTTGTTTAAAAGAAATTGATCCTTATGAATGACTCTTTGGGTTGGTATCATAAAATACAGGATGTTTTTTTTTCACATTTCACCGGTTCGATTCCCGGCTCAAGCAGATGATTTTTCAAAAATCTTTAAATGCAGTTTTAATTAAATTTGAAAATAAAGGAATGTTTCCTTTCAGTAAAATTTGCCATCATAAATATTAAGGATACTTTCCCTCCAACCACGGCCTTTTTTTCCACCCTGTATATATATATATAGGGTGTAAGGAAAAGTATCATTAACCTTTCAACCTGATGCTCTACCCATCAAACTGATCCACTTTTACTAGGTATGGGAGCAAACCGATCGGAGCAAAAAAGAAATCAACTGTTACATATTCTAATCTATTCTATTTTTAAAAAATGGCTGCCATCTTGTTAGTGATGATTTTGCCAATACCTAGTTTAAGGAGCAATTAGTGCTTGACATTGTACGGTAATGGATATGGCGATCTCAAAGCCCTGTTTTTATACAAAAACACACACCCGAAACCGCCATAAAATGGCGGAGTCGCGTGGCTACTTAAATCGCGAGCCGAACGAACGACGTCTACTCGAGAGACCTCTAGCCACGCGACTCCCAACTGTTACATACATTTGAGTCTAGTATTGGAGTTTAGTATGGAACATCTGTTTTTATTACAGGTTTGCTCCCATAGTAAAAGTTGTTCAGTTTGATGGGTAGAGTATGTGGTTTAAAGGTTAATGATACTTTTCCTTACACCCTGTATACATGTTCCTTTCCAACCTACCTCCTGTGCCGATTTGGATGTGTATACATGTAAAATTAAATGTGTTATTTTTTTCGTGATTTCTTAGTTGACTCTATAGTGAAAGTTGTTCAGTTTGATCTTAGATAAAAGTAAAATTAATGGATAGGCCTAAAGCGCGTTAAGTTGAAGCACACTAGTGCAATTGGTCCATACAAACTAGCACAATTGAATTTGAAGTATACCATTCATTTGTTTTGCCTCATTTTTCTGGTATGAAATGTTTGCGTAAGGCCTATCCATTAATTTTACTTTGATCTAAGATTTTGAGAATCTGAAGAACCCTGTTCGATATGTAACGCATTTAACTTTACATCGTGACCCCTACATGCTAGCAGTGTTTTATAATGCAAGTAACCATAATAATTTTTATTTGTAGGGTACATGTCGTTAGTTAATGAAGTGTAATGTATTCAAATGTACGAAGAATTGTGCTAAAGCTTGGAAAACATTCTCAAATACTATTCATCTGATGTTGAGAATCTCTGTCATAGAATTTCCTTATTATTTTTTGGTGTTTTAAATTTGAGAATCTCTGTCATGGAATTTCCTAGTTATTTTTTGTATTTAAAATTTGAAACAAAGTTATTTACTGGATGTATTTTTTGCAATCTTAACAAATGTGATTTAATTTTTTGATATTATTTATTTTACATTAGTAGAGTTAGGATACATTATTTTTTTTTAAATCATTTTAATTTTCGGCTAGATTTGATAGAAAACCCGTTTATTTTTTATATTGGTTAATCAGTAATTGTTGTTAATAAGATCCAAATAATTTATATTTGTTTTAATGTAATTCAATGGATGTGATCAGACCGGCACAATTTTGTACATTTTGTATGTAATGTTTGGTGCTACAGTGATTTGCGTGGTGTACTTCTATGGAATAAAAATAATTCAGAAATATATGTTGTTTTATTTTCACCTCGGCACAGGCCACGTTCTCCAATTTTAACTAATGTTTAGGTAACAGTGCAGTTCTCTACTCGAGAATTATTCCTCTGATAATTTCGCCTTTTTAGGGTTCCGTATCCAAAGGGTGAAAACGGGTCCGTCCGTCCGTCTGTCCTACATATTTAGGGCTGTAACATTTCAACGAGGAGGAGTCCCTACCGACGTACGAACAAACCAGTTATGGTTTATAGTGCGTTGATATTTGTTAATTTAAGTAAACAGTGTATTGTCATGTATAAATAAATAAATAAAATAAACGGTAATAATAATAATAATATTAATTCAGATAATAAAATGATCCATGTGTGACTTAAGGTGGTTTCAGTCCATACAAACGTTTGACGCACAATACGCGTAGACGGAATTAATAAAAGTAATATTGTATATATGGAAAAATAGTTTAGAAAATCTAGTTGCCTCGTCACAAATAACATTTGCAATTTATAATATAATTACGAAGATATAAAGCTTTTAAAATTTTGTATGAAAAATTTCATAGCTTTATATCTTTGTAATTATTTTATAAATTGCAAATGTTATTTGTGACGCGGCCACTAGATTTTCTAAACTACTTTTCCATATATAAGGTCTAACAAAATTAGGTGAAACTATTTTAAGGGGATGTTCAGACCATCAAACTGAACAACTTTCTCTATGAGACCAATACGGAAATCGCGAAAAAAAATCTGCTGTCCCATACATTTAGGTCGAGTAGGTTGTATGAAACAGCTGTTTTTTTTCGTGATTTCGATATCGGTCCCATAGAGAAAGTTGTTCAGTTTGATGGTCTGATCATCCCCTTAAAATAGTTTCACCTAATTTTGTTAGACCTTTTATACATAGTTACTTATATTAATACCGTCTACGTGTATTGTGCGTCAAAGTTTTGTATAAAATTGACCCCTCTGCAACCACCTTAATCAATAATTACTACCAAAGAGAATGTAACTCACTGCGTTATAATCACAAGCTAATAAGAAGAACTACGTTTTAATTACTACCGTTACAGATACTGCCATAGACGAAAATTTTTCACTTACAGTGTCACCAACTTATCTGTAGAATGAGCGTTGGCGCCACTTTCTGTATCAAAGAATGAGAGACTACATCGACTGACAGCAACAAAATGAAGTTTTCAAAATAAAATCAGTAGTTCCGCTTTTGGCCATTCTACAGATAAGTTGGTGGCACTGTACGCTGCACTCACCCGATTTTGCGCGCTTGTTCGAATTTCGAACACACATACAGGATGTATGTGACAGCCTAGCAAATACTGAAACGGTGAACTCAAACCATCAAACTGATCAACTTTCACTATGGAGCCTAACTCAGGAGACGCGAAAAAAAATCAGCTGTCCCATACAAAACTGCTGTGCCTATCCGACTTAAATGTATGAGATTTTTTTTCGCGTCTCCTGAGTTAGGCTTTATAGTGAAAGTTGTTCAGTTTGATGGTCTGAGTTCACCGTTTCAGTATTTGCTAGGCTGTCACTTACCCTGTATACTCACGCCTGTGTCCCATTGGGGTAGGCAGAGACAATGGATCGCCATCGGCTACGATCCTGACACACCTCTTTTGCCTCCTCCACAGTCGTAAGTCGCGTTCATACACGCTCGTCGGTTTCGGGTACATTTGATATACGCTGCCAATTTGGTCCGCATACGTACGTCTAGGGCGACCCCTTTCGACTGTTCCATTCCCACTCGCTTTATATATTTCATACGTTAGTCTACTATCACTCATCCTTTCCACATGACCAAACCATCTCAGCATTCCTTTTTCAATCCTTGTCACTATATCCTCTTTCAATCACATCTTTCTCATCGGTATCTTTCTCTAATTACACTATTTTTCTCTAATTACGTATTCTGTCATTCAGAGTCACACCACACATACTGCGCAAAGAATGGATTTCGACAGCATTTATTCTAGATGCATTTCCTTCTGCCTTACCCAACATTCGCTGCCATACATCAAAGTTGGTGCCAGCACACAGTCATGAACTGCCAAACGTGCTTTTTTGGACACATTATGACTTTTCATTACAGTGTGCATCGCTCCATTAATCCTATTTCTCGCTTTCACTCTCCTCTCTGTCTCCATCACACGTACCATCTTTGGTAAACATACATCCCAAATACACGAATTCTTCAACCTGTACCACTTTTTCATCTTCTATCATAATTTTACATTCAGTCACTATTTCATTCCGTTCGAGAACCATAACTTTCGTCTTATTTACATTCACTTTCATTCTTTTCTTCTTAAATGATTGAAATGAACTAAACTTCGCCTTAGATATATCAATGCGCCTGTATCTCATGAGATAACTGGTGCCGACGCCTACTTAACGTCAAACAAGAGTGGCAGAGCACTGCCGCAGCGCGCAAGAACCAACGTACCAAGTCAGTTCTATTGAATTTCGCCTAACCAAAAACCTTACGCCTAACTAAAAAGCCGTGGTGGTCCAGTACCTTGCCTGCGGTGCAGGAGGCGATGGTTCGATCCCCGTCCGGGCCGACTCGTACCAATGAGTTTTTCGGAATTTATGTACGATTTATAACACCACTGGCTTTTCAGTGGAGGAAAACATCGTGAGGAAACCTGCATGCTTCAATTTCGAGGCATGTATTGTACCTGCTGCCCATTTACAAGTAGCGACGGGCTCACTCCCACGTCACACTGGGCAGAGTTTGGGTACTATAGTGAAACGAGGATGTTCTGAGGTTTCAGAATATCTCTGACTAACCCCTCGGGGATTATAGTCGTAAGCATATGCTAAAAACCTTACGCCCAAAGAGATTTCGTCTGTGCGGGTGACCCACGAGGGGGGTCAATTTTAGCACTACGGTCTACGCGGGTGTCATTGTTTTGGAGTTCGAATACCTATCCTAAAATTATATCGTTTGCAGTCACCGCTATACGATTATTTTTTTGTTTTAATTTATTTATTTCAGAACTATTACAATATATACAGTTCTATTACATTATTATATACGAACCAAATTGGCGACGTGCTTAAAAAGGGCCAGGTCAGATCTACCCGTAACCGACGAGCATGCATGAAAGGACTTATGAATGTGGAGGAAGCTAGAGAGGTATGTCAGGATCGTAGCAGGTGGCGTTCCGTTGTCTCTGCCTACCCCAGTGGGAGACAGGCGTGAGAATATGTATGTATGTATGTATTACATTATTTATATGCCAAACTATAGTATAGCACTTAGTTGGCAGTTGAATACAGTTCTCACACTTGGGTACGATATAATACCTATATATTTACTTATGTATATTTTTAATTTAATTTAACACCGAAACTTGAACTTGTTTGTGTTGTAATTGTGACGGTGTTTCATGCATGCATATGCTCACGACTAGACTATGCATAGTCGTGACTTTGTTTTATTAAAACTTAAATAAAATTTAATGATTTCATTTAAGTCGATATATGTAACTGGAGTTTACCCGCGACTTCGTCCGCACAATATACGAGTATATCAAAATATTTATAAATCATAAGCTAACAAAGAAATTAGTTTTATCAAAATCAGTTCACAAAATACAAACATACAAAAATTCTAAAAAAGATTGATTTGGAGCCAGGGACACCTAAAAACCATATCGTATTTTTAACAGACTTCAAAAAAGGAGGTTTCTCAATTCGACCGCATATATGTATATTTTTTTTTATGTGTGTTCGCGGATAAATTCGTCGTTTATGAACCGATTTTGATGATTTTTTTTTGTTGGAAAGAAGATATTCCAAGAAACCAGGATCTGATGATGGCATCCCAGAGAAATCGAGGGGAACCTTTGAAAATCGTAGTGCCGGCTAGTTCGTTTGTTAATTTAAATCACTACTATTAAATTGAACTAATGAATTCACCACCGAAAATTGTGAAATGAACAAAATTTTAACAAAAAATTAAAACCGCCTTAAAAAATCCTCAAAAGTTAAAAAATAATATTGCAGGCGATGACTTTTTCGTTTGCATCATAAGAACATTAATTTGTTTTATAGAAGTCGGTGTCAAGCCAAGCCAAAAAACTAATGCAAGTCCTGTCGCGAATCGTACAGGCTTGACAGCGACTTCGATAAAACAAATTATTGTTCGTGTGATGCAAACGAGAAAGTCATCGGCTGCAATATTATTTTTTAACTTTTTAATTTTTTTCTTGTAAATATCTCCAATGTACAGACACACTTGTTTTACAGTTTTATAATAGTTTATAGATGTTTTAACAGTCTTGTATGTTGAAACCTTAGAATAAAATATGTGGTTAACTTCAGTGGATAAGTAGCCTTATTTATTCTATTCATTAAGTTTTTACCCGCGACGAAGGTGTGTGACATTAATAAAAAGGTAGGTATCATTATGTGGTAATCAAGAAAATATTATATCTGTACGCTAAAGGACACTGGGCAAAAAAGTATGGCCACTGGTCCAAGAGCTCCCAGCTATGGCACATGTAGGAACAGCGGATACCCTTACTTACGTCAGGGCTTTCTTTGCTTACGTGTGCAAAGGTCGTCCAAATATTTTCGAGAAAGAAAAATATACAGGGCCTTTACCCGGACGTTCGAACTTCGCAATTGCGTGAACGTTTTCGTTCCAATGTCAACTCTATTATAATGAAAAGCGGACCGAAACGGTTGCGATATATCTAAAATCGAAGGCTCTGTACCCGACAGGGCCTGGAGTGCGATTTTTGAAACTTATATGTTGAACTCAGCATCAGCAGTTTGAAAATGTCAAAATTTCTTTAAAACGCGTTCAGCCGTTTATGCGTGATTGTTACATAGGTACATTTATAATATATGTATTTGAGTACCTACGTACATTCTATTAAAATTCAAGTTAAAATCAATTTTCTTGCTTTATTATTCTATCATTTTATTTTGCATGTAGATGCAACCCTATAATGTATAGTTATATGTCTAGTTGCGTGAACAAAACTCTCCCTCCAAGCATGAATTTAAAAACACAACAAATATAGTATATGCGTTGGACACCTAATTATTTTGTTAAATAAAAACTGAAAACGACATCGATATTATCGAAATTAGTGAGACCCAGTAGTAGCCCAATATGGATCCTTGATTAAAATCATGGGCATAGTTTGCTATAAATTATAATAGTATTACAATTTACAACAATACAGTTAATTCGTCATTATCATCTCGGAAAATCGTTCGTGATACATGCAACTTACGGACACGATATGTTTTTATACTTTTAACGTCTATACACGGTACTGCTGATGTTAGTAGTTAGTGTTCATTCCAAAAAAGATTGTAGGTAGTCTATATTAGTACTAGTATTTATTCTGTGATATTACACTTCAGTGGTAGATTTAATTTCCAACATTAGATATTTTTATGTAGTTTTGTCAAAAACTACCACTATGCGAGCTCAGTGCGGATAAGTCAATCTCAGTCAGTCTCAGTCTCAGTTTGTGAAAGGAGGCATTTGCCCTGCCAGGTTCCTACAGGATATAATTTACAATCTTACTGACAATTAAATATAAAGAAGTGTGTTTTGTTAATTTATGTAGCAATGATTAGCGAAGTTTAAAAAGTTGATAATAGTACATTATGATACAAGTGAGCAAAGTTGGTCATTACAGCCGAGGCGAGTGATGCATACTAGCCGAGGGCTGTAATGACCAACGCTCACGCGTTTCATACGACGTTTTTCAACATATTTGCGAGGAAACAGTAATAACATTTCCTAAAACACAACTATTTTAGACAAATATTTTTGGAAAATGGCGCTGGGCTATGGTTGGTTTTTTTCGAGATGGCTAGATGCGCCTATGCGCGCCCAGGCTGTCGAAGAGGCAAAGACTTAGCTGACATTCAACCAACGACATTTTGTTGCAAACCTAATATAAAAAAACGTTATAAACTTATTATTTATGTATTTATAACACAAATTAATGTTAATTTGTTAACTAAAATAAATTGTTTGATGAAATGAAGCGAAACAGAATTCATTTAGAAAAAATTTGATTTTTTTTTTACATAAAAACTCTGCTGAGATTTAAAAACAAACTATAGAAAAAAGTAACATTACCGCACTAGTGCGAATAAGAATTGTTGGTGGTTATTTGTCAGCTACGTTTGGAGTCCTCATATTTTATTGAATTTTTATTGTTTATAGTGAGTTTTGGTTCGTAAAATTGGTGTTGTTTTGCGTAACAAAGTATCGTGCAAGTGAACAATATACAGTTCAGTGAAATATGATGGGGTATGGGTCGTAAACAGGAAAAGTGTTCCGTCATTTGTAGCGCGGCAAAGCGATCGGTTCACCTCTTTCCTGGGGACTTCTCTACGTTTCCTGCATCTTTCGATTGTCTCCAAAAACTCCTAAGAGAGTCAAAACGTCGAACACTATAAAGGTGCTATAAATAAGAGAATTTTACTGAAGACAACGGTTGTATGGGATTTTTAACCCTTTACCTTGAATTGTACCGAAAAAAAACTAGTGCGAATAAAAGCTCTTTGCTGAGATTTAAAAACAAACTATAGAAAAAAAGTACATTACCGCAATGTAATCATTTTCGCACGTGTGTTCTATAAGCTGCATTATCTACCTAAAAGAGGTGCAATAAGAGCCACTTTAAGAGCAAGTTATGTTGGAAATGTTTTTTTTCGCACTAGTGCGGTAATGTACTTTTTTTCTATTGTTTGTTTTTAAATCTCAGCAAAGAGCTTTTACGTAAAAAAAACTTTTTTCTGAATAAATTAATTTGTTTTAGTTAAAATATGATAAAAAAACAAACAATTTATTTTAGTTAACAAATTACATATATTTGTGTAATAAATACATAAATATGAAGTTTATAACGTTTTTAATATTATGTTGTTTGCAACTAAATATCGTTGGTTGAATGTCGGTTAAAGTCTTTGCCTGTTCGTCGACCTGCGCGCGCATAGCTATCTCAACCAAAGGCACGGAACGCAAAAAAAAGTCCATCGCCATTTTCCACAAATATTTAAGTATCTAAAACTGTTGTATTTTGCGAAATTTTATTACTTTTTCCTCGCAAGGTTGTTGAAAAACGTCGTATGAAACGCGTGAGCATTGATCATTACAGCTCTCGGCTAGTATGCATCACTCGCCTGGCGGCTCGTGCTACAATCCCGCCTCGGCTGTAATGACCAACTTTGCTCACTTGTATCATAATATACTGTAATGTTTACGTCTGGAGACAATCCTACTGGAACATAAAGTAAAACACACACACATATTTCAAGATAGATAGTCGAAGCTACGAATGCATCGAAAAAAATTGCAACCTGCCTAGCTAGCATGCCACCCACGACAAAGCGTTTAAACGAGAAAAACGTCATGCGCGCTCTTTCTGGCCTACGTAAAATAATAAAGATGGAGGCACATCTCGATTTTAGTCGTTTTCTCGTGGGTGGCATGCTAGCTAGGCAGGTAATGCCGCTAAACCCTATCCAAGAAAGTTTGCACATTTGTTTCATTACGTTAGAAGCGTGAGGTTCTATCTTGACATTATAATTAATCTAAGCCTAGACGTAGAATATCTAACAGAGTGAAGTGACCTAAAAGCCCGATGTTTTTGTGCACTGAGAGATCACTTCGTGAAATCGTAAATAAAATACTGCATTCTGTAGGTATTAGTAGTTGTAAAACAATTGGAGAATTGCGTCCTGGAATTTGTAAAGAGATAATAAAATGTGTAATCTCTCTCTAAATCTAACAGAAGATTTTTTTTGTGCTCCGATCGATTTGCTCCCGTAGTAAAAGTTATTCAGTTTCATGGGTAGAATCTTAGTTTAAAAGGATGCTAGTGATATCAATTTCACCCTGTAAAAAGAATTTTGTAAAATAAAGAATACATTACAAATATGTCCCCATTCTATGCAATTGTTATTAAGTCGTGATCTCAGTCCACACGTTTCAAGTAACAAATCATTTGTAAAACAATAAAAATAGTACCTACCTACAATAATGACATGCCTCCATTGCCTCCAATATTTAGTAAAAAATTTCTATTAATTTCCACTAATTTCAGATCCTAAATTAACGGCGGCGTGGAAAATTAGAATAACAACTTTGTTCATTCTTCTCAAATAAAACGAGCAAGGTGACCCCAAATTGAAGCCACTATCTCACAGGGGTAGGCAGAGACTACGGCTTGCCGCACCTCCTAAAATACATATATACCTACCTACCTACTAAACGTTTACACTCTGTAGTAACTACCTAGGTACCTATTATTGATCTATTAGATAAATAATAATTGAACTATTAGGAAAATAAATCCTTTCAGCCCACAGCGTTGAATCATCAGCCGCTTATTTGAAATCCTTAGATCTTATAGAAGCGAAAAACATGTCGACCCTTGTGCAAAGATACCAGCATATCCTACTGCTTCTCATTGCGGCAACATGTCTATTTGTCACATTAGCGCATTGGACACAGCCGTCAAATTATTTCTCTAAATTGGACGATCTGGAGCCGATGGTAGTGCAGAAATCACGAAATTATTCTGAAAGGTAAATAAAATTTCAAACAAATTGTTAGTTTAATTTGTAGTTTTTTGTGGGTGAAGAGTTTCGCACCTATGAGCACGTGATATGTCATAAATTATGAATTATGACCCACAAAAAAAACTACAAATTCATAAACTCATGCCGCTCGAATTATGTTGTATTTATGTCGTTTTTATGAAATATAATTTTACAATAACGATGACGCGCTGTTTCAAAAATATTTACTCAAATTGCATTATAATAACTTCTTTAAATTCATAACGATTTAAATTCATCTCGGGTTTGCTGGAAGAAATCTCTTTAGAGATAAGCTCGCCCTTTGTAATTGTCTACTATGTTGTTTTCATGTATATTTCCGTGTGTACAATAAAGTGTTAAAATAAATAAACGATACGATCGTTTATTTATCGTCGTATCGTTTATCGATCGTATTTAGGTACGTGCCGCATCTTCCCCTTTTAAATTATATCTCAGTTTGTATACTTTATCATTCCAGGAATTTCAAACCACAATGGACATGGATATGCCAAAAAAATAATTGCGAACGCGAACACGCATCATCATCTTCAAAACTGCAATCTTTACCCACGTGCAACATGCTATGTGGTCCTTCAAAACTATGGCCAAAACCGACCGGCCCCATTACCTTAGGAAACAATGCTGTGAGAATTTATAATGTAACTCTACAGGATATCTCATCACCATCTGTAGAAGTGTCAGAACATTTCAAAGGTGCTTTCGAGCTTTTCAAAAGCGATCTAGTCACGATAAGCCGTGGAAAACAGAAGGAACAACTTAAAGAATCGAAGAGTAAAAGATCAGTGATGGTGAGTGTATCAGTGAGTAGTGACAGTGACCCTCATCTACGCCTAGATACTGATGAGAGCTACAAATTGACTGTTCAAGCTTCAGACAAATCAATAATAGTTAAAATTATGGCGCATTCATTCTGCGGCGCTCGGCATGGCCTCGAAACTCTATCTCAGCTAGTATGGATGGACCCTATTCTCGAATCTCTGTTAATGCTGAAAGAAGCCTCGATAGAAGATTTGCCGAAATTCAAATACCGAGGGTTACTACTAGACACCGCTCGAAACTTCTTTCCTGTGAGCGATATCTTGCGTACTATAGATGCAATGGCCGCAAATAAGCTTAACACCTTCCACTGGCATGCTACAGACTCCCAATCTTTCCCCATAAAGTTTAAAAGTGTACCATAGTTGGCTACGTTCGGGGCAAACGGGCCCAGAGATATTTACACACCGGATGACATTCGTACAATAGTTCATAGAGCACGATTGCGTGGAATTCGCGTAGTGATAGAAATAGATGCCCCTGCTCACGTAGGACGTGCATGGAGTTGGGGACCGAGAGCTGGATTAAACGATTTAGCGTATTGCATCGAAGAACAGCCATGGGATATATACTGCGGGGAACCTCCGTGTGGACAACTGAATCCTCTAAACCCCCACGTATACAAAATACTGGAGAAAATTTTTGCAGAGATAATAGAATTGACGGGCGTTGATGATGTATTCCATATGGGAGGAGATGAAGTAAGATTAGCCTGCTGGCAGAAGTATATTAAGAGAGATCCAACAGAGCTGTGGTTGCAGTTCATGGAGCGTTCTAAGAAAGCTCTCGTACGGGCCAGCGGTGGAAAAGCACCAAATTTAATGCTGATTTGGTCATCCCGCCTGACCGTAACGAATCACTTCAACCACCTTAATTCATCAGGATTCAGTATACAACAGTGGGGTAACGCGAAAAATCCTGACGCAATAGCAATTCAAGAGTTTGGATTTCGCTCGGTTACGTCAAATATGAACGCGTGGTATTTGGATTGCGGGTTTGGATCGTGGCGCGACGAGTCGTTCGGACACTGTCCACCTTATCGCTCATGGCAGTTGATGTATAACCATCGACCTTGGAATGATGTCGTGTCACGCATTGAGGGTGGTGCGGCGTGTATGTGGAGCGAACAACTGGGCCCTTTCGACCTGGACACGCGGTTATGGCCCAGGGCCGCTGCAGTCGCGGAAAGGTTGTGGTCGGACCCGGAAGGAGGCGCCACTAACGAAGTACACTGGCGGATCGACACGCAAAGATCTCGAATGGTGTCGAGGGGTGTCGCCGTAGCTCCGATTTGGCCTGAATGGTGCACTCATAATCCAAACCTTTGCAACTGACAGTGCTACTCGTCCTATTTCACAAAAATGGGGTTTTGTACCTTGTGAAGTGGAAGATAATTGGTGAGCATGATAAGACTATATTTAGGTGTTAAGTTATTAATGTTATTATATACCTATTTATATAGCATTAAAACGAGCGATTCCTATTTGTTTCTTCATATCGTATACTTGTATTTTTTTTTCAAAACACATGTTTTTATATTTTGATAAAATTTATGGATGCGATGTTTTTGGGGTCCAAAAATTGAGGACATCTTCATCGAAACTTACTGAGATCAATTAATTTAGTGTCACGACGACATCGCTCATTCAACGCTTGTAATTAAAAATAAAAAATAGTACGCAAGCAAGGTTTCAAGATAAATCGTTTTTAAAGAGTTTTCAATATCTTCTTTCCTATGCTTTAAATTGACTCTAACTCGGACTTTAAAAGTTATTAAGGAAAATTGTAGAGCTCAAAACCCTCAACGTATTTGGTCTTATGCTAATATTTTGTATACTTAACCGTTCTTGAGATAGAGGACGAATAGTTAGTTTGAAGCGGTTAATTATGCGGTATTATTTGATAACTGTATCTTTTTGAACTATAGTAGGTAGATGGTTGAAATTTTCACAGACTTTGTGTAATTATGGCGGCTTTCTTAACAAATGATAAAAAAGCAAAAGGTCATCAATTATGGAGGGTCACCATTTCACCATATAAGGGTCATCGCACTTCGAGGGTTACATTAGGAGAGCCGAGCATGAAGCACATACCTACAAAGAACGCGCGCGTGTGAGTAGGACCGTGCTTGTGCCGACGCCATCTTGTTTATGTCGCAGTACTGTTGTTCAAGCATCGTGAGTTCGTTGTATGGAGTGTCAGTGATGTGACAGTGAAACTCAAATACCATTATCTGACGGACTCGTAACGAAATCTCCAGAACTATCAAACCTAACTTTATTAATCGTATTTTTTAATAAAACTCCTAAATTTGTGAAAATTAATTTACAATCCTATGTATCACATTATCTCTGCACCTTGTTGGAATGCGATGCCCCCTTTCGAGAATATAGCTTCTAAAAACCAGTAAATTGTAAATATGGCCATTGAGTGGACGCGGAATGATGTGTTGACGTGAACTGACGAATGATACACTCATTATTTTTTTTTTGAGATGACTTTTACAGCTCTGCTCAGGGAGCAATTACTGCTCTTTAATGCGGGCCATTGGAGAGACCACGAAGGGTCTACCGAGCCAAATAAATGAACTTAAGCAACCGACATAGGGGCACCCAGAGGGGTACGGACCTCGGCATAGGACGGTGCTGGGGCTACGCGGCGGATTGAGTAGCGGGGATCGGTGAGATGACACTCATTATAATTTTAATTTTGGTTCGGGGAGGTTGACCTAGTTGACTATTTCGCAATGTATGTACTAGGTGTACCGTACACGCCCGTCCCATACTAATCATGTTTTTTTTGTATTAACAACAGTTCGCCGTCGATCAATGTGTCGTGACCCTTATGTGTATGCCTTAGACTCTAAGCTAATATTTTGGATAAGTCCCCTATCTTATCAGCTAGCTAATCGCTGCTTATCTGGTCCGTATTCACTATACTCAATAATATAGAACGGTATGAATGACCGTAGATTTATATACCTTTTTTTTTTACTTTTTTGTCAACGGTCAACATCAAGGTGAATTTGGTGGGCGCAGGAGTAACTTGCTGACAAAGCGCCTATGCCCTGGCTAAACGAATAAGTACCAATACGTTTTTGTGTTACCATCTCCGATCGGAGGTTGGCTGTCATTAGAGCTTCATAAGTACAATTTTTTTTATTATTATTATTAAAAATGGGTTTGCTCTTGACCTCAATCCAGTCCTCAGGACAAAGATGGGGTGGAAGATGTAGCAAGCTAACCCAGAAGAAGCCTATTTACTCGTACTTTGAAGTAATTCGGGTTGTAAGCGCTCGGAAATACTGACGCAGGCAGGGCATTCCACTCCTTGGCTATGCGCATTATAAAAGAATCAGAAAGGTGCATAGTGCGGACATGTTTGATATCAACCAAGAAGGGGTGGTATCCCGCGGTGCGTCTGGAAGTCCGAAAGTAGAAAGGGGAAGGCGGGATGAGCTCATGCAGCTCTTGGGCACACTCACCGAAGTACACACGGCGACACATCAAGCTACACAAAACCAAAATAAGCTGGCCGTGCGTAGGTCGAGTAACGTATAACGTCGCGCGGCCAGCTTATATTGGTTTTGTGTAGCTTGATGTGTCGCCGTGCGCACAATCTGTAGAAGACCGACAAGCAGGCTACTCTGCGGCGGTAGGCTAGGCTATGAAGCTTGGTCTCAGCCAGCTTACTGCCGCCAATGTACAAAATCATAATAAACAGACAGTAAGAGTAGTAGTTAGTTCAAGGTCGTGGGCTCGATTCCCACGGGGGACACCTAGTGAAATGTTACTTTGTGCGTTTTTCCCCAGTTGGTTAGGACATTGCAGGATGAATCACCTGATTGTCTGAAAAGAAAAATGATTTCGTGCTTCGGATGGCACGTTAAGCCGTTGGTCCCGGGTACTATCTCTGGTAGTAGTAGTCGTTACATAAAAACCACGTCAGAGGCCGTAAGGCGGTCTGAAAAAACTCTGACACCAGGGCTCTGCCTACACGATAAGAAGAAGTTTAATTTCAACTCTTATGGTACTGAGATAAGGGATTCACACTCTGGATTTTGTACCTACCTTTTGCACCGTAGTTCGAGCCATAGCTCGATTATTGACCAAAGCAAACACATAGGAAAAGTTTAAGCAGGTACAGAACTGATAGCCCTTTATCAATGTACTATTAATAATTTTCGAATAGGTACTCTAAAATTAACGTTGGGGAGTCACAGCTATACAGCTGATCTTGTTACCAGATACGGTTGCATGCATACTCACGACTAGACTATGTAAAGTCATGTGTTTTATACGTTAGATAGAATTGTACGAGTTCATTTTAATACCTATGTTGTGTTGTTTAACAGTGTATGCTTATATCTTATCAGCCGAAATAATAAACTAGCTATAATAAAATATGTGGTTCAATTCAGTGGGTAAGTACTCCTACCTATTTTATTTGCTAATACGTTTTTACCCGCGAGTCCCGCGACGAAGGTTGCGAAAAAAAAGACATTTTTAGATCTTAATAATATTGTTTACTTTACACGGTAGTCGCAAGTAAAAGTGACTTCAAATTATAATGTAGATGCACGTAATACAGACTTTTTCAAATACTTACAGGCTTTCCTTCTGGTTTTATAATGTATTGTAGGTATTTTATAGATAAATAAGAAATATACTTTTTATCAAATAAAGCCGTGATGTTGAAGATCATTGCTATATTTTTCATTAATTTGTAGGTCTGTCTTTCAAATAACGAGAAGATAGCTTCTGAAAACCAGCAAAATACGGCCTGGCCCAGCGTTTACCTAGAGGGAGTAGTGGGAGCGTCATAAGGCCTATGTCGAAAAATAATTGAAGCGAAATGGGCGTGTGATAGCTTATATTACCGCCTGATGCGAGAGAAAGAGATGGGGCGGCGCGCGCGACTGAAACGACGCAAGCGTAAAACACACTTTGTTTAATTGTGATTGTACTATTTATGTAAGTTCAATTCTGCTCTAATCAAAATTTGTAAAATACAAATCTCTTTTTTTTAAATCAAGTCTCGTGTTTTTATTATTCATCGTTTAGTAGTTCCAAGCGTTTATAAATAAAAACGGAGGCTACTTTGGTTTGTTTTTCTATCGAGAAAATGTGTCTTAATCGTGTTTTGGCTCTAATCAAAACTTCAATTATATGTTCAAAAAGGTATCATGAGCTGTGTTAATCGAGAAAATATTCGATTTATGCGCTGAATTTCATTGAAAACCGTTCATCCGTTTTTTTGTTACGTACATTTGATTATAATTCGCGTTGAAATTAATCTTCTTGTATATTATTGCCTGATTTTTGCAAGTCAAAAGTGGTTTTAACCGGTTATGAGTTTTGACTGTAATATAATATATTTTGTGCGGATGAAGTCGCGGGGGTAAAGTCTGTTTTGTTAATTTATATATGTAGCGTTGATTTGTGAATTTTAAAGTTGATGTTTTTATTTACGTCTCAAGACAATCGTGCTGGAACATACTACAACCTACATTATCGTGAAGTAAAACACATCTAGACGTAGAATAGCTAACAGAGTGAAGTGACCTAAAAGCCTGAACGTCTGGAGCGCCTTTTAACTCGACTCACTTTTGAAATAGACACCGCCTGAGCCTTTCTACTATTACCTACTCGCTATAAATGTACTGTTGGCGAAACTCTGTGATCTCATTAGTAATTTTCGTGAAACGCATAGCGATTCAGTTTTCGAAACAAAGTAGAGAATACTGGGCAATTATTTCACAACATATTAACGCGAACAATATTGAAATGAAAGCGCGTAAAGTTGAATAATTAATAGACTCTTTAAATAGACTGAATGTTCAAGATTAATTTAGGGTACCTATAACAAACTATTTTTCAGATTTCGATGTTGCCTCCATATTAAAAGTATCGAAGCATCCCTTAGAATATGAAACTAATTTAAGTTAACACTGTAGTATTAGGAAAAATAATTTAAGTATTTAGGTAAATATATCCTGTAGGTGCATTTTTCTGCCCACAGCATTGAAGCATCAGCCGCTTATTTGAAATCCTTAGATCTTATAGAAGCGAAAAATATGTCGATCCTTATGCAAAGATACCAGCATATCCTACTGCTACTCATTGCGGCAACATGTCTATTTGTCACATTAGCGCATTGGACACAGCCGTCAAATTATTATTCTAAACTGGACGATCTGGAGGCTCTGGAGCCGACGGTAGTGCGGAATTCACGTAATTATTCCGAGAGGTAAATAGAATTTCAGACAAATAGCTAGTTTTTTTGTAGTGTTTTTCTGGGTGAAGAGTTTGGCCACTTATGACCACGGTTATGTCATAAACTCATGCCGCTCGAATTATGTTGTCTTACGCAGCGAACTAGGTCTTAATATGTCGTTTTTATGAAATATCATTCTTTTACAATGACGCGCTGCTTCAACAATATTTACTCACATTATAATAACTTCTTTAAATTCATAACGATCGTAATCATAATTACGTGCCGCATCTTCCCCTTTAAAATTATATCTAAGTTTTTATACCTTGTCATTCCAGGAATTTCAAACCACAATGGACATGGATATGCCAAAACAGCAATTGCGAACGCAAACACGCATCATCATCTTCAAAACTGCAATCTTTACCCACGTGCAACATGCTATGCGGCCCTTCAAAACTATGGCCAAAACCGACCGGCCCCATTACCTTAGGAAACAATGCTGTGAGAATTTATAATGTAACTCTACAGGATATCTCGTCACCATCTGAAGAAGTGTCAGAATATTTAAAAGGTGCTTTCGAGCTTTTCAAAAGCGATCTAGTCACGGTAAGCCGTAGAAAATGGGAGGAACAACAAAAAGCATCAAAGAGCAAAAGATCAGTGATCGTGAGTGTATCGGTGAGTAGTGACAGTGACCCTCGTCTACGCCTAGATACTGATGAGAGCTACAAATTAACTGTTCAAGCTTCAGACGATCCAATAATAGTTAAAATTACGGCGCAATCTTTCTGCGGTGCTCGGCATGGCCTCGAAACTCTATCTCAGCTAGTATGGATGGACCCTATTCTCGAATCTCTGTTAATGCTGAAAGAAGCCTCGATAGAAGATTCGCCGAAATTCAAATACCGAGGGTTACTACTAGACACCGCTCGAAACTTCTTTCCTGTGAGCGATATCTTGCGTACTATAGATGCAATGGCCGCAAATAAGCTTAACACCTTCCACTGGCATGCTACAGACTCCCAATCTTTCCCCATAAAGTTTAAAAGTGTACCACAGTTGGCTACGTTCGGGGCAAACGGGCCCAGGGATATTTACACCCCGGATGACATTCGTACAATAGTTCATAGAGCACGATTGCGTGGAATTCGCGTAGTGATAGAAATAGATGCCCCTGCTCACGTAGGACGTGCATGGAGTTGGGGACCGAGAGCTGGATTAAACGATTTAGCGTATTGCATCGAAGAACAGCCATGGGATATATACTGCGGGGAACCTCCGTGTGGACAACTCAATCCTCTAAACCCCCACGTATACAAAATACTGGAGAAAATTTTTGCAGAGATAATAGAATTGACGGGCGTTGATGATGTATTCCATTTGGGAGGAGAAGAAGTCAGATTGACGTGTTGGCAGAAGTATATAAAGGGTTATCCAACCGAATTATGGTTGCAATTCATGGAGCACTCTAAGAAAGCTCTTGTACGGGCTAACAGAGGAAAACCACCAAATTTAACGCTGATTTGGTCATCCCGCCTGACCGTAACGAATCACTTCAATCGCCTTAATTCCTCAGGATTCAGTATACAACAGTGGGGTACAGAGGAACAGCCTGAAACGATAGCAATTCAAGAGTTTGGATTTCGCTCGGTTATGTCAAATGTGAACGCGTGGTATTTGGATTGCGGGTTTGGATCGTGGCGCGACGAGTCGTTCGGAAACTGTGCACCTTATCGTTCATGGCAGCTGATGTATAACCATCGACCTTGGAATGATGTCGTGTCAGGCATTGAGGGTGGTGCGGCGTGTATGTGGAGCGAACAACTGGGCCCTTTCGACCTGGACACGCGGTTATGGCCCAGGGCCGCTGCAGTCGCGGAAAGGTTGTGGTCGGACCCAGAAAGGGGCGCCACTAAAGAAGTACATTGGCGGATCGACACGCAAAGATCTCGAATGGTGTCGAGGGGTGTCGGCGCGGCACCGATATGGCCAGAATGGTGCACTCATAATCCAAACCGTTGCAACTGAGTGCCGCTGTTCTTATTTAACAAAAATGAAGTTTAGCACTTTAGTGGGACAATGAATAAGACTATATTTATTTGTTAAGTTTTTGTACGAAAAGTTTTAATTAAATAGTGTTCAATATACTATTATTAAATTGCAAAAAAACCCCTAACGCCGAAAACTAACATTTAAAAAGTAAAAAATCAATATCATTTGCATACATCAAAAGCCCCACTGATGATTGGGTGACAGATGAAAGTTGGTTGGACCCTGTTGGATGTGGTCAACGGCCAGCTGAAACTAAGACAGATAGGGGTATGGGCCCCGAACAAATGTCGTAGATGATCCTGGTCAGATTTGACTGGCGGTGAAAAAAATCCAAAATGGTGGAATTCAAGTCACTTGACTCTTAACAAAAATTTTCACTTTAAAGCTTAATATTTCGCTAACGGATCCCTAAATCGAAAAATGGTTTTCCCAAACCTATCATATTTTTAAACGACCTATCCAACGATACCCCACACCATGGGGTAGACGAGAAAAAAATAATCCATTCCCACTTCGCGTGTAGCAGGTAGGCTAAAAAATTATTTTTCAACAATTTATTTGACCACTTTATTGGCGTGATGAATATGTATATCCATGCCCAATTACAGCTTTCTAGTAATAAGCATCTCTGAGCTAAGCCGCGGAAGGACGGACGGACAGACATGGCGAAACTATAAGGGTTCCTTGTTTATTGCAGAACCCTAAAAATGGTCAATGGCAGTTGCGGAAACGCTCATTAGATTTAATTCTCCATTAAAACTCTAGCTAGCTTTTACTACGTCAACAAGACAAAAAGTGATAGCTTTCTTTTCTCCATGAGTGATAGCAAGAGATTTAATGGAGGATTAACTTTAATGAGCGTTTCTGCAACTGAGTGTAAGGCACTTTAGTTAAGGGTAAATAAGTAATTAAATCAAATCTTGGATTGAGAGTTTCGGACAGGATTCACAGGATAACACAGTTGTCTTTTATCACATTTTAATAGTTTCTGAAAAATTTATTCTTATAAAATTACAGCAATTTCATTGCTTTTTCGTTGAAGTCGGCAAGCAATAACTTCATATCTTCAAAACCAGATAGTTCTTGGGCTTCTTGCAGAGGCAGCCATTTCAAGTCTTGATGCTCATCAGAAAGTTTAACTGGTTCTTGTGGGTTCTTCAACTTTGCAAGCCAGTAAACAACTACTTTTGGTTTACCTTTAACTTTGTAGTTCAATGTTTTTGATATATCTTTGTACACCTGAAATAAGATAAGGATTCGTAAATGATGATAATGGACTTAACTTACCTACTTACTTATAAGAAATTTAATAAAAAAATGCCACTAAGTATAAAATGCTATGCATAATCAAATCAGGGTGTAAGGAAAAGAATCATTAACCTTTAAACCACATACTCAAACTGAACAACTTTTACTATGGGAGCAAACATGTCAGCGCAAAAAAAATTGCTGTTCCATTCTAAGCTGCAGCACCTACTCGACTCAAATGTATGCGACGACAGCAGATTTTTTTTGTTCCCATAGTAAAAGTTGTTCAGTTTGATCTGTAGAGTATGTGGTTTAACTTTTCCTAACACCTGTATGTAAATCTTTGAATGTAGTTTATAAATGAAAAAATATTATACATATACCTAGAATGATGTTAGGGTAAACCATTGCATTACTATAAAGGGTCATCATATCAGCCATTAAACGTCCACTGCTGGACATGAGCCTCCCCCAAAATGGGGGGATTTGCCTTAATCGCCACGCTTGGCAGGCGGGTTGGCGATCGCAGTTGGATCGAATCAATGTGTGTACTCAGAGGATGCTGCTGCCCATCCTTCAGTAGATCCCTTAGTCGCCTTTTACGACCCACGGGAGGAAATGGGATGGGTCTATTCATAGCCGACACCACACGGCAAAATATAAATGGTGAACGGCTATACCTAAAGGGTGATTGTATCTATATATACAACTTTCCCTAAGAAAACTACATATAGAAAATTTACAAAAAAAATTACTTATGGACTCTCCATACTTAATGCAATCAGCTGATCGAACGTTTGTATATGTAAAGTTAAAGTTTATTTTTTCGATTTTCCCTTTGTTTCTTTGGTAAAATTGTTTAGTATCTTCAGAGCAATCACCCATCAAAATAATGCAACTGTCTCTCCTAACACACTGTATGGACATTAAATTATTTAATTACCTAGTGCCAGTGAACGCAACCTAGTGCAGCGATCTCCAAATTACAGCCCGCGGGCCGGAACCAAAATAATATCCAACGTTTTTAAAATAAAACCATGATAAAAACTAACAGAATGAAATTGAAAATGTTACTAACTGTGATACCTAAGTAAATATAGATTGGTGATTCACGCTATATCTTGGCCCTTGACCACAGGTCCGGCACTGTATAGAACGGTTTTGAATTTCAAAATGGTGACTGCACATGCACACTTTGTGCAAACTGTCCATGACATTGCATGTAGGCTTGGAAGCCGCTCTTTGAATTTAACGTCATCTACATTTATGTTTCAAATATTATTGATTTTTAAACATGTTACAGCCATGTTATGCTATTTCGAATCAAATTAAAGATTGAAAAATTTGTCTCGGGCGGTACTTGAACCTGCACTCTTCCCAACCGGGGAACTACGTTATCCAATGTCGCCACCGAGCCCGCTACCATTTATGTTACTAAAAATAGTATTTGAGCTAAAGAATTACTGAAAATGTGAATAACGCTTTGCATTTCAACGATTTTTATGCTCTGAAAAGACTCAATTTTATGTAGTCAAATCCAACGGGTGCGCGCGCCTTACTGCATTCCCTTGCTCGGCTCTCCTAGTGTCCCCAGAAAGTGTGAGGTGAGGTGGGCTATCTATACTATTACCTATTCTGTGCCTTGGGACCACTAGGCCATCGGCCACTTCACTAGGAGAAACCTTACACTTTAAGTTTGGAAACCCCTGAATAGTGAATTGAGCTCTTAAGGCTGTTGCAGAGGGGTCAATTTTATACAAAACTTTGACGCACAATACGCGTAGACGGTATTAATATATATAACTTTGTATATATGAAAAAATAGTTTAGAAAATCTAGATGCCGCGTCACAAATAACATTTGCAATTTATAAAATAATTACGAAAATTGAAATTTTTCATACAAAATTTTAAAAGCTTTATATCTTCGTAATTATATTATAAAATGCAAATGTTATTTGTTACGCGGCAACTAGATTTTCTAAACTATTTTTCCATATATAAAATATTAATTTTATTAATTCCATCTACGCGTATTGTGCGTCAAACGTTTGTATGGACTGAAACCACCTTAAGTTAAAATATTCAGGGTGTTAGGGTAAATAGTTGCATTAGTTTAAGGGGTGATTGTATGATTGTACCCACAGATCTTTATAAAAGGGGTTAGAAGTGCAAAGTAGGCGTGGAACGTGTCGCCACAGGTTATGCAATGATTTGCATAACACCATGCGCGCGGCGTGGTGCGAGCGAGAGGGCATGAGTATTTCTAGCAGCGTGAGCGGGAAGACATGTGGCGACAGCCGTCTTCGAAGCAAAAGCGCAACCTAACCTAACCTAACCCCTCTTACAATGTTCTGTGATTGTACCTATGATACTGAACAAACTTTCTCTAAGAAACTTATACCAAATTCGCAAAAAAATTTTTGGACTTCCCATATTAAATGCAATCAGCTGATCGAACGTTTGTATGAAAAGTCGACATTTTTTTTGTGAATTTCCTATTTTTTTAGGGAAGTTATTCAGTATCATGGGTACACTCACCCCTTTAAGTAATGCAACTGTTTACCCTAACACCCTGTTTACACTTATTCTTACCTCCAGCTCTTGTTCTGATAAACCAGCTTCTTCTTGTGTCTCCCTCAATGCAGTCAACCAATCTGACTCTCCCGGGTCAACATGGCCTGAAAATAAGTTAAATAAACGCTTATAATTATGGTTGTAGCATCTGTGGTCTCTGCCAACCCCCATGCGAAAATGGCGTGAGCTTATGTATGTTATCTATATATATATATATATATATATATATATATATATATATATATAAATGAATCCCTATTTCCCTTGGTCACGACATCATGCGAGAATGGCAGGACCGATTGCGATGAAACTTTGGTGGGTTGTTGTGCACATACCAGAGATTTATAAATAAAAAAACGGCCAAGTGTGTGTCGGCTAAAACTAATTCTGAGGCCGGGAAGTTTGCCGGGTCAGCTAGTCTGCTAATATATAAAATTCTCGGTCACGGTGTTTGTAACTCCTCCGATATGGCTTGACTGATTCTTATGAAATTTTGTGTGCATATTCAGTAGGTCTGAGAATAGGTCGTAAAGTATATATCAGTGGTCAGCGCGTACGAACTTGGGGGCAGCAGCTAGTCTATATATCATTATTATATAAAAATGAATTCCTATTTCCCTTGGTCACGACATCACCGATAACGGCTGGACCGATTGCGATGAAACTTTGGTAGATTTATAAACAAAAAAACGGCGAAGTGTGTCGGGTAAAACTGATCGTGAGGCGGTACGAAGTTCGCTTGTATGTTATAATAATGGTAGCAGATGAAATAACACTCTTGTGAGGTTATATTTCATTTATTAATCCAATTGGTTCAAGTGTTAATTAAATTAACCTTTTGGTGGCGTCCAGTGGTGTTCACCATACGATGTTTGCAACATCAAGAACTGTACTACTTGGTTAACATTTCTAAATATTACTAAACCAGCGGCTCGTGTGGGCGACATAACTAAACTTGAACTTAGCTTAGATGAATATTTAACTGTTATCGTATATTTCCAATATTTCTTTACATTTTGTACCGCAATGAACAGCAACAGCTGATTGCACAAGTGACACTGACTGTCGACTGACATGACATTGACACTTCTTTGACATGACAGAACACTGGGCTGCGTTCACGACCTTTGGGTGCGGTTGTTTTTTCAACACGCTCTATGGTACGGAACCGTTCACCGAGGCTCGGAACGGCGTTAGTGCGAAAAGTTGCACTCGGGGTGCACCTGGGGCGTAGGTTCAGACGCAGCCCTGACAAAGCGAAAAGCTGGCGAAAAGTTATAAACCCCTTAGATCTGATCTGAGATAAACCCATAGACGAAGAATTTTTTATAAATCAATTAGGCAAGGCAGGAACCCCCTTGATGGTAGGTAATGTAGAAGCTTGGTAGAACTAAGTATTGAACTAAAATGTAATGCAACAAGTCTGTGAATGCTACCTACAAAATGTTTAAAGAGAATGACAAAAATGAAACGACTGGCTCCTAGTGTTGTACGAGAAGAAAGTGCGTTTCCATCACAGACATATGTTTCCCATGTAGTACTTCCTATCTCTATGATGTTTCCATAGTAGCCTCATTTTATTCATGCTCGTGCTCCAATCGGTATTTGGAGTTTTTGGCGGGAGCTTATCAGCTATGTTTGGAGCAAAGAGTAATATAAGTATATGTTTGGAGTCCATATATTTTATCGAATTTTTATTGTTTATAGTTTTGGTTCAGAAAATTTGTGTTGTTTTGCGTAACAAAGTGTCGTGCAAGTGAACAATGAAAATATCATGGCTCGGCATGGGTCGTAAACAGAAAAATTGTTCCATCATTTCCTCTTCAATTAACTTCTGAAAATCTGAAATAAGCAATTTTTTTATTGAACGGTCGGTTCACCTCTTTCCTGTGGACTTCGCTGCGTTTCCAGGAGTGCTATTTTTGAAAGTCACACGTTCAAATCAGCAGTAGAAAGATACATAATCTCCATTGGCGTAGCAAGAACCCTTTGCCTTGAATTGAACAAAAAAAAAACTGTTATTCGCTGTTTGAAGTTTCAAAACGTCGTTTTGTTCGTTACGAAAAAAAAAACAAGATTTCAAATTGCAACGGCAAATAACAACACTTTATTTTCAGAAAATTGTTTGTCCTCCGTTCTAATGTATAAAATAAAAGTAAAACCGCAGGTGAGGTGTTCATTAACCAAACAGTGAAATAAATGAGTTTTTCAAGATGTCACATAAATGGAAATTCATTCTTACAAACTGGGTAAGTAAATAAAAATTTGTTTTGGCTTTTGGCAGATGGATTTTTTTTTTATTATATCCAACTGAAAAAATGCTGGAGGCAAACTGAATTTAAACTTCTAATCCCTCGTTCTCAAGTTAAACCGATAATTTTTTACTAAAATAAAATCGACATCAATAGAATATTTCATGTTTGTTTGCTTCCCTAATGGGTAGGTGCATCACATTTTATCTTGGCGTTACATTATTGTAATGGTATTTGTGTGCAATAAAGTAATATTGATTGATTACAGATAAATTGTTACTTCAATGAAGGCAGCAAAAAGGAGCATAGTGTTAATTCAGAATCCCTTCTGAGCATCATTTCTCATTTGCGCGAAAATCTTAATTTGGATGAGTCCAAATCTTCAATACTAGAAGCCCATACAGTCGAAGAATTTGTTCATGAAAAATATCCACAATTCAAATTTGAAAATGGAACAGTTGAAGCGACCAATGAGGAGGAGTTGTACATTGTTGCATCTTTGTTACTCTTCTTTGTGTGTGTAAATTCTAAAGATGTAGATATTAGAAATGCAATGTGCAGCAAACTCAGTTCTGAGGACCAGGAGACCATAATGAGGTTTAGTAAGGCTCTTATGGAGTGCTCACCTATCACTTGCAGCGATGTGCAGGCAGCTATCACAGGTTGGTTTAGTTTTAAAATTATTACTGGCAAAAAAATAAATTTATGATTGACCCGAGTGGCTTTCCCTTAAAAAAAGTTCTGTTAATTAAGCAAGCACTACACTCTTCTGTGAGCTTCCAAAATTAATTTGTACGCTGTGAGATCAATAAAAGGCATCCACACTCTGGTTCTTGGCCGTCTTTTCTCAGCGATAATGTAAATGCAGGCTTTAAATTATAATTAAGGAAACTTAACTGCCTCAGTAGTCCAATTGTTAAGAGCATTGGGCTCGACACGGAGGTTGTGGGTTCGATTCCCAAGGGGGACCTAGTGAATGTGCTTTTTTCCCAGTTAGTTAGGACAGTGCAGGCTGAATCACCTGATTGTCTGAAAAGAAAAAAGATTCCGTGCTTCGAATGGCACGTTAAGTGTAACATAAAAAACCGTGTCAGAGGCCGTAAGGTGGTCTGAAAAAACTCTGACAATGGGGCTTGCTGCCTACATGATAAGAAGAAGATTAAGGAAAATATTATTAATTGAAGGGAAGAACAGTACTTGTGGTTAACAGTAATAATACAAAAAAAACATAAATTTATTTATAATAAACTTAAAATGCCTACTTTTACAACTTTTTAATTTTTAAAAGCAAAGCCAATCTTACTTTGGATTAGAGTCACGTTGCAGGTTCTGACCCGACCACTTGTCTCGCGTGATATTCGCGCGTCGCGTTTTTGCCTGCCACGAGGCTCCACAATCCTCAATCTCTTCTTGTTCTAGACCAACAACAAACCCTGAGATTGGGATAGATTCTCCCATAAACTACTTGACATTGGCGGAAATGCAGTGCTAACGCACAAGCAAGAGTCCATTAATTATAAATAAAAAAAAATTTAAAAAATATTTCTTTACCATTTGGTAAAGCTATCTAAACTATTATAAAACTGTAACAGGAAGTTTGTCTGTACATTGAAGATATTAACAAAAAAAACTTATGATATGGTTTTTAGGTATCCCTGATTCCATATCACCAATTTTTGGATTTTTTGTCTGTCTGTTTTTTGTTTGTTTGTTTGAACGAGCATCACGGAAAAACTACTGAACAGATAATGATGAAACTTTTTTTGTTTGATAGCTAATGATCTGACTTAAAATCTGGTATATAATTTGTGCGGACAAAGTCGCGGGTTAACGCTCGTTAATATTAAAATTATAATAATTTGTTATCACCAATTTTTAGATTTTTTGTCTGTCTGTTTTTTGTTTGTTTGTTTGAACGAGCATCACGGAAAAACTACTGAACAGATTTTGATGAAACTTTTTTTGTTTGATAGCTAATGATCTGACTTAAAATCTGGTATATAATTTGTGCGGACAAAGTCGCGGGTTAAAGCTCGTTAATATTAAAATTATAATTATTTGTTTAAAATCAAAGCACCTTGCAAATTTTATGTCTCTAGTTAACATATCTACTAATAAATAAACATGTGTGGTGTGGAACATGGTATTGGTATTATTATTAGGTCATATTGAAAGCAGCTGCTTGGCCAGGTGCAAACTCTTCTAAGTGTATTCACATATAGCATGTTAACCAAAAGGTCATTGCAAATTTGTGTTTGGTTTAAAAGTTCAAATAGATAACTTTAAATACCTCAGGACAATATTAACAGATATAAATATTTTACATGAAGATCTGTTATTATTTATCGAACAAAACTATGAAAGGTTACTACTAGCCCAGTCATTTTACGGTTTGAGCCGGGACTAATTAATAATTGTAATTTTTTTCGGTATAATATTGAAGAGCCAATTTAAGCCTGGAAATGTACCAAAATAAAAAAAATATGTCAGCAACAGTTCCAATTTTAAAATTTAGCTATTATCTCAGTCTAAAAAACCTGACGGTAAATTTTTTTTTGCACATATTTAAGGCTTTGCCATTATTACATACTTTAAACATGGTGTAAATATTTTTGGCTACAGAACGTTTTGAAAAATCCATTCGTATTTTCTAATAAATACCTCTTTTTTAAATTTCAATGCCTATTTTATTGCTAAAAAATAATTTATAATGTTAAATCTAAGTCAAATGAGTGCAGAGAGAGAATGAGGGTATTAATATTATTAATTAAAAAGCATTCTGAGACACACAATTTTGATTTCTATGTTGCATACCAATTTTTATTTTAATATGTTTTAAGATAGCCTTTTTGTCACTAAATGGTGCCGGTTACAGTTTAAAAGTCCAATTAATAATTACTCCCTACCCCGCCTAACAAAACTCCGTAAAATGACTGGGCTATACTTAACTGGCAAATAAACAAATATTAACTGAAATATCTCTGGACAAAATTAACAGAAAAAAATATTTTGCATGCAGATCTTGACGACCCGGTTGGTGGTTAATGGTTACCACGCCGGACTGCCATACCAGGGTCCTGGGTTTGAATCCCGGTTTGGTCATGGATGTTTATATGTTTGTGCCGATGTTGTATGGTTTCCATAATAAACAGCCTATAGTGCTTGCTTGGGATCATTACAATGTATGTGCCTGTGAGCGTTATTTATTTATTTATCTGATTTAAACAAACTAAACTATGATAATAGGTAAAGGGCAAAAAAAAAAATTGCCTTTTTTTTTTTTTAAGCAAGAGTGCAGTGCAGTGATCAAATACTAATATAATTTTAATTTATTATAATTAATCTAATAATATTTAAAAAACTGTAACAGAAGTGTGTCTGTAGAATGGAATCACATGGTTATTTTTTTGACTCCAAATCAATCATTTTTAGAATTTTTTTCTGTCTGTTTGTTTGTGTGTTTGTTTGTTCGAGCATCACGCAAAAACTACTGAACCTATTGTGATGAAACTTTTTTGTTTGATAGCTAATGATTGGACTTTAAATCTGGTAGGTATGTAATTTATGCAAAGTTGCGGGTAAACTCTAGTGATTATAAATGATAAATATTTAATAATTAAAAAATGTTTACGTTATTATTATTTCCTATTCCTTCAAATCGAGAACAGAATTGTATCTTGTAATTGTATGTTCTGTATATAATATTCCCCTCATGCACGAATTTGGTGCTTATACTATTGCTTATGGAGATGGCGGCTTAGAAATGTGCACACCATGCCTCCCTATCACTTTGTAAATTCTCTGTCTGACGAGCTGGCTGGTGTGATGGTTACCGTGGGAGACTGCCAAACCAGAGGTCCTGGGTTCGAACCCCGATCTGTTCATGGAAGCTTACATGTTTGATGTTGTACGGTTTTCATAAGTTGCCTACTTTTGGGATAATAACAACAATGTACTTATGTTATTGTTATTTATTTTATTCAGTCATGGGCTACTCGAACGAATCTCTTGAGAGACAAGTTTGCCTTTGTCAAAAAATACATTCCCCTTCACAGAGGCATGTGGCCAAGACATAGCAGCCGTAGAAAGCATCACAGGTCCCAAGATGGTGGCTGAAACCCCACCTGCTCTGAGATCTCTTCACGGCGAGGTGAGAAGACTGCAGGCAGCTCTCGAAGCTGAGAGGTTTGACCGCAACTACTTGCAGGATGAGCTGGCCAGGACTAATTTGAAACTAGAGAAACTTTGTAAGTATTTGTTTTTAAGACACCAAAATACATTATTTAGTTTGGAGCTTCTAGTGTGGACATACCAAACAATGGCCTGGATGCATAAATACAAAGGCAGCAGCATCACAGACACTTGCCGCTGTGTAACAAAGCCGAGTCTGTTTAAATAAAGTATTCACAAACACTACACCACAGATACTGTAATGCCTGGTTTTGCAGCAGTGGCTTGTGCTGCCAGGCTCATCCATAACCACATTCCTTCTCATCTCACTAATATACTAAAAGTGAAAGTTTGAATGTTAAGATATTTGGATGTTTGTCCTTCAATCTCACATGAACAGCTGAACAGATTTCGATAAAATTCTGGATTAGAGCAGGATACTGCACGCAGACAGAGTCGCGGGCAACCAACCGGTACATTATAAATCACGACTAATCCCCTCTGTCACAAATGTCTTAAAATATTATGTTGATATCAGTACCAGCGGGGCTAGTACGCCAACCCGCGATAGCGTGATATAGCGCTATCACGCTTCCACTCTCTTTCTATTTGCGCGAGAACGAACGAGATAAAAGACGTGATATAGATGGATATAGCCGCATCACGTGCAACATGCTAGCTAGACTGTTTACCTTTCATCAGGACATTAACAAAATCCCAAAGCAGCTGGCACTACTATGAAGAATATTTAAATTTTTCAGTAAAAGACAAGGAACAATACAAACTTGACATACTAAACTTAAAGGCGAAGATATCTTTGGGTTGTGGCCA
Source organism: Agonopterix arenella (assembly GCA_927399405.1). Taxonomy (NCBI): domain Eukaryota; kingdom Metazoa; phylum Arthropoda; class Insecta; order Lepidoptera; family Depressariidae; genus Agonopterix; species Agonopterix arenella. The sequence goes on along the minus strand of OV656708.1, from coordinate 12,300,039 downwards.
AGAGGTGGAGGTCCAGGGTGGGGATGCAGCCTCCGAGAGCTCCTCTAGGCTCAAAAGGCAGCTGGAAGATCTGGAGGAGAGACTGGTGGTTACCCAGGAGCAGCTGGACGATGCTTTGCTAGAAAGAGATACATACAAAACTAAGGTATTATGTTAATTGTGCTTACAACCTGCATGATTCTGACTAAATGTATTCAAACACGTTCTTGCCCCCTTGCGGTAGCATTTCCCCTATGCCACGGTATAAGATTAATTAATCATGTGCATTTACATTAAATTTTATACTTTATCACCAGAGCTCGGGGTTAGGTAGTCTGTAATAAAATGTAAAGATTAGTATGGACATACCCCCGGGATAAATCCCGAATCCCGATTGTTGATCGGATTTGTTTATTATTAATTTTGTTACCTGCTTAGAACTACTTATGGACAATTAAGGTTTGTTTTTAAGGAGTATCGTGGTGCACAGGGCTGTCCTCTTTAAAAAAAATCTTTTTTAAGGCTAACCAGACTAAAACAACTTAATAGAGTGTTTTTAATATCACATTTTCGTAAATGTATTCATTTTGCATGTATCATGAATACATTACGAGGTTTATGGTAATTTTCATTATTTGATACATTTTAAAATCCCATTTTTTATTTGAAGGCAATTAAAAAAAATCCCGCGAAAGGGAATGTCCATATTAATTTTTCGTGTTGCAAATCCCGAATTCACACTGCCTAACCCCGAGCCCTGCTTATCACTAAACGAGACAGCCTATAATTGCGAAACAATAATTTCGAACTTAGAACGTTTGGGGTTCACACGAGACTTCTTTATATGATTTTTTAACGTTCAAAATTAGAATCTAAAGTTATGGGGAATAAAATCCAAAGTTGCAGATTTCATGTTACCTCGCCCCCCGCAAAAAGTGGCAGAAATGTTTGTTAGTCGAATTACACGCGTGGCTAGTCCCTATATAAATAAATAAATAACGCTCACAGGCACATACATTGTAATGATCCCATGAAAGCACTATAGGCTGTTTATTATGGAAACCATACAACAACGGCACAAATATATAAACAATCAAAGTAGTCAAAGTATCAATAAGTAGTCAAAGCCTCATAAAGCGCGTTTTGCTGATTTTATGTGCTGCCCACACCATATACAATGTGTTAATGAATAAACCAGAAAACGGTTTGTTTAGAATCGAGAGCACGATCGATTTATCAAGGTTTCAACATAGGTTATATTTTTTCAAAATATTAAATAAATTGTTTGTGTAATTTAAGATTTACCGAATTCGATTTCAAGCCTAAGCTAAAAATAAATTTTATATTAAAACACTAAAACTATAGGTCTACCAGAATCTCATGGCATAAAAAAAATAAAAATATTGAGATTTTCATGGTAATTTCAAACGGTCATCTGTCTAGTCAAATTAGGCCCTCTGCGACATTTTGTGTGCGAATTGCGACTTTTTGCAGCGATACAAACGCGCGTTTGTCAATCTCGTGACTGCATCGCTACAATAACAATTAACAGACTTTTGTATCGATTCAAACGCGTGATTCATACACGTTTGTATGTATGCAGACGAGTGTGTGCATTGCAGCAAAGGCTATCGACGAATGACTGATCAAATACTACGAACGTTTTCCGTCGTGGCTGTATCGCGTTTTGCGTCTATGCTGTATCGCGTTTGCATCGATGCTGCATCGTGACTGACTCGATGCAGAAGCGCTGCAAAAATTAGCTGTGTGTAAAGAACCCTAATCCAATTACCCCAGTGCTAAGTCTAAGATTCGATTTCCTTATTTTCCATCAGATTCTGGCACATCTATACACACTTTTAACATGTTTGTGGAAAGTATAACGTCACGACAATAAAAGTTACTATACTACTTATAGGCTTATCATATTATATTTAATAAAGCAATTCTAAGGCGTTTTTGTCCCTGTTTTAGCTTTCGTAACAAGGCCAGGATTCGCTTGAACTGAATATTTGATGTGATTCGACAACAACCGAATGTGAGCGATTTATATCGAATGCATCTTCTATTTAGCATTCGATCTAATTTTAACTGAATTACAGGTAGAACAGTTAAAACAAGAACGCGACAAGTGGCTCTCAGTGAGTCAGACCGAGGCATCGCGCGCTGCTCAACTGACCCAAGAGTTGGAAACAGAGAGGCATCACGTGCAGTCCCTACAAGACCTGGTCACCGAATTGCGTCAACACAACCTCAAGAACTGCCTGGACGCCAGCCAACTGGAGTGCGATGACCCTGATGCCAGCATTCATTCTCTGCATAACGCATGTGAGTTGTTTTTAACTTTAATCTGTGGACTGTTTTCTTTAGGAAAGGATTTCTTAATGACGATGAAATGTCTACATCAACTCTTGCTGTGGTGACGTCTGAAGAGAAGATGTAGAGATAAGAAGATCTTAGATAAAAGTTTGTATTGGAAGTGAGTGGAAATCTTTGCCCAAAGAATGGGATTGAAGGTTATAAAATAGATAGAATGTCCCTATGATTGACTTTGACTCTTACAAATCGTTCTCGTTTTCACGCTTAGCTGTACAAGAAATTCATCCACTCTTTGAGATTATAATCTATAACTAAGAGAAACTTGAAATGTTTTCTATTATTTTCTTCCAGCTGTTTGTAGTGAAGCTTGTGCAAATGTTATCGAAGTTCAGCTAAGCGAAGAGAGAGCAAAAGTAGTTGTCCTAAAGCAGCAAATACAAGGACTACAGGTAAATAATATAATAATTTTTATTAATAGCAGATAAATTGATGATGGATTTTTCATTTGCTTAGCTATTATATATGGATTATTAGGATATTCTTTCAGTGTATTCCAGGTAAATTTTTTGTTTGTTTTTGTTTTAGGACCAGCTGGTTGACCTAAATCAAAGAGCCGAAAATGAAACGCAATCTTTGCGAAGTATTATTACTGAAAACGATAATAATATTTTCAATCTCAAACACCGTATCAATGAAGAAATTGAGGAAAAAAATACTATTAAAGCTCACTTCAGTGAAGAAATGGGCAAACTGAATAACGAAATCACTGAACTGGAACAGAAATTGAAACATAATAGTGAAATCTCCAGACAAGTCATTGAACAGAAAATGCAAGAAATTCAAACTTTACAAGAAGAGAAATTATCTTTGTTGCAAAGTTTATCTGATGAAACAACTAAACTTGAATCCATTATTAAAGATTTAAGAACAGATATTGAAACAGAGAAAAATTTAAAACTGAAGATGAAAGAAGACTATGAAAATAAGATGATGAAGTTAAACGAAAAAGTATTAAACAGAAACAATGAGTTAGTAGAGCTACAAAATAATATATTTGAGAAGAGTGAGTTAATTGAAGAGCTATATCAAAATTTAAGAAAAGAGAAGGAAACAAAAGAAGAACTATCGAACAAATGTAATGAAAATATCAGTCAATTAAATGAACGAAATGATACTGTTGAAAGAAACTTTCAAAAAAAATGTGAAGAGGCGAGAGAACTGCAGAAACGATTACAACAGAATGGTGTCGTATTTTCAGAACTGAACAAAGAAATAGATGATTTGAAGGCAATCAACTCTGATTTGTCTGAAAAGTGTATATTATTGGAGGACACAAAGGTGTCTTTGCTTAATGACTTACAGCACCACGCTTATAAGATTGAAGAAATACAAAAGGAAATGACAAATATACACCAATTGTTCTGTGAAGAAAAAGAAGAACTCGCACAAAATCTAAACGAGAGACATGCAACAATAGATTCTCTCCAAACGCAACTTCATGACGAAATTCAATATAAAACTGGACTGCAAAATGAACTAGCCATATTACAACAGGCCCGAACGAATTTATCTGAAGAAGTTAATAAATTAAATACAGAGATGACAACACTGAAATCAGATGTTCTAGATAAAGATAGAATGATATACGCACTGGACTTATATTTGAAAGAGGAGAAACACACAAATAAAAACCTCAAGCAGGATTGTGATAGAATGGATGAAGAGTTAAAGAAAATGACAGAACAAATAACAATGAAGGAGAATGAAATAATTGAGGTTAATAATAAACTTGAAAGTGAGAGTAAATTTTTCCAAGAAGTACTTCGTGAAAAAGAAGAACTTATTGTGTCAATAAACAATCAACTTTCCTCTGAGATTGCAGAGAAAAAAACTCTGATAACTACATTAAACTCTTTGAATGAAGAGAAAGAAAGTCTGGTTCAGGATTTAAGTCAACAATGTAATGAAAATACACTACTCAAGGAAAATAATGAAAAATTAACCCAGTTTGCTGCCAAAAATAATATGAGTAAGTTTTTTAACGTAATAAGCAAAGGTGTATTCTGTAAAGACTTTATTCATTTCTGTACTTTTTATTATTTCAGTTATTGAAACATTGGAGAAAAAAATGGAAGTGGAAGTAAAGAAATACACAGAACTTGAAAATACACTTCAAGAAAAAAATTCTGAATTAATGGGTCGAATAAATGAATATGAAAAAATTATTTTAGAAACAAATACACAGTTTAAGAACACTATTAATGAAAAGGAATTGCAAATTAAAAACCATGAACATGAGTTGGAAAGTTTAAATGAAATTAACAAATCTCTCAAAGCAATGCAAGATACTCTTGTGAAAGATAAAGATGTGCTTCTAGTTGAGAAAGAAACGCTGTCAAAGACTCTAAATGAGGAAAAAGCTGCTCGTGACGAGATCGAAAATGAAAAGGACGACGCTTTAATTCAATTTAAACAACTAAACGAAAAATACACTTGTGATATGAACGAAAATCAGGAAGAGCTCAGAAATACAAGAGAAGAACTTAATCATCTAAAAACAGATTGTAAAAGTATGTTTTCCTATTATCTTCTCTAAGAGTTTACGGATTTTTTAAAAATTATTTTAGTTAACTATATTTTTGTAACATTATTTTCAGAATATGAAGACGATAATATTAATTTGACGTCTGTTCTAAATAATGGCATAGAAAGGATTTTACAGAACATGGCAAAGGAAGAAATTTGTATCGAAGTGTTACAAAAATTGTTGATTGCTGGCAAAATTGAGGACATACCTTTTAATGAAAAATTAGATGTTCTTATCAACATTGCGGACACGTTGACGACTGAGTTTTCGTTAGCTCTGAAAAATGAAAATATACGACGGATGACAGAAGACAGAAATACTACAGAAATGCTTAAACTAAAGGATGTGCTAGAGACAGAGGTGAAAAGCCTTCAGGATGTTATCCAGGAGTGTAAAATTGGTAAGTAGGCAATAAAAAAATCTGAACTCACTATTTTATAAACACTGTTGTGAATTAAAACATGTTACTTCATTCATAGTCGTTTTCAATGGAATATAATGATATTTTCTTCAATTTCGACGTTGATCTACCTACACTATACATATAGGGTCCTTCTTAACATGCTGACACTTTTTTGAGGGGATGATCAGACCGTCAAACTGACCGACTGACTGACTGACCGTAAAACAACTTTCTCTATTTGACAAACATCGAAATAGCGAAAAAAAAATGCTCTTCCATACAAAACTGCAAACCTACTCGAGCCAAATATATGGGACGTCTGATATTTTATTCGCGATTTTGATGTTGGTCCCGTAGAGAAAGTTGTTCAGTTTGTTTCTGACCATCCCCTTAAAAAAGTCTCAGCATATTAAGAAGGATCCTGTATAATATTATAAAGAGGAAACATAAGCTATGAAAAAAAGGTGTCGGGAAAAAGGCAAGGTACAGCTAGTCCTAGATAAAGAAAGTATACGCATAAACTACCAACAAATCTTTAAGAACCGTTAAGGGTGTTAATTCTTAATTCTCATCTTACTATATTCTTTTTGTAATATTTATAGAATTATCACAAAAAACGGAAACCTATAATAACTTGACAGAATCAAATGTTAAACATATAAAAAAACTGGAACTCGAAAATCTATCATTAAACAACGAATTGAATGATGTTAAAGTAAAATTAGAAGAGAAAGTGCATTCTCTCAATGAGAAACTGATTGATAATGAAAATGTAACCGAGAAACTTAAACAGACTTACGAGTGTCAAATAGATAACCTGAACCTCATGATCAATAAACTAACAAGCTATTTGAAAGACAAGACTCAGGAATTAGAGGGAATGAGGAAAGAAGAAGAGCGTTTGCTGAAAGTTTGCGAAGATAACACGAAAAGTAAGTTTAGTTAGTAAATATTAAGCTAAGCCTTTTTATTTTGATGTACTTTATTTGCTAAATAGTGTATTTTGGTAATATTCGAATAATGAGAGTATTTTTGTTCAATGTTACATTTCGAACATTCAGTTTACTCCATCGAATCCAAAATCTCTCTAACTAGGTAACAAGTTTTATCGTAATTAGATCCAAACGTTAGCGTGAGCGACTAACTTTCTTGTTCATTATATCCTTTTTTCGTTGCAGCTATAAAATCATTAGAAGAAGAAGCGAAGTCCGAAAAACAGGATCGAGAAAAAGTTATAACAGATTTTGAGTCCGAAAGGCTTGTTCTAAGAAACATGGTTACTGTCACAGAGTCCGTAATGGAGGACCAAAAAATGAGCTTGAATAAAGCTATATCTGAACATGTAAAGGTGAATGAAAAGCTACATGAAGATATAAGGGTGTTACAACAATTAGTTCAAGTTGAAAGAAAGAACACTGAATCGAAAATAATCGAGAAAGAAACTGCATTTGACTCTCTATTTAAAGAATTAACTGCGCTTAGAAGCGTAAAGGAAAGTCTGGAAAAAGAAGCGGAGTCACAAAACGAATTATATCAAAATGAAATAACAGCTTTGAAAATGGAAATAAATGATAAAGTAACTTGTTTAGAAACTATTAAATCCCAAAATAGAGATTTGATGAATGAAAAACTTTGGTTGGAAAAAGAAATTACTACGTTAAGGGAAGAACTAGATACAAAATCGTCTTGTATAGATACTTTGACAGCTCAGAACATAGATTTTACGAATGATCTACGTGAATTACGAGAAGGTATTTAAAAGTTTATTATATTCAAATCTCAAACTTTTGATATCTGCATGGTTTTCTGCATTTTTGCATAATCTATTGTTTTTAATTTTAGATAAAACTTCTTTGGAACAAAAAAATAATGAATTAAAAATACAAAGAGGTTCTCTAGAATTTGAACTGCTTACAGAAATAGATAATCTAACAAAGTCGTTGAAAGGTGACATGGTCAAGAGTGATAAAATATATTCTACCGTACATGAAAGGCTACAGACAAAAGTTGAAATTCACGCAAAAGTTAAAATTCTGACTGATGAAATAATCGCTTTAATAAGGGAGAAAAATATTCAAATAACAAAATTAGATGAACTGAAAACAAAGTTGGACACTAATGAATTAACTTATAATGAAGAAATTACCAAATTGAAACAAGAAAATTTTGATTTACTTAACATTTTGAAGGAGAATCAAATTGGTTTGTAAAAAAGCTTAATTTTAATGGAATTTTGAGAATCCAGTATTGAATGTCTAATGTGTTATTCTCTTTACAGTCATAACCAATCAGCAACAGCTTATACAACATGAACTGGAACAAAATGAAAAACTTCGCGAAGATACAACAATGGAGAAAGTGGGCCTGGAAAACAAATTGTTAGATTTGCAGGTATATCAACATACAGCAGAGAGACAAATTGAAGAATACAAAAAACAAATATCATTATTACAGAACAACATTGATTCAATGAAATCACAACTTGCTGAAGAAATTGAAACTCTTAATTCCAAAATAAACGGCTACGAGAATGATTTAAAAGAAAAAGAAATTATTATATCCCAAATAAGTAATGAAAATGATAAATTATGTAAAACAATTGTGCAAGTCAAAGGAAAAAGTGATGAATGCCAAAATGAATTGGAGTTAAAAATTGCAAATTTGCTGGATGAAGTAACAAGATTAAAACAAGAAAATGTTGATGCTCTTAACCAAATAAAAGAAAATCTATCTGGTAAGTTAGTTGACGAGTTAATAGGCGATCGATTTTAAAGCAAACGTTACGCACCAGTTTAAGCTTACGTAGATACTAGGTAGGTAATTTAAGGTAAATTAAAATAAATACTAATTTCGTAGTGTATCTCAGTAGAGAATCAATCTATGCATATACCGTATGATTATTTTTACCGTGTCGAAATTTTCAGGGGTGGTTCAAGCTATCAACCATCAAACTGAACAACTTTACTATCAAGCAACTTTTACTAAGAAGCAAATCTGATTGGCAAAAAAAAAACAGCTGTCTCATACATTTGAGTCGAGCTGGCATAGCAGTTTAGCATGCTGATTTTGTTTTTGAGATTTCAGATTTGCTTCTATAGTAAAAGTTGATCAGTTTGATGGTCTAAATCACCCCTTAAAATTTCGAAACGGTAAAAAAAACAATCGGTATTTTTGTAGATTGCTGGGTACTAGTTTTTCCGTATGCGTAGTACGTTGACAGACAAAACGCTGAAGACGAAATAAAAAATTGATGGAACACGTGTGGAATATGTATCCTTTCAGAGGGTGCAGAAGGTGCACTAAGAAACTTCAGAGGGTGCTCTAAGATATGATTTTAGAAAAGAATCTCTAAGGGGGTTGAAATGGGGTGTAAACGTTCTTAATCCACGCGGGCAAAGGCGCGGGCAAAAGCTAGTAAGTAATAAAATGCCCCTTTGTGGAAGACCTTCCACGGGCGTCAAGGAATGCTCCTAAACTGTTCTCATTATCTTAGGTTTATGCAAACTGATATGGAAACAAACAACAGCGTGAGTTAGCCACATCATTACATTGGTTGTAACACGCGTGACGTCAATTGTCGTATACTTGTTTTTTTTACTGCTTAGGTGTATACTAGTGTATAGGTTTTTATTTGGTCAGTTATCTTCTTACCTACGATAATAAATATAATGATGAAAGTGCACGGCGTTATTATACAATCTGTGAAGCCCAGTACTTTAGAACTGCTTTTGCACAAAGGTTCCACTGTTACAGAGGGACAAGTCTGTACAACAAACCAACAAAATTCTAAATATTTACAAACATACCAGACTGAAATGTAAAAAGATAGTGACAAACTGGCTACTCACTCTGAGTTATGAAGAAACCGAAAAGCTCTTGGTCATAGTATCATAATCGACTGAGGCAATTTAGTAACACACATATACCCCCCTACACACACATACACGTACTCACCCGCACACGTATACAACACACAAACATCGCACCTCTAGCTTAATAATATAATTTTCTACTACCTACTAAAGTTGGGGGCCTGGTGCCTGCATTTTTCAGTCACCAGTCTCTACAAACATTATTCACTGTATGAACCTGTATAATTAGAATGTTTGCTTGTATGTTTGATGTGAAAATATTTTTTTTTTTTTTTTTATTTATCTCTTGTAGCTCCGCTTTCTTTCTAACAACAGACTCAAATTACATTACTTTACAGTTATAATAATCCTGGAAGAGATGATTAATCGTGAAAAAGATCAAAACGAGATACTACGTGAAGACATAGAAGGTTATAAAAGAGAATTAAAAGAAAAAGATGACATTTTGACTAAAAAGACTGAAGAAGTGGACACTATACGTAAATCACTTGATGAAGAAAAAGAAATGAGTAACACAATGCGTAAATCACTGAACGAAGAAAAAGAAATGAGTGAAAAGTATCAGAAAGAGCTAGGATTGAAATCTACGACTTTAAATGAGGAAATCGCTAAATTGAAAGATGAAAAAGTAGATTTACTTAACAAAGTGAAAGAAAATGAAACTAGTATGTTGTTTTTATTTTAAATGATTACCCCTTTAAGCATAGTTTTGTAATGAATATCTAATGAAATTGCTTTTTTACAGTCATAACCATCCTGGAAGAAATAAATAATCGTGAAAAGGAACAAAATAAGAAACTACGTGAAGACACATCAAGTTACGAAAAAGACTTGAAAGAGAAACATAATATTATATCTAAAATGACTGAACAAATTGACACAATTCGTAAAGCACTTGATGAAGAAAAAGAAATACGCGAAAAGTATCAAAAAGAGCTGGAATCTAAATCTAAAACTTTTAATGAGGAAATTGGTAAATTGAAAGATGAAAAGGCAGATTTACTTAACAAGAACAAAGAGAATGAAACAGGTATGTTGTTATTTTACAGTTTTCATTCCCTTTTGATTTAAGTTTCGTAAAGTCTAATCATTTTCTTCAGTCGAGTCTATGGCATGTCATTGAGTTTAATTTGTATTCGTGGTGAATAGATTTGCCTGCCAGCATTTATGTGGCTTGCTGATCGCCTGGGGTACAATGGTCGTTTTAAAGTTTCAGCAAGTCACTCGGGGCTCTCTTCGTGCAGCCCAATGTATAATGAATTTGTTCTTTTACAGTGATAACAAACCAGAAACAATTACTTAAAAATGAATTGGAACAAACTGAGAAACTACGTAAAAAAACGGCAGCAGAGAAAATGGAATTAGAAAATAAGTTATCTAATTTAGAAGAATGTCAAAATAATACTAAGCGACAGTTTACTGCTGATTTTGAAACTTTAAAAACGAACATAAACCGTTATGAAGAAGATATTAAAGAGAAAGATATTGTTTTAACCGAAATTGTTAAAGAAAAGCAAGCGTTAAGTGAAGCCCTTGATGAAGCAAAAGGAATAAGTGAAAAGTATCATAGAGAGCTAGAATCAACAATTGCTACTTTGAATGACAAACTAGCTGAACTAAAAAAAGAAAATATTGAATTACTAAACAAAGTGACCGATAATCAAACTGGTAAGTAAATCATTAAGTTTTACCCATTGAATCGGATTAACTAAAGTCCATTTAATCCTCTTCACTTAATCAAAATATGTTAAAAACTTAGTTGTAGCAACATTTGACTTCCTGATTTTTTTCAAATCATATGAATAATGACCAACCTTTGCCTTTGACTGCCACTGTACCAATCTTTCTGCGTGATTAAGATTATTGATAATTTTAGGTGTTAATAGTGTTAATATTATATCATCTGAGTTATATTATTTGTCATTTGGGTGCATAGACCTCAAGTTTGGGTGTCAGTGTCAGTTCGTGGTTATCGGTGGGGGCATTTATTGTTATTTGATATTTAGGTATGATGTACCACAAGGAGACATATTTGGTCTCACTCTTCTTCTCGTTGTGACCTACTTTTATCAAGTGAACTTTAGTCAGCAAACCTTTAGCAATAAGCACTTAAGATTGTGGCTATACGGCTATAGGGTTTTATCTTTCGACTGTCGTAACTAATTTGTAGTCAATAAATAATGGTATTTGTATCATTATGTAACGTCTGATTTCCTTGTATCTGCAGTCATAACCAACTACGAAAAGTCACTTAAATATGAACTGGAACAATCTGAGAAACTTCGCGAGGTCACCGCTGCAGAAAAACGAGAACTAATGGATAGATGCTCCATTCTAGAAGAATATCAAACTAAAGCAGAGAAAGACCTTGAAGATCATAAGTCAGAGTTATCATCGTTGAAAATTACTATTAATTGCGTGAAATCACAACTTACAGAACAAATTGAAACTTTAAACACCAAGGTAATCAGTTATGAACAAGACTTGAAGGAAAACGATGTAATTATTTCCGAAATCATTGAAGAAAAGGAAAAATTAAATGAAATTCTTGTTAAAGAAAAAGAACAGGCAGAAAAGTATCAAAAGGATTTAGAATCCAATGTTGCGACTTTGGAAGAACGATTTGCTAAAGTAAAACAAGAAAATAATGAACTACTTAACAAAATGACGGATGACAAGACAGGTAGCTTAATTTTAAATAGAACTTTGCAAATATTACGCTGACTAAAATATTTATGGGATCCTTAGGCTGCGTTTCCACCAGAGATCGACCAATGAGAGTGCTTATATTTCCCAATGACGTGATCAAGCGAGCGGGCTATTGGCGGATTGTTTCCTCGCTCACCGCCTCACTACCTCGCACATCTCTGGTGGAAAAGCACCCTTATTGACTAGTTTCATATTTTTGTAATGTTAGTAATCGTAGTGTAGTAGTAGTGAAGTGAGCTTATGTTTTTTTTTTTCTCCTTCGTATTTTAAAATAACTATTACAATATAATTGTGTAATTTTACAGCAAGAGCAAACCAGGAACTAAACACTGCAGCTGAGAAACTGAACCTCAAAAACAAATGTTCTCTTCTAGAAGAATATCAGACTAAAGCCGAGAAACAACTAGAAGAATATAAAACTGAAATAACCTCTTTAAAATCATATATTGATAACATAAAATCACAATTTACTGATGAAATTGAAGCACTAAAGACTAAATTAGTTAGTTACGATCATGAACTTAAAGAAAGAAATATTATTGTATCTAGAGTAACTGAAGAGAAGGAAGCATTATGTAAAGCACTTGAGAAAGTTAAAGATGTAAGTGAGAAGTATCAGAAAGAGTTAGAATCTAAAGCCGCGACGGTGTACGAATTGAGACAGAAATTAGAAGAAGTTAAGAAAGAGTCACAGGTTCTAGAAGTGATGAGGAAAGAAAACGATAATATGATGTTTGCTGTTGGACAACTAGAGACGTGTAAGTTGTTTTAGACATGTTAAATAATTTTCTGTCCTGATTTGTGGTGGTTGTATTTCGGGCCGTCTTATTACTTGATTAGTTGTCCAAGGTGATTACTGATTAATAATTGCTATTGGTAATCTACACTTAAACTCAGTTTTACCCAGCGGTTCAGCCATTGAATGAGTTTCGTTTTTGGGATATAAAGTAGAACATGTCCTTTCTCACGTGGCAGCCTATCTGACTTCCATGTTTTATCGAAATCGTTTCTTTAGTCGTGAAGACTTAACAAATGGAAAGACGAACGAATACCTCTCTACCTATAGCATAACAATGCTAGTATGTAATAGTAAAACATAATTATTCTTTCAGTTGCCATGGCAAATCAAGAAAAGAGCTCAAGTAACAAATACTTCTGGCAGACGGAGAAACACCAGCGCGATCGCCACCAGGTTAGCACTCCAACATCAGACCTCACACACTCCTCCATTGAGAGCTTCAAAACTATCAACGACTTAGAAAAGATCATTCAAGACAAGAACCGCACTATAACCACTCTACAAAGTGACGTTACCTACTTAAAATCTTTAGTGGCAGACTCAGAAAACAAACTCTTAGATGTAAATAAAGAACTAGAAGTTACCCAGGATACTTGCTATCAACTGTCCAGTCAACTAAAGAAAATCGCAGAACAAAAGAACGAAGAAATCGCTGACCTAAAGAAGCAAGTCACTAAAATGTGCGCGACTGAAAATCGTGCTAGTCAAATTATAAAAGTCTCCGCCAAATACCAGGCGATCATACTTAAAAGGATCGCTGAAATTAAGTCCAATACTATCCTAAAGGAGATGACTAATTTTGGAAATTATGCAAACAGCGAAAATGAGGTAAAGCGAAGCTTAAATTCCGCTATCACAATGGAGGATTTAGAAAACTTTTTAGAGACAACTGATAGACATTTAAAACGTTGTACCGAAAAGCAACTAGCTTTACAAAAAGATAGAGACAGACTTACCGAAGTTAACAGAATAAACGAATCTGAAATAATTAATTTGAAGAAGTTTTTGACCGAACTGTCCGTTAGCTTCAAAACTTTCAACTCCATCAAAGACCTGTACGCGCAAAAGTTGAGCAGAGTAGTATCCGTACAGAGAACTGTTAGACGAGAAATTTTGAATCTAGACGGTCGTATCACAGACACAATGATGTGCAAACTAGAGCGGGGCTACGCAGCTGTAATTCAGGACTTGTCAGAATGCGCTATGAATCTAGAGAGGTGGGTGGAGCGTTGTATCGGACGGACGATTTCATCTGAAAAGATCAAGCAGGCGTTTTCCAGCGAGAGTGATCGTACATCCCTAGCTTCTATCAGTTTCCAAAATACCGGTTTAGAAGTGCAGTTGGAAGAACTGGAGAATTCCTTCCAGAAGTTGTTGGAAGAGGTAGTGCGCGCTCAGAAAGGGGAAGGTGCGAAAGACACTCAATCCGTCACTGTGATGGAGGTACGAGCCGAGTATGAAGACAAACTCAACAGAATGAAGGCTAAAATGGTCAGTATAGCACCCGTACTGTTATTGATATTACTTTATCAAGTCGTGTGGTGGTTCTATCTCAAGATGGATCACTGATGGTGTGGCTTTATTTATTTGCATTGTTTTATGACTGTTATGACTTGTGAAGTCAATTATTTATTCAATAAACTATGTTTTAATGGATACTTTTTGTTTTATTTTTTATAGTATTCTAGAGTTGCTTTAGAGTGTTCATTAAAACATCGAAGCAGTGTTTTGTAGATTTAGTTTATTTGCTTATTATGGAAAAAAGGTAATAAATATTCTATTATCGCATGTTTCAAGCTTTCATAGATAATCAAAAGCTCTTTAGCATGATTGCATCCTGTTGCATGCTCTTTTTCTTTCCACTTTTATTTTCTAATACACATAAACAATTTCCAGAAACAACTATACCAAGAGCAGATAGCGATATTCAAAGATAAACAGAAGGATGAAGTGGCGGCGCTGGAACGTGAGTTGGTCAAGGCACGTGAGAAGCTGGCGGAGTCGAGTCGAGCTTACGAAGAGCACATTAGAGCGCTGACGACCGAGCTGTGGAGCGTCGGGGAGAAGTTCCTCGTGAAGAAGGAGGAGGCAGAGTGGCTGCGACGCAAGCAGCGCTCCGGCTCACTGATGTCGCTGCAACATGTGCATTCGGTATGTTTATCTATCTCCTTCTCCCGTCCTTCTGACAAACCCTGTAGATCCCACATCCGTACCCTCCTTAATATCCCATCCCACACTACTGACTTCTATTCCTATTCCTTCACTGTCCATGCAGTCCGGCTCTGGAACTCTCTCCCATTTAATATAAGAGACTGTGAAACAATTGCTTCATTTAAAAAACAAGTCAAAGATCACTATCTCTCTCTTCATTCAATAAACTAGTATATTTATTTGTTTATCATTCTTTATAAATATATATATATATATGTGTATGTATGTATGTATGTATATACCTGTATCTTTATATAATCATATCTATTTATTAGTGTTAAATACTGTTTTATTTGTTAAATGTGCACACTATGCCTGCCTCACTTAATATGCTCTCTCTCTTTCACGGGTTTGCTGGAAGAAATCTCTTTAGAGATAAGCTCGCCCTTTGTAATTGTCTATTATGCTGTTTTCATTTATATTTCCGTGTGTACAATAAAGTGTTAAAATAAAATAAAATAAATAAAAATCTATTAAGTTGTGTGTTTAACACATTAAGGGCCTGTTTCACCCCTTCTGAGTAAGTTCTTGTTAGCTTATCCGACAGATAGTTTGATATATTTTGTATGAAAGATATGTCAAAATATCTGTCGGATAAGCTAACAAGAACTTACTAAGAAGTGTTGAAACAGGCCCTAAGTGTCCGGTTCTTTCCCTAAAGAAAGTAAGGGAAACTCGGAAAAAAAACTTAAGAATTTTCATTTGTTTCTTGGGGTTAGTTGTTGAGTATCATGAGTACAATTAACACTATGTACACTGAACTTACGGTTTTTTAAAGGGATGATCAGACCAACAAACGGAACAACTCTGTATGGAACTAACATCAAAATCACAAAACATCAGAAGTCTGATCATCCTCTTAAAAACCGTCAGCATATTCAGAAAGACTCTCTATTTGCGCCAGTTGTCACGAATGTGTTAATTATCATTATTTAATTATTGATACCACTTAACCGACATGTATTAAAATAATCCTAGTATAGAAAGCGGATAATAAGCAGTATTTGTTTGCAGTCGGGCCTCGTTCCGCCGCCAGAAGAGCCGTCGCGGCCGTCCGACACACACTCCCTGCGCTCCTTGCCCGTAAACACTAACAATACCATCAAAGAGAAACGCGGTAAGTTACATATTCAATGTCTTATCAAATTAAAGATTTTTAAATTAACATTCTGTTGCAGAAACGCTCATTAGAGTTAATCCTCTATTAAATCTCTTGCTAGCTTTAACTACGTCAACAAGACAAAAAGTGACAGCAAGAGATTTAATGGAGGATGAACTTTAATGAGCGTTTCTGCAACTGAGCGTAAGTCTAATACGACAGAAAACGAAATTCTTCAACCTATTCTGTCTTGACGTGTCGCCATCTACTCGCATCTATATTCAATATCTCTCTATATATAAATATCCTGCGTATCCGACAGCTTTTCTGTAAAGATTATCAGTCGCCGTACTAGAAATCCATCATCACAATATCTGTATTCCAACAGATTAATGTCGACCGACATCGTCTTTTATCAAACTGAGACATTCTCATTAAGACATCACACACTTATTTTACCCAAACATATTAGTTTTCCTCTCACTCAACGGTTTGCTGGAAGAAAACTCTTTTAGAGTTAAGCTCGCCTTTGTACATCACGACTTGTTGTAATTTTTTTTTTCATAATTATGTTTTTGTGTACAATAAAGAATCTAAGAATCTAAGACATCAATAAATACATGTTTCACGTCGTCGTGTCGTTATTAGATACGATCTCCTGGAAGAGGATGATCAGACCGTCAACATGAATATCTTTCTCTACAGAACGGATAGCATGCCACCCACGACAAAGCATTTAAACGAGAAAACGTCATTCGCGCTCTTTCTGGCATACGTAAAATAATAAAGACGGAGGCACATCTCGATTTTTATCGTTTTCTCGAGGGTGGCATGCGAGGCCTACTGGACTTGAGATTGAGATCGCAAAAAACTCAAATGTCATGGGATTTCTTTTTCGCGATTTCGATGTTGTTAGTTTCGCAGAAAAAGTTTTTCAGTTTGATGGTCTGTTCATCCCCTTGAAAGGAACGAATCACCCTGTATTAAAACAAACAAATACAACTTTATCACGAACAGAGGTGTTAACATATTAAACGTAACCGCAAAAATCTGAAAACCATTAAACTCGTTGCACTTTTCGACAAGGGACCAGCCGAGCCTCGCGTCGCGCGGCCAGCTTATGTTGGTTTTGTATAGATTGATGTGTCGCCGTGCGAACATACAATTTTATACCTTATCATGAAACGAGACGATCTATAATTGAGGAATAATAACTTTATCGCAACGCATCCTTTCGACAACGATGCGCCAAGTGTCAGTCACTTAAGAACAGAACTAGGGCAGCTATATTAGACTATCCGATATTGGCTATGTGCGAAGTGAGTAATGGAAACTATCAAATCGATCGCAGCGCCCGGGGTGGCAGAAATTTGTATTTTTTCCGGACAAGCTGTGAAAATATGCTTGAATCTATGCAAATCCACATACTAATGTCCGTGGCTTTGTCCGCATCCGCTCCCGTAATCGTACCTGGATAAAATATATGTTAGTTTTTACACTAATAATATGCTTTCAAATACAACAAGTTTTAACAAATCGGTCCAGCAGTTTTGGCAGAATCTTCGAACAAACACAAACTTTTACAGTACTATAATAGTGTAGATAATTTACGGTTGTCCGAAAAAAGTTCTGGCAGTACGCCGCGCTAGTGTCGTGCACACAGCTAATAAGCGTGGACTTTATCATACATTTATTCAGCAGAGGGTCGCGAAGGCCGGGGCCTCCACATGTCAGATGAAGAAGGCGAAGTTTTCGACAACCGCTGGCTCCAGGAGCTGTCGGCGACCCCGCGGCGCGAGTCCGTCGCGCCCGGCCAGCGCCTCTCCGAGCTGCGTTGGCGCAACTCACTCTGCCCGCCCCATCTGAAGAGCTCCTACCCGGCCGAGACTCAGTTCACAGCCACCCTCGACGAGGAAGACATCAAGGTACATGCATCTACACTAAGGCGTCCTAATTCAGGCCTATGCCAGCTTTAGTTCCGATAGGTCCGTTTAGCGCTGTAGTCACACTTTCCCTCATGAAACGTCATCACAGACAGGACGTCTTATTAAACGTATAGCAGCGACAGCGTCTTCTCGTGTTGTTGCTTCGGAAGCTTATAATCTTTTGTTTTTCCTGGTATTTTCGCTCGAGTTGAGAATCCTTGAGAAGCCCTAATTCTTCTCTGTTGTATGACATTATAATATCGTTGATTAGTTTGTTCCTTGATCAAATATCCCTATTTTTGCATTCTGGAAACTGTATATATTAGCTTGACGACAGCAGCGCCAAGACGGACCTTTTGGAACTAAGTGAAATTTCACTGTCGCATACTGTTGCTACATATCAGTAATCTGTGTCCAAATTGGCCATCTCCATCGCACGATCGTTGGACGATCGCATCGCATCTATTAGGAAACTGATGGAGATTGATATGTTAAATCGCGATTTCGTGCGATCGGCGACTGAAAAGGCGAAATGCGAGCGATTTCCAATTGGGACGACAACTAAAACTCTTAATGAAGAAACATCCATCCACCACAGCCTTTGATCAGTCTGTCTTCAGACATAGGCCTTCTCCATATTCCTCCATCAAGTTCTGCACCTCGCCCTCTACATCCAGTTAGGACCCGCATTAAGACACAATTTCACGTTAATTCAAATATATTTTTTTAAAATTTTCAGTGCGTTGCGGCCT
Source organism: Agonopterix arenella (assembly GCA_927399405.1). Taxonomy (NCBI): domain Eukaryota; kingdom Metazoa; phylum Arthropoda; class Insecta; order Lepidoptera; family Depressariidae; genus Agonopterix; species Agonopterix arenella. The sequence continues at coordinate 12,281,384 of OV656708.1, read as the reverse complement.
CGAATGGAGGAAAACAGCAAAGAAAAGAAGTAGGAATAACCGCTTATAAGAAGCCCGGCCCACCGACCCCCAGTAAGCAAGCTGGACGACTTTCTGCCACGGTAAACATTATTAATACATACACTATAATTATATTAATATATCGGGATCCTAAATCCTTTTCGGCCCGAAGAGGGATTGCCACAAACTTCAGTAATACACATCAAATGACAGTAATTTTTGGATCATTGATAAACATTTGCTGTTGTTTGACTTTTGTCATATTTCAGTTTTTCGTTTGATGGTCTAACAATTCTCTTAAAAAATTAAATGCATTACATACTTTAGTCGATGCTTCAGATCTTAACTGAACAACTTTCACTATGGGACTAATAAATCATGAAAAAAAGATCGGCTGTTTCATACATTTTGGTTTAGTAGCTAATTTCTTCATAATGAATAAGAATTATTGAGTTTGATTGTCTAACTAAATCACCCCCTAAAAACGTCTACAAAAAGTAAGTATGATGTATCGTGCAGGGATCGGAACTGCGCGAGTCGCTGCGCGTGGAAGCGGAGCCGCACGCGTCTCGCAAGACTAGCACACCCTCCCGACTCCGCAGCCTGTTCCGCTCCGCCAGGAACGATACTACCGAAGTAAGTGTCAGTTTATTATAGGTTACTAGCGTCCAGAGCGGAGCTGCCGGCCCAACCAGTTCACCCCCATAACCTGAGTAATTTTCTGTCCTTTCTGCAATAGTCTCTGCACCGAACATGGTTTGTCTTCTGGTGCATTTACATAATGTATTCAGAGATAGACCACGCTTGGTGCATACCCCCCATCACATTTAGATAAAAGTGTCTCATAGGTATCCTGTGTCCCTTCCAAAGGTCCGGGCTACGGCCCGTGAAATACATAATAATAAAAATATACTTTATTCTCTCCACAAGTAGTTAATTTTACAAATATTAATAATTATACATAAGACAGTATTGTAGTGTATTGTATATCATTTATTTCAGACTTTTTAATTTAATTTAAATATTTTCAGGGAACCCCTCGCAGCCGAAGATTGAGTAACATATTCAGGAAGAAATAGCATTTTGTATGTATGTTTTAATTTAATGACATTTTGTTGGGCCGATTGTTAAGGTTGTATTGAACGGAATTGAAAAATTATTAAAAATCTTAACTTATTATAACTATGACAGGTTTTTATTTGTTTTCCACGAGTTTTTCATTAGCTTTTATTAAACTGAGGTTGTATCCACCATAGACATTATAAACTCGCGTCTAAGGCGGCTTGAATGAATGAATGAAAGAAATATACTTTATTTACACCAAACACATAAATACAGTACAGAGCTGCCTAGCTAGCATGCCACCCACGACAAAGCGTTTAAACGAGAAAAACTTTATGCGCGCTCTTTCCGGCCTACGTAAAATAATAAAGATGGAGGCACATCTCGATTTTTGTCGTTTTCTCGGGGGTGGCATGCTAGCTAGGCAGGTCACAAAAATAATTATGGTACAAATAAGGCGGTCTCTGCGGCATCATGACTAATCTTCTAATATATAAAATTCTCGGTTACGGGGTTTTGTAATAAAACTCCTCCTAAACGGCTTGACCGATTCTTATGAAAATTTATGTGTGTATTCCATAAACTTAATATTACTACCGTAAGTAGACCAACACAGTGTGCGAATGACATTCCGACCTTACCGAAAAACCTACGCGTGCGAAAGAGATTCTAATATAATAGCCGTAAAACTACTTTTAAACAATGAAGTCTCGGTTGGTAACCTGTCAAAAAATTATCGCTTATTATTTTATGATTTTCTTTATAATTTATTTTGTGTTTTATCAGACAAATATAAAAAATCATTACAGTATCATATTATGTGTTAGAATGCAGTTTGACGCTGTTTCGCATAGAGGTTGATTTCCAAAATCTATCACTAAAACTCACACGTATCAATTTCGCACATTTTGACATTTCGGTTTCGGTGATGCGATCATGAGGAGATGGTTTGTCTATTAGGATAGTATATCAAGTTTATGGTGTATTCTGTAGGTCTGAGAATAGGTCGTAAAGCGCGTACGAAGTTGCGGGCTATAGCTAGTATGACTATAAATGTTTCGTTAATATACAGGGTGTAACAAAACACCCAAATACTTAAGGGGGTGGTTCAGACCATCAAACTGAACAAGTTTCACTATGGAGCCAACTACGAAATCGCAAAAAAAAACAGCTGTTTCATACAAAACTGCAGCACTGACTCGTCTCAACGTGAAACTTTTCGCATCTATGATTATTATATAACTGCCGTCGGCGTGTTGCAGCGTAAGCGAAAATTATTCGTCTATGGCATGTTGTGACCCGTATCACGGAATATACAGGGTGTCTCGTAAACCGACGTCAACCCGGCGGATGCTGATAGGTTAGGTCATGACTAAGCTGAATATCAAAATTTAACTTTAGTAAAAGTGTCTTAGATACTGCATAAAACATTTGTTAGCCGTGGCACTAGTTTCACGAATTTCATAAAACTGTCCTTATCTCGAAAACTAAGAACCTTTTCCTAAAATAAAATTTTGATAGAATGATTGATTGATTGACAGATTTTGTTTTATTTTAGTATATTCTGGTTAGGCATGAACTAACCTATCAGCATCCACCGGGTTGACGTCCGTTTACGGGACGCTGTATAAGCCCGCATACAGATTTACTTTTAAACAGACTTCCGGTAGACAGTGGTCGGTTATGTCCTTTGAGTATAATATAGCAAAAACAAGAGTATGGCTGCATAATTGAATGTAATATCAATTATTTAGAGTTTAGGGGAGACCATGCCCAGCAGTGGGACGAAGTAGGCTAAAAAATAAAACCATTTTTATCACTATCTTTAAAATTTTAATAATTGGCAATCCAAATATTAAAAATCTTTGTATTCAAGTGTATAATCTGTTGTATGAACTACAGCTGGGAAAGTTTTATCATAGTTAAAATAGAGAAGTAGATCATCTTCATACAATGGTACAAAACGCGGCCTGTATGTGTGCGCGCCAGTACGTACGCATCGTAGCGCGCACACACAGACAATATCTTAGGATGCCAGCCCTGAGCGTACCGGCGAGATTAGGTATATTATCTCCCATAGAAGATGATTTACTTCTCTATTTTTACTATGATCTTATCTTCTATTTGATACGACGATGGAATTATTGAAGTTGCAGTGGTCACTGCCGCTTGTGGCTGGGACACCAAGGTAGTTTGCTCACGCAGTCCTATGCCATTTGTCAACAGACTTGAAGTCTCTAATCCCGTAGTTGTTAAACTTGTAGATGTATGAGACGGAATAGTTGAGTTTAAGGCTAACCTCAACTCAGTATTACTTACGTTCTGAAACAGTTCATTTTTAATTCTGATTTGTTCTTCAATGGGAAAACCTCTTACAGTTGTTGCCATATTAATAAAAAATCCAGTGAGAGGATCTTGTTCATAATTTGAATAAGAATTAGAACTCGTAGTAGAGCGCTCTCTGTCTCTCTGGTTCAGGTAGTCCCTTAGTACTGATGCCGTTGAATTTCGATCGGAATTTCTGGATCTCGACCTTTTTCTTGATGTGGAAGTGGAGCGAATACCTTGTGAATTAGTAGGAGAACCAATGGCAGAAGCGAAAGGGAAACTAAATTCTTCGGAGTCTGTCGCTGGATCAATACTTGACGTATTTATACTTCCATTGCTGGGTATATTCGAACTTCTATTTTCTTCATCATTTAGATATGGTACCAAAAAACTTAGCTCCTTACTATATTTAGGGGGTTTCAATTTAGTTGCACCTAGACCGCTTTTAGTCTTCCGCAGTTGCAATGCTCTCCGATAGTTGTCTCTAATTTTTGCCCAACGATCTCTGCATTCTGAACCTGAAAAACGAATAAAAAAATGTTTTTTTTTCACTAGGTTATTTCTTATTCACTATATTATTTCACTGAGTCTCCCACAGTGCTGGCTGCGTCCCCAACAGTACCTTCTCTGACCTACTCCTAGAATGATAGGCTGTAGTATGTTTCAGATATTGTTGATATAATAATAATTAATTAAAAAATGCTTTGATTAATTATTATTATAGTATAGTCAAGATCAACGCCAACGCCATCAAGCCTCACGCTTCTAACGTGAAAACAAAACGGGCGAACTTTCTTAGGGGTTGGTGTGCGTGAGGCGTCATACAACTTATCGCTGTGTGCGTGTATAGTGACAGGTTTTTCAGTCTAGATTGGGTGATATTTTTTCGACGCGTTCGTAGCTTCGACTGTCCTTGAAATATGAAACTTATCAAAGAATAAATACCTATGTCAAAAAAAACTACTCACCATTTTCTTTCAATATCTTCCCAATCTCTCCCCAGATATTTTCTCTCCTTTGTTGGTTCGAATATAATGGATGTTTTAAATTGTACAACTCTTCATATTTTGAAACTAGTGTTATCAAAATGTCTTCGTACATTGCAAATAGTACTTTATTATAACCGAAAAGTCCCCAGATTGAAATCATACATTTATTAGCGATTACATTACCCTACATGTAGGACCGATTTCGGCATACATTGCTTGGTTTGATCGCAACACTTTAAAATAGAGAGAACAAACAGGCAATGTATCGGCCTTGCATGTAGGGTAATGTAATCGCTGCTTTATTATTATTACAAACGAGCGTAAACCCGCGACTTCGTCCGCACAAATTTTATACCAGATTTTAAGTCAGATCATAAGCTATCAAACAAAAAAAGTTTCATCAAAATCGGTGCAGTAGTTTTTGCGTGATACTCGTTCAAACAAACAAACAAACAAACAGACAGACAAAAAATCCAAAAATTGGTGAAATGGAATCAGGGACACCTAAAAACCATATCGTAACTTTTTTTTTGTTAATATCTTCAATGTACAGACAAACTTCCTGTTACAGTTTTATAATAGTATAGATTAGGTACCCCAACGGTGGACTGATTACTAAATATATGAGCAGTTCTCAAATAAACGGTACCCGGCCGAAATGTGGGTTATTCCCGCTGTCCCCCACCGCGTCGCGTCGGCCCCAGTGGGGGCCAAATAGGGAAAAAAAATATTATATTAAAAATTATACATGGTGTAAGTAACAGCCTGGCAAATACTGGAACGGTGAACTCAGACCATCAAACTGAACAACTTACACTATGGAGCCCACCTCAGGAGACGCGAAAAAAAATCTGCTGTCCCATACATTTAAGTCGGGTAGGTACAGCAGTTTTGTATGGGACAGGTGATTTTTTTTTCGCGTCTTCATAGTGAAAGTTGTTCAGTTTGATGGTCAGAGTTCACCGTTTCAGTATTTGCTAGGCTGTCACTTACACCCTGTAACGAATGAAACGCCAAATTAATGACAATAATTGCATTTTTAGGTATTTATTAAAACAAAACAAACAATTTTTATACATGATAATTACTTTCATGTGATGCGGTCATGACGTTACGAATGTTACGATGATGGTTTATAAATTGTATTCCAATATTAATGCAACTATATCAAAAGACTATCGATAGTTTTAACATTAGACGTAATCTGCATACAAAATGGCATGAACCATTATCACACAAACGGTTTTTGAGCGTAGGCGATTTCGCAACTATGCCGCAACGACGTCGCAACTGCACCGTCACGATACGGTATCAATCCATCAACGCCTACGCTCAAAAATCACTTCAAAATATGCCACCTAAGACATCAAAAAATCACTAGAATCGTGAAAAAATCTCTGAAAGCGGCAACACTCCATACGGAATCTAATTCCGAATCAGGTTTATTCCGGATGTATGTGGCGGACCTATGACAAAATAGTAGGTACTCATGTCAAGAAAAAACTGTTTTTATATGCTATCGGTACCATTGATTAAAATTACAATTTCAATAGTACTTGCACCTAATTTTCCAATAAAAGCCTTGAAAAAGAACACTTGAAAAAAAATTACGATTTTTTTTAGGGTACAGATATTTGAGAACTTTCATATAGGATGTCCCAAAACTCAACGTCAAGCCGAAAACAGAAGATAGGTGAGTTAATAACTGTTCGGGGAATAATTCAAAAAATTGCGTTTGATAGTTTTCGAGATTTTGTAATTTTTTTAACATTGGAGAAATCCACCACCCTGTGCTCACCTTTTAAATGTAGGAACTACAAATTTGCACCTTAATTTTTTCATGAAAATACTTGCTACGAAATCCTGAATAATCTTTTCAGATTGAACCCAATTCGAAGATAAAGGACCAGTGTCATACTTTTTATAGAATACACCGTCTTCCGTCAGATTTCTGCGGAAAAATTGTTTTCTTTGGCAATTTTGAGACTACACCTTGGATAAAAAATGTATGGCGCTAAACTGGCAAGTTCTCTCAGAAGTGCCCATTTAATCAAGTTTTCAAAATGGTAATTTAATTACACTTTGCAGTTCTACTAAATAGTTTGATCGCAGAATAACCCGATTTCAAAATAATAATTCCATAATAAAATTAATAAACGTGCAATTCGCCCTATATATTCTATGAACTTTGGTGGTTTAATACAATGTTACTATGGAATTATTGTTTTCAAATTACTCGGCAAGAAAAAAAAATGATTACTACTTTTTAAGAAGTGCCAAGTGAAGTGATACTATTTTAATAACTTGCCATGTCAGCGCCATAGGTACATTTTTTATACAGGGTGTAGTCTCAAAGGTTGACATAGAAGTAAATATTGCTGCAGAAGTCTGAGAGAAATTTTAGTCTCTCTGTAAAAAGTATGGCACTCTCTTTCTCTCTTTTCGTGTCAATGGTTCTGCAGTGAGGTTTGGCAATATGGAACTTATCCTTTATTTTTGAATTGGGTCCACTGAAAAGATTATTCAGGATTGCGTAACAAGTGTTTTCATATAAAAAAAAATTGTAGTACCCAGCTACATCTAAAAGTCGCAAGGTGGTGATTTTTCTAAGGTTTAAAAAATTAAAAAAATCTCAAAAACTATAAAACTTGGATTTTTTTGTATTTTTTCCTGAGTTATAAACTCACCTATTTCCTGTTTTCGGCTTGACGTTGAATTTTGGGACACCTGTATAAAGTTGCATTACTTAAGTTAGTCATGAGTACAATCGGGATGATTGTACCCATGATACTGAACAACTTTCCCTAAGAAACCTATAACAAATAAGCAACAACAAAAATTTCCACTTTTCATACAAACTTTCGATCAGCTGATTGCATTTAGTAAGGAAAGTCGTTAAAAAAATTTGCTTATTTCCTAGAGATTTCTTAGGGAAAGTTGTTTAGTATCATGGATGGGCACAATCACCCCTTAAAGTAGTGCAACTGTAGGTATGTACTATGCCTAACACTGATATAAACTGATGCCTAATAATAAATTACGTTACTTCAATGGATATTGACTGCTTCTGGTTTCAAAATGGCATCTAAAGTATAATAGATTTAGTCACATTTCCAAACAAGAAGCAGAAACAGAACTCATTTGAAGAATCACAAATAACTTAACATAGTAGCTTATCTATGAACTTAACACAATCATTCCAAACGCAACACGCAGCTCCGCCATCTTGATTTTCTTGATACAATACAAATGACAATGGCCTATCATAGAGTGTTGCCAACAATAATTTTGAGATTCCGCCGACTTTATTACGAAATTCCGTTAAAAATCCGTTAAATCTCGTATTTTTCTCGTCAGTAAAACTCGTCAAAATACCTAATGTAAAATGGTACAAAGGTTAAATAAAAAACCAAATACACATATTCATTGAAGTTTAATAAAGTGCAACAGTCTTTAAAATGAATCTAATGAGGAGTTTTCTGACAGCTAGTCAAACGTAGTTCAACAAACCGGCGATAAATGGAGTTGACCAGAGAGGGGTCCGAAGACGACAATTTTAGGCTAAAAAGTGAACAAAAATGCACGTCACTGAGTCAGACGCATCCGTTGACGAAATATTTGTTCATATTTTGCTGTTTACTTAAAAACAGAAATTCTTACTATTTTATTTGTATTTTACTATCTGCAAGGTCGCTCACCCCTGTCTCGTCATCGCCATCTATCGAGCCATTAGGAACTACTTTTTCTTTTTAATGGCTTTCGGAAAATCCCTCATTCTATGTTGTCTAAATCATCGTCACTATTTGGGGTTAAGAGTTGCCATATTGAAGAAAGAGTTGCCATATTACAAACAAAAATTTCGTGTGGATTCTGAAAAACATTTTGTAAAAAATAATTGAAATTAAAATCTTTTGCTACAAAATTCCGCCAACAAACCCGTTAGCCGTCAAAATAGTATTTCTTCCGTTTCTTTATAACATAATCCGCTAGATATGACGGGAAATCCGTTAAGTTGGCAACGCTTTCATAGGCCGCCTACGGGGCTAGTACGCCAACCCGCGATAGCAACATTTAATACATCCATCTGTCAAATTTAGTCTTTTATCTCGTTCGTTCGCGCGGTAATAGAAAGAGAGCGGAAGCGTTTCACGCAATCGAGGGTTGGCGTACTAGCCCCCGCTGACGACATTGACATGAATTTGACAGCTTGAAAATACCAAAAATGTATTCATTTCATTCCGGGAGCTTTGCGCGGGAACCGAGTAGAAGAGGATGGGCTTTGTTTATTAATTTTCTAAATTCCGGATATTTCTAATAAGTGGAATATATTTATTGAAGGAAAAGACAGTAATGGTTAATAGTAATAGTATAAAAAACATAAATATGTATAAAAATCTAAACTATTCAGAGAATCCGCCGCGGTTCGTTTCTGGCCTAAACGAGCCTAAGACGCTTGCGGCGTTACCCCATATACTTATATTACTCTTTGGTTACCCCGTTGGATGGCTAAAGCAATATATTGGACCAGAAACGAACCAGACCGGGGATCGCAGCCCCTGTCCCGCATCCGGCGACCCAACTCTCGAGCTAGATTCTTTGCCTCAGCGCTCCAGGGACCACCCTTCTCAACTGCGAACGGTACAAATAAATAGTTTTCCTCCAAGGGCGAGTACCAGGAGTGCTTCGAGCGTGCCGCACACTGCAGCTGACCCGGCTACCTGCGAAGTACGGCGGAGGTACGTCGGAGCGTAGGTACTTACGCAGGTTGCATCCCAAAGGAGGCACCGGGGGATAAGAGTCAGGCCATCGGGTCTCTTGCCATCTCTGCGGTTTAGCTTAGTGGGCTCGAGGACGTTTGGGACGTTTGCCGATATCAATGCACGATGGATGAGGTCGTTTAGGGCGTGGTGGCGTGAGAAGCGGCCTCCTGATTTCGGGCAACTGAGGGCATGATGGCCATTGGCTAGGACGACTGAACCACAGACGCAGGGATAGGGGATGCATGTGTCAGAGCCCAGTCTTAGGGCGGAGGCTATGCTTAGAGAAGTATTATCCAGCAATGTCCCAAGGTGTGGGGAGGGCAAAGCATGCAGCCATGCTCCTAACTCCGGTTTTGAGGCGGCCCGGAGTCTCGCCAGGTCGACGTCTGTGGCGGATCCTATAAGTTGGGCGAGGATTGCTTTGGAGCGGATTTCGTCCCAGGCTCGCTGGCTTCCAGGTGCGTCTGGTATATCTTGGTTCGGGTGTAGGAATGACCATGCTGTTAAGGCAACATCGACAAAGGGCAGGCACAATCCGTTGCCGTTGACGGCTAGGATGCGAGCGACGAGATTAGCTGCCCCATGCGATGACGCCAGAAAAGTGGCCAGGCCAACATCCTGAGCGCGGCGGATGCCCAGACCACCGTGGCGGATCGGGAGAGCCGCCTGCGACCACTGATCCACTGAAAGATTGACGTTCAGAATGCTCTCGAGGGTGTGTTTTAGAGCATCATCTAGGATGGAGACGTCGCCTGGAGAGAGGAATGAAGGGGCTGTCCTGATGACATATGTGATCCTAGGCATTGAGAAGCATTGTCGTAGTAGGGTCAGAGCGACATGCGCTGGAAGGTGTTTAAAGTGTTCCGAGATGCCAAGCAGGGATTGTCTTTTGAGTTCCAGCGTAGCGGGGATCGCTTCGGGGAAAATGGGGGAACCCAATAACGTGAATAATTTTCTATCCAGCGTCTTCAGGCCAGGTATGAGGGCCTCAAAATGAGAGAAACAAGATGACGCTGTCTGGCTGCATGCGAAGAACTCGCATTTACTCGTGTTCACCTGCAGCTACGTCTTGGAGACGCTGTATGGTTTCCCGGACGTCATCCAAGACGCTGTCCGCACTACCTGCGATGGTTCCATCGTCCAGGTACCAGATGTTGAGCGGCGATTTTAGAGAAGATATAATTTTTTGGATGGAGAGGCTGAAAATGAGTGGACCAAGTGGGTCGCCCTGCTGAGACTTCTGAGAGAATTTCGTCCCTTTCGACGCTGTTAAACGCGTTCTTCATATCCAGCTTTATTAGGACACAATTTGACACAGTTGAACACAGTTTTCTGGTGCCATAACGAATGACCGGGTGGCGTGGATGGCTGCTTCTTCTTTATTTCTAATCCCTCCTTCTTTCTCGAACTTTCCTAAACGTAGGCATCTACTTTTTGTTTCTTTTCAAATATTCCGTCTCTCTCTTTCTTCTAGAACATTTCTAACAACATTACAATTACAATTTAGAAATATTTTTGGTGCGGATTCGAACCATCGACTTTTGGCTTATGTAAAACTACTGCTTTGACCGCTGGGCTGCGTTCAGAACCTACGCCCCAGGTGCACCCCGAGTGCAACTTTTCGTACTAACGCCGTTCCGAGACTCGGTGAAAAACGCTCTTTGCAACTCGGTTGTCACAACTTAACCGTTCCGAACCTCTGACGGGTTGCAACTTTTAACCATCAAATTCGATGGTTAAAAAACACTCTGAAGTTTTAATTATCTGTGGTTACTTGACTTTTCCGGCGTTTTGAATAACAGTTTGGTTTTCAAACTATTTTTATTCACTTTTTGATGTGCTAACATGGAAAATGAGTTTTTTTATTGTATTTGGAAATTATGGAAGCCCTGGAAGCCTGGAAGGAAAAGATATTACTTTAAATGTCAAAATTTGAGGTTATAAAACAACCGGGATCCCGTACCTCATAGCGAGTTAAAAATTGGCGCGGTCGTTCCGTACCTTAGAGCGAGTTGAAAAACAACCGCACCTAAAGGTCGTGAACGCACCCCGGACGTCGCAGTATATTCTAATTGATCTGTGGTCGCAGTCGCTGACACATTTTTTTTTTAAATCGTCGACCGTGAGGTTGACCGTGTGCTTGTTTCGTGTTTTTTATTTGAAATTAATATTGTGTTGATTGATGAAGTTAGATTAAATAAATGGTTAAAATGAACAAAGGTTTAAATAATAACGAAGAACTTTCGCCAGGGAATGGTGAAGGTGACGATACTAAAAACAAGCCAAAACCCCGAGGAAAGAAGAGGAAACGGTATGTACTGTTTACAATTTTATTTAAGAACGAGCGTTAACCCGCGACTTCGTCCGCACAAATTATATACCAGATTTTAAGTCAGATCATAAGCTATCAAACAAAAAAAGTTTCATCAAAATCGGTTCAGTAGTTTTTGCGTGATACTCGTTCAAACAAACATCCAAACAAACACAGACAAACAGACAGACAAAAAATCAAAATTGGTGAAATGGAATCAGGGACATCTAAAAACCATATCGTAACTTTTTTTTTTTTAATATCTTCATTGTACAGACAAACTTCCTGTTACAGCTTTATAATAGTATAGATTTTGTGTTATACTAGCTGTGCCCACGACTCCGTACGCGCAGATCACTGAATTTATTTATTATTCTTTCTACAACCGTCCAGTCTACGTAGACCTGTTGGCATCATAAAGTAAATAAATAACCTGCACGGGTTCGCCAGTTGTAATGATCCCAAGCAACTACCAGGCTTTTTGTTATGGAAACCATACAACAAATATAGCATCCATGACCGAACTAGGATTCCAATCCAGGACCCTGGTTTAGTAGTCCAGTGTGGTAACCACATAGACGAAGAATTTTTCGCTTACGCAGGGCTGCGTTCAGAACCTACGCCGCAGGTGCACCTCGAGTGCAACTTTTCGCACTAATGCCGTTCCGAGCCTCGGTGAACGGTTCCGTACCATAGAGCGTGTTGAAAAAACAACTGCACCCAAAGGTTGTGAATGCAACTCTCGTAGACGGAATATCAGTGTAACCGGGTATGAGATAGCGATAGTCATAAAATCATATACAATTTATATGAAGTGACATTTCGGAGTCAGGTGGTCGCAATACAAAAAAGTGGTTACGCCGATAAGGACAGCAATAAGGTAGCGATCTCCTTTTTTAACTAAGCAAATTTGCTTTGTGCATCTGTTATTGAGTGAATGTGACAAGACATGTGCTTCCTTATGGTACCTTCACTTTCTTCGGGTAACCATTACACCAATCATCATCATCCATCATCATCATCATCATATCAGCCGATAGACGTCCACTGCTGGACATAGGCCTCCCCCAAAATGGGGGGATTTGCCATAATCGCCACGCTTGGCAGGCGGGTTGGCGATCGCAGTTGGATTGAATGTGTGTACTCAGAGCATGCTGCTGCCCATCCTCCGGTAGATCCCTTAGTCGCCTTTTACGACACCCACGGGAGGAAATGGGGTGGTGCTATTCTTAGCCGACACCACTCGGCCATTACACCAATAAGGTTGTCATATTACACATTTTTTTGTCGTGTAGATAGGAATAGAATTCTTTCTATCAATAAAAAGGAGGTCAAATATATACAGGTTGTAAGGAAAAGTATCATTAACCTTTGACTCACATACTCTAACCATCAAACTGAACAACTTTTAATATGTCACACAAAAAATCTGCTGTTCCATACGTTTGAGTCGAGCAGGCATTGCAGTTTAGCATTGAGTTGACATAACAGCAGATTTTTGTTCATTCTGACGGGTTTGTTCCTGTAGTAAAAGTTGTTCAGTTTGATTTGTAGAGTATGTGGTTTATAGGTTAATGACACTTTTCCTTGCACCATGTATATCTTTTAGCCTATATTTTACCCTTTGAAAATAGTGTAAATATAAAAGACCCTAAAAAAAAGAAAAAAATGTTGAAAACCACATCAAAATCGGTCCAGTAGTTTTCAAGAAGGATAAGGGCAGTAAGAAGATGCAACCTCTTGCAACAGCAGAGCTCCAAATTTGGCATCTTTCATCTCAATCATATGGGCACTAAAAGATAGAGAGAGTGTCTTCACAGCCTACTAGTCAACAAATTAAAACGGCCAGTCAGGCTCACACACCAAGGGTTATGTATCACCACACAATTTATATATATATATCTTCGTAATTATATTATAAATTGCAAATTTTTTTTGTCACACGGCAACTAGATTTTCTGATCTATTTTTCCATATATAAAATATTACATTTTTTAATTCCGTCTACACGTATTGTGCGTCAAACTTTTGTATGGACTGAAACCACCTTAAACAAAACACACAAAAAAATAAACTTAATGTGTAAAGAAATCCACAATCAGAAAAAGATGTTCTTACAGGAAAGAGAGTGAAAGTAGCACAGACATAGATGATATCCTACCGGAGAACACCCTGGAGATTGAGAAGAGTCTCCAGGCTTCTGCCCTCAAGAACAACCTGGACGACGTCAGTGTTAAGAAGATTTTGAAGGTTTGTTCTTACGTTCATCACCTGCTAATAAACACACTCCGTGTTTGGTAGACACCTTTGACTACTTATATGAGGACTAGTTACGCGTGATATTCTACTAACAAACATTTCTGCCACTTTTTATCGGGGGCGAGGTAACATGAAATCCGCAACTTTGGATTTTATTCCCCATACTTAAGATTCTAACTTTGAATGATAAAAATCATGAAAAGTACTCTCGTGTGAACTCCAAACGTTCTAAGTTCGAAATTATTGTTTCGCAATTAAAGGCTGTCTCGTTTAGTGATAAGGTATAAAATTGAATGTAAATGCACATGATCAATTGATCTTATACCGTGGCAGATGGGAAATGCTACCGTAAGGCTAATCCTTATAATAAATAGTCAAAGGTAGACACTGATGAGCTTAGAGTGAATAGACTTGATGTGGGCATATTTCATGAGATTCTAGCATCACTGGGCTCTGATGCTGCTAGAAAAGTATTCACCTTTGCAAACTCATCAGTGTCTCATTAAGTAAATTAGAATAACTATAGGTATGTTAGAGTAAGTTAAATCTAGACATAAGGTACAATGGGACTGACATGTACAATAACATTTCAGTCGGTTCAGTCGTTTTCAAGTGATGTGTGCACAAACAAACAAATAGTCAGACAAAGATTCTAAAAAATGATCTCAATGCACGCACGCAATGCATGCAATTCGCACGTTAAATGCCCCCAACGCATTTTTCTGTAAATATCTTATTTTGTTTAGTCTAGTTATATTTTAGTTTTAGGATATTTCAGTTTTATTATTAATTTGTGTCTATACATTTGTACTGTTAATTAAAATATTTTACAGAAATATGAATATGAGTACACACGGCGACACATCAAGCTATACAAAACCAACATAAGCTGGCCGCGCGACTTTATACGTTATGCAACCTACGTGTGTCCAGCTTATGTTGGTTTTGTATAGCTTGATGTGTCGCCGTGCGTACATACAAGTACACACCAAGTTTACAATTTTATTTTTATAGAAGATAGTATTTGTTGGTCAATTATGATAATAGTTGGATGATGATAATTTTGATAATAGTTTCTACAGCGAATTATACAGGCGTGCACAAAAGAACTTGCACATGGTGTTTGTTGACAACGAGAAGGCATACGATCGTGTACCCCGGGAGGTCTTGTGGTGGGTCTCAAAAAGAAAGATGTGCCTGGAAAATACCTTGAGTTGATTCGTGCAATGTACAGCCGATCAAGCACATGCGTCCGATCATCCGCTGGTACCACCGATAAGTTCAATGTGGCTGTAGGTTTGCACCTAGGGTCGGCTTTAAGTCCTTACCTCTTCCTGTTGATTATGGATGCTATAACATCGGACATACAGGAAGAGGCACCCTGGTGCATGCTGTTTGCCGACGACATTGTTCTTGTCGACTAGGTCTAGAGCAGATTGGCACAATGGCAGGGTTGGAAAAAATCATGATTTTTAAAAAAAAACGAATAAAGCAGGATTTTTTGAAAAAATCTTAATTAATCACGATTTTTTTTATTTTTTCATTTTATTATTTATGATGGTTCAGTTTTGCTACCGTTGATAGTAAAACTTAAGTCAAAATCAAAACCATTCAAAAATGTGATGTTCGCAGAAGAAATAGTAAAAAATGTGACACCACTAGAGTGGTGGATGTCACAGAAAAATATATTTAGTGAAGAGGAACAGTCAAAAATTTTTCCAGCGGTGATATAATTGTTTGGGGCGGTAGCTTCTTCAGCTGCTGTGGAAAGAGTGTTTTCCACCTTTGGAATTGTTCAGAGCAAATTAAGAAACCAACTGGGAATTGAAAAGGCTAGAAAACTAGTTTTTTTATTCAAATATTATAATAATGATATTGATTTATCAGATTTAAACGACCCCAGTCTTTAACTTAATTATAATTTCTAAATCTGTTTTTTTATGTTGATTTCTGTAAAAGAAAGTGAAGTGTGACATTTTTGATTAAATCATTGGTTTTTATTGAAAAAATCATTGGATTTAAATCGTGATTTAAATCATGATTTAAATCAAAATGATTTAATCGTGCCAACCCTGCACAATGGCAGCAAAAACTAGAGAGTGTTGGCATGAAAATTAGCAGAACTAAAACGGAATGTTTGTTCATACAAAACGATGGAGAGATAGATCGGGACGTGAAGCACCGAATCAACTCAGAGTGGATGAAGTGGCGGCAGGTCACGGGAACGATCTGCGACTCCCTCTCAAATTGAAGGCGAAAATATATAAGACCGTAATAAGACCTGTCGTTATGTACGGATCAGAATGTTGGGCTACAAAAGGGATGGATGAGAAACGATTGCATGCAACTGAGATAAGAATGTTGAGATGGATGTGTGGTGTAACTAGAATGGACAAGATTAGGAATGAGTATATTAGAGGAAGTTTGAAAGTAGCACCTATGACGGAAAAATTGCAGGATAATAGATTATCGTGGTATGGGCATGTAATGCGGAGAGAAGAGTGTCATGTTACGAGACGAGTGTTAAGTATGAATGCAGATGGCTGTAGTAGGAGGATGATATGTGTGAAATAGGAGTGAGTGTTGAAACGACGGCTAAGAGAGATGAATGGAAGAGGATGACATATTGCGCCGACCCCAAATAATGGGAAATGGGCAAGACAATGATGATGAGTTTCTACAGCATCACATTACTTGCGTTGAAATAATATCGAAAATCAATTCATGTTTACCAGAAAAGATCATTTGAGTAGTGATCTATTCCGAAAAAAACAAGTGCGCTAATAATATTTTTACTAACAGAAAGTGGTAACGAACGACCATGTCCTGGCGCTGGTCAAGCTCCGCGAGGAGGAGGAGGCGGCACGCGAGGAGGGGTCCACTGTTCAACCCAAGATCACTAGGGCTAAAGCCAAGTAAGTTTCTTTCGTTTTTTATCAGACTACAGCGTAAGCAAAAAGGAGGGTTATGATTTTGACCGTAATGTATCTATGTAGATCTGTTGCTTCATAACTATTAAATTACTCTTCATAATTTGACAGATGAGGTATCTTTGGAAGCGTCTTTATCTTCCACTGGTTATAGGCTATGTGACGTCACATTACATTGAATATGGCGGGGCCATAAAGTAAAAAAAAAAATTTTTTAATGATTTCATGTCGTGTTGGGTTTCAAATGAAAGGACTTAATTATCACATTTCACACAGGGCAGCTACCAGAAGCATTACAGCTACGAGAAAATGAAGAAATGCCGCCCAATGCACGTTTTGAGTTCCTAAAAAACTCGACAGGTGGCATGTTTATCGCTCCATAGAAACGTTCGGGAGATCCTATCAAGATTGTGCCTCCCTTTTTTAAAGGCCAAGGGATCGAGCCCATACAACCATGTCAGACGTTATGAGTTTCAAATTTTCGAATAAAATGATTAATAAATAATGAAATATTTCGTCAAAAGATGTGCTGGCATCTTTTTAATCATCATTTCCCTCTTTATTATTTATAAAGAAATACCTTTCGAAAGTTTGACCTTTACTGGCGCAGACCGTTGCGGCATCTATCGATCCCCCGACTCCCCTAGACTCTAGGTCTTTCTTTTGATTGTCTAGGGCCTAGAAAACCAAAAGAAAAACGCTCATTTCAGAGTCAGGGAAATTTAAAATGCATTGAAAAGTTCAATAATTAATAAAACATGCAATAAAAAAAATATGTATTGCTTATTTTTAAATATGTTTTTTTAATTTATGAAGAAAATTAAATACTGTCCATTTCCAGAGAGATGAGGAAAGTGTCGCCAAAGACAGCGCCGTGGAACTTAGAACTGACTCCGATCAAGCACATCCCAGTGAAGACCAGGCCGGAGGTGAAGGCCCTCATCGCGCAGGAGCTGCAGGAGGACGAGGAAGATGACGAATATAAACCTACTCCAGATGATGTGCCGGTACACTACGACCACGTTTATTTTACATGTCAATCTTCCTTTATATAAATATTTGAAGGTGTGGCTTCGGCCCCAGGGATAAATAGGTTAGTAAAAAAAACAGATTTACAATTAGCTGATGATTGATTATTATATAGATTCGCTGAGCGCGTATACTGGAAAGGTATGGAGATCAGTTGCGAGATTTTGAAAGCTATTTCAGCGAGATCACCAAAAATACCACATACGCAGAAAGGGACAACGACATAGATTTTCTCTTGCTCACTCAATGCGGTTAGCGTATAAGCCAGTCTCGTTTTCGCGACTATTATAATATTAATGCTTTTTCTAGTCATTCTTTTTCTATGCAAACCTAAAAGGCAGTTTATAAGATCACTATATCTCCTCAACGTGTAGAGTGACGACGACCAGACACTAGAGTCGTGCAGCGACCTGGACTCGAACCCGCGCACCCCTGCCACTCCCTGCAGCCAACACACTACCAGCCCCAGAGTCCTACAAGATGGCCCTTTCAAAGTTCCACAGGTATATATATATATATATTTTATTCATAATGGGTTTGCGCTTGGCTTCATCTCACCTGATGGAAAGTGTAGATGAAGCCGAGGATGTTCCATACTAAATGCAATCAGCTGATCGAATGTTTCTATGAAAAGTCAAAACTAGGCTTCAAAAAAAGATTTGACGTTGAGTAAGGGGGCTTCAAGCTCCTATATTGACTAAATGATTTTGACTTTGACTTAACCCGCAGGACCTCACACCAGCCCGTAGAAAACTAGTCCTAGAAGAGGAAGCGACGATAGCCCGACGAACCCGTTCCAAGCTGAGCCTCTCAGCCACGCCCATAGAGCACATAGAGAGCTCGTTCATACCCCCGGACGACATCATGCCCGTGGTCGACGACCTCTGGAACCAGTTCCTGGAGGAATGCCTCAACCCTCTCTCCGTGTCGAAGAACGAGGAGGATGACGAGCATGACCCGGAGTACAATGTCGCCGCTGATCCCGATGCACGTATGTATTTGTTAGATAAAAAAAAACTAGTCACGTATTAAAAAAAAAGTAATTTTCCATTATACACCACTTATTCTTTTTTTTAAGTAATAAAGTAAGTAACAAAATTTCAAGGGAGTATTTAGACAGTGAAACTAAACAACTAGCCCTAAGGAACATGGGTCGAAAAACGATAAAATAAATTGGCTTGCGGTGAAAAACCTCCCATGGGTTGTGGGCGTTTCTCCATGTGTCCCTCTGATTAGCAGAGTGGGAAACTTTACCAAACAATGCCTAGCACATGCGGTGTAATCACTTCATCATCTCAGCCGATGGACGTCCATTGCTGGACATAGGCCTCCACCAAGGATCGCCATAACGACCGGTCCTGCGCTGCCCTCATCCAACGAGTTCCCGCCGCCTTCAACAGGTTGTCGGTCCACCTTGTGGGCGGCCTACCCACCCACGCTGCGGTCGCCACCCGAGAACTTTTTGGCCTCAACTGCCATCGGTTCTGCGAGCAATGTGCCCCGCCCAATGCCATTTTAGTTTAGCAATTCTTTGGGCTATGTCTGGTTATCTCTGGTTCTTCTGCGGATCTCTTCATTTCTGATTCGATCTCGTAGGGAAACTCCGAGCATAACCATCTCCTGCTGCTAGCTGTAATTACTTGACATTGACAAAATCATAGTTAACCACCACCAGGAGCCATCATTTTACAATAAGAATTATGTCCAGTATAATTTGTACTGTATCTCCACAGATGACGAAGACGAGGAAGCTCTCGAGAATAGCATTATAAAGATATCGAAGAAGGAGCTGAATGACTTGGTGACGGAACTGTTCAACATCATGCCGGAGCCCAGTGAGGTGCTGGCCGACGACCTGGCCAACAACGTGCTCACCGAACAGACTGAGGTATTTTAAACATGCTTATTTAATAGGAAAGAGCTGAACGACTTAGTGACGGAACTGTTCAGCATCATTCTGGAGCCTGGCGAGGTGCTGGCCGCCGACCTGACCAACAACGTTCTCCCCGAACAGACCGAGGTATTTTAAACCTAGTGCCAGCAGCGATTCCTAACCTTTTCCATCTCGTTACCCCTATGACCTATCAGGGAAACAGGTTCTCCCCCCCCCCCCCCCCCCCCCTTTAAAAAAAACAGTGGCGTAGGCACCTTAGTACACTATGTGGGGCCCTTAGCAAAATGTGGATACTGGAGCCAGAATTCCTACAATACTGTCTGAGATAGCATAGCATATCAAATTAGCATAATTCTTTTTCAGATTCCTAGTACCTGGAACGGAAAGAAAGAGACAGTTTCTGAAGATGAAACGGAGAAACAAGCTAAGAGAATAGTGTTAGATAAGAGAGATAGCAATACTAGGGTCTCTATTGGAAAGAGCGAGTCAGAAGACCCGGGATATGTTGATACTACCAAAGTAGCTACTGAAAAAGATGGATCTGATAAACAGACAAAAACTAAGAAGAAACCTGAAGTGAGGTAAGATTTAAAGTGATCTGTATTCTAGAATTCATTCAAGGAAGCGTAGCGAAACCGAATATCGGTGCAAAATAAATAAATAACGCTCACAGACATTGGAAGGATCACAAGTAAGCACAATTGGCTTTTTTATTTTGGAAACCATACAACAACGGCATGAACATAAAACATCCATGACCGAACCGGGATTCGAACCCAGGACCCTGGTTTGCAGTCTGGCGTGGAAACCATTACACTTACCGGGTCGTCATCAAAAATAATATGTACAATGATGATGCAAGTGAGCTAAGTAGGTCATAACACTTAAGGGTGGATTGCAGCCCGAGCAGAAGGTAAGGTCACGCGTCTTATACAATTTTTTTTAACACTTTTGCGAGGAAAAAATATTTCATACTTACTATGCATCTTCATCTTATTTAAGAGCTACACTCTTGTTGGCTTATTCGCCAATTTCTCTTTCGCTTGTGTCTTGAGCTATTTATTTACTTCTAGCTTTTGCCCGCGACTTCGTCCGCGTGGATATCGGATTTTCTTAGTGCACCCCTGCATGCTGTGTAGAATATGTATTTCAAATTTCATGTTTCTATCTTCAGTGGTTTAGGCTGTGCGTTGTCTGTCAGTCAGTCTGTTTTATATTTATTAACTTATTTAGTTAATGCAATTTAATTAATGAAACAACATTTCATTTTAAGAAAGATACCAAAATTAGAAAACCATTTTGAGATTATGTGATTCAAAGCTTATATCAAAATTATCAGATTTTTCTATTCATTATTTCTCGAGTTATTTGAAAAATTTTGAAAAATAAAAAAGAGGTGGAATGAGATTTTATTCCTTTGCGTGCTTGGCTTTTCTATTGCATTTGACAATTTTTATTTTTAAAGGTATTATAGCCATAAATCCTACGTTTTTCAGAAAATTCAAAAATAAATTAAGAATAGAAATATCGGTCAAAAATCAAATCGGAAAAATACGTATCTCTTATTTTTAACCTATTGTTATATTTTTTGACATTTATTATCTTACTATTAATAATTTCATTAAAAAAGTATTAGTGCGGAAAGTAAAATAAAACGCACGCGTATTTCATAACAGCTGCATTATGAACCGATGCAACAAGAGTCAGTTTACGAGTAAAACAAGTGTGTTGAAAAATAAATTATTCCAGAGCAGTAAGCAAAATCCGAGCGGCGGAGGTCAAGAAGCCTACCATGAGCATAACGGTGGAGGAACAAGACTTGTGCGTGGCCAACGAGCCGGCGAGACCAGCCCCGCCCGCCATACTGCGCGGCATTCAGCGCCCCAAGGTCAACCGCGTCGATATATACATCGACGAGACTGTTCAAGTGAGTTGTTAGCATCTATTCACATAACTATGAAAACTAACACTAAAAAAAAAAATCTGTTTCATACAAAACTGAAAACCTACGCGACCCAAATGTATGGGACAGCTGATTTTTCCGGGATTTAGATGTTGGTCCCATAGTGAAAGTTGTACAGTTTGATGGTCCGATCATTCTCTTTCGTATACCCTGCATTGTTATCCAAAAGAGTGTACTCCGTCCCTTTGCGCAACGCTACTTTTGCGATTCGCTTTCCCCATCCCCTTTTCTATATCCCCGGATATACAACAGAGCTTTAGCCCAGTCATTTTACGGTTTGAGCCGGGACTAATTAATAATTGATTTTTTTCGGTATAATATTGAAGAGACCATTTGAGCTTAGAAATGTACCAAAATAAAAAAAAAATCCGTCAGCAACAGTTTCAAATTTATAATTTAGCTATTATCTCGTTCTAAAAAACCTGATGGAAAATTTTTTTTTTTGCACATATTTAAGGCTTTACCATTATACATACTTCAAACATAGTGTAAATATTTTTATCTACTCAGAAGGTTTTGGAAAATACATCGTATATTCTAATAAATACCTAATTTTAAAAATTCCAATGCCTATTTTATTGCTCAAAATCAATAAAATATATTGTTAAATCTAAGTAAAATGAGTGCATTAATCTTAATATTATGTTGCCAAGCGAATTTTTTTAAATATGTTGTCACTAAATGGTGCCGGGTACAGTTTCAAAGTCCAATTAATAATTACTCCCTAACCCGCCTAACAAAACTCCGTAAAATGATTGGGCTACTTGTAAACTTCTTGACGTAAATATATTGTGACCCTTTCGTCCTCTCTGGGTTTGTGAGAGCGTGTTTGCTGGATTTTACTGCATGTTTGCCTCAAAAGCCCATTTATTGACCGCTTCCGTCGTAATTTTCCTAGATTTCATAAATAGAACACTAAACGATAACTTCCGCTTGTCACCTTTCCCGCCATTCGCCAGCGTGCTTGTTTGGCGCTGCCGCCATTTTCTTCATTGTGTTTCCGGATTTTATTGAGTGCAGTCCTGCCTCAATACATCGCGAGTGAAAATAATTTGAAAAGTTCGAAATTTCCGTTAACGATAATAATGTGAAATAATTTCGTTAAGTCACTCGTATAGTGTAGTTTTGTTAAATTTAAAGCCCGTTTAGTGAATTCGGTTCGTGATGGTTCTCGAGAATCATTATTTCGTCGAATCGAGTGTTGTCGCCGCGACCGTCTTGCCGCGCCGCGTCTCCGTGCCTCGTGTCCTGCTCCCGCGCCTCGTGTCCCGCGCCGCGCGGCCCCAGCTCCAGGCGCAGCTCCAGCGCCAGCTATAGATTTTTG
The DNA here is from genome assembly GCA_927399405.1 of Agonopterix arenella. Taxonomy (NCBI): domain Eukaryota; kingdom Metazoa; phylum Arthropoda; class Insecta; order Lepidoptera; family Depressariidae; genus Agonopterix; species Agonopterix arenella. Next base: position 12,258,535 of record OV656708.1, on the reverse strand, counting down.
CGAGTTGAGGTTTGATAACTCGCGGGCCAGGTTTGTGTTTTGAATTTGTACAACGTTTGAGCGCTCGACCGCGCTGGCCCTCCATTTTCGAGGGAATTCTTCCGCGCGGCATCTGGCCAAATTATAACGACTTGAGGCTAGGGTAGCCTTACTGTGTAACTAATAAGTGTGTCATGCATGATAAATCTAAAAGTTGGATGCCATAAAACGTTTCTCTTTTGCATTGTGACTGTTACATAATAAATAAGCTTTCCGTTGATGAGTTGACATTATTGCGGTTCGTTTCAGACGAAATACCGGTTTGACCAATATCAAATTTGACCGATGTCTTAAAACCCGTTAGAACGAGATTTTCAAATGTCAGACCTGTAACAGGAGCAGGGGCGGCGGGATTTCGAAGATTTCCAATCTATTTAATTTTCATACATGCATATTTATGTACATAAGCTCACAACCGTACTTCCATTTCGGAAAGGTTGTCGCAATAGCTACCAACCATCTTCCAAGGTTGCATAATGCGAGTAGTAGATCGATAATTAAAAAAAAAAAGGGGGGCGTCGGTAAAATGTTTGTCCAAAATGATTAAAACCGAATAAGAAAGGTCTTAAATTATCTTGTATAACATTTATAACATTTGGTAACTTTATATTTTAACGGCTCAAAGAGTTGATAGACCTATTTTACTAGCCAACTTATCGGAATGTTTAGCGTATGACCGTCATCGATCAGTAGGAGCCAAAATGATTTGAATATTGTTTTTGGTCTGAACCTTGATATTTTACTAAACGCCACCTTTGTTTTGGTTAAATTCTGAAATATTATTAACTCTTCGAGATTCTACCGTCGTCGCATCGTCGTTTCCACAGTAGACGACGACTTGTTCAACATATAAGTGTTATTTTCATCAAAGGAGGCGGGAACTCCCAATCCCGTCCATATAATTATCTATAAAACCTGAGAAAATGTGTCTACATAGATTTATTCAGGTGGGTGTCGAATCACAAGAATATTAAATGTCCTTATTCGACATGTACATTTCCTACAGCGATTGGTAAGCCAAAGAAGGTATAAATTGAACGTAATTTAAATTTTATAGCAATTCTAACACTTCGTTAGATTCTTCGGCAAATTTACCAAGACTTTTCCAAAAGACAGTTTGCGTACATATCATCATATCATTTGGCGTAACCCTCTCCAGAAAGCTTCGCTACATCGAACGAATCATCGTGTTCTTCAATTGATTATAAATGCTATGAAATGTCTTGGACAGAGATTTAATTACGTAAATAAATAAAAAAAAAGGTAAATAATTTTTCTAAAACTAATAGAACATTTCTTGGTGCCTGTCTACTGCAACATGACCTGAAACAAGAATTCTTCACGAAAAGCGGACGAAAAAAGGAAGGAGTGGAATCTCACAATAGGTCGTGGACAACTCCAGGAGGGTAAAGTCCCTATTTGGAGTCCATTGTCGGAAGTAAAATATTTACGAACTTCGTCGTGCACACTACCAGTTGGATAAAATTCCCTGCCAGAAGTCAGATGTTTATAATTTGTGAGCTTCGTCGTGCACACTACCAGTTGGGTAAAGTTCCTTGTCGAAAGTCAGATATTTAAGAGCTTCGTCGTGCACACTTCCAGTTGGGTATAAAGTGTCTCGGAAGACAGATCTTTGCGATTTTCATCGTGCACAAACCAGGTGGATAAAATCCCTCCTCTGACGACATCGTCTTGCATACTTCCAGGTGGTAAAGTCCCTCCTTAGAGGGCAAATTTTTGCGAATGTCGTCATGCACACGTCCGGTTGGGTAAAGTCCTTGATCGGAAGACAGATCTTTGCGAGCTTCGTCGTGCACACTTCCAGATGAGTAACACTTTCAGGTGGGTAAAGTCCAAACTCTGAAATTAGATTTTTTTTGCGAGCTTCTTTAGACTTACTTCTAGGTGGTTAAACTCTCTCCTCTGAAGTTAAATCTTTGCGAGTTTCCTTGTGCACACTTCCAGGCGTGTAAAGTCCCTCCTTGGAAGTAAAATCCTTTCCAGGTGTGTGTAGTCACTCCTTGGAACGGAAGGCTGAGCTCTGCGGGCTTCGTCGTGTCATCTGGGCCGCCTACACTGTCGCAGAGCTTAGGATATTGAGACGTGAGTCCCAGTGGTCAAGTCCCTGGAGTCGACGGCCTCTAGCGTTCTTCATAGACGATTATAAATAAGAAACGTGAGCAGCGTAAAATTTCATCCGCGTTTTGACAGCTTTGACTATAGTTCGACAAGTGTTCTGCTGTGGCTAATATGTATAATAAAAGTGGAGATATTGGCCTTCATTTATACCTTTTGTTTGTTTGTGATTGATAACAAAACATAATAGCTGGTTTATCAGAGTGCTATTATTTTTTTTTTGAGTACAATTCAATTATATACCTATCTATGTATTAAGCGCTATATTGAAAGCTACCTCATATAAACCCGCACTTCAACCGCAACATCGCACTTCATATAAACCCTGTGGTTTCTGAAGTGCGGTTAATATTTATAAATAGTGATTATAAAGTAATATATTGAATAAATAAAAAAAAAAAAAATTAAAAGTCAATTTAAATTTTGTACTTAGTATGACTATGAAATGCTTCATTCAATCCTCGTATTACTATTTTATCAATAGCAAGTTTGACGTCAGTAAAGTCATCAATACAACTGAAAAAGTAAAATCGCACACCGAATAGCTCATACACAGTGGACACAGATGTGTAACATCAACGCCGAACAACTCAACCCGAACACATCACCACGGGGTAACCTCGTCCAAACTTGGAGGATCTGAAACTGGAAGCATGGTTGATCGCAGGAGTCCCCATAAGCAGCCTGAGTGGAAAAGAAGACGTTTTAAACATTATTTTTCCATAGAACTCCATAGCAAGCATAGAATATGCTCACGACTTATGTTCCCCGAGGGGGTAGTCAGAGATATTTTTAAGCCTCGGAACATCCACGTTTCACTAGTAGTACCCAAACTCTGTCCAGTGTCGAACTCCATAATTATAATATAATAATATATGAATAAGTGGCGCTTACATAAAAATATAAAATATAATATTGTCATTTCGTATCCATCGTCTAAAATTTAAGGTTGTTAATATTCTTCTCTTACTTTTGTTCTGCGGAAACTTGCGCACCAAACAGGAAGCACGTTTACCGTGTTCTTTCAACTTTCATAACTTCAACTTTCTTACCTGGGCTAGGAATAGAGCGCTTAACAAACATTCTTTTCAAACAAACCACAGTTTGTGTGAACTTCGATTTAGGATCTAAGTTGCTAGAGATGATAGATACGGCCATTATGCGATTCGTTGCGTCGGTGCAACATGATTTTTTGTTGTTGTAGGCATCGGCGCGGCCGGTATAAATCTTAAATTTAAATATCAAATCGTGATTGGTAATGATCTTCATGTGACATGTTTTCCTTATTAGCTTGAAACAAACTTAGCGTCATTTCGCAAGTACAGATCGACTGTTCGGTTGCCCCGATCAAAGTATTAACTACGAAATTTAATTTTGACAAGTATTTGATTACATTATAGGTATTCGGTATAATTGAGCCAAATTTCAGCTTCTTTTTCCTATCTATTTAAAAAGTCTCGCTTCTTTCCCAGTGGGGAAAGCGGAGAGTATTATTATTATAAAATTGAATCGACGTCTCAAGTCTGATTAGTGATTTCTCCCTCGATGATGTATTAAAGGGATTAGTAGAAACTTCCATAGTTACTACAGAAAACAAAATAGGTTGAATAAAGACAAAACTTATCATATTCTTTTCAGACATATAACTTTTAATAGAAAATTATATGGATAACTTTGTTAGGTTATCAATCAATCAATCAATCAAATATACTTTATTTTACACCAAAACATAAACAGTAAAATACAAAGTTATCAATGCATTCTTATATGTATTATTATTAATAATTGAAGAGTTTTCAATTAATTATATTATTTTGTTTTTTCTTTTCTTACCATAATAGTACTTACTATGTTTTTGTTTTTAATAACAATATACTTATTCTTTATTCTCTTGAATCTAGTACCTATCATAACTTCACCCCTGCCATTCACCAGGTGATAACAGACACGTCTCACAAACCCAGAGAGGACGAAAGGGTCACAATAGAAAGATTTTACCTTACAATAAAATCAATATTGTGATCCTGAAGTCCTCTCTGGGCCTATTTAAGGCCACCTGGTGAGGTGCAATGAAGAAAATGGCGGCAGCGCCAAACAAGCACGCTGGCGAATGGCGGGAAAGGTGACAAGCGGAAGTTATCGTTTAGTGTTCTATTTATGAAATCTAGGAAAATTACGACGGAAGCGGTCAATAAATGGGCTTTTGAGGCAAACATGCAGTAAAATCCAGCAAACACGCTCTCACAAACCCAGAGAGGACTTCAGGATCACAATATTGATTTTATTGTAAGGTAAAATCTTTCTATTATCAGTACGCCGTGCAAAATTCGAGATTAAGAACTAGCTGCAGACTTTGACTCAAGGATATAGCTAACATACATATGTGAAATACACACACACACCAACACAATGTGCCATGAGGGATTGTAAAATAATTGTACTTGTACCTAATTAAAATGCATTTTATTTTGTTTATTGTTAAGGATACCCAATAGTGGACCTCGCGTATCAGTCGTGCGTTCCTCTTTGGTCTACCGTTTAATTAAATTTTATTTATTTTTTATTTTAACACTTTATTGTACACACGGAAATATAACATTACTGTTAGCATATTAAGTTGGACTCTGAATGTTTATTATTGCTGCAGATACTGCCAGAACAACTACTAATACTGCAGCAGCAGCTGAGGCAGCACATTCAGCTGGCGGCCTCCAATTATCTTCAACTCTACGTTAACCCCGCACACTGGACCCTCGCACCTACCTACAAGAATTATTTGGTAATTATTTACACTTTTATTATTTGTGTCACAATGTCCAAGATATTTATTGCTGATACATAAACCTTCCTCTTGAATCAATCTGTCTATTAAAAAAAACGCATCCAAATCCGCGCGTAGGCCGACTAACGTATAAAGTCGCGAGGCCAGCTTATGTTGGTTTTGTATAGCTTGATGTGTCCCCGTGTGTACATATGGACAGACAGTGGGAAGCGACTTTGTTTTATATGTAGTGATGATGTTGGTACCATGCAGGAGCAGTTCAATAAGCTGCTGGATTCGAACCCGAACACAGTAGTGAACGTGTGCAACTTGAAGCCCGCGCTCGAGCTCATCGACAGCTGGGAGAAGTCCGTCTCCGATGATACGCCCGAAAATAAACAGATGGTCGAGTAAGTTCGTCTTATATTTCACAGAATAGATAATATAATAGTATACAAGGATTACTCTAAATGATTGCGTTTTCTCTTTCCAGATTCATTCAAAAGGAAGTAGAACGAAAGTGAGTACAATTACATGAATAATGGGATATAGACGTCGCGGCCGAAACGCGCGGCGTCGCGGGCGGCTTTTGTACCCTTACGTATTGTAAACAAAACTATTAACAATAGGGTATTTGCCTACATGAAATATATGTATTTAAGGTCTAACAAAATTAGGTGAAACTATTTTAGGGGGATGATCAGACCATAAAACTGAATAACTTTCTCTATGGGACCAATATCGAAATCACGAAAAAAAAACAGCTGTCCCATACATTTAGGTCGAGTCGATTTGTATGGAACAGCTGATTTTTTTTTCGCGGTTTCGATATTGGTCCCCTAAAGAACGTTGAAATGAAATGAAAATATATTTTTTCTTGTTCAGTTTGATGGCCTGATTATCCCCTTAAATTAGTTTCACCTAATTTTGTTAGACTTTATATAATTTTAATCTCTTCCCAAATGAACAAAGTAAAATTGTCACAAAAAAAACTTGTCATACAAACATCGATCAACTGATTGCATTTAATATGGAAAGTCCAATTTTCAGTATCATAGGTACAATCGCCCCTAAAGAAATGCAACGGTTTACCCTAACACCCTGTAGATTGAAAAATGATTTACTGGACGGGACTTGAACCCGCCACCTGTCAATCCAGGGCTGTGCTTTCATCAATGAAGAATTCAGTACACTATGCTATAATACCGGTATCCTATATAGATTTCAGTATAATAATTGTATACAAAGTGCGCGTCTTGACTTTCGATAAAGAGTTGCTGGTTTGACTTGGTTAACAAACAGCCTATTACTTTATAGACGAGCTGAAGTAGCGGCATCGGCCTGCCTCTCACGAGAGTACAGCCGCCATAAACTTATAATAACATGCACTTCTTACTACAACAGCCGAAGTCGCCGCGCACAAAACAGTCTCTACATCGGCCAGTTCCCAGAGACGTTCATGAAAGTGGTCGCCAATAGCAACGTGTTCCTCTACCCGTACCTACTGCCCTCCATGCCTTACGGAGCCGACATCACCAAGAGGTTCAGCTACAGGAGATGCGAGGACCAGTTAGTACTTTATTATAATTACTAGAGTTAACCCGCGACTTCGTCCACACAAATTATATACCAGAACCTAAATCGAGACCTAAGCAAACCAAAAATATACTTCGTCACTTTTGAAAATTCGCTCAAAAATTTACCACAACAAAACTGTCAAAAGTCACTTTTCACTCGCTCTCAGTGCTACGCTCGGAGCCGTGAGCACTGTTATTGCAAGACGGCGTCGGTAGTGACGTCATATATGACGTCACGTTTTCGACGGTGGTCGCGCTCACGATCAAATCGGAACGACATCACGCTCACAGCGCTGTTGGCGATTTTGGCGTGATTCGGGACGCAACGTGTATTATATTGCTGTTGGTTTTCCAATCAAATAAAAATAAAACATAAAATAAAATAAAATGGTTAAATCTCAAGTCCAGCCCTGACTTTAACCTCATTGTTTTCTCACACAGACTAATAGTGCTTGGCCTCGACGAATTCTGGACGTACGTAGAAGCCAACCCGCAGATATTCAAGCCGAGGACCCAACCGAACCCCAGACACCGCTGGGGCTTGACAGCATCCATTCAGCTCGTTTGTAAACACATGCTGCCCTGGTTGACGCCCCGCTGGCTGCTCGGCCACATTCACAAGGCGAGGAAGGAGAAGGACAACCCTATTTATGTAAGTGACATCCGTCTAGCCACAGTAGCCCAGTCATTTTACGGAGTTTTGTTAGGAGGGGTGGGGAGTAATTATTAATTTGACTTTTAAACTGTAACTGTGGACAGAGATGGTTGGAGGATCAATGGGGAGGCCTTTGCCCAGCAGTGGGATGAAGTGGGCTAGTAAAAAAAAAGATTTAAAAAAAACATTTTTTTTAATTTCGATACCTATTTTATGGCTAAAAAATAATTTAAAAGCCATTTGGGACACACAATTTTGATTTCTATGTTGCGTAGCGAATTCTTTTTTAATATGTTTTAAGATAGTCTTTTTGTCACTAAATGGCTACATTTAGTGTCCTGGGCATGCTCTGGCCACGCGTCATCGAAAGCATTCAGATCGTCCCGCCATCTCTTCCTAGGATGACCTGGACGCCGACGACCGTTTTCTGGGATCCAGGGCGTTACAATTCTTGCCCACCTTTCCTGGTGCATTCGACAGACATGGCCGGCCCAATCCCACTCTAATCTGGCGGTTTTTTTCCCCAACATCGGCTATTCGTGTTTTGGAGCGCAGTGTAGTGTTTCTGACACGATCCGTTCTTTTAACACCCAGTATACTACGCTCCATTGCCCTCTGGCATACCTTGAGTTTGGACTTTTGAGACTCAGTGAGAGACCAGGTCTGGGCACCGTAGGTTAGGATAGGCAGAATACACATGTCGATGAGTCTTCATTTGAGGGATAGCGGGAGTTTACCCTTCATTAACGCCTTCATGGACCAGTAGGTCTTCCAGGCGTTGTCGACACGGCGTGCGACTTCCTTGTCTTGCCTGTTTTCGAAGGAAACTATCTGGCCCAAGTAAATGTACTCATCAACATAGTGTATTATGTGCCCATCTATTTCGACTCTACGTTTAATGCTGTTGGTCATGACTTGAGTCTTTGATCTATTCATTGTGAGTCCAACCTCAAGGCTTGCCGTGCGCAGGTCTTGCAACATTTGTTTAAGATCCAGCGCAGATCGTGAAAAAAGAACGATATCATCGGCGAAGCGAAGATTTGTTAGTCTTCGCTCACCGACGACAATGCCCTTCGTTTCCCACGGGACCGCCAGTTTCTTAAAAAATTCCTCAAAAGTTCTGGTGAACAGTTTAGGTGACAGGGGACCAACTTTCTTATGTTGATGTGCGTGAGGCGTTATACAACATATCTCTGTGTGCGTGCATAGTGATAGAGTTTATCGGCCTTGACTGGTTGGAATATTTTTCAACGCGTTCTATGCTTCGACTGTCTATCTTGACATGTACCTTATCAAAGAGGCCTGCTTAGGTCAAGGAATGTGTTCCTCTCTAATGATGTCTCCGAATATGTCATAATTATTTTTATTGAAATATTCGTATGCTCTCGCTGAACCTTAAAGTTACTTGTCATGGCATTAGGCGACTTAGCATAGCTGCTTAGTCGTGAGTCTGGTGACCCCATATCATTTGCAGTCGCGCTTTTATGTTTTGTTGCCCGACTGCCGCAGAAAGAGGGTTATGTTTCTCGGGTGTTCTGTTCACCACTCGCCTGCGCTGTAAACTATCAATTTATTCTCGTCACACAGGATTTCTTCCAAACGCGTAAAGTGAAGCCGGTCGAACACAAACTGTTGCCGTTCAACCCTAGCATGACGCTGTACGAGCAACCCGAGCACGAGATGCCGAGGATCTGGCTCCGATACCTTTCCAAGAGCAGCAAACGGTTCAGGGTAAGTTTCTTTTAAGACGTATCCCTGACCGAACTACCGACGACCGGGCTCTGCCCACACGATAAGAAAGAAGATTTTAGTAGGTATACCTATTTTTGACTGGCTTGTCCTTCATTATGTCACTGTATGTCACCTTCTAATCCAAGGAAATTAAATTCGAATATCATAAGAATTCGCACCAAATTTACAAATTATTTAATTTACTATTGGTCTTAAAAAAAATTACTTACCAAATTTAGATCTTATATATATTGTTTACACAATGTACGCTAGTCACCGTAGACATAAAAATCGCGTTAGGTTTTTTGGGATGTTGTTAGGAAAGATGTACCACTAGTGTAAAACCAAGTTTGCAGCTTCGAAAGACCTATGCCAACAGCGTGGTGCTCGGAAAACCTCGACATTTTCGGTCATATTTCAAGTTTCGGTTTATAACTTCTAAACAGTAAATCAAATGGAAAAGTTATTTTATAGAACTATACAAGGTGTTACAAAAATACAAATAAATATTTAAGGGGGTGGTTAAGACCATCATACTGAACAACTTTCACTATGGGACCAACATCGAAATCGCGAAAAAAAAATCTGATTTTCCATCATCATCATATCAGGCGATAGACGTCCACTGCTGTACATAGGCCTCCCCCAAAATGGGGAGATTTGCCATAATCGCCATGATGCGATGCGTTTGCGATGTTCCATACTAAACTACAGATCTATTCGAGCTAAAGGTATAGGACAAAATAATTTTTTTTTTCGCTATTTCGATGTTGGTCCCATCGTGAAAGTTGTTCAGTTTGATGGTCTCAACAAGCCCCATAAAAGTTTGAAATGTTTATGTTTACTTTTGTAACACCCTATATACATAACTAAATATAACACATTTCTTTTCAGGACTTCTTTTTCCGCCGCCGACAATCCGGCCTCCAGCCGCAAGGGGTCACAGTCGATATGGGAGCAGCTATCACACCCCAACCTAAGAACCCCCTTCCAATAGACTTCACTAAAATCATCGTCTCGAACCGAGCTAACTTACTACCTAAAATCGTTCCTAAACCGTTATCAGACAAATTCGACTTACAAATAGATAAGGGAAATGCACCTGACGGCAAACTTATTCCTGTTACTATAGGAAACGTTCAAGTTGGAAATGCTACAGCTATTAATACCGCTAATATACAAATAGCTCCTCGACCAGCAATTATTACTACATCGTTACCTGCGGCAAATATTACAACACCTATAGCTACAAATATTGGTTCAAATTTGTCTACATCCAGTTCTAATGTACCAGGAAATAATGCGTGTACAGGAGATAGCACAAAAACGCAACAAAATTCATTCTTGGTAGCTTCAAACATGTTCCGAGTAGTAAACACGAGTACTGGAGCATATTTAGTGCCTTTAACTATCGTTCAAACAACAAACAGTGTCAACACACCTCTAGTTTCAACAACTGTCGATAAAAGTTCGACAATAATAGCGAATAATCTACCAGACGACTCTAACGTAATTACGATAGAAGATAAAGAAAATGAAGAAGAAATGGGTCATTGTAGATGTTGTTTGTTACTTAGAAAAATTTGTAAAGAGAAACAGACTTTTATAACTGATTTTTTTAAACCAAAGAGTAATGAAGAGAAGAAATGTGATTGTTCTTATAGAAGGTATCCGAAGATATCGAATAGGTTAAGATTGTTAGTCAATAGTTATAAGAGTAAATCCTGGTCCGTTCATAGAGAATTGCAGAAAAGACTGAATGTGGTGAAGAAAGAGAAAGGTAGTGTCGAAGAAAGTTGTGGTAGCGAGTTGGAAAGTGATGGCAGTTACAATTTGGAGGATATGGGTAAGACTATTTTTATTTTATTCTGAGTTAATGACTTACTGACCATAAACTTTACGATAGTATATTAAGTTTATGTGACTGACAACACTGACAAAGTTTGGATAACACCATAGAGATCTAGAGAGATGTCAACCAACACGCTGAGTATAAAACCTAGTGTCGTATTACCACCAATACCATGCGATAGAAAGTATTTTGTTAGCTTGAATGAGCTCTATAACCCATTGCGGTATCAGAACTCTACGTTCGAATAATCTTTAGTACTACGCAAGCATTGTAAACTATTTACACGTGCAATGTGTTCCGTTTTTGCGCATATTGCTGCGACACTGGCCCCGCCCCCTTTTCACATCTCCCTTTAGTTTTTGTGATCTGTGGACAACACTAATGATTATTGTATTTTTATACCTTGTCTTGCTATTGTTATACATTAGTGAATAATGTATAGCAATATCACGTTTTTTCTCAAAGTTAACTGCAGTTAAAACGGACGGTAGGACGGTATAATATTTTATTTATGGAAAAATAGTTAAGAAAATCTAGAGGCCGCGTCACAAATAACTATTTTTCCATATATAAACTACTATAGTTAACTCGCGACTTCGTCCGCACAAATTATACAGGGTGTAAGTGACAGCCTAGCCAATACTGAAACGGTGAACTCAGACTTTTTCGCGTCTCCTGATGTAGGCTCCATAGTGAAAGTTGTTCAATTTGATGTTCTGAGTTCAATGTATCAGTATTTGCTAGGCTGTCACTTACACCAGGTTCTAAGTCAGATCATAAGCTATCAAACAAATAAAATTACATCAAAATCAGTTCAGTAGTTTTTGCGTGATGCTCGAACAAACAGACAGACACAAATTGTAATAAAAAAAGGTTGATTTGGAGTTAGGGAAACCTAAAATAAAAACCGTATCGTGATCTTTTCACGTAAATATCTTCAATGTACAGACACACTTCTGTTACAGTTTTATATTAGTTTTGAATTACTTTTATTTAAGAAGAGAGTTTATCATGTACTAGAGTTAACCCGCGACTTCGTCCGCACAAATAATATACCAGATTTTAAGTCAGATCATAAGCTATCAAACAAAAACAGTTTCATTATAATCGGTACAGTAGTTTTTGCGTGATGCTCGATCAAACAAACAAACAGAAAAAATCCAAAACTTAGTACCTGTTAATATCTTCAATGTACAGACACACTTCTGTTACAGTTTTATAATAGTTTAGTTAAGAAGAGAGTTTCTCATGTACTAGAGTTAACCCGCGACTTCGTCCGCACAAATAATATACCAGATTTTAAGTCAGATCATAAGCTATCAAACAAAAAAAGTTTCATTATAATCGGTTCAGTAGTTTTTGCGTGATGCTCAATCAAACAAACAAACAGAAGAAATCCAAAACTTAGTACCTGTTAATATCTTCAATGTACAGACACACTTCTGTTACAGTTTTATAGTAGTTAAGATGCATAAACTTTTAATTATTTCCAGCTTACGTAACATCGTACCAACTAAAGCTGACAATACGGGCTGGTATAGTACGAAACACGCACACAAAGAAGAAAATAAACAGCATCTTCAATAAATTCGACCCGGACTCCACGGACCCTCTCTGGCTCGCCGAGGAGCTTTACAAGGCGTTCGAGGTGGACCTGGTGGATCTGTACAAGGAATTCTTGGGTTTCCTCACCGCTGAACAAGCCGATAAGATGGATAAGTTCAAGGATTACTTCTTGCAGAGTTGTGCTACTGATTTGGTTAGGAAGATTAATGTAAGTAATTTAGATTTTGTTTAGATCTACTGGGTCAAATTAATATCATTGGCATCCTTTTAAACTAAGAGTCTACCCATCAAACTGAACAACTTCTACTACGGCAGCAAACAAAAAAATAAAACAGTTGTTTCATACAGTTGAGTCGACTAAAAATTGCAGTTTAGTATGAAACAGCAGATTTTTATTGTTCCGATCCGTTTGCTCCCATAGTAAAAGTTGTTCAATTTAATGGGTATGCCATTGATATCAATTTCACCCTGTATAGTTGTTTATAGCAATAGGGGATTGGACAATTAGTCAAATTAGCAAGTTTTAGTTTTAAATCGAACGTCAAAAGGCGCACGATGTATGTAAAATTGTACTAAATACCCACAAGTGACGTCATCAACATTTCATTACTTTTTATAGTTCATCATGTTATTAAAAATAGTATTCTAGCTAAAAAAAACTAAGAATATGAGTATAGCGTTCTTTTCAAATGTTTCATTTTTACTAAGAAGATAAAACTAAAATAATATATTATATTGTCTGGTTTGGTAGTCTAGTTTGTATGGAATGTTGTCGGATTCTCCAGCCACATCCGAGCTCACGCCAGGAACCAATGAGAGTCACCGTCGACGGATTCGTCGTGGAGGATATCATCAAGCAGCAAGTGCAATCCTGCATGGAGTACTGCAGTCACCTCTGGGACGGTTCTGCGAAATACCAACTGGATGCACTGGACTCAGTTGAGCGCCGAGCCAAGAGACTCATCGACGATGACGCACTCGTCGAAGCTAAGTTACATAGTCTGGAACACCGGCGATTGGTCGCTTGTCTGTCGATGTTTTATCGGATACACTTCGGCGAGTGTGCCCAGGAGCTACATGACCTGATTCCACTATCCCCCTTCCACCAACGTACAACAAGACGTAGTGCGAGACTGCATCCATACGTAGTCGATATTCCAACAATCCGCACAAAAAGGTTCGCATCCTCTTTTATAATGAGAACCGGTAAGGTTTGGAACTCACTCCCTGCGTCTGTGTTTCCAAGCAAATACAATCAGGATATTTTTAAAAGAAGAGTTAATAGGCTTTTTCTGGGTGAGCGCGCTACATCCTCGGCTTCATCTACACTTCCCATCAGGTGAGATGAAGCCAAGCGCAAACCCATCATGAATAAAAAAAAAATCATGTAAAGTTGTGGAAAACTTAAGAATGTTGAATCCTCTCGTTAAAAAGATCTAAACTCTAATTTTTAGTAATTGTTTAGCTTTAATACTATACTCGTCACACTGGACAGAATTTTGGTTTATGTTCTGAATTTTCAGAATATCTCTGACTATGTGAGCATATATTATGATTATGATAAACTACAGGGTGAAATTGATATCACTGGCATCCTTTCAAAGTAAGAGTCTACCCATCAAACTGTATGCCTCACATGCCATCCCCGAGAAAACGACAAAATCGAGATGTGCCTCCATCCTTGTTATTTTACGTACGCTGGAAAGAGCACGCATGACGTTTTTCTCGTTTAAACGCTTTGTCGTGGGTGGCATGCTAGCCGTGCTGAACAACTTTTACTAATGGAGCAAACCGATCGGAGTAAAAAAAAATCAGCAGTTGCATACATTTGCGTCGAGTAGGCATTGCAGTTTAGTATGGAACAGCTGATTATTTTTCTACTCCGATCGATTTGCTCCCATAGTAAAAGTTGTTCAGTTTCATGGGTAGACTCTTAGTTTATAAGGATGCTAATAATATCAATTTCACCCTTTATAAAAAGTACCTTACGAGTAAGATGACGTGACAATACTTTAGTTTGTACAAAGTTCATACAAAGCGCCATACAAACCAATAAAAAGCTGCTGATTTGACTTGTTGGAAAATAGCCTATTTTACCGTTTTTTTTTTTACCCAAATGCAACACGTAATCTTCAATTCCTAGGAGGAAGTAAAAGACAAAGAAAGTAAATGCAGAATCCTATCTTACCTAAGCGGCATGGTGGTGGACAACGTGTCGACAGCGTGTGAGATGTGCTCGGGGCTGCTCTCGACCTTGGAGGACCACCCGCGGCTCGCCAGCCACGTGTTCCTACTGTTCCCGCACAGGGTCACCAGCAAGCTTAGAATACGCAACAAAAATAGGTAAGCTGTTGTACTGCATTCCAGGAAGAGTTCACTTACGCAACATTTAAAAAACTCTTTGACTACTTATATAGGGACTAGTTACGGGTGTAATTCTACTAACAAACATTTCTGCCACTTTTTGCGGGGGGCGAGGTAACACGAAATCCGCAAATTTGGATTTTATTCACCATAACTTTAGATTCTAATTTTGAACGTTAAAAATCATGAAAAGTAGTCTCGTGTGAACCCCAAACGTTCTAAGTTCGAAATTATTGTTTTGTAATTATAGGCTGTCTAGTTTAGTGATACGGTATAAAATTGAATGTAAATGCACATGACTAATTGATCTTATACCGTGGCAGAGGGGAAATGCTACCGCAAGGCTAGTCCTTATAATAAATAGTCAAAGAAAAAACTACATTTCATTTAAATACATAATACCATTTGAGGGGATTGAAAAAGTCGCGGCGCAGTGGCAGGCGACTGTTCAACTGTGGCCGAGCTAGGCGCTGCCATCTCGATGTGAATTGAGCCTTATGCTTGCCAATATTATAAGTTGGAAAATTGTTTTTTTCACTCCCTATGTAAAAAATGTTATAGGATAGGTAAAGATAGATGGCAGTAGCATTTTTCATAGAAAGCTAAAAATTGCTGCCCTGACAAGATATGAGATTCGGAAATTGGAAATTCGTTCTCAGAGTCTAAGAGGTGAACCTCATCTGGCAGCACCGCATCGCCCTTTTCTGTCGCTCCATCCTTTTCTGTCACTCAGGAACGTCGTTTGCAAAGCAAATAAAATAGACGGAACGCGATCGTGCGCGGCGGTGCTGCGGGGTTCAACCCTAACTCATCATCTAGTCTATTCTTGACGAACCGTGATTTCTCGGATGCCAGTGCACAGGCGGACTAATAATATTCAAAACGAGCGTTAACCCGCGACTTCGTCCGCACAAATTATATACCAGATTTTAAGTCAGATCATAAGCTATCAAACAAAAAAAGTTTCATCAAAATCGGTTCCGTAGTTTTTGCGTGATACTCGTTCAAACAAGCAAACATCAGACAGACAAAAAATCCAAAAATTTGTGAAATGGAATCAGGGACACCTAAAAACCATATCGTAACTTTTTTTTTGTTAATAATATCTTCAATGTACAGACAAACTTCCTGTTACAGTTTTATAATAGTATAGATATAGATTAGGAAAATTACAATCCTTAGAAAATCTACTACGTCTACTCGAAATGAAACATTCAAATGCGAACTGTTAATCAAGTGCCATTCTGTAGATTTTATTTTTAAAAGAAAACAATTCAACTCGTGTTATTGTCACTAATTTTGTACTTTATACTACACGGTTTAAAGCTCACATTTCCTCGTTTAATTTCGATCTGTATCTAAAATATTTTATAAAAAATAAATGAATATTATAAACTGTGAAGTTAGTCAAGGTACCATTATATAACTGCCTTATTTTTCTTTCTGCCATATGTTGCAAATACATAAAAAAACAACAAATGGGGGTCTAAAATCCATTTCACATAGGAAGGTGCATGACGCATGCTATTTTCGCACTTATTATTTTGGCATAAGATTCCTGTATGATATTTCCTGTATGATATATACATTTTTAAACTACATTTCTTTTTTCAAAAATCCACAGCCGCCAGAAAGACAAAGTACCTACTTCCCAAACCAAACCACCAATACAAAGCACTGAGCCAACGATAGAGACAGTAGACCCGATCGTAGAACAAACGAGTCCTATAGTAGAACAAACAGAAACAACTATACAACCAGTGGAAACTCATTCGGATACCGAGCATGGCGACGATGATGCTCTAACTATTTGTGACGACACGCTCGCGTTTACCACCATGGACTATGAGGCCGATCATTCGTCGAGGTAAGCTAAGATCGGCCCTGTTACCCGGACTTTCGATTTTCGATGTATCGCTACCGTTTCGGTTCAAACTTCATTGTAATAGACATTGGAACGAATGTCCAGGTAAACGCCCTGTTTACGTTTAATTCGGTATGTCAAGTTATTTTTTGTCTTTATTTAACATTTTTTACGGGTAGAAGACATTTTTTTTTAAATAATTTCATTTTTTTTTGCGATTTATCGATTTAATTTTTAAATGAATTCGATCTTTAATAGCTAAATGAAAAACCTTAGCTTGATTTAAAAACAAATACCTGCTTTCTCTTTCGAACTCTATGCTGGAAACAGAAACGGCAACATCAAATGCGTAGAAAGATAATGTACTAGAAGGAAGCACGTGTCTTGTCATATTCACTCAATAAGAGATGCACATAGCAAATTCGCTCTAGTTAAAAAAGGAGATCGCTACCTCATTGTTGTCCTTATCGCGGTAACCACTTTTCTTAATGGTCATTTATTTTAAGAGTTGATTTTAAGTTTACTAAGCAGTAAATAATGGTCCAATATTAGGGCTTCCATTCTAAAAATCTAAAAATAATATTAGTAGTTAAATATTGGGCATTCTACCCCATCTCGTTCCTTCAAGCTCACGCTGTTCGCTTTCAGTCACTCGCTGATGTAGATTGCCCAATATTTAAGAAAGATACCATTCGTTCAATCATTCCCGATCGAACGCTTCCCTAATGTAGGTATCGGTCAGTTGTGAAAGCAAAGCTCAATCATCTATATTATGGTTAATTTTCATAAAAGTTTCAGATTAGTAGTATAAAGTGTTAAAATTTCTATGGAATAGATTATGCATCATTAAATCATGATTTTGAAAATAGCACATCAGGTTAACCTATCCAAAGATGTCTATGATGTTATGTCCTCTACAAACAATGCTAAGCGAAGTTGATAGTGACCGACTAACTTGATTGTCATAATTAGGAAAATACCTATGTTCTCCACAAACAATGCACAAGCAAACTTCAAAGTGAGTAACGATCATGAATATTGTGAATCAAAACAGCCGCAGAAATTCATGAACTACACCAGATTAGCAAAGGCCTTTACGAAACATATCGATGCTCGTGACCTGTTATGCTCAATGAGTCATGATTCTGATTGGCTACCTATTTTCTTCACAAACAATACTCGGACAAACTTTTAAGAGTGAGCTAGAGACATGAATATTGTGAATTGAGGTAGCTGCAGAAATCATGGACCAGATTGGCAAAAGTCTTTATGAAGCATATCGATGCTCATGACCTGTTATGCTCAAGGTAGCCATGATTCTGATTAGCATAGACCTTCCATAAACAATGTTTAGTCAGACACACTCAACTCAACTTACCTATCTTTCCTGCCTTTTTTACCTCCAGTAATAGCACATACTTATAAATCGTTAGATATTATAGGTATTTGTTATTGCTGTAAAAGATTACCTTACCTTATTTAAACTGAAATCAGACCCAGGTTCCACTTACAGCTGCTTTTTTCTTTATGGGTGTTAATTAGTTACATACCTGTAAAACGCAAATTCAAAATTTGTACTATAGGTATTTATCTATAAATAACTATATAAATTATATTTATTTTGCAATACACAGAACATTGTATTTCTAACAGAAATTTTTAAGTACTTATAGGTAATTAGGTAGTTTTATTAAAATTGTAGCAAAAATAGCAACTATAAAATATAAAATTTCGACATAACCTACTTTTATGATGCAATAATTTATTGTTCCAATAAATAATCGATAAGACAAGAGTTTTAGGGCTAAATTTTTAATTAATCAAATATTAATTATATAGGTACTTACGATTTCTTATTTTTCACACATAGCTTTGGTCACTTACATCTCACTTAAACCTTTTAACTTTAATTTTATTGAAATTAACCAGGTATTTTGGAGATATTTCAAAGGACAAAGACGATGCACGTGTTCTTGTGAGTTGCGTCACTATGTATTGTGTGGGAACAAAATTTCTAGCGGAAGCATGATCGGGCGTTATTCACGGTCACAATATTGTGGTTTAGCGATATGGTCTTTTTATTCACTTCTTTATGTTTTTATGGTGACTGTGCAAATAAAGTAAGTATATTTATGTTTAAAGGAATTAGATTTTACGTGGAAATATATAATTTAATTAATAAATTAGAATTATTGTGTACCTACCCCCTTGTGGAATATAGTCGTGAGCATAATGTTGTAACCTGTTGTATTGTAAACTACTTATATTGAGATACGTTTGTTAGGTGTCTAAGTAAAATATTTATTCATTTAACATTAATACATGACAACTATATTGCAGGCAATTCTAGTAAGGCTAACGTTTAGCATATTGTAGGTTTGCAATTATGAGTCTTTACTTAGTAAACTGCATATGAAATCCCTTAGTCGCCTCGTACAATAACAACTAAGCCTGAACCACCCGGTATTGTGTCGATACTATGTATATCGAAACAAGATCGCTTTCATCCAACTCTGCTAGAACAGAATACGCGGACTCGCGAATAGTGCAGATTTAGCACTTCATAGGCACTTTTGTTCATCGATTTTAATTAGAATTATTTTATAAAGGGGCCGCGGTATTTATAATTCAAAAGGTTATATGTACAAAGTGCAGGTAGCATTTCTTTTTCTTTTATTACTAATAGCTGCGCCTATATGGTTTATAATCCTATTGCTGAATAAGGATCTTTCGTGATTACAAATAAAGAATGGAGGAAGTTGATGTTGTTATATTTCAAAACGTATTAAGTACATGTGCATTGTTGTTATTTTAATATTAATAATTATACGTATCTAAGGTCTATATTAGCATTATTCAATTTGGTTGGTCTGCTATATAGAAACGGCAATGAAGTCGTTTAAAAAGCCTGTTTTCCAACGAAATTTCATTGTTTTTCAATAATTTCCCTCACGGTAGGAAGTGCTTCAGAGTTACCTACAGTAATCAATTAAAATAAAGTGAAAAGTGAAGCTGCAGTTCATTTAAAATGTTAGTGAGTATTTTATTTTATTTATGAATTTTTATAACAACATTGTGTTTAGTGTTTTCAGTCCTCTGATACTAGATTTATTAATCTTTCAGGTCTGACTCTGAATTCTCTGACTGCTCGCGTTCCTCATCGCCTGCCCCTGTGCCGCAGCAAACACAGCCTAAAGTCAAGGCTGTCAAATCATCAGGCGCGAGCAGAGACAGCAAGCGCAAGCAAAGGTAATAACCATTCCATGAAATTTACCAAGGATTAATACAAACCACAATATCACCACTAATTTTTTTTTTAAGTTTCGTGTTGTTAAATTACAGTCGTACATAATATTTAACTTTTTGACTTAAACAATACAATGTTAATAATGTAATTTAATGTTTCAGGTCTGACTCCGAATGTTCTGTTGGTTCGCGCTCCTCGTCGCCAACACCGCAGAAAAAGAAAGCTGGGAAGTTGTCGGTTGTAAGCAGCAAGGATAAGGGAAAAAAGAGCTCAAGGTAATAAATTACCTATACTATCACCCATATAGATTCCATATCACCAATGATTTTTTGGTCTGTTTGTTTGTTTGATCGAGCATCACGCGAAAACTACTAAACCGATTTTGATGAAACTTTTTTGATTTATAGCTTATGATCTGACTTAAAATCTGGTATATAATTTGTGCGGACGAAGTCGCGGGTTAACGCTAGTACTATTATAAAAATGTAAATTTAAAATAAGTAGTTTGATCGAGCATCACGCAAAAACAACTGAACCGATTTTGATGAAACTTTTTTGTTTGATAGCTTATGATCGGACTTAAAATCTGGTATATATATATATATATATGTGTGTTACCTTTAAATTAAGTTGTGCTAGCATCTTTATAAAGTGAACAATTTATCATTGTTTATATTTTTTTTCAGATCGGAGTGGGAACAGGAGAGGCGCGCGCATTCTCCAACTCCAGTGCCTATCCCAACGCTTGCGACTGCACCACCGAAAAAGGAATCGAAAGCGAGTGGTTCCTCTAAGACGTCGGCAAGCAAGCGCAAAACCAGCTCGAGGTACCATTCTTTATACTAATACTTTTTACTTGATTACTTATAGGAATAAACTATTTTATGTTTATAATATTAAAAATATATATTTTTGAACGTTGTTCAATTATAGACAGGCCTCATAAAATAGGAATATACTATTTTACACGTTCCGTATTGTATTGTAAATATATGTATTGTAAATGTATGGATATTGAGGAGGCGAGAGATGTGTGTTAGAATCGTGAATCGTGGGACATAGGCGTGAGCGTATGTATTGTATTTCCTTCATTGTAGAGGTCTACGCAATTGGGTAGAAATTTTCAGTTAATTAAGTATGAATTTTCTTTTTGTTTACAGTGCATTGAAAAAGTCCGGAAGCGTCGATATTTTTAAAATTATTCGGGAGGAAGAGAAGCTCTCGAAAGATTCCTCAAAATCGACGTCGACAACATCGACGTTTACGAGCAGAGTATCGTCGGGGCAGTCTCGTCGCACGACCGTCAGTACCGGAGACTATTTTGTAGATCTCAAAATCTACAAAATAGAAGACTGGGAAGGCAGCGCGGGGCTCGAGCGCTACAAAAAGGCGTTGGCGACTGTAAAGTTACAGTGCGACGAGAAGTCGTCGCAGTGGGACAGTATCCAACAATTTTTGGGGCAGGCTTTCACCGTCTTTGAAAATAGTGAGCCTGTCCATTTTTCCAATGTAAAAAAATAAGTAATTCTAAGGTACCTACCTATAATAAATACTATTATAGTTATAAGTATTGTTTTCCAAACTCATCTCCTATACACAAATATCCATCATCTTTAGTTTTTTAAAATGCCTTTTTGTGTAACGTGTAGCAAATCTGTAGAAAAAAAGGCATGGGTAGGTCATTTGCGAAGTAATGAACATAAAAGGAAAAATAAATGTACTCAGATTCATAGTGAAGGTATTGAAATGATAGAATCAGCGTTTCGTAATCGTATAGCGACATACAGAATATCAGCTGTTAATGAATCTGATCTCGGATCTTTAGATACGTTTTTGAACTCTTTTCGTTATAAAATAAAGGCACTGTTAGATGAATCTCTTAAAAAACATACTTGTTTAAAAATTAACTTCGAACTTTTTGCAATCTTTTTATTGTTTAAAAATAATAGCCAATCAATGAAGTCCTTTGGAACTAAAAATGAAACTATATTCCAAAGCTATAATTTCGATTCGATGATCACCAAGGCTTTAAATACTTTGAAAAAGAAAATCGAAGAATTCCAAGAGCGCGACAGTGGTTGGGCTTTTTTGAATAATTCGCATTTGGAAATTAATGTTAATAAATATCAGCCATTACGAGGCTCTAGCTTTATCGAACTGCCGAAAACTATTAAAAACAAAAAAGCGTGTCTAAACATCAAGAACAAAGATCAATGCTGTTTTCTTTGGTGTGTAACCGCGTTTCTTTGTCCGACAAAGAACCACCCTGAAAGGGTTGGTTCGTATCCCAACTATTGGGACATAGTAAACGTTTCTGATATATCTTTTCCGATAACATTTTCTGATATAAAAATATTCGAAAAACACAACCCAACGTTGTCATTCATTATTTATGGATTAAAAAATAATAAAACAGTTGTTGGCCCTCTTTATAAATCTGAGAGTAATAATAAACAACATAGAAAAACTATACACTTGTTGTTACTAGACAACGGTGATGGCGGTACACATTACTGTTTGATCAAAGATTTGTCTCGACTTGTTAGGTGTCAAATAACCTCTCACCATGGCAAGTTGTATTTTTGCGATACTTGTTTAGTGTTTTTCCCGAAAGAAGAAGAACTAAGTAATCATTTGTGTAGTGGCATAGTCACCGTGTTACCGGAAAAGGGCTCAGTTATTAAATTCAAAAATTATGATCGAAAACAAAATACCCCCTTTGTTATTTATGCCGATTTCGAATCGCTTTTACGACGCTGTGATGATTGTGATGAAACTACCAATAAAAATACAAATATTCTGAACCATCATATACCAGCCGCTTTTGCGTATCATATTGTTTGTTCTGCTGATCCAAGTTACAATAGATATGTCTCACATCGCGGTCCTGACTGTGTTGATAAGTTTATTGAATCAATTTATGAAGATGTTGCAAAAATTAATAAAATTTTGTGTAAAGATATCCCTATAATTTTTAGTGAAAATGATGCTATAAATTTTCAAAGTGCTAGTCGATGTCATATCTGCAATCATTTCCTTTTTTCAGATAGGGTTAGAGATCACTGTCATATAACAGGTCGTTATCGGGGTGCAGCACATAGCCTTTGTAATTTGCACTATAAACAGCCATCTTTCGTACCGATTTTTTTTCACAATTTATCTGGCTACGACTGTCATTTGTTTATAAAAAAACTAGGTGAAGCACCTGGTCCGGTGAAAATCATTCCGAAAACAAAGGAGAACTATGTTTCTTTTACAAAATTTATACCAATTGAAAAAGAATTCTTTCAGCTTCGTTTCGTAGATTCATTAAAATTTTTAGGAACTAGCCTAGAGAAGCTAACGAAGACAATGCAAAAAGGTGACTTCACGTACTTGCGCGACTACTTTCCTAATGATAACAAGTTTCAGTTACTTACGCGTAAGGGCGTTTACCCTTATGAATACATGGACGGATGGGAACGTTACCAAGAACAGTTTCTTCCATCCCAGAAAGATTTTTACAGTACTCTCACCAATGAGAACATTTCTAGAGAGGACTATGACCATGCAAAATTAATTTGGAAAGAGTTTAATATTTTTGATTTAGGCGAATATACCGACCTTTACCTAAAAACGGACGTTCTGCTCCTTACAGATATTTTCGAGAAATTTAGAATCACCTGTAAAACACATTATCAATTAGATCCGGCTTTCTATCTCACTGCTCCAAGTTTGTCATTTGATGCTATGTTGTTACAGACAGGCGTAGAACTAGAGCTCATTGATAATTTAGCTATATTGAGGATGATTCAGAGCGGTATCAGAGGCGGCGTGTGCTTGTGTTCTCACAGGCACGCGAAAGCGAATAATAAATTTTTGCCAGATTATGACTCATCACAGCCAGATACGTACGTAGTTTATATAGACTGCAATAACTTATACGGTTATAGCATGTGCCAGTCTCTACCATTATCAGACTTTAGGTTTTTAGAACCAATTGAAATTGATGCTTTGGATATCACACTAGTTCCAAATAACTCTCCAATCGGTTTTATACTCGAAGTAGATATAATTTATCCGAAAGACCTGCATAACAAACATAATGATCTTCCGTTTTGCCCTGAAAAATGCATACCACCAGGAGGAAAAGATCATAAACTTGTACCAAATTTATATGACAAATATTCGTATGTCATTCATTATATTCATTTGAAAACCTGTTTGAAACATGGTCTTTTACTAAAAAAAATTCATAGGGTAATTAAGTTCAACCAAAGCCCTTATTTGAAAGAATACATTGATCTAAACACAAGGTTACGCCAAAAGGCTACCTCAACTTTTGAACAAGACTTTTTCAAATTACTCAATAATAGCATTTTTGGTAAAACTTTAGAAAATAACGAAAAAAAAGTTAATGTGCAACTGGTTAATCAATGGAATGATAGTGAAAACGTTACAAAAAAGAAAACTACAGCAGACAAGCTGATTGCAAGCCCTAATTTTCACAGCGCGTCGGTGTTTACCGAAAACTTGGTAGCAGTACAATTAAAGCCAGATCGCATTATTTTAGACAAGCCAATATACATCGGGTTTACAGTACTGGAGTTATCGAAAAGTCATATGTATGACTTCCACTATTCGGTATTTAAACCTTTCTATGACACTAACATACAGATGTGCTACACGGACACAGATAGTTTCATTTATCATATAAGAACTAAAGATTATTACAGGGATTTAAAAAAAGTATTTTTACCATATTTTGACACGAGTAACTATCTTGTTGATAACGAGTATGGCTTGCCTTTGAAAAGCAAAAAAGTACCGGGTCTCTTCAAGGATGAAATGGGAGGGAAAATGATCATTGAATTTGTAGGTCTTCGCTCTAAGCTCTATTGTATTAAAACCACTGATGATGTAATAAAAAAAGCAAAAGGGGTTAAAACATCAGTTATTCGCGAAATGGATATTTCTGATTATGAAAATACACTATTACAGGGGCATATTATCAGAAAAACTAACGTTTTATTTAAATCTATAAAACACGAAATATTTACACAATGTGTAAATAAAGTGGCCCTATCAGGAAATGATGACAAGCGCTTGATTTCTGCTGACAAAGTGTGTACTAGAGCATGGGGTCACACTTCAATACTGAATTTTTAAATAAAAATTGTTTATCTATAAGTAGGTACCTTAGCTTAGTATTGTACTCTAACTTTAAGTTTGTAAACTTATATTTTTATTTGCAATAAAATATTATTTTTCTTATTAGTTACTTTTTTCATTTAACCTCCTATGTAATTTTAAAACCATCAATCAATACAATAAATAAAAACTATTGCAATTTTTTTATAGCAGGCGTTATGAATGAACGGCTCGTTTTCATTCTCTTGTCTTGAATGGTTAAGGTATAATTTAACCACTATTTTGGTTTGATTTGATAACGAAAGATACTTTATTTAAGCACTCGAACCGTACAGAGGTGAAACACAGTACAAAACAATGATTAGACCATCAAACTGAACAACTTTGTATTGAGACATCTGATGGTCTGATTATCCCCTTAAAAAGTGTCAGTATATTAAGAAGGACCCTGTATATCTTAATCAACTCTTAAAATTAATTTATTTGTTTTGTATTATTAGTTTGACATTGAACTGTTACCTACACTTTCTGTTAACATAATAGCATGACCACAATATTAAAAATACATAAAAATATGTAATATTGCATTTATTAAGTAATAAACTATTACAAAATTAATATTAAATTTATTAACAAATTGAACTTAAAATATAGGTCTTACGAAAAGCATTATTTCATTTACACAATAATAAATGTCTTAAATTATGACTCGCAACTAATCTATTATACGTATTATTAACTTCAAAAATTATAATCTGTTAGTTTTTTCGAAATCTTAGTGATTAAGCTTTCCGTCTGATCCATGATGTCATCTATTTCTTCAGTGACAACGTACTGCGCGCTTAAAAGAGGACTGTCTTCATTACTGCAGAGAGTTCCGCTAATATCATGGACTTGTATTTTAACCAACCGAAGTGGTCTATTTAGTCTCGTGGTAATCACATATGATTTTGGCAGATTACACGGTTTCTTTTTGGTAATTTCTCGTTTATTTGTTTTTTTTCTCTCCTTCGGTTGTTCCGGTTCCTCAACGACTCGATTTCTTAACTCCGGGTAATCCTCATCGAATCTGGCGAAGGGGTCTTGAGCATGGTAGTATGGGTTAGCAATGTCATCCATGATCTGAAATAAAAAACAGATAAAATGAAAACCTTTACGTACAAATAAGTACTTATGAAAATTTTAATTTAATAAACTTACCTATTTGATAAAATATTAGACGGAAAAATCAAGCTACTTCTTCATGTGCTTCTGTACAAATGACTGTTTATTTACCTTTTTATGAATTAGACGACCTGTATGAGTTTTATTAAAAATAATCACTATTACAATAACACACGGTACAAATTGAAATAATCTCTAACTGAATAGCAAACTTACATTATGCCAAAATTCTAGTACAAATGTAATTTAACACCAAATAGACAAGCTTGAACTTGCTTTTAGGCACGTGTCCATTAAGTGATAGAGCATTCCAGCGTCTGAGAAATTGCATACACTGCAAATCTACAAGTCTATACTAGTTCAGAATATGCAGGTGGGTACCGGTGTTTCCTTCAAAAATATCGTATTACATGTAAGTATCAAATTAAATGCCACGAGGTGACATGTTAATTCAATAAATTAACGTCATTCGATCGACTGTTCTTTTCTACGGAGCATCACAATATTGTAACATGTCGACTAGCGCAGTTAAAGCTAGTTACCTTGCAAGAGGTTTTGATAAGGGCTTGCCCAAATTCACCATCAAGATTGAGATGCATAAAATAGTGGAACGAGAAACAACTGTAGAAAGTCGGGAAATAGTAAGATTATTTTATGCAGTGCACCATTACGAGGATCCAGTGTTGAAATCCATGTCACAAACCATACATTGTATTTCGAGAGGACTAAGAGATTGCTCAGAGTTCTACCAGTAAATTTAACAGGTTAGTATTATTATGCGGGCATAATAATATATTTTATTATCAATTTTGCTGAACTACTAGGAAATTATTATACTTACCTATCATTTACTATTTTTCAGATACCTACCTACCTAAACTGATGCGAGTTATCACCAGGGAGCAGGTGATGGGGAGCAGGTGATGATGATGAATGCATTGAAGACACAAGAAATTTCATAATTAATTATTATTTTGATTTAATGTTTTTTAGTTACTTAATGTTAATAATTAATTAAAAATGATATCGTACTGTAAAATGTAATTAGGTTAAGAAATAAAAAGTTATAGTTATGATACAAAATTGAATTCAAATGAATGTCTTAATTATAATGTTTCTTTTGTATTTTATTCTGTACGTAATAATCGGAAAACAAAAATGTTTCATTAATATGTAAAGTTTTCTATTAATATTATAAGTAAACCAAGTTTGTAAATGAAGTAAGTAGGTGTGTAATAAAAATCATGTTATAAAATAAATTTTTTATCATTTATTCCTTAAATTAAGTTAAAATAATTACATTATATTTTTATATAAATAAACAAAAAAAATTGCTTATCAATCAAATAGAGAAAACTTATAAATATAATTATCAATATACCATTTTTTTATACATACAACATTATTTAAGGCACATTCCTTTGTATGATTTATACAATTAAAATTACTATTGATATTACAATATTCTTTATGTAACTTTAAAATATTAGGACAACCTTTTTCACCAACATCTACTACTTGACAATTTGAACACAGTTCTCTAATCCACTTAATCTTTTCCAAACCTTTTGTTAATATTTTCTTTTTATCTAAATAAGGGATAATAACACGTTTAAATTCACGATAGTCAATAAACCCTTCACTCCATCGAATCCCTCGGTTTTTCTCTAACCATATGATTTGTTTCTTTTCAAAATTCGATAAGCTTTGAAATGAATGTGGAGGTTTTATAAGAAACGTTTGTGTATATTCATTACTGGCGATAGCGACCTCTTTTACAATAAAATTATTTTCATAATTTTTAAATCCCTGAATATCCACGATAATAATATCCGTATTCATGATATTTTTTTGACTGTATTGCTTAGGGGTTTATATTCCACAATGCAGTCGTTTAGAATAAGGCAGTATGCTGATGTTTGATCAGGTATTTCTGAGTTGCTCTCGAGTTCAACTCGCACGTTAACGACAGGTCCTGACTTGAGATTATCAATTTGCCTCGAGCAATCGATGACGAACAGAGGTGCTTTTTCTTTAAATTCTTCTAAATTCAACAATGGTTCTGTTCTGCGACCAAAATACGACTGCTGAAATCTTGCATATTGTTCGTATAATAAAGCAATTTTGCCATCGGTAAAATTTACATTTAAACTTTCGTATGGGAAGTAAGTTGAATTGAGATAAACTTTTACATCACGCATAGTACAATGGTCGAATTGAGTCATATCTGCTGCTGCGTTATTTTTTCTCTTTGTTTGAAATCCTATAATAACGTATCTAGGTTTTTCTATTTGAGATGAGGTTTTTATGGACCATGTATGTTTAGTAGTTTTTGGTAATAATGGATATTCATATAAATCCCAGTTTCGAAATACTAATTGAAGTGCTCGATCTTTTTCCAATAGTTTAAGGAAGTTTAGCCTTTCTCTATCGGATACTTTGACATGTGGAACACGCCAAACTATTTTATGTATTTCAACATCATCCACAACTTCTCCCGTTCTTAATTTCAATGCGTTAAGGTTAGTATTGCTCCGTAAAAGTATCAGTTCGTGCTTACAGTTTATTATTACTTTTTTGTAGTCTTCTGCAAAACCAAGAATATTACAAAGGGGTATTGATGCAGAGAAACTACCACTGTGTGTGTTCTTTGTTCCGTTAATATCCCAACCCCAAGCTTTAGACATCTTAGCTTCACTTTCGTTCATAGATATTAATGACTTCATCGTTGTTGTTATTCCTGCATTTTTTATTTTATCTATTTCTACACCATTTAATTCATAGCGAATGTCTTGGAATAAGTAAAGTAATGGATTATTGGTGAATTGCACGCTCTCAGACCTTACTTTCGTTTCCCTATTGTGAACTTTTACAACACCTTCCAAATATAAAGTACTAGCTGATGGTAGTACGTACAAATCTTGTTGATTTATAGGTATGCGAATTTCATCATTCCTATTAAAAGTGATAACGTAAGGTTTATAGGAATGTATTTCAACACTGTCTATAGTGTTATCGTACGAAGGAATACTAGATATGTCTAGAATGCTCATTTTAACAATCCAATTAGTTTAAGAAATTTTTTATTTTCTTTAGTCAGCTTAATTTTCTTTCTTGGTGTTTCTTTACCGATAGATTGAATGGTACTGATGTTTTTCGTTACCGGTGATACATATTTATTGTATTCAATCATTTTTTGTTTAGATGTAGATATAACTGAATTTCTTCTCCACGTAAATTAATCAAATTATTATTTATATCCAACAATCGAATGTTGATACAATTTATGTTGTTTTGATTTACTGGAAAGTAAATAACGTTTTTAGGTATTTCTATAATTCTATAGCCTGGTGGTACATTTGGCGCAAATTCGTGAATAATATGGCTTGATATTCCATTAATATAAGATCCGCTCACTATGTCACATTCAACCCTCACAACTGTTGTCGATAAAATGTTGACTGTATGCTGTGACTCGTGTAATATATTTGCTTTGAGTGTTTCATTACCAAATCCTAAAAGTTGACCGAAAGAGGTCTCTCTTTCAAAATGGATTTCTTTTGTACAAAAAATTGATGTTTTTAATGTATTATTATTGCAGAATAATTTGAAATCTGCATCTTTTATATTAGCCTTTAAATAATCGCAGATGTCCTGGAGTTCGTAGGCTCCCTCGGGTATTTCGATAACTTCATTATTACCGTAATAAAATTTGTTATTTCTAATATCAATATTAGGAATAGAATTAAAGGTTGATAGATACAATAGAGCGCATTCATATTGACCTTCTAGTTGCAAAGTGGGATAATAATGATTTGATAAAATCGATTTATTGCCAGTTATTGATACTGTGAAAGACATTATGTGAATGTTGAATATTAAACCAGCTGTCTCATTTTATATGTTTATTCCAAAAATTTTTAAGGTATGAAATACACAAATGACCACAATTTACTGTATTAAACTCTTGATAACATTTATAGTTGTAAAAAATTTCGAAGAGCTTAAAATAATTAACAATCTCCAAAGGAGGTTTCAAATCACCATAACTATTATAATATTCACAATAATTATTTAACTTCGCATAGGCTACCCAATGAGTTCCATCACCATCAGAATTATCTAAATTAACAATACCACATTCGATAGGTTTTGGTGTTCTAGGTAATCGATCTTTCATAAAAACGCCTCTAAAGTATGGTATATCGCTGGCATACTTTAGAATATCTAAGTTGGTAAGGGCTCGTTTAGGTAACCTATTGTTTAGTTTTTTGAACTCCTAATAAACAGTCCAGCGCCTTTCTTGTGTGATTTAATGTATAAACCCTTTCCCAAAGAAATCGATTCCATCATTTTGTTATGACGTTGAGATTCACTTAGATTTTGTTGAGCAGACTTATAATCGTTTACAGTTTTTGCAATGCCAGCTGCTCCTCCTGCTAGTGTACCTAAGGCTGAAAGGCCTGCAAAGATTGGTAGTAAAGGTAGAATTCCACCTGTTTTTGGGAGTGGTATTACGCGTGGTAATCGAACACTTTTCTTATTTAAGAGAAATTTTTTTGCAGCTAAATAAGCACATTTTATTGCAGCCTTTGTATTCTTAGGTTTCGACTTTTTGAGGTGAGACTTGATTTTCGAAACAGCGTTTTTAAACCCATTTACTCCTGCTCCTGATTTTAATTTAGCTTTCATGGCTTTGGTTACTATCCAAGAAGCAAGTTTTTCTCCCCGGGCACCATCCTTTGATCGAAGTCTTTGTTTAGCCATGCTTAACAACTCTCTATCAGCTTTATGACGATTTTCTAAATCTTGATGGTTGGAATAAGCTATATCGTGATGCATACAAGCGTTGTCTAAATCATTAATACCTTTATCACCTCGCAATAATCGCTTTTGTAGTTTAGTACCAGGTCCGCAAAAATTATATCCAGGTAAGTGTAACTCGAATGGAAGATTATTTATTAAGTTATTAATAAGACCGCCTCCTTTCATATCTCAGTAGCTAATGAATACTAAATTCATACTATTTCCTTTTTATCAATCCAACTATTTTCATCATCACTGAGACCTAACCACTTAACCAATATCTTATCTCCCTTTTTCTGAATAATTTTCTCTATTAAATATACATCTGGATATTTAGTTTTTTGAATTTCTTGTGTATAAAATGTTCCTAGAATAGGTTGTTTACGTAAATCTTCAATAATGTATGTTATAGGATTAGTATTATTAACTTTTTTAATTGTAAAAACTTCCGTCGACCAATTTGGAGTGTACCCTTTTTGAAAAACACTTTTATATTTACTTATTCTTACGTAATCACCCTCTGAGAGCATTTGTTTATCAGGTTTTGATAACAAAATCTGTGATTTTTTAATGTTACCCATTACTATATTTTCATTAGCTTGAGTAACTTCAATCGGTTTATGTTTTGTAATACGATGTTTTGTATTATTGTATGCCCTTACTACATCATCTAGCGGTCCTTTGATCCACATGTAACTACCATTCAAGCTAAAAGTTTGATACAACTTGTTTTTTAATGTTCTGATTAATCTCTCAACAATTGAAGCTTTTTTTATAGAAAATGTAGAATAATGATTGATGGTACATAATTTCATTAATTGTTCAAACTCATCGTTATAAAACTCATTACCCATATCAGTTTGTAAATTTTTTGGACAACGTTGACTTGTACGCAATACATGATGGAACGCCTGTGTTATTTCAGATTTTGTTTTGGTTTTAACTGGAACTGCCCATGTATATTTAGAAACACAGTCTATTACTACTAAGATAAACTTGAAACCCTTGTTATGGGTTTTTAATGAACAAAAATCTATTAAATCAACTTGCCATAGATCATCAATTCCTTTTAGAATCACAGATCGCCGAATAAAATTTTTTCGAGCTGCTTTATGGAGTTCTTTTACAATTTGTTGTTTTATCATTTTGCTTTTACAATTTTATCTACTTCAGTTTTAGTATAGAGCTCCTTTTTGAAGTGACTTAAAACCTTGTTTACGTCTGCTTTTATAGTTTTAAGGAGTGCTTGAATATCATCCTTGCTATAATATAATTTAGCAACATTATCAACATATTCTTTATTAGCTACATCATCATCTGACGAAGGTATTTTAACACCTCTCAGTCTTGCTTTTTTCAAATCAAATTCTCCTCCTTCTGTTTTAAACAAAGTTTTATCAGTGAAATCAAATATTTCCGATAAACGCATTCGTTTATGGATATGATGTCCGAATTTATCAATATTCATGATGAACCTATCAATTGAAAAGTTGATATACAAATGAAAGAAATCAGCTATGATTATTATATTTATTATACAATAATTCCACTTTCACGCAATTCCTCTATGACTGATATTATTTCATTATCCAACCCAGTGTTACCTGCATCTCGAGATGCAATTAATATCTTCAGTCTTTCCACTAATTCGTTAGGATCGTCCCAGTAAACATAGTCCACATCTTTGTTCCACTTTTTCATTGAAGGTAGACCAGATCCTTGAGCAACACTACCATCAGTACTTACAGAAACTTTACGAAGCTTGAATAGTGGCCTGATAATATTCAAATATTTTCGTCCTTTATTGCTCTTTATTGGTTTATTTGAATCAAAATCTCGTCTATGCGCATTTGTATCTATCAACATGGTTTTATAATTTTGTGTGTCTTCGGAAGTTATCAAGTTCGTGTCGGGTAGTTTTTTGAATATCAGTTCGCGTATTCCTACAGTGTTATCATACTTATGCCCACCTATTGATATATATTCTCCATTTGTTGTTACACGAGCTGAACCCATCATAAGTTTTCCACGTTCATTCCTAACACCATATGGAACATCTTCATAAAATTCTGGAGATAAAGACCACGATGATGCATTATGTGTAGGGCTATTCTGAACTGAATCAACAGTTTTAAATGACATATTGCTAATATCATGATCATTAAAACTGCTGTGATGATCAATATCATCTTCATCTGTGTTTGAAAATGATAAATCTTTTTCATTATTCATAATGTTCGATTTCCTTTTCATAATTGTTTTATCCATATATGATTCACTAGATGACGTTTCATCGGAATAGCTTTCTTTCAAAGACTTATTCTTTTTAACCTTCGCCTTTTTTTTGTGAGTGCTTTGTTTGTTTGTTTCCAATATTTGGTTGAGGGGATTTATTATAGGTTTAAAAACATTTTCAAATATTTTTTCTTTATCAGTTTCAATGTTACGCATTTTTCGTACCTTTCTTTTTACAGCTTCAGCTGCATTAACAACTTGTCTTTTTATTGATTTTTCCATTTTAATTCTGTCTAACGTCTCTTGGCTTTGAAAAATTTGCACGTAATGATAAACGAAAGAAAACAATACACTTATATATTAATTTACTATCAACTACCTAGTCAAATACCACGAATGTGTCAAATTTCTTCCTATAACACCCTTTGTTTTTATCACAATCTTTATTAATCACTAAGTAGCTATACGACTCATTCCATATTTTTGAACACATCTTTCGAAAATCGAACCACGTCATATCTGTATTGACATGCTCATCATAAATGTGTTTTAAATTAACGTCGTCTTGTTTGAAGATAACTAAAAGGTTCGCATTATCTCTTATAAGCTGTTTGGGAATTTTGGTATAAGTCTGGTTAAGGTAAAAACAATCTATGTGTTTATGACGGCCCATTGCAAAATAATCTCTAATATTATTTTGGTTCTCACATGCAACGTCGTCAAATATTATAATAGAGTTAGATTTTGCATTTTGAGGACTCAATACTTTCTCATTTTCATGATATTTTGCGAAAGATATACCTGGAACCATATTTAAAACTTTCTCTAAGAATCTGTACTTGGGTTGATGAAGGGTCTTGGAATAAACATACACATTTCGATAATTTAATCCATTTTCATGTAGAAGAAGACCAATGACTAAATTAGTTTTTCCACAGTTTGACGGTCCACAAATTAAGCACCTTATAGTATTTGGTAGGAGACTTCCATGACGAGAAGTAACATTCTCAGAATTTATACCCAGGTTTTCAACTTTTAAAGTTTGCGGTTGTTTCACGAATTTCATTTTGGTGCAAATAAGGATAATGTCTCTATAAGAATGAAAGTATTGTTGGAAAACAATGTTTATTTATATTCTTGTCTTGGTAGATAATACCCTATTTTTTCTTTCATCGTTTTGCTACTTCTGCAAAATCCACAAATTGATTGTTCATTCTAATCACACGAGCAGGTACCTTGAGTCCTTCATAATAAATTCCAGTCCATGTACCATATTGGTTTTTGTGGCGAATCGGTATTAAAATACCTTCGTAATAGTCCAAACCAATTATTCTAACATTATGAATTCCATATTCATTCCGTTTAACAATAACCACTTCCACAACATCATCTATTTTTAAAGACATTATTGAAATTATTACTTATTTAATTTTAACGTCATTCGTGTTCGGTTGCAACGTGGTATCTGATATTATAATCATGTATCTGCACCGGCTGTCGCCTGATATAGCGCTCGCTATAGCGCCTCAGCTCTCGTTCTTTTTGCATGCGAACGAATGAGATAAAAGGCGTAACCATACCTAACTGTATAAATTTCAATTTGTGTTCAGATGACCTTCACAACAGTTCACAACAAACCGATACATTGGGAAAGCGTTCGACCGGGAATGATTGAACGAAAGGTATCTTTGTAAATATTGGGCGATCTACATCAGCGAGTGACTGAAAGCGAACAGCGTGAGCTTGAAGGAACGAGATGGAGTAGAATGCCCAATATTTAACTACTAATATTTTCTACGTGCAAGCAGGCTTTCGTTACTCGGTCGTAGGTACTAGATACAGACATAAGCACCTACACCGCTGTTTGCTTGATTTTTGCCACTCGCGCCAGACGGCGAAGTCTTGTACGTCGCGCGCTGTACGAAGTAATAACAATACTGAGTCCAGCGCCATTAGATTCATTTTTGCGCGTACCGTCTGGTAATAGGTAATTAAAGCGAAGGAGTTTATCGTTTTCTGAGCAATGAGCGTTTTTCTTGGGGATCGATATATGGCGCTACGGTCTGCACGAATAAAGGTCAAAATTCCAAAAAGTGTTGTTTTAAAATAATAAAGAGGGAAATATGATCAAAAAGATGAGAACGCATCTTTTGATGAATTATTTCATTATTTACGAATCATTGACATTGAATCATTTGACGACCCGGTTGGTGTAATGGTTACCACGCCGGACTGCCAACCAGGGTCCTGGGTTCGAATCCCGGTTCGGTCGTGGATGTTTATATGTTTGTGCCGTTGTTGTATATGGTTTCCATAATAAACAGTCTATAATGCTTGCTTGTGATCATTACAATGTATGTGCCTGTGAGCATTATTTATTTATTTTAATCGAAAATTTGATACTCTTTACGCCTGACATAGTAGTATGGCTTCGATCTCTTAGCTTTTGAAAAAATGACACATTCTTGACATGATTTTGACAGGATCTCGCGAACGTCTCTTCGGAGCGAAAAACATGCCATCTATCGAGTTTTTTAGGAACTGATTTAAAAAAGAAAAGAAAAACGCTCATTGATATTGATGTAAATGATACGTAGTATCTATGTGTTAATCTGTGGAAGCCCGCAAAGTTAAATAGATTTAATACAACTATTTCAGTGGCGAGGAAGACAGTCCTGCTGATCGATCTCTAGTAGTACAACAAGAACAGAAGAAAACCCTGAGTGACGCCGGTAACGTCAAATGTGTAAGTCTACATTTTTATTTTATGAGTTTGTCTTGCTCCGATATACAGGGTGAAATTGATATCATTAGCATCCATTTAAACTAAGAGTCTACCCATTAAACTGAACAACTTTCACTATGGGAGCAAACAGATCGGAGCAAAATAATAATCAGCTGTTGCATACATTTGAGTCGAGTAGGCATTGCAGTTTATGCATTTATGCATTTAGGCATTGCAGAGTATGGAACAGCTGATTATTTTTTTGCTCCGATCGGTTTGCTCCCATAGTGAAAGTTGTTCAGTTTGATGGGTAGACTCTAAGTTTAAAAGGATGCTAATGATGTCAATTTCACCCTGTATAGATTGGTTGTTGTATTCGTTTTTTGTCCTTAGTAAAAATTAAGGATAAGCATATGCACACGACGCATGCCCCGAGGGGGCAGCCAGATATATTCTGAGGCGCTTCACTAGTACCGAAACTCTGTCCAGTGTGAAAGGGAGTGAGCCCGTCGCCACTTATAATGGACAGTAGGTATAATACATGCCTCGAAATTGAAACATGCAAGTTTCCTCACGATGTTTTCCTTCACCGAAAAGCCAGCGATGTAAAAGTTAAGTTTGATGAATTAAATAGTGTATGCTTAGTATTCTTATTATAAAATTCGCTTTTACGTAAAAGGTAAAGGGAAAAAGCTACCTTTTCAAAGGTAGCGGGGAGCGACTGGGTGCCGAGGGCAGAGTTTTG
Organism: Agonopterix arenella; assembly: GCA_927399405.1. Taxonomy (NCBI): domain Eukaryota; kingdom Metazoa; phylum Arthropoda; class Insecta; order Lepidoptera; family Depressariidae; genus Agonopterix; species Agonopterix arenella. The sequence goes on along the minus strand of OV656708.1, from coordinate 12,221,938 downwards.
TGGCGCGTCTTGGGAGAGGCCTCATATTTTCTATAGGTAAAGATTATGGGTTCGAAAGGAATTCAGATATACAGGGTGAAATTGATAACATTGGCATCCTTTTAAATCCTATTAAACTGAACAACTTTTTTTTACTTTGCGAGCAAAACGATCGGAACAAAAAAATTTTTGACTACTTTTCATGATTTTTAACGGTCAAAATTAGAATCTAAAGTTATGGGAATAAAATCCAAACTTGCGGATTTCATGTTACCTCGCCCCCGCAAAAAGTGGCAGAAATGTTTGTTAGTAGAATTACACGCGTAACTAGTACCTATATAAGTAGGCTGTTGCATACATTTGAGTAGCTTTTTTTTGCACCGATCGGTTTGCTCCCGTAGTACAAGTTGTTCAGTTTGATGGGTAGACTCTTAGTTTAAAAGGATACCAATGATATCATTAACACTTTCGCGGACACTGAACGAGACACAATAGAACTTTTATTGTTATCACTGCTATAGCCGGTCACTGTCCGCGAACGTGTTAACAAATTTTATACATCTTACAGGAAGAATCAGCGACCCAAAACGTTCTAGACACTCCAGAGCTGACCATAAGCAAGACTGAGGTCCAAGATTACTGTGAATCCACCGATATGTCCACAATGATCATGTCTGAAGATGAACCGGTCAAGAGCGAAGCTACCGAGTGGAAGAGAGACGAGGATAAACAAATTTTAGAACTTTTAATGCAACACGTTACCCCAGAACAGAGGAAAGACAAGACGATTCTAGAAATTATAAATGAAAAGAACCTACCACATATAATAGCAGAGACGCTTACGGATAAGTCAATTAGAGATATAAGGGAACGTGTGATGTATTTATTGGAGATTCTAGTTTTAAGTGAATTTTGATACGAATAAATAATGCTGTTGAAATAAATTAATTTTATAATACTGTATAGGTATTGTTCAATGTAGCCAACCAACCTCTGATAGGAGATGGCACTACGAGAAGAAGTCTGTCAACCCGTTAAAAAGGTCCTTCGACTTGTGTAAAGTGTGCTTCGAAGATACCTTAAATAAAACCGGTCAATTGCGATTGTGCGCACCGAGGGTTCCATTCCACAACATGATTAACTTCAAAAAAGTTTTGTTTTCTCTGGGGCCTTTAGTGCGAGACCGACTCACAATTGGCCGGTTTTTATTATTTGTTGTTATACTGTAGAGTTTGCTCTATAATCACGTCAAGTTTTACGCTTGTATGTAGTACCGTTTTTACGATAGAGCGAGAAAAAAACGTTGATAAAAATTAGTTTCTTGTATGAGGACCCCCCATAATTTTGACATTATTTTTTGTTAGCAAATCCGCCATAATAAGCTATTACCGTTCGTTCAAAAGTTACGGTAGGGCAGACGGACGGACGGACAACGTAGGCTTAGTAATAGGGTCCCGTTTTCACCCTTTGAGTACGGAACCCCAAAAAGACAAATGTCACCTCATTTTTGTATGACATTATGACAGGATTTTGCTGTATATTTTGGTTTGGTGTTTTTTGAAATTCTTGAAAAATACCTATGCCACCTTCCTGGGTTTTAGTCATATTTGTGTCATACTTAATTTCGTGCGGAATGCGGATTGTGCACTAGACAGTTGCGTAAAGCGACCAACATAACAGGTATCTCAAATAAATACCAAAACTGAACATAAGCTTATGTTCAAGCAAATTAAACACGGCGACACATCAAGCTATACTGAACCAACATAAGCTGGCCGCGCGTAGCTTGCATAACGTGTCGCGCGGCTAGCTTATTTTGGTTCACGCCACGCCGCCGCCGTGTTGTAGACGTAAGGACGTTGTAGTATGTTGATTTTCTCGTGCTTCCAATACTGAAAAAACTAACTGAAGACATAGGCTGTATGGGCTAGATCCCTTTGCCTTGAATTTAACAAAAAAAAAAACATTTTTGCAGTGCTGCCACCTTGGCGCTTTCGGTGATCTAGCGCTTTTTTGGTATGTATAGCGCCATATTGGAGAATCTAGCGGTTTTTTAAATTTTAATAAAGTAACTGTATTTGTGTTCAAATAAGCTTAGATTCTTTATTGTACACAAAAAACAACAAAATGAGTGTTTTTCTTTTAGTTTTCGAGGGGATAAATAGATGGCGCTACGGTCTGCGAAAAAAATGACAATTTCAAAAAGGGTTTCTTTTAAACAATAAAGAGGGAAAAGATGCCAATGCATATTTTAAAGGCATATTTCATTATTTGCGAATCATTTTGATTGAAAATTTGAAACTGTTTACGTCTGACATGGCTCTATGGACTCGATCCCTTGGCCTTAAAAAATGGCAGGCACAGTTTTGACATGATTTTGATAGGTTCTCACGAACGTCTCTATGGAGCGGTAAACATGCCATCTGTCGAGTTTTTTAGGAACTAAAATTAAAAAAGGAAAGAAAATCACTCATTATGAAAAATTACAATAAGTCATGATGTACAAAGGCGAGCTACTCTACTAGAGTTTTCCGATTAAATGCTGTATTTTGTATATGATAAATATTGATAACAGAATAAAATTATTGTGGTCAAAACATGTCCAGAGTGTGCAGTGTTCGGGAGATTCAAACAGGTACGAATATCTGAAGTGCTATCATGAAACTAGGACCTACGAATTGACAGAATTAAATTGACTTACTTTATTATAGATAATTTTTAAGGACTATTTATGAGAGAAAAATTTTTGCCGAATCTAGAGCTTTTTTAGCTGCGTAGAATCTAGCGCTTTTTTCACAGTTTTAACGCCCAATCGATTTTTTGAGGTGGCAGCCCTGCATTTTTGTTTGTTTGACAGATATCCGATATCCATAACCATAACTATAATCTATCTATCCCGCTTCAGCTTGGACATATTCTACACAGACTTAATAGAGAGTACTAATTCTAAATGATCTGTGGCTTCAGCTCCGCTTTGTTTTGATTTGATCCCGTTTCTTTTGGTATTATTAATATTTACCAAAAATATATTTACTCATTGTATTTGCGATACTCTTTGTCCCGTTCGTTCCTTGAAATCGTTATAGGAACCTGCTTATTTTATTATTAATCTCGAATTACATTTCGACTCTATAAAGTATAGTGTTACTTATAAATATATGAAATGGGAAATAAACATGGAGAGAAATCAAGTAAATCGGGAAAAAAATCATATGTTAGTCGACAGCCAAAACGTGGTGCCGGTACTGCAGCGTAAGTGTTTTAATTTTTATATTTTATACAGTCACAACCTATCATAAAGCAAGCACTACACTCGCGAGAGCTTCCAAGGACAATAACTACGGCTCAAAAGGCCCCTAGATCAGCCATGTCAAACTCGGTCATTGATCTCATCGTGTGGGCAGCAAGCCCTGGTCTCAGAGTTTTTCCGACATGGTTTTTATGTAACGACTACTACCACCAGAGATAGAAGCCGGGACCGACAGCTTAATGTGGCATCTGAAGCATGGGATCATCTTTCTTTTTAATCGGGTGATTCAGCCTGCAATGTCCTTACCAACTGGGGAAAAACACACAAAGTACATTATATAATTAAAGACATTCCTGGGAAGAGATTGTAATTTTTCAAGCTGTAAAAAAGTGCAGCGTGGGCCACATGTTTGACATGCCTGCCCTAGAACAATGAAGGGCATCCGCACTCTTGTTCTCTGCCTTTCCTGGCGAGAATGTAGTGCCTGCTTTACTAGTAGTTCAAAATATGAATGAGCATGACAATAAACAGCCATTGGTTGCCAAGCCAGCAACAGCAGAGCCTTGGGTCAGAGAATCATATTAGGGGCTTGAGTATAATTAATTATACAGGATAGCACATCAAGATTGGTCAGTATGAGGAGAGTTATAAAACGTAGTGATTACTTGTTCAGTGGTATAAGGCATGGGTTCCCCCAAAACGGACCTGCATTGTTCTCGTGGTGTCATGAGCCATAGTAATTTTCCTTTGAAAGTTCCCGAGAAGTTCTCATGAGAGTGTTGCATCAGAGATGGAATAATGTGTGCTAAGGAACCATGTTTTTTTTAAATCAATTTCATTGACTGCGGCATCTCTCGCAACACCTCTAGACGTGTGCTAAAGGAATGGGCCGTGAACCAAGCCATAAGCTCTGATCGGATTCACCAGGACTGAGGCATGCGAAAGAACTTGTGACCGGCTTTTCAAAAAGACATACCTTGGATGCCATCAATTCAAACCGCAACGACTTAAGGCTCTTAGTACGAGCCTTAACAGGACACTGCAAGTTAAACAAACACCTACACAGAATGGGGCTTGTAGATTCACCCAATTGAAGATTCTGCTGTGAAGCAGAGGAAACGCCCATACACCTCCTCTGCGAATGCGAAGTGCTCATTCACAGCAGGAGTCGCCATCTAGGTGGATACATAATAACACCTACTGACATTAGGGACCTCCCCTCCAAAAGCATAACACGGTTCATGAAGTCCGTGGGCCTAGGAAATGACCTTTAGGTCTAGGGTGACAGCTACAATAGATCTGTCCAGGTCGCAGTAGCTATTTGGTCAGTGACCAAGCCCTTATAACCAAATAAATAAAAATACACTGCTCAGGAATCGAACCTGGTAATTTTGTAAAAAAAATAAATTCTTATTTATATTAATGTTCATAATTTTTCGAATGTCTAGTGAAAGTAGCAAAAGTGCTTGACATTGTACAGTTTCAGTAAAGTTTGATCTGGACACATGCCATTGAGAAAGTTCACACGAAAAAGGTTGACTCCCCAAATTGTGAGGAGTCTAATGTAGTGGAAGATGTGTACCATCTTTGAGTGGAATGTGTCTAGTTCAATCAAGCTCTGGATTGACTAATGAGGGAACTGAGGTTGAAAAAATTGAATGGAAGTTCTTTTCACATTGATTTAGCTAGCCCTAGTTCAGATGAACCTAAAAAGTTGTTTACCTTTATGACTTCATCATTGAATCAATGATGTGGAAACGCATGGATTATTTTCTCATTGGTTGAGTACAATTTCACTGATATGTAGGTACATGTGTATAGAATAGTCGTCCCTACACAACAATAAAATAAAAATATATTAAAAAGCATTTGGTGACTCCAATTTTTATTACGATATTGATTGTGTAGGTGTATGTCTTCCAGAAAATCTGTATCCCAGAAAATTTAAAAATATTAAAAATGTTTAATTTTTAAAATTTTCTGGGACCCCAATTTCCAGGCTTGCCTTGTGAGGGGAACAATGTTAACCTATTAATAATCGTTATTTATTAGCCTATTAATAAGTAAGCCTACTAATATGTCATGCCAACATGCATAGTAAAGATCCGGACACATTATTAATTTTATTTGTATCGTTTTCTGTTATGCATGTGAAATAAAAATATTTTTCATTTTTTTTTCATGTCTGTGGTGAAGTGTAGAACATATTTTTCTATCTCTTATACTCTTCAATAAGATGGTGAAAGTTAGGCATATGCTCACGACTATATTCCCCGAAGGGTAAGGCAATCTAAAGTTTATAATTATAACAATCATATTTATTTTCCGCAGGACCATTGGAAGGCGAATAATTAACATAGGTCATTTTTTTAATGAGCTCAAACAAATTTCATGTCACGGGAATCTGGAATGTGGTTTAAGTGATATGGACATCGTCTCAGAATCTCGTATTAGTCTTCAGTCAAAGTTTAAGATTAAGTGCAACAAATGTAAAAGAAAATTCATAATATTAACGGACGAAAATGTCAATATGGATGCAGTTAAGGGGGCCGTGGCGGCAGACTGTGAAGCCGACCAACTTAATAAGATAACTGCAGCGATTGGCTTGCCAAGCATATCTAGATATTTGTACAAAAAGAATGCCGATTTGGTTAGTAAGAAATGGCACGTTGAACTTGAGCAGCCAATGCCATATACTACTTATGACGACGCACAAATCGCGAGGACTATTTCCTACGATCCAATCACAAGTACCGCCATCAAATGTGAGGTTGATTATTCTTTCAGGTAAGCAAAAATAATTGCAGGTTCTGACCCGAGCACTTGTCTCGCGTGGTTTTCGCGCGTCGCGTTTTGCCTGCCACGAGGCTCCGCAATCCTCAATCTCTTCTTGTTCTTGACCAAAACCAATCCCTGAGATTGGGATAGATCTAAGAACAAGAATCTAAAGATTAAATTTCTTTGGGATAGATTCTCCCATAAACTACTTGACACTGGCGAAAATGCAGTGCTAACGCACAAGCAAGAGTCCATTCATTATAAATTTAAAAACTATTGCTTTAAATAGCAAAAGAGCTTAATATTGTATGGTTATTATACTTCATTCCAAATAAGGACGACAAGATTTTACGGATTCCTATTTAGCTTTCTGGCCAATTGTGATTACCAAATATAACATATTTATCAGAAAGATATAGATGTGGTATCCGACGTATCTTGGAAGATTCTAAAGCTGTTCTAAGAATATGTGAGAGGAAGTGTTTTAAATCTCTGTTTCTGTAATGCAAAATAGCCTTAAAATTTCGTTGCTATTTGGAATGAACAGAATCCTGAGCCACCATACTACTGGAGCTTCTTTGTAGACCGGGGAGTGGCAACTGACACGCGACAACCCAACATTTCTTTTAATATTTTCAACATTATCATGATTTCAGTGGTGATGAAGACTGTGCTGCTGATCAATCCTTGATAGATCAACAAGAATGGAGGGAAATCAAGAGTGAATGCAATAACATCAAATGTGTAAGTCATGCCAGATTCACTTTGTTTGGGTAGTGTAAGGATTGAAATAAGACACATTGACCGACGGCGAACGCGTTCCCATTCTAATCGCGGTTATTTGTATGGGTCCATGTGTCTCAACCCTAAGGCTACATATTCCTCCGTTACTTCGCTCCGCCACCTATCTCCGCGTCAATGGACTGGTACCCTTAAGCTCCCTTTAGAATGGCAACTGATTGCAGGCTTTCTGTCAAGGCCAAATTGCATGTGTAAAAGCAGATCGCACTATTGCAAAACCGTTCTCAGCCAATAGGGAGCATGTGCTCCTCCCCTCCACTCGCCTTTTCTATTTGGCCTTAACAGAAAGCCTGCAATCAGTTGCCCGTCGAAAGGGCACTTAACCTCGCGTATGCCGGGAATTAGAGACACAATAGAAATCAATTGTTGTCAGCGCTCAGCAGCAGCCAAATTCCACAACCAAAATGCTTAAGCAGTTTTTATTGATAAATTGATAATTATCTAAATTACGACTAAGACAGAGTTGAAAATAGCATACAATAAAAACTACTTGAGCATGTTGCTACTAGGTGTACACTGACCCTCAGCTGGAGTTAAAATAAATCAAACAACTCTGGACATCTACAAATAAAGGTGTCCATTTTAGCCTTGGGATGTTTTAAATGTGTAATTTAAGTCCTGGCACGACAGAAGGAGATAATTTTATTTTATTTCTTAATTTTTAAATGAGATTTCAGATTTCGATTTTAGAACCAGGGAAAATTGTGATTAAGAACTATCTCACAAAAATTATTTTTCTATTATAAAATACCACATCGAAATCGGCCCGTTTCACCACTAAAATTAAATAATAAAAAAAACTAATCATTTAATTCAACAGGAGGAAACAGAGAGTCCAAATATTGCAGACACTCAAGAACCAGAACTAACCGTATGCAAGACTGAAGTCCTAGATTACTGTGAATCCACCGACATGTCCACAATGATGACACCAGAAGGTGAACCAATCAAATGTGAAGCTACGGAATGGAATATAGACGATGATACGCCTATTTTTGAACTTTTAATGCAACATGTTACACCAAAAAAGAGGAAAGGCAAGAAGATTCTAAAATCTAAGAAGAGAACTTACCACAAATAATGGCAGAGACACTTACAGAAAAATGTAATAGAGATATAAGGGAGTGTGTGATGCATTTATTGGAGATACCTACTAGGGCAATGGAGAGGGCTATGCTCGAAGTTTCACTGCGAGATCGAATCAGAAATGAAGAGATTCGCAGAACCAGAGTAACCGACATAGCCCATGGAGTTGCTAAACTAAAGTGGCGATGGGCGGGGAAGCCAATTGGTCGCAGAATCGATGGCCGAAGAGTTCTCGAGTGGCGACCGCGTACCGGAAAGCGCAGCGTGGTGCCCCCAGAAGGTGGGACCGACGACCTGGTGAAGGCGGAGGGAACCCGTAGGATGAGGGCAGCGCAGGACCGGTCGTTATGGCGATCCTTGGGGGAAGCCTATGTCCAGCAGTGGATGTTTATCGGCAGATATAATGAATAATGATGACGTACTAGGAGAATAATTAGTTTTGAATTAATTATACTTTCGCTTGTCCTCGAGATTAGTACCAGTAGAATATTTAAGTAATATAACTTGTGAATTATGGAAATACATTTTATAATGGAACTCATAAAATTTCTTTGATTTCAGTAGTGTAGTCAGGAGCGTAAGTGCAGCCAAGACGCTGTTCAAATCATTTTTTATAGATAGAAAGGCCAAGGATGAGTGTAGTGTGACATGGTTCTCGTCTCGTCGTCTAGTCCAGTAGGCCTAGCATGCCACCCCCGAGAAAACGATAAAAATCGAGATGTGCTTCATCTTTATTATTTTGCGTATGCCAGAAAGAACGCGCATGACGTTTTTCTCGTTTAAACGCTTTGTCGTGGGTGGCATGCTAGCCGTGCTGCTAGGCTATATCACGTCTTTTATCTCGTTCCTTCGCGCGCTAATAGAAAGTGAGCGGAAGCGTGATAGCTTTATATCACGCTAGCATACTAGCCATGCAGACATCTGCAACTTCCAATGGTGATTGGCCTCAGAATAAAATAAAGCTGTAATCTAATCAATATTGGAAGTTGGCATAGGTATTGTCAAGCAATCAAGATTCCATACAAATACCAAAGAGATGGTAAGTACTATGACAAATACTCGAGGGCTCCACTTTGACGGGCTCGATGATTCTTCATACTTTCCGAACGAAAAATTCTCAATTCGTCGCAAACAGTCCACAGATCAATTAGAATATGTGAAACAGTCGCAATTTCCGAACGAAAAGCAAAACTTCAAATCAAAACGAGGAAGACCGAAGCTGGATTCGCGTGTGTATTTATTTATTTTTTATTTTGTCTGAAATTATTCGTACACCATCCCAGCCGTTCCATCTTCGCAATGGCACGAAACAGCAATGAGAATAAAGATGACAATATCGATCCTGCTTCCGTTGCGTCTAATGTAAAAAGCTCATTCAAACAAGTAAGCTATGCATTATTAATTTGGTACCTATTCAGCTAGTAAATTGATGCTATTGTTAGGTATTTATGTACGTCCTATTCCTATATCTAAGTACTATGGGATGGGCTTGAAGGAGTTTGTATCATCATCATCAGCCTATCATCGTCCACTGCTGAACATAGGCCTCTCCCAAGGCGCGCCACAGAACTGTCCTCGGCCTTCCTCATCCAGTCGCTCCCCGCTACCTTTTTTAGGTCAGCAGGATATCCCACACTACACCTACCAGTTTGCGGTCTCCACTCCAGAACCCTGACATCCCACTGGTTGTCAGTTCTTCAGCAGATATGACCAGCCCATTGCAACTTCAGCTGCTAATTTTCTGAGCTATGTCAATTTTTATTTATTTATTTTAACACTTTATTGTACACACGGAAATATAAATGAAAACAGCATAATAGACAATTACAACGAGCGAGCTTATCTCTAAAGAGATTATCTCTAAGAGATTTTTCTCTGTTTAGTTCTCTGACGTATCACTTCATTTCTGATGTGATCTCTCAGAGAAACGGAGTTTGTATATTTTTGTTTCTTTTTTACTTTTGAAGGTACAAAATAAACATTTATGTTTTTGTATGATGCCTCAGGGATGTAATTGTATCCAGCCCTCAAAAATCGGCCAAGTGCGAGTCGAACTGCGGACTTGCTCACCATTGGCGTAGCTAGGGATTTTTCCTTAGGGAGGCAACCGGCCAGCCAGCTCATCAGCCACCACCAGTGTCAATATTCAAATTTGACGTGGCAAGGTCGGACTGCAAATAAGTTATGGTTGTTGCACTACGATCTAAAACCAGGTGCGAACAAAGCGAGCTTGAGATTTTACTAAAATTTGAATATGTCGGTGTCTGTAAGTGATAATACGATCCTAATCCTGGAGCGAGTGAGGAGAGTTAGAGATATTACTGAAATATAAATAGGTTGGCATGCGATAATATGAAAATACGATCCAAAACCTGGAGCAAGCAAAGTAAACTCAAGATTTTACTGCAATAGAACTAGGTCATTGTTGACCTAGATCTATTTTACTTATATTCCATGCTAGCGGAAAATTGTTTTTTTTTTTTTCAGAATTTCGAGGACTTTGCTACGCCAATGTCACTTACGATCGATACATTACATTTCTGCAAAGGAGACGTTTACAAAATGAATCATGCCCCGGGGCGAACACTGGAAAATTTATAAACCAGTAAATTGTTAGTCCGTTTGCTCATGAAAATTAAAAGTTTAAATGTGTGTTTGTTTCCACATTACAATAGAACAATCTACTCTAAACTACCGAACCGATTTTGATGAAACTTACAGAGTGAAAGCCTATCAAACTCAATTAGGGTTGTGGGCATGCCCATAGTGCCTTACAACGGTGGATCTGCGCCTATGACCCCTATAATACAGGGTGTAAGGAAAAGTATCATTAACCTTTAAACCAAAACCTCTAGACGTGTGCTAAAGGAATGGGCCGTGAACCAAAGCCGTAAGCTCTGGTCGGAATCGGTCGGATACACCAGGACTGAGGCATGTGAAAGAACTTGTGACCAGCTGTTCAAACAGACATACCTCGGATGCCATCAATTCAAACCGCAACGACTTAAGGCTTAGTACGAGCCTTAACAGGACACTGCAAGTTAAACAAACACCTACACAGAATGGGGCTTGTAGATTCACCCACTTGCAGATTCTGCAGTGAAGCAGAGAAAACACCCATACACCTCCTCTGCGAATGCGAAGTGCTCATTCACAGCAGGAGTCGCCATCTAGGTGGATACATAATAACACCTACTGATATTAGGGGCCTCCCCTCCAAAAGCATAACACGGTTCATGAAGTCCGTGGGCCTAGGAAATGACCTTTAGGTCTAGGGTGACAGCTACAATAGATCTGTCCAGGTCGCAGTAGCTATTTGGTCATTGATCAAACCCTTATAACCAAATAATAACCTTTAACCCACATCCTCTACCCATCAAACTGAACAACTTTAACTATGGGAGGAAAAATGCCAGAACAAAAAAAAAAGTTGTTCAGTTTGATCGTTAGAATATGTGGTTTAACTGCTCGCAGCCCAGCTTTAATTTTAACAATAGATAAACAATGGGTGGTTCAAAAATATCGCATCCATGGGAGTTCAAGGGTTAACTAGGTTAATGATACTTTTCCTTACACCCTGTATGAGGTCTAACAAATTAAGCTGAAACTATTTTAAGGGGATGATCTGACCATCAAACTGAACAACTTTTTCTAAAGGACCAACACCGAAATCGCAAAAAAAAAATCATCTGTCCTCCACATTTTACTTGAGTAGGTTAGCAGTTTTGTATGGGACAGCAGATTTTTTTTCGCGATTTCGATGTTGGTCCCATAGAGAAAGTTGTTCAATTTGATGGGTCTCATTATCCCCTTAAAAAAGTGTCAGCATATTAAGAAGGACCCTATATTATACAGGGTGAAATTGATATCATTAGCATCCTTTTAAACTAAGAGTCTACCCCTCAAACTGAACAACTTTTACTATGGGAGCAAACCAATAGGAGCACATAAAAAAATCGGCTGTTGCATACATTTGTGTCGCGTTAGCATTGCAGTTTAGTATGGAACAGCTGATTTTTTTGTTGCAAATTCAGGTTGAAACTAATATGACACTGCACTGAAATCCAAGTTCAAGTCCAATTCGTAAGCGCGGACCTTTGACTATTTATTATAAGGACTAGCCTTACGGTAGCATTTCCCCTCTGCCACGGTATAAGATCAATTAATCATGTGCATTTACATTCAATTTTATACCTTATCACTAAAAGAGACAGCCTATAATTGCGAAACAACAATTTCGAACTTAGAACGTTTGGGGTTCACGCGAGACTACTTTTCATGATTTTTAACGTTCAAAATTAGAATCTAAAGTTATGGGAATAAAATCCAAAGTTGCAGATTTCATGTTACCGGCAGAAATGTTTGTTAGTAGAATTACACGCGTAACTAGTCCCTATATAAGTAGTCAAAAAATTATTTCAGGAAGTGATAAAAGAGCTACTAAACGGCTCGTTCCAAGACAATAAGACCAAGTTGGGTAACGACGCGTTATCGCTGGTCGTGGAGGTTGCCAAGTGCCTTGTGACGGAGACCTGCCTTCGAGCGTCCAGCCAGGCGCTCCGCGAGAGCTGTGACCGCGTTGATATTGAACACGTCGAGAAATGCCTGCCACAACTGGTGAGATCCTTTTCAGTACTTCAAGAGGGTGGCTGTGTAAGGAGAGAAATGGTAAAGAAAAGATGGATGAATTGTGTGATTAAATGACATGACTGCTAAGGGTTGAACCTCATCTGGCAGCATTTCGCCTTTTTTTGTCGCTCCATCCTTTTCTATCACTCAGGAACGTCATTTGCTAGAGCAAATAAAATAGACGGAACGCGATCGAGCGATGCCGTGCTGCCAGATAAATGGAATATATGACGCGATTAAGTGAAATTTTTGAATTCCACACTTCCTTATTCATATAATGAAAGTGTGGCCTAAAGGTCTTGTAACCGGGCCAGTAAATAAATTCAAAAAAAAAATATATACGGTCTAACAAAATTGGGTACAAATATTAATGTTTGCACCCAAGTTATGGATGTTGTTTTCTATAATATCATTGTCTAGTAAAATACAAGTCGATAATCAATAATTTAATATAGGACTGTCCCCAAATAATGGGAAAGGACAGGAAGATGCAATAGGTACTTCAAGATATTGCCCTTCAATGATCTTTAGCTTAAGAATTCAATACCTTAGTCTAGTCGCTTAGGAACGTCATTTGCTAGAACGAGAAAGATAGAGGGAACGCGACAGGACCGGCAGTGCTGCGACCTTTCTCGCTCTAGCTAATGACGTTCCTGAGCGACAGAAAAGGATAGAGCGTGAAAAATGCGATTCCGTGCTGCCAGGTGAGGCTCAACTCTTAAACTCCATGATCAGAATATCGTCTTCTTTTGCAGATGCTGGACTTTCCATAAAGAAAACAGAACTAATATTCCATGGTCTTGATATCTCACAATTTCCTTAGTTGATGGAGAATTTACCTAATTGGTTGGATTATTTTGCCACTATATCAGTCTGTCTTCTTCACTCTTGAAGGTCACAGTGGAAGGCATCTCTTACTTTCTGTCTATGCCTGGTACAAGTACAATTAAGCTGCTGTGAATTTATGAAAGCAATAAACTAATTTATTTACCTTACATGGTTTTTTAATTACTACATTTGTTTGCTATAACTCTACCTTGTTGAACGGAAACTACACGAGTGGTGTCGGTCGGTTCCATCAATTTAAGACTAGCAACTTGAGGGGAAAGTTGTGTTGTGTGATTTTCGATGCTATTTAAACGCTAGCAAAGTTGATAATGGTTTGACAGTGAAAAATGTTCTGCGCTGCGCTTCGCCAAGTGTGCGCCGGCTCTAATGGGACATAAAAGCTGATGATGAAACAAAGAAAGACAATATTTTATCAAAAATTTTATTATACAAAGTATTTCTTTACATCCAGCGGAAAACATCCATTTGAAGGTGTAAATTTCATCCCATAGACAAATTTACATCTTGTACGGAAGAAAGCATCTCTCAGTAAAAAAAAATACATTACCTACTTACATCAAGAGGGCAACTTGTGTCCGCGCACAAGTGACATAAGAAACAGTGATTTCTATCGGTAACCAGTTTATTAGGTTTTACAACGATGTTATCTACGATACACATCAATAACATGCTAGTATAAATAATTGCTACGGCCCCAGCGAACTTTTGTAAATACCCAGAAAGTTTGGCAGTTCCAGCTGGTAGGTAAAAAACATCTTGGGCTCAGTTTCAAAACTGTTAAACTTGTAATAATAAGCTCGGCTGATATGGCTATATCACGTCTTTTATTTCGTTCGTTCGCGCGCAAATAGAAAGAGAGCGGAAGCGTGATAGCGCTATATAACGCTGGCAAACTAGCCATGCTGGGCTCTATCTACATCACTCCAGCATGCATACATATCTTCGTATGTTTTTTCTTTCATTTACATCCAGAGTGATTTCCAAAAGTCTTGAAACTAACCCTTAAAAACCGAAGCTTGTCACAGTCATTAAAAAAATATTATGAAAGTATTTTACCTTGGTATTTTAATTGATGTGGACCAAGATAGCTACAGAATAGGCCACAGAATGGATGCCAACGTCGAGAAGACCCCAGGGAAAGAATCATCATGGAGATGGGAGTGATGACTTGGATAATAAAATGAATAAAATAAAATAAAAAACCCTTGTATCATTTCTTGCCATTTACATTATTTTGATGCTTAGAAATCATTTGAACTACTGATGACTTGGATAATTTATACCTTATTCCTGAATACACCGTCGTCGCGGAGGGTTTTTTAATATCCAATTGATTGTTTTTAGAGACCATTTTTGTATGTTCAACATGCACACATTGAGACAATTTATTAATATTTCCACCTGCATTCGTTTAACACCCAATACCATTCTATTTATTTTTATCACCGTCTATTATGAAATAAATTAACCGTGACATAAGTATAAAAGAGTTTCCGGGGTAACAACCAGTTCCGCCAGGGGCCTGTTTCTAATCTTTACGATAGAATAATAAAAGTTAAGTAAAATAAGTTGTGAAATCCATTGCAAATGAAATAATACAACAATACCAGTGATTAATTTAATTACACCCTCACTATTATAATTTTTTATGAACCAGCAGTGACAATAATTAGCTACGTTTTTGGGGGTTATCGAACATGAGTGTTGCACACACTCGTATGATCAATTGAACAATCATTCTCAATAGTTTTATCGTAAAATATTGAAGGTGGTTGCAGAGGGGTCAATTTTATACAAAACTTTGACGCACAATACGCGTAGATGGTATTAATATAAGTAACTTTGTATATATGGAAAAATAGTTTAGAAAATCTAGATGCCGCGTCACAAATAACATTTGCAATTTATAAAATAATTACGAAGATATAAAAGCTTTGAAATTTTTCATTCACAATTTTAAAAGCTTTATATCTTCGTAATTATATCATAGATTGCAAGTGTTATTTGTGACGCGGCAACTAGATTTTCTAAACTATTTTTCCATATATAAAATATTACTTTTATTAATTCCGTCTACGCGTATTGTGCGTCAAACTTTTGTATGGACTGAAACCAACTTAAGTTGGATACTTTATCAAATTGTCTGTACTCCCCTTGACCCCCTAAAATGATATTTCATTACTGAACAAATAATATAGGTAATCTACTTAACGTTTTTCCCTGTCCGATTCGCCGCATTTTCAAAATGGAAATTTGACATGATCTATGATTTTAAACCACAAATTCATAACACACAAAGTTTTACAAATTAGGTTATTATAAGGAACGACGTTCTATTAGATACGCATACGTTACACCACGTATTGAGCGAACGTCAGTGTTATTTTCGGATTAAGTATAAGTTAAATTACCAGGGGTCGCAAATTCGATGTTGCTATTATATGGGTTGATTTGACACATCTCCGCTCCACTCTGCTTTAGTGTAAAAAGGGGTAATTAAATCTCAGACCGCCGACAGATCTACAAAGGCCATATCATTGCTCTCCTTACGAATTGTCGTTTTTAAAAATGTACATTAGCAGTTAAAACCTGAAAGTTACAACTGCAGGGCAAAGGCCTTTCAAGAATCAGCGTAAGAGGGAGCTGGCCATACCCATACTCCACCACGCGGGCCCAGTGCGTAATGTCAGTGGACCATGTGGTGTCAGACTTAGGCAGGGCCGTCTTAACTATAGTGGACGCCGGGGTGCGAAAAAAGGCCTGCGCCCCCCTTCGAACAAAAAAAAAAAAATTTTTTTACGCCTCACGCTCTCTGAATTTGCCGCACGTGTTTGTTATAATTAGAACATCAATAGTAATAAGATCTAAATTGGCGATGTCCAAATCTCTAATCGCGGGTAAAGACGGCCTTGAACTTAGACCCGGAATTGTCGATGTCGTGAACAACCGATTTCGTTATTTATCCATCTCCTCGGCTCAGCTTCAGTAGATACACCTTAGCCGCTAAGCATCTCCTCTTGTCTCTCCGCCCATTTGTTGGATACCGGGCCTTAGAATAGCACCAACCCAGACGGGCGTTGTAAGAGGCTCATCCACATTTCTGAGGTCTACACCAGTGCCGCGACACTCAGAATAAAATCGTAATTGTATGAACTACACTAGATTGTATGGGCTCCAAAGATTTAATACCCTAGCTCTACACTAGCTTCATACCATTTTGGGTTTCGAAGCTAGTTAGGCAATGCCGACTCTTTAAAAAGTTGTGATTCCATTCTCTTTGGTCTACACCATTTGTCTACCCATGCGATTGTCCGAAGGAGGGTAATCTAGGAGGGTAACGACGAGAGAATACACAAACTAATGCACTTAGAGATCTGATAGCTATTAAAAAGTAATAGTAATTGTAATTGAAATCGGCTCTGAGCATCATACAATGTCAATTAGTAAGAAAACCGATACATTTCTACAATATCTAAGTACAGCTAAATAATACAGCCAAAAATTACAATGGATTTAGTTACAAAAATAATTTTATAGGCGGTTGTGAACATCGTTATGTCCTTTAAACATGTTCCATTGATAAATTTATATTTTTTACAAACTCCATACGTAACAGGAAAGGCCGTGAAACCTAAAGACGTCTAATTAATAACACCCTTATGTCTTACGTTATAAGGAGCACTTGATTCAATGACGACTTTAAAGGTAGACTTTGTGTCGCCAGGGATTGCGACACGCGACAGATGGGTCGCGCGGCAGTTGTCGCCAGAAGTCACAACACCTAGTATTCTACGTGTTCTACGGTAATTGGACTAAAATAAAAATTATATACAACGTGTTAATGAATTAGCGCAAAACCTCATACACCCAAACTGATTTATAACAAAATGATGAGATTGAAACAATAATTTCATTATTTTTATAGTTAAAATTTAAAGTTATTCGCATTTTAAGTTTTGAGGTAAAAATAATTTGTTATTATTTCAGCAATGAATGAAAGCGCTAACAGACTCATGTATACATTTTAAGAATCTTGTTTTGGTAGTAAGGTAGGGTGAGTATGCCCGTGCGGTGGTTTGACATCGGGTTCAGGAAATTTTACAAACAAATTATTTAATATTTTGAAAAAAATTACCTATGTTGAAACCATGATAATTCGATTGTGCTCTCGATTCTAAACAAACTACTTTCTAGTTTTGCGTTAATTCATTAACACGTTGTATACGGTCTCTGCAGTGAAACCATTACCATAGCGGAATCTACAGTGATTTGCAAAGACTTTTAGTTGAATTTTTTTAATCAGTACGGTCAGCATCAGAGAAATCTAAGTCTAACCTTGCGCATATAAAGATTAAGCTAGAGGAGTCAGGTTTACCTGAAGCTGACTGTACTAACAACTGTGCTACGATAATGTGCAGCCAAAATGTGTTTCCATATAAACACGGCTTCTCTTACCGAATACAGCAATCGAAAAATCTTCTGGCAACACTTTGCACGGCTTCGCGACTGAAACGAGGTTAGCAAGGAAACCGAGCGTCAAGTGTCGCGCGACACATGTCGCTGTCGCGTATCGCCTGGTAACAAAGTCTACCTAGGCCTTTCTTGTGACCGTTCATAATATTTTAAATTCAATAGTTTACGACCTGATTATCTACTATACAACTACATTTCACTTACATACATCTACGTGGTAATTGAGATTATATATGTGTAAAGAAAATCGTGTAGTTGTTAATTATTAGATTGCTTTGTCAAAATTGAAAGTTACTAAATCCTTACTAGGTCCTTAGATAACACCAAAAGCGGGAGAAGCGGCTTTTACCACGCATGTGTCTGCTTGACTGGTTCAATGCACTTTGTTTACTCGCGACTTGCTAGAAGGCTAACAAATACTAATACTTGTCGCCAGTTCTTTAAACATCATCATCATCATAGTTTCAATAACCACCGGCCACAAATTGATAGCCCGATAGCTAGTAAACCTGCCTGTTGATCTTGTGTGACAATGTCCACAATATTTATTTAATAATTTTTGACACTCTTCTTATCGTGTGGGCAGAGCCCTGGTGTCAGAGTTTTTTCAGACCGCCTTACGGCCTCTGACGTGGTTTTTACGTAACGACTACTACCACCAGAGATAGTAGCCGGGACCAACGGCTTAACGTGCCATCTGAAGCACGGAATCATTTTCAGACAATCAGGTGATTCAGCCTGCAATGTCCTAACCAACTGGGGAAAAACGCACAAAGTGACATATCACTTGGTGTCCCCCGTGGGAATCGAACCCACAACCTCCGTGTCGAGAGCCTATGCTCTTAACCATTAGACCACGGAGGCAGTATAAACTATGGGAGCAAATCTATCAGCGAAAAATAAAATTTAATGTTTCATACTAAACTGCAGCGCCTACTCGACTCAAATGTATGAGAATGCATTTTTTTTATTCTGACAGGTTTGCCATCATAGTAAAACTTGTTCAGTTTTATGGGTAGAGTATGAGGTTTAAAGGTTAATTATACTTTTCCTTACACCCTGTATACAGTTAGATCATCATCGAATCTCCATCTAGTTAGATGTTTTAAGCAGCTGTCTAAAGACAGCCCCGTCACTTAGATATGTAGTTCGGGTGGCGTAATGCAGATGTCGCCTCTTTAGTACGGGTGCATATCGGCAGACGTCGCCACCGTCTTGTCACCTTTGTTTACCATCGACTGACCTCTCTAAGTGGACAAAACCTGGAGAGGATTCGGCCATTCCAATATACGATCGAACCGAGAACACACGTTGTCTTATTTAACTCCACCCGAGGGTCCATCAGCTCCACGAGCCAACAGCAGCGTCTATTTGAAATTGAAACTAATGGATTGTTTTGGATTTTTCGTTTCCACAATAAGTATCATCATCATATCAGCCGATGGACGTCCACTGCTGGACATAGGCCTCCCCCAAAGATCGCTATAACGACCGGTCCTGCGCTGCCCTCATCCAACGGGTTCCCGCCGCCTTCACCAGGTCGTCGGTCCACCGTATGGGGGCCTACCCACGCTGCGCTTTCCGGTACGCGGTCGCCAACGAGAACTTTTCGGCCCCATCGGCCATCGGTTCTGCGAGCAATGTGCCCCGCCCACTGCCACTTCAGTTTAGCAATTCTTTGGGCTATGTTAGTTACTCTGGTTCTTCTGCGAATCTCTTCATTTCTGATTCGATCTCGCAGGAAAACTCCGAGCATAGCCCTCTCCATTGCCCTTTGGGTGACTTTCAGCCTTTTTATTAGGCCTTGAGTGAACAACCACGTCTCTGTTCCATGTGTCATCACTGGCAACACACACTGATCGAAGACTTTCTTTTTAAGACACTGCGGTATTTGGGACATGAAGATACTATATAGCTTCCCGAACGCTGCCCAACCGAGTTGGATTCGACGGTTGATCTTTTAACACTCCCTCACTAATAAGTATAATGCAATGAAATACGTATTTATCACTTTTTGGTTATATCTAAGGACCGGACACATTTGTATAATTAACATTATTCTAAAATGCGGAACCTACAGATTACATTTGTAACAAGGATTCTAAAAACCAATATCCAATTTGAAAAGCATTTTGAAGACCTTTATATTGACAAAAATATTGTTATTCCTTTGGTACATGGAAGGTGACAGTAAACTCCAGATTTAGATACATTCTATCTATGCTATGACTTACCTAAGATCCATCATTTAGTTCATCTTTCAAACCTCTTTCTTATCATCGTTAAAATTATAAATAATTAAATACAAACTGTACCGTCAGCGAAATAAACCTGGGCTCGGCTGTGAAGATCACACATTATTTCGCTGACGGTACAAAACTAACACCTTATGAACTAGAATAGTTTTGACAACTTCGAGACGGGCAGCCAATCGTGTGAAAACATACTTATTCAGTCATCGGACAGAGTTCAAGTTGCACTGACAAATTGTTGTATAAAAATTCCACAATCTGTTTTTGAAGAGACATTTGTGACAGTGAGAAAAACTTGTAGATGGCGTTGCATCCATTAAGTTATTATACCTTACAGTTATAGAGAAACTGACATGAGTCGTCAAAAAAAACGTTTTTAGAGGATTTCAGGAGATTATCGGCAGGAAAAAACTCGAGCACTGTCTATAATTCGGACTCAAACGTGAAATCGTGGATTATTGAATGAAATAGTGTGAGAATATTTCACAAAATTATCTACGATTTTACTTTCGATTCGCAATTATTCACAGAAATCGAATTTTTACCCTAAGATAAAATCCCCAAAAACGGTTCTATTGCCTCGCGTCATGTATCTCTTTCTACTATACAGTGGTGCCGCTAGGTACATCTCGCTCTCTCAGCTGTCAATTTCTCTATTCCGTAAGGTATAATGACTTTATGGTTGCATCCACTATTGTCTTTCATGACGTAACTTCTAGCTGAAAAAATTCCATACACTATTTGGCAGTATTTTCATAAAAACAGTCAGCGCCATCTATCAAATCATTTTCAAGAAAATCTTTCATTGAAGTCTCCACATTGTTCTGTCCGAATTGACAACCATCAGCAATCCGAATACGCTGCCACAAGTCCATTTGCACCATCAATATTGCCCGATCAAGAGCACCATATACACCTATAACGAACTTCAAGACTCCGACCATCCCTTATCTCAAAATGGGGCATATATAAGCACCAACTCACAATTAAGCACCCTTTAGATAGGCAATCGATTGTATGCTTACTGCCCAGGCTGAATCGCCCGTTAGCCAAATTGCAGTCTAAAGGCCGATAGCAAACTTGGTCTCAGCCAATAGGGAGCGCGCACTACTTCTAAGAGGTGGTTTAGAACTGAACAAATTTCAGTACTACGAACACGGAGACATGCTCGAAAAAAAATCACACGGCGCCTCGATAAACGTTTTATAGCGCCTGCTAACTCGTTCGTTCGCGCGAAAAAAGAAAGAGAGCTAGGGCGCGATAGCGCTTTATCCCGCATCCCGCCGCCATGCCGCGGGCGCAGAGCTACATAGAGCCCATACATTTGAGTCGAGTACGTAACGTAAGTACTACAGTTTAGTATGAGACAGCTATTTCTTTTTTTCGTGATTTCGATGTCGGCTCCATGATGAAAGTTGTTCAGTTTGGTGGTCTAAATCACCCCTTTTTTACTAGGGTAGGCTAGCCATTTTAGCTATTTGGCCTTTTGGCAGAAAGCATGCGATCAGTTGCCCGTCTAAAGGGTACTTTAGAAGAGATCCATGTCCTCATTGCACATCACCTCGAGGAAGTCCTCGTCGTCGTAGGGCTGTACGTGGCGGGGCTCGTGGGGGGTCCGGTCGGGGAGGGGGGAGAGCCGCGCGTCGGTGTGTGAGTGCGCGTCAGTGTCGCTCGAGCAGTCGCGCGCGTCGGTCGCCGGCGACGGCGGTGGGTTCGAGCCGTGCTCCGTTTGCACTGTCGCTTCTCCGCGCGAGAGGAGAGATGGCAGTTCGGAATCTGAAATTGTTTGGACCTTCTTAATGGCTAGCTAGTTCAGTTGCTTCTAACAAACTACGCTCTAACAGTGCAGTGCAGGAGTATGACCCGCCTCCCCTCACCCTTATTCGTCAGAGGCCTGTGCTATGGGATGGGAGGCTGATGATGATGATATGCCTAAGTATGAGAGTTACACAACATTATAAGAGGGGTTAGAAATGCAAAGTAGTGCTTTTGCTTCGGAGACGACCGTCGCCACTTGTCTTCCCACTCACGCTGCTACAACTTCTTTTGCCCTCCAGCTCGCACCAAGCTGCGCGCCTTACGGTTTTATGCAAATCATTGCATAACCGCGTGGCACGCGTTCCACGCCTACTTTGCACTTCTAATCTCTTTTATAATGTTCTGTTATGAGAGTGATGAATTGATGATAGCCTAGATGGATGAGAAATCAGAATTCTACCCAGGTTGTCCCAGGTTTTAATGAGTCATATAAAAAGACGTAGCATAGAGCCTACGAAGTGGCAGGATTTGGTGGCCATCTCTTCAGCGTGAAGAGCTCATGCTAAGTCTATACTCTACAATCAGCGGCTATACAATATCCCTATGAGAATGACTTGTGCACGTTCCCGCTATGAGCAAGGATCTTTTATATTAATATTGGCTACGAGCGTTAACCCGCGACTTTGTCCGCACAAATTATATACCAGATTTTAAGTCAGATCATAAGCTATCAAACAAAAAAAGTTTCATCAAAATCGGTTCAGTAATCCTTGCGTGATACTCGTTGAAACAAACAAACACCCAAACAAACAAACAGACAGACAAAAAATAAAAAAATTGGTGAAATGGAATCAGGGACACCTAAAAACCATATCGTAACTTTTTTTTTGTTAATATCTTCAATGTGCAGACAAACTTTCTGCTACAGTTTTATAATAGTTTAGATGTAAGCCACATGCGAGCTCATCAACACCAACAACAGAGTTGAAGCAGCTGCCATGGTCCAAATCAGACAGAAGCAATACATACATGTATAGCCATACAGCTTAATTGTCTTTTAGCTGTCTAGGTACCCTTCATTTATGTCATCTAATTGAACTGTCTTTCAACGAAAAGGTCATTCTGATAGACGCAGTTTTTGTAAACTTTTACAGTTACTTACCCTGATTTTAAATCAAGAGCAATTAAAAAAAATAGTAGTAGTAATTACCAGTAAGGCTCTGTTTCAACTGCTCCATTACTTTCTGGCGGCTCTTGGTGCGGGACCGTTTGATTTTCCTCGCCGTCTCCTTCCTGTCCTCAGTGAAGATCTTATTGATCATGTCCTGGGACACCTCGTCGTCGCGCTTTAGTAGAAAGAAGTAGATACCGCCCGGGGTTCGTCGCCGAGTACCGTTCTGAAAGAAGGAGGTAGGATGGTAAGTGAATAAAATATTAATATCTTTTGTTACTTTATCTGAAATCTAGATAATGATACCATCAATCTACAAATATTGTTCCAGATCCAAGAAGGATTAGGACCTATAACGGCCTGTTTTACCAAAGGCCTGTTTTAAAAGGAAAACTTTTTTTTTGCAATGTATTGGTTAATCTGGTTTATCTTATGTCAACTCTTTTTTATAACGTGTGCTACATTATGGATATCTAGCAGAAAATATTTTATACTGAATGCCTGAAAACTTAAATCTGCAGGCTACACAATAAATATAAAACAAAACATAATTCTTACCATGACCATCATGCCTCCCTCAGCCTCCAACCTTTGAGTCTCCTTGTATATCTCTAATGCTTTATTTACTCCTAGTACTTGCACGATCCTCTCTGTTGATATACAAATTAAATATTAACTTTATATGAATAGATTCAGATAGGTGACAAATCTATCTTTGATTTTAGTAGTCCCCCACCCACCAAACATCACAACACAATATACATACATCAACTACTTATAGTAACTTTCAAGTAAGTAATATAAAAATTGTACACATTCCGAATAAATTTTGTGGTCTAAAATAATATCATTAGTGCCCCCAGCCCCCGACTTCGTAAGCATGAAATCGATGACGCCGCAGTAGTTTTATAGTTATGGGTAAAACGCCGTAAGCTTGGCCCTCCTCATGGATTTGCAGGAAGCGTGGCCAGAGGGGGGATGAACTTGGATAGTTACGCTCCTTTTCATCGTTGAGTAAAAAGTTTCAGTTTTTGAGTTGAACTATAAGCTTTCAGCATCAATTTTCAAAAGTACAAAAAGTTTAATAATTGTTACTGTTCATCTGGTGGAAGAAATTTCTTTAAGAGATAAGCCCACCCTTTTTACATGTCTATTCTATTGTTTGTATACAATAAAGTGACTGTATGTACAATAAAAATATGATTATAATTGAAATAAGAAACTAGGAAAGGAAAATCTTACCAACTAAGTCCTTCTTCTCCTCCGCTAATTTTTCAGCGATATCATTAGCAATGTTTACAATTGGGTCCTCTGACGTAACCAATAGATCTGGCAAGAACCTCGGAGTCTGTTTCTCTTCTAATTGCCTGTGACTGTTTACTCGTTTGCCGAGCCGTAATTTAACGTTCGACCTGTCCGTATGCCTACGTTTATTTGACATAGGATCAGCATTTTTGTCCATAGTAAAAATTCTCTTATTTGAGTAATTATCGTCTAATCTGTACTTAATAGTATAATCATAAGATTCCACGCCGTATTCCCTTTTTTTTGTTACGTCACAGCTCACCATGTCTTCTGTTAGAAGGTCCTCCTGAAAAGTTGTTATAAAATTTTTTTTATTCATGACCAGCTTTTGATCTGCGACTTCGTCCACATGGATTACCCCATTAGGGATAGATTTTCGAAAAATCCTTTCTTAGTGCAACCCTAAATCCTATGTAGAATATATCAACATTTCATGTTTCATGTTTATTAGTGTTCAATATAAAAAATCCCATTGGGTCGAAGTGTTGCTGGCTTGCCCCCATCTAAACTATTCAAATTAAAGATTGAAAATTTGATTGCGGGACTTGAACCCGCACTCTTCCAAACCGGGGAACTGCATTATCCAATGTCGCCACCGAGAACAAAACTTTCAATCTGTTGCGTCTGAACATTGAAGATATTAACAAAAAAAAGTTATGATATGGTTTTTAGGTGTCCCTGATCTCATATCACCAATTTTTGGATTTTTTGTCTGTCTGTTTGTTTGTTTGAACGAGCATCACGCAGAACTACTGAACCGATTTTGATGAAACTTTTTTATTTTAATAGCGAATGATTTGACTTAAAATCTGGTATATAATTTGTGCAAAGTCGCGGGTTAACGCTCGTAATAAGATAAAAAAGCTAAGGATCAGCATACCTGCAAAGCCTGACACCACACATTATATTTATCTTTCTTATCAGGCTGCGCGGGCGGCTGAGGTCGCCGCGGCCTCAGCTTCGTCCTCTTAGGACGCCGGCGCGGCTCCTCGTCCGACTCGGACCCCGACGACTCTACCGCCGATGCCTCATCGCTCTGCTCGTCCTGTATCTGCATATGGACTAACGACGGCGGGTTGAAGGCATCTGGCCTCTCTAATGGGATGTAAGTACCCTCCTCTACGTCAGAATCCTCCAACTGCAATGCCGAAATGTCACTTTAGATCGCATTTTCGTGAACAATGAAAAAAGTTTTCAGGACCATTTTTTAAATTTTAATCCAATATTGCATTGAGACTTTAATGATCTACGCTCTTAGTTGTCTAAAATAGGATACCAATTTAGTTTGTTTTTAAGATTAGCACGAATAATGTAAAGTAATTTGCACAAAAAGCTGTGAGTAAAAGTTGCGTTCTAACCTCCCCTTCTTCGCGTTCACGGGACACCTCGACATCTAGCTCTCCTTCTGTTGTTGACATCATGCTCAGGAAGGGTAAGTACTGATGAATAATGTAAGCTCATGAAAGAATTTTAGCTTCAACACCAGCAATTCCGCCTTTATCACTTTTTCTGCTGTTGGCTGGCTATCTGTCACTTCTTATCAGGGCTGCCACTTCAAAAAATCTAAAGGGCGCTAAAACTGTGAATAAAACGCCATAGATTAGGCCAGGCCCGCGCAACTCTAACAAAAAAACGTTATTTGAAACGTGCACCGCCGCCATTAAATTTCTTTCAACGGTTGCACACGTTTCATACATTCTGGATCATCGGTCATGACCAGTTTTTAGTATGGAAGTCCCGACTCTCATCGCGTAGTGAGTTACAATACATTCTCTTTGGATTCGGCGCTAAACTCTTCTCGTAAATAGTCCTATTGTTAGAGTTTTGATATGCACTACTGCTACTGGCCAAATAGGTTTATGGTAATTTACAACTTGTCACATGTCATATGTATGTTTTTAATTTTTTTTCACTTCTGGTTTTTCTGATGTCACATAACTTTCTCTGTTAAAATAGTTTTACAAAAACACTGCTTTTATGTTATAATAAATAACATATTGTTCACGAAATGTAGCTAGTTATTGCTACAATACCTATAAAGTTCTCTAAATATTCTTATCAGTCTTTCAAAAACCTTTAAATCAATTATTTAAGTCAGTCAAGGTATAGGTCCCTAGTAAAATTAATGATAGAACATCAAATAAGCGTTCGTATTTTAATCTTCCGAACACTGTCACACTGTGTGTCAACAATAGTCTATGGACATGTTTTGGCCACATTATGCTATCAATATTTATAATATTTTTGTCAAAACGCCAAATACAGCATATCAAACACGAATACTGTTGCCTTATTATAAGGTAAAAAAAAAGTGCGACAATCTCCGCTAAGCGCTATATTATCAGAGTCGGCACTAAATATACCGAAAAAGCGCTAGATCTAGCGCCGAAAGCGCTAATTTGGCAGCACTGCTTCTTATTCCGATTCCATAGACAAAAAATAGAATAACAACTGTCAAAATTTTGAAAGATGGCATTTACGAAGCAAGTTCCGAAAGAGGAATTTTTGGCGGGAATTCGTCAGCTACGTTTGGAGTTCACATATTTTATCGAATTTTTATTGTTTATAGTGAGTTTTGGTTCGTAAAATTGGTGTTGTTTTGGGTAACAAAGTGTCGTGCAAGTGAACTATATACACTTCAGTGAAATATAATGGTGTATGGGTCGTAAACAGGAAAAGTGTTCTATCATTTGTAGCGCGGCAAACCGGTCGGTTCACCCCTTTTCTTCAAGACTTCTCTGCGTTTCCCGCGTCATTCAATTGTCGAACACCAACGGTTTTATTTGCTATGAGAATGAGAAAACTTTTTAATGACATCGGCTGTATGGGCTATATAGATACATTTGCCTTGAATTTAAAAAAAAAAACAAGTCCCGAAAATCGCCAGAGTCGCCACTCGCCAGACGCTGCCAGCCACAGATCATTTAGAATATGTCCTGCCAGCAGCTGCCAGACGATAGGATACTATATACAATGTTCTTGGCCAGACATAAGATCCACGATATTTTTGTGGGGCATGCTATAGAAAATAAATGTCGGGTATCGCATAAACATTTTAACGAGTTCTTACCGCGTTTTGGTATATTTGAGTTCCCGATATTTCGGCAGTGTTACAACTGCCATGATCCCGTGATCATGACACAGTTGGCAGTTGTAACACTGCCGAAATATCGGGGTCTCTATGATCTTAGGATCATAGAGATAGTAAGTACCACAAACTAATTAGAAGAACTAGTAAGTACTAACGTCTAAGATACGATAATTTTTGGAATTTGTGATGCGATAAAATAATAAGGATAATTCTTACCTCTTGGATCTAGTAACACTGGCCCGCGTAAGTGCCTCAGTTCTACCCTGTGTGGTTCTACCAAATGCGACGATGAATAAAATGGAATGAAGGCTACTTCAAAAAATAATAAAAGTATTCCCTGTCTCCTACTTCGATCCATTTTTTTATTTTCTAAAAACTTTCTGTGTGCCCCACGTACCTAACACCTAAACGCGTTGCGTAGGAGTATTAGCCCAGTCATTTTACGGAGTTTCGTTAGGATATGTGGGGAGTAATTATCAATGGAACTTTTAAACTGTAACCGGCACTATTTAGTAACAAAAAGACAATCGGAAACATATTAACAAATCAAAATTGTATCTCCCAGAAGGCTTTTAACTAATTAAAGTTATTACCAATTGCACTCATTTTAATTTGATTTCACAATATAAATTTTTTTTATCAATAAAATAGGCATTGAAATTTAAAAAATAAGGTATTCATTAGAAAATACTAATGTATTTTAGACAAAAATATTAACACCATGTTTGAAGTATGTATAATGGTAAAGCCTTAAAAAGTTTCTCTGTTTTTTAGAACGAGATAACTGCTAAATTTTAAAGGGGCTGTTACTGATGTAATTTTTTTTAATTTTGGTACATTTCTAAGCTCATATTGGCTCTTAAATACTATACTGAAAAAAATCTATTATTAATTAGTCCCGGCTAAAACCGTAAAATTACCGGGCTATAATGATCTTCGATAATTTACGCAGATTATAAAAAGCGATCCTCAAAAAAAGTATTTGTAGTTACTACTCTCTACCGAGAGATAAAGTACCTACCTACTCTGTGTCTACTCTATGGAGATAACGTCACGATGATGTCTGTGACAATGCCTACGCGGGACCTGGGTAGTATAATTTCCATTATCATCATATTTAAACATTTATATAATGATTTACACAAGAAATCTAAATTAAATAGTAATGTGCTTCAATTTCGGTCAGTGTTTTCTAGCCGTACTTTTCCTAGCCTTAACATCTACTAACTTGAACAAAGCAACGTTTGTCCCGTAAGTCATTTTTCAGTGTTTTATAACGGTTTTCTTTGGTTCGAAATAAGCAATTTAACATTAATGTGAATTGTTCTACAGAAACAAACTACCACTATGGACATGGGAATGCATAAATGAGCGGTGCGTTCCATTAACAGCAGAGAACCCTGCAAAGCTGCAGTCTTTGGCAACTTGTAACATGCTCTGCGCATCGATGCAGCTGTGGCCACAGCCGACAGGGCCCGTAAGCCTGGCTTCAACAGCAGTCCCTGTACGCGCAGATCTATTCCAACTAGTGGACGTATCGGCTCCATCCACAGTTATTCACGAACATCTACAGGACACATTTAAATTATTTCGCAAAGATGTGTACCATCTAGAGAAAGAGGCCTCTGGCTTTGCAGAATGGCGCGCTGTTGCTGTTTATATTGTCGTGAATGGCAGTGCGGATCCGCGGATGCAAATCGATACTGATGAAAGCTACAAATTATTGTTGCGTCCCAAATCTGGTCCTGGGAGCTCTTTAGTCGTGGACATTACTGCACGATCCTTTTGTGGTGCACGCCATGGTTTAGAAACTTTACTTCAATTGGTGTGGCTGGATATCCACACGGGTACTTTAATGACTTTGGAGGCGGCTAAGATAGAAGATACTCCTCGCTTTAAGTACCGCGGTTTGCTACTAGATACAGCTCGCAACTTTTTCTCGATAAATGATTTAATACGTACGATTGATGCGATGGCTGCTTGTAAGTTAAACACGTTCCATTGGCATATAAGCGACTCTCAGTCGTTTCCATTAAAGCTAAGTAGCGTGCCCCAGTTACCTCAGTATGGTGCATACGGCCCTGGTGCAGTATACTTAGCTGACGATGTACGGAAAGTAGTCCGCCATGCACGACTACGTGGGATACGTGTTTTAATAGAGGTGAACACGCCGTCACGCGTGGGGAGAGCCTGGAACTGGGGACATACTTTGGGCCTTGGTGACTTAATGTTTTGTATCGACGCGGAACCATGGACTGCGTACTGTAACGACCCACCTTGTGGCCAGCTTAACCCTCGAAATCCCCACGTTTATGAGCTTTTAGAGGCAATTTATAAAGAGATAATCCTGATGACGGGCGTCGACGATATATTTCACATCGGAGGTGACGCGATCTCCGAACGTTGCTGGCGAGAACACTTCACGAACGTCGAACCGATTGATCTATGGCTTGAATTTACCAGAACAGCTCTACAGAGATTAGAGAACATAGCAGGAAGATTACCGAATCTCACACTTCTCTGGTCGTCTTCTCTAAATCCACACATTAAAACTGATTTAAAACAATATGTGCATAGCATCGGACTTCAAGCACGTGGCGCAGAGTGGGCAAAAAACTATGTGTCCGGAATCCGAACCATAGCCTCTCACGAGGATCCGTGGGATTTGAACACTGGCATGGGACGGTGGTATGAGGAAATAGATGGTATGCCATACAATTCTTGGCAGCGTGTATACGAACATCGACCTTGGAATCATGGAGGATCAGGGATCTTGGAGGGAGGAGAGGCGACGGTTTGGTCAGCTTCGTTGAGTGGCAGCGGGCTGGACGCGCGTGTCTGGCCGCGCGCAGCGGCACTAGCTGAGCGATTGTGGTCGGACCGCGCAGAGGGAGCCACTCGGCCAGTGCACGCACGCCTCGATGTTCAACGTTCAAGACTCGTCGCACGCGGCATCCAAGCTGCACCTTTATGGTCTATGTGGTGTACACACAACACCTACACATGTATTTAGTGAAAGAAATGTTTCAGTTAAGTTGTGTACTGAAAGATATCAGTCAACCAACACTGAAGTTTGGAGTATATACACGTCTTATCAAAGTATACGTGGAATAAAAGCGTTTTTGTATGAGTACATACCTAATTTTACTATTTCTTGCTATCGTGTTTGTACTACACTACCTTATTTATAAAAATATACCTACCACAACGATTATAAGATTTTTGGTTCGACCGGCTTACGTCTATAATAATTTCTTCCGGTTTATGTTTAAGTGGGCGGCAAAGAGAATGTAACTCACTACGTTATAAGAGTCGGGACTTCCATACTAAAAACTGGTCGTGACCGATGATCCAGAATGTATGAAACGTGTGCAACCGTTCAAAGAAATTTAATGGCGGCGGTGTACGTTTCATATAACGTTTTTTTGTTAGAGAGTTGCGCGAGTCTGGTGGGCGGAAGGCTAGCCACCTATCAGTACTTGATACTTTATTTATACCACACTTAAAATATAAAACTGCTAACATTGCTTAAAATATCATACTTAAAATATACCTAACTGTACGTATACCCTGTATTTGTAGCAAAGTTTCTGACCATCCCGAAATCCCGGAAGTGATTTTGTAATCTTTCTAGGTCCGTAAAGTCTTGACTTCAGTGCAGAGGTTCTAAATGCTGTCGAAAAGACAGGTAACGACTAAGAACTTTGGATTCTGTTTGGTCACGATCAGTACCCTTTAGACCTGCAATTTGTAGTAGACTTTTTCTCAGGGCCAAAATTCCAGTTACCAAAATCGCCAATAAAGGCAGATAGAAATATCGCAAACCCGGTCTCAGCCAATAAGGAGCGGAGGGTGTACTCCTCCCCTCCATCCGCCTTTGTGATTGGGCCTTTATCGTAAGCCTGCGATAAATTTCTGGTCAGAAGGGTACCTATACTTTGGGATTAGTAAGTCGGTTTTTCTTGTATTGCTTCCATTGTTTTACTTTATTTCGTTTGTTATTCATCGATATCTACGAAGTCTTTTATATGGTATTTATCGATAAAAAAAAACAATAAATAGGAAGCAGTACATCCTCTGAAATTAGGAAACGGTAATGACGTGCATATTTTGAAGGAAAAGGAAGTTAATAGTGTTGTCCTGATTCTTCTAGGTTTATGGTTTACTTTGGCTCGGTAGCTTGGCCAAAGAGCGCTCTATTTTTCAGGAGTCTGTTCTAAGCTTTGTTCGCATTTCATTTCAGTCATGGTAAACTGCTCTATGTTATTGATTTACTCATTAAATCATCATGAATTAATAATCTAGCGTTTCATAACTAGTATTCCAACAAAAAATTTAATATTAGCAAACTAGTTTTTCCAAGATATTAGGGTGGGGAGATAAAAGTAACGAATTTTGTCTATGCTCAATCCAATATGGCGGCTGTATCACAGCGAGAAGCGTCAAGTTATGGCGTTTAGTGAAAGAAATTTCGTAAATAGTTTATTATTGTAATTTCAATGTCAGTGCGGTTATCATAACTTAAAATTAACATGAGTAGATATTACGATTACGGTAACGCGATATCATGGTGAGTAAACTTTATTTCGACCACCTGACATCCATGTTGGCTAATTTTTGTGTACGTTTTCATCAAGTTCTCATAGAAAAACGTTATTATTTATTTATTATAACTATATTATGACGAAGGTGACGAAAATAACTTACTACGTGTGTTTTCTATTTATTTACAAAATAGTTTCGAGACCGTTGTCCCGGGCTTTTTGAACCACCTGTGAATAACTATTTTCGCGTCCGAACGTGGTCGCTGCTATGTAAAGGGCTCTAATTAAAATTTTCTAAACAAAATCATACGTATTTCCTACCATGAGTTCATCTTGCATTACTTTACTGCCCGAACACTTGGTAAACATCTTGTAATTAATTACTTATGGCAGTGGACCGATTATCGATTTTTTTATTTTCGCCTGCCCTATTGAACAAATAGTTAATAATAATAATTTGTTCGCTTTCTTTACAAATCAGATTTTAAATGAATCAGAAAGATTTGTTTTGGTTGAAAGTTTGTTGTCAAACAATATTCCTTCTATGGACATGGTACCTACTTGTTCAAACTCTACCCTTAGCTTCCTCTGATTTCAACTCACAATTAATAAAGTGTACTGAACAGTTTAAGGTATCAAATGAGTCATTGCAATGTTGGGGACGTTTAATTGTATGTTTCTGATGGTATTTCACTTATTTGTTTGGTGAATTTTGTACCCATGATCAAATTGCCTTTTATTATGTGATACTTATTAAAAATGTAGCATTCTTATTTAAAGAGGTACAAAATAAAATAATAAAGGCTGGAACACACAGAGTGCGGCTGCGGGCCGGCTGCGAAACTGTTGCGGGCTGGCAGTAGTTTTAAACTATGGAATTATATGTGACGTGTTACACTGCCGCTACCATTCCGCAGCTGTTCCGCAGCCGCGCCAGACTGCATCTAGTGTGACACCTCACATATAATTCCATAGTTTACAACAACTGCCGGCTAGCAACCGTTCCGCAGCTGGCCCGCAGCCGTACTCTGTGTGGCCCAGCCTTAACTGTCTTCACATGAAAGTAAACAAAAAGTTAACTTCTAAGAAAATTATTGTTGATAGACTGGTATAATGGTTGGCAAACATCTTGAACATGACTTTGACAGAACAAAACTTGTAGGTAAAAGCGCTACTTCTCAGCCCCCTCACCTATACGTAATTCAAGGTGTTTGCTAGATGGGTCAAATTCGTCTAAAGTGTACATATAACGAAACGGAAACGAAATAGAACGTAACGAAAATAACGAAACGGAACATAAGGGCTCGGACTCAATGGATGAACTAGGCTATTAAAAGAACAGTTTTGACAGACGGATGACTGAGGATGCTCTTGTCTATAATCCCCGACATAACTGACAAACCATAGAAAATCACAAATATGTGTCTTTTTTCTTTTATGACAATAATATACAGATTACGTATAATAAAGTTTAATTTTAATAAAAAAAACTAAAATTATCGCTGTCATATGGCGAAAAGGAATGTATAAAACAGTTAAAATGATTAAATTATTTGGATTAAATTAGAGAATTCAATTAAAATGTTGTAAGAGGCAATAATTAAATTGTTAAAAAAACACTGAAAGCTCACATTTGTAATCATCTAAAAAACTTATTGTATGACATACTGAAGTGATGTATCAACTTTTCATGTTGTTTTTTTTATGGTTTTATGTTAAAAAAAACTAATCTTTCTTTAGTCAAAGCCTGTAGACAATATAACTATGGATGAGTTATGCATGTAATTCTACTAAATAACTTTTCTGACACTTTTTGCGGGAGACGAGGTAGCATGAAATCTGCAACTTTGGATTTTATTCCATTACTATAGATTCGAATTTTGATTGTTAAAAATAGTCTAGTGTGAACCACAAACGCAACTAGAATGAAGTTATTGTTCTGCAATTATAGACTGTCTCGTTTCGTTATAAGGTATAAAATTATATGTAAATGCACATGATCAATTGATCTTTTAACGTGGCAGAAGGGAAATCCTACCGCAGGGCTGGTCCCTAGTTACATTGTCTAAGGTCAAAGCAGATCAAATATGCAGTTTTAGAACTTATTATCACAAAAAAAAAGTTGAAATACCCATTTGTGTTTGTTGTAAAGTTTTAACATGTCACTTACTACGTGCACAGAAAACAGGACCAGTAGAAATTCCATGAGGACTATTTAGTTTGTGAACTAGCGTGACCAAAAATCTAATAAACTAATCAAATTAAATTCAACCTTATCTTTGTAAGACTTATCGCCAAATTTTCATAAAAGTTTCATAGTGACTTCAATACAACTTCATACATTTTACTTTTGCTAGATCTTCCTGTCATGGTAAATATACCAAGCATTTTTAATATGTTGTCAATATCAATTCACATTTATAATATTATTGGGATTATTTTAGAACCAGATTTAATTTAAAAAAATCATTGACAATTAAAATAGTCGAACTTATACTAAATCATGGTTCGAAATTATCAAGATAATTATTTTCTTTGATAATTATCACATAATTATCCGATAATTATCCAAGCTGATTCCTAGTAAATTTCTGACTATTGTTGCTTTAATGCACTCGTATTCAGACCAACCAGCATATATTCTTCAGCATTTTCGTTTCGTATCACAATGAATAACAAATTATTTAGAAAAATAACAGAAAAATAAAATTATTTAGAAAAATAAAAAATAACAACTTTTTTCGCAAATCGTGATCGGATACACATGGCACGACATAGCTTGTACAAGCTTTTTCTACTTCCGATTAATTTTATAATTATGAAGATAATTATCAACGTATAATTATCATGATAATTATCACTTCGTACCCTGTACTAAATGTAAGTATACATAAAGTCACCACCACCACTACCAGAAGCTATGCTGTCTTTATGCTAAGTTCCATTATCCAAACATTCAACATCTTAATAAGATGTTGTTAAGCTTATCTGACAGATCGTTTAACATATTTTGTATAAAAGATGTCAAACGATCTGCCAGTTAAGTTAACAAGAACTTATTAATTAGTGAAGAAACAGGCTCTTAATGTTCATGGCGATTTCA
Organism: Agonopterix arenella; assembly: GCA_927399405.1. Classification (NCBI taxonomy): domain Eukaryota; kingdom Metazoa; phylum Arthropoda; class Insecta; order Lepidoptera; family Depressariidae; genus Agonopterix; species Agonopterix arenella. The sequence goes on along the minus strand of OV656708.1, from coordinate 12,186,869 downwards.
GATTTCCTCCCATTCCCATAGTAAATGTTGTTTAGTTTGATGTGTCTTAGTTTAAAAGACTGCACGTGATTTCAGCATGCCTCGCATGCCACCCCCGAGAAAACGATAAAAATCGAGAAGTGCCTCCATCCACTACCATAAAATAATATTTTACGTATGCCAGAAAGAGCGCGCATGACGTTTTTCTCGTTTAAACGCTTTGTCGTGGGTGGATGCTAGCCGCGCAGTTGCAACCCTGTAGCAAGAGGGGAATGTAGTCTCTTGCCCAATGCTAGATAGTATATTATCTTGAAAAAAGTATTAGACATTTTAGGAGATCTTTCCTGGCTATATGCGTTACGTTAATACGTGGAAAAATGTCTTGTTCCTTAATGGTTGTGTCAGTAATATATTTTTCACCCCTCCGGACGGAAAGCGTCAACTTTCGTCCCGCTGCGCTAAACGAAGTTGCCGCTTTCCGCCTCCCTCGAGGAGAATAATTGTGTACTAACCTCGGGCAGTAAATAAGAAAGCCTCAGATCACATGTTTGTTGACCTCGGCTCCGCTTCTGCTTCGCCTTGGCCAACAATTACATGAGATCTGAGACTTTTCTTACATTCCTGCCCTCGGTGTCTAATGTACTATTTCTCCCCTCCGGGCGGATAGCGTCAACTTTCGTCCCGGTGCGCTAAACGAAGTTGCCTCTTTCCGCTTCCGTCGAGCAGAAAAATAGTATACTAACCTATGGCAGTAAATAAGAAAGCCTCATGTTTATTTGAGATTTGAGAGCTTCCTTACATTCCTGCTCTCGGTGTGTAATCTAATCTACTATTACACACTACATTGACGGAAACCACTTTCAAATCCTAGACGTCTTTTAATCTCAAAACCCTCTTAAAAGTTATTTTATAAAACTGGAAAAATGAGTCCATGCACTGAGTTTATATGTTGAATGCTGTTAACAATATTGAAAGCCAATCATCTTACCATACTCTTACTAATAGAAATGGGATTCAGTGAAACAAAACAGTGTTTATTTTAGGTGGTCATAATTCCTCTGCCTGTTAAAGCAAGATTCTCTAACGGAATATATAATTATTCAGTTAGAAATTCTTGTTTGTTAAAATATCAGTTTTCTGGAAAATTTCTCTGATAAGACAGTCATCTTATTTCTCTTACCATTAAGCCTGTCTTTCTGACACATTGGTTATTGTCAGTTATAGAAAGCTGTTAATATTCTTTCTCTCCTTAGCGATGCTCCTCACAGCTGCAGTGGAATAATTTTTAAAATCTTAGCAAAATGGACCGCCAACTCTATTCAAAATCACTTCGTTTACGGAATTATTCTGGTTTGTTTATTTATTAGAGCTGTAAGACATGTTTTAACCATTGACGACTAAAACTGATAATTATTCAATTGCAGATGTTATCTTATTCCCCTTTCCCATCGACCTAATTACAGTTTAAGGTTTAAGAGAAATAAGGAGACACGCGTTGCGCCGTACCGTTTGTAACTTCGAAGAAATTTTCCAGAAAACCCCTTCAGTTTGTATAGTTGATTTGATAGCAATTTCCGTCCGTTTTCGGACTGCTGAATTTCAGTTGACATGAGATGGTCGCTCGTCAACAATGGTTAAAACACGATCTTCAGCGAGGGTAGGAAGCGCGGCCCAGAGTACGTCCGCAGAAAATGGAACCTCTTCCGAACTTAGAACGCGGCTCAAAACCACTGAGAACGGACACCGCTCGCAAAAGAGCAACAATTCTAGGCAAGTGTCTGTTCCTCTCGTGCTAGCCTCGCAACCTGCTGCCAGCATGAATGTTTGTACCCATGGACATAGACTGCTAGATCGTCGCAGTTGTTGTTTGCTATACTTATGTGTGTAAGAGATGTGATAAATACTGATAGCTTGAGAATTGAAGAAAGGCTAATCGACTTGGGCTTGCGGTGTCGGGTTTTAGATTTAAGTCTGCTGCAATTTGTTCTGCATTCGGCGAAGCCTTGAGTCACCTACGTTGAAGAAGATGCATGGTTTTATTGTTATTTGACTAAGAAGATGAAGTTTATGTTAGTTTACTTTGTCTGACTACGCGAAATGCAAACTACGTTACAAGACTCCAAAGTGAACATAAGTTGTGACAAAGTGTAAGGTTGCCACTCACCACTGCCTTTACATGAGGCATTCCACATGAGGATGAAATGAATGTTAATAAGAAGACTGTCGCTTGTTTAGTTCTAGTATAAATAGTACATTGCACTTTACGTTCCATACAAGCTCATTTAATGGGAAAGTTGAAGTGTTCTACCGTGACGCCTCTAGTGCATGTACCTTTAAGAAAACAATCCGTTTTATAACACGCGTTGTTTTATGTTAAAACTGGAAAATTTTTAGATATAATTCTAGTCTCGAGCCTAGTTCTCACTATGTAAGCTAAACCATAAACATTTCCAAGAAGATGGCAAGATAGAACCTTTCGCTGCCGTTGTAGGAGCTAACAAAAGGGTCACTTGACGACGCTGTTCCTAAAATCTCTTGTTCTCTTTTGATAAATAAAGAACATAATTACAATATAAAAAGGAGTATCTAGTACTGGACACAGTACCGACACTCCTTGCTCCCCACCAATTGATTGCCTCATCTCCTATTGACAGTATAGTCCTATCTCACTCACATTCACTCAGCATACAACTCTTGTCAGTTTTTCCAATTTATATAAAACTAGAGTTAACCCGCGACTTCGTCCGCACAAATTATATACGTACTAGATTTTAAGTCAGATAATAAGCTATCACACAAAATAAGTTTCATCATAATCGGTTCAGTAGTTTTGGCGTGATGCTCGATCAAACAAACAAACAGACAGACAAACAAAAAATCCAAAAATTGGTGATATGGAATCAAGGACACCTAAAAACCATATGGTAACTTTTTTTTTTGTTAATATCTTCAATGTACAGACACTTTCTGTTAAAGTTTTATAATAGTGTCCTTAGTAGCTAAAACACTTCCAACCTTCGTAATGAGAATAGCATATTTTATGCCCAAGACTATTAGCCGAGGGGGTTAGTCAGAGATATTCTGAAACCTCAGAACATCCAAGATATTCCTTCAAAAGGTACATGCACTATTGGGATGTCACATTTCCTTAATATAATAATTGGGGGCCTACATACTTACAGCTGCGACCTTCGATCTATTGTGATCGTCCCTTGTATAGTTTTTAATTCCTACTGCATCCAGGAATCTCAGTGTTTTTCGGTAGTGATACTCATCCTCAAGCGTAACTGAACGTTTGGTCAACAGGAACAATCAGGCGCTGTCGTCAGGCGGCGTGCCCGGCAGCGGGTCGCAGGGCAAAGACCCGCTGGCGCCCGCCCTGCCGGGCTCCCGGCCCATGTACCAGCATCCGAACGTTAGCGGATATAATACACAGGACTCGAGAGGGCAATCTATGCCCGTCACGGTAAGAGCGTTGGCAGAAAGTGAAGAATGAAGGTTCCAAGTTACAACACCATATTCGATTTGTTTATACAGGGTACCTTAGATAAAGTATAGAGCCTCACGCTTCTATGGTATAAAACAAAATTAGCCAACTTTCTTAGGTTGTGTGCGTGAGGCATCATACAAATTATCTCTGTGTGCATATGTATACCGACACGGTTTATCAGCCTAGACTGGGTGGTATTTTTTTCGATGCGTTCGTAGCTTCGACTGTCTATCTTGACATATAACTTATCGAAGGGTCTAACTTCATATGCTGTTTTTTAGGAGGATTATCAGACCATTCAACTGAACAACTTTATCGGACCATCGTCGAAATCGCGATAAAAAAAATCTGCTGTTCTATACAAAATTGCAATCATACTCAACCCAAATGTATGGGACAGCATATTTTTTTACTGCGTTTTTGACTTTGGCCCGATAGAGAAAGTTGTTCAGTTTGACTGTCTGATCATCCCTTTGAAAAACCGTCAGCATATTTCGAAAGAGCCCATATACACCAAAAAATGCTAATACGTGTGACATCGCTACACGACTGTAATCCTCTCTGGGTGCTCAGAAGCTTCTCACAACTATCTTTCTGAGCGTTTAGCTGTAGCTATGCCCATGCCCAGCCCAGACTCTTAACACGCTCACCTCTCACTGGGATAAGAGGTCTATAGACCTGTGAGCAGAATTTTGAGCCACATTGAGCGTATTAAGGGCTTAAGGACAGAACATATAAGCGGGGTTAGAAATGCAAAGTAGCGCTTTTGCTTCGGAGACGGCTGTCGCCACTTCTTCGTCTTCCCGCTCACGCTGCTACAATTACCCATGCCCTCTCGCTCGTACCACGCCGCGCGCCTTATGGTGTTATGCAAATCATTGCATAACCTTTGGCGACACGTTCCACGACTACTTTGCACTTCTAACCCCTCTTATAATGTTCTGTGGGCTTAAAGATGCAATGCCGCAATTAAAAATTTCCTTTCTTGACCTGACATTAAAACTTAGTGCGTAGTTGCGGCTTAGAATCGACCGCCCCGCCGCATCTGGTGGGTGCCGTATGAGGTGACTAAGCCATAGGATTTCTTATTCAGTATTTTGTGAACGAATACCTAGCTATCTACCACCACTTGGCACTTCATTTCATTCTGAATACTTAAATATGCCTGCCTTTCTATAACTGTTTACAAAGATGCATACGCATGCCTATGCTCACGACTATATTACTCAAGTCCGAGATATTCAGAAAACTCTGAACATTCACGTTTCACGCAAGGTCTTTTACCAACAACGGGATTTGTTACCGCGAGCTCACGTTGGCCCAGCTAAAATGATCAGTATTTACGTAAAAGAACAGAAGTGTCACCCCGCAGGCGCGACAGAACCAGATGTACGGGACGAGCATGTACCACGGGTACGGCGCGGGCGCCGGCACGGCCACGTTGGCGCCGATGCCATCGCCGTCCCCGACCGCCCCGCTGCCCCCCTTCCCCGTACACCCGGACGTTAAGTTTAAAAAGTAAGTTCACTTTAACAACTTTATGATTATAACTAACTAGAGTTTACCCGCTACTTCGTACCGCACAAATTATATACGTACCAGGTATTAAGAGGATATATTTCGGAGAGCGCTCCATACATACGAAGTCTGGTTATATTTTCAATACTAACCAATTAAATGTATCTATATGTAATATTTATTTTATAAGTTAAATGTGCACACTATGCCTGCCTCACCTTATAAATGCTCTCTCTCTTTCACGAGTTTGCTGGAAGCAATCTCTTTAGAGATAAGCTCGCCCTTTGTAATTGTCTATTATGCTGTTTTCATTTATATTTCCGTGTGTACAGTCAAGAGCACATCAAGCTTTACACTACAAAGTCCAAAGTGTCTAGCTTGACGTGCTCTTGACTGTACAATAAAGTGTTAAAATGAAAATTAAATAAAATAAATTCAATAAATATTTAAGAATTGTATGGGAAACTTTGAGCAACGATAACTTTGAAACTATACATTTTAACGGAAATCTGACTAATGTAAAGCACAGATATTGCTTTCTAGATCGTGTCTAAAAATGCATTGACTTTAATTGGTTAGTATTGAAAATATAACCAGACTTCGTTTGTATGTAGCGCGCTCCGAATTATATCCCATTAAGTCAAATAATAAGCTCTAACTAACAAAAAAAGTTTCATGAAAATCAGTTCAGTAGTTTTCATATGATGCTCGAACAAACAGACACAATAATTCTAAAAATTATTGATTTCGAGTCAGGGACAGCTAAAAACCATATCGTAACTTTTTTTTTTAATATTTTTAATGTACAGACACACTTCTTATATAAGGTCTAACAAAACTAGCTGAAACTATTTTAAGGGGATGATTAGTCCATCAAACTGAACAACTTTCTCAATGGGACCAAAATCGAAATCGCGAAAAAAAAATCAGCTGTTCCATACAAACGTATTCGACCTAAATGTACGGGACAGCAGATTATTTTTTCGCGAATTCGATATTGGTCCCATAGAGAAAGTTGTTCAGTTTGATGGTCTGATCATCCCCTTAAAATAGTTTCAGCTAATTTTGTTAGACCTTATATAATAGTTTAGTTGTGCTGTTTGCCTCTTTGAAGATTAATATTCAAAATAGGGAGACAGGTTTCTTCCCCTGAATCGTATTGCCGAAGTAATAGTAATACTTATTTGCCAGCCAAAGATACATCGCATATTGTTACTGCAAGTTGTTTGTGCATTCAAGTTCAAGATTGTTTGATCATTTACCGGGGGAAGAAAATAAATATGTAGGGGTCAACGCAAAAGATCCAATTGGGTCAAATAATAAGATAGTAAGCACATTCAATGAAAATTATAACGGATCCTGTAGCACAATCAGCGTCGGAAAAAACCAGTGACGTAAGTAGCATAAGTGTTAAAAATAATAATTTAAACTAGATTGCGTTACAATAAATTAAAAGACGCTATCGCTATGTTCTTCTTCTTATCGCGTGGGCAGATCAAATCAAATCAAAATTTTTAATTCAAAATAATATCACATAGATAGCTTTTTCACGTCATTTTTTGACCCTACCCCCGCTTCGGAAGGTGTTCCGTTGAGAGAAGATGCGGCCAGAAACTCTACAACACACATCTTTTAAACAAAATATACAAAGTACAATTAAAATACAATATTGCATTACATAGAGTAACATTGTCAAGACTAGACAAATAGTCATCGAGTTTATAGTAGCCTTTTTTACAGAGGACTTGTTTAACATGGGACTTACACTTTTTGTCTGGCAAGTTTAGAATATCCTCTGGTATCTTATTATGATAACGTATACAGTGCCCCATGAAGAGCCCTGGTGTCAGAGTTAAAAATGTATTCGCAATGTTTAAAAAATGTTCTTTTAAGAATTTTAAAAACCTTTTTTTTTTATATTATTTTTGGGTTAATAATCTAAGGATAACAGAGTTGATCCTAGATTTCAAGCCCAGAAACAGTTTATACGTTCTGTTGCTGTTTGAAAATTACTTTGAAAAGCAATCTATATCAGAATTGAGAAAAATAGTTAAATCTTTCTAGTTGACAGTGTCATTGTACCTACAAAAAGTAGAATGTAAGAAGGGATTTCTCACGATCGGTCTCGTGATATCACTTGATATTTAACGTTAATTAAAATTGTTTAAGGTGGTTTCAGTCCATACAAAAGTTTGACGCACAATACGCGTAGACGGAATTGATAAAAGTAATATTTTGTATATGGAAAAATAGTTTAGAAAATCTAGTTGCCGCGTCACAAATAACATTTGCAATTTATAATATAATTACGAAGATATAAAGCCATTAAAGTTTTGTATGAAAAATTTCAAAGCTTTATATCTTCGTAATTATGTTATAAATTGCAAATGTTATTTATGACGCGGCATCTAGATTTGCTAAGCTATTTTTCCATATATATAAAGTTAGATTCTTAGATTCTTTATTGTACACAAAAACATAATTATGAAAAAAAAAAATTACAACAAGTCGTGATGTACAAAGGCGAGCTTAACTCTAAAAGAGTTTTCTTCCAGCAAACCGTTGAGTGAGAGGAAAACTAATATGTTTGGGTAAAATAAGTGTGCACACAAATAAAAAACTACTTAATTATGAGATAGTAAAATTAATACCTATAAGATAAGAAATAATTTAAGATACACCTATACAAATAAATATACTTACATAAATAATAATATCAAATATAATAATATGAAGTTACTTATATTAATACCGTGTACGCGTATTGTGCGTCAAAGTTTTGTATAAAATTGACCCCACTGCAACCACCTTAAGCTCAAAACACAAGTTTTTTTTACTAAAGTCGTTTTTAACCGACTTCAAAAAAGGAAGTTTCTCAATTCGACCGTATATTATTATTATTTTTATGTGTCTTCGCGGATAACTTCGTCGTTTATGAACCGATTTTGATGATTATTTTTTTGTTGGAAAGAAGCTATTCCAACGGTGGTACCATGATAAGGAAACCAAGATCTGATGATGGCATCCCAGAGAAATCGAGGGGAACCTTTGAAAATCGTAGTGCCGGCTAGTGCGTTTGTTAATTTAAAGCACTACTATTAAATTGAACTGATGAATTCACCACTGAAAATTATGATATAAACAAAATTTTTCCAAAAATTCAAACCGCCTTCATAATAACCACCCGAATATAAATGCACATTGCTAGAATGCGACAATCACTACATAAATAACCATACATAATATTCGTTACATATTGGTTACATAAGAGGTTGTAAAGAAAAGAAATTCTAGCCTAAGATTTTCTCCATTGTCTTATTTCTTCTGTCGCGTTGATGCCATGTCATTTGACATTTTACCAACCACGTTTTTATGTTTTTACCACACGGAGAGCACTACCAGCAGCGTCCCGAAGCTGTTTTCGCGTGCATGTAGGTGCAAATAAAATAAGATTGTTCGTACTTTAACGTTAACACCTAATTTCACCCCCTCAGGGGTTGGGTTTTCGTATAATCCTTTATTAGTGCACTCCTACATCCTCTGTAGAATATACAAGGTGTAACAAAACACACTAGTAATATTTAAAGTGGTGGTTTAGACTGTAAACTATTTTAGACAAACTGAACTACATTCATTATAAAAAAATAAACAATAAATATCTTGGACATTGTCACACAAATTATCTAGTCACATTTAAAGTACCTGGACTTGTATTATGATGACTAGACAACGATATAGAATACATATACAGGGTGTAAGTGACAGCCTAGCAAATACTGAAACGGTGAACTCGGTCTGAGTTCAATCTGAACAACTTTCACTATGGAGCCTAACTCAGGAGACGCGAAAAAAAATCTGCTGTCCCATACATTTAAGTCGGGAAGGTTTGCAGCAGTTTTGTATGGGACAGCTGATTTTTTTCGCGTCTCCTGAGGTAGGCTCCATAATGAAAGTTGTTCAGTTTGATGGTCTGAGTTCACCGTTTCAGTATTTGCTAGGCTGTCACTTACACCCTGTATAGATACAAACATCCATGACTCGGGTACAAATATTCATATTCATCATATAAATATTTGTCCCTTACGGGATTCGAACCCGCGATCCTCGGCACAGCAGGCAGGTTCACTACAGACTGTGCTACCAGGTCGTTTAAATGAATGAATGGGTCATTATGAAGACAAAGAAGATTTTTTTTAATCTTCTAAACTCCGTCACATAGGAACCGAGATAAATACCTAAACTTTGGCGCCTCGTAAAGCAGCGATTACACTTGCAGTTGGTCGGGCCCGATTTCGGCATACATTGCTGGCTTTGATCGCTACACTTTAAAAGAAAAGAAATCCGCCAATGTATGCCGAAATCGGCCCTAAATGTTGGGTAATGTAATCGCTGCTTAAAGCAATTATTATTATTTGGTTATAAGGGCTTGGTCAATGACCAAATAGCTACTGCGACCTAGACAGATCTATTGTAGCTGTCACCCTAGACCTAAAGGTCATTTCTTAGGCCCACGTACTTCATGAACCGTGTTATGCTTTTGGAGGGGAGGTCCCTAATGTCAGTAGGTTTTATTATGTATCCACCTAGATGGCGACTTCTGCTGTGAATGAGCACTTCGCATTCGCAGAGGAGGTGTATGGGCGTTTCCTTTGCTTCACAGCAGAATCTGCAAGTGGGTGAATCTACCAGCCCCATTCTGTGTAGGTGTTTGTTTAACTTGCAGTGTCCTGTTAAGGCTCGTACTAAGAGCCTTAAGTCGTTGCGGTTTGAATTGATGGAATCCGAGGTATGTCTGTTTGAAAAGCCGGTCACAAGTTCTTTCGCATGCCTCAGTCCTGGTGTATCCGACCAGAGCCTACGGCTTTGGTTCACGGCCCATTCCTTTAGCACACGTCTAGAGGTGTTGCGAGAGATGCCGCAATAAGGCTCGGGGCCTATGGCATCCTCTTCCGCCCCTCTTCGTGCCAGCTCGTCAGCAGCCTCATTTCCATCAATACCGCAGTGTCCGGGCACCCAGCCTAGGGTGACAGAGTTTGTCAGTCCTAGCTGGTTGAGTGCTCGGGCACATTCTAATGTTAGCTTTGACTCTATTTCGTCAGATCCTAGCGCTTTCAGAGCAGCCTGGCTATCTGATAAAATAACAATATGTTTCCCCTTTGGGCATCTTTTCAGATTCTCATGTACGCAATCTATGATAGCGTACATTTCAGTCTGGAATACAGTGGCATGCTGTCCAAGGTGAATCGCCTTTTTAATCCTTGGATTGCCGCCTCATACTCCAGCTCCAGCACGGTTGTCCTTCCTGTAGCCATCTGTAAACCAGACGACATCTCCAGCGCTGAAGGATTGTGGGGTATTCCCGTTCCAGTCCTTTCTTTGGGGGTAGGATTACCTTGTATAACCTGTTGAAGTTATATTCTTTGCTTGAAGCAATGCGCTTGTATGAATTCTGGCACTCGCTCCAGACGGCAACGTCGCATACATCGTACGAAGTTCCTTTATTTAAATGTTACCTTTATCCAGGTAACAACCGATTTTAATACCGGTAACCTAAATATGACCTTCAAGAGAATGCGAGTGAGTGCGGGTAAGAGTCAGTATAGACGGAGCGGAAAAAAGCGCGCGTGGTTTTTAATAACATTGAAAAATGAACTTTAATTGCTACTAATCAAAAGTACAAAATTGATTGAAAAACGTCGTTGTTGTAGCGGGTGACGAAAATTTTGTAGCACCCAACGAGCGATGTGCGCACTATTTTTTTAGTGTTGCTACAACATTGGGCAGGTCGAGATAATAAAGGAGATGATTATTTACATTTTACTGAACCCAAAAGCGTAGAATGGTTTAAGTTTATGTTCACGTTTGAGTTTAAGTTTGTTATTATAATTGATTTAATATGTATTTAGAAACGACTAATGAGGTACTTACTTAAAAATTGAATACCTACTATATTTATGAAGAAACAATTTTTATTTAAATATATCTCTGTGTACGCGGACTGTTAGTAGAATGATATTAAGGTTACCACTAAAAATACCTGTAAAAAAAATAAAGGTTGTAACCCAAAAGTACTGGTATTATCGATACCGGTTTCGGTCCCTGGTTAGAACAACACTAAAGCAGCGTTTACACTTGAAGTTGGTCGGGATTTCGGCATACATTGCCAGGTTTGTTCTCTCCATTTTAAAGTGTAGCGATCAAAGCAAGCAATGTATGCTAAAATCGGCCCTAAATGTTGGGTAATGTAACCGCTGCGCTGCTTGAGTCAAGCGCCATTAGATACATTTTCGCGCGTACCGTCTGGCAGGAAATGATTAAAACGTGCAAACTAATCGTTTTCTAAGAAAGGGATGTATCTGTTTCGAAGTAAGTAGTAATCTGTGGTATGGGACATTTAAATCAAGTAGTACTGCAGTTTAGTATGAAACATCCGATTTTCTTTTTTCTTGATATTTGCTTCACAGTGAAAGTTGTTCAGTTTGATTGTCTAAACTCTAAACCACCTTTAAATATTACTATCCGTTTGTTACACCCTGTATAATTATTCCATTTTTCTATCTCCAATGTAGGCTGTTAGCCCAGTCATTTTACGGTTTGAGCCGGGACTAATTAATATTTTTTTTTCGGTATAGTATTTAAGAGCCTATTTGAACTTAGAAATGTACCAATATAAAAAAAAATCCCGTCAGCAACAGTCCCAAATTTAAAATTTAGCTATTATCTGATTATAAAAAAACCTGATGGTAATTTTTTTTAACACATGGCATTACCATTATACATGCTTCAAACATGGTGTAAATATTTTTGTCTACTTAGGAGGTTTTGAAAAATACATTCTAATTTTTTAAATTTATATTGCTCAAAAATAATTTATATTGTTAAATTAAATTCAAAAGAGTGCATTGGTATTGATATTATTAATTTAAAATCCTTCTGGGACTCACAATTTTAATTTCTATGTTGCGTAGCGAATTTATTTTAAATATGTTTTCAGATAGTCTTTTTGTCACTAAATGGTGCCGCTTACACTATGAAAGTCGAATTAATAATTACTTCGCACCTCTCCTAACAAAACTCCGTAAAATGACTGGGCTATGTGCGCTGCGCTGTCTGTTAGTCAGTCTGGTATGTGAATTCTAAACGAGACATATGTGTCTCCGCAGGCTTCCTTTCTACGACGTGTTGGCGGAATTGATGAAGCCCTCCACCATGATGCCGATGCAGGCCGGCAGGATGCAGGAGGGCAACTACATATTCCACCTGACGCCGCAGCAGGCCACCGAGATAGCGTCCGGGAAGGACATCGTCGGCACTAGCAATAAACTAGATTATATCATACAGGTAATTTGCTTTCATTAATGTACCGTAATAAATTGTTGGTTTTAACTGATAGACTCAATAGATTTTTGGTAGTGAATCTGCTTGCAAAGGTAAAGGTTTCTCGTTCGAATTTGTGCTAATATTAACATGCGCATTATAGTAGATGCAAATTTAAATAAAGTCTTCAAATAAAGAAGTTCGTAGGACTGAGTAGTTTTATACCAACACGAGCGTTAACCCGCGACTTCGTCCGCACAAATTATATACCAGATTTTAAGTCAGATCATAAGCTATCAAACAAAAAAAGTTTCATCAAAATCGGTTCAGTAGTTTTTGCGTGATACTCGTTCAAACAATCAAACAAACAGAGAGACAAAAATCCAAAAATTGGTGAAATGGAATCAGGGACACCTAAAAACCATATCGTAACTTTTTTTTTGTTAATATCTTCAATGTACAGACAAACTCCCTGTTACAGTTTTATAATAGTATAGATTTGGTATCGTTGCATTCAGTAGAGTTTCCTGCGTAGGAAAAACGACGGTGTCGCTTTCTCAATTGGTGGAGTGGAGTGTTATGACGTCATCCTTTTTTACGTACGAGATAAAAAAAAAATTTCAGTAACGTGTCGTGTGGGGTATCAAATGAAAGGGCTTCATGAGCCGGTTCTAAAAATATACTACGCCATTACCTTTCAGCTACTTGTTTTCAAAAAAGAATTTTCAAAACATACCAAGTTTGGGCTGCTCCAGGTGGGAAACGGCTGGGTAAATCTGTGTATAACACGCCAAATGACTCATAATATCGTCATATCAAAAGTCTAAGAATACGGGACGGTAGTATAAAATAAAGACAAAAAAGAATCTTGACATACCGTTTACCATAATACTGCACGGCTAGCATGCCACTCACGGCAAAGCGTTTAAACAAGAAAAACGCCATGCGTGTGCTCTTTCTGACATACTTAAATTAATAAAGATGGAGGCACATCTCGATTTTTATCGTTTTCTCGGGGGTGGCATGCGAGGCCTACTGGACCAGAATATATTTCTTAACTTAGTTTATGTTTTGTTTGCAGGCACAACTGAGATTCTGTTTACTAGAAACTTCTTGTGAGCAAGAGGATTACTTCCCACCTAGTGTATCTGTCAAAATTAATAATAAGATGTGCCCGTTACCAGTAAGTATTATCTTTTATGTTATTTAATCTAGTCATTGTTTCTTTTTAGATTTATTTTTTTAATAATTTACCATGTTTGTCTATACAGGGTCCAACTTAATATGCTGATAGTTTTTTTTAAATGATCAGACCATCAAACTGAACAACTTTCTCCATGAGACCAACATAGAAATCAAGAAAAAAAAATCTGCTGGTTGCATTCATATTTATTTATTCATGTACAATTACAGCATAGGTGTTACTTAGTAGCTAGAGTGGGTACATGAACCCTGTAAGGACTCAGCAATATTTACAAGAAGTAGGTAATTATAGAGAAAAAAAAAAGGATAATCAATACAATGTCAATAGTTAATGGGTACAATTAAATATAAAAGTAAAGTTATAGAAAGTAAGAGAATAAAAATTACAATACAATTACATTCGGTTCGAGTAGGTTTGCAGTTTTGTATGGAACAGCTGATTTTATTTTCGCGATTTCGATATTGCTGCCAAAGAAAAAGTTTGTTAAGTTTGACGGTCTGATCATCCCCATAAAAAGTGTCAGCATATTAAGAAGGACCCTATATTTTAATTCCATTAGAATTCTATTGGCCAAAGCTGAAACTTGGAAACTACTTAATTTCTAAGAACTATGAATAAGAATATAGCCGTGGTGGTCCAGTGGCGAGTAACCTTGTCTGCCTTGCAGGAGGCGATGGTTCGATCCCCGTCCAGGCCGACTCGTACCAATGAGTTTTTCGGAATTTATGTACGATTTGTATGGCTTTTCGGCGAAGGAAAACATCGTGAGGAAACCAGCATGCATCAATTTCGAGGCATGTATTGTGCCCACTGTCCATTACAAGTGGGGGCTCACTCCCCGTCACACTGGACAGAGTTTCGGTACTAGCGAAACGTGGATGTTATGAGGTTTCAGAATATCTCTGACTACCCCCTCGGGGAGTATAGTCGTGAGCATATGCTATGCTATACTATGAATGAGAATGTATAGAAATGTAAATCAAGCTCAAAAAGTGGCACCAAAAAAACTGTACCGTATTCTATATTTGTTCTTTAAAATCTACCTTGCTGCTAAAACTCATACAAAATGTCATTTTCCATTAGGTGCCAAAAATTATGTGGAGTTTGTTTAAAGTTACTCTTCTATGATTATTCTTATTCGTAGTATGAGAAACCGGACCTAGAAGAGAGCCAATTAAAACCTATCATCACAATTCATAACAGAAGAACGAAAAATCTTTTAAGGTTGTTTTAGTCCATACAAAAGTTTGACGCACAATACGCGGCGGAATCATAAAAGTAATATTTTATATATGGAAAAATAGTTTAGAAAATCTTGTTGCCGCGTCACAAATAACATTTACAATTTATAATATAATTACGAAGATATAAAGCTTTTAAAATTTTGTATGAAAAATTTGAAAGCTTTATATTTATTTGTGACGCGGCATCTTCATCATATCAGCCGGTAGTTCCACATATAAAAAGTTACTTATATTAATACCGTCTACGCGTATTGTGCGTCAATGTTTTGTAATAAATTCACCCCTCTGCAACCACCTTAAACACTAACAACAATCATGTCCCAACAGAATCCAATACCAACAAATAAGCCCACACCGGAACCAAAGCGGCCGCCGCGGCCTGTCAACATATCGTCGCTTGTGAAGCTGTCGCCCACAGTCGCGAACACGATCCACGTGACGTGGGCCGCGGACTTCACCCGCGCCTACGTGCTCAGCGTGCTCATGGTGCGCAAGCTGACCAGCGCAGAGCTGCTGCAGCGGCTGAAGAACAAAGGCACCAAGAACCCGGACTATACGCGGTCACTTAGTGAGTTATTTGTTCATTTTAAGGCCCGGTACAGTATCTGGCAAACAACTTGAAAAATAGACGGGGATGAGAGGTATGCGCAGTAGTGCTTTCGCCTACATTTTTTATTCTGTGTAGTCAAGGTCTTGCTTAAGATGTTTGACGGCCATTATAATCTGCTTTACTTGAAGTGGATGCTTAGCGGCTAGGGTATATCCACCGATCCTGAGCGGAGCTGCTAACGGCGAGCACGGCAAGACACCGCTCAAGTCTCTGCTTAGATTGCGCCATACAAATATGACCCGCTCTTCGCTTGAATCGTGTCCACTAAAGCTAAGCGGAGAGATGTGTAAATAAAGAAATCCTATTGGTTGTTTACGACACATCTCTACTCTTCTCCCATCTCTGCTTTAGTAGATTCCAGGCCTAATTATTTTAGTTACTTATAAGATATTTGCGGTGCCAGTGAATGATAGTATAGAAAATAGTATGATTAAAGATCTATGTGGTCTAAAAGAATTATGTGTAAAGAAAAATTTTTGTTTGTGATTTGATAAAAAAAAAATCAAAATTGTGGTATCTCTCTTATCCTAGGTTTTTGGAGTGTCCAATGCTTTAAAACGTACTACCCATAATTAAATAGCCCACCTTGTCCACAGTAAAAGAGAAGCTATCCGAAGACTACGACAGCGAGATAGCGACGACGTCGCTCCGCGTCTCCCTCATGTGCCCACTCGGCAAGATGCGCATGTCATGTCCCTGTCGGCCTGCCAACTGTCCTCACCTCCAGTGCTTCGACGCGTCGCTGTTCCTGCAGATGAACGAGCGCAAGCCCACCTGGCTGTGCCCCGTCTGCGACAGACCGGCGCCCTACGAGTCACTAGTCGTCGACGGGTTAGTTACTTAATTGCATACATATAAACCCATGCATACATATGTTTCTGGGTGAGCGCGTTACATTATCGGCTTCATCTACAATTTCTATGAAGTGAGCTGAAGTCAAGCACAAGTTCACTTCGTGAAAAGAATCTTTGGGGTGGCCGGAAACGATGCTACAACTACCTATTAACTTTTTAAGCCTGCTTTTGCAGAACTGGTTGCTTTTAAGCATTAGATTAAATTTAATTAAAAATTATTTATTTCAGATTATTAATTTTATACAGTTTTAATTTCCAAGTTATTTTTTAAATAATAGTTTTGAAAGGTATATAAGGTCTAACAAAATTAGGTGAAACTATTTTAAGGGGATGACCATCAAACTGAACAACTTTCTCTATGGGACCGACATTGAAATCGCGAAAAAAAAATCTGCTGTTCCATACAAACCTACTCGACCTAAATGTATGGGACAGCAGATTTTTTTTCGCATATTGGTCCCATAGAGTAAGTTGTTCAGTTTGATGGTCTGATCATCCCCTTAAAATAGTTTCACTGATTTTGTTAGACTTTATATACTACGAGCGTTAGCCCGCGACTTCGTCCGCACAAATTATATACCAGATTTTAAGTCAGATCATAAGCTATCAAACAAAAAAAGTTTCATCAAAATCGGTTCAGTAGTTTTTGCGTGATACTCGTTCAAACAAACAAACAAACACACAAACAATCAGACAGACAAAAAATCCAAAAATTGGTGAAATGGAATCAGGGACACCTAAAAACCATATCATAACTTTTTTTTTGTTAATATCTTCGATGTACAGACAAACTTCCTGTTACAGTTTTATAATAGTATAGATAACCGGTACCAGATCCAGAATTCATTTTTGGGAGGGGCTAAATCGCACTGGTTCTTCGAGCTATTTCTATGTTGACCGATGTAAGTTGTGTCACTTTTTTGGTGGTGACTTCAGCTTGTTTTCTTCCACTGCAGCTTAACCATAAAGTCTTTTACCAGGTACTTCCAAGAGGTGCTGACGTCGTCGCGGCTGTCTTCGGATTGCAATGAGATCCAGCTGCACGCGGACGGGAACTGGTCGGCGCACTCGCCGCCGCCCCGCGCCCCGCAGGCCGTCCAACCCGCCGCCGAGCCCGTCACTCTCATATCCGACGACTTGGGTGAGCTACTGACAATACATGCTGCTATTATCTAAGGTATAAATATAAATACATTACAAATCGAACAGGGTGCTTCAGACCAATAAACTGAACAAGTTTCACTATGGAGCCAACATCGAAATCACGAAAAAATAATCAGCCGCTTCATAAAAAATAAAAGACATCGAATAGTATCTACTTTTATTGTACTCCTCCTATCTTCTTTGATTAAATTCATTCGGGTTCCAAGAGTCATCCCCCGGGCTCGCTGGACTTCATTGTCTAGTGTTGTGGTCGCCGCTGTTGATCCTGGCTTACAGGAGTTACAGCGGTGGGAGTGTGTGGTGGGCCCATGCCCTCTTTAAAAACATACCGAATCGTATGAAGCTCCGTCTTTGTTCGATTATTTACTCGTATGAGAAAAATATGGGTTCAACGCGACAGAAGTAATAAACCAGGCATAATGGCGAGTCCTACATCGCACTATAAAAGATCTGGCTCGGCTCTGGTAACGCTGTATCAAGTCCCTTAAATTACATTTTTGAGTGGAATAATGTTTCTGTTACTTCATTGACATTCTATACACAAGGACTAAACATCAGCGCCCTGTAAACGGAACCGCAAAAGTGCTTAAGAGGCTATGTGAAAAAAATAGGATTTTTCAAAGCGTCATATACATATATCATGAAGTAATAACAGTAGGAGTATGATTAGCGGATATGTGTAAATTGAACATATAATTGAAGTTTTGACAAGAGCCAAAACACGATTAAGACACATATTCTCGATATAAAAACAAGCCAAAGTAGCCTCCGTTTTTATTTATAAACGCTTGAAACTGCTAAACGGTGAATAATAGAAACACAAGACTTGATTTAAAAAAAAAGAGATTGATATTTTACAAATTTTGATAAGAGCAGAATTGAACTTACATAAATAGTACTATCACAATTAAATAAAGTTTGTTTTAAGCTTGCGTCGTTTCAGGCGCGCGTGCCGCCCCATGTCTTTCTCTCGTCTCGCATCAGGCAGTAATATAAGCTATCACACGCCCATTTCGCTTCAATTATTTTTCGACATAGGCCCTTAATCGTTTTACATTACTGCTTAGTGACCGAAGACATTGGGGTTTTGTTATTGTATGACAAGGTGATTCCATGTGTAGAATGTCGTAGTAACTCTTTAGTAATCCGTGCCTATATTCCCTTACACAGAGGTGATACCAGTAGAAGGCGGTAACAACGGCGGAGGCAAGCGGGTGGCGGTCGGGGAGGCGCGCAAACCCACCGAGGTGCTGGTCGACCTCACGTCGGACTCGGAGGACGAGTTGCCTCTCAAGAGGAAGGTCCCGCAGCCCAAGTCGACGCCGCCCGTTGCAGAGTCCGCTATCAAGACTGATGATAATTACTCCTCTTCTAATGGTATGCCTGATTGGATGCGGACAGCTTCCAATACTACTAAATTACATTTTTGTATGGGCCCGCCGGCCCTCGGTCGCAATCGCTGAATGTGTCTCAACCCTAATGTGAAATCATTAACATAGTGGAGCTTTGGTTTAATTAAAGTTATCAAATAAGCAATGTCGTCCAGTCAGCATCATCATCGTCACAGCCTACACAGGGTCCAGCTTAATATGCTGACGTTTTTAATAGAATGATCAGACCATCAAACTGACCAAATTTCTTTCTCTACGGCACCTACATCGAAATTACGAAAAAAAAATCTGCTGTCCCATAGATTTGGTTCGAGTAGGATTACAGTTTGTACGAAACGGCTGATTTCTTTTTTGCGATATCAGTGTTGGTCCCATAGAGAAAGTTGTTCAGTTTGATGGTATTATCAGCCTCTTAAAAAACTGTCAGCATATTAAGAATGACCATATATACGTCACACTGCTGGGCACAGGCCACCCTCAGGGAGGGTTTATGGGCGTTAATCCACCACGGGCGACCAATGCGGATTAGTAGACTTCACATACGCATTGAAATGCTTATATTTCGTTCCCAGCATTTCTTGCTCAGAGGGGCTCAATACATATGGTCCTGGACAGCCATTAGACAGTGTTGAAGGTGTCGCCTTCTTGGCAGAATCTCATCACAATTTACTTTTCCCAATCAGAGACGAAGATTTATTATTGGTAAATGAAAGTAAAATATATATTCTTGATAATAATTTTGACATTTATAAACTCAATTCCCAATACTACCCTTTTCTCGGTGGGTAACTTTGCAGCAATAATTTTTACATTCATAAATTCACTACCCTTGAGTAACATTGCAGCTACCAACTATCTTTTTAGCGTGCAGTCTTAGTACTTGCTTTAAGCATGTTTAATGTTTCTGGATGGAATGGCTTGCCAAGTGATGATAGTTGGCTAGCCTTTCGCGCAATAAACCCACTTGGTTATCAAATGATCATAGTAGTGTTGATCTAAAGAGCGTCTCGTCCAACAGTAGAAGCAGTATCGTCGAGCGGGTACCGGTCGCCGCACGGCGCGTCCGGCAGCGGCTCGGGGCAGGTGATCTCGCTGGACAGCCCCTCCCCGCCCGCCGCCTCCCCGCCCGCCCCCGCCGACCCGCTGCCCGACCGACCACACATCTCCATCACGCCCGTCGAGCGCTGTGAGTAATGCCACTGATTACTATATGCCTATGCCTGCCTGTGCGAAGTGGGTAATGGAAACTGTCAAATCGATCGCAGCGCCCGGGGTGGCAGGAAATTCAAACGATCAAATATTCTTTATTTTACACCAAAACATGAGCATTAAAAATGCAGAGTAAGAAATACAAGAGGCACAAAATAAGACGGGTCTTATCGCTAAGCAGCGATTTCTTCCAGACAACCTTAGGGTTGAGGAAACTGTGAACGAAGAGGTAGGCGGTGTTTCCAGAAAAAATATTAAAAACAGAGCAGAAATTTGTACTTTTTCCGGACAAGCTGTGAAAATATGCTTGAATCTATACAAATACACACACTAACTTAACACGAAATCTCCAAAACTGTCAAGACTACAAACTTAAAATTTGGCATGGAAGTTTTTGTGTGCATCTAGAAATGGTGTTAAAACTGAGGTAAAAGTTTGAATGGTAATTCCGATACAAATTAGATTTTTGTCCGTGGCTTCGTCCGCATCCGCTCCCGTCATCATACCTGGGTAAAATATGAGCGAGCTTTTAATAATTATAATATACTGTTAAATACAAAAAGTTTTACCAAACCGGTTCATTAGTTTTGGCAGAATCTTCGAACATACATAGACTTTTACAGTACTATAATAGTGTAGATAATTCACGGTTGTCCGAAAAACTTCTGGCAGTACGCCGCGCTAGTGTCGTGCACACAGCTATACTATACTCCATTCAAGAATTAAAGAGACAAGTAAACAAAGAAACGACACTTTCTTTACTTAGTTCCGTCGTAATGATTACTTTATTTATTTATTTATTTATTTGTAATTGTAAGACAATAAAAATACAAGACACAATAAAATAGACTCAAGTAAGAGTCTCCAATATTATGCAGGTGTTGCAGTAACAACCCAAAAAGACGAGGCCTATATCAGGGTTAGCTACAGTTCACATTGGTGAAAAATTCCAAGAGCGACCGGTGCCGTGGTTATACAAAATACAATAAAAAAATCAAATTAAGTAGATATAAACCAATACATGCATCAGACATGCATAGTTTTTGAAAACTTTCAAAAAATGAACTAATGGAAAGGGAAAGAAAAAATTATAATATGAAAATACCATATTAATTATAACACAATATATTAATTATAATACAGCGAGCATTGCGAAAATTCATTGCCCGCTTGTAATTGGGACTGATATGGGCTACCAACAATCACTCGTAGTTAAGTATACCGCGTTCGTAATTATTGATTCTGAAGTACCCGGGTGGGTGTTTACCAGGACTTTCGATGTTTGATATATTGTGAATGTTTTCGTTTAAATGCCAACTCTATTGCAATAAAGTTCAGTCTAAAATGGTCACGATCTAAAATCAAGTCCGGCTTAAAACGGCATGAGAAAGAGTTAATAGCTGACATTCCTGCTTCTTCTTTCTAAAAAAATGTTGTGTGTTTTTTCACCCGGTCTAGTATGATTTCTCAACTTGTCTGCGACTCAGTTCATTTCGCGACGTTTGATCTCTAAAAACCGCGGTAAGAGGTAATTTTTTATAAGGTCTAACAAAATTCGCTGAAACTATTTAAAGGGGATGATCAGACCATCAAACTGAACAACTTTCACTATGGAGCCTACCTCAGGAAACGCAAAAAAAAAATCTGCTGTCCTGTACAAAAGTGCTGTACCTACCCGACTAAAATGTATGGGACAGCTGATTTTTTTTTGCGTTTCCTGAGGTATAGGCTCCATAGTGAAAGTTGTTCAAGTTCAGTTTGATGGTCTGAGTTCACCGTTTTAGTATTTGTTAGGCTGTCACTTACATCCTGTATACAGCAAAGTTCCGTCGCGCGCTTATAGATAAATAATACAAGAGCTGCAGTAAACTATCAGGTAATAAAATAAAGTATAAATCGTCAGGTACCAGCAACAACTCGGAGCGGGAGGAAGGCGACGCCGCGCCCGCGCACTGGGCTCCTTACGCCGACGCAGAACGGGACAATCACGACAATTATAGAAGGTACCTATCATATTTGAATTTATCTTCCGAGATTAGTCGATATTTGAAGAGCTGTACTGTATGACCTACAATTCAATTCGATTGTTACCCATATCCATCCATCTATCACAGCCTCTGATAAGTCCGTCTTTGGACATAGGCCTCCTCCATATTTCTCCATGACGTTCTGTCCTTCGCCCTCTGCATCCAGTTGGGACCCGCGTGTCTCCTAATATCATTGACTCATCTTTCCGGTGGGCCGCCTCTACCACGCGTGGTTTCTCTGGGCCTCCACTCTAGTGTTCTTCTGGTCCAACGCTCAGTATCCATACGTGTAACGTGGCCTTCCCATCTCCACTTCCGGCGTTCTGTAGTGGCTACCACATCCACGACCTTTTTATTTCGCCGACACTCATTGCGCTCTCCATTGCTCGTTGCACGAATCGTAGTTGTTCTGAGGATACACTGGTTGTGCACTGTCGTCTTGAGATATTGTGGTATATGTTTGGAGCCCATTATATGTTTATTTGCCCCATATGCGGACCAGCCTTGAGCTATCCTGCAATCGACTTCGGCTGTTTGGTTTTCAAAAAATTACCAAGTACTAAAACATGTATAATTTGCACAGATACTGACTGAGGGAGAAGAGTGGCCGCCCCTCGTACGCCAGCGGCCATTCTTCAGAGGAGGAACCCGAGGTTGAGCCAGAGCCCTCGTACCCCGAGGTGCCCCTACTCCAGCCGTAGGGCGTGCTACGTCGCTACGAGTACCAGTGTGCTACGGCGCGGCGCCGGCGCTACGCCGGAGCTACGTCGCCGCGATCTCGCTGTTTTATTTTGCATGCTGAGAGGACCAACTGCCCTATAGCCTTTAACATAGTCTAAACACAGAATGTAAGGAAAATAATCATTAACCTTTTAAACCACATGCCTATCAAACTGACCAACTTTTACTATGGGAGCAAACCTGTCAAAAACAAAAAAAAACTTCTTTTTCATATATTTGAGTCGTGTAGGCATTGCAGTTTAGTATGGAACAGCTGATTTTTTTTTTGCGCTGACAGGTTTGATCCCATAGTCAAAGAGTTGCTCAGTTTGATGGGTAGAGTATGTGGTTTAAAGTTTAATTATACATTTCCTTACACCCTATATTTGTGGCAATGTGTGATATGTATAACCCACTTGCCGAATATACTGCAGATCTGTCTGTACAAGCAAGACTAATGTGTCGATTTTTTTATCTGCTTAAAAATTATATGAAGTGATCGCAGCATCAGTCTAATCATCATCAACTAAGCACGCGGAAAGCTGTAGAAGTCCATAGGATAGTTGGTCCGTGATTTCCAGAGTGGTACCACTGACAATAAGAGGTCACATTTTGTTTGCCACCACTGAAAAATAATATTTGTTTGTATTTAAAGTACCTACTCGTGTTCTCGAGTAGCGACCGCGTACCGGAAGGCGCAATGTGGGTAGGCAGTGAGCCTCCCACAAGGTGGGACCGACGACCTGATGAAGGCGGCGGGAGCCCGCTGGATGAGGGCAGCGCAGGACCGGTCGTTGTGGCGATTCCTGGGGGAGGCATATGTCCAACAGTGTACTTCTATCGGATGATGA
The DNA here is from genome assembly GCA_927399405.1 of Agonopterix arenella. Lineage (NCBI taxonomy): Eukaryota > Metazoa > Arthropoda > Insecta > Lepidoptera > Depressariidae > Agonopterix > Agonopterix arenella. The sequence goes on along the minus strand of OV656708.1, from coordinate 12,163,291 downwards.
ATGCCCCTACTGTAGCCAGGAATACCACAAGTAGATGTGTATGCCACCGCAGCGATGTGAATAAAAACATTTTGTACGTATGTGTAAGTTTCTGAAAAAGTGCATTTCTTATTTGCAACATAGCAAACGGCTCTTTAAAATCGAAATGCGTACTGCCCCTAAAAACGAGGTAACTTGAAAAGCGCGTTGCTTTCGATCTGTGGCGTGTCACCATAGAGTAGATATCCTACAGAGAAATGGCTTCATGTAAATTGGCGGCGGTACATAACTACATGCGCAGCGTACGCTGCCGAATTGCTGCACATGTAATTCTGCTGCCGCACTGGCTTGCGCTCGAATGAAGCTGTTTCTCTGTAGGATATCTACTCGGTGGTATAGTGACGCAACTGTTTTTCCCTTTGTCTGGGGCCTAGTGTAAATTTCTTGAGATTTAAAACAATATTTGCAACAGTGTTTTGTATTAAAATGACATTGATAGTGCGGATTAAACTGACAAAAATGGCCTGTAAGTGCTTGGACTGATACAAGTGAATTTATGTAAGAAAACTATTTGATTTATTTGCTAGAAGTGATCGAGTAATTTTAGTGTTTTAATTGAAGTCGCATATTTGCAGGTCGCAATATTACAATTAACCTTTTAACCGCCGGAAAAAAACGAGCCCCAGCGCCGTGTCGAATGAAAAACAGTATGAAAAGAATAGAAATTATAGTCTTATTTATGAGACGGCGGCATTGTCAGCTCGATGTGGTACGTTTTATATTTCAGACCGTGGCGGTTAATAGGTTAAAATTCAACTGTTATAAACAAAGAACATTATAAGAGGGGTTAGAAATGCAAAGTAGCGCTTTTGCTTCGAAGACGGCTGTCGCCACTTGTCTTCCCGCTCACGCTGCTACAATTACTCATGCACTCTCGCTCGCACCACGCCGCGCGCCTTATGGTGTTATGCAAATCATTGCATAACCTGTGGCGACACGTTCCACGCCTACTTTGCACTTCTAGCCCCTCTTATAATGTTCTGTGGTTATAAATAACTTAAACAAAACGTCATAGTGTTAAATTTAAAAGGGTTATATTTTCCTAATTTGGAGATTGTTTTGTGGACATGCAGAAAACATTTAGATATAGGATTGCTCCATGAATTGCGACGCTATTTATAGCAATATTCATTTAAAATCAAACAAAATACCGAAAGATAGTGTTTAAGTCCTTTCTCTAACGTCTCAGAGGAAAACTACCTGTTATAATTTATTTATAATTTAGGCAATTAGAATTAATGTGTAATTGTAACATACATTACATTACTAGCGTAATATACAAACATAGTATTCGAAAGACGGAGAAAACGATGTCTTACGGCATCAACACAAGTGCGAAGGGCTTAGCAAAATTATATGTTTTAGCGGACCTGAAAAAAAGACGGATGAAATCTCGTCTAATCAAAAGTGAAGCACCCATTTATATGAGTGTGCGTGCTGTCGCCCTGTCGCGCGGTACATAATGGCGGCGGGTTGTCGGACCTGCGACTAGAACTGGTGCGTCTGTGTGAGTGCAGGTCCCTTTTAGAACAAACGAAATTGTAGGACCTTGCATGCTTCACCTCTTTTTAGTGTGACATTAGGTCCATCTTTTTTCAGGGTCCGGATTTATTCACAGATTATATTTTTCATCAAGAACTGGAATTATTACGCTAGTATATTAAGGTATACGAATTGTAATGTAATATAATAAGTGATATGAGCGCTTCACTGATTTGCGATCACACTTCCAACAAAATGTCGAATGTTTAGGGTTTTAAAGAATAAGAACTATGTAGTTAACAATAAATGTAAATACTATTATTATGTATTTCAATGAACCAATACCAACATTTTCCTTTTAAACCCTAATGTGGCTCTGTGTGGATTCTATGGCACAGCACAGCTGCATCAGAACGTAGTATTTTTTTTGGAATATTCGAATACAAAACTTGTAAAAACTAGGTATACGGGGTATAACAAATCACCCTAGTAATATTTAAGGGCGTTGCTTCAGACCATCAAACTGAAGACACCCCTTAAGTATTTAGTGTTTTGTTACATCCTCTATCTTACTTATATCTTCGTCTGCCTTTCTTTTCTCTTTCGTTTTCACACCCAGAGTGATTTTTACACGTTTTTAAACCGGGTCTTACCTAAGTTCCATCACCACTCCAAAAATATTGAACCAAAAGTGCACTTAACGAATATGTGTGAGGCAAAAAAGACAAAGAAACTTAGGCCACCAGTGCACACAAATATGGAACTAATAGTGGGAAGGGGTCTCTTATTTTTCTACAAGATTTATAAAAATACAGTACTCTTGAATAGTTTATTTTTATTTTATTTGGCACACCAACAAGTGCCTAGTTTATCTAGTGAAGTCATAAATTGAATACACGATTGAAATTACTTCACTCGATAGAATTTCTTTTCTAAAAGTAAAGAAAATAACGCATTTTTAGCATTATTTTCTCAAACTAATTTAACTTGCAACCGTTTATAATTACTGGAATTTTACTTACATATTTAGCATTAGTTTATCTAGTGAAATCATTAAAAAATCAATAAAAAGTACTTTTATTAATTCTTTTTAATCGAAAATACGGCCCACGTACGCACTTTTCGGAGGGCTGGGCATTCGCGTTTCTCATAGAAAATATTCGTCTGAACTGGCCTGAACCTATGGTGGTGGTTTGCATTCTACTATGCGAAATTACCTATATTTTATTTGTATTGTTACCTGTTTTCAGAATCCGTTGGCAATCAATATTATTTAGTTTGAAATTTCATATAATGATCCCGGGATCGGTTGTTTATCAAAGAAAGAATCAGAATCAGAACTTTATTAGTAAGAACGTAGGTACATTCAGATGACAAATGATGAATAAAATGGTTCTAATGTTCTACCACACGGCATACATCATAAATCAATCAATCAAATGTTTATTTTGCATACTAAGTGTACAATATGATCTTAAAAATAATGTTGCAGTGCACTTACAACTTACCTACCTTTTAAGGTATTGCAAAAGGTGCGGCGAACTATTGAAGCTAACTGCGAAAAATTGAAGCTAGTTTTATACAATTTTAAAATGTCATGCAAAATATTTGTGAAATGAAAAGAAATATACAAAATGTCATGCGAGATCCAAAAATTATCTATAATTAGTCGCTTATAAGTGATTGGTCAATGTTTTAAATTTTAGTTTAAGAACAATTTCTACAATAATTTGTCTAGCCAATGTCAAATAATTTATAATTAAAAAAGTCCTTAATTGAATAGAAACATTTATCTAAAAGCCATTTTGTTATTTTTTATTTGAAATATTTTGAAGGGCATTCTTTGATTTCCTTAGGCAGATTGTTAAAGATTCGAATAGCCATACAAAATGCGTTATTCTTAAAAACGTTCACTCTTGCACGCGTTAAGTACAACTGGTTTTTATATCTAGTTGATCTAGGAAACAAATCATACAATTGTAGATTACTCATAGAGGGCAGGAAAGTCAGGAAAGTCTCAGATCTCATGTAATTGTTGACGAAGGCGAAGCCGAGGTCAGCAAACGTGTGATCTGAGGCTTTCTTATTTACTGCCCGAGGTTAGTACACTATTTTTCTCCTCGACGGATGCGGAAAGCGGCAACTTCGTTTAGCGCAGCGGGACGAAAGTTGACGCTTTCCGCCCGGAGAGGTGAAAAAACTATTTCTTTATCTTCGATAATAAAACAATTAGGTTGGTATAAATTTCTAGTAATTTATGAATAGTGCAAGAAATTATGAATGAATATTTTATTTTATCAATTCTTACTAAATCTAATTTGATGTGCCTAAATCCGGCTTCTTCTTTTGATAAGATATTTTTTTTTTTCAAATTTTAAGTAATATATATTACAGGTATATGAGGTATACCTGGTATATGAGAATATGAATCTAATTTTTATTAGTAATCGAAGGTTGTATATTATGTTTCTTTTAAAACCTATTACATCATTTTCACATTACGAATTTTCGGCGACTCCTCATAGCGTCTCCTCAGCGCTCTTGCTTTTTATTATGTATTTTATGGTACCTAGGTTTTATTAAAAGGGCCAGCGAAGAGAATCATATAAAAATAAAATTTTGATTAGATTAGAGTAGGCTGAGGATCATTCGTGACGATTTAAAAAAAATATATGTAGATTAATTCGAGATACTAACTATATAAATTGCAGTAGGTAGCGCCACAGTAGTGCCATTTTTAAAAATCACACTTTCGAATCAGCAGTAGAGAATGTTAAAATTAGTATGGAGATTAGCATCGCACTCATGATATTTAGATATTCACTAAGTACAGCCGCCATCAGATATATCGTAACATACCAGTGTTCAAATAGTTCTGTGCTGTGCTAATTTGTTAATTAGTTAAAAATGTTTAGGTAGGTAAGTAAGTACCTAATTTTTTTTGCACGATAGATAAAGATAAAACACAGCGCGTGACAATACATATTTACATGTCAGCTGTTACATGGTTTATCAACACTTTACCCAATAAAGGAGAGTTTGTGGTGTAAGAAGTAAGAAATAAACGAACTCTGAAAGGTGGTAAAAGTTTATTATACCTAATGATAACGAAACGACGACAGAAAGCTGCAATGAAGTGCAAACGGTTCTCCGTGAGAGCCAACGACCTCCGTCGCAATGCTTTAATTGTTGGATAATTATTTTAATGAATGGCCGTGCCGACGCCGCCACAAAGCTACAACAATCATTATCTATTCACTCCGTGGATCAATCCGCAGAAAGCAGTAGTAGCGAAGCGACAGACGAAGCCCGATGCCCGCGTTGTACTCTACGCGCCCTTTATCTTTATACCACCCGCCTTGGAAAGCCTTTCGCATCCCACTCGCACCAATCGGTTACACGTATAGTCCATCCTGCTCGCTCCTATAGCGCCGCCGGGGACACGTAGCGTGGCTCGCTCGCTCATGCTTCGCTTCAACCGAGTTCCGCGGTCGTCCGCCGACTCACTGCGGCGCTGACGTGCGTTACGTTACGCCAAACTAGTGTTTTCTACTGTAAAATCACCAGTGTTATTTGTTTATGCTTTTCAAAGGATTCCTCGACATCGACCGAAGGATTGGCTGTCGAACGGAGTGTACTGTACGTGTAATAGTGAAACTATAGAATAACAGAGTGCAACGGCTCGTTTTATCTCGTTTGTGCTGAATGGTGATTATAAGTAATTTACTTTGCTTTAACGGTGTCGACTGTCGGTGCGTATCGATCGTGTATTGAAAGACAAAGTGGATTGTTTCGGCGTGGTTGAAGCCGGTGAACAGTGAGGTAAGTGTCAGAAGGCTGGTGTGGTGCGATGGGTCGACGGTCGGCCGGTGGCGGAGCGAGGATGCGCGCGGGGCGGGGGGAATGCCAGCCGCTCTGCCAGGCTACGTGCCACGAACATCGGTAATAGCTTCACATTCTAAGTAATGAATGCCCTTCCCTAATGGGATAATGGCACGCCGCTGCCCGTCGCTCGAAATATTTACTTTAAAAGCGGTCGAATCGCAGCGTGTCAACACGCGGTGGGCTGTTTGCCTTCCCATTTAGCCGAGGGAGCCGATAAGGCGGGCTCAAGGGCCAGTAATACCTACCTAACGTACCTACTGTCCAACGGAATTATAACACTGCGCACTGCGAGAAACTTGGTAAAAAAGTAGGTTCTTCCTTTCTTACTTGATGAAATACACTTTACCCAGGATTAGTATTTTTGAAAGTCACACGTTCAAATCAGCTGTAGAAAATGTCAAAATTGGTACGGAGATGCACCATTCGATCATGATTTTGAGAAAAGTGTGAGATTCAAAAATAGCACTTCAAAAAAATCTCACGAAAGAAAATTACCTAACAGAAAATACGAATCCGCAAAGTATAGGTCATTTCCAAGTCATGTCAAATCAAATTTACATCATCTAGGTACCTATGCCAGATTACCTAGGTACCTGACGATCGTCAATAGATCTTGAGAAGATCTACCTACCTAGCACATTGCAAAATACCTTCCTTACTTATATACCTTCCTTTATTATATACTATATAGTAATAACCATTAAAGAGTTCACCATGAATGAACCATAAATTCAAACAAAAATAAAACACGAAGCGTCTAACAAAGGATTTTATTGAAGAGCGTCGAGAACCCTAAACTACACTCTCGAACTCGCTTCAATGGTACTTGGGGAATAAGTAGACACCTTTACTTACCAAGTCGAAAGTAACAAACGACTATTCTATGTAAACAAAGAAACCATTTGCAATCACGCTACGAATTTCTGCTAGACGAAAACCGAAGCGAAAATGTAATAAAATATCGAATACATATTCATCGAGATACTGAATCGAGTAATCGAGAGTTCAAATGTGATACCAATATAGAAATAAAATATGGCTACTAAATTCATAGGCTATACGATTATGGAGGCGTCATATTTACAAGCAAGTAGGAAGGTACTTAAGCAAAACGAGTGTGGTTTGAGCATAATCAGAACCAGTGGCGACGCTCGGCTAACATATTAGCAATAATTGTGACATTCTATTAGAGTTAACTAAAGAAAACTGGGTACTTTGGTAATATCTTGAAGTAACAGTCATATTAAGATGCCATCTAGGTAGTAAAATACAGTTTCACAACTTTAAGACTGGCGCTTGTTCGGTGGATTTTGCGGTAGGCAAATAGGTAAGCAGTAGGCATTATTAGCATTGTTTTTATGAAACCTCTACAAAATTATGAAGTTTTTATTATGAATAAAATGCAGCATGAAACGTAACAAAAGCTATGCCAAATTGCTAATCAAAAGTACTTATTCATTAGAACAGATCAGACACATCCAATCTGTTTGATCGCAAATGCGATCCGGAATTGTGCCGTTGAAATCAACGAAATAATTCTGTTTGAACTTATACCTAATACCAAAATACCCACAAACCAAAATACCCATTAATGAACAGAGATCTTTCCAAAATCAACTCCTAAGATATACAAAAGTATTAACTGCTGAAGTCCTAACTAACAACTAGAAAAAACACAACACGTAACCGTGAGTGCATTGCTCTCAATGAAGCAATTGAAGGATTGCGCTTCGATATGGATGAATTCAAAATATGAGCGAATGTTTAAAACATTGGAGCTCGTTAGTGTTCGGGCGCGCTCTCATCTCGGTAACCAATTTGTAAGTTTTTTCGGCGCTTGCTACATGACTTCACTGCGGGAGAACGCGGCAGGCGGTCCGCGAAACACTCGCTTTGTGCACGAAGTCCGAAGGATAGCTATTCCCTTTCATGGAATCTGTTATTGTGCATCGCACTTATTGCCTTACTCTTTGTAACTTCGAATGTTGCCCTGGAATACAGTCGCTGTTCCCTCGCTCTCCAGAGGCCTTTCAATCCGATCTTTATTCTTTCCGTGGTGTTCAATAAGTTTTAACGAGTTATTTGTAGTGCTCGAACAAATTCTTGTTTCACTTTAGACAAAGCTACCACTGAGATGTTTATCTTTAACAGTGTTTGACGAGAATCGATCATGATATTGACAAAGGATTCATTAGTTTAATAAATGTTACTCGACCGTTATCTGGTCTCAGTTGTTGTCAGACCTCGCGAGCGCCACTAGCCCGGCTTTGCCCGATCAGCAGCACTCTATTAAAATCACACTTGATTAGATCTCGGTGCGGTTTAATTGAACAACTCCAGTCGTGGTATGCGCGCCTGGTACTTGGCTCAGCTCACAGGCAAGCCGCCCCGCCGAGTTTCACAAACGTTTTCTTTTTGCTCTCATCTCTCGTCCGAGTCCTTTTCGAATTTTTTCCTTTGTCGCTTTTGTTCGAGTTTTCATATCCTTCTGTTTTCCAGATGGATTAATTTTAATTTGGATTCAAAGACTACAATTCTCGATTGTTTTTCTTTTCTTACGGGCTCTTTGAAAGAGTTTTAATCAAGTATTTCGACATTCAAATGTTTTTGTTGTTTGGGAGTACACGATAGATGGAACATTTATCGGAGGGGTCGCGGGATCATGCCGCCGCCGCCCACAGGCAATTTGCCGTCCGCCCGCGGCGCGCACTGTGAGTGCCTGACTCCAAGACGTGTTCTCAAACTAAACGCTATGCTAATGTAATGGGCCTCCATTTGATCACAGCCCACGGCTAATTTCAAATTTTCAATGAGACGTTTGTGGCAGCAACTTTATTTGTTGATTTATTGGTCAATCAATAGAAGTCGAGAGCTCTTCAGCGTCCACCGCAAAGCGTAGGTAGGTATCATTGTCATTCAAATAAACCTAATCATGAAGTGTCCTTTAAATTGTTTTTACTTCAAAGCACTTATCAAAATGATAATTTAATTCTCTGGCATTCGTTTAATTCGTTTCGACATTCATGAGTCAGATACAACGTATTTTATGTAGCCATCTGTCGGAACTCCAAACTACCTGCTCGCCGGGTACCACAATAGATCTTCCCAGAAAGACCGTAGTAGTCACTATTTACAACGTAATTGTGGGTTTACGTACTTCAATCAACCCCGCAACACTGTTTCTACGGCTTTATAAGACAGTCAAGTCAATCTATTCAGTCATTGTTAATATTTATTCACGCTTTTATAGGCGTCTAAAGATTTTGTCTGTGGAAGCGATTTGTCGTTTGAAAACAATTCGTGTTTGATAATCACGATGTTGGTCGCATCGCAGTTTTGCGTGACAGCCATCACTCGACGGATCTTGTTTGCGTTCGAGCATTTATGCAACGTCTCGGCTGGCATGTTTAACACTCAATTCACGTCTGTTTCTCAACCGGGTTATGTCTTTTCGCTCGAGGGAACCGGTATGAGGCAGTGTTAGCCTAGCATGTGTGGAGCTGGTAGCCGGCTCGTAAATCACTGTGCGCGGCGGTAATGCGTAGATAAGAGCTCTCTCATTTGTTTTCCCATTTCCCCAGAGAAATTTCTTAGCGACATTACCAACTCGGGTGACGTAACGAGCAATTACCCCGACTTGAAACCTTACAATTTCATAAGCTCAGCAGCTACTACACAAAAGATATTAAATTAGCGAACGGAGGCTCATTCGTTTCCTTGAATCACCGCAGTTTCTATTAACGCAACAGTTAAGAAGTTAACATTCGACTTAATAAGAGATCGGCAGAGAGTATTTTTGCAAAAAGTTAAGTTATAGTATGATTGATGGTTAAGATACGAGAACGTGGAAAAATCGTAGGAACAATTAAATAAATCCATGCAATTACAAATGCAATCGACTGAACACAACCAACATTGCTCGGTTGGAGTTGCACGCCATCTCGCTTGATTATGGCCAATTATAGTGTTCACGCGATTATACTGTCGCGATTCTCGGATAACCCCACCATTTAGAGAGAGACGCCTCTTTCATTACCATACCTTGAATTGCCATGCCATTTCCATGTTCGAAAGGCTAATGGCCACAGGCGTGGATGAATTTAATCACCGAGTCGACCGATGATACTTATAGACGGCAAATTACAATTGTCAACGACTGGAAAGAAATTTTGGCTCCGATTGAGTACAAGGGCAGTAAGAATAAACGGAAATTAATCTATGTCAGTATGTGGCAATGTAATCGACAGGAGAAACTAATGATACTAGGGGAAAGCAATCTTAGTCGGAATCTTGTGAATAAATGCTCCAGTTTGATTTTCTACGCTCAGAAGTAGATCTACGAATAAGGAGAGAAAATATTATTACCATAGACGTTACGTTAGGTAAAACACATTAGTCACATAACGTTGGTTTAGCCGGAATGCCCAAGGGTTCGGCTTCTTGATCTTTCCGATAATACGCTTGCTTATCGTGGCTTACAAATTGTCTGTCATTTGAGTTTTTCGTTGGTTACTGGTTACTGGGCGTGGGCAATTTCTCAAGTTAATCACTGATTGAATGAAGTGAAACTTATGAAAACTCAACACGTTTATTGTTGTGAATAACAGGAATATTGAAGCGTACATTCGGGTATCGTATGATAATGCCAACTTGACAAAAATGGCGCCGCTTCGCTCCGGAACGATATAAAATTTTATCTTGTTTCCAGATTCTATCTTAGACGTCGCTTCTGTTATAAAATCTTAATACTTTTGAAAAATATTATTTTATTTACATGACTTCATACTTATTTGTGTAATACTGTTTATCTTTTTATTTTGATTATGATAATCCGGAGCCTGATCAGAATGTTCCATCAAACATGATGTTTTTATAAATTAGGTTCGAAAGAACGAATCGGAAATTCGATTACGAATCGGAAATAATCGGAATCGATCGAGCATAGCGATCGACACTACCAGGGTAACATGAGCACACGGAGCGAGACGATACGAAGGTCGGTCGAAGAACCAGTTTGGCGGGACGCCGCAAGGTGCCGCCGGCTAGGTTAAGTGCACTATATTAGCATCATCGCCCGCCCTTTCATGTCTGCTTATCTCTCGGTCTGGGCTATTTAAATGAGCCTATTCAATTGTACAGAGTATACCTCGGAGCGGTTAGTTCAGCTAAAACACGTCATTAATGTTTGCTGAGGCATGGCATTCATTACGCTCTGTATCCAATGGAAATACACGTTGATCAATAGAGGCAACATCAAAATCCTCTACAAATTACACTCAATCGTACTCTCGGTCATTTGTTAGGTTGTTTGCGATTCCAGTTCTACGCATCTGTGTAAATATTTTTATTGTGCACTGACAAATAGCTTGCTCTGCTCGAATCTATTTGACGAAAACGTCAGTTGAGCACGATAACATATGTTATTCTGTTCGTCCAATTACAATACAAATTGGCTCGTTGCACAACATCCTTGAGCATCCAATTAACACAAATTATTAAAGCTATTAGAGCTATATCAAATAGAATAAGTTTACAAAGATAACCTATTACTTGAGGGGGTTAGGGTGTGTCGGATCGCTAGAATTAAATTGAGTACCTGGGCCCCATATACTAAAAGCGACAATTGTAATTTACAATGACAAGGGTACATTGCTGAGAATGTTAGGATACATGTTACCTTGCATGTTTAGCGTCATTATTAAGCAGCAATGTATATTGTAGACTGAATTGTCTTTGTAAATTACAATTGACACGTTTATTAAATGGGGCCGATGTCAAAGTGACGTCAGTTCTTTAATATTAGCGCTCAAGTTCATGACCTAAGAATAAGATTAAATTACACAGAGTTAAAACTTACAACCCAATTATCTTTCTATGATTATGACATAACTTAATTTTGCTTTGCGCAAGTTGCTAAAGATTATTAAGTTCTCAATAAATCTTTATAGATAGGTATCATGCCAAAATTGAACTCATTTATGCAAATTAATTGTATGTAGTTTTAGTTTGAATAATTAATGGACCGAGTAGTTGTCACAACCACTGGCTTTAATCGTGATTAAAATGTGAACACGTTATTAATTCACGTCTTAAAACACTTTGTAACCTGTTTTCCGAATTCTGTCTCTTAAATTATTTCAGTTTTTTATATTCGTTAAGTAACGGTTCGTCAAATTTATAAGGCATACTTAACTTCTATTCTAACTAAGTAAACCATTTTTTTCACAAAAATAAGCTTCTCGGAACACCTGAAAATAATATCAGTGATCCTCTTTGTTTAATTTACTGGGACAACCGACAAAATCTGTAAGGCGCGAGGGTAGCTTCGGTTTCCATAACAACACGCGCCTGGTGGTTGCCTCTCCCCGCGCTTCCCCGCGCGGTATCGATCCCGTCGCTCCCCGCCTGCCCCGCTCCACTCCAAATCAAATTACAGGAGCACAAGCAAGCGAGGTTGGATGGCGGGCTGCATGCTCATACTCGCTCCGCGCTCTCGTACTATGCCTCCACTCCCCAACTCAATCAACTTCGTATGGCTCTAATAGTATTTTAATTCTATTGGCGCGCTTTTGACTGCGGGCCCCATCAATAATAGCTTGTTTGCAAATTAGACTTCACGTAACGGTTTTGGCTGAAGTTTGAGCGAACGTTTGGCAGCTTTTGTTAGTTTTATTTGTGAAGTTCCGTTAATTAGCGTTGCGCAGATTTACATAAACATTACAACACAAGAAATGTCCGCTTTAATATTCAACATCACAGAGCACGATCGATGGCGCTTTATAAAAATAAAACTGTCCACTTCACCAATTTTTATTGTCAACTAAAACAGATTTATAAAAACGAAAGGCGAGGCAACACACATTTCCTCTGGGTACGTTACGATAATGGGACCATTGCTGTAAAATAGTGTAAAAATAAAAAGAGCAAAGAAAAGATCAACAACCTTTTTTGTAAAATAAAATTCTATTTAAAACGCATGCACTAAGAGTACACTAGAGCGATGAATTGGTTCCGCTTTACACAACAATTGGCTACATGGCCACTCTTATTGCCTGCAATTTAGAGCTGCTAATCATTCAGCCGTAACCGTGTAAAGAATAACTCCGTGTTGAAATAATACTGTGATTGATTCGCAATGTGGAATGTTTGGCGAACTAAAACAAACACGATCGACTCGTGTACTTATCGCTCCATTTTATAGCGATCGGCAATAAAATCGATTATCATATCGAATCGGTTGCGAGCGGCGAGACCGAGAGGGGACGACATCGACAGCCGCTTGGGGACATTTTAATGAGGGAATGCCGTGAGTCGAGCTAACCGACGGGACATTTGTCTCCCTCCGAATAATGGAAAAGCGCTGAAAGGATATTTATCAAAACTGTCTGGAGCTTCTCGCTGGCTTGCTTTATTTGTGATATTTCATCAATCGTTAAACGAGCGACAATAAAACCCTCGAACCGCTACAACACAACACACATGCTACGAGAATAGGAGCGGAACGTTTCACAATTTTATTGTAATATACGATGTCGCATATTGCCTCCTTTCGAATACTAAATTGCTCGAGAGCAATGTCGCGATAGGTATTTTTCGAGTCTCGGTAAATTTGTCGTTAAATGATGTCTGCGTGTTGCGTGATTGTGATGAGCGTGTTTTGGATCGCTGCCAGCAATGTTTTTGAGACGCTTGCACAAACATTCTCGAGATACGTTTTTATTTTGGCGTACAACCTCTTGTATTTCATTTATTTACATTAATATATGTCAAACAACTAAGGATTATGAAATATCGTTAATAAAATACGAATTCTTAACCGCAAAATAGCGAAAAACTTTTTAAATTGGTCATGCAGTACACTAAATCAGAATTGTAAATGACGTTGGATTTCCGCCAATGTTACTTTGTTTCCAACTAGCTGAGTATTCATAACTGCCTAATCGAAATATGGGTCTTATCTATTGCTCAGGGATTTTGAGCTTTACGTGGGTTCGTTTACGACTAATTAATTAGGTCGTATAGTTGGCGATTCGGCCGTGGGAGCACGTGTAAGTAAGTGTCTGGAATTCGAGATTAGTGGAACGATAGCTAGTGACCTTAGGGTAGCGTCGGGCGATCGGTCGGTCGACCACAAACAGCAGAATGTGGATAATAGTGAGCCCGTAAGCGCTAATAAACACCTACGAGGCTGCGCACGTACAAAGTCACATCGTGCAGACACAAATTGCTTTTGTTCGTATCGAACGTGTTATGCTAGTCCTCGCTGCGGATGACGTGTGATGGACTTACAATGGGCAACTTCTCTCCGATAATTACTTGAGCTTTTACCTTTTCTAAAAGCATTCATCGTTATGCAAACTGTACGTCCATTGAAGATGCTTTGAACTCTTGAACCGTTAGGAAACTTGTTAGAAGAAAATATTAATCTATTGTTATAGCACAAAGACTGACAAACCATTTGATTTAGCAATCAATTATGTAGATATTTTATTTGTATGAATATCATACGTGTGTATTAATATTAATTTGACAGATAACAAGATTATCCTATAGATATTTGTTAAGCTGCTGTAAAACAAAATCTGAGATAAAAACGTAGATTTTTAAATAACTTCGATTATCTAATCTTATTGAAATAGAAAAAAGTATCAAGGTGAAGTGTTTCTTATTTAGTTTTATCTCAGGAGATAAACATATTTTACGTTGGTATCAGAGAACCGCCATCGCATCCATTAGGCCGAGTACGAGGCGAGCATAAAACTAAAGAGGACGATTCGGCTTGATAATGTCGTCTTGTGTCAAGTTGATGTTTGTGGGTGTACCGTATAGCCCTTGTACTTCTACACATGTTTATACAAGATGTTTATGAACAAACACAAAACCGTTTTACAGAATGTCTTAGATGTTGTTAGACTTCAAGTTCTTAGAGTCCGATCTTGTATGGAGTGTTGCTGCCGGATGTGGGATGGCTCAGTCAAGTATCTACTAGACACACTCTACTCTGTTGAACGCAGAGCCAGGAGCTCATTGGCGACAATAAGCTGGTGGAGAGCAAGCGTCATAGCCTAACCCACCGCTGCAGTGTAGCCTCCTTGTCGGTCTTCTAAAGAGTTTACTTCGGTGACTGTGCCCAGTAGGCTACTATCGGATATCCAGGAGTAACGCGGGATATCACCCCTACTTGGTTGACATCACACATATTCGCACTAAGCGCTTTTGTATACGCACAGCCAAGGAGTGGAATGCCCTGCCTGCGTCAGTATTTCCGATCGCTTACAACCCGAATTCCTTTAAAGTACAAGTGAATAGGCTCCTTCTGGGTAAGCTCGCTACATCTTCGACCCCATCTTTGTCCCGAGGACTAGATTGAGGTCAAGAGCAAACAAGTTTTTTGGAAATTTGATTCAAGCAAACATGAAAATAGTCACGATTTCGAAAAAGCGACATTGATGACATCGTACCATATCCGCAATGACGACGACGAAAATACAATTAGTTACACTGCCTTAATGAAAATAAAGTTCGCTTCCGGATACCAGCTCCAAATTTTTGTATGTTGTTAGGTATGTTCTCTAGACCCTAAAACTACCGGGAGACAGTCTCTAAGGTGTCAGGGTCTCCAGTTATGACGTCATAAAATTTTTGTATGAGATTAAACAATTTTTTGTTCTGAAACCTATCGTGTGGGGTATCAAATGTAAGGGCTCCATGAACCGGTTCTGAAAATATACTACACCATTACCTGTCGGCCACTTCTAAAAAACAATGCAATACAATGTCCTGGTTAGGACCAACTGGGGAAAAATGCACTAAGTGACATATCACTAGGTGTCCCTCGTGGAAATCGAATCCACGATCTCCGTGTCGAGAGCCCAATGCTCTTAACCATTAGACCACGGAGGCAGTGAATTAGTTACTTACTTACAAGAACATTTAGAAATCAATTAGAACAATTCATACAAAGGTAGGCCAGAGTACAGTCAACACACACACAACACATAATTTAATAGGTAAAGTATCATTGTAGTACCTATGTATGATAAAAGGGAGCTAAATTATGTAGTACTAATAGCTAAGTACTGTAGAAGGTAAAATGTGTTACTCTTCTTTTGCTTGGCTACGAGAGGTTTTTCTTAATGAAATACTTATTAAAGCTTGAGGTACGATTATATATTTCTTTTATTTGATAATTTATTGTAAAGCAAGACGTCAACTACTCTTTTGTCCCAAGGACGGTATTTCTTCTAATTAGTTTGTGCAAGGACGGAATAAAAAACTATCACCTAGCATCTTTGCTTTTTTCCGAGGTCCGTGTTCCAAATTTAATCTTGTATAGCAGCTAGTATTAAACCCCGCTATATATACAATCTTTACATCACTATATTATTGTTACGAGCGACGGGTTTCGGGATTGGAGTGAAACGCTAAGTCCAATTTATTTACAGAGTTTATTGGGTTACACACTTACACACGGACCACCTCGCAGAGGTTCCCCTTTAAACAGTTCTCCTCGCAGGGATTTCCCCTCTCACCACGTTCACTGTTCACTACGTCACGACGCGCGACACGCTATGACGTCACGACGCACGGCACTATGACGTCACGACACGCGACACACACTACACTGCACTACACTGACACTTGTCTACTCACTGTTCCACTTTACTTTGCACTTTACTTTTCACTAGTACTTTTCCACTTTTACTGTTCTTCCTTTTTGTTCCGCACTTTTCACTGTGAAATCAATACTGACTCGCGTCCGCAAACTCGCGGCCTTATATACCCCTTAGAATTTTCTAGATGCCCGAATTTCGTTAGTCTTTTCTTTATTCCTTTGTTCCCTTCCGGATATTTCCTAATCCCGCCTTCCTTCTCGAATTTTCCTAAACACGCCCCCTTTTATTGTTTCTTTACAAATATTTCTTCTCTCTCTTCGTTCTAGAACATTCCTATTGTTTTTGGTTCTTTTTCAAATATTCCTTCTCTCTCTGTTTTCTAGAACATTTCTAAACACGCCCATTTTCTGTCTCCTTCCAAATATTCTTACTCCCTCTTACTTTTCTAGAACATTTCCAACAACAATAAAATCTAGAATTATTTTCGACGAGTCTCGAACCATCGACCCCCGGCACGGGAGTCCATGCGTCGACCGCCGAGCTACGAAGCTTGTTGACAAACCGGCCGAATTTTTGAATGCCCTTCTATAGCTGCGTCATTTTACAGAATCCGTGACACTGCCCCTCCCTTAGTTCTGCTCGTCCCGAGCATCATTACTTCCGAAATAACGAGCTAACCGATCTACGTACACTATCTTCAACGGGCTCCTCGGCGATCGTTGGATTCGATATGTGACGTCATTTATTTTGGCCACTTCCTCAAACGGCCCTTCCCAACTTGCCTGTAACTTCGGGCTCTTCCCTTTCTTACGAGCAGGATTATACAGCCAAACCGGTGTTCCTTCCTCCTTCTCACAAACAAACGGAATGTGCCCAGGTCGTTTCTTGGTTGGTGCCACATCTCCTGTATTAATCGTGAGCTTCACCAGGTCTTTTCTACCAATATCTGCGCCGTTCTTAGGGAGCCAGTTTTTCGCTATCTCAATCGGTGACTTAGTCAAGTCCTTGCTGGGGTCTTCCATAACTTCCGATACTACATCATCCTCATAGTGATCAACAACCTCCTCCTTCTCAATCGTCAGGTTCACATCTCCGACGTTAAGTATCGGGTTCGAAGTAGATGAAACTGATTCAACAACTTTCCTCGCCAGAATCCAACAAATTTCAGTTTTAACCTTTTCCATCACAGCACATCTCCGTGGTAATCTCCCATCGTTACTCTTGGGCAAAACAACAGGTACCAAGGTCTGTGATCTAGGCTGGCAAACTGTTCTTCTCACACAGTAGACCTTTCCCGATGATCCATCTTTCATCGGAACCTCCTCTGTGTTACACCGTAGCACTCCGTTCTTCATGTCTATATTGCACTGGTGACTTTGTAAGAAATCTAAGCCAATGATGCAATCGTCCACTATTTCAGCTACAATCACCTCATGTTTGAAAGAAGTTTTCCCGATCTTAATCGAAACTCCCAACTCTCCCCTAACAGGTATGCGCTGGCCAGTAGCTGTTGTTAACTGTAGGTTGGTTTGCTGCACAACTCGTTTCTGATAACTTTCCATATCGCTTATCAGTCGAGCATTGATTACCGTCCTCGAAGCTCCGGTATCCAAAGTTAATTGACAGCTTCTACCATTGACCTCTCCTTCAACTAACAGACTATTTCCGTCCGATGTTTGTTTGACTCCAATGGTTGGATTTGCAACATAACCGCCCAGCGCCCTCCAGTTTTCCTGCTGCTCATCAGTCGAGACTCCTATATCCCGACGGCCTGCACGCTTCGGACAAGAGCTGCGAATATGCCCCAGTTCACCACACTCGTAGCACACATAACGACGGCATGTGCGCTTCGGGCAGGAGCTGCGAATATGTCCTCGTTCACCACACCCGTAGCACACATAATTGACACTTCGATTTCTTGGCGCTGATGCTCCAGTCGCCACAATCTCCCTAAGGCGAGCGGAATGAGGATCCTGACGTACGGCTTCCACTTCCAATGCATGAGCAACAGCGTCCCTGAGTGTAACATGGTGCCCAAGTCGCACTGCAGCTCGCACCTCCGGGTCCCGTATCCCATCCGTAAAGGTCTGCAGGAGCATGTTATCGATGGCTGCCGGTGACGACTGGAAAGCCTTTCGCACGAGCTTTTCCACTTCCACAGACCATTGTTGCAGACTCTCGTTAACATGTTGATTACGTTCCTTCAACCGCGCCCTATACACGTGTTCAAGATGTCCATCGCCGAATCTAACCTCCAGAGCTCCGAAAAGATTGTCGAACGTCAGGTTTCCGCTAGCTCCTACGGCCTCCAGTACGGTGAGAGCCTGTCCCTGGAGTGCCAATATCAACGCAGGCTCCGCCTCCTCCTTGCCCCAGCCATTAACCTTCATTGCTGTCTCAAATTGTAGCTTAAAGGCGGCCCATGACGTCAGTCCATCGTAAACCGGAGTCTTGACACCTTTTGGTTGTATGGGTGAGTCAAAAACAGCAGCAACACGACTATGAGATTTGCTCTGCTCAACTTCTCGCCGGATTTTGGCAAACTCACCCTCCACACGGTCCAGCCTCCCTCCGAACTCACCCTTCACATGATCCAACCTCCCTTCGAACTCGCCCTTCACATGATCCAACCTCCCTTCGAACTCACCCTTCACACGATCCAACCTCCCTTCTACGGCTTCGACTCTCTCTACTGCCTGCTGCAAGCCTTTCGTAATATCTTTATGAAGGGCCTCCTGCATCGTGCGCATTTGTCCTTCCATCATGTGTGCCTGCTTCTCCTGACGGCAAGCTGCTTGTTCCTCTTGACGGCGAGCTTGTTCTTCCATCATCGTACGCAGTTGTTCCTCCTGCCGGCGAGCCTGCGCCTCCTGCATCGTGCGCATTTGTTCCTCCTGCCGGCGAGCCTGCGCCTCCTGCATCGTGCGCATTTGTTCCTCCTGCCGGCGAGCCTGCTCCTCCATCATGCACTGGATTTGATAGAGGAAGTTTCCCGGGTTCTGCTCTGGAGTGCGCTGCACTTCACCTCCCGCAGGTCTTTTCTCTGGGGTGCGCTGCACATCAGTTGCGAGGGCCGCACCTTCCTGCTGCGCTTCCGACATGGCCCGGGTGGTGACTCCCTTTAACTCCTTTGGCACCAGCGGCATCTTACTCCAATCCCACTTCTGACACCAAATGTTACGAGCGACGGGTTTCGGGATTGGAGTGAAACGCTAAGTCCAATTTATTTACAGAGTTTATTGGGTTACACACTTACACACGGACCACCTCGCAGAGGTTCCCCTTTAAACAGTTCTCCTCGCAGGGATTTCCCCTCTCACCACGTTCACTGTTCACTACGTCACGACGCGCGACACGCTATGACGTCACGACGCACGGCACTATGACGTCACGACACGCGACACACACTACACTGCACTACACTGACACTTGTCTACTCACTGTTCCACTTTACTTTGCACTTTACTTTTCACTAGTACTTTTCCACTTTTACTGTTCTTCCTTTTTGTTCCGCACTTTTCACTGTGAAATCAATACTGACTCGCGTCCGCAAACTCGCGGCCTTATATACCCCTTAGAATTTTCTAGATGCCCGAATTTCGTTAGTCTTTTCTTTATTCCTTTGTTCCCTTCCGGATATTTCCTAATCCCGCCTTCCTTCTCGAATTTTCCTAAACACGCCCCCTTTTATTGTTTCTTTAGAAATATTTCTTCTCTCTCTTCGTTCTAGAACATTCCTATTGTTTTTGGTTCTTTTTCAAATATTCCTTCTCTCTCTGTTTTCTAGAACATTTCTAAACACGCCCATTTTCTGTCTCCTTCCAAATATTCTTACTCCCTCTTACTTTTCTAGAACATTTCCAACAACAATAAAATCTAGAATTATTTTCGACGAGTCTCGAACCATCGACCCCCGGCACGGGAGTCCATGCGTCGACCGCCGAGCTACGAAGCTTGTTGACAAACCGGCCGAATTTTTGAATGCCCTTCTATAGCTGCGTCATTTTACAGAATCCGTGACACTATACTCTTTCTTATACTGTGGCTAAAGAACAGATATATAAATAAACGAGCGTTAACCCGCGACTTCGTCCGCACAAATTATATACCAGATTTTAAGTCAGATCATAAGCTATCAAACAAAAAAAGTTTCATCAAAATCGGTTCAGTAGTTTTTGCGTGATACTCGTTCAAACAAACAAACAAACAAACACCCAAACAAACACACAAACAAACAGACAGACAAAAAATCCAAAAATTGGTGAAATGGAATCAGGGACACCTAAAAACCATATCGTAACTTTTTTTTGTTAATATCTTCAATGTACAGACAAATTTCCTGTTACAGTTTTATAATAGTATAGATAAATAGATAGGTAGGAAGATGTGCATAAAAGCTAGCTGACATTAAGAACTTCAAGAATTCTTCTTTACGTTCCCTCTGCCACTCCCTAAAAGCTTTGCGGGTTTTTCTCAGAATACTAATGTGAAAACATCAAAACAGTCTAGCCATATCGTAAAACGAATTGAATGAGATGTTTATATCGCATGAATATAGCAAGATGCTTAATTTTACTTAATACTAGATAACATTTACCAGTATCTAACTAAAAGATCTATCCAAGATCTTTCACTCAAAAAACACCATGCCGATATGATTCCGATCGAATCGAATTGAATCCGTAGATTAGATACACAATAGCTCCCATTGTTTGTTCAGTTCCATTTTAAACACTTATCAATCCATAATAACTATAATATTAATAGATATAAATAGTCACCACTAATTCTAAACTGGAGTCAGGAATATTCTAAACTGGCGAGCCGCCCCAGCTTCGCCCGGGATCTATAATATAAGTTACAATGACATTAGTACTATAATGTCATTGATAAGTTAATATACAGGGTGTAAGGAAAAGTATCATTAACCTTTACACCATATACTCTATCCATCAAACTGAACAACTTTGACTATGTGAGCAAATCTGTCAGAGCAATAAAAAAATCTGCTGCTCCATACTAAACTGCAATACCTACACGACTCAAATGTATGGGACAGCAGATTTTTTTTGTTCTGACAGATTTGCTCTCATAGTCAAACTTGTTGTTTATTGGGTAAAGTACAGTCAGCAGCAAAAAGATTGGACGTGTTCCTTCATCGAAAAGCCAGGCTCTGATCGCTCAATTATTCGTTTAATAAATGGATGTACTATTCCTATGATATGATATCCTTTACTTCAGATCGTGCAATCTTTCTGCGACAAATGTTAATACAAAGGTAGGCCAGAGTACCTTGTTATCGTACCCATGAGGCGAAATAATAAGTAATTGTAAATGTAACCAATTCTTCATTCCTTCAGTATCGAAGTGGAGCAATATGTTCACATATTTTCAAACGTGTATTTTATTCCTAATGGAGATAAATATAACTCCGATAACATTTTTATCTTCAACAATTGAGTGATTGTACATTACATGGGTTAAAATATGTAAAATATAACAATTATGAACATACATATGATTCAAACATTGTTTATTCGAAAGATCCATAAAATAGTAACATTAGATAAACATACATATTGATTATGTGGGTTATCCGGCATTACTTTTCAACTTATTTAAGAGAAAGATAATAAAAAAACTAAAAGACACCACGAAGCCACTAAGGCGAACTTTAATAGAATTCGTGATTATTCAGGATGAGGCCCAACCCTCCGAGGGACCAGGAGCCCAGGATAAAAGAGCAGCTAACAACCGTTCGTATTTCATATCGCACAAGGATTCCGCCGAAAAAATATTTATCGTTCTGCGAATCAAGCCATTTTAATATTTATTAGGCTGTGTATAAGCCTTATGTTGGATGACTTCTTTTGTGGAATGAATCATGTTACGTCGTATATCAAAACTGAGATCAAAAGTCTCGAACGTTCGATTCAGAGTTACCGAACATGTTTCATTAAGTGGTGTTTTTTTTTTTTTTTTTTTTTTTTTTTTAAAGTGACTATTACAGCTTTGCTCCGGGAGCAACTACTGCTTTTTACTGCGGGCTATTGGGGGGACCACGAAGGGTCACCGAGCCAATTGAATGAACTTAAGCAACCGACCTAGGGGCACCCAGCGGGGTACGGACCTCGGCCAAGGACGTTGCTGGGGCTACGCGGCGGATTGTGTAGCTGGGATAGGTGAGAAGCGGCCTGGGATTGGCCTATAGCGTCTGTAGGCGCCTGAATTGAAGGGAGTGTGCAGTGGTCGCGGCTGTCTCCGCCGGCGGGGACGTCGATTACTGTGTCGGCGTGTTGTTGTCGTGTGTTGTGAATTTGCGATTGTTAGTCGTGTCTGTTGGGCCGCCTGTACGGCAACCGTGATCTCATCGTCTGGATCGACCAGTACATTGCGGGGTCGACGTCTATTCGTCCTAGTAGTATCACAAGGATAGATGGCGTTTGCCCTAATTAGAGGGTTGGAGTGGCGGGGGGTGGTGGCGAAATAGTCCGCCACCATGCATTTGAGTAGTTGCTTGATGGTAGGCAACTCTAAGTCGAGATTAAGGTTTTTGTTGCGAACGAACCATGGCGCACCAGTGGCCGTACGCATGAACCTATTCTGGATGACTTCCAATAGGTGGATGTTGGTGGGGGCGGCGTGCGCGAAGCACACTCCGGCATACGTGATTATCGGCCTGATGCATTAAGTGGTGTTGCCAATAGTATGTGAAATAAAGTAGTCCTTGCTTTAAAAAAAAAACATAATAAGGTTAGATGTTATAAAAAACATAATGTAAACAGTTTTTCGTTTTTTATTAGCTAAACAAGTTAGCTTCTTAAATACATTATATTCAAATGAAAATATAATAATTTATTTCAGACAAGATGTCCATATAGTGATAGATGATTATTGATTAGTATACATTTATCTTAAAACTATCATTATAATTTATTTTTATACAGGGTATTAAAGTAAGCTTTGCATTACTTTAAGGAGTTATTGTACCAATAATACTGAACAACTTTATAGGAAACGAGTTTTAACCCGCGACTTCGTTCGCACAAATTATATACCAGATTTTAAGTCAGATCATAAGCTATCAAACAAAAAAAGTTTCATCAAAATCGGTTCAGTAGTTTTTGCGTGATACTCGTTCCAACAAAAAAACAAACACACAAACAGACAGACAAAAAATCCAAAAATTGGTGATATGGAATCAGGGATACCTAAAAGCCATATCGTAACTTTTTTTTTGTTAATATCTTCAATGTACAGACAAACTTCCTGTTACAGTTTTATAATAGTTTAGATTTGCAAAATTTTTTTGGACTTTCCCTACTAAATGCAATCAGCTGATCGGACGTTTGTACGAAAATTTGAAATTTTATTTTGCGTATTTTCCTTATGTTCTTTTGAGAATGTTCTTTAGTATCATAAAGTACAATCATCCCTTAAAGTAATGCAACTGTAGACAGTAGTAGGGGTAGACCCCACCCTGTATTCTGCGCATGTAATAATTTTAGCGTTCCATTCCAACCATGCTTGGGGCTTTTTTTTAAATAGAGATAATAAATTCTTTTATATTTTTTACTATCCTGTTTCATCCCACTGCTGGGCAAGGGCATCACTTCCAACCAGCTCTATCCTGGGATAGATGATCAAATATTATTGAAAAATTTACTCGAAACGAGTAGGTATTTTATATGTAGATAGATATCCTCAGATTTTAGTCAATAGTGGTTTTAGATTTACCGAATTACTTAGTGTATCGCTAAGTTTTAGCTAAAAACTAACGTTAGACGCGTTTTACTAAAGTTAAAATAAAAACAATAGATCTATACTGAACTGAAATCATTCTTATCAGATAAGGAAGTTAATACAGGAAAACAGGAAATATTGTAACGTGAATACATTTGTTATTATAATGCCACTTGGGCTTGGGTATACTGTGTCGTGACAACATTCCATAACACAAGCATATACTAGTCCATTAAAAAGTCTTAAAATACAAGCCATTTATTCAAAAAATTCAATACAATATACAAACTGAAAATCGAATCCGAAACGCAGGCTTGAAAAATTTATAAAATGAAATTTTGAAACAAAAATTTAGAAAGAATTAAAAAATTAATAATTTAAAAACCATAAAACAAAAAAATTTGCATCTCTTATTTTTTTGATTTTTTGTTTTGCCGATATCAGTGAATGAAGTTGGCATAGTAGTTATGTTAGCGATGATTATTTTGTAATTAAATAATTATTGTTACTTTTAGGGCAATTTTACAAAACTTACTATTACTTACTTTTACTTAACTTACTTTTATAAACCCTAAAATTCTCTAACATAATGTAGTTTTATTTATTTAGTGCTGTTCTGACAATCAGCACTAATATCCACTAGGCAACATTTGAGGCGCAACACGTGACGCTCAACATGTTCGGCAACGTTGCAAAACAACGCGCGACGCGACGTCGCGGAACTTCAACTTAATTTGCCACAACATGTTCGGCAACGTTGTTTAGCAACGTTGCCGAACATGTTGAGCGTCACGTGTTGCGCCTCAAATGTTGCCTAGTGGATATTAACTATCTGAATAAAAATTAAATACAATCTCAGTCTGGCGACAGGTGTATTAAAAAAACATGGCGTATTGCGCAGGTGACATTTTTGTAATCATTTCCGTTTTGTCCAGTAGTGCCGTGGTTGCAAACTCGGGGGAAGAGTCCGGTCGGTATAAAACTACATGAACGATAAAACATTGTAGTTACAGTTTAAACACATTTACGAGTAAACATGAACTGGGTTTTATGTAAAAAAATGTTTTGCTGTACCTGTATTTTACTACCGTAGAGATCTAGAGAGATGCCAACCAACGCGCTGAGTACGAAACCTAGTGTTGCATCACCACCAGTACCACGCGATAGAAATTATTTTGTTAGCTTGAATGTGCTCATTATCCATTGCGGTATCAGAACTCAACGCTCGAATAATCTTTAGTACTACGCAAGCATTGTAAACTATTTACGCATAATATCTCGACTGGCTTTCAGCCTCATAACATATTGAATCATTACTGTCGCAAGCAATGTGTTCCGTTTTTGCGCATATTGCTGCGACACTGGCCCCGCCGCCTTTTCACAGCTCCCTTTAGTTTTTGTGATGTGTGTTTACTACCTAAAGATAAAAAGTCACATAATTCAGACCGCATAGAGGCGATAGAATAACAAAGCTGTAACGCAACGCTGAAGTACTACTCTATCAAGAAGTACACGCGGAAAAGTGTGTTAATATAAGAATAAGAACTTCGCTCTCTGTGTGATAAAGATAAGTCGCAATTGACATGATGCAATATCAATTGTGCCTAGTTAATTATTAATTGATGTCGACGTTTGAGTGTTACTTTGATATGACAATCGTTTGATATTTAAATGAAGATATTTCTAGAAATATTGAACAAAAGACCGCTTCAGTTATAGTTATATATTACTTGTATATTAATATTAATCATCATCATCAGCCTATAAACGTCCCACTGCAGGGCACAGGCCTACCCTCAGGGAGTGTGTATGGGCATTAGTCCACCACGCGTGCCAAATGCGGATTGGTAGACTTCACATACACATTAGAATTTCTTCTTTAGCGTATGCAGGTTTCCTCACGATGTTTTCCTTCACCGTTTGAGAGCAGTCGGTATTACGTACATAAGTTACAAAAACTCATTGGTACATGGCATGTCGTCCGTGCGGATTTGAACCCGGGCCCCCATAATTGGGTGTCCATACCTCTCCGCAACGCGCTACCGGCGCTCATATATTAATGTTTCGTCAATTTTATAGATTTGAAAATGTTCGCAGAACACCATCTATCTTTACATTGTCTGTAAATCGAACAAAAAGCACGAGTTCCCTATCTTACCCCACTGGGAAAGAGACGTGCCGCTACTATAGCAATAGCACAGATTATTTAATCGTTTTTATAAATAGACTAGCTTGTGCCCGCGACTTCGTCTAAAACAAATCCAAATCATCCGTCCGCATGGGTTTTGGAAAACTTCAACAACCCGTTGCATCGAAAAATCCTTTCTTAGTGCACCCCTTCTGTAGAATATGTATTCCAAATTCCATGTTTCTACCTTCAGTGGTTTAGGCTGTGATTTGTCTGTCAGTCACGGATCTGTTTTATAAGAAGATACATAACTAGATAAAAAGAACTATGTAAATGTAAATGTTTCCAAACGTTTGACGCTACGCTATCCCTATAAAATGAATACTCCAGTCTAGCTACAGATTACCTATAAAATACAAATTTAACTAACAACGATGTAATATGCACTTACCTATTTGTTTTTATGTAAACTAGAAACATGGATTGCGGTGAAGCTTTCTGCGTGAAATAAATGTGTTGGAGTGTGGAGACAAGAGCTGTTTGCGGGCTGCGGGCCGCGGGGCGGGGGATGGGGAGCAAGGAGAGGGTCGCACAAAGCTGCCCGGCTATATTGTCCAAATTGTTTGGGGCGTTAATAATTCCCCACACGCCTCACTTCATCGCTAACTGTTATTTTCGTGCGCAACAATTTTATTGTAAATGTTGATGGGGAATTTCTCAGCTGTCACCGTCTAGTGACACGAGGAAGTTTTTGTAGAAAAAGAAAATGTCAAATCAAATATAATAAGGACGGTTTTTTAAAGGGATGATCAGACCATCAAACTGAACAACTTTCTCCATTGGACCAAAGTCTAAATAGAGAAAAAAAATCAGCCGTCATCACATTTGGGTCAAATAGGTTTGCGCTTTGCTTCTTTTTCGCGATTTCGACATTGGTCTCATAGATAGTTGTTCAGTTTGATGGTCTGAGCTTTCCCTTAAAAAACCGTCAGCATATTAAGAAGGACCATCCCACTTTCATTCATCATTTGAGGATTCAGCATATTATTATCTAGAATGCAATAAAATATAAAGCAGACACACAAACACAATCATTGTGAAATTAATGTTCATCCACTGGGAGCGGATATTATTATACATTCAAAACAAAAAAGGCTCGGGTGTCAACTGGGCGTGTCAAGCTTGTTTTTCCATCAAGCGGCGAACTTTTATCCACACGGTGTGGACCACACCTGACCGATACGCAAAACAATTCCATAAAGTCATTCAAAACTTTTAAAAGAATAAAACTGTTAAAGGCAAAACTAGTTGATTATCTAAGTGCAGCTCCGTAAATTAAAACGAGACATAAATACTATGCTAATCATTATCCGATGAGCTTATTTATTGAATCGATTATCCCACGCGTTTCGATTGTTTCATGTATCGCTTATCGATTCAATCTAATCGAAAGCGAATCTCTGTCTGTACGAATAAAGCGTACATTAAGATAATATAAAATGAAATTATATCGAAACAACAGTGTCATTAAAAGTAAAGTAAGCATAAATGGGCTTCATAAATAATCAAAACAAAGACATTAAAGTCAAAGAAGTTTCTGCGTCCAACGGAGAACAAAAGAATTGAAAAGAAAGACAAGATACAATTCACAAAGCTCGACGGCTCCGTATTTTATTTTACATAGAAATTTAGAAGTGAAATACCCACAATAATACAGTTTCTTGGTTTTAAGGAAATCCTATTCATACGTCAGAGTATGTTAAAAATAGAAGGCTGAATAGATATTATGCTACTTCGTAATTGGTTGTCTATAATCAGCTCTTTTATGAACTTGCTTCTTTCAACAAAGTAAAGGAAATATTTTCCAAGTTACCTAATTAATTTACTCGCAAAGCTATCTCTTGCCACATCATTATAATTATCTCGCTTGCAATTCGAGATGTTAGTGGCAAAACATTTCGTTTATGTAAACATCTCACGTCTTTCGCTGGAATTTTTATCTTTATCCAGTTATATGCGGCTGAATGTTTATATTTTATGCATTCTTGTGATCTTTATTAAAAGGTCCATAATCAGATCTCGCTTATCGTAATACTGTGGGATACCAGGGACCCAGCGATAACGTGAAATTGACACCGCATCATCAATCACTTTAAAACAAATGAGTGGGCGATTGAGTGTGGTGTCGCATTGCACTTGTGGTTATCGGTTACAAATTGCTGTCGCTCTAGTGATTAACAGCATATGACATGATGACGTCGTCAATATCCGGCCATACTAAACCGGGCTTTAAAATAAACAATAGCAATTCCGGATAAAACGTAATATAAAATCATCAGCGTAACAGCATAAATGCATTTCAAAATAAAGGCGACGTTGCACAATACAGTTATTTTAACATCGTTACAATTCAATCAACGCAAAAGGAGTTGAAAATTGTCGAGGACAGGTTTATACGATTAAGGACAGGATGCGTTTAAACGTAAACCCATGTCGATTATAGTTTCCGGTATATCTTACGCTCCATTGTGTATATTGTGTTCGATTCGGGCTGTGAAAGCTGCTTTGCCATAAGGTTGATTCTTGGAAAGCCAGCTGCCTTGGCTCCCTCGTCTGGCTAGATTACAATGTCAATAGATGAGGCCGTTGATGCTTGCCTAGTTAGGTTGGGAACGCGTGTCTTTTTGAAACAACATTCTTTAGATTACGGCTTTTGCAGCTAAAATGGATTTTATGAGTCACAACGTCTGTGTTTTCTTGTCTATTAGGGTCGAATCGTGTGACTTTATTTCCTTATAATGTTTTGTGGCATTCATTAATGATTCGTGTGTTGATGATTAACATCTATTTCTATGAAATACAGAACTTTATGAGTTTGAATAGTATACTGCTTTATTTGCTTTATTCCAATAAAAAACTATATGTTTTTCGAAGTTCACGTTACTTTAATTTTCTAGTTTTCTAGAGCTTATAAAACTACCGATATAAAGTTGTTTTGCAAAGTCATATAGGTACCATTGAAATACGTAGACCGAACTTGTAAGTCTTTGTACAGTTCAATGTTATTCTGATATAAGTTCAATTATAATTAATACAAACGACAATTTAATAACAATACTTAATTATCGCTTTAACAGCTACATAGTAATTTTCCGGGACGGCAAACGTTGTTACCCATGTTACAATATCAACTTTTCTGTTTAAGTAACTCCATTGAAAGTCCCACTTCTCCGGCACCAAGTTTTAATGAGACAATAAGGACACTTATATTTGTATTACCATATTCTGCTTCAACATTTATAAGAGTCAAAGTTTCACAGTTACGGGTCCTAGCTATATGCAAGCTCCATAATATTATTTGAGTTTTTATTTTCAAGTCTCCGTAACTCAGCAACAAAGCCAACCGCCGAGATACCAACAAAGGAATATGAAAAATATCGCCCCTACAATCCGAATCGCATCGCTACTTCCAATATATTGGAAAATATTTCTTGCTTCGAGAGTATCTGAATACATTTACGCTGTTATAATAATAAAAATGTAGTGTTTGTACGTTTATCTGCCTTCGTAGATATTACACGTTCCCCTGCTATAAAATGTACTCTGAATGTAGAATTATGTACATGAAAGTTATAGTTTTATTGACGATAATTCTTTTAAATTGTGTTTCATATTTATATGGTAAGTTTTATGTTCAGTTTTAGAAATATAAAGTTGAAAAATTGATTGATTGCATACTTTTCTATAAAATATATTATGTCATTATAATCAGCGCATCTGCTGTCTGTAAATGAAACAGGTAACGAGAAAACATGTCATCAAGCTACAAATTAATGTTTAACTTATGTCATTCCAGTACTTCTTACTTGATTAAACATTATCTCTCAAATCGTCAAGCAAATAGTGTTAGGGCAAATATTTGTCTCGGCACCTTAGCATAACACGTTTTTATATTTTTAATAACCGACTTCAAAAAAACAGCTTATAAATACACTGTTGTTGAAAGGATTTTTAGAGAGTTTTGTCAGGTAGCAGCCGGCGTTCCGTTGTCTCAGCCTACCACAGTGGGAGACAGGCGTGAGGATACTCGTATGTATGTATGTTTATATAAATAAATATTGCTGTATAACACTGGCATTTCTAAACCGATTTAGATAATTCATATTTTGATGGAACGGAGTAGCCAAGGTGGTCTCATATAAATTTGGTGAAGATTTGATGAACAGCGTTGGAGATGGACCATAGAGATCTAGAGAGATGCCAAGCAACGCGCCGAGTAGGAAATCTAGTGTCGCATCACCACCAGTACCACGCGATAGAAAGTATTTTGTTAGCTTGCTGCTCATTATCCATTGCGGTATCAGAACTCAACGTTCGAATAATCTTTAGTACTACGCAAGCATTGTAAACTATTTACACATAATATCTCGACTGGCTTTCAGCCTCATAATATATTGAATCCTTACTGTCGCGAGCAATGTGTTCCGTTTTTGCGCATATTGCTGCGACACTGGCCCCGCTCCCTTTTCACATCTGATCTGTGAGATGGACAAATGAAGTTCTCAACAGATTACAGTAAATCATTGGCGATTTATTGATTTTTATTTAAAGTACTTATTGTGTCTCCATAATAGCCCAGTCATTTTACGGTTTGAGCCGGGACTAATTAATAATTGATATTTTTTTTCGGTATAGTATTTAAGAGCCATTGGGGCTGTTGCTGACGTGATATTTTTTTAATTTTGGTAATTCAAAAAATATCACGTCAGCAACAGCCCCAAAATTAAAATTTTTCATTTATCTCGTTCTAAAAAAATGAATAGTAAATTATTTTTCGCAAGCTTTTAAGGCTTTACCATTATACATACTTCACACATGGTGTTAATATTTTTGTATACTTAGAAGGCTTTGAAAAATACATTAGTATTTTCTATTAAATACCGCATTTTTTAAATTTCAATGCCTATTTTATAGCTCAAAAAATTGTTAAATCTAATTAAAATGAGTGCATTGGTATTAATATTATTAATTTAAAAGCCTTCTGGGAGAAAGAATTTTGATTTCTATGTTGCGTAGTGAATTTTTTTTTATATGTTTTCAGATAGTCTTTTTGTCACTAAATGATGCCGGTTACAGTTTAAAAGTCCAATTCATAATTACTTCCCACCCCTCCTAACAAAACTAAAATGACTGGGTTATAAATTGATATCCATGAAGCTAGAAAGACCTGATATTATATTATCAGCTATTTCTAAAAAAAATATCTTTAGAACGAAACTGTTGTGTTTATTTTCATTCCGCTTTAGTTTTGAAGTCGATTCTGCCAATTTTAGATATTCCGTCATTGATATTCTCCATTCATAATTTAACTCTTATGCTCTGATTAAATTTCGTCCTTTGTCGTTATTTCTATTGCAATACAAAGGGAAGTCTACTCCGGATATTTATTTTGTACGCGCCTACCTACACAAGTTTTTTTCTTTTCACTCGAGCCCGTTGCCTTTCCAATTCTTCGCTCTGTGGGAAAATTGTTCCGCTAGGTTATTAAATAGGCTTTAAATGTTGTAAAAGTTGGTGTAATATAGCATGATTACACAGTTATTTAATGTTGTATCACTATCATGTAAACAAGTTCATTGTTAAAGATTGCGTATTGGTAAATGAAAGATAATATAACAAGTTTCATTGTAATGAGGAGTTTTCTGACAGCTAGTCAAACGTGGTTTAATAAACCGGCGATAGATAGGCGTTGACCAGACAGGGGTCCGAAGACGACAATTTTAGGCTAAAAAGACAACAAAAATGCATGTCACTGAGTCAGACGCATCCGTCACTGTTCATTATTATTTTTTTTTTTTTACTTATGCAACGTGACTGTGCATTATTTAATAATTAGTACAATTTTGACGTTTGATAAAGATTTGCTGATTTGAATGACTGCTTCGCGGTTTAAAAAAAAATCTGATACCTACAAAAAATTTACATAGTTACCTACATACAATAATCTAATAAATTCACGACCATAATCCTTTTCGGGGTGGTCAGAGACATTTGCAGACAGTTTGAAACTTGAAAGTTTCGCCCACAAAACATAAGAGACCCTTACCTTATCCTAAGGGATTCGTGGGTTTCGTAAGAGTTGACTAAGGTCAACTCTTACGAAACCCATGACTAAGGTCAACTCTTACGAAACCCACGGGAAGAATTGGGGTGATCCATTCCAAGCCGGAACCACAATTTAGTAACGTTCATGGTTTAACAAAATTTAAAACAAATAAATACTGCTTCAGTTCAAGAACTAGAGACATTGCCTCATTAACTATACCAAGAAGCTTTTAATGGCAATTCTATCTAAATTTTCATTATTTATTGGCAATTTATCGCAATAATTTATTCTTTTCCGACAAGCTGAAACCGCCCATAAAATTCTCTCGAATTATCAGTTTGTTTAAAGAATGTTTTACACAAATAAACTTTACGATGCGAACGAAACATTACTTTTTTATTAGCTCACATGTTTTCTTGAACACATAGGTACCAGGATTCGACGTCCATTCTGCCTCTATCCATCAATAAAGTCGAATAAATCTCCAATCATGTGGTATGACACCTAAATAACTTTTGTTATCCCTTCATGCATAAATGTTTTTGTAATGATTCTAGTAGCCGTGTCCATTCCCCTCTCCCTCGATAACGATGCGAGTTGGTTGCATGGATGGATCAGTCGACATGTTTTGTGTTTCTCTTTCTATTTTTGGGCATGTGTGGTTTTTGGAACTTGATTCATCTGTAAAATGATTTTTCTTTTTTTAGACAAATCCTCACATTTCATGATGAATGTTCAAATATTATCCTACTTTAGAGAATTGAAACGTTGGACGTTTGTTACTCCACAAACGGGTTGGATTCTTCTGTATTGATTCTATGTAACTTGGCAGATGTGTCTAGTTATAATGTAGCGTAGATTAAAACAATGGCATGATGGCTTTTGTTCCCTATAACATCTACTTAAGGTTTCAGTCCATACAAAAGTTTGACGCACAATACGCGTAGACGGAATTAATAAAAGTAATATTTTATATATGGAAAAATAGTTCAGAAAATCCAGTTGCCGCGTCACAAATAACATTTGCAATTTATAAAATAATTACGAAGATATAAAGCTTTGAAATTTTTCATACAAAATTTTAAAAGCTTGTTATTTTTGACGCGGCATCTAGATTTTGTAAACTATTTTTCCATATATACAAAGTTACTTATATTAATACCGTCTACGCGTATTGTGCGTCAAAGTTTTGTATTAAATTGAACCACCTTAAGAATGTTTTCCACATTATAATACAGAGGGCTTAGCATGCCACCCCCGAGAAAACGACAAAAATCGAGACGAATCTCCGTTACATTGCGTATGAGAAAACGAGCTCGCATGACAGTTTTAACGCTTTGTCGTGCATGGCATGCTAGCCTTACCGGAATAAAAATCAAGAGCTATAGAGCTAAGCTACGGGTCAGCTAGTTTTTCTAGTGTCCTACAATTTTGATTGATAAACAAAAATACTAGATAATAGCTACATCAAAGCAAGTTGAGACCTTTGTTTGACATTCAGCACGCTATCGTTACTGGAATTTTAAAACAATTTCGTAGTCATTCGTTTAACCTATCCATTATCAAGTTTTATAAATAAATAAAAGAAATAACAGTTTCGTATGAGTAAATATGACTGTCGATTTTACACTTTGCTCTTCCATTTAGTGAACCGTGAAATGACTCGCGCTGCGCAGAACAGCGAACAGCCAAGCCAAACGATTTGAATTCTGTCCGCTCGCCACGCTCGCGCTCGCTCAAGTCGACTCGACCGACCCTACTCACACAACCAGGGTTGCCAGACGTACGAGGTTCCTCTTAGAAATACGAGATTTAGGGTCTACGAGGTACGAGGATGCTATCAACCTTGTTGAAATATGTACTAGGTTTTGACTTTTAGGGAAATTATGGTATGATTTTCCATTGCAGGCGACGTTTTGTAGAATAAATGAATATCTAGCGTAATCTAAACCATCAAAGACTTATCAGGGACAGGACCCAATTTATTAATAAACGTGACTTTTGGCAATGACAATTCAGAGTACAGTGCTAAGAATGCTAGGACACATGTTACCCCTGCAAGTTTAGCGTCATTTAGTAACCTGCAATTCATTGTAATATGAATGGTCATTGTCAATTGTCACGTTTATTAAACAGGGTATCTTATAGTTACTTTGTAATAAAAATCGATCATTGCTTCGATTTGTTCCTTGTATTAGCTGATATTATATTTTTCTTCTGTTTAAAACAACATTAAAATTTACAAAATATTTTTTTGAAATATTAAGTCTAAAACTTTTTTTTGCTATATGAAAAGTCTAAAAAAAATTGTGTTATATGTCTAAAGGCTGGGCCACACAGAGTGCAGCTGCAGAACGGTTGCAGGCCGGCAGTAGTTGTAAACTATGGAATTATATGCGAGGTGTCACACTAGATGCAGTCCGGCGCGGCTGCGGAACGGTAGCCGCAGTGTGACACCTCGCTATAATTCCATAGTTTACAACTATTGCCGGCCTGCACCCGTTCTGCAGCTGCACTCTGTGTGGCCCAGCCTTTAGACATATAACAATTTTTTTTAGACTTTTCATATAGCAAAAAACATTTGGAAATATTTTTTTGGTATTTGAAAAGTGTTTATTGTTTGTTTTTCGATACTTTAGATTAATGTACGAGTTTTAATAGCCAAAGTAGTAGATTTTTCTTGCTTTTGTACGAAGAAAAGTTTTCTACGTCTGGCAACCCTGCGCACACAACTCAGTTCGTATCCGTGAACCGTCCACAGACGACGCGCGCTATACGTACCGTACCACCCTTGTTCGAGTGAAACCAAACTTGTATTACAGCTTACAGCAGTGTTTACCAATTTGCTGATGATATTTTTCTCTCCGTAGGTGTTCGGAGACGACTGGCATTGGCATGCGAGTGTAGTGATGGTGCATTGCGATCGTGGCAGTACCTTCAGTGTTTTGTGTTAACAAAGTGAAGTGCTGGATGGATTGTGCCTCTTGGATTGCCAACGCGAGTCATCGATAGACCTTGTTGGGAACGGTAAGATTCTCATTTTATTTCGTTAAGTTGGTTGCAGAGGGGTGAATTTTATACAAAACTTAGACGCACAATACGCGTTGACGGTATTAATATAAGTAACTTTGTATATATGGAAAAATAGTTTAGAAAATCTAGATGCCGCGTCACAAATAACATTTGCAATTTATAAAATAATTACGAAGATAAATTTTAAAAGCTTTATATCTTCGTAATTATATTATAAATTGCAAATGTTATTTGTGACGCGGCAACTAGATTTTCTAAACTATTTTGCCATAATTATATTAAATATTACTTTTATTAATTCCGTCTACGCGTATTGTGTGTCAAACTTTTGTATGGACTGAAACCACCTTAAGATAAGTTTATTCCTAGAGTTTACTTAAATTGGTTAGTAGGTACACACGGCGACACATCAAGCTATACAAAACCAACATAAGCTGGCCTCGCGACGTTTACGTTACTCGACTTACGTGCGGCCAGCTTATTTTGGTTTTGTATTGCTTGATGTGTCGCCGTGTGTACCTATTGAAAATATCACCAGACTTCGTTTGTATGGAGCTCGATAACGATAAGCAAATTTGTTGTAGATATTTGCTTTGACTTGACGACTTATGTTTTATTATACGTTTTTGTTATCTGTAAAGGCATTAATAGCATGATATTAAGTTGAACGTAGGTAGTTGTTTTATTTTAATTAAGTACCTACTAGTTTTTGCGTACTCTGCTGAACGTACTGTAGCTTTGACTATTTATTATAAGGACTAGCCTTACGGTAGCATTTCCCCTCTGCCATGGTATAAGATCAATTTGATCATGTGCATTTACATTCAATTTTGTACCTTATCACTAAACGAGACAGCCTATAATTGCGAAAAAATAATTTCGAACTTAGAACGTTTGGGGTTCACACGAGACTTCTTTTCATGATTTTTAACGTTCATAATTAGACTCTAAAGTTATGGGGAATAAAATCCAAAGTTGCAGAATTTATGATACCTCGCCCCCCGCTAAAAGTGGCAGAAATGTTTGTTAGTAGAATTACACGCGTGGCTAGTCCCTATATAAGTAGTCAAAGTACTGTAGTCATATTTATGCACAATTTTCTTTCGTATACGTAAAAACTAAAAAGCAAACGTAGGTAAGTACATATATGTACGTATAACGTATAGTTGCTTATACATAATTGTACGTAGTTTCGACGATATGAGCTTGTTTACGAGGCACTTGAGGTAGTAGTTTTGAACTCTGTTGTAATAATTATAAGGGTTATTTTATGTTTGTTCCTGAACTTAACTTTAAAGGGAGGATGTCAGTCTTCAAACTAATTTACCCTTAGTTTAATGTGTAAAGGCTATTCTAGTTAACTTTGATAGCCTCTGTCTTTGTCAGTTAGTCTTAATACAGGTTGTAAAAAAACACCCTAGTAATAGGGTTTGATGGTCTGAAGCACCCAAGGGGGTGCTGCAGGCCCTCAAACTGAACAACTTTCACTATGGAGCCAACAACGACAAAAAAGAAAAAAATCTGCTTTGCCATACAAAACTGCAGTACCGACTCGACTTAATTGTATGGGACAGCAGATTTTTTTTTCCATGTTGGCTCCATAGTGAAAGTTGTTCAGTTTGATGGTCTGAATCACTCCCTTAAGTAGTACTAGGATGTTTTGTTATATAAGGTCAAACAAAATTAGGTGAAACTATTTTAAGGGGATGATCAGACCATCAAACTGGACAACTTTCTCTATGGGACCAATATCGAAATCGCGAAAAAAAATCTGCTGTTCCATACAAATGTACTCGACCTAAATGTATGGAACAGCAGATTTTTTTTTCGCTATTTTTATATTGGTCCTATAGAGAAAGTTGTTCAGTTTGATGGTCTGATAAAATAAAAAATCCTTAAAATAGTTTCACCTAATTTTGTTAGACCTTATATTGTTAAAGGCTTTTCACACCTACTTACTACCCTAGTTACTACCTAACCAATAACTTACAAATTAAAAATAAAGGTGTGAAAAGCTTTTAACCTACTTTTTGAAATCCGAAATAAAAAAAAAAATAAAAGACATCATCGAACTCTTTCAGACATCTTTATTATCAAAAACAAGGTGATACAGCGTTATATTAAGTCCTACCTATACCTATATTGCGCGCAATGAAAGCTGACACGAAACAGATTTCAAAACTGTGTTTTGTTTATATAGATTTAGGAGCTAAAAAAGTTTGTGCCTACCTGATCAGACCATCAAACTGGACAACTTTCTCTATGGGACCAATATCGAAATCGCGAAAAAAAATCTGCTGTTCCATACAAATGTACTCGACCTAAATGTATGGAACAGCAGATTTTTTTTTCGCTATTTTTATATTGGTCCTATAGAGAAAGTTGTTCAGTTTGATGGTCTGATAAAATAAAAAATCCTTACAATAGTTTCACCTAATTTTGTTAGACCTTATATTGTTAAAGGCTTTTCACACCTACTTACTACCCTAGTTACTACCTAACCAATAACTTACAAATTAAAAATATAGGTGTGAAAAGCTTTTAACCTACTTTTTGAAATCCGAAATAAAAAAAAAAAATAAAAGACATCATCGAACTCTTTCAGACATCTTTATTATCAAAAACAAGGTGATACAGCGTTATATTAAGTCCTACCTATACCTATATTGCGCGCAATGAAAGCTGACACGAAACAGATTTCAAAACTGTGTTTTGTTTATATAGATTTAGGAGCTAAAAAAGTTTGTGCCTACCTGATTTCAAGATAAAATTGAATTAATTAGTGATTGACAAGGAATAACAAGAAATGTATATAGTTGCCAGCACTTGTTTGCGCGTATTATAAGCAAACAGGTAGGTACCTAACGGTCAATAAAACCTACACACCTCTCGAGTCTTCTCCTCATGAATTAAGGTCGAGAAAGGGATAAAAATGTTCTTATTCTATACCCTTTGGCACCTCTACTATTCAATAGAGCATAACATTTCCTCGTCTTATTTTTTAATACGTATGAGATACCCATGTACCGATGATACTGTCGTGTCGGTTGTACTAATTTTCATATGACCTTACCATACGAGCATCGCTTCTTTTTAAACGACCTCAAAAAAGGAGGTTATCAATTCGACACGTAATTTCCTTTATTGAAATTAGGTTGGTAGGTCTCAAATATTTTAATGGTTTTGACAGATTTCATACAACGACGAGACGATATCCTGGAAAACTAAGTACTCATCTATCCTAGAAAACTAATTCTACATACACAGGGTGAAATTGATATCATTAGCATCATTTTAAACTAATTCTACCCTTCAAACTGAACAACTTTTGCTTGATCTGCTTGGATCCGAGGGGGGAAGATAAAAATGCCATACGATATGATGATGATGGGTAGACTCTAAGTTTAAAAGGATGCTAATGATATCAATTTCACCCTGTATACAATAAATATGCGTGCGGGTAGGCCCCCCCACACGGTAGACCGAAGACCTAGTGAAGGTGGCGAGAACCCGTTGGATGAGGGCAGCGCAGGACAGGTCGTTGTGGCGATCCTTGGGGGAGGCCTATGTCCAGCAGTGGACGTCCATCGGCTGAGATGATGATGAATACATATCTTCTATTAATGAATCTCTATGGGGCAAGTACGGCTCGTGTACAGGGTAAAAAAATAAGTTTCTCCATTTCTCGACTGAATTTTGAATTTCGTTCTCTGGGTAGTGGGCTCGGTGGCGAAATTGGATAACGCAGTTCCCCGGTTTGGAACAGTGCGGGTCCAAGTCCCGCCCGTGACAAATTTTTCAATCTTTAATTTGAATTTTGTTAAGTTTCTCTTTTTATAATTACTAACATTTAGATGAGTAGAAAAGGTTCCTAATATGGATGGTTCTTAAATCAGCTAGAAAATGACTTGCATTTCAATTTTTAATTAAAATAAAAAAAAAAAAAAAACTTCGTTTGCCATTTCAATTCTTCTAACATTAAATATGCTAAAAGTGAGACGTGGTACAACTGCATGAAATACAGTTGGTATTGGTAGTTGTAGCAATTTTTCTGGCCACCCCGAAAGGAATTATGGCCGTGACTTCATTGTATCTAGCGTGACATTTAAAGTTTCAAATGGGTTAAAACAATTTGACTGTTTGTAAGAATTCTTTCAATTCCACAAACTATAATTACCAATCATTAAAACGGAACAAAAATAAAAACATAAACGCGATCCTAACCTAATACACTTAAAATTCTTGACGCATTTC
Organism: Agonopterix arenella; assembly: GCA_927399405.1. Taxonomy (NCBI): domain Eukaryota; kingdom Metazoa; phylum Arthropoda; class Insecta; order Lepidoptera; family Depressariidae; genus Agonopterix; species Agonopterix arenella. Next base: position 12,124,005 of record OV656708.1, on the reverse strand, counting down.
TCATGTGGCACCGCGCGGGCGCGGGCACAACGAAAAGGAAAAAATAAATAAATCGTCTAAAGACTAAAAAGATTTTGTCGTTTCGCCGCCGATGGTCCCTCTTGTTTATTTTGAGACATCAAGGAGGGTCGGGACCCATTACAGTACACTAATCAAATAGTACCGACGAATATTCGAGAACGAAATAAGCACTTTAGTAAAATGTTCGAGAAAAAAAAAGGAAATCTGAAATTACACGCAATTTTTTGTGTCTAAGATCTGATTAGATAGGTATGTAAAAAAACACTTTGCCTGCAATAATTTGGTATGCAAACGGTTACTGATCATTCTCAGGAGATCCATTGCCTGGATCAGCGGTTTCCAAAGTGTTCCGTGGAAAACAGCAGGGTTCCGTGAATCCAAGAGTGGGTACAGAAGGGGGCCGTGACCCTGTCCCAAAATTGTCACCAACTATTAGGACCAATTATTAAGTCAGTCGTGAGACTCGGGAAAAAATAGAGAGGCCATTATCACAAATCCTAGGCCCTAGATTCCTCTATCGATCTGATACAGTACCTACGAGTACAGCAATGCAATTCACTAAGCGCAAACATCGCCACAACCTTCAATTCGTCGTTGAAACATCGGTAAGCTGACAATACGGTATTCACTAGGGTTTATCATGTATTAATATCAAACTCATATAAAAACTCCGACCATCTGAAGGATGCAAGAGTGCAAGACTGATGTTACATTTGTGAGCTCTTCGATGTTTTGACAGCGATGTGATGCTTAGAGAATTGCTCTCCTAGGCCCTAGATCCTTTTTCGATCTGATCGAAGTAGTCTTAGGCGCGGTTTATAGAGGAGAAAGGTGTGGCAGTGGCGGATAGTCAAAGTAACACAATATAAACCTTATAGTAAGCGTCGTTTTGGTCGTAAAGGAGAATCGCGCCCGCGCATCCAGGCGACGTCGCCTGGAGGCGCGGGCGTAATTCTTCAAACGACGCTATGCTTCTTACTACAAGGTTTATATTGTGTTACTTTGACTATCCGCCATCGGCACACCTCTCTTCTGTATAAACAGTTTTTCTCGTTTTGTCGCTGGTGGCATGTTAGCCACAGAGGTGAATTCAATACTTCACGTTCCTAGTCCAAATTATCTATTAAAACGGTGGGAACAACGACTGAAGTGCACAGTGCACACACCGCCTTTCGGTGCTCACGTCTGTGTGTGATATGATTCTTCTATCAAGTGTAGTATCTCTATCAAGAGGGTTGTCGTCACTGCTTGATAAGTGTATTGTTTAAGTGTTTAGTTGAAGCAATAAAGGCGAAAGCAGCTTGATTAACAGGGCTATGTGGAACGGACATTTTGATCCGCTAAAGGGCAGTCTTTAGCTTAGGCGAAATCTAAATTACCGCGTCACAAAAAAAATGCGAGTTGCTTCTGCTACTTTCGAGACATCCTATTCATTATAGATCGTCAGTTGTTGATCAAGAGGATAGATGAAACATGGTTAAATAACTATATCTTACGGTAGTAAGTACTCTGTCCTATAGAGGCAATAAGTTCGCCACGTTTCAACAGCCCTATCTTCTTGTGGTGCCATCTCCTATACTATATTATACAGAAATAAACATTTTAACGGGTTCGATCGCTTGCTCGGTTGCTCTTAAAAATCTACCTGCAGTTCCTCAGTCATCCCTTGATCATGGCAGTTTTAACACTGCCGAAATATCGGGAACTCAAATATACTAAAACGCGGTAAGGACCCGTTAAAATGTTTATTTCTAGATTAAATAATAACCGCGTACCTCTCAAAAACTGTATTATATTATACAGTGTAAAATTGATATCATTAGCATCCTTTTAAACTAAGAGTACCCATCAAACTGAACAACTTTCACTATGGGAGCAAACCGATCGGAGCATAAAAATAATTAGCTTTTCCATGCTAAACTGTAATGTCAACTCGACTCAAATGTATGCAACTGCTGTTTTTTTTTGTTGCTCCGATCGGTTTGCTCCCATAGTGAAAGTTGTTCAGTTTGATGGGTAGACTCTTAGTTTAAAAGGATGCTAATGATATCAATTTCATCCTGTAGATTATAGAATGTCAAAAAAGTTATTTAAAAAAAACTTATAGTTGTGAAAAGGAAGAACGTCCACATTAATATATAATAAATATTTTTTATTTTCATGTTTCTTCTATTCTTCATGTAGGTAAAGAAATGAAAAAAGAATTATTTTCTATTATTATAATAACACTTTATTGTACACACGGACATAATAATACACAAAGTTGAGAAAACAACATGACTGTCTGTCACTCATTCATTTCTTTTCCGTTGATTTCTAAAATGACAGACATCTCTTTTACATTCGTTGTACTCAATATATATCATAGTCATCAATCATCATACTTAAACGTTACTATAACAACAATGTGCAGCACTAATAAACTTCCTAACCAAACAATGCATACTTACTCAACTAGAAACAACCTTGTAAGGACAGAAGCGAAGCCGTTTCGTACTTTACATAACTTGTTTGAGATAAACTACACTGGCCTGCAAAACTAAGTATCACACTTTTAAAATTGCATTAATTTTTTAAGTACATAAAATATACTTTCGAAATAAAAAGGACTCGAAAAAGAGTTTAATTTAAAAAGAATAGTTACAAAGAAAGCTGATAACATTTGCTATAACATGTTTTTTATTTTAAATCTCTAATTTCTATAGTTTCGAAAAAATATAATAATTAAAAGTGTAGTACTTAGTTTTGCAGGTCAGTGTATATGAGCCACCGGGTGAGACCAAGATCTGTCACTCATAATTATTTTTTAATTACATTCGCGAAACAATCTTCATTCTGATTTGTATCTTTATTACATGGTAATTAATAATTAGATAACTTTTAGACCATATCGTCAGCAACATCAGCCTTTACAGGGGTGTTACCACGAAATTCGATTATGCATTTCGACAGTGCGTCTCGACAATCGTTGGGTCGTTGTCAAAATCCGTACCATGATGTAAGATCGTTTCGACACAGGTATCATCGAAGAGAGAGATGGGTATATTCGAAAGAAACATCACCATAGTCAAAATATAGAAAAATCATAGACTTTATTCGGAGGTGGGTCTTTTTTAGTGCACATTTTATAAGTACTGATTTTTGAAAACAAATCGTTTATGATTATTTGGACTACTTTTTACAAATAATAACAACATTTTGATAATATCCAATCAAAATATACTTTACTATTGAACAACTTAGTGATTTTATGTTATTCGTGTAAAAAAGATGATATTTATTACAAATTGGTTGCATAGGATATGTAACCTTTGCCTTCCGCAAAAAAAAGTTTTGTGTCAGTCAATGTCAAAAAAAAAGAAAATTCGAATAGTTTAAGAGGCAGTCAACCAAATCTAGCTAATGAAAAAATCAGATTTCATCCAATAGTCATGTTTACTATTAATAGAAGCCAATATATTTTTTCGGCCTACTTATCGTGGTGGCTTACTTCCTACTCTGAGACGACAGTTAATACCCATCGAGCTAATGAACAAAATTATGCTACTGGCTACTGGATATCCTTTCAAGTGGTGGACTGGTGGCCAACCAAAAAAGTTGGTAAAATTTTGGAGTACCTTTTAACCCATCGAGCTAATGGATGAAAATGTATGCTAAATCAAAGGTGAGGCTTCTACCCCTGGGGCCTAGGGAATCGGGCTAGGGGATACTGGTGGCCGAACCCGTAATATTGAAAGTAGAGGCCTAGGGGATTGCTTTGCCTCCAACCAGTTTTATCTGTCAAAGTAAGATCATGCGTTTCTTCGTTTATTCAAATAAAAACGCCCAACGCCCGGCTCGCGTGCAGTGGCGCGCTCCGCATTTCGGTCCGGCCCGCGAAAGATTTAATATCGAGCGCAAAAAAGGTTACCTAAACGTTCTCGGCTCACGTCAATAAAAGAATGAGAGGAGCTTTCTTCTCACTACTAGATTCTGGCGATAAAACGGATACTTTTAACATAAAAGATATCCACTGCTTGTTTTGTGCACTTTTTACATAATAGGATTGCAGACACACAACGTTGATTATCTTGTTTTTCCAGTTCAAACGTACATACTTAATCAGTACGATAATATAGGGTGTAAGGGACAGCCTTCCACAGACTGAAACGGTGAACTCAGATCATCAAACTAAACAACTTTCACCATGGAGCATATCTCAGAAAACGCGAAAAAATCAGCTGTTTCATACATTTGAGTCGGGTAGGTACAGCAGTTTTTTATGAAACAGCAGATTTTCAGTTTGATGATCTGCGTTCACCGTTTCATGATAGGTACACTTTTTGTACCTAAATGTATAAAACCGACTTTTTTTTTCACTACCTATTATATTATCGTGATCATCTACGGCCCACGATTTCGTTAACATGCTAAAGTTTAGCCCGCGGCTTTCCAAAGGTTGCCCATTCCTGATTTATCTGATATCGTACAGTATTACAATAACGATTAAATACGGTTTACAAGTATTTATTACCCAGTTGGTAATAAGCTTGGTTACGAACCGACTTTGTTACGGCCTCCTAGTCTATTTTTCGATCGTCGATCCGACGATATTGTCACGATAGTCGTTCGAATTTTTCGGATATTGGTACTCTAATGCAAAGTCGACGCTCCAAGCATTTATCGAAGGAAACATCGCCATAGACAAAATATAGAAAAATCATAGACTTTATTCGGAGGTGGGTTTTTTTTAGTGCACATTTTATAATTACCTGCCGTTTTATAATAAATAATCAAGTATGTACCTAATAACAATGGTTCGTAGGTTTAGCGCCGTATATTAGGTAATTTAGTGCCTTTTTAAATTTTAACAAAGCAAACAGTATTCAAGTTTGAATATACCTACTGTATTTTGTGTTTTGAGATTGAAATTCCTTTATGTGGTCATAACCATAGAGATAGTAAGTATGGTCATAACATAACATGTCCATAGAGTGTACAGTGTTTGGGAGATTCGAATACCAACGCTTATCTGAAGTGCTCAATGAGTTGGATGGAAGTTTAATTATTAAATTATCTGGTGGCAAAAAAAAATAATCAAATTTTAGGGAGTAGTTATAGAAAGCTCTATGAAATTGAATGAATGTCTATGCAACGGCCTGAAGAAGGCGCCGCGCCGCGGGCGCCCTTGGGGCGTGCGCTTAGAGCGCGCGTTCGCACGCGCACCCGACGACCGCCTCTGTTTCTTTTAATAATCTCTTTAACTTAATGCCTTAGCCCAAAATACCCGAATTCAAAATGTCTTAAACTTGAAATACCAAATTTTCAAAATACCGAAAGTTTATAAATATACCAAATGTTTAAATTACCCGAACCCAAAAAACCTTATTTCCAAATATAAATGCCTGAAATAAATCATTTTAAATAATCAAAATTCAAAACATTCCAGGGCAAGTTTAGTATCGTTACACCTTCAATGTTTAACCATTTTCCTGGGAGCACTGTCTTGCGACACGAAACGATGCCGAATGGTAGCGGACCAGTGTGAACTGAAAAAACTAGAAATTTTAGTTTGTCCGACTTGGCTGCATGGCTTGTGTAAACTTTGCTTTACCGCAAAAAAAAGTGTGGCGTCGACATGTTTTTTCGTCTATGACCTATTGTGTCAGTTGTGGTCAAAGAGAATGTAATTCACTACGTTATAGTTGTGGCATAGCGTAAATATAAATAATAGTGAGAGTGCTCTCTGGTCGCAACAGGACAAATATTATGCGTGGGGTGCGGGGCGCGGGAGGAGCGCGTCTCGGCCCCCTCTGCCTGCGCGCGGTACCAATTCTGAACTTTGAGTATAGGTACGCGCAGGCATCGGCAGCAGTGTTAAATGTTATACTCGAGATCGCGCACGTACCACAATGGTTCGCATTGTTTGTATAGTCATTGTCACGGAATAAATATGGTATTGTGTACGGGTGTGATCCCACATCGTATAAAAATAAAGATTTGCTGAAACTAAAGTGGTTTGAAGCATTTTTACGCGATTTGAAACTTTGTTGTTTTTACTAGAGATACCGTTTAAAATTGCAGTTAATAAATATGTAAGCTACGGTACTACTCAATTGCTTTTATACAAACATAATACATGTCATTAACTGAAAAATAATGTGTTTTTCTTATAAAACTTTGAATTAAAAACGTAAATAAATACCTAGGTCCTAGGATAGAGGTAGGTATTAGGATCACTACCAATACCAATTAATAATATAGTAAATATATACAACGTGTTAATGAATTAACGCAAAGCTAGAAATAGTTTATTTAGAATCGAGAGCAGAATCGAATTATCATGGTTTCAACATAGGTAATTTTTTTCAAAATATTAAATAATTTGTTGGTAAAATTTAAAATTTACTGAATCCGATGTCATTTCACCGCACGGGCACACTCACCGTACTCACTACCAAAACAAGCTTCTTATAATGTATCCATGAGTACGTTAGCGCTTTCATTCATTGCTGAAATGATAACAAAACATTTTTGCCTGAAAACTTATTGTAATTATTTTATCAATTTAATTATTTTGTTATAAATCAGTTGGGGTGTATAAGGTTTTGCGTTAATTCATTAACACGTTGTACCTATAGCTAAATTTTTATTTATTTTTAATGTACCTACTTACCTTCTTTTATTTGCCTTAAATGATAAGATTTGTTTTTCTAAATCTTTAATTTCCTTCGACTTTGTCACAGTATTCAGTAAGGGAAAACATTTATTTATTTACATCAGATAGGATAAAATAGTGAAATTAAAACAACATAATTATTTCATATTGATTGTCTTATATTTCATTTCATTTCCTCAAACGTAATTGTAATTGTAACAACCCTTAGCATGGCCGCCATCTTACCCTATTCGCCGGCCTGTCGGTCGCGCGGTTTCTTGGAAGCGCGCTTACTATTATTGTTATGTATACTTTGGTTGTTATATTCTCTTTGGTGTCAGTCATTGTCATCAATTGTTATTGACCAAGAATTTTTAGTTCTTTCCACTGATCTCGAAATGTAGTTGCAGGGAATATAACTAACTCTATAGAAGTTTGCATCCAATGGTGATTCTTATCTGATGTTGAAGTTGGAAACCACAGGATCTTCTCAGAAATCACCACGTAATCACCCCTCAAATTTGGCCTCTATATATTGGCCTCGATGAATAGTGGTTGATGGTGGATGGCCAACACAGGATCTTCATCTCCACAGTGCCTAGTCAACCTAGACCCACCAAGTTTGACTGATCTTCGGTCGGCTTACAGATAATGATTACGGTGAAACCTATATAACAAATAATTGTACCTAATCAACTATTTTCCTGCCCTTCGCCGTGGAGACCCTAGGTTGCTGGGGTCCTGAAGGGAAAATGTTCCTCAAATGCCTCTCAAAGCGCCTATTCGAGGCTACAGGCGACAGGAGGGCTGGCAGCTATTTTGGGCAAAGGATCAGCCTTGCGATCCAAAGAGGCAACGCTGCCAGCCTCCTAGGCACTCTGCCCCGAGTAGGGGCTTTAGAGTACATTTTTTACCTTTAAGTAGCCCAGGTGTTTTTCTTGTTTGGTTTTTTCTTGTTGTATTAAGTTAGTTAAGTCAGCTTCATATTAATATTGTTACTTATAATAAATTAAATATTATCAACTATTTCAATGTAATATTTTATTTTAAACCTAAACGCTTTTATTGGTCTTTGCTTTGTGATTTTTCCAACCTAATTATTTTGTTTTATTTGTTACGAGCTTTTGACGCGCGACTTCGTCCGCGTAGCTTTAAGTGTTGATTTTCGAAAAATCCTTTCTAGTGCATCCCTACATCCTCTAGCTTGATAATTTAATATTCCAAATTTAAGGTTCTATCTTCAGTGGTTTGGGCTGTGCGTTGTTAGTCAGTCGGTCAGTCAGTCACGGAACTCTTTTATAAGTTACGAGCGTTAACCCGCGACTTTGTCCGCATAAATTATATACCAGATTTTAAGTCTGACAATAAGCTATCAAACGAAAAAGTTTCATCAAAATCGGTTTAGTAGTTTTTGCGTGATGCTCGTTCAAACAAACAAATACCCAAACAAACACACAAACAAACAAACAGACAGACAAAAAATCCAAAAATTGGTGAAATAGAATCAGGGACACCTAAAAACCATATAGTAACTTTTTTTTTGTTAATATCTTCAATGTACAGACAAACTTTCTGCTACAGTTTTATAATAGTCTAGATATATGACTGTTTTCTATAGTAGGGGAGAGTCGACTATATCGTACCACTTTATAGGTTCCCGCATCCCCCCTTCAAAGCAAAGAAAGTTAGAAATGTGTAATAGTGGCTAAATGTTAGACTTGGTTACTTGGTACAACATACTAAAAACTTAGCTATCTATCCTGCGATCAAATATAGTATCTATCTATATATTTTCCGGTCCAAAATCTATTTTCCTCGAAGGTCTTCCACCGATACAATTTAGACTACCAGTTTACTAAATTGTGCCACTGATGGTATTTAAATTGTACCACTCACTATAATATGTCTTTAATTTAAAGAAATAATTACACGGTTAACATCGTAAATGAAACAAAAATAGGACAAAATTATTATATATTAATATTATTGCTATCAATTTTCAATGTTAATTATACTTAGTTCAGAAAAAAAGATTTCCAACCACAATTAACTCTTGCTTGAGAGTCACAATCAAATAATAAATAAAAAAAATACCACATATTATTTAAATCGTAGGCTGAAATAGCTCTTCGGAGATCTTCTTCAGAGGACCATTGATACCTAATGTTTTTTTTTATTTCTTTTGATTTCTGTCTAAATATAATATAATATTACTACTAGCCGGTACAAGTCCAATTTAGCGAACTTGTTCAGTATCGTGAATCACCCCTTAAAGTAATGCAACTGTTTACCCTAACACCATGTGTTATTCGTGAGCATGTGCATCAAATAGTAATTTAATAAATAAGCATGTGAGCCTCTTCTAGTTATTATATATTAACTCTATACTATGTTCGAAACGTAAAAAAAACTTAGTTGTGTAAGGATAGTTCTGATTAAAGGCGTAAGGACATGGATTTTGAATACAACCCCCTTTGAAGTATATCACATGCATGCTTTCTACAATTATACCTACTTAAAATTGTTCTTCATCTATCTCGTCTATAATAGTAAAGTCTATTACTGAAAATGAAAACTTCTAAAGTGTTCGTTTCAAGTATTTACTTGAAGTTTTCAAATAAATCGAATTATGTTATCAATGTAATCAATTTCCTTCATAAGGAATTGAGACAGATAGTTTTTAAGCACAAAATAAAGGCACTTGAACAGGAAAGTATGCTGGGATGTTCTCTTCTTAATCTGGAAAAAATAATATTGCTTATGTTATGTTATGTAACTAGGGAAGATTTTGATTCATAACTTAAATTTTATACAGCCAGATTAGCTATTTTTTAGACAAATTGGCCATAACTACAAAACTGGTAGGTGTGAGTCAATGACGAGCACTGAGGGTGGCGAATAGGGGAGAAACTGTATTTTTGCATCTTGCGGGTATAAGGGTGCCTTTCCACCAGAGCTGAGCGAGGAAACTTAGCTATAAGCATGGAAAAATCCATCAAGAGCTTTGCTCCAATTTCTTAGCCTCGTACAGCGCAGCTCTGATAGAAAAGGGATAATTTTTTACATACAATGCGAGTTAGAGATGTGTGCTCGGGATACGAGTGAGGTATACGAGCGCAATTGGTATGCGAACGAACGATATATGCGATGGATGTTTGCGAGGTATGTAAACGTATTATTAGCATCCTCATATAGCATAAAGGTCAGTTTCCGCGCACAGCTTAGTTCGATTTGTAGCTTCGCTACGCACCCCGCATAGCTCTGGTGGAAAGGCATCCGAAATGCGGTTTCAATTCACCTTTGTTTCAAAACCCCTATTCAGCGATGGAGTCTGGAGTATAGCTTAGGTTATTTGATTCGACTAGAAATGGTATTTTGAAATAGAATTCTCATCTAAGAAAAATGTCAGAAACTTCACTGCACTTGCATTGCACTTCACAGAGAGAATGTCACACCACGTTATAAGAGTCTTAACTTCCATACTAAAAAACTGGTAGTCGTGACCGATTAATGGCGTCGGTGCACGTTTCATATAATTTTTTTTGTTAGACAGTTGTGCGAGCCTGGCACTTCACTTAAAATATTTATTATTTCGTGATTATTTCACGAAAATTACCCACATATTGACAAAAAGAGACCTCTTGACTTGTCGTGGACTTGACGTTCAATTTTTCGGAAAATTGACAGTTTTGTGCAGTTTTACACCTGTCAAATTCAATTTATCGAGCACTGACAGTTTGTATTAGAGTACGGTTCGATCGACAAGTGTCAAACTAGTTTCGTCGATTCAATGTACGAAAATTAACGAACACGTCCTCGGCAGTTTTCGCTATATCGAAAATCAAAAGTCCGTGATCCTGGAGTAACTTTACCAACTGCGAACTTTTTACTTAGGTACTTATATTTGATTCACTAACATGGTCTAGAAAAACTAGGTTTTCAGAAATAGGAATCTCATCTCGGTAAAATTTCAAATACTACTTTTCTCACACATTTGTTTTGGCAATGAATTATACCTACATATTTAAGGTGAAGGTCATGTAAAAATGGTTTTCCTGTTGATTATTTATAATTATAATATAGGTACCCTCATTGTTAAACCAATTTATTGTATACTTACCAAATTAATGCTAAGCATAACAGATATACACGAAAAAAATAGATAACTAAATAAAAGAAAAGAAAAAAAAAATTGCATAAAGATGGTCGCTACACAGAATTACCACTATATTTTTACTCGTACAAATGAAGAAAATTTACAAAAACTAATAGACTATTTTATATGCCTTTTCACTTCTAGCTTTTTTTTGGTTTTAATACAAGTAAAAAAAATTAGAGGCTCATAAAAAAGTGGCAACTCTATTTTTAAGGATCTATTGTACGAAATTTCCAATGGTATTATGTATCATTGCCTAAACATGAAGGTGTTGAAAACTTGCAGCGGGATCTTAGTGTATATCTTTGTCGAAGAAATGTCCGTTTAACATATGTCAAACTCAATTTATCGAGCACTGACAGTGTGTATCAGAGTACCGACTAAATCGACAAGTGTCAAAACTGATATCGGTCGTCCGCAATTGCGAATTAAAAGTGATTATAGTACCAAACTCAACGAAAAACGGCACGCAATATCGACGATCGAATTTCGTGGTAACACCCCAGGGTGTAAGGAAATGTTTCATTAACCTTCAAAATAACTCTACACATAAAACTGGAACAACTTATACTATGGGAGCAAAGCTGTCAGAAAAAAAAATGTGCTGTTCCATACTAAACTTCCATGCCTACAGGACTCAAACATATGAAACAGCAGTTTTTATTTGTTTTGACAGGTTTGCTCCCATAGTACAAGTTGTTCAGTTTGATGGGTAGAGTATGTGGTTTAAAGGTTAATGGTACTTTTTCTTACACCCTCTATCATCCCACTGCAGAGCACAGGCTGAGGATTTATGGGGGTTAGTCCACCACGCGTGCCCATGGATGCGTGGATTCGTAGACTTCACGTACGCATCAGAATTTCTTCTTCAGCATATGAATGCCCTTCGTCAGACCCGAAATGTTCTTGATATTGGCGACTAGAAAACCAGCTGGCAAAGGTTTAAACTTCCTGAGTTATTTACAATTACATCCATAATCATAATTGTTGACCATGACCAGGACCACATACTATCAAATTCTCACACGCCCTAGCCACGAACGTCGTCGGTGTCGTTGGTGAACAGACGCTGTTTTAAACAGCTAGATGAAATTAATAAGGCCCTCATGACTATCAAATTTTTTTATATCGACGCACCTGGGATCTTTTAATCTATAGGCAATTAGTCATTTTCTGTGTAGACGCGATGCATCGTTTCTTCAGCTTTGGAAAATTCCATCTTTAATCTGTTCGAAGGCACAACGAAATCATTTTAAGAACATAGTTTTCGTCCCTTTGCTCAGAAGCTCACTATTTGTGTGTATATTTTTTAAAAACTGTTCAGAACCTCACACCTCTTGAACGTAAAAACAAAATCATAACAGCACCAGGAATCTGGGAAAGGTATTGTCTTCCTATTTCTATGTTTCTTCCTCCATCATTTTTGTGCCGAAGACTAAGAAAAGATTTTTCTTGTAAAGAGTTGGGTTTTTCTTGGGTTTTTAGTAATTGAAGTAAGCTACGGGTCAGATAATTGGTTATACTAGTACCCTCTTCTTTTATAGACTTCTCAGAATCCACACAAACTGCGGGAAAGCGGACCGGGGCGGGGGCGGAACTTTGGGATGCAAATACTTCCGGACCCGCGCGGATTTCTGTGTTGCAGGGTACAACATACAAACTCGAACATTATCACCACACCACACAACACACTACAAAACATAGAAATCCAGGACTTTAAGGCCGCCACACACTGGACTATAACGTATAGGTTCCTCTCACTCAGGAATAAGATGAGCTTAGCTTATTTTGTGTGTGTTACAAAAACTACATACTGTGATGCCATCCGTTACTAAAACACCACAATGAAGGGCGGATGTTGATTTAACCGTTCACAGATGAATAATCTCTTTACAATAACAATGGTGCATTTTGTCAGGCCACATAATTACGTTGATGGCTGCCAGCACGCGCATTGTGGAGCTACAGAGCTTTGGGCGGTGAAGCAATGCCGTTTAATTTAGATTTATTGGACTACTAGCCCAGTCATTTTACGGTTCGACCCAAACGTACTTGAGAAAAGATTTTTTTTTTCGGTAAAAAAATTTTAGAGCCAATTTGACCCTAGAAATGTACCAACATTAAAACAATGAATGCCAGCAACAAGAACTAAAATCAAAATTTAAAATTTTGCATTTATCGCGTACTGTACATTCGGATGTTATAATTTTTTCCACATTTTTAAGGCTTATACCATAACATTATACACATTTCAAACACGCAGTAAAAATGTTTGTCTACTTAAAAACTTGAAACATGCATTTTTTTTTCTAATTTTTTTCGAGGCTTTTGTCGTCCCCGATGACAATGTCAGCCTCAATGGTTTTTTTATCGATCTAGGGCAAGGGACAGCCCAACAAACTGATATAAGCTTACTGCTCTGCTTGACGAAACATCATTAGTACCTATTTTTAAGACTTCAAAAAAGGTTTTTATTTTTTTGTGTGTTTGCGGATAACTACGTCGTTTATGAACCGATTTTGGAGAATCTTTTTTTGTTGGAAAGAAGCTATTCCAACGGTGGTACCATGATAAGGAAACCAGGATCTGATGATGGCATCCCAGAGAAATCGAGGGGAACCTTTGAAAATCGTTGTGCCGGCTAGTGTGTTTGTTAATTTAAAGCACTACTATTAAATTGAACTAATGAATTCACCACTGAAAATTATGAAATAAAAAAAAATTTTAACAAAAAATTAAAACCGCCTTCAAAAAAAAAAAAAGTTAAAAAATAATATTTCAGCTGATGACTTTTTCGTTCGCATCATAAGAACATTAATTTGTTTTATAGAAGTCGGTGTCAAGCCAAGCCGAAAAACGAATGCGGGCTTGCATTCGTTTTTCGGCTTGGCTTGACTGCGACTTCAATAAAACAAATTAATGTTCTTATGATGCGAACGAAAAAGTCATCCGCTGCAATATTATTTTTTATCTTTTTAGTGTTTTTGAAGGCGGTTTTTTCTATTAAATAAAATTTTTTTAAATGTCAGTGGCTATTTTATTGCTCAAAGGTCATTTATATGGTTGACTCTTATTAAAATGAGTGCATTGGTATTAATATAATTAGGATTTTATTTATAAGCTTAATTTCTATGTTGCGTAGCAAATTTTTTTAAATATGTTTTCAGACAGTGTTTTTATCACTAAAGGGTGCCGTTTAAAAGTCCCATAACACAATTACTCCCCACCCCTCCTAACAAAACCTCGTAAATTGACTGGGCTATGTGTCGGTGCCGCGAGCGTTCTCTCCTTCGTTCGACGTTATTAATATCTGTATAGGATCTTGTTTTACTAAATAGCCTTTTGGATACAGCTAGTGATGTAATGTTGATGAAATTAATAAAGCAATTTTTTTTTTAATTTTTTTTTTACAGGTTACGGTTACAGTACCAGTCTCTTTGTTAGGGGTCTTTGCCCTACAGTGGGATTATACATACGTATACTCACGCCTGTGTCCTATTGGGGTAGGCAGAGATAATTTATCTTTTAAGTAGACATAAGTTAACATAAGTTGTTTCCTTTGACTACTTATATGAGGACTAGTTACGCGTGTAATTCTACTAACAAACATTTCTGCCACTTTTTGCGGGGGGCGAGGTAACATAAAATCCTCAACTTTGGATTTTATTCCCCATAACTTTAGATTCTAATTTTGAATGATAAAAATCATGAAAAGTAGTCTCATGTGAACCCCAAACGTTCTAAGTTCAAAATTATTGTTTCGCAATTATAGGCTGTCTCGTTTAGTGATCTATCTATACTATTATAAAACTGTAACAAGAAGTTTGTCTGTACATTGAAGATATTAACAAAAAAAAAGTTACGATATGGTTTTTAGGTGTCCCTGATTCCATTTCACCAATTTTTGGATTTTTTGTCTGTCTGTTTGTTTGTGTGTTTGTTTGTTTGTTTGTTTGTTTGTTTGTTTGTTTGAACGAGTATCACGCAATAACTACTGAACCGATTTTGATGAAACTTTTTTTGTTTGATAGCTTATGATCGGACTTAAAATCTGGTATATAATTTGTGCGGACGAAGTCGCGGGTTAACGCTCGTACTATTATAAAACTGTAACAGGAAGTTTGTCTGTACATTGAAGATATTAACAAAAAAAAAGTTACGATATGGTTTTTAGGTGTCCCTGATTCCATTTCACCAATTTTTAGATTTTTTGTCTGTCTGTTTGTTTGGGTGTTTGTTTGTTTGTTTGAACGAGTATCACGCAAAAACTACTGAACCGATTTTGATGAAACCACTTTTGTTTGATAGCTTATGATCTGACTTAAAATCTGGTATAAAATTTGTGCGGACAAAGTCGCGGGTTAACGCTCGTAAGGTATAAAATTGAATGTAAATGCACATGATCAATTGATCTTATACCGTGGCAGAGGGGAAATGCAACCGCAAGGCTAGTCCTTATAATAGATAGTCAAAGGTTGTTTCATGCACGCTCGACGGTTTAAAGTACCAGAATCTAGCCTGGACTTATATATGACTAGTCAACGTTATAGAATACATATAAGATACAAACATCCATGACTCGGGTACAAATAATCATATTCATCATATAAATATTTCTCCCTTACGGGATTTGAACCCGCGACTCTCGGCACAGCAGGCAGCTTCACTGCCGAGCTACCGGGCCGTCCGTGACGTCTGTCGGACCCAGTATACCTATATTATTATTACAAACACGAGTTTTTATATCTAAGATCACATTTTTATACCTTTTTATTGTTTCCGTATACTTAGTTTCAAACACGAGAGTTATTAAAAGATAAAGATAATTAAAAACAAGTAAACATACAAAGTAATATTAACGACCTACCTATACAAAATTACGAATAGAAACATAGCCCGTTGAAATCGATGAATACGCTAATATAGTTATTAAACTATTTAGATGCCATATTATTCAAATAGTATTCATATTGTGGTTTATATTATTTGAATAATATTCATGAGTATTATTATATTGTTGCCTTTATTAATTTTACGTTAACTGTTTTATTTATAACAAATGAACGAAGCAGGAGTTTACGTATCAGAAATCAGAATTTTTATTGGCCTTTTAACAGAGAATGATACACTAGGTATGTCAAGTTTACAGTGTCGAAAATTTTATCAAATAAAATATCACAAAATACTGATTTTAAATTGTACAGTAAAGAGCAATTTTTATTAACAATAATATAACTACATCAAATACAATATTATACTATAATTTTCATGTTTAGTACAAGCACAGTCGTCGTACATTATCGTCGCCTCGTCGGTCGCTGAATGTATTAAAAATCCTTAGTAGACCA
Source organism: Agonopterix arenella (assembly GCA_927399405.1). Classification (NCBI taxonomy): domain Eukaryota; kingdom Metazoa; phylum Arthropoda; class Insecta; order Lepidoptera; family Depressariidae; genus Agonopterix; species Agonopterix arenella. Next base: position 12,107,843 of record OV656708.1, on the reverse strand, counting down.
GGGGACGATCGCGCTTAATTAAATGTCATTGGAAAGTAATTTTTACACATTCGGTATCGCCACAGATTATTCAATAGGTACTACCGTGCATAGAACTACCGTGCAAAACACATTCCTACCTCTATAATAAATATATAAGTAACGAGCGTTAACCCGCGACTTCGTCCGCACAAATTATATACCAGATTTTAAGTCAGATCATAAGCTATCAAACAAAAAAAGTTTTATCAAAATCGGTTCAGTAGTTTTTGCGTGATACTCGTTCAAACAAACAAACAGACGGACAAAAAATCCAAAAATTGGTGAAATGGAATCAGGGACACCTAAAAACCATATCGTAACTTTTTTTTTGTTAATATCTTCAATGTACAGACAAACTTCCTGTTACGGTTTTATAATAGTATAGATAGATAGATAGAGGTAGGAACGTGTTTTGTCCTATTCACTTAATGAGAAATGCATATTATATAGCAAATTAGATCTAGTTAAAACGGAGATCGCTACCTTATTGCTGTCCTTATCGCCGTAACTGTTTTTTTTTACTACGGCCGCCTGACTCCGAAATGTCACTATTTTCATTTCATATAAATTGTATAGGATTTTATGAGGTTACACTGACATTCAGTCTACTAGCGTAAGCGAAAAAAAATCGTGGTCAATGATACCGTGTATCGCGCTAATCATTTGACAGCTCATGACAGCCGTTTGAAAGATCGCTCAGACGTTTCGGGCTGTCAATCAGATAGTAAAATTTTCTTTAGCATAGTTGAGTAGTAACTGGCTTGCAATTTGATTAAAACTGAAATTGGACAAGGATTGAACTTCGGCGATCGGTTCTCAATACTAATTTATTATTTACGAGCGTTAACCCGCGACTTCGTCCGCACAATTTATATACCAGATTTTAATTCAGATCATAAGCTATCAAACAAAAATAGTTTCATCAAAATCGGTTCAGTAGTTTTTGCGTGATACTCGTTCAAACAAACAAACAAACAGACACACAAAAAATTCAAAAATTGGTGAAATGGAATCAGGGACACCTAAAAACCATATCGTAACTTTTTTTTTGTTAATATCTTCAATGTACAGACAAACTTCCTGTTACAGTTTTATAATAGTATATAGATTCACACACGCACACACACAGAAAATCTGTTTCTTTTAAAAGGACATCCGGCACATAATACCAAAAAATATAACCGTACTTTTATTATGGACTATAGAACACTAAAAACTAATTGCAGGCATCAGTTTATTTTATAATGCTTTATTAGTTTTTATCATTTTTATATTTAAAAAAAACATTGTGATTGCATCACCTCATATCAAACAACATTAGCAGCGATTTTTGGGTTGCTGCTTTTTTATAATGTATTAGTAAAAAATTACTAAATAAATAAAAATAAATTACAAAATCTGAGTAATTTTTATAAAATCCCATAATTTATTACAAATTTTACTACAGTCAAAACTTCTATACATTTTCTGGTATTTTGTAGAGGGAATGTGCCAGTTGTCCTTTGAACTAATACGTTTTCAGTGACTTTCGAATCTGATTGAAAGGTAATGAGCTTAAGATGTGAAAGAGTAAAAGAATATTAAAAACGAGCGTTAACCCGCGACTTCGTCCGCACAAATTATATACCAGATTTTAAGTCAGATCATAAGCTATCAAACAAAAAAGTTTCATCGAAATCGGTTCAGTAGTTTTTGCGTGATACTCGTTCAAACAAACAAACACACAAACAAACAGACAGACAAAAAATCCAAAAATTTGTGAAATGGAATCAGGGACACCTAAAAACCATATCGTAATTTTTTTTTTGTTAATATCTTCAATGTACAGACAAACTTCCTGTTACAGTTTTATAATAGTACGAGCGTTAACCCGCGACTTCGTCCGCACAAATTATATACCAGATTTTAATTCAGATCATAAGCTATCAAACTAAAAAAGTTTCATCAAAATCGGTTCAGTAGTTTTTGCGTGATACTCGTTCAAACAAACAAACAAACAAACACACAAACAAACAGACAAAAAATCCAAAAATTGGTGAAAAGGAGTCAGGGACACCTAAAAACCATATCGTAACTTTTATTTTGTTAATATCTTCAAAGTACAGACAAACTTCCTGTTACAGTTTTATAATAGTATAGATAGATAGATAACAAGGAACCGACTATAATAATAAAGATTTTTTTTCTTTTTATCTTAAAAATGTCTGGCACGTAATATTGCTTCGCGTATTTCTTTATCTTACCTATTAAAATCTACATATTCCATACAAATCAATTTACACTCACCTTCAAGCATAAAGAAAATGTTATCAAGCCTACGCGGTTTTTGTTCACGATCAAGTTTACATGCTTACTCACTCGCTCTTTTATGAATCAGCCAAGAGAGATAAAGAACAAATACGCTTTTCATTTTATTTTGGTATCCAAGAAAACGTTCTCATATGACGGGTAATCCATGCTTACGTCTAGATTACGAACCCATCATTCATTCTGTAATCTGAGCTTGTCTTTCATTTTATTTTGATATTTACAATGATATTATATTATTAAGATAATAGTTTTTATGACAACGGCTGTAAATGCCGTGTAGATTAGGTATTTTTTAAGTTATTTCCGAGGGTCAGTTTTATTGCTTTCCTAGAACTTTGTGGGTGGCATTTTGTTTTGTCCAGTAGAGTAGTAGGTGCTGTGCTTTTTAACAATAGGTTAGGTTTACCTTTGGAATTTGTTTCTTAATAGAGGTTTCGGAGTCTCTGAGTGTACTTTATAATATTAAGAGGCTATGTGAAGAAAATAGGTTTCTTCAAAGCGTCATATAAATCATGAAGTACTAACAGTAGGAGTATGATTAGCGGATATGTGTAAATTGAACATATAATTGAAGTTATGATTAGAGACACATTTTCTCGATAGAAAAACAAACCAAAGTAGCCTCCGTCTTTATCGATAAACGCTTGGAACTGCTAAACGGTGAATAATAGAAACACGAGACTTGATTTAAAAAAAAGAGATTGATAGTTTACAAATTTTGATTAGAGCAGAATTGAACTTACATAAATAGTACAATCTTAATTAAATAAAGTTTGTTTTACTACGCTTGCGTCGTTTCAAGCGCGCGCGCCGCCTCATCTCTTTCTCTCCCATCAAGCTATCACACGCCCATTTCGCTTCAATTATTTTTCGACATAGGCCCTTAAGTACCATAGATGTACAAACCTAAGATCGATGATACGGTTCTAAACGAATTATGAATGTTTAACAAAAGCAAATCACTAAGACTTCTCAGTTAGTGTCAGAATTTACATTATTCATGCCTACATGACAAGAATCCATAGGTAAATAATTAAATTGGCAATAGGTAGGTAAATGTATTTTTGAGAAAAGTTGATAGGAAATCATTGTTTGTTTAAACCTTATTTCTTGAAATCCTAATAGACAAATTTTGATATTTTATTTGCGTTTATGATGAGACTGTTCAATCAACACCTATTGGTTTTTATCTTTGATAAGTTATATGCCAAGATAGACAGTCGAAGTTACGAAAAGAATATCACCCAGTCTAGGCTGATAAACCATGTCAATATACATGCACAAAGGGAAAAGTTGTATGACACCTCCAACACGCACACCAACCTAAGAAATTTAGCCCATTTTTTTAGTACATTAGAAGCGTGAGGCTCTATCTTGGCATATAATTAATCAAAGGTTTTTATTTATTACAAAGCCAACCTGAAAAATAATCATCACTTGGTAGTTCATTGAAAAGTGTCACTCCGTCAAAAAGTAAGTTTCGTTTTCCATATTATGTCCTGTATCATATTATCTTCATCGTATTCAAAATGCAATCTAGATTAAAAACAAAGGATCTTATCTCAGAGCCAAAGGTTAGCTACTCGAGTTGTCAGCCACTTTAAATAACAACAATCACAACACAAGTTAATCTGGGATGCGAGCCGCGATAATGTCCGTTCAGATAATCTCGCGTTGTCCATAATGATGTTACTATCCGCACACTATCCGTTAGGATCAGGGTTAACAGATACAAGTTTAACCGGATATTCCGGGAAATAATTCAGATTTTGACTTTCGAATTATTGTTCTGGTACAAAGGAAAATAAACACAAAAGAAAAACAATTTCGAGGCTTTGGCTACTGGTAAATTTTTCTTTTGATAAATTGATTGCTCAATTAAAACCTTAGCTGCTGATTGCTGTGCTCGAAGTTGAAGTAAGTACTTTACTAAAGATATTTTCCAGTATTTATCAACGAATATGAAAACGTTTTTAGGGTTCCGAAGTCAACAAGGAACCCTTATAGTTTCGCCATGTCCGTCCGTCCGTCCGCCTGTCCGCGGCTTAGCTCAGAGACGCTTAGTACTAGAAATCTCTAATTTGGTAATGGTTGTTTCTAGATACCTATGTGAAAACATTCACGGCAGTAGTATATATATAACGAAATTAAAAGGAAAACTATCACCGCTAAGTAGGCTTTACAAGTTTACGAGTAATAGTCGACCAACTTATAAAATGTATTTTAGACTTTATTAGCCGTTAAACCGTAGTATATAAGAAAAAGCCTCCTACTAAGTCCAAATTCTATTGTGACGGGCAACTACGGAGCCTTACCCGACCGACGACCTGGTGAAGGCGGCGGGAACACGTTGGATGAGGGCAGCGCAGGACCGGTCGTTATGGCGATCCTTGGGGGAGCCCTATGTCCAGCAGTGGACGTCCATCGGCTGAGATGATGATTATGAATTAAAACTTTAAATAAAATTAAATCTTTTTTACTTACTAGCTATTGTAATCCACCGCATTCCGGACAAACTTTTGCACTAAAGTTAAGGCCATATCTAGAAAATTCCGGTCTTATGACAACCCTATTTAGAATAGAACAAAATTGTTGTACCTCGGGCAAATTGCGGCACTTTATACCGGCCAGTAATGAGCACCGGTAATGGTCGGTATTACGGTGTTAAATATATTTTGTACGATATTATTGCCTCTCTTATGAATGGTGCGTGTTTGAGTTATTATCTATTGTATTTCGGATTTATTATCATTGCTATTGTATCTAATAACATAATCTGTGTTACGGAGGATCTACTATAGGTTCAGAAGCTTCTGGAATGCACAGATTATGAATTTGGTTAGATGTATAGTGTAAAATACATATTATAAAATGCTCCAATTTTTTTTTTTAAATTGTCGTTAGTGTCATTTTCTTTAAAATAAAACTATAATTATAATAAATAAATATCTTGGATATTGTCACACAAATTATCTAGTCACATTTAAATTACCTGGACTTGTATTATGATGACTAGACAACGATATAGAATACATATATAGATACTCGGGTACAAATATTCATATTCATCATATAAATATTTGTCCCTTACGGGATTCGAACCCGCGACACTCGTCACAGCAGGCAGATTCACTACAGACTGTGCTACCGGGCCGTCGAATCAAATATTTTTATGAATAGCACAATACTTCAATGGCCAAATACTTTAATGACCAATCTCAAAGAATGAAAAAAAAAAGATTGCGTTTATAATTTTCATAAAATTAAAATGTATTGATATCATTGGCATCCTTAAACTATGCATCCTTAAAGAGTCTACCCATTAAACTGAACAACTTTTACTATGGGAGCAAACCGATCGGAGCAAAAAAAAACAGCTGTTCCATACTAAACTGCAATGCCTACTCGACTCAAATGTAAAGTGTAAGTATGGGATACTTTTTTTGAATAGCTAGTCTCGAAGAAATTAATTGACTGACGTAAAAATCTAATATGAGAACATAACATAGCAACTAATAGTTATAAAATTGTTTATTGCGGATCGCATTAGATTTCCGCGTCGCAAGCAATTTTTCTCTCTTGAAGTGCACCTCTCGGGTTCGATGGTCGGCAGAGCGCCAAGTAGCGCGGCTGGCCCGTAAATCACCCTGTTTGTACAGTCGAGTCGACGTACCTACCTTATCACTGTAAAGATTTAAACTTTCAAAATTATAACGTATTCTATACGATTATTATATGTTTCTTTTTAGTTGTTTAGTGATTAAATAAATTGTGAGTTGATCAGCTATGTCTTTGAAATTATGAGGTACTTTTCAGTGTTTTTGATACAAATTGTAGCAAGTTTTATTAGAAGCAATAATATTTTTGCTGGTGCAATCCTACCGCATTATTGTTATTATTTCTGAATACTATGCCTGCTTACACTGAATCATGAGGGTCCGTGCTCGAATCCGCATAGATAACTTATCAATTATCATGTATCAATGGGTATTTTTTAAGTTATTTCCGAGGGTCAGTTTTATTGCTTTCCTAGAACTTTGTGGGTGGCATTTTGTTTTGTCCAGTAGAGTAGTAGGTGCTGTGCTTTTTAACAATAGGTTAGGTTTACCTTTGGAATTTGTTTCTTAATAGAGGTTTCGGAGTCTCTGAGTGTACTTTATAATATTAAGAGGCTATGTGAAGAAAATAGGTTTCTTCAAAGCGTCATATAAATCATGAAGTACTAACAGTAGGAGTATGATTAGCGGATATGTGTAAATTGAACATATAATTGAAGTTATGATTAGAGACACATTTTCTCGATAGAAAAACAAACCAAAGTAGCCTCCGTCTTTATCGATAAACGCTTGGAACTGCTAAACGGTGAATAATAGAAACACGAGACTTGATTTAAAAAAAAGAGATTGATAGTTTACAAATTTTGATTAGAGCAGAATTGAACTTACATAAATAGTACAATCTTAATTAAATAAAGTTTGTTTTACTACGCTTGCGTCGTTTCAAGCGCGCGCGCCGCCTCATCTCTTTCTCTCCCATCAAGCTATCACACGCCCATTTCGCTTCAATTATTTTTCGACATAGGCCCTTAAGTACCATAGATGTACAAACCTAAGATCGATGATACGGTTCTAAACGAATTATGAATGTTTAACAAAAGCAAATCACTAAGACTTCTCAGTTAGTGTCAGAATTTACATTATTCATGCCTACATGACAAGAATCCATAGGTAAATAATTAAATTGGCAATAGGTAGGTAAATGTATTTTTGAGAAAAGTTGATAGGAAATCATTGTTTGTTTAAACCTTATTTCTTGAAATCCTAATAGACAAATTTTGATATTTTATTTGCGTTTATGATGAGACTGTTCAATCAACACCTATTGGTTTTTATCTTTGATAAGTTATATGCCAAGATAGACAGTCGAAGTTACGAAAAGAATATCACCCAGTCTAGGCTGATAAACCATGTCAATATACATGCACAAAGGGAAAAGTTGTATGACACCTCCAACACGCACACCAACCTAAGAAATTTAGCCCATTTTTTTAGTACATTAGAAGCGTGAGGCTCTATCTTGGCATATAATTAATCAAAGGTTTTTATTTATTACAAAGCCAACCTGAAAAATAATCATCACTTGGTAGTTCATTGAAAAGTGTCACTCCGTCAAAAAGTAAGTTTCGTTTTCCATATTATGTCCTGTATCATATTATCTTCATCGTATTCAAAATGCAATCTAGATTAAAAACAAAGGATCTTATCTCAGAGCCAAAGGTTAGCTACTCGAGTTGTCAGCCACTTTAAATAACAACAATCACAACACAAGTTAATCTGGGATGCGAGCCGCGATAATGTCCGTTCAGATAATCTCGCGTTGTCCATAATGATGTTACTATCCGCACACTATCCGTTAGGATCAGGGTTAACAGATACAAGTTTAACCGGATATTCCGGGAAATAATTCAGATTTTGACTTTCGAATTATTGTTCTGGTACAAAGGAAAATAAACACAAAAGAAAAACAATTTCGAGGCTTTGGCTACTGGTAAATTTTTCTTTTGATAAATTGATTGCTCAATTAAAACCTTAGCTGCTGATTGCTGTGCTCGAAGTTGAAGTAAGTACTTTACTAAAGATATTTTCCAGTATTTATCAACGAATATGAAAACGTTTTTAGGGTTCCGAAGTCAACAAGGAACCCTTATAGTTTCGCCATGTCCGTCCGTCCGTCCGCCTGTCCGCGGCTTAGCTCAGAGACGCTTAGTACTAGAAATCTCTAATTTGGTAATGGTTGTTTCTAGATACCTATGTGAAAACATTCACGGCAGTAGTATATATATAACGAAATTAAAAGGAAAACTATCACCGCTAAGTAGGCTTTACAAGTTTACGAGTAATAGTCGACCAACTTATAAAATGTATTTTAGACTTTATTAGCCGTTAAACCGTAGTATATAAGAAAAAGCCTCCTACTAAGTCCAAATTCTATTGTGACGGGCAACTACGGAGCCTTACCCGACCGACGACCTGGTGAAGGCGGCGGGAACACGTTGGATGAGGGCAGCGCAGGACCGGTCGTTATGGCGATCCTTGGGGGAGCCCTATGTCCAGCAGTGGACGTCCATCGGCTGAGATGATGATTATGAATTAAAACTTTAAATAAAATTAAATCTTTTTTACTTACTAGCTATTGTAATCCACCGCATTCCGGACAAACTTTTGCACTAAAGTTAAGGCCATATCTAGAAAATTCCGGTCTTATGACAACCCTATTTAGAATAGAACAAAATTGTTGTACCTCGGGCAAATTGCGGCACTTTATACCGGCCAGTAATGAGCACCGGTAATGGTCGGTATTACGGTGTTAAATATATTTTGTACGATATTATTGCCTCTCTTATGAATGGTGCGTGTTTGAGTTATTATCTATTGTATTTCGGATTTATTATCATTGCTATTGTATCTAATAACATAATCTGTGTTACGGAGGATCTACTATAGGTTCAGAAGCTTCTGGAATGCACAGATTATGAATTTGGTTAGATGTATAGTGTAAAATACATATTATAAAATGCTCCAATTTTTTTTTTTAAATTGTCGTTAGTGTCATTTTCTTTAAAATAAAACTATAATTATAATAAATAAATATCTTGGATATTGTCACACAAATTATCTAGTCACATTTAAATTACCTGGACTTGTATTATGATGACTAGACAACGATATAGAATACATATATAGATACTCGGGTACAAATATTCATATTCATCATATAAATATTTGTCCCTTACGGGATTCGAACCCGCGACACTCGTCACAGCAGGCAGATTCACTACAGACTGTGCTACCGGGCCGTCGAATCAAATATTTTTATGAATAGCACAATACTTCAATGGCCAAATACTTTAATGACCAATCTCAAAGAATGAAAAAAAAAAGATTGCGTTTATAATTTTCATAAAATTAAAATGTATTGATATCATTGGCATCCTTAAACTATGCATCCTTAAAGAGTCTACCCATTAAACTGAACAACTTTTACTATGGGAGCAAACCGATCGGAGCAAAAAAAAACAGCTGTTCCATACTAAACTGCAATGCCTACTCGACTCAAATGTAAAGTGTAAGTATGGGATACTTTTTTTGAATAGCTAGTCTCGAAGAAATTAATTGACTGACGTAAAAATCTAATATGAGAACATAACATAGCAACTAATAGTTATAAAATTGTTTATTGCGGATCGCATTAGATTTCCGCGTCGCAAGCAATTTTTCTCTCTTGAAGTGCACCTCTCGGGTTCGATGGTCGGCAGAGCGCCAAGTAGCGCGGCTGGCCCGTAAATCACCCTGTTTGTACAGTCGAGTCGACGTACCTACCTTATCACTGTAAAGATTTAAACTTTCAAAATTATAACGTATTCTATACGATTATTATATGTTTCTTTTTAGTTGTTTAGTGATTAAATAAATTGTGAGTTGATCAGCTATGTCTTTGAAATTATGAGGTACTTTTCAGTGTTTTTGATACAAATTGTAGCAAGTTTTATTAGAAGCAATAATATTTTTGCTGGTGCAATCCTACCGCATTATTGTTATTATTTCTGAATACTATGCCTGCTTACACTGAATCATGAGGGTCCGTGCTCGAATCCGCATAGATAACTTATCAATTATCATGTATCAATGAGTTTTTTTTAATTTGTGTAACCGTCCTGCTTTCAAACGGTGAAGGAAAACATCTTGAGGAAGTCTCAGGCACGTATCCAGACTTTTGTTTCGGGGGGACATTCATAGAAAAACAATGAAAAGTAAGAGCTTTAATAAATTTTCCATACAAATATTCGGAATTCGGGGGGAACCTGGATACGTGCCTGGGAAATCTGCATATGCTGAAGAAAAAACTCTGATGCGTATTGTGCGTATGTGAAGTCTACCAAACCGCTTTGGGCACGCGTGGTGGACGGACTCCCATCCTTGGGGGTAGGCCTGTTGTGCCTTGCAGTGGGGACGTATTAGGCTGATGATTTAAGTTAAAATATCTTTTTTAGAACCTAATCAATGATGAAATTTTACCTCAAAATCTCCGAGAGTGTACCAGGCTCACAGCGCGTGGAGGAGCTCCCAATCAGGAGGCGTATTGACAAACATACGGCCGGAGCATAATGGAATCGGTCGAGATTTATCCGTTTACCATCTCGTTCTGGATTCAAAGTTCAATCGTACATGATTTAAAATGGGATTTGAATGATAAATATTACGGCTATGTATATTTTTTTGAATTTATCTGACGGTTCGGATTTTTGCTTGTATTTTTGCAGACTTTTACATGCTTTGGTTTTTGAATGATATAATATACAACTTTAACCTTGTATAGAAGATTTTTTGCAATGGGAGATCCTGTAATATAAAAAATAGACCAAACTCGTAAGCGTCCTGTAAATTATTTGTAGGTAAAACGCTGCTGATGATGCGGTCATTTTTTTTTTCTATTATAGATACCTTCTGTTTTTTAAGGGGATGAGCCGACCAACAAACTGAACAACTTTGTTTATGGGACAAACGTCGAAATCTCGGAAAAATCTGCTGTTCCATTCAAAACTGCAATCCTAATCGACCCACATGTATGGGACACTGGGACAGCAGTTCTTTTTCGTGATTTCGATGTTTTTCCCATAGAGAAAGTTGTTCAGTTTGATGGTCCTCTTAAAAAATCTTCAGCATAACAAGTTGGACCTTGTAATAGCTGGATTATGTTTTCGCACAATCTGTCATTGTCAAAATGTTTTAAAGGGTGTTTCTCAACATGCTGACGATTTTTAACGAGATGTTCAGACCATCAAACTGAACAACTGTCTCTATGGAACTAACTACTAGAGTTTACCCGCGACTTTGTCTGCACAAATTATACAGGGTAAAATTGATATGATTGATAGATGATACTAAAGTGCAATGCCTACACCACACAAATGTATGCAACAGCTGATTTTTTTTTGTTCCGTTCGGTTTGCTCCCATAGTAAAAGTTGTTCAGTTTGATGGGTAGACTCTTAGTTTAAAAGTATGCTAATGATATCAATTTCACCCTGTATATCCGATTTAAGTCAGATCATAAGCTATCAAACAAAAAAGTTTCGTCAAAATCGATTCAGTAGTTTTTGCTTGACTCTCGAACAAACACAAACAGACAGACAAAAAATCCAAAAATTGTTGATTTTTAATCAGGGACACAATGGAATCAGGGAAAAAAGTTACGTTGGTAACTTATTTTTGTTAATATCTTCAATGTACGGACACACTTCTGTTAAAGTTTTATAATAGTTAAGATAGTGTCTGCTTGTTATAATTTAGCGATAAAACCATTGACCTCTTATAACAGAACACGTCACGCTATGTTATCTTAGTACAAACTAAGTTGAACGCTGATTTTCCGTAGACAGCTTCCGCCATCTATTGGTTATGTTTCGAACCATTATGTGTTGAACTAGGGTTCATATCGGGGTAACAGTGCACTACACCTCACGCGCTGCGCTGTAGTAGTGAGAGATTTCACCCATATCAATCAATGTCTTGTTGGTCTAGCAGTCTAGACAACCGGCCTGCGATCCGTAGCTAAGGATCGATCCTCGTGTCGGCCGTTCGTCTTTTTCAATTTATTTCATAATGTGGCGCCCCCTAGAGCTAATAAGCGGCAACGCAATTAGGACGTCCTAAACTTCAAGGCGAGTTACCTATCTATATCCAATATACATATTAATCCATGGAACACGTATTAAAACACAGAATAAAGTAGATAGATATTGGCTGGTATTCAAATGTTCAGAAGCAATAAATGTCTTCATAATTAACATCTGTATACTTAAAAATATTTTTAATTTATGATATATGGTGAAATGAAGGTCCACAACAGGTTTTCGATTATTTAATTGAATGAGAATTCAACCATTCATGAATTCCGATTCATTTAAATAATTAATTTACATTTCACATCTCACATCATTAGTTTGAATTATAATTTATATTAAAACGTGTCGTAGTAAATTGACATACTGAGCAATTAGTAAAACAAAGATTGTAATTTTCCTATTAATTAGGTACTCCAACTTGTGGCCTATGAATAGATAAATAACTAGTTTATTTAATATATGACTATTTACAACATTATGTATAACTTATGGCTATAATTAAAAATAAAAATAAAAACAAATAGGAGAAGAAGAAATGAGCCACTATATCGAGCACGACTTCCATTCGACTTACACTAAACAGAAGACGTGCTCGAGGCCACCGTCCTGCGGGAGGGTGCCCAGGACGCTGGATGCGTTACTTCGTTGGATGTCAATGGATATTCGTTGCCCGAGGTACGCGCCAGCCCTTTGGTCACCGGACACCTCGATCGAGCGCGACGACAACTCTTTGAAGAGCTGTCGGGCGTCCGGCCCCCACGGCCCCAGGGTCTACACCGAATGGCGCAAGAATGTAGCCGTCACCCAGGGTGGCATATGTGCGCCGCTTGAGACCCTCTGCAGCAGCCGCCCGCCGCAGTGGCAGGGAGGTGTGGGGCGCCACAGTGTGGACACTAGTAGTACACTAGATATACAAGTGAAACTATGTTTAAACCAACACGAGATTGGTAGGCGTATCTTGACATTTTGTAGGCAAATTTCGCGGGAGTTTCGTTTCTATGGTATACTATTATTATCTTTTCATATGCTTATGGTTATAATCTTTTATAAACTAATCTTGATAGAAATTCTGTACTTCCCACACTGGCGGGTTAGTTGAGAAAAATTAGCAGTAAACCTCTTGTCAGCTTTTCGAGTCGTCGCTATAGGCTTATTAGTTTATTACTTTGTTTAACGGATAACGCCCTAATAAGACTTCATTCGTCCATAATATTATTTCGTCGAAATCACTTTTATTCTCTTTGTTTTCTATCATACTATCCGTATAAGGCCCAGAGCAGAAAACTTATCTTCTCACTGCAGCCCATGCTATGTCATGGTACTTATTTTTTATAGTGGTTCAAATTATAAATATTTCACAATATGATTCTTTCATTGCAATATTTGCAATACCAGTTTGAGGGGGTATCTCATTATATGATGTTTGAAGACCTATTTTGCTTTTTAAAAATTGAATAAGTCCCACATACAATACAATACAGTACCTTGGCTCGCACTGCACGTGTAGTCATTTTATTTATTGAACATCGATCGATCGATAGACGCAACCTTGGTTTAGTATGAGTTCCTAATATACTTTTGCTCTGGGTTTGAATGACTTAATAAATAAGTACCACAGGCGACCCCTTGGGCCTTACGAAGCCATGAAAAGACTACATTCAGTTAAAATTCTTAAATCATTAGCACTGAAGCCCGTCTCCGTAGTGTACTTAAACTTGGAGGTCTTTGTAAAATCTTATTAATAAACGCTGGCTGTTTAAAGTCCTCAGGATCCCATTATAGCGAATACCTCTACTAAATGATTTAAGCTTTAATATCTAACTGTTGAATACAATCTCAAAGTTTTAAGCCTGGTTTATTAAAATATATTCCGCAATTCAAATAGACTTAAAGTTTTTATATTTGAGTATTATTGAAGCGATGGCAGACTGCATTCTAGTAAAGTACTCATTTGCGGATTCCAGGCAGGATTTTCATAGTTTAAGTTTGTTCGTAGCAGGAGCAGAACCCATGTCTTCTTCATCTCCATGGCTTTTTCTTGATGGGAAAATTGAAAATGTATAGAACCTTCGATTAATGATTAGTGTTCGCGCGAAAAAATAAATAGTTAAAAGAGAGTTCAATCTTCTACCACATTTCGTAATAATTTTTTGTTGCGATTTTGTTAGACTTGGATACCGTTTGACCCGTGCGATGAATTTTTGGTGGATTGTTGTGCGCATGCCAGGGAAGTATAAAAAAGAGTATCTAGTACTATTTAGGTATGATTTGACATAACGTAATAATTATGTAGTGTTTTGTTTCAATCTCAATAAACGTGTGAATGAATGAATTTATTTCAAAAGGGGAGACAGTAACTTTCAGCTAGGGCTCGAATAAAGAACGAGGATTTGTACCAGGCAAGCATAAGCACGCGCGTCATAAAAAATTTACGACGAGTTATCAAAAGGGCGCAGTAAAACCCCGGCATAGTCTGCGCTATTAAACTGCCCGTTGAAACTGCAAGAAATCTCCCTGTTGCGCTGTCTCCCTGGTACTTTTGAGCTAATACCACGTGTGAATCCGTTTCTGGTGATAATAAAATGACTTCATCTTTAGACGTCCATTATCGATCTACTCAACTTTTCTATTAGTCTATGCAGCAAGATATGATGTAAGTCATATCTTGCTGGATGCAGATCTACGATATACAATACATAATTTAATAATTTATTTTGAGATAGCAACAAGTATACGCAAAATTATTATATTCGCGTAATTTCAATAAACAAAGTTAAATCCAGGAAGCTGGCGTTAGGATGATTAAATGTTTATCTTGTCAAAAAGTTTCATTATGTTTCGTCCCCACGTGATTCCATTTGTTGTGTACATCTTCGTAGTAAAAGGAGGTGCGTAATAACAAGCGTTTACAAGAATCAAAAAGTTTTTACTACTTGCAAATCGTTCAACGCTGGCGGCTTTTGTAGAAAAAAATATTCAATGCCGCCATTTGCTTCAATTAAAAAGAAAACAAGATTTCTCCTTTCTGATCTTATGGCAATTGTCAATTGTTTTTTCACACCACGCTGCCTGTCAGAAGTTGTACAAATAAAATAAAAAATAAACAAAAGAGTTTCTAATGTAAAGAGTTATAAACACTATACTGTTAAAATTGCAGAAAAAGGATAAATTTGTAATTTTTTTGCTTGTAATGCTCTTAATCCGACTGAAGGGCCTAACCTATCCTACTGCCCGCCTGATTATTCGAGCGTTAGCATCTCACGTAGTGGTGCTGAAACTATTTGTTGTGTTCATGCAGGACATCGTGTATTTTTTCCTTTAGATTCAGCCGGCTCCTGTTTCCCAATCTGTATTGCATTTGCTATGAAACTTCTCTTGAGAAGAATAGTTTCAAATAAAAAACCACCATCTTGACACTTCAAAGAATATACCTACTATCTAACACGGTTTATAATGGAATTGTTAGATTAATTCTAAATTCTATGTGCATTTTGATTTGCAGAATGTCTCACTAACGGTATTTTTAATTTCAATTGAAATTTTTCTCATTTCGTTCAAGCGGCTTGGTAATTATGATAAACCATGCGTCTACTCAGAAAGCCAGCCTTCTAGCTTCTATTAATCTGGTGCTCAAGCTCATAGTTGTAAATTATAATAAATATACGTAACATAGCTTCAGCACTAAGTACTTATAGTCTAGGTTTATGCTACGCTTTGTGAGAGTAACCGAGCTTATCTCTACCAAGTTATACGACTATTTTACGATTATTGCCTCTTTGAATTGGTTATTACTTCTTAGGATATGAAATCTCTATGTAGGAATAATTTTAAATGGACATGTTCATTTAAAACACATTTATGGTTGCATCATATTAATTTTTATGGTCCACACTCCTGGACAGCGATAGTTATTGAATACGTTTATCTTTACCTGATAGTTGGCTCTCGAAGATAAAAGTTTTATTATTTATATGTTAGTTGATAATTACGAGTGCTGTGAATGACGTGAAGTTAATGGTCGTTCCCATTATAAAAAGCCTACGCTTCTTTAAAACTAGACTATTATAAGATATTATAAAATATGTTTCCTATTATGGCACCTGGTTTGGTAGCTTGATTACATAATTTAACGCATATCATCGAAATAGGTCCATTTGCATAAGTTGAAGAAGAAATTCCGATGCGTATGTGAAGTCTACCAATCCGCATTGGGCACGCGTAGTGGACTAACGTCCTACACCCTCTCTGAGGGTAGGCTTGTGCCCTGCAGGTGCCCACTGCAGTGGGACGTATAAAGGATAATGATGAAGCATTGATGAGGTCCATTTTTGTTTGATTAACCATTCCGGCTTTTAGTTCGCTTGCGATGGACAGAAATAAATCTAACAATCCATTCGAATTGTATAGGAAGTTAGTCTAATTCAACAAGCATTTGCCAATCATTTACCTACACAATAATCTCATCTTCTCTCGTTAGTAGGCGCGTAGTACGCTTGCCAAGTTCTTGGGACCTTTGTTCTCCCAACTCGCCTTGGGCTTGAATTATTCAGAGAGGACATGTCCTCATGAGGACGCGGCCATAATGTCTCCTCCATAGTTTTATTACTTTGATTTACACGGAAGGGACGTGTGTCGCCGACGGGAGGGGACACATTTATGTTCTTCGACGCCGCGTTCCTACGTCTTTCGATAACTGGTGGTTGAGCTTGTGGGGTGGACTGAAGTGTCAGGCTCAAGCAGGATGATGATGTGTGTATTGTTGTTGCAGGGCTACAATGTGTGCGCGTGCGTGCGGGCGGGCGGGCGCGGCTGAGCGGCGCGCATGGCGGCGCCAATGAGGGAGGGCGCGCCGCCCGGCGGAGCTCGGCCCGCGCCCCACGCGCCCCACGCCAACTTCGAGTACGATGACAACGAATGGGACATCGGCATCGGCGACCTCATAATAGACCTCGATGCCGACATAGAGAAGACGGACGAGGCGGGCGGCATGGCGGCGCGCGCCGAACCTGACGCGCAGCGCACCGCGCTCAAGATGAAGATCAAGCGCACCAAGCCCGGCACCAAGAGCTCCGAGGCCAAGCACGAGATCGTCAAGTCGAACGAGATGAACGGCGAGCAGAAGCCGCCGCCGCCCGCGTCCCCCGCGACCCCCTCCGCAGTTAAGCGCGGTTCCGGCGGACACCGCAGAGATAAGGCGCGAGACAAGCACCACCACCCGCACCCGCCGCACGACGTGAACGGCATGCCGCGCGTGCCGCCACCGCCAAACGCACCCGGCCCCGGCCCGCCCGCCGGTGCGCCGGCGCCCACGCCGCCCGCTCTCACCGCGCCGGCGCCCCCCGGCCCTGCCAAGCCCGAGCCGCGGCCCGCGCCGCCGCGCCTCGACGCCAAGCCGCCCGCGCCCGCGCCGGCCGCCCCGCCGGCCGCCGTGGTACCCGCTCCCCTGCCTCCTCCCGCGCCCGCGCCCCTCATGCCCCACACACCGACTACCCCTACCAAACCCGAACCTGATGATTCGCGGCAAGAAACACATAGTTCGCAGCCCCCAGCCAAGAAACTAAAAACTGAAACTAAGGTAAGATTTTATATTCTTTGCTTGTACCTTCTTATGTAAAACTGAATCCTCATGTCTCTGATATGGATCTATTATTACTTTTGTAATCTTCACGACGTTGATAGCAAATTCGAAAAATATCGGTCTATTGTGATGCCGTCAGAACCGCGTATTGTCCTATCCAGAAACAGTCATTCGATTTTATCGTTGGCCGATAACAGGAGGAGTCGCGTGCTAATCGTGTGATTGCTCTTATCGTGCTTGTATCCGATTGTTTCGGAGTGTATTTAATTGTCCGGGCTTAGGGCTGTTTGCGAGCTTGATTGAGTGCAAACGCTCGTGGGGAGTAATCCGCGCCTGTCGCCCGCCGCATCGGTTCATTAAATCACCCCTGTACTCCCCCCACCTCTGCGCTCCCGGTCACAATAGCTGCACTCCGCAAATTAATGCTATTGTGGTTTTCGTGGCAAACAAGGCTATCGTCGGCAGTGCATGCACATGTTTCCAACTTCCACACAATCGTTTAAAGGAAATCGGAAGTGTTGACATTTATAGCGCATTGAACATGTAGCCACCTGTAGACTAGTTACTAGTACATTTCACAATCGAAGCGAATGCAAACATCCTCATCATTAATCATAGCGATTTGACGTGACGTTGAGGTATTGCCAAACGTTTATGCAAAGCGGCCGAGCCAAGGCCTAAAGACATATGAACTCATCACGTTTAACCACATCAAATTATGTTTGTACCTACTCGTACGTCGACATTTCAACAAATGGAACAGCTGCTTGAGCAATATGAGATATTGTAACCACAACATTTTATGACAAAAGTAAATTACAGTGCATAAAATAGGAGATTCGCGCATTATGTAGGGGGATTTGAGGGGAGGCTCCCTTTTGCTTTCTTTAGAATAATTCGCAAGCACCAGGGGAGCAGGAACAAGCACACAGCAGTCTCAGAAATGCCATTCATTAATCACTGTCAAGGGCTCTAAAAATTTCTAAAGTGCTTGTGGAATCAATTTAACGTTCGCTCCCTAACCTAACTGGGAAAGTTTGTGCCGTGATAATTAAAGGCGAGGAATCAATTTGAAGTCCCTTAACTGTCTTTACTCTGTGGTCTGTACTTTACGAATTTAACTTCATCCATTTCTTTGTCTTTTTAATTGTTGTAGGATATGTTTCTACCATTTGCAGAACCTCTGACATAATATCTATAGACCCCATAGCTATTGTATTCTATCCTACCCTAACTAATAGTTAAATAGTCGCATAATACACTATTATTTTGATTATGACCGAATTCGAAAAGGGGTGACTCCCTCATCAATAAAATGGCATGAACATACTACGTCAATAACATTTAAAACGAAACATTAAACTTTTTTCTGTCCTCAATAGTTTTTTTTACTGCTACAGTTTCATTGTTATGTGTTAAATAATTCTGATTGGTTGATTCAAGACTGGTTCATAAAATTATGGAAGTTATAAAATATAAATAATTCTTATTTAACCTTCAACATATATTCTAATTAACGTAAGGGTAATTAATTTTATTACTCCACGCCAAGAACTCGAATGATATCATCTTCTATCTCAGATTGTGTAATAAATAATACTGCGATGAATTACAAATTGTAATTTGTAAGTACTTTTTGATAACAAAAACTATTTTGGTCTATTTTCAAGATGAGAAGTTAATTGTTTTAAATGTACTTGCTGTAAAAATTTACCAAATAGACAATGCTAATAGTAGATTTGTAGCTCATATATTTGGTGAACAAGCAGTCAGATAATGCAGTATTTATTTAAGGCGGTTGCAGAGGGGTCAATTTTATACAAAACTTTGACGCACAATACGCGTAGACGGTATTAATATAAGTAACTTTGTATAAATGGAAAACAAATAACATTTGCAATTTATAAAATAATTACGTAAAGCTTTGAAATTTTTCATACAAATGTTTCAAAGCTTTATATCTTCGTAATTATATTATAAATTGCAAAAGTTATTTGAAACGCGGCAACTAGATTTTCTAAACTATTTTTCCATATATAAAATATTACTTTTATTAATTCCGTCTACGCGTATTGTGCGTCAACGTTTTTTATGGACTGAAACCACCTTAAGCACAAATTACCCTCCTGTATCGATGGTATTAGAAAAAGGATCTGATGTATTGACTTAAACCGGTGTGGGCATTAGGGACGTTGACATTAGGGAATTAGTCATCGGATCATCTTCACCATCGTCCTATCTACTGTCGGTAGCAGGGTCTGCTTTCCTTGTCTGCTTCTTCCACTTCTCTCTATCCTAAACATCGTTAGTAAAGTTGTGATTTGGTTTTAGATTCATGTCATTTTCAACATCAGACCATCTGAGCTCCCAATCAGCTGGATACCATGCGGCATCTAGATATTAAAGACGCTGATGATTATCATGTATGTAATTAATGGTACCTCTTATTTTAGTGTTGATATAATTGGTTATGTCATTATATAATTAGGTGATCGACGCGTTAAATTAATAAGATATCTATCAAAGTTACCAGGGGAGCATGATATCGAACATGTTTAATGTCGTCGCGAACGAGGTTAATGGCACCGCTCTGCTCGATTATACCGATCACTTTGAATAAATTTACATGTTGATTACCGGCTGATCTGATCAGTGTTCTCACTGAACTACCTGCTAACTGGCAGTCATGTTGGCCGCGTACAAATAAATACGATGCATGTATCGATCTTGACATTTCTCAGAACCGCTTCTGTCCGTGCCGTGACAATGTGACAGAATACTAATAAAAGAATCTGTAATTAATGCAAATTGACTAATGTGAACTAGCTAATTAGTTAGTAATTTGTCAGATACAAACAGAACTGTGGCCCAAATGTGATGTTATTGATTCACTCACAGTGAAGCGTATCGAATGAAATGCTATTGCGTAAACCAATGCCAATGCGAGTGATAAATTCTGATGAATTTTTCGCCTCAACGACTTTATTTATACCCCGGAACGGACGTATTGCTTTACCTGCCTGAGGCGCATCATCATTCATTTCACAAAAACGTTATTGCTACAGTCAAAACGCTCACCTTTCGGTCATGCCGTGAATTAAAATTTTAATATCGAATACTCGGCGTAATTGATTGATGCGATAAAATAAATCGGCTCTCCCCAGGCAGGTAATATCTCTCTTGTAGGGCCGTGGAACGAATCGCAATAATTACAACGAATGTTCCGAGATAATTATTTTAGAGCTCGTCGACGCGTCGACAGCGGCAGCGGCCTCTAAGTACAATCAAGATGAAGGTCGATGTTTACGTGCTGCTATAATATCGTAAGGTTTATTTTATCCATTATTATTATAACTTGGGAGACTTACTAAATATTAGTTTAGATCCTTTTTAGTAGCTTTGATATTAATATCTCCTCTTTCTTTGGATCAATATTTAATAATATACTTAAGTGTAGGTACAAATATACATAACATAATATATGAAATTATAATGAAAAATATATTTTTATATCTATGGTTATGTGGTTCAAATTTATGGTTTATAATATCATTGGGTTCAAAAGGAATCGAAAAGGGATCGTTGCTTGAAGAATGGAGAGCTATGGAGAGGCTCTACGGAAGACATTGACAGTAACATATTTGTTCAAGTTCATTTACGTTTGTGAACAAGGCAAGCAGAGCGCGCAAGGAGGTAGCGAGCAGCAAGCCAGCTGCCGACTACTGTGTAATTATTATTGGCGTAATTAGGATGTGAGCCGGGCAAAGCCCGCGGCGCCGACAGCCCGCTCCACTCTTACAAATGCCATTATTATTTCCGCTTCGCATTATACTCCGCTGCGGTTTGTTACGCTCTCGTTTATTATGTCATGAACAATTGAAATGATAATAAATATTCACTCCTCCACAGCAAATTGATTCAACATTAATTGCGTCCTGTAAATTATCATTCTCGTTCGCTTCCACTCCGACGTTTATGTTCACAGTTACTCGGCAACGGTTTCTGTTATTAAATTACACCGTTTGTAATGTTTCCCGCTACTGCCTTTATACAAGCTGTCGTCTCAGACATTATTATCTATTAACACTGAATTCAATCTGTCATCAATAATATTAGCTTTGTGAATAAATTCCTCGATCTTACTTTGTCATAAAACCATTTAAGTTTCACGACATCCTCTTCATTCGACGGTGTTGGGTCGTGAGTCGAGTCGTCTTTCATTTCGTCGACTGGTTGAGCGATTGGTCGGTTGTTTTGTCGTCGGAGGCAGTAATCCGCAGCTGGTGGCGTGTACCTGGGCTCTTTGTTCGCGTGGAAAGTTTTGCTGCGAGCGGCGTGGAACTGATTTGTCGCAGTAAACGCTGCATTTCGAATGCATAAAATAGGGGAGTGAGTCTCATCAAAAGTTACGACCGCATGTTTGATGTTCTGAGCTTCTGTCGCATTCTCAATTATCAACTTGTGTTTGTATTTATTTTAGTGGACTCTACATACAACGCCATACGACACTAACATTAATTTCGTCTCGCTTGCGTTCTGATCTTTCTTCAATTACTAGTGATGCTACTAGTCGATTTGTTTTTATGATATCATTTCAATTTTGCTCGAAATGTTCTGTATTGTCGAATGAAACGTACAAACTAATAAAAGACTTCATAAAATCAGTGAAGCATCTACGAATGGGATCCGCGGACCGGTTCGTCGACTAATAAAACCTCCACAAACACAAGAAGGGGAGCCGAGGATCAAAAGCCGATTTTTTGTTACATTTTTTTATAAGCCGCTGTTTTGCCCTCTTTTGTGCCCGTGTTGTTTACTAATGGGTTCTGTTGGGTTCGACTTAAGATAATAACTCTGGTTTTTCTCGCCCATGTGTCGTGGCGCGAGTTTTTGCCGGCGGAAATACGAGAATGCTGTTGGGACGGATTAAAATATATTTGTTGATCTTTCGACTTAATCTGTAGCTGGGTGAGTGCCGCTCGCATACGCTCCATATTTTTTTTTTTTTGCTGCTGAAAGCTTGGCGATTACGGGTTTTTTAATTCACTTTCGTTTGTGTTTGTTTTGTAAATTGATTTGATGTTAGCCGTGTGTATGCTTACATTTCACCCTCATGCCCCGCCGCAATATTAGCTCGTAATCGTTATGGCCGCTTAATCAATCACCCTGGTTTAATTCGGCAATACCGCGCGGTCCAACTAACAATTACATGTGAATGTGTGAGGGTCGTATCACCGGCGACCAGCTTCGTGCCAATAACATAAATTGTCACGGGCGGTCGGAAGTGTCCCCTCCCCTCTCCTCTGTTGCACTCCGCTCTCTCCTCTCCCTAGTCTGCCGAGATTGCTGTCGAGTCTGCAATCGATATTCAATCTCTTTGACGTTACTCCAACTCCCTACTTTCTTAACTTTGTCGGCGTTTAAAACATGATTGGACTGTTCAGTGTTTTATTTTTTATTTTTTAGTCTTTAATCCTTATCAATATTCAATAAAAGATGTTTGTTCAACATTGCAAAATGTTGGGAATTGAGATAATGATCGGTCGAAGGTCGATCATCCAATTCAGTAAAGTCTCTTAACTTTCGCCTCTTGATGTACTTGTTTTAAAAGGTATTTTTTCGAGGCTTCCACTTTTGGTATTTTATTACTCCTATTTAACTGGTCGTTTCTTACATGCGTCAGAAACGTTTACGATTTCACCAAGCACATAATTCTGACATAGTTAGTTAGACTAATTAGCGAATTCCGGGCGCGGAGAGCAGTCATCGCTAGGAGGTAATTACGAATCCGACCCGCGTCGCTTATCCTACCAAGTTATAATTGAAAGCTCTGTGGCCCAGAAGCCGAGCGCGTGTATCGCGTTATTAGGTGCGCATACGTAATTTGTTTGTTAAAGACGGCACGCAGTTATACCCGCTGTGAATAATTTAAATTCATCCCCTCGATGGGATGCGGGGTGGCGGCCCCCCGTATCGATTCTGTAGCTGGCTGTGTGCGAGGCTCCGAGCGCCACTTTCGGCTGTGCTCTGTTCGCCTGGTATTAGTGAGCTCGCAGGGATTCTCGGCTCGTTCGTCGGCGCGCCGCAAAGCCCCAGCTATCAACTTGACACGCTAGGGTTACTGGGCTCCTGGTACTCTCGGCTGCCTCACCACGTGTCTGCAAAAATGTTTTATTACCGTCCAGGGAAAACTGACTGTTGTTTCATCTTACAGCGTACACAAAAAAAATGTTTAAAAATTAAAAAACTTTTCTCGCCGAACAATTTATAAATTATTCATGATGCCTTTGTGATGCTAATCCTCTAATTTCAATAATTGTATTCAAAACATGTAACGTTGGATGAAAAAAGTTTTATGATGTGGTTTATTTTGTACAACCCTAAAAGTTTAGAAGTCGTTGGTTTATTTCGGGCATTATAGACATGGTGAAAGTAAATCTGTTCACATATTTAGGCGTCGATTCAAAAATTTAAAATGCATTACGGAGCTACCTGCGAGCAATCTCGCGACATTGTCATCGCATTGTAATGAAAAGAATGAATACTACATTGTTTGATTATACATTTAGTTACGAATCGAAACACACTTGCATGATGAAGACTATTTTAATAATTATTCAAACTAAAACATTGAAACATTTATTTATTATTACTAGGAATATTTAATTGTGTATTTTAAAATCTCAAAACACAACATTTTATCAAACATTTTAAATTCAGTCAACGACAAAATTTATTAGCCCTACTTTAACAAAATACTGTTGAAAGTACTAAATAAAATATTTTGTCGGCTTTATATCTCAACGAAATCATCCAAGCTAATCTAATTCTGATTGTTTATCTCCATAATATTTTGATGAGATTCCTCCCACGCAACCGCACTGGGCTATTTCTAAAACGATTTTTCGTTGAAACACAGGCTGGAAATTAAATTCATTTATACAAACATCTTCGCTTTGAGGCAAAGCCAAAAAACCGATGTTATTTTGTGGAACAGCTATGTGTGATGTGATGTGAGCCAATACAAAAATATCCAATTTGATTTTTCTGCAGTCGTACACGATTTTCATCCCGCTGCGCTCTATAAATTGATGATACATTCAATGATATTATTCAACGCCTACGGGTTCTCTTGTCAACAAGTATTTCGCCTCTTTTGTAAGGAGATTTTAGTTAAATGATTACATTATTGTGTTTATAACAATCTGTGGGTATACAAATTCTTTAAACATTCTTTTTTTTTTAACTACTACATCACATCAGAAAATTTGCTAGAACTACCATCGTTGAAGCAATTACGACGTGTCATGTAACAATACTGGTTAACTTCAATTGACGATATATGTTGATGACTTAATACATATACATTTTTTGCCTGGCATGTTACAGCTAGACACCCATACATCCCCTTGAGGATAAGTCTGTGCCTTGCAGTGGGACGTATGAAGGCTAATGACAATGATGATTTTAGAGTAAGAAGGTTTAGCATGTGCTAAACTGCTGAGCTACCGAGCCCTACTTCATTATCAACTTATTTAAATGAATAAAACATAAAGTTGAAATCTAGAGCATACAGTATAACATATTACATTTACAATACATACAGATGTATTTGGTAGCAATGTCAGCAACATGCAACGTCGTGGGCGATAGCACTAGTACGTTACGTGTGCGAGTGGAAAATAAACTCGAATTTATTTTTATCTTCGCGCAGCGCGAAATGTGGCGGGTTATCTGATAAATGTCAGAAATAAACCGCGCGGCGCGCACGTCTGAGCAAATTGACTTAATTGCTTATTTATGTACACATCTGTCCACTTTTATTGGACATGAATATGCATAACTATTACCCGCTGCTTCGCTCGCGTTCCTTGTCCCACTTGCTAATTAATTGGGATGAATGGACACGTCATTATCTTGTGTCATTATTCGATTTTATGATCTAAAATTCAGACTTACTAACCTACAGTTGCAGCAGTCATCATTTCTCCGATATCATGAAAATGTATTCGGAATTTCGGACACAGTAAAGATGTACCGGAAAATGAATTCCCAGAGACCTACCACCACCTATAGGAACATAAATAAAACCTGACCAATCATTTCATCATTAAACCGTACTAAATCTTGTAGAGACAGCTGTGCGGTTATTGGACCACCCTCCGACAGACTAACCGCAAAATTGTAATATAAAAACTTGAGCCTTGGTCGTCTGGACGAGAACCAAAGCTGTCAACTACTACGCCGTATTTAACGATGATCTGCTGATGTTACAAAGGTATATTTACTGTAAGGAGTTGCCTATTATTCAAACAGAATTGGAAATTTTATCAGATCCCGCAGTAAAATAACAAAAAGCCAGAGTAACAAAAACCGCAATTCCTGCAGTGTAAACTAAGCCGTTTCAACCGCCACCAGCTTTTCATTTTGTATGATTCGCGTTGGAACACCACACTCGAATCGCATTTATAATTCAGTAGACTTGACTCAGCAATTTCTTTGTTTATTATTGCATGTGGTTCTTGTACGTGATATGGCATTATCGTGCTATTATGATTATAGATGCTGTTTTGTTTTCTAAACCGGAATTAGGCTAATCTGTTGCCTAAAAAAGTAGGTGTAAAATTGCAAGGTATGCGCTAAAAATACACAGAGCTCAAAGCAACCTACATGAAATTGGAGAACAAAGAATAATTGTGAATTTCTGTGGTAAAGTACTGCCTCAGCCGTGGGTGACAAGTACCAGGAGCATAGAAATTCTGAAGAGCAAACGTTGAATCGCTTTCGTCGCAAATGAAGCGTAAGAAACGGCGTGGAAATAATTTTCTTGCCTTAAGTTTTTTGAAGCGATAAATGCGATAACGGTTCAAATGAAAGTTGAGTTGTTTTACAAAGGAGGAATTTTTATAAAAGATGAGTAGACGGATAAAACGAATAGTTTATCTTTTCAGTGCCGTTAAAATGATGTAGATAGAAAAAGATAAGAATAGTGAACACATGATGTGTGTGTGCTGCTCGGTAGATACTCATAATAAGAGGGCAGAGTCTGAACGAAGATTATAAAGCGTTTGGAGAAATCGATTTCTTAGTACATATACCTAACTAAAATTTGTTTGCATCGTATCAATTCAATAAACGAATTATCGAAGCCCGCGACTTCGCCCGCGTGGAATAACCCTTTTGGGGGTAGTTTTTCGAAACAATTCTTAGCCTATGTATATTCCATGTTTCTAATTTCTATCTGCTGTGCGTTGTCTGTCTTTCAGTCATTCACGGAACTCTTCTATTAGTATAGATTATAAGAACATTATAAATTGGTTCTGTCGTAGATTTAGTTTAATAAAAGCTAGACGGTAGCGTCTAGTAAAAACACTTTTATGCAAGTAATTCCCAAACTAAAATAAGAAATCTTCAGCCACAACTCAGACAAACTACCAAAGACACAGGAAGCGAAAGGAGCAGCCGCCGCAAATGAAGCGGAAGAAACGGCGGGTAATAATTTCCTTGGGCACAGCGCGCGGCGCGACAGCGGCCTGAATCAAGTTTCGTACTGCGCTAATTGCCACGAGAGGCTCCCAACTCCGAACGCTGAGCACGACTTTAATGAGACGGCTTCTTTAATGAAAATACCGACTGCATACTGAACCATTCGCATTATAATCTTACTCCCACTTATTCTGAAAGCCGCCAAGACTACCAGCCCATAACTGCGGTCACATTCACATGCTAATGTGAGAGCATATCATGACTCTCGCAAAAACTAATATTTATAGCGACATACATACTCAATAAGACCTCCTAGATCTACATAATCAACTCGTACATCGCCATATTACTCGATTGGAAACGTACATTCCGATCCGTAATAGGTATAGCGGGAACAAAAAAGTCCAGACAACTTATTAGAACTAGTGGGAAAAAGCTTAACAAACACGCTGAAGTATGTTCACTCCGCTTATAACACGGTTGATATAATTACACAGATTGGCAGAAAGATAATTGAAATCGCGTGAATAATCGGCCGAGACGCGGCAACTGCTCTCAGGCACGTCACATCGCGTGTACGAAGAATGAATAACGTACGGAAAAAAAATTAAGATATCGGAACGGAACATGTGCTTCTTGGAAGGTCCCTCGTAGCGCGAAATGACTCGGTCCGGCCAAGACAAGTATGTTTATCAGAGGTATCAAAATATGTTGTTTTTTGCGCTGCGACAAAACAGCCGCGTTCTTTATCTAGATGTTTTGCCACTTGCACATCAATCATCATCATTATCATCATTGTTTTGTCTTTAGACAGATTCCTGGCTGAATTGATATACTATTCGCTTTTATTTTATCCTTTGGATTCAATGACTTGTTTTCTTAATGTAAAATGTATTTTTACGCGCCAACAGAACCGTAAATTGGAAGGCTGTTAATAAACAAGGAGAAGCTCCCTTATGAAACAGCTTTTAAACCCAATTTGGTCACGAGTAATTATATTTACATTACAACTTGTCCGCTTTATATTCAAGCCGTTGATTATTTTCTCCGGTGACTTTATCATACCTGTTTTAGTCGAAAAAAAAAACCAGTTCTCGTTGTTAATTTATAAATTGAACACTTAATTATAACTAGTTGGTCATTTACGCCCGCTGGGTATCCGATAAAAACTAATAGTCGATGGTTATATCTCGATTACACATAATTTGCTTTAAATTACTATATAAAGCGGTCACTAAAATCGGATTACCAAGTTTTGCGGTCTCACGTAACCTAATACGTGTGTAACATTAGACTAGTATCAAATTGGATTGCTGTTTGTGTAATACAACTGATTAAAACTTCATTTATAGCTCTCAAATCCTGTTTCTATCTAAGTACTAAAATAAAATCAGTTTCTCTCATCTCGTCGTCTCAGTTTATTAAACTACTGTGTATGTCGGACGAAATTATAATTGATTAATGATGATGAAAATTCACCACTAGTTTAGATTCATACTAAATGACACTTGCAGCTCACTAAATAAATGATATGTTTGTTATCATGATTAATGACGATATCCACTTTAATCTATGCATAAAAGAATTCAGTATATATCAAGTTGTTTTGTATTTATTATATATATTTTTTACTGATAGACGTAATTTTAAGAAACTGATTTCATTTTTATGAGATTTTTCGAGTTATTATTTTGGATCCTTCGCGTGTAGGGGAGGTACCCTAACCTTTTCGGCGTGATTAATGTGTATATCCATGCCAAATTACAGCTTTCTATAGTACTAAGCGTCTCTGAGCTAAGACGCGGACAGACCGACGGACGAACGGACATGGCGAAACTATAAGGGTTCCTTGTTGACTTCGGAACCCTAAAAAAACGGTGGATACCCAGTTAAATTAAGTTTACCACGGAGTTTGAGTTGAGTGCTACTTTTGAAAGTACATTGACTATCATCAGCAGTAGAATAGTATGAAGTTTGTGTATTCTCGCTCATGATTTCGAATTCAAAAATAGCACTTCAGACAAAGATAGACAAAATGCTATTTTTGAATTCGAAATCATGAGAGAGAATACACAAACTTCATACTTTTCTACTGCACTCCTGCACGGCTAGCATGCCACCCACGACAAAGCGTTTAAACGAGAAAAACGTAATGCGCGCTCTTTTTGGCATACATAAAAATAAAATAATAAAGATGAAGGCACTTCTATATTTTTATCGTTTTGTCGAGGGTGGCATGTATGTTGAAAATGTATGGAAAAACGCATCTTTCTACTGCTGGTTTGAGCATTTTACATGCCTGGAGCATGATTTTTGAAAGACAAACCAGCAGTAGAAAGATATCCAAAGTAATTTTGACATTTTCAACTGCTGAAGCTCAGCGAATGAGATTGAAAAACCGCACTCCTGGTCGTCAAGTGACGTCACTCGTTTTTAACGAAAAACGACATTATTTTATTTAAAATATCTGTAAGTAATCCTTTAATTTAAAATCTCTAACATAGAAAATATTGTTATTGAGACTATTATTTCGAAATGGTTTTCGATTCAGCCCTCAACCAAAAAAACTTTATACCGAATTGCTAGGGACAGCAATATTCCTTTGTTATGTAGTTGAGTGTTTTTTCTGCCTCTACCTAAACAGTTGGTGTTAAAGTTTGCTGATAGCCAAGTGTTGGACAGATCTCATCCGTAGCAAGGCATTTGAACAATGTAGGCGTCGGTCGAGCCGCCATTATATCGTAAATCACGTCGGTTGACGGTCCACAGTAATTGGCTCACCAACCGCGGCCGGCCAGCGCCAGCGGACTCGATTGCCTCCATATTGATGGACCCCTGGTACCGTAGTGTCGACACTCATTGTACAAATACTGATTCATTTGTCAAAAGAATTGGAAAAACAAGATGGATGAATTGGTGTTGCTGGAAAAGAGGTTTGAAGTTTTTTCCAGTCTATTATTGATTCATTTGTCAGAAGGATTGATTCATTTGTCGAAAGAATTGGAAAACCATAGAAAAAAAGATAGATGAATTTGTGTGGTAAGAAAAGAGGTTTGAAGTTGTTTCAAAGGTGGTGTTGTTAAAAAGAGGATCGACGTTCTTCTATTCTATTATTAAAAAATTAGAAAAACCATGGAAAAACATGACAGATAGTGTGGTTAGAAAAGAGTTAAGTTTTTCCCATTCTTTTATTGATTCATTTGTAAAAAAAAAATGGAAAAACAAATCACATGAATAGGTGTTGCTGGAAAAAACGCTTGATGTTTTTTCCAGTCTTTATGTTATAGAATTAAAGATATTATGAAACAGCAGATGTTAACTCTGCAGATGGTTTTGCTTTTAGCCGTCTCTTCAATTATGCCATATCAGTTCCTTTACGGATCAATAATTGATTGCTCAATTTCCACACTTGCATGACTAAGCAACTAAATTATTTATGAATTGAATTTGAAAACCTTGTTTTTTATTAACCTATAAATTAATTGAGTTTTGCATGTGCGTTAGCATTGCATTTCTGCCAGTGTCAAGTAGTTTGTGGGAGTGTCTATACCATAAACTTAATATTACTAAATATTAAGTTTATGGTCTATACCGATCTCAAGGATTTTTTTTAAACCAAATCACAGTTGACGACCCTTGTGGTAACCTCAAACGCGAACACCACGCGAATGACACAACCTTTCGCGGCAAAACTTGGCTCAATTTGAATACTTATGTTTTCAAAAAAGCGTTTACCCAGTGTTTTTCTTGTGGGACGATAGATAGCGCCACAATCTTCTCGAATAAATGTCAAAGAAGAACGACCACTTCCCATACATTCGTTTAACTTTCAAACTATTTTTTATTTAGTTGAAGTCGTATAATACTCAAAGGTTGACGTATACAGTTAATATTGATATAGGATAATTATATGTTGATTCCATTTACATGGGTAGTAATTTATTTCATAGATTAATATGTAAACCAGTTGTCTAGACCGCTAGACCAACAAGAGAGCGATTGATATGGGCGAAATCTCTCACTACTACAGCGCGCAGCACGCACGTGAGGTTAGTGCGCTGTTACCCCTATATGAACCCTAGTTCAACACATAGTGCTTCGAAACATAACCGATAGATGGCGGAAGCTGTCTATGGAAAATCAGCGTTCCACTTAGTACGTACTAAGATAACATAGCATGATTTATTTATTTTGATAATGAGGAATAAAAACACGTTAATATAGTTGTTAAATTATTTGACAGGGAAAAAGTGGACATCCTTCTTTCTTAATGAGCTTCTTTTGGCATAAGCATATGATCACGACGATATTCCCCGAGGTCATAGTCAGAGATATTCTGAAACCTAAGAACATCCACGTTTCACTATAGTACCGAAACTCTGCCCAGTGTGACGCGGGTGAGCCCGTCGCCACTTCTTCTTCTTCGCCTTCTTTTAAATCGAGGAAAATGGTAATCAAAAAGATGCAATCTTTATTGCATTATCTTAATCGAAAATTTCAAACTGAGAAAAGAAAAGAAAATCGCTCATTACATTGTTTTGAATTTGTAATGTTTTATGCTACAATGCAAGAATATAATAAACTAGAGTTCAGTTCAGAGTCAGATCATTAGCTATTAAACAAAAAAGTTTCATCCAAATCGGTTCAGTAGTTTTTGCGTGATACTCGTTCAAACAAACAAACAAACAGACAGACAAAAAATCCAAAAAATTGGTGATATGGAATCAGGGACACCTAAAAACCATATCGTAACTTTTTTTTTGTTAATATCTTCAATGTACAGACAAAGTTTCTGCTACAGTTTTATAATAGTTTAGATAGAAAGCTATTGTAACAGTCAAGTATCTTGTAAAGTAAACATACAAGTTAGGTAAACTGTTAACATAGTTGCTATAGCGACGTCGAATAGGTCACGTTCGCCTCGTAAGATGAAGCCGAGATAATGTAACCCACTCTAACACAAAAAACTCGTAAACACTGACTACCCAATAAATCTTACATTGTAAAATGACAGCTACTAGCCCAGTCATTTTACGGTTTGAGCAGGGACTAATTAATAATTGAAATTATTTTTCGGTATAATATTGAAGAGCCAATTTGAGCCAAGAAATGTAACAAAATTAAAAAAAAATTACGTCAGCAACAGTTCCAATTTAAAAATTTAGCTAGGTATTATCTCGTTCTAAAAAACCTGATGATAAATTTTTTTGCACTTATTTAAAGCTTTACCATTATACATACTTCAAACATGGTGTAAATATTTATGTCTTCTAAGTAGAAGGTTTTGAAAAATACATTCGTGTTTTCTTATAAGTCATTTTTTATATTTTATTGCCCAAAAATAATGTATATTGTTAAATCTAAGTCTAATTAGTGCATTGGTATTAATATTATTAATTTAAAAGTCTTCTGGGACACACAATTTTGATTTCTACGTTGCGTAGCGATTTTTTTTTTATTTGTTTTAAAATAGTCTTTTTGTCACTAAATGGTGCCGGTTACATTTTAAAAGTCCAATTAATAATTACTACCTACCCCGCCTAACAAAACTCCGTAAAATGACTGGGCTATACTTTCTTTTAGGATTTAAAATCTTAGCAATGTGCGGGTGTGAAATTTTCACTCGCTTCGATTTTAATTTTGTGGTAAAGCGTTTTAAAATTGAATGTTTTACGAGTAAATTAAATCTTAATAGACTATTGAATTTCAGTTTAAATAGACTTAACTACATGGATAAATTGTTATTTAGCGGCAAGTTCTCCAAAAAAAACGTATTATTATATAGTTTTGTTATTATTATTTTATTTAGTTTTTTTCTTTTTTCCTTGTTTTTTTTACCTATGTAAGTATAAGACCCCCTGTATATTATGAACCTAATAAGATCAAAAAGAAAATAATTAATAAAAATGTATTTATTATCAAAATATATAAAAATAAATATTGTTTATGGAATTAGGTTTTATGTGGCAACTGGTAACTGTAACTAGTTGTACGTTTTTGCTATGGATAACCAAATCTTAAAATATGCTGACGATTTACGGTCGATATTTGACTTTGACTACTTATATAGGGACTAGTTACGCGTGTAATTCTACTAACAAACATTTTATTACCATAACTTTAGATTCTAATTTTGAAAGTTAAAAATCATGAAAAGTAGTCTCGTGTCAACCCCAAACGTTCTAAGTTCGAAATTATTGTTTCGCAATTAAAGGCTATCTCGTTAAGTAAGTTATAAAATTGAATGTAAATTTACATGATTAACAGACAGCATCATACCTACGATCGTTTTTGTTAGTACAAATTACATCATCCAGTGATCGAAGATACGAAAACACAAATAATAGCAAATCCGCAAAGAAATTGTTACAACTCTCCAAAACTAAATATTAAAAAAGAAAATGTTTAAGTTAACAATTTAGGTTAACAATTATTAAGTCAATGAATAATTTTGATTTACTTTTAGTATAAATTCATAAAACGATTTCATATTATAGTAAGTGTTCTTACTTCTTTAGACTTTAAAACCACTTGCTTGCGGTTGAGAGTTAATAAAACTTTTCCCAATGTAACTTGGCTGAATTGTTTCTTTTTAATTAATTTCTACTTCAAATAAAATTAAAAGCAAGTCTGGCTTCGAGTTAGCTGTTTAACATTCTCAGATTTATAACGTTGTGAAACTTTATGCCCTCATAATCCAACTTCCAATTACATTTAATTTTTTATTTAAGAGGCTATGTGAAAAAAATAGGCTTCCTCAAAGCGTCATATATCATGAAGTATTAACAGTAGGAGTATGATTTGCGGATATGTGTAAATTGAACATATAATTGAAGTTTTGATTAGAGCCAAAACACGACACATTTCCTCGATAGAAAAACAATTCAAAGTAGCCTCCGTCTTTATAGATAAACGCTTGGAACTGCTAAACGATGAATAATAGAAACACGAGACTTGATTGAAAAAAAAGAGATTGATATTTTATAAATTTTGATTAGAGAAGAATTGAACTTACATAAATAGTACAATCACAATTAAATAAAGTTTGTTTTACGCTTGCATAGTTCCAGGCGTGCGCCGCCCCATCTCTTTCTCTCGCATCAGGCAGTAATATAAGCTATCACACGCCAATTTCGCTTCAATTATTTTTCGACATAGGCCCTTAAGCTGCAGTTTTGTAAAAGACGCGTAAGATTTGAATATACTGACGATTTAGGCCATTGTTGCCAACTCTTATTTTAACTTTACTCTAGGCCTGGTCTCAGTCTACCCTAGATTTTGCATAATTTTCAAAAATTACCCTAAACTTTTTTAGTTTCAAAGCATATAAAAGAAACGTTTATAAACCGTTACTACATACTATAAACCATATATGGTTTAGGGTAAGAAATTATTTAGGGTAACTTTTGGGGTAATAATTTTACAAGTTATATATAACTTTTGGGGTAATAATTTTACAAGTAATATATAACTTGTAAAATTATTACCCCAAAAGTTACCCTAAATAATTTCTTACCCTAAAAGTTACCCTAAGTTGGCAACACTGATTTAGGCTTTATTACGATACTATTTAAACGAGCAACATTTGTTTGCATATCTGTAATTGCGTTCTAGAAAAACGGCTCTAAGTATTTCGATATAATTTTCAGAATGGGCGTTTATAAAGGGCAAAAAATCTATCTAGAGTTCTAAATAGGTCTCATTTTTGGAAAAAACTCGTTTTCAGCGAGCAGAGTTCGGTCTCCCAGGTACTTTCCCTTTATTTGCCAACTAAAAACATGAAAGACTAAACGAATTAAAAAAAAACTTAAGTTTTCAACAAAACTTTGTATACTTAGATAGTTTTGTAAAGATGCTCTGACTGCAACGAAAAAAAAAGACAAAACACAGTCGGTCGATTTGTCGGCGACGCGAAGGTAACCCTTTATTTCTCCAGCTCGCAATATCCTGGACGCCCGCCATGCTAATGCTGTGAGCTTTTATGTCGCCTCTCAAATCCCTTTGTCGTTTAGCTCTTTATTTAGCTTTAATGCTATCAGGGAAGCGTATAAGCTTAATAGCAACGTCAACATATCGAATTCGTATATTTTTAGATGACAATTCGAACAACCTGTTAGTAAATGGGATTAATAATTTCCTTTCGAACATTATGGTTCGGTGGTATGGTTATGGTTTCAATTTGTATAAAGAATGCTAAATTGTTTAAAAAATGCCAAATCATTTGGTTATTATGCGGTATTATGATTCTAAATTGATTTTGATTTTTGATTATGATTCGTTTTGGTCATTATAATTATATCGAAGGTAAATATACACTACGGTGAATTCGGCTGCTCCAACATTAAATACTGTATACGTCACTTTACACCAGAACCACTTTCAAGAATTTATTTTGAATCAATTACTTATAGCAATGATTTGTGGATAGTTTAAATATACCTACATGTTAAAGGATCCTCAATTCTGATACATTTGAACAGGGTAAGTACCTACATTAACTAGAAAAAGAGCAAAATTTTTCAAAAAACGCGTATTCAATGTTTTTTTTTTTGGAGCAGTCTTGCCGTATACATATTAAATACGTATCTCATAAACAGCTAGACTGTCAACATTATCAGGCAGGTAACAAAAAAGCTAAAGGTCGTATAAGTAAAACAAAAAGGTTAACACCTAATTGAAAATGCGATTCTCGTATCGATATAGTTTTTATATTAGTTTTTTCGTTTCCTGACTTAATATAATCCAGTAGGCCTCGCATGCCACCCCCGAGAAAACGACAAAAATCGAGATGTGCCTCCATTTTTATTAATTTACGTACGTAAAAGAGCGCGCACGACGTTTTTCTCGTTTAAACGCTTTTATCGTGGGTGGCATGCTAGCCGTGCAGTACAGTGTTCTAGTATTATTCTTTTTAGAAAATTGCGTATTAATCACACGCAGTACAAATGTGGTAAATGTACTAACAGTATATTATCTTTTTTACAGGTAAGACAAAACAGGTCCAGCAGGTGAGAGTTTTGTTGTTTGCGGTCGGACATGTGTGAACTTTATTACTACTCGTTTTATTGTCCGGCGTCCGGCGTCCGGGCAGGGACGCCAGACATCCGGATTTATCCGGTTTTTTCATCTTTATTATTCTCTTTTATGGTAGCACTTTCGATTAAAATGGGCAGTCGGAATAGGTTTATGTGTTCGCGTAGTTGGGTGGATGCTTCCTGGCTACATTGATTGAACACAAACTCACGCCTTTCTTTGACGATTATGCAACCTATATACGACTTTAAATAAGTACGCACGGCGACACATCATGCTATAAAAAACCAACATAAGCTGACCGCGCGACGCTATACGTTACTCGACCTAAGCGCGGCCAGCTTATATTGGTTTTGTATAGCTTGATGTGTCGCCGTGTGTACGTAAGTGGGTACGACGCTACGGGCAGCTATAAAATGTAGGGCTCTGTAGTCAATAAGGAAGAAGAACCCATAAGATCATAATGCTTGTCTGTCTGTCGCAGTTTCGTCGTATATTTTCTGATTAGTGACAGCCCTATTTATGGCGGACGAATAAACGGTGCGCCTCCACGACATTTTGTCACTCGCCCAGTCTCGGGTGCTTTTAATGACACCGTATTCACAAATGACCGTTAATGTGAAGAGACAACCCTGAATCTAAATTGATCATTGTGGAAACACAATGGAATATTATCTTCTATTGCCAATAGAAACTATAATTTTATCTTTGAAATAAAATACATTTGCGAACATATTGCTCTGACTGCCTCCATACTGCATATTTACAAGGACATAAGTATGGTATCTACTCACTTCACGACATATAAAAAAAGTGATGATAAAATCTGTATTTGGACTTTATTAATAACCATTACACCAAATAGGGTTGCCAAGAACATCTAAAAAAACTGAACTACGTAACGGAATATACAAGGTGAAATAGATATCATTAGAATCCTTTTAAACTAAGAGTCTACCCATCAAACTGAACAACTTTTACTATGGCAGCAAACCGAGCGGAGCAAATAAAAAATCAGCTGTTCCATACTAAACTGCATTCTAGACGCGTGAATTCGCGACTCAAATGTATCCAAAAAGAAATCAGTTCTTTTTTGCTCCGATCGGTTTGCTCCCAAGGTAAAAGTAGTTCAGTTCGATTAGAGTTCGTTTAAAAGGATGCTAATGATATCAATTTCACCCTGTATAAAGAGCACCTACGTCTCAATTTGAAATATTGCCTAACTGCATCGCATGACTGTTCTCAACTTGCTAATGTCCAAAAATAATAATAAGTGTGAAATATCAAAGTACATTTATATTCTTGAAAGCAATTTGAAACGTACAAATATTATTTACTTTTGTACTTATCCTATCGCAAAGTAAATTTACACGCTTAGGCAACGGTACCGGGGCACTAAATTTATCATAAATTATGACTTGTCGAGGAAAAAAAAACGTTTGCGACTCATTGTTTGCGAAGTCGACGATGCGTGTGAAACTGTGAACTTTACACTGTACATACCTTTCTAGCAGTATAATAACTTAGCCATTAACTTTACAACCACTTATACGCTGTAGATATTGCGCCTTAGTACGTCTCGTCCCCAGCGCGCTCTTTTATTAGATTTAGTATTATAAATTTCTGTAGTTTATGAATATTATATGTAGGTACTTATAATGTTTGCTGAAAAATAATTTTATTTTGTATAATTTAGTAGTTTTATCGTGACATCCATGTATATTTTTGTTGATAAATTGTGACATTTTAATGTAATAATTTGTTCATTTAACTGTATTTTGACATGCTTAAAATTTTCATGTCTGCGAGTAGGCTGGATAGGACGACACACATGTACTAAATAATTTATAACGATATCTATAACAAGATCTATTCTAAGAAAAATGTTTTCATGCCAATGAATTATTTCTATTCTACAGCGTGTAAGTGACAGCCTAGCAAATACTGCAACGGTGAACTCAGACCATCAAACTGAACAACTTTCACTATGGAGCCTACCTCAGGAGACGCGAAAAAAAATCAGCTGTCCCATACAAAACTGCTGTACCTACCCGACTCAAATGTATGGGACAGCAGATTTTTTTCGCGTCTCTTGATGTAGGCTCCATAGTGAAAGTTGTTCAATTTGATGGTCTGAGTTCACCTTTTCAGTATTTGCTAGGCTGTCACTTACACCCTGTATAGTATCCAAAAATAATATATACCTTTTCTTAATAGTTTTTTGACGTTTAAAGTTTTTACTCAATATTAATGGAATTCTGTGCATGTTTTAAGGAGCATTCTACTGCTTGTGTCAGTGCTGTGTTTAAACGTTTGGTTATTGTTACTGTAGTCTCGCTAAATGACTTACATCAGTTACTATAGAGTTGTAAGCACCGTCATTAGCCTCACATTAAGACTTGAAGCGTTAACACTTATAACAATGACAGGTCCGGTTTTAGAACGACGGTTTAACGACTGATTAGCGGTTACATTAGTAAAAGGGCATATGAATTCATAAAAAAAATGTTTACTACTCTGAAAACTAAGTAGTAAGTAGTATTTATGGTAGTATGTCATGTTTAAGGTGCTTTCAGTCCATACAAAATTTTGACGCACAATACACGTAGACGGAATTAATAAAAGTAATATTTTATATATAAATATAAATTATTACTAACACTACGTGTAGACGGTGCGTCAAACTTTTGTATGGACTGAAACCACCTTAAACAAGACATACTACCATAAATACTACTTACTTACTTGCCACAAATAACGTTTTCAATTTATAATATAATTACGAAGATATAAAGCTTTTAAAATGTTGTATGAAAAATTTCAAAGCTTTATATCTTCGTAATTATTGTATAGATTGGCATCTAGATTTTCTAAACTATTTTTCCATTTATACAAAGTTACTTATATTAATACCGACTACGCGTATTGTGCGTCAAAGTTTTGTATAAAATTGACCCCTCTGCAACCACCTTAATATACTAGTATTTATTCTGTGATGTAATGTAGTAGTAGCACAGAATAAATACTAGTTGTAGTATGTAGCTAGTATGCTGTTATCATTATACAGGGTGTAAAATTAAATGGATTACATGTTAAATGGGGTACTTCCTTTGACTACTTATATGAGGACTAGTTACGCGTGTAATTCTACTAACAAACATTTCTGCCACTTAAGACTTAATCAAGGATATATCTTAACATACAAGGCATATACACACGCAAACAGACACACACCTACACAACCCCCCCCCCCCCCCACTCACACCCTCTCACTTTGTTTCAATTGTACTAGTTCGTAACTAAATTATGTGTTTATTGTTAAGGATTCCCAATCGTAGACCTCGCATATCAGGCTTGCCTCGTTTTTAGTCTACCGTTTAATGTAATAGTTTTAAGCAAAAGTTAAAAATAAACATTTATCTTATCTTATCTTATCTTACTTTTTGCGGGTGGCGAGGTAACATGGAGTCTGCAACTTTGGATTTTATTCCCCATAACTTTAGATTCTAATTTTGAATGATAAAAAACATGAAAAGTACTTTCGTGTGAAACCCAAACGTTCTAAGTTCGAAATTATTGTTTCGCAATTATAGGCTGTCTCGTTTAGAGATAAGGTATAAAATTGAATGTAAATGCACATGATCAAATTGATTTTATATCGTGGCAGAGGGGAAATGCTACCGCAAGGCTAGTCCTTATAATAAATAGTCAAAGGGTATTTCAGACCATAAAATAAACAACTATCACAACAACAGTTACAGGTGTTTTTTTTTGTCGAGGTTTTTATGTTGGGCCCATAGTGAAAGTTGTTTAGTTTGATGGTCTTTAGCACCCCATTAAGTATGGCACGCAATTAGGTTTTACACCCTATATACACATACAGGCTGTTACAAAAGTAAAAATAAACATTTAAAACTTTTAAGGGGTTGTTGAGATGTTGAGTCCATCAAACTGAACAACTTTCACTATGGGACCAACATCGAAATCGCAAAATAAAAAATCTTTTGTCCCATACATTTAGCTCGAGATCTGTAGTTTAGTATAGAACATCGCAAACGCATCGCATCATGGCGAATATGGCAAATCTCCCCATTTTGGGAGAGGCCTATTTCCAGCAGTGGACGTCTATCGGCTGATATGATGATGATGGAACATCAGATTTTGTATTCGCGATTTCGATATTGGTCCCATAGTGAAAGTTGTTCAGTTTGATGGTCTTAACCACCCTCTTAAATGTTTATTTGCATTTTTGTAACACCTTGTATTGTTAAATATTATTTTTCTCTGTGTGATGAAACCTATTGTATTATTATTTATTATTTATGCGTTGTTTGGTAACTATTTTGTGTGGCAAATAAAGCGCATATTAATTTCATTTAATGACATCCCCTTAAATATTTTAGCATACTTTTATGGACAGTGGAAGCACTACACGCCTCGAAAAAAAATAGTCTCTCTCTGCACGGAACGCATGTTCATCATCATCAGCCTACACAGGGTGTAAAATTGAATGTGTTACTTATCAAAGGGGGTGCTTCAGACCATTAAACTGAACAACTTTTACTATGGAGCCAACATAGAAATCGTGAAAAAAATTCAGCTGTTCCATACAAAACTGCAAACATATCTCGACCGAAATGTATGGAACAGCTGATTTTTTTTCGCGATTTCGATATTGGCCCATAGAGGAAGTTGTTCAGGTTGATGGTCTGAAGCAACCCTTTATGGCTCCAACAGGATTTTTTTTAGATACTGTATACGTCTTACTGCAGGGCACAGATCTACCCTCAGGAGTGTGTATGGACGTTAGTCCACCACGCGTGACCAAAGAGTAGTTGGTAGACTTCACATACGCATCGTAATTTCTTCTTCAATGTATGCAGGTTGCCACTAAGAAGGAAGAAAGCAGGTTACTATACACTAAACCACCACAGCTCTTTTTTTCTGTTTGCCCGATAAAACTTTTTAAATGAAGAAAAAATGTATAAAAGGATTGCATCAAGTAGAAATGCCAGGTTGTCTCTCGGGAGATAAACTTAATCCTTTTACTATTTACTAGGTAGCTGCTACTCAAAAGTTTTGAATTCTACTCCACTTTTACTGTGTTTTTGTGAATGACCAATGCTGAAAAGATTTTTAGCTTATTTTGTTTACCATATTCTTAACATACGCCGTGCCGCGTTATTTCTGTGTTTCGGATGGCACGTTAACACTTTCGCTCCTAAGCTCAAAACAATGATCTTCGCGCCAGTTCGCGCAGTGCTAACAATGTGGAATGCAATACAATTCTGACTCACCGAGCGAGTCGTGCGCACTGCTGCTCATTTGTTGCTGACCTACGACGTAGGTCGTTAGCAGTTAAAGTGTTAAGCCGTTGGTCCCGGCTACTATCTCTGGTGGTAGTAGTTCGTAACATAAAAACCACGTCAGAGGCCGTAACGCGGTCTGAAAAAACTCTGACACCAGGGCTAGAAGGCTATAATAAGGATACTAGGCTATAAGAACTTACCTACAGAGTGTTAACTTAAATTAATGCGTCAGTTAAGGGGATTAGTCTGACCATGAAACTGAAAAACTATGGGACCAATTATAAAACAGGAAAAAAAATTGGTTGTTCCATAGAAAATGTAAATGTATGAAAGAGCAGATTTTTTATTAGCAATTTTAATGTTGATCCCATCCATTGTAAAAGTTGTTCAGTATGTAGTTATCTTCTTTCTAAACAGAAAATACCTACAGAGATATTAGAGCTACAACAAAATGTTGACCCTTACATTCTTAGTAGTACAACTGCAAGGTTAAATTCTTGTTAAATTATAACCAACTTATCCTTAGCATCTACACAGGGTGTAAAATTAAATGCGTTACATATTAAACGGGGTGCTTGCTTTAGACCATGAACCTGAACAGCTTTCACTATACCAACCAACATCGAAATCGCAAAAACTACTCGACCGAAATGTACTTTAATTTTACACCCAGTTTCACGATAGAATGAGGTATTTATTGGTGATAAGTTGCTAGCCATTTGTTCCCTTTTTTCTCGATGCGATGAAATAACAGCGAAGGAAGCCTTAACAACTTTGAACAAACCCGAAGTTAAACCGGAGCGTTGCAAGAGGCCCTGCAGCGAATCGGTATTTATTGCAGCTATTTTTAAAACGACATTAAATTACTGTGTACGCGTGGAGTCCTACTTCTTATCTAGAGTTATTGACTCTGTAACCTACATACTAATGGCAACGCGAATTGTTTAATAGCCAATAATCTAGCGACAAATTTCATATTCAGCATTATGTGACATTTTTTACTATGGAGTAATAGTTTTGAATTTTTATAGCCTATATATCATAGATTAATATGTATATTGGATATAGATAGGTTACTCGCCTTGAATTTTAGGACGTCCTAATTGCGTTGCCGCTTATTAGCACTAGGGGGCGCCACATTATGAAATAAATTGAAAAAGACGATCGGCCGACACGAGGATCGAACCATCGAACCGTAAGCCGGCTGTCTAGACCGCTAGACCAACAAGACAGTGATTGATATGGGCGAAATCTCTCACTACTACAGCGCAGCGCGTGAGGTGTAGTGCGCTGTTACCCCGATATGAACCCTAGTTCAACACATAGTGCTTCGAAACATAACCGATAGATGGCGGAAGCTTTCTATGGAAAATGAGCGTTCCACTTAGTTTGTATTAAGATAACATAGCATGCTATTTATGTATTCTTTATACATAATTACTCACGTCCATGTTAACTTACGAGGTTGTTAGAAACTTTGGAATAAAGAAAAATCGCCAATCTTAGATTTGAATTTTAATCATGTCGAAATTAACTCCAAAAAAATAATATGGATATTACGTCATATTTTCAAGGCCTTGCATTAATTAAAAACGTAATTGATGAAAGTTTCCTCGATCGAAAAAAAAATCACATAGTTGTCTCTTATTTTCATCGATTTTAGATTTATTTTTAGTACGGTGCCTAATATTGTGCCAATAATTGTATATAAATACGAGCGTTAACCCGCGACTTTGTCCGCACAAATTATATACCAGATTTTAAGTCTGATAATAAGCTTTCAAACAAAAAAAGTTTCATCAAAATCGGTTCAATAGTTTTTGTGTGATGCTCGTTCAAACAAACAAACATACAAAACAAACAAACAGACAGACAAAAAATCCAAAAATTGGTGATATGGAATCAGGGATACCTAAAAACCATATTATAACTTTTTTTTTGTTATTATCTTCGATGTACAGACAAACTTCCTGTTACAGTTTTATAATAGTTTAGATTAGATAAGTATAACTTACTTAAGGCTTACATAAGTGTTTTTAAAAAATGTATAATATTTTACGAGTTACTGAATTATTGCATGTTTTTCAATGAAATTGTGGCTGAAAGGCTGGTGTTAGGAAGAACTTTTAATTCCGCTAACAAATAATTTTTTGCAGGGATAGTGTAATAAAAAAAATTATGATGAAAAAATAGTCGCTTGTCAAACATTAAAACGTATTCCATGATGTAAAAAACGCATTAAAACTAAAATTACAACACGTGATATATACTGGCAGAATCAATTTGTAGATGTCACATTAATTTGTTTGGCATTCATTCCACTAAAATCTTTACAAATTCACACAGAAATTGGATTGCAATTAAACTTGGCACTGACATTATTACCAGGAGGCCAGACGTTGTAACAACATCCTATACATATTAATAGTCTACTCAATGACATTCTATAGTCTACTCAAACAAAAGTCAGTGGACTGAATACCCATTAAAAAACCGGCCAAGTACGAGTTGGGACTCGGGCAATTAGTGTTCCGTACTACCAGTGGTTTAACAAGGCATGACAACCACTATAAATTGACACTTACTTATTATGTGGTCACATAGTAACTGAAGATCATTTTGCACTGGTGTTAGTATTTTGGGTATAGAAAAAAAACTATCCAAGTTAGTGCCAGCCTGATAATTTTCCCGCCGTCTACACGTTATTTCTGATGTTCATAGTTTTTTCAAATTTTATACGGCTATACTTTTTGAAATAGAGGTGGACAGAAATTTCTCGGATTTAATGGAAAATTTTGGTAAACAAAGTTTTAATAAAAAATTTGGAAAATATATTTTTAGACTCGTATTTTCATGAGCTTCCAATTCCCCACACCATACGGTAGAAAACTTTTTTTTAATTTACCTTTTCTAGTTTCTATCTCCCCAAATTGCCCCCAATATAAAAATTAAGCCTCTTTTATTTCATTTATGATTATGGACCAGTAATTGCTATATCTGTGCCGAGTTTCAGCTTCCTATGTCTTACGGTCTTTGAGAAAAATGCCTGTGGCAGACGGACGGCAGACACCGAGCTCATTCCATTAGTTTTCCATTTTAACAATTTTGGTACGGAACCCTAAAAAAGACAAATTGAAAACACAACCTCGCGATGTCTCCTTTAATATTAAATTCAGTGACGGATCTAGCTTTTGTGGGGTCACTACATGATCTTATACCTTACGTGGTAGC
The DNA here is from genome assembly GCA_927399405.1 of Agonopterix arenella. Taxonomy (NCBI): domain Eukaryota; kingdom Metazoa; phylum Arthropoda; class Insecta; order Lepidoptera; family Depressariidae; genus Agonopterix; species Agonopterix arenella. The sequence goes on along the minus strand of OV656708.1, from coordinate 12,063,191 downwards.
TCTAAATACAGCTAAATTAGATTTGCCCCTTTAACACGAACTTGACTGATCAACAGGATACGCAGTCAAAAGAAACCAGAAGAACGGATATGAAACTAATAAAAGAGACATCCAAACCGAAAATATTGTAAATTCTCGCAATAAATTCAACGGGATCCATTAAGAGATATGTCATCGCATTCGGCTTCAACCTCTTTTATTTACTTTACGCGAGAGCTACATAATAAAATTCCCGGCAATAAAGTCCGCAGCGACTTTATCTTCACAAAAATAAATCAATCTGACATCAATTTTCCTCGGTTTATTGTATTACTATAATAATACAAGAATCTACACAATTATTAGTGTCTGCGTGTGTGTGGTTATAAATCTAAATACTGAAGCTTTAGAACTGTGGAAAAATTTAAGAAATTAGGTGTAATAATAAAACATGATCAGACCCATTGCGATATCGTTCAAACAATGTCTTAAAGGGACTAACTCCCATAAGAAAGTTGTTAAGTTGATTGTTTGATCATCGGGATCATCCCCTTAAAATCCATCAGTATATTATTAAAGGAAATTGTCACACAAAATCGACACAAAATGGTCTGATCCCAATTGAAGTTCCAGAATCTCCAGACTTGTATTTTGATTACTAGATAAATAGATAAGATAAACGAAGTAGTCTTTTATTTATAATTGTGTACCTATAATGTCTTGTTTTTGTCCCACTCTTTCAATAAATCGATCTGTCAACTGCCTCGTGGCTCTCGACACGGAGGTCGTGGGTTCGATTCCCACGGGGGAAACCTAGTGATATGTCACTTGGTGCGTTTTTCCCCAGTTGGTTAGGACATTGCAGGCTGAATCACCTGATTGTCTGAAAAGAAAAATGATTCCGTGCTTCGGATGGCACGTTAAGCCGTTGGTCCCGGCTACTACTATCTCTGGTGGTAGTAGTCGTTACATAATAACCACGTCAGAGGCCTTAAGGCGGTCTGAAAAAGGGCTCTGCCCACACGATAAGAAAGAAAGAATAAATCAATTTTAGAATATGAACTTTTAGGAAACCACTTGTTTTCCAACGCATTATTTTAATTGTAAAATTTCACTGCTTTCATCCATTTATTGCATCCATTACATGAGTTTTATTGTATCTTAACAAATTCAATAAAACGAATACATCGTTACGTTGAAATCTAATAATGCACATGAAAACGACGGGCTATGAAAGCCGTACTTAAGATTAACTAATAACCAAGAAGGATTTAAAAGGGATGAGATAAGGAAACCCGTTTCAGAGGACATTTACTGCTAGTTTAATAGTGCTATTTTAGATTCAAACTCATTTACGACTGCTTTGAAACTCGAGCACGTTAATGTCAAACATTTGTTGCTTCAAGTTTTATTTATTTGTATCAAAAGACATTTCCAGTTTTATTAACAAGGTCTTGTTTGACACGTTTTGAGAGAACATTGCTTATAATATTATCTAAAACCTTATTAAGAAATCTAGCTTTAAAGTTACTGAGGGCCGATTCGACCAAACGCGAGTAAATTTTATTCTTAGTTTAGGTCGCCGGTTACTCAAGAGTAAACTTATTTTGCGTTTTACCAACCCTAATCTATGAATAACTTGAGAGTAAATTTTACACGGCCAATTTTGACGGTGTAAAGCTTACACCGAGACTAATGAAATGTTAATGTCATAAATAAAAAAAATTGTATAAAAAGAAACCTAACAAATTAAAACTTTATAACCTCACATTGCAATAAGTACGGATACAGCGAACTCTTTCTTTAGGTGGAATATACATTCGTTCATTTAGTATGGGTTTAGTGTGGTAGTAGACAAATGAAATTATTTCGGAGTAAACATTAAGAGTAAAATTATTCCTTGTATACTCTTCTATTAATCAAAGTTTGGTCGAATCCGGCCTAAGTAGAGTAATTAGATTAGATGCTAATAATCGTTCCGTAGAAAATGATTCTTTTACATTACTTTTATGGGTGACGATGAAAATTTAAACTTATGTGTCACAAAAGCAGCCCTCTTTCAAAACAAACAATCAGTCATCACATCAGAACTAAAAAATAAACCTTTCCAAAAATGACTATCCAACTCAAACATGGTTTTGGAACAGGAAAAAAGCAATAAAAACATAAGGTGAGCGGTAAAAAGCTGTGAGTTCCGCTACAGCAGGCCATTTGCATCGGCACTCGTCCAGGAAATTGCTAGTGGATCCAGCCTACGCCGTCTGGTTACTAATGTTAACCACTTTTTATATTATAGGTTACTTCTACATGATCGTGATGATGTGTTCGCGACGGGCTGACTCCCCGTCACACTGGACAGAGTTTAGTGAAACGTGGATTTTCGGAGGTTTCAGAATATTAGATTCGGGGAATATAAGGTCTAGCATAATTAGCTGAAATGCTGAAACTATTTTAAGGAGATGATCAAAGCATCAAACTGAACAACTTTTTCTACGGGACCAATAACGAAATCGCAAAAAAAATCAGCTGTCCCATACATTTCGGTCGAGTTATGTTTGCAGTTTTGTATGGGAGAGCTGTTTTTTAGCGATTTCGATATTGGTCCAAAAGAGAAAGTTTTTCAGTTTGATGGACTGATCATGCCCTTAAAATAGTTTCAGCTAATTTTGTTAGACCTTACATAGTGAGCATATGCTATTCTACTTCTACATGATCGATGCTGTCGGACTTGTATGATTAAATTGAATTGAATCAACCTATAGATGTCCCACTGCAGGGCACATGCTTCCTCTCACGAATCGCGTAAGAGGATATAGCATCAACTATAACTCACCACGTAACCCTGTTGCATTAAATATTTGAAGTTACAAACTTAATGCTTCAGCATGTGCATTAAAATACACCTAAATGTTGGCATATATCTAAGACCCCCCGCTATTTTGACTTGCTGTACAAAATAATCAAATCAAATCTATGCCACTATCTTCTGCGATCGAGTCGTTGGCATTCATTGACATACTCAAAGCATACATTAGACTCAAAGTCTCAAAATCAAGTATGCATGCACTAATGTGCCACCAACAGTGCATAGTACAATACGGTACAATGTTAATACATTGTATATGAGTAATAAACTTAGACGTATTTGGTATGTTTACTGTCAGCTCGTAGGAAAAAGGAAATCTTTTGGCTCTGCCACTTTTGGAGCATTTTTGGTTGTTTATATATAGTTTTGTTATAAATACAGAAACAGAAAAGAAGTTATTCGATCTATTCCTTAAAAGAGGTCATATAAGAGTCATTTGCAATAACATATGCCCAGTTAACTGGTGGTCCTATATAAGATGTCAATGTTTGTTACTTGTCATATTTTGAGTCAAAACACGGCGTCGATATTTACTCGCTCAGATGGGTTAGTTGGACTAACCACGGGTGGCAAAACTTGCCAATTCTATCGTAGAGCTAACATTGAGGTTTCACTCAAGTTTCACTTGAATAATTAGACGTTGATTGCAATGAAATTACCTTAATTATCTTTCCATGCAAATAGATCTGATTCATTGACTAATATTTTAACGCTTAACGAGACGTGATTGATCATCAATGGAATCGTTAATGTTGTTTGTTCATCAAGACTGACATCAATGTGGATAGGATAATTATTGTCCTTTTGAGTGGTCTGATCAGTCTGGTAGTGCGTGTTTCCCTTAACGTAATATTACTAGTTTAGCTTCCCCTGCTCCCGTGGGAACATAACTAATGATAATGACATACGTTGTACATCATGAGAAATCTAAACAAACATACATTTTTATTCACATTCAGCTGTCATCTATACTTATGAAGCAGTTACGTCGACTGACTGTCGGACAACGCACAGCCTAAACCAATGAAGATAGAAACATGAAATTAGGGATATACAGGGTGAAATTGATATCATTAGCATCCTTTTAAACTAAGAGTCTACCCATAGAACTGAACAACTTTTACTATGGGAGAATACCGCTCGGAGCAAAAAAAAAATCTGCTGTTGAGTCGCGAACTCGCGCGTCGAGATTGCAGTTTAGTATGGAACAGCAGATTTTTTATTTGCTCCGATCGGTTTGCTCCCATAGTAAAAGTTGTTCAGTTTGATGGGTAGACTCTTAGTTTAAAAGGATGCTCATGATATCAATTTCACCCTGTATATACTACAGAGGATGTAGGGCAGCACTAACAAAAGGATTTTTCGAAAATCGACTCCTAAAGGGGTAACCCACGTGGAGGAAGTCCAGGCAATAGCTAGTTTATATAAAAACTCAAGACTATTTTAGGGTGGTTCGATTACGTTCATAGATTCTTTATTGTACACACGGCGACACATCAAGTTATACAAAACCAGAATAAGCTGGCCTCGCGTAGGTCGAGGGACCAGCTTATGTTGGTTTTGTGTAGCTTTATGTGTCGCCGTGTGTACACAAAAACATAATTCTGAAAAAAATTACAGTAAGTCGTGATGTACAAAGGAGGACTTAACTCTAAAAGAGTTTTCTTCCAGCAAACCGTGACCGTCCGTACGTTCGTGAGTTTATGTATGTATGTATTTTACAATGGTCTGAAACGTTATTACCCCCAAGTCTCATATAAAATCTTAGCACATTTTTGTCCGAATACCCACAAATAAAGTATGCATGTTGGTTCGGCTTGGGTGGCATGGCATATACGTTGTATTTGATTAATAAACTTTCGTATTTGGTAGGTTTACTGTCGGCTAGCTGGCAAGAGAGCTCTTTTGGCACTGCCATTTTTAAAGCGTTTATTGTTTATCTACTTACTGTAGTTGTGTTAAATATAAGATATCGATGCTATGACCTTTTTAAAAGTGGAGTTGTAGCATCGTTCATCTTTAGCAGATTTTGGGTTTCAGGGTAGAATAACTTGATAAGTGGTGATAGGTGAATAGTAATAAAAAACATATAAATAAACAATAGAAATCTTCCCCTTGGTACGATTGCGAGAAATAGGGTGGTCTATTATAAAACGGGAAACCACACGGCTGTCAACAATGCTAAAGCCGATAAAAGTATGAATGAATAGAAACAGAGCGCAATTAGTTTTATCTATCAGATAAAATCGGCCCGATCTATTAGTTCGGTGTAATCGTCAGAATGATCTCGACCTGCCAGCATGTTGCACGTAATTATATCTTCAATTTATTTGATTATCTTTGCGGTGGTCGTCGGTCGGCGGTCGGTTGGTCGTGCTCTAAGTAAATATAAACATGAATTAGTCTCGACTGAAACTGCTACTTAAAATATTTTTGCTGTTACAACCTTCTAACGCTGTTAGTTTTGTATGTAGATATAAAATAAAACTTGTCGTAAATATATTGCACGGGGAAGGGTCTCTTTTATATCGATAGAGTGTATCAAAAAGGTGAAATAGAAAGGGTTGAACAATTGATCAATACAGTTCCTACCTGTGAAGTGTAGTTTAGGTCGTTTTGTATAGATATACACGCATTCTTTAGTTTTTATGCAAACTCTTGTATTTTAATTGCACGGATAACCGGATTTTTACAAGAAAAATAGAAGAGTTAATCAACTAACCATAAATTTTCACTGTAATGCTCATCAAGTTTGTTTTCTTTTGATATTGTTGATATAACTTGTAGCCTGTATATTTTCTTAAATTGAATAATTAGGTACTTCATGCCTTTTAAAATCATCATCATCATCTTATTTAAGAACTACGCTCTTGTCGGTGGAGTATTCGCCAATCCTGTATTTTTTCCGCTTTTAAAATACGATGCACCAAATATCTCTATTTTGAGACCAAGTTTATATCCCAACACACAATCAATGTTTGATGTGTCTGTTGCAAAGTTTTTAGTAGTTTTTACATCCAGCTCAGAGTATTATTTGAGTGCAGAATATGGAATATGTTTGCGAACAGTAAATGTTTTATGGTCTATCCGTTTCAGCAGTAAAACTACAAAGTTCTACATGGCAGGAGCGGTTATAATACTGCATTTAAAATGTTAATACCGCAATTTGCGAGTTGTGAACCGACCATGTAGAACCAGTCTGTTGTAAGTGCAACTCAGTTGCTTTTTGTTGTAGTGATGTAATTCGTTTTACTGTTATCCAAGTTAAAAGATGCGTATGGAACATTATTTTAGTGTCTGAAAGATAAAATCATACTGGGGAAGATGCGAATAAGCTGCCTAAAGTTCGGCCGTTCAGAGAATGCGTTCCTGACACGTCGCGATTGAACTGACGACGTAACTTTGTAAAATATTTTTGCTGGTTGTTTACCGTTTTAACAATTGATGAGCATTAAAACAACATTATTATATCAATAATCAACGAATTTTATAAATTTGTGCCAAACTAAGTGTCAAATAACTTGGTAAACTTGACTAACTGATAGGTATCAGGAACGCATTCTCTGAACGGCCGAACTTTAGTTGAAATTATGGTCTGAAAAGAGAATGAAATGCACATTATATTTAAATTACATATTTTCATAATTTTTCCTTAATATGGTAGAGTTGTAACTAGTTCTAGTTTCCTTTTTTTATACCTAACGGATTATTCTATATCACATTCTGTGTAATTAATTAAATAATTTCATATGGCCGGGCTTGGCGCGGTGAGTACGCGCTCCCTTAGGCCTAGGGTGAGTCCGCATCTCATTCCTTTGGTTTTATCTAACCTGTGTTTAAAGATAAAGTTAAAGATATAGTAAAATATATATCTGGCTTTTCGGTGAAGGAAAACATCGGGAGGAAACCTGCATGCTTCAATTTCGAGGCTGTCCATTTACAAGTGGCGACGGGCTTACTCCCCGTCAACACTGGGCAGAGTATCAGTACTATAGTGAAACCTGGATGTTCTGAGGTTTCATAAATATCTCTGACTACCCCTTCGGAGAATATAGTCGTAAGCATATGCTATGCTATAGTAAAATAGTTTGAAGCTACAGTTTTTGCGCATTTTATGTTGCGTGTTTATTTTGTAACTAATGTTAATAGCTGACATATATGGCCTAAGGGTTAAAAGCTCCAACATAAAAAAAAGAATTAAAAAAAAATGCTAGTACAATGTTTTACACATTAATAAAATTTAATGACCCATATAATAGAAATAAATAAGGTAACAATACACACGTCTTTGACGTTATTCTATCATTTATAAAAGTTTTTTACTTTCTCAAACTAGGTCTAAGCATCGATTAATTAAGTGTTTTACTTTAAACCGTTTTTCCCGCACTTAGCTTGTTATTAGCGTGAATGCAACGAGCGTTTTAATTATTTAATGAACGTTGACTATGAACCAGTATGCCGGCCGTAGGGTCATCAACTATACAGACCTAAAATATTATACATATATTAACCCCAATGCCCTTAGCCAATGCTCATATACTCCTAAATGTAAGTTGATCTGGAAAAAAATAATAAAACTGCTTCGAGTTCACTACATTTAATTTTGATGACGTTTATTTTTGCTGCTTTGAATATTATTGTAGAATTTTTGTTGAACCGACGTTTCATCTGTTGAGTAGTTTTATCTACTACGAGCTTTAACCCGCGACTTCGTACGCACAAATTATATACCAGATTTTAAATCATATCATAAGCTATCAAACAAAAAAAGTTTCATCAAAATCCGTTCAGTAGTTTTTGCGTGATGCTCGTTCAAACAAACAAACACACAAACAAACAAACACAAACAAACAAACACAAACAAACAAACACAAACAAACACACAAACAACAAACAAACAGACAGACATAAAATCCAAAAATTGCTGATATGGAATCAGGCACACCTAAAAACCATATCGTAACTTTTTTTTGTTAATATCTTCAATGTACAGACAAACTTCCTGTTACAGTTTTATAATAGTTTAGATAGATATTAAATATGTAGTAGGATACTTAATAATAGGGTTGGTAACCCTTGCCGGTTGGACACCGATGGTATCACCCGCGGCCGGTACCAGCAAATGTGCTTCTAATTACTCATGTGGCCCTAATAACACACTGTGTTGTGACAAATCGTTTGCTCTATTTTAGGTTACCACATGTACATTTAAACTTATGAAAATGTAACATTTAAACGTTTCTAATTATCATTAGTTTGTTTTTAGTTGTCTTTTGTTCAAAATATTATTCCAGCTGTAGAATTCCAGCTGTAGACCTTGTTTTAGCCCTCTTAAAATATTTCGTCCAAATGATAACTTGAAGGGCCGAGTTTGGGACTTTTATCTCTTTATAAATTGTATTAGTAAAATTTTCTTAACTTTGGCACCGTAACCGTTTCTGCGAATTGAAGTTCCTTCGACGATTCTTTGCGAAATTAATAAAGTTTTAATTGAATTCTGTTTGAAAGCAATTTGGAGATGTTAAATTTGAGGATCTGTCTGGGCTTTGATGACTTAATAGAATTTTCTGCTGCTGTTTTTTTTAAAGATCAAAATAAAATTTAAACTGTTTATGTTCACATATTCACTCTTTTGAAACATAAATTCCACAGTATTTTTACACTCTGTCAGAACAGCATCTCAGATATCCCGGAGAGAATTTTTCACTAAATCAGCCACGTTATCGTTTCTTCTCTTGAAAAAGCATTCTTTCAAATCTATTGTGTAGCGAGAACTAACGTCAAGCATTCGTTCTTTATAAATGTTAACGTCCTCGGTCTCGACTAGATATATTCTGAATTCTTCAGATATAAAATGTTCAATACCTTTGCAATACTCGCTCGCAATATGCTATTAGTCCAACTCGGTTGATGCGAATGTCTGTAAATCAGGGTTTACGCTTTCTTTGCTCCACTCGATTTATAGCGGAAAGCACACCTCGGTCGTGTATCTTCGTTGGCTTTATGCTCTCCTGGTACATTACGTCTTTATACCATCGAACAAATTGGCTGCAAATTCTGTTTTCTTTCCCGATAAATGATTGTTTTATAAACTCACATTCTACGTAGAACCGTTTATCAAACACAGCTGAAGCTTATAATGCTTGCCCTGACATTCCGTTTATAAAAACATTTCATCGTAACAAATTCTTCACGCTAGGGAAAAAACGTTTTGAATATGACAGAAATAAATGAGACATCTTGTACTTGAAATAGTGGGACGATAGTGAGAGCAATCGATCAAACAGACTCACTCGAATTGCAACATTTATATAGATCTCGTCCCGGCTTCCCCACTTTTATCCCGGGGAAGATTTATATTCACGCGCGACACCTCTTGGCCCTTTGAAGTTGCTAGATGGGGGGAATAAATTCTTCCAGCGCTCCGCCGCCGTTGTTTTTAATTAAAACAGCATAAAGTTTAAGAGTTTATTATTTAGATTGTCTGCTTTAGTTTCGGAGACTCTCTGGCTTTATGAGCAAAAATTATACCTTCATTCTATCAACTTTACAAAGAACATTTAGTTCAAATTCCTTTTTCTATTGCCGTTGACACATCTATTTGAAAAATCACATCTGTAGTAGTAGTATGCATTCGTTAACCATCGTGGTTTCTATACCTATCGTAGCACTAAATTAGGATAACCTTATTAGGCGTTAATAAAAAGATTCCTGTAACTTCTCTTCTTGATGTTGGACTTTCTGGGGTGCCAACTCAAACAGGAATTTGAAGTTAACCCGATATAAAACAACAAAGCTTCTATTACATGATCAATATTGTGTTAAGCGTTACAAGCCATTACATGAAGGCACTGTCCAAGTGGTGAGTCAGTGTCAAGCGCGATCTCTACTTAATCCGGTGGACCAGGATAACAGCGCTAACAATGTGATAAAGCCGCTCTGGACACGTCGCACTCTCTCGCAATAACTATAAACTATCAACCGCAAACGTCTGCCATCTTGTAGCGGGAGTCGATGAAATAACCACCTCTCCCTCATTCCCTTTAGGGGGCTATACAGCTCCCTTTTCCACCCCACGGGACTTTGCAGACGAGCAGGGCAACGCCAGTTACCAAACAATTCATGCATTATTTATTTTTAAACTTTTCAGTAATCGCTTTTCTTAATAGTAACAAAGAAGATGTTATTTATTTCTTTTGGCAAATTGCGTATAACCTCTCCATCTTCCTTTTTTCTCAGAAAGTAAATAAATTTTAGAAGTCCTCCATTTTCAAAATAAAACTCAATCAAACAAATCCTTCAGTAGTGTTGTTAGCAAGTTAAAAGCTGAAAGTAGTGGTTTCCCCAGCTCGTCTGCTCTGTACTGCCACAGCTGAATACCTACTCAGCCTCGTATTCTCCTGGTATTGGAGTTTAAATTATACGAATTAATCCGGGCGGATACTTCGCTGTCCCGAGGGATGAATGTGCTTACGAACTTTCTACCTCGAGCGGTGTTTTTTGGCCCCAATCTCAACAGATTTTTCGCCATGAACGGATTTTATGTCTAGTTATAAAAGTGAACAAATGTATTGTAAAGTATATAGAAAAAATTTGATTCATGTTTACGTTCACCGTTGAAATGTTTAACAAACTTCATTTACCTATTTTTTGTTATTTCATATTTAAGTTTATTTGAAAACATTTTTATTTGTAAAGTATGTTACTCGCGGGTTTTAGTTTTTTAAGTTTAGCGAATACAATTAATTCGGTTCACAAATGAAAAATTTTGTGATTCAATGGTTTTGAATTAGTATTTCGAACACAGAGCACTTTCTCAATGGCGCGATGTTGCATGAATTATTGATGGGACGAGGGGAGCAGAGACGGCCGCGGTGTCTCCGTACACCATTTTATTGTTATAAATTACCGTAGCCTTTTAAGCCCGTCTTGTATTGGGCTCAAGGCTCAAGCCTGGCATGTTCTCAGCTGCCTCATATACGACGGCAGACGCTTTGAGAATATTTAACAATCAAATAGACAGGGAAACCAATACCTTTGAAGTAAACGCTCGGAGCACTATGTTATTCGAACGTTCTTTACTTTGTTTTCTTCTCACGGTCGTTGTATATTCTATTTTACAAAACGGGTTGTTACCGATCACAAAAATTGCGTTTACGTCAATAGTATCGACTGTAAAGATTGTGTTTATTTTATCTTTATTGATGCTACATTTGTAACTCATATAACCTCTGTGTAACCTAATATTAAATTCATTAGTTATATTCAATTAACTCGACTTTATAGAGCCTTAACTTAACTATGTTATACATATCACGCATTTATAATTAATTGAAATCGTGCCAAGGCAAACCATAAAAATAACATTACGACTTGACTTAAAAGATGTTACAGACAATAAAATGCGTGCACATAAACATGTTGTTATACAGAATTACAAAAATAACAGTTTCTTTGAAAATTTTAATATTATGCTCTCGAAAGAATCCGGTGTTCACGTCTCGCGCCGGTTAACATAATTGGATACGAAATGACATGCATATTATTAAGATTTTAACTTTTAAAAGCCAAGTGAGCTCAAATAGGGTTGTCGAGTTCAGTGAGGCGGGCTCTCAAACTGTTAATCAATTACACACGCCGCTGCTCAACGCGTTTTCCGTGCCGTAATGGATATCACAACACACGTAGCCGTGATAGGTACGTGTGTGTACACGAACGCGAGTCGGCAGGGTTCACGCACGAATGCCTTCGCTAGTACAAGGCTAAGCTGGCACGCCGCGCTCTGCACCCGTGTGCGCCTGTTTTTTATTCCTGCCCGTGTGGCAGCTTTATGCCCGTGCGGGGCGTGGATGCCAGCACAGCCGGCCGTCGCGTGTGTGCGGTTGCTATTTTTCGAGAGCCCGCTTGCGTGCACCGAACCGTTTTTGCTCTCTCTTTGTTTTATTGTAGTGCGACTACAAAAATGAACTTCACCGTCGTTATTGTTCACTTGCCTCTTGTCTCCGCTTAGTTCTGCTAGATTTCTTGGAGCTAATAGCTATGTTATAATACCATTATTAAGCGGGGTAATGGACAAGCGTTTTTGCCTTGTTAGTAGTCTATTCACGTCGTGTTTTTGTTCGACTTTGCTCGTAAACATCGGCGGTAATTGTAGAACGATGAAAGATCATTTGATACGGTCGGTTGGTCACCGATTTCAGGGGTTTCTTGTACAATAGGATCGGATTCGGCTATCGGTAAAGCAGGGGTCTCACATTAGCATGAAGACAGAGAGTTAACGTCCGCGGCCCAAATAAAGACGGAAAGTAATTTGCATATGCAAATATCGTGTCGTTCTCATGCAAATACCCACTTGCTTTATTACAAACGGCTTAATGATACTTACACAGCCTCTGTTCCCCTGGGTGATTCGAGCAAGCCCTATTTGTCTTTCAATCACTGCGAAATTAGAGTAATATTTAATCTTTACCGAGTCTCATATTAGCAAACACAAGGGTTTATTTGAACAGTAATGTGGATGTGGAGAAACTCGACGATTTCAACTTTACTTAAAAAATAAAATGTTTCATTTAATTGTGAATTGTGATGTGACAAATATGTATGTTAAATCAAAGTAATTACCTATATACTTTGATTATTTATTGTATACCCAAAACAAGATCCAAACTTGATTACAAAAAAATCGATCGAATGAAGTAATCATTCCAAAGAATCGATTCTTTCAATAAGGTCAAACATAATTACTAATAAAATTTATAAGCTATAAACATACGAAAATAAAAATTGAATTGTTTATTTCAAAATGTTGTTTTATGGTATGTAATTTTATTCTAATTTGGCATGTCTGACGTCGACACCATCAATAGCTATTCGACCATTCTCACCGTCCTGCCATATCGAGAGGCAATACAAATGTCAATCATTCTTTGGAACGAGATATTTTTTGTGGTTTCTTCGTGGCACTCTGTTTATGAGGATATTATCATCGCTCTGCGTGTAAATTGTGTCATTATTAACATATTACTTGACTCACCTTGTCATATTACCATAAAACACTTCGCTTGTGAAAATTATTACTAATTTGTTATTATAATTGCTTGGTGTGATCGTCAATATTAGTCCCTAATTATGTTATCTATTTGAATTGATATCTTAACAGGAATGTTAATATATGAAGGTAAGTTAGGATAGGTAGCTATATGTTGTCTATATTTACCTCGGTAGGAGATCTATGTATCCCAGACAGATATACCTAAACTGGAAATCATAATTCTGCCACCAATTCAGATGTACTTTGTAAATGAACTATAAATTGATTGATTAAGAACTAGTTTGAACGTGTAGCATGTGAAAAAAACTACGAATCATTAACCCTGATCCTTTTGATGAAATTATAGTTGCGTTAATTATTTTTATTAAAATTAAATTAAAGCCGAAATTAAGCTGGAAAATTTACCTTTTATAACTTAAAATTGCAATATAGTGTCCTCCATTTATGCGGTGTTTTTAACATGTGTTTAATAATTTCACATTATACACGTGAAAACCCTTAAATACAGGTTCATGACATTGTTATTTAAACATTGTGTATGTGTTTTATTTATATTTATACAATGCCAATGTGGTTTTATTACTCCTAGGACACGCAGTACAATGTTGCGTGTTGTTTTGTTTTATTTATTAACGTCGGTTTTATCATTGTACGCGTGGATTTAACCAGTGGATAATACACTACCAGCTTTCAGCTTTTTTAATTAAACATTTTATTACAACGGGGAAGCGAAAATGAGTGGTTTCATTTCGTTATTTGGTAATTTGGTATCGGTACTTTATACAGGGTGTAAAATTAAATGCATTCCATATAAAACAGGGTGACTCAGACCATCAAAATGAACAACTTTCATTATGGAGCCAACATCGAATCGCGAAACAAAAATCAGCTGTTCCGTAGTAAATGTAAATAGTCCCGCCCGAGACAAATTTTTCAATCTTTAATTTGAAATGTAAATAGGACCAAAATGTATGAAACAGCGGATTTTTTCGGCGGGAAACTTCTGTGGTCATCATCATCATTTTATTTAAGAGCTACGCTTTTGTCGGTGTCAGTTCTATGCTGACCTGTGTTAATTTAAGAAGTCTAGAATTTTAATGCCTTTCGTTGTTTTTGACCATCAATTGATATTACAGCGAGTGACGAGTTCACTACCTGACGGGTAGACGGACTGATAGGAGTTTCGGTACTATACAAGTGAAACGAGGATGTTCTGTGGTTTCAGAATATCTCTGACTACCACTCAGGCCATATAGTCGTGAGCATATTCTATGCTAAGTAAACGTATGATGATAAGTAAATATATCTACTTAATAGCACTCTGGCATTTACAATTTTACATCGAACATTCTACAAACATATTTAAAGCAAATTCCGTCTAATCTAATGTGTCAAGAAATTCCGACCGCACAGGCGTCAGAAACATTTGGTTCTAAAAGGCAGTTAATTTGAAATGGCCGATGGAATCGACGTCAATGTAGAATGTAGACAATAAACTGGCTGTCTCGCTCTGCCCCTTGGCGATAACATCTCTGTACAAATAGCGGCATTAACCTTAACACCGCTAAACGCGACATGTTGAGAACCTCTGTGTTCAGGGTTGTCTGCTGAACTGTTATTTAAATTAAACGTTTTTTTTAATCCTGTTTTTTCCTATTGTTCGGCAAGCCCTTTACTTCTCTGCTTCTACAGGATGTTAGAGTTAACAGTTGCATTACTTTAAGGGGCGATTGTATGAGTACAATCACCCCTTAAACTGCAACTGTTTATTGTGGGTTATACTGAACAACTTTCCCTAAGAAACCTATAGGAAATTCGCGAAAAACATTTTGGTCCGTTAGAGTTAACTGTTGCATTACTTTAAGGGGTGATTGTATGGGGACAATCACCCCTTAAACTGCAACTGTTTATTGTGGGTTATACTGAACAACTTTCCCTAAGAAACCTATAGGAAATTCGCGAAAAACATTTTGGTCTTTCCATACTAAATGCAATCAGCTGATCGAACGTTTGTATAAAAGTTGAAATGTTTCTTTGCTAATTCCACAAATATTCCTCTGGGAAAGTTCATTGTCTCATGAATGAGTACCATCACCCATTCATCATCATCATATCAGCCATTAAACGTCCACTGCTGGACATCAGCCTCCCCCAAAATGGGGGGATTTGCCATAATCGCCACGCTTGGCAGGCGGGTTGGCGATCGCAGTTGGATCGAATCAATGTGTGTACTCAGAGGATGCTGCTGCCCATCCTTCAGTAGATCCCTTAGTCGCCTTTTTCGACAACCAAGCCACGGGAGGAAATGGGATGGTGCTATTCTTAGCCGACACCACACGGACTCTATCACCCATTAATAACATCAAATACTGGTTTCTATACAGAAAACTATATTTTTTAGAAAGAACTAAAATGCATGTTTATATAATAGGTACATTTTATTTGATCTGAATTAACGGAAGGAACATGCTATGATCTAATTTCTTATGCTTACAATATAATTTAGCTGGAAACTGTATTGCTATTGTTTCACGATTTTCGTCCAAAATTTCACCAGCAAATCCGACAACCCTAGCGATATAACCCAACCCGCTCCCTCATATAACCCCATCTCTCTCGCTCTTATTACAAACTATGTGTATGATTGTATAGTGATGCAGGTTGCTTTAAATAAGCGTTGGTCGAGATGAATTAAATTGATAAGACGAGCGCGAGCGCAGTGTGACATAATATGTGGTAATTGATAGAATAAACATTAGTTAGCACGACAGGCGAGGGTGCACTAGTTTAGTTTTAACCGATAAAATCGGTAGCTCGGAATAATCTTGGTTTGAATTAGCATCGTGTTCCAATATACTGGCCACTAATCGGCTTAAATGTGAACGGTCACACTGATTAAAATTCTTTATACGTACGTACATAAACTCAAGATCGTATTGAGGTGACCGGAAACGTTAATACAATTCCAATAATCTTTTAAATTGTAGAACGGTTACATGTTAGCGTTTACATAATAGTTAAAATCAGTTTATAATTATCATCATCATCATCGTCAGTCCCACTGCAGGACACAGGCCTCAAGGAGGGTGTATGGGCCTTTGAGTACTTATATAAGGACTAGTTTCGCGTATAATTCTACTAACAAACACTTCTGCCACTTTTGCGGGGGGCGAGGTAACTTGAAATATCAATTGTTCTTATACCGTGGCAGAGGGGAAATGCTACTGCAAGGCTAATGCCCACCACGCGTGCCAAATTGGTAAACTTCACAATAAGCATCATAATTTCTTCTTCAGCGAATGCAGGTTTCCTCACGGCGGCGACGCGACGTTTTCCTTCACCGTTTGAGAGAAGTCAGTATTACGTACGTAAGATAGAAAAATTCATTGATACAATGGCATGTCGTCCGTGCTGATTTGAACCCTTTTCCTTTTGGTTCATACATCTCCGCTCTTTATAGTTCATATAGGTAATTCTGATGTTTGTTTCATTAATTATTCCTCAAATAACCTTGAATATTCACCGCTACGTATATCAACTTGGTTCTTTGACTATTTATTATTAGGACTAGCCTTTCGGTAGCATTTCCCCTCTGCCACGGTTTAAGATCAATTAATCATGTGCATTTACATTCAATTTTATACCTTATCACTAAACGAGACAGCCTATAATTGCGAAACAATAATTTCGAACTATCGAACTTAAAACGTTTGGGGTTCACACGAGAATACTTTTCATGATTTTTAACGTTCAAAATTTGAATCTAAAGTTATGGGAATAAAATCCAAAGTTGCGGATTTCATGTTAATTCGCCCCCCGCAAAAAGTGGCAGAAATGTTACACGCGTAACTAGTCCCTATATAAGTAGTCAAAGACTTGGTTACATAAAGGACAATGTCACTACAGATAACAACGGACAGAGATTGCAGAAACGGATAGAGATACTAAATCTCGTTTGATTATGATATCCGTAACGGTACTGATTCAACTAGCCTACCAAACCCATTTATTCCGGCTTATGAATTAACTGATACATATAACCAGTTTATCTCAATAATAACGACATTGATAAATATAGATATCGCAACTGCAAGTCTGTCTGTGACTAGATAATTTAGTTAAAGTACCAGGGGCTCAGCGGATAACGGTAGTAAATAGACACGCCTATGTTGCAGCAACGTGGATATAATGCCGGTGAGCTATTTTGGCTCTAATCGTTTTCAATTACGGCTGACACAACTGCGAAACATGTCTATCTGGGTATACATTACGACCTAATCGAAGCTTTTACGACCCCTAATTTGATAAAATTTATGGGGAATGTACAGCAAAATATGCTCGTTAGATGGAAACGTGGATGTGAAGTAGCTGGATATGAAGTCAAGGAAATTTTTGATTTATAATAATAATACTAACATTTATTTATGTGTACCTAGGCTTTGTAGTACAAAGGATGTATATAATATAGGTATTCCTGAAAGGTATCATCAATTTATCATATGAACATCGTCATATTAGGGAGTTGACTGCATAAAATATATTTTAGTAGTTTAAGTGGTGTTTAATATATGTACTGCTTTAAATTTGTATTCTTGGTAATGAATAAAAAAAAAGTTATAGGTTCTGATCTGGTTAAAATAAACGTTTGATAATAATCCGAAACTTTTATGTGATACGAGCGTTAACCCGCAACTTCGTCCGCACAAATTATATAAGGTCTAACAAAATTAGGTGAAACTATTTTAAGGGGATGATCAGACCATCAAACTGAACAACTTTCTCTATGGGACCAGTATCGAAATCGTGAAAAAAAAATCAGCTGTTCCATACAAACGTACTCTACCTAAATATAGGGGACAACTGATTTTTTTTTTCGCGATTTCGATATTGGTGCCATAGAGAAAGTTGTTCAATTTGAAGGTCTGATCATCCCCTTAAAATAGTTTCACCTAATTTTGTTAGACCTTATATACCAGATTTTAAGTCAGATCATAAGCTATCAAACAAAAAAAGTTTCATCAAAATCGGTTCAGTAGTTTTTGCGTGATACAAACAAACAAAAAACACACAAACAAACAGACAGACAAAAAATCCAAAAATTGGTGAAATGGAATCAGGGACACCTAAAAACCATATCGTAACTTTTTTTTTGTTAATATCTTCAATGTACAGACAAACTTCCTGTTACAGTTTTATAATAGTATAGATTGTTTTACCACATAAGGCAGGAATCACGATATACTTTTAAAAATAAAGAAATGTCGATGACTACTCTTTCATACTTTTATTATAAACAGAATAAATTGCATACATTGGATTGAATATTTTATGTGATGTAAAAGAAACAAATGCATGTATGAAACAAAAAGAAAGTTCGATAAAATTTTCTGATTTTTTTTTTATCAATATGAATAAAATCATCTACCATAGATACTTGTAATTTGTTAAGGATGTTTTTGTGACTGTAGATGTCTTCCTATTTCCTATCAAACTGCAGGTAGATAGTCTCAAACAAGTTGAATAAAACAAGTTGAATATTTGTGTTGTTCGATCTAATAGGAGCTTCTAACATTGTCTCCCCGTGCGTTTCAGTTTTACGATCTCAACAACCTGTGTTTAACGGTGTTTCAATTGCCAATACCAATTTATTATAGTGCTATGTTTACCTAGATGGCTTCAATAATGTTAACTTCAGAGGGCGTAAGTCGTATTGCGTTTGTCTGTTTTTACGCCCATATTTTCTCTCTGCCAGATTTTTGCTAGGTTTAACTGAAATAAATTACTGAACAACAATGGTTTAGTGGCGGACACTTGACTTTTGCTATTTTCCATTTTTTGGTTAATTAAGTATGTGAATTAGCCAAAATATATAAAATATTAGACATAAATGACCACATAGCATGTTCATCATCATCATTCTCATTTGGCTATGACATAAAATCATACTATATAGATTTTTGGTTATTCTGTCTACAAAAAGAATGTTGACTATTATGATTTTAGATCTTTAGCAAAAATTCTAGTTTGAGAATATCAGCTTCTGACTAAAACATCTTTTTTTGTTTTTAGTTGGTTTTTGTTTTGTTTGTTTGGGCGTACATATTTAAGGGGGTGCTTCAGACCATCGAACTGACCAACTTTCTCTATGGGACCAACATCGAAATCGATCGATAAAGATAATTTTGTTGTGCCATAGAAAATGTCCGTGGCATTTCGATCTCGGAACACATTTTTTTTTTTCGATTTCCATGCCTGTACCTTTGATTATTTCGATTATTTTACATTACATTTGATTATTTTACTTAAATTAATAAAATCTCGACCAAGATCTTATTACTGTATACTCTTTTGTTGTTTTCATTTTTATGTTATTGTATTACCTAACAATAAATTATTTAAAACCGTTGAGAAAGTTAATCTTAAATAAACATTGGCAATTCCCATAATTTTCGGACTTGAATGTACCTAATCAAAGTATGATCGGCAACGATTCTTTTAGGCGCATAAAATGCCATCTTTTAAATTTCACAAGCCTGCCAAATCTTCTTTAACATTAGCAATATTTTCTTCAAATTAAGCTACAACTTAACAGAATAATTTGAATAATTAAGCTTGTAACTTCGTTTAAGATTAATGAAGTGTATCAAATTGGTATATAATTTATGCGCCACTTATGCCTTAGATCAAAGGCATCCAATTTGATTATAATGTGATTGGATCTGCCTTGGCATTAATGGACACTATATTACGATCTAGGCCAATAATTGAGTTGATAGTCTTAGTTAATTAGCAGGGTAGGCTGAAGTGTTCACTGATTTTAGATAAAATATGAAAAATATTCGACGTATACATTTGCTTAAATCATTTATAATCTTCGTAGAACATTAAGTACCTTAGATGAAGCTTTATACCAATCTTTATACCATTATTTGGGGTCGGCGGCGCAAGCAATATGTCGTTTTCCTCCATTCATTTCTTTTAGCCGTTATTTCGGCGCTCACTCCTCTTGACATGTTTGATCCTTTGTTTGATCTTTCACACAATCCATCCATTTCTTTAGTCGTCCACTCTTCTTCCAGCCATCTAAGTTCATATTTAACGCAAGTTCAACACTCATCTTGTATTTTAATTATAACATTCATCTCTTCACATCACATCTTGGACGATTTATCGTCCTAGCATCACATGCTTATACCACGATATTAATCGATTACCGCGTAGTTTATATCACAAGCGCCTACTTTCTTTATTTGCCACAATTATTGTCATCAGAAATTAGCTTTTATATAAGTAATGAAGTCATATTATATTATAAATATCGGGGTTTTTATATAGGCGCGGATAATATTAATTTGTTGGAAGAGGGCAGCGCAGGACCGGTCGTTATGGCGATCCTTGGGGGGAGGCCTATGTCCAGCAGTGGAAGTCCATCGGCTGGGATGATGATGATGATGAATATTAATTTGTATATCATGTGTTTGCCGTCGGTATCACCGTGACCGATCAATCTAGTATGACAATAAAACTTTCTGGTATAATTTTTAGGTTTTAAATAGTGGGACATAAACCTAAAAAAACATATTTTTAGGGTTCCGTACACAAAGGGTGAAAACGGGACCCTATTACTAAGCCTACGTTGTCCGTCCGTCCGTCTGTCCGTCTGTCCTACCTATTTAGGGTTGTAACTTTTGAACCGTAAGAGCTAGATAGTTGGAATTTTTACAGAATGTGCATTATTACGGCGGATTTGCTAACAAATAATAAACATGTCAAAAAGTAAAAAATTAAGGGCCTCATACAAGGAACTAGTTTTTATCAACGTTTTTTCTTCTCGCTCTATGGAAAAAACGGTAATACATACAAGCGTCAGACTTGGTTGATTATAGAGAAAGGTCGTTATAAAGGTCCCGGAGTAAAAAAAAATTTTTTTTACCATAATATGTTGTGGTGGTGTGGTACGGTACCCTCGGCCTCAGTGCGCGACTAGCCCGACTCACACTTGACCGATTTTTTAAATTTTAATCTTATGTTATTCCCAGTTTTATATCACCCTGATCAGCCTCTACTAAACACACCTGTTCTATTCTAAATTAAGAATTTTTCTGAACTCGAAACTTAGCTACTCCAACCAAACAAGTAACCAAACAGTACATACAGTTACACAAGTTACTCTTCTATTAATATAATTTAACAGTAATTTAATTACACTTTGTTCAAGACTGTAACGTAAGTCGTAAGCTGCTAATAACATTTCCCTTCAATCTAAAATGTATTTTATTTGAACAAAGCTAAGGTCGTAAACGGCAGGAAGACGGGCATGTCATGGGTTTTCTTTGCGCGCGCCACACTCATAATTTCATTTTCTCCGCTGGGGAACGCGAGCCCATTTCATAACCCATAATGCGCTATACCCGTCCTCTTTATACCCGAAAGAACGAACAGGATGGATAGAGTTATAAAACAGTGAAATAGCTCGCCTTTGAACTAAGAGCTCTATGACGCTGGTGATAAAAACAGTTTTTGTTTAGTAACGTAGGTAAGTCTTCTTCATTCGGTCCTTGGGTTTTCAGTTGTGATTTCTGGTTCTACGGATTTATGCCTTTTCAAATTCTATGCGTAAAAATATAATTTACGTGTCATATCAATGAAATTGAAATCTCAATAAGTATATGAATTTTGCTCTTTTGAGATGAACTAGACTTCTATCAGGTTATTATTATTAACCATATTCCATTTCGGGGTGACCAAAAACTATACTAGGACCTCAGAATATATCTAAGGTGGTTGCAGAGGGGTCAATTTTATACAAAAGTATTAATATAAGTTACTTTGTATGTATAGAAGAATAGTTTAGAAAATCAAGATGCCGTGTCACAAATAACATTTGCAATTTATAAAATAATTACGAAAATATAAAGCTTTGAAATTTGTCATATTTGATTCGAGTAGGTTTGCAGTTTTGTATGGAACAAATGATTTTTTTTTCGCGATTTCGATGTTGGTGCCATAGAGAAAGTTGTTCAGTTTGATGGTCTCATCAACCCCTTAAAAAAGTGTCAGCATATTAAGGACCCTGCATATTCATCAAAATATATCTAGATTTCGATATTTAAGGGTTGCTTCGTGAACTCGTGGAAGTGAGGAGTCTAATTGTTAAGATTTTAACAGTGATTTAACTCGAATGCTTTATTAATGCCATGTTTTGTTACAATAATATTGCAATTAGTATGCAGTAGTAGCATTACATACATATAAATAAACATTAGGTACAATTAGATGCTGGAACACAAAAACGGTGTTTGCGAAAGACAACTTAACCCTATTCAGCGTCATTCCATAATGAACTCTTAAAAATTTTGTAAGTATACTTTGTTATAACTACACGTTGGAGGTGGTTTCAGTCCATACAAAAGTAACATTTTATATATGGAAAAATAGTTTAGAAAATCTAGTTGCCGCGTCACAAATAACATTTGCAATTTATAATATAATTACGAAGATATAAAGCTTTTAAAATTTTGTGACATTTGGTTCGAGTAGGTATGCAGTTTTGTATGGAACAAATGATATTTTTTTCGCGATTTCGATGTTGGTGCCATAGAGAAAGTTGTTCAGTTTGACGGTCTGATCATCCTCTTAAAAAAGTGTCAGCATATTAAGAAGGACCCTATATTGTCAAAATTAATCCAACGAATAGTCGAAATGAACCAAAAGATCCAAAAGTTTTCAGCTTCATAAGGCGACGACTAGGTACGTCGAGTTCGGAGCCAATAAACTCTCCGGGCGCCCCTCAGACGATTTACGACTCAAACTCACACTAATTCCACTACCTCCCCCTATTTGAATGTTAATTTTTTACAATTTAAGAGCTGTTTAGCGAGTTTGTTATGAGTTTTTGTAGTAGTTCATTTAGTATTAATGAAGAAATGAAGTATAAATACAATGGTACAATAGAGTTGTACCAATGGAACGACTTGGCCGTATATGACTAAGCTCTTCAATTCGAACATCAAATAAATTTTTTTTTTAAAATAAAATAGATACTTTATAATGTTTTAAGTAAGTACTGCTAAAATAAGATTAGGTACAGTTACTACTTATGTTATGCCATTTTTGCCATACAAAATCATGAGCGAAAGTAGGTTGACGTATGAAATTTACAAGGCAAGTGTGAATGGAATCGTTGAAAGGGGTCGCCCTAGGCGCACGTATGCTAACCAAATCGGATGCGTACTGAAGAAGGGCCAAATAAAATGTACCCGGAACCGACGAGCTTGTATGAAGAAACTTATGGATATTGAGGAGGCGAAAGATGTGTCAGAATCGTAGCATGTGGCGATCTGTTGTCTCTGCCTACCCCAGTAGTAGGACATAGGCGTTAGCATATGTATGTATGTGTGTAAAATCATAAGTTTATTCCTGCATAATAATAATAATTCAAATGTACGCACGGCGACACATCAAGCTATACAAAACCAAAATAAGCTGGCCGTGCGTAGGACATGTAACGTATAACGTCTCGCGACCAGCTTATAAGTATTGGTTTTGTATAGCTTGATGTGTCGCCGTGTGTACATTATTTACTTATATCAAACAGACAAACAACAAGTTTTTCTTTTGAAACTAGGATAAAAAGCAAATATGGATAGAATAATGTCTAACGACAAGAAAATAAGCGAAAAGAAAACGGTATGTAATGATAGCATGATAAGTAAGATTGATAAGGCAAACATGACAAATATATGTATAACTTGAGTTAATAAAATATATGTACAACTAAATAATATCGTATCAACTTGTTTACTTCTCTTCGATATGATGGACGAGAATCTTTGTTTGTTTAAAATTAAAACCAGATTTATAATCTTCCAGGGACCTTGTCTTGATATTTTAATTCTTTAGTCGATTATTTAAAACGACATAAAGGTCAAAACTGTTATTTGTAAATCATTCTTCGTTTTTGTCAAAATTAAAACCTTAATATTATATTCTTTCTCATTATCCCTAATCTGAGTGTTGTTTAAGAGTATCATTCAATAATTGATACTTAAATGATCCTAAATTGACCAAAGAATAACTTGCATATTTCTCTAATGGATTTGTTTAAATCCCTGATTTTAATAGTCTTTCAATTCTGTACTCCATTTTGTCAAAATTTGTTATTAACATGTTGACCCAGAACAGTGGTTAATATTATTGGTCTTAAATTTTTTTAAACCACGCAGTTCTTTTTTTTTTCATTCATGGAAACCTACCTTGATTTCATTAACAATTTTATGATTATTAAGCATTAAGCTGTTTTTTAAATATTTTTTATGTAATAATTTTAGTCCAGTCTAATCCAACGGCCTTAAAAAGTTCTACGTAACCTTTAAAATGTAAATTTGAAAGTATCCTCATTTTAATGAAAATTTTGAAGATTTGATATCCATGTTTCTTTTTAATTAGTTAATTTATAAACATGAATAACTTCTAATTGTACTTTTGTATTCATTGCAGGTAAGACAACGTCAACTCTACGATCTTTTAAAGAGGGTTTCATGAGTTACGAGGTAAGTACACTACAGTTATACCTACGTGTATAGTTAATTAAAATTCAAGAACAATGGTCGTTTATGAAATTATGGAAATACACTGTGAACAAAGGCACGATACTAATCCTTATGTTTATAGGCATAGAGTTCTAAAATAGTTGTTAGATTTATTTGGTGGTTTTGTGTAGTAAATAATTATGAATTCAAATGTACATATTGCATAAGTAGGTACTATATTTATGCAAATAAAACACTTCATTTCATTTATTTTGTTTTTCGAATATCTCAGGGACCGAAATATTAAAATTTTTGGTTTTTCTTATGCTCAAATTGTAATAAGTTGCCGTACAAAAACCATAAACAGTTCTTAGAAGAACAAAACCATTATGTTATGTCACAGGTGATATAAACGCTACTTTAATAAATATAAATGCTACTTAACACAATTTGATAAAGCAGTTTCTAATACCGATATAATATCGAGGTAGACTAAACGCCGATGTGTCTAAAACTAACTGTACATTTGTAGGTTGTAAGACACGCCTTATTTACTTTGCTCAACTATAAATCACACCTCGAACAAGGTTATAGTGAAGCAAACAGTTTTGTATTGAATTAAGAGATCTATTTCCAAGATATATAATGAAATAGTTTCCATTACAATTTCCATTAAAGATTCATAGTATTGATAATTTTCTACTTACTAGGTTTGGGTTTTATATTAACCCAGCTAACCCTATGTCTTGAATTTATCATTTTCTTTGGGTCTCTCAGACCCATATTGAAGAAGATTTCTTAAATTCATCATATCAGCCTATATACGTCCTACTGCAGGGCACAGACCCTCAGGGAACCTACGGGCCTTAGTCCACCACGCAAGCCCAATGCGGACTTCACAAGTTCACATACGCATCTGAATTTTTTCTTCAGCGTATGCAGGTTTCCTAACGACGTTTTCCTTCACCGTTTGAGAGCAGTCGCCAATAAGTTACGTACAATAAGTAAGAAAAACTCATCGGAACATGACATGTCCGTGCGGATTCGAACCCGGTCCCTCATGATTGAGACCACCGACGCTCTTCTTAAATTACGATATTAAATGACGCTTCAAACAAGGTAGTTTGTACAAAATACTAGTTATACATCTAGCTACAACTTGCCCCGAGGGAGATTCGTACTTTGATCTCTACCTCGCATTTTCTTATACCCTCCGCTTAATTATTTCTCCTTTGAGTCTCCCCTGGTAGCCGTGAAGTGAATTTTAAGAGCTTGTCACAAAATGGACTCTTAATTACGAGCAGGCCAAGTTATATTTGTAATAATTAATAAGTTTCCTTTAAACAACGCTAGGCTGTTATTAATTTAAAAATGAACGGGAGTTTTTACCGGCACTTTTTGTTTGAGCTTTGTTGCCGAGTTCTCAGTCGATTCTGGCATTAATAAAGCCCAAATATTCAATCATGGTCTTATGTATATGTAGATTACTGTCACAATCAAGCAGGCAGGTTTACCAACTTTAAAAATATAATTATATAAGCTTAAGCTATTATGTTGAAAGGTACGTAACAATAGTTGAGGTGCTGGTACGTCCGTATTGGAGAAGCGGACTATTATTTTATAGAGGAAGTTGGCTCAGGTCGCTCGTTAAACGCGACTGCGGCGATCAAGTTAATCCATTACGATTTTATATTGTCGTAAACGTTTCACGACTACCGTCATCAGTTAAAACTTTATTTGCTATAATTATAATAATTCACAATTGGGTTAGAAAGTTTTTAGTTTTAATCAAGTTTAAAGCTTTTGTTTGAACTGTTAAAAGGTCTGTTCGTTTTGTTTATTAGATTAAACGGCGGCATAGGGATGCGCAACACCAGTAGCATCGCACTGCCAGCCTTTCTTTCCTCCATCCACAGCACGTCAGACCTCATAGGAAATATCCTAGGTGTATCCTCGAACTATGAGGTCGCGTGTTTGGATGAGGCAAGACAAGCCTGGGTTACTGCTGGCCCGAATCAAAATTTCCCTTCCGATCCGAAAATACAGAGGAGCTGGGACGACATTACTAGCAAAATCACCTTTGAAACACTTGTCACCAACACAGAAGGCCACGACCGCGCCAGACTCCTAGCATCGACCACAAAGGAGTCCGGGTATTGGCTACACGCCTATCCTTCGGTCAACACAGGAACCTACCTGGACTCCAACACCCTGCGCGTGGCAATCGGGCTTCGAGTCGGCGCAGAAATTTGCATCCGCCACCAATGTCCTTGTGGTGCGGCCGTCGATCGCTTGGGTCACCACGGACTCTCGTGTCAAAAGAGTGCCGGCAGATTCCCTCGCCATGTCACCCTTAACGACATCATACGTAGGTCTACGTTCCTGCCATTCTCGAACCGACTGGCATCATACGGAGCGATGGCAAGAGACCAGACGGGATGTCTCTCGTCCCCTGGAAGATGGGTCGGGCGCTAGTGTGGGACGCTACCTGCGTGGACACACTGGCCCCGTCTCACTTACAGGGCACGAGTCGAAGGGCTGGCGCAGCGGCGGAGGCGGCCGAAAAACGAAAGGCCTACTGGTACCGGGATATCGGCCCCCAATACCATTTTATGGGTTTTGGTGTCGAAACTCTTGGGCCGTGGGGACCTAATGCGCAGGCGCTTTTTAAAGACCTGTCAAAGCGCCTGATAGACTCGACAGGGGACCCAAGAGCTGGCACTTTCCTCGCTCAACGGATCAGCATAGCCATTCAGCGAGGAAATGCGGCCAGCGTTCTGGGTACCCTCCCACAAGGACCGAACCTGCACCACATCCTAGGTTAGTTTAGTTTTAAGTCTCTTTATTTATAATTTTATTTAATGTTACTATTTTATGGATCTTTAGATTAAACTAAAAATTATTGTTTGCTGTTTTAAAATTGAAATTTCACAGCAATTATATAGTTCCAGATATGGGGGAACCATAATTTTGTATCAGGACTTCTCAAAATGGGCCTCAATTACTATCAATGGCATTTTGATCATTTATAATAAAATTCGTTCTCGGTGTTCGACTATTTAACTTTCGGTGTGATGTACTAAACCTATTGGAAGTAATTACCAAAATCTGAGTCGAAATGCCCGTACAAATAAAATAAACAGCCCTGAAGTAAATAAGTGAATATCTAGCGAAAGTACCAGGAGAGCATTAGCGTGTTGGAGAGTATCGTGTAGGAAGTTTGCGTGCGAATTAGCCGGCAACAACACGGGAGGGCGCGGTAATCCTGTTATCGTCTAGATATCCGTTGCGGAGCCCCTGCCCGTGGGTGGAAACTTTTCCCCGCCGCACTATCCCACTACACTTAATTGTTGTTCCTCTAAGAACGAGCTTAGCAAGATAAGTATCTGTGTATTTGCGAACAGAAACTCGTCTTTAAATGGCCCATTTTTAATATAGCCAAATAAGAGAATGAGTAAATCATAATTTGCAATGGCGTTGTTTCTCGGGTAGAAGCAATTTGTTTTTCTCAGTAAGTGGCAGAACAAAGGAAAGCTCGGAAAACCTTGTTAACTTTTTAAAGCATTCGTTGGCTCCTCATGCATAATTCAGTAACGCGAGTGTACCTACGAACACGCATCCGTAGTGTTGTGTTTGTCACGGCAGATACATTGTGTCCGCCCCACTACCGGGATAACATCGGCATTGCTGGACCGCTACCCTCCTCACAATTGACGTTTCGCAAAGAGCCCCAACCCTTTGTTATACGGATGAAATGTGAATTTCAATGAAAACGAGGTTAAAATTGTTCAGCCCCGACATAGCCGTAAAAAAGAGATTTCATTACGAGCCATTGTTGTATTATGATTGCCGCGTTCCATTTTACTCTAAAGAATTGTTGAAGCCACTTTTTAATATTTGCATGACACTGTTATACGTCTCAAAGAGCTTTTTGGAATACTTCGCGAGGGTGTAATTAACTTAAAGAGCTGTTCGTTGTGTTTTGAGTCTGCTTTAGCTCAATTAAAAATAATTTGAAATAATAGGTACGGCACAAAGACAAGAGCGAGGGAGTCGAGGTGGGAATAATTTAAAGCTCCGAGTAAGCCTCTCTGAGTTAGCATCTTGTTTCATTAACGCGGTCGCCTGTCTTGAGTAATATTTATATGACTGATCATGAATATTTACATCGCGGGCGCTTCTGAGAGGAAATCAAAGTTGCGGTGTAATGATATTTAATTTGATAGTTTTATTTGCGTTGGTTGCTGTAGGTATACAATGGCACGCCGGGCGCTAAGCTTCCTTTATCTCTCCCCGAGGCGGGATAAAAATCGAGCGTCGATATTGTGCTCGTAAAGAGCCTTTGGACGAGGATAAATAACACGTTGTCGCCTCCGCTCCTCTCCGCGCCTCACCAGACCCCGGCCCCGGTCTCTCAGACCCCGACCGCTCAAAGAGGGTTGTCGCTCTATACCCCGATTACTAAAATACGCGGAAAAAAATACAAGCTGTCAAAATTACTATTATTCGCTTCGTTTGTTTTGGTTTTATGAGATGTCTTAGTAAATTCCGTCAAATGAATTCCGTTCATAAACTTCTGCCTAAAATGCATGTTCCTGTTCATGCTTACGACTGTACATTCCCCAAGGGGGTAATCAGATACGTTCTGACAACTCAGAGCATCCACGTTTCACTAGTCTAAAAAATATCGTAAAGAAATCAAATTGTAAATTTATCTGAAGCTATAAAACACTATCTCGAAATAGAAAATAAACACTTAACTGAATTTGTGTATTTCAACAAATTACCTCCGTAGTGTGGAGCAGCGAATAAAGAAGAAATACGGCCTAGAGATATAAATCAGATTATTCTCTCGCAGCGCAGCGCACTGCTAAATTAAATGGCTCCGAACGAAAATTACGATGTTTTCAAAACATTTTGTTTTACTTTATATAGTTGAAGTTTTGCACGCAAATGATAATGGCAGCTTACAGCCGTTTATAGTCTAATTAAAAGCAATCAAAAAAAGTCTAATTAGCTTTAAATTTGTTTATGCCTGAAGTCTTAACTAATTTATACTTACACAAAACGGACCTTGTGGATAAACCTTTGCGTGTCACGTAAAATTCTGTTATGTAATCGACTACTTTCTTTCACTAAACTCTTTCGTTTTAGTAACTTCTTTTTTCCTAGCTGAGTTGGTGTTTTGGGAAATACCGTTCCGTGACAAATTAATTACTTTTAGTTGAAATGTAAAATGGCGCACTTTTAACGAAAGGAATCATTAAGTTTATTTAGGTATAATAATAAAAAGGTACCTACATTGTGGACTGATATTGTCTTTGAGCGTGGATAAATGTGAAAACTTTACTAAAGACATCGGCTGTGTGGGCGATATAGATCCCTTTGCCTTGAATTTAACCAAAAAAAAAATGTCTTTGAGCGTGATCAGAAACTTTGCTAAGTTTCAGGATGAGGTGGTGATAGGTGAATAGCCTTTTGCCCAAAATAACAAAATAACTTAATGGTGAAGCCAAACGAGCGTAATTTTGTGAGTTGGGAGTCGCGTAATTTGAGTCCGATTCATATAAAGGCTGAGGTCATAGACAATGCATTCCCGGATTACCTTTACGGTTACCCTAAAAGAAAAATGTCTTAGTCATATCAAACGACACCTCAACCTCCCTGGGGAGGAATGCGGTGACCCATATTAAGAATAAAAACACCCCATTTGCGTAAATTACGAATCTCCGAATTTTTTGAATATTTTTCCACAGTAATTGCGTTTGTATAATTTTTTTTAAATGAAAATTGTAAGAAGCTTATTTCTACTTCAGACATTCCCAGAATAAATTTTTGAAATCATTAACCTCCTAAAAGCGGCAACTAAATTGTGGTCCCACTTTTTATTGCTTTATTTCTCGTGCTTAAACTTGATTGCTTTTCGAAACTCAACGTAAATTATTCACGAATATCAAATTAGATTTGATATAAAACTAAATATTTTATTTAATATGATGTATGTTAAAATGCTAATTGGTTTCGTGTTAAACAATTTTCGTGCCGATGCGATAATAATTTTAGATTAGTGATTTTATGATCTCATTAGAAGCTTCCTTTAGATAAATCCGTGTCTTCAAAAACCACAGTTAAAACAAACATCTTTCGCTCATAAATTATTATTATTCTTTAGCGTTAAATTTTTTATTTAAACCAGTTAATTATAATCTGTTGACAGTTTTTATAATAGCTCGCTTTTATATTTTCTCACTTGTTTTTTACCATTCTATGTTTTACATTTTGATGTGTAGACCGTTTTATGATCACTATTCTTCAGCAAAAAAGCTAGTCCATGAGCTTGAGCCATTCAATTAAGCTACCAAGAAGCTAGCTTAATTGAATTAAATTAAGACGCATAATACAATTTATGCATATAATTCTATGCTCTTTCTCTTCCGCATTGCGAATCTATTACCAATTATTATAAATACCTGTGGATATTATTGTATTTATGCTACTTAGTTAAGTAGGACATCCTTATCGGTTAATTATTAACTACGTATACTAACTAGTACTATTACTTGGCGATCGCATTTTTAAAACTGGTACAAAATCATCATAATTTAAATTTTTTTTTTTCAAATTTATGTATTTATTTAAAGGGATAAAATAGTAAAAGCACAAATAAAAATAAATTATTTAATTTTTTGAATCTGAAATTAAACTTTTTAAACGATAATTTTTTAAATTAAAATACCAAAAAAGTATTTTTTCTGCGATTTGAAGCGTTTAAAGTCCAAGTCAGATTTTAAAGTACCAGGAGAACAGTAGCACGCAGAAGTGCGACAAAGTTTCGCCCAGCTCACAAATATTCCTGGAGCAATTTCATCGCGTGTCAGCGTCACTCGTGAGTCGTGTCACATCCTACCTCCACTCGGCTTCACACGCTTTTCGCTTCCCATTACAAAAGCCCTCACTATTGTTGCATTCTTTATTCCTTTCTCACTAAAGTCGAGTTTTTGAAAAGCATGCAAAGTGTAAATGGGATAGAAAATAACAATATTTCTTTGCTATCTCTGTGACACTGTTATTGTATATTGATTTCTTTATTTAAAAGATGCAATAGTCCAGTCAATCTGAATAGGAAAAAAGGTTGCTTGGCAATCGCAATTTTTAAGTAGAGGCTCTTATTAAAAATAAAAGTTTTCGGCCTGTAACGACCTAATAGAACGTAAACTAGAACCACTTCCGTTGTTTAGTCCATCGTATATTGCCTAGCATTATTTAATGTGATACATGACCGAGCTTCGCTTCATCGATACCAACTATTCCCGTAAAACGATTTATCCTGAAGATTAGATCTCGCTAAATCAGTTTCTTGACCCAAAAACCCCTCATCCTTTAATTTCATCGAATCGTTAGACCTATCTCTTAGAAACGAATGTAGGTTTGTGATTAAACGAGAAATGAAAAGGTAACTTATGCCGATAATTGACATAATGCTCCCCAATATGTTTTATTACAAACAAAATGTTAAGAGGATATGTGAAAAAAATTGGATTCCTCAAAGCGTCACACATTTTCTCGATAGATTTCAGATAATTAAACTTAACAATTTTTCCAAAAGAACATGAGTCGAATAACGAGAAACTTTTTTTGATCTCCTATAGAAAATCGATCTGCTGATCCGCTCTTTTGCATGGAAGGAAGGTCCAACAATTTTCTCGTTTTGTTCCACCCATGTTCCTGAAAGCAAAATATTGCAAACTTTATAATTGGAGAATAAGGAAGATCTCGGGTGGAAATGAAAATCCCGAGGACATTAAAAATGCAATAGATGCCGAATGGCCAGGGATTATCGAATCGTTTCTGTGCACAGATGACTTACAACCCCAGTTACTGGCCCAGCCGCTACCTTCCGTCCCACTCTAATATAATCTATGGCCGCTTTTATTCGTTCCCATTTATTCGAAATTCCCCTCTTGGAGTTTCGAGTGGCTTTCAAAAGATGAGTCGTGTTTAATTAAAAAATATTTCGGCTGCCATTTTATGTTTGCTTAATGTTTTTCGTATTTGCTTGCGAATGAAAACATAATTGTTTTCTTTTTAATTTTTTCTTGCTTTTGATTTAAACTTTTTTCTGAAACATGTACTGGCCGGTTTCCGCTTTTAAATTTGTAATGCAACAAACAGGAATATTCGTATTCGCCGAATAACAACCAATTACCGAATATTCGTATTCGGCGAATATCAGATAGAATTGACATGCATTTTCCAATACTGATGACATTTTCCCAGATATAGTTCTCATTGAAATCATCCACTATGTCCTCAGACAGGCTATTATCTACAGCAATATGCAAACACATAAAAGGAATCACCTATGGCGCATAAAATTATAAAATGATGTGTATACAATCATTTACAATTTTTTCAGATTATTAAAGTAATCATTTAAATTATAAAAACTATCTTGTTTTTGCAATTTAAGGGCCCACGTCGAAAAATAATTGAAGTGAAATGGGCGTGTGATAGCTTATATTACTGCCTGATGCGAGGGAAAGAGATGGGGCGGCGTGCGCTGATGAAACGACCCATGCGTGAAACAAACTTTATTTAAGTAATTGTGATTGTACTATTTATGTAAGTTCAATTCTGCTCTAATCAAAATTTGTAAAATATCAATCTCTTTTTTTTAAATCAAGTCTCGTTTTTCTATTATTCACCGTTTAGCAGTTCCAAGCGTTTATAAATAACGGAGGCTACTTTGGCTTGTTTTTCTATCGAGATGTCTCTTAATCGCGTTTTGACTCTAATCAAAACTTCATTTATATGTTACACGTATCCGCAATTCATACTCCTACTGTTAGTACTTCATGATATATGACGCTTTGAAGAATCCAATTTTTTTCACATAGTCTCTTAAATGTCTTTTATAAATTATGTTTCGTTATTCGTATTCGCCGAATAGTAGAATCTATATTCGTAAAAGTCGTAAGTATTCATTGTATCTGTTGTTGTTGTTGTTGTTCTACTTTATCTTATCAAAAGAAAACTCGTTGTTAGTATTTGTATGATGAAATAATATCTTCTTTATTTCTTTGAAATTGTATCAAGGCAAAAATGATTTCAACTTCGCAACAATATTTTCCGAACTTTGCCTCATTTTGAATCAGTATTACGAAAGTTTTTGTTGCTTCATAAATCTTTAGAGTACCTATTTAAATAGAACTATTGAATTCGCAACTCATCTTTTGTTTTCACTTTAATACAATCCTGTAATTCTTTAGAATAAAATGAACCTTCGCCTCGCTTTTAATTAAGACTAAAAAAAAAACATTACTTTGTAAAGTTATACCTACAATTTATTTACTTTCTTGTGAATCTTTTGTTAATTACAAAATGTAGACGTAATTCTTGCTAAAGAAGACATAAAATGGGAGGATTAAATGTATTTAATACCATTTTTTCTCCCTTAATCGTAATTGAAAAGCGAATTTCGTTTCAGTTATTGCCAGTTTTAATTGCCAAGGCCCCCAGGTTATGGGAGGTATTTTTTTAATTAGTCTTGTTCGAGTTTCCCATTGGGGAGAGCAATTGAGTTTAGCTAGAGTTTTGCTATTAAATTGTTCTATTTAACTACATCTAGGATCATGTCACATTCATCCTGATACATAGTTAAAGGTTTAAGGATTAATGGTTTCTCATGCAGTGGCGAAAGGCTAGCTACCTCTCAACCACTTGACGCGTCATCCCATCCTGAAACTTAAATTGCTAAATAATGAGCATTGGTGCAACTACATTCTTAAATAGAGTGTTGGTAATTATTGTGACCACCATTGTGACAATGTTTCTGACCTATAAAGGGATTATGGTCACGAGTTTATGTATAAACAGGGTGTAAGGAAAAGCATCATTAACCTTTAAACCATATACTCTACTCTACATCGAACTGAACAACTTTTACTATGGGAGCAAATCAGCTGTCCCATAATTGTTTCAATCGTATAGGTATTGCAGTTTAATATGGGACAGCAGACATTTTTTTTGTGCTGACAGGTTTGCTCCCATAGTAAAAGTTGTTCAGTTTGATGGGCGGAGTATGTGGTTTAAAGGTTTATGATACTTTTCCTTACACCCTGTATATGCATTATGCACATAATTAAGTTTACGTAAAATGTACAGCATTTGGATCAAGGTTTGCAGTTTTGTATGGCAGATTTTTTTCGCGAATTCGACCTTGATCCCATAAAGAAAGTTGTGTAATTTGATGGTCTGATCATCTCCTTAGAAACTGTCAGCATAATTAAACCCTCTATAGTTAAACGTATTATTAGTATACTTACATTTTATAAAGCTGCTACAGTCGATCGTATCGCGATCAAGCGATTAACTTTTATCTGATTCGAACACCATTCGAAGCGTGAATAGTTTTTATTACTATTCTTTTTTTTGTCTCATATCGATTCAGAATAACTGTTTATTTTTGTGCCATTATGTGTTGCAAATTAAATACAACAATTAAATACAAAATAACAATATAATTGGGATTCATGGACTTTAAAATGTATTTAGGAAGGACCCGATCAGATGATCCAATACAGGGTAAAATTGACATCATTAGCATCCTTTTAAACTAAGAGTCTAATCATCAAACTGAACAACTTTCACTATGGGAGCAAACCGATCAGAGCAAAAAAATTATCAGCTGTTACATACTAAACTGACTACTACTCGCCTACTCGACTCAAATGTATGCAACATCCGATTTTTTTTTGCTTCGATCGGTTTGCTCCCATGGTGGGAGTTGTTCAGTTTGATGGGTAGACTCTTAGTTTAAAAGGATGCTAATGATATCAATTTCACCCTGTATAAATAAAGAAAGGGATCACAAACTTTATAGAATGACGTAAACAACCTTAACACGTTACGGGGCAGTGAACGAGACACAATAGAACTTTTATTGTTATCACTGCTATAGCCGGTCACTGTCCAGGAACGTGTTAATTTAGCATTTTCAGTACCTATTATTTTAATCTGTACCTACCCGATTGCAAGACTATAGCAAGAGTTTTTTGAGCAATTAGCATTTGCAATAAAACAAATAAGTTCTCAAGCGACGGGAGTTTGCTCAGAAACTATTTAATGTTCTTTCTTTTCTCTGCCTGTACTAACAAATTAAACATGCCACTATTTTAAATTCATCAAATAACTATTTAACGAAGAAACAGATAACGTGTTTGACAAAGCTTATCATATCAAACAGTTTTAGCAATAATTAAAGGAACCTATGGATACCAAAGAACAGACACACTCTGAATAAAATGGTGCAAAAATCTCACTCTCAAAACAGACTTGCAATTGTCTAAGATGTGACTCTGTCCAAATGTTTGCTCGAGAGGGCAAGAACGCACGCTCGAACTGTAGTGTTCTGGCAGAATTAACAGCGCTGCAGCTTTTGCTTCAGCATAAATGCTGAGTCAGAACCTTTTTCTACGGCGCAATACAGGTCGCACGGTGTCATATTCCAACACCTATACCTACAATATATTGTTGTTTTTTTATTGATTGGTCCGTCATGGGAGCTCCCTGTTTCTGCTGCGGCTTTACACGGACCTCCTTATACGGACTCTAAAATGTTACCTACTGCCTTTGTCACTGTTTATCCTGTATTGTTCTGGTGAAATAAATGAGTTATCTATCTAAGAAGCTCGGGAGACCTTTGTCCAACAATGGGACACACGACCAATAGGAGTGCCTACGTGTGCATTCATTAGCCATCGTCGGCTAAGTGCAACGAAGGAGTTGGTCGTTAAAAAGAGCCATTAAGTTGTCTAGCTCCATCGAACACAGGACTATATCATTAAATGATAATGATGCCTTTAACTTAATAGCTGTCCCTGCCATGAACGATTTTACAGAGAAAAAAAGTTATTATTCCTTTGGAATTGGATGTCACCTACCTGGTAGAACAGGTATGTTTCGCAAAAACTTACTTTTGACTTAGAATATTGGTTTGGTATCTTATAAGTCTTCAGTCACTGTCTACTCTAGTCTACGGCTTGCCGAGTATTATTATTTTATTTATTTGGAACAGATAAAATGATTTTTATTTATTTATGTTTGGTGTCATCTTTTTAAACGAGGAATGGTGCTCCTCCAACGAAAAGGAAGGGGAGATCAGCATAGGGAAGAGATCTTCCCTTATATGACCGATATTGTTTATAACTCGAAAATAAGTCTTTATTTTTACACCGTTTTGGTAATTATATCCAGTTATGTTCATTTATGGATTCGTCTGAATCCTCAATGAGACGAAAATTTTCCTGAATGACATCTTGCTAGATAGTATTTGTAGAAATCGACGCCATTCTGTGCGAACGTTTGTTTTGTATGAAAAGTGTTTGTTTTTGCGAATTGACCTAGGGCTCCTTGGTAAATGTTCTTCAGTATCATAAGTATAATCACTCTAGTAATGCAACTGTCTTACATTTTCACACTGTACAAACATTGAAAGAGCAATGGCGGCCATATTATCACTAGAAGCTTCTTTCTACGCTACAAGAATTAATCTTTAATGATTAGATTGAACTTTTATAAGTAAGAATATTTATAATTTACCATTGGCTCTTACAAATTGTAACTTCACTAGCAAACCAAAAAGACAGCATGACAACTAGGCCAATAACATTTTAAAAGAAACAAAGTGTCGTTAAAATTGTCGGAGATAAACATCTCATTTATAGGTGGTACCGACATAGTAGAAATTTAAATTGTGTCTTCAACATTAAGGTGGTTTCAGTCCATACAAAAGTTTGACGCACAATACGCGTAGACGGAATTAATAAAAGTAATATCTTATATATGGAAAAATAGTTTAGAAAATCTAGATGCCGCGTAACAAAAAACATTTGCAACTTATAAAATAATTACGAAGATATAAAGCTTTAAACATTTTCAATAAAAGAATATTTTTTTCGTATATACAAAGTTACTTATATAATTACCGTCTACGCGTATTGTGCGTCAAAGTTTTGTATAAAATTGACCCCTCTGCAACCGCCTTAATAACAAAAATAATGTTTTTAATATCTCTAGTACAATTTATTGAACTTCCCAGAGCATAATCTAATCATATAAGGGAGGAATTTCAAACAGTTGCCAGATTTAAAATCGAATTGTACAAAGTTAATTAGGCTATGTCAGCGTTGAGAAGGGTCCGTGCTCGCCGCGACCCCAGTTACGCAGGAGACGGGTTTATACACTATGTATATGTATACCTACTTAATTGTTATTTATTCATATGCCGTTTATGTTGCGGCTTTTTGTGGTATTTGACGATTTAACGCGCAGTTGATTTAATAAATTAAACTTTAAAATCTTGATATGTATGAGAAGTTTCTGGCTGTTTCTTCTCTACAGCAAAAACACGTTGCGTAGCGGTGGTAGATTCATAATAAATGCCCTAAAAAGATAGCATGAATAATCTCCTAATGTGACTTCAAAGGTATGCATTTTTATTGGTATAAGTTAAGTGGTAAGTCTCACTTAAACGTACAAACATACTCGACCATAAAAAATCTATAACCGAAACATACTTAGTTAAAATAGAATTCTCTTATTCAGGTAGAGGTAGAACTGAAATTAATAAAGACCTATTTTCTATATGGAGTGTTATTGTCAGATTTTCAGTTAAGTACTAAACAGACTGAACCCATTGTTCTTCAGTAAATCTTGAAACAAAGCACAATTATTTCAGTAACAAAGTCCTCGTTCCTTGGCTTAGCGAGTAGAGAGATATTAATAAGCGAAAAGGCGAACAGCAAAGGGAAAGGAAAACAAGGAAACTAATTACGATCCTCTACTACAAACCGCTTTCTTTCAATTCATCTCTTCGCTAGAAAGTTCGTTTAAATGTTAATTTCCTTAGCGGAGTAGGTCAAAGTGTTAGAGAACAGTTTTCCTTGAAGTTGGAACGCCATTGCCATTCCCCAGCAATAAGGACAAAACAACGGAATTTTGAACGGGAAGCTAAAGAATTTCCAATACAATTTGACCCCCGATCTTGACAAAGTTTTAATGCATCTCGTATCACAGTCAGCGAGTGCCAGATACAGAAAGTTTCAAAGTTCTGATACTTTTTAACTCCGATTCCGATCTCGATCCCACATTATTATGGTACAGCCGTTATGGTCGCTAGTTTGAAACAGCTATTGTAGCGGTGTAACCGACACTTCTGCTATTTTCTTTTCCTTGGCAAACTTGTGTCGTAACGTTGATGTGTTCTAGACCATTAGCTGGCACGAACACTCTTTGTCGCCACTTATTCCGCATAGCACAAAATTAATGTACCGTCCCCGGTAGGTGGTGTATAAACAAGATGGTGGGTGGCTCCGCCCTGCTATTTATTGCTTCTGGCACGTCCACCATCCACCAGGCTGCCATAAACGCGAGCACTAAAACGTGCCATTTCCCTAAATTATTTTAATGACGTATGTTCACCCGGTTTAGTGGATTGTAATTCGGTTACTCCTGGAAACGGTTTCTCGTACTCGAGACTTGTTGCCAAAATGTCTCGGATGTCATGCTCGACCGTGCGCAAACTTTATTGTGAACTCCATACCTATTAATTTTGTTAGATGAGTCAGACTTGGGCCGAGACATTGTTTCAAGTCATTAGGCATGTAGAAGAGTGTCAGAGGTTTCCTTTTGCGGTGCGAGCCGTCGAATCAGCTGGCTGCGAGCGACTACAAATTAGTCGGTGCGTCGCGCCAACGGTGAGATCTTCAAACGACTCCCTTCGGCGTCTTAATCGAAGTCGGCGCGGTCATTACATTCCGCTCCGGCTCGCTTTGTTCCTGTCTGTGCTGTGAATTGATTTACGCCCTATTGTTTTCATTCGCTGCACCGCCGCGGCTGTATTTGCGCTCGATATGCCCGCCGGCGCTCGTTTTATTGAAATGTAAATGGAGATCTATAAAGTTTTTTTCTAAGGTTGTTGGAGATAAAGCGGCAGCTGGCGGCGGGCGACCCCTCGTGTTTGCAGTCAACTAGCGAGCGTTGAGCCGGGCTCATAACTTCGCCGTCCTCGTCGCGCCGCGTTGCGCACAATGCCTCCCTATACTTGTAACGTTAGAGCTTGCAGCACCCATAAAGGATTTAATAGCGATATGGCGTGTCGAAATATTAATACGTTTGCGGCTAAACAGTACGCTCTAAACCGTATTGTCTCTGGTGTTTGAAACGGGCGCTCGTGTGGGCAGTGGGCGTCAGGCATCGCACATTTGTCATTCGAGTAACAATAAAGCGTTTAATTTTATTTATAGTCTTAACGTGGGTGAGGAGATAATCGATTGTTTGCTGTTATCGCTCTTAAAGGATGCTCAGGCATACTATGACTTCATCTTGTAGATTATAGTTGAATTAAGAGATAATAATTATTCATACGCAGACCTATAAGTAGTTACTATTAACAATTGTGAATAGCATCAATAAACAATGAAGTTTGTTTTAGATATGAAATATTCTAAACATAAGTTCGATTCGAATTGAACGAAAGCGTCTCCATTCAATATAATTTTCCCCCTTGTTACAAGAACGTGGAAACTTCCCGATAATAACATTTATAACTTGGTCCCATTCACATAAAATTTTGTTATTTTTCCTTTAAGCAGTACATTTGGGAACTCGACATCTCTCCTCGGATTCAGCGTGCTTTAGTTCACAATTTGTGATGCCATTAACCGTGTGCGTGAGGGAGACGGTTATATCATCGCACCGTTCTGATAGCGGGCGTTGAATGTAAATTACTCTATTTCCCTGTAGATTTGCCTATGTTCTTCTGCACGTAAACGCTGCCTTCGTTTTATACAAGCCTAGTACTTTGTCTGAGGTGATATGAAGTTCCAGCAGGAACGAAAATGTTCTTGAGCTTTTTTCATCAAATTTGATCTGACATCTGAATTACCCATGAACAAAAATTACCATACTTTGTGTAAAGAATAAAAAAAATTGATCAAAATGACGATGGTGATAAATTAATATTATTATAACAGAAGCCTTTGTCAATAAAGTTAATAAATTATGTAAAACGCGTTTAATATAAAGGCAATGTATTGCAAACGTGACTAGCTTGGCAAGTGCTGATAATGGTCGGTCTAATTAAATTATTATATCTACTGACATATAAAATTGCTGGCATTACCTCGAGTTTCGCTCGTCTTTCAAACAGTTATGAAATAGGATATTCAATAGCTACTCGAATTAGAATTTATCTTATTGAATGTATTCATTTCAATGGGCTAATCAAATGAACAGAATGGATCAAATCAATAGAAATGTTCTTGTATCGAATAGAAAACCATACAACGCATTGAATACTGCTTGCCGAGTATTTTTATTTAATTTACGAGCGTTAACCCGCGACTTCGTCCGCACAAATTACATACCAGTTTAAGTCAGATGATAAGCTATCAAACAAAAAAAGTTTAATCAAAATCGGTTCAGTAGTTTTTGCGTGATACTCGTTCAAACAAACACACACACAAACAGACAGACAAAAAATCCAAAAATTGGTGAAATGGAATCAGGGACAGCTAAAAACCATATCGTAACTTTTTTTTGTTAATATCTTCAATGTGCAGACAAACTTTCTGCTACAGTTTTATAATAGTCTAGATAGATTTGGAACAGATCTTTATTTTGGCGTCATCTTTTTAAACGAGGAATGGTGCTCCTCCAACGAAAAGGAAGGGGAGATCAGCA
The DNA here is from genome assembly GCA_927399405.1 of Agonopterix arenella. Lineage (NCBI taxonomy): Eukaryota > Metazoa > Arthropoda > Insecta > Lepidoptera > Depressariidae > Agonopterix > Agonopterix arenella. Next base: position 12,022,021 of record OV656708.1, on the reverse strand, counting down.
TAGGGAAGAGATCTTCCCTTATATGACCGATATTGTTTATAACTCGAAAATAAGTCTTTGTTTTTACACCGTTTTGGTAATTATATCCAGTTATGTTCATTTATGGATTCGTCTGAATTCTCAATGAGACGAAAATATTCCCGAATGACATCTTGCTAGATAGTATTTGTAGAAATCGACGCCATTCTTTGCGAACGTTTGTTTGGTATGAAAAGTGTTTTTTTTTTTTTTGCGAATTGACCTAGGGCTCCTTGGTAAATGTTCTTCAGTATCATAAGTATAATCACTCTAGTAATGCAACTGTCTTACATTTTCACACTGTACAAACATTGAAAGAGCAATGGCGGCCATATTATCACTAGAAGCTTCTTTCTACGCTACTAGAATTAATCTCTATTCTACATTATGAGCGTAACGTAATCCTATTGCATTGTTCCACTTTAATGGTTGGTTTGAACTTAATTTACTTGTATAAGTAAAGCAAATGAACAATGGTATACAAATGCCAAGAAAATGTAGCGCAAATTATAGGTGATTGTTCAAAATTGCGTTATCATTATTTTATTCATAATACTATATACTATAAATTTAGTATGAGCGATTTAAATTTACATTAACACGGTTCATTATTTCTCCGCCTCGATCATAATAGCTTGATTGCAGTAATTCGCACTACATATCATATTATTGCAAGTTGTTGTAAATGCAATTTGTTATTGGAGGATAAATTATTGATAAGATAAAATTAAGTCGAGTTTGTGGTTGAAAACCACACAAATCGTGAACCATTTTGTGATTGTGCGTTATGGCTATAATAAATAGATAGTATGAACATAGCTTTATCGTGCGCAGGTGCTTTTTATGTCCCCTAATGTACCGAACATAATTTTTGTAACATTTGTACACCCTATTTCGTACATTGTATTCTTTCTTATTAAAAATGTTGTTTTTGTTAATGTGTAATTGTTGTTCTTATTAAAAAAAAATATAACTTCGTTTTTATCATCTCGCGAACCTAACGAATTGTCATTGTTAAAATGTTGAAACTAAACTTGTTATTTTCTCTTCTGTTCAGGAGACAGCAGAAGTATGCGTCGGTACGTCAGTGGGAACGATCACCGAGCCAGACTGTCTGGGGCCCTGCGAGCCTGGTACATCGGTCACGCTGGAGGGCATCGTGTGGCACGAGACGGAAGGTGGTGAGTTGTTACTAGCGCACGAACGCAACGCACCGTAGCGCTCGCCTCCATACCACCTCACGCTTATGCACGCCTGGTACTTGTGACTGCTTTGCGATCCGAGAATACCGACATGCAAACCTTGTTATGCGCATTTCTCCTGCCTTCTAGGATCCATTCTAATCCAAGTTGATTTACTGAAATGCGCATAATAAAATAGACCTATTTCATAAATCTGTCGCACAAGTCGTAAATAGATTAAAGGCATTATAGGGACTATTCCGAAGCCGACTGCAACTGCAAGCTGCAAGTGCAGTTTTCAGTACTATATTTAAAATATTTCTACAGATATTGTGTTAACAGTATTTATGAAACGTGGTTTCGGTATTTCTCCACTAACCTTTTCAGTTCTCATTTTATTAACATTTATTTCTCATCATCCATTTCCATTATTGCCTATAAATATTCCAACTCAGAATAAGGTTAACTTTTAAAACATAATGAGGATACAAAATCCAAAGTAAACTTTGCCTTCACTGATATAACGGATTACATTAAAGTAGCACCTGATTCAACAAAGTTGTGTCATGAATTTAAATTAAACGAACAAGGTAGCTCGCTCATATGTTTGAAAGCACTTTGAGAAAACAAAAGTAATGTAAAGATCAAACAAGGAACATTCCATGTTAATGTTTCTTTTGTCTTTCTTGTGTCGGGCGGGTTTAATAATATGTTACATTCCAACATTTATTTAAAAACTGTACAATGTACATCGTTGTAAATAAATCAATATTCATGAATTAGGTACCTACCATGTACCTACATAGCGTATTTAGTTATAGCCCAGTTATTTTAAGGAGTTTTGTTAGGCGGGGTAGGGAGTAATTATTAATTGGACTTTTAAACTGTAACCGGCACCATTTAGTGGCAAAAAGACTATCTTAAAACATATTTTAAAAAAATTCGCTACGCAACAATAAAATCAAAATTGTCTGTCCCAGAAGGCTTTTAAATTAATAATATTAATACCAATGCACTCATTTGACTTAGCTTAAATTATTTTTGAGCAATAAAAAAGGCATTGAAGTTTAAAAAATGAGGTATTTATTAGAAAATACGAATGTATTTTTCAGAACCTTCTAGGTAGACAAAAATATTTACACCATGTTTGAAGTATGTATAATGGTAAACCCTTGAATAAGTGCTAAAAAAATTACCATCAGGTTTTTTAGAACGAGATAATAGCTAAATTTTAAAATTGGAACTGTTGCTAAACGTGAATTTTTCTTTATTTTGGGACATTTCGAAGCTCAAATTGGCTCTTCAATATTATACCGAAAAAATCAATTATTAATTAGTCCCGGCTCAAACCATAAAATGACTGGGCTATTAGGGAATGTCTTTAGTTTAGATGTAAACAGAAAAAGAACCTTACATATACAAAATGCAATATATTATAGTAAGGATATAATTTTGATAATGTGAAAGTGGAACATTTTCATGTTTTTTTATGATTTTAATACATTTGACGACAAGTGTCTGAATTGCGAAGAAATTAAGTTTTGACGAGAGCTTTTTAAAAATGTACATGTAGACAATTTAATTCTGAATAAAAATGAATATGATTAGTATTGTAAATACATAAACAACAGACTTTGCATATTTAGTAATTAAAGATCTACTTGGCAGTTCAAAAACGGATGCTAATTCTCTCTAGCATAACAAATGAGACATTGTGTTCAAGTTCAAGCAACACGACTTGACAAATAATCGAATTAATGAAATACTCGAAACAGAATTAAACAGACGTCAAATGGCGTATTTGATACTGTCCGTCGCACTGCAGGCAGGACACATTCCTAACCTCGAGATGGTTGTATGGGCGTTCGTCCAACACGCGTGGCCAATGTAGTTTGGTACTATTTACATACGCATCAGAATTTCTTATTCAGCGTATGCTGGTTTCCTCAAGATGTTCCTTCACTGCTGAGAGCAGGTGGGTATTACGTAAGAAAAACTTACACATACATGGCGTAGAGCGTCACGTGACTCCTGTCATTGACACGAGTTACGCCGTCCTCTATAGTACATGGCATGACTCGGTTGAACGCAGAGTCATTAGGCTCATTGGTGACAGTAAGCTGGTGGAGACCGAGCTTCATAGCCTGGTCCACCGCCGCAGAGTAGCCTGGTTGTTAGTCTTCTACAGATTGTACTTCGGTGAGTGTGCCCAAGAGCTGCATGAGCTCATCCCACCTTCCCCCTTTTACTATCGGTCTTCCAGACGTACCGCGGGATACCACCCCTTCTTGGTTGATATCCCACATATCCGCACTAAGCGCCTTTCTGATTCTTTTATAATGCGCACAGCCAAGGAGTGGAATACCCTGCCTGCGTCAGTATTTCCGAGCGCTTACAACCCGAATCACTTTAAAGTACGAGTGAATAGGCTTCTTCTGGGTTATCTCGCTACATCTTCGACCCCACCATTGTCCCAAGGACTGGATTGAGGTCAAGAGCAAACCCATGTTTAATAAAAAAAAATGTCCTGTGCTGATTCGAACCAGGATTTGATTGATTCTCATGATTTAGTGTTTATACCTCCGCAAGGCCCTACCGATGCTCTCATCTATCTATGTTCCAAATATTGTTCTATTTCAGTCTGCCATGTTCAGACTATGCTTAAATGATTAAGCGTTAACCAACCCGCAATTACTTTAATGTCCACTTTGCTAAAACAATTTATATCACCTGGCTTTTAGTGATTGCAATTGGAACCTTTTTGTAGTCATTCGCATTTTCATGAAGGCAATAACCAGTTCCTCGCCGTTTTTATATTAACAGCTTGCAATCTCGAGCTGGCGATTACTTGAATGTTAAAATATTCATGGCTTTAACATAAAACGGTGAGTCGGTGAGCAACCTTATAATTACAAGCACTTATTAGCAGATAGCATCATTGAATTCAAAGAATATTATTAATGAAGAGTCTTTACACCTTTTTATTCGATTACAGCAGAAAAAGAACGCGAATATTTGCTCGTAAATTGAAGACATTGGTGTGAAAGTAACCAGTTGTGGAAACAAAGATTTTGTGTCACGTGCCGCCATTTTGAATTTTTAAATTGCCAGTGGCGAGACCTCTATTACTAGTATCAAACTAATATTTAGTATGGTTGTTCAGTCTGATTCTAGGTTTTATGAATACCTACGCCTGCATAATGAATTTATAACCCTTGCATGTTCAACAACGGAACGCAAGCCCAAACGTCCGCTGATTAAGAAAATAATGTTAAAATTGATTGCCAATCAATTTGCATATTTCATGTTTACAGCAAAATTAATCGAGCACAACGCAATTTATTATTATAACTATTTTACTACAATAATTGAACTTATGTGTTCAAAGCGTAATTAGCGTTGGTTGTTAAAATTATCGAATACAAATTTGCAATTGAAATTGGCGGCTGGATTTCGGTGAACAACCTATATTAAATTATAATCGTTAACTCCCACAATATTCTGTTAAATTAATGAAGGTTGGATTTAATGGTAATTCATAAGAAGCGATCGTCCATCATTACGAGTAAAATAAAACAGAATGTAATGCGAGACCATGAGCACACACGTCGACGTCGTTGTCCCGGCCGCCATTAGAGAGGGCCATGCCACGAGCAACACAATGCTGCTCCCCGGCGCTCTGTGTTGCCTGTAATAGCCCAGTCATTTTACGGTTTGAGCCGGGACTAATTAAGAATTGTTTTTTTTTCGGTAAGTTTATCATTTAATAGCCGAATCGAGCCTACAAATATACCAAAATAAATAAAAAGTTGCGTCAGCAACAGACCCAAATTTACAATTTTTCATTTATCTCGTTGTAAAAAACCTGATGGTCTACATAGAAAGCTTTGAAAAATACATTTGTATTTACTAATGAATAACTCATTTTTTAAATTTCTATGGCTAATTTATTACAAAAAAAATCTTATATCGTTGAATCTAATTGAAATTAGTGCATTGGTGTTAATATTATTACAGGTTACTGGTTACAGTTTAAAAGTCCAATTCATAATTACTTCCCACAATTCCTAACAAAACTCCGTAAAATGACCGGGCTAGTAATTATTATAAAACACGATAATAAATCACCATCTGCTCGCTTCTGTTGCCACTTTCCAAATTTATCCGGCCGTTGGTCGCGGGGACGCTCGAGGGGTGTAGGGGGGCAATTCACGCCCTTCCTCTTCAAGCTTATTTATTTTCGGCTAATGGCGCCGAGCAGCTTACGGAAATTAAATACTGTTTACTGTGCGACTCCGACCGCGTTATAATTTTATCATGGGCTCGTGTAACATTTGTGAAGTTTTACCTTTCACTTGAGATACCTCTGTATTAATTATCTCGGGACAGGAACGCGCGGCATCTGCTCGGAACGCGCTTGACTCTCAAAAAATGTACCAGGAGACAGGTTTACGATGTTCCGTGCAGCTCACAATTAACTGCAGCCTATCAACCACGACCACGCCGATTCACTCCACTAATTACCTGACTTATTATTATTATACACGAGCGTTAACCCGCGACTTCGTCCGCACAAATTATATACCAGATTTTAAGTCAGATCATAAGCTATCAAACAAAATTCATCAAAATCGGTTCAGTCGTTTTTGCGTGATACTCGTTCAAACAAACAAACAAACACACAAACAAACAGACAGACAAAAAATCCAAAAATTGGTGAAATGGAATCAGGGACATCTAAAAACCATATCGTAACTTTTTTTTTTGTTAATATCTTCAATGTACAGACAAACTTCCTGTTACAGTATTATAATAGTACGAGCGTTAACCCGCGACTTCGTCCGTACAAATTATATACCAGATTTTAAGTCAGATCATAAGCTATCAAACAAAAAAAGTTTCATCAAAATCGGTTCAGTAGTTTTTGCGTGATACTCGTTCAAATAAACCAACAAACAAACAAACAGACAGACAAAAAATCCAAAAATTGGTGAAATGGAATCAGGGACACCTATAAACCATATCGTAACTTTTTTTTTGTTAATATCTTCAATGTACAGACAAACTTCCTGTTACAGTTTTATAATAGTATATATAGATATATAGATAGATAGATAGATAGATTATCAAACGTTTCGATTTACGTCTCCTCTATTAACTCATTAGCATTAATATAGTCAAAAACTTCGGCCCTCTGAAGCGCTAAATAATACCATCACTAAAATGGTACTAATTTGTGTAGAGGACCTTTTATCGTAAAGTTTGTTTTACCAACAGGTCGGTAGCGTTGAATGGATGTAAATGAAATGCCGGGAACTTTGTTTGTCTCAGTGTGGGAAACAATGGACAAGTCTGATTAGACCTCTCGGACCAAACGCGAGTGTCTGACGCCCACTCGCCCCATTACTGACTTTATCCATTTACTACAACAAAGACCTTTAGCGTACACAATTATTATCAAGCATTAGAGTATTCATGAAAGCCCAAGCCTAAGCCCAACCGAACACAATAGTGGTTTATATGGGTTTACACGAATAGGGTGTAGTTTGGAGACATACACGGCTATCAGAGAAGCGACGAAGCCGGCGAGGGTTGAGGGTGAAGAGAGGGTGCGGGAGGAGAGGACTCGAACATTAGGCTGTTGATTACCGCCGCCCGAGGTGTAATTAGTACGCCTAAATGAACCTATTTCGGTTCGCTGCTCTCCTAGTATAGCCATCGTGATCTCAATCATTCGCGTAAACATTTAGTTTATCATCGAGGGGTTTAATTGTATTAGCACTCTGAAGAGATTTATTAGAATTTGGCATTTAAAGTGATGCTATAAAGGGATTAAAATTTTGGGTCGTATTCAAATTCGTTTTATTTTACTAGGTACTCAACTTGACGTAGTATTCAGAGTTGGAACAATCAATCAATCAATTAAATATACTTTATTTTACACCAAAAACATAAACAGTAAAATACAGAAATAAAATACAAGAGGCACAAAATAAGGCGGTCTTATCGCTAAGAAGCGATTTCTTCCAGACAACCTTAAGGTAGAGGAAACGGTGAAAAGAAGAAAGGTAGGCGGTGTTTCCAGAAAAAACAAGAAGTTCTTATCTAGAAAAATGTTGAACCCTCGAACTAATATAGGCTAGTAATTTGAATTGTGAGTTTAGATTATAAACAGTAATAGGAGCGTAGAAAACAAATTCTGAACATAATGGAGCCGTATGTCGCCCTATTCTTAATAGCCCTCATATCCATTAGGCAGACGAACAAAACAAACCGATAACGAAGCAAACAACCGGACGAACCTCTAATTTAACTTTTCCGTGACCGGTGGTTCCGTATTAACCATTTACAAGGGAAATTCACCCCTAAATAATAAAAGTGAGCGCGGCCGACAATTTGCCGGTGATAGCCGGAAAGTTGGTCGGACGGCATCTGCGAACCTTCTGAATAGTCTGACAGCCTGGTATTTTCTTTCTTACATCTCTCGGTGCCAAATATATTTTAAGAATTTTGTTTTCGACTGGCATATAATTAAAGATTTTTTACATTTGACGGTAGAACGGTTATTTTCTAAAATACTTTTCGTACCATATTATAATATAACAGCGAACCGCCCCAGCTACGCCCGGGTGGGATCTATAATAAAATTAAATATATTATAACGCAAACCTTCCGGAAGAAATTCTCTAAATTACAGTGAAAACCGTATCAAAATCCGTTGCGTGGTTTAGAAGAAGTAAGCTGAGAAACAGAAATGATGGGGACAAATGCTATACTATTTTAGAGATATATTACGAAGCACAGTACCGGTGATGTTGTGACGATGCCGTCACCAAAAACCTAACTACTATTTAGCCCAGTCATTTTACGGAGTTTTTATTGGAGGGGTGGGAAGAAATTATTAATGGGACTTTTAAACTGTAACCTACACCATTTAGTGACAAAAAGACTATTTGAACACATATAAAAAAAAAACGCTACGCAACATAGAAATCAGAATTGTATGTCCCAGAAGGCTTTTAAATTATTAATATTAATACCAATGCACTCATTTGAATTAGATTTAACAATATAAACTATTTTTGAGCATTAAAATAGGCATTGAAATTTATAAAATGAGGTTTTTATTAGAATATACGAATGTATTTTTCAAAACGTTCTATAAAATATTTACACTGTATTTGAAGTACATAATGGGTAATGCCTTAAAAATATGTGCAAAAAAAAATTACCATCAACTCTTTTAGAACGAAATAAAAGCTAAATTTTAAATTTGTAACTATTGCTGAAATGATTTTTTTTAAATTTTGCTACATAGCTAGGTTCAAATTGGCTCTTAATACCGAAAAAAAATCAATTACTAATTAGTCCCGGCTCAAACCGTAAAATGACTGGGCTATTGACCATATTATTTATTATTCGTTACAACATTGAACAGATATGTTCGTAGGTTTAAACGTTTAAAACATATTTCTTGTTAAAATAAAACCATTAAAGCATAAACATTTAGGTAGCTATTTTTCAAAGTAACCTGTCAAAAGTAGGTTTTCCTTTTGGTTATCCTTTTGGGCTATAAACTTTTACGATTCGAGCTCCTAATAGTTGGACTATTCCCTGAGCTCTACCTTCTTCAGGATCTACATGACAATATGTAACATTATATTACAGCCATATAAAATGAGCTTTAAGTACCAAAAAGTATTCGTTTCATAGTTCTAACAGAATATTTTCTGTCTTTTTTAAACCATGTTTCAAGGGAAGGAACTCTTTATGTCTCGAAACACGCACATGCCCAGCTTTTTTCTGGGTTTTACTAAAATACTAACGCATTAACAGGAGAAATCTCAACCAGTGGGCCGGGCCTAGCATGCCACCTTCGAGAAAACGAGATAGATCGACATGGATCTCTGTCTTGTTACTTTGCGTGAAAACGAGAAATTAGTAGTTTTATCGCTTTGTCCTATCCGCACAGCTAGTATGCAAAGCGACTAATCGAAAAATGGATATGCGCAAAGTAAAAGATATAGATGATAGAGTAGAGTAATATAGGGTCCCGTATTATAGTTTTCTCGAAGCCGCATGCTAGGCGTACTAAACAGTTATCCCATAAAATTTCACACCGACATCATATCATTCACTTTATGCTAATAGCTTATAGAGAAATGCTTTATGTGTTCATTGTTTCGTGAAACAATAAATAATAACAGAATTGAAACATCCGGCTATCGTAATTATAATATCAATCTCTGTTATATACAAAAAGAATATGTTATGAGAATTTGTTTTTTCACGAACATGACTGGAGTATTTTTTATTAATAAATGTTATTCTTGTCTCGTGTCTTAAATAATAAGTATGTAAAGTAGTACCAGGTTTATAAGTCTTACCGATGTACCTGCGCAGTCGACCAATTTTAATACCGCGCGAAATAATATTGACCAATCAGGATTTGTGACCTTCAATCAGTTTACGCTATTGGCTAATTTGTTTTCGCGCCCTTTCTGCTGCTATCCGACTTTGCACCCTTTGATTACTAAATGACTTCGGGTCTTGTCGGGGACTCGGTCCTGCTCTTCGCAAACGAAGATTGACGAGCGGAATTATTTTCCTGGTCGTACTGTAGTTGAGGGTTTGCAGTTTCGATCCCCGGTGTACCGGGATCCTACATAATTTCTATGATCACCTAATTAAATACACTAGCTTAACAAAAACAAAAAAGCTTGTGAGGTGACCCGGGGTGTAACATGTATTTTTAACTTATGAATTGTTTTTTGATGTTATACGATATTTGAATTTTTAATTGTATCAACAAGGTATCGACGGGATAAATGATTATTTAGTCCCGCTAATGCCGGGATCGTGAAACTGCAAACCCTATTTGTAGTTATTAATTTAGTAAATTTATGTTATTGCATATCACTAACGAGTAATATTATATTCATGGTGTAAATTATTCAGCTTTTTATTACGTGGCGTAATGAATGAATACATTATTAATTGTGTTTTACGTCATTAGTCAGTATCCTAGTATTATAATGTGTATTATATTATGTGTACTTTTTTTTAAATTTATAATTAATGGACTCTTGCTTGTGCATTAGCACTGCATTTCCGCCAGTGTCAAGTAGTTTATGGGAGAATCTATCCCAATCTCAGGGATTGTTTTTGGTCAAGAACAAGAAGAGATTGAGGATTTAGGAGCCCCGTGGCAGGCAAATACGCGACGCGCGAAAACCACGCGAGACAAGTGCTCGGGTCAGAACCTGCAACGAGACTCCATATTGTGTACTTATTAGGTCCTGAAGTTCTTGACAGCTCACCTGTGACATATCTTACGAAATATGTCAAACGATCTGTCAGGTAAACTATCAAGGTCTTAACCATTAAGTGGTGCGAAACAGGCCCTTAAGCCTCCAGAATATCATAAAGCCTGTTTTGCATTTCAAAGTAAAGGATGGAAAAGGTAATTTTTAAAATGTAAGGTCGCTAAAAATCAAGTTACAAAAATGCTCGCTGGGGCTAAAAAGGATTGTCTGAGACCCTAATTTTTATCTCAAAAGCTCATCTTGTCTGCAAACTCATTTTATATACAAAATGGCGACTCTAAAAACGGATAGTAATGAAAAACAAATTTTATTTTAAAAGATAACGCTGGTAGTTTTATTGTGAGCAAAAAAGGCGACATGAATAGACGGGGGTGAAATTGATTAATTAAATTTGCATAAGTTAGCACGCTAGCGCGATAAGCAGGGGTGGAACTATGCGAGCGTTTCTAAATATGCGACCAGAGTCACGTTCTGCCTCCATCCTTTGTAACTACGCGTCCCAAACTCGTTCCAAACTCACTGACCTTTTCGAACCATGTTTGGGTTTACTTAGCGTTTGAAATGGGTCACATTGAATCCTAGACTTCGAGAAAATACTTTTTCAACATTACGTCTGACAAATTCTCACAAAAAATAAAATTGGTTCGCACGAGTTGAGCATCGATCTTGGTTGCTCTGTTTCCCTAGTATGTAAATGAGGACCGTGACAAATTGGATCGAGCACCTCTCTCGATATCTGCATCAATTTTCGACGTCAGTCGTCGTTCAGTTTCTTGTTACGGTGGAATTCTGTAAAATATTAAATTATGATGATAATATGAATTAAAAAATTGTATCATCTTTCAAAATAATGTTATACTGAGACATAAATTGATTTAGGTACTTGATATTCAAACGAAAGTTTGGTTCCATATTTATGTAAAGATAAAGATAAAGATTGCACGACCTAAAAAATAGACTTTTGGAGAATGAGGTGTGGAAATAGCAATTAAAAAGTAAAAGGGTGTGAAGCCAGGGGATGAAGACATGTCCGTTTCACTTTTGAAACCATTTATATAACAGAACTAAATAAACGAACAACGGTCCGAAAATGGCAGAGCCAAAATAGCTCTTTTGCCATCTACTCGTATCTGACAATAAACGTACCAAATATGACAAAGTTTATTAATCAAATACAACGTATTTAGTGCAACCTTAGATAATCGTTTAAAACCGGCCAAGTGCGAGTCGGACTCGCGCACAGAGGGCTCCGTACCACCATACAATATTATCAAAAAATATTTTTTTTCACCGGGACCCTTAGCGCGCCCGACACACCCGTATGCACTATATGCACTATAATCATAATCACACCAAGTTCCACGCCAAGTACTGCCGTTTATACGATCAAGCAAAAACATAAAACCTTGGAAAAAACACGTTTCTTGCATAAATTTTTTACTTTTTGTATTTTTATTATTTGTTAGCAAATTCAAAATAATAACACATATTCTGTGAAAATTTCAACTCTCTACCTATTACGGTTCAATACATACAGCCAAGACAGACGCTTTAAAGCTAAGACAGACGGACGGACGGACAGCGTAGGCTGAATAGGGCCCCGATGGCACTCTATACCTAGCCTACCTAAAAAGCAATGGAACTCTATACCTTGACTTTATTTAACCCTCCCCTATAATTAGGAAGCCGTAGGTGTAACGTGTTGGAATATGTTGTCCACAGGTGTCCTGGTAGTCAACGTGACTTGGAGAGGGAAGACCTACGTCGGCACGCTGCTGGACTGTACGAGACACGACTGGGCGCCACCACGGTTTGTAGTTCAATAGATCATTATTAATACGTCCCATTACAGGGTACAGGCCTACCCTCAAGGAAGGTGTATGGGCATCAGTTAACCTCGCGTGTACATAATAAGAAAAAGGTCAAGATGATCCCTCATCCATCACTGAGGTTAAGAACCATTGATTTAGTAGATATAGCCGTTGCATCGTCATCTTTTGGTTCCATGATTCCATCTCATCATCATCAACATCAGCTTATACTACACGTCCCACTGCAGGCAGGACACAGGCCTACCCTCAAGGACGGTGTGAACTTCTTCTTTAGCGTATGTATGCAGGTTTCCTTCATCGTTTGAGAGCAATCGGTATTACGTTTGTACAAAACTCAATATATAAGTAGATACACTAGTTAAAATGGTGAGATTTACATTATAAAGATTGTGAACTAGTTCTTGAAGGAATTGGAGGCAGTTTCTGATAGTTTTAAGATTTAGTTTGTGAGGTTGTAAAATTCAATTACTAATAATAATAAAATACTTCGATGCACCGTATTCAATTCTGACCAAGTATAGCTTGAAATAAACATGGACATTTAAAGGCAATAGACTGACCAAAGTGAATGTCAAGTCAGTTTAAATTAGCAATGCAAATATGTGTATCACGATCAAGAATACAGAGCACGTGGAAAAGATTGAAATAGAACTTATCTGCTCATTTGAATATAGAAAAAACTGACATACGATCAGATTCCCCAGAGCCCGAGACGAAAAGTGCGTCTCTATATTCCGAGTGGGGACGAACTTGGAATATAAATGATTCTAATTCCTCCACCGAGAAACGAGGATTACGTACAGTCGACAAAACAAGGTATTTTGGTTTCTGTACGGAACGGACTCATTAAGAATTAAAGGATAAAATACCGAACCGATGCTCGTCGGGTTACCGACCACTCGGGGGATTGTTTCGCAAAATTGGAGTTAATGTAGTGATGGATTACTAATTGCTAGTTGGATACTTAGTTTTCGATGCACAATTAGTTGCTTAAATGTGTATAATTGTTATTTCAGGTTTTGCGATTCACCGACAGAAGAATTAGACGCTCGAACACCAAAAGGACGAGCGAAACGTGGCCGCGGCGCCGCTCCTACCGACATGACCAACTTCACAGAGACACGATCATCGGTCCACAGCAAACTACGCAACGGCGGCGCCAAGGGACGACGCGCACTCCCCTCTCCGACGCCCTTCACACCCCCTCGACCTGACTCCAAGAGAAAACGCACGTCCGAAGCAGAGGAACGTCCACCGACGCCCAAAGCGAAGCGCCCCCCACCGACACCGACCTCACCCCCACCCGATCCCGTCCTACTAGAATGTCCCGAGCCCAACTGTTCCAAGAAGTACAAACACGCGAACGGACTCAAATACCATAGGTCGCACGCACATGGAACACCAGACGACGACGATAAGGATGGCTCGAGTTCCGAGCAAGAAGAACCGGCCACGGAGCCTGCGTCTCCGGCTCGACCGCCTTCTGAACCTGCAACCCCGGCTACTCCTGTCAAATCCCCCACTCCAGTCAAATCTCCCGATGTGAAGGAGAAGAGTCCGGAGAAATCGCCGGAGAAGCCCGAGGCGAGTGTTGAGTCGCCGCCACAGGCGAGGTTCCCGGAGGAGTTTGCGGAGGTTCCGGAGCCGCTGCCGCAGCCCGAGCGAGCGCAGACCCCGCCCGCGCCAGCCACCCCTCCTCCCGAGCCTCTACCGACATTACAGCCTACACAGTTTAAGGTACGGCTCTTTCAATTGCTTTTCAACTTGGTTGTGGCACCGAGTAGATGATGAAACAGCTTCATACAAGCTCGCGGCAGCCGTACACCACTACATCGCTGCGCATGTAGTACTGTACCGCTGTCGCGAGCTTGCATGCAGCTGTTTCACTGATATCTACTCAGTGGTGCAGGAAATACATCATTGTGTCAGATAAAACATAAGCTGTTCTAAGCAATTATGTAAGAATTTCGATTCCCCAACTGCTTAAAGATCCAAAATCTTCGACCGTCTTAGTGTCTACGACCAATACCACCAACATGGTTAATGGTCGTCCACTTTGTAGAAAGTGGACCATTAATTAACATTCGGCGCCTAATATAACAGATACGCTTTTTACTATTTGGTTGATAGGAGTCACTGACCAATAGCTACTGCGATAACTGCTAAACAGGACTGGAATTTACATTACATTTTATTTTAAAGCTGTTTTCCCAGACACTCATAAAACTGGATACTAAACGTGATTATTCTAAAATTTCAGGTTAAACCGCGATCAGCACTCATGCCATCGGAAGAGCGGAAGTCAACAGAATCTCCACCAGACGAGTCGCCGGGCAAGAGGCGCGCGAGACGCTCCCCGACCCCCGGCGTGCGGTCACCCGCGTATTCTGACATATCAGACGACGCTGCAACACCTGAGGGCGCTCCCGAACCCGAGGGTCATAGGCCTTTCCCTGTTTATCATCAGGTTTGTATTTGGAAATTTTTAGAAAGTATGTTTCTTCCAACTTAATCTAGATAGACATCATCCTTGCGAAAAATGATTTTCACACAAAAAAATATTACTCGCATTTTTGGTTATAGGTAAATGTGATACATACTTAGGGAGGTGCTTCAGACCATCAAAATGAACCACCTTCACCAAAGGACCATCATCATTTAAACCGCGAAACAAAATTATGTTGTTCTCATGTTGGTCTATACATTTGGGTCTAGCTATTGAAATTGCCTATGTAATAATAACAGTAAAAGTTGATCAGTTTGATGGTCTGAGGGGTGCCTTATTAAGTAGTATATCCACAAATAATAATCCCAACTGCGATCGCTAACCCGCCTGCCAAGCGTGGCGATTATGGCAAAACCTTCCTTTTGGAGGAGGCCTGTGTTCTG
The DNA here is from genome assembly GCA_927399405.1 of Agonopterix arenella. Taxonomy (NCBI): domain Eukaryota; kingdom Metazoa; phylum Arthropoda; class Insecta; order Lepidoptera; family Depressariidae; genus Agonopterix; species Agonopterix arenella. The sequence continues at coordinate 12,006,775 of OV656708.1, read as the reverse complement.
CAGAGGACGTATAAAAAAAAGGCTGAAATGATGATGATATCCACAAAAGCTCTTTAAAAATGTTATCCTCGACTCTCTCCTGTCATAAAATATCAAATTAACAAACAAATAGACTCATCACGTCTCATTATTCACAGTACTACGGCCAGCCACCATACCTGCCTCCCACTCACCCGCCCACCGCCCCGCCACCTACCTCGGACAAGGGGAAGGAAGATCTTAACAAGGGAGACCCGAAGGCTGACCTCAAAGTAAGTTATTTGTTACTAAAGACGTCCTTTGCATAATTAAGTCATTTGTATTACTTTCATATGGTGTGATGATACTACGAATATGTAATTCTGACGGTTTAGGGAAGATAGCTGTGTTAAGTGTTGTGAAATTGGTTTGTTGTTTGGAAACAAAGAATAAATGTTGGCGTAATTGGAATTAGTTGACTGTAAATTCAGTTTTGGTTAATTTAAAAGCATGTTTTGTCAAACAAGTACATTTTCTTATCGAAATTTCTACAAAATTATGCATAGGATTAAAACAGGATTGAAAAAGGCATGTTGAGGTGGTTTGGCCATGTGAAAAGAATGAGTGAAAGTAGGTTGACGTATGAAATTTACAAGGCAAGTGTGAATGGAATGGTTGAAAGGGGTCGCCCTAGGCGCACGTACGCTGACCAAATCCGATGCGTACTGAAGAACGGCCAAATAAAATGTACCCGGAGCCGACGAGCGTGTATGAAGAAACTTATGGATGTTGAGGAGGCGAAAGATGTGTGTCAGAATCGTAGCATGTACTTGCACGCGACTCGGAATTTTTTCATACTTGCACGACTGTGACACGACACGATGCGACTCGGAATTTTTTCATACTACATGTCGCGGCAAGCGCGGCTTTTACTCTTCGAAAAGCGTGGGATGAGGTTCTTTACTATGCAGCGACGGCGAGTAAAGAAACTATGCTAGAGGAGCAGCGGGTATAAAAAATCATAAAGCATGAAAATGTAACTCCTTATTAATTTTCAGGACGGCAAGCCCGAGAGCGGACCTCAAAAAGTCCTTCCCCAACATTTCTACCCCTACAACTACGTCCCAAATTTTCCCTACAACGTGGAAGCCGGCGGCCCACCACCGGGACCACCTTTAGACGATAAGAGCAAAGATTCGGACCGGTCTAAGACGACACCAAGTCCACTGGATAAGAACAAGCAGCGACCACCAGATGGCAAGGAAAACCCGGCCCGGCCGAACGATAACCACCAGATTCTGAAGGAGAGTATAGAAATGAAAGCTCAGATGGGGCCGTACGCTTTCCAAAGGCCACCGCACGCGAGGGAAGAAGAATTGAGGAGGTAAGTTCATATTTGGGTTTACTTGTTATAATGTTACTTAAATATCATGGGGGCTTGCCTGAATAGAATTAGAACAGGAGTCGCTCGGTGTAACTACCATCTTCACAAGCTCACCCGAGTGCGACTGTGGTGCTCCGGGGCAGACTATCGAGCACATAGTGAATGAGTGCCCTGGCAGAAGATTTGACGGTGGAACCCGGGAACTAAACGAACTGACCCCGAGAGCCAAACTATGGCTTAAAACTATTTACATAAACTTGTAATTTCCGCAGGAATGGAAAGCCATATGGATAACATAACTTAAATATCATTGTCTTCTTGGAGTAACCTATGACATTTAGGCCCAGAAGGTTTTTTTTTGCTTATGGGGTTTAGATTTGAGGCATCATTTAAACAGTGAAAACTGAAAAGTACCAAAATCTCGCTCATATATTATGTGCACAAAGAGAAATGCTCATTTTTGTCATGCCCAATGCCGATGCACTTTTGTTTTCAATCAAGGCCTAGTATTTGGGTTCACATTAGATCAGATTAGCACTTCACCGTGAGCAATGGCGTTTTAAAAGGGAGGCCTATGACTAACAGTTGGCTGATTTAATTGAGTGTTTGGGTCTAGACCAAAGTGAGGGTTATTTATGAATCATCTTCATATCAGGTGATGGACGTCCACTGCTGGACTCTCGCTACTAAGGATTTATTATGAATGTTTGGATCGTTTGTGTAGGTACTACATGAGCTTGGAGCAGAGACGCAAGGAGGGGAGCGAGCGGCCCCCCGGGGGCGCGGCGCCGGGCGGGGGGGGCAGGCCGCCGCCGCAGCCCGCGCACAAGCCGCCCCCCAACAAGGACAAGGACGATAAACCCAAGGAGGAAGTCAAGGTACGACCCTGCCGATCACTACATAATCATTAACGATGAATGCGGATTGGAAGACTTCACATACACATCAGAATTTCTTCTTCAGCGTATGCAGGTTTCCTCGCGATGTTTTCTTTCAACGTTTGAGAGCAGTCTGTAAAAACTCATTGGTACACACGGCGACACATCAAGCTATACAAAACCAACATAAGCTGGCCGCGCGACGTTATACGCTAATCGACTTACGCGCGGCCAGCTTATTTTGGTTTTGTATAGCTTGATGTGTCACCGTGTGTACATGGCATGTTGTCCGTGCGAATTCGAACCGGACATCAAGATTGAGTTTCCATACCTATCCGTAACGCGTCACCGACGCTCCGACCGATCCTGCCGATGTCTTCAGTATATTGACGATTACCAGCTTCTTTCGTGTTATAGCATCAGCAATATTTCGTGACAACTACTCATGCATGGGTAGCATGCTACCGTGATACAGCGCTACCACACCTTCGCTCTCTTTCTATTTGCTCGCGAACGAACGAGATAAAAGACGTGAAACAGACGTATCACGTGTAGCATGCTACGGCTTCTGGTATATTCCATTACCAGCTTATCATCATCAATAACGAATCTCAAGAACGTGGCTTTCAATATCATGCTTTAATCCTAATTCAGAGTAAATGGAACACAGCTATGAATTCTTCGACTAACCATCCTTTAAATTCACAGGTCAAACAAGAAGGCCAGAAGCCCACAACGGAGACGCAAGGCCCGCCGCCGCCGCCCACCTCCCAATACTACCTCCCCCCCTACATGCAACCGCCGCACTACGGCGCCCTACCCTTCGACCCTGTTTACCGAGCCCCGCTGAGCCCCATGCTCGTCGGCAGCTTCGGTGGCGGCTGGACGGTGCCCAGATACCACGCACCTGAAGACTTATCCCGTCCCGGTGCTCCGACGAAATTGGAGCTACTTCCGCCTGGGCACGGGGCGCAGTATGCTTATGGACCGCCTCATGCTCCTCCGCATAAGATACACGAGTTGCAGGAGCATGCTAAGAGTCCGCAGGGCAAGCCGCCGCGGCCCGAGCCTCCCAAGGAGGGCGCCAGGTCCCCGCCGCCGCAAAGACACGTCCACACGCACCACCACACGCATGTTGGCCTCGGATACCCACTGTACCCGCCGCCTTATCCTGGTAAGTCTACAAATATATAATTCACACTTATTGGGTATTAGGGTAAACAGTTGCATTACCTACTTTAATGGGTGATTGAACTTTAAATATTGAACAACTTTCTCTAAAGGAATATAAGGGAAATACGCGAAAAAAAAACGATTGCATTTAGTATGGAAAGTCCATAATATTTTTGCGAATTTCCTATAGGTTTCATAGGGAACGTTGTTCAGTATCATGGGTACAATCACCCCTTATAGGTAGTAATGCAACTGTTCACCGTAACACCCTGTAAAGTATCATATATAAACAAAATGATACTTAACACTTTCACTGCTAAGTTTGAAAATTGCTCTTTTCTCCATGAAAAATTACACGCTAGGCGTCTTTTTCCGTAGTGAAAGTGTTTACACTGGGTTGCTTGTCGCTTCGCTTGAAAATTTGTATCTCTCTCGAATACATCTTGATCATCGAATCCCACATGTTGTAACCATACACATGGAGTCTACTATTGTATCAAGTATCACATTTGTGTAAAAATAAACCTATATTTGTGTAATGTGATTGGTTGCAGGGGCGCGATAGCACGCGGAGAAGCGGGCCAGCCCCGCCCAACCCGTGTAGCTACCGGCTAGCCCCAGAGAGATGACATTCGAGAGATAGAGAGGAGTGTCGCACAGACACTAATAGAATGTGTTGTTGCAGCGGCGGCAGTGCTCGCGAGCACGCAGGCGGTCGTCAACTCGTTCCCGACGCCGCCCAAATGAACCTCACCTCCGGACGAGAGGACCTTTCCTTGAGCAGAGCGCCGCATTGCGCCCAGACCCGACCGCTGACCTGACGATGCCGACACGGCCACGTCAGCTGCAAGTGTCCCACGGAATTGAACCAGGATGTGATGAAGTGACTGTTGAACAGAACGTTTCCACGTTGATTCTCCAATTCGAACCTTAATCAGTAGCCATAATTTAAACACTGTGATCTCGCGTAACCCACAAAATGTGTATGTGAAGTGCGCTTTGAATGTTATAGAATGTGTCCGAACCGATAGTTACCTGAATTCTTTTATAGTTGAACAGAGTGTTGTGTTTTAAACTCCAAGTGTATGTTGTGAACGTTGAGTGTACCCTGGACGTAGCGGCGACCCGATTCGGACCATTGTAGATTAGTTGCCCTACCTGTCTACTTTGTTTTATATTATGTTAACTAGTGAAGCACAAACTAGTTATGTAAATATTAGTGTTATGTGTAAATTACTTTACAATCGTTAGTGCTGAATAAGGGTTTATGTAAAAAAACATCGAATTCACAGATTTTTTCCCTCTGGGCATTGTACTGAAGTTTGAAGCCCCGCGTCTAAATTTATATCATCGTAAAACAGCCTAGTAAGATCTATTTATGAATACAGCATTCCACAAAACGAAAACAAGCGTACCTAGTTTTTAAAAGTAAGTTTAATTAATATTTAAGTAATGATAGTTAATTATAATGGCGTTAATGTGATCATTACAATATGAGTCGTAGCGTGCACAAATCGTATATGTCTCTGTAACAGCACAGTATATTTAGGTACAGTAACTACATAGTGAGTGATTGCCGGGAACCGAATGCCAGTGAAGCGCCGACCGCAAGGCGTGATTTCCGCAATTGTGTGTAGACTGTAGATTAGTTGCTTTGATCAATTTCAACGATCGAAGTTACATAGACGCACGATGCATTGTGCGCGTACATTATTATCAAAGTATCCTTCCTTGCTGTACTCAAATATACTGTGATAACAGTGAGGAATGAGTAATTATTATAAAGTAGAGAGCATCCTAGCGTCGTGGAGTGTTTGAACATCGATCGCTGTGCGTGTATGTCTGGCTTTTAATGATAACTATAAAATCTCATAGTCCGATATTCTCAAATACAAGGGATTACTATTTCTGTACCTTATTGCACAATAGTTAAGAGCTGCATTCTTTGTTCGATCGTGTCGATAGTTGCATTTAATATAAAGTCTCCCAATGGTTAAATTATTTCATACAAAAATAGTCTTCCAATTGGTTTTGAAAGGACTGTTTGAACAATTGTTTTTGCATTTCTATTTCCTAGTTAATATGTGTAGCTTGACAAATTAATACTGAGATTGAACGGAGTCTGGATTCATATTCGATCATCTAACGGTAGTTTAAAGGCTGGGCCACACAGAATGCAGCTGCAGAACGGGTGCAGGGCGGCTGCGGGCCGGCAGTAGTTGTAAACTATGGAATTTTATGTGAGGTCTTACACTGCGGCTAGCCGGCAGGCCGGACTGCATCTAGTGTGACACCTCGCATATAATTCCATAGTTTACAAATACTGCCGGCCCGCAGCCGCCCTGCACCCGTTCTGCAGCTGCTAGTTGCTGCCTACACGATAAGAAGAAGAATGCTTCGACAAGGAAGATTTGAAATATTATCAGTAAATTTGACATCATTCGTCCACAAACTTAGTTTTAATTTGTCAAGTAATACGAGGCAAATGTGAGGCAATTCTCACAAATTATTGCGTGCTGATGTGATACGAGTGAATTGATAAAATGATTGAATGAAACTACGTTGATTGCGTTTCATTAGTAGTTAAACTTTTAGAGATTATGATACAACTGTATTTGGTATTATTTCATGACATTTTCGTCGATTTACACGTGTACCTGTTTAAAGAGAAGAGCCAATCTACTAACCTATTTGTATCATTCAGGGCCTAAAGTTCGAGTCACTGCAGATTCTGTAGTGACTCTGTTTTTTTAATGATTTTATCGAATGACTAGTAATCATGATTGTAGAATTATCTACTTAATATGTGTTAGTTTTTAGTACTGTAGCTCTGGGACTATTTTATTACCAAAAAGGTTACCGCTAGAAATTGTTGTGAAGTAGGACTTTACTATATAATATTAGCAAAACCCAAGTCTAAAAGATTACAAGCCTTAACCATAATGACATGACAAAAAATCTAAGAATTTTAAATTTCGAGTACACTTAACACTTACTGAGTAACACTTTATTTCTCTTCCGTTATTATAAGGTCTAACAAAATCAGCTGAAACTATTTTTAGGGGATGACCAGACCATCAAACTGAACAACTTTCTTTATGGGACCAATATCGAAATCGCGAAAAAAAATCTGCCGTCCCATACAAAACTGGAAATATAACATGCCATAAGGACATAACTCAATTGATTTTTTTTTTCGCGATTTCGATATTGGTCCCATAGAGAAAGTTGTTCAGTTTGATGGTCTGATCATACCCTTAAAATAGTTTCATCTAATTTTGTTAGACTTTATATTCTTCATGCGTAATAGTTAAGACTATCAAAATCCGTACAAAATATTAAGACCAAATGAATATAGTCAAAAAACTTCCTTTTCGATTGGTCTTAAAGCTTTTTACGGCTACGAAAGTATTACTATTACGTAAGGGTATTGAACCAGGGGAAGAACTTACCAGTAGGCCCCGCATGCCACTCCCGAGAAAACGATAAAAATCGAGATGTGCCTCCGTCTTTATTATTTTATGTATGCCGTGGGTGGCATGCTAGCCGTGCAGTTTCAACTTTATTTCTCTACTGTCATAAGTAGAGAAATAAAGTTGAAACTGGTAACCACTTAATTTTTTTTTTGTTTTCTGTTTGGTTTTGTATAGTTATGGTGATCTTTAATACTTAGGTTTCATATTAGTGATGTCGTACCTTACCCTTACAACAATTTCAAAACGGCATTCGGTAACCTTTTTTGGTAATTAAATAGTCATGGGGCTACAATACTATTTTGTTATTTTAAAGTACAATCAATAAAAAAGTGCTCGGCGAGCCAAGCCTCTCAACTGCACGTACAAATTGTTAATGACTGTTTAAAAGATAAAAACATATTTCGAAGTAACTCAATAAATGTTTAGTTGCATTTTCTAATTTGTGATTAATAACTATTTTGTTAACTTAATAATGATTACCCAAAATTGTAAAATAACCTATTGAATTAGTATGAATGTACCAGGAGAGCATGAGCGGAATGTAGCTCACATGATCTCAGCAGCGCTCGGTGCATCGTAGACGGATGCATAGACTGATTTGATCCTTTTATTTATGGTTCTCGCTTCTTAAAGAACTAATGGCGGTTTTGGAATTAAAATATAAAGGCTATGTTCGTAATTTCGAGGACAATATTTTGAAATAAACAAACCCCTTGCTTGGTTCTTTAACATTTAAATATAAAGGATATCAATTCAACATTTTAACTCCGATCGTCAAATAGTTCTTTAAAGCGAGTTTTTTCCTTGATCAGCGTGTTAACTATACGCAAACATTACGCTTTCATTAATTTTATATATCGTACCAGTGGCGACTTGGTACGAAATGATCATTGTACCTATTTATAATGTATCGATATACATATATATTATAATATGAACATTTGTGTATTTTTTTGATGTAACTAAAGCCAAGTTTGATTTTTCTTAGAAAAGAATTCGAGACGTTAAAAAAGGAATAATAAAGATAAATTATTTCTTAAAATGTGTTTTATTTTACTTTACCCTAAAATTAAGCTTAAATTATTGTCATGTTACATTACTTACACTAAAGTGAAAATTGTGATAATATGTGACTAGGAGAAAGTAAAGACAATACACAGACAATGAGTGATTTTCTTAAAATAATAAAAATAATTCGTGTGTCCATTTCAGTAAAAGCCAGATAGCCCAGTCATTTTACGGTTTAAGCCGGGACTAATTAATAATTGATTTATTTTTTCGGTATAATATTAAAGTTAAAGAGCCAGTTTGAGCCTCGAAATGTACCAAAATTAAAAAAAATCGCGTCAGCAACAGTTCCAATTTTAAAATTTAGCTATTATCTCAGAATAAACCTGATGGTAAATTTTTTTTGCACTTATTTAAGGCTTTACCATTATACGTAAGTACTTTAAACATGGTGTTAATATTTTTTTTTTATTCTATTTTGATTTCTATGTTGCGTAGCGATTTTTTTTAAATATGTTTTAAGATAGTCTTTTTGTCACTAAATGGTGCCGGTTACAGATTAAAAGTCCAATTAATAATTACTCCCTACGCCGCCTAACAAAACTCCGTAAAATGACTGGGCTATAACATTCACTTTCGTTAAAAAAACTGTATCGAAACCGTTTTTTTTCATATAAAACTTTGGCACCACGACACGAAGGAGGGCTTTTTGAATCTCATTCGCTTTGCTCAGCAGTTGAAAACGTCAAATTTACTATGGAAATATGCATCTTTTTACTGCTGATTTGACTTTCAAAAATCATACTTCAGCAGTGCTATTTTTGAAAGTCAAATCAGCAGTAGAATTGCGAAATGCGTATCTCCGTACATTTTCAACTGTGAGATTCAAAGGTCGCAGTCTAGATACCAAGTTTTATTTTCTCATATGATGAACCGAAATATTATTTGTATTAGTATACATACATCAGAAATTTTACGTCACAGTAATAAAAATAAAAGGTACGAATGGTACGATAGAACATTGCAAATTAGGTAACATACAGAAAAAAATACAAACTACAAATTAAAGCTTAAACGTGTTTAAAATAACGCAGTAAATACTAATAAAATGCATAGAGAATATTTATGACTTCAGTAATAAAGAAGTCAAGATTCCGCAATTAATGTCAAATTATCTTATGGATATATCTTTGGCTGATATTTACATGGTCGTATTTAATTTAACATGTAAGGGTTAGTGTAATGTTTAATGTTAGGGTTAACTTGTGGAGATCTACATTCTAGAGTAGTGTTTATTAATTGAAGACCTAATGATAAGTTAAATTTAAAATTAAATACATCAAATTTAATATTTCAATATTACACTATAAATTATGTGACGTTAAAAATAAATAAGGTACAATACAAAAGTAACGTCTAGGGTAAAAAATTATAGATACATAAATATCTACGTTTTGTGAAATAAATTATCTCTAGAAAATTCTAAAAATACTATTTTAATTTTAATTTCATTAGTATGAACATAATCACAACAATTTAATCCTAAAGTTCATTTTCAAATATTAAAAATTTAATTTTAAAAATTTTCCTTTTTGTTAAAAATGCATTCATCCAATCGTGAAACAGGATAAAAGCCTGACCAGCACGTCTAGTATGATTTATCTACACGCTCGCGACGCGCCTTCGCTGCATAGAAAAAAAACCGTTCCCGCGCTTTTCGGAGAGCGAAAGCCGCGCTTGCCGCGAATTGTAGTATAGAAAAAAGTAGTTGCGCGCAAGTAGAGAAATCATGACGTGCTGAAAAATAAAAAACCTGGTTTGGGGGTACAATGGACCATAACTTTTTTTTTTTTGGTTCTGTTCAAGGTAAAGGGCTTATAATATCCCATACAACCGATGTCGTCAATAAAATTATCTCATATATAGCAATTAAAACATTGGAGTTCGATGTTTTAACGCTTCTTTTTTGGAGGCAATCGAGAAGCGTAAAAAACGCAGAGAAGTCCACAGGAAACAGGTGAACCGGCCGCTTTGCCGCGCTACAAAATGACGGAACACTTTTCCTGTTTACGACCCATACACCTTCATATTTCACTGAACTGTATATTGTTCACTTGCACGACACTTTGTTCCGCAAAACAACACCAATTTTACGAACCAAAACTCACTATAAACAATAAAAATTCAATAAAATATGAGGACTCCAAACGTAGCTGAAAAATAACCGCCAAAAACTCCCGACCATAACCTTGACAATGTTCCAAGTACAAAAATTAGTTCCAATGATTTTCCGCAACATGAAGAGGTTTTTTATTTTTCCGGTCAAGCTTTTACTAAAATAGCTCCAGAAGAGAACTAACAGAAAAATATGATTCTCAAGTCAGGCCGAGGTTTCCTTTCATGTTACTAAATTCATCGTGATTTTTTACAACCTATACTAGGTATAACTTTTAATAATGCGTATGGAGTCCTTCGTATCCCGTATAACGTGTTCAGGGTGCTGATGGGGCTGCCCTGGCACTGCAGTGCCTCAAATATGTTCGCAGCGGCGCTGGTCTACTGCCACGAGCAAACACGACCATGAGCAAACGCGGCCCTTCCATATGAATAAATACGACTAGAAGTCAAGCTTCTTGAAGCGCCCGCAACAGCGCTAGACTCGCGAAAAAAGTTGTAATAGCCGCGCCGCGGACCAGAAGATAAGTTTCATGCAAGCCATTTTGATCTGGCGTAAATATGGGCTACTGCGCGGCGTCTCGCTTGCATGAAGCTTATCTTCTGGTCCGGCCTCGCCGAGATATCTATTCATGTGGCCCTTCCCTGGTGCGCAGGGTGCGGGCCAGCCCCAACACCATCCCGAGCATGATAGTGGACAGACTGGACTATTCCTATATTATACACAGTATCTTATCTTGTTGAGGGGGCTGGAAACAGCAACACTTCGACCCAGTGGGATCTTTTGTGTTAACCCCAATACTTTTTTCTTACTTCACCCTTCAAATACATGGTCAATGAAGGAGGCGATACCATTGAGGGAAAGAAACCTAAGATCTCCCGGTTTTGGATATCCATCTCCGAGGAGGCTCATACGTTTTGCCGCCAAGACATCATAGTGACAAAGGATATGTTCCACTTTTGTTATACATAGCAACAACCTACATGTTAATACTACCACATAGTTTTAAGAAATTATTACTAACACACTATGAGTCCTATGTTGCTCGAAATAAATTATTTTTATAAGCTAGTGATGATGATGATTTTAGAGATCATAGCTCTTACGCGGCGTTTTTGATCCTACACAGGAAGATATGACATTAGTGAATTTTATTGTACATTCATCTAAAGCTAAACCAATGTTTCAAATGTTTATATATGTTTTCCCAATAATAACAAATACATAATTGTACAAAATGGGATAATGTTTAAAATTGTAAATTCGTTGTGGTAACTAACAAAATTGTTAAGTTTATAATAAGTTAATAATAAGCTCAAAATTCGTATTTGTATTTAAATAAATGTTTGTAAAGTTTTCATCAAAAAAAGTTGTTCGAGACAGCTCATTTTACAAATTGAATTACATTTCATTAAATAACAATGCAATTATTGTTCACATGAAAAAAATTATCACAATTTTTTTTATTATTGTCAAAAATTACAATAATATTAAATATCAGTCTATATCGTCAGGTCTCAACTGCCTCTCACCTTCACTGAGGAAGATCAGCATAGCTTTGTATAGTAAAAACAATCCTAACATCCTCCTATCCTTCAAAGGCCAGGAGGCAACGGCTCCGTAATAATTACCAACTTTTAAATTCTCTAAATTTTGAACTCCTATTACGTCGATCATGGCCGCTTCGTAAGTGTACGCCTCAGCGGGGATCACGTTCTGAAATATGTGGAGGCAGACAACGCCTACCTTGTCGGACCAGATGTCTAGGATGTGTTGTACCTTCTTGTCTTTGGATGTTTTGAAGTCTCGCTTCCACAGAGTCAGGGCTTGGTACAGGTGAGAGTAGGGCCGCGAACGTTTACCTGAAATATAAGTTAATATGTTGTAATAGTACATTCCCTCTATACATTCTCGCTGCGCTCGGGCGCTAACTTCACGCCGTGCAATAATGGACTACTTAAGTCACACGTATCGTATACTATTTTACAGCTAGTGTGACCTAAACACGCCGCCATCTTTTTAATTTATACAAAGTGTTACAAAAATACAATTAATAAATATTTAAGGGGGTGGTTTAGACAATCAAACTGAACAAATTTCACTATGGGACCAACATCATAAACGCGAAAAAAAAACAACTGTCCCATACATTTAGTTCGAATAGATTTGTAGTTTAGTATGGAACATCAGATGGTCTTAACAACCCCGTTAAATGTTTAAAATTCTTATTTTGACTTTTGTAACACCCTGTATTATACACCTATAAGGAAAAGTAACATGAAATTTAAAACAACATACTCTACCCATCAACCTGAACAACATTTACTATGGGAGCAAACCTGTCAGAACAACAAAAAATCAACTCTTTCATACATTGGAAATGTGGAATGTTTCATAGATGGATTTGTCCCATACGTCTGAATCGAGTAGCCATTGCAGTTTAGTATGGAACAGAATTTATTTTTGCGCTGACATGTTTGCTTCCATAGTAAAAGTTGTTCAGTTTGATGGGTAGAGTATGTGGTTTAAAGGTTAATGAATTAATGATACTTTTCCGTACACCCTGCATATTCTTAAAAAGATGATCCTAAACTTTAAGCTAGTAAACTCCTTTATTTTGCAATCTGATCCTTTAGGCCGTCAAGGATCCCATTGCAGAAAAAGGCCTCTTTATAAGGGGACAGGGATTGGGCAAAACTGCACCATATGCTGTTTTACCAAATGGAAGCAAGACTGCATTTTAAAGTTAAAGCTGCACCGAGCCTATTGTGCTGCCCCCAATCGTATTTTTTTTATTTCTTAACAATTAAACAATATTTCCGAAAAACAAGAATGTCACATTGCAGTTATTGCTGATTTTCAATTTATTGGGTCACTGCGGATTTGTTTTAATAATGTTTGTAGTTATTATCTTCAAAACCGCCAAAAGTGGCCACATAAAGCTACAAGCATAAAACATATTAATTCGTAATGTTTCGATAAATTGAAAGCCAATCAGGAATACAATGTGACATTCTTGTTTTTCGGAAATGTTGTTTAATTGCTTAGAAATAAAAAACATACGATTGGGGGCACAATAGGCTCGGTAGGCTCTAAACAAGGTGCGGAATAGTTCTGAAAAAACAGCACCAACCTTTTCCAACATAGAATATGGAATTGATGAAAGTCGCCCAAGACAAATGCGAGTTCTGTTTTCCTGCCGTAACGGGCAAGTTGTTGGTCAATCTCGGATCAAGAAGCAGGTATGTGAACGAGGTCTTAGTGGTCCCTTCCCGCCATTTCCTGTTCGGGTTCGAGAAGTCTGCGCGGGCCTTTATCTCAAGGTCGTTGTATGGTGATAGGTTTTTCATCCAATCGTCAGTTCGTAATGATTTCTCTAACTCTATGCTGTATGCTGTGAGAGATACAAGGTTAGATTTAAAATATGCATACATACTTACTTAATTAGTCATAATTTGTGAATGAAATTGGTACCTTTAGTAGCTAATAATTTATATATTTTACTTGTAATTTGAATATTCTTCAAAATCATCTTAAATTACAGAAAAAATTCAAAAGTTATAAAATAAACATTACACTAAAAAATATATAAATTTGACTGAATTGTCATTGGATTTTCAAATAAAATAGGAAAGTTTCTATAAAATCTCTTTGGTCTCCATCCAAATTTGTTTTACCAAGGAGTTTACTAGATGAAAATGTTGTTCAGAAAAAATAAAAATAACTTACTTTTTCCTTTCTTAGTGTTATTACTGGCCACTGGATGATGATGATGACTGGCCTCAACAGTGTTTTTCTTTAAAGTCTGCAGCTTCTTCAAATAAAGTGACTTCGTGTGGTCCTGTATCGGACCAGGTGTGAACCCTAGCCGCAACAGCTCGGCTCTTAGCGTATTGACATCATACCCTACTGAAGCAGGCATGGAGGAAGCTATTGAGACTATCGACTGGTCGGGGGAGTCTATTGAATCGTCCACTGGAAGCCTGCAAGAAAAACACGCTTCAGAAATCCATACAACCGTTTTGGCTAGCCACCTCTCACCACTTGACACGTCATTCTAGCCTGAAAATGTGAGCTACAACTATATTCTTAAACAGAAAGTTGTGTGACCATTAATATCAAGTTTACCCAAATAAAATAAAAACTACAGTACCATGTGTACGTACTCGTATTAGTCAAAATGTCTTCAATTGTCAACGATAAAATTGTTTCCCCAAAATTGTATAAAGTTAGCTATTTTTTTATTTTTTACACTTAAGGTCCTATAGGACGGTCTGGTAGGACGTAACACCTTGGAGGCATATTTTTTTTGTTTTTCATTTTTCGACTAGATTTATAAAATTTATCGAAAGTATTTTTGGATAGTTTATCTAGTGAAATCATCAATTGAATACACGATTCGAATTACTTCACTCGATAGAAAATCGTCACAAAAATGACGTATTTTCTTGTATTTCTAAACATTTTTCTCGTTTTAGAAGAAATTAAAATAGTTTCCGATATTTGTATTTATACTCACATATTCATCACTAGTTTATCTAGTGAAATAAAAAAACTTTAGTTAATTCTTTTTAATCGAAATAAGGCACGCGCACGCACTTTTCGGAGGGCTGTGAAATCGCATTTCTCATAGAAAATATTCGTCTGAACCTATGGCCCCTTAATTGACAGTTTAATTAGGTACTAATTACAATTAAAATCCAATCAAACTATGTGTAATCAATATTAATGAAAGTTAATGCATTATGAATATTCTGTTAATTTACCAGCAAAATTAAATGATTCGCATTCTTCTTATCTTATCACGAACTTGTCACACATTCACATTCACATAGTACGCAATTCACATTATCTTATCACGAACTTGTCACTGTTATCACTTCAGCAAGCTTCTTCAAAATTAAAAGAAAAAAAAAACCTAACAAATTAAATCTGTATAACCTCAATGCAATAAGTACGGATACAACGACCTCTTTCTTTAGGTGGATTATACATTCGTTCTTTTAGTATGGGTTTATTGTGGTAGAAGACAAATGAGGTTATTTGGGAGTAAACGCTAAGAGTTAAATTGTTCCTTGTATAGTTACTCTTCTATAAGTCAAAGTTTGGTCGAATCAGGCCATAGGCTTATGAAAAGTTTAAGGAATATTTGTAAACTATAGTAGACACGACTGCGTTCTATGTACCTTACTGATAGGATGGTATAACCCGAACTGAACGTAATTATAAAATTGGGCGATTTAATGAACGATCGATGAATCATCGAATTTACCCAAACCACATACGTCACGCGTTATCAGCACAACTAATAAACATTATTATTCCCGTCGTGGTTTCATTATAAACGATATCCGATGCATAGTATAATAAAAACTAGTGGTTTAGCTCGACGGTTGCGACAGGTCAATCGTGCGCGGTGTACGGGGGTCGTGGCTCAGTACCGACTTACCTGCGCGCGGTATTTGCCGGTGGTCGGTGCCCTGTCCCTTGCACACCGCGCGAGCATAAGGCCCGCCGCGCCGCGTCTATAACCGCATAACAAGCTGTTGGTTATATCGTGTCACAAACCGATATCGTCGGACGATATCGTTGCCGTCCGAGCTGCCGACGTAATATGAGTATCGTGTCGGTGTCGTTATCGTCGCAGTGTGAAAACGCCCCTAAGAAAGTTTAATTTAATTTGATTTTTTATTTTAGTCACGCTTGTTTTCTAACTAAATAGTCCTCATGGTATTTCTATGGTTTCTCATTTCTATGACTGTGCTCCCAGTCCCAGATACGTGACCGCTAGTGAGCAAGCGATCAATAAAGTCAGGTCAGCAATGCGATCATTTTATCCCTCCACGGCACGGCGACCACAGGTTGGTCACTCTTGTTCCTGCATGAAAAAGTCTAAAATTTTATAAGCATAACTATTGAGTCATATACTTACACAACAGAAGTAACTAGAAGTCTCTTCTCTATCAAAACGACGTCTTCCTCTTTATCTTCATACTTATATTCTTCATGCACATTAGCCAATACAATACTGCCTCCAGAAAAGTTACTGCTAACACCACTGCTGGCTGATGATCTCCTGGTATTAGTAGCTTTAACATCAGTCAAATTATCACTTTGTTTACTTGAATACAGCCATTCGTTGGTCTTGTTTTGAGCCACAATTAAAGCGTTGTCCAGTTCTTGGGAACAGTCATCAGATTGTGAACTAACAAACGTTATCAATCTCAATTCTGAGCTTGATGTAGTCTCTTTACTGTTATTTTTCTTTAAACTAGTTTTAGAATTATAATTCCTATGTGTTATACTATTTGGAGATCCGGGTAGGGAAAAGTTTTCGTAGACACTCATCCTTTGCTTCGGCAAGTCCGGATTTGATACATTTTTTGGATTCGTATCTTTACTGTCATCTGCAGTAATTTCTAACCGCTTTATTCCGCTTATTTCTACGTCATTAGGTGTATGTTTCGATAAACATGTCTTAAAAGTATTGTTTGTTTCATTTAGTTCACTTTTGTTAGTACTTTCGTTTGTTGAGAGATCAAATGTCATATTATTGGTAAAATTAATAGTTCTCCATGCTAGGCCATTGTCAATAGAAAATGTTTCGCCGAGAATAGTAGGGTATAATTTGTTCATAACTAAGCTGGTTTTATCGCACCATTCTCGAACCATTTCAGATTTTCTGCATGCCGTAGCATTGTATGTTCTATTATCAGGTACTGGAAGATATTCTGCAACCATTTGGTCTGTAGTCAATAATATTTTATCTGT
Organism: Agonopterix arenella; assembly: GCA_927399405.1. Taxonomy (NCBI): domain Eukaryota; kingdom Metazoa; phylum Arthropoda; class Insecta; order Lepidoptera; family Depressariidae; genus Agonopterix; species Agonopterix arenella. The sequence goes on along the minus strand of OV656708.1, from coordinate 11,989,951 downwards.
AAAATATAAAAAATTCTGTTAAATTTATTGTAAAAAAAATTAAAAAAACCTATTAACTAAGCAATAATTATTACGGTGTCAAGGTGTGTTTTGCAATCTTTTGGGACTTCAAAGGACAGCTTATCAATTTTCGCAAATAGACGCATTCTTCCATCCAGTAGGTACAGCTAGCATACCACGCACGACAAAACGAGAAAACCGTCATGCGCGCTCACTTTCGCATAAGCTAATCTGCGAGTTTCCAACTAGCCAAATCAGCAACTCTTTATAAAACGTCAAAACACGAGCTTTGTATGAAAAATTTTACAAAATCATGGATAGTGACGTCATTGTTTTTCGTCATCGGTTAGATACTTTTTATAATTTATCCTTTTATTAAAAATAGTATTCAAGCTACAGAATTACTGAAAATGTAAGTTTAGAATTATTTTCAAACGTATTTTTTACTGAGAAGATAAAACTAAAATATATTTGATGCAGTCAACTCCCCAATTAACAAAGACAGAGGCGCTCTCGATTATTGTCGTTTTGGTGGGTCGTAAAATCTTAAATATGCCAAAACCCAAAAGTGAACCATATTACAACTGCATTAAGCTTAAAATGTACATCTTTCAATTTTAAATGCTAAAAGAGATATCATAATGCAAGTACACACGGCGACACATGAAGCTATGCAAAACAAACATAAGCTGGCCGCGCGACGTTATACATTACTCTACCTACGCGCGGCCAGCTTATTTTGGTTTTGCGTAAGTTCATGTGTCGCCGTGTGTACATAGGTACCATACGTCAACACACGACCATAATCTCTATATAGGTACTTAGAAACTCTGCTACAATATAGAACATTGAAGGTTTCAGGATCGTATAACATGTCAAATGATTCCAGCATTTCCACAAACACACTGCATTTCAACCATTAGTCGCCCGACACCAATAGAGAGAAATGGGGTGGTCTATTCTACGCCAGAAGTAGTTCACCAAATTATGATGAGTGTGATTGAGGACTTTCATCACCTTTTAGTGGAGTGTGTTCAGTACGAGCAGGCTCGAATGACACTGATGGGGAAGTATAAAGTAAATAGATGTGATGTAGACATATTCATGAGCTCCTAGCATCACTGGGCTCTGACGCTGATAGAAAAGTATTTACCTTATCAAACTCATCAGTGTCTCATTAAATAAATTAGAATAGAATCAAGACATAGAATACAATGGCACATACATTTTTGTATAAAAGTCCTTTATAAAAAAAACCACAGCCTATGCCAATGGTGATTAAATAAATAAAAATTGTCATAAATCATTCTCCATATAATAAGAATTATTTATGAATATTTGTATATTTATGACAAACATTTAAAATAATGTGATATCCAATAATTTGTATTAACATTGTATTGTATTGTATTGAAGAATATTTAATTTAATTAAATATGTCAAAAATTTTAAATATGGTCAAGAGTTTACGAATGTACGTTCAAAGCTTACCTAAATCTAAAGAATATGCACACGGGGAGCCCGAAGAGTCATCGAGTTGATCTACAACATTGTGTAGATAGTCGTACACGTTCCACTGCTGCTCCCTGGCAGCGTAGTCGAAGGCTGAGTGTCCTTCTATGTCCCTACGTGACGGGTCTCCACCACACCCAATCAGCAGCTTCAGGTTGTCCACGTGACCCCATATCGCTGCTATGTGGACCGGTGTTAAACCGTCTTCGTTACTAAAAAGAGGTATTATGTTGTTCTTAGAAACGTAACAGGAAAAATAATCTTTCCTAGTTTATTTGACCAGGAATGGTCAACTACGTTTAACTACTGATAAAGTTAAAAAATTATTATTTAACGAGCGTTAACCCGCGACTTCGTCCGCACAAATTATATACCAGATTTTAAGTCAGATCATAAGCTATCAAACAAAAAAAGTTTCATCAAAATCGGTTCAGTGGTTTTTGCGTGATACTTGTTCAAACAAACAAACAAACACACAAACAAACAGACAGACAAAAAATCCAAAAATTGGTGAAATGGAATCAGGGACACCTAAAAACCATATCGTAACTTTTTTTTTGTTAATATCTTCAATGTACAAACAAACTTCCTGTTACAGTTTTATAATAGTATAGATGTGTGGTCAAAAAAATTAAAATATACCACAGTATAAGCACAGAGTACTATAATTACTACATACAGGGTGAAATTGATATCATTAACATCCTTTTAAACTAAGAGTCTACCCATCAAACTGAACAACTTTCACTATGGGAGCCAACAGATCGGAGCAAAAAATACATACATTTGAATATGTATGTACAAATACATTTGAGTCGAGTAGGCATTGATCTATGATATCAATTTCACCCTGTATATGAAATAGTAAATGGTAACAGAATAAACTTTTAAAATGATAATCTGATTTGATATTAAATTCGTGTCTGAAACTTTATTATTAGCTTAAAGGTGATGTTAATTTAACATTCTGTTTTGTAACATCAACTTTTAACTTTTTTTGTTTTTATCTCCTTTATATTTTGCAATCCGTCGTTCTTTTTTTTGGACATTCAGCAAAACTATTTTGAATTTCACTAAATCTAAAGTTTAATGACTTTTGCTGTTGACTGTATTCCATATAGTATGAACACCCACCAATTTTTACGTAACCCCCTTTTGGATGTTGTAGTCCTATCTCACTTGCACACACTCAGTATCGTACATGCTTATCTCTTCTTGTCAGTATGAGTCTATTTGTACGAAGTGAGTACTATTACATGGACTGCTATAATTTATGAGAAAGTGTGTCTTTTTGTTTTTTTATACATCTATAGGTTTGACGTTTTAAACCAATGCAATGATTGGATTCATAGAACTTCCACAAAATCTGTCAAGGGAAGCCTTGTGTATACAGGGTGTTACAAAAGTAAAAAAAACAATCGTACTTTTCAGGGGGTTGTTTAGACCATCAAACTGAACAACTTTCACTATGGGACCCAAAATATAAATCGCGAAAAAAAAAAACTGTCCCATACATTTAGCTCGAGTAGATTTGTAGTTTAGTATGGAACATACCCTTTTTTTTCCGATTTCGGTATTGGTCCCATAGTGAAAGCTGTTCAGTTTGATGGTCTAAACCACCCCCTTAAATGTTTATTTGTATTTTTGTAACACCTTGTATACTGTAAACTGTAGTACGAATGCAATGTAAATGTAAATGTGAAAAAAATGTATACGCGCCATATGTGGTGTACCTTCAGATGTCTCATGCAGACCTCTCTTTAGATCTTTAAACATACTGCCTCTTCCATGCTTATACATTTTCGAAATGGCAAAATTTGTAAAGCAACAGCAGCACAAGTTTTTTTAAACTTGGAAAAGATATTCGCGCAAATACTAGATATCCAAATGACATACTCTTCAACGAAGTGCCTTATACAAACTGTTACAGCATTGTGCAAAACTATTTATAACAAACTACCAGAAAGTTTGAAAGATTTGACATTTACTAGATTTAAGACCGCCTTAAGCACCTGGCTCTTACAAAATATGTTTTATTCTGTAAAAGAATTTTTAACTAAGGATGACAATAATAATATTGTCATCCTTAGTTAAAAATTCTGAAAAATTAATATGTAAAATTATTGTACTATTATGTAAATACCCTAATCAATACCCTAATATGAATTTGTCTTATACTAATATTTCTGTGCAATATAGGTCACCATTAAAATTGAATGAAAATGAAATATAAAATATAAATAAATAATATATTTTTCAATCTTTAATTTGATTTCAAATATAAAAATTACCATAAATTTGGATCGCTGCCATTTCTCAAAAGCAATTCTGTACATCTTTTGGACTTTTCCACATCCTCTATGCCCACGGCAAGATGTAAAACCCCAATACCTTTACAAGGTAAAATTTGATTTGCGTTAATTTGATTCTCTGATAAGAAACGTTCCATGGATCTGAAAAATTAATACATGCTTTGATAAGTTAACAGTAAAGCTTTGACAGTCGAAGCTACGAAAACATAGAAAAAATAATTTCAGCTAGTCCAGTCATGGCCGATAAACCTTATCTCAGGCTCGCGCAACTCTCTAACAAAAAAATGTTATATGAAATGTGCACCGCCTCCATTAAATTCCTTAGAATGGTTGCACATGTTTCATACATTTATGGAGGTGCTACTGGGAATGTTCCTCCATTGAATAGGGCAGATCTTCCACCAGGCTATGTGTGAAGCCTGGGGACCGGCCGTGGTCCAACAGTTCTTAGTTGGACCTTGTATATGTATTGAATCTCTGGGATTATTTCTCTTGCACGATGTATGTCTTGCATTCGATTGTGAACCTTATTTGTATTAGGTTACGAGTTACATATTCACAGTGAACATTGTCTATGTATGGAGCATATTTCCGAGAGCCATCTGTCTGCATCTTTGCTATAACTTGTGGGTGCTGACATCTGTAGCAAGTCCCCACACATTCATTGATATCGGTCACCGACCAGTTTTTAGTATGGAAATCCCGACTCTTATAACATAGTGAGTTACATTCTCTTTGCCCTATCTGACCGCACACAGATATGAGTTGTATAACGCCTCACACACTCTAAAATAAGAAAATTGGCTCGTTTTGTTTTAGTACGTTAGAAGCTTGAGGCTCTATCTTGATATATAATTAATCAAAGTACAAAATTGCAATATAAAAATCTAGCTACCAAGACAGTATGAATTAATTAGCTAGTGGATTATCTATTTCTCTCTAACAAAACAGCATTAGAAAATTAAAAATCACACACTTTAAAAACCTACTGGCAATGCCTAAGTAATATTATACAAAAGGTGTACAAGAGCACATTTTATGTTCTTAATTATGTCGGACAAAGAGAATATAATCACTAATGTCGGTTTTAGTTTAAAAATAGCTCTAAAACTTCGGGGAGATATTTAAAAATCGAATGACAACCACAGACCTGAAGACAATTTGAAATTGGTTTAAAGATGATCCAAATAAATGTACAAATACATACCCAACATCTCCACATTGTATCAAATCGTATAATTTGAACAAATCTTTATATGCCGTGCCCATGACTTTTAAATTTAGAATACTATTTGGTATCTAGTCATGGAGTTAAAAAGTGAGATCATTTCCTGTGAAACTTCCTGTCCTTTGCCTATTCAATTTCACAAGATTAAGAAAGTTTCTTAAGGTAGATGTAACATTTTCCACAAACAATTTTACAATACTCATATAACACTACAACTAGAAGCTTGAACACTGCAGTTAAATTCGCATTTTTAATTTTAATTCGTTTGTTTTTGTTAAATTTTTCAAAATAACGTCACCTTCACAAATCACAACCATTGTTTACGTTTGGTCTTGCGTTCCGTTTGACGCTTAGTTTTTTAATAACTTTGAACGTGCAACTGAAACGTTCAAAGCACAAACAGAATGTAGCGCAAGACCGTAGAATGTTTAACACTGATTTTATCTGAATTAATATTTTATTTAAAAAAATATTTTTAAACATGAGGTTAGGTTTGAATCTAAGGTTTTAATTTACAGTTGGACCAAATGTTTTGAAATTTATCGTATGGCGAAGAACGGAACGGTCTATTATCTATGTCATGAGTCATGAATAGAATCCGTAAATAAATCATAGATGGCGTCAAGTGTAAATATTTGTAAAATTTTAATGAATCAGGAATCACCAAGATTATAAATTCTCAGAAATCTTAAGTTTACAATTATCGATTAGTTTTAGTCATGGACTATTTCTAAGTCCAAGGTTTTAATGCAACTTTTGTTAAATTGATTATATTAGGTAGGTACGGTAGGTACCTCAGGGCTGCGTTCAGAACCTACGCCCCAGGTGCACCCCGAGTGCAACTTTTCGCACTAACGCCGTTCCGAGCCTCGGTGAACGGTTCCGTACCATAGAGCGTGTTGAAAAAACAACCGCACCCAAAGGTCGTGAACGCAGCCCAGTAGGTAGGTACCTAGACCGAACAGCTATGACGGATATAAATATAGCACTGAATAATAGAGTTATGAAATAAACCTAAATCTTATCGTGAGGACTTTATTTACGATAAAGATTCTATCAGATACCTACCTAATCTTAAATCCATCGGAGTATCAATACCTAAGTAATTGTTATTTTATATTTCTAATATTTTTAAATTTCTTATTTCTCTTTTATTCAATGATTAAATAAAAACAGTACCTTGCTTGTTTAGCGGTAAAACATGATGGGAAAAACCCTTTGATTAAATAAAAAAAAAAGCGGAAGATACGGTAGTAGCTTCTAGCGCATGGACCGCCTAAATTGAGCCCCCGTCGTTGGCGATACATCGTCTTGCTCGCAAGCCACTCACGTAATTCAGTCTCTTTAATTGTTGATATATAATATTAACATCCGTTTGTGTGGGTAAAAGTATCTGTGGTAGAACAGGTCCATTGTTCGTGTACGTAATGTATGAACGTAACGTATCTTCCGTTATTTTAATTTAATCAAAGGAAAAATCATTAAAATACCTGGCCTGGATTCACCCATCATATAATAACTTATATGACAAGTACAAAATGAATTACATAATACCTAAACTAATAAATAATTTGCCTAAAACTACAATAAACGAAATTAACTCTAAGAACATTAAACATAAACTTAAAACTTATTTTTTGCAAAACAATAGTCTTGAATTCTAGATCCTAGGGGAGAGAGGCAGGAACGGAACGGAAAAATAATTATACTATCTACATCTATTAACAAATTGGTATTGACTTGGGTACATCGTTTATTCTTTTGCATACTAACAGTTCGTTTTCGGAACATCCTGTGAAATGAGCCTTGACCGCTGTATCTTTTTTTTTTTTCGAATTGACAAATACAGCATTGCTCAGGGAGCATCGACTGCTTATTACTGCGGACTATGGGGGGACCACACCAGTGACGGCGAAGCGCCCTGGTAGGTCTACCGAACCAATGCATGAGCTTAAGCAACCTGCCCAAGGGACACCCCTAAGGGGTACGGACCTCGGCAATGGGCGTTGCTGGGACTACGCGGGCTACGATTGGGTAGTGGGGATCGGTGAGAATCGGCCAGCGATGTGCCGGTAGCGTCTGTAGGCGCCAGAAGGCAAAAGAGTGGGCAGAGATCGCGACAAACCCCCCGGGGACGGTGGGGATTTCGATTTTTACGACGACGACGCAACAAAGAAATGATTGTGTTACCGCCGGCGGTGATCGTGTTGTGTGAGTTTGTGTCGGTGAGTCGTGATTGGAGCCCTCCTAGCGGCCCCGCTATCATAGCGACCGTGATCGGGTCGTCCGGTTCGTCTAAGACGTTCCGAGGCCGACGCTTTCGAGGCTTATTGTGCCTACAGCACCGGTAGGTGGCATTTTTTCTAATAAGAGGGTTAGAATGACGTGGGAGGGCGGTGAAATAGTCCGTAACCATAGATTTGAGTAGTTGCTTGATGGTAGGCAACTCTAGATCGATGCCGCTGTATCTGTGTTGCTTAAGTTTTTACGAATAACCGTAGGTACACACTACACATACATGCAGATAACGATCCGGTCCAACTCACATTCTTGTCTAGTTTTTAAACACACACATGCGACTGCTTAATGTTTGTACCTACTCCCATAATACCTGTCGAGCCTATGTATCTGATAAGACTACGTGTTTTGAATATTTTGTTATTGTTTTCTTCTTCATGTCTTTGCTTTTACTTTTTATTTTTGTAAATGCCTATTATGTAGTACCTAAGTGATTTATAGTAAAAGTCGAGTTGTAAGTACTTATTTAAGTAGTACATAACATAGTTATCCTAACTGTTAATTAAGACGTCCTAGACGAGTCAATAGTGTCATAGATAAACCTAAATTGGTTTTTACTGCACTATTTTGTCAATTTCTTGTGATGTTTTTTCATAAATAAATATTAAATACAAAAAAAAAACAGAATGATAGTCTTTTCCTCCTTCGCAGATTTTCGTTTAGACGACCTTACGGCCCCTCTCTGTATAAACTTCCAATTGAGTACTTTTAGTACTTACCTTATAGTACACACGGCGACACATCAAGTTATACAAAACCAAAATAAGCTGGCCGCGCGTAGGTCGCGTAACGTATTAAGCTCACGCGGCCAGCTTATTATGGTTTTGTATAGCTTGATGTGTCACCGTGCGTACATTATACAATAGGTAGGTACTGAGAGAGTATGTCTCTCCTTATACAGGATGTAAGGAAAAGTATCATTAACCTTTAAACCAAATACTCTACCCACCAAACTGAACAACTTTTACTATGGGAGCAAACCGATCGGAGCAAATAAAAATCTCCTGTTGTATTTGAGTCGAGTAGGTATTGGAGTTTAGTATGGAACAGCTGATTTTTTTAATGCTCTGACAGGTTTGCTCCCATAGTAAAAGTGGTTCAGTTCGGTGGGTAGAGTATGTGGTTTTAAGGTGAATGCTACTTTTCCTTACACCCTTGTATAGTCAAGTACAATATTTTTCATTTCATTTATTCACGTTAAATTGTAGTAGGTACATAATAATGTGGATCGTATTACAAAAAAAAAAGAAGTTTCACTACAATTTTACCCTGAGGCATGGTGGATATAACACAAAATTTAAATTTTAAAGAAAAACATAATTATAATACTACTCAATATACAAATTAATAACAATGTCAGCTCTGAATTAATTACTACAATGTTATATTAAAACAATTAGTGATTATTAGATACATATTTAGAATATTACTCAATACCATAGAGAAAATACGCGCTTCCCTAGCTCACAATACACTACACAAATTAACAGCAATGTCAGTTCCGAATTAATTATTACAATGTCACGTTACAATTATTGACTATTTGGTAGGTCGACAATAGGTGTCTAGCATTGAAAAATCTGAAAATACCTGACGTGGCTATGCGACCTAAGTAGGCGACACATTTTTTTTGTTTAATTCTTTTGTTTTTTTTTGAGCTTTTAACCCTGAGTTTACGTCAGCCCATGCGACACATCGATATAAGTTGTTGTTATAGGTACTGACATGAAATTCCAACAATTAATGTACCTAAACGCTGAGTATTAAAATAATTAGCAATGATAGAATACTTGACTTATCAACATTAGCATTCCATGGCTTTATACGACAATATAAATTAGGTGGAAGTATTTGCGAGGGTACTTTAGAAACTCAGTCATGGTAAGTTTAACCTTTCTTTTATATCAGTCGGTTCGTGGGACATGAAATAAATCCTTGGGTGTAAATTTTTTTATTCTAATTCGCATTGCAAAATGTCATCAAACAGATAATGCAATTTTCGTATACTAATTAGAATGTGTGAAATTTAATAATTAGCACCTCTAGGCAGGTTGTATTAAACTGTTTATTTAGCTACTATTCACATTCACTTACTAATAGACTCATAAAAAAAATTCAAAATGATAACAATTATACATATAACCATCTAAAAAGGCAAGTACCTATAGGTAATATTTTTCTTGGCTTCGAGGTGCAAGCAAAGAAAGGATTTTTCGAAATGCACCTCTTAATCATCAACAGCCACAGCCCCAGCGAGCGTCCCTGGTGAAATGCTACCCTTTGATAAGTTATAAGTCAAGATAGACAGTCGAAACTACGATCGCGTCGAAAGGCAGTCACGGCTGATAAACCCTATCCATATACACGCACACAGAGATCATTGTAGCTATAACTATAAATAATTCAACTTTTGGGTATAACCCAATGTATAACCAAATCATGTGAATTTTTTTTATCAAAGTTAGTAGTAACTCTCTGATGGATTTTATAAACGTAAAATGAATGTAAATAGATTTTTGTTCCCTGGCTGGTGTGTATGCTGGTACCCGCAACCCTGGCCCTGGACAACGGGCTGGCGCGGACCCCTCCCATGGGCTGGCTTTCCTGGCTCAAGTTCCAATGTAATACTGATTGCGACGCAAAACCTAAAGATTGCTTAAGGTAAACATACACTTTCGCTGCTACTGTCTAGTTCCACAGCAATAACGGTCGTCACAGATACGCGCTATAATAATGTTGCTGTACTCAGTTTACGAACGCAAAATTAAATAAGCACGTATCTTTTGCGTGCCTTAGCATAGTACAGCAACATATACACGGTGAAATTGATATCATTAGCATCCTTTTAAACTAAGAGTCTACCCATCAAACTGAACAACTTTTACTATGGGAGCAAACCGATCAGAGCAAAAAATTAGGGGCGGTCTACCCGGGCCCCCGGCCCTGGGGGGCCTCCGAAGTTTCGAGAAGAGAAGACCTTTTTAATCAAATTAAAAATATGTTCAGTAACTAAGAGGCAGTTTGAAGTTGGAGGCCCGGGCCTCCGGTCTTGGGACTGCAGTTGAGGCCTCACACTCATATTGAAAGAATGTCAGAAATAGAGTCAAAAATATTGCGAATTTTCGAACTCGCTTCGCTCGCTCAATTTTTTTTTTTCACGTACAAATCAACTCCATTTCGGCAAGAGCTACTCAATCAAGTTATTATGTAGTCATCACAGTCATGAGCTCGCTTCGCTCGCTCCAATTTTCGAATAGCCTTAATTTCGCCTGAAAATTGAGTTATAATTTATCAAAATCTCGAGCTCGCTTGGCTCCTGGTTCTATTTTTTATTGTATAGGTACACGTACAGATTACAGTCAAGATGAAACCATTTACATTGCAATAAGATATGTAGAACTAGATTGTAATCCAATTACACATGTACACAGCATCACTATCTTTAAAACATGGCGGAGTGAGTTTGTTACATAAATTAAAATCCTAATTAATTCCTAAATCATAGGTTCTAAATCATATTGCAATGATCTCATTTGATTCCAGTAAATTCTCGAGCTTACTTCGCTCGCTCCTCGTTTTGTACCTTTTGCAACGACCTAGTCTCACTGTAGTAAAACCTTGATCTTGCTATGCTCGCTACGGGTTTTCGACCTAATCGAAGGTATTGCAGTAAAAACTCGAGCTCGCTTCGCTCGCTCCTGGTTATAAATGTATCTCAGACGGGTGTAGATCATGTGACTTTCTTGTATTTTGGAAATGTTGTTTAATGATTTAGAAATAAAAAAACATGACTGAGGGCATCATCCAACCACTGGTAGTTAAAATCTTTAGAACGAGCTTTGCTTGGGGATACCTACCAGAGAAATGGACTAAGGTTAGGGTTACCTTTATTCCCAAAGCTGGGGATAAAGATAAATCACAACCCAAATCTTATAGACCAATTAGTCTTACCTCTTTCCTTCTAAAAACCATGGAAAAGGTAATAAACCTGCATATTAGAGAGACCTACCTCAAGGGTAGGCCATTGCACTTCAGACAACATGCGTACCAGAAAGGCAAATCCACAGAAAGTGCACTGCTAGAACTGGTCGACAGAGTGGAAACAGCTCTCGATGATCAGGAGATTGCACTCTGTGCCTTTCTGGACATAGAGGGTGCATTTGACAATACCTCTACTGAAATCATACTAAAATGTATGGATGATCGAAATGTCGACTCCACTACCAAAAAGTGGATTGAGGCAATGTTAACGACAAGAACAGTCAGGACCTCACTTCTAGGTAAAACCCTAGAGGTAAAGGTATCCAAAGGCTGTCCGCAGGGGGGAGTGCTCTCACCTCTGGCCTGGTCGGTGGTGGTGGACTGCCTCCTGTGGGACCTTAACAACGCCTACCTAGATACTCAAGGGTATGCTGATGACCTGGTAGTGATGATTGTGGGCCCATGTCCCAGCACTATATCCAGTCTCATGCAGACAGCACTACACAAGATAGAAAGGTGGTGCAAAAACTTCGGTCTTTCAGTAAATGCCGATAAAACGGTTATAGTACCCTTCACAAGAAGGCGAAAATTGGAGCGCCTTAGACCTCCAACACTCTTCAACAAATCTATACCGTTTTCCAAGGAGGTTAAATATCTAGGAGTAATTCTAGACCAAAAACTCACTTGGAACCAACACCTGGACCACATTGTGCGAAAGGCAAAAATAGGACTAGGGACATGCTGTCGCTTAGCGGGCTCCAGATGGGGCCTGAAACCGAGTTCGGTTATGTGGATCTACACTGCGATAGTGAGGCCTATGGTATCCTACTGCAGTGTAGCCTGGCATAAGAAAACCGAACAAGCGAAGTGTGTAAACACCCTAAATAGCCTACAAGGATTAGTATGCAGAATAGCAACGGGGGCAATGAAATCTACACCCACGGCTGCTATGGAGGCAATATTAGGTTTGCCTCCACTACACATCCATGTGCAGAAAGAGGCAAAAATTGCAATGCTCCGAGCCTTGGAACGAGGAGATTCCAAATGGAAGTCCTCTGTTATGAGAGGGTTACATGAAACTCTCTTAACAATTCCGATCATGTGTATGCCGAAAGACACCATGAACAAGGAATATAACTTCAACAGGTTATACAAGGTAATCCTACCCCAAAGAAAGGACTGGAACGGGAATACCCCACAATCCTTCAGCGCTGGAGATGTCGTCTGGTTTACGGATGGCTCCAGGAAGGACAACCGTGCTGGAGCTGGAATATGTGGCGGCAATCCAAGAATTAAAAAGGCGATTCACCTTGGACAGCATGCCACAGTATTCCAGACTGAAATGTACGCTATCATAGATTGCGTACATGAGAATCTGAAAAGATGCCCAAAGGGGAAACATATTGTTATTTTATCAGATAGCCAGGCTGCTCTAAAAGCGCTAGGATCTGATGAAATAGAGTCGAAACTAACATTAGATTGTGCCCGAGCACTCAACCAGCTAGGAAGGACAAACTCTGTCACCCTAGGCTGGGTGCCCGGACACTGCGGTATTGATGGAAATGAGGCTGCTGACGAGCTGGCACAAAGAGGGGCGGAAGAGGACGCCATAGGCCCCGAGCCTTATTGCGGCATCTCCCGCAACACCTCTAGACGTGTGCTAAAGGAATGGGCCGTGGACCAAAGCCGTAAGCTCTGGTCGGATACACCAGGACTGAGGCATGCGAAAGAACTTGTGACCGGCTTTTCAAACAGACATACCTCGGATGCCATCAATTCAAACCGCAACGACTTAAGGCTCTTAGTACGAGCCTTAACAGGACACTGCAAGCTAAACAAACACCTACACAGAATGGGGCTTGTAGATTCACCCACTTGCAGATTCTGCTGTGAAGCAGAGGAAACGCCCATACACCTCCTCTGCGAATGCGAAGTGCTCATTCACAGCAGAAGTCGCCATCTAGGTGGATACATAATAACACCTACTGACATTAGGGACCTCCCCTCCAAAAGCATAACACGGTTCATGAAGTCCGTGGGCCTAGGAAATGACCTTTAGGTCTAGGGTGACAGCTACAATAGATCTATCCAGGTCGCAGTAGCTTTTGGTCATCGACCAAGCCCTTATAACCAAATAATAATGACTGAGGGCAACACAATAGGGTCGGTGCTCCCTTAATATTTCAGTAAAATCTCGAGCTCGCTTCGCTCGCTCCTGGTTTCAGTTCGTATTGCAGTGATCTCTTTATATTGCAGTAAAATCTTGAGCTCACTTCGCTCGCTTCTTGTTTTAGATCGTATTCCAGTGATCTCATTATGTTGCAGTAAAATCTCGAGCTCGCTTCGCTCGCTCCTGGTTTTAGATGCTTACGCGCCGCTGCGTGCTTGCGAATTAAAAAATAGTAGGAACACAACGCTCAGTGCATTGAAAAATCGCTTTTCGCGCCGCAGTTTGCCCCGTCTGTCTTTACGACCTAAAGTCGCTCTTGGAAGGTATGAAGGTACTTAAGTACTAAAATGTTTCCCCAGTGAGGATTTAATAAAACGGACAGCAGACAAGATGGTGTCGGATGGTTACCGAGACGCGGGGTACGAATACGTTATTATAGACGACTGCTGGTTGGAGAAGGAAAGGGATGCCAATGGTCGCATGGTGCCCGACCGGAAGAGGTTCAAGAGTGGAATCAAGGCGCTTGCTGATTACGTAAGCATAATACAGTTTTTGAGAGTTACGCGGTTATTATTTAATCTAGAAATAAACATTTTAACGGGTTCTTACCGCGTTTAGTGACAATGACAATCGAGTGAGTTCCGATAGTGTGCAGAGCAAACGACGAAGAGTGAGGGTAGACAGATTTGTCTGCTCTTAAAAATCTACCTGCAGTTCCTCAGCCATACCGTGATCACGGCAGTTGTAACACTGCCGAAATATCGGGAACTCAAATATACCAAAACGCGGTAAGAACCCGTTAAAATGTTTATTTCTAGATTACGTAAGCATAGACAGGGTCTTTCTTAATATGCTGACACTTTTTTAAGGGGAAGATCCTAGGATGATCAGACCCTCAATCTGAACAACTTTATCTATGAGACCAAAATCGAAATCGCGAAAAAAAAAATCAGCTGAGCCATACATTTGGCTCGAGTAGGTTTGCAGTTTTGTATGGAAAAGCTGATTTTTTTTTCGCGATTTCGATGTTGGTGCAACAGAGAAAGTTGTTTAGTTTGACGGTCTATTCATTCCCTTAAAAAAGTGTCAGCACATTAAGAAGAGAAGATATGTATAAGGTCTAACAAAATTAGCTGAATCTATTTTAAGGGTATGCTCAGACCATCAAACTGAACAACTTTCTCTATGGGATCAATACCGAAATCGCGAAATAAAAATTTAATGGCCCATCCAAAACTGCAAACACAACATGACTCAAATGTATGGGGCAGCAGATTTTTTTTCGAGATTTCGATATTGGTCCTGTAGAGAAAGTGGTTCAGTTTGATGGTCTGAGCGTACCCTTAAAATAGTTTCAGCTAATTTTGTTAGACCTTATATAGATACAAACATCCATGACTCAGGTACAAATATTTATATTCATCATATAAATATTTGGCCCTTTACGGGATTCGAACCCGCGACTCTCGGCACAACAGGCAGGTTCACTACAGACTGTGCTACCGGGCCGTCTAATTAATTAGATATATATATATATATATATACCGGGCCGTATATTAATTAGATTATTATTATTTATTGTATATTTTATCAAGATTTCATTACTGTTTTAGTTACAGGGTGAAATTGAAATCAGTAGTATCCTTTTAAACTAAGAGTCTACCCATCAAACTGAACAACTTTTACTATGGCAGCAATCGGAGTAAAAAAAAATCAGCTGTTGCATTTGAGTCGCGAACTCGCGCGTCGACATTGCAGTTTAGTATGAAACAGCAGATTTTTTTATTTTCTCCGATCGGTTTGCTCCCATAGTAAACGATGTTCAGTTTGATGGGTAGACTCGTAGTTTAAAAGGATGCTAATGATATCAATTTCACCCTGTATTATTGTTACCTCAAGCTCCTATATGTATTGAATAAAATTTTCTGAACATTCTGAAAAAAGTTATCAATTTCTTGACTTATTCTAATCATGCCATTGCACTAGTTAACGACTGCACTGATGCGATCGCGTGTTACAAGATTCTTGAAGTTACCTGCAAGATTTGGGCTATTTGAAAAAAAATAGGATTCTTCAAAGCGTCTTATATCATGAAGTACTAACAGTAGGAGTATGATTAGCGGATATGTGTAAATTTAACATATAATTGAAGTTTTGACAAGAGCCAAAACACGATTAAGACATTTTCTCGATAGAAAAACAAGCCAAAGTAGCCTCCGTTTTTATTTATAAACTCTTGGAACTGCTAACCGGTGAATAATAGAAACACGTGACTTGATTTAAAAAAAAGAGATTTATATTTAACAAATTTTGATTAGAGCAGAATTGAACTTACATAAATAGTACAATCACAATTAAAAAAAGTTTCTTTCACGCTTGCGTCGTTTCAGGCCGCCCCATCTCTTTCTCTCGCATCAGGCAGTAATATAAGCTATCACACGCCTCATCATCATCATCATATCAGCCATTAAACGTCCACTGCTGGACATAAGCCTCTCCCAAAATTGGGGGGATTTGCCATAATCGCTTGGCAGGCGGGTTGGCGATCGCAGTTGGATCGAATCACACGCCTATTTCGCTTCAATTATTTTTCGAAATAGGCCCTTGATATAATAAATAACGCGGTTTCAGCTGCATGAGAGAAAGTTAAAGTTGGGCATGTATCAGTCAATGGGGAATGTGACATGCCAGTACTACCCTGGAGAATATGGACACGAGGACATCGATATAAAGACGTTTGTCGAGTGGGACGTCGACTATCTCAAGTTAGATGGTTGTGGTTACTTTAACACTTCATTTGAAAAAGGTAAAATATGCTTTTATACAAAAATAATACAAAAACACACAACACAACAACAACAATACATAAATATTTGAAATTGGAACAGGGTGTGTCATGTATATCGTATGAATTTCAGTTGTTATGCTGAACTTGCGGGTTGGTTAGTTTGTAATAACTACCAGTAGATGGCGCTCAACAGATTGAAAAATTTCTTTCTCTAGGTAGTGGGCTCGGTGGCGAAATTGTATAACGCAGTTCCCCGGTTTGGAAGAGTGCGGGTCCAAGTCCCGCCCGAGACAAATTCTTCAGTCTTTAATTTGATTCGAAATAGCACAACATGGCTGTAACATGTTTAAAATCAATAATATTTGAAAAATAATACTGACCGAATGAATGATTTATGGTGCAATGGCTGCATCTGCATGAATACTAACAAATACCAAATTTTTTACGCCTATTGAAGCTTCCGATTATATCGAATACAAAATTGGTAGGTGATTTTAATTTATGACTGTTCCCGCCAATTTTTAGGGTTCTGAAGTCAAAAAGGAACCCTTATAGTTTCGCCATGTCCACCCGCTAAGTCAGCTAAGTCGCGAACAGACGTTCGCGACTTAGCTCAGAGACGCTTAAGGGGATATGTGAAAAAAATAAGATTCTTCAAAGCGTCATATATCATAAAGTACTAACAGTAGGAGTATGAATTGCGGATATGTGTAAATTGAACATATAAATGAAGTATTGATTAGAGTCAAAACGCGATTAAGAGACATTTTCTCGATAGAAAAACAAGCCAAAGTAGCCTCCGTTTTTATTTATAAACGCTTGGAACTGCTAAACGGTGAATAATAGAAACACGAGACTTGATTTAAAAAAAAGAGATTGATATTTTACAAATTTTGATTAGAGCAGAATTGAACTTACATAAATAGTACAATCACAATTAAATAAAGTGTGTTTTACGCTTGCGTCGTTTCAGTCCGGCGCGGCGCCCCATCTCTTTCTCTCGCATCGGGCAATAATATAAGCTATCACACGCCCATTTCGCTTCAATTATTTTTCGACATGGGCCCTTAATACTAGAAAGCTGTAATTCGGTATATATATACATATTCATATAACGCCGACAAAATGGTGAAATAAAATCTTGAAATATTTTTTTAGGGTACCTCCCCTACACGTGAAGTGGGGATGACATTTTTTTTTCTCGTCTATCCCATGTTGTAAGGTATCGATAGATAGGTCCTTTAAAAATATTTTGGGTTTGGAAAAACCATTTTTCGATTAAGGGATCCGTTAGCGAAATATAAAGCATTAATGTGAAATTTTTCGTTAGCCTTCTTCTAATTCCGTATATTGTGATGGGCAACTACGGAATCTTACCCTGCGCGTGGCCCGACACACACTTGACCGGTTTTTTTAAGTTATATTGTGTTTTTCCGATCAACAAAAACATTAATGAACCAAAATCTGTCAAAAAACACTATGTCGACTAGATACCGCGATTAATCTGGTAGTTACACAATATAAGACCCCTGTAGGCCTACCATGAGTTTACACTATAGTATACTACAGTGCTGCGTTCACGACCTATGGGTGCGGTTGTTTTTTCCAATTCGCTCTATGGTACGGAACGACCACGCCAATTTTTCAACTCGCTATAAGGTACGGAACGATCACGGTTGTTTTATAGCCTCAAATTTTGACATTGGCAGTAATGGGCTTCCAGGGCTTCCATCATTTCCAAATACAATAAAAAAACTCATCTTCCTTGTTAGCGAATCAAAAAGTGAATAAAAATAAATTGAAAAACAAACTTTTATTCAAAACGAGCGAAAAGTCAAGTACCAGAGATAATCAAAACGTCAGAGTGTTTTTTAACCATCGAATTTGATGGTTAAAAGTTGCAACCCGTCAGAGGTTCGGAACGGTTGAGTTGTGACCAAAGATTAAAGTAATATAACGTAAGTTGTGACAACCGAGTTGCAATAGAACGTTTTTCACCGAGGCTCGGAACGGCGGCGTTTGTGTGAAAAGTTGCACTCGGGGTGCACCTGGGACGTAGGTTCGGAACGCAGCCCAGTAGTTTTACCATAAGAATATGGTTTTACTCCCATTTAATTTTGTGTATTGATATCACATTGATATTGAATTTCGTACAGCGCTTCTAGTGGTCAACTAATTCCAGTGGTCTCGAACGTCAAAATGTGAAATCGGTAGAGTTGCCCACAAATTTCGGTAGATTGGTACCAAAAATCGGTAGCTATTTAAAAAACAATATTCAATCCAATTTCTTTCTTTTTAAACATTAACGTGGTTAGATGTACGTCCCCAAATCACCAATTTTTTTTTCTGTCTCTTTGTTTGTTCGAGAAATGCGCAAAAACTACTGAACTCTGTTTTTTTTTCACAAATAAAAAACCAAGAAATACATCTGTAAAACATGTGTTGTTAGAGAAAGTAGGCAGTTGGCAGTACAAACCAACTTAAAGAAATCGGTTCTTACTTATTTCAGAGTTGTTATCTCAGTTGATGATCAATTCATCCATACAGTTGTGAACATTAAACTACTTTTCTCAACGTGGGGAGAATCTAAGGTGAAACATAAATGAAACGAACAGGGTTTGCAGTTAAGAAACGTAAAATCGGCAAAAAATTCGGGAGAATTTCCTGTATTCTCAGAAATCGTGGAAAAATTACATTTCGGTATTTCGGTAGATGAGACCCCATATCGGTAGAAATACCGAAAAATCGGTAGGTTCGAGACCACTGACTAATTCTGACACAAAATTGGCGCCATTACTACAGTAGTAAAGTAGGTACAGTGCAAAGACATGGAAGGTCTACTGCACCGGCTGCATGGCTGCGCGATATTTATAGCGCTATCGCGCCATAGCTGTCTCTCTATTTTCGCGCGAACGAACGAGATAAAAGGCGCGATATACCCTTATCGCGCGCATCATACAGACCCACTGTAGTCTGTACTGACCATAGACGAAATTTTTTTCTCATATCTAATGACTTTTTAACAAAAAATATAATGTGCAGCAAAATCCCTCTGTGATTTTTCATAAGACGAGAGAAAACTTTTTGCACGGCTAGCATGCCACCAGGACAAAACGTCATGCGTGCACTTTTTGACATACTGACGCTACGTGAAATAACAACGACGGAGGCACATCTCTCGGGGGTACAGTACCTACCTTACCTTGATTATTAAAGTGCTAAAGTCGTAAATAGTCGGGTCGATTTCTTGTCGTCTTCATTCCTAGGAATAGCATCGTAATCGTAACTCACTTTTGCTAGGTATTTGATACATTTGTACCACGAATTAACTTATTAATAATCTGTGCTACTACGGCCAGTACCAATAATAATGCACGTGTGACATAATTTTCAGCGTATACTTCATACGGGGAGAAGTTGAACGCCACTGGTCGTCCCATCGTGTACTCTTGCAGCTGGCCGGCTGTCCAATCAGGCGTGAGTTTATTTTTTTAAGTACAGTATTTCTCTACAGGTGATTATCAGTCAAAAGTTCAAAACTCCATCCATGTTTTTTTATCTTTTTTTTAAATCTATGGGAAGTCCAAAACTTTTCCCCCTTTTTCGACCCATGTTCAAGGGAAAGTTTAGTTTTAATTTTATTAAGTATCTGAATAACCCTTTAATAGCCCAGTCATTTTACTGTTTGAGCCGGGACTAATTAATAATTGATATTTTTTTTCGGTATAATATTGAAGAGCCAATTTGAGCCTAGAAATGTACCAAAATAAAAAAAAAATCACGTCAGCAACCAACAGTTCAAATTTTAAAATTTTGCTATTATCTCGTTCTAAAAAACCTAATGGTAAATTTTTCTTTGCACATAGGTATTTAAGGCTTTACCATTATACATACTTCAAACTTGGTGTAAATATTTTTGTCTACTTAGAAGGTTTTGAAAAATACATTCGCATTTTCTAAGATATATCTTAGAAAATGAGGTATACCTCATTTTTAAAATTCAATACCTATTTTATTGCTCAAAAATAATTTATATTGTTAAATCTAATACAAATGAGTGCATTGGTATTAAATTAATATTATTAATTTAAAAGCCTTCTGGGACACACAATTTTGATTTCTATGTTGCGTAGTGATTTTATTTTAATATGATTTAAGATAGTCTTTTTGTCACTGGTGCCGGTTTAAAAGTCCAATTAATAATTACTCCCTACCCCGTCTAACAAAACTCCGTAAAATTACTGGGCTATTAAAATTGTTTTGGCAAAGTAATTACAAAATAGTATTAAATTTTAGGGAAATAAAAAATGGGGGTGTATACAACTAAGGGATAATAATAGTAAACTCAAAGGGATAATAATAGTAAACTTAAAATGCATTAAATTATATCTTAAGGGGGTACTTCAGACTATCAAACTGAACCACTTTCACTATTCAGCCAACATCGAAATTGCCAAAAAACATCTGCTATTCCAAAGAGTAATATACAGCCTAGCAAATATAAGGTCTAACAAAATTAGGTGAAACTATTTTAAGGGGATGATCAGACCATCCAACTGCACAACTTTCACTATGGGACTAATATCGAAATCGCGAAAAAAAATCAGCTGTCCCATACATTTAGTTCGAGTAGGTTTGTATGGAAAAGCTATTTTTTTTTCACGATTTCGATATTGGTCCCATAGAGATAGTTGTTCAGTTTCATGGTCTGATCATACCCTTAAAATAGTTTCAGCTAATTTTGTTAGACCTTATATACTGAAACGGTGAACTCAGACCATCAAACTGAACCACTTGCACTATGGAGCCTACCTCAGGAAACGCGAAAAAAAAGCTGCCCCATTCATTTCAGTTGGGTAGGTAAAACAGCTTTGTATGGGACAGCTGATTTTTTTTCGCGTTTCCTGAGGTAGGCTCCATAGTGAAAGTGGTTCAGTTTGACGGTCTGAGTTCACCGTTTCAGTATTTGCAAGGCTGTCACTTACACCCTGTATAAGTATTGTGGAGGCGTATCTCAGATGGTAATTAAAAATGCTTTACGGATTCTTTTACTTGTTTATTATTATATTATTTTGCCTTTAGCCCTGAGAACGATCTTCATCTTCCGACCCCCCATAATAATTGAAGCACAGATCAATTAGAATATGTCCCACTTCTGATCTGTTGGACTCCATCCAACTTCGTACAATAAAACTCTTAGTAAATACTAAATATCAATGTATTCCTCTTGTTTTTAGCTTTTACATCATTTTACAAATCCTTTTCTCCGATATAAAATTGTTCCAATACCGCGCGAACACCACCATAACATTTTTCTACTTTTTTTTTCTTAATTCCCTTTTAGGAATTATGACATATTGACCATAAATTGAAGCCCGCGCCGGGGTTTTTCGACGTTCCAAATTTGTTTCAAATAAAAACCAGCCAGCAAGCTATGGCTATACAACCTCCTTACAGTTTCATACATTTGAGTAGAGTTACAGTAGTCGTTGAAGTTTTCTGTGGAGCTGTATTTATAATTGGCGATTTCAATGTTGGCTCCACGTTGAAAATTGTTCAGTTTGATGGTCTGAAGCACCCCCTAGTATGTAACGCATTTAATCTTACACCCTTTTGCATTTACCTTAGAAAAACGTATTTTTTTCGGAACCATTAGCTTACCGCAAGCCTCACACTTGGTTGGTTACACAGATCACAAAAACTAAAGGAAGATGTGAAATCTGGGCGGGGCCAGTGTCGCAGCAATATGCGCAAAAACGGAACACATTGCTCGCGACAGTAAGGATTCATATATTATGAGGATGAAAGCCAGTCGAGATTATATGTGTAAAAATAGTTTACAATGCTTGCGTAGTACTAAAGATTATTCGAACGTTGAGTTCTGATACCGCAATGTATAATGAGCATATTCAAGATAACAAAATACTTTCTATCGCGTGGTACTGGTGGTAATGCGACACTAGGTTTCGTACTCAGCGCGTTGGTTGGCATCTCTCTAGATCTCTATGGTTGGTTACAATTTCCAGGCAAACTACACTGTACTAAAAAAGATCTGTAACCTATGGCGTAACCATAACGACATTGACGCAAAGTGGTCCTCAATTGAAGAAATCATTAACTGGTACGCTGACAATCAGGATGATCTGATACCTTATGCAGGGCCAGGCCATTGGAACGATCCTGATATGGTATGTAATTTTTTATTTTTTTCATTCATTGAATCAGTTATAACAGCGTCTGTGGCGCGTTGCGGAGAGCTATAGAACTCAATCTTGAGGTCTGGGTTCGAACCCGCATGATATATGCCATGCTTTCAAACGGGAAGGAAAACGTCGTGAGGAAACCTGCATACGCTGAAGAAGAAATTTCGATGCGTAGGTAAGTGAAGTCTACCAATCCGCATTGTGTACGCGTAGTAAGGCCTGTGCCCTGCAGTGGGACGTATACAGGGTGAAATTGATGGCATTAGCATCCTTTTAAACTAAGAGTACCCATCAAACTGAACAACTTTTGCTATGGGAGCAAACCGATTGTAGCAAAAAAAATTCTGCTGTTGCCAGCGAACTAAATCGGGTGGATGCCCCGAATACCGGCCCTTTAGTGCAAATTTCAACTTCATGAGTAAGTGAATGGTTTGATCGATAGACTTTTTGGAAATGTAATCTGTATCGAAATTTATCATATCTTTATAACACTAATTTAAAAAAATTTCCAATGAGAAAAAGCTAGCTGGCCAGAGGGCTCTAATGCCGGCCCCTCTGTCCCAAATGCCGGCTTTTCTTGTTCCTAATGCCAGCCCAGCCTTTTGAGTTTTTGTGTTGCAGCTTACTTATATAAATGAAACTAAATAATCAGCGACCTAAATATGTTTGTGATTTATTGTTTGCTTAAAGCATTTTAATTATTCTGTATGACGGCTCAAGCTTCATTTTTACAAATATGAAATTATTATTTGATTTAAAAGAATTTATACGATACGTCACTATAAAACAAGATACAACTTATAAAACAGCACATTTGTAAGACAGTCGTATGTAGGAATTAAAAATGTCTAATCAAAATCAAAATGTCTATATCATAAACACACTAGTTTGTGGCATCCTTGATTTTTAGACGAGGGTAGGAATTAGGTATGCGTCAAATCAAATACCAGCATACCCGGGCTGGTATTATGTGCACCATACATTGCACGCATCTACTTGCAGCCCCATCAATTCCCACTGAAAGAAAAGAAAAAGTCAGCAAATTAGCTTTAAAATCCATACAATATTATCTATAATCCATATCATACAATTTACAAAGCGTAAAGTTGAAAATATGTGAAATATACCCTGTTTAAGAAAGTCCCAAACTAATCGAAAAAATAGGCCGGAAGGCAAATGGCCGATTTCGGTCACCTGCACATTTCAATTACGAACTGACACTGACATAAAAGTGCCAGTGTTTCCAAATTTGGCTTGTTGTTTCCACCGAATACAAAGTATTTTTAAAGGACAACATTGTTATGTAAAACTATTAGAAACTTTATTATCAAGCCAAAAAGGCGAAAGGGCCGGTATAAAGGGCAGGGCTCGTATTCGGGGCATCCACCCTACTATGGAAGAATAACTTAGAACAAAATCGCCTCGCAAAATAGCCCCACCAATGTTCATATTTATCTACATCTACAGGGTGAAATCGAAGACATTCGACAAATTTTGGTGGCAAGTTGCAAAAAAGAAGTTAAAATATATTTTTTTAAATAATTCCTTAAATAAAAATTTTTCTCAAGTGAACTGTACATTTTACCGGCCGGCCCGGCCAGGTCAACGTTCATCCCCTCGCACCCCCGCGCAACTCCATCCAGCGAGCCGAGCATATCCCCACCGCACGGCACGGTCGCACGCGCCTCCCACAAACAAAACAAAAACAGTTCCCGTTCGATCGCGATCGAATGAGGTTACCGCTCTGTAATGAATCAGTGCCCGCTTTATCGCGATACTTTTGAACTTAGATTTCAGTGCAGTGTCATATTAGTTTCAACCTGAATTTGTATAAAAATGTCGTACACAAATCGGCAGTGGATAGGGCGAGGTGGGCCAATCAGCTGGCCGCCGCGATCTTCTGATCTAACGCCCGTAGAATTTTAATTGTGACCACAGTGAGTGAACTGAGAGAAAACATTTTCAGTGCATTTGACTCTGTTAAATCACCCATTTATGTGTTGCGAAAATTTAAAGACATCCAGTGTCGCCGGGACTCGTACGAAACAGAGGTGGTCACTTAGAACATCTGTTAAAATAAACTTAGGTAATGAAATTTTCTTTTAGGTACTACTGTTTTTGGTATACCATTGATTTTTATACCAATAAATATCGTGCTTTAAATGTTTAAATTCGCCAAAACTCTACGGGTGTGATCGTAAGAGAATAAAATCGAATGACGCAGATGACGCTATTGTTTCATACCGCTCACTCATCATCAGTCATCGGCAGCGCGCACATTCAATTACGCCGCGCTGCGCCGGTATCTGTACAGTCAGTCACAAATTAAATCAGCTACAATAAATAATTACGATATTTCAAAATCTCGGACGTTATTTATTTTGGACTAAATCTATTTTTAAAACTAGCCTTATCTCGAGTATAACACTATCTTACATTTTGTCGATTGATTTCAATTTCACCCTGTATATTTAAATATACAATAATACATATTTATACATTCTACCCTCAGCTCGTGGCCGGGGACAAGAGTGTATCCCGATTCTACTCCTCAGTGCAGATGGCTGTATGGGCAATGTTGTCGGCTCCGCTGTTGATGAGCACGGACTTGGACACCATCGCGCCGGAGTACAAAGATGTCTTGCTTCACAGCATGTCGATTTCAATCAACCAGGATCCGCTCGGCAAACAGGGGAGAAGAACTTTTAAGAATCAAACGATGGTGAGTACTTAGATATAAGAAAAATAAATGGATTACACGAACATTTCAAACGAGAAAAATAAGTAAAAATAAACGTCAGGTATTTTCAAATCCGTACTGGTATGACAGACCAATGTGTGCTTCTTTGTATGGACTAAGTGTGCTACTTGTGTGCTTCAACCAAGAACATTGTATATAACTAGTATTATACAACATTTTTGGCTTCAACTAAACGTGATTTGAGTCTATCCACTAAGGGTGACGGTCATTACAGACACGCTCTATACTATGTTGTTAGTAGAAAAATTATAATAATCATTGAGATTGTCGTTGCTTGGCTATTTAGTTTATTGATCTTTTTTTTTAACAGGAGATTTGGAAGAAGGAGTTATCGAGAGATAGAATTTGTACACTCACAATAATCTACTTTGATAAGGCATCTCATTCCGAAATAACCTTCGAACAGTTAAATTTACCACAAGGAATTTACATCATTCAGGTTGGTAATCCATACAAAATATTAGTTATTAAAAATACGTAAGGAGTCGCGCTGCAAGTCTGACGGACGGCGGACGCGTGCGTATTGACATCTGTTAGGCTTGCACGTAGCTCCGCCATTTTGTAAACTCTTTTGTGTTTTAATTATAAAACGTTAACTTGAAATTATTAAATAAAAATAGAATAGAATTTCTGTTACGTTTATTCCTGTTTCTCCTAACGTTTTTCTGTTATCACTGCTGCTAATCCGCTGAACCGATCTTGGTGAAATTTGTATGACAGGAACCAGGGTCCTTCTTCATTACGCTTAAGGTTTTTTAAGGGGATGACCAGACTATCAAACTGACGAACTTTTTGTATGGGACCAACAACGAAATCGCGAAAAAAAAACAGTTCTCCCATTTAGGTCGAGATTTGCTGATTTCTATGGAACAGCTGTTTTATATTTCGCGATTTTACACCATATATGCAGGATGTTAGAGTAAACAGTTGAATAGTTTTAAGGGGTGATAGTATCCATGATACTGAACAACTTTCCCTAAGAAACTTAAAGGAAACTCGAAAAAAAAATACTTTCTATACGTTTTGGAAACGAACGTTTGTACCTTTGAATACTCTTTTTCCCTTTGCTTCTTTGGAAAAGTTGTTCAGTATCACGAGTTCGTAACACCCTGTATAGAGACAGCTTGAATTTTGAATTCTGAAGAAGGACACAGGATAAAAATTGCTCACATACGAAGTCGCATGTATCAGATAATTTAGTGTTTTCTTTTGTATTGCTAAATAAAAATTTTAATGTCATACAGGATTTTGATGGAGAGAAACCAGCTGTAACTTTGAAATGGGTTCCAGGGTCTGCATTTAAATTTGAAGTCGAATCGAAAGGTATGTGTAAATTATTGTTAACAAATAATGTATAATATATTTCATTTCATCATCATCAGCAAAACTTTTGAGTCCACACAAAATAGGTAAACGTAGAATAAGTATAATAAAAACTAGATGAGATTTAAAAAAAAAAGTGTAACGTCCGTTACACTGTAGTAAACTACAGTAAAACTACTCTAGCAAACTACAGTATTAAATTTCTTATAGCGCTCCTACTGGTTATGTTAAGAACTAATTTGGTCATACAAAATTGGCGCCGCAACTACAGTAGTACCTAACCAGTGAAAACTCATTGTAGGCCATGCTATGTTATCTTAGTACAAACTAAGTAGAACGCTGATTTTCCATAGACAGCTTCCGCCATCTATCGGTTATGTCTCGAAGCACTATGTGTTGAACTAGGATTCATATCGGAGCGAGACACGCTACAGCGGTGACGCTGCGCTGTACTAGTGAGAGATTTAGCCCATATCAATCACTGTCTTGTTGGTCTAGCGGGCTAGACAACCGGCTCACGATCCGGGTAACACGGTTCGATCCTCGTGTCGGCCGATCGTTTTTTTTCAATGTTATTTCATTATGTGGCTCCCCCCGGTGCTAATAAGCGACAACGCTAATAATTAGGACGACCTAAAATTCAAGGCGACTTACCTATCTATATCTAATATACATACTAATCTATGTGGTAGGCCTACTGGATTTTTCACTGTACTTTATTAGGCTGCATTCACGACCTTTGAGTGCGGTTGTTTTTTCAACTGGCTCTATGGTACGGAACGACCGCGCCAATTTTTAACTCGCTATGAGGTACGGAACGATCACTGTTGTTTTATAACCTAAAATTTTGACATTGACAGTAATATGGGCTTCCTGGGCTTCCATCATTTCCAAATACAATAAAAAAACTCATCTTCCATGTTAGCGGATCAAAAAGTGAATAAAAATAATTCGGAAAACAAACTTTTATTCAAAACGAGCCAAAAGTCAAGTAACCACTGATAATCAAAATGTCAGAGTGTTTTTTAACCATCGAATTTGATGGTTAAAAGTTGCAACCCGTCAGAGGTTCGGAACGGTTGAGTTGTGACAACCGAGTTGCAATAGAACGTTTTTCACCGAGGCTCGGAACGGCGTTAGTGCGAAAAGTTGCAATCGGGGTGCACCTGGGGCGTAGGTTCCGAACGCAGCCGAGTTTCCTCACCAATTCCGTATTGAATATCGTACAGCGCTCCTAGTGGTTACGTTGAGAACTAATTCTGCCATACGAAATACAGAAGT
Source organism: Agonopterix arenella (assembly GCA_927399405.1). Taxonomy (NCBI): domain Eukaryota; kingdom Metazoa; phylum Arthropoda; class Insecta; order Lepidoptera; family Depressariidae; genus Agonopterix; species Agonopterix arenella. The sequence goes on along the minus strand of OV656708.1, from coordinate 11,962,094 downwards.
AAACCTACAGTGAAAACTCGTAGGGTATAGGGTAGGGGGTAAACCTACAGATATAGTATTTTTCATGTCTCCCTCATTCCGAACGGAATTCTGGAGGGGGCATATCCATATTACCTATGTGGCAGGCGTCCATTTTTTTATTTTTTTTAACCTACTTCGTCCCACTGCTGGGCAAAGGTTTCTTCTTATCAACTGAAAAAGGACTTGAATGGAAATACAACTTTTTGTTTTTATTACATTTCACAGAGTGCATTAAGTTCCACGTGTTCACTCCGGTTAAAAAAGATCTCTTGAAGGAAAACTATTTTGAAGATTATGAAATGAACAACATTTAGTTACTCAGATAATTTTATGTAATCATGATGGAAATTATAATGTGTCTTCAAACTTTCTGTTTTTTATTGTAAACTCTGAATCTCCATACCCTCTACCTCCTCTTTAAAATCCTCCACAATTCCTCCTCCCCTAATTACCTCCGTGAACGTTTTTCTTTCTCCCGCCCACCTGACAAACCTTGCCGATCCCACATCCGTACCCAACTTAGAATCCCGCCTCTACAGATTTCTACTCCTAATCCTTCACTGTTCATGCTGCCCGGTTGTGGAACTCACTCCCCACTCACTCACTCTCACATTCGTGAATCTCGTACCATTCTTTTATTATTATTTTATTTTAGTTGTTGTTGTATGTACGTACACATTATGTCTGCCTCTCTTTTATTAATTTTCACGTTTGCGGGTTTGCTGGAAGACATCTCTTAAGAGATAAGCTCGCCCTTTGTACATGTCTTTTCTATTGTCTGTATCAATGTGTCTGTGTGTATAATAAAGTGTTATAATAATAATCAATTTTATTCGCATCGATCTTTTAGTATGCGTGCATAAACATACTTAGGTAGGTACAGTAATTTAAATATGCACCCGAAACGATGCAGTCAAAACTATATAGGTATAGCATAGGTAGGTAACTGAAAACGAAAGTGTACCGTGTTTGGACAATAATTTAGTTTTAATTTTAAAGACCACTAATCATCATCATCATCAAGGCCACCAATAACCAATTAAAATATCCAGTATGGTATCCAGTTGTAACTATCAACCAATATCCAGTACAAGGCAAACTTATTTATATAACCCAATGAGTTGTTATAACCATAGAGTCATCATGTCATACAATAACAAAGCCTAAACATGGCACCTCTGTATGCATCAGTTATGTCATACATTGCCGCTGACATTCCAGTCCCATGCTATGTTATCTTAGTACAAACTAAGTGGAACGCTGATTTTCCATAGACAGCTTCGGCTATCTATCGGTTATGTTTCGAAGCACTATGTGTTGAACTAGGGTTCATATCGGAGTACCAGCGCACTACACCTCACGCGCTGCGCTGTAGTAGTGAGAGATTTCGACCATATCAATCACTGTCTTGTTGGTCTAGCGGTCTAGACAATCGACTTACGATCCGGGTAGCTAAGGTTCGATCCTCGTGTCGGCCGATCGTCTTTTTCAATTTATTTCATAATGTGGCGCCCCCTAGTGCTACTAAGCGGCAACGCAATTAGGACGTCCTAAAATTCAAAGCGAGGTACCTATCTATATCCAATATACATATTAATCTATGTCCAGTCCTTTCACATCTTTAAAAAATTGTATTGGCACAATATAAATACTACCCGTATACAAAGCAGTAATGTACAACAACTGGGCATAACTTAGAGGTCCCGTTAATAGCGCACTGATGCGAAGTCCTCCTTGTATAGAATGTCATTGATATAACTTATTTGACGAATCAACATTTAAAACAAAACAAGACGGTTAAAAGCCGCTTGACGAATTGGAACTGTCATCAAACTTGACCAATTGTATCCTAAATCACTTAACATTAATGGTCTTTGTGGTCATCGACCGTTGGACGAACATCAAGTACCTAGTTAGGACGTGTTTGACTTGTCCTATTAAATGCCCGTTATATTAGTGAAAGTTGATGGCACGCCATATTTATTATATTGATTCACGAATCATGCAAAATACGTAAACTTTGTTAGGTAGTTAGGTAGATAGTTTATCCGGTATTTTAGCTACCTATAATTATTTATTAGTTTGACCTCGTTTTTGTAAACGCATTTTAGTAATAGGACTTTACCAACCTACTTATCAGCTATTAGGTACCTAGTTACAAGCCTACAACTCTTAGCTCGCGCGCCGAGCGAGCCCCCCCCTGTCCTTCTAAATCTAAGAAGTAAAAATAATCATAATTAAATCATATGCTTATGAGTCATGATTAAACACTCCGAGGGGGTACCTTGTCAGAGTTATTATGAAAACTTAGAACATCAATGTTTCACTAGTATATAGGTAGTACCTAGTATACAGTAGGACCTTCGTTTACGCAGAGTCCCCGACAAAACCCGAAGTTCTTTAATAATCATAGGGTGCAAAGGATAGCAGCGAAAAGAGTGCGATAACAATTAGCCAATAGTTGCATGGCATTGAAGTTGGCACTTCCTGATTGGTCAATGTAATTTCGCGCGTTATTAAAATTTGTCAGCTGCGCAGTAACATACATCGGGGGAACTTATAAATCTGGTACTATTGTAGTAGACTATATTCCCCGATGGGTTAGTCCCCCAAACAATATCGACATCGTATGGGTGGGCGGGTATCGCCACGGCATGCAGCATCGCCCTTGTATTCATTAATCTGAGGGCATCGCCATGTTTGGGTGACCAACCCATTGGGGAATATAGTCATGAGCATAATTATATGCTTATTTATATATGCTTATAGAAAAACAAAAGACTTTGAAACAAGTAAGGCATCAGATAGTTAATTAAAAAACTAACTAATTAACTTTAACTTAAGCCTAACTTAACGTTGGAACCATTCTTGTCGACAAAATTCCCGAACGGAACCACTTTCTGTCAGTCAAACTGTCAAAAGCAAATGTCAAAAACTTTGGAATTTAGGTTATGTGAACTGTTCTAATGTATTAGCATAATAATTGATTTACATTACATCTCATAATGATGAAATAGTACAAAGTCTGGTCAAAGTGCTCACCGTTGATGATCCTAAACATTGCTTTTATTTCTTTATCGATTCCGCTCCATTGTTATCGTAGTTGATGTAGTAGCGAAAGAAAGCTGGTTTAGTATTCATTACGCCGGCAGTAGGTCAATGTTACGTCTGCCGTCCGCGTGTGAGGAGCTGGCTGCTGACGTAGTAGGTCTCGGACGAGTCCCGCTCCCGCCGCGCCGCATCGCGGACCATCAGTCTGCAGCGGTATCTCGCTCAACCGACGCGCCTCACTAACCGTTATTACGCGTTCACCTTGATCGAGAAAGTTATTGCTAACGTATAACATAACACTACAATGGGCGGTAAAATCGAGAACGTCGGCATTTTAGCCATGGAACTGTACTTCCCATCACAGTACGTCGATCAGAACGAATTGGAAAAATTCGATGGAGTCGCCGCGGGTAAATACACGATCGGATTGGGTCAAAGTAAAATGGGGTTCTGTTCTGATAGAGAAGATATCAACTCTCTCTGCCTGACTGCTCTGCACAAGCTCATAGACAAGAACAACATTAATCTTCATGACATTGGACGCCTGGAGGTGGGTACAGAGACTATAATTGATAAGAGCAAAAGTGTCAAGACATTCCTGATGACCCTGTTTGTGAAAGAAGGGGCTACTGATGTGGAGGGCATTGATTCAACAAATGCATGCTATGGTGGCACGGCAGCACTGTTTAATGCCATCAACTGGGTCGAGTCTTCATCTTGGGATGGCAGGAAAGCAATTGTAGTTGCTGGTGATATTGCTGTCTACGGTAAAGGCCCTGCACGGCCTACTGGTGGAGCTGGAGCTGTTGCCATGCTCATCGGTCCTGATGCACCTCTAGTGTTTGACTGTGGAGTACGTGCCTCATACATGTGTCACGCTTACGACTTTTACAAGCCAGACTTGTCATCAGAATTCCCATTTGTTGATGGAAAATTATCAATAAAATGCTACCTCAGCGCTCTAGACAACTGTTATAATTTATTCTGTAAGAAAATGAGAAAAGTGGACCCAGATTTTAAGGGTCTTTTGAGCTTAGATGGTATGTTGTTTCACTCTCCATACTGCAAGCTAGTCCAAAAATCATTGGCAAGAGTCTGTTTTAACGACTTCCTAAATGCATCGTCAGAACAACGGGAGAAACAGTTTCCTGGACTGATTGACTTCTGCAACCATAAACGTGAGGAGACATACTTTGACCGGGATGTGGAAAAAGCATTCATGACATACAGCCAGCATTTATTTGAAGAAAAAACTAAGCCTTCGCTCCACATAGCTCGCAATGTAGGCAACATGTATACTCCGTCCTTGTATGGAGGTCTCGTATCATACCTCATAAGTAAATCTCCTGAACAGTTAATTGGAAAGAAGTTTGCGTTGTTTTCATACGGGTCTGGGCTGGCTTCAACTATGTATTCCATAAATATTTGTAACGATATGAGTGCTGGTTCAAAGTTAGCCAAACTGATTGGCTCTCTGCACGAGACAGTGTCAATGCTGGATAAAAGGGAATGTGTGGAGCCCAGTAGGTTTTCAGATATAATGGATGTAAGGACGAAGAACTATCACACGGCACCTTATGAGCCATCTGGATCTACGGATGTATTGTTCCCTGGTACCTATTACCTAAACAAAATTGATGATTTACGAAGGCGTACTTATGATAGAAAAGTTTGAGCATTTATTCATATTCAGTGTTGGTAATTTGGACCTGTTTTTGATTTGGTATCACCGGTAATAATTATTATGTACATTATAGTCTATGCTTTTGATGTATCAAATCAATTGCAATTATGGTTTAGGTAAATTTGTTTTCGATTTGTTAAATCTTAAAATGAATTTTGATGATGTTATTTTGATGAGGCTATTCACATTCATAATTTATTTATTGCAATCAGATAAGATGAAAAAAAAATTCTCTTTTGTTTTCCTGATATGCAATGTTTGTAAATCACAGACACGAAATAAAATGCAATGGTAAATTGAGCAGTTTTTTATCATTTTTTAATAATAATAATTTAGTCTGATGTATGTAATTGTTTTAAAATGGGCACAGACTTTTTCGAAGACACTACATTTCTCATTTTATATTGATTAATTGTTGATATCTAAAATGTGTAAAATAATAAAAAATAAATGAAATCTTATTAATAAGGACCAAAGCAGTCCATATGTTTATTTTTATGGATTGCTTTGGTCCTTATTAATAAAAGTTAAACCAAATTTGTATAATTAAATGAACATAACTGGTCTAAGCTTTAAAATTTAATGGATATGTTTATATTTATGCTTGTAGTGTGAAAGTAAAAAAGAATATTTGTGTAAAAATACATTTGCATTTATATGAATTTACATTATAATTTTCCTCTAAATTATTTATTTTGAGATGGTAATTATTGTATTATTGATATTTTTTTATTATGACACTGGTTAAAAGGTTGTATTTGGTATTAAATTTATGTGTGCAATGTTAAAAAGAGTTTTTCACAATTTGTCCATGAAATTGGACTATATCCTTAGTTCCTTTCCTATACTTATCCAGAAGAAAATGATTATTATGTATATCTAAAAGATAACATATTTTGCTTTGTTATACAGGTGTATACATAAATGTGTTAAATTCGCACGTCGCCATCCCATTCGCACTCCAGGAATTCCTCGAATTCCAGGTCGCACGACCTGGACTCAACTAAATAGAATTAGTAAAATTTGTAGTTTAGAATGCTTAGAATGGTTTAAGTTTAGGGTAAGTTTTCTTTGTGCTTCTCATTCCCTTAATAAATTACTTTAAAGAGGTGCTTCAGATCAGGAGTGCGATTTCTGAAACTCATACTTAGAACTAGGCAGTTGAGAATGTTATGTTGAATTACTATGGAGATATGCATCTTTCTACTGCTGACTTGACTTTCAAAAATCATACTTCAGGAGTGTGATTTTTGAAAGATAGTCAAATCAGCAGTAGAAAGATCTCCATAGTAAAACTAAAGCATGAGTGCGAAGCAGGAGTGCGAGTTTTGAATCTCATATGTTGAACTCAGCAGTTGAAAATGTATGGAGATACGCATCTTTTTACTGCTGATTTGACTTTCAAAAATCGCACTCCTGGAGTATGATTTTTGAAAGTCAAATCAGCAGTAGAAAGTTGCATATCTCCATAGTAATTTTTACATTTTCAACTGCTGAGCTCAGCGAATGAGATTCAAAAATCGCACTCCTGACCATAAAACTAAATAATTTTTGTCATAGAGACAGAAATGTTTTTTCATACAATTTAGCGCGAGCCCGACTCACCCTTGGCCGACTTTTATTATTTTTTGTTTTACTTTGAAGTATGGACTGTAATCACACGAAGATTGACCCTTATATGTATTTCCATTTTCACGATAGAGCAAAAACTAAAAAGTGCTGAGTATTTCTTTGTTTGTATCATAAACTTTCGTCAAAGTTTAGGAAATGCGCGCTGCATACAAACGAAGTAGTTTCAATATTAACCAGTCAAAGTCAATATTTTTTTTAGACACGATCTTGAATCAAATATCTGTGCTTTTCTTATATTAGATTTCCGTTTAAATATACAGGGTGAAATTGATATCATCAGCATCCTTTTAAACTAAGAATCTAAGTCTGATTTTTTTTGCTCCGATCGGTTTGCTGCCATAGTAAAAGTTGTTCGGTTCGATGGGTAGACTCTTAGTTTAAAAGGATGCTCATGATATCAATTGCACCCCGTATACAGAGTGTTACAAAAGTAAAAATAAACATTTACAACTGTTAAGGGGGTTGTTGAGAACATCAAACTGAACAACTTTCACTATGGGACAAACATCGAAATCGCGAAAAAAAAATCTTTTGTCCCATACATTTAGCTCGAGTAGATTCTGTAGTTTAGTATAGAACATCGCAAACGCATCATGGCGATTATGACAAATTTCCTCATTTTGGGGGAGGCCTATGTCCAGCAGTGGACGTCTATCGGCTGATATGACGATGATGATGATGGAACATCAGATTTTTTTTCGCGATTTCGATATTGGTCCCGTAGTGAATGTTGGTCAGTTCATTAAACTTCACCACCCCCTTAAATGTTTATTTGTATTTTTGTAACACCCTGTATACCTACTTAGTTTGAATGCTAGGATTAATATTTAAAATCTTTATGGAAAACTTTGAGTCACGATAAGTTTGAAACTATACCTGTGTTCACCGTTTCAGTATACACCCTGTATATTTTAACGGAAATCTGACAAATGTATAGGTAGGTAAAGCACAGATCTTGGTTTGATAGTGATAGTGTCTAAAAAATTCATAGACTATTCAAAATATAATCAAACTTCGTTTGTATGGAGCGCGCCGAAGCGACGGTGTGACCCACGTAGATACGTTAAGGGCCTATGTCGAAAAATAATTGAAGCGAAATGGGCGTGTGATAGCTTATATTACTGCCTGATGCGAGAGAAAGAGATGGGGCGGCGCGCGCGCCTGAAACGACACAAGCGTAAAACAAACTTTGTTTAACTGTGATTGTACTATTTATATAAGTTCAATTCTGCTCTAATCAAAATTTGGAAAATATCAATCTCTTTTTTTTTTAAATCAAGTCTCGTGTTTCTATTATTCGCCGTTTAGCAGTTCCAAACGTTTATAAATAAAAACGGAGGCTACTTAGGCTTGCTTTTCTATCGAGAACAAGTGTCTTAATCGTGTTTTGGCTCTAATCAAAACTTCAATTATATGTTCAATTTACACATATCCGCAATTCATACTCTTACTGTTAGTACTTCATGATATATGACGCTTTGAAGAATCCTATTTTTTTTCACATATCCTCTTAACCCGGCGAGACTCTGGCCGGGTATGTCATACCCACCTAGTTATTCAAGTGAGAATATTTCGCAAAATTATCACCTAAATTATTTGTAGCTTCTAGTAGCTGGAGTTAAAGAGTTAAGTACTTCTAGTACGAGGAGATAGTGACGTGTTTGCAGTAATAAGTTAACCAGCACTTGAGTAATACACGTTGAATTGTCGTTCGGGCATCTTATACCCAGCCACACAGCTGTGGCGTATAGGATGTTTGCAAAAAAATGTGTTCTTTTTGGTTTATATCGTAGTTTATGATCAGAAATGGATATTTTAATCAAATATCCGTATAAAATTTTAAAATAAAATCTGTCATTTCAGCGCCATTTGTTGAGGTAATTGATTATTAGCTCTTTATTTCGTAACTTAGCTATGTTTTTGGTCGTTTTCGGTCGGACACATGTGTGTTTGGTCTTCCTGTCTTTTTTTTTGCATAATAGAACATGCTATATATTTTTTGCGTAAACTGAACTGAATGCGACATAATTTCCTAAGATGTTCCAGAATAAAATCTGTAGTTTTTTTTAGTCAATATGCATTGTATTTTTTAATATTAACAGTTTTTTTATAGAATCACATTTTTTTCGTAATTTAAGTGCCTATGTTTTGTTTTGTAAATTTAAGTACTGGAGTGTGATTTTTGAATCTCATACGTTGAACTCAGCAGTTGAAAATGTACGGAGATACGCATCTTTCTACTGCTGATTTGACTTTCAAAAATCATACTTCAGGAGTGAGATTTTTGAAAGTTAAATCAGCAATGGAAAGATGCATATCTCCACAGTAATTTTGACATTTTCAACTACTGAGCTCAGCGAATGAGTTTCAAAAATCGCACTCCTGATTAGAGTTTCATTAATTTACTAATACAAAACTCTTTCGTTATGGACAGTTTTGGTTTTGAAAATGGGTTCAGATATACCTTTCTGCATAAAAACACCTTTAGTGATAGTGATTTATTAAAATATAACGTATTTAGGTACAGCCATTTTAAAATATGGGTATCTTATACCCATGGAGAAAAATAAAGTGCTCGCTCCGAGAAATCGCCGAATAAAATCGCTCGTGAGAAAGGTCTCTTAGACATTTTTCACCAGACTCCCGCCGGGTTAAGATTGTTTTGACGTCAGCATTACGATGACCTATGATAGCATTCACTCACTTCCGTTAGAATCTTTGATCTAAGGTTAGAAAACGGTTTTGTTATGTTGATATTACTTTTGTTGTTCAGGAAAAGACGGGAATGCCGGATGATAAAGATTTAAAATTATTCTTATTCAGGAAGCTAGATATAATTTATCCGTGGATTTATCGATTGAACGCGAAACAAAAAAAAAACGGTTGTTGTATTAAGGCTGCGCCGAGCCTATTGTGCTGCCCCCAATCGTATTTTCTTTATTTCTAAACAATTAAACAATATTTCTAAAAAGCAAGAATGTCACATTTTAGTGCTGATAAGCTTTCAATTTATCGAAACATTACGGATTATTATGTTTTATGCTCGTACACTACAAACATTTTTAAAAACAAATTCGAAATTACCCGATAAATTGAAAATCAGCATTGACTACAATGTGACATTCTAGTTTTTTTGAAATATTGTTTAATTGACGACCCGGTTGGTGTACACTAAAAAAAAAAGTTTTGTTAAATATAACCGAACTTTAGTGCCTTCCAAAATGTTTTGTAGCACATAACCAAACGTTTGTACATAAATACTGCCAAACCAGGGTCCTGGGTTCGAATTCTGTCACGGATGTTTATATGTTTGTGCCGTTGTTGTATGGTTTCCATAATAAACAGCCTATAGTGCTTGTGCTAATTTATGTGCCTGTAAGCGGTAATTATTTCTTTAATTGTTAAGAAATAAAAAAAATCGATAGGGGGCAGCACAATAGGCTCGGCGCAGCCTTTAAGTTTCTAAAGACCGCGAAGGAGAATGTTGTCGTTAGCTTAAGTGTAGAAACAACATGAAACAACATGAACGTGTAACATGAGTGTAGAAATATGGGTTTTTTCTTTTTAAGGGGATGATCAAACCATCAAACTGAACAACTTTAAGTGACAAACATCGGAATCGAAAAAAAAAAACAGGCTATCCTATATATTTGGGTCGAGTAGGTTTACAGTTTTGTATGAAACAGCAGCTAAATAAAGATCAGATAAAGGTACCACTATATACAGGGTGTAAGAATCATTAACCCTTAAACTACATACTCTACCCATCAAACTATGAACGGCTTTGAATTTGGGAGCAAACCTGTCAGAAAAGAAAACTGCTGTTTCATACATTTGAGTCGTGTAGGCATTGCAGTTTAGTATGGAAAAGCAGATGTTTTTTTGCGCTGACAAGTTTGCACCCATAGTCAAGGGTTGTTCATTTTGATGGGTAGAGTGTGTTAAAAGATAATGATGCTTTTCCTTAAAACCTTGTATAGGGTGTAAGTGTAGACGGGTTGAATATTAGTTATTAGATACTTTTGCAATTATAGGTATACTTATCTACACCCTGTATTGAAGATACGGCCGCATAGGTATAGGTACCTATAGGTATAGGTATCTTTTAAATTAGGTAGGCCTAATGTTTAAATATTTTACTATGAGATTCGTTCTGACAATATTTTAAATAGTTTTAAAACTAAAACTTCAACAGCTACCTGTTGTAATAAGGTAATTTGGATATTAAAAGAAACTAGTTAAAAAGAAACAATTAACATATCATTAAGTTTACGTTACGAAGTATGAAATAAATCATTCAACAGACATTGTTAACATAACTACGTAGTTTAATTATAATTAGTGATAATTTGCTTACTGCATTAGTATAATTGGCTAGTATTTATTGAATATACCGAATAGGTACGAAATTATAGTAATGTGGCTTATGGCGGCCGTGAAAATAGAGTTACCCAGGAGTGCGATTTTTGAATCTCATTCGCTGAGCTCAGCAGTTGAAAATGTATGGAGATACGCATTTTTCTACTGATGATTTGACTTTCAAAAATTGCACTCCTGGAGTATGATTTTTGAAAGTCAAATCAGCAGTAGAAAGATGCATATTTCCATAGTAATTTTGCCATTTTCAACTGCTGAGCTCAGTGAATGAGATTCAAAAATCGCACTCCAGGAGTGCGATTTTTGAATCTCATACGTTGAACTCAGTAGTTGAAAATGTATGGACATACGCAAAATAAACATTTGATTGATTGATTGATATTTCTACTGCTGATTTGACTTTCAAAAATCGCATTCCTGGAGTATGATTTTTGAAAGTCAAATCAGCAGTAGAAAGATGCATATCTTCATAGTAATTTTGACATTTTCAACTGCTGAGCTCAGCGAATGAGATTCAAAAATCGCACCCCTGGAATGTTTAGGTATGAATTTCATTCTATTTAAGTATGTAGATAGGTAGCGGTAGGTATTTTTGAAAGCAAGCCTCCAACGTATACGTATACAGGGTGTAAAATAAAATGGGACACTTTACTTAAAGGGTGCTTCAGACCATCAAACTGAACAACGTTTACTATGGGACCAACACAGAAATCGCGAAAAAAAATTCCGCTGTCCCATACGAAACTGCAAACATAACTCGACTGAAATGTATGGGACAACAGATTTTTTTTCGCGATTTCGATATTGGTCCCACAGAGAAAGTTGTTCAGTTTGATGGTCTGGAGTGCGATTTCTGAAACTCACACGTTGATCTTAGCAGTTGACAATTTCAAAATTAGTATGGAGATATGCATCTTTCTACTGCTGATTTGATTTTCAAAAATCATACTCCAGGAGTGAGACTTTTCTCCATACATTTTCAACTGCTGGGTTAGGTTTAAAGATACTTTATTCTCAATTTAAGGCAAAATAGTCACTTACATAAAGAATATGGGAGCAAACCTGTTAGAACAAAAAAATCTGCTGTCCCATACTAAACTGCAATACCTAAACCTACTCGATTGAAACCTATGGGATAGCTGTTTTTTTGTTTGCTCCAATAGTAAAAGTTATTTAGTTTTATGGGTAGAATAGGTATGTAGTTTAAAGGATAATGATACTTTTCCTTACACCCTGTATAACATCCCAATATTCCCAATAACTTGTGACTTTGCAATAAATATCTGAATCTGAATCTGTCCAGTGTGTCGCCCGCCACTTGTAAACTTGTTATGGACAGTGGATACAGGTAGGTCAATATCCATCAAGCCGTTTAGGCTGTAGGCGGGCAGGTAGGGCGGTTTTCGCGGAAATGACCCGTTCGCTGAAGTGTCCCGTTCGCTGGAGTGTCCCGTTCGCTCAAATGTCCATTCGCTCAAGTGTCCTTCGCTCAATTTTTTTGCGGTAAAGTCTTTTCGCTCAAATTTGTTTTCGCTGAAATGTCGTTCGCTCAAGTGTCTTTCGCGGAAAGGGATTCGCTCAAATGTCCTGATACCATTGTATATGCCTGGAAATTGAAGCATGCATGTTTCCTCACGATGTTAAATAAAACCGGTCAAGTGCGAGTCGGGCTACTCGCGCACCGAGGATTCCGTACTTCACCACCACACAAAGCTTAGAAATAAGTTTTGTTTCCTCCGGGACCTTTAGCGCGATACTGATTCACACTAGGCCGGTTTTTATTATTTGTCGTTATACCGTAGAGCTTGCTCTATAATCACACCAAGTTTGACGCTTGTATAATGTGTTACCATTTTAACGATTGAGCGAGAAGAAAAAACGTTGATAAAAACTAGTTTCTTATTAATAACGCATATTCTGTGAAAATTTTATTACGGTTCTAAAGTTACAACCCTAAATAGGTAGGACGGACAACGAAGGCTTAGGGTGAAGCCAAATGAGCGTAATTTTGTGAGTTGTGAGTCGCGTATTTTGAGTCCGTTTCATATAAAGGCTGAGGTCATATATAATGCATTCCCGGATTTTATATGAAACGGACTCAAAATACGCGACTCACAACTCATAAAATTACGCTTGTTTGGCTTCACCCTTAGTTATAGGGCCCCGTTTTCACCCTTTGGGTACGGAACCCTAAAAAGCAAAGATTTTCATCCAAATGGCATCCAAAAACTGTAAGTATAAAATCAGTATATTTGGATTATGACATAAACCGACACTCGAAGACAAAGTGTAAATATGTGTTCAAACTGTGTACAAATACTCAAATAGGTCCTACCCGTATATACCCGTGCCACAATATTTGCGACGTGGTACCTAGGTAGGTAGAGGTAGGTACCTATTAATATTAGTTTTAACTGGATTCAAAATTAAATATTTGGGTTTGAGTTGCATCAGTACGACGCGACGGCAACGTTCGTCTTCAGAATCGATGGCGCTGCCGCCGTAGTGTCATACTAGGATTAAAAGTACCTACCTATGGCTTTCGAATAATGAAAACTCATCACAATCGGTTCAGTGGTTTTTATGTGAAGTTCAAATAAACAGATGTCTTGAGACTTGAGGGAACTACCTACTTAAGAGGATAGGCAGGCTGCAATGCTAATTTAAAGAATAGGTCACTTTTCCGACTATATAAGGTCTAACAAAATTAGGTGAAACTATTTCAAGGGGATGATCAGACCATCAAACTGAACAACTTTCTCTATGGAACCAATATCGAAATCGACAAAAAAAAATCAGCTGTTCCATACAAACCTACTCGACCTAAATGTATGAAACAGCAGAATTTTTTTTCGCGATTTCAATATTAGTAGAAAGTTGTTCAATTTTATGGTCTGATCATCCTCTTAAAATAGTTTCTTCACCTAATTTTGTTAGACCTTATATGTATACGTATTTGTAAGATCCGCCCCACCCATACACCCCGCCAACTAGAGTGCGAAACTCGGACTGCAGCTCGGACTGATTTTATAGACAAAAAATCGACGAAATCAGTATTTCGTATTCCCCTGTTTTACTCCTCCAAAACTCAAACGATTTGAATAATTCTTTGATAATGTGAGAAAGACTGGCTATGTCTGTAAGTTTATGCTTTTTTTGTTTATATCCGTCAAATTTGTTTAATGGATGTCTGAAAACGGGCGGTAAAATTGGTCATTTTCGAAGGTCCCTAGTTCATACAGTAATCAATTACCTACTTAATGCAAAAAAGCAAAACATAGGGACATGGCAGAGGTGACTTAGATGGTATGGTAAAACAATATTTGCTCTAGTGTCATTATCTAGAGAGAAAAAAGGGGAATACGTTTGTATGGACTAAACCGTACTGCATGGCTGGCATACTAGCCATGCCGTACCCACGACAAAGCGTTTAAACGAGAAAAACGTCATGCGCGCTCTTTTTGGCATACACACGGCGACACATCAAGCTATAAGAAAACCAACATAAGCTTGGGTCGCGTAGGTCGAGTAACGTATAGCATCGCCCGGCCAGCTTATGTTGGATTTGTATAGCTTGATGTGTCGTCACGGTACATAAAATAATAAAGAAGGAGGCACATCTCGATTTTTGTCGTTTTCTCGGGGTTGGCATGCGAGGCCTACTGGTCTATCCTCTTAAGTCTAAATCCAGCACTGATATGATGAGTGATGAATTGATGATGATGAAACACGTGCTTCTTTTTTAATTTGATGACCCGGTTGGTGTAATGGTTACCACGCCGGACTGCCAAACCAGGGTCCTGGGTTCGAATCCCTTCGGGATCGGGATTGTTTGTATGTTTGTGCCGTTCTTGTATGGTTTCCATAATAAACAGCCTATAGTGGTTTCTTGGGATCATTACAATGTATGTGCCTGTGAGCGTTATTATTATAATTTTTTTAATTTAATTAAAATGTTCGTGATCGTTTGCATGCTATTTTCAGATTACTAACCTATACGTCGGTAATCATAATATGCCTAACTATAGGTACATAATACATAATACTTAAGTAAGTAGTTAACTAATAATACTTCTGTAGTCTTGAGAGTCTCGTTAATTACCTACAAGATAAGAGATGGGTTTTAGCACAGACGACTGAAACGAGACATAAATTACTAATACTTACGCATATTATATAGGGTGTAAGTGACAGCCTAGCAAATACTGAAACGGTGAACTCAGACCATCAAACTGAACCACTTTCACTATGGAGCCTAACGCAGGAGAAGCGAAAAAAATCAGCTGTCCCATACAAAAACTGCTGTACCTACCCGACTTAAATGTATGGGAGAGATTGGAGATGGGATTTTTTTTCGCGTCTCCTGAGTTAGGCTCCATAGTGAAAGTTGTTCAGTTTGGTGGTCTGAGTTCACCGTTTCAGTATTTGCTAGGCTGTCACTAACACCCTGTATATTCCTCCTTCTTAGTATGCTGACACTTTTCTAAGGAGATCATCAGACCATCAAACTGAACAACTTTCTCTACGGAACCAACATCGAAAACGCGAAAAAAAATCAGCTGTCCCATACATTTGGTTCAAGTGGGTTTGCGGTTTTGTATGGGACAGCTAATTTTTTTATCGCGGTTTCGATGTTGGTGCCATAGAGAAAGTTCTTTAATTTTACTATTCCTTTAAAAAAAAAGTCTGCATTATGTATTATATTATAGTATCTGTGGCATTATAAAAAGGAGCCTATATTTTCAAAGGCATAGGCCCACCCCACATTCCCACCTCTGTAACTCCTGTAAACCAAGATCAACAGCGGCGACCATTCACAACATTCTGAATTGAATTTAAAAATATTCAAAATATGCATGAGCCTGAGGGATGACTCTATTATTCATTGGAACCCATATATACGATTTTATCCAAGAAGATACGGGGAGTAAGTAGGAATTAGTGGCATATAGTATAGAAGGCATTCACAGATTTTGAAAAAAAAAATTACAGTCAGCAAGAAAATTAGTAAAGTACCTAAAGGTACTAACCGCAGAGTACTATTATTAGGATTACCATAGAGTATTCCACTTTCGGAGGTGTAATATTTTGTTTTACCTGAAAACGGACCTAATCTGTCACAGTCAGAATGAATAATGAAAATTATAAGAATTGAATCTGTCTACTAAAATTCCAGGGTAAACTGCCCAATTATTGGCACTCATGATACGCGAACATTAATTTATAGCGTTACACATAATCTAAGTGGGCTTGGACTAGTGTGGCACAGAAAAGAGATGAATGGCGTGCTTTGTTGTCGAAGGCCAAGCAAGACCCTCCTCGCCCCCTCCCCCCCTTCCTCCTTATTAAGTAAATAAAAATAAGAACCCACTTCGGGCCCCTGATTCAGCGCATTAAGTAAATCATAGTATATATATAGATTAATAATATTTAATATCGAAAGTTGATCTTTTCATTCGAAAAATCGTCCACACATAAAAAAAAAGTGTCTACAGAATTTCTATAGGTAATTTTATTAATGATTAAGAGGATCTATAGTATAGTTTTTTCCATACAAACGTATACCTCTGCTATACCCCTATTTTTTTTGTTTTTTTACATAAATTAATTACTTACTGTAAGAACTAAAGACCTTCGAAAATACCAAATTTTTAGTGGAGTACCTATGTGGTTAATGATAAGTTCTTTTCCTTGCACCCTGTCTAAATTTTTAGTGAAAACATATAGTGCCCACTTCAAATCAGTATGTGCGCCTCTTAAAAGAGAGAATAGGTAAATTTTCCGACTGTATACGTATTTGTCCGATCTGCCCCGCCGACTAGAGTGCGCAAGTGACAACAATTGACGAAATCAGCATTTCGTATTCCTCTGTTTCCTCCTCCAAAACAGCCGATTTTAATAATTCTTTGTTTAAAGTCTTTGGCTATGTATGTATGTTTTGCTTTTTTTGTTTATATTCGTCAAATTTGTTTGCTGGATAGGTGATATAGATGGATTTCGAAGGTCCCTAGTTCTTACAGTAATTAATTAAAGCAAAAAAGCAAAACTTAATATAGACATAGCAGAGGTAACGTAGATTATATGGTAAAATATTTTTTGCTCTAGTGTCATTATCCATGGACGAAACAGGGGAATACGTTTGTATGGAAAAAAACCGTACCCGCCTATCCTCTTAATTTTTAATGGCAGGGCCTATGTCGAAAAATAATGGAAGCGAAATGGGGAGAAAGAGACGGGGCGGCTCGCGCGCGCCTGAAACGACTCTCACGGGCTCTTCTGCCCACGCGATAAGAAGAACACACCCGTGAAAGTTCTTTCCTTTATCTCCCATTTTTTTCTTTATTTCGTCATTGGTCCCATTGGAAAGTAGTTCAGTTTGATGCTCTGATCATCTCCCAAAGAAAACGTAAGCAACACAGCATCTTAAGTTGGATCCTGCATAATCCAAAGTCCACACCGTGTGGCTACCGGTTATAGAGTCACTGCATCAGACCCCTACTCTGGAATCTCTGGATCTTCAAGAGGGTGAAGACCAGAGAGTGTATCTCTATTATTCAGCGCACATCTCACTGATCCCCACTATACACTGCATGGTATAGGTACCCAGTCTGCCGTGTAGTCCCCTAAACATAGTAGATTCTATCAGTCTATTATAGCCATCGCTGTGACCCTAATGCTGAAGTCCATACCCATTCTGGGTGCCCTTCAGTGGTGTAATCACTTACATATACTAAAAAAAACGGATAATGATCGTGTGCCCCAATCGACCCTTGGCCCAATCAATGTTAAAATGGGCTAAACGCCGAGGGTGTAGCAATGATTTTTCTCATGGAAGGGGAGGGGGGGGGGGTAGGTTCAGTTTAGGTTATAACTATACACAGAACAGAAATCAAAATTCCGCGAAGCGAGGCATTTTGCCAGTCCTGCTAACCTGTTCTGCCAAGTCCTTTGTGATATTTCCTCTACCGTAAGGTTGCCTGGAAGAAATCGCTTTTTAGCGATAATACCGCCTTATTTGTACCATAACCAGTTTTTGTTTCCTGTACAATGTATTTTATTGGTGTAAATAAAGTATATTTCATTCATTCATTATCATCATTACGAAAGCTCGTTAACTAAAAATTAAAACTGAATTTGTGTAGGTATTAGTTTATATTTACAGTTCACGATAAATATAAAACCTCGAAAACTACAGTAACCTCTAAAAATATACGAAGATTTGTGTTACCCTAATAATATTCTTGTTTTCGAATACCCAGATCAAGAGATAGATATGGTATCTAAGAAAATAATGGCTTTCTTCTATTGTAACTTAGGTACCTACCTATCATATCATCAGGTCAAGGGTACGAAGCACGTACATCAATTATCGGGGTCAATCTATAGATTTTATTTAGCAACACCTAGCGACAGCAGGTTGAACATTGGACGCGGATATCATGCGACCTCGATAAAAGTGCATCGTCCATAGGGCGCTAACATTACTTTTTAAGAGCATTTATCATATCAAATCAGTGTTCGAATATACGTGGATACGACCATTACTCTCAGCATTTCATTCCTTCGGCCGTATCCTACTTCAGCACTCAGTATCCAGCAAAGCATAAGGATATATCCAATATCCATAGCAATACATATCATTTAGCACATCACTGTGAGAGCGTACTAACTCTCACATTATTTTCGTCCTTCGAGCCGGATCGAAAGGACAACTAGTTTGCGTCGCGATCGCGAGAGAGTTGTACCTTGGGTCCTGGATTAAAACCAGAACCTCGCGGGCGTACGGTTCGCGTGTGTTACAAGCATAGCAGAGCAGCATAGCAGAGCAGCATAGCAGAGCAGCATAGCAGAACAGCATAGCAGCATAGCAACACAGCACAGCAGAGCATGAGCAGAGCATCAGCATGAATATAGCAGAGCATCGACGCAGCGTTAAGTTCCAGAATCTCAAGTAAGATCTTTCCATTTATCTTGCTTGTTTATCAATCATAATGGAAGCCTTAATCGCACGTCAAGCAGAGATCCTGGATGAGATCAAACGCATCTATTCTAATTTCAAGAAGGACTCTGAAAGTAGGAAAGGTACCGAGTACCTGAAAGCGATAATCGAAAGGTTGGATGAAATATGGGTGGAGGCCCAGCGCAACGACGCTGAGTTATTTAAAATGGAGGATCCGACCAAGCAGTATTTCGCCGAGAACATAATGGAAGTTCTAACCGGTTGGTTCGAAGGCGCTCGTAGCGCAATCACATCATATAACCGCAGGGAAATTAAAGCGATAGAATTAAAGCAAACCCAATACGCCCAGTTTAGAGCATTAAACAGGTTAACAAATATATCTAAGATTAACTCAATATCCGAAAAGTGGGAGATTGAAGACGCACTGAAATCCCTACAGTCAAGGTAGGTCAAGGCAATCGACGAACTACATCTACAAATTGATGTGATTTTAGAGGGTTCGGACGAAACGTATTATGAAGAGTTTTATAAAAATGAGGTTGAATTTGAGCAGACAAAACGCACGTTAAATATTATATTAAATTCAACGATACAGCAGCAGCAATCTAGGTCAAAAGGTAAGCGTTCAACACTCAGGGATGCTCAAAGGCCAATGTTCAATGACTTACATTATGACGCCCCCCATAACAAACCTTCTCTGTCGAAAGCAAAGAAAATTGAAGAGTCGGACAGGAGACAACGACAACCTACAATATTTAACATTGACAGGTTTCCCCAAACAAAAGAGCCGAGCAAAGAGGTATCGTTCTCGCTAACAACGCCAACACCAACATCAGCACCTGACACGCCCAAGTGTCCGTCCCACGCAGTGTGCCACGGAGCGACGCATAATGTCGAGGAGCTAACAAAGTATTCGGGAGTCAAAGAGAACAGCAATCAATCAAATTTAGCGATGACGTCACCGTCAAAAGAACAATGTTTTGAAGAGAAATATGGCGAACATACAAAACGGTTGGAGAACGGTAGAAACGTGGTAGGCATGCCAATTAAAGAAAAGGTTGAATCAGTCAGAGCATTAAACAAGCAAGCCATAGCAAAACCTAAACAACGAGAGCGACAGCTTGAGAAAGATGAGCAGTTATCCAAAAGCTACAAAAAATTGGCTCATATTATGAAGGAAGTTAAGGGATGCAAGGACCTCAGTTGCAACCTACCACATCACGGAGTGATCAAGCAAGATTCCTTCATAGAAAAACATAGAACTATGCGCAATGACCCGACGACAAGGTTTCATAAACGATTTAAAGTGCGACAAGTGAAACATTGGCAGCGTATTAGTGTGTGTTATAAAAAATATTCCCGCCCTACAGTGAAAATGAAAAGGACATCTTAATAACGTTTTTATAAAAACCTAAAACAATCCGTATCAATAATCTGTGCACCAATGTGTTACTAACCTAGTTATATTTTAGCATACTTACTTACTAACCTAAACCAAAGCAATAACTTTTGCCTTGATCAGCACATTTCATTAAATTACGGTCAGGTCTATATTTACTTAAACATAATTAGCATTTTTAAACTTTGGGTCTCTATCACTGTTTGAAACTGTTTGAAACTTTATTATTACGGTCAAGGTTATATTTTTCGTAGTTTTACATAATCAGCATTTTTATACTTACTTTGTTACTATAACTTCTATCAAAGTTACTAGTACAGTACGATCAAACTTATAATTTTTTTACATTGTCCTTTCATTTTTTAAACATTTTGTCACCTATGGTCAAAGTTATAACATTTACTTTAACATAAGCAACAATTTCTATACTTCACTACTATAACTACTATCAAAGTTACCTAAAATTATTATACTATTTTTACATGTTTAGCATAATTAGCGTTTCTTTAGCATACAATACTTTAAAAATCAGAATCGAGTTTATTCTTTGGTTACATTTTCTAGAGCAGAGCTAATACGTTTCACATTTTTTGAAACACCTATGTATACCGATTTACTTTATTTACAAAAAAAAATATCAGGATCAAGCTATAATTTTATATACTAGTTTTACATGTTTATCATTTTTGAAACATTCTAAGATTATTTACTCGTTTAAATACCTACTTCTATAAAATCATTCTTTCACAACAGCATTTTAGTCATTATTACCTACGATCAAGCTTAGGTACGTTTTTAATTTGTATACTAGTTTAAATGTTTAGCATTTCTAATTGTTTATATTTAGTCATTTAAAATTCTTTTTACAGCAGCATATTTTAATACCGCATTGAGCAAATCAAATTAATAAAATATTTAGTATTATAATTTAAGTCAATGCTTTGAGTTGGCAAGATGTACAATTCATGTACATTTAGCACATTTTTTACATAGTTTAATTTTTACAACATTCAGCAAACTGACCTTACCTACAATGTTCGGGTGCAATCATGTTAAGAATTAACCTTACTTACTTTTAAAGCCTTAAGCACATTTTTACATAATTTTTAAACGTACATTTAGCACATTTTATGTAAGTACATAGCTTTTGGATGTGCTTGGCTAGCAAACAGTTTAGTCATTTAGTTATCACCTACTTTTAAAGTTTTTCAATAAGTTTAACCGCTATTCTAAATCGTATTGGTCGTGTACTGGCCATGAAACATAAGCATTGATAACTTTACAACAATTAAACTTTCAGAGTAGATGGTTAAGAAAGATTATTCTTTATCTTTTAGCTTCTTTCTTTTGAGTGGCAATATGTACGAAGCACGTACATCAATTATCGGGGTCAATCTATAGATTTTATTTAGCAACACCTAGCGACAGCAGGTTGAACATTGGACGCGGATATCATGCGACCTCGATAAAAGTGCATCGTCCATAGGGCGCTAACATTACTTTTTAAGAGCATTTATCATATCAAATCAGTGTTCGAATATACGTGGATACGACCATTACTCTCAGCATTTCATTCCTTCGGCCGTATCCTACTTCAGCACTCAGTATCCAGCAAAGCATAAGGATATATCCATATCCACAGCATACCTAGCATTAGCATATCATAGTGTGAGAGCGTACATCTCACAGTCATAACATGATGACAGCTTTAGATAATAATGTGCATTGTACAGTGCTACTTGCACAGTTTTGAATATGAAACATTTCAAAAGACAAGAATGAAAAACCAAGCCCCCAGCCCGTCTTAACACTTTCGCGGACACTGAACGAGACACAATAGAACTTTTATTGTTATCACTGCTATAGCATGTCACTGTCCGCGAACGTGTTAAGGGCCTATGTCGAAAAATAATTGAAGCGAAATGGGCGTGTGATAGCTTATATTACTGCCTGATGCGAGAGAAAGAGATGGGGCAGCGCGCACGACTGAAACGACGCAAGCGTAAAACACACTTTATTTAATTGTGATTGTACTATTTATGTAAGTTCAATTCTGCTCTAATCAAAATTTGTAAAATAACAATCTCTTTTTTTTAAATCAAGTCTCGTGTTTCTGTTATTCACCGTTTAGCAGTTCCAAGCGTTTATCGATGAAGACGGAGGCTACTTTGGCTTGTTTTTCTATCGAGAAAATATGTCTTAATCGTGTTTTGGCTCTAATCGAAACTTCAATTAGATGTTCAATTTACACATATCCGCTAATCATACTCCTACTGTTAGTAATTTATGATATATGAAGCTTCCTATAGCTTTGAAGAATCCTATTTTGTCACAAAGCCTCTTATAAAGAAATAATTGAAGGGGCGTCAAAAATGGCTACTCTTACCCTAGTAAAGATAAATAAATTGCATTTATCATTTTATCGTACAGAGTTTCCGTTCGGTGTTATTCAGTATTATTTATTTATTGGTGAGAATTAAGGATAAAGTTTAAAGTAGAATATTATGACTTAAGAGCGGAAACCACCTATTTATTATAATTTACGATATCACTAAGTAAATAAAAGAACGTCATACATGGTGCCGTAATTAAATGGTACCTACCTTCGAACACCCTACATAATACTAAAAAAAAACGTGTCCATTTCCATTCCTACTTCGCGTGTAGGGGAGGAACCCTAAAAAAAATATATAAAGATTTCATTTTACCACTTTTTCGGCGTGATTAATGTGTATATCCATTCCAAATTACAGCTTTCTATAGTACTAAGCGTCTCTGAGCCAAGCTGCGGCGGCGCGGCGCGGACAGATGGACGGACGGACGGACAGACGGACAATACTCACATTTAGCAATCAGAGATCCTAGTTACATATAATAAAAAAAAAAACTTATTTCGGCAGAGTAGGTAACTATACGTAGGGTTTCAAGAAGAATTTCTTTCTTCTTCTACTGGTTTTATTCTTCTTAGATAACTGTTTTTGGAAGGATAGTTTTTATTCTTCTTTGGTAGCTACCTATACTTCATTCCAAATAAGGACGACAAGATTTTCCAATTCCTATTTAGCTTTCTGGCCAATTCTGATTACCAAATATAATTTATTTATCAGAAAAATATACTATCCGACATATCTTGGACGTTACTAAAGCTGTTCTAAGAATAATAAATGAAGTGTTTAAAATATTTGGATTGGAGTATAGGTTGGAATAAAACTCACGACTATAATCTTTTTGCGATGGTCTAAAATTTATGCTAGAAGTGTAGCAAAGGATCAATTTTAAGTTTCAGATTTGTATGAAAATGGTGACAGATGGCTACTCACACAAAAAACTGCATAAGAAACCGTAATATTTTAAGGGATGTAATGGGAATCCACGAGAAGTAATGGAGTGATCATGTATAACAAAACACCTAGAATTTAACGGGCTGGTAGAAACCATCAAACTGCACAACTTTCAGTCTATACTGAAAGCGTCTCTATAGAAGTCGAGAAAAAAAACTATTGTTTCATACAAAACGAAACTACCGTACCGACTCAAATGTATGTGACAGCAGGTTTTTTTTATTTCTTTTTAGATTTTGTTTCTGTAGTAAAAGTTGTTCAGTTTGATGGTCTAAACCACCCCTTAAAATATTACTAGGGTCTTATGTTACACCTTGTTATAAGTTCCAACTAAAATAGCTGAAACTATTTTAAGGGGATGATCGGACCATCATCGTGCTGAACATCTTTTTCTATGGGACCGACATCGACATCATACAAAAAATTCTGCTGTTCCATACATTCGGATCGAGTAGGTTTGCAGTTTTCTACCTATAGAGCAGGAAGATATTTTCTTTAAATAAGTATTTAATTTTCAATCATATACCTGATGCCTAGGGTCCAGACAGATCCCAGGTGCTCAAGGTCTTAAGTCTTAACTCCAAAATGCGAAAATTCGCACATCGCATCTCTAACCTATAAAATCGTTGTTAATTCTTTATTTTTAAACTCAAGATAATTCAGAAATTGATATCAAATCAAATCGTCATTTATCAGTTTATTCCGTGGTCGTAAAAACAGTTTATATGATTTTGTACAAACGATAACCTTTTGTATAAAAGCACCGCAAATTTTCATAACGACATCAGTTTGATCAAGCCTTGCTAAAACTGTAAGTATAATACAACATTCAAATAAAACTAATTTTAATAAGATCGCCTTCCTAATATTTTACTTTACAAATTCCAGAATAAAGATGAAATCCTTCATTGCCTTCGCTGCCATTGTGGCCGTAGCCACCTCCGCTGTGATCAAGCCAGCCAAGAATATCAATGAGATTGAGGCCATCATCGCCGCCATCAGCAGCCCCAGCACCGACCCCGCTACCGCTGTCCTGCTCGAGCAGCAGCTGCTAGAGATCATTGGAGGACCCATCTCTGTTGGCCCCGCTATCGTCGATGAACTCTCCCCCATCTCTGTTGGACCCGCTATCGTCGACACCTTCGAACCCATCGCCGTCGGACCCGCTTTCGTCGACACCTTTGAGCCCATCGCCGTTGGACCCGCTATCGTCGACCAGTTCGAACCCATCGCTGTTGGACCCGCTATCGTCGACACCTTCGAGCCCATCGCCGTCGGACCCGCTTTCGTCGACACCTTTGAGCCCATCGCCGTTGGACCCGCTATCGTCGACCAGTTCGAACCCATCGCTGTTGGACCCGCTATCGTCGAAGAAACCAGCCCCATCGCTGTTGGACCCGTCGACTCTGCTGTCGTTGGCCCCGCTTCTGCTCCCCTTGTCCAGATCATCGTGAACGTGAAGTCCGGTGCCTCTGTTTCTCCAAACCCCGTTGCTGTTGAGGGCCTCCCAATTAGCCCCTCTCCCGTCGCCGTCGAGGAGTCCGCCCCCGTCGTCCCCGCTCCCGTGATCCTCCCCGAGCCCGTCCTTCCTGAGGTCGTCTTCCCCTCTCCCGTCGCCGTCGAGGAGTCCGCCCCCGTCGTCCCCGCTCCCGTGATCCTCCCCGAGCCCGTCCTCCCTGAGGTCCTTCCCTCTCCCGTGATCCTCCCCGAGCCCGTCCTCCCTGAAATCGTCCCCTCCCCCGCTGTCGTCCTCCCCGAGATCGTCGTCCCCGAGCCCATCATCGTCGACACCCCCATCGTCCCCGTCCCCGCTATGGTTCTCCCTGAGATCCTCAACTAAACGGGATAGTTAAAGGAATTTTCATAATATTCTCATCGGATTTTAGTTGTGCTAGGCACAAACAAACGGGTAGCGGATAGTTAAAGGAATTTTCATAATATTCTCATCGGATTTTAGTTGTGCTAGGCACAAACTAATGTATCTACCTACCTATTAAAGAGCGTTATTATAAATTGTGTTTTGTTTTTTGTGATGCCCATTTCTATTTGCGAAAGGGTATAATTAACAATCAAAAGTTTTGCTGCTATATTTAGTCACATATCACCACTTGACCCGTCGTTCGTCTTGAAACCTTAATACTTACCTACTTAGTGAGTTACTGAACTTTTTTGGTGTTTAATTGTAGTTCTATCATCTTCTATTTAGAACTAGGTATCTCAGAAAACAATTTAGAGGGAATGAAATTGGACAAGAAATTATTAGGTACCTAATTTATACATTTTTTTGTACCAATGCATCTATCCATCCATGCATCCATTTGTTTTATGCTTCGTCAATTAATTAAATTAAATCTATACAGCCAAGCTTAGATAAATGATAAGTCTTCGCTACGCTCCGCGAAGACTTATCATTTATCTAAGATATATCATTTATATAAGCAGACAAGCAGTACCTAAAGATTTAATTATGTTTGTTCGGAATAAAGATTTAATAAAAAGCAATTTGCTCCTTTAGCCCTAAAGACGGTTAAATTTTCTTTAAATAAAATTGCTATTGCTCTTAGTAAGGCACACTTGTAATAATTTGATGTACCTACCTATTTAATTTGGGGCTTGTACTTAGCTTGTACTATATCAGGCTAAAAGGTACAATGGAAAGTTGACGAAAGTATGAGGACCGCCAGATTATTGTAGTCTGCCTTGCGACCGATGTCAGTGGGATCATGGGAAAATAAGCTTAGGTTTAGCTCTAAAAGTAATAAGACTAGCATTGGCGTAGCAGGGGGGGGGGGGGGGGTAGCCAGAGGTGGTGGAGACGTTATGAAATAATCGCGATTTTTCACGTTTATAACATGTTCTACAACCTCCATATTACCTCCTATATACCTCCTCCAAATCCCAAGCCCCTTTTTGGTTACGGGGAGCCTTAGGAAAATGAACTTTTGGATCCGACCTTGCCACACGAGAAATGTGAGTCTTTCCACTGGGGCGGTAGCTATGGGCTAGGTGGTCGGTTGACCCCTCAGGGAAAATCTCTAGCTACGCCAATGAAGACTAGGGGTGCGATTTTTGAATGTCACCGGTGAGCTTGAACCGTTTTAAAATCTCATATACAAAAGCCTTCTCATACCATGGAGTTCAATACGAGTGGGAAGGGGCACTCGTAGTAGTTACCGGTGAGATTCAACAAAGCGAACTTTGGGAAATCGGTAAATA
This sequence comes from Agonopterix arenella, assembly GCA_927399405.1. Classification (NCBI taxonomy): domain Eukaryota; kingdom Metazoa; phylum Arthropoda; class Insecta; order Lepidoptera; family Depressariidae; genus Agonopterix; species Agonopterix arenella. The sequence continues at coordinate 11,935,413 of OV656708.1, read as the reverse complement.
TCAGCCATTTTACTCAGCCAGTTCTTTCAAAAATCGCACCCAGGTCATTCTGGATTCTACTCCCCCCCCCCCCCCCCCAACCTTCATAAGTCGATGGAGTCAAGTCTCACCAGAGCTGAGACAACTTTAAATGTGACTAGTATTATATGATAATAACCTATTATAATAGTAGTATGTATAATAGGTTATTATCACGCAATTTAGTACAGTCAAACCGCGGTAACGGCACGGGCAATCAAATATTTGGCACTTATAAGCAACAGTAGAAACACACAGCATTTCAACACACCCGTGCCTACTGCTCGCAATAACTGCCTCCGTGGTCTAACGGTTAAGAGCATTGGCTCTCGACACGGAGGTCGTGGTTTCGATTCCCACGGGGGACACCTAGTGATATGTCACTTTGTGCGTTTTTCCCCAGTTGGTTAGGACATTGCAGGCTGAATCACCTGAAAGAAAAATGATTCCGTGCTTCGGATGGCACGTTAAGCCGTTGGTCCCGGCTACTATCTCTGGTGGTAGTAGTCATTACATAAAAACCACGTCAGAGGTCATAAGGCGGTCTGAAAAAACTCTGACATCAGTTTAGGTTATAGCTATACACAGAACAGAAATCAAAATTCCGCGAAGCGAGGCATTTTGCCAGTCCTGCTAACCTGTTCTGCCAAGTCCTTTGTGATATTTCCTCTACCGTAAGGTTGCCTGGAAGAAATCGCTTTTTAGCGATAATACCGCCTTATTTGTACCATAACCAGTTTTTGTTTCCTGTACAATGTATTTTATTGGTGTAAATAAAGTATATTTCATTCATTCATTATCATCATTACGAAAGCTCGTTAACTAAAAATTAAAACTGCATTTGTGTAGGTATTAGTTTATATTTACAGTTCACGATAAATATAAAACCTCGAAAACTACAGTAACCTCTAAAAATATACGAAGATTTGTGTTACCCTAATAATATTCTTGTTTTCGAATACCCAGATCAAGAGATAGATATGGTATCTAAGAAAATAATGGCTTTCTTCTATTGTAACTTAGGTACCTACCTATCATATCATCAGGTCAAGGGTCATAATGATGACAGCTTTAGATAATAATGTGCATTGTACAGTGCTACTTGCAAAGTTTTGAATATGAAACATTTCAAAAGACAAGAATGAAAAACCAAGCCCCCAGCCCGTCTTAAGGGCCTATGTCGAAAAATAATTGAAGCGAAATGGGCGTGTGATAGCTTATATTACTGCCTGATGCGAGAGAAAGAGATGGGGCAGCGCGCACGACTGAAACGACGCAAGCGTAAAACACACTTTATTTAATTGTGATTGTACTATTTATGTAAGTTCAATTCTGCTCTAATCAAAATTTGTAAAACAACAATCTCTTTTTTTTAAATCAAGTCTCGTGTTTCTGTTATTCACCGTTTAGCAGTTCCAAGCGTTTATCGATGAAGACGGAGGCTACTTTGGCTTGTTTTTCTATCGAGAAAATATGTCTTAATCGTGTTTTGGCTCTAATCGAAACTTCAATTAGATGTTCAATTTACACATATCCGCTAATCATACTCCTACTGTTAGTACTTCATGATCGTCATCTTCATGAAAAGCGTCATGCTTTGAAGAATCCTACATAAAGTAAACCTACATACGGAACGTAACAAAACAAGAAGTGGTTTAGTTTAGTTTACCATCAAACTGAACAACTTTCACTACAAAGACAACATCGCAAAAACTATAAAAAATCCATACAATTTGAATATAGTCTGTACTTACTTTCTATGAAACAACTGATAATTTTTTTAGGGATTTCGAAGTTGGCTCCATAGTGAAAGTTGTTCAGTTTGATGGTCTGAACCACAGCTTAAAAATATTACTACACATTGAGGTACCTAAGACTGAATTGTTTGTAACACTCGTTTGAGCTGATGGGCTCAAACTTAGTTAGCATGTGCTTGCGCGTTCTGCACTGCGACGCCCCCAGTCCGCTCCGCACTGCTGATCGTGGTGCACAGATTTTATTCGCGTTGTCTGTTCTATACATAATTATGCAATGCTACTTAAGGTGTTTTGTTACACCATGTAATGTAGTTTTTCAAATGAAAGTTATAGCCTGTAGGATCCCACTGTAGGGCAAAGGCCTCCTCCCAGCAAACAATTTAGTCGTATTAGGCCCCCATTTATATGACTGTCAATCAATCAATCAATTATAATTTAAAATTGTTATAAAATTGCAAGCAATGTATTTTAGGACGCGGGGTAAGCGCGGGGAGCGCGCGGGTCGGCTGAACGCGGCCTAAGGGTGAGAGGGAGTAGGCCATACTCTACGACCCGGGCCCAGAGCGGATTGGTGGAGGCAAGTTAGTGGTTGAACTTTCTGCTAGAGACAGAATTAAGAATATACAAGGTGTTACAAAAATACATATAAACATTTGAGGGGGTGGTTAAGACCATCAAACTGAACAACTTTCACTATGGGACGAATATCAAAATCGCGATAAAAAAATCTGATGTTCCATCATCATCATCATCATATCAACCGATAGACGTCCACTGCTGGACATAGGCCTCCCCAAAATGGGAAGATTTGCCATAATTGCCATGATGCGATGCGTTTGCGATGTTCCATACTATACTACAGATCTACTCTAGCTCGCGATTTCGATGTTGGTCCCACAGTGAAAGTTGTTCAGTTTGATGGTCTCCCTTAAAAGTTTTAAATGTTTATTTTTACTTTTGTAACACCCTGTATAAGCAAATTGCTACTCTCAAAAAGTTAGGCGCTTGGTGGTGTAGCGGGCAGCTTCGTTCCTGGCTTGATGGCTTCCATATTAGAAACAATCACCAAACTTAGGCAAGTCAGGTCTTCGGGTAGGTGACCATACTTATTATTAGTAAACATATTTTGGTTAGTCTCAGTGCAGTGATAGATCCTTTAGATGGATGGTGGTGAAACTATTTGCCAAGTCAGAGACCCAGTGGCACTGTCTAATTAACAGTGAAGTTGCTTGAAAATATTCCGAAAGCAAGTTGACCACTTACTAACACAATGCCTCCGCTTATTTGCACTGGACTGACACTGGGCCCGCGTGGTGCAATATCTTTTGTGACCCACTCCATCTCTTTTGTGTTTGGCTTTGCCTTGCAGGAGTACTATAGAGTTCAGCACTCAAAAGCGAATTGAGATCAGAAGTGTGATTTTTGAATCTCATACGTTGAACTCAGCATTTGAAAATGTATGGAGATACGAATCTTTCTACTGCTGATTTGACTTTCAAAAATCGCACTTCTGAAGTATGATTTTTGAAAGTCAAATCAGCAGTAGAAATAGAAACATGCTATTTCCATAGTTATTTTCACATTTTCAACTGCTGAGCTCAGCGAATGAGATTCAAATATCGCACTCCTGTAGGCTATCTAATAATTTTCTAACACAATAGTGTTACTATTGTATTTTAAACATAGACAGTAAAAAACTAGGTACCACCACTTACTAGGCAAATTGTATCTATCATTCTGTTTCGCTTCAAAATTTATCTCAAACGAAGTTTAATATATCTAATTAAATTAATAAAACAAATGCAGTAGGTATTTAATATTTACAAAATTCTAATATTTTATTAAAACAGGAAAGTCTTATTAACAATTTGCTACTATAAAAGTACCAAGCTGTCTTTAAAGTCTGGGTGTTGGGCTTCCGAACATCTGCTGCAGACTGTCAGTGAACGAAGGCAAACTAGAAGATGACACTGAAGAGGAACTGTCTTGGCCCGAAATGAAGTTCAGCAGAACATTGATGAAGTAGTTGTTGGTGACGCCAGCAGGTTTCTCAAGCTCAGCAACAGACGCAGGTGTATTAGCATCATCGACTACGATCACCGGTTGCACAGACTCAATTTCCAATCCTGGTACAACGATGACAGGAGATACGGGAGCTATAACATCAGGCACGGCCGGTGCGGGAAGGACTACTGGGGCAGGAGCTGGGGCAACGATAACAGGAGCTATGGGGGCTACAATACCGGGAACGGCTGGAGTTGGAAGCACTATTGGGGCTGGGGCAGGGGCTACTACATCGGGGACGGCTGGAGTTGGAAGTACTACTGGGGTTGGGGCAGGAGCTACAACATCAGGAACGGCTGGAGCTGGAAGCACTACTGGGGCTGGGGCAGGGGCTACAATACCGGGAACGGCTGGTGCTGGAAGCACTACTGGGGCCGGGGCAGGGGCTACAACACCGGGAACGGCTGGCGCTGGAAGCACTACTGGGGCCGGGGCAGGGGCTACTACATCCGGAACGGCTGGAGCTGGAAGCACTACTGGGGCTGGGGCAGGGGCTACAATACCGGGAACGGCTGGTGCTGGAAGCACTACTGGGGCCGGGGCAGGGGCTACAACACCGGGAACGGCTGGCGCTGGAAGCACTACTGGGGCCGGGGCAGGGGCTACTACATCCGGAACGGCTGGAGCTGGAAGCACTACTGGGGCTGGGGCAGGAGCTACAACACCGGGAACGGCTGGAGCTGGAAGCACTACTGGGGCTGGGGCAGGGGATACAACACCGGGAACGGCTGGAGCTGGAAGCACTACTGGGGCTGGGGCAGGGGCTACAATACCGGGAACGGCTGGTGCTGGAAGAACTACTGGGGCCGGGGCAGGGGCTACAACACCGGGAACGGCTGGCGCTGGAAGCACTACTGGGGCCGGGGCAGGGGCTACAACACCGGGAACAGCTGGAGCTGGAAGCACTACTGGGGCTGGGGCAGGGGCTACAATACCGGGGACGGCTGGTGCTGGAAGCACTACTGGGGCCGGGGCAGGGGCTACAACACCGGGAACGGCTGGCGCTGGAAGCACTACTGGGGCCGGGGCAGGGGCTACTACATCCGGAACGGCTGGAGATGGAAGCACTACTGGGGCTGGGGCAGGAGCTACAACACCGGGAACGGCTGGAGCTGGAAGCACTACTGGGGCTGGGGCAGGGGCTACAACACCGGGAACAGCTGGAGCTGGAAGCACTACTGGGGCTGGTACAGGAGCTACGGGAGCTACAACAACGGGAGCGACAGGAGCGGGAAGCACTACTGGGGCAGGAGCGGGAACAATAACTTCAGGGTTAGCAGGGCTGGGTAGAACAACTGGGGCAGGTGAATCGATAGCTGGTGTTTCTGCTATCTCGGGTGTTTGTGCTGGGACAGTTACTTCTGGTACACCCTCGACCGAGACGAGGTTCTCCATGCCCTTGTTGATGTTGATGAGCAGGGAGACGAGAGGAGACGCGATGGAACTGCCGACGGCTCCGTTGGTTCCAACTTCGATGGCGTGGGTCACTGGGGTGGCCTTGGCCGAAGCCGCTGCCACGAGCATGCATAGGATTAGGACCCTCATTTTTCCTGATCTGAAAATGTTTAATAATTCTCGATTTTAATAAGTTCCTTTTTTTTTTAGTTTATTTATCTAAAACAAAAACATTACATTTTATAATACAAAGCCATCCTACGAAAACCACGTATGGCTTAAAATGAGGTGTGGCGAGCTCACTTTAACTCGATACATAGATATTTGTTAGGTAGTATCTCTTAACTATTGACTTATATTTGTTATATATACCGTTTCAGTATTTGCTAGGTTGTCACTTACACCCTGTATTTAGCTTATGTCAGTTCTGGTTGTAATTTTTAATTTCACAATGCTGATTCGAATTGGGCCTAAGAATATGTGCCATTGGAAACGAGAAGCATCTTATTGTTTCTTTTTAAACTGGGCGATCTTTTTAAATGTTCAGGGGTGGTTCAGACCACCAAACAGAACAACTTTTAGTATGGGAGCAAACCCGAAATCCCCTGAACTCATTAAAAAAAATTGCTTTGTTTAGTATAATATACAGGGTATAAAATGGGCCAGTTACTTAAAGGGGCTCTTCAGACCATCAAACTGAACAACTTTCTCTATGGGACCAATATTTCAGTCGAGTTATGTTTGCAGTTTTGTATGGGACAGCGGATTTTTTTTTCGCAATTTCAGTGTTGGTGCCATAATAAAAGTTGTTCAGTTTGATGGTCTGAAGCACCCTTTTAAGTAACTGTCCCATTTTATTTTACACCTTGTATAGATTTGAATTGTCTGCTAGATTTTGTATATAATTAATTTACCTAATAAATACAATAAGCAATATGATTTAGGTACCTTTTTTGCCCGGAATTCCAAACGGAACTTTGTTTCTTCACAATATATCTCGCATATTTATTTGTTTTCATAGATTATTTGTATCTAATAAGAAATGATTAATTTAATCCACAAATGGTTAATCATTTGCATAATCCACTAAACGCAACTAAGTATCTACTAATAAAAAATAGATAATTGTTTAAGCTTTCGTAACATTATTATAATGCATGTTATAAAAAAACCTACATACCATAGGTACCTACATACCTACGTACATAATCTTAATTTAACATTACATTCTTCTTCTTATCGTGTGGGCACAGCCCTGGTGTCAGAGTTTTTTCAGACCGCCTTACGGCCTCTGACGTGGTTTTTATGTAACAACTACTACCACCAGAGATAGTAGCCGGGACTAACGGCTTAACGTGCCATCCGAAGCACGGAATCATTTTTCTTTTCAGACAATGAGGTGATTCAGCCTGCAATGTCCTAACCAACTGGGGAAAAACGCACAAAGTGACATATCACTAGTGGGAATCGAACCCACGACCTCCGTGTCAAGAGCCAATACTCTTAACCATTAGACCACGGAGGCAGCATAACATTAAAATGGTGTTATTTACAATAACATAATTTCCGAACATTCAGCTATATAATTTTGAAAAAAAAAAATGAAAATAAAGAACAATTTAAAGAAACAGACGTAAAAAGAAAAAAAAATAGAGATAATTAATTACACTTATGGTCCTTTTTAATATGCATATATATTTAAGGGGACGACCAGGAGTCGTACGCCGAGCTCAGCAGTTGAAAAGGTCAAAATAACTATGGAGATATGCATCTTTCTACTGCTGATCTGACTTTCAAAAATCGCTCTCCTGGAGTATGATTTTTGAAAGTCAAATCAGCAGTAGAAAGATGCGTCTCTCCATACATTTTCAACTGCTGAGCTCAGCGAATGAGATTCAAAAATCGCACTTCTGTACATATACCTAAGCGTTAGAACAGGTTATTATATAAGGTTTAACAAAATCAGCTGAAGCTATTTTAAGGGGATGATCAGACCATCAAACTGAACAACTTTCTCTATGGGACCAATATCGAAATCACGAAAAAAAAATCTGCTGTCCCATACATTAGAGTCGAGCTGTGTTTGCAGTTTTGTATGGGATAGCAGATTTTTTTTTCGTGATTTCGGTATTGGTCCCATAGGAAAAGTTGTTCAGTTTGACGGTCTAAACATCCCCTTAAAATAGTTTCAGCTAATTTTGTTAGACCTTATATAGAACAACTTTACCACCTGGGAAAGGAAAGCTATGAGGCAGGTATCAGAAGTTGAGATGAGAACCCACCAAGGGTAAGAAAGAAAGAAAGAAAGAAAGAAGAAAGTAATAACAAGCAAGAATCTATACTATTAAATTAAGAAAACGAAAAGCTAACTGACAGTAGGTAAGTGTACCTACTATAGTACAGAAAGTACTATTATTTTCGACGTTATTGCTTGGTTTGAGGGTGGACAATCTGGTAGAGTCTTAGAAAGAGAAGTATACCCGAAACTTTCGTCGAGATCATAGCTGACATGTACCAAGACGCACGATCTTTCATTAGAACCGCTGTAGGAGTAACAAGATCAATTCCGGTTACAGAAGGGGTACATCAAGGCTCTGTACTGAGTCCATATCTGTTTAGCCTCGTATTGGATACACTAACAGAGGACGCCCAAAGCAAGGCACCTTGGACATTCATTTATGCCGATGATATAGCGATCTGTACCGAAAGTCGGGAAGATCTAAAGGATGCATTAGATGCTTGGAAGCACCAGTTACAGAAAGGGGGGCTAGTGCTGAGTGTTTCAAAGACACAGTTCATGGAGTGCAACGTCCCAAGTTCAAACCCCGAGCCAATTACAGTCGATGGCCAAACAATAGAGCGGTGTGACGAGTATAAGTACTTGGGCAGTATGATGCATAGCTCCGGATCGTTGGAAAATAACATTCAGCACCGTATTACAACAGCCTGGCTCAAATGGCGGGAACTTACTGGTGTAACCTGCGATAGAAAGATGCCTTGTGTATAAAAGTATAATAAGACCTGTACTTACCTATGGTAGTGAAACATGGGCAACTACGAAAAGGCAAGTCCAAACCATTCAAGTCGCTGAGATGAAGATGTTACGCTGGATGTGCGGGGTTACGAGATACGACAGAATACGCAACGAGTTCGTGCGAGGTAGTCTCGGAGTCCGCGACGTAGCTGACAAAATCCAAGAAAATCGACTTAGAAGGTTTGGTCATGTAAAAAGAAGACCACCTGACTATATAGGCAACAAAGCAATGGACCTCACCCTACCAGGTCAATGTGGCGTAGGCAGGCCAAAACTCAGATGGTCTGATGTTGTAAAGAAAGAAATGGACAGCTGCGAGCTCTCCATCGACGATGTTAAAGATAGAGCGAAGTGGAAGAAACAGATTAAGAAAGCAGACCCCGCTACCCAGCGGGACAGCAGCTAGGAAGATGATGATTGCTTGGTTTGAGGGTTTGAGATTTTTCATAGGTACTTCGTGACATTTATATTTTCAAACTATGACGTTTACAACAGCATGTCATTACATTTTTCAGATTTACAATGTAATAGTAATATTTATTTGCCAGCCAAAGATACATTACATATTGTTACATGGACCACTGCACTAGGCAACGCCTGTATCGTGGGAATCAAACAATACAGTACAAAATTGTACTTTTTTAAAGCAATAAAATTAATGTTAAAACGCATATTTAAAAATGAGATGAATATCTGGATGTGCGTGAGATGATGATGATGATGCTGTGCTTATGTAGGTGTGTGGGGGTGTGTGTATGTGATAAGTATTTGTGTGCGACTGAGTACGTCATGTAACGATCCTCAGCAGTTCCTCCTTCATCATAAGTCCAACCCAGTAGTTTGTTGTAGATTATTTTCTTGGCTTCTTGTATCTATTTATATTTTTTAAATGTAAATAAAGCATGTCTAGTAGGTAGGTAAGTAATTATTTTATCATTGTACGGCACACGGTATGACGATAGTTCTTAATTTCTTATAATAACAACATACTATACAAATTATCCGTGTCCGTGTGGTAAAAGCACCACCCGGCTAAGAATAGCACCATCCCATTTCCTCCCGTGGGTGTCGTAAAAGGCGACTAAGGGATCTACTGAAGGATGGGTCGCAGCATCCTCTGAGTATATACATTGATTCAATCCAACTGCGATCGCCAACCCGCCTGCCAAGCGTGGCGATTATGGCAAATCCCCCCATTTTGGGGGTGGCTTATGTCCAGCAGTGGACGTTTAATGGCTGATATGATGATGATGATGATACAAATTATCGATTGGTTCACGTCAGCGAGTTGGAGCAATAATAAAATAGTTAACAGTAAACATACAGTTAATTTTAATTGCTGTGCTCATACATCAATCACAAATTAACTAACACCGTTCTTAAGTCAACAATAACAATACATTACAAACAAAATTCATTCAATTAATTACAAAATTATCTTATTAATTTTACTACAGGTAGTAAATACTACTTTATCCTTAATCTTTAGATAATCATTTGGCTGCTAAGCTGTGTAAAATTATAGCCATAAAGCATTTTATTGTGATGTTTAGATAAACCGAAATGGTTATTGGTTATTGGAAATCGTAATGATAAACGTGTTTCTTTTTAAGGTATTTTCCGACGTAGCGCTTTTAGCGTAGCGTTGGCATAAAGTTGTCTATACATTGTTTTTTTTTGGTTCAATTCAAGGTAAAGGGTTTAATATCCCATACAACCGATGTCTGCAATAAAGTTATCTTATTTATAGCAACTAAAACGTAGGTGTTCGTCGTTTTGACGCTTCTTTTGAGTGTTTGGAGACAATCGAAAGACGCAGGAAACACAGAGAAGTCCACAGGATAGGGGTGAACCGACCGCTTTGCCGCGCTACAAATGACGGAACACTTTTCCTGTTTACGACCCATAAACCATCATATTTCACTGAACTGCATGACACTTTGTTACGCAAAATAACACCAATTTTACGAACCAAAACTCACTACAAACAATAAAAATTCGATATCACTTTCTTACTTTGTCCATTTCTAATCCAATGAAAAATTTTTAAAAAAAAGTTTTTATTTAATATTTGTTCTGATAGAAAGGGACACAAAAACGTTGGAAATATCGACTACAGAGACGTACGAAAGTAGGTCAAAAACAGACGTGAATTTACGAAAGAATAATGATCATTACCGACCACCAAGGAGTATTATCATGTTTGACCGTTTATTAGGCAGTCTGCGCTCCAAGGTATAGACAATACCTATACCAGCTTCCTGCTTACGACCAATCCGAGTCAGCGCAGCGTAAGCGAAAAATTCTTCGTCTATGCATCCGAATTACTATTTTTGAATAGCGGAAACTATACAGACAATAGAATACTGAGCGTTACTTCCGTTCCGTCAGAAACAAATCTGAGTCATAGAGATAGTAAGTACTACGTACACCTGGAGAGAGCTCTTCTCGGAATTTTGGGCAAAGCGGGATAGAAGTTGTTGACCGTCGTGTCCCTATCCTTAGTAGGGTGGCAATGCGATTATGCTTTTAGGACTTTTTAAAATTTTTACTATTTGTGCAGGTGTTTTACCACTGAAAATATGTACCTGCCAACGCTACCTTGATGAGAAAAAAACTAGCGTACCAGGTAAATTTTTTCTTGGGAATCCTAAAATAAATAAAATAATACTCATTTCGAGACCCAAAATTTAACGTCAAGCCGAAAGCAGGAGAAAATATGCCAGTTTATACATCATCATCAGTAACCGATGTACGAAGTACGTCCCACTTCCAGGCACATGACTACCCTCAGGGTGTTTTCATGGGCGTTAGTCCACCACACGTGCCCAATGCGGATTGATAGACTTCACATAAGCATGCGAATTTTCACATCAGCGTATGCAGGTTTCCACACGATGATTTCTTCACCGTTTGAGAACAGGCGGTATTACGTATACACAAGTTAGAAAAAGCATTGGTAGGAACATAATTATCATGTCATGTTGTCCGTGCGGATTAGAACCCGGACCCTCGCGATTGAATGTTCTAGTGTCCATACCTCTCTGCAACGCGCCATCGACGCTAAGTAAATTTTTTTGTGTTCGTGTGTAGTTTGTACGCTAGCGCACCGCCAGCATTATCATATCATATCTTAACATTACCTACCTATTTTGTTTTTACGACGGTGCAGTATCGGTTGCCCGATTCTGGCAAGCTACTATTTAGCGACTTTGTTCAGAATTTGAAGTCGACACGATAAGAAGAAGATTATGTTTTATCTTCGTAATTTTTATCATAATTTAGGTGTTACGCAGCAATTTTAATTCAAAATGAAATTTTGTTTGCTTCCGAAGCTTACCTTCTATGTTTGTTGTTACCCTAATACTTTAATATTTTCAAAACTAAAACATATTAAAAATACAAACCTGTCATACGATAAGCCACAAACTGGATAATATTCGCTTTTGCAGCCGTCGATTAAGCAAATACGAAACATTTTAACATAAAAATGTGGATAAAAATATAATAAATAAATTTGACGGCTGACAGCAATTTCAAAATGGCAAATTGGGTTGTCAAATTTTTTCTTTTTTACTACCACGGCTTTTCAACACACAAAAAATTTAAAAAGGTTTGATACATTTTTGCTTCATTTGATCTTACCAATTCGGTTGAACTCATAACATTAGCAAATGGCAACACCAGTACACTGTTAGGATGAGACACCGTGGACAACGATTGCCTTCTTCTTCTAGCGTGGTCAACTTTATGCGTGTCAAATAGTTTTTATGTGTTTGAGCTATGGATTATTTTTGATTAAACCGAGAGAAAGATAATTTGGCACAGCTCAATCCTCTATTAACTCCCTAGTTGGCGCCTAAAGAAGTTTTACTTCAAAATAAAACCTTGAAAAAGAAAGAGCAGTCTCCGGATGTTCCATATAATGACGTGGTAGAGTCCGACAAGGAAAATTGGAGCTATTTTGATACAGTTTTAATTGTTTGATGGAATACAATCTTGCATATAATATTGTCTGTATCTGTTTCATAGTGACATCATTTCATGGAATATCAAACTACCGCGTTACGCCGCATTTTCTCTAACGCGACGCTGAAAGCGCTCAGTGGGAAAAGGCTATTATTCTGGTTTTTTTTTGGCAATTTGGTCTTATAGTTGTCGTATAGTCGAACATTAGACGCATAAAGCACCAGTATTTGACGAAATTACGGTTATATAACTTTTATTATAAGTCAAAATAGTCATATAAATGGGGGCCTAATACGACCAAATTGTTTGCTGGGCTATCACCACTTGACACGACTTCATAACATCCTAGAACCGTATTAACCTTAAGATTGAATCTTGCTATTGCATATCAAAGGTTTGAAGAAAATCGTAACATAAGTTAGGCTCGGCGCAAACGAGCCAGCGGCCACAGCCAATCGCTGCTGTAGCAAATGGCGGTCAATGGTTACACGTGTGCGGCGAATCACTACAAAATGTATGAAAATGCGTGAACTGCTTGCCGGTGGCTGTGGCCAGTGGCAGTGGGTCGTTTGCGCCGAGCGTCAAGGTCGTGCAAATGATGAGCACCAGTTAAGAAGGTTCAAAAGAAGTTCAACATGCAAACATATTAGGTACCTACGCTACGCATTGCTCTAAAATTCTCACTATCAAAGGGCTTCCGCGTCTTTGATACCAATTTGCGACTTATGTTTTTAGATAAGTATTCAAAAAGAGATTTATAGCCTATTATAAAACACTCTTTCTTGAATGTAGATAGATAAACAAATGATAATTAGTTGGTATAAAACGCAAGTGATTTTGGTATTAAAGCATAGTTTGTTTATACAACTTAAACTAACAGGTATGTAGAACGACTTAAATTAACCTATTATTCTGAACCTATTCTTTAAAACTACCTCGTCTATTCTCTCGACGTATTAAAGCTTAAATCATAATTTTCTGTTTGACAGCCAATATGAAATTCCTGTTAATCGCTGCTTTCGTCGCCGTGGCCGTAGCTGGCCCCGTCCAGCGAGGTCTGGTCGCCCCTGGCATCGCTGGCCCCACTCCAGTCATCTACGAGCCCATCCAGGTTGGACCCGCTATCGTCGACCAGTTCCAACCCATCGCCGTTGGACCCGCTATCGTTGACCAGTTCCAACCCATCGCCGTTGGACCCGCTATCGTTGACCAGTTCCAACCCATTGCCGTTGGACCCGCTATCGTTGACCAGTTCCAACCCATCGCCGTTGGACCCGCTATCGTTGACCAGTTCCAACCCATCGCCGTTGGACCCGCTATCGTTGACCAGTTCCAGCCCATCGCCGTTGGACCCGCTTTCGTCGACACCTTCGAGCCCGTCGCCGTTGGACCCGCTATCGTCGACCAGTTCGAACCCATCGCTGTTGGACCCGCTATCGTTGAAGAAACCAGCCCCGTCGCTGTTGGACCCGTCGACTCTGCTGTCGTTGGCCCCGCTTCTGCTCCCCTTGTCCAGATCATCGTGAACGTAGTGTCCGGTGCCTCTGTTGCCGAGAAGCCCGTAGCCGTTGTCACCCCCGAGGTCGTTGAGGCTCCCATCGTCCCCTCTCCCATCGTCCCCTCTCCCGTAATCGTCGAGGAGTCCGCCCCTATCGTCCCAGCTCCCGTGATCCTCCCCGAGCCCGTCGCCCCTGAGGTCATTGTCGCCTCTCCCGTGACCGTCGTCGAGGCCGCCCCTGAGCCTGTGCTGGTCGCCGTGCCCATCATCCCCGAGCCCGTCCAGGTTGTTGAGCCCGTCGTCCCCGAGCCCGTCCAGGTTGTTGAGCCCGTCGTCCCCGAGCCCATCATCGTCGGCACCCCCATCCTCCCCGCCCCCGCTATGGTTCTTCCCGAGACCCTCAACTAAGTTAAGTTAAATATGATAGCTTGTTAATTATTTATATTGATTTATATTTAATTAATTAGGCTAATGTGAAATGTTTTGGGATCTGAATTCTTTCTACCAAGAACTTGAAACGCTTGTTATTATAATGAAATAAAATCGAATCCCAAATATAGTTTCGTTTACACTTATACCTACCTAAATATTATACATATATTAAAGCCCGCCTATTTTGATCTTTTTGGCGAATGTTACACGTTCGATATTTTTATTATCGATAATTGTGTCGTAATTCTCAGGCATGATCGCCATCGTAATCCAGGACCACCATTCGTATGACAATGTTAGGGACCATGGTAAATAATGAACTTGATTTTAGAAATAACATTTTATTAGCTTCTGGGTCCAGCCTAGAAGCTAATAAATTCTCAGGAAATTTGATTTTAGTTAGAACTTTTAGAACATCTCATTTCTTTAACATCTTAGGATAGGTTTCTTAAAATGATCATGGCACACAAACCTGGAAATCCCACGAAAACATTATTTCATCGTCCCATTGTTATACTTATACCTAACAACACACACGCACCTACCTCCTACAAAATCATTACAATATATCCCCGTCACCCATGTAGGTATATATCCAGATTCGCCCCGAAGTCATGCGACAGAGTTTATCTCAACTATTATAAAACTGTAACAGAAGTGTGTGATATTGAAGATATTTACAAAAAAAAAGTTACTATATGGTTTTTAGATGTCCCTGATTCCAAAATACTAAAACTACAGAACCGATATTGATGAATTTTTTTAAATTTTATAGCTAATGGTCTGACTTAAATCTGGTATATAATTTGTGCGGACGAAGTCGCGGGATAACTGTAGTAATTTCATAAGATCAACATGAATACTCCGATTTCCGATTTCAAAACAAACCCAGGAATATTATGCAAGGAATATACACGAAATTTGACTACCAAACTGCTGTCAAATGACCGACAAACAATGGGGAGTGTTATTATGACCATCGGTGTTATTAGAGTTGGATGCTTCGCTCGTAGTTGCTCGTAGCAAGGTTCAACTTTGGCGTTTTAAAAGTTTCAGCGTGGAATGATATATTTTATCAAGCGGCGATAGGTAACTAGCCTTTCACTAACAAAAACACATTTTTAGTCACCTATACAGGGTGTAAGTGACAGCCTAGAAAATACTGAAACGGTGAACTCATACCATCAAACTGAACAACTTTCACTATGGAGTCTACCTCAGGAAACCAAAAAAAAAATCAGCTGTCCCATACATTTTAGTCGGGTAGGTACAGCAGATTTGTATGGGACAGCTGATTTGAGCGTTTTCTGAGGTAGGCTCCATAGTGAAAGTTGTTCAGTTTGATGGTATGAGTTCACCGTTTCAGTATTTGCTAGGCTGTCACTTACACCCCGTATAGTACACGGCACCCCCGTAGATGACACTATGACGGGGCGGTTATTAGTAACGCTGCATACAAACGAAGATAGATTAGATTTCTAGTATTGATATGATCTCAGGATATTTTATTCAACAACTTACACTAACAGTACAAATGTTTAGACACAAATTAATAATTAAACTGAAATATCCTTAAACTAAAATATAACTAGACTAAACAAAATAACATCAGTCAAAGAGCCCGCCTCGAGTCGAACCCGGTTGAAATGTGCCCATCACACTCTTGGCGTTTCCACGCTGTATGGCTAGGGAAATGTGTTGAACCAGGTACGACCCTAGTCCTATTCTCAATACTAACTAATGAGGGATTTTCCAAAAGCAAAAAAAATAAAAACGTTAGTTCCTAATTTCTCGATAGATGGCAATGATCAGAGAGGGGTCCAATAGGTATGAATTATATTAATAGTAAAAATACACAGTACAAACCCTTTCTTATTGTTGTTGGTTTATTATTTAGCAATCTAACCTAACCTAACCTAATCTAACAGAAACTGAGAATTTCAATAAAAATAAATCGGAAATATTTAAATCGTACGTCAGATTCCGTGAACGAAAAGCAAAGCCATACACGAAAAATTTCGCTCTTTATTGGCAAAGCAATTTCAATATTCTTCATATTGAAAAGTGAAGTGACCAATTTAAGTATGTTCGTATATTCAAAATGGATACGAAGCCCATACAGCCAAGTCTGATACTTTAATCGTTTTTGACAGACAGTAAATAAATAATAAATAACGCTCACAGGCAAATACTTTATAATGATCCCAAAAAAGCCTAAGGCATTTTGTTATGGGAACTTTTCAACAACGGCACAATCATATAACATCCATGACCGAACCGGGACTCGAACCCAGGACCCTGGTTTGACAGTCCGGCGTGGCAATCATTACACCAACCGGGTCGTCAATAACACCGAGATTGGTAATAACTTGTACTGTGTATTTTTATTATTAATATATTTGCTCATACCTATTGGACCCCTCTCTGGTCAACGCCATCTATTGAGAAATTAGGAACTAACTTTTTTCTTCTTCTGGAAAATCCCTCATTAAAATCAATGACAGTTTTTAAACACGATCTAGATATTATTCTTTGTATTAGTTTCAATGCTAGGATTCATTAAAGATTTGTGTAGTCATTTTTGGTATTGTAACTCAAAGTTACAGAACTTTTGTTTTTGCTCCGTTTGGTATGTTCGCGTAAATTTAATTAATTAAAAATTATTTATTTCAGATTATTCATCCATATTCTCTAAGTAACAATTGTCTTGTAACTATGTTAGTTCACAAATTAATAAAAGCATAGTAAAAGTTGTTCAGTTTGATGGGTAGACAGGGTGCTAAATGATATCCATATGGGACACTCCGACAAAACTACAAATGGAAATCGGAATTGTGGATCAGAGATAATCGCCCGGAGCATTGTGGAGCATTTTGGGGTCTGTTGTGAGATGACACCACTCAACAACAGCTCGCTCGCCACAAGCTGCCCTGAGGATTTATTATTATGATTAAGTTTAAGTTTTAAACTACATGTTAGAAGGTAGGTAATTAATGGAAGTTTATTCCGAAAGTTCTCGAGCGCGCTGCATACAAACGAATTTTCGTCCCATTTTCTATATTAATAAATTAAAGCTAATTACATTTTTTAAACACACTCTAGAAACCAATGTCTGTGTTTTGAATTTGCAAGATTTCTTTTAAATATACACCACAAATTTTAAATTAACTAAAAAAATGTTTAGGGTGTATTCAGACAATGAAACTTGCTCCAAATTTTATTTTTCGTTTTTCTTCCCATATGCACTTGCTTTGTACTTTATTTATGTGTTTGGTGTAAATAAAGTATATTTCATTCATTCATTCATTCTTATTCATTAGGGAAAGTGGTTTAGTTTTATCGTCTAAATACATCCTTAAAATATTGTTAGTAATTAAAAACTATTGGTGTCATAGTTTCAATGCTAGGATTAATTTAATATTTGTATGGAAATCTTTAAACCGTGATAACTTTAGAAGTAAATTTCGGAACTTCATTTTGTATGGAGCGCCATTACGATTTCGCAACTTTTAGCGCAACGTGAACTAAACGTAATTTTATAACCGGCCATAAAACTCTTTTACTTCCCTTATTCGCATTATATTGAACATTGATTACCAATAGATAATATTATAGTATTTAATGCCCAACATTTCGACAGAGTAGCATAGTTTATTTATACAACTTATACAGGTATGTACCATAATGGTAAATCATCTATCTATTTTTTTAAACACTTCACTATGTTAGGTACTTTACTTTACTTCGTATAATTATACCAATTCATGGTACGAATTGATAATTTGTGAAAACAGAGAATTGTACAAATCGCGAAACTGGACCGTTGGCGATGCTTTCATCAAATCAGCCTTCTAAGAATAGAAAATGGAAAGAAATCACAAAGCTGATAAAATCTAAGGGCTGGCCAAACCCAGGCCCGCCGGCCAAACATTGGCTTTCCAAAGCATTTGAATTCGGACTAGCTGAGCAGATTTTGTACGGATTACGTATTGCTTTTTTCAATTACCTAATTTAAATACAATATTAAGAAATTCAAAGAAACTAATCCTTTCAATATTTTGTTTTCGACAGCAAATATGAAGTTCTTATTAATTGCTGCCGCTTTCATCGCCGTGGCCATAGCTGGACCCGTCCAGTCAGGTCTGGTCACCCCTGGCATCGCTGGCCCCGCTCCAGTCATCTACGAGCCCATCCAGGTTGGACCCGCTATCGTCGACCAGTTCGCCCCCATCGCCGTTGGACCCGCTATCGTTGACCAGTTCCAACCCATCGCCGTTGGACCCGCTATCGTTGACCAGTTCCAACCCATCGCCGTTGGACCCGCTATCGTTGACCAGTTCCAACCCATCGCCATTGGACCCGCTGTCGTCGACAACTTCGAGCCCATCGCCGTTGGACCCGCTATCGTCGACCAGTTCGAACCCATCGCTGTTGGACCCGCTATCGTTGAAGAAACCAGCCCCGTCGCTGTTGGACCCGTCGAATCTGCTGTCGTTGGCTCTTCTGCTCCCCTTGTCCAGATCATCGTAAACGTACTGTCCGGTGCCTCTGTTGCCGAGAAGCCCGTAGCCGTTGTCACCCCCGAGGTCGTTGAGGCTCCCATCGTCCCCTCTCCCGTAATCGTCGAGGAGTCCGCCCCTATCGTCCCAGCTCCCGTGATCCTCCCCGAGCCGGTCGTCCCTGAGGTCATCGTCGCCTCTCCCGTGACCGTCGTCGAGGCCGCCCCTGAGCCCGTGCTGGTCGCCGTGCCCATCATCCCCGAGCCCGTCCAGGTTGTTGAGCCCGTCATCCCCGAGCCCATCATCGTCGGCACCCCCATCTTCCCTGTCCCCGCTATTGTCCTTCCCGAGACCCTCAACTAAGTTACTATGTTGTTTAGGTTAGCTTGTTAATTATTTATATTGATTTATATTTAATTGAATAGGCTAAACTGAAATGTTACCAAGATCTTGAAATGTAATTAAAATCTTTTTAATAAAATCGAATACCAAAATATTGTTTTGTTGACTTACCTATACATTAACATAATAATGGTAGGTACTTGGACAAATTAAGGTAGGTATTGTTATTCGTTCATTGATGCTTTGCGCATTGCACAATGGGCTTTGGGGTAGTCAAAGGCTTTGGACAATGTTTCTATAAACATTTTCCAGCTTTACTTTGGATCTTGGTGTTAATTACTTTTTAAATATTCTAATTCAGGCATCTAACGCAACATAACATAATATAATATATATGGGACTTTTTTAAGGCATCTCCTTAAAAAAGTGTCAGACCATAAAACTGAACAACTTTCTCTATAATATGACCATCATCGAAATCGTGCAAAAACAAATCTGCTGTCCATGCAGTTGTCTCAAGTAGGTTTGCAGTTTTATATGGAACAGCTGATTTTTTTCGTGATTTCGAAGTTGGTGTCATGACATAGATAAAGTTCAGTTTGACTGTCTGATCATCCCCTTAAAAAAGTGGAATGATGAAATATACTTTATTTAAACCAAAACAAAATACAATGCACAATAGGAAACAAAACTGATTATGGTACAAATAAGGCGGTCTTATCGCTAAAAAGCGATCTCTTCTAAGCGACCTTAGGGTAGAGGAAATATAACAAAAAACGGGTCGGTGTTATAAAAAGCAAAATTATAGATGAAATGAGGCCGTCAACGAACTCGGCCACCACGGACCTTCCTGCTCCAAGAGCGCTGGCCGCTGGTCGCGCCACACAACATTGAACGACCTCAAGCGGCGCTTATATGTAGCCCTCGGCGAAGGCTACATATTTGCACGAAATATCGGCGCGCCTAGTCGAGGCATCGGGTGAACAGAGGGCCGGCAGCTACCTCGACCATTGCATCAGTCTGGCCATACAAAGAGGTAACGCTGCCAGCCTCCTGGGCGCCCTGCCAGCCAGGCGGTTGTTTAGAGGATGTTTTTTATTTATGGCGTTAGTTTTCACTGTTTATTTTAGGTTAAGAATTGGTTATAACATTTTTACCCTGTTAATAAATAAAGTATTAGTTTAACATTGCTAATAAAGTCCACAGCCATTAGGATAAAGTTAAAAAAGAAGTGAATACAACAGAATACATCAAGTAAATACAAACAATAATAAACTCAAATAGTCGAGATCTTTTTAGCACTTACAATCGAATAATGGTCCTATAAATGTCAAAACTATGCATATCGCTTATCCCGACTTTTTAGCATTCTCACTCAGATGTCGTATAATAATGTCGAGTAATAAATGTTTAGTCGGTTTTTTTAAATGCATTTATACCACTGTACTATAATAGCAATAGCATCCGCATTCATAGCGCCTATTAGTTCAGTGATTGCGATATAAAGGCTTCAAAAGCTAAATTGAGTAGTAGTTGCTTTTATACGCCTAGTTAAAAACTACAGCTTTTATTTATTTAAGAGCTTTTATTTAATTTCTAACATCGTTTTCTCGCTGGCAGGCTGAGCTGAAATATTATCGATTCATCCACTCCCGATTTTTATCATTCACTGAATAAGAAGTAAGGTGGATTAACTTCTTGTGAATGGGTATAATTTTATTAAAGACAAATAAAAATTTACTTTTATTAAAAATTATACTAAAAAAAAAATTGAGAAAATAAAACTTCTTGTGAATTATTCAGTGAATTATGAAAATCGGGAGAATCTGATCTCATTACAGTAGATCGGGAGATGGGTCTGAAGGTTGGGGAACACTGGTGTGGTTGAAGTGGTGAAGGCGGAATGAAGGATAGTGCACAACTATTTGCCTACCAGCTACGTACCACATTATCGTTTCAGCTTACAATGGAAACATGGAAACAGCACACAATTCAGTGGAAATAAAAATGTCAAGACAACAGTCCCTCTTATCTAAGTAGTAAAGATTACTACTCAAAATTTATAATCATGTTTCATTATTATTTATTTATTTCATCATCGTAATCACATCCTAAATACCTAACTGCTTCCGTGGTCTAATGGTTAAGAGCATTTGGCTCTCGACACGGAGGTCGTGGGTTCGCTTCCCACGGGGGACACCTAGTGAAATGTCACTTTGTGCGTTTTTCCCCAGTTGGTTAGGACATTGGAGGCTGAATCACCTGATTGTCTGAAATGAAAGATGATTCCATGCTTCGGATGGCACGTTAAGCCGTTGGTCCCGGCTACTATCTCTGGTGGTAGTAGTCGTTACATAAAAAAACCACGTCAGAGGCCGTAAGGCGGTCTGAAAAAAATACTCTGACACCAGGGCTCTGCCCACACGATAAGAAGAAGATCACATCCTATAATTATACATCCCATTGCAGGCCTACCCTCAGGGAAATTAGTCTACCACGCGCGCACAATGCGGATTGGTTGACGTCACATAAGTATCGGAATTTCTTCTTCAGCGTATGCAGGTTTCCTCACGATGTTTCCCATCATAGTTTGAGGGTCGGTATATTTAATACTACATCTTAAATGTAAAAAGTTCTACATTTTTAAAATCTCATGCTATAGTTATTCTTGCATGCAATAGGAGGTTTTCGTTATAGTATTTTCTTAAAGATTGTGAAAATTTACGTGACATCTAGATCAGGTTGATACCTAGTTGATAAAGAAATAGAAATATTTTTTATTATGAATCATAGGTATATTTGGAAAGTTTGTTTAAGAGAGATGGAAAGTGTGATGGGGAAGTAGAGCGAAGAGTGACTGCGGGAAATAAGGTAAATGGGGCCCTGCATGCCGTAGTGAGTAGCCGGTCTGTATCAAAAAGGGCACGTCTGGCTATTCACAACGGTGTTTTGGTATTTGTATTTGTATTTAATATTTATTTATGAAAAAAACATTACAATAAATTGACAAAATAGTGCAGTAAAAACCAATTTAGGTTTATCTATGACACTATTGACTCGTCTAGGACGTCGTGGTGCCTACCCTGATGTATGGGAGCGAATGTTGGGTATGGAATAAAAGGAATGAAAGTCGATTGAATGCAGTTGAAATGCGCGCCTTACGAAGTATGTGTGGTATGGTTGATATGGTGGTTTGGTTGATCGAATCAATAACAGCGTGATAAGGGATTCTTGTAAGTTGAAGGATGATATTGTAACAAAGATTAAAAGGGGTATGCTTAGGTGGTTCGGTCACGTAGAGAGAATGAATGAAAGAAGACTTACGAATGAAATTTATCAAGCAAAGGTGAGCGGAAGTGTTGGGAGAGGCCGTCCGAGGAAAACATACCATGATCAAATCAATGATCTTTTCCGAATAAGATAAGTGCGTAGCACCCTCAATCGACGGAGGTGCATGAAAAGATGTATGAATGTCAATGAGGCTAAAGAGGTGTGTCAGAGTCGTAGCGTGTGGCGGTACGTGGTCTCTGCCTACCTCCATGGGACAATGGCGTCAGCTTATGTATGTAGGTATATCTAATTGATTACCTTACTTGATTGATTATCCTACAGTTGAGCTAAAATATTTCACCACATGGGCATACAACAGTGGGTAGCAATCAGGTGGTAGTTAGGTATGTAAAGATTCTATAGATATTAACCTACTTTATACAATTTTTACAAACAATAAACTAATTTCTCCGTGTAAGCCAATTTCAGGACAACAACGTGCAATTAATGAAACGTGATTTTAAATCCTGCCATAAAACACTTTACTTCCCTAATTCGCAATACTGATATTGAATACTGATTATTGATAACATTTTAGTATATAACGTCCACAATTTTGACAAAAGAGCATAGTTTGTTTATACAACTTATACAGGTATGTACTAAGCCAATAAAAATAATAATTTAAAATTTATCTTCACAAAATATTCATTTCAAACTTGCAAAGGTTAATAAAACGAGTAACTGAAATTTATTTTGTTTGTTTCGACAGCAAATATGAAGTTCTTGTTAATTGCTGCCGCTTTCGTCGCCGTGGCCGTAGCAGGCCCCGTCCAGCGAGGTCTGGTCGCCCCTGGCATCGCTGGCCCCACTCCAGTCATCCACGAGCCCATCCAGGTTGGACCCGCTATCGTCGACCAGTTCCAACCCATCGCCGTTGGACCCGCTATCGTCGACCAGTTCCAACCCATCGCCGTTGGACCCGCTATCGTTGACCAGTTCCAACCCATCGCCGTTGGACCCGCTATCGTTGACCAGTTCCAACCCATCGCCGTTGGACCCGCTATCGTTGACCAGTTCCAACCCATCGCCGTTGGACCCGCTATCGTTGACCAGTTCCAACCCATCGCCGTCGGACCCGCTTTCGTCGACGCCTTCGAGCCCATCGCTGTTGGACCCGCTATCGTTGAAGAAACCAGCCCCGTCGCTGTTGGACCCGTCGACTCTGCTGTCGTTGGCCCCGCTTCTGCTCCCCTTGTCCAGATCATAGTGAACGTAGTGTCCGGTGCCTCTGTTGCCGAGAAGCCCGTAGCCGTTGTCACCCCCGAGGTCGTTGAGGCTCCCATCGTCCCCTCTCCCATCGTCCCCTCTCCCGTAATTGTTGAGGAGTCCGCACCTATCGTCCCCGCTCCCGTGATCCTCCCCGAGCCCGTCCTCCCTGAGGTCATCATCGCCTCTCCCGTGACTGTCGTCGAGGCCGCCCCTGAGCCCGTGCTGGTCGCCGTGCCCATCATCCCCGAGCCCGTCCAGGTTGTTGAGCCCGTCGTCCCCGAGCCCGTCCAGGTTGTTGAGCCCGTCGTCCCCGAGCCCATCATCGTCGGCACCCCCATCCTCCCCGCCCCCGCTATGGTTCTTCCCGAGACCCTCAACTAAGTTAAGTTGTATACAGCTTGTTAATTATTTATATTGATTTATATTTAATTAATTAGGCTAATGTGATATGTTTTGGGATCAGAATACTTTCTACCAAGAACTTGAAACGCTTGTATTAGAATAAAATAAAATCGAATCCCAAGTATCTTTTTGTTTAACTACTTACCTACTTACTTAAATATTATATCGCGCCTATTTTGATCTTTTTTGCGAATGCCGACATTTAATAATATCGATATTGATATTGTAATTCTCGGTCAGGATCGCCATCGATCGTAATCCAGGAGTACGATTTTTGAATCGCATACGTTGAACTCAGCAGATGAAAATGCATGGAGATACGCATCTTTCTACTGCTGATATGCCTTTCAAAAATCGCACTCCTGGGGTATGACTTGAAAGTCAAATCAGCAGTAGAAAGATGCATATTTCCATAGTAATTTTGACATTTTCAACTGCTGAGCTCAGCGAATGAGATTCTAAAATCGCACTCCAGGATCACCTTTCACATGACAATGTAGGGATCATGGTGAATAATTGTCATGATACAAATAACTATTTGTAAGCTTCTTGGCTGGGTCTTAGAAATAGATATTGTTTTTGAAAGTCTTTATTTTAGGTATATGAGTATTTACAACATTATGTACAACTTATGGCTAAATATGGCTATAATTAAAAATAAAAATAAAAACAAATAGGCGAAGAAGAAATGAGCCACTATATCGAGCACGACTTCCGTTCGACTTACACTAAACAGAAGACGTGCTCGAGGCCACCGTCCTGCGGGAGAGTGCCCAAGACGCTGGCTGCGTTACCTTGTTGGATGGCAATGTATATTCGTTGCCCGAGGTACGCGCCAGCCCTTTGGTCACCGGACACCTCGATCAAGCGCTTTTATTTAGTTAGGTCTTACAATTATAATTTATAATACAAAAAGATATTTTTTTTACTTTAAGATCTTCTTACGTTAGGTTACACTTTATATAGTACTACGACGCGACGTAGAACAAAAGTGTATGTACAACTTATTGCTGCTGAGTGAGACTAGTACACTAGTGCAAGCGTGGATGTTCCACGGTTTTAAAATATCTCTGACTACCCCCTCAGGGAATACAGTCGTGAGCATATGCATATATGCATGCATGCTTTATATGTGGGACCTTGTTGTCATCATCTGACTATCAATTTGTCTTTGTCACAAAACTGTTATTTATCTGTAAGTTCTCCAAAAAGGAAATGAATAAATAAAATAAATAAATGCATGCTTGAATGGTTTACAAGTAGATGTCAACCCTAGCACCGTTTTTGTCGCCCCGTTGCTTGCTTACGAAAGTACGGGGAACATTGCCCTAGTCATTTTTACCCGACAGCGCCAGAAGGAGGGTTATATTTTCGAGCGTGTATTTCAGACCATCAAACTGAGCAACTTTCACTATGGAGCCTACATCAGGAGACGCGAAAAAAAATTTGTCCATGTCCATGTCTGTTTGTTTGTGTGTTTGTTTGAACGAGCATCACGCAAAAACTACTAAACCGATTTTGATGATACTTTTTTGTTTGATAGCTTATGATCCGACTTAAAATCTGGTATATAATTCGTGCGAACAAATTCGCGGGTTAACGTTCGTGATAATTTAAATATCTAATTAAAGTTCGTCTATTGCAAACGAGTCAGAAGTTTCATAACGCTCGTAAATTATAATTCTTCTTTGTTCCCGTTTGCGATACCTAGGTACTGTAAGGAGGTTGTATAGCCATAGCTTTCTGGCTGGTTTTTATCTAAACTATTATAAAACTGTAGCAGGAAGTTTGTCTGTACATTGAAGATATTAACAAAAAAAAAGTTACGATATGGTTTTTAGGTGTCCCTGATTCCATTTCACCAATTTTTGGATTTTTTGTCCGTCTGTTTGTTTGATTGTGTGTTTGTTTGTGTGTTTGTTTGTTTGAACGAGTATCACGCAAAAACTACTGAACCGATTTTGATGAAACTTTTTTGTTTGATAGCTAATGATCTGACTTAAAATCTGGTATATAATTTGTGCGGACTAAGTCGCGGGTTAACGCACGATTGAAATAAATTTGGAACGTCGAAGAACCCCGGCGCGCGCCGATCGATGAGAACGATCTTCTTCTCAATTATTGAGAATTGTTCTCAATTCTCAAGATCGTTCTCAGGGCTGGAAAGCTAATGTCTCGGTTTATCGAAATAAAACATCAAAATAATCATTAAAGCTCTATTTTAATTAACCATTTGAGACGCCCTCCACACTACCTAATAACATTCAAATTATATTTACTCGAACCAAATTGTTATAGCTGATTAGTGATTAATTAATGGAGATACCTAGTTCTTCTCTTTTCAGTTAATAATTTTTTTTGCAGTTGGGGATTTTTCAAAGATTCGTCCTATGGATCTAAAATTAGCACAGAACGATGCGAAATTGATTTGAATAAGGTGTGTGTGTTAACCAACCGTGTTTACTATTTATGTTATGTTATGTAAAAAAAACATTGGATTAAAATGATGTAAAATATTAAAATAAACTGGCCAAGTGCGTGTCGGGCCACGCGCAGGGTCCCTACGCTTGTTGTTGCCTGTCACAATATAATAATGGACATAGAAGGGGGCTTTTGGTTTTATACTACGGTTTAACGGCTAAAAGTTTAAAAAGTACATTTTATAAGTTGTTCGACTATTACTCGTAAAATTTCTAAATTCAATTCCAATTCAGAACGACTTTTTTGTATCAATTCACCTTAATATCACACGCTTTTGTTTATTTGTCCCATACTTATGTTTTACGGTTTGCCCACATAATTATGGAAACGCAATGATCTTATGGTGTCTGTTGATCAGTTACTCCAACGGGTGTTATCCAAGGTCTTGAAATGCCCCATGGAGGACCGTGCCTGGTCCCAAACCTCTCTCCCAATACGTTTCGGGGGCTTAGGAATTAGCTAAACCTCCAGTGTAACTCTGCCGGCCTTCTTATCTTCCGCACATAGTGTGCACGTGGGCCTAGGAAATGACCTTTAGGTCTAGGGTGACAGCTACAATAGATCTATCCAGGTCGCAGTAGCTATTTGGTCATTGACCAAGCCCTTATAACCAAAGAATAAAAAATAGTGTGCACAACCTCCACGGAACTATTATTGGTCCTTCTCTGAGCACCGTGGAGCCTGCATACCTGTCGGAGGCTAGGACTGCCTGGCAAGAATTTTGCCCCAACTGCAAGCCACCAAATGATCTTTTCTCCCAGAGGCGTTGGGATGAGCAGAGGAGAGGTATTTGCAAATCGGTGCTCCAATACCTACTTAAAAGGAGGAAAACATACCATGATCAGATCAATGATATTTTCCGAATAAGATAAGTGCGTAGCACCCTCAATCGACGGAGGTGCATGAAAAGATGTATGAATGTCAATGAGGCTAAAGAGGTGTGTCAGAGTCGTAGCGTGTGGCGGTACGTGGTCTCTGCCTACCTCCATGGGACAATGGCGTCAGCTTATGTATGTAGGTATATCTAATTGATTACCTTACTTATTTTTCCTACAGTTGAGCTAAAATATTTCACCACATGGGCATACAACAGTGGGTAGCAATCAAGTGGTAGTTAGGTATGGAAAGATTCTATAGATATTAACCTACTTTATACAATTTTTACAAACAATAAACTAATTTCTCCGTGTAAGCCAATTTCAGGACAACAACGTGCAATTAATGAAACGTGATTTTAAATCCTGCCATAAAACACTTTACTTCCCTAATTCGCAATACTGATATTGAATACTGATTATTGATAACATTTTAGTATATAACGTCCACAATTTTGACAAAAGAGCATAGTTTGTTTATACAACTTATACAGGTATGTACTAAGCCAATAAAAATAATAATTTAAAATTTATCGTCACAAAATATTCATTTCAAACTTGCAAAGGTTAATAAAACGAGTAACTGAAATTTATTTTGTTTGTTTCGACAGCAAATATGAAGTTCTTGTTAATTGCTGCCGCTTTCGTCGCCGTGGCCGTAGCTGGCCCCGTCCAGCGAGGTCTGGTCGCCCCTGGCATCGCTGGCCCCACTCCAGTCATCCACGAGCCCATCCAGGTTGGACCCGCTATCGTCGACCAGTTCCAACCCATCGCCGTTGGACCCGCTATCGTCGACCAGTTCCAACCCATCGCCGTTGGACCCGCTATCGTTGACCAGTTCCAACCCATCGCCGTTGGACCCGCTATCGTTGACCAGTTCCAACCCATCGCCGTTGGACCCGCTATCGTTGACCAGTTCCAACCCATCGCCGTTGGACCCGCTATCGTTGACCAGTTCCAACCCATCGCCGTCGGACCCGCTTTCGTCGACGCCTTCGAGCCCATCGCTGTTGGACCCGCTATCGTTGAAGAATCCAGCCCCGTCGCTGTTGGACCCGTCGACTCTGCTGTCGTTGGCCCCGCTTCTGCTCCCCTTGTCCAGATCATCGTGAACGTAGTGTCCGGTGCCTCTGTTGCCGAGAAGCCCGTAGCCATTGTCACCCCCGAGGTCGTTGAGGCTCCCATCGTCCCCTCTCCCATCGTCCCCTCTCCCGTAATTGTTGAGGAGTCCGCACCTATCGTCCCCGCTCCTGTGATCCTCCCCGAGCCCGTCCTCCCTGAGGTCATCATCGCCTCTCCCGTGACTGTCGTCGAGGCCGCCCCTGAGCCCGTGCTGGTCGCCGTGCCCATCATCCCCGAGCCCGTGCAGGTTGTTGAGCCCGTCGTCCCCGAGCCCGTCCAGGTTGTTGAGCCCGTCGTCCCCGAGCCCATCATCGTCGGCACCCCCATCCTCCCCGCCCCCGCTATGGTTCTTCCCGAGACCCTCAACTAAGTTAAGTTGTATACAGCTTGTTAATTATTTATATTGATTTATATTTAATTATTTAGGCTATTGTGATATGTTTTGGGATCAGAATACTTTCTACCAAGAACTTGAAACGCTTGTATTAGAATAAAATAAAATCGAATCCCAAGTATCTTTTTGTTTAACTACTTACCTACTTACCTAAATATTATATCGCGCCTATTTTGATCTTTTTGGCGAATGCCGACATTTAATAATATCGATATTGATATTGGTATCGTAATTCTCGGTCAGGATCGCCATCGATCGTAATCCAGGAGTACGATTTTTGAATCGCATACGTTGAACTCAGCAGATGAAAATGCATGGAGATACGCATCTTTCTACTGCTGATATGCCTTTCAAAAATCGCACTCCTGGAGTATGACTTGAAAGTCAAATCAGCAGTAGAAAGATGCATATTTCCATAGTAATTTTGACATTTTCAACTGCTGAGCTCAGCGAATGAGATTCTAAAATCGCACTCCAGGGTCACCTTTCACATGACAATGTTAGGGATCATGGTGAATAATTGTCATGATACAAATAACTATTTGTAAGCTTCTTGGCTTGGCTGGGTCTAAGAAATAGATATTGTTTTTGAAACTCTTTATTTTAGGTATATGAGTATTTACAACACTATGTACAACTTATGGCTAAATATGACAATAATTAAAAATAAAAACAAATAGGCGAAGAAGAAATGAGCCACTATATCGAGCACGAATTCCGTTCGACTTACACTAAACAGAAGACGTGCTCGAGGCCACCGTCCTGCGGGAGAGTGCCCAGGACGCTGGCTGCGTTACCTTGTTGGATGGCAATGTATATTCGTTGCCCGAGGTACGCGCCAGCCCTTTGGTCACCGGACACCTCGATCAAGCGCTTTTATTTAGTTAGGTGTTACAATTATAATTTATAATACAAAAAGATATTTTTTTTACTTTAAGATCTTCTTACGTTAGGTTACACTTTATATAGTACTACGACGCGACGTAGAACAAAAGTGTATGTACAACTTATTGCTGCTGAGTGAGACTAGTACACTAGTGCAAACGTGGATGTTCCACGGTTTTAAAATATCTCTGACTACCCCCTCAGGGAATACAGTCGTGAGCATATGCATATATGCATGCATGCTTTATATGTGGGAACTTGTTGTCCTCATCTGACTATCAATTTGTCTTTGTCACAAAACTGTTATTTATCTGTAAGTTCTCCAAAAAGGAAATGAATAAATAAAATAAATAAATGCATGCTTGAATGGTTTACAAGTAGGTGTCAACCCTAGCACCGTTTTTGTCGCCCCGTTGCTTGCTCACGAAAGTACGGGGAACATTGCCCTAGTCATTTTTACCCGACAGCGCCAGAAGGAGGGTTATATTTTCGAGCGTGTATTTCAGACCATCAAACTGAGCAACTTTCACTATGGAGCCTACATCAGGAGACGCGAAAAAAAATTTGTCTATGTCCATGTCTGTTTGTTTGTGTGTTTGTTTGAACGAGCATCACGCAAAAACTACTAAACCGATTTTGATGAAACTTTTTTTGTTTGATAGCTTATGATCTGACTTAAAATCTGGTATATAATTCGTGCGGACGAAGTCGCGGGTTAACGCTCGTAAATAATAAAATTGTTTCAGTCCATACTAAATATATTTCTTCTTTGTTCCTGTTTGCGATAACTAGGTACTGTAAGGAGGTTGTATAGCCATAGCTTTCTGGCTGGTTTTTATCTAAACTATTATAAAACTGTAGCAGAAAGTTTGTCTGTACATTGAAGATATTAACAAAAAAAAAGTTACGATATGGTTTTTAGGTGTCCCTGATTCCATTTCACAAATTTTTGGATTTTTTGTCTGTCTGTTTGTTTGATTGTGTGTTTGTTTGTTTGAACGAGTATCACGCAAAAACTACTGAACCGATTTTGATGAAACTTTTTTTGTTTGATAGCTAATGATCTGACTTAAAATCTGGTATATAATTTGTGCGGACTAAGCCGCGGGTTAACGCACGTTTGAAATAAATTTGGAACGTCGAAGAACCCCGGCGCGCGCTTTAATTATTGAGAATTGAGAAGAAGATCGTTCTCAGAGCGTGCTCAGGGCTAGAAAGCAAATGTCTCGGTTTATCGAAATAAAATATCAAAATAATCATTAAAGCTCTATTTTAATTAACAATTTGAGACGCTCTCCACACTACCTAATAACATTCAATTTATATTTACTCGAACCAAATTGTTATAGCTGATTAGTGATTAATTAATAGAGCTACCTAGTTCTTCTCTTTTCAGTTAATAGTTTTTTTTTGCAGTTGGGGATTTTTCAAAGATTCGTCCTACGGATCTAAAATTAGCACAGAACGATGCGAAATTGATTTCAATAAGGTGTGTGTGTTAACCAACCGTGTTTACTATTTATGTTATGTTATGTAAAAAAAACATTGAATTTGAATGATGTAAAATATTAAAATAAACTGGCCAAGTGCGTGTCGGGCCACGTGCAGGGTAGGGTTCCGTTGTTGCCCGTCACAATATAATAATGGACTTAGAAGGGGGCTTTTGGTTTTCTACTACGGTTTAACGGCTAATAAAGTCTAAAAAGTACATTTTATAAATTGTTCGACTATTACTCGTATCATTCGTTGTATCAATTCACCTTAATATCACACGCTTTTGTTTATTTGTCCCATACTTATGTTTTACGGTTTGCCCACATAATTATGGAAACGCAATGATCTTATGGTGTCTGTTGATCAGTTACTCCAACGGGTGTTATCCAAGGTCTTGAAATGCCCCATGGAGGACCGTGCCTGGTCCCAAGCCTCTTTCGCAATACGTTTCGGGGGCTTAGGAATTAGCTAAACCTCCAGTGTAACTCTGCCGGCCTTCTTATCTTCCGCACATAGTGTGCACGTGGGCCTAGGAAATGACCTTTAGGTCTAGGGTGACAGTTACAATAGATTTATCCAGGTCGCAGTAGCTATTTGGTCATTGACCAAGCCCTTATAACCAAATAATAAAAAATAGTGTGCACAACCTCCACGGAACTATTATTGGTCCATCTCTGAGCACCGTGGAGCCTGAATACCTGCCGGAGGCTAGGACTGCCTGGCAAGAATTTTGCCCCAACTGCAAGCCAGCAAATGATCTTTTCTCCCAGAGGCGTTGGGATGAGCAGAGGAGAGGTATTTGCAAATCGGTGCTCCAATACCTACTTCTACTCCCAATAGCAAAGACCATGTCCGCCTGTTAGCTGCCGCTGAGGAGGAATCCAGTCTCTGGCTCCACGCCTCGCCATCAGCCAATGTTGGAACCCTATTAGATAAATCCACCATGACTCTGGCCGTCTGCTTGAGGGCCAGAACAGTCCACCCTCACATCTGCCGATGCGGCGAACAGGTAAACCAGCTTGGGCACCACAGCCTCTCCTGTACTAAGAGCGCAGGCATGCCATGACACACCGCGTTGAACGACACGATCTGCAGGGCGTCCCATATCTACGCCACCTCCACGGGCGCGGGTGCCGCTGCGGCTACTGCGGAACGCCTCAAAAGGCGTTTATATGCTAACATCTGGGAGGGATACATATTTATGCCTTGTGCGGGGTAGAAACCCTAGGTCCGTGGGGACCTCAAGCAAAACTTCTCATTAGAGAGCTGTCCGCACGCCTAGTCGAGTGCACAGGTGGCAGAAGAGCTGGCAGCTTCCTCCGGCAGCGGATAAGCCTAACAATCCAGTGAGGGAATGCTGCCAGCTTCCTGGGTACGGTGCCCCATGGTGAGGGCTTAAATGACGTGTTTGCGTATAGGGTTTTTATTTACTTTTTTCCTTGTTAGTGTTTCGTACCAAAATAGCAAAACGAAACACTTATGGAATCAGCTCGGTGTCAGTCCGCCCGTCCGTCAGTCACAGGCATTTTTCTCAGAGGCAGTAAGACATAGAAAGCTGAAACTTGGCACAGATATAGCAATTGCTGGTCCAATATCATAAATAAAGTAAAAAAAAAGCTTAATTTCTATATTGGATGGACCTGGTCTCTGGGGTCAGTCTGCCCGCCAAGCGAGCCGCTTGCTCTACCAGGTTTTCAGGCGATACGGCCCGCCCCACTCGTATCCGATTGAGGGGTGGCGCCTCCACCCACTAACGTCAGGCGGTCCTCGGTCACTTTCTGACCCATCACTGCCCCATTTTTTAGCAAAATTTTTAAATCCAATCGCCATGCGCTAAAAACTTCGGCCTCCCCCCTCTTTTCCTTTATCCGACTGAAAGGTTTAATTTGACACTGGAAACTATAGCCCTAGGGCTGCGAAGCCCGCTGCCCAGCCAAAACCTAGTTTATTAATAAAATTGGATTATGCATTGCATATGCATGCTTGTTTTGTAAAAAGGAGAAATCAAATAATACTAAATAGTACAATGGTCAGTCAAGATTTATTTTTGCACGCTGGTACAAATAATTGATCGTCAGTAAACATCTTTCAAAAGAAAATGAAATATGATGTAGCATTTTGTTTAGAACCTCAGGGTACTCCCTTTATTAGTTTAGCTTAATTAAGTATAAATCATTATGATATTATAAAAAACAAGCTAGCCTTAGCCACTTTACTTTAGTTCAGGATCTCGGGAAGAACCATAGCGGGGGCGGGGAGGATGGGGGTGCCGACGATGACGGGCTCAGGGACGGTGATCTCTGGGAGAACGATAGCGGGGGAGGGGACGACGGGCTCAACAACTTGGACGGGCTCGGGGATGATGGGCACGGCGACCAGCACGGGCTCAGGGGCGGCCTCGACGACGGTCACGGGAGAGGCGACGATGACCTCAGGGAGGACGGGCTCGGGGAGGATCACGGGAGCGGGGACGATGGGGGCGGACTCCTCAACGATGACGGGAGTGGGGACGATGGGAGAGGGGACGATGGGAGCCTCAACGACCTCGGGGGTGACAACGGCTACGGGCTTCTCGGCAACAGAGGGACCAGAATTCACGTTCACGATGATCTGCACAAGGGGAGTGCTCTCAGCGGCGACGGGGGCTTCGACCACGGGGGCGACGACAGCGGGGGCGGGGGCGACGGGGCTGGCCTCAACAGCGGTGACGGCGCCACCATCGGGAACGGGGAAATCGATGAAAGCGGGTCCAACAGCGATAGGTGCGAATTGGTCAACGATGGCGGGTCCAACAGCGATGGGGGCGACTTCATCGACGACAGCGGGTCCGACGGCGATGGGGCTCAATCCGAGGGTCTCGAGGAGCAGCTGCTCGAGGAGGGCAGCGGTGGCGGGGTCGGTGCTGGGGCTTTGAATGGCACTAACGACCTCGGCGATCTCGGCGAACTCGCTTGAGATGGCGGCCGGCTTGATGACGGCGGCCTGGGCCACGGCGGCGATCAGTACGATAGCTGCGAAGTATTTCATCTTGAAAGATCTGTGGGGAGGTAGAGGCATTAGCAATGAAAACGGAAACGGTGACAAATAAAGTGTATGTCATTCATTATAAAGACAAAAAATATAAACAGTCAGGTGAGCAGGAAAGGATCACAATATTTTTTTTAATGATTTATTGGTAATTACTTATAAAACACCAAAATTAACTGGTATTTGATTTGCTATAATCAGGCTTGGCACCTGGATCTGAGTCCTGCTCCTATCTATTCAGGTTCCCAGATCCATGGTTTATAAAAGCCAAAATTAGATACACTTCAATTTGACAATTTATGAAATTAACTTACTTTTTTTAATCGTATCTATTGACTGACTATGCCAAACATTTGCTCCTACTAGTTTTTATACCAAACTTTATCTTAGTAAGTTTATTAATTTATCTAATCATCACCTACCTACCTACAAATAATGAATAGCCATTATTTCTATGTTTTATGGTTCCATAAATTCGTTTACAATGTCTGTAACATAGTATATGTTACAATAATAGCGCTATACATCTATATCCATCGATAATACTAACTACCTAACCTAATTTAAGTACGATTTAAGAATTTTTACATGAACCTCACTAAACCTAACCTTACCTAAGCTTTGAATCAGTTCAAGCGCTCTTACACGTATAGAGTTGAATGAACGAGCAAAAGAATGGGAAGTGTGACCGTGCGAAAGCAGAGAAGTATTAACGTGCTAAAGCATGGAAGTATGCACGTTGCAAAAGTAGAGAAGTATTAGTATATGAGATAAGAGGAATTTTAGTAACCATCAGCTGCAAAATCATCCTTGCAGCTGATGGTTACTAAAATTCCTCTTGAACTGATTCAAAGCTTAGGTAAGGTTAGGTTTAGTGAGGTTCATTCTGTGACGGGGATGGACCAGGTCTGCCAGCATAACTCCAGTCTCAATCTCTTAGACTAAGTATATGAACGTTGCAAAAGCAGAGAAGTATTAGTATATGAGATAAGAGGAATTTTGGTAACCATCAGTTGCAAGGCTGATTCAGTATTCATTGGGTGTAGAGCATCTCTGTGATGGAGATGGACCAGGTCTGCCTGCATAGCTCCAGTCTCAATTTGTTAGACTATATAAACGTTGCAAAAGCAGAGAAGTATGAACGTTCGAAAGCAGGAAAGTCTGGACATTGTAATAACTATAAGCCAAGTATCAACGGCAACGGCATGACAAACCTTGCACGTGAATCAGTCTATCTAATAGTGGAAACCGAATCAAAATCACTACAGTAGTTTCTATGATTAGCATTAGACAGACAGACAGGACGACAGGAAAACGCGGAGGGGAATAGTAATTTATAATAATGTAGTAATAATCACGCACCCTGAAAAAGAGACGGACGTAATGTCACACTAAAAAGAGGGGAAGCATAAAAGGTCCTACAATTTCATTTGTTCTACAAGGGACCTACACTCACACAGACGCACCAGTTCTAGGCGCTGGTCCGACAACCAGCCGCCATTATGTACCGCGCGACAGGGCGACAGCACGCACACTCATACAAATGGGTGCTTCACTTTTGATTAGACGAGATTCCGTCCGTCTTTTTTTCAGGTCCGTGGTAATAATCTATGGAGGTGCTACTGGGAATGTTCCTCCATTGTAAAGGGAAGATCTTCCACCAGGCTGTGTGTGAAGCCTGGGGACCGGCCGTGGTCCAACAGTTGTTAGTTGGACCTTGTATATTAATCTCTGTGATTATTTCTCTTCCGCGATGTATGTCTTGCATTCAATTGAGAACCTTATTTGTAGTACGTTACGAGTTACGTATTCACGGTGAACGTTGTCTTTGTATGGAGCATATTTCCGAGGGCGACGGTATCGCCATCTGTGTGCATCTTTGCTATAACTTGTGGGTGCTGACATCTATAGCAAGTCCCCACTGTCCAGTACCAAGTCTATTATTTCATTAACAGTGCCCAAACAGGGGAGCGTATAATTTCTCTATGTAGATGGTAGTACTTGACATTTTGTGTCATAATTTAATAAACGATTGAAACGGTAGTAACTTTTATGTAATCTGTGCCCAGACTCTGGCCAGTGTGACAGGAAGAAAGCCTGTGGCCAAATTAATTGTTTATTAACAATTTCATAAAGTTAAAATTTTAGTGATACGGAACCATTGAAAAATCAATAATAAATAAGCCCATTTAATGGACCTGCCTAATTATTTTATTATCCAATAAAGGGATTGTACTACTTAGATCGCATTTACAGTTCCTTTATTAGTTTTATGATCAATAAAAGCAGTTGTAAAAGTTTGAAAACTACTGAACTTAAAATTATTGATAACAGGCCAGTCGTTAATTTACAACGTAGTGTTTTCCTTTTCGGGCCTATGCCCGAAGAGGAAAAGAGGTGGCCTATGCCAGTCATACATTGCCACCAGTTCCACCACAGTTACTCCTATAAATAAACCAGTATCAACAGAAGCGACAAATTAGAAATTACAACATAAGACAATGTCCAGCTAGCCTGGGGGATGTTTCTAATCTTGGAACCCGTAATAATCAAAGATGGGAGGAGAGTAGGACAACTAAATATCTGTCATACTAAACCTAATACCTAAGTATTTTTTACTGAAACTTATGACCTAGTGGAAAAAATGTGGATGCTCTGAAGTTTCAGAATATCTCTGACTACCCCCTCGGGGAATATAGTCGTGAGCATATGTTATGCTATGCTATGACCTACTTTGCGTATCTATTGCAAAAACATATTCAGTCACAAGAAAAATTCAATAATTCAAAATAATATCCAACAGATAGCGTTTTGACGCCATTTTTAGATTGCCAACGGGTCCCTATCTATCTACATCTACAGGGTGACTGGTAATTCGACCTATTCCTTGAAAGGGGTTATACTAGAGTTCATTTGCAACAATTTTGCCCCAGTTAACTGGGGGTTGAAAATCGCTTGTTTTCGAGTTATCTCATTTTTAAGATTTTTTTGAAAAAATCCATTTTTCCACCTAAAACTGACAATTGTGAAAAAAATACTCCACTCTCTGCACTAAGTAAGCATTTTTCTAATAGCTGATAAATGAGCGACTACATTAAACTAAAATACATGTGTAAAATACCCGAAACAACTGAAATAAAAGGTTATAAACCGCACGACAAAATTTTTTTATTTGGATTTCGTTTCAATCCAAAAAGAAGATTACTTAAAAAAAATGTATCACACTTGGCGTACAAATTACGGAAATAACTTCCTTAATTCCTAAACTTTCCAAAAAGGTGCAAATGTTGTCTACTTTGACAAGAGTTTGAAAAAAATTGTTAACAATGGCAGAGCAGGTAGCGGATTTCCTAGAAGCGAACCTTACAAGATGCCGATTTGCTTTTGTCTCTTTCATTTTATTGCTTACATTGTTTCTCTTTTGTAAGTATTCGGAAATGTTTGTACTAAGGTTCACAATCGAGGCCCACTCATTCGCTCAATTCATTAAGTAATCAGTTAGTTTCAACCATCTTGGAGTTCGGACGTGTCGTTGTTAACTAACTTAAATTCTGCGCTAAAACAGCTTCCTTTTCAAATGGCTGCTTACCAAAATGAAGAATACGCGGATATCATGTATTGTTACGGGTTTTGTGATGGTGACGCTGCTGCTGCTCGAAGAGACTATCAAAGACGTTTTCCTACCCGCCGTTTACCTGATGTCAGCGTGTTTGGTACGACATATCGGCGCATTCGAGAAACGGGATCGGTTCGACGTCGCCAAACCGACGCTGGTAGACCTAGCGTTAGTGATCCAATCGAAGAGGAGCAAATTTTGCAGTGTTTTCAAGCAGACGGCACTACTTCAACAAGAATTGTGGCTAGGCAGCTTGGTATGTCTCAGTGGAAAGTCTGGTTCACTCAGCACACAGCACGGCAGTATCCATTCCATTACACGCCAGTACAAGCTATCGAGGAGGGAGATCCTGTCAGAAGGATGGATTTCTGCAGATTTCTAATAAATGCAGACATTGAAGACCCTGAGTATCTAAAAACAATCTTGTGGACAGATGAATCGAACTTCGACCGTGATGGTATTACAAACTATCATAATCTGCATTTTTGATCCGAGAAAATCTAACGAAGGAGCTCACCAGCTCAGATTCTCACTTAATGTGTGGATGGGAATCGTGCACAATAATTTAATCGGGCCATTCTTTCTGCCGGCACGCCTAACCGGCATCGCCTATGAAAACTTTTTAAGAGAAGAGTTACGTCCGCTGCTGGAGGATGTGCCGCTTACCACAAGAACAGCTTTGGTGTATCAACATGATGGCTGCCCAGCCCACTATTACCGGGGCGTGCGACAGTGGATGGATGAGAACTATCCACTGAGATGGATTGGTCGAGGCGGCCCGATCCCTTGGCCGGCTAGGAGTCCCGATCTAACCCCATGCGACTTCTACATTTGGGGTCATATGAAGACATTGGTGTATCGTACACCTATCTCTTCTCAAGAAGAATTAAGAGAGAGGATTTTGGCAGCTGCCCAACAAATTAAAGACACGCTTTCAACTCGAGTGACAGTAAGCGAAGTACGTCGCAGGCTTCGTGCTTGCATACGTAACGGAGGAAGACAATTTGAGCAAGACTTGTGATTTTTAAATGTAAAACTTTAAAACAAAATTTGTAATTTCATATGATTAGGTACTAAACATTATTATTTTACTCTTTTTTTTATTTTCACCAAACCAATAACTTTTTGAATAAAATTCACATCTGCGTGTTTAATAAGGTTTATTTTCCAAACTTGAACTAAAGTACACAACTTTTGCATCTTTTTGGAAAGCTTAGGAATTGAGGAAGTTATTTCCGCAATTTGTACGCCAAGTGTCATAAATTATTTTTGAGTAATCCTCTTTGGATTGAAACAAAATCCAAATAAAAAATTGTTGTCTTGCGGTTTATAACCTTTTATTTCGGTGGTTTTGGGTATTTTTCACATGTATTTTAGTTTAAAGTAGTCGCTCATTCATCAGCTACTAGAAAAATGCTTACAGAGTGCAGAGAGTGGAGTATTTTTTTCACAATTGTCATTTTTAGGTCGAAAAACGGAAATATTCAAAAAATTCTTAAAAATGAGAGAACTCGAAAACAAGCGATTTTCGACCCCCAGTTAACTGGGGAAAAATTGTTGCAAATGAACTCTAGTATAACCCCTTTCAAGGAATAGGTCGAATTACCAGTCACCCTGTATACAGGGTGGATTTTTGAGACGGGGCAGTAACGGGCATGTACCTTAACCGTTGCAACTAGAGGGAAACGTTCTTAAGAGACTGTCCTTAACTTTTTCAGACAGATTTACCCCCATTTACAGATTTTGAAAAAAATTTACAGTCAGCAAGAAAATATGCCATTTACACAAAAACTTTTTTTTATGTCAATCGATCCTGTTTCTTATAAAAATCAAAAAAGTCTACGAGACCAAGTGAGCTTAGAGTACTAGAAATGTCAGAAATCGCAAAAAACTTCTCCCATACATTTTCCAAAAATAAGACTCAGACTAAACATTTACTACCTAACAAAACTTTTTACGATGCATGGATAGACTGGTCGATAATGATGAATTTTGAATTTCGAATGAAATTTCTTCGAACATTTCTTAAGGCGGTTGCAGAGGGGTCAATTTTATACAAAACTTTGACGCACAATACGCGTAGACGGTATTAATATAAGTAACTTTGTATATATGGAAAAATAGTTTGGGAAATCTAGATGCCGCGTAACAAATAACATTTGCGATTTATATAATAATTACGAAGATATAAAGCTTTGAAATTTTTCATACAAAATTTTAAAAGCTTTATATCTTCGTAATTATATTATAAATTGTAAATGTTATTTGTGACGCGGCAACTAGATTTTCTAAACTATTTTTCCATGTATAAAATATTACTTTTAGTAATTCCGTCTACGCGTATTGTGCGTCAAACATTTGTATGGACTGAAACCACCTTAAATAGTAATCTGCTTCGAAAACAAAAAAAAAGATTTTATGGTCTGATGAAACCAATTTCACCAACAATGGCATGTATAATCGGCGAAACCACCATTATTGGTCTAGAATCCTCTTAATCGAGAAAACCATAATCAGATTCGTTTTTCTTTTAATTGCTGGTGTGGTGTAATGTCGAACCCACTCGGTTCGACGTAATGGTGGAATTTTATGAACGCACCCTGAATTCCGACACTTATAACAATATAATTCTCGAGAATCTCCAAAACCAGTTAGATGAATTGCCACTGTCTGAATCAAGGAAAGTGTATTTCCAACAAGATGGCGCTCCGCCACACAACAGCCGCCATACACGTTCTAATCTGAACCAGCATTTTGGGATACAGTGAATAGGAACACATGGCCCTATTCAGTGGCCACCTCGGAGTCCTGATCGCCTCTAGATTTCTTTATGTGGGGCTATTTAGAAAATGAAGTCTGCAAAAAGAACTACGAAGGTGTTGAGGAGCTGAAAGAGATAGAACAACGATTCTGTATGGAA
Organism: Agonopterix arenella; assembly: GCA_927399405.1. Lineage (NCBI taxonomy): Eukaryota > Metazoa > Arthropoda > Insecta > Lepidoptera > Depressariidae > Agonopterix > Agonopterix arenella. The sequence continues at coordinate 11,894,647 of OV656708.1, read as the reverse complement.
TTAATCCAAGTACATTATCGGCTGCTACCCGCTCAGTAAAAAAGAGGGTAAACCTATGCATCCGCAGAGAGCAAACACGTAGGTAATAATTAAAAAAAACGCCAAAACGGCAACCATTTTGAGCACCTCATCATAATTATTATCTTAAAACATAAAAAGGTACCTATGTAAAATTTCTTGTAATCTTAAATGTACATATTATGCCATCTTATTTTAAGAATACATGCCTAATCGTTTTCAGTTCCTTATTTGTTTATTTCAGTACTTAATAGTATGTAGATATCATATCGACGACGACGCCACAAACAAAATGTATGGGAGAAGTTTTTTGCGATTTCTGACATTTCTAGTACTCTAAGCTCAGTTGGTCTCGTAGACTTCCTTAAGATCCTGGAAGCTTGGGAATGTGCAGCCGGTTCCCAAAAAGGGCAGTCGTTCCGACCCCTGCAACTACCGACCTATGGCCATCACTTCCATTCTCTGTAAAGTCATGGAAAGAGTTCTTAACTTGATTGCTCTGAGCTCTTAGCACGGGTGACGGTGAACGTGCCTAGGCGCCGCACCAGACACACACCTTTATTTCATGTCCCGTTTCATCCGACTAACTATGGTATGAACGCTGTTCTAACAAGAATTCTCATGAATGAGTATAGTACAGTTGATCCGTTTGTAAAATCCAAGCAGTCGTTCAAAAACGAAATAAAGTCGGTTATTACAAACTAAAGTCTATTATCGAATATGTTATGTAATACCTTCGCTTCTATACACACACCTAGCGGTAAGTAAGTATACATATATATATCTTTTTCCCGATCCCAAGAATTTATTCGTAGGGCTAGGTTACACAAACACACACACACACACCCATACACACCCCACATGTTCGCACAAACGCACACATCATCCACTAACACACATCCGCCAAACTTATAAATAGTATTGCAGGTTGTACCTACCCACGTGGGTTGCTTCTATATCTTTGCCTATATTCGAGTCATCATCATCGTTATGATTCGAGTGTGGGTTGGGTTGTGGAAGCGACTTACATGTGAGATGCTCTTTGCCTACTTAATTAAGTTTGTATAATTACTTTTTGTCAACGTTACATGTACACAGGTTTCGTTTAACAATTGTATTTTTTTTCATCGCATTCTAGCTTCCTCTCGGAGAGAAAATAATTATCTTCATTTGTAACATGGTTGTATTGTATTGTAGCTAGCTGAGTACCTATAATTGATATCACAGTTTGAGAAACCGGATCTACTAGAAACTAAAATTGTCCTTGCAATAAATATGTTAAAAAAGGTAATACAACAGTATAATATGACAAGGTTCTGGTGGATGCGATTGAAATAGGTGTTTAGTTGCCTCATCTTTTTCTCTCCCTGTATGTATGTCTGCTTGTTAATTAATTAATTGATAAGTTACCTTATGGATAGCTATAATTGGCCATGTTGTAACTTATGTAACTAAGGCTGTTGTTATCCTGAATAAAACAAAATAAAAAAAACAGTAAGTTGCCGACATACCTATAAGATAATGATCTACTCAGTGATCGTCAATATGGCTTTCGCCGGGGGCGATCGACTGGGGATCTTCTTGTGTATGTCACGCACTGCTGGAGCGAGGCCATCGAGAAACACTGTGAAGCATTAGCTGTGTCACTTGACATCTCGAAGGCCTTTGACAGGGTTGATCAAGCTTCCTGCTTATGGCATCCCCGCTGATCTCTGCAGCTGGATATCTGATTTCCTGAGTGAACGGTTGATTAGAGTTGTCATTGACAGCTGCTCTTGGGCACACTCACCGAAGTACAATCTGTAGAAGACCGACAAGCAGGCTACTCTGCGGCGGTGGGCCAGGCTATGAAGCTCGGTCTCCACCAGCTTACTGTGACCAATGAGCCTCCTGGCTCTGCGTTCAACCGAGTCTAGTGCGTCTAGTTGATACTTGGCTGAGCCATCCCACATGTGGCAGCAATACTCCTTAGACCTGCGCTTTATACAACACTGGAGTTAACCCGCAACTTTGTCCGCACAAATTATACACCAGATTTTAAGTCAGATCATTAGCTATCAAACAAAAAAAGTTTCATCAAAATCGGTTGAATAGTGTTTGCGTGATACTCGTTCAAACAAACAAACAAACACACAAACAAACACCCAAACAAATACACAAACAAACAAACAGACAGACAAAAAATCCAAAAATTGGTGATATGGAATATGGAATCAATAAGGAATTAAAATCTGGTATATAATTTGTGTGGACAAAGACGCGGGTTAACGCTCGTACTTGATATTCTTGTGTCGAAATGGTAGCATAAAAGTACCAATATAAATATATCTAAACTATTATAAAAATTTAGCAGAAAGTTTGTCTGCACATTGAAGATATTAGTTAGGTTAAGTTTGGTATCCTTTTCGTATAAATTAAGGATGAGGAATTAATTTCTGGTATCTTTATTTCATTTTGTGCAAGTGGTTTCCGAAAAAAATATAGAAACGTAAAAAACTAAACCAGGAAAAATACATTCAAACAGCTATAACTTTAAAACCTATACACAAATTGATATTTAAAAAATACTCAAATATAGTATATTTTATGTAGATTCAGAAAAATATACCGTTTATATAAATAATCTTACAAAATAACACTTAAAAAAATATTTTGAACGTTGCGCCGCGTAGTTAGGTGAAATTGCGCTATCAGCTCATGCAACAGAATGCAGACAATTTTCCTCAAAATTCGTATTCGATGCATGAAAATGAAGTGACTAAAAGAGTTCAGTACAACACGACTATCAATCAAACCTACATTTTACCGGTTGGTTGACTATTTTTACATGATATTTTTTCAGGTTCAGAAAAGGCGAAAGTCCTATCCCTTCTCCATTCCTTCACGAGATGCGACACGGTTTCCTGATTTAATGAAAGAGGAAAGAAGACAACATTTGAGGCTTGGAGTGCATATCCACAGGTATAGCTATAGAAAAAACGGTAGCTAAACCGTTGTTTATCTATATTTCTAGTTTCTTTTACTGGTCACGCTACACGCATTTCAATACGCTAGTGGCATCTTGCGGTGGTATTTTTTCTTTATACAAGCATGAAATGTGGGTAACCGTTAATATAAAAAACATAACCGCTTGCTTAAAATCGTTAATAACCGGCTTCGTGCATTTCCACAGGCCACCACTGGGTTCAAATTGCTTATGGAAGGGAATATTGAGGAAGCTGATCATATCATTATCATACAAAAATATGTCGTTACTATGTATGACATGTACGTACCTACTTATCTATTCCTACTATTTTCATTGCCTACCATATCCTCTTTCTTTGCTAATCAGATTCAACATTGCTTCTTTCTTTTACAGGTTAAGTCAATGTACAACAGTCAATGAATGTAGGAAACACTTATTTACCAAAAAAGATCGACAATTAGAGAACATACCACCTACTCAGTCGGCCTTGCATCAGCACACACTAAGAGCAGGGATTCCATATTTGGGGCCACGTGCTGGATGGAGCCCTTTCATCACCTTCCCGATCCAGCGTCTTGGGGCTGGCGGAAAAATGGAAACGAAGTGGCCAACAGTGGCAGAAGCGTGCAGGGACTTAACTCGCTGCAGATGCAAGGCAGGCTGCCAGTAGAGATGTAAGTGTAAGAAAACTACCCTAAAATGCAATGAGATAGATAACAATAATTGTTTCTTTCTATATTTCTAATTTAGAGTTTCATTGACTGCGAAAAAACTACAAACTGTATATTTTTCTCGCTGATAGTCTTTTCGACACTGAAATACTTAACTAAGTAGAGAACTTAACCCACAAAAAAACTCTTTTGGTCACTTCATTCTCATGCATCGAATTTTAAGGAAAATTGTCTGCATTCCGTTGCAAGAGCTGGTAGCGCAATTTCACCTAACTACGCGCTGCAACGTTCAAAATATTTTTTTAAGTATAATTTTGTAAAATTATTTATAAACGGTATATTTTTCTGAATCTAAATAAAATATTCTATATTTAAGTATTTTTTAAATATCAATTTGTGTATAGGTTTTAAAGTAATAGCTGTTTGAATGTATTTTTCCTGGTTTAGTTTTTTACGTTTCTATATTTTTTTCGGAAACCACTTGCACAAAATGAAATAAAAAAAAAAAATACAAATACAAATCATTTATTTGCTAATAAATAGGGTGAGTACAGTAAATGTTAGATGTTAGTATAATTATTAAGAACTCCTATTACTAAGATACCAGAAATTAATTCCTCATCCTTAATTTATACGAAAAGGATACCAAACTTAACCTAACTAATATCTTCAATGTACAGACAAACTTTCTGCTAAAGTTTTATAATAGTTTAGATATATTTATATTAGTACTTTTATGCTACCATTTCGACACAAGAATATCAAGTACGAGCGTTAACCCGCGACTTTGTCCGCACAAATTATATACCAGATTTTAAGTCAGATAATAAGCTATCAAACAAAAAAAGTTTCATCAAAATCGGTTGCGTGATGCTCGTTCAAACAAACAAACACCCGAAAAAACACACAAACAAACAAACAAACAGACAGACAAAAAATCCAAAAATTTGTGATATTGAATCAGGGATACCTAAAAACCATATCGTAACTTTTTTTTATTAATATCTTCAATGTTGTACAGACAAACTTCCTGTTACAGTTTTATAATAGTTTAGATTAGATGAAATAAACTTTATTATTAAGAAAAACAAAAAAGCCGTAACTGAAAAGAGAAAAACAAGCTCTATAATCATAAGGTAATCAGGTATACCAACTTTGTTTTTAATGTGTATATTTATAATTGTATGTGTATAATTTGAATTATTAGGTATACAGGGTAATAGGGTAAACAGTTGCATTACTTTAAGGGGTGATTGTGCCTTTGTGCCCATGATACTGAACAACTTTCCCTAAGAAACCTATAGGAAATTAGCAAAAAAAAGTCGACTCTTCATACAAAAGTTCGATCTGCTGAATGCATTTAGTATGGGAAGTTCAAATCAAAGATCAAAATAGGCGCGATATATAATATTTAGGTAGGTAGGCAAGTAGTTAAACAAAACAATACTTGGAATTCGATTTTATTTTATTATAATACAAGCGTTTCAAGTTCTTGGTAGAAAGTATTCTGATCCCAAAACATATCAGATTAGCCTAATTAATTAAATATAAATCAATATAAATAATTAACAAGCTATCATATACAACTTAACTTAGTTGAGGGTCTCGGGAAGAACCATAGCGGGGGCGGGGAGGATGGGGGTGCCGACGATGACGGGCTCAGGGACGATGATCTCTGGGAGAACGATAGCAGGGGAGGGGACGACGGGCTCAACAACTTGGACGGGCTCGGGGATGATGGGCACGGCGACCAGCACGGGCTCAGGGGCGGCCTCGACGACGGTCACGGGAGAGGCGACGATGACCTCAGGGAGGACGGGCTCGGGGAGGATCACGGGAGCGGGGACGATGGGGGCGGACTCCTCAACGATGACGGGAGTGGGGACGATGGGAGAGGGGACGATGGGAGCCTCAACGACCTCGGGGGTGACAACGGCTACGGGCTTCTCGGCAACAGAGGGACCAGAATTCACGTTCACGATGATCTGCACAAGGGGAGTGCTCTCAGCGGCGACGGGGGCTTCGACCACGGGGGCGACGACAGCGGGGGCGGGGGCGACGGGGCTGGCCTCAACAGCGGTGACGGCGCCACCATCGGGAACGGGGAAATCGATGAAAGCGGGTCCAACAGCGATAGGTGCGAATTGGTCAACGATGGCGGGTCCAACAGCGATGGGGGCGACCTCATCGACGACAGCGGGTCCGACGGCGATAGGGCTCAATCCGAGGGTCTCGAGGAGCAGCTGCTCGAGGAGGGCAGCGGTGGCGGGGTCGGTGCTGGGGCTTTGAATGGCACCAACGACCTCGGCGATCTCGGCGAACTCGCTTGAGATGGCGGCCGGCTTGATGACGGCGGCCTGGGCCACGGCGGCGATCAGTACGATAGCTGCGAAGTATTTCATCTTGATCTGTAAGTTAAAATAATTCATAGTTTTGATTCTGAGTAGAAATGCCAAAAAAAATATTGAAAAGATTTGAAACGATATGAAAATTTTACAGCTTGGTGAAGTTGTAATAATAAATTTTTATTATTTAGTTGGTAGGTACTTACTTCTTTATAAGTTAGGAACTGACTATGATTCTACCAAGTTCGCTTCAGTTTTTATACAAATTAATTATCATTAGAATCTGTCTTTACTGACAACCAAGAGCTGTAAAATATGTTTTATCAGATATATTATATTATATCCTTTTGATAAATAATAGAACTGAAGTAATAGAATAGTAAACTAGGTATTTTATTACTTCCTAAATCTTTTTACTGTTGTACAAATTAAAACAAGTAGGTACCTTTCCTACCTGGGTACTTCGTTACATGGACAATATGAATAGTAGTTGTATTGATTTAATCAAACCTGTATAATCATCATCATCATCTCAGCCGATGGACGTCCACCGCTGGACATAGGCCTCCCCCAAGGATCGCCATAACGACCGGTCCTGCGCTGCCCTCATCCAACGGGTTCCCGCCGCCTTCACCAGGTCGTCAGTCCACCGTGTGAGGGGCCTACACACGCTGCGCTTTCCGGTACGCGGTCGCCACTCGAGAACTTTTCGGCCCCATCGGCCATCGGTTCTGCGAGCAATGTGCCCCGCCCACTGTCACTTTAGTTAGCAATTCTTTGGGCTATGTCAGTTACTCTGGTTCTTCTGCGGATCTCTTCATTTCTGATTCGATCTCGCAGGGAAGCTCCAAGCATAGCCCTCTCCATTGCCCTTTGGGTGACTTTCAGCCTTTTTATGAGGCCTTGAATGAACGACCACGTCTCTGTTCCATATGTCATCACTGGGAACGTGGCAACACACACTGACTTTCGTTTTAAGACACTGCGGTATTTGGGACGTGAAGATACTACGTAGCTTCCCGAACGCTGCCCAACCGAGTTGGATTCGACGGTTGGTCTGTTTCTCGAACCTGTATAATATGTCGGTAAAATAATTGTTTAAATTAAATTGGTTGCCAGCAGAAATAACTCAATAGTAACATTTGTTTTTTCATTTTCTACACTATAATAGTGTCCACTCAACTATCCTGTATTATTTAATCAATGTCTATATTAGTGCCTTTGTTGTTGAAATGAATTACCCTACTAAATTGATTAATAGGACTCCTAGAAATACAAACGGCGAACATTAATTATTCATTAATTAAATTATTAATACAAAAAAATTGTAGTGCCATACATATGGGGGTGCTACTGGAAATGTTCCTCCATTGAAAAGGAAAGATCTTCCACCAGGCTATGTGTGAAGCCTGGGGACCGGCCGTGGTCCAACAATTCTTAGTTGGACCTTGTATATGTATCGAATCTCTGTGATTATATCTCTTGTGCGATGTATGTCTTGCATTCGATTGTGAACCTTATTTGTAGTAGGTTACGAGTTACGTATTCACGGTGAACGTTGTCTATGTATGGAGCATATTTCCTAGAGCGACGGTATCGCCATCTGTTGGCATCTTTGCTGTAAGTTGTGGGTGCTGTAAGTTGCATCTCTGTAGCAAGTCCCCACCTTTGTCCCCACATACAAAACTGCAGTACCTCTTTACTCGACTAAAATTTAGGGTACCTACAGCTTATATTTATTTTTCGCGATTTCGAAGTCCACAGCGAAAGTTGTTCGGAATAACGAATAAGTTTGAATGCATGGTTAATGCACAGGGCTGCGTTCAGAACCTACGCCCCAGGTGCACCCCGAGTGCAACTTTTCGCACTAACGCCGTTCCAAACCTCGGTGAAAAACATTCTACAATAGAGCGAGTTGAAAAAACAACCGCACCCAAACGTCGTGAACGCAGCCCAGAGTACTATAACTATAAGTTAATGTATCCACAGTGACTAACTCTAAAATGTAATTCATGTTTTCCACGGTCCACGGTTCCACCAAAAAATCGGTTCCGTATTTTTTGCCTGATGGTCGAAAAAACGAACAAAGAAAAGACAGACAATAAATCTAATAGTGGTTTTGATATGGAGTTAGAGACCTAAAAACCATACCGTAATCTTTTTCTTTGTAAATATCTTCAATGTACAGACACACTTCTTTTACAGTTTAAATGTAAATCATATAGTTTAGATGTAAATACCTATATTAGTTATTCATCATCATCATCATCATATAAGCCGTTAAACGTCCACTGCCGAACATAAGCCTCCCCCAAAATGGATTTGCCATAATCGCCACGCTTGGCAGGCGGGTGGGCGATCGCAGTTGGATCGAATCAACGTGTGTACCTACTCAGAGGATGCTGCTGCCCATCCTTCAGTAGATCCCTTAGTCGCCTTTTACGACACCCACAGGAGGAAATGGGATGGTGCTATTCTTAGCCGACACCACACGGACACATTAGTTTTTCATACCTACAAAATAAATGCATAAAATTGTTCATGTCGGTTTAGCACATTTTTAAAGATCGTGCACGTATCGAGAAAGACATAGATAAAGTAGTTCATCATCATCATCAGCTATAAACGATACGTCCCACTGCAGGGCCTACTGCAGGCCTACCCTCATGGAGGGTGTCGTTAGTCCATGCACCACGCGTGCCCAATGCGGATTGGGTAGATTTCGAATACGCATCGCAATTTCTTCTTCAGCGAATGCAGGTTTCCATACGATGTTTTCCTTCACCATTTCAGAGCAGTCGGTATTACGTACATAAGTTAGAAAAACTCATGCTACGGTCGTCCCACCTATAGGGCAACGCACCACCTATAGGGCTCGCTCTATATGGTCCTTATCACACGTTCTTCTTATATGCTGACACTTTTTTAAGGGGACGATCAGACCATCAAACTGAACAACTTTTTCTATGGCACCAATATCGAAATTGCGAAATAAAAATCAGCTGTTCCACACAAAACTGCAAACCTACTCGAGCCTTATGTATGGGACAAATGATTTTTTTTCGCGATTTCGATGTTGGTGCCATAGATAAAGTTATTCAGTTTGACAGTCTGATCATCACCTTAAAAAAGTGTCAGCATAGTAAGGGAGCCTGTATAGTAATAAGAATAAGGGTTCATCGTAAGTAGAAAATGTCGAGGATACTAGCTCATAATGATCCTGCAGATCATGATCAGGTCATTGAAGTTAACCTAAAATGCTGAAGGTTTGTTGTTCTCAATGGAAATAATAAAATAGTTTCAGTCCATACAAAAGTTTGACGCACAATACACGTAGACGGAATTAATAAAAATAATATTTTGTACATTGAAAAATAGTTTAGAAAATCTAGTTGCCGCGTCAGAAATAACATTTGCAATTTATAATATAATTACAAAGATATAAAGCTTTTAAAATTTTGTATGAAAAACAAAGCTTTTTTATCTTCGTAATTATTTGGGACTTGTATAGGGACTAGTTACGCGTGTAATTCTACTAACAAACATTTCTGCCACTTCTTGCGGAGGGCGAGGTAACATGAAATCCGCAACTTTGGATTTTATTCCCCATAACTTCAGATTCTAATTTTGAACGTTAAAAATCATGAAAAGTAGTCTCGTGTGAACCCCAAACGTTCTAAGTTCGAAATTATTGTTTCGCAATTATAGGCTGTCTCGTTTAGTGATAAGGTATAAAATTGAATTTGGGGGGGGGGGGGGGGAAGATAACATGTAATCATTAAATAAATGATTTTAATTTAATGAACTATCAGTAAAACTATCTTAATAAAATATACAATAAGTAATTAAAATAAAATTAAAACTAACAACCTGAAAGCTAATAACTATAACGACCGTTTTATCAGTCAAAAAGCCCGCCCTGGGTCATACCGGATGCAAAGGTTCCCATGACGCTTCTCGCGTTTCCGCGTTGGATGGCGATGGACAACCTTTGCATCAAGTAGTACCCGGAGCGAGCGTCGTTCCCCCTCTCCTGGAGTCGACGACCAACCTCTTTGACAAAACTCAAAGCTTCAGACCCCAGCAGCCCGTGGTCTCAAAGGCCAGAGGCACAAAATAATAATGTGGTACCAAGTTGCAGTAAAAATAAAATTGAATGTAAATGCCTTTGACTACTTGGCGAGGTAACATGAATTCGCAACTTTGGATTTTATTCCCCATAACTTTAGATTCTAATTTTGAACGCTAAAGATCATGAAAAGTAGTCTCGTGTGAACCCCAAACGTTCTAAGTTCGAAATTATTGTTTCGCAATAATAGGCTGTCTCGTTTAGTGATAAGGTAAAAAATTGAATGTAAATGCACATGATTAATTGATCTTATACCGTGGCAGAGGGGAAATGCTACCGCAAGGCTAGTCCTCTTAATAAATAGTCAAAGGTTCTCCCATATAAAACGTCAAACCTATTGAACCTTACATTGAAAACCAGCATGAGACAACAGATTTTTGAAGTGAAACTTTTTATGGGAGGCAGTGAACGCAAACTGATGGGAGGGCTTCAAAATTCGGATCCGTGTTATCCAATACCTTTAGGTACGTGCAAAGAGTAATATAAGTATAGGTACGTGTAACGAAAGCTCGAAAATTTGATAGTCCGTTTCACTTGTGCCGGGCGTCCCGTGACGGCCAACTTTTTTTTACGTTTTTAATGTAGGTCCCATAGGAAGTTGTTCAGTTTGATGGTCTTATTATACCCTAAAAAAATCGTTAGTACCTACCAAGTAAAGAAAAGTATCAGTAACCATCAAACTGAATAACTCTAACTATGGAAGCAACGTGGAGCAAACCTATCAGAACCAAAAAAATCTGCTGTTCCCAAAGAGATTTAACATAATAGTTAATATCAGTGTTGCCAGAAGGTTACTTTTGTAACCTTTTAGGTGATTTTTAGCTCCGTCAGGTTACTTTTAGGTTACACGATTCAAAAGATTACTTTTAGGTGATTTTTCCGAATTTGTATACTCAATTTTAAAATTCTTATTTTTCCATGAAATGGAACGCTTTTTAATATTTTTTGTAATGTTTAATACCGCATAACGTTCATAACATAGTGAATGCAACTCCTAGAAATACGTTTTTCTCACTCGCACTAATGCGTACCAAATCGGAGACCAAATCACAAATGACTATAGTTTTCTCACTTGCTCGCTCGAACTTAAAATGGAAAACGCTACTAAATTGTTTATATTTTTGGAAGTTAATACAACCAACATCTGTCTATACACTTTTAATACCTTATTACTGGACAAAAATATGAAAGGTTACTTTTCAGACCAACAGGTTACTTTATTATCTATTTTCGGTTACATTTGACAAGATCCAGCTGGCAGCACTGGTTAATATTGAATGTCTTTGGCTGGAGTTTTTGGCGGTAATTCGACAGCTACGTTTGGAGTCCACATATTTTAACGAATTTTTATTGTTTATAGTGAGTTTTGGTTCGTAAAATTGGTGTTGTTTTGCGTAACAAAGTGTCGTGCAAGTGAACAATATACAGTTCAGTGAAATATGATGGTGTATGGGTCGTAAACAGGAAATGTGTTCCTTCATTTGTAGCGCGGCAAAGCGGTCGGTTCACTTCTTTCCTGTGGACTTCTCTGTGTTTCCTGCGTCTTTCGATTGTCACCAAAAACTCCAAAGAAGCGTCAAAACGTCGAACACCTACGTTTTAGTTGCTATAAATGAGATAACTTTATTGCAGACATCGGTTGTATGGGATATTAAACCCTTTACCTGCATGCTTCAATTTCGAGGCATGTATTGTACCTACTGTCCATTACAAGTGGCGACGGGCTCACTCTCCGTCACACTGGACAGTTTCGGTACTACTAGTGAAACGTGGATGTTCTGAGGTTTCAGAATATCTCTGACTACCCCCTCGGGGAATATAGTCGTGAGCATATGCTAATGCTTATGCTTGAATGGAACAAAAAAAAAGGTCTTTGGCTGTTCCACACTTCCATACTAAACTGCAATGCCTACTCGACTCAAATGTATGGAAAAGCAGTTTTTTTTGTTCTGACTGATTTGCTACCATAATAAGAGTTATTTCAATAAATAAATTTGTATTAAAGGTTACAGCGATTATTTTTACATTATTTTTTCAATGAACGCTTTTTGTATTGTTGCTTGATAAGATGACCCGTCAACTGTCAATTTGATGACCCTCCAAGCTACGTCGAGGATTATAATTCTGCAGACTTCCTCATTCTTAGATTACCGCGCGATATTTCCTTAGACTTTTAACTACCAAATTTATTAGTTTATTGTTAAGATAAGTGGCTAATCACTTATCATTTAATTGTTGGGTATTGTCCTGTAGGTATCTCGTGTTTTATCGTTAGTAATTTATTGACAGATTATCATAAAATAGGGAAAGATACGCATGTTAGGTACGAGACGAAGGTTGATGTGAAGGAGGAGATCTTTATCCTTCAAAAGAGGGCAATTCGAGCCATTTATAATCTGCGTTGTCGAAATCTTTTTAAAGATCTTGACTTTCTCATAGAGATAGTAAGTACTACGGACTTTCTACAGTCAATATATTTACGAAAATATTTTATTCGTTCGGAAAAATTTGTATCTCTTTCCCCAAAACAGTGACGTTCATAATTACAATACAAGAAATAAAAATAAATTAGTATTCCCACATTTTCGACTCAGTAAGGTCAACACACCTTTCATGGGGCACTGTATACGCTATTATAATAAGATACCGGAGGATATTCTAAACTTGCCAGACAAAAAATTTAAGTCCCATGTTAAACAAGTCCTCTGTAAAAAAGGCTACTATAAACTCGATGACTATTTGAATGACCAAAATGTCTGGTCTTGACAATGTTACTCTATGTAATGCAATATTGTATTTTAATTGTACTTTGTATAATTTGTTTTGTTTAAAAGATGTGTGTTGTAGAGTTTCTGGCCACATCTTCTCTCAACGGAACACCTTCCGACGCGGTGGATTACGTCAAAAAGCTAACTATGTGATATTATTTTGAATAATTTTTTTTTTATTTGATTGATTGATTGGAGAATGATTGATTGTTGGTTGGTCTATTGCAAGCAAGGGTCGTTACGTTATGTATCATTGCAACCCGTAGTACTTACTATCTCTATGCTGCGACCATCGCCCCGGTCCATTGTGTTCGCACCACCTTACCCATATTTTACGCATACCTCCGAACTTTCTCTTCATTCTCGGGTATGCAGGATTCCTTACCGCAGAGCTAGGAATAATGATAAATACCACAGAACATTATAAGAGGGGTTAGAAATGCAAAATAGCACTTTAGCTTCGGAGACGGCTGTCGCCACTTGTCTTCCCGCTCACGCTGCTACCAACGCTGCCTTATGGTGTTATGCAAATTATTGCATAACCTGTGGCGACACGTTCCACGCCTACTTTGCACTTCTAGCCCCTATTATAATGTTCTGTGATAAATACAATCGAAGGTACATAAATTCAGTAGAACTTAGTGGTACAGGCCAGGAATCGAACCGCCGCCTCATGATTGTGTCGCTAGCTCTCTTCCGTGTGGTCTATCATTGCTCTCGAAGGAGTGGAAGGATTATTATCAGTTTATCTCCACCTAAACAGCACCTATCCTGAACAACACACAATCCCGCAAAAGAAGTCTGAAGGTCTGATCATCCTCTGAAATATTTGTTTAGAAGTAAGTAGGTTTCTACCTACAGAGGCGGCGGGGCGTCGCGGAAGTTGCAAGCAAGCAAAACTACTCTACAGTTTCTCATTTCAGCTGTACTGTAGCAATATACTTATATTACTCTTTGACTGTAGCCCAGTAATTTTACGGAGTTTTGTTAGGCGGGGTAGGGCGAGTAATTATTAATTGGACTTTTAAACTGTAACCGACATCATTCAGTGACAAAAAGACTATCTTAAAACCTTGGATAAGTTATATGTCAAGATTGACAGTCGAAGCTACAAAAACGTAGAAAAAAAATTGTAACCAGTATTGGCGTCTAAACCCTATCCATATACACGCACACAGACATAATTAGTATGGCGCCTCACGCACACCAACCTATGAAAGTTGGCCCCTTTTGTTTTATACGGCAGAACTCAGACATATACTTTTTCTAAGCTAAAACATATACAAAAAAAATCGCTACGCAATATAGAAATCAAAACTGTGGGTCCAAGAAGGCTTTTAAATTAATAATATGAATACCAATGCACTCATTTGAATTAGATTTAAAAATATAAATTAATTTTTGAGCAATAAAATAGGCATTGAAATTAAAAAAATGAGGTAGGTACCTATTTATTAGAAAATACGAATGTATTTTTCAAAACCTTTTAAGTAGACAAAAATATTTACAGCATGTTTGAAGTATGTATAACGGTAAAGCCTTAAATATGTGCAAAAAAATTGACCATCAGATTTTTTTAGAAAGAGATAGTAGCTAAATTTTAAAATTAGAACTGTTGCTGACGTGTTTTTTTTTTATTTTGGAACATTTCTAGGCTCGAATCAAGAACATTGAGTATCCTATAACAATATTTTTGGCTCGAATCAGTTCTTCAAAAAAAAAAAATTAATTATTAATGAGGGATTTTCAGAAAGCCATTAAAAAATAAAAAGTAGTTCCTAATGGCTCGATAGATGGCGTTGACGAGACAGGGGTCAGCGACCTTGCAGATATTAAAATACAAATAAAATAGTAAGAATTTGTGTTTAAGTAAACAGCAAAATATGAACATTTATATTTCGTCAGCGAATGCGTCTTACTCAGTGACATGCATTTTTGTTTACTTTTTAGCCTAAAATTTTCGTCTTCGGACCCCTCTCTGGTGAACGCCATCTATCGCCGGTATGTTGAACTACGTTTGACTAGCTGTCAGAAAACTCCTCAATGACTGAACTATTGGAAAACATTACTGGACTCAAGCGCCGATCAACCGTTGTTTGTGGGCACAATGCCCAGAATCCTAATTTAGTAAACTAGTGTTCTCCTCGTGGCTTTGCCCGCGTGGACCTATATATAACGCTCGCTGTATGATAAGGTCTTCACCGGAGCGTCATACATTTTGTAAACGACTCCTTTATAAGAATGCAATGTATTGATTGTGAGCGAGTTTGTAGTCCGACTCGCACCTGACCGATTTTTGAGTGCCCGTAAGTCAAGACCACAACCTTTTTTGAGGTCTGGATCCTCGCCTGACTGGAATAAGCCCAGGGCCCTGAGTCTCGTGTCCATATTCTTTTTTTACACTTTAAATAAAAAAGATAGAACTCAGGCCACAATCACAATCAGTGGCAGGGTTGTTTTAAAATCTCAAACTGGCTTCGATCGCCGAAGCTGTAGATCAAGCTACGGAACCAATTGGCTGCACAGCTGTAGCTGAAGCAGCTATGTCTATGCACAGATCTGTAGGTAGGCCTAAAATGCCATCTCCGAGAAAACGATAAAAATCTAGATGTGCATCTATCTTTGTTTCTTTACTATGCCAAAAAGAGTGTGCATGACGTTTTTCTCGTTTTGTCGCTATGTCATGGGTGGCATGCTAGCGACAGCGAACTCGTGGTGTTTAGTTTTATTGTTGAGCTCATAATTCGAATTTTATAAATGGAAATGTTTTTATGGAATCCTGCCTCGCACAGCTTATGTCGCCGAGACGCCTATGTGACTCATGACTCATGCGCCGAGACTCATGAGCCTGTTAAGACCCGATGGCACCCTTTTGGAACGTAACTACGGAACCCCAAAAACGTATTGTTATGTGCGTTTCCGAACGAGTGAACATTTAGGAACAGCAAAATTTCTAAACGATAATGTCAATGTCAATATTGACAATTTCGTAACGCAACATAACCTCATCAGTGATAATTTTTCTGAAATTTTCTTTTTTCTCAATTCAGTTAGCATTAAAACAATCAAGATGAGATTAACACCGGTTCTATTTTCGTCTCCGACCCGCTACAACGCCAGGAGGCCGCAGCGAGAGCCCGTACCATTTCAAATGCTGCTTCCCTTACAACTGAAGAAAACAGTGTCTGGCAAAGGCGATAAAACTAAAGAAGCAGCCTGTATGCAAGAAATGGCTATTATGTTCGCTTGTTTTAAGAAAAATGAATTCGATCAGCAAGAGTGTTTGAAGGAAATCACAGCTTTCCAAGGCTGTTACCAGAATTTCAACGAGAGGATGAAAACTCAGAGGGAACAGGGAAAGAAAGGTATCCTGGTGCCTGGAGAGAAGAAATTAACTCATAAACAAATGAATCAGCTTCTAAAAGCGTTCCCTCCGAAGAATTAAGGTTCTACATGTGTATTATAGTCAAAATAAAGCAGCGGCTTTGAACTGTTAATAACAATGTTTTAATTGTGAATAGTTTATTTATTAATTAGAGAAATGAAGATAAAAATGTAGTTTTACTATATGAATTACTCTCTCAAAATCTACTTATTTTTATTTTAACGTTTTTTTTTAATCTACATTAGCTACATAGTACAAGAATAATAATTTCCCCAATGTACCTGTGCAGTTGACAAATTTTAATAGCGCGCGAAATTACATTGTCCAATCAGGACCTTCAATGCCTTGTCACGATTGGCTAATTGTTTTCACGCTAGAGTGAAGTGCAGGCTTTGTGACGCCACAAGAACAATGGCATCCACACTCTCATTCTCGCATTTCCTTGAAAGTTTTCGCCGAGAAGGTCTCTCGACAGTGAAGTGCCTGCTTCAGGGTTAGTTTACTTCAGGCGGGAACATGCTCAAGCAGTTTTCATTGATTAAAGATTTGTTAACCGCTGGTCTAGTCTAGTTCCAGATTGTCAAAGTTGGGGCTAGACCTGAGTAACATCTAAACTATTATAAAACTGTAACAGAAGTGTACATACTGTTAGCGACACGTTCTTTCATATAAAAAGTGTGAAATACTTTAAAATGTAATTTTATAATTTTTTTGGTTTTTATTAAATGTAGGTAAGTGCGAGTAGTAGTGGCCTGCATGCATGGCGACAGAGGGGTAGGACGCGGGACGAGAGGGGTTTAGCTGCAGAGGCAGCGCGCGCGGCTCATAGAAAAAACAGGCTTCATCTAACATCCGCACTCGATGCACGTCGCGCTTTCGCACTTCCCTCACCTAGTTCAAAATCAGTGTTCGAATTTCATCCCTCGCCTACAAGTTGGTCCTTCGAGCCGGATCTTATTATCTTGAATGTTCCGGACGCCAAAGCGAAACATTATGGTGAATACAAGGAGCACTGTAAAGAAAAATGAAGAACCAGAAAAGGAGGGTACCGGGACAGATGAGAAAGTCACGCCGATTGTTTATCTTCCCCCAACGGTTATTTCACAGACGACTGATGAAATAAAAAGTGATGCTAAAAAGCTGGAAGATACCATGAAAGTGTTCGATCAGAAACTAGTGGAAAATGTGGATACCTACGCATCAAACCCTGGTGTGTACTTAAATGTTCCTGGACCTTCTGGTCTGCTTAATCTCCAGGATACAGCAAAATCCTCATCAAAGTCTCGATCGAAATCATCGTCATCATCTAGTAAGTCAGCTATGAGAGCAAGGCTGGAGCTGAAAGCAGCAGAAGCAAAAGCGCGAATACAATTGGAGCTAATTGATAAAAAATTAGCAATGGATTTAGCGGAATTAAATTATGAAGAATACAGTTCACAATCAGAGGAGCAAAAAGATCATACTAAGAGTATTGTAGAGGAGTGGTTAGAGCGCAATCAACAGGATCGGACATTACAGCACATCCAGCACAATGGAACCTATAATAAGGACAAGCTGTGTCCGCCGCCGCAGGACAAACCTGGCGGCAGCACCGACGGGACGGTTCAGTTGCTGGCTAGCGCACTTAAGGACCTGGCCGCTGCCTCTGCTACTGGTGGGACTAACGCCAACATGCTGAGCCGCTTATGCACGCCGAGAGACTTACCTACGTTCTCCGGTAACCCGATGGAATGGCTCCACTTCAGGCAGGCGTACGACGAGTCTACTCTTGTGGGTCACAGAGCGAGGCCGTTAATTATGGCACTACATGGAATTTTATACCACCTGCAAGTCCACACTAGGGGGGGGGCGTGGGAGCGGCTGATACGAACAATAAAAAGCGCACTTAAAGTCACACTAAATGAACGCGCGCCCAGAGATGAAGTTCTTTCTACTTTGATGACCGAGGTGGAACAAATGGTGAACAGCCGCCCCCTGACGCACGTAACAGTCGAACCTAAAAGTGATGAGACCTTAACACCTAATCACTTTCTAATAGGCTCCTCTTCAAACCTGCCAGTGATCGGAGTATTTGATAATTCCGATTTATACCTGCGTAAACAGTGGCGAACATCACAAGCGTTGGCTGACGCCTACTGGAGACGATGGATACGAGAAGTACTGCCTGACATGCTCCCCAGAAGGAAGTGGCAGCAAGAGCACAGACCCTTACAAGTGGGCGATCTCGTGCTGATTGTCGACCCTGATTCACCTAGAAATGTTTGGCCCAAGGGGCGAGTACAAGCCGTGCTACCAGGCAAAGATGGCCGCGTCAGATTGGTAGACGTGAAGACGAAGTCTGGAGTGCTAAGGCGATCAGCTGCACGCGTAGCATTCATACCTACACGGGATGAGTGCTGAGGCAGCACTAGGGTGGGGAATGTTAGCGACACGTTCTTTCATATAAAAAGTGTGAAATACTTTAAAATGTAATTTTATAATTTTTTTGGTTTTTATTAAATGTAGGTAAGTGCGAGTAGTAGTGGCCTGCATGCATGGCGACAGAGGGGTAGGACGCGGGACGAGAGGGGTTTAGCTGCAGAGGCAGCGCGCGCGGCTCATAGAAAAAACAGGCTTCATCTAACATCCGCACTCGATGCACGTCGCGCTTTCGCACTTCCCTCACATACACTGAAGATATTTACAAGAAAAACATCACAATATGGTTTTTAGCAGGGACCAAAAATTTTCGGTTACCTTTATTTAAATGTTACCTTTATCCAGGTAACAACAGATTTTAATACCTGGTAACCTAAATATGACCTTGAAGAGAATGCGAGTGAGTGCGGCTAGGGTCAGTATAGACGGAGCGGCAAAAAGCGCGCGTGGTTTTTAATAACACTGAAAAATGAATTTTAATTTCTACTAATCAAAAGTACAAAATTGATTGAACAATGTCATTCTTGTACCGGGTGATGCAAATTTTTGAGTTGCTGCAGCATTGGACTGGTCGAGATAATAAAGGAGATGATTATTTATATTTTATTGAACCCAAAAGCGTAGAATGGTTTAAGTTTATGTTCACGTTAGAGTTTAAGTATGTTAGTATAATTGATTTAAGTTGTATTTAGTAACGACTAACGAGGCACTTAAAAATTGAATATGCAGAAACAATTTTTTATTTAAACATATCTCTGTGTACGCAAAAAATACCTGTAAAAAAATTAAGGTTGTAACCAAAAAGTACAGGTATTATTGATACCGGTTTCGGTCCCTGGTTTTTAGGTGTCCCTGACTCCAAATCAACCTTTTTTAGAATTTTTGTCTGTCTGTTTGTTTGTTTCTTTGTTCGAGCATCACGAAAAAACTATTGAACCGGTTTTTATGAAACTTTTTTTGTTTGATAGCTAATGATCTGACTTAAAATCTTGTACAAAATTGTAGATGAAGTCGCGGGTAAACTCTAGTAATCTATAAAAAGGCAAATTATGACAATATCATTTATTTAAAACAAGTCATTATCATCACAATGTCAATAAGAACCATAATCTTAATTCGTAGGGTATAAGAGTGAAAATAGCACGTTATTTAGGGGCAGTGTGTATCCACTGAGGCGAAGACACTTGTAGTTCTATGCGACGCACTGTTATCCATTCATCATCAACTTCGTGTATGTTGTAAAATCTCTCCAATTCCTCTATTGCTTTATCTTCCACCTGAAAATAATACATGATAAAGGGTTACGAATGTTAAGTAAAATAGAATAACTAAGTTAGAGTAGGTAAAATCTAGACATAAGGTAGTACGATGGGATTGACATTATTATTTTGGTTGCAAGGGCTTGGTCAATGAACCAATAGCTTCTGCGACCTGAATAGATCTATTGTAGCTGTCACCCTAGACCTAAAGGGCCTAAACCCATTTCCTAGGCCCACGGACTTCCTGAACCGTGTTATGCTTTTGGAGGGGAGGTCCCTAATGTCAGTAGGTGTTACTACGTATCCACCTAGATGGCGATTCCTGCTGTGAATGAGCACTTCGCATTCGCAGAGGAGGTGTATGGGCGTTTCCTCTGCAGCACAGCAGAAACTGCAAGTGGGTGAATCTACGAGCCCCATTCTGTGTAGGTGTTTGTTTAACTTGCAGTGTACTGTTAAGGCTCGTACTAAGAGCCTTAAGTCCTTGCGGTTTGGATTGATGGCATACGAGGTATGTCTGTTTGAAAAGCCGGTCACAAGTTCTTTCGCATGCCTCAGTCCTGGTGTATCCGTCAAGAGCTTACGGCTTTGGTTCACGGTCCATTCCTTTAGCACACGTCTAGAGGTGTTGCGAGAGATGCCGCACAGATGGGACTGACATGTACATTTTTGTAAGAATGTTCAAACGAAACATTGATTGATGGCGATCGACGGTTTGTCAATACAAAAAGCATGATTAGTATGGGACGCTGTTCGCCATGTCGATGAGAAAGTATGTGTATGTCGCCTAATACAAATCATGCTTTTTATATGGACAAACCGTCGATTAATGTGTCGTAACCTTTAGCAGAATGCATTGATTTGACGATAATATCAGATTGGTTTTGCAATCAGATAGTATGGTGCGTTTCCACAGAAGTGGAGCGGAAGTCAACCAATCAAATTGCCCAATTTCTCTTGCTATATTTCGCTTGAAAGAATGAAGCTATTTTTTTTGGTTGATTTTATACATCTCCCCCACATACTGCTTCAGTGGAAACGCGCCCTTAGGCTGCATTGTCATGCGGGATTTTTATAGCTTACATTAAATAGTCATCAAATCAGCCATTAAACGTCCACTGCTGGACATAAGCCTCCCCCAAAATGGGGGGGATTTGCCATAATCGCCACGCTTGGTAGGCGGGTTGGCGATCGCAGTTGGATCGAATCAATGTGTGTACTCAGAGGATGCTGCTGCCCATCCTTCAGTAGATCCCTTAGTCGCCTTTTACGACACCCACGGGAGGAAATGGGATGGTGCTATTCATAGCCGACACCACACGGCACATTAAATTGTAATGTTGCCTAATATAATGTAATGACACATCGAATGTAGACTTTCCGCATAAAATAAGATATACAGGGTGAAATTGATATCATTAGCATCCTTTTAAACTAAGAGTCTACCCATCGAATTGAACAACTTTTACTATGGGAGCAAACCAATCGGAGCAAAAAAGAAATCAGCTGTTGCATACATTTGAGTCGCGAACTCGCCCGTCGAGATTGCAGTTTAGTATGGAACAGCAGATTTTTCATTTGCTCCCGATCGGTTTGTTCCTATAGTAAAAGTTGTTCAGTTTTGATGGGTAGACTCTTTAGTTTAAAAGGATGCTAATGATATCAATTTCACCCTGTATATACATGTTGCAGGTTAACGAATTCAATGATTGATTGATTTATAGTTATAACTTTTTTTTTTAACACGTTCCGTGGCAGTGAACGAGACACAATAGAACTTTTATTGTTATCACGTCTATAGCCGGTCACTGTCCCGGAACGTGTTAAACTGTAAGTAACTTCTTTCTTGCATCATGTATTTTTATTCTGAGATAATGTAATAACGGGACCAACTCTAAAATAAAGTCCATACCTGTGTCAAATACAGTGGTTTCGTCATAATTCTGGAAAAGTCATCTTTCTGCTTCTTCTGATCAGCCAAGATCTGATTGAACTCCATTGCTTTCGACGCCTTGGGGCTACTGCTGGCTACAGGCACTTGGCAAATCTTCCACGGATTCTTGGGCTTCTCTGGACTGTCTATATTTAGCTTACTACCTAAATATTCGTCCAAATTACGCGGTGGTGAAGGTTCACCATGCAAAGCTAATTTCTTCCTTTGTTTCTGAGATAATTTAGGTCCAACATGGCTTATGACTAGATTCCCTTGTGGACTCCTCGCCATTTCTATTATCGATTCTTTAGGAGAAACAGACATTCGAGATGTTGTCGGTGAATTTTCAGCATTATTAATTAACCCGAAAGAGTTATTTTTGGTTAATTTTACAAAAGATTCGGCGGGTGGTTCGTTCAATATGTCCTTTGCACTGTTTATGGCTTTTAATCTAGCTTGAACTACTTTCTGTTGCTTTTGCTGAGTTGACGGAACTTCTATCCATTTCCCTTGTTTCTCCCGCACTTCTTTATCAGTTTCTTTAGGTATCTTGCTAAGAGATAATGTAATATCACCAGTAGTGTCGTTAGAGAGGTCTAAGGATGTCACGGAGCTGACTGATTCGTATCTCATTCTCGCTTTCTCACTCTCCGTGTACTCAATCCTCTTTGACTGTCGTTTTTTCTTAGCAAGTTCTATAATGCTGTCGTCTTTCTTGAATTCCTCATCAGTAATAACCATATCAACTGGATTTCTTTTTAAAAAGTCCTCAACTAATTCATCTGTAGGCGCGTTAAAGAATGGAGTAATTATTCTCGAAGACATAATCGAGTTGAACTTGCAGTAATAGTTAGAAATATCCTCTAACAACACTTCTTCGAGGACATCTAAAGATTTGTTTTCTAAAATACTGCATACATTTAGGGATATAAATTCCATACAACATTGTTTTAGTTGCGATGCGTTGTATGTATGAGCGAACTGGCAGAGTTCAGCGCAATTTTTGAGCGTTATAAGACCTGCTAATGCTACCTCGCACATTTCCCGCAGTCGGTTAATGAACAGCTGATCGGCTACTACGAGCATGCTGCATATGAAGTCTATACTGTCTGAGGTCGCTACTTCAGGGCATGAGTCAGTGTAGAGGAAGTTGATGACTGGCAGTAGAATTCCGTGGTTTATCGGTAATTTTACTTTTGATAGTAGCTTGCTCTGTAACAAAATAGTTAATTAATTATGGATTTTCCAATTAAAAAGTTGAGACCACGGGGGTTTGGGGTGCCGAGGCTAAGACCTTCGTTGCGGAGGTTGGCCGTCGACTGAGGGAGAGAAATCGTGACCCCCGTTCCGGGTCGTTTCTGGTGCAGAGGCTAGCCATAGCAATTCAACGTGGCAACGCTGCTAGCATTGTGGGCTCCTTTGCGCCGGGATCGACAAGGGGCGGGTTATTTGACTGAGTTTGTATTTCATTGTTTTGACGAAGCATGTTGCTGATTTATGTCTGTATTTTTTTTTTTGTTGTAACTTTATATTTGACGACGCTTGTGCTGACCTCTTTTTTGTGTTTAATCTAAATGCTTTTATGAATAAATTAATTACCTAATAAAAAAGAAAGTTCTAAATGACTCAATAGATTGTGTTGATGCAAGATGGTTGTTGTCCTTGTAAATATTTATTAGATTATGAGATATGGATATGACCATCTATCAGTCACAATTTAGGTACCATATTAATCTGATTGTAAATTTTAAGTGTCTATTTTTACAAACTAGACGCTTGATTAAAAATTGTTTGTGAACTTTTAAAAATAAAGCCAGACACTTTCGGAAAGTCGAATTTGGACACTCAATGGGAACGGACACAAAGTCTAAAATGGATCATGAAATAACAAGGTATTAAAATGTCTCATATTATAAAAATGAAGAAGTAATCTTTGCTAGAGATTATACGTGTAATCACCTGTATGAAATTAAATTAATTTCTTACGAGACAACCATATCAAAAGATAGTTCAGACCACCCAGTAGGGATTATGGTCATGAGTTTATGTTTACTAACAATGGAGAATTAAATACAAACCAGGAAGCTGGCATAGGTATTGTAAATACATTGGAGGGCACACTGCCTAACAAGCGGTGAAACATGATAATAGTCCTTGGTGGTCGGTAATGATCGTTCTTCTTTCGTAATTTCCCGTCTATGTTTTCGACGTTACTTTGTCCCTTTCTAATCCAATGACAAAAAAAAAAAAAAAGTTTTCACAAAAACGTTGGAAATATCGACTAGGAAGACGTACGAAAGAAGCTCGAACATTACCGACCGCCATGGCCAATCTTCTTGTTTCCATGCTTGTAAGGCGGAGTGGCATCCTTTATGATTCTAAAATCATTGTTACAAACAAACAATTACTTTACGAATTTCAAATAATATTGATTTTTAAACATGTTACAGCCATGTTGTGCTATTTCGAATCAAATTAAAGATAAAACCCGACAAATTTTTCAATCTTTAATTTAATTAATTTACGCATTAGATAAATGGGAGAATTTCTGTTTCAACGAAGTTATAATAACCAACCTCGGTCCAAGAATGCATGAACATTCCCTGGAAGTACTCCAGCCGGGCGGCCAGGACACACTTGTGAGCGGATATCAGCATCCCGTCCTTTGAGCAGACGTTCGTGTCCACTAGTTCTACAAAACTGTCTCGCTCCCAGGTTGGGGGCACGTTCTTAGTGTGCGTCGCGCTTTCTTTTAGGCAGATTGTACCGTCCTTATAGCTGAAAAAAAAAACAAATTAATAAACAATAATAAATAAAGGTACTGCAGTTTTGTATCAAATAGCATATTTATTATCTATATTAGCTATACAGGGTGTTACAAAAATACAAATAAACCTTTATGGTGGTTTCAGTCCATACATACGTTTGACGCACAATATGGAAAAATAGTTTAGAAAATCTAGTTGCCGCGTCACAATTAATATTTGCAATTTATAATATAATTACGAAGATATAGAGCTTTAAAAATTTTGTATGAAAAATTTCAAAGCTTTATATCTTCGTAATTATTTTATAAATTGCAAATGTAATTTGTGCCGCGGCATCTAGATTTTCTAAACTATTTTTCTATATATACAAAGTTACTTATATTAATACCGTCTACGCGTATTGTATATTGCGCGCCAAAGTTTGCTTTTTAATCAATAATATTTTTTAGACACTATCACTATCAAACCAAGATCTGTGCTTTACCTACCTATACATTTGTCAGATTTCCGTTAAAATATACAGGGTGTATACTGAAACGGTGAACACACGTGTAGTTTCAAACTTATCGTGACTCAAAGTTTTCCATAAAGATTTTAAATATTAATCCTAGCATTAAATATTAATCGCAGCACTGCCGCGCGCGTTCCGTCTATTTATTATTTGCTCTAGCAAATGACGTTCCTGAGTGACAGAAAAGGATGTAGCGACGGAAAAAGGCGATGCGGTGCTGCCATATGAGGTTAAACCCTTAAAGTAATGCAACTGTTTACCCTAACTGTATATTTTATTGGCCAGATATTCGGCGAGCCTGACAGCGTCCAGTCTAGCTTTATTGAAGTCCTTCTTGCGTTCGTGCGGTATATACCCTATATACCACGTAATAGAATCAATTGGGGGGGGGGGGGGGGGGGGAGTTATTAATACTCACTAAAACTTATCAAGCAGCTTGTGGAGCGACAGGACCTGCAGCCGCTTGGCGCCGGCCTGCAGCAGTTTGACGGGGTCGCAGTATAAGTGCTGCCGCGGCGGAGTCTCCGTGCTGCGCCGGCCGCGGCCTTTCTTGTTCTTGTCGTTCTGCTTGTACACTTCAAATGCTGATATCTCTGATGCGTTCTCTGCAATATTACGATAGTTACTGGTTGGTAATAAACTTATTTTGAGGAAGTTTGAAAGTAGCAACTATGACGGAAAAATTGCGGAGTAATATATTATCATGGTATGGGCATGTGATGCGGAGAGACGAATGTCATATTACAAGACGAGAACGGAGTTAGCTGATGTGGTGTGGGACTGGAATATGCAATATACTACAGGCTGCCACTTTGCATAATTTCTTTGTTATCGACTTCTTAGTTTAGATATGAAGTCTCAACAAACAGACAATTTTGGATTTAGGATAGAACTGGATAAGAGAATGTATGTCAATGAGGCGAAAGAGGTATGTAAGGATCGTAGCAAGTGTTTGTGGTCTAAGCTTACCCCTTAGAAAAAGAGGCGTGACGTTATACAGGGTGTTAGGGTAAACAGTTGCATTACTTTAAGGAGTGATTGTACCCATGATACTGAACAACTTTCCCTAAGAAACATTTTTTCCCTAGAAATAAAAAGAAAATGCACTTTCCACATACTAAATGCAATTCAGCCGATCAAACGTTTGAATGAAAAGACGATTTTTTACGTATTTTTTACTGGTTTCTTAGGGAAATTTGTTCAGTATTATGGGTACTTTACCACAAATCACAAAAACTAAAGGGAGATGTGAAAAGGGGGCGGGCCAGTTTCGCAGCAATTTGCGCTAAAACGGAACACATTGCTCGCGACAGTAATGATTCAATATATTATGAGGCTGAAAGCCAGTCGTGATATTTTGTGTAAATAGTTTACAATGCTTGCATATTACTAAAGATTATTCGAACGTTGAGTTCTGATACCGCAATGGATAATGAGCACATTCAAGCTAACAAAATACTTTCTATCGCGTGGTACTGGTGGTGATGCGACACTAGGTTTCGTACTCAGTGCGTTGGTTGGCAACCTCTCTAGATCTCTATGGTTTACCCTAAAACTCACCAATAAACTCCGCCTCAACATCAGCATTATCCTTCTTCTTCCCAGCATTAAGATCTTCCCTCCTAATCTTCAGCCCGCACGGCCCCAACTCTGCGACGTCGCAGGTCCCCGTGTACATGAACCTGAGGATCCTCTCGAATACTTCAGGTAGCTCGTTGTCGAGCGTAACTGTGGGCTTGTGTTCAGTGGTGGTCAGCTTCTCTTGGTATAGTTTGTAGAGATGCTCGCTGCTTGATGCCACTATGAATATGTGGGCTGGGTAGAGTTTTGTGCCGACCTGGATGAAGGTTATACAGAAGTTAATAAGCTCGGTCATTAAGTAAATAACAATAGTCTTTATTTTCTTCTCATAGCCCAGTCATTTTACGGAGTTTTGTTAGGCGGGGTACGTAGTAATTATTAATTGGACTTTTAAACTGTAACCGGCACCATTTAGTGACAAAAAGACTATCTTAAAAGATATTAAAAAAGAATTCGCTACGCAACATAGAAATCAAAATTGTGTTTCCCAGAATGCTTTTTAATCAATAATATTAATACTAATGCACTCATTTGACTTAGATTTAACAATATAAATTATTTTTTAGCAATAAAATAGGCATTGAAATTAAAAAAATGAGGTATTTATTAGAAAATACGAATGGGTTTTTCAAAATCTTTTAAGTAGCCAGAAATATTTACACTATGTTTGAAGTATGTATAATGGTAAAGCCTTAAATAAGTGCAAAAAAAAATTTACCATCAGGTTTTTTAGAACGAGATAATGGCTAAATTTTAAAATTGGAACTGTTGCTGAAATGATTTCTTTTAATTTGGTACTATTCTAGGCTTAAATTGGCTCTTCAATATTATATACCGAAAAAAATATCAATTATTAATTAGTCCCATCTCAAAAACGTAAAATGACTGGGCTATCACATACAAAATACATTTTGACAGTTTTAATCGTAGGCTCGTACAATACAGGCTGTAAGGCAAAGTATCATTAATCTTTAAACCAAACACTCCACCTATCAACTGAACAACTCTTACTATGGGAGCAAACCCGTCAGCGCTAAACAAAATCTGATGTTCCATACTAAACTGCAGCGCCTACTCTACTCAAATGTATGAGACAGCAGATTTTTTGTTCTGACAGATTTAATCCGATAGTAAAAGTTCTTCAGTTTGATGGGTAGAGTATGTGGTTTACAGGTTAATGATACTTTTCCTTACATCCTGTATAGCTTTAGCGTAAAACATTTTATATGTGAGAGACTGATGCAAGTGGTAACTATGTGGTTCAGTTAGGACGCGTTTCCAGTAAGTTGAACGGTTTTATCCAGATACATCCACGACAGTGAACATGAAGATTCTAGAAAATGTTTTGCAAAATTAAATGCGTTAAATGTTTTAGGGAGCAGTGCTTCATTTTACCATCAGACCAAAATTGAAATCACATAAAAATCCGCTATTCCATACATTTCGGTCAAGTAGCCATGGACGTTTTCTATGGAACAGCTAATTTTTCTTCACTATTTTGAAGTTGACTTCATTCTGAAAGTTGTTCTATTTTATGGTCTTAATAACCCCCTAGGCCCTGGGCTGCGTTCAGAACCTACGCCCCAGGTGCACCCCGAGTGCACCTTTTCGCACTAACGCCGTTCCGAGCCTCGGTGAACGAAGAGAGCGTGTTGAAAAAACAACCGCACCCAAAGGTCGTGAACGCAGCCCTGTACTCGATTTTCGATATATCCAGACCGTTTCTGTCCAAACCATAAAGTTATTATACCTTACAGGAGTAGAGGAACTGAAATGAGTTGTCAAATGAAACCGTTTTTGCAGGTAAAATTCGAGCACTGTCTATAATTTTGAGTCAAACGTGAAATCGTGGATTATTTAATGAAGTAGTGTTAGTAAGGCTTTTAATTAAAATTATCTTAATTTAATTTAAATAAACAAATTAATATTAATTAACAGTACAAATGTATAGACACAAATTCATAATAAAACTAAAATATCCTAAAACTAAAATATAACTAGACTAAACAAAATAATCAGTCAAAGAGCCCGCCTCGAGTCGAACCCGGTTGAAATGTGCCCATCACGCTCGTGGCGTTTCCACGCTGTATGGCTAGGGAAATGTGTTGAACCAGGTACGACCCGGAGCGGGGGTCTCGGCCCCTCTCCCTCGAACGACGGGTTAGTTAGTATATTTCACAAAATTATCAAAGATTTCACTTTTGATTCGCTATTATTCAGAGAAACCGATTTTTTACCCTGCGATAAGATCCCCAAAAACGGTTCTATTGCCTCGCGTCACGTATCTCTTTCTATTGTACAGTGGTGCCGCTAGGTACATTTCGTTCTCTCAGCAGTTAGTCACTCTATTAGTAACTTTATGTTCCTGACATAATTATGTCCGGGTAGCCCCCCTGTATATTTATATGTATGTCGTGCACTTGGTAAAGTTTACCTTACCTTAAATATAACATCATGTAGAATATCATCTTCAGACGCGGTCTCCATTAGGGTGTGCATGTGTTTGGACAAACACGAGGGTGACAGTTCTGGTATAGACGTGAGACCGCATGTCGGTTGTATCTGAAAGTATAAATAACAACTAAATAAAGAATAATAAATAAATAAATAACGCTCACAAGCACATACATTGTTAATCATCCCACGTAAGCTCTAACAGGCGTTTTGTTGTGGAAACCATACAACAACGACACAAATATATAACATCCATTTTGTTTGGCAGTCCAGCGTGGTAACCATTAGATCAACTGGGTCGTCGAACTCACATCCACTATCTCTTTCGGGATAAAATTGCGGGGTAATATTTTTTACGTGATTTCTTGCGTGTTTGCTTGCATGCATGATTGCTTGCGACTTTGCTTATGCTAGCCAACATACTTGCTTGTATGCTTGCTTTTTCATGACCCGGAAATAGTTCAACTCAAGGAAATAAGATTGTTAGTTATTACCTACAATTATACAGGGTGTAAAATTTTGTGGGACACTTAAAGGGGTGCTTCAGACCATCAAACTGAACATCTTTTACTTTGAGACTAACACTGAAATCGCAAAAAAAATCCGCTGTCCCATATAAAACTGCAAACACAACTCAACTGAAATGTATGGGACAGCAGATTTTTTTTTCGCGATTTCGATAATGGTCCCATAGAGAAAGTTGTTCAGTTTGATGGTCTGAAGCACCCCTTTAAGTAAGTATCCCATTTAATTTTACACCCTGCACGGCTAGCATGCCACTAATGACAAAGCGTTTAAACGAGAAAACCGTCATGCGCGCTCTTTCTGGAATACGTAACATAATATAGATGGAGGCACATCTCGATTTTTATCGTTTTCTCGGGGGTTGCATGCGAGGCCTACTGTATGAATCCTATTTTAAAGAAAAACAATAATTTAAAACTCGAACCTGTAAACAAGCAAAATTAAGTCCTTCGCCATCCGCAGCAATACCAACAGCGCGATGAATGTTAGGGATCCTCATTATCTTCACCGGCGTACAATCGTCTTTCTCCAGGAACTTTACCAGCGCAGACTTATTGCTGTCCTTTTCCTTCTCCTTTCTGATTGGTTGGGGCTGCGTGGTGGGCGTGGTCTTGCGTGATATGTAGCCAATGAACGCTTCGCCGTATTTGGTGGTGAAATATAAGGCGTCGTGAGTGAGGCTGACGTGAGTGATTACTGTTTGGTGTGTCAGGCCGAATACGCATCTGTGGATGGTTTAAAACTGATTTTATATGCAGGCAGAGACTATCGCTCGCCACACTACGATTCTGAAATACTTCTCTCGCCTCATCTACTTTCATAATAATTTCTGTTAGGTTTATTGCAACAAACAACTGTTACAATGGGCAGCTCAACTGCTGGTTGGCTGACCCTCTGTCTAGCAGAGCAGTAGGCTTATACCAGTTTGTTGGTCTGTCCCTTGCCCTAGATCGTTAAAAAAAATGTATAAACTTATGCAGCTGACGAGGTCACCACGCGTGACAAAAGCCTCAAAAAAAAAAGAGAAAAAAAAATTAATAATAATTTCTTCATGCACTATAGGAAAAGATAATTTATCAGATCGTAGTCACGATCGCAGAATACACTTATTGAATAAGAAATAAAGGGAGATATTAACGAGGCTGTAGTTGTATTTCGCCTCCATTCTTCGGAAAGCACGTTAGGAAATTTGTGCCCGAAAGTGCCGTTAGATGGCGGCTATACGTTAAACCAAGGCAAAAGCCAGTTCAGACAGCTTGAAAATACTCTTACATCAGGTAGTCTATTAACTTGCCTCCAGACCCGGTATCCACCAAAGCCGAGAAGTGTAAAATCAACACATCGAATTGTTCAATTATTCCGGTTTATTAGAATCAAACTATTTTATAAGTCTATTTTGAACAATCTCAGGTCCGCTGTGGTAGACTCCGGGCCTTCTTGGTCTTAACCAGCACTTGGAGCGGCCAGGGTGGTGCAATAAGGCCCACTCCGTCGCAAACCTTTTTATTGAGAGTAGGTCTTAGCCTGATCCTACGGGTTACTATATTAATTAGAAGACTACCTGGTAAGTTTGTTGGTAGTGTCCTGCCACAGCAGCAACTGTCCCACATTGGTGAGCAGCAGCACAGTGACCCGAGAGTACGAGCCTTGTTCGCTCACCTTCGCGTCCACACACACTTGACGCACATTTATTTGTCTGAAACATTAAACGACCAGAAATCAATTAAGAATATAAAAATTAAGAGATTCGCGGAAGAACCAAGGCGGCGAATGTGCGGGGCCACAGAACATTATAAGAGGGGTTAGGTATAAAAAGTAGCGGTTTTGCTTCGGAGACGACTGTCGCCAATTGTCGTCCCGCTCACGCTACTCATGTACAATACGTCTACAACTACTCATGCCCTCTCGCTCGCACCACGCCGCGCGCCTTATAGTACAACTGCCGCGTAATTGTTTCTCTTTATGTGTTTTGTTTCTCTTTTGTTTCGGACACTTTTGAGCGCAGACCCTACGTCCAGTAGTTGGTAAGTCATACGCGTAAAACATATCGCTCCTCTTTGAAATTTAAGAGATATAGAGCAAAATGAAAATCTTGTCTACTAACTTGATAGCAATTTTCTTGCAGATATGTTTGTGCAGTAGATACACGTCGCCTCGGCTGGTGGTAATGACCGTGGCTGCGTCCGCCGCGTCTACCAGCTGGATATCAGTGTCCTCTTTGTTATTCATAGAAATTGCTACCTGTGAATACAATTAACACCATATTTTTATCTATAGTGTCTGTAATTTACGACGTTCCCACTAGGTAAACGCTGGGCTGGGTCATATTTTGCAAGTTTTTAGGCGCTATCTTCTCGTTATTTGAAAGAAATACAAATTAATGAAAAATATAGCAATGATCTTCAACATCTCGGTTGTATTTGCTATTGATCATATTTCTTATTTTTTATAGAATACAAATACAAATAGGTATATACCTACTAAAATGACAAAGTTTAGTAGAGGCCGAGGCGGTTCTGAAAGGTCGTTCAGTGGGGGATACGTTTTAAATAAAAATAAATAATGCTCACAGGCACATACATTCTAATCATTTCAAGTAAGCTACTAGGTTTTTTACTATGGAAACCAGGAACCTGTCTGACAGTACGGCGTGGTAACCATTACACCAACTCGGTCGTCAAATTGTAATGTGCTTTCTTTCTCATCATGTGGGTAGAGCCCTGGTGTCAGAGTTTTTTCAGACCGCCTTACGGCCTCGGACTGTGTATGTGCTGATTTACACATACTCATAACTGTACCCTGCTAATTAAAAATGCAATAACTAACTCTGACGTGATATCGAGATAATGGCGAAATGTTTACTTCATCCAAAATCTGATTAAAATATAATAACATACAGATGACATAACAGATTTTTTTTTCAGGTGTTATCCCCTTTCTAACTTCTCCGAAGGAATCTATTGGAAATTATCAAAAAATTATTTGATCTAGTCACACTAACATTGTTGCCCCTCGTGTAAACCACGTTCTTTTTCCACACGACTGTGTACGTAATCTTACCCGTTTAGGAGCTTCAACGATCTTGTTCACCTGGGAATGTCCCAACTGCCCCACATTGTTGCCCCTCGTGTAAACCGCGTTCTTGTTCCACAAGACTGTGTTTGTAATCTTACCCGTTTAGGAGCTTCAACGATCTTGTCCTCCTGGGAATGTCCCAATTGCCCCACATTGTTGCCCCTCGTGTAAACCACGTTCTTTTTCCACACGACTGTGTACGTAATCTTACCCGTTTAGGAGCTTCAACGATCTTGTCCTCCTGGGAATGTCCCAATTGCCCCACATTGTTGCCCCTCGTGTAAACCACGTTCTTTTTCCACACGACTGTGTACGTAATCTTACCCGTTTAGGAGCTTCAACGATCTTGTCCTCCTGGGAATGTCCCAATTGGCCCACATTGTTGCCCCACGTATAAACCGCGTTCTTGTTCCATACGACCGCGTGTGACCTTCCCGCGCAGACGCCGAGGGGGTTGGACAGTTTCATGAGAGGTTTGATGTTCGGCAGTTTGATGGTGGTGGGGGTTTTGACGGCAGATTGACTGACGTTGTCCGCGTTCTGGTTGTATTGGACTACCTGGAAAATTTTAAGGGGAGAATTTAAAATCCATTATATAAAATAAATAAATACTCTTTGTTTGGATTCCAGCCTCTTTAGTATGATTTCATTATTAGCGCGCGACGCGCCTTTGCTACGTCAAAAAACAACCTCTTCGACCCGGGCTTTTTAGTATGAGAAACTTAAGTAGTATGGGAAAAGCTGAGTCGCGCGCAAGAAGAGAAATCATAGTACACGAGCTGCACGGCTAGCATGTCACCCACGACAAAGCGGTAAAAACGTCATGAGCGCTCTTTTTGGCATACGTAAAATAACAAAGATGGAGGCAAAACTCTATTTTTATCGTTTTCTTGGACCCCCAAGGAATAGACAAAACTAAAAAACATAAACACACTACAGAGCACTCCTTAAAACATGACCACACGTTTTGTTAACACGTTAACACCTACACTACATACGTTATATTACATACACATTAATCTATCTAAATCTAAACTATTATAAAACTGTAACAGAAGTGTGACTGTACATTTTTTGTCAATCTGTTTGTTTGTTTGTGTGTTTGTTTTTTTGTGTGTTTGTTTGTTTGAACGAGCATCACGCAAAAATTACTGAACCGATTTTGATGAAACTTTTTTTGTTTGATAGCTAATGATCTGATTTAAAATCTGGTATATAATTTGTGCGGACGAAGTGGCGGATTAACGCTAGTCTAAACTATTATAAAACTGTAGCAGAAAGTTTGTTTGTTGCACATAGAAGATATTAACAAAAAAAAGTTACGATATGGTTTTTAGGTGTTCCTGATTCCATATCACCAATTTTTGGATTTTTTGTCTGTCTGTTTGTTTGTTTGTTTGTGTGTTTGTTTGTCTGAACGAGCATCACGCAAAAACTAC
This sequence comes from Agonopterix arenella, assembly GCA_927399405.1. Lineage (NCBI taxonomy): Eukaryota > Metazoa > Arthropoda > Insecta > Lepidoptera > Depressariidae > Agonopterix > Agonopterix arenella. Next base: position 11,860,400 of record OV656708.1, on the reverse strand, counting down.
TGAACCGATTTTGATGAAACCTTTTTTTGTTTGCGATCCTAGTACATTATATTGTAATACAAAATAATGTACCAATAAATATTAACCAGACATTACCGTGCCACTCTGCAGCAGGAACACGGTGGAGGTGAGGGTGACGGCCGCGCACACGCAGGGTTCGGCCAGGCGGAGCGGGGCGGGGCGCAACGCCGTGTGGTGAGGCCCCCCCGCCCGCGCCGTCTGCCCACCGCACCACACCCCGCCCGACGAACAAACCCACACGCTGTGGAACCTGCCTAGGCACACCTGCAAACCATTTATACGTGTTAAAATACAACATCAATTCATCATCTATATATAATACGAGCGTTAAACCGCGATTTTGTCCGCATAAATTATATAACAGATTTTAAGTTAGATAATAAGCTATCAAACAAAAAAAGTTTTATCAAAATCGGTTCAGTAGTTTTTGCGTGATGCTCGTTCAAACAAACAAACAAACAAACACACAAACAAATGGTGATATGGAATCAGGGATACCCAAAAACAATATCGTAACTTTTTTTTGTTAATATCTTCAATGTACAGACAAACTTCCTGTTACAGTTTTATAATAGTTTAGATTATAAAACTGTAACGGAAGTGTTTCCGTAGTCTGTACCTTGAAGATATTTACATGAAAAAGATAATGATATGGTTTTTAGGTATCCCAGATTCCAAATCAACCTTTTTTTTTAATTTTTGTCTGTCTCTTTGTTTTTATGTTTGTAACAGCATCACGCAAAAACTACTGAACCGATTTTGATAAACTTTTTTTGTTTGATAGCTTATGATATGAATTAAAATCTGGTATATAATTTGTGCAGACGAAGTCGCGGGTAAACTTTAGTATACTTATAAAACAGTTCCTTGACAGACTGACAACGTGGCCAAAACCGCTGAAGACAGAAATTTGGAATTATATTCTACAGAGGGAGTAGAGGTGCACTAATAAAGAATTTTTCAGTCTTTTTCTTGCACGCGGACGAAGTCGCGGGCAAAGAGAATTCAAAATGGCAGCGGGCGAAAACTAGTCTGTCTATATTATTATTATTCTATTAGCCGTCGTTGTCCCATTGTTGGGCAAAGGCCTCTCTCCGATCTCTCCTTGCGTCCCGGTTTTGCGCTTCGTTAGGCCAGTTCTTTAAGAAGCTATCGATTTCATCTCGCCACCTATTTCTTGGTCTGCCTCGACGCCGATTTCCTTTTGCTGGGGACCAGTTGGTAGTGGTCTTTATGGGTACTTTTATTTTTAGGGGAATTTTGGGTGGCTTGATTCAAAGCTCCTACATTTTGAAGTAATTTTAATTTATGTTATATCCAAAATGAAGATTTAATTGACAAATGGGTTGGAAGGGAGCGCTTCAGACCATCAAACAGAGCAAGTTTCACAAAATTTTGAATGTTGGTTTTTTTTCAGTCTGGAACACCAACTCAGGTATGTGTAACGCATTAAAGTTCAAACCCTGTATTAATCAACCTTTTTATTTAAAACCTATTTTAGCTATTGGATAAAACAGCTCATATACGTATTATAGCTACATACAACTATAGTACATAGCAGCATATTTACGATGTATTTGAAGCAATTCCTAAAAGTTTATAAATACATAATAATCCAAAAACTATCAAAGGAAAACAAAGAAAAACAGAACTGATCCATTCATTTTATTTAAAAATCCACTACACATGAGACATGTTATGACGCGGCCTGTCTCCGCCGCCCACACTCGGTTCAAACTTGTACGTTTGGAACGGGTTTACTGCCGACACAACCTTCACCACTCTCTTTGGAGGCTCCTCAACAAACATCATGTTCTGCAGTGACGTATCTGATGCTACCTCCTTAGATGCCTCTTTAGGAGGTTTACGAACCGCCAGAGACGTAAACTGCCCAGCCATAGGCCCAAGAAGAGGAGCATCCCTCACTAAACAGTAAGCGAAAACCATCACAGTCCAATAAAATAGCGCTACAAGAATGAAGTAGGTTATCAATTTTCCTCTGTTATTTATTATCGCGTTTCTAAGCGCGTAGAAACAGCCGACGTCTTTGTACGATCTTACTGTTAAATCTGCTCGAGATGTACAGTTTTCTGATGCAGAAACTAAACTGTTATTCACTTTTGTCATCTCACAACATTCTATGGGATAAAATTTGTCTTTATTCGTTCTCTGCCACTGGGAGTTGATGAAATCTTTGTAGCTATCAGCACCGCAGCATTCGTAATTTACCATAACGTGGTCCCATAAATAAGTAATCAAGTCATTCTTATTTCCATAATCTCTATTTATAGAATTTCGCATGAAATTTCGTGTTTTTTCGTTCTTTGTATAAATATCATAAATGCCTGATACAAAGAACATCCAGCAGGATACTAGAGATAGTGCAGTGACAAGGAATATATAGGATTTAATAGCACATTTCATTCTGCAGCCAGCACCTAGGATACCACAGCAAGACGTCATTATAGCCAAGACTGCTAGAGGCGCTAGAAAAGAGGTCAGAGGAGTGAACCAGAGTTTTAGATTCACGAAATCTGCGATCACAGCAACTACGGAACTTCTAGTAACTGTATAGTTGACGTCACGGAAGAATTCAGTGTTCACAATGCACCAAATACAAATAACTAAGCCGATAGTGCCGAATACCAGAGACAAAATGTTGGTGAAGCCGAGGCAAGTACGCGGTAAGCCAACTGAGTGCATGTTTGATTGTAATTAAATTATTACTATTGGAAATCGTAAATTAAAGAGTTATTTTGGTAATCAACATGTTGAAATATGACAGTGTCAGTATTTAGACAGATGCGATGTCAAAAGCAGCCAGCAATGTTTACATAGACGAAAAAATTTTCGCTTACGCTGATAGCCTGAACCATAACGTAACCATGCACGTATGAGACAGTGATAGTTATAAAATATAAAATCCTATACTTAATCCTATAGAATTTATATGAAGCTAGATGACTGACTTCGGAATCAGACAGCCGTCGTAGTACAAAAAAGTGGTTACGTCGATAAGGACAGCAATAAGTAGCGATCTCCTTTTTTAACTAGAACAAATTTGCTATGTGCATCCCTTATTGATGACCCTCTGTCGCCTAGAATTTTCATAACCGTCCTTCACAGCATTATGAAGAACTTAAACTGGGAGAAAAAAGGAATTAGTATAAAAGGGCAATTCCTGAATAACCTTAGGTTCGCTGACGATATTAATTTATTTATAGTAATGAAATTGTGTAATTTGATAAAAAGGAAATAAAAGGCTATAATAATAATAATATCTTATTGATGAATATGACCAGACACGTGCTTCATTCTAGTACCTTCTCTTTCTACGAATGTTTAAAAAAGTTTGGAATAAATACTTTTTAGAATTTATAAAGAACAACGCAAGCATAACCGAATCAAACCTGGATGGAAATGTTTCTTCATCCATCACTCTGCAATTTTACCTGTTTAATACTGGTATTGGTGCGGCTGAAGCAGCTGAGCAGTTCAGGCGAGTTCCTCTGCTGTTGGGTGCCAGTGCCCAGCGTGTAGTTGGAGTTGCTGCCCCATACGTACACGTCGCAGGGCTGCGCCCCGTCGTGCCTGTACATGTACTGGCGGTCTAGCATGGCGTGCTCGAGCGCTTTGTAGTCATCTTTGTCTACTATGTCAGTGTTCACCCCTGTAATGTGTGAAAAGGTGACTTGTGAGGTTTAGATGTTAGTTTTTTTTTTTTAAATCTGTATTGAAGAGCTTGGCCTGAGGCTATGTCGCTCTGTGGGATTTTCTATTGAGTATTTTAGATGTTAGTTGTAAATATTAACTGCTGTTTAAAGACTATATACAGGGTGATATTGATATCATTAGCATCCTTTTAAAGTCTACCCATCAAACTGAACAACTTTTACTATGGGAGCAAACCAAAAGGAGCCAAAAAAAATCCGCTGTTCCATACTAAACTGCAACGCCTACTCGACTCAAATGTATGTAACAGCGGATTTTTTTTTTGCTCCGATCTCTTTGCTCCCATAGTAAAAGTTGTTCAGTACGATGGGTAGACTCTTAGTTTAAAAGGATACTAATGATATCAATTTCACCCTGTAGTGTATTAAAGACCGATCCGAATCGCACATGACTGGTTTTTTTTTAATTATGATGGAACTAATTAAAAAAAAACCAGTCATGTGCGATTCGGATTAGCGTAAGGAATCCCGGACCATACGATATTACCAAAAAGTTTATGCAAAATGCGATTATTGTCCGAACATGAAGTGATCGACGGATAGTACATGTTAATTTATAAATTAAATATTTTGGTGTGTCTAAGTAATGTACCTACCCAATAGACAATAATTGTAATGTGACATTGTAATAATTAATTCGGAACTGACATTGCTGTTAATTTTTGTATTGAGTAATATTGTAAATATGTATCAAATAATCACTAATTGTTTTAATATAACATTGTAATAATTAATTCAGAGCTGACATTGTTATTAATTTGTATATTGAGTAGTATTATGTTTTTCTTTAAAATTAAAATTTTGTGTTATATCCACTATGCCTTAGGGTAAGATTGAAGTGAAACTTCTTTTTTTTTTGTAATACGATCCACATCATTATACCTACAATTTAACGTGAATAAATGAATGAAATGACATTTTTTCCCCACCAGGGCTATCAGTTCAGTTGTAATTCTGTTACAGGCTTACAAAAAGACATACAATACATTTTTAATGGATGAAAATAAAGATAAAGTAAGTATCGAAGAGAATGTTGGCGACCGACGAAGGGCACGTGTCATAGATAAACGACTAAGGGTCAAAAGATCAATGGTCGATACATTATCATTAATTCATTATGCAACAGATTTTGTAATAGAAAAGAAAATGGTTGCCAGATTGTGTTATTAACAGAAATCGCCGTGACTACAACGTAGCTATGTATTCGTTAAGGTGGTTTCAGTCCATACAAAAGTTTGACAAACAATACGCGTAGACGGAATCAATAAAAGTAATATTTTATATTTGGAAAAATAGTTTAGAAAATCTAGTTGCCGCGTCACAAATAACATTTGCAATTTATAATATAATTACGAAGACATAGAGCTGTATGAAAAATTTTATATCTTCGTAATTATTTTATAAATTGCAAATCTTTATTTGCGACGCGGCATCTAGATTTTTTAAACTATTTCTCCATATGTACAAAGTTACTTATATTAATACCGTCTACGCGTATTGTGCGTCAAAGTTTTATATGCAATTGACCCCTCGGCAACCACCTTAAATGCATTACCTATATCGTTATCGGACGAAATGCATCGCGATTTACGCCAGAACGTGATACTAAAAATAAATATTACACGAGCTAGCAATAACATGTGAAATAATATATACCTACAATGTTTTGAACCAAGGAAAACAAAAGTACAAGTATACATATATACATATATACATATACAAGTTACAAGTTTTGTTATCAATCAAATCAATCAAATATACTTTATTTTACACCAAAAACATAAACAGTAAAATACAGAAATAAAATACAAGAGGCACAAAATAAGGCGGTCTTATCGCTAGGAAGCGATTTCTTCCAGACAACCTTAGGGTAGAGGAAACGGTGAAAAGAAGAAAGGTAGGCGGTGTTTCCAGAAAAAAATATCAAAAATCAGCAGTTATTAGTAAAAACAAAAAGTAAATATACAAAATAAACCTATTATAAATACATATATAATATACATACTCATATAAATATATATATATGTTATCTTCGACAGGGTGAAATTGATATCATTAGCATCCCTTCAAACTATAGTATATATAAAGTTGTGTCCAGAATGTTTGAGGAACTAATCATTTTAGTATGGTAACGTGGAGGCATCGCCCTCATTTTTGGTCACGACTTTATAGACAGACTGTAAGAGTCTACCCATCAAACTGAACAACTTTTACTATAGGAGCAAACCAATCGGAGCACGAAAAAAATCGGCTGTTGCATTTGAGTCAAGTCGGCATGGCGCGGCACTGTAGTATGGAACATCAGTTTTTTTTTTTGCTCCGATCGGTCTCCCATAGTAAAAGTCGTTTAGTTTGATGGGTAGACTCTTAGTTTAAAAGGATGCTAATGATCAATTTCACCCGGTATAGGGACTAGTTACGCGTGCAATTGTACTAACAAACATTTCTGCCACTTTTTGCGGGGGGCGAGGTAACATGAAATCCGCAACTTTGGATTTTATTCCCCATAACTTTAGATTCTAATTTTGAATGTTAAAAATCATAAGTTCGTAGTTATTGTTTCGCAATTATAGTCTGTCTCGTTTAGTGATAAGGTATAAAATTGAATGTAAATGCACATGATCAATTGTTCTTATACCGTGGCAGAGGTGAAATGCTACCGCAAGGCTAGTCCTTATAATAAATAGTCAAAGCTTCCTAGGAATAACTCACTTTGCCTTATGCAGAAGAGCACATAAAAGACAATTTTTTTAAACTTATTTATCTGAATCTAGAACTATCCTGGAATGTGATCCACATTTGAATATTATTATTGATTGACTCTTCCATAGTCTAGTTGTGGCTCTATTTAACTTAGAAATATGTTGAGTGATACAGCTACAAAGATACGGCTTCCACACTCTCGTTCTCGGCTATTCTCGGCGAGAATGTAGTGCCCGCATTAGAACAAAATTTCTAGACGAAAACGCTACTACGCACACCGCTCAGCCCCGCCCTATTGATCAAGTTGTTTGCCGGGTACTGTTATGTTATTTCTTGGGACTGTCAACATTTTACTAAACTACAACCTTACCAATCTTCATAAGAGCAACAGCAGAATGTATCTGGCCGTAGAAGATGCTACGATGGAGCGGCGTGTACCCAGACTCGCGGTCCCTCGCGTTGACGAAGGCCTCAGACGAGTGGCGGACCACCCACTCCATGAGCCGAGTTCTGCCGCGGGACGCCGCCATGTGGAGGGCTGTGCGACCCTGCAATATTAACAAACTTTTACCATATGAATAGATAATAATACTATACAGGGTGTTACAGAAGTAAAAATAAAAATAGAAAACTTTTAAGGGGTGGTTTAGACCAACAAACTGAACAACTTTTAACTATGGGACCAAAATCGAAATCGCGAAAAAAACACTTTTTGTCCCATACATTTAGCTCGAGTAGATCTGTAGTTTAGTATGGAACATCGTAAACGCATCGCATCATGGCGATTATGGGAAATCCCCTCATTTTGGGGGAGGCCTAGCAGTGGACGTCTATCGGCTGATATGATTATGATGGAACATCGGATTTTTTCGATTTCGCGATTTCGATATTGGTCCCATAGTGAAAGTTGTTCAGTTTGATGGTCTTAACCACCCCCCTAAATGTTTATTTTTATTTTTGTAACACCCTGTATAAACGAAACTATGGTTAAACCAACATGAGACGGTAGGCTTATTGGTGGGCATATCTTGACTTTACATTTAACGCGGGAGTTTCGTTTCTATACAGAGTGTAAAATTAGATGGGACACTTACTTAAAGGGGTGCTTCAGACCATCAAACTGAACAACTTTTTCTATGGGATCAATATCGAAATCGCGAAAAAAATATCTGCTGTCCCATACATTTCAGTCCAGTTATGTTTGCAGTTTTGTATGGAACAGCAGTTTTTTTTTCGCGATTTCAGTGCTGGTCCCATAGTAAAATTTGTTCAGTTTGATGGTCTGAAGCACTCCTTTAAGTGTCCCATTTAATTTTACACCCTATAGTGTACTATTATTATCTACGAGCGTTAACCCGCGACTTCATCCGCACAAATTATATACCAGATTTTAAGTCTGATCATAAGCTATCAAACAAAAAAAGTTTCATCAAAATCGGTTGAGTAGTTTTTGCGTGATACTCGTTCAAACAAACACCCAAAGAAACACACAAACAAACAGACAGACAGAAAATCCAAACATTGGTGAAATGGAATCAGGGACACCTAAAAACCATATCGTAACTTTTTTTTTGTTAATATCTACAATGTACAGACAAACTTCCTGTTACAGTTTTATAATAGTAGCTTTTACTTCTCTAATGTTATCGTTGAACTTTTTTTTGCTTAGATTCATTTAAGTTTCTTTTAGGTGCTAATATGGTGCTAACATGGGTTAGACAGGTGTATATTTAACTGAAAGCCTTTACAGTACTCTAATTTTAACTCTGCAAATGGGGAAATACTGATGAAAAAATGCATTTTAATCTGGAAAATACAAACAAAAAAGATTCATACACACATCACTCTAAAGAAAAGAACATTCACCCATAGTCTAAGAAATAATAACAAATTTGTAACCCGTAACCCCCGGACAGAATATGGAAAACGAAACTTACTTTTTGAGGGAGTGACACTGTTCAATGAACTACCAAGTGATGTTAAAACCGCTCAATCTCTCAATATCTTTAAGAACAAGTTAAAAACATATATCTCTAGCATCTGTGAAAATAATGTACCTACCTAACCATGTATACTATATATTTAAAAATAATTATTGTTACCCTTCCTATCTTATGCCAACTCGAGCTAAAAATTAAACTTTATTTAATTAACTATGTATTCTCTTTAAGTGAACTGTAACTGTTCTTTTGAGACATAATAAATATCTTTAAATTGAAAAAATAATTTGATCTGATTATCTATCTATCTATCTATAACGTCACGCCTCTTTCCCAGTGGGGTAGGCAGAGACCATGGCGCGCCACTTACTACGATCCTTACATACTTCTTTTGCCTCATGCACATCCATACATCTCTTCATACATGCCCGTCGGTTTCGAGTACTCCGCACCTCCCCTTTTTGTAGGACGCAACTGATTTGATCAGCATACGTCCTACGAGGGCGCCCTCTGCCAACGCGTTCACTCACATTAGCAACATATATCTCTTTCGTACATCTGCTATCACTCATCCTCTCCACATGACCAAACCAACGAAGCATACCTTTCTCTATTCTTGTCACTACATCTTCTTTTAATTTACATCTATCTCTTATTACACAATTTCTCACTCTATCTTTCAGCGTCACACCACACATACTTCGCAAGGAACGCATTTCAACAGCATTAATTTTACTTGCATGCTTCTTCTGCCATACCCAGCACTCACTGCCATACATAAGTGTAGGCACCAACACACCATTGTGTATAGCAAGTCGCGACTTCTTGGACACTAATTGGCTAGCCACATCTTCTGATTATAGTAATAGTAATATAGTATTTAGTAATATTTATTTGCAAGCCAAAGATAATACATTGCATTTGTTACAGGGACCACTCCACTAGGCAACGCCTGTATCGCGGGATTCAAACAAGATAGTACAAAATTGTACTTAATTAAAGCAATAAAATTATTGTTAAAAGGCATATTTAAAAAATGAGACGAATATCTGGATGTGCGTGAGATGATGATGATGACGCTGTGCGTATGTAGATGTGTGGGGGGGGGGGGGGGGGTGAGGGTGAGTGCCTGAGTGTATGGATAAGTATATACATACCTACCCTACATTCTCGAAAGAAAAGCGTTATATGTCAAGATTGACAGTCAAAGCTACAAAAACGTAGAAAAAAATTGTTAATAGTATTTTCCTCTAAACCCTATTCATATACACGCACACATACATAACACTTCTACTGTTTTATACGGTAGAAGCATGAGGCTCTTTCCAGACATATACTTTTTCTAAGGATAATTATTTGAACATTTTAAAATTACATAGCTGAGAACAGGCTCTTTTTTCATTTTATAGTTAAATTGAGTTGAATTCGAAAAGATTGAACTTGTTATTGTGTCATGTATTAAATGTGTTATTGAATATATTTTTATCTCTGTCATTGCCCTCTCAAAAGAGTTTGTCAAATAATTAATAATCAACAATTTATTGGCATTAATTAATGTTATCTCCAGACTAGTTAAAAGAAATTATTATTTTGATTTTAACTAAATGTTCACAGTTAAAAGAGCTCAGCAGATTGCTACCTAAGGAACTTACTCAAGATCTGTAAGACTTTAAGAAGCACGAGATGTATGTCAGGAATGTTCAATGTGAAGATCAGTAGTCTCTGCATACCTCTCAAGGAAAAAGGCATGAGTTTATGTATGTATGTATGTATGTAACACAAAAAAACTTACCTCATAATCAAAAGCCTTGGAGAAGTTTGCGCAGGTACCTTTAATGAAGCTAGCCAGAGACTCGTCGGTAACAGATCTCTTCGTAATAGCACTGGTCAGTGCCTGACCATGATTCCTGGACTTGCATCGCTTAGTGCAGTCCACTTCCGCATTATTTTTACTCATTTTTATTTAAAACGTTACACAATCTTATTTCTATTCTTAAATAAGGCAAATAGATAAGTTGATATGACAACTCTTAGTTATAGAATGTGAGCAATTCAAAAATTATTTATTTACAAAGTTGTAGAGCCAAGCTCTTTCGTAGCCCCGGCTGGGGCTACTGTTGTTGTCTAACAACACATAATGCTTTTGATGGCAATCTGAAATGAAGTTACATTGTTTATGTTACGAAAGATGTAACTAAGTTATAAATTGATAATACTCTCATCATTTTATTAATTCTGTGTAATAGGAATTATTTGAACTTATGTATTGACTGTGTCAATCTCAGACCATTTAAATATGGACGAATTATAGTCGTGTCCAGAATGTTTGAGGAACTAATCATTTTAGTATGGTGGTGTTGCTAGGTTATGCTTGATTTTGACGTTCTTGCGTGGAGGCAGCACCCTCATTTTTGGTCAAGATTTTATAGACAGACTGTACGCGTGTAGTAGTACCAGGTTTAAAAGTCTTACCGATGTACCTGCGCAGTAGACAAATATTAACAGCGCGCGAAATTATATTGACCAATCAGGGTGTGTCACCTTGAATCCCTTGACACTATTGGCTAATTGTTTCCGCGGTTGTTTCGTTGCTTCCGACTTTGCACCCTTTGATTACTACTTCGGGTTTTGTCGGGGACTCGGGTCCGCTCTGCGCAAATGAAGATTGACGAGCAGAATTATTTTCCTGGTTGTACTGTAATTCTACTAACAAACTTTTCTGCCACTTTTTGCAGGGGATCAGGTAGCATGAAACACGCAACTTTGGATTTTATTCCGTTATTTTAGTCTAATTTTGAATGTCAAAAATCATGACAAATAGTCTCGTGTGAACCCCAAACAAGACTTGTTGTTTAATCGCAATTATAGGCTGTCTCGTTTAGTGATAAGGTATAAAATTGTATGCACATGTACATGATCATTTGATCTTGTACCTTGGCAGAGAGGAATTGTAACGTAAGGCAGGTCACTATCACTCAGTTGCTAAAACGCTCATTAAAATTAATCCTGCATTAAATCTCTTGCTGTCTCTTTTTGTCTTGTTGACGTAGTAAAAGCTAGCAAGAGATTTAATGGAGGATTAATTCTAATGACAGGTTAGCTAGAGATAGAGCTGAATGGAGAAATTTGGAGGAGGCTTTTACCACTAGGTATAGGCGGTCCTCACAACCAAAATGAAATGATCAAATTAATGTGAAATAAAACTAAATATAATTATGTATAATTACAATTTTGAATATTGCATGAATAATGAAAATTGAAAATATGTTAATTGTTAATTGGAATGTTATATTGTAAATTTATCTTGTAAGGAATGAATAAAGCTTATATTTATTTATTTATTTTTAATTCTAACGAGCGTTTCTGCAACTGAGTGTATATGGTCTAACTAAGGTGTATGGATGTGGTGGTGTGTGTGTAGTTGTGTAGGTGTGTAGGTGTGTGTGTGGTGGGGTGGTGGTATGTTTCTTGATCACATAAGTACAAATTATTATATGATATACTATACGAGCACAGAATTAATAGGCCCTGTAGACAGATCTGTACCTGAGCCCCTGCTCATATAGTGGTATGCTCATAAGGTAAAGAGACAACATGGATGCCTTCTTGGAGAATAGACCAGTGGTTACACACAATAGAGAGGAGTTGAGAGTAAAAGTTTACCCCATGCTATGTTATCTTAGTACAAACTAAGTGGAACGTTGATTTACCATAGAGAGCTTCCGCCATCTATCGGTTATGTTTCGACGCACTATGTGTTGAACTAGGGTTCATATCGGAGCGACAGCGCGCTACACCTCACCGCTGCGCTGTAGTAGTGAGAGATTTCACCCATTTCAATCACTGTCTTGTTGGTCTAGCGGTCTAGACAACCGGCTCACGATCCAGGTAGCTATGGTTTGATCCTCGTGTCGGCCGAGAGCTTTTCAATTTTATTTCATAATGTGGTTCCCCCTGGTGCTAATAAGTTACAACACTTATAATTAGGATGTCCTAAAATTCAAGGCGACTTACCTATCTATAACCAATATACATATTAATCTATGGTTTGCCCAGCAGTGGGACATTGAACAGGCTACGTAAAAAAAAATGTGGTCAAAATACATAGACACAGTCAATTTGTATGTTCAAATAATTCCTATTAGAATAGGGATAGACAGAAGAAACTGGCTTCTTGCCCATCCATGGTGGTCGTTATTAAAACCCAATATAAAGTTACACAATTCAAATGTAACTAAGCTCAAAAAATATTACGAAATAAACAACTTCTCAAGGTCGTAAGATCGGCGATATGCTATATTTGCCGGCACCTTGTTTCCATCCGATTAAAGTTCGAATTTAAATGACGTATTGGTCGTAATAATAACGTGGTATACACCTAAATAAATATAACAAAATATGTTCGTACATTTTATTTTAGAATACATAAGATTCTGCATACCTTTACATCAAAACAGCTGTATGAAAAGTGACGATCTCGGAGGCGAAGTGGTAAGCCATAATTCACGTAATACCCAAAATTATGTTGTTACTAGCGTGCATTAACGCAATTATCACATAAAATCAATAGGAAAATGTTATAATTTTACTTTTTTCCCGCAGACCGCAATGCAAAATTTGCGAAGCAAAAGTAAATTTGACATTTAAATTTTGATGTTGCTGTGGTTGAAATATTTTTGGTTCTATTCAAAGTAAAGGGTTCTAATATCCCATACAACTGATGTCTTCAATAATGAGAGGTGTTCGAAGTTTTGACGCTTCTTTGCACTTTTTGGAAACAATCGAAAGACGCAGGAAACGCAGAGAAGTCCACAGGAAAGAGGTGAACCGACCACTTTGCCTTTTCCTGTTTACGATCCATACACCATCATATTTCACTGAACTGTATATTGTTCACTTTCACGACAAACACAACACGTAACAAAGTGTTACGCAAAAAAACAAATTTTACACACCAAAACTCATTATAAATAATAAAAATTCGATAAAATATGTGGACGCCAGACGCCGATCCCGTAATCCGCTTCAAACTTGCCACGAGGCTCCGCCATCTCTTTTTAACTGTTTTTCTCAAAACATTCATTGAGATTGGGACGGATATTATCTCATATGCCACTCCCACAAACTACTTGACATTGGTATTTAATTCATAAATCATCATCATCATCTCAGCCGATGGACGTCCACTGCTGGACATAGGCCTCCCAAGGATAAATAAAATAAATTATAATATATGAATAAAACAAAGAAATGTCCTAGCATAGCATAGCATAGAATATGCTCACGACTATATCCCCCGAGGGGGTAGTCAGAGATATTCTGAAACCTCAGAACATCCACGTTTTACTATTACTACCGAAACCAAAGAGTAATATAAGTATATTAGAGAAGAGAACCCACTCGTGGCAACATTATGCATCCACCTTATGTCAAATTGAAGGCTAGCTAGCGCCATCTATGTGTCACCAACAATAATTCAACCTATATTATACATACCTACTTATATCTACTCATACTGATGGATATTATTGTTTTGAATGCTAGATTTCGTTCAATCCCGCACCGACCGAGTGAAATTCCAGTATCCTTACCAGTGTTGCCAGCCGGATCTTGTGAAAAGTAACCCGAAATAGATAAAAAAGTAACCTATTGGTGTGAAAAGAAACCTTTCATATTTTTTTCCAGTAATAAGGTATTAAAATTTGACTATTAGATGTTGACTAACAAAAATATAAACAATTTACATAGTAGCGTTTTCCATTTTAAACTGCATTTTTCATCTGATTGATTGACCGAGCGAGTAAGTGAAAAAACTAAAGAGTAATTTGTGATTTGGTCTCCGATTCGGTACACAAATGGGGGAGAGAAAAACTTATTTCTAGGAGTTGCATTCACTATGTTACGAACGTTTTGCGGTATAAAACATTGGAAAAAATATGGAAAACATGGAAATATAAGAATTTTAAAATTGACTGTACAAATTCCGAAAATCACTTAAAAGTAACCCTTTGAATCGTGTAACCTAAAAGTAACCTGACGGAGCTAAAAATCACCTAAAAGGTTACAAAAGTAACCTTCTGGCAACACTGACCCTTACTATTCTTGTAATCTTAACATTGGTAAGAGAACAACCGAAACTCCAGAACATAACTAAATCGGTACGAAATTGAACGAAAACTACAAACAACCCGCACATTACGCCATCATTACGCAAGATAGGTAGCCATTTTGTGAATTTGTCAATTAGACATTGACATAGACAATAAAATCTTTTTTTTTTCAAAGTTCTGCGAAGTAGTTAATAGATGGCAGCACATTCTATGCAAACTGTATCGGAAAAAGCCACCAAAAGGCGACTGTCCTCCGCCTGACCGAAACTCTGTCCTAGCAAAGCCGTAGTATTATTGTAAGTTTATTCTTTGAGAGTCACGTTGCAGGTTCTGAGCCGAGCACACGTCTCGCGTGGTTTTCGCGCGTCACGTTTTTGCCTGCCACGAGGCTCTGCAATCCTCAATCTCTTCTTGTTCTTGACCAAAAACAATCCCTGAGATTGGGATAGATTCTCCCATAAACTACTTGACACTGGCGGAAATGCAGTGCTAACGCACAAGCAAGAGTCCATTAATTATAAATAAATAAAAAAAAAAGTTCTTGATAAATAAATTAACTGATGACAAGGCAGAATAGTTCCTGGGCCTATCCAAAACATCAAAGGAGTCCATTTCATAACGTGTGAAAATCAATCGTGGTGCCGATACGAAAGAGAAAAAGTATATGAATACAACTGTGCTAGAGTAAGATAGATATACGACAGAGTGATGTGATTTTTATTTTTACACGTATTGAAACGGACCCCAAATGTCAAAAATAAAATTGTCAAATTGTCGTTTGCCTGTTGGATAATCACAAAAACGTAGTAGATTTTCTTTAAATATCTAAGCTTGTACTCATTATAAATAATGCTGAAAGTCATCAACCGTACGGCAGGCCTGGTTAGGACCCCTCTGTCCAGGTAAAGTTAAAATTTTTAACATTCTCGTCGATTAGTGAATTCGTGATCATCAATTTTGTTCTGACTCTTCGATTTTGGATTACAGGTCGCTTCCAGCGTTTTCAACATGTACTCCGAGATTAAACATCAACGTAGACCCGATGTGCGTACTGGAGGCCCCGAAGATAGATAATGAGACTGCGTTGCTCGCACCCGAAGAGATCAAGCAGAGGAAAAGTCTGGAGGCCAAAGTCACTGTTCCTGCCGTGGTAATTAATTATAAAACTCATTGATATACGCTTCTGATTGCTCTAAAGCACGCACGTCCAACTTGAAGTCATTGGTGGGCGTAGAGGGAGAAGTAAAGGTCGGAACGTGTTTTTAACCCCCGACGAAAAGAGGGGTGTTATAAGTTGGACTGTCTGTTTGTCGCTCTGTCTGTCTGTGGCATCATAGCGCCCAAACGGGTGGACCGATTTCGATGCGGTTTTTTTTAATAGAAAGCTAATTTTTGCGGGAGTGTTCTTAGCTCTTTCATGAAAATCGGTTCTGTAGTTCTCTAGTAACTTTAAAAATTACGAAATAACATTAAGTTACAAATTTAAAAAAAAACGCAAAATTAATTGACCTAAAATATCTTGAGAGCTAAAAATTTAAACATACATTTGCTTACATCAAAAATAATAGGTGACTGAAGTATTTTTCTCTTTTTTTGTTTTTATCGTTTGGGGTATTTTTAAATTTGTAATTTAATGTCATATGCACTCAATAAGAGATGCATATATAGCAAATTCGCTCTAGTTAAAAAAGAGATTGATACCTTATTGCTGTCCTTATCTAATATCGACGTAACCACATTTTTGTATTTAGGCCACTGACCAAGAAATGTCACTTCATATAAATTGTAGGACTATAGCTATCTCATATGGGGTTACACTGATATTTTGTCTACTGGCAAGTGACATTTTCATCCCTCCGGACGGAAAGCGTCAACTTTCATCCCGCTGCGTTAAACGAAGTTACCGCTTTCTACCCGGAGGAGAAAAAAGTGTTTGTTGACCTCGGCTTCACCTTGGCCAACAATTACATAAGATCTGAGACCTTTCTTACTTTCCTGCCCTTCGTGTGTAATCTACTATGTCTTTTCTTGGTCTTGGTGGTAAAATTCATAAAGCAGGCACATCAAACTGAAACTCATTGGTGGGCCAAATTCATAAAGATTATAATTCATAGTGGACTGCCTCCGTGGTCTAATGGTTAGAGGTCGTGGGTTCGATTCCGTTAGGACATTGCAGGTTGAATCGCCTGATTGTCTGAAAAAAAATGATTCCGTGCTTCGGATGGCACGTTAAGTCGTTCGTCCCGGCTATTATCTCTAGTGGTAGTAGTTGTTACATTAAAACCACATCAGAGGCCGTAAGGCGGTCTGAAAAAACTCTGTCTCGCCCACACGATATGACGAAGAAGAAGATAGTGGACCGCAAAGAAAATAGTACAAATTAGAATATTTTTTCCTTTAGGAAGTTTTTGATTTGGAGGAAATTTTATTTGCGGAAATCAACATTGACACTGCATCCAAGTGTGCGTCAGTCAATTGCGATTTTGTTTCCTTTCATAGGGAAAATAATTGCTCGCACTTCTTGTGTTGCACAAGCAAATTGCCATATTTGCTTGATACAGAACAGCATCAGGAAGCTGCAGTCAAAATTTGACATGCATGCTCTAAAGTTATTTAATATCATTAGTTTCTTACAGCATACAGGGTTGGAAAAACCATATTTTTTTTAATTTTATGATTTATCGTAGAAGGAGTATAGACTAGAACAGGCATAAAATAATAATAGTGGCAGAAACGAGACAGGTTTATACGCTAATTGAGTGAGCTAGAGAAAATCTGAGTTGTTTGTCCTTTTTAGACTAAGAGATAAGTGTACTTTTTGCAACTATCAGCTGCAAGGCTGATTCAGTGTTTATCGGGTGAAGAGCATCTCTGTGATGAGGATGGACCCGGTCTGCCTGCATAACTCTAGTCGGTTTAGAAGTTCCTGATGTTTAAAGGTCAGTAAAAAATTTACGATCAGCTGCAAGGCATCGTATGATATTATTATAGTGTGTACTGTAGCTATGTGAACAGTGCAAAAACTAACATGAACTGCCAGTCGGTTTAGGAGATACAACCGTTCAAAGGTCGGACCTCTGAACGGCTGTATCTCCTAAACTGACTGATGAACCATGTCAGTTTTTATACTGTTCATATAGTTACAGTGCATACTACAATAATATCATACGATGCCTTGCAGCTGATCCTTAATTTTTTACTGACCTTTAAACATCAGTAACTTCTAAACCGACTGCAGTTATGCAGGCAGACTGGGTCCATCCCCATCACAGAGATGCTCTACACCCCATATACACTGAATCAGCCTTGCTGCCGATGGTTGCAAAAAGTACACTTATCTCTTAGTCTATTTCTGCATATGCAATATTTTTGTTTGACTGTTGAAACTGCTTGCAATTCTTGCAACTAAGTAAAACATACATACAACTTTTCATACATATTTGTCATATCTCCCTGTCCAGTTTACAGCTTAAATATATTCAGTTTACAAGTAAAATAGGGTATTTGACAGCATGTAAAATATAGGATCTATTGATGGCATCCATATTGATTATGAATTTTGGAAACCAACTATTTAGTCAGTTGAGAAAAATACTCGACTTAAGAGAAAATCAACACAGAAAATATTTTTTTTTGTCTACATTAGTCACGTGATTGTAAACGACTGTGATTGGCCGAATGGTTGATGACGTAAACTGCATGTAGATAGTTGCGTGTAGAGTATGAGTGTCACAAGGTGACGTCACGATGACGTCACCTGCATCATCATAGGCCTTTTCATCTATAACAGATGATTTAAGCAGCGTCTTGGCGGCACTTACGCTCGTGGCCAAAGAGTAATATAAGTATATAAGAAAAGAGAACCCAGTCGTGGCAACATTATGCATCCACCTTATGTCAAATTGAAGGCTAGCTAGCGCCATCTATGTTTCACCGACAATAATTCAACCTATACTATACATACCTACTAATATCTACTCATACCGATGGATATTATTATTTTGAATGCTAGTTTTCGTTCAATCCCGCACCGATCGAGTGAAATTCCAGTTTCCTTACTATTCCTGTAATCTAAACATTGGTAAGAGAACAACAGAAACTCCAGAACATAAATAAATCGTCACGAAATTGAACCAAAACTACAAACAACCCGCACATTACGCAAGATATTTAGCCATTTTGTGAATTTGTCAATTTGACATTGATATAGACAATTAAATCTTTTTTTTTCATAGTCCTGCGAAATATTTAATAGATGGCTGCACATTCTATGCAAACTGAATCGGAAAAAGCCACCAAAAGGCGACTGTCCTCCGCCTGCTCGTGGCTATAGAGCCCTATACGGGAGCGACAGGCACGGCTGCACGTATATTGTCAAGAAAAACGTTTTCGCGGGATATTTAAATAATATTTTATGTTTTCGTTTTTTCTTGCACTATATGTAATGGATTGGTAATGGAACATAAAATACATTTTCTATAGAGTCCTTAGACATCAGTGATTAACGTAGAACAGTTTTTAAAAAACCTCTCAAATAAAATACCATATTATTTTATTTTCCAGTCTGACATCTCCCCAATCAATGGTGTCCCAGATGAGCACATAATAACTCGTCGCGTACGTATCTACCAACCACCAAAGAATGCGATGCAGAGCGGCACCAGCAACATCCACCACTGGGAGATGGAGTTTGACAACCGCCAGCGCTGGGAAAACCCCCTCATGGGCTGGACTTCCACCGGGGACCCTCTTTCCAACATGAAAGTACAATTCAGCTCTCCCAAAGCAGCTATCGAACATTGCGAGAAGAATGGCTGGGCCTGGTTCCTAGATACTCCAAAATTAGAGAGGGAATTAAGACCAAAGAGCTACGGACTTAACTTCTCATGGAACCGCCGCACCAGAGTGTCCACCAAGTAGACCTGTTAGTACATTGTTGATTTCTTTTATTTAATTTTAATTAGAGTCATAAATATGTTGGCATAGAGAATATATTAAATTGCTGCAAATCACTGTTTTTATTCATGAACTCTTTATTAGACACTAAAAAGCATGATTTTTATGAGAAATTGTACTAAATACTCTTTTGTGAAGTCATCTACGTTTCAATGCGTTTTGATCTTTTTATGTTATAGTGCATCCAAGATAGCTAAGTGATTTTGGCGGTAGGTGGTTTTAGAGATTTTATTTTACTTCTTTAAGCTGTTTGAGCTGCCAAAACTTTGTAATATACTAAAAATATAGAAGATTAATTCACATTTAACATAAAATTAAAGGTTGTACGGCTCAAACACTTTCTGAAAGTTACATAATCACTCTAAGGCCTGATTCGACCAAACACGAGTAAATTTTATTCTTAGATTAAGTCGCCGGTTACTCTCGAGTAAACTGATTTTGCGTTTTACCAACCCTAATCTATGAATAAGTTGAGAGTAAATTTTACACAGCCAATTTTGACGGCGTAAACTTATAACGAGACTAATGAAATGTCAATGTCACATAATTAAAAAATAAAAAGAAACCTAACAAATTAAAACTGTATAACCTCATATTGCAATAAGTACGGATACAA
The DNA here is from genome assembly GCA_927399405.1 of Agonopterix arenella. Lineage (NCBI taxonomy): Eukaryota > Metazoa > Arthropoda > Insecta > Lepidoptera > Depressariidae > Agonopterix > Agonopterix arenella. The sequence goes on along the minus strand of OV656708.1, from coordinate 11,840,323 downwards.
TGACCTCTTTTTTTAGGTGGATTATACATTCGTTCTTTTAGTATGGGTTTAGTGTGGTAGAAGACAAATGAAGTTATTTCTGAGTTAACACTAGAAGTAAAATTGTTCCTTGTATAGGTACTCTTCTATAAATCAAAGTTTGGTTGAATCCGGCCTAAAACGATCTGTCAATCACGGATCACGGAGCTATCGTGGACGCACTGTAAGTATCCTGATGTTAAAAATAGTATTTAAATTTAAAAAATAAGACCTTAGCGTTATTTTCAAACATTTATTTTACTGATAGCTCAGTCATTTTACGGAGTTTTGTTAGGCGGGGTAGTAAGTAATTACTAATTGGACTTTTAAACCGTAACCGGAACCATTAAGTGACAAAAGAACTATCTGAAATCATATTTTAAAAAAAATCGCTACGCAATATAGAAATCAAAATTATGTGTCCAAGAAGGATTTTTTATTATTAATATTTACCAATGCACTCATTTGAATTAGATTTAACAGTATAAATTATTTTTGAGCAATAAAATAGGCAATGAAATTTAAAAAATGAGGTATTTATTACAAAATACGAATGTATTTTTCAAAAACTTTACACAACAATCAACATTTCAAAAACTTTTAGACAAAAATATTCACACCATGTTTGTAGTATGTGTAATGGTAAAGCATTATGTGCAAAAAAAAAAATTACCGTCAGGTTTTTTAGAATAAGATAATAGCTAAATTTTAAAATTGTACTGTTGCTGACGTGATTTTTTTGTTGGTACATTTCTGGGCTCAAATTGGCTCCTCAATATTATACCGAAAAAAAAATGTCCATTACTATGTAATTAGTCCCGGCTCAAACCGTAAAATGACTGGGCTATGAGAAGTTAAAAATTTGTGTAGTCAAATACTTACAGATTTAAATAATTTGATTAAATTAAAAATGTAAAATAAAACAAGGGAGTTCTATATTTTCGTTTAATCATAATCTTCAACATGGTTATTTTAATAACTTTTGTACCTCGGAAGAAAATCATATTTCGCAGGTCTCACTTAAATCTTTATTTACATATGATACAAATTTAAACATATTATGTTACATAAAATTGAACCATGCTTAACACATGCTTTAAATATTGCAATTTATCTAGCTACATAGTTTTACATGTACATTGTACATCATTATAAATTTTACGAGTTTTAAAAAGTAAATTCTAACAACCTTTTAAAGATATAACTAGATAAAATTATGAAAAAATTATTGCATTCTCTTTCTTTATCTATATACAGAGTAATGAACAATATTGAGAAATATTTTCTAATCTAATAGAACATTTTATTAATTGAGGGTAGGAGAGAGCGAGAGAGCACTTATAGTGTTTAAAACTGTCAAAGCAATTTGATCACTTGCTGTAGTTTAGGTTTTAATTATAGTTGACTGAGGCATAGATTAATACGTATATTGGATATAGATAGGTAACTCGCCTTGAATTTTAGGACGTCCTAATTGCGTTGCCGCTTATTAGCACTAGGGGGCGCCAAATTATGAAATTGAAAAAGACGATTGGCCGACACGAGGATCGAACCTTAGCTACCTGGATCGTAAGTCAGTTGTCTAGACCGCTAGACCAACAAGAAAGTGATTGATATGGGCGAAATCTCTCACTACTGCAGCGCAGCGCGTGAGGGGTAGTGCGCTGTTACTCCGATATGAACCCTAGTTCAACAAATAGTGCTTCGAAACATAACCGATAGATGGCGGAAGCTGTCTATGGAAAATCAGCGTTCCACTTAGTTTGTACTAAGATAACATAGCATGGATTGAGGCAGCAGCAGAATAAATATAGTCATCTGTAAAACCGACAATAAAGAAAAGTTTTGCATGTCAGTTTTAAACATTATATTTATCATCACGCGCCTGCTCTAGTATTATAGTATAGTATACCTTCTTGTTTAACATTTTTGTTGGTGATTAGTGGTTCATTTATTGAAATATCAAAGTTTTCAAAGCAAGTTGTGTAAAAGTTGTTATAAAGCGAGGTGGTACAAATGTACTTAAGGTGTCAGGGTCTAAAATCTAGAATAATTTGAAACAGGCCTCAAAAAACTACATACAAACGAATTCGAAAAGGGTTTTTTGGTCAAGATAGTAAAATTCAGATAAAAGTTGTAAAACAATCGACGAAGTTGGTCCTACTAAAGGGGGTTTAAAATTTACCATTTTGGGTACAGATTGTACCTACACTTTATTTACGTATTATGTATGATATCTTTTAAACATGCTTTCGTAACAAAGACTTGCTATTCTAGACTGACGTCATTAAAATCTTGAATGAATGCTATTTGTTTTAAATATAAATATTATCAAGCACTTTGTGCACCTAAAATTAGCGTAACATCACTAGATATGGCAGCTACATGTTTTAATTATAACAAATAACAATCAAAATAAAATGGACGGGCGCGACTCTAAAATTATAAATACTAATACAGTATAATTTGATTAAAATGTAAAGTATTTTTCCTAATAAAGCGCCAAAGCCAAGCTAAAATGTAGTTCCAAGAGAAACGACAAAGCTGAATGTAAAGGTAAATAAGGGCAATTATTGATCAAATCGTTTCTTTTTAATTTGCATATTTTTTGGAAAAGCTATAGCTACCTATCTTTTTTATTTTATTTTATTCATAATGGGTTTGCGCTTGGCTCCAGCCTAGGACGATAGCTCACCTGATGGAAAGTGTAGATGATGCCGAGAATGTAGCGCGCTCACCCAGAAAAAAAGTAATTAACTCTTCTTTTTTAAAATACATACATTGATTGTATTTGCTTAGAAATACAGACATAGGGAGAGAGTTCCAAATCATACCGGTTCTCATTATAAAAGAGGATGCAAAATCCACCCTGATATGCAAAAATTTAACTTTGCTACATGCTTGAATAATTCGTAATATTGGTGATTTTCATTCATGTTAAGTATAAAACTAAAAAAGTTTTCGTATATTTTTTTTAAAATGTATTTTTTTTACATTTAAATCGTTCTTTAAACGGCTATACTTGTATCGTTTCTCTTGGAAAGAGAAAAAAACATAAATATACAAAGTCTAAAATGGAATATTGTCTTTTAAAATGTAACTAACAAGTAAATAGAGCTATTTGTTTATTATTACGTTACTATAAAACTTGAATTTATTCAATGGCTATTGATTTGTGCAAGTATCAACTTTATTGTAGCTGAACGAAATCACTTTCAATTAAATTAAAGATTGAAAAATTTGTCTCGGGCAGGATTTGAACCCGCACTCTTCCAAACCGGGGAACTGCGTTATCCAATTTCGCCACCGAGGCAGAGAACGAAATTTTCAATCTATTGCGTCTTAGAGCGTTTTCACATTATCCGATCCGATATCGGTGTCGGACGACGATAGCCGACATCCGATAGCCGACAAAATCGTTCAGATACGGCCATTTGCTCGATAGCTTAGTGCGGGCAGGTCATCATGGCAGACTATAATAGAAAACTTTATTTGCTGTATCTATTATATTTGAGACGCAAAAAAAGATCTGTCCACAGACAGTATTGGATACATCCCATTGTGGAAGCTAGATATTCAGAGGGAGCATTTTATACTCTTTTTAGCAAGCTACAAAACGTGAGTTTTATCCCACAAGCATGGTTTAGATTCTACCAGTTCAATTAATGTAATTATATCGTATTTAAATGATGACGAAGCCATGATGAAATCCTAGTAAACAAGCTCAAAATGGCCGCCGCGCATCGGGCTCTACGCACACAGAGACAATTTAGATACACGTATAGCACACATACAAACATTATCGCCCGACGGCTCACGGGCGTCCGATGATGCCGCCAGCATATCGGTGTCGGCTCCGATATCAGATATCGGGCCGGACAATATGAAAAACAAGTACATATTTAATACATTTTACTTACCCCGATATCGGATCGGCGTCCGACACCGATATCGGATCGGATAATGTGAAAACGCTCTTAAGGGGACGTAAAATTTTTCAATCTTTAATTTGATCCGAAATAGCACAACATGAATGTAACATGTTTAAAATCAATAACACTTGCAATTAGTTTTTAACATTGGCAGCAAAATGTGGCATCGGTGCCTATTCTAAAAATACATGACATTCTAATTGTACAAAACAATTGTTTAACTACTTATGTTTAAAAGGCGAGAATTGACGTCTTCATAAATCCTACATTTCTATTGCTTCTAATATTGAGTGTATTCGATGCTCTATATCATTTTGATTATTTTATTGCAAGCGATTTTCCTGAAAAAATAATGATCTTGGTAATAGATGGCGTTGCATTCAACTCATGTCATTCAGTAGATATGTTTTAAATGTATGACCGTGCTAACGAACTTATACAACAATTTTCCCACTTTTTGACATTGGAGAATTCAGGCAGTGCCATCTAGCGGTAGCGGTAGGCGGTACTTTTTATTTTTGAAAGAAAATCGCTCTTTACAGAGAAGTAAAAGTATTGGCAGGTTAGATTGGTTCTTGATGCTTTATGATTAATTCAGGAACTAGGCGGCTATTATGAGTAGGCGATCGAAAAGAAAAAAAGATTTGTTTCAAAACTAGCGGAGACTCACAGTATGTAAAATTTACTAGGTAGGTATCTTCCGCAACTCTGCGTAGACGTGTAATTTGTATTCTATTTATTAATTTAAACCTTGTACTATATCTATGGTGTTCTTCGTTTTATCCGAAATCCTAGAGCCTTTTTAGCGTGATGCAGTAATACGGGTAGTACTAGTATTTATTCTGTGGCAGTAACAAATATCTGAGTAGTCCTATTATTATAAGAGATAAGTGTACTTTTTGCAACTATCAGTAACAAGGCTCATTCAGTGTTTATGGGGTGTAGGCAGTGATGGGGTTGGACTAAGTCTGCCTGCATAACTTCAGTCGGTTTAGGAGTTACAGACGTTTAAAGATCAGTAAAAAATTAAAGATCAGGTGCAAGGCTGACAAACAGTACAAAAACTGGCGTGGTTCATCAGTCAGTTTAGGAGTTACAGCCGTTCAAAGGTCCGACCTTTGTATCTCCTAAACCGACTGGCAGTTCATGTCAGTTTTTGTACTGTTCTCATAGCTAAAGTGCACACTACAATAATATCATACGACCAGCTTTGCAGCTGATCGTTAATTTTTTACTGACCTTTAAACGTCTGTAACTCCAAAACCGACTGAAGTTATGCAGACAGACCTAGTCTATCCCCATCACACCTCTGAATAAACACTGAATCAGCATTGCAGCTGATGGTTGCAAAAAGTACACTGATCTCTTAGTCTATATTTACAATATTTGTAGGAATACATAAAATAACTTTTGCAATACTTTTTAAGTCTCCACTACTTTTGAAACAATTTCGTTTTGTGATTTTTCACGGTCCATAATGTAGGTTGTTTTGTTTTCCTCGGATCATACTCCACACAATGGTTAACTGCAGAAATTTCTGAAGAATTGAAAACTACTCAAATTCGGACATAATTTTCGTAAAACCCTGACTTAGTAATTTGTGGGGTTTTGATCTGGATTGCTTTTGAAAGTCACTTATAATAATTCGAATAATGCATTAACATTTTCGTATACGAATTATGAAGTGTGGCTTTCAAAAATAGCACTCTAGGTCACATTCACTTTGAATTTAAATTTTCATTGAGAAGCCTGTCACTTATTTTTTAGCATTATCGACTTAGATGACATTATCAGTCGTTCTCATAATTCTAATATTTACAACAACAAAATTTACAACCATATCTTGAGACAAGTCTCTATCGCACTTAAATTATTAATCAAATAGAAAAACTGCTATACAATCGAACAAATTAGCGGTTTCTAATCAAGCGTAAATTTTAAAACGAACCCTATTATTAAAAGTTGTTTTTGACATCGATTTTCTACTATCGACTAATATTTTAAAATCGATAAAACGATTGTAAGACCCTGCATAGAGGACGGACAACCAGAAGCCGACTTTTAAGTCTTAAAATAGACTGCATGGAACTGATAATGATAATAATATAGAGTCCTTCTTAATATGCTGACGGCTTTCTAAGGGGATGATCAAACCATCAAAACTGAACAACGTTATCTATGGGAATTATGGGATCAACATCGAAATCGCGAATAAAAATTTTCACACAAATCTGGAAATCTACTCGAACCTTTATGGAGTATAGAACAGCTAATTTTCTTCACGATTTCGATCTTGGTCCCATATAGAAAGTTGTTCAGGATGATAGTCTGATCATGACCTTTAAAACCGTCAGCATAATTAAGAATTATGTGTCGATTTCCATGAAGTTTAGCTCCTTAGACAGTCGGCCGCAGATTGCCAGTGCGCAGGAACTAATTTGATTGCAACAATTAGAAGTTCATGGAAGTTCATTGTAAGGCTGCTCTGTAGAAGCGACACAATCAGTCCGCGCTGTAGTGCGTGGACTTTCAAACAATTTATTTATTTTTAAAGGTAAAATCGATAACATCGCTTCAGTGGGAGCGTAGCCTGTATTACAGAATACTCTATCGGATTTTACCAACACACTATCTGTCTTCATACTGTGAAACTTGATCATCGATTAATATTCGATCAATATGTGTTTAAGACCGTTTTTTAAGCGATTTTAATCAACAATTTGTGGCCATGTTACCGTGCTACAATATCACTTCAAGAGTCGCCTAAAACAGGTCACACCATATCGATCCTATTGATCGATGACCGACAAGTTTCCCAATATCACTACAGTTCTATCTAAATACTCTATCTAATTTAGGGGCTTTTTAATCATCAGTTTTTAATTATTTATAGACGTGATTTTAAACTAACGTTTTTTTAAATTACATTTAACTTGACTACCCGTTATATCACCGTGCACGGTTGTGTCTGAACACAATATTCGATCATTGACACTTTTGTGTCTTCTAGCCGATCATAACTATGAGGTTTAACTAGAGTCGGGAGCCTCGTCGGGCTCGATGGTTATGGATCAGCTGGGTTGTTCGTCGCTCTCCCGGTGTACGAGGACCCTGACTACGGTAGGGGGTGCAGAGGGGGGTGGGGCGGCGTCCGGGGATGCCTCCGTGACCAGGATGCTCACGGCGCTATTGGCGTGGGGGGAAGGGGTGCGCGCGCGGGCGGGGCTGGTCGCCCGTCGAGCTGAATTCCGCCGGGAGGTCACGCGAAGTGAACCTGGAAGGTTACAGAAAGTGTGCTGCAATTAGATTGTATGTAAGACTATAAGTGGTGTGCATTCTGTAGAACTTGAAATATTAAACTTATGTGAGTATAATTCCATGGAATTTTAGAGGAGTTATCAAGCTTATGCACGCGTAAAATAAATTCAAAATTTTAAATCACAAATCCATAATCGCATTTAGGGTAAAATAATTTCCATTTCAACAGCTGAAAAGTGGGAAGCAGGATTTATTTTGCTTTAGTTAGACTGTTATAATATTAACCACACAACCAATGTAAGCCTTGTGTTACTTACGCATTTAACAGACATCCTGAATAATACAAAAAGTAGCGACTAAGCTAGCAGCACATTGTCTATTTAGGCTGCACTTTAACATCCATGCTACAAAGATTTTCTACAATTTAAACACATGCCAGGACCAGGAAAATATGCAGGCATACTGAATGACATCACTGAAACAGACACAGAGTAAAGAAAAAACAGCAAGCAGTCATGCAAAAGGGTCCATAAAATTGATATCCTGTAACATGTATGCACCACAGACTACAACTTCTGCAATACAATATGCCAATCCAGATAATATTTACAAACCACTTATTAACTCACAACAAAGAATATGCAGTTACAGTAGACCTGTCAGCATATTTATGGTTGAAAAAAATAGTAAAATTGTAAAGAATTTTGATTCAGAGCGGCATCACATTAGGCTGGTAGCCTATAATCATTCAGACTACTGAAACTCTTGAATAACCAGGACAACTGGACAATATAACTATATTCATTTAGTGCTTTAATATTTTATTAGAAATCCATCTGTAAAATGGCTTTTTGTGGATTAATAAAAAAAATATTCAGATATAAATTTTCGGCCCCAGTTTGGGCGCCAATGACAAAATATTAGCTCCCAATGAGCGTTTTTCTTTTGGTTTTCTAGGAGATCCATAGATGGCGCTACGGTCTGTGCGAATATAGGTCAAAATTTCAAAAAGGATTTCTTTAAAATAATAAAGATGGAAAAGATGATCAAAAAGATGCCAACGCATCTTATGATGGAATATTTCATTATTTGCCAATCATTTTCATTGAAAATTTAAAACTGTTTACTTCTGACATGGTTTTATGGGCTCGATCCCTTGGCCTTAAAAAATGGCAGGCACAGTCTTGACATGATTTTGACAGAATCTCACGAACGTCTCTATGGAACAATAAACATGCCATATGTTGAGTTTTTTAGGAACTAAATTTAAAAAAGAAAAGAAAAACGCTCATTGGGAACAAAACTAGTTTCAGATACCGACTTGATGTGAGGCCTCCAACTGTATTGAACAAGAAATCAACGCTAACTATAGGAAGAGACACGGAAAGCAAAACATTACATATGAACCTGCTCGTTTCGGACCACCATCCTCGTCGACAGCATCTTGGTGACGCAGGAATAAAGGCAAACCGTATGCAGACCTCCGCCGCGGAGGCGCCGACTCCGATCCGCCTGCGACCTGCACAATAACTCGTTTTTTAAACTAACTAACTCGCGGCTGGATCGAAGACTCTAATGACGTTAAAAACCATTCCAAAACACAACCAGATTAGTAGACAATTTATGCACAAAGCATCAGATATTTGCTTAGAAGCTCTACGATATTTGAAATAGTTTGAATAGATAAATCTAAAGCGAAATAAAGTATATTTACTACTATTATAAAAACAGATGAAGTAAATTACCTGGTCACCAGGAGTTGCGCCCGGTAGCAGCAGGAGAGGGAGGTTAAGCCACGCCCCTCCCAGCTCGCTCATGTCCGAAGCATCGGATGCTCTCGAAGACTTCCGACTAGAAGCATGGGACCCTCGACGAACATGCAACAGTGCGCTGAGTCGCCCTCCCCAGCCGCCGCCTGGAGACCATTTTGTGCTCTCCTCTTCATTCGATGAAGGGCTACGGTTTTTTCGCCTGTAATATAAATATTTGCGCTGGAGTAATATTTCAAAAGATGTTTATACACACATTGTATACGACTACAACTGTTCCATAGTCCCTTTTGCTATTATACTCTTACAACTATTACACACCAAGTAATATTTTACGACAAACATGGAAAAACGTGGTTATACAGATGTTTCTTACTTGACATATTCTCTCCAAGTCCGTTGTATTGTTCGAACAGCTTTATCTTCTCTCTTCCATATTCTTGTAGACGAGACTATCTCTAACTCTTTTCTCGTAGGGAACTGCTTCTTAAATTTAATATCCATTTGCTCTTGAAGTTGTCTAAATGTATCTGTTTCTTCTACATGACCTAATACGTGTTTGACTAAAGAGTGGAGAATGTCCAGACAATGGATCTTGTTTCCTCTGGCTATGGGAAGATTAAAACTCACTAGCGCAACTGTATTTGGTTTGGAAATACCTAAGGGGGGATCTAGGGAGGCTATGAAGTCTGAGAGTTGAGCGAAACTTATAAATTGTGTCGCATGAGGGTCGTATCTGGAAAAATAAGAAACATTTTAGTTATTTTTAGAAAAATATTCTTTGCTGGAGTTCACCACAACATAAAAACAACCAATTTTTTTTTAAATCACTGTTGGACTTACTTTGACCACCTAATGTAGAACATTTCGAGATCGTCTTCAACTATACCGATTTCTTCTTCTTGATGAGCTTGGTTGAAATTTTCGAGAATGATAGCAATGTACATGTTTATTACAATCATGTAGCTGATAATAATGAAAGAGGTGAAGTAAGTGATGGCAAGCAACGGGCTGCCGCAGTTGCCATTCGTGTGGCCGTGATCTCCAAGCTCGCATTCCGGAGGTTGGATCATTAGGGACTCTAAGACGTCGTTCCAGCCGGCTGATGTCATGAGACTGAAATGCAGAATTGTTTAGTAAGCGATTTTCTACCTTCTGTGAAGAAGGGATTGCTAAAGGCTGAAGAAACCCATCTCTAGAAGATGCAACTTGTTACACAACACCGATTGAACAACCACATCGAACTCACCGAAAAAGCAGCTGCATACTCCTTCCAAAAGTCTGAAAGTTGACGATGTCATCCAAAGCACCTTGCTCCTTGACATGTCCGAAGACAGACATTCCGATGATCGCGTATATGAAGGTTATCAACGCTAACAACGCGCCGATGTTGAAAAGAGCTGGCAGGGATACTACTAGCGCGAACAGGAGTTTCCTAATGCCCTTAGCGGCCTGAAAACATGCAATACAAGATTTTTTAGAGACATAATAATCCGAATTCCGAAAGACAACACCTATAGTTTAGAATAATGCTCACTTTAATCAGTCTTAAAATTCTCCCTATTCGAAACACACGAACTACCCGCAGTAGCGTGGGCGATATGGGTAGATCTATCATGATATCTTCCATAAGTATACCCAAGATTGATGCCAACACTAAGAGGAAATCGAATACGTTCCACGGCACCGTAAAGTAATGATATCTTAGACCAACTATTTTTACTATCGCCTCTGAAAGGAAAAAGCAGAGATTAGTCAGAAAGAAGAAAAGGTAGGCAGATATTAAAGTATGGAAAGAATTAGGCGGGGAGATGACTTACCTAAACCGAATACTGTAGTGAAAAACGCATTACTAACTTCTAGAATAAAGAAAACGGAATGCGGCTGGTCATAATGCTCAATACCCATCGTAAGCATGTTCAAGAAAATTAAAACAAATATGGCGATCTCAAAACGACGCGAGTTCGACAAATCGTAAAACATAGCAAGGAACTGATTTCTTGGCCGCTTTATAACTTTTTGGGGCTTCTTTCTGCCAAGTTTTTTCATTGCAGTATAGTAGTGCTTTTGGCTTTCTGTGAGAAACATTTCTAATACTCCTCCTTCGTACTGTAATGGAAATAGTAGTTATGGATACCAAGGTGAAAAGTTAGTGAAAGAACTTGCTTGATATGTTACCCAACGTACCTTCTTCTTGAGCATATTAAAATTATCTATAATTACTCCTATAAAGAGATTAAGAGTGAAGAAGGACCCACAAACTATAAAAATAACGAAATAAATATAAGCGTAAAGATTGGCTTCTCTCGCAGGCTGTAAGTCAACACCTCTCGCGTCTACTGCATCGGCCATAACTTCCATCCAACCTTCAAAAGTCGCCACTTGGAATAACGCTAAGTATGCTATACCAACGTGGTCAAAAGATATCTTGGAATTTATCCAAGAAAAGTTATTGTAATAACACTCCCATTTATCATTTACTATCTGAAAACAGAACGAACTTTCATTAAACTTGTCCAATTAATTCTACAATGGCTGACGTCTAGACGAAGCTCACCTCTAAAGGTAACAGTTCCCCTTCGTCGTCGACGCACTTGAAGAACTTTCCACCGAAAAACTGTACTCCCATAATAGAGAATATTAACCAAAACACTAAACAAACTAATAACACATTGAAGATACTAGGTATAGCATACATGAGGGCGTTTACGACTATCCTCATGCCTTGCCACCGAGATATCGCACGAAGTGGCCTTAACGCACGTAAAGTTCTTAAAGATCTTAACACTTTTAGATTCTCGTTCTCTTCTATTAACAAACTAAATACTGACACCTGCAAAAAATCACATACATTATTTATATCTTAAAAGATTCACCATAAAACGTAAATTTATTAGGCAAGAAACAGTTTAGTACTCACAAAAACTATAGTAAAGTCTAATAATGTCCAAAAGCTCGTGAAATATCTGAAGAATCCCAACGCAATCCATTTCAAAAACATTTCTATAACGAATATCATGCAAAACCCAAGGTTAGTCCAGTAAAGGATTTTCTTCAGAGGCTTATTCTTTTCGAGGTGGATGTCTTCGAAACATAGAGTAATACTGGAGGCGAATATGAGCACTAAAACAAACCACTCAAAGGCTGGAGTGTCAACGTATCGCAGAACAAATGTTCTGATTAACATAAAACGCTGACCCATCTTTGTTTCTATAAGCGATTCCCAACAAGAACATCTGTAATCATTTAATTAATTAGTAGCATGTAATACAATTCACACCAAAACGATAATTAATTTCATTCTAACTACAGAACAAACTTGTTTGGATACGTACGTGTCATTGCATTGACGAGGAAAGCAATCCTGAGGAACTTTTGCCTCCTTCTGTTTCCCAAATCCCGGAAAATTCCCCATCGCGTCCGCGTACTCGCCCTTTGAGTTCTTTCTCCCACCTACGGTTAATTCATCCACATATGAGACTAAAGTTTGCCAGGGATGCTGCATTGCTTCTTCATCTGGTCTTGCCGTTGATTCCTTACATAAAACGTTCGGTGGTTCCATCCCTTGTCTCCTACTTTTCTCTGGTGTTGTTCTACTCGATAACTGTGCCATTTCATAATGCTCGTTGTCATCTGAAATGATTGCTCAATTGTATTTACTATTTAATTCTTTTAACATTACAAATGTTTTAACCAGTAACATTACCTCTGGAATCGGAAGGTTGCGTGTGGTATCCAGAAGACATTTGATTCAATAACCTCTGTGCCATAACTTGTTCGGTGGGCGATGCGTCAAGATTTTCCTTGGAATCTTCTCTAATGCTAGTTATTTTATGTTCGGCCGCTAAGTCACGCACGTCCTTCAAAGTTTCTTGGCTACCGTGGTTGAAGTTATTACCAGTTTGGTATAGCTGCGGGTATTGAAAGTCGGACCCTACTGATATTGGCCTGTAATATTTTAAGCTTATTAGATTTTATGATCTTTGATGAAAATAAACTTTAGATTTTTCGTTTGACTATACGTACTTATTTAACGCTTCTTGATAACTATGGCTATAAATATTGTCATGTGGAAACAATACAGTCTCCTGAATAGACGTCGAATATCGCTGCTCCTGCTCTGAAATTGACTGTTTCTTCTCCTCCTTATTGGCGTTGTGTTGTAACATAAATTCGTTAACTAGCTCTTCTAACTTAGATTTTTTTTCAGTCTCTTTACTTCTCGATATAAGGAAACCTTTTTTTCTTACTATAGAACGTATTCTATCGAAACTTTTAGCTAATTTTGAGTCCTCCCCGACTTCCTAAAACATGCACAGTATAAATCGAATTTGTTTACTTAATAGAAATACTTCAAGTGTAGGCGTAGCAAATTTTGAATCCAAGTTGATTGTGTCCAATTGTTTCTTTTTCTTAAATTTAGTAGACAATAGGTAGGTACAACATCAACATATTCGGCAGCCTGGCTAATTGATTTATTTAATTATTTATAATATTGGGTAGTCAACGATATTCTAAATATAGCCTATTCAGAATATCCACAAAAATTTAACGTGTAGGTAATTCAAAATCAAGATAACCAGGACGCTGATATATTACTTACATAACAAACAAGACAACAAACAACATCTAAGCATTGTCAATACAACATCAATACAAACCACACGATGCGTTGCATGACAAACAAGCTCAAAAGTGCATAAACAACACCAAACACGACATTTACCATTACCTCCTTCCTATTCTTGAGTTCCTCGCTATTAAAGCTATTGAGTAACAAGGCAAGGAAGAGATTGAGCACCATGAAATTGCCCATTACTAAAGCGGGGAGAAATATAAAGAAGCAGCTTTCTGCTCCGCTCTCTTGCTCTGCCCTCATACAGTCCCACAATGGCTCGATCCACTCTCCACAGAGGATCCGAAATATCATCATGAACGAGTGGAAGAAATCGTTGAAGTTCCACCTATAGTTATAGAGAAATTAGATGAGATAGATAAAAATAAATATTAATATGAATATTAGTAACAATTACAATGAAGATTAAGTTACACAATTTCACATATTCAAAGAAGTCGAGGAAGCAGTAATTTACCTGGGCACAGGATCCGGATCGAACTTGTCAGGTGTGTAAGATTTAGAGAACAACTGCATACCGATAACGGCGAATATGTATATAACTATCACTAACACAAACGTCAAATTACCGAGAGCACCGATAGTAGATATTATAATACTCAACAACACTTTCATTGTAGTCCATGATTGAGCTAACTTTAACACTCGTAACTGCAACAAATTATTTATAGAGCATAATAATCGACGAAGAAAAAACATGCAATTAATAAATGCAGATCAAAATGTTACATGATATAAAATAGAGAAATGAAAACATTATTACGATTATTAATCTTATAAGATGTGATACTTACCAAACGAAGGCCCCTTAACACAGATAGGCCATCAACGAGCTCAAATATTAGATCTAGAAGGCTGGCTGATACAATGATCAGATCAAATATGTTCCAACCGCACGCGAAGAAATCTTTACTCATCGCCATCACTTTCATAATACACTCTAAAGTAAATATTGACGTGAACACCTGGAATTCAGATAACATTTGAGTACATGAAATATTAGTTAATAAACAAATTGTAAAAGAAAATGTGCACAAATACCTTATTTCCTACATCTAAGACCTGCCTAACATTCTCACTCATGCCATGGTGTTCCAAAGCAAGGAAGAGTGTGTTTAGAATGATACAAGTTGTAATAAACAGCTCGAATAGCGGGTCTTTAACGATCCCGTACAAGCAGTTCTGAAACTGCAGCCATCCCTCGTAGTCAATGCAGCAGGTCACGCAGCATTCACAGTTTCTATCCATGAGCTCATCTGCGATCAAATTTAACATCATTTCACAAAAATACAACTAATAAAAACAACAACATTTAAGACAGTTGTACAAAAAAGGAAAGAATAGAAGAAAGATTCAGGACAGCAAAAGCGTAGTGAAGCGTATAAAAATTCTTTCGAATCAAAGCTTCAGTTTGCAAAATTAAATATTCTATTTAAAATTATTTATAGAAAAATTGTACATGCAGTTGAAAGCAGAAAATTTGGGACTAATAACGCAGGAAAATGCACGGTACTTGTATTTGCCAATATGTGTAATTTATGACTGTCCGTGTCTTTACCAGTAAAGTGAAATCAGTATCGGATTAGCTGTGATCAAATTGTGACAAGTTAAGTTAATTTCGAAATTTTCTGAAGATTGGATCGCATAGAAGTTGCAAAACGACAGAGTAACAAAACACATTTATAGACAGGTATTGTTGGTAGACTTGAATGCGATTCCTTGAAAGACGAGACGACAGCAAATGAACCAATCGCAGACCCTGCAGTCTTCCTGTGGGGAACAGGGGTGGACTGGGGGGCAGAAGCGTTGGCGTCTGTGTTTTACTAACCTGTGAAGTAAGTGCAATTTTGCTGGTAATTGCCCATATGAGTTTTGTGCGTGGCTGCCAATAAACTGAGCTCATTAATTTTCGTCGTCTCCGCTTGCGGGAGTGCGGGCGCGCGCTTGTATGGCCAGTCCGCCCCTGACGATATTAATGAGGATAGAAGCGAGATTGCAATAGTGTTGATCAAAATGCTCAATCAGGCAATGCCTCATTGAGTAGTGAAGCTAATGGTGAATGTTACCAGTCGTTAGATACAATCATTCATCTGTCTGTACATTGAACTAATATCACACATTAGCATTACTATATTTGATGAATGGTTGTTCCTAAGACATTTGCATCTAGGTATTATAATTTTATTGCAAAATGCATTTGCAGTGTCTACTATCTTGGTAGCTTTTTGAATACAAAGGAAGGGCATTAAAAGAAATATTTAAGATTCATTAAGCTACCAAAAGTATTGCCGATTGATTAAGGACTCAAAAGCAATCCAGCTTAATCCAAAATCAAACGGTTTGAGGGTTTGGCAGGATTGCTCTAAAATTGAAGAGAACCTTACTTAATGCTTCTGAAATCCAAAGAAAATATCATCTGTTTGCAGATGCAAATTGAAAAAGAGCGAATAGTTAGATATTTAGAAGGAGAAATCAAGAGTCAAGTCATTTAGATAAGTTATTTTAGAAAGATTGAGAATAAAAAGTTTTCTGTACAAAGTATCCGATTGTCCGTAGATAAATTGCAAAGAATGCAAGCATTGGAAGTTTATTAGAAAGAATACTAGTCAATATCCTAAACTTATTTAATTTTAAAAGTGTTGAAGAATATGTATATCATGCAAATTAGTAGCCATATCTTAAATTCATGTTAATCTATCTACAGAATTTGGAAAAAACTATGATTTTGTTTTATGCGATATTAATTCAGTCTATTAGATTGTGATGTTTTCTGTCGTTTGTAAGGCTTTCGTGTTTGCGAAGCTTATCATTCATATACAGTACAGTGTTTGGTGTTTGTTTTTGTGCTTTCCAAGTGTCGAAGCCGTGCCAATCAATGGGATCAGAATATCAGTGTAATGCAATCAAACTGACTCAAGCTGGGCTCACTGTCACGTTCTAGTTTATTGAGTATTTTTGATTACATTAAACTCGTCAAGACTCGGAAGCTGTGCATTGAATGTGTTGAATTTTGTTTTACCTAGCACGACGATCTGGTTGAGGTAGTCAGGATTGAGCGGATACTTGTCCTGGATGCTGATCCTCTCGCTCATCCTCTCCTTTTCTTTCGTTTTCCCTGGCTGCTTGTCTGTTATTTGCTCTTTGAGAACTTTCTTCGGTTTTGGCTCTTGTTTTTTGCTAGTCTGTAATTTAAAATGTTACATAATATTTTCGTACCTTCTATATTATTTACTTTTGATGCATCACTTAATGAACTTAGGTAAAGCAAGCTTGTTAACAATAATCATTATAGGTAAAATAATATAGTTAATACGATTGGCACCAGGCGAAACAAAGAATTCACTTCAGGTGCCAAATTAAAATGGACGTCGTTCGTGATGAGAATGTAGAATAAATAGGTTTTTTGTTATTCCAATTCTTTAAGAACCAACCGTTCTTAAAGAATTGGAATAACAAAAAGTAAGAACGGTTGGTTCTTAAAGAATTGGAATAACAAAAAACCTATTTATTCTACATGACAAATTCTAAACAAATATACAAAACTGCATCTGATGAAATAACCAAATCCATGAATGAGGAATAACAACCGCCCAACTTTACTCCCCCGTGGGACACTTTGGGCAGACATACGGAGCTTTGTAAATCAAGCATCGCTAGTATTCGCTAGTGTAAAGTCTTTTAGAATGAAATATATCGGCATAATGAAGCCACTTTTGTAATTTGTTCCATTGTTTTAACTACAGTAAGACTCATTCTAATGTGTATCTAATATGAACGTTTGTATAATATTTTAAAAGATAAAATTACTCTCAAAGCTAGGTACGTTGACACGATGTAAATTTTAGTTTATTTTGGGACATATTTTAGATAGGTACCTAACCCTACGAGATACTTTGACGACAAAACGTGATTAGAATCCGTCAAAGCACTTGGTAACTAGTTCATAAAGCGCTAAAACGGAAACGTATATAAAAGCTTTTCCGAAATCGGGTAAACAAGTAATTTAACTCGGACATTAAAGTTACCTTTTGTAACTGAGGTAGTGTTGTCGGCGGCGGTGGCGGGGGCAGCAGATGTCTCCTCGGGTGAGGGTGGGGAGCCTGGTCGTCAGACGTGTGCTCCCCGTCGTCATGGTCGTCGACTACCCCGGAATCATCCAGGGATGACTCCCGGTTGTTGCTGTGGTCGCTTAGTTGACGACCTGCAGCGCTTAGTGCACCTCGACCTGGGAAGAATCGTTTTTATGATAGTTCGTAGCGAACATCTTTTTACTACATGATTGAAATCGATGAATAATGATGAGGACTAAATCGTTGTCCTAAGTTTTCTTGTTCGTTAGGTACCAATTCCAACCAACTGTTGCATTATACCTTGACTAGCGAAAGATAATAAGTATTATATTTTCAATGAGGGAGTTCGATATAAAAGAATTACTAGATTGTAACTACATACATTTTATACGGTAAACAAAATGTAGATGGCCTGAGTTTCGGTTGGTACTACTAGTGAAACGTGTGGATGTTCTGAGTTTTCAGAATATCTCTGATTACCCCTTCGGGGAATATAGTTGTAGTATAGTAAGAGAAGAACAGCTTTTGGTTTGAAACCTTTGCTGAATTAATAAAACTACTTATTTAACATCTTGCATTATTTGGCTTCTCTTATGAAATTGATCTGGTAAAGTTTGCACGGAAAGCCGGCGTTGTTACTCATAAATTAACCACAAGTTTCCTAGCAAAAGTTATGTACTTACCTACCTATTCTCACTATATCTATTGAGTGTTTCTTTTAGAATTAGAATATTCTCCATTAGATAAAGAAACCCTTCTCTCAAATTCTTCGTATTTGAACCTTAAATTAAGCCATCAACTTATCTCTGAGTGCCTTGGAGTTTAATCAAAGATTACCTAAAGCGTTGTCGGGGTGCAATGTATGAGGGGGTGGCGGAGGCGGCGGAGGCAGGGGCAGCGGTGGCGGCGACGTGCTGGGGGTCACTGACCGCGACCTGGACCGCGATCTCGATGACCTGCGAAAATAGTGTATTGTCTTTTTAGCTTTACCAAAGAAAATAATATACCTACCCTCCTCAGTCCAACATCACACATCTGATTGTCACCTGTGAAGGTTATTATAATTGGTCCTTCGAACTGTCAAGCCGTGCCCAAATATTTGCTGTAAAAACATATAAAGTAATGCAATAAATTATAGCTTTTAGGATCCCACAGTAGCAGTCTATCAAATTAATTGAAAGAGAGGTGGTTCTTCATATTACACCACGCTGAAAATATACGAGTTGTTGGAAAGCTGCCTTCAAGTGATGATGATGGGAAATATACAAAACCAGAAGGGGGCAAGTTACCATATTTTCAGGCCAAAAGAGAGGTTTGATCGCTTGACTAATGATGTGGTAGTTTCCCAAATCTACGACTACTTAGCGTGGCTTCAAAGTACAAACGTATTTTAACTAAAAAACCACTAAACCGCTTTGTACATAATCCCGTGATCCTCAACAACTTAATATTTATTATATTAGCGCTGCAAAATGCCTGGTCATTTCATACTTACAACAAACTCATAACTTTCAGCAAAATTGTTTTCAGGCACGCCTCAGAACAACGCCTAAAAGATTACTCAGATAAGTAAACTCATCATAAATGCGGACATTAACTACACTTGTAAAGGATGCGAGTCATTTCACGCTGCCCGCGGGCTGGGGACTAAAGTCAGCTCACGGTAACTTTGCTGTTGGCTTTTGTATTAATTTAGGGCGTAATTTATGAAAAAATGTGGTCTTTTTAAACAAGGAATGGGTATGGGAAGCTCGGGAATTAGGTCCGCAACATACATCCGGAATAAACATGATTCGGAATTAGATTCCGTATGGAGTGTTGCCGCTTTCAGAGATTTTTTCACTAGATCTAGTGATTTTTTGATGTCGTAGGTGGCATATTTTAAAGTGATTATTGAGCGTAGGCGTTGATGGAAAGATAACGTATCGTGACGGTGCTGTTGCGACGTCGTTGCGGTATAGTTGCGAAATCGCCTACGCTCAAAAACCGCATGTGTGATAATGGTTCATGCCATTTTGTATGCAGATTATGTCTAATGTTAAAACTATCGATAGTCTTTTGATATAGTTCCATTAATATTGGAATACAATTTACAAACTTCATCGTAACATTCGTAACGTCATGACCTCATCACATGATAGTAATTATCATGTATAATAATTGTTTGTTTTGTTTTAATAAATACCTAAAAATGCAATTATTGTCATTCGTTTGGCGTTTCATACATTTTTATTTTAGGCATTTTTTAAACAGCACTCTAGTATTTTTTGTAACCATAGTTGACAACACTTCCGGATCGCAATTCCGTCTGTGTGAGGCGGACCTTATTGGCGAGTCTTCATTTTGCGCGCGGTAGTAAGATATCTGCAACATTTGGTATAATAACACTGGATTTCGGTATACAGAGTGAAATTGATATCATTGGCATCCTTTTAAACTAAGAGTCTACCCATCAAACAGAACAACTTTTACTGTGAGAGCAAAACAATCGGAGCAAAAAAAAAAATTAGCTGTTCCGTACTAAACTGCACCCGCCGCCGCTGCCTACTTGACTCATATATGCGACAGCAGATTTTTTTTGGCTCCGATTGGTTTGCTCTCAAAGTAAAAGTTGTTCAGTTTGATAGGTAGACTCTTAGTTTAAAAGGATGCCAATGATATCAATTTCACCCTGTATAACGGATTTAATAAAATATTCATTGAGATTCAATACAAAGCTGATATTGAAATAGAATCAACAATGATATCAGAAACCAGATCCACAAGCTGAGCGGATTAACAAGAATTGGCATTAGTTGGCTCTAACATAGCGTGTAAAATGGATAAAGATTCCGGAAGCGGAAAAAAGGTGGAATCATCGAATGGTATCACAAGGTTGAGTGAGGACTTTGTGAAGGTCACGGGGACGGAAACAAAATGCACAAATACATCGATGTCTTTTTGTTGAAATGTGGATGAAATAACATCTGACATCTAACATCAGATATAACATAATTTTTAAAATAAGATCTGTGACAAAATAGGTTCCATTTCTGCACAGATCCATTGCGCGGTCTCTACCTCCTCCGTCATGTTAACCACGGCAACGCTTGATATGCTAAATTGTCCCGCTCACAAACACCATTATCATGCAAATTTACCTACGTGTTGACTACGAGTTTAGAATTAGGTCAGGCGACGGTGGGAAGTTCAAAACTACAGCAGAATTAAAATTGTGCACATTTTTTAGTTTTTTTCTAGCTTGCACTAAAGGAGGTGTAGTCTATTTTTCTTTGAATATTCATTAAGTGAAGTTTTAAATTAGGGGGTGTGCTTCTGGGGATTTGGAACAATGTTTATCATACTTGAAAGCGCTTCAGCAGTTTGAACCACACGTTTTGTTGAAGTTGGATTTTGGGTTTTTGTAGCGACCATCTTAATCTAAAGGTATCAGACGGTTCACTTGAGTGAATGCTCACTTGAGTGAATGTTCTTTTTTTCATTCAACATTCACACGACACAGACAAAATGAAATTAAAATGAAAACATGAACAAAACGTTGAGGAATTGAGCCTGCAGCTTGAAGCTGGCCACGTGTGGTTGTGGCAAGTAGCCTGTGTGAATGCCCTAAGGAATTCGTCCCTGAATTCTCCCAGTAAATGACCTGAATCAATTTCACTTTTCTCGGGTTGTTCAACTCTTACTTAATGACACATTTGACTTCCAAAAACCGCCACGTCTTTATATTCATGAGTTGAATCTATTTTGTAGCTACTTTTGAAATTCTGGAAAGATAAGCTACGAAAATTACGAAACAAGTTTGGAATTCAGTTTCAAAAAACCTTATCGGGCTTCGGTAACAAATATGTAAGGCTGGATGGATATTTTCGTTGATGTTTCGACGTATAATGAATTCGTTTCATGTTTTAAAATTGAATTTCATATCAGTGTTGTCTTGTGTTTGAAATTGTTTTTTTTCGTATTATACTTACAAAGTGTAACAAAACACCCTAGTTATATTTAAAAGGGGAGACAATCAAACTGAACAACATTAACTATGAAGACAACTTAGACAAAAATAAAATAAAAAAAATGCATGGGGCATTTGATAGTCGAGCAGGTAGGTAAAGGATTGCAGTTTTTTATGAAAGAACCGTTTTATTTTTCGTTTTTTTCGCGTTATTTGCTCCATAATCAAAGTTGTTCAGTTTGATGGTCTAAAGCGTCCCTTCAAATATTACTAGGATGTTTTTGTTACACCCTGTATACCTTACCGACGAGCAATGCATGAAGCGACTAATTAATGTTGAAGAAGCGAAAAGGTAGAGGTGTGTCAGAAGTAAAGGTATGAACAGAGAGATCGTGGTTCACAGATGTTTTTCATGTAAGTCTTAGTTCAAACTCCTGTAGGTCAATATCCGTACATTCTCAACCCTTACTTAGACCACCCTCACGCTCAAAAGAGGTCTCAGAATTTCGGCCTAAGTCCTCTAAAACATTTGTTTTTGCCCCTTTACAAACAATAATTCCCTCGACAAGAACGTAGTCAAATGCCTATCATGACAAAGAAATTTTAAGAATCCACGGGTTCAACAGTAAGTAAAATATTATTCCTTAAACAACACCAAACCAACATTCTTTATCATTCCTGGAATTCGGCTCTTGTAATCCTTTAAACGTGAATTTAAAATTAAAGTACCTTTTACAAACAACAGGCTCTATTCCTAAACCTCGCCTCGTAGGATTGTCACGAATTTTACATTACAGGTGATTTTTAGATTCTGAATAGATAACAGTGTGAAAAAAACTTGAAAAGTTTAAAATGCTGCCTGCTTTTGGTCTCTTTGGATACTAGGACCTGGAGGACCTGGAGGACCTGGGAACAGCAGAAGGTAGGGCCTGGGCATTTGTCAGTCACTTCTCCTTGTGGAAGATCTCATATCAGTGGCTAACGGCGAATAACCAGACGGGATTCGGGCGTTTCTCTACGTGTCCCTCCATTGACCAAGAAAATGTCAACGCTATAAGACAGAACGTCAGTGTAACCGCGTATGGAATAGCGACATAAAATTGGATACAATTTATACGAAGTGATATTTCTTGGTCAGTGGCCGTAGTACAAAAATGTGGTTACGTCGATAAGGACAGCATTATGGTAGCGATCTCCTTTTTTAACAAGACCTAAATTTGCTATGTGCATCTCTTATTGAGTGAATAGGACCGAACACATTCCAACCTCTAAGTATTACTTCTCACTCTACGTGTCCCTTTGATTAGCAGAAGCATAGATTACTCCCAACAAATACCACATCCGCATGATGAAAATTTTGTACAGGCCCGAAGTCACCGTTTTTGGCGGTAGGTGCGGGTAGGGGAGCACGAAACAATGCAACATGATTGGCCATTTCAAGGTCGCACTACTTCGAGCTCGCTCACTCGCGTTGCTTATATCAGTGCAAAATCATAGATGTGTGGTGCGCGTCGGCGGCCTTGTATGCGGTATCTATTGGGGGTAATCTGTGAGCAGAAGGCACATTGGAGAAACAATATATACTTCATTACCGTAAAACTGTCAAGCACCAACCATGTCCTTTTTAACCAACTTAATTTCAACTCGGAATTGGCAAAACCACGTTGGAGCCATTATTTTAAAATTAGAATAGAAATATTTTCGCAAAATGACCCCTTTCTTTAAAGCTTAACATTCAAGAATGGAAAAATATAATGTTTTATTTCTCCCTTGTTTCAACCCTACCAAACCATTACTAAATGCTCCTGAGTGTAAAGTAGGTCGACGACTCCGTTTGGGACCAAGTTTTCAATAAACATACGTGCTCGGTTATCGTAAACGTAACGGTGTTACGATACCGCACGGGGCTGTACTGATGACAATATTGTGCATAAATATTGGCAAATGTTGTTGGTGTTCCCACTAAATGTGTGCTATTAATTTATTATGTCTACCTGTTTAATTCATTCAAGGATTGGTCTTTCAAAGCATTGGATATAATGGAACTACTGAAACTCACCGGGTTTTTGTCCAAGGGAGAATTTCGAGTGGATCGAAGATGAGCGGTAGAGTTGGGGGAGCAAGTCCAATGAAGCCATTCAAGCTTTCTTGGAAGGGAAAAGTGTGATCAAAAGACTATCTGGAACGGTCAGTGGGCAGACCAGCATCCAGGTGGTCGGATGATGGCATAATGGTGAGTAACCGGCAAACAGTGGAAGAGACTAGCGTGGGACCGATCTGGTTGGCGTGAAAATGAGGGGGCCTATACCCAGAAGTGGGGTTTACCGGGCTGATGATGATGATTATGAGCCGAGTATCGACTTTTTTACTTCTTTTGTGTGTCGTGTTTGTATGAAAAATGAAAAGCAATACCACAGTATAAGAAAGATTATCTAGTTTTAAACCTACGTACCAATACTTATCCGTTGACGCCGTAAAGTAGGCTACTAATTCCAAAATGTTGTTCATTTTATTCTGAGTTTTTATTTTTAACTCGATTCATTATGGTTGTTACAGAGGGGTCAATTTTATACAAAACTTTGACGCACAATACGCGTAGACGGTATTAATATAAGTAACTTCGTATATATGGAAAAATAAATTTTGAAAATCTTGATGCCGCGTCACAAATAACATTTGCAATTTATAAAATAATTATAAAGATATAAAGCTTTGAAATTTTTCATACAAAATTTTAAAAGCTATCTTCGTAATCTATAGGTACTATTATAAAACTGTAACAGGAAGTTTGTCTGTACATTGAAGATATTAACAAAAAAAAATTAACGATATGGTTTTTAGGTGTCCCTGATTCCATTTCAACAATTTTTGGATTTTTTTTCTGTCTGTTTGTTTGTTTGGGTGTTTGTTTGTTTGTTTGAACGAGTATCACGCAAACAACTACTGAACCGATTTTGAGGAATCTTTTTTCGTTTGATAGCTTAAAATCTGGTATATAATTTGTGCGAACGAAGTCGCGGGTTAACGCTCGTTATATTATAAATTGCAAGTTTGATTTGTGACGCGTCACCTAGATTTTCTAAACAATTTTTCCAACGCGTGGCATGAATATTTCGCTATCATAATTGATAGAGAAGCTGATGCCTATCCAAGAACTGGGTATAACAATCAAATCCCAAGTGTAATGGCAAGCGATAATAGAGCTTATGTTATGACTATTAATGTGTCGTCGGACATGCGAGTTCCGTTCCGACTAGGGTTGCCAGGTGACTTTAGTCTGTCATGTTTTGCTTTCCACGGTTCTTCTTTTTTATGGGGCTTTTAACCATTAGTCTATGCCAGTCCGGTCTCGAGGGTGGCTTCGGCCGCCCGCCTTTTACGCTCCTGTCTGACCAAATATTTACATGCCCAGTATTTTGCTTTTTAAAATTGCAGATCCTTTAGAACTAGATTCGTACGCAATCACGTAACGCAACGCACAGCGAGGCAGTCCAGGTGGAATATAGAAAATAACGCGGCTCCACCGATTTTGATGAAAATAGGTAAATAGGTAAAGGTACAATGTAAGGATTTTACCTCATACGGAATATTTAGCAAAGACTGCACTCCTTTCTGATTTCGTCCCAAGCACGTATCCAGATTTTGAAAAACAATGAAAAAGTAAGTGCTGTAATCAATTTTCCATACAAATATCCGGATTTCGGGGGGGGGGGGGGGGGGGGGTAAATTCCACCTATCCCTCTCCCCCTGGATACGTGTCTGTTTCGTTCTCTCCGGCCTAGGAATCCAATTCACAGTATAAGACAGTAAACCATCTTCATAAAATGGTACCAAACGCGGCGTACGCCTCGTAGCGCACACGCTGCCCTGGCTGCCTTCGATATTGTCAGTGTGTGCGTGTTACGAGGCGTACGTACTGGCGAGCACACATACAAGCCTCGTTTGGTACCATTTGTATGAAGATGGCATACTGTCTTATACTGTGACCAAATATCCGGTTTTTTAATGGTTATGTCCGGCTTGCGGAAATACCACCTGGCAACCCTAGTTCCGACCGAATGTGTCGTTACTATGACGTCACTTAGAATCCATTAGGTACCAACGTGCGAAGGAAAGTGGCTTTTATCTCTTGTCATCGCTCGCAACGTGAGGGTAAAAGTAGAACGATATTATTGTCTTCCGTATTTACCTACTGAAGATTATTTATGGTACCAAAAATAGGCGAGGCGATTCACGAACAAATTCCCTCTAGCTAGAAACATTGTTAAAACTATCAAATACAGTTCAGTGTGTACTAAATACAATGTAAACCGTTGATAAAAAACGTATCTATTACCCAATTGGTCACCTCTCGTATGACACGGAAGAAATACAGTAAGGAATAATAAACGGTAGGTACGTAAATAATAAGTAAGTAGATAACAAATATACCCCGGTATATACGCATAGACTGGTGATGATGATTCAAATGTTTTCTTATTGTTATTAGGTTACCTAATAATAATTATTCAAAATTACCCACCTATATTTTACAATTTTGTCAATGAAATTCAAACAACAAGATGAACTCAATGATTCCGGCGACTAGAACTATATGCTATTACCTATTCTGTGATATAGTCTAAAATGAATAATGACAAGGGATAAAACTTCGAATGTCGAAGGAATTTTGAAGTCCTAATGAAGCATTGGTCTCGAACCTACCGATTTTTCGGTATTTCTACCGATATGGGGTCTCTTCTACCGAAATGTATACATTTTTCCACGATTTCTGAGAAACGTTTCTGAACGACAAACTCTGTTCGTTTTGTTTATGTTTTACCGCTACGTTGAGAAAGTTGATTTTTGTATGGATAAATTAAGATAACAACTCTTTACATAAGTAAAAACCGATTTCTTTAAGTTGGTTTGTACTGCCAACTGCCTACTTTCTCTAACAACATCTGTTTTATAGATGTATTTCTTCTTTTTTATTCGTAAAAAAAAATGGTTTTTGCGCGATGCTCGAGCAAACCAACAGACAGACAAAAAATCCAAAAATTTGTGATTTGGAGACTTACATCTAACCACGTTAATGAGATAGTGTGTGTGTGTTAAAGATACAAAGATTGAATATTGTTTTTTAAACATTTACCGATTTTTGGTACAAATCTACCGATATTTATGGGCAACTCTACCGATTTCACATTTTGACGTTCGAGACCACTACTGTAATGAAGTCTAAGTAGGTAATGTCGGAGCACAATAAAGTCGAAGTATAATAAAGTCAAATTATAATAAAGTCAAAGTACAATAAAGTCAAAGTAAGTAAAATAAAGTCGTCGAAGTATGTTAATAACTGGTTAATGACGAGCTCAATTCGGTTCGTTTATAATTTGTCCTGTTCACCAAGCAATAAAATAACATATCGCTTTGTAAACTTGAACGGGAAGAGTTCCAAACAGTTGGTCGTAACTCATTCTACGTCAACGAAGTAGGTTTATTGAAAGCCTATCTAACAGGTGTTTGCGGGTGTTGGGTGCCGTAGTTTGTAGTAGTAGCCGGAGGGGGATAGATTTCCTCTCTCTATAGCCCAGTCATTTTACGGTTTGAGCCGGGACTAATTAATAATTGATTTTTTTTTTCGGTATAATATTGAAGAGCCAATTTGAGCCCAGAAATATACCAAAATTAAAAAAAAATCACGGCAGCAACAGTTCCAATTTTAAAATTTGGCTATTATCTCGTTCTAAAAAACATGATGGTAATTTTTTTGCTCATATTTAAGGCTTTACCATTATACCAATATACATACTTCAAACATGGTGTAAATATTTTTGTCTACTTAGAAGGTTTTGCAAAATACATTAGTATTTTCTAATAAATACCTCATTTTTTAAATTTCAATGCCTATTTTATTGCTCAAAAATAATTTATATTGTTAAATCTAAGACAAATTTGTGCATTGTTATTAATATTATTAATTTAAAAGCCTTCTGGGACACATCATTTTGATTTCTATGTTGCGTAGCGATTTTTTTAATATGTTTTAAAAAAGCCTTTTTGTCACTAAATGGTGCCGGTTACAGTTTAAAAGTCAAATTAATCATTACTCCCTACCCCGCCTAACAAAACTCCGTAAAATGACTGGGCTACTACCCGATTTCAAGATGAGCACGATTCAAACACTTTCCTATCTACCGTGTAAACTAATCTTGCTTAGTTCTAGCTGGGATCTTGATTGTCAGTGGCGTGGGTTTCTGCCGCCCGGGGCACAGACCGATTTGGCCGCCCCCTTATGCAGACCACAAATAACGGAGCTCGACTTTTCTCTGCTCTACGAATTGGTTATAGACAGAGCTCAATCAGTCTATATTTTTCCCGAATTTGCCGCCAAAGTGCCGCCAAAGTACCGCCCAGGAGTGCGATATTTGAAACTCATTCTTTGAACTCGGCATTGGAAAACGTCAATATAAAATCATACTTCAGGTGTGCGATTTTTGTAAGCCAAATCAGTAGTAGAAAGATGCATATCTCCATAGTAATTTTGATATTTATAACTGCTGAGCTCTGCGAATGACTTTCAAAAATCGCACTCCTGAGAATTTGCCCCCCTGTCCCCTCGCTACGCTACTGTTGATTGTAATCCTTTGATAAATACCTTTTATTTTTTAACGAAATTAATGTAACTAATAAATACGTGTGGTCTGAATAACCCTGTTCGATATGTAACGCACAAAGATTTTATTGGCCTATACGATAATTTTTTTTGGTCTTGAGAGCGCAACGAAGACCAACAAAAATCTTTGGTAACACATTTAATTTTACATACCTACTGTATATGTATGAAATTAATTAGCCAGGGGCATGGACCTCTCAGCCAAGACAGCTAATAGCCCAGTCATTTTACGGAGTTTTGTTAGGCAAGGTAGGGAGTAGTTATTAATTGGACTTTTAAACTGTAACCGGCACCATTTAGTGACAAAGGGGCTATTTTAAAACATATTAAAAAAATCGCAACGCAACATAGAAATAAAAATGATGTGTCCCAGAAGGCTTTTAAATTAATAATATTAATTCCAACGCACAAATTTGACTTAGATTTAACAATATAAATTATTTTTGAGCAATAAAATAGGCATTGAAATTTAAAAAATGAGGTAGAAAATACGAATGTATTTTGCAAGACCTTCTAAGTAGACAAAAATATTTACACCATGTTTGAAGTATGTATATTGTATAATGGTAAAGCCTTAAATATGAGCAAAAAAATTACCATCATGTTTTTTAGAACGAGATAATAGCTAAATTTTAAAATTGGAACTGTTGCTGACGTGATTTTTTTTTTTTTTGGTATATTTCTGGGATCAAATTGGCTCTTCAATATTATACCGAAACAATTATTAATTAGTCATGGCTCAAACCGTTAAATGACTGGGCTATAAGTATTACTCGTTTATATCTCTTCAGCCTAGCCTATTTAAATATGGTTAATTATACCGTCTACTCATTTCCAATATTGTTTCAAAACTCATGGAGTTTGGGTGAAAAGTTAGTCCAAATAACTTTTTTTCATCTTGATTGCAGACAATTTATTTTACTGTCTTCAACAAAAGAGCTTTGCGCAATTTACCACCTAAAAGCGTACTAAAATAAAACAAGTTGAGAGCGAGATTTTAAGTCTTTTGCTTTCTATGCTGCTTAGTTAGGTGGAGTGAAAAATACTCAGACCAATTACTTACCGTCTGGAAGTCTGGAACTCTGGATCTAGCATTTGTTTTATTGCTCTAAATAAAGCAATGCAAAATGCAAGTTACATTGAATGTTATCGCGGGTCTTTAATTTTACTATTCGACTTGTTATCCGTTTATGGAGTTATTAAAAGAGCTATTTTGTTTCTTTACGTATAGCTGAACGTGTGGGCTGAACGTTTTCATGTAGCAGCGTTTTAGAGCTTTGCTTTTTAAGGTGGTTTCAGTCCATACAAACGTTTGACGCACAATACGCGTAGACGGAATTAATAAAAGTAATATTTTATATGTGGAAAAATTGTTTAGAAAATCTAGTTGCCGCGTAACAAATAACATTTGCAATTTATAATATAATTACGAAGATATAAAGCTTTTAAAATTTTGTATGAAAAATTTCAAAGATTTATATCTTTGTAATTATTTAATAGATTGCAAATGTTATTTGTTACGCGGCATCTAGATTTTTTAAACTATTTTTCCATATATACAAAGTTACATATATTAATACCGTCTACGCGTATTGTGCGTCAAAGTGTCAACGAGACCGTATTTATAAGCCTACGGGCTGTTGGTATCTTTTTAACTATAATAACTAGATAGTAAAAATTTTCACAGAATATGCATAATTTTAGCGAATTTGCTGACTAATATTAAAAAAAAACAACAATTTTAGTGTTGAGAAACGTGTTAACGTCTAAACGCGCGCCCCAAACTACTTATCGTGGTGCACAGATTTTTTTCGCGTTGTCAAGTTCTATACCTACATATTAATTATTTAATGACCTAGTAATACATTTAAGTGTCAGATTTGGTGTGATTACAGTGCAAACTGTAAAGTTAAGGCCAAGTGTAAGTCGGGTTCGCACTAAGAATCGAGAAGATTCGAAAACATATTTTTTTTGTAAATATCTAGAATATATATTTGATATTATGTGGTGGTACGGAACCCTCACCTCGTTGCGCGAGTCTGACTTGCATTCGACCGGTTTTTATTTTTATGAAGACTCGGACTAAAGTCGGTGACTTTTCATGACAATAGAATTTTTGTCTGCGGCTTAACTTGATAATCCGGACAGGGATCTTGTTATCTCGCTTCACGGCTACGGGTTTAGGACTGCATTTCTTATTTTGTACCTCCTTTTCTGTTAAAGTTTTTAGCGGATTTTGTTTTTATCTATTCACTAGATTTTTGGCCGAGGCTTTGTACTTCGTGTATATCTCTGAGTACCCCCTCAGGGAATATAGGCGTAAGTATATGCTATGCATACAATACATGCTGTGTACATTGCGTGGATTTTTTCGTCATAGAGTAGGATTCCTGAATAACCAGGTTTGTTATTATGTGGTCGGAATCCGCCTTGGTCGTAGGAATCCGCGGGAATTAATCATGTATTAATGAAAATATGAAAACTTAAGCTTCAAATAAGTATGTTATTATGTGGTTATTATCTCCTTTGTGTGCAAACTCAACAAAATGTCAAAATCTCCATGGAAAAAAACGAAAAAAAAGAGATTAGGTAGAGCAAGAAAGCAAGAAGTTTTTATTTGATATTTTATTAATGTTACTGGTTGATCAGAGCAGAAAAATACCAGGCGAAAGCCGGATAAACATTTAAAAATAAATAAATTTTCTTTTTTATTACAGTGTAATGGCGACTGCAATTTTTTTACACGTAGGAGGGGGGGCGTAAAACGTCAACTTTCGTCCCGCTGCGCTAAAATAAGTTGCCACTTTCCGCCTCCATCGGGGAGTAAAATAGTGTACTAACCTCGGGCAGTAAATAAAAAAGCCTCAGATCACATGTTTATTGACCTCGGCTTCGCCTCGGTCTACAAATACATGAGATCTGAGACCTTATCTTATTTTGTTGTGGGGGCTGGCAAGCCAGCAACACTTCGACCCAATGGGATCTTTTGTGTTAGCCCCAATACTTTTTGTTGTCTTCACCCTTCAAATACATGGTCACCTTGGACCTGAGACCTTTCTTACTTTACTGCCCTCGGTGTGTAATCTACTATTACGTAATCTTGCCAGTCCATTACCGTAGATCGCCTTTCACTACCAAAGAGTTTGTATATGTACAAAGACATTTCTTTTTGATTGGAGCTTTTAAATTGTTTTATTCATATTTATTCTCAACGTGCATTTTTAACTTTCAGTAGATAAAGTCTTATTTTTGTTTTGAGTAAATAATTTAATTTATATTTATTAGTATTTAAAGTTTTTACTATAAAGTGTACTTGCTACGAATAAGGTCCGCCACATACATCCGGAATAATCCTAAATCGGAATTAAATTCCGTATGGAGTGTTGCCGCTTTCAGAGACTATTTCACTAGATCTAGTGATTTTTTGATGTCTTAGGTGACATATTTTAAAGTGATTTTTGAACGTAGGCGTTGATGGAACGATACCGTATCGTGACGGTGCAGTTGCGACGTCATTGCGGCATAGTTGCGAAATCGCCTACGCTCAAAAACAGCTTGTGTGATAATGGTTCATGCCATTTTGTATGCAGATTATGTCTAATGTTAAAACTATCGATAGTCTTTTGATATAGTTGCATTAATATTGGAATACAATTTACAAACCATCATCTTAACATTCGTAACGTCCATGACCTCATTCACATGATAGTAATTATCATGTATAGAAATTGTTTGCTTCGTATTAGTAAATACCTAAAAATGCAATTGTCATTAATTTGGCATTTCATTCATTGTGATTTTAGACATTTTTTAAACAGCACTCTAAGTAATTTTTGTAACCATAGTTGACAACACTGAATCCTAAATCTGGATTCCGGATCGCAATTCCGTATGTATGTGGCGGACCTAAGTAGGTAGGTACTATACGTGAGCCATCCACAATAAATTATCAAAAGTTATCTGCTTTGTAAACAGTTATTCTCGAACATAACTTCAGTGTTACAAAATAACAATGGAAATGAGCAACAGGGTTGCATCTGAAGAGTCTTGTACTCTGGTTGCATCAGTAAGTGCACTTTCTTTGCAACAATGCCCTCTAGAGAATAAAACTCTTCCACAATGCAAGCGCCCAAGCTGTTACAATACAGTACCGATTGACTACAAATTCCAGTTGCAGATGTTGTAAAGTGATAACTTTACAACATCTGCAACTGGTCAACAAGATGATCAACAGGTTTCGTTGAGTTCGTTTCGGTTTTGCAAAGTTAGATATAGAGTAGAAAAAATAAATTACTTCTGATAAATAAATAGCCCAGTCATTTTACGGAGTTTTGTTTAGGCGGGGTAGGGACTTAGGGAGTAATTATTTATTGGACTTTTAAACTGTAACAGGCACCATTTAGTGACAAAAAGACTAACTTAAAACATATTTAAAAAAATTCGCTACGCAACATGGAAATCGAAATTGTGTGTCCCAGAAGGCTTTTAAATTAATAATATTAATACCAATGCACCCATTTGATTTAGATTTAGCAATATAAATTATTTTTGAGCAATAAAATAGGCATTGAAATTTAAAAAAATGAGGTATTTAGGTATTAGAAAATATGAATGTCTTTTTCAAAACCTTGTAAGTAGACAAAAATATTAACACCATGTTTGTAGTATGTATAATGGTAAAGCCTTAAATATTTGCAAAAAAAATTTACCATCAGGTTTTTTAGAACGAGATAATCTAATAAATCTTTTCAAATTGGAACTGTTGGTGACGTGATTTTTTTTTAATTTTGGTACTTATCCAGGCTCAAATTGGCTCTTCCGTAAAATGACTGGGCTAAAAGGTAGGTCTAGGCAGGTGATATACTTTATTTGCGCAGAATAATTAATAACTTAGATAAGCTATGTGTCTAGATGGAGAGACGAAGCTGCGAACGCGTCGAAAAAAATATCAGCCAAATCCTTTCCCGCGCTTAGTGACAGATAAGGTGTATGACGCTGCACGCACACCAACATAAGTTGGCCCGTTTATTTTATAGTACGGTAGAAGAGTGAGGCTCAATCTAGACATATACTTTATCTAAGGTTAATAGTATTGACATAATTACATAAACTTACATTTTACATAAACTCACGACCACAATCCATTTTGGGGTCGTTCAGCGACATTTCTACAACTACCAGCTGTCTTTTAAACAGGTACCTAGTTGTCCATCTTGAAATATTCAAGATTGAATGACGTTTTAACCTTTATCCCTTAGTTGCCTCATACGATACCCAAGGGAAGAAAGGGGTGGTTCATTCTAAGCCGGAACCACACGGAAAATAAGGGTTGTATAATAGTCAAGATGTGTAGGAAAAAGAAGGAGTAGGAAGAAAATCTTTTTCCTACTCCTCCTATCTTCTTTGATTAATTTATTGCGGGTTCCAAGACAGATTAGAGTCATCCCCCGGGCTCGCTGGACTTCATTGTCTAGTGTTGTGAATGGTCGCCGCTGTTGATCCTGGCTTACAGGAGTTACAGCGGTGAGAATGTGTGGTGGGCCTATGCCCGATATTTTTTTTTAATTAAGATGTATTTTTACTGTTGCTAAATAAACAGATGGTGTCAAATTATAAATGTTTTTTTTTTTCATGCAGTTAATTTAGTTGAAATAGTTATTTCAAACAATTAATAGATTCAAGCATTCAGTAATTAATAGATTCCGCTAGGAAATGAGCTTTTTACTAAAAGAACGATCTGAGACAACATATCGTTACAGACACATCAGGATCTGGACATTTTTCACGACTCTCTGAATCGGAAAAATATGTAGATGACACGATTGTATCAAGAACTCCGCTTCCAAGTACCTAGTAGACAAAGTTGTATTACGTTATGCAACACAACCTGCCCACCAAATAATTTCTACTCTACACGTGTTTCGCTCCACCAAGGTCGGTCTAACTCCTGAGGATGCTCCTTGGTGGAGCGAAACACGTGTAGAGTAGAAATTAATCACATATTAGTCATGGATTTCCGCAAAGTAGGTAACGCCTGATTCAATTAATTCTCTGAATCGGTTTAAATCCAAAGGTGCTGAGGTATTTGACCACCAACCAATAGTATCATGGGAACAGTCGCAACCATTAGTCCTCTTCTCTTTATTGTACTTATTATTGTTATTTTTCTGTTTGTTTGTCGATTGTTACCCAAATTGCTATACCTAAATTGTTAAAATGTTGAAATTTTCTATTTTATAAGATACGAGCGTTAACCCGCGACTTCGTCCGCACAAATTATATACCAGATTTTAAGTCAGGTCATAAGCTATCAAACAAAAAAAGTTTCATCAAAATCGGTTCAGTAGTTTTTGCGTGATACTCGTTCAAACAAACAAACAGACAGACAAAAAATCCAAAAATTGGTGAAATGGAATCAGGGACACCTAAAAACCATATCGTAACTTTTTTTTTGTTAATATCTTCAATGTACAGACAAACTTCCTGTTACAGTTTTATAATAGTATAGTTTTTGCGTGATACTCGTTCAAACAAACAAACAAACAAACACACAAACGAACACACAAACAAACAGACAGACAAAAAATCCAAAAATTGGTGAAATGGTATCAGGGACACCTAAAAACCGGTATGGTTTTTAACCATATCGTAACTTTTTTTTTTGTAAATATCTTCAATGTACAGACAAACTTCCTGTTACAGTTTTATAATAGTATAGATTGATTTATTTATAGACTACTTGTGTAACTGGCCAATGCTGTGTGCGCCTGTTAGATGTATATGTATTAGAAATAGATTTTTAGCGTTCCTATGTTATTGTAAATGTTTAAATATGTATACTGTTGGTGTGCCATATTAAATAAAAAAAAAAATTTAAAAACAAAAAAAATGTTTTTCTACAAAATTGATATTTTACCTCTCTTTGACTTGTCCGTCGTCGTCAGCTTTCTGAATTCCTGATTTTTTTTTTCTAAGCACTACCTTTTCTACTTTTGTTTTGGAACATTCTTTTACTTCTTTAACTCTTTATAAACAATTCGCAGTCTTTTATATATCTGAACAATGAACACGTAAAACGTTTATACTACGTTTATTACGAGGGGAGGTCGACTGGTGTCCAGTGTCGTAGCTAGGTGAGTAAGGGCCCCAAAACGAAAATTATGTAATATGTAGTGTTTCCTAAAATTATATTAGAAGAATATCAAATTATTATAAACATCGCGTGTTTTTAAAGCCACAATGAAAATTAATTCGTTGTAATAATATATATTTTATTAAAAATATTATATTTTCGGTCTATTCTGTGTTTAAAAATAAACCTTGGAATCAGGGTCGTTTTGAAGCCAGAACTGTCTAAGACGATCAAACTGAACAACTTTCATTATGGAGCTTATATCGACATCGCGAAAAAAAATCAGTGGTTCCATAGAAAATCGACGAAAATGTATGAAATAGCAGATTTTTTTTCACGATTTCAATGTTGGTCCCATAGAAAAAGTAGTCCAGTTTAGTGGTCTGAAGCACCTTGTTTTGGCTTTAAAACGACCTAGATTCCACCGTGTATGCTCGTATTATAAAGCAGAAACCTTCAGGTTTTCATACCTTAAAAATAATTTATTTTAATGTAGGTTAGTTTTTCACAAGACACTAAAATATTTTTTTAGTATTTTAGAAACCAGAATAATAAACTGAACAGTTTATTGAGAACTCTAGCATTATAGAAACTATATAGTTGTCCAAGGGCCCTCTAAACTCCACGGCCTCAAGGCCTCAGATATCTTCCTAACTACGGCACTGGTAGTAGGTAATAAAATAGCTATTTTCATGACGTATCGATACATTCCGTCCAATTGAATTCTGACAAGCGAGCTTACCTAAACCCATTCTCAATTTTAGGAGACAATGGCGGTAAAACTGGTAAAGGGTATGGTAATAAACTTGCGTTATAGTTTATGATTATCGAGTGTACCAAGATGAGAGATAAATGCAAATAATTGTAGGTTCTATTTCTATTTAACTATCAGGGTGTTTATAGAGATCAATAGTTTATATATACTTCTTATCGTGTGGGCAGAGCCCTGGTGTCAGATTTTTTCAGACCGCCTTACGGCCTCTGACGTGGTTTTTATGTAACGACTACTACCACTAGAGATAGTAGCCGGAACCAACGGCTTAACGTGCCATCCGACGCATAGAATCATTTTTCTTTTCAGACAATCAGGTGATTCAGCCTGCAATGTCCTAACCAACTGGGGAAAAACGCACAAACTGACATAAGTATCACTAGGTGTCCCCCGTGGGAATCGAACCCACGACCTCCGTGTCGGGAGCCCAATGCTCTTAGCCATTAGACCACGAAGGCAGTTATGTATAGTTTATAGATAGGTTCCTAGGTTTTAAATATTATTAGAAACCGGACTAAATTCTACCTAACTTGATGAATGCGGGAGATGTGACCTGCGCTATCGCTTTCGCCTACAAATGTTCTTACTGCGGAGTCAAAACCTTGCTGAAGGCCTTGCATATACAAATTCCAGCCTCAAGGAGTCATCGAGACACCGTATCGTGTGTGTGAAAATTCAAAAAGGTAAAAAAATATATATATATTGGCGCGCCCAAGTCTCTGCCTACCCCACTCGGAATGACCTTGATGTTTTAGATAAAGATCAAATATAATATAATGTATGTATTTTCGGTATGGCGTGACTGGTTTTGGTTTATTCGTTTTCTTTTGCTTAAAGAGACTATTGCAAATTTCGTTGTCTTTTTGTAACTCTTTGCACTTCCAGAAGTGACTGGCGCAAGGTAGCATGATTTTAATTTACTGTTCATCAACATTAATGCTCTATTGGTCAGCGCTAACGATCATAGCGGCCCGACATACCTCTACATACATTTTACTAATGAAAAGACCAGTAGAGACTCCGGTAATATCAAAGATATTTATTTTAGAGTTAAGCGTCCTACCTAATGATAAGAAAAACAACATTATGGATATAACCAACGATAGCATGAATACAAAAGAGCGCTGCGATAGCGTGATAGAGTAGAAACATCCATTACTTTCAGATTTATAGTATCAAATGTGTACTGCACAACACAGCAAATTCTATAAAACTAAACAACGTATAAAAGCAAAACGTTGCAGCATCATAAAGCAGACCGCAATATCTATCAGCGTTCCCGACTGACGGTCGTATCGTGTTAGCCACGACACGACGGCCATTCAAACGGTCGGTCCAGTATCCGATACTGACATACTTGGGACTTAGGTAGGGCTGCCAGAGATCCGTTTTAAAGTCGGGACATTATCAACCGGGCATTAAATTTTACGATCATTTAGAGATTCAAAGTAAGTAGCAACATTTTGAATCTAGGTTTTCCTCTGATATCATTTTCGATGCACAACATTCAGAGAAACGGTGTTTAATAGTAAAATATCATGTTTATCTACAACTACAAGGGCTAAATTAAATAAAAATAAAATAAAAATACTTTATTTCAGACTACAATTGTCCATATTATGTGTAAATACGTTTGTATGGACTAGACCGCACTGGTATATCTTCTTAATTTTATTATTAAGCGGTGCAACCCTAAACTCTGAATATATCGAAATGAGAATGTTGGTGCGGTGCTGACATACCTCGATTCAATTAAGGTGCGGTGCAGTGAAGCGTCGATGACGATTTCACTGTGCTTCACAGTTCTAGACTATAAAACTGCCGAGCGAAATGCTGACTGGTTTTAGTTCGGTTTAAAAGTCTCTTGTTTTTAATAGGGATTTTTATGGCCTGCAAAAATATTTTTGCCGCCCATTTATGAAGATTCACCTATCTGGCGTGGATTTTCATGCCTGAGTTGGAGCGGGTTACATAC
The DNA here is from genome assembly GCA_927399405.1 of Agonopterix arenella. Lineage (NCBI taxonomy): Eukaryota > Metazoa > Arthropoda > Insecta > Lepidoptera > Depressariidae > Agonopterix > Agonopterix arenella. The sequence goes on along the minus strand of OV656708.1, from coordinate 11,802,154 downwards.
ATCTATATACTTATGACCGTATACCCTTTTCAGGGAGTCAGAAAGCTTGCTCCTACGTTTCCGATGTTTCCAAGTGTGTCCTTGAGGTTCTCCTTTATGTTTAAAATCAATCAGTTTTTGAGAGTTACGCGGTTATTATTGAATCTAGAATATAAAAATTATTATATATTCGAAATATCGGGAACTCAAATATACCAAAACGCGGTAAGAACCCGTTAAAATTTTCAACTCGCTGCTGGGAATTATTCCGCCATTTCTCTCGGTCATATACTAATCTGATCCATTGAGAACTCGTCATACTCACAATGTCATCAGACCAACGTACTGGACGTCTACCTACTGACCCCCGTCCTTCTCTTGGCCACCACTCCGCTACTGTCTTTCCGGCCGTCTTCCCGTCTAGCCAAGGGTCTTACCTTATCTCCACCCTGGTTTTAAGACATTGCGGGAGTTAAGATTTAAAAACGTTATCCAGTATTCCAAAAGCCGCCCATCCCATCATCTGAGGTTGTTATGCAAAGGACAATCAATATCCATGATATACGTATGTATGAAATGTGAGTATGAGATGCAAAAGGTTTTCCCTTAATAAAAACAATGTAAGCATGCGAGATTTTTATCTCTTTAACAGTCCAGAACATAGGGCGCTACAAATTGGCGATAAAGCGAATATCCTACAAAGGATAATTGACTCAAGTGAGCATCATAGTAGAGTACAGACCATGAAGCTAACAAGATCCAATTTTGAGTTTGAATCTTGTTTTAATTGAGTCAAGATGCATATTCATTTTTGCTGAAAAATAGAATATTACGTCAGTTTTTATTTCTGGAAGCGTGACCGGGTTTTAATTAGGTACACTTTTAGCTGACGTGACGGTTGTGATGAAGCAATCCGGTTAGTTTATTCCTACCTACCCAAGAAAAGATATGTAGGTAGGTAGGTAATAGACTATGAACCGCTTTTCTTAATTAAGAGTAAAATTTTCCTTCAGGTAAACTCCTGGAACGCTTATAGACATAATCGATGCCTAAATGATTACGAAGGTCTCTACGGCATTCCAACCACGCTTGTGCATTTTCCCACCCTTTCACGAGTAAGTATATGCATATTCAGGACCAGGGCTTTCTGGTTATGATCTATACCTACCTCTCAATGCCACGGCAGCATGATGATGGATTGCTCTTCTGTTTGGATTGCTATTCATATATGTATAGGTACCCTGTATTGTATATATAGTTTGCGTCGCGTAAAAAGAACGGTACAGTCAAATTGCGCAGCAGCCTATCCCTAGAGGAAGGACATTCATTCCTTCTACTAATATTATTATTTTTAAGTAATGTTTATTCTACAAATCTTTGCACCACTTAGTACTCAACTCGTGTACCATCAAATAGTATAATGCACGATTTTACCTTACCGCTCTTTTTAAGAGACGCGACCTCGGCGTCCGCGAACCCTTCCTGACTCATAATAAAAAGTTGCTCAATAACCCGAGAGTGAATGGGATTAGTTTATAAAATAAGGGCCATAGTCCTCTTATCAATCAATCAATTATACTTTATTTGACACCAAAAAACAGACTATACACACTTATCTGTGTGTATGAAGCATAAACTTAATTTTACTACCTCAAGTAGACCAACACAGTGTGCGAATGAGATTCTGACCTTACCGAAAAACCTGCGCGTGCGAAAAAGATTATAATATTAGCCGTAAAACCACTTTGAAACAATGAAGTCTCCGTTGGTATCTTGTCAAAAAATTATCTCTTATTATTTTATGATTTTCTTTATAATTCATTTCGTGTTTTATCAGACAAATATAGAAAATCATTACAGTATCATATTCTGTGTTGGAATGCAGTGTAACTTGTACCAGCAACTCAAATTAAGAGAAGTTTCAAAGGTAAATACCATTAGTACAGTACTACTTTCATAATACTTTTTTTCATATATGTTATGCATAAAATTATTTCGTAATACATTCATTACATGCAGTAAACGTCCTATTTTCTAGATAATATATTATTTCAAATAATTATGTGTAAGATAAAAAAATATTGTATACGTGAAAACAAAACCGTTTCGCATAGAGATTGATTTCCAAAATATATCACTAAAACTAACACACGTATTAATTTCGTACATATTGACATTTCGGTTTCGGTGATGCGATCATGAGGAGATTGTTGTTGTATTACGATAGTATATTAAGTTTATGGTATGAAGCCGTAAAAAGGTCCATTCTTATCTTATCTTTTTATGGGGGTTGGCAAGTCAGCGACACTCCGACCAAATGGGATGTTTTGTGTTGACCCCTACATTATTTACTTTCTTCACCCTTGAAAAACGTAAATGAAGGAGGCAATAACGTTCAGGGGAAGAAACTTATAATCTTCCGGTTTTGGATAACCATCATCAAGCAGGTGTCCTTTAAGTATCCACGTAATTCAAAAATATTAATTTTCTACAGGATGTTAGGGTGAACAGTTAACATAACATAACATAAATATTCATATTTACAGTTGTATATTGTATTGTCTATTGTGTTATATATGTAATTGTACCCATCATACTGAACAAGTTTTCCCACGAAACCTATAGGAAATTCCCATACTAAATGCAATCAGCCGATCGAAGTTTTATATGAAAAGTCGAAAAAAAAATTGCGAGTTTACTAGGTTTCTTTGGGAAAGTTGTTCAGTATCATGTGTACAATCACCTCTTAAAGTAATGCAACTGTTTACCCTAACACCCTGTAAAATCATCCTACATAGTACATACCTCTCAGCGACGGCAGCCACGGCAGCAGCATGATGTATAGCGCTCCTGCCGCGCTTGCGTCTCCTGGTCCTCTTGCGTGAGTATGAAGCCAGTAGGAGGCCCTTCCGTGCGTCTATGCGCTTCTTGGAGTCCTTGGCGAGCGTCCTGACCGCCAGAGACGTCGGGTCGAAACTGAACGTCGAGTCGTCGCGATGCTCGTTCAGGTCTTTTTTTCTTTCCTAAAAGAGAAATGAAACTTCTAAGTTTGCATTCTGTGTTGTCAAATCACGCATGCAATGCATGCTGTTATCATAGAAGAAGGAAGTACTACGGTAACATCAAAGGGTAACATAATCTGGCAGTAATGTTAATGACAGCCAGGTTCAGGTCAACTCGCGTATAGGTCAGTTTGCGATTAAGGCCCGATTCAACCAAACGCGAGTAAATTTTATTCTTTGATTAAGTCGCCGGTTACTCTCGAGTAAACTGATTTTGCGTTTTACTAACCCTAATTTATGAATAAGTTGAGAGTAAATTTTAAACGGCCAATTTTGACGGTGGAACCTTATAACGAGACTAATGAAATGTCAATGTCACATAATTAAAAAAATTTAAATAAAAAGAAACCTAACAAATAAAAACTGTATAACCTCACATTGCAATAAGTACGGATACAATGACTTCTTTCTTTAGGTGGATTATACATTCGTTTTTTAGTATGGGTTTTGAGTGGTAGAAGACAAGTGAAGTTATTCCGGAGTAAACACTAGAATTTAAATTGTTCCTTGTATCGTTACTCTTCTATAAATTAAAGTTTGGTCGAATCCGGCCTGTCATTTTAAGAGTATGTCATTATGAGTTTAAGATTTTTTTTTTTAATTCTTTTGTTTTTTTTTTTTGAGCTTTTAACCCTGAGGTTACGTCAGCCCCATCGTGCCTTAACCCTTAAGACTATACAAAATTAAACAATTTTACAATGAAATAAAAACCTAACACTACCTAACGAATATACAAACAAACACACATATTAAACACTAGTACTATAAATAAAAAGGTACACCATTTTAGCCTCTCCCGACGTAGGGGCGGCTAAAATGGTGACAAAAGAGCCTACATTCGCAATATTTAGATTTAAACTATTATACAATAATAGCCTCTGCGATTGATACTGGACACATTCCGCTAATAAATGCTGAACATCCTCCACAGTACCGCATACCTCGCAATTTGGTGAGGGTGCCTTTTTCATTAAAAACGCAAATTTGGAATGTGTCCGGATCTCAGCCTAAAAGCTAATTATTGGTTTTAGGGCATTATGCGTCGAGACGAGAGCGGATGGACATTTTAGCCTATTGCTATCTCAATATAGATGCTTAAGAAGTTTTCACTTCAAAAGAAAACCAGCTGTTCGTGTTCATCAATTTATGTCTAGTAAGCATTGCAGTTTAGTATGGAACAGCAGATTTTTTTGTAACTCCAGATTTTGTCCCATAGAAAAAGTTGTTCATTTTGATGGTTTGAACCACCGCTAAATTTTTTCGAATCATTTCAATTACACCTATAACTTGGAGGACAAACTCAAAAGACGCCGTGCAAAGTCACCCAGGTGCCTTACTATAATATGTTTAGCTTTAGTTAAAGATGCTACACAATCAGCTACTCCAGTCTAGACGTGATTGCAGCAAGAAGAGTAACAACAAAGCTTCAATTCCTCAATTAAGGAGACCTAACAATAGAACGTGTTGCACAATCTTCATTACACTTTTCCAATATAAGAACACATTAGCAATAAAATGGCATTACAAAACCGATTTTAATGTTTTCTTTGAAATAGCAACCAATTTCCTCTCAGAAAATCTTTTCAGTGTAAGGCGATGGTTATTACACCTTTAAAGTGCTTTAGAAGCTTGCCGGGGGTTATGGGGCTTGGGGATGTGAAATTCGGATATTTTATTTGTTAGGGATATCGATTTTCGGATACAGTGTTTGTCATATCCGTTACCAAAGTACATAATTTTAAGTCATTGTTTCTAACACCTACTATGGATCTTTGATCTGATACAAAATAGATGAATTGAATTGTATTGTTACGATGAATACGATATTTATATCTTACATTTGATTCGAAATAGCACAACATGGCTGTAACATGTTTATAATCAAAAATAATTTGTTTACGATAAGATTACCTGCACCATCGTATCAGTTTGAAAAACCAGTTTTTTTGTTAGGTGGGTAGCCAGCCTACTGCATCATCATCTATTTATTTAAGAGCTACTTTCTTGTCGGTGACAGTAAAGTATTTGCCAATCCTGTCTCTTTTGTTCTAGTCTCTTGAGTTTTTGATACGACACGACATCAACCTTTTCCTTCAGTTGGGCTAGATAACTCTAGGCCTAACGCAGGCCTACTGCATGGAGAACTTAAAAAGAAAAATCTTTCGAAGAATTGCTGTGTTCAATAAGGGACTTTTCAACTTTTTTGTATCTACCTGTAGAGTACCTACTTAAAGAGTTCATGAACGACAAAGAAAATCCTGGGAATAATTTACATAAAAAAAAAAAAAGATAAACCTAGAGGAAATCAGGCGCGGATCCACCGTTGCGTTGTGGGCAAGGTGGGCAAGACGACAACCCTAATTGAGGTCGATGGGCTTTCAAACTGCATAAAAATCAAAATCGGTTCAGTAGTTTAGACTCTAGATGTGATATTGTGATGTGCAAACAAACACAAATTTACTTTTGTAATTTTCTTTAGCAAACCGACTACCAATTTACAGGTTATTAATATACTTAGTGTTCGCCCCGCGTCTTTGCCCGCGAGGACCTATACACTGTTCAAGGTCTTGGCTGGGGCGTCATACATTTTGTAAACGTCTTCTTTGTAGGAATGCAATGTATCTATCGTAAGCAACACCGTAGTCCGACTCGCACTTGGTCACACTTGACCACAACCTTTTATGAGAGCTAGATCCGCGCCTGGAGGAAATCCATAGTCTCTACCTACCCATCATACGTTTTATGTATGTTTGTATCACAAGTTTAACGACTTTAGCTTTTTTAGATCTACATTACTTATTGATATATGTAGCAAAAGATACCTGACGGATTTTTAAAGAAAATCCGAATGATTCGTCATAACATCCCTAACTTTGCAGGTAGGATAAAATATTAAAGAAATAAACTAGTTTGTGTAGGCAAAGCAGCAAGCCAAGGTAACCTCGTGAGGTGACTGGCGACGATTTTACTTTGAGTTTGTTGGACATTTTCAGTTAAAAGTGGAAAAACTCTGTACTTTATTTTATAACCGTTTTAGGAAGAGAAATTCTTTTCCGTTTTTTTTCCCAAACCTGTATAACATTTTAATATGGTATTAAATGGTATACATACAATTTATAGTATTACATATTAGTATGGACACTCACTGCTGCCCACGAATTTATACCTCACGGAACCGGACACCTCGTGGAAGACGGGTGGAAGACAACAGTAGGCAATGTTGTAGTCCTCTGTTAAAAGTAGGTACAGCAGGTCTGCTGTACCTACTTTTAACAGAGGACTTTCGACTCAAATGTAATAGGTAAGACAGTTGACTTTTCTTCTTCAATGTTGGCTCCATAATGAAAGTTGTTCATTGATGAAACATGAACAAATTGTTTATACAGAAATCATACTTTATCCAGTTTTTAATATACTTTGTGGCATTATTACACCTTCAGTATAATCGACGGCCGGACTGACAAACCACGGTCCTGGGTTCGAATCCCGGTTCAGTCATGGATGTTATATGTTTGTGCCTTAGTAGTTTCCATTTGGGATCATGAATGTATATGCCTGTGAGAGTTATACACCATAAAAAAATGTAAGGGTGCATTCAGACAATGAAACTAAACAACTTTCTTTTAGGAACATGGGTCGAAAAGCGAAAAGAATTGTTGGACTTCCCACACTAAAGTGTGGAGCAGCAGATCGATTTTGTATGAGAGGTCCAAAAATGTACGCATTTATTGAATTTAATCACCTCTTGAGTAATCTGCGACTCCTCTTCATAGCTGAGCGCGACGACGGCCAGCATCAGGTTGATGAGGTAGAAAGACCCAAAGAACACCACCACCGTGAAGAATGACACCGACATCGGTCCGCACGATGACAGGACCTGGTTAAAAGATATAAACATCTTATTATGTTGTTGTGCCATCACACTTTCAAGTGAGAATAATACTTAAATAATTGTATATGTGTTAGAGACACTACACTTCATTACGCTGTCCCATTCAATGTGGCGATAGCAGCACACCTCACTTAGTAAATAGCTTTCTTCGAGCTCTTCGCTCTTTCACCCGCCCGCGCTCCAACTGTGGCGCATGACGTTTGTTTGTCGTGTCATTTCTAGTAGTACATTATTAACTCAATGGTTTATTGTTTCATTTTAGTGGATGCATCGATCTAGTGAAATTTTAGCGAAATGATGTATACGTACAGGGTTTCAATTTAAATACGTTAAATAGCAATGGAAGTGCTTCAGATTGTCAATCTGAACAATTTTCACTATGATATGGAGCTAACATCGAAATCGCGAAAAAGAAACAGTTTTTCTGCAGAACAAGTCAATAGTGGAACAGCAGATTTCTTTTTTCGAGATTTCGATGTTGGCTTTATCGTGGACATTGTTCAGTGTTATAGTCTTAAGCATCCCGTTTAATATGTAAGGGGTATCGCATACAGAAGGAGTCGAGGCGGCGTCGAGACGCGAGCGCGCGCCCTAAATTAAATTAAATTAAAAAGTATTTATTTGTCTCTTATTTATAATAAATATAGCACTTAAATACCTTGACATACGGTCGGTAATTGTTTATCATACTATTCTTGGTATACTTGGTTATCGACCGTATGTCAAAGTCGCCAAGGCGTGCCCGCGCCTCGACGCCGCCTTGACTCCTTCTACAGGGTGAAATTGATATCATTAGCATCCTTTTAAACTAAGAGTCCATTGAACTGAACAACTTTTACTATGGGAGCAAACAGATCGGAACAAAAAAAAAATCTGCTGTTGCATACATTTGTGTCGCGAACTCGCGCGTCGACATTGCAGTTTAGTATGGAACAGCAGTTATTTTATTTGCTCCGATCGGTTTGCTTCCATAGTAAAAGTTGTTCAGTTTGATGGGTAGACTCTTAGTTTAAAAGGATGCTAATGATATCAATTTCACCCTGTATATGCGATACCCCTAACACATTTAATTTTACACCCTGTATAGTGTGCTCAAAAAGTAGGTAACCTAAACATTTTGAGGGTTTGAAAATTTTAGGTCGACTATAGTTCACATTCAGGACCATAAATTCAACCAACAAATAACATAATAACTCTCGAACATAATGTGTGTTAAAAGTACCTACACCCAACCCTTTGTTTCCCACAAATTATATACCTACAAAATATAAACACGTAAAAAACCTAATACACCAATTACAGTTTCACGAAACACAAAATTTCCACGCAAATAATACGGTAAAAGCTCAAATTGACCTACATTTAACTTTATTCAATAGCATTTTAAGCAAACGCTTCATTAAGAGGGTGCCGAGCCTATAGTGCTGTTATCAATCGTATGTTTATAATTTCTAAGCAGTTATACTTGTACAACATTTCAAGGAACAAGAATGTGACATTGTACCTAGTCCTTGTATTTTTATCAATTTATCGAAACATTAGGGATGACTATGTCTTATGTTTGTAGTTATTATCGTTAAAACCACCAAAAGTAGCCACTTTTGACGGTTTTAATTACAGTTACTACAAACGCTGTAAAAAATTGCTATATTAAATCTCAATAAGAACAGCATAGCTCACGACTATATTTCCCAAGGGGTAAGAGATAATAAGAACAACATTGAAAACCCTAGCTCCTAATCTAGATTCATGAACCCTAGGAATTAGTGCATTCCCAAACAATGATTAAATTGAAACAATACATAGTACAGAACTTTTTAATAAAAACAAATACGTAATGACCCGATAAATTGAAAATCAGCGACCTTGGTCCAATACGCATTTCGTCCAATACGCAGTTCGTACATACGCATTTCGTCAAGCAAGCATTTCGTCAAATTACGGGTGGAAAAAAATCACTGTAAAAATTAGTTTTAACCGACTTTAAAAAAGAGGTTGCATGTTTTAAACAGCAATGGCTACAATGAGACATACTTTTTTTTCAATGTTTTATAATTGTTAAGAAATTAAAAAAAAATACTATTGACTGCAGCACCGGAGGCTCGGTTCCCCCTTAAGCAAACGCTTCATTAAGACGAGTGCCGGTATTGTGATTATCTAAATTAGGGTTGGCGCTATGAATTATCTTCGGTGATATTATAGAGAACTTTGACATTGAACAGGTCTGCTACGGTCGATTATGCTTTCAAAAAAATTGCGCTTTGAGGTCGAAACCGTAAAATTTCTTATACATTCTTGGAGACTGGCTTATCACGAAGAAATATTCGGTATATTATGTGACAACAAACAAACAACCAACGAACAACAAAAACTACAAACAAACAACAAATGAATAAAATAAAATAAAATAATGATAACTATTCATTTTTGTAGACCTTCCTAGAAAATTCATTGCTAAATGTAATTGTTATTAGTCTTCTTAAACTACTTTAGAATTACAACAAGAACACAGCTTCGAGAAAACGAGATCAACCGTTGAATCCAACTCGGCTGGGCAGCGTTTGGGAAGCTACGTAGTATCTTCACGTCCCAAATACCGCAGTGTCTTAAAACAAAAGTCTTCGACCAGTGTGTGTTGCAAGTGTTGACATATGGAACAGAGACATGGTCGCTCACTCAAGGCCTTAGAAAAGGCTAAAAGTCATCCAAAGATCAATGGAAAGGGCTATGCTCGGAGTTTCCTTAAGAGATCGAATCAGAAATGAAGAGATCCGCAAAAGAACCAGAGTAGCTGACATAGCCCAAAGAATTGCTAAACTAAAGTGGCAGTGGGCGGGGCACATTGCTCGCAGAACCGATGGCCGATGGGTCCGAAAAGTTCTTGAGTAGCGACCGCGTACCGGAAAGCGCAGAGTGGCTAGGTGGACCAACGACCTGGTGAAGGCGGTGGGAATCCATTGGATGAGGGCAGAGCAGGACCGGTCGTTACATTGATCGTTAGGGGAGGCCGATGTCCATCATTGGAGGTCCATCGGGTGAGATGATGATAATGACAACCATGTAACATTGTTAAATACCGGGTAAGGAAGCGGAAGCGGTAACTTCCGAAACATATACAGTCTTTTACCTGTTAGATGTCCAATCATTCAGATTGGTGACTAGGTACCTCTACCACTACCTATTCCTACAATATTTATTTAGACCCGAAGCTGTTATTTCGAGGAAACCTGTGTTTTTGAAATGTTTTTAAATTTTCTGGGACCCCAATTTCCAGGCTTGCCTTGTGATCCAATGTTAACCCAGCTTTCTTTTTCTATATTAGTCGGTACTTCTCAAAGGGATGAAAGTACCCATTAATATGAACAACTTTTACTATTTTATAAAAGTTAATTGAATAAATTCTAGCTGTCAAATGAGACAGGAGCTGCTCTGCTTAAGGCGGTTGCAGAGGGGTCCATTTTATACAAAACGTTGACGCACAATACGCATAGACGGTAGTAATACATATAACTTTGTATATATGGAAAAATAGTTTGGAATATCTAGATGCCGCGTAACGAATAACATTTGCAATTTATAAAATAATTACGAAGATATAAAGCTTTGATGTTTTTCATACAAAATTTTAAAAGCTTTATATCTTCGTAATTATATTATAAATTGCAAATGTTATTCGTTACGCGGCATCTAGATTTTCTAAACAATTTTTCCACGTATAAAATATTACTTTTATTAATTCCGTCGACGCGTATTGTGCGTCAAACGTTTATATGGACTGAAACCACCTTAAACAAAACTAATGAATCACTTCTGAAATCAACGCTGTATTGTCATAACTACCCATAGTACCCGATTGACACAGGCAAGCTGAGCGGATAGATTTGATTAAGAAGTTTGTTCAGGCAAAACAGTCTTGATTAGTCTCCAGTTAATCCATAGCTAATAGATTGATTTTGTGAGAAACGCGAGCGACTGTTTATCTCGAATTTGTAACTGGCAGGTTATAAACTTAAATACGTTACATATTTTATGGGGTGTATTACTTTTCTTCTTCTATCGAGTCGATGGCATGTAATTAAATTTTTTTTTTCAGCCCAGTTTTTTGCCACACGGATAGCACCAGTCTCGCGCAACTCTCTAACAAAAAAATGTTATATTAAACGTGCACCGACGCCATTAAATTCCTTTGAACAGTTGCACCCTTTTCATACATTCTGGATAATCGGCCACGAGCAGTTTTTAGTATGGAAGTCTTATAAAAGTAGTGAGTTACATTCTCTTTGGATAGCACTACCAGCAGCGTTCTGCTCCATTCGCGTGCAAGTATGGTATTTAGCCCAGCCATCTTACGGTTTGAGCCGGAACTAATTAGTAATTGTTTTTTTTTTCGGTATAGTATTTAAGAGCCAATTTGAGCTCAGAAATGGACCAAAATAAAAAATAAAATCACGTCAGCAACAGCCCCAAATTTTAAACTTATTATTCATCTCGTTCTAAAAAAACGAATGGTAATTTTTTTTGCATTCCTTTAAGTCTTTACCTTTATACATACTTTAATCATGGTATTAATATTTTTGTCTAATTCCTTGTAAGGCTTTGAAAAATACATTGTTATTTTCTATTAAATATCTTTTTTAAATTTTATGGCTCAAAAATAATTTATATTGTTAAATATAATTAAAATGAGTGCATTGTAATATTATTATTATACAGTATTATATAGTAATATTGTTAATTTAAAAGCCTTCTGGGAGATACAATTTTGATTTCTATGTTGCGTAGCGAATTTTTTTTAATATGTTTTAAGATGTTTTTTTCTCCTTCTTATTGCTGTCTCCCGTTTGCCATGTTTCAAGATAGTCTTTTTGTCACTACATGGTGCCGGTTACAGTTTAAAAGTACAATTAATAATTACTCCCTACCCCGCCTAACAAAACTCCGTAAAATGACTGTGCTAATTACTATGGGACAAAGTTTGGAACCGCGGAAAAAAATTAGCGGTTTCAAACATTTTGGTCGAGTAGCTAATAACATTTTCTACCGCTGATTTTTTTCGCGTCTTCGATGTTAGCTCCATATTGTTAATGTTGCAGTGTTGTTGTTCAGCTTAATGATCTGAATCACCCTATTCGATATGTAACCATTTAATGTTACACCCAAAATCTGATGTTGCATACATTTGAGTCGAATAGGCACTGCAGTTCAGTATGGAACAGCTGTTTTTTTATTTGCTCCGATCGGTTTGCTCCCATAGTAAAAGTTGTTCAGTTTGATGGGTATACTCTTATTTTTAAAAGGATGCTAATGATATCAATTTCACCCTGTATACTCAGACGGAGGGTCCTGCAAAATCAACGTGGCAGGAGAAAGCAAAACAATTTTCCTGAACGTACCTGAGGGACCAGGTACGAAACACAGTTTAGGGCGTGGCTGGACTCAAGTACAATTCAAAAAAATAATTAGTCCCAGAGACAGTGGGATGAGCCGCTCTGCATCCAGATCCAGCGCGATCTTATATCGACTGCCGAGAACGAGACGGACGGCAGCTACCTCGGTCAGCGCATCAGCCTGGCCATATAAAGAGGTACCACCGCCAAGCGGCGGCAATTTCAAAGATATTTTTTATTTGTAAGTAGTATTAGTTTTGTTTCTTTTTTGTTTTTTTCTTTAGGTTAATGGTTATTTAGTAAATTAGATTATAATTATTGAATATTTTATGAATCTAGTTATATTTTATTGTTATTTATCATTAAATATTTCCAAGGAAAAATAAATAATTGTTCTTTCTTTATTTCTTTTAACAAACTATAGTTTACTAGGTCGCGTGTGGGAACGCGGATTTTTAACGAATGCTTCAAATATTATGAACAAAATATCGTTTGGCAATTATTCGTTAAAGATTTTCAACGAAGTTTGTAATCTCGTGCTTTGGCTAAAATATTCAGAAGCAGAAGATTGAGTTCAAGGATGTTGTGATAAATTTATGTAATGTCAGCAAAATCTCTAAGGGATTACGTTGAATATAATCCCCTATCGTAAAACTATGAACAAAGTTAAAGTAATTATGCATAAACTTCGTATGAAACTGCCGATACGAATAATAATAATTAAAACGTAATAAAATTAGTTGCTATTTATGGTAAAAGCAACTATGACATTAAACACAAACTTTTTACGAACTATTGTGTCCTCCTTCGTTTATGGCATAGCATATGCTCACGACTAAATTCCCCGAGAAGGTAGTCAGAGACTCCTCATTTTATAATCCTAGATATGTCAGGAGTGCAAGATTCCACAAGATATTTTCCATCACCAAATAAATGTTCGAATATGAAGTACGCTGTTGAAATGTCTTCTCCAAAAACCAAGAGTAACGAACTATGATGTAAAATTTAAAGTCATTTAGAAGCTACGACTACGTCGGCATCCCACTCAATCCACTGGACAAACTCAAAGAACAATCACTTTATTTTGTGTATTTTGACAAAGAAATTTGACCAAAGGAATCAACAGAATCATTATCATCTCAGCCGATGGACGTCCACATAGGCCTCCCCCAAGGATCGCCACAACGACCGGTCCTGCGCTGCGCTCATCCAACGGGATCCCGCCGCCTTTACCAGGTCATCGGTCCACCTTGTGGGACCCTACCCACAGTGCGCTTTCCGGTACGCGGTCGCCACTCGAGAACTTTTCAGCCCCATCGGCCATCGGTTCTGCGAGCAATGTGCCCCGCCCACTGCCACTTTAGTTAAGCAATTCTTGGGCTATGTCAGTTATTTATTTATTTATTTTTATTTTATTGGAAAACCAACAGCAATATAATACATATATACTGTTACTCTGGTTCTTCTTCGGATCTCTTCATTTCTGATTCGATCTCGCAGGGAAATTCCGAGCCTGGCCCTCTCCATTGCCCTTTGGGTGACTTTCAGCTTTTTTATGAGGCCTTGAGTGAGCGACCGACCATGTCTCTGTTCCATATTATGTCAACAGAATATCTAACCCTAAATATGCCAGTATAATTCCAAAAACTAAAAAGGTAAAAAATAATATTTTAGCCGATGACTTTTTCGTTCGCATCATAAGAACATTAATTTGTTTTATCGAAGTTGCTGTCAAGCCGGTACGATTCGCGACAGGACTTGCATTAGTTTTTGGGCTTGGCTTGACACCGACTTCTATAAAACAAATTAATGTTCTTATGATGCGAACAAAAAAGTCATCGGCTGCAATATTATTTTTTAACGTTTTTAGTTTTTTTGAAGGCGGTTTTAATTTTTTGTTACAATTTTGTTTATTTCACAATTTTAAGTGGTGAATTCACTAGTTCAATTTAATAGTAGTGCTTTTAATTAACAAACGCACTAGCCGGCACTACGGCTCTGGGATGCCGTCATCAGATCCTGGTTTCCTTATCATGGTACCACCCTTGGAATAGCTTCTTTCCAACAAAAAAAAATCATCATAATCGGTTCAAAAACGATGAAGTTATCCGCGAATACACATAAAAAAATATAGATATTTACGGTCGAATTGAGAAACCTCCTCCTCCTTTTTTGAAGTCGGTTGAAAAGACCCACATGGTTGTGGCGTTAAAGCAATTTTATTAATAAAGGTCAGGCGTTAGTGTAAATTGAACTTAACCTTCAATATTCATAATGTAAGGCCCATTTCACTAAAGGGCCTGCCCTTTAATTAATTTCTGAGGGCAAGACCGTGCGGCAAGACCCTCGAAATCATCTAGAGTAACAAGTTCCTCTATTGTGGTAGGACTGTATATATGTTTCTATGTAGAATGTGCCTAAGTAAATAAGTCTTATGTTTGTTTATCATTCACTAGACATCTGCATGCTCTATGTTTATAATTACGTTGGCGAGTCGATAATGAATTGAATCTCATTATTGGGTGGATCGAGGTTGATCGTAGCTACATTTAGGTGTAAGACATGTATCCGATAATACCGGGGCCCCGTAGTTATAATGTTGTAAATTAGAGATTATGCTAATCTACAAATAAAGAACACTGGGTGCAGTCGGCCACAATCTAGATAATGAAAATATTGCTAAAGTAGAGACTGAATTTGTTCTAGATTTAAATTCAAAACAATACGTCAAAAATAAGAGTATGCCTCAGTGTTTTGAGAATTATGATTATATATTCCGACGCAAACGAATTTCAACCTTTGATAGGCCACTTTTTTACTGACTGTACCTATGAGTAAATAAGTATTCGATTTTTTTTTCAAACGAAATCTCAACTCCTCAACGGGTGTAAATGAAAGCCTTACCACTGCAAGGGATTTCTTAAGCACCGTAGAAACCAGATAAATTAATATAAAAACACCTTTGAAAAACTAATAACCTTTTTAATTAAAAAAAAAAAATCTTTTTGTTTTCTTCCTACGTCATTTTTGATCGAATAGAATAGAACATACTAAAAAATTACCATATTATAAACATTCTCCCAATAATCCAGAGTGATAAGTTGAAAGGTTGTAAGCATAGACCACAAGAAGTTATCGAAGTTGGTATATCCGTGGTTGGGGTTGGGGCCCGTGCACAGGCAAGTGAACTGAGGTGGGCAGTGCCTGGCCCCGGTTAGGTTACCGCAGATTATAGGCACTTCTTCGTCGTCGACCATCCAGTGAGACGGATCTTTGACCCACCTGCGGAGGAAAAAGAGCTTTAGCACGTTGTGAAATATGACTTCAAATTGGTAATTATTTTTATAGATCGATAACCTGCGATTGTATTTTGAAAACTGTATAATAATACTAGCGTTAACCCGTGACTTCGTCCGCACAAATTATATACCAGATTTTAAGTCAGATACTAAGCTATCAAACAAAAAAAGTTTCATTAAAATCGGTTCAGTAGTTTTTGCGTGATGCTCGTTCAAACAAACAAACACACAAACAAACAAACAAACAGACAGACAAAAAATTCAAAAATTGGTGATATGGAATCAGGGATACCTAAAAACCATATCGTAACTTTTTTTTGTTAATATCTTCAATGTACAGACAAACTTCCTGTTACAGTTTTATAATAGTTTAGATGTACCTACATTAATTTTTTTTTTTAAAAGTTCGAATTATTTATGAGGATAATCATTGCTAATAAAGTAAATATATTCCCCGACGGGCAGTCAGAAATATTCAAAAATATGGCAACTAAAATATGATTATATTCAATGACATTTTTAAAATTTGGTGCCTGTCTGTGTTTTGTCAGAATTTCGTTAAAATCAAAGTTGCAGTGTGGCTCAAAGATTTCCATACACATTTAACAAAAAACTGAAAAAAAAAACACAGGACAGAGATTAGTTTTTAGATAACAATATTTCATTGACTTTAATTGGTTAGTATCGAAAGTATAATCAAACTTCGTTTGTATGGAGTGCGCTAGTGGTATATCCTCATAAAAGAAAATACAAAAAGTTTAAATAATTTGGTACTTACTGCGACCAAAGTTCATCAGTGAAGTTCTCGCCAGCCGGCACGACGAGGTTCTTCACACACTTGTTCCTGAGCTCCCCCATGTAGACCTGCAGGGCGAAGAGCGCGAACACCATCAGGCAGAAGATGGTCAGCGTCATTACTTCTGCCAGCTGCTTGAACGAATGCAGCAACGCGTTTATGATGGTTTTTAATCCTGTAAGAAGTTTGATAAAATGTTATTTCCACCCCATTTCTCCTACTTAATATGCTGAAGGATTTTTAAGAGGATGTTGAGACCATCATACTACACAATTTTCTCTATGGGAGCTAGGTCGATATCGCTTACTGTCTTCTTTCTCCCGTCTTCCACGAGGGTGGAAGACAATTGATGGATACCATACTATTTCTTATACTTTGTCACAAGGGTAAACTAACTGCTTTTGGACAATATTGTTACACTGGGCACCTTCGGGCCAGGTATGACCTGGGGCGGGCTTTTCGACTAAGTAGAATTAGTAAAATTTGTAGTTTAGAATGCTTAGAATGGTTTAAGTTTAGGGTACGTTTTATTTGTGCTTTTACTATTTTATTCCCTTAATAAATTTGGAGATTATTATACTGTGTTATATTATTATAGTAATACACAGTGGCGGCCTTATTGCTTAGTTGCTAGTGAACCTGCTTGCTGATCCGAGGGTGGCAGGTTCGAGAGCAATATTTGAATGATGAAGACGAATATTTGTACCCAAAAAATATATGTTTGTATCTTATACATTTATTCTAGATTATAGTTGTCTAATCATCAAAATACAAGTCCGGGCTCGATTCTAGTACGTAAAATGGGGACTACATAATTTGTGGGACAATGTACGAGATATTTATTTATTTACACAATATAGAATCTTTTTTCCACGCCCACAAACTCTCAATAAATTTACCCACAAAAAAAATAAAAGCAAAACCGATGCAGCAATACTAAAAGAACGAGTGGGACCCATCCATCCATTCAGATTGACGCGCTCATTCTATAGAATCACGTCATATATAGAACTTTGAACTCGTCTGCAGCAAAAAGGACTCTATTCCATAGAGATAACTGTTAAGATACGACGCGGTTATCGAATTACCTCATGTCTGGTTCTTAACTTTGAACTTTAGCTTGAACTCTTACTGTTGAGGGTCGTTGGAATCTATGAGTTAATTAATATGGTTATATTGGGTAATTTTGTTAAACAAATTTCAATAGGGGTTGTTCAGACCATCAAACTGAACAACTTTTACCATGGGAGCAAACATGAAATCGCAAAAAAAAGTGTCCATTTATAAAATGACGAGCTTTTACCCGCGACTTCGTCCGCACAAATTATATACCAGATTTTAAGCCAAATCACAAGCTTTTTAAAAAAAAGTTTCATAAAAATCGGTTCAGCAGTTTTTGCGTGATGCTCTAACAAACAAACAAACAGACAGACAAAAAATCCAAAAATTTGTGATTTGTAGTCAGGGACTCCTAAAAACCTTAACATAATCTTTTTTTGTAAATATCTTCAATGTACAGATACACTTATTTTACAGTTTTATCTATCTACAATCTAAACTATTATAAAACTGTAACATGAATGTGATATGGTTTTTAGGTATCCCTGATTCCATATCACCAATTTTTGGATTTTTTGTCTGTTTTTGTGTTTGTTTGAACGGGCATCACGCAAAAACTACTGAATCGATTTTGATGAAACTTTTTTTGTTTGATAGCTGATGATCTGACTTCAAATCTGGTATATAATTTGTGCGGACAAAGTCGCGGGTTAACTATAGTAAGTAATAAAGGGATACATCAAGCTTAAATATAGCAGCAAACTACATTAGTAATTAAATTACTAATTACACTAACTATCCAGGTATTATATCCATTAGAAGTGGCTTTTTGTCTATTGATCGTTGAAACGGTTTAATTACTTGGTAGGCTTTGAATTGGGCACCCTAATTATGTACCTACATAGGTACTCTATGCTGGTAATCTACTGCAATGAAAGGGTACAATATATCCCCTAATCCTTAGATTTACTAAAACTGGGGTTGTGTAGTGGCTTTAAGTATTGATTAGACCTTGAACTGCGATATACAGTCAGTAAACTAAGTACGAGTTTACTTAAGGTGGTTGCAGAGGGGCAATTTTATACAAAACTTTGTCGCACAATACGCGTAGACGGTATTAATATAAGTAACCTTGTAATATGTCATAATTACGAAGATATAAAGATTTTTAAATTTCTCATACAAAATTTTAAAAGCTTTATATCTTCGTAATCTATACTATTATAAAACTGTAACAGGAAGTTTGTCTGTACATTGAAGATATTAACAAAAAAAAAGTAACGATATGGTGTCCCTGATACCATTTCACTAATTTTTGGATTTTTTGTCTGTCTGTTTGTTTGTGTGTTTGTTTGTTTGTTTGAACGAGTATCACGCAAAAACTACTGAACCGATTATGATTAAACTTTTTTTGTTTGATAGCTTATGATCTGACTTAAAATCTGGTATATAATTTGTGCGGACGAAGTCGCGGGTTAACGCTCGTTATATTATAAATTGCAAATTGTATTTGTGACGCGGCAACTAAATTTTCTAAACTATTTTTCTATATATAAAATATTACTTTTATGAATTCCGTCTACACGTATTGTGCGTCAAACTTTTGTATGGACTGAAACCACCTTAACATCAATGTTTCAAGAAAAAATGTGTACCTTTGAAAATTTACTTTAGGTCTTATAGACTACCTACCTACTGAGCTTTAATACTAAGAATATAGGTGGCTTTTACGATGATATAAAGATAATATAAAAACAGAAATAAATAAAATGGGCCCAACGTAACACGTGTCTAGGAAAATTATTTTTTGAGGACGTTTTGGGGGTATACAACATGTTAATGAATTAACGCAAAACTAGAAAGTAGTTTGTTTAGAATCGAGAGCAGAATCGAATTAACATGGTTTCAACATAGGTAATTTTTTTCAAAATATTAAATAATTTGTTTGTAAAATTTAAAATTTACTGAACTCGATGTCAACCCACCCCACGGGAACACTCACCCTACTTACTACCAAAACTATATTATTAAAATGTATCCATGAGTACGTTAGCGCTTTCATTCATTGCTGAAATGATAACAAATCATTTTTGCCTCAAAACTTAAAAAAATAATGAAATTATTGTTTCAATCTAATAATTTTGTTATAAATCAGTTGGAGTGTATGAGGTTTTGCGCTAATTCATTATCACGTTGTATAACCTTGTGGGGACTTGCTACTGATGTCAGCACCCACAAGTTATAGCAAAGATGCCAACAGATGGCGATACCGTCGCTCTCGGAAATATGCTCCATACATATACAACGTTCAACGTGAATACGTAACTCGTAACCTTCTACAAATAAGGTTCACAATCGAATGCAAGACATACATCGCGCAAGAGAAATTATCACAGAGTTTCGATACATATACAAGGTCCAACTAAGAACTGTTGGACCACGGCCGGTCCCCAGGCTTCACACATAGCCTGGTGGAAGATCTTCCCTTTTCAATGGAGGAACATTCCCAAGTAGCACCTCCATAACCTAACCGTCTCTAAAAACCAGTCATTCTGTAATATGTATTTTGAAAGGGGTTTTGTGTAACTTTATATGGACAAAAATATAGAAAGAAAGAAAAATTATATTGTATTACTCTTTTGTAATATTATCTCCAATAAACATGTATGATATTAATAAACTTTGCTCTAAGTAATATTGGAGCCTGTGTCTGTCTCAAAAGTTAAGGATAGTCTTTTTATATAAAACTTTGACGCACAATACGCGTAGACGGTACTAATATAAGTAACTTTGTATATATGGAAAAATAGTTTAGAAAATTTAGATGCCGCGTCACAAATAACATTTGCAATTTATAAAATAATTACGAAAAATTTCAAAGCTTTATATCAGCTTTGAAATTTTTCACACAAAATTTATATATTCGTAATTAAATATAAGTAACTTTGTATATATGGAAAAATAGTTTTGAAAATCTAGATGCCGCGTCACAAATAACGTTTGAAATTTATAAAATAATTACGAAAAATGTTAAAGCTTTATATCAGCTTTGAAATTGTTCACACAAAATTTATATCTTCGTAATTAAATTGCAAATGTTATTTGTGACGCGGCAACTAGATTTTCTAAACTATTTTTCCATATATAAAATATTACTTTTATTAATTCCGTCTGCGCGTATTGTGCGTCAAACTTTTTTATGGACTGATACCACGTGATGCTACCCTACTGCCGTTCCCAAAAAAATCCACTCTGTATATCTCGGCCCCGCTATTACTTAGCTGTATTTGCTCTATACAAAGATTTGTTTCCTTTAGTATTCTCATCTAAATTTTTCTACTTCAATCAGTGGCCTTAAAAGTAAAAAACGACGTTAACTTTACCCATACCCCTTCGTCTAAGCGAGCTTCTTTAGAAGAAATCGGACCTTTTTTTCGTATAAAACGTCATCATATCGATCAATTTTAGTACCGCTATTGCTCTTTAGGAGGGCGATTGTGCTAAATGCTTGCTTTAAAACTTCCAAGTTCAATTTTAATCCAATTTCAGTTCTAATCGAACTAAAAATCCAATTACTATTCGACTGTGCTGAATTCCGTATCACGCTAAACTTGACTTATTTACTAAGAGCCCTTAACGTCTGAGCGATCGGAAAACGGTTCTAATGGCTGTCAAATGAATCGGCTATCGCAATACCGAGTGTGTTAAAAGTTGTGGTTCGCACGCGGTTCAATAACGGTTCAGTTGCCATTTATTTAGCGCGATTGCTCTCCTGTTAATTAAAGTAATATTCAATACAAAAATTGTGGCGAAAACAGCTCAAAACCAAGAAAACATTGAACTAATATTTCAGTTTCACTTAACTTCACCGTTCATGATAATTGAAACCTTAGGAGCTCAAGGAAGGTGAAATGTGTAATAGAGGGTAGGCAGAGGGATAATGTAATGACAGGCCCACGAAATGCCTCTCGATTAGATTGCAGGCACATAAGAGCAAGAACGGCGGAGATGTAGTGCTTTATTTCAAAACGTTAATATACCTAATTATATACATGAAAGGGTTTTGCCTAAAATGGTCCGATTTCTTCTAAAGAAGCTTGAACAGAGGTATGAGTATAGTTGGCGTCGGCGTCGTTTTGTACTTTCGCGGCAACTGATTGAAATAGTAAAATGTAGATGAGGTTACTAAAGGAAAGTTTCATACCATACCCACCAAAGTTTCATCGCAATCGATCCAGCCGTTCTTTCGTGATGTCGTGACCGAGGGAAATAGGGATTCATATATATATATATATTGATATCATTTGCATTCTTTTAAACTAAGAGTCTACCCATCAAACTGAACAACCTTCACTATGGGAGCAAACCGATCGGAGCATAAAAATAATCAGCTGTTCCATACTAAACTGCAATGCCAATTCGACTGAAATGTATGCAACAGCTGATTGCTCCCATAGTGAAAGTTGTTCAGTTTGATGGGTAGACTCTTAGGTTAAAAGGATGCTAATGATATCAATTTCGTGGTAGCATAAAAAGTAAAAAAGATATACCTAACTTCAATCTATGACTTAAGTCGTCGCTCTAAGTTAGACCCGAAATACACGATCCAGTGTAGGAGTAACGAATGACGAGCCTTCGTAATCTTTGAGGAGGTTGTAGCCTACTCTGGATTTACGTTAAGAGATGACTGATTTACGTTTCTTGCTAAAGTAAAGCTACTTAGTTTGATTTGACACCACAATTTAGTATTTCTACTAGATTTAGTTACCGACTTCTAAGGATCAAAATGAAAAATGTGTGCCAAATGTTTTCTAAATCGATATGTACAAATTGTAATTTACGTTCAACAGAAAGTTACCACACAAACAGTGGTAACGTTTTTTTAAATCTTTATTAGAAAATTTAACAGCTTATGTATAGAAAAAGTGGGCGATGACCTGAAGTGCTATTTATGAATAGTGAGATTGATGCATAATCTCTATAGTAATTTTGTTTCGTAAATTTCGTTGATTTTGAACGTGTAAAAATCTATACGGAAGGGTAGCAGGTGTATGAAAAACCAATGGCAAAATGATGGTCGTGTTAGACTAAAATCTATATTATCTATCTATGCTTCAGTTCAGTCCAACTAAATTTTTTAACAATTTTATTAATTTAAAATTAAGTTAATTTTAATGCTTGCATGTTGCAATAGGAATCCTACCTACCATCCTATCTAATTCACAAATTTTTGGATTTTTTGGCCGTTTGTTTGTTTTTTTGTTCTAGCATCACGCAAAAACTACTAAACCGATTTAGATAAAGCTTTTTTGTTTGATAGCTAGTGCTCTGACTTAAAATCTGGTATATAACTTGTGCGGACGAACCGCACAAATTATATACCTTCAATTAATTTCCGACAATTAATTCAATCAATTGTATAGTGAATTCTTATAATTTTAATAATGCTTGCATGTTGCAATAGGAATGCCTTGGTTACTGATAAAGTAGCACATGCCTATTGTAATAGCTTTAGAACTGTGATTTTATCTGTAATAACCTTTTTATTCATGCTAAATCTGAATAAATAAAAAATAAAAACAAGACAAAAAAATCAAAACAAAAAAAAAATAAAAATAAAAAACAAGAAAAACAGGCTTTAAAAACAATATAGCAAGTAAATCAGCAACAATAATACCAAGTAGAACTTCAAGAATCTCTGTAAAGCCCTGTCCATTTTCTATCCACCTTTCTTAAAAAAACACTCTGCTCTTTTGTAAGACAATGGTCTATCAATTTAACGCCATGTGGTTTGATTGCGGCCCGTGTCGGCAGCTATTTAACGGTCGAAGGACTTCCGATCGACGATGACTGGCCGATTATGGTCACGATAGGGGAAGCACTACTTCACTTTACACCATCATAACGTAGTTTCACGATGCAGGATTAAAGGGCAAAAGAGCAACGCATAAAATGGAACTATAAATTATAATCCTATCCTATCCTATTAATTCCTACTAATATTATAAAACGTGAAAGTTTGGATGTTTGCATTTTTGGATGTTTGGCACACAGAATATGTTATGGATCAACATAGATAGGATACTGTTTTAAAGTCAACGCGGATGAAGTCGCGGGCAACAGTTAGTAATATTATAAATGCAAAAGTGTCCTTTTATAAATATAAAAGTTATCTCTGTCTGTGTATGTGTCAGTTAGGTTTTCACGGTTAAACCTGTGAACCTGTGAACCTAAGTACTGATTTGAGATCTGAAAAATTACTAAAAATCTTCAAACTTAGCGGTGGCTCTTTGTATCCTCTGTCTATTGTATACATATTCTACAATTAAAATTATAAAACATTATAAATAAATTTTATATCACTGCGGATAACTTCAGCATGTATTCTACTCATCAAACTGAACAACTTTCACTATGGAGCCAACTTCGAAATCGCGAAA
Source organism: Agonopterix arenella (assembly GCA_927399405.1). NCBI lineage: Eukaryota > Metazoa > Arthropoda > Insecta > Lepidoptera > Depressariidae > Agonopterix > Agonopterix arenella. Next base: position 11,778,240 of record OV656708.1, on the reverse strand, counting down.
AAAAATCAGCTGTCCCATACATTTGAGTCAAATAGGTACTGCAGTTTTGTATGGGACAGCTGATTTTTTTTTCGCGATTTCGAAAGTGGCTCCGTAGTGAAAGTTGTTCAGTTTGATGAGTAGAATACATGTTGTAGTTAATCCGTAGTGATATAAAATTTATCCTGTATTAAATAATAATTGTGGCATTGTTCGTTACATTAATTATAAAACAATATCAAAATATGGTCCCAAAATAACATCTCACTCAATTATAAGGGAAAATTTTTAGAGAATCAAAGCTATAATTTGATCAAGTTCATTAACATCTCTTGCATATCCGTTAATTGCTTACTAATGGACTTCATCCTTAGTATGAAAGCAATTAAGGTCATATTGGCTGTTTCGAGCGAGTTATATTCGAGAATTCACAGCGTTCAAGTCGAGGTCTCTTCATTTAACTTAAAAAGACATCACCAGTACTCTTATGCTGAAGGTTATAAGTTTCAAAATAGCTTGTTTTCGAAGACTTTTTGTAAGAACATTAAAGATGCTATTTGATGTTTTTACGAGGAACCGTGTCGGTGATGGGATCGTGATAGCAGGAAATGTGTTTAATGTGAGAAAATAAAGCAAATGGTACCCTGCTCTCTTGTTGTGAGACGTGGTTGTGTTACGGTTTATGCTCGAGCAGTTTTCATTAATAAGCATGGTCACGACTATATTCCCCGAGGGGGTAGTCAGAGATATTCTGTAACCTCAGAACTTCCACGTAATAAATTAATAATAAATTCAATGGCAATCGAAGCAAAGTTGAAAATACCATGTTAGAGATAATATCCCTGTCACGTGTGTTCTTGCACGCTATTTTCAACTGTATTTCAATTTTCATAGAGTTCATTATTAATTTATCAATTAGAACTGCTCGACCTTTTTTCCGCTAGCTGTGCCCTGATCTTTACGCAGAGGTTGTAAATAGAGAGTAGATGGGATGGGGTGGGATGTTTTTGGGGTTTCAGGAGGAAATTAGAATGTTTTCGGTCGTAGCTGTTGTCAGGTTCGTATACCCCGCTACCTTGAAGCCTCAATGTGCTTGTGAATGTTGTAATATAAATTACTCGTTTTTTTCCCTACCCACTTCGTCTGTGAAATGTTGTTGGTACGAGTATGTTATTAAATGAGAATCCATTATAATTGTTCTTTTAATTAATTTATAGCTTGGCATGATAATTATTGTGTTTTACAAAATTTGTAGCGGATATACAGTAATATAATTCTGTTTTGACGAAATCCTCTAAAACCTTTAGGTCTAGGTAGGCTGATTACTTAAGTAGCCCAGTCATTTTACGGAGTTTTGTTAGGCGGGGTAATTACTGAATTAGGGGAGTAATTACTGAAGTAAATAAGTGACAAAAGGACTATCTTAAAGCATATTAAAAAAAATCACTACGCAACAAGTAAATCGAAATTGTGTCCCAGAAGGATTTTAAATTATTAATAATTAACAATGCTTTCATTTGACTTAGATTTAACAATACAAATTATTTTTGAGCAATAAAATATCCAATGAAATTTAAAAAATGAGGTATTTATTAGAAAATACGAATGTATTTTTTAAAACCTTCTAAGTAAACAAAAATATTTACACCATGTTTGTAGTATGTAAAATGGTAAAGCCTTAAATATGTGCAAAAAAAATTTACCATCATGTTTTTTAGAACGAGATAGTAGCAAAATTTTAAAATTGGAACTGTTGCTGACGTGATTCTTTTTTAATTTTGGTACATTTCCAGGCTCAAATTGGCTCTTCAATATTATACCGAAAAAAATGTCAATTACTAAATAGTCCCGGCTCAAACCGTAAAATGACTGGGCTAAAGAGGCTAGCGTTGAAGCCGTAAGATACTTATGTAATATTGTACCCTTGATTAAAGTACTTATATTATTAAAATGAAATGTCTGACTTTTTAAGAACGTTAATAAGGCCCGATTCGACCAAAGGCGAGTAAATTTTATTCTTAGATTAAGTCGCCGGTTACTCTAGAGTAAACTGATTTTGCGTTTTACCAACCATAATCTACGAATAAGTTGAGAGTAAATTTTAAACGGGCAATTTTGACGGTGTAAAGCTTATACCAAGACTAATGAAATTTTAATGTCACAAAATTAAAAAAGATGTAATAGAAAGAAACCTGACAAATTAAACTGTATAACCTCACATTGCAATTGGTACGGATACAAAGACTTATACATATAAGACTTTGTACATTCGTTCTTTTAGTATGGGTTTAGTGTGCTAGAAGACAAGTGCAGTTATTTCGGAATAAACGCGAAGAGTAAAATTGATCCTTGTATAGTTACTCTTCTATAAATCAAAGTTTCCAGAATCGCTTCTGCCTCTTCTCTAGGCTGTAAAATAACTAAATAAATAAATATATTGTACATTGTCACACAAATTCTAGTCACATTTAAAGTACCAGAATCCTGGACTTGTACTATGATGACTAAGAGAACGATATACATATATCGATATAGAAACATCTATGACTCGGGTACAAATATTAATATTCATTCTACAAATATTTGTCCCTTACGGGATTCGAACCCGCACAGTAGTCAGGTTCACTACCGACTGAGCTACCGGGCCGTCTAAATTTGTCATTCACCAAATTATGGTTATGGTTTAATTAAGGTTTGTGGGATCATGAACACAGAATAGATACTACACACAGAATAGCTAAGCAACTCCCTGCCCCTCACTAACTTCAGATACCGCACCTCACCCCGCAGTTAGAGGGTCACTTCAGGGGAGCGAGCTAAAAAGCACATACAGCTGGCGTGCATGTGCGAGCAAGACGGCGCGTATGCAGACGCCATCTTGTTTATGTTGCAGTACGGTTCGTGAGTTCGTTGCATGGGGTGCCAGTGGTGTGTAATGAATGAAAAAAATACTCCGTAGAATCGGGGTCATTTTGAAGACGGAACAGGGTGCTTCAGACCATCAAACTAAACAACTTTTACTATGGGACCAACTTTGAAACCATGAAAAAAAAATAGGCTATTGACATTGTACTATGGAACAGCTGTTTTTTTCGCGATTTCGATATTGGGAAAGTTATTCAGTTTGATAGTCTGAATAGCAAATTCCGGTTTATGATTCCACGGTATATGTTTCTGATATAATTAAAATAACTTACCCGGCATAATAGAGACAGTTTTCAGCGCCCTCAGTACCCTGAAGGTCCTCAAGCCGGCCAGGTTGCCGACCTCCATGCCAATGGTCACGTACCCCGAAACTATCACAACGAAGTCCAGCCAGTTCCAAGGGTTCCGTAGGTACGTATACTTGTTTAGGATGAACCCTTTCGCTATGCATTTTATTATCATCTCTGCTGAGTATATGGCGAGGAATATGTACCTGCGGATGAGAAAAGGATCGGTTAGTTGTTTGTTTCTTTATGCCAAAAAATTACTTAGTTAAAAAAACAAGAATAAGAACGATAAAACGACAGCCTTATCACTGCCTATCAGTTTTGTAATGTGAACATTGTAAACGTAAGAAAAAATAAAATAGAATTTAACGTAGAATTTAACGAATTTACCCTGTACCACATAAAATTAAAATCGTATGAAATATGTTGTTTCATTTTTAATTTATGTTGTAATAATCTGATAATACAATTATTTTAGCTGTTTGATTGTCGGTTAAGAAAAGACCATCTCTTTGTTTACCTACGTTTAATTACACAATGCCTACGTAATGGACCTCTACAATAAATAACAACACACACTTTTCCGACAAGATACTACTTTGCGACATAAATGCGACAGAATACCTAAAAAACCGGCCAAGGAAGGGTTCCGTAGTTGCCGTGGTCACAATAATATATGGTCTTAGAAGCGGGCTTTTTGTTTTATACTACGATCTTCGGTTATATCTTCGTTTATTCAAATAAATGGTGTTATTGTATAGTATAGTATAATTTGGTGATTATCTGATGAAGCATTTCGAAGATGTTCTATATTTTAATTGGGTCTGATTTTGCTAACATTTTGCTATAATAAAAACGAATCTATTTTATTGTTTTACGAAAATTATCGATGAGCTCACATTCTCATTAAACTAGCAAAAATTTTATTAGTTCGATGGGTTGATTAGTGACATCTCAGAGAGGTGCCTAGTCACCCTCCAACACAAAACCGACCGAGGTTAACTTGGTTATCCTGGTGTGGTTAGGGGTTGGCCGACCAAGTTTTTTCGCATCATCGAATCGCTATTCTTTGAAAAAGTTTCAAAAAGTTTCACTTTAAAGCATAATATTTCGCTAACGGATCCCTAAATAAAAAAATGTATCTCCTACACCCCCGGAAATTGACAGCAGTGACTACAATGTGGCATTCTTGTTTTTTGGAAATTTAGAAATTAAAAAAATACGATTTAGGGCAGCACAATAGGATCAGTGTCCCTTTAATGAAGAATAAATACACCACTTTGAAAGACCATTTCGACCAATATAAACATTACGAAATCGCACCATCGGAGTTTCAAACAAAGTTTGCATAAATACGGCGTGTAACTAAGAACGGTTGGACAGCGGTCTTGGGAATACTAACTGGCCTAAAGTTCCACCCCTTTTCTCCTAAATAAACACCAGAAACATTTAGAATCTAGCTGATAGCCTGTATTATGATGATTAGACGTCCCGGTTGGTCTAATGGTTACGCCGGACTGCACAAACCAGGGTCCTGGGTTCGAATCCCTTTTCGGTTATGGATGTTATACTATATATATATTTGTGCCGTTGGTGTATGGTTTCCATCATAAAAAGCCTTAAGTGCTTGTTTGGGAATATTGGGATAATTACAATGTATGTGCATGTGAGCGTTATTTATTTATTATACAACGAAATACAACACATACATGTATAGATACAAACATCCATGACTCGGGTACATACTCGGTATTCGATTTACGAATATTTTTCCCTTACGGGATTAGAATCCGCGACCCTCGGCACAGCAGTCAGATTCGCTAAGGACTGATCTAGCCATCAAAGAGGACTACTATAGGACCGACATCCGACCATAAAATTATGATCCTATTTCTTTGGTAAGATAAAGAGGTTCATACTAGGGTTCAAACAATGACGTCAGGTTGCCTAGAAAAATCTTGCCGCAAGTACCTACCTTTTCAATTATGATTTTTGGAACAATTTTTTTCACCTATTTGTTTGGGAAATAAATGAGGTGCGATGGCACCTCATTTATTTCAGGAAGAGGAAGGAGATCAATCTGGTAAAACTAGGGTTGCCACCTCTCAGTCGGCCCCAACTCTAGGTTGCAAATCATAATGGAAAAGGTACTTGCGGCAAGATTTTTCTAGGCAACCTGGCGGAGTTGTATGAAACTATGAACCCCTGTGTAAACATTCACTAGAATCACATTTCGCTCATCAAATAAATAGGTGCACAATTTAACCGTCGGTTTTCGGTTTAGATGTCAATACTACACTTTATGTTTTGTTCCTCTTAGCGTTATCCATCCAAAATAATAAGAATGTCAATGATCCAATAGTACATTATGGTACAAGTGTGTAATGTTGGTGATTACCGCTGAGGCGCCATTGAGAGCCGAGGACGGTAATCATCAATACACACGTGTATCATACGACGTTTTTCAACACACTTGTGAAGAAAATAATAATAAAAAATCATTTTATTTAGTAAATAAAAAGTTTATTTAGAGAATTTATTTGTACTATTGAATATGATCTTTTTTGTATCGAAACTTTTTTAAGAACAAAGCAACTCAAGAACTCAACCAAGAAGTTTAGATACCTACTATAAAAAACCTATTACTCCCTTGTGAATAATAGTAATGAAAAAGTCACAGTTTGATTATAGGTGTCATTATGTGCCTAATTGCGGTGAAATAATGGCCATTTTATGAGCAAGTGTGTTGAAAAAACATTTTAAACTCAAAATAACTCAAACAAATACTTAAATCTCTAGATAATGCACTTGGGTTACAACTCAGCTACTCTTCATTACTCCCTCAAGGCATTTAATAAGCCGAGGCGGTGTTGACACGTCTGATTAATGGCGACGTCAGAGTTCAGGGAATTATTTGGAATTCTAAATTTTATAGCTATGCTCGAGAAAAAACCTTATCTGGCACGTCCATCGGTTTATTGGATGGGTGAATAATGAACTTTGTCGCTTAAAAAATAAAGTTTATTATCGGTGAAATAAGGTTTGTATAAGGTTGATTGGTGTTATCGGTTGCTGTCACAAAGTGTTATCATTTTATTTATTTTGGGGACTTTAATAATAACATCATCATCAACCTATACAGGGTCCTTCTTAATAAATGCTGACACTTTTTTAAGGAGATGATCAGACCATCAAACTGAACAACTTTTACTATGGGACCAACATCGAAATTGCGAAAAAAAAATCATCATAAATGTATGGGACAGCAGATTTTTTTCGCAATTTCTATGTCGGTCCCATAGAGAAACTTTAGTTTGATGATCTGATCATCCCCTTAAAAAGTTTCAGCATATTAAGAAAGACCCTATATACGTCCCACTGCGGGGCACAGGCCTACCCGCAGGGAGGGTGTATGGGCATTAGTCCACCACGCGTGCCCAATGTCAATTGGTGTATTACAAATTTATATCAGAATTCCCTCTTCAGCATATGCAGGTTTCCTCACGATGTTTTCTTTCACCGTTTGAGAGCATTCGGTATTACGTACATACGTTAGAAAAACTCATTGGTACATGGCATGTCGTCCGTGCGGATTCGAACCTGGACCTTCATGGTTGAGTGTACACAAGGCGACACATCAAGCTATACAAAACCAACATAAGCTGGCCGCGCGACTGTATACATTACTCGACCTACGCGCGGCCAGCTTATGTTGGTTTTGTATAGCTTGATGTGTCGCCGTGCGTAAATACCTCTCAGCAACGCGCCACCGGTGCGGCGCTCAAATTATTTATTAATCAATAATATCTTATTTATTCGTAAAATAATGTGAAATTCTTTCATAAACACTTAATTTCCTTCACAAAACCTGTAGTGTTTTAGAGTAATTTGCTGTGTCTTCGGATTTTGATCTTATTTTATTTTATTTTATTCATTTCAGGAAAACTTACGGACTAATTACAGGATAGTAGGGTATCAACATTTTTATAGAACAACATTGCCAACTAGAAGTTTCCACGTTAGTTATAATTAGGAGTCAATGGAAGGAATCAGTGTTGAGCCAAAACTAGTAAAAAGATAATGTGATAGGTATCCATTAACCCACAAAAACACTGCAAAATAAACCTTATTTAACGCTAACGCAATGGCGTTATTTAAACTTCATTTAAAATGTATAAAAAATTCGGTTCACATTTTCGCATTCAACAAATTGGTACGCAATTGTGAATGACATCAACTCTCGAAGGGTTTTAGCCTATTCTACGTCAGTCTTCCGAGAGAGACTTTATGCTAACGTTTTAAATTCTAAAATCGCTTGATTCGTGGGACATTCCATGTGGATCGGTCTTTGAGAATTGATCTCCCAGGAACATTATAATCGTTTGTTTTATTGACTTCCCTCCGTTTCCCTGAAATTTATTGAGGCGAACTTCGTACTGACTCAGAATCAGTTTTTCCCGACGTTTTTTGGCCGTTTTTTGTTTGTAAACCTTCCTTGACATATGCACAACAAGCTACCAAAGTTTCATCACAATCGGCCGTTCTCATGTGATGTCGTGACCAAGGGAAATAGGTAAGAAATAAATAGTACATTTTTATATAAAGGGTGTAAAGTTAAATGGGACACTTACTTAAAGGGGTGCTTCAGACCATCAAATTGAACAACTTTTACTATGGGACCAAAACAGAAATCGCGAAAAAAAATTCCGCTGTCCCATACAAAACTGCTAACATCACTCGACTGAAATGTATGGGACTACTGATTTTTTTTTGCGATTTTTTTATTGGTCCTTTAAAAAAGTTGTTCAGTTTGAGGGTCTAATCATCTCCTTAAAAACTGTCAGCATAAAGGATCCTGTAAGTTTAAAAAAAGAAGTTTGTTTGTTTGATCGAGCATCACGCGAAAACTACTGAACCGAAATTGATGACATTTTTTTGGTTTGATCTGACTTAAAATCTGGTATATAATTTGTGCGGACAAAGTCGCGGGTTAACGCTAGTTATAAATAATCTTCATTGAATTGGCGTAACTTTTTGTGTACTACGCTCGTAGCCGGGTGCTACGGCGTAACAGTTCGAGCTACGGCGTTGTATTTTATAATCTCTATTTATGTATTCTGTTTTCTAGGTCAAACTTTCATGTTTACTGATTCAGCCGATTTCGTGTACGTCCTCATAAAAGGTGAAGCCTTCTCAAGGTTAAATATACTTGATTAACCATTTTGTCACCTTTATTTCTATGATAATAAGGTTCAGAAGCGTGCAACTTTCGTTGCCTCCCTGTACGTGTGGATGGATTTGATTTTTTAAAGCAGAATCTGGGAAGTAATTAGGTAAGTAAAATCAACATCTTTGATTACGGCCAGTAAAAAAAAAATTATGACAAGATCGCTTATTAATTACTGGCATTATTTTTTTTTTCCGCTATTTAGAGAATACAGGGTGTTAAGGTAGACAGTTGCATTACTTTAAGGGGTGATTGTACCCATGATATTGAACAACTTTCCCTAAGAAACCTATAGCAAATTCGAAAAATTTTTTTGGACTCCCCATACAAAATACAGTCAGTTGATCGAACGTTTGTATGAAAAGTCGTAGGGAAAGTTGTTCAGTATCATGAGTGATGAGAGAAACCTCTTAAAATAATCCAACTGTATACAGAGTAAAATTTATATCGTTAGCATCCTTTTAAACTAAGAGTCTACCCATCGAACTGAACAACTTTTACTGTGGGAGCAAAGCCACCGGAGCGAAAAAAAGAGATTTTTTTTGCTCCGATTGGTTTGCTCCCATAGTAAAAATTGTTCAGTTTGATGGGTAGACTCTTAGTTTAAAAGGATGCTAATGATATCAATTTCACCCTGTATACATAAAATCCTTCTTATATAATATAATAGTTTGTAAGTATGGATGGATGTTTGTTACTCTTTCACGTAAAAACTACTGAATGGATTTTAATGAAACTTAACAATAATATAGCTTATACATCAGAATAACACCACATGGTCCGTGTGGTGTCGGCTAAGAATAGCACCATCCCATTTCCTCCCGTGGGTGTCGTAAAAACCGACTAAGGGATCTACCGGAGAATGGGCAGCAGCATCCTCTGAGTAAACACAATCAATCCAACTGCCATCGCCAACCCGCCTGCCAAACAAACAAACATTCCAACTATTGCTCAAAGGGAACCTGAAAGTACCACCACGAATAAAATTTCAAGGCATTAATATTAAAAGTAAAGATTCTGTTTCCTATTTAGGCTTTCATTTGGAACGTAATTTTAGCTTCGTAAATCATATCAAGACAATAGGAGAGAAAGCCAAAAGTAATTTTTTGAGTTTAGCGCGTATTTCCACCTCGACATGGGGTCTTTGTTACAAAACACTTAAAATAATATATTCCGCAACATACCTCGGGTGCATGTGTTATGGAGCCCCCGTTTGGGCAGATAGGTCGGCTATTGGCGCTGCGCGCCGTAAGTTGCTTCAAAGTCAACGTTTAGCCTTGATTTTCCTGTGTAAAGCGTATAGAACGGTCAGCACCGAAGCACTCCCCGTTCTAGCGGGGGTGGTTCCCGTAGACTTGGAAATACAACGCCGCGCGGCCAATTACTTTCGTTCAAGAAAAGTTAGTCATAACTTCTTAAAACCTCGCGACCGAAATAGAATTAGTAAATTATTTAACTTTGATTGCAACATCTTTGATGAACTTTTATTAGACTGGGAACTACGGTGGCAAGGGTCTACAAAGGGTCGACATCTATACCAATTTTTTCCATCTGTTCGCGATCGTCTAGACAAAGCGTGGCTAGAGGTAGATCACTGCGTAGCCCAATTTCTTACTGGACATGGTAACTTTAAGGGAAAGCTATTTTATTTTAAATTGGTTGCGTCACCTTTATGTGAATGTTCTGTTGACAGTAACGAGTTCGAACAGACCGCTCATCATATTCTTTGGGAGTGTGAGCTCTGGTACGCCGAGCGCCAGACCATGCTTGACTCAATAAAATCGTTTTCTGGTGTCCCTTACTACATGGATCTTGTTGCGACTAGGGATAACTTCCGTGCGTTCAGATGTTTTTGCCATACTTATTACTGGAAGCAAAATAGGTCATAGTTTCAGTACAATGTTAGGTTCCTATTGTTTTATTTTGTATTTTTGGTGCTTTTGCGGTCGTGTCTTCAGCACTGCCATAAAAGATCTCTTGAATTGGCTCTCTAATAGCCATGTTTTTTCCTTCTTATTGCTGTCTCCCGTTTGCAATGGAGGGAAGTCGGATATTTCGTTTTCCTACTCCTCCTATCTTCTTTGATTAATTCATTGCGGGTTCCAAGACAGATTAGAGTCATCCCCCGGGCTCGCTGGACTTCATTGTCCAGTGTTGTGAATGGTCGCCGCTGTTGATCCTGGCTTACAGGAGTTACAGCGGTGGGAATGTGTGGTGGGCCTATGCCCGTTAAAAAAAAAAAAAAAAAAAAACCCGCCTGCCAAGCGTGGCGATTATGGCAAATCCCCCCGTTTTGGGGGAGGCATATGTCCAGCAGTGGACGTCTATCGGCTGATATAATGATGATGATCAGAATAACAACTTATAAAGATATTGTGTGAATTGTCCAGAGGAAGCGCAAACGAAGTCGCGGGCACCAGCTAGTATAAATATAATGTCGTTTGTACAGCGAGAAATCGCTGCCAGCATCTTGGCTACCCTCCCGCGCGGTCCAAACTTGCATCATATTTTAGGTTAAGTTAGTTTTGTTTTCTCAATATTTTTAATGTTTATACCTTACCTTCCTTTATTTGTCTTCAATAAAATTAATATAATATGTAGTAGGTACATAACATTAACATAATAAAGTTGTTCGTGTGTTGTTGTTACTATTAGCTTATGAGTAAAGTAGAAGACATGCGATAGTGTCGTTAACATGAGTCTCTGTTCCGAGCCAGCGAACAAACGACATTATTGAATTTAGGTTTCATGTTATACGAGCGTTAACCTGCGACTTTGTCCGCACAAATTATATACCAGATTTTAAGTCAGATCATAAGCTATCAAACAAAAAAGTTTTATCAAAATCGGTTCAGTAGTTTTTGCGTGATACTCGTTCAAACAAACAAACAAACAAACAAACACACAAACAAACATACAAACAAACAGACAGACAAAAAATCCAAAAATTGGTGAAATGGAATCAGAGACACCAAAAAACCATATCGTAACTTTTTTTTTGTTTATATCTTCAATGCACAGACAAACTTCCTGTTACAGTTTTATAATAGTACGAGCGTTAACCCGCGACTTCGTCCGAACAAATTATATACCAGATTTTAAGTCAGATATAAGCTATCAAACAAAAAAAGTTTCATCAAAATCGGTTCAGTAGTTTTTGCGTGATACTCGTTCAAACAAACAAACACACAAACAAATAGACAGACAAAAAATCCAAAAATTGGTGAAATGGAATCAGGGACACCTAAAAACCATATCGTAACTTTTTTTTTTTAAAAACCTTCAATGTACAGACAAACTTCCTGTTACAGTTTTATAATAGTATAGATTATGTTTTTGACCCGTAGAATCTTACTGCAGTGCAAAAGCGCAGGAATAGGTGAGAGGGAGGGGGTTAAACTCCATCAAAGATAGAACAAACTTCAGATCGGCGACACGCTTCGTCAAAAAGGCAAAATATCTGTATCTGCAACATGCTTTGGCAAAAATAAATTCAGGGTGTTACAGAAGTAAGAATAAAAATTGAAAACTTTTAAGGGGATGGTTTAGACCAACAAACTGAACAACATTCACTATGGGACCAACATCGAAATCGCGAAAAAATAAATCTTTTGTACCATACATTTAGCTCGAGTAGATCTGTAGTTTAGTATGGAACATCGCAAACGCATAGCATCATGGCGATTATGGCAAATCTCCTCATTTTGGGGATGCCTATGTCCAGCAGTGGACGTCTATCGGCTGATATGATGATGATGATGGAACATCCGATTTTTTTTCGAGATTTCGATATTGGTCCCATAGTGAAAGTTGTTCACTTTGATGGTCTTAACCACCCCCTTAAATGTCTCTTTGTATTTTTGTAACATCCTGTATACAGGGTGTAAAATTAAATGAGACACTTATTTAAAGAGGTGCTTCAGATCATCAAACTGAACAACTTTCTCTATGGGACCAATGTCGAAATCACGAAAAAAAATATCTGCTGCCCATATATTTCCGTCGAGTTATGTTTGCAGTTTTGTATGAGACAGAGGATTTTTTTTCTTGATTTCAGTGTTGGCCCCATAGTAAAAATCACATGACAATCTAAAAACTAATCTTATGCTTGTATGTTGTCAGATTTTCGTTAAAATGTATAGTTTTAAAGTTACAGTGCCTCAAAGATTTCCATAAAAATCTTAAATTAATCCTAGCATTGAAACGAAATTGATTTAACGATATTTCAACGAAAATCTATACAAGCATAGAAACTAATCTCTAGATTATTTCTGGAAAATGTCGTGACTTTAATTGGTAATTTTTGAAAATATAACCAGACTTCGTTTGTAAATCTTCATTAAGTCGAGAATTAAAAAACAACCGAAACCTTGAGAATGAGCAAGCACGTATCCAGACTTTAGTTTCGGGGGAGGGGGGGGGGGGTATTAAATTTTCGGGGGGGGGGGGATTATTAGAAAAACAATGAAAAAGTAAGTGCTGTAAACACTTTTCCATACAAATATTCAGATTTCAAGTTATCATCGCTCTTAAAGCTTAACATTAATATTAAGCTTTCCTTAAAATTAATTCACTCCACCGAACCTGGTTGAGATACCAGGATTGCATAAGGTATAGAGTGTGCAAGTGATAAGCCATAACTCACCGACCAACCACCCAACAGCTTGTTTAATAGCTTGAATCTAGTCTGCAGTCTAGAATTGACTCTATCGAATCGAGCGCTAAATCTTGGCTAACTGGATTTAATTTAGATATTTGATTGAATCTGTTTAGTAATTAAAAACAAGACATTTACTTTCCTCATTCTTCGCCACTGATAGTACATTTTACATACATATATATTCTCACGCCTGTCTCCCACTGGGGTAGGCAGAGACAACAGAACGCCACCAGCTACGATCCTGACATACCTCTCTAGCTTCCTCCAAAAAAACAACAAAACAAATTTTGGATGTACATTGTCCTTTTCTATACGGTTTTAATGGGTATGATCAGACGATCAGATTGAAAAAATTTTCAGACCAATATCAAAATCATGAAAAAATCCTCTGTTCCATACAAAACGGCAAACATACTGGACCTGAAAGTATTAGACGGCAGATTTTTTTTGCGATTTCAATGTGATGGTCTGAATAATACCCTAAAAACCCAACAGCATACTACGTTGGATCCTGTATACTTACATGAGCGTTAAAAATATTGCCCTCTTTTTTCCTAAAAGTGGAGTAAATCTAAGAATAATAGAGTAAAATAGCATAAACTACCAGTCCACTCAACAGCTTTAATAGCTCGAATCTAGTCTAGTCCGGTGTTAACTAAACCGAATTGTGCACTAAATCTTGGTTAACTTTATTAACTGTAGCAAGAGACTGCAGCTCTCGCGTTTATCATCATAATTTCGTTGTTTTAAACTTGATATACGAGTGCGGTCGCTGAAACTAACTAAGCAGACAACATTTTTGTTTATTTAAATTGAGAATGTGAGACGAATGAACTTTGAATGAAATAAACTTCATTAGTATAGCACCAAACACAAATTTTAGGATTCTATTCTATTCTATTTTTATTAAATGGCGTTTCCTTAAAGATTTCGCCAGTATCTAGTGTTGAAGATATTATTATAATTCAAGTTAACGTTTATGTACGGTAATTGATATGGCGATCTCTAAGCCCTGTTTTTATACAAAAACACACACCCGAAACCGCCATAAAATGGCGGAGCCGCGTGGCTACCTAAATCGCGAGCCGAACGAAAGACGTCTACTCGAGAGACCTTTAGCCACGCGACTCCAAATAGTAGGATGCAAATAAATTGATGCTGTCACGTTGCATACATCGTACATGGTATCATACTTAAATTACTCATATTTTTAAGTATACATTATACGTGTTTATTTTTGTGACTTAGCTATTAGTATAGGAAGAGTACACTAACGTAATATTGAAGAAAAAAATAATTCGTGACTAACAATTTCAAAGCTTTATCATTTTAATCCAATAAGAAATTTACTACAAAAGTTTTATCATAAGTTGATAATAATCAATTCTACTGCAAAGTAAAGTAAATTTTTTTTTTTTAATTAAAAATTGGTTTTATTTTCACCACCACAAACTATTTGGTACATACATAATATTTATAATCTATTTCACATTGGATAGTCTGTGGGTGGAGACTGGTGCCAGAGTTTTTATTGATTGATTGACCATTTTATATTGGCAGTTTACAGTGTACAAAAATGGATTGTGTTTATCTTTTAAAATATTTTGCATAGTTTTCATTTTATTTTTAAAGTTCAGCGCAACGTACTTTTATTATTCAATCGTTTCTTGTTTACCCAAATAAACATTTAATCTAAATGTAAATTCAAAAGTAGTGTAAGTTTCAAGATTTCCCTTATCGATTTTTTCCAAAATTCCCCGCAACTGTAAGCGAAAAAAAAAAAAAAATCTGCTGTCCCATACAAAACTGCTGTACCTACCCGACTCAAATGTAAGGGACAGCTAATTTTTTTCGCGTTTTCTGTGATAGGCTTCATAGCGAAAGTTGTTCAGTTTGATGGTCTGAGTTCAACGTTTCAGTTTGCGGAGGGCTGTCTCTTACACCCTGTACATAGTTTCAAAGAATAAAGCATTGATAAGAATTTCGTCCATTCTTTAAAGCTTAAAAAATTGAAACAAAAGCGGAAAGCTTCACTGAAACGGTCGTTAACTAAATTGCTCTAAACTCTTGCAGCTAAAAATATCACAGAAAAAATCACCTTGATTACGTCAAGCGCTTTTTGTTTGGCAACTTAAACATGACGCTTTCTTAATTAAAAAGTTGGTTTAAAAAGTCATTTGTAAAGATGTTCTTTTTAATGGACAAGTTAACGATCTTTTACATTTAGGGAATCGACACGGTTTTAATGTTGACGTTTGCGAGAAATAGTACAAGATAAGATAAATGGTTTTTATCTAATACTGTAGTAATATGGCCCAGCAAGGTTTCCTTCACCATTACATGAATACGAATGTATGTGTGAAAAAATAACAATAATAATACTGTTTTAACTATCAATATTGAAAATAGGGCGGAACTTCGTTTGTATGCAGCGCGCTTGGGCGCCCAGTTGATTATTCTCTTAAACTCAATATGTAGATTAACAGCTTTTGTTCTTTTATTGTTTGTTTGATGTGCAGATCATAAACGAAAATGGTTGCCCGCAGGTATGGTTGAAGGTACTTCCTAAGTATACTATATCTAGACTATTATAAAACTGTAGCAGAAAGTTTGTCTGTACATTGAAGATATTAACAAAAAAAAAGTTACGATATGGTTTTTAGGTGTCCCTGATTCCATTTCACCAATTTTTGGATTTTTTGTCTGTCTGTTTTTTGTGTGTTTGTTTGTGTGTTTGTTTGGGTGTTTGTTTGTTTGTTTGAACGAGTATCACGCAAAAACTACTGAACCGATTTTGATGAAACTTTTTTTACTTGATAGCTTATGATCTGACTTAAAATCTGGTATATAATTTGTGCGGACAAAGTCGCGGGTTAACTCTAGTTTTTAATATAAGTCTACTGTTTTCTTAATCAAAACAAGTAGGTAAATCTATAAATCGTATAGATTCGAGGATTTATTCATTATTATAATAGGTACTAACGAAGGTTCGTTAAGGCGAAAGGTATCGGATTAAGGCCGGTGTTTACAATCAATTGGTTTCTCTTTGATCTAATGATACCTGCAATTAATTCCTTCAAAACTCTCAGGAGGGTTCAATTGATTTTGTGCTTGTATTTTTAAGTTTTATAGAGGTAGACCCTTAATTTTGTAAATTAAAAATAAATAACTAATATTTTTTGGCCCTTTTTAAAGATCTGGCAAAGCGCCTGGTAGACTCTTTGACTATTTATATAGGGACTAGTTACGCGTGTAATTCTACGAACAAACATTTCTGCCACTTTTTGCGGGGGGCGAGGTAACACGAAATCCGCGACTTTGGATTTTATTCCCCATAACTTTAGATTCTAATTTTGAACTTTAAAAATCATGAAAAGAAGTCTCGTGTGAACCCCAAACGTTCTAAGTTCGAAATTATTGTTCCGCAATTATAGGCTGTCTCGTTTAGTGATAAGGTATAAAATTGAATGTAAATACACATGATCAATTAATCTTATACCGTGGCAGAGGGGAAATGCTATAGTAAGGCTAGTCCTTGTAATAAATATACAAAGGGTAGACTCGACCGGGGATCCAAGGGCTGGCGCTTTCCTCGCTCAACGGATCAGTTTAGCCGTTCAGCGACGAAACGCTGCCAGCATCTTGGCTTCCCTCCCGCGCGGTCCAAACCTGCACCATATTTTAGGTTAAGTTAGTTTTATTTTCTCAATATTTTTATTTATTTTTAATGTACATACCTTACCTTCCTTTATTTGTCTTTAATAAAATTATTAGTACATTGATATTATTTTATATTTAAAAGTGTAATTTACAGTCCGAAGAATATTCTAAATTTATCACCATCAGCCTATCATTATCCATTATTATTATTTTTATTCGTATGGCTTTCCATTCCTGCGGAAATTACAAGTTTAAGTCAATAGTTTTATGCCATAGTTTGGTTCTCGGGGTCAGTTCGTTTAGTTCCCGGGTTCCACCGTCAAATCTTCTGCCAGGGCACTCATTCACTATGTGCTCGATAGTCTGCTCCGGAGCACCACAGTCGCACTCGGGTGAGATTTGATGCCCCACTTGTGAAGATGGTAGTTACACCGCGCGACTCCTGTTCTAATTATATTCAGGCAAGCCCACGGTTTTCGGTCCAGTTGGAAACCAGGAAGCTGCTTTGTAGGGTCGGAGCTCTGTGCCCGCCTGCATTTCCGCTTGCCACGCGGAGTACCATTTTGGACTGACATCGAAAGGCGACGTGGCTTCCTCGTCTGACCAGATAGGTTTGCGGGATGTTAGATGAGAGTTTGGAACGTCGTCCAAGGTCCTCATCATTATCCATACATAGGCCACACCCAAGGCGCGTCATAAGACTCTGTCCACGGCTTTACTCATCCAGTTGCTCCCCTCTACGTTTCTCAGGTCATAGGTCCAGCGGGCCACCCATACACCTGCCAGTTCGTGGACTAATTTTCATTTTTCTAACCTAAGAGAGGTTGTGCTTTGTCTGACAGTCAGTCACTGAATTGATTTTCAGGGTATGGGTACTTTATAATGTTGGAGTTTGAAAGAATGGAGCTGTCGCCATTGAAACGTTTGAGGTGCAGCTTGTTGATTTTAGTTTCGGGGGCCTGGTAAAGGTGTGTTTAGTCTTTCGATAAAAAAAATACCAAACCCATTTGAAATTAAAAAAAAAAAACAAAAATAAAATAAGACTAAAAAATAAAAAAAACCATTTTTATACCTTTTTTGTTGTTGTCAATTTTAAATTTTTTCACTACTATTATACCAAATTAACTTTAATCAAATAAATGAAAACACATAAAAATGTAAGAAAGCCCTTTATGTCTCATCTTAAGTTACCTACATGCATTGATTTTTATAGCACTTCAACATTCTTTTTAATTTGAGTCAAACATATAAATAGTTATCAAAACAATAAAACAAAATAGTATAGGAAAAGACTTTCTATTACAGGAGAAAAAAAATAGCAATCAGTTACGTCACGTGCACTTAAAACTGCTCCTATTGACTAATAATAAGACAACAATAAACACAACTACATTGAAAACTTCTCGAACATGTCAGGTGATCAATAAAACTGCGATATGGCAGTCTAATGGAATAACGTCAAAACTTTAACTTAACATCACAATCTATGTACCTACGTATTCAAGCGCGCCGCTTCATCGCTCAACGCCACATTGTTATTCACGGTTCATATCTTCCGATATTTCACGTAAACTTTGCTAGAATGGTTGTACAGCTTTGTTTAGACAAATTGTGTTGTTTTTCTTTAACGTGTAGGTACTTATAACGTGCTCACGTGCCCGCTATTTGCGAGGATCTTCTCCAAGAAGGTTGGCTATGATAGCCACATGAGGGCCCATCACCGCCAACAACGGAATTGAAGCAGTCGCCGTGGCCGAAATCGGTCAGGAGCAATACAAACACACACACAGACTAACTTATAACAATTTTGTTTAAGAACAATCAATTAATCAAAATTATTTATTTGTATATCACAGGTAATACCACAGAATAAATACTAGTAATACAGAGGTAGAATAAAAAAAAGAAGAAAGATAGAACGACATCGACATCGATATTGATTGGCCATGACTACACAGAATAGAACATCATCATCATCATCTTCTTCATTCACCCAGAATCCACCCACTGCTGGGTATAGGCCTCCATTTATTTATGCCACCCTTCTCTGTTCTAAGCTTCTAGCATTCACGTAGCTCCCGGGACTCTCTTTATATCGTCAACCCATCATCGTGCTGCCGAACACACAACCACAGTATAAGAAAGAATATCTATACGGACAATCCCTTCCTCCCACCAGCTTTTTACCTCACCCCCTCTATCGCCCTCCTGTTACCCGCCAGTTACCTGAGAAGAAGACTCAAGGTTCAACTTCTTTGATTTCGCATGTGTTGACGTCAACTTGTCAATTAAAATTTTTTGTATGTATTGTCCGGGCTGTCACGATATAGAAAAATTTAGCTACTATAAAATAATTATGTTTTATCGACATCAGAATCGGCACGCTTTATGCAAGTTCAAACTAGTCCTATTAGATAGGGTATTCAGGGAGTATGATAATCACAGAACATTATAAGAGGGGATAGAAGTGCAAAGTAGGCGTGGCACGTGTCGCCACAGGTTATGCCACAGGTTAGGTAATAATTTGCATAACACCATAAGGCGCGCGGCGTAGTGCGAGCGAGAAGGCATGAGTAATTGTAGCAGCGTGAGCGAGAAGACAAGTGGCGACAGCCGTCTCCGAAGCAAAAGCGCTACTTTGCATTTCTAACCCGTCTTATAATGTTCTGTGATGATAATAGATATTGAGTTCCCCTTCAAGTCTATCGTATAGTATACTATTTTCGCATAAACATTCTTTCAAACTTATTACCTAGCTATAAAAGTTTCCGCTATAAGATCGATGCCTACGTTCCCCCAATTTCAAAACCTCGGGTGTTACTTAACAACTTTATTAGCTGTTCTTTATCTCTAAGGGTTAAGGTCCATTATTGAAGTTGAGAATGACTTGACAATATGTAATGCTGTCAAGCGGGATTTAGTCACGAGGCGAGACGTGACAAATTGGTTCGGTTTACGGATAAACGTGACGGTAATTTATTGGTAAAGTAATAAATATAACTATGCTTCGTTTTAAGGGTTAACGCTGAAAATCTGTGTGGAAAACTATTTGCACGTTTCTTGTTGATTTATGTCTTAAGAGATTGGTTCTTTGGATCTCTATGCTTCGTGTTTTTAAGAGTATATTTTCTGTGCAGACCCTTGACTCAAAGAGAGACTAAATAACCCTCCTTCTGGCGCAGTTGGATAAAATGATACTATTGAGGAACTGAGGTGGAAGGTTCCTCCATTGAAAAGGGAAGTACATCCGCCAGGCGAGGTGTGATGCCTCGGGACCGGCCGTGGTCCTACTGATGTTTGTCGGAACCTTGTATATATACTGTCTCTGTGATAATTCTTCTTGCGCGATTTGTGTCTTGCATGCGATTGTCAACCTTAGCGTAGCAGCTTTACGGGTTTCCAATGTGCCATCGTTAATTGTCTTATGTCGTATTTTTGCTAGGGAGACTGTTAGTGCCATCTGTTGGCCAATTAAAACAATTCGATGGTTGATTCTGAAATCAGTATCATACAAGGTCAAAATATGTTGTCAATGGTGTAATTTGTTATTGAGTTGCCGTGTGATCTCCGGCTTTGAATACCACCAACCCAGTCAGAACGGATGAATTCCTTCAGTCATATCATCACATACATCTTTGACGCCCATTATTCACTGAAAAACAATGAAAAATAAAGCGCTGCGTGGCTGGAGTGCGATTTTTTAATCTCATTCACTGAGCTCAGCAGTTAAAAAAGTCAAAATTACTATGGAGATATTATACAGTCAAATCAGCAGTAGAAAGATGCGTATCTCCATACATTTTCAACTGCTGAGTTCAACGTATGAGATTCAAAAATCGCCCTCCTGGTTACTATGTATGTATAATATCTGAGATTAAATTAAAACAACTCCATAATGGATTTTAATCTCCTGTGAAAACACCTATAAAGATTTTGTTTCAACATTGACTCACACACTTGGTTTAGGAATAGGTACAAGAAGTTCCATGTCAAGATCCTTATTGCCTACGCCGTGAGTATAAAAATACCTCAAACCGCGAGATTTCGTTGTTTGAACGAAAGACGTTAGAAGCAAAGTTTCAAATGACACGAGTAATTAATTTGGCTTTTACTTTGTATTTGCTTTCATTATTTATTATTCTCTCTTTGTTTTGATAACTTTGTGAATAATTCATTAATTTTGTCCTACTAGAAGCCGCAGCATAATGTGCGTGATAAAGCTATATCACGCCTTTTATCTCGTTCGTTCGCGCGCAAATACAAAGAGAGCGAAGGCACGATAGTGCTCTACCACGCTGTCATAATACAGCCGCAGTACCTCTGCTTTTGTTTGTTGTTTAGGTATTTATCGATTTAAAATATGAAGAATAACTAACAATACTCCTGTTTTATTTAATATTTTTTCTGTAAGAAATCTTGAGTAATTTATTGAATCAAGAATTATTTTGGGCAATCCATGATCAATCGATACAACATGGTATTACAAATTCTGCGTAGACAAAGTTGTATCACTATGTAATACCTGACCATCAAACAATTCAACTCTGCACGTGTTTCGCTCCTGTAGATCAAGATTAACAATAGGTTTCTTGGCTGAACGAAGTATATTATCATCAATCAAATCAGCCCACTGCTGAGCATAGGCCTCCCTTTTATTGCGTGATTCCTCTCGGTCCTGTGCCAATCTGATCCAATTCGATCTCGTCACCCTCACATCACAATATCATCAAACTGACGTGCTGGTCTTCTTCTATCGTATTTCTTATCGAGTCGATGGCAAGTCATTTTAAATTTTATAGCCCAGTATTTCGCCACACGGATAGCACTGCCGGCAGCGTCCATAAGCTCCGTTCGCATGCAGGTGTCAGGGCAGGAAGGGCAGGATATGAGATGGGCCATAGTCTGTGGAGCAACACCGCACTCACACTGGAGATCAGACCCGTCTATGTAGCCCCACTTAAACAAGTTGTCTTTACTCCGGCCGTCCTGAGTTCGGACTTTATTTAAGCACCTCCAAACAGGCCTGGGCAGCTCTTGGCCTGGAGAGAGGATCTCCATAAGAGGGACAAACGGGTCAGGGAGAGTGGTGTTTTCCCACCAGAGACCGCGTCTAGCTTGAGGAGCCTCTCTTTGAATTGGGTCGACACACTTCAAGAAGTACTTACGGCTTTTGAACCTTTGGGGCACTGTTGGTGCACGTGCAACGTGCTGGTGGGCTGCCTACACTGACCTCTGTTCCTCTCTTGGCCACCACTCTCAAGTGTACCTACTGCCAATATCCGCTTTAACTTTGTGATCCGCTTACCCACGTCGTGCCTTTTATCGTTGTAAATATTCAGGCCTGCCTGAAGTTATGAAGTAGATTACTTGACTTATGAAAGAGCTTGATTAAAAATACAAATGGTCACCCATTCAAACAGGTGCATCGGTCACCGTTGCTACACTTGGGTTCTTGGGTATAACGGAACCCCGTAGTAATACTTAATGAGGTGTTCAGACCATCAAACTGAACAACATTCCCTATAGAGCCAACATCGAAACCGGGAAAAAAATCTGCTGTTTCATAGAAAACTGCAATACCGTCTCGACTCAAATGTATGGGACAGCTGATTTTATTTTCACGATTTCGTTGTTGGCTCCATAGTGTAAGTTGTTCAGTTTGATGGTCTGAAGCAACCTATGTATTACTAGGGTGTTTTGTTACACCCTGTATACACCCAAGTTTCGCGAAGTTACGAGCACTTTGGCAAGTACACAAGAATAAATAATAGACAAGACTTTGAAAACATCTACCGAACAATATAATACATAAATTTGCAAAACGCTAACTCCATAAAATTATCTTCATTATTCTTTGCCAACAATGTTTTAAAAGAGTAATTTAACACATCGGATACTAATTTTCTCCGTTGATTGGAACAAGAAGTACACTTTTTCAGTGAAGTCGGGCACTTTGCCAATTTTTCGAAACAGTTTCAAGGCACGAAACGAAATAGTAGCGCTCGAGAAGTAAGTAGCATTTGAGAAAAAAAAGTAAAAATTACAAGTTCATAAATTAAGTGAGATAACTTCGAAGAAACGAAGAAATGGTAGTGCATTGTGAAGTATTGTTCCGAAACTGTGTCGGTTTTCACTGCGGGAAATCGTGCTAGCAATTTTTATTTACAGATTGAGGAGAAGGAATATGGCTATTTAGTAAACTAGGTAAAAGAAAGGTAATGCGGCTGGCAGCTGTAAGAAATGTTGAAAAATGAGGTTTGTTGCTATCTGGGAACGGGACCCTTATTATCATAATTATAACGTCACATCACGCTTACATAATGATGGAACTGTCGGCCTGTACCTATGTTTATTACCTACACAAGGTGTTGCAAAAGTAAAAATAATGATGTAAAACATTTAAGGTTGTTCAGACCATCAAACTGAACAACTATCACTATGGCACAATCAACATCGAAATCGCAAAAAAAAACTATCCCTTACCTTCAGAAATCGCTTCTTAGCGATAAGACCGCCTTATTTTGTGCCTCTTGTATTTTTATCTCTGTATTTTACTGTTTATGTTTTGGTGTTAAATAAAAAATCGAGTAGATTTGTAGTTTAGCATGGAATTGAAACCTCAGATTTTTTTGAGATTTCGCTTTTGGTCCCATAGTGAAAGTTGTTAAGTTTGACTGTGTTAAGTCTAAACCAACCCCCATAAATTTAAATTTTTGAAACATGTTGTTTAGGGCTACACCGCTGAAATTACGAAAGCTTATGTATTTCTTTCTTTTCTTCTCTCTCCACAATTATGACAAAAGAAGAATCTGACGGAAGTGTCATTAGATGTTTTCCACAATCGTTACAAAACTGATATAAAATTGTAAAAAGTCTAATGGAAGTTTGATGAGTGGCTTTCCACATCTTGACGAAACTGAAATTATAAAAATAATAATTTATTAGTTCCAGATACTACTGACCGTCCCCACAATGTATGTGGGCAACATACAAAAGAGAATGTAGATCAATGATAAAACTATACAAGGTGTGAAATTAAATGAGTCACTTACTTAAAGGGGTGCTTTAGACCATCAAACTGAACAACTTTCTCTATGGGACCAATATCGAAATCGCGAAAAAAAATCTGCTGTCCTATACATTTCATTCGAGTTATGTTTGCAGTTTTGTATGAGACAGCGGATTTTTTTTTTCGAGATGGTCCCATAGTAAAAGTTGTTCAGTAAGATACTCTGAAGCGCCCCTTTAAGTAAGGTTCCAATTTTATTTTACACCCTGTATAGGTACAAGTACAACTCTTTGTGTTAGACACTAAATTATAAGCACGTTTCGGTGGCATGCAAAAGAGTAATGTGAAATCATGAATAAATTACTTGGTTTCAGCAAAATTATCCAACAGTTTGCAGACTGGGTATTTTATACTTAGAATTAGGGTCATTAAGTTGTCTAGGTATTTTGCTTTAGAAAGCTATCAATCAGGCAACCGTTATAAGTCGGGGTCATTGGATGGTATAGCTATGCATAATAGGATTTTTGACAGGTTGTTAAAACTGTTTTACTTTAAGGTGGTTTCAGTGCATACAAAAGTTTGACGCACAATACGTGTAGACGGAATTAATAAAAGTAATATTTTATATATGGAAAAATAGTTTAGAAAATCTAGATGCCGCGTCACAAATAACATTTGCAATTTATAATGTAATTACGAAGATATGAAGCTTTTAAAATTTTGTATGACGAATTGCAAAGCTTTATATCATCGTAATTATATGATAAATTGTAAATGTTATTTGTGACGCGGCATCGAGATTTTCTAAACTATTTTTCCACACATACAAAGTTACTTATATTAATACCGTCTACGCGTATTGTGCGTCAAAGTTTTGTATAAAATTGACCCCTCTGCAACCACCTTAATCACTGATGTCTAAGGACTCTAAAATGTATATTTTACGTTCCAATACATGTAGTGCAAGAAAAGACGAAAACAAAGACTATTATTTAAATATCCCGCGAAAACGCTTTTCTTAACAATATACGTGGCTGACGTGGCTACATGCAGGTGACGTCACCTGCTTGTGACACTCATGTACTCTACACGCAACTGTCTACATGCAGTTGACGTCATCAACCATTCGGCCAATCACAGTCGTTTACGATCATGTGACTAAAGTAGACAAAAACATAGTTTTCTTTGTCGATGTTCTCTTAAAATATCCAGTATTTTTCTTGTCTGACTAAATTGTGGTTTTCTAAAATTCATATTCAATACGGATGCCACATCAAAAAGATCCTATATTTTACATGCTGTCCAATACCCTATTATAATCATCATCATCATCATCATCATCAGCCTATCATCATCCACTGCTCAACATAGGCCTCTCCAAAAGCGTGCATAAAACTCTATCCCCGGCCTTCCTTATCCAGTTGCTCCCCGCAGCCTTTCTTAGGTCTTCTCCACTTCAACTTGGATTTTTTTATAAGAGTTCTTTCGTATTTCCTCATAGGTATTAAATATATTACGTATCTCACATAAAAGAGGTTTTTCATATTAGGGTTATATTTAATCCTAAAAACTCAATTCGAAGTCATATAAATGGTGTAACAGCACAACCCTAGTAATACTGAAGGGGGTGCTTCAGACCATCAAACTGAGCAACTTTCAAGCCAACACCGAGAAAAAATTAAAAAAATCATCTGTCCTATACATTTGAGTCGAGCCGGTACTGCAGTTTTGTATGAAACAGCTGATTTTTATTTGGCGATTTCGAAATTGGCTCCATAGTGAAAGTTGTTCAATTCAATGGTCTGAAGAACCCCATAAGTATTACTAGGGTGTTTTTTTACACCCTGCATAACTCAAAAGTAAAAATGTTGAAAAACCTTGTGATATCTATCTATACTATTATAAAACTGTAACAGGAAGTTTGTCTGTACATTGAAGATATTAACAAAAAAAAAGTTACGATATGGTTTTTAGGTGTCCCTGATTCCATTTCATCAATTTTTGGATTTTTTGTCTGTCTGTTTGTTTGTGTGTTTGTTTGGGTGTTTGTTTGTTTTAACGAGTATCACGCAAAAACTACTATACTATTATAAAACTGTAACAGGAAGTTTGTCTGTACATTGAAGATATTAACAAAAAAAAAGTTACGATATGGTTTTTAGGTGTCCCTGATTCCATTTCACCAATTTTTGGATTTTTTGTCTGTCTGTTTGTTTGGGTGTTTGTTTGTTTGTTTGTTTGAACGAGTATCACGCAAAAACTACTGAACCGATTTTGATATAACTTTTTTTGTTTGATAGCTTATGATCTGACTTAAAATCTGGTATATAATTTGTGCGGACGAAGTCGCGGGTTAACGCTCGTTTATTTATAAAGTAGGAACCCTAAATGGAATAGAGGAATGTGTCAACCTTTACCACAACAAATATTATTCTCCCGGGATCAGTGAGGTGTCACGAACATGAATCCCAGCGTGTCAGTCCCGGACGCGATTAGATCCCGGACATTCCCAAGTAGGGTTAGCATAACTCACCTCTATTTTGAGTCGATTTACAAAATTTAATTTAAGAAAAGTAACTTTGTGAATCTTTTGAAAATAATGGTTTTTATCATCTTGTGACTTTGTTAAACGCAAACAGTAGTTTGTATTGCTGTTGGAATTTGGGCATAAATGGAAACAATTCATGAAATTAGTTTAGGTTTATTAAACTGATAAAAACAGCACACACGATACACGGACACAGAATCGAGAGAGGAAACGGAAGCTTCATCGCTTCCTAATGTCAGATGACAAACGTCATCTTTGACGTTTAACATCATGTTGAATTGCGTTTACAAAGAACGTTATTACCAACATTAATTGAATGAATTATTTTCGAAATTTATCATAGCAACCTTCTAGCTTCGCCCAAGTGGGAACTATGATGTAAAATAAATATGTTATACACATAAACCTTCCAGGACAAATTCTCTAAATGACAAAGTAAACCGTATTAAAATCCGTTGCATGGTTTAGAAGAAGTAAGAGGAGACGCGGATAGCGACTTTGTTTTATACTATTTAGAAATACGTAATTATGAATAATCCAGTTATCTGCATGCATGCATTATCCAGTTAGTATATTGTGTGCAGATGCTTAAAAAAAATTGATTTATAGCATTTTGAAGTACAAATAATCACAAATTCCGACAGAGTTACCACAATGGCGTAAATCCGATCCAAATCTATCCTGAAAATTCCAGACGTCTGGTAACCCTATTCTCTAGATAAATGTCGCGATTATGTCACTGATAGGATAGGTATTGGCAGGCGGTCAACTATCGCGCCTTAATGTTGAAGTGTCCGGGATTATTTGCTGGGAAACAGCTTTGACAACAAGCCATAGGCTCTAAAATAAAAACCGGTCAAGTGCGAGTCGCGCTACTCACGCACCGATGGTTCTGTACCACACCACCACACAACATATTAACTTACAAAAAAGGGTTGTTGTCTCCGGGACCTTTAGCGCGAGACCGACTCACTCTTGGCCGGTTTTTATTATTTATTGTTACACTGTAAGTTTGATGCTTCTAATGATAGTTTTTATGATAGATCACTTTCCAATGAGGCAGTTTTTAAAAGATTTATAAGAATAAAGTCACCCCTTAAAGAAAGAGCTCAACATCTAAATAGGTACAGCAAACACGAATCTATATAATGACAAACAATTAACGTCCTAGGCGATCTTCGTCTTAAGGTTCATTTTGGTTTGGACAGGTACAAGATAAACTATTAACTTTGTTACGGCAGTGGTGAACTACTACGGCGTAGTCTCGGCAACAACGTAGCAAGGTCTACGAATCTACGTAGCAATCATGCTACGAAGTGTTTTATAAAATTAACTAGAGTTAGGGCCTGTTTCACCACTTCTGAGTAAGTTCTTGTTAGCTTATCCGACAGTTAGTTTGACATATTTTGTATTAAAAAGATATGTCAAAATATCTGTCGGATAAGCTAACAAGAATTTACTAAAAAGTGGTGAAACAGGCCCTTAACCTCGGCCTCGTCCTAACAAATCATATATCAGATTTTAAGTCAAAGCATAAGCTATCAAGTAAAAAAAGTAAAAAAAGAATTGGGCTTTCCATACTAAATGCAATCTGCGGATCGAACGTTAGTATGAAAAGTAACAAAAAATTTTTGGGAATTTTCTATAGATTTCTTATGGAAACACCCCTTAAAGTAGTGCAATTGTTTACCCCAACACCCTGTATACATTCAAAATCAAATGATGAAAGTATTTTTCAAAATGATTATCTGATATAATTTTTAATTGTGCTAAGTAATTTTATTGTTAGTTTTAGATAAACTTCATTCAACGCAAACAAACCATTTTTTTTACAAATACAATGTAAAATTGATATCATTAGAATCCTTTTAAACTAAGATAGTCTACCTACCCATCAAACTGAACAACTTTTAAACCGAGCAAACCGATCAGAGCAAAAAATAAAACTGGACAAGTGCGTGTCGGGCCACGCGCAGGGTAGGGTTCCGTAGTTGCCAATATAGGGACTCAGAAGGGGCTTTTTATTTCATACCAAGTTTTTATTTTACCACTTTATCGGAGTGATAAATATTACATTATGCAAAATTACAGCTTTCTAGTATTGAGCGTCTCTGAGAGAAGACGAACGGACAGACGGACGGACAGATTTATTTATTTATTTATTAGGTCAGCCTACAGCTATTACATCTGACACAAATTTGAGTACATTACACAGTGATCTTAGGCTAAGATGTATAACTAATTACAGGCAAACACAGCATGCAATGTAACTAGGGTTAACTACAAGATATGATTATAACGAGACTTTACAAAGTTGGCAGCAGGTATATAAAATAAACGAGCCTTTTCAAAACAGTAATAATACTACCCCAAAGAGAGGACTGGAACGGGAATACCCCATAATCCTTCAGCGCTGGAGACGTCGTCTGGTTTACAAATGGCTCCAGGAAGGACAACCGTACTGGAGCTGGAGTATGTGGCGGCAATCCAAGGATTAAAAAGGCTATTCACCTTGGACATCATGCCACAGTATTCCAGACTGAAATGTACGCTATCATAGATTGCGTACATAAGAATCTGAAAAGATGCCCAAAGGGGAAACATATTGTTATTTTATCAGATAGCCAGGCTGCTCTGAAAGCGCTAGGATCTGATGAAATAGAGTCGAGGCTAACATTGGAATGTGCCCGAGCACTCAACCAGCTAGGACTGACAAACTCTGTCACCCTAGCCTGGGTGCCTGGACACTGCGGTATTGATGGAAATGAGGCTGCTGACGAGCTGGCACGAAGAGGGGCGGAAGAGGACGCCACAGGCCCCGAGCCTTACTGCGGCATCTCTCGCAACACCTCTAGACGTGTGCTAAAGGAATGGGCCGTGAACCAAAGCCGTAAGCTCTGGTCGGATACACCAGGACTGAGGCATGGGAAAGAACTTGTGACCGGCTTTTCAAACAGACATATCTCGGATGCCATCAATTCAAACCGCAACGACTTAAGGCTCTTAGTACGACCCTTAACAGGACACTGCAAGTTAAACAAACACCTACACAGAATGGGGCTTGTAGATTCACCCACTTGCAGATTCTGCTGTGAAGCAGAGGAAACGCCCAAACACCTTCTCTGCGAATGCGAAGTGCTCATTCACAGCAGGAGTCGCCATCTAGGTGGATACATAATAACACCTACTGACATTAGGGACCTCCCCTCCAAAACCATAACACGGTTCATGAAGTCCGTGGGCCTAGGAAATGACCTTTAGGTCTAGAGTGACAGCTAGAATAGATCTGTCCAGGTCGCATTAGCTATTTGGTCATTGACCAAGCCCTTATAACCAAATAATAAATAATAAAATAAACAGTAATAATAAAGAGATTTTACAATATGTTACAAAATAAAGCAACTTACTGACGGACGGACATGGCGAAACTATAAGGGTTCCTTGTTGACTTCGGATCCCTAAAAACAGCTGTTGCATACATTTGAGTCGAGTAGTACGGTACTGATTTTTTTTACTCCGGTCGTTTCGCTCCCATAGTAAAAGTTGTTCACTTCTCCTTCTTATCGTGTGGGCAGAGCCCTGGTCTCAGAGTTTTTTCAGACCGCCTTACGGCCTCTGACGTGGTTTTTATGTAACGACTACTACCACCAGAAATAGTAGCCGGGACCAACGGCTTAACGTGCCATCCGTAGCACACAATCATTTTTCTTTTCAGACAATCAGGTGATTCAGCCTGCAATGTCCTAACCAACTGGGGAAAAACGCACAAAGTGACATTTCACTAGGTGTCCCCCGTTCACTTTGATGGGTGATTAAAAGGATGTTTATGATATCAATTTCGTCATGTAGATGCCACATCGGCAAGCAAAAATTAATATCAATTTTGTTATCTAGTCTTTCTCCATGTCAGAACTTATTTGCTCAACTTCCCATATTTTAATTAACCTTGCCCGTTTTCAAACCCAACTTGTAACAAAACCGACACTTCAATTTATAATATATATATTTATATAGTAACATTTCAATTCATACACATAAACTTTGGATTTCAATTTAAATCAACGTTTAGTTGAGCTAACTTGGCAGTGTTGAAACAAATTATAGTCGTCCTGTGACGTCTCACGAATCATAGCATTTTCTTCTTTAAAGCGTACACATAAAAGCTATGTTGGAAGACTTGGGGAACGATTATTGGCACGGGCAAACTTATAAGGTCTGCGATTAGATTTCTGACGTTTGAGATATTTTAATGAGTTTCAGCTCATCCACTTTTACGCTGTAAATTGGCCCTTACACGTTTTTAGTATAGAATTTTTATCATTTAAAAAAAAGAATAAATGAAAATGAAAAAATGAAAAAAAATATATTTATTTTTGCAATATGTAGTTACATAAATATAGCACTCTGTAAAGATCTCTAGTGCCCTATCTAGATACCTTATAGGGAAAACTAGACGAAATGATAAAGCGGACTGTATACTTAAAACTTTTATAATTCCGAAAACAAAGGAAGAACCAAATCGTTACAAGCCAGATGATATTCTATCTAACCTCCAAATTGCTAAGTAATCCCGAATGACAGGTGTCAACTGACAGCTGTCAAATCACGACAGATAAACGGCTGTTTACGAGTATAGCTAAGTGCTACACGTAATTAAAAATAATTAGGTATAGAAACGAAACATAAAGATTAAAGAGCTTTAGGAGCTCGAACATGCTGCCGGCGTTGAAGACTTGTCTTCAATATTCTTCAGTGGGAGCGGGCAGATATTATTGAAGGCTCTACGAAGAATTCCCTTCTTCGTTTGAATGTCGGCGACTCTTGCGACGCCGTCGTTGCCAGGTAGAACACGGGTGACGCGCCCAAGCAGCCACATGAGAGGTGGGAGAGACTTCTCCTTGATTAGTACCAGAGTCCCTTCTTTCAGCTCTCCCTGTGATCTGCGCAACTTTGTCTTCTGTCTAAAAATAATTAGGTATAGAAACATAAAGATTAAAGAGCTTTAGGAGCTCGAACACACTCTAGCCCTCAGTCTAGGTATTCCTGGGTGATGAGGGCTAGGCTCTTTCGAAGAAGTAGCCTCATTGCAAACAATAAAGAGAAAATAACAATGTAACAAAAGAACAGAACCAAGCTATGTGATCTCATTTCTTTAAATAGTAAGAAAAAATAAAAAAAAAACAAGGAAAATCTTGTGGGTATGATTTGTTTATGTTTGTATTTATATGACAGTATGAGTGTGTGTGTGTGGGGGGGTGTGTGTGTGTATGGGGTTTTTAATTAAATAAAAATTTGTTTATTTTTCCCAGTCCACAAACATTAGGCAGGTACAAATGAAATAGCTCTTATAAATAGTTTTATATGTCCATATATCTTTCGCTGCTAAGTTCTAAACACCTAAAATTGACGCCACCTCGTAAGTCGTGCGCACAGTCGTAACGTTAAAACGATCCATGTGGCTCGCCTCGTGGGTCGTCCACAGGCTACGGTCTAATCTGTGGTACGGTGTTCAATGACTCGTGCGGTAGTTCATAATCACTGGCGAAATGTAATAGAACTGACTTCTACGTAAGTTCTTACGACGTAGGTCGTCAGTAGAGAAGGTATGGTTTCTGGTTAGAGTGACCTGTCAAAAGGTCATATAGCATATATTTCAATCTGATTATAGCTTGTGATTTTCGATCATGATTTTGAAAGTACATTAGAAAAATATCACTTCTGGGCTTACAATCGTAACCTCCCATCCCTCCCCTCCCTTCTTCCTCAAATCTCTATAGGTACTATAATAACACTATAACAGAAGATTGTCTGTACATTGAAGATATTAACAAAAAAAAAATTACGATTTGGTTTTTAGGTGTCCCTGATTCCATATCACCAATTTTTGGATTTTTTGTCTGTCTGTTTGTTATTTTGTGTGTTTGTTAGTGTGTTTCTTTGTGTGTTTGTTTGTTTCTTTGAACGAGCATCACGCAAAAACTACTGAACCGATTTTGATGAAACTTTTTTGTTTGATAGCTAATGATCTGACTTAAAATCTGGTATATAACTCTCGTTGGATTATAATTAGCCTGATTGAATATGGAACGCGGACCGTAACCGCTGACTGCGTCGGTTTGTCCCATGTTTGTCCGCAAGTTTAAATATGGCGGTCTGAGCCGCGGTACCGCTTCCTTACTCGAACTTTAATCAATAACCTGTTGATCGGACGAGATTCGATAAAATCAAGCACCTGTTTCTGTGCTATAGAAGGTATACGTAATATTCTGGCTTAAGGTGGTTTCAGAGGGGTCAATTTCTTACAAAAAAAATTTCAAACAATATTTTAAAAGCTTTATATCTTCGTAATTATATATGACGCGACAACTAGATTTTCTAAACTATTTTTCCATACATATAATATTCATCATCATCATATCAGCCATTTAACGTCCACTGCTGGACATAAGCCTCCTCCAAAATGGGGAGATTTGCCATAATCGCCACGCTTGGCAGGCGGGTTGGCGAACGCAGTTGGATCGAATCAATGTGTGTACTGAGAGGATGCTGCTGCTCATCCTTCAGTAGATCCCTTAGTCGCCTTTTACGACACCCACGGGAGGAAATGGGATATACAATATTACTTTTGTTAATTCCGTCTACGCGTATTGTGCGTCAAACTTTTGAAAAAAATTCGAAGAAACATAATTTCAACTTTTGATACAAATGTATAACTGATTGCATTTAGTATGGAAAGTGTATGTATGGATATTGGATCGGTCGTTGTGACGATCCTTTGGAGGAGACCTATATGCAGCAGTGGACGTTCATCGGATGAGATGATGATGGAAAGTGTCTGTATGGTTTATGCTAATTTATCCTATTTGTTTTTTAGGGAAAATTGTTCAGTATCATGGGTAAAATCAGCCTTTAAAGTAATGCAATGCACCTGTTAACGCCTATATAGGCAATAGGTATAACACCCTGTATAGGCAAAATCAAAATAAAAATTTTTTGTTCATAATAATATCAGATAGATAGCTTTTTGACGTCATTTTTTGACTCTACCACCACCGCGTCGGAAGGTGTTTCGTTAAGAGAAGATGCGGCCAGAAACTCTACAACACACATCTTTTAAACAAAACAAAATATGTAAAGTACAATTAAAATACATTTTTTTTTTTTTTAGTTTATTTTACAAAGAAAAAACTTACAATATTTTTTTACCAACTATAAACCTTCCTACTGCAAACCTTGATCGGTTTAATCGCAGGAGGTGAGTCGCTGTACACAGCGTACCTGCTTGTTGTATTTTATATACTTATGACCTTATGAGTTACATACTAAGATGAGATTTAAGAATATTTTTACATTGTTTTTTGTTTTTACATTGTAATATTTCATGTACTATTTCCTTTGGTAAGTAGTTTAGAATATTGGGAAGCATATATTCTCTAGTACGTTGACCATATACATTTATATTATACAATATTATTATACAATATTGCATGTCAAGACCAGACATTTTGGTCATTCAAATAGTCATCGAGTTTATAGTAGCCTTTTTTACAGAGGACTTGTTTAACATGGGACTTGTCATGCTGATGTTATTCTTGAATCATAATGTCTAATAATTGTTACATTTAATACATTGACGTTACGTAAGAGAGTTTGTGCAGAATTGTAAGCAAGCCGCCCTGTTGTATGATAAATTATTTGCGTACTTCCGCAGCGAACGAGCCAACTATTCATCGGTTGATATTGGAACGACATGACATGACATGTGTCCGATACAATCGCTCTGTGATATCTAGTCTGATGCCAGGCCTCATATACAATACACTGCACTGTTGTTAATAGGGCTTGACTTTTGTTGTTGTAGTTTAGGAAGTTTTATTTACACTGAGCTGCAGCTGCGGGCCGGCTGCGGAACGGCTGCAGGCCAGCAGAAGTTGTAAACTATGGAATTATATATGCGAGGTGTCACACTGCGGCCACCGTTCCGCAGCTGTTCCGCAGCCGCACCGGACTGAATCTAGTATGACACCTCGCATATAATTCCATAGTTTACAACTACTGCCCTACGGCCCGCAGCTGCACTCTGTGTGACCCAGCCTTTATACCTTGGTAGGCAAATTGGTAAAATATACCTACATGCGTATATTTACGACGAAATTAAAAAAGTACAGTTCCGTACCATTACACAATATAATATTTGTGTTACTGACAGACAGAAGGACGGATGGATTGTGTAGGCTTAGTATAAGAAAAAAGTACGGTACTACATACAGTACGAACCACATAGAAATTACACGCTACTCTAGAGTACGGACAATTCCGGCCCCCACCAAATTTAAACCTCACTCCGGCATGGTGATGGCCCTTTGGGTACGGAACCCTAAAAAACACATTCCTTAGACACCAATATATATGGGATAAAACAGAAACTCTGAATCATCAAAGCAACCTCTTAACATATAAATTAAAATTAGTTAAGCGTACTAAAACAATTTAACTCATTTCCACGTCTCTCGCTCCTTCATATTATATACCCAGAGAAAAGCGAGGACCACTTTCATGTCATTTAACCAGTTATAAATCCACACGATAATATCTCCGCTGTTCTTGTGACTGACTTTGGGTTAGTAAGAGTTTGGATTTTACGAATTAAGACGCTCCCACTAAAAACGCCACTGCCTCCGTGGTCTAATGGTTAAGAACATTGGCTCTCGACACGGAGGTCGTGGGTTCGATTACGTCTGGTGAAATGTCACTTTGTGCGTTTTTCCCCAGTTGGTTAGGACATTGCAGGGTGAATCGCCTGATTGTCTGAAAAGAAAAATGATTCCGTGCTTCGGATGGCACGTTAAGCCGTTGGGCACGGCTACTATCTCTGGTGGTAGTAGTCGTTACATAAAAACCATGTCAGAGGCCGTTAGGCGATTTGAAAAAACTCGGACACCAGCACAGCTAGCATGCCACCCACGACAAAGCGTTTAAACGAGAAAAACGTCATGCGCGCTCTTTCTGACATACGTAAAATAATAAAGATGGAGGCACATCTTGATTTTTATCGTTTTCTCGGGGGTGGCATGCGAGGCCTACTGGGCTTGCTGCCCACACAATAAGAAAGAAAGAAGACTAAAATCGCTTGGCCAGGCCATATTTTGCGGATTTTTAGAAGCAATCTTCTCGTTATATAAAAGACATACAAATTAATGAAAAAAATTGCAATGATCTTCAACATTTTGACTTTATTTGCTTTGAGGTATATTTCTTATTTTTTTATAAAATACACATGAAACCTGTTTTCAAAGGAAAGCCTAAATATGTTTGAAAAAGTCGGTATTATGTTCATCTACTTTCTAAGTTGAAGTCACTTTTACTTTTGACATAAGTACACCAGTATGTAGACTGTAAATGCTATGATTGTAATTTTTTTTTCAGACCAGTATTTAATGAGATAATTTTAAAATTTTGTGCGAATTCTTATGATTTTCGCATTTGATTTTCTTGGATTAGAAGACACCACAGAGACAAAACGAACAAGCCAGTTAAAAATAGGTATACCGACTAAAATGATCTAGTCTAGTAGATGCGAGGCTGCTCTGAAAAAGTCAAGGTCGTTCGGTGGGGGATACGCCTTAATGCGGAAAAGGAAGGAAATTCGGTCGTATTGTAATTTTTATCTTACATTTTATCTTTTAAATCCCATAAGATTCTGTACAGATTTATAATGTAAGGAAAAACCTTCTCGTAGTAACTGGGATGTAACGAAACGAATTTGAAATAAAAACCAGCCAAAGTAATTGTTACATTTATGTCCTTACCTAATCCCGTTCAAAATATATTATTTAAAGATTAGATAAGCAATTATATGAGTTTTGTTCTTGTGGCGTTTCTAATTATTCGAGTT
The DNA here is from genome assembly GCA_927399405.1 of Agonopterix arenella. Lineage (NCBI taxonomy): Eukaryota > Metazoa > Arthropoda > Insecta > Lepidoptera > Depressariidae > Agonopterix > Agonopterix arenella. The sequence goes on along the minus strand of OV656708.1, from coordinate 11,742,050 downwards.
GCCTATGAAATGTAATGATAGCCTTAATATAACCACATAACATTTACAGTAGTACCAGGTTTATAAGTCTTACCGCGGTACCTGCGCAGGTGACAAATTTTAATTGCGCGTGAAATTACGGTATCTGCGCAATTGAAACATTTTTATTGCGCATGAAATTATATTGACTAATCATGTGCCACCTACGCGCGCATGAAATCTACTACTATTATGTACAATCTACGTGTACAATATTAGGAGATTTAGAAGGGAAGACGGCCGGTGGACCAAGGCAATATCGGAATGGTGGCCAAGAGAAGGAAGAAGGTCCGTGAGTAGACCACCGATGCGTTGGTCACACAACATTGTAAGGGTTGACATGGATCAGATTGGCACAGGACCGTGAGGAGTGGCACAATGAATGGCCCAGTAGTGGGTTGATATGGGCTGATTTGATTTGATTTTATCAGCAGATGCTTAACAGTATTCTAAATGCAATGGTTTAGCATATTATGCATATATTATGTGTTATTGTATTGCTGTAAAGGAAATAAGGATTGAACTATTTAAATCTTGTATTATTGTAACGTTGAATTTTTGTGCAAATTAGTTTTTTTAAATAGTGCCGATCTACTACGAGGATTCGGCTCAAGTAGGCTGCTGGAATCAAAAAGCAAAAAGAACAACAGGATAATAAAATTTAGTTATACGATTATTACAATATCATGGAAGGTTGGAATAATAGTATGGCTTACGTTCTATTATCGCGCGAACGAAAGAGATAAAAGGCGTGATATACAGAGTGTTACAGAAGTAAAAATAAAAATTGAAAACTTTTAAGGGGGTGGTTTAGACCAAGTCGAAATCGCGAAAAAAAATCTTTTGTCTCATACATTTAGCTCGTATAGATCTGTAGTTTAGTATGGAACCAGCAGAGGACGTCTATCGGCTGATATGATGATGATGATGATGGAACATCCGATTTTTTTTCGCGATTTCGATATTGGTCCCATAGTGAAAGTAGTTCAGTTTGATGGTCTTAACCACCCCCTTAAATGTTTATTTGTATTTTTGTAACATCCTGTATAGCCTTATCACGCTCATCATGCTACGGCATCAGGACTGTCTATTGCAGACAATATAAAACAGCGCGTATAATATGCCACGTAATATGGTTTAACGTCAATTTCCAAATAATAAAACGAGACAAAATTCCCCTCAGCGATAGGTAAGAAGATAACATCAATAAGTAGATTTGATCATGATCATATCGAAACGAGAAGGGCGGGTAATTTGGTTTACTCTATTATATGAGAAGGTAGGAAGTTCTTTTATATTTTTTGGGTTTTCTTATGATTCAAAATACGTAACGGAATATAGTTATATTGAAGTAAACACGTTATGAAGAGTTACGGGCCAAAAAGTTCTGCGTACCGGAAAGCGCAGAGTTGGTAGTGGTAGGGACAAGGTGGACCAACGACCTGGTGATGGCAGCGGGACCAACGACCTGGTGATGGCTGGTGATCGTTATGGCGATCCTTGGGGTGAGGCCTATGTCCAGCATTGGACGTCTTTCGGCTGAGATGATTATGATGGTGAGGGTGGTGTTTTGTTACAACCCGTATCATGGTAAACAGTTGCATTACTTTAAGGGGTTATTGTACCTATGATACTAAACAACTTTCCCTAAGAAACCTATTGGATATTCTCAATTCTTCAATTTTCCTCAGCTGATTGCATTTAGTACGAAAAATTCTTTTTTTTTTATTTCTTACAGCTTTCTTAGGTAAAGTTGTTCAGTATCATGAGTACAACCACCCCTTAAAGTCAAATCAAATCAAAAATGTTTTATTCAAAATAATATCACATTGATAACTTTTTGACGTCATTTTTTGACTCTACCATCGTGTCCGAAGGTGTTCCGTTCAGAGAAGATGCGGCCAGAAACTCTACAACACACATCTTTTAAATAAAACAAAATATACAAAGTACAATTAAAATACAATATTGCATTACATAGAGTAACATTGTCAAGACCAGACATTTTGGTCATTCAAATAGTCATCGAGTTTAGAGTAGCCTTTTTTACATAGGACTTGTTTTACATGGGACTTAAACTTTTTGTCTGGCAAATATCCTCTGGTAATAAACATTTTAACGGGTTCTTACCGCGTTTTGGTATATTTGAGTTCGGTAAGAACCCGTTAAAATGTTTATTTCTAGATTAAATAATAACCGCGTAGCTCTCAAAAACTGTATCCTCTGGTATCTTACAATAATAGCGTATAAAGTGCCCCATGACAGATGTGTTGACCTTACTGAGTCGAAAATGTGGGAATACTAATTTATTTTTATTTCTTGTATTGTAATTATGAACGTCACTATTTTTGGGAAAGAGATACAAATTTTTCCGAATGTATAAAATATTTTCGTAAATATATTGACTGTAGAAAGTCAAGATACTGATATCTTTAAAAAGATCTCGTAGTGAATCTCGACAAGGCAGATTACGGCCCCACATCAAAATACCATAAGACATGATACTATGGAAGTAGCTGAAGTAGTGTAGCTACTTCCATAGTATCATGTCTTATGGTATTTTGATGTGGGGCCGTGCTGCAGATGTTGAGGCGATCTTTATTCTTGAAAAGAGGACAATTCGAGCCATTTATAATCTGCCTTGTCGAGATTCACTACGAGATCTTTTTAAAGATATCAGTATCTTGACTTTCTACTGTCAATATATTTACAAGTCTTGCAGTAGCTACATCAGTTAGCTGTCTTATTTTTCGAACTGCATAAGCTGTCGAGCTCAGCCTACCCGCTAGGGTTTCTATATGTGGACCCCATTGCAGCTTCGAGTCAATCTTTATCCCTAAAAATACAGTATTATTTGTGAAATGCAATATGTCATTATCTAAATTTATTAGATTTTCATTATTTATAACGTTTGGTAAAGAGAATTTGATACATTTAGTTTTCTTTGCATTTAATGCAAGAAATTAAGTTATGGTACTGTTTACCCTAACACCCTGTATAACTTTACTTTTCAGATATGATTAAAATATTAGGTACCACGCGATATTACTCTCTTAATGAAAGAAGTCCTATACAAATTAAGTCTTTTCACTATTTCCGCATTATTGATGCCTATATGCGGTAAGTAATGAGATTCAACAAAATATTGTTTATTATTTTTAGGACGGTAATTAAAAGCTACTTAATTGGGATATTTGAGGGTATTAATTAATATCTACGGTCTCTTTATTCAAATTTTATTGCCGGGCGGTTTAATGAGTCGTTAACTTAATGACATTTTATCTCTGGCTATCCGTTATGTGGGTATACCTATAGTGACTACCCAGCGAATGATACTGCTGAGGGGTGTTTAAAATTATGCACGTGGTAACCAAGCACGTACCAAGGATAGGAGTGATATTTATCCCGACATTTCTCTCCCATCTCTGGTCACTTAGGCCCGTTTCGACTAAACGCGAGTAAGTTTTATTCTTAGATTAAGTCGCCGGTTACTCTAGAGTAAACTAACTGATTTTGCGTTTTACCAACCCTATGAATGAGATGAGAGTTAATTTTACACGGCCAATTTTGACGGCGTAAAGCTTATACCGAGACTAATGAAATGTCAATGTCACATAATTAAAAAAAAATTAAGAAAAAAGAAACGTAACAAATTAAACGTACCTATATAGGCGTATTCTATCGTGCGATGAGGCGATTTTTATTGTTGTGATGAATGTCGCCCGTGCAACGTTAAGCCCTCATCGCTTAATAAATAATTAAATGTCTTCTCGGACATGAATAGCAATATCAAGTGGTGTAAATAGAAACCTTCGTCTATCTTTGCGTTATTTTTTTATATTCATTAAATACCCTGGAACTAAAGTAAGAATTTGTTTTAACTGCATTCCGTCCAAGCAATTAATGAAGGATGACTTTACAAGATGTAATTCTATTGTAAATTCAAGCAAGCCGTGTCGTCGCCAAGTATTATGTAAGACTAAATAATCCTATTACAACAGGCACCTTAAGTTCAAACATCTGCTCACAAGCGCGGCTATATTTACATCTTTGAGATGTTACGTGGGTGGGTGGGATTGTAGGTGGTACTCAATTAACATGTTACAGCAGTGTAACCATGCTATGTTATCTTAGTACAAACTAAGTGGAACGCTGATTTTCCATAGACAGCTTCCGCCATCTAACGGTTATGTTTCGAAGCACTATGTGTTGAACTAGGGTTCATATCGGAGTAATAGCGTACTACACCTCACGCGCTGCGCTGTATTAGTGGGAGATTTCGCCCATATCAATCACTGTCTTGTTGGTCCAGCGGTCTAGACAACCGTCTTACGATCCGGGTAGCTAAGGTTCGATCCTCGTGTCGTCCGATCGTCTTTTTCAATTTATTTCATAATGTGGCGCCCCCTAGTGCTAATAAGCGGCAACGCAATTAGGACGTCCTAAAATTCAAGGCGAGTTACCTATCTATATCCAATATACATATTAATCCATGAGTGTAACATAAAATTGATGTTATTATGGTGGTGGTAATAACAGTGTTATGGCATAAGAATAATTGTATTTATTCTATGGTTATGGAGAAGATTAAATACATAACGTCATAATTTAACGTAACGCAACACAACGTAACTTGACATAATTATAATAAGTCAAAATAATTGGCTAAATTAATATCTACGGCCTCTTTATTCAAATTCATCATTAATTACAGGAATTTTTAATACACAGTACCTTCGACCAAATAATAAGTATGGACGGGCCTAGCGCATACAAAACGCTAATATAAATTAAAAACGACGCATTCGAATATTATGAACCGTATCACTAAATACGGCTTCACAACATAATCGTGGTACAGGGTTGCATTGACTCTAAGGCCATGGCACATATCACAAACATTTTAAGGCCTCTAACAGACGACGTTCTTTTCGAGCGATCGAGAATGCCATTCTTTTAACACAATGTAAATGGAAAACACTAATTTTGATAAAGAATATAATTAATTATAGATAATTTCCTAAAATTGTACTTGTTTAATAGTAAATTCTTCCATACAATGTTAGTGATTCACAACCTAAGATTACCTACAGAATTTTCCATCTTACTAACTATTTTAAGTATTTGGACCTTTAAAAAATGTCTAATGTCAGAAATTCCATAGCACCAGCAATTTACAGTTTGTGTTTCATTTTGCAGCAAGAATAGTAGAAACACAGAATGTCTCCCAAAGGATTTCATGAACTATAAACTTTAAGGCGACATTTCATTGTCGAACGAAACGACCTAGAGACCAGTCGAGAGTCTAGCTGGTACATCGAAACACCCTTGTAAATCTTTTAATATTTAAGGGTGGTTTAGAGGTTTAGACCATCAAACTGAACAACTTTCATTATGAAGACAAAGAAAAAAAATTCTGTCCCATACATTTAAGCCGATTAGCCTCACTGCCGATTAACTGCCTCCGTAGTCTAATGGCTAAGAGCATCGGCTCTCGACACGGAGGTCGTGGGTTCGATTCCCACGGGGGACACCTAGTGAAATGTCACTTGTGCGTTTTTCCCCAGTAGGTTAGGACATTGCAGGCTGAATCGCCTGATTGTCTGAAAAGAGAAATGATTCCGTGCTTCGGATGGCACGTTAAGCCGTTGGTCCCGGCTACTATCTCTGGTGATAGTTAGTCGTTACATAAAAACCACGTCAGAGGCCGTTAGGCGGTCTGAAAAAACTCTGACACCAGGGCTCTGCCCATACGATAAGAAGAAGAAGCCGATTATGTAAAGTTTTGTATTATACAGCAGATTTTTTATTTCTTCTGTATATTGGCTACATATGGTCTAAAAGTGGATTGTTCGAAGTTCTTGACAATCGCTTTTATTCCTATTCGTGATTCTACACAACTAAAAACAAAATGGTTTCCGTACAACTGCCATTTATCTATACCGGGTTGATACTGCACTTTCTATCCAATGAGTAGAAGCAATTCAAGTAATATGCAATGAACATTAAATTCGTGATCGCGCAACGCGTACTAGTAATCCAAAACACACTACGGTAATGTAACCTAACCAAACATAGTAAAATTCTAAATATTCCGAAGAAACAACGGCATCGAACTTAGTGCATAGTGTGAATGACTAACTAATCAAGTATGCATTGCACTGTCCACAAGCTAGTTGCAAAGTGGGGGCACGTGAGCCGAGCGCTAATAGGGGCTTTATACGATAGGGGGCACTAGGTCTTACGCCGCATTATGCTAAAGTTGTCATATTTTGAAAGGTGGGTATAATATCTATTTAATAATTCTGCCAAGGTCTGCGTTGTGACGTCACTATCGCTACAGTGTCACCAACTTATCTGTAGAATGAGCGATGGCGCCACTTTCTGTATCAAAGAATGATTTCATTTTGAGAATAATTTCTTGTACACCACTTTAGGCATGATTTTCACAAAAAATACTCAGAAATATATTTAGAAAAACAAGAACTCGATTGAACAGCACAGACTACATCGACTGACAGCAACAAAATGACGATGAATTTTCAAAAGTAGTTCCGCTTGTGGCTATTCTACAGATAAGTTGGTGGCACTGTAAGTGGGATCACACACGATGACGCCTGTCGGACCGGCAGATGTCAGTCCAGAGTTATATGAAACCGCACGTAGAAGCATACGGTGCGTCAATCCGTCAGCGTTTGTGCTTCTACGTGCGGATTCATACAGCTCCTTGCTTTACTTGACTTGACTGATTTCTGCTGCTCCGTCAATGCGTCATCGTGTGTGATCCGTCGTAAGCAGTGATGTATTACATCCAATACTTCAGTCACTCGTGGCTTTCTAGTCTAGATGTGAGTTAAATGTAAAGAGATTACTTAGCCATCTAAAACTAGATATTTGTCTAGTAAACGATATTCGATTTCTTTGGGAACGTTGATTAAAAAAGAAATCTATTAGATGATGTACTCGTAGAAAGAACGGGAGAAGCCACCACAATGCAAGAACGAGGCGTGTATCAATCAATCAATCAAACCAGTCTACATCAACCCAATGCTGGGCATTGGCCTCCCTTTTATTGCGCCACTCCCGCAACCCTTACAATGTCGTCTAACCAACGCATCGGTGTGCAGCAGCGTGTATCATTTTGCTTAAATTAAAATGTATATGTATCTTTTAGACAATAAGACAAGAATTTAAGTTGTTACGCTATGTAACGGTAAAATACTTTAGACCCTTACTGCAAATTTTAGAAATCTATGTTTGAAAAGCAGAACGCTCAACAGCCCGCTGGCTGTTCAAAATGCCTAATTTAAGAATCCTCTTCAAGCTGAAATTTACGGTTAGATCTTAAAGATATAAAACCGGAACAATCCAATGACTCGTATAATTTAACTTGACAAATAGAAACCAGACAGAATAATCTTAAAAATGTAAAAGTATTTCAAGATCCGGAGCAGAATAGATTGGACAAGCTTCAGTTTTGCACTAACGCCTTGGCAGATACCGTAATTTATTGTGTCTGTAGAAGACTAGAGTTTTTACTTAGCTATAAGTAGTTCGTATCCATATTTCAGAGCCACGACACTTTTAAATAAATACGTGTTTCGTTTCATACCTAATTGTGCTAACGTCAAAATGGTCAGACTTATTCATAATCCCAGATTCAAGAACAAAGGTTCATAGTGTACCTCATGTTCAGTTTTGTTATCACTACATAAGCAATTTACCTAATAGTAATTTATTGCACAAATAAACTGAACTTTATATCACTGACGCGGTCTCTACCAATGAATTTAAAATTTAAAAACGACGCATTCGAATATTATGAACCGTATCACTAAATACGGCTTCACAACATAATCGTGGTACAGGGTTGCATTGACTCTAAGGCCATGGCAGGTATCGCAAACATTTTAAGGCCTCTAACAGACGACGTTCTTTTCGAGCGATCGAGAATGCCATTCTTTTAACACAATGTAAATGTAAAACACAGTGTAAATTTTAAGCAATACTCACTCAGCTTCCTCTATCGTCTCCGACATGGCAAGGAAGACACAGTTGAAGAGTATGGTGGCCATGACAATGTAATCGAAGAACTGATTAGTGGAGAGATACACGCATGCGCGCCGCACTCCAGACCACGGCGACCACCAGAACAGCGACCTCGTCGCCGTGAACCGGTGAATATAGTTTTTACGGAACCGCTTTGACACTACGCAGAATGTCTGAAAAGAAAGGAAAACATCGTTAGCGATATGATCACAAAATTACTATGATGAGTTCGGTGGATCCGGATAATATAGAATCCGGTGGGTATAAATATACCCACGAGAGTAGAAATCCCAAAAACTATAAGAACTGGGAAATTACAGTACCTCGGTCACATTATGAGAAGTGATAAATACCAACTACTCCAGATTATTCTGTAGGGGAAATTTTGGAAAGACGAATGCCTGGTAGAAGAAGGACGTCCTGGCTTAAAAACCTGTGTGTATGGTTCGATGTGGACACAACCTCAGCACTGTTCAGGGCTGTAGTCCAGGGTTCGAATAGCCCTTTGGATAGCCAACCTGCGATAGGATATGGCACCACAAGAAGATAAAATATACCGGATGATGTCTCGAAACATTTAGGGGAGGTTCACATCATCAAACTGAACAACTTTTACTATTGGAGTAAAACAGAAATCAACAAAAAAAAAATCTGCTTTTCCATACCATCCAATTCTGATTTGCTTACAATAGTAAAAGTTGATCAGTTTAATGGTCTGAACCACCCCTGAAAGTTTCGAAACGCTAAAAAAATCATCCGGTATAATAGTGAAAGGAATTTGGTGTATGAAGTGGTAAGAAAATTTATAAGAAAACTTAAATTAATTAACAAAAAAATATATATATATATACGGTCGAATTTAGAAACCTCTTTTTTTGAAGTCGGTTAAAAAACACTTTAACCGACTTCAAAAGTAAAAAGTTGAAAATAATATTACAGCCGATATCTTTTAATCTCACATCTGTAAGAAAATTACTAAGGTCTCCTATGAATTAATTGCAATACTAAGAATCACGATTCTGTTCTTCTCTTAATAGACGCATGTCTAGTCTAGAAGGTGTAAGTATCTAGAGAAGAACTGAATCGTGTCTCAATATAAAAAATGCAATTGCTCTATATTCGCAATTACCCCGTCGTCAGTCGCTGATAGGATTCGCGACTGGGCTTGGTTTGACACCGCCTCCAATAACACATAAATTTATACAGGTTGTAATAAAAAATGGGACAGTCACCTATATGAGTGCTTCAGACCATCAAACTGAACAACTTTTACTAAGGGACCAAGACTGAAATCGCGAAAAAAAATCCGCTGTCCCATACAAAACTGCAAACGTATCTCGACTGAAATTTATGACTGACTTTAATTTTTTTCAGCCATTTTTTTTCGCGATTTCAATATTAGTCCCATAGAGAAAGTTGTTCAGGTTGATGGTCTGAAGCTCCCGTTTAAGTAACTGTCCCATTTTATGTTACACCCTTTATTAACATTCATAGGTATACTGGGTGAAATTGATATCATTAGCACCCTTTTAAACTAAGAGTCTAACCCATCAAATTGAACAACTTTTACTATAGGAGCAAACCGATCGCAGCAAAAAAATTATCAGCTGTTGCATACATCAGTTTGATGGGTAGACTCTTAGTTTAAAAGGATGCTAATGATATCAATTTCACCCTGTATAATTTGTGCGGACAAAGTCGCGGGTTAACGCTAGTCTATTATAAATCTAAACTATTATAAAACTGTATCAGAAGTGGGTCTGTACATTGAAGATATTAAGAAAAAAAAGTTCTGTTTGTTTGTTTCTTTGAACGAGCATCACGCAAAAACTACTAAACCGATTTTTATGAAACTTTTTTTACGTGATAGCTTATGATCTGACTTTCTGATTGTAGTTTTCTGTTTATGATCTTTAGATGCGATAAAGAAGGACCCCATAAGTACAAATTCATAGTTCTATGAAATTGTTGCTCTCAGTATAATAATAATTCAATCATTGTTTTGTACATTATTATACCACTTATATGTGCCGTACTTACCTATTATTATAATTATATAATTATATTATTTTCGGATACTTTCTACTTTACCTACCTATCTACACACTTGTCTTATCAATAATTTATTATAATATATCTCTATCAACTCTTTCAAAATTACTTTTACTCTGTTTGGTACATAACTTCTTCGAGTTCTTATAATTATACTTATCTTTGTTATTTTAAATTGTCGCATCTTATAATATTATTTTATTGTTAAGTGTCAACAACAACATTAATGGCTCTGTACCATTTTTTTTTCATACTTTTACGTGTTACATTAGTAGCTGTAGTTGTTGTAAATAAATAAATAAATAAATAAAATTGTTACGTTATTTCTAGCTAATACCAAATATTGCATAGCAGCATTAGCAATAAATCTCACGCTTCCACTAATTGTTTTCGCAGCAATGAAATTACATTCAACGCTGCACATTATCTGCTGGATTTTAATCACGATTTGCGAAGTATTTAAGTTCCACGGCAATCTAGATAACGTGGTACTATTGTTACTTGTTTGTGCGAGCTAACTCATTTGGAGCTCATTTAATTTGGAACATTTAAATGCTTAGTACTGTAGTTTCAATTTGTATTTGGAGCACAGACGGTTCTTCGTTTAGTTTTATAGATATAGCCCAGTAAAATAACTAAGCAGGAACGACAATATGCACTGCCAAGATAATAATACTGTCTTCGATGTGTGTGTGTGTGTGGTGGAAAATGTTAAGGCGATCATGTTTTCCACACAATTTTATTCTTTTTACCGCAATTGTAATGCTAATAACACAGTATGGTGTCGACACCAAGCACCAAATACAAAACATCGCATCGCAGGAATCGAAAAGTCCATATCAATGAAATATGTACCAAGGTTATAAACATAAATCGAAGATGTAAAAATAAAAGAGATAGATAATTGATATAAAGTCGTTGAAATATGAAGCCATGTGACCATCATATGAAACACTATTAAGGTGGTTTCAGTCCATACATAAGTTTGACGCACAATACGCGTAGACGGAATTAATAAAAGTAATATTTTATATTTGGAAAAATAGTTTAGAAAATCTAGTTGCCGCGTCACAAATAACATTTTCAATTTATAAAATAATTACGAAGATATAAAGCTTTTAAAATGTTGTATGAAAAATTTCAAATCTTTATATCTTCGTAATTATTTTATAAATTGCAAATGTTATTTTTGACATGGCAACTAGATTTTGTAAACTATTTTTACATATATACAAAGTTACTTATATTAATACCGTCTACGCGTATTGTGCGTCAAAGTTTTGTATAAAATTGACCCCTCAGCAACCACCTTAATCTAATGACTGAAGATTATCAAGTCAACGGTGGTGTAAAGGTAAATTTCTCAATTCCCATTCTATGAACCCCCAAAAATGTCAAAATCAAACCGTGTGTTCGCCAATTGCACTAAGTCCAACAGATGTTTTGTAAAACTTGCCGTTTCATTTGAATCGTATTACCGTTTCGGTTGTTTGCTGGTTTTTATTACCGTTGCCAGCTATAAATTGGAGCTCGTTTTAGCCTCATATATTTGTTGAGCACGCAATTAGTTTAAATAACCGTATGTATGTACTTTAATTTTATTTAGTTTTATAGGTTTTTGCAGCTGAATAAAGCTATTGGTATACAGGGTGTTCCGTAAACCGACGTCAACCCGGTGGATGCTGATAGGTTAGTTCATGCCTAACCAGAATTATACTAAATAAAAAAAAATCTGTCAATCAATCAATCAATCTGTCAACAATAAGGTTCTAAGTTTTCGAAATATGGACAGTTTTATGGAATTCGTGAAACTCTTTACCTTAGTCACTATTTTGAGTGCCACGGCTACAAAATATTCTATGCAGTATCTGTGTTAAAACTGTCAATATGTCGAAGACACTTTTACTAAAGTCAAATTTTGATATTCTGCTTTGTCATGACCTAACCTATCAGCATTCGCCGGGTTGACGGGACACCCTGTATAAGACGATGTGCAGACAGGTATAACGCGGGGCGTACTTTTTTGTCCGTTAAAAGAGATCGCATGAGACTCTTTGAATTTGAAGTGACCGATCTTGCTGACACAGAAAAGTTCAAAGTAAGCCTTGGTAGGCATCCTGTTTTTACTTAAAAACATAACCCCGATATACACTTTCAACAAATATATCAAACAAACAATATTTTATATTTGCTAAAGCTAACGCTGCCAATCATTTAATAGTATGAAGACTTTAAAACTCCACGCAACTTGACACAGTGTGGAAGTCTCTCCAATTATTTTGGTAGATCTTTCCACCGTGTTTACCACTACTGCTATCAGGTGGTACAAGGAAGCATAGCCCAATATCATCGACCATGTAGTACGAGGTAAAAAGTTACAAAAGTACAGATCATTAGTCAATCAATAAATTATTCTTTATAGTCTAGGAAAAATACGGTTTGAGATTGCGTTACACTATACAACACAATACACTTTAGTAAATTGTATTTGAACTAATATGTTAGTTCATTTATAACACTTTTGTCAAGATTTGGTGGTTATATAGGCTGAGGACCCTGAGAAATTCCTTAAAATCGATATAACTGTACAAACGGCAAGCTTATTTCTAAAGATATTTCTTCCAGCATACCAGCAAAATAGACAGTTAATTAACCCCATACAAATTTATTGTGTACAAACACACAGTAAATAATTTAGTTTTGAGGTTTTAATTTTTAAATACTTACAAAATGTTAAATGTCTACTCAAATTTACGATATTCACCGGCGATTATTATTGTTATAAGTAAAACGTATTGTACTGAACATTTTTTGTAACGGCCGTGTGGTGTCGGCTAAGAATAGCACCATCCCATTTCCTCCCGTGGGTGTAAAAGGCGACTAAGGGATCTACCGGAGGATGGGCAGCAGCATCCTCTGAGTAAACACATTCAATCCAACTGCGATCGCTAACCCGCCTGCCAAGCGTGACGATTATGGCAAATCGCCCGGTTTTGGGGGAGGCCTATGTCCAGCAGTGGACGACTATCGGCTGATATGATGTATTGAACTAAACCGTTCTGTACAAAATCACCAGTTTTACATTTTTTGTTCATACCTAAATTTAATGTATTGTAAATGTTATCATTATTCTATAATACACAATAAAAAAATCGGGGATTTTTGAGAATTTATGTTTTTCATCTACTAATATTTCAAACTATCACCTAAAGTGCAATTAATGCAATCTACTCCATACAAAAATCCGTAGATTTCCCCGACTATTAACACAGATCTTGGTAAATTCATGATGAATGGTAGAAAAAACGAAATCCTGGCTATCAGGCTGGGGGAAGCGAAGGATCGTTCCAGTAGGCCTCGCATGCTACCCCCGAGAAAACGACAAAAATCGAAAGGTGCCTGCATCTTTATTATTTTACGTATGCCAAAAAGAGCGCGCATGACGTTTTTCTCGTTTAAACGCTTTGTCGTGGGTGGCATGATAGCTAGGCTGATAAGCTAATAAAATGCGAGATTGGGCAGAAGATGCACGTGTGGACGCAGCGTTAGATTGTAGTATAAAAACAGCTGAAGATGTCTCACGTAACAAGATTCCTAAAAATGCTCATATTCGCACTGTACGTGCTTAGTGATGGAATGTAAGGGGAGGGGAGGAAAAGGGTGTGATGAGCGTAGCCTGAAGGGGAATAGCTACTAACTAGTCGTTTTATTGATATTGAAAGGACTTTTCAGGTGTTACGATGACTTGCCACTAATTTGCCTTCACCAATCCGCACTGGGTCCACTGGGTCACAATTATTCGTGAGAGGAGCCCTTTGCCCTGCAGTGGGATCCTACAGGTTACACATACGATGATTTTGTTTTTAGGGTTCCGTACCCAATAGGTTAACAAGGGACCCTATTCATAAGCCTACGCTGTCCTTCCGTCCGTCCGTCCATCCGTCTGTCTGTCCTACCTATTTAGGGCTGTAGCTTTTTAACCGCTAGACAGTTAAAATTTTAACAGAATGTGCGTTATTATAGATAATAAAAAAATGACATAAAGTAAAAATAAAGGGGGGGTCTTCATTATAAGAAACTAGTGTTTATCAACGTTTTTTCTTTTCGCTCTTTCTTAAAAACGGTAATACATACAAACGTCAAACTTGATGTGATTATAGCACAAACTCTACAGTATAATAACAAATAATAAAGAACGGCCAAGGAAGAAATGTGAAAACGTTTTTGTAAGTTAATATGTTGTGTGGTAGTGTGGTACGGAACCCTGGATGCGCGAGTAGTTCGACTCGCACTTGACCGGTTTTATTGTATAATTATTTTCTTTTTTCCCCCACGGATACCATACGGTTTAGTAAAATTCTATCAATTCGAGAAACGAATTTCTACACATAATATAGATTCATAATACGCTAGTAATAAAGCTTAGATTGACACAAAAAATTTAAACGCATCCTCCTAACTTTGCCTAGCTATCTTACTAATTGTCAGAGCAAATTGCACAATTGTAGTTTCAGTTAATTAGATCTGTCTCTTTGCGACACTCGGGGGTATAAAGTGGGAAGTCAGAGTTAGAATGAGTTTAAAGCAGACGAAGGGTTGGGCCCGGAAAGTATAGCCCAGTCATTTTACGGTTTGAGCCGGGAGTAATTAGTAATTGACATTTTTTTTCGGTATAATATTGAAGAGCCAATTTGAGCCTAGAAATGTACCAAAATTAAAAAAAAATCACGTCAGCAACAGTTCCAATTTTAAAATTTAGCTATTATCTCGTTCTAAAAAAAACGGATGGTAAATTTTTTTTTGCACATATTTAAGGCTTTACCATACATCCTACAAACATGGTGTGAATATTTTTGTCTACTTAGAAGGTTTTGAAAAATACATTCGTATTTTCTAATGAATACATCATTTTTTAAATTTCTTTGCCTATTTTATCGCTCAAAAATAATTTATAGTGTTAAATCTAATTCAAATGAGTGCATTAATATTAATAATTTAAAATCCTTCTGGGACACCTAATTTTGATTTCTATGTCTTGTCACTTAAGGTGATTTCAGTCCATACAAACGTTTGACGCACAATACGCGTAGACGGAATTATTAAAAGTAATATTTTATATGTGGAAAAATAGTTTAGAAAATCTAGATGCCGCGTAACGAATAACATTTGCAATTTATAATATAATTACAAAGATATAAAGCTTTTAAAATTTTGTATGAAAAACTTCAAAGCTTTATATTTTCGTAATTATTTTATAAATTGCAAATGTTATTCGTTACGCGGCATCTAGATATTCCAAACTATTTTTCCATATATACAAAGTTATATATGTTACTACCATCTACGCGTATTGTGCGTCAACGTTTTGTATAAAATGGACCCCTCTGCAACCGCCTTAATGGTTCCGGTTACAGTTTAAAAGTATAATTAGTAATTACCCCGCCTAACAAAACTCCGTAAAATGACTGGGCTAGTAGGGTATGTTTGGATTCGTGATACTGGCCACTGGCAGTTCGGAAAAGGTATTAAGGCGGTTGCAGAGGGGTCAATTTTATACAAAACTTTGACGCACAATACGCGTAGACGGTATTAATATAAGTAACTTTGTATATATGGAAAAATAGTTTGGAAAATGTAGATGCCGCGTCACAAATAACATTTGCAATTTATAAAATGATTACGAAGATATAAAGCTTTGAAATTTTTCATACACAATTTTAAAAGCTTTATATCTTCGTAATTATATTATAAATTACAAATGTTATGTATGTAATGTAAAATAAAATGACATAGCATATGCTCACTACTATATTCCCCAAGGGGTTAGTCAAAGATATTCTGAAACCTCAGAACATCCACGTAAAATAAAACAGTTTCTATGTAAAAAACATACTAATATAAAAAAGCACATGAATTTACCGAAATTTTTACAAAATGTAGACTATGATATGCAGTTGTAAAACCTTACCTTTTTTAGCCTCTATTTCGACGTTAATTTAATCCAACTAATTAATTTTAACACGACTGCCAGTAACAGTAGACTTCAGTTTCATTTTATAATGAACATTTTTGCACCTGAAAACTGACTCGAATAGTTCAGCCCATGTTCAGCCTGAAACTTTCCTAATTAGAAACGTTTTGCGTGCGCATGAAGGAAGAAAAGTTCTTTGGATTTAAATTGAATGGCTAATTTTAAAATAGTACTGTAAAGTTTCGTACCTATTCTGATTGCAAATTGTATGTTGACTATGCGAGGATGTCTGCAAAGCTTTTGGCACGGCAAACAGTAGACCATGCTTAACTCAATAAAGTCGTTTTCTGGTGTACCTTATTACATGGATCTTAGAGTTCGAAGCGTCATTAATTTAAGACATGGATCTTGTTACAACTAGGGATAACTTCCGTGCTTTCAAATGTTTTTGTCATTATTACTGGCTAAGCAAACTAGGTCATAGTTTCAGAACTTAGACGATTTATGACTTGCCTCGCGTTAGCATTTCCTCTCTGCCAACGTACAAGATATCATGATTTTTAACAATCAAATGTAATATCTATAGTAATTGAATAAAGTCCAAAATTGCGGATTTCATGCTACTTCGTCTTCCGCAAAAAGAGGCAGAAAAATAGAATTAGGCTGCTTTTCAACAAGAGATGTGCGACGTAGCGAAGCGGTAAGCGAAGAAACAATGCGCCAATAGCGCGCTCGCTCGATCACGTCATTGGGAAATTGAAGCACACTCATTGGACGATTTTTACATCGCTCAGCGCCTCGCTATCTCGCATATGTCTGGTGGAAAAGTAGCCTTACACGCGTAACTACCTAACTCTTTATTGTTTTTGTATTAATAGTATTGAATTGGTACTTTTGCGGTATGGTCTTCAACTCTGCCACACATAGTCTCTGGAGTTGGCTCACTAATACCCATGTATTTCCCATGCTGTCTCCCTTCTGCAGTGGAGGAAAGTCGGATAACCTATCGTCTTTAAATACATTGCGCGTTCCAAGACAGATTAGAGTCATCACCCGTGCTCTCTGGACTTCATTGTCTGGTGTTGTAAGTGATCGCTACTGCTAATCCTTGTTTATAGGAGTTACAGAGGTGGGGAGGTGAGTTGTGAGCCAGAAAAAAAATTCAATGACTTACTAGCCCATAAACTTTTTATTATGTAAATGTTTAGATACTTAAAATAATTATAGATTTGATCTGATTTTGATTGATGGAGTACCTCGAGTACCTCGAGTTTACTGTTAAAGTTTGTATACGACTTACATTGTATTTTTTACAGTCTGCTGATTCTGTTCCATTCCAATAGCTGTGTTGTTCAATTAAATGTAAGAGGGACAAAAAAGAAACTGGACAAAGTTATAATGAATTCGTAGTGCACTGACGGGAAAAACAACTTGACCTTTTTGCAACTTCAGCTCGTATACATAAATAAACAAAGTTTGAATTTGGTGGTCACACATGTGACATTATTTTCCTACTGTATGCTGTATGGATATAAAGTCTATATCAAATGTTTATGTGTTTAAAGGGGTAAACATTACACGTTGGGGATGTTTTTATGCCTTTTTAATGTTTAGATATTGTCAGAACATTAAAGTACTGTAAAATAAGTCATGTGTAATTTGGGAATGACTTGATATTGGGTAGCTGTGAAATATAAGTTTAATTTAGTCTATCCGCGTTTACGTGGTTGTTGCTAGGCTAGAGGCATTTGAGATGAGGGTTTCTTTTCTTTTATTCTTCGGGCGCACGATCACTCTATATCTGTACCAAAGTACCAAGACTCGTATATTTTTTAATTAATATAGAAAATATGGGACATTTTTTTTGTTTGTTTAAATTATTAATAAGTATAGTCCTCCTCGCCGTGTTCGGCTATGGCGACTTCGACAGCAAAATTATATATAGATTATCTAATCTAAACTATTATAAAACTGTAACAGAAAGTTTGTCTGAACTTTGAAGATATTAACAAAAAAAAAAGGTAACGATATGGTTTTTAGGTATCACCAATTTTTGGATTTTTTGTCTGTCTGTTTGTTTGTGTGTTTGTTTGTTTGAACGAGCATCACGCAAAAACTACTGAACCGATTTTGATGAAACTTTTTTTGTTTGATAGCATATTATCTGACTTAAAATCGCGGGTTAACGATCGTTTTCTATAAAATTAAATAAATAAAATATTGTTTACTACACTACATTTATTGCGTATTAAAAAAGCACAAAGGAAAACGATAAAGGTAATAAAATTGTAATTCATAATCAATGATATCTGTTACAGTTGTCACCTCTAGAGTTTGCCGCGATTTGCACAATAGTTACCGATCACTAATTATATTATACCAAGCCCTATAAAGTCAAGGCCAAAGTTTAGTGTTAATAGTAACAAATTTTCCGCTAAATACTTCGCCAGTTCAGTTTCTAATCCTGGCAGTTCCTAAAGCTGAAACTTGGCAGCAACATTAAACTCGGCCGTCGTTTAATATCTTTACTTTACGGCAGTTTAATGGTTGTCCCAGAACATTATTGTATAGGTTATTAAATTCCGCCGCCTCGACTCAGCTTATAACCTTATTCCGATATTTTACGATGCTTACAAATATTTGATCTTTTCGGGAGCAGTTGCGTGGAAATAACATTCATTCATTGAATTTGCGAGTTTTCGCGAAGTTTTCTCGGGTTTTTTGATCGTAATATGTGTTTTATAACGATCATCGTTCTTTTGTTTTTAGGGTTGTTGTGTGGTTTTTACTTTTATTAAACTGTAACAGAAGTGTGTCTGTACATTGAAGATATTAACAAAAAAAAAGTTACCATATGGTTTTTAGGTGTCCCTGATTCCATATCACAATTTTTTTTATTTTTTGTCTGTCTGTTTGTTTGTTTGTGTGTTTCTTTGTTTGATCGAGCATCACGCAAACTAAAACTATTGAACCGATTTTGATAAAACTATTTTTTAATCTGGTATATAATTTGTGCGGACGAAGTCGCGGGTTAACTCTAAAAATTCTATAAAGCGCCAACGAGACGGATCAGTTTCTTTTTGTACTGTTCAACTTTGTACAAGACATTATAACAACATGACATACACATGCTTTTAAACTCACGATTAAAAACCCTATTGTAATCAAAAGCTTTGCTACAACTACCAAATACCTTTTGAAGCGGGCAGCTTACCAACAGCAGACAGAACAATAAATAACATAATTTGATAACTATAAACCATTCCAATACAATCAGTCAAAAATACAAGAATAATCTTTTTTATTATTCTTCATCCCTCAAATCGTTTTTGCGAATATTTTGAATGACCGACGCTTTACAGTTTTATAATTATTTACGAGCTTTTGACCCGCGACTTCGACCGCGTGGATTACCTCTTTAGGGGTCGATTTTCGAAAAATCCTTTCTTAGACCGTCTGTAGAATATAATTATTCCATGTTTCTATCTTCAGCGGTTCAGGCTGTGCGTTGTTTGTCAGTCAGTCAGTCACGCAACTCTTTTTTAAGTATATAGGGAATAGGGTCCATCTTAATATGCTGACGCCTTTTATAGGTAATGATCAGACCATCAAACTGAACCCTATGGTATCAACATTAAAATGTAATGACCCAAATGTATGGATCAGCTGATTTTTCTCAGGTCTCATATAGAAAGTTGGTTAGTTTGATGGTCTGATCATCCCCTTAAAAAAGTGTCAACATTTTAAGGAAGACCCTGTAGATTTCTCCAGACATAGATAGATAATATCCCTATTTCCAGATACAGAGTATATGAGTAGGTATTTGTCTATAAAAGCCAGGGCCTAATTTATCTCTCGACTATTATCCATTGACGTAGAATACTATGGACGCCGGGTCTAGTACAAAATTCTCGAAAAAAAGTGTCCGAGACTAAACTGCACAAACCTATGGTGCGTGTAGTAATTATAAACCAACAAAAATATTGAAAATGCTAAAAAAATTTCCCATTCCACTCCCCCATTGGAGCACGGCACACGCCGCGCGCCCGCGCGTCCTCGTAGTCGGCCGATCAAACGAAGACTGTCGCGTAATTGGTTCTCTTTTTACGTTTGGGTACTCCTTTAGGTCGGACACTTTTGAGCGCGGACCCTACGTCCGGTATTTGCTAAGCCAATGCTATTATCATTTACAATGACATTTCAGAGTACATTGCTAAGAATGTTAGAACACGTGTTGTATACTACGTCATAAGGAACCAGCAATGTACAATTAATAATCATTCTAAATTAAAATTGTCATATTTTATTAACTTACTGTGTGGTGTCGGCTAAGAACAGCACCATCCCATTTCCTCCCGTGGGTGTATTAAAGGCGACTAAGGGATCTACTGAAGGATGGGCAGCAGCATCCCCTGAGTACACACATTGATTCGATCCAACTGCGATCGCCAACCCGCCTGCCAAGCGTGGCGATTATGGCAAATCCCCCCATTTTGGGGGAGGCTTATGTCTAGCAGTGGACGTTTAATGGCTGATATGATGATGATGATGATGATATTTTATTAAATGGGCCCAGATAGCAGCCTATTAAAACAATTCGAGCCAAGGTATACCTAGTGTTTCCACGCTGACCGCAGGTTGTATGATTTGACCACAAATAAATACGTTTGAACAAAATACCTGTATCCAGCTGAGCTGCTATCCGCTCTGCGGTTTGCGGTAAACCTATCAAAGCCTCAAAAATGGCGAGGGAATATATGAATAGCTTTATTGTTTTCACGTAAAAGAATATAAAGTTTCCACACAGTTATTGTCGGCTGATTTGTATGAAGGAATGATAGTTTTTTTGGGGTTTCGTACCCAAATGTCGAAAATGGGACCCTATTTATAAGCCTACGTTGTACGTCCGTTCGTCTGTCCTATCTATTTAGGATTGTAACTTTTGAACGGTAATAATAGCTAGATAGTTGAAATTAGCATAAAATGTGCGTTATTACAGCGGATTTGCTAACAAGTAATAAAAATGTCAAAAAGTTAAAAATTAAGAAACTTTTATCTAAGTTTTTTCTTCTCGATCTATCGTAAAAACGGTAATACATACAAGCGTCAAACGATTATAAAGCAAACTCTACAGTATAACAACAGATTAAAAAAACCGGGCCCAGTGTGAGTCGGTCTTGCGCTATAAAGGTCCCGGAGAAAACAAAACTTTTTTTATAAGTTAATATTTTGTGTGGTTGTGTGGTACGGAATCCACAGTGCGCGAGTAGCCGGACTCGCACTTGACCAGTTTTATTTAGTGAATAGTTAGATTTTTTTAATAATTTGTTGAGTAAATCCTTCCCTCTCTTTGTCTAATCCTTTCTGGTATGTACTTAAATTGATTAAGCTCTCCATGAAACTATATTTCTCTTTCTTGGAGAGTAAGACAATTTTGCTGAAAAAATTTAAATCTTATTTTACTATTTCTTATTGCAAAATAATGCGCCTTACTAATAGGTACATGCTTCGCCAGCCCAGTCGGATGTCGTAAGATATGACTAATTCATTCAGGCGTCTTTGATGCCCAAATTGCCGGTAATAACCACTTGACTGCATCTGACCTCTGATCGTATCGGTCTCCCGTTACATCAGACAGGAGGGTAAGGACGAGAGGGTGCATCTGTGTTTAGCGCGTAAACTAATGCACTTCAAAATATCCTTCGTAGGTACCTGACTGCTTTTCTATAAAGATTATAACAGTTGCCGTAGTCTGAATCGATTAGGTGTTCATCATACAAACCATAGGTTCTGGGTACTCTACATATAATGTTACCTACTCAAAACAACATTTTTTTTTGTTTGAATTTAGTAACTCAGAACAATCCTATCGAAATAAACTCTATCACCTATGTAAACCTTAACAGTAGGTAATAAGCAAACTTAGAAGGGAGGATTAAAACAAAGTCAAATTCACGCATTTGTACAAAGGCTCTCCAGCGCGTCGCGGCGGAGCAAACAACTGAAACTCACACATTTGAAACCTTCCGCTTAATTAATTTGCTGCTTACAGATTGCGTGAAAGTTTTCTTGTAAGCTCACGTAGAGTTAGTATTTATAGAAGGGAAGCATGAGGTAGATAACGAGCAACGAATCGTCATTTACGACCAAATCGTTGAGTGCTGTGGACTATTTTTTTAATCGAGCATAAACCCACCACAAGTTTATACGTGTTAATGAATTAACGCAAAACTAGAAAGTAGTTTGTTTAGGATCGAGAGCAGAATCGAATTATCATGGTTTCAACATAGGTAATATTTTTCAAAATATTAAATAATTTGACCTTTTTGAGCCATAGTTACAGTAATTAGTAACTATTGAATAATCTGTGGCTAACTGTAGTTACTTATTAAACTTAATTCTTTGTTTCATGTTTCATTATTTTGATACCAAACAACCACAGTAATTATATGAAGAGAAAAAAAAATTATACGTCAAACTTTTTCCACCTCTTTTCTGACTAAAGAATGAAAAATAGATACCTAACGGTTCTTAGTTACATCTCTTATTCAGACCATGTTTACAAGTACCTAATGTCTTTGCAGTAGTCTTCATTACTTTGTTTCAGAACTTCAGGTCAAAATTCAATATACTAAGGCCCGCTTGCGCCAAGCAGGGTTATCGTTATTAACTCAGAACTAGACGCTACTTTGGATTTGAATTATAATTATGTCTTGCTGTTTTAGGGGCTAAACTTGTGTTATATTTAAATCGCCGATGTGGTAGGTTTAAGTCACTTAACTACGTGCTAAATGTCAAAAATGAGGCAACAGCTGTTTTTACAGTTTTGTTGTAGGCTCGCGAAACTCTCTAACAAAAAAATGTTATATGAAACGTGCACCGATGCCATTCAATTCCTTTGAACGGTTGCACACGTTTCATACATTCTGGATAATCGATCACGACAAGTTTTTAGTATGGAAGTCCCGAGTCTTATAACGTAGTGTGTTACATTCTCTTTGATAAGATGAATGAACCATGAAAACGAAATGTCATTGCCAAAATAAAACAAATGAGACAAATACAAAGAGATGCAATGTGAAAGAGACGTGCATATATTATGTTCATTCATCATTCACTTTTCATATTTTGTCGGATTACATAAACTCATGTGGTCATTTAGGAAGTTGCCAGCGAAAAATAGAGAACTATCAGGTTAGTTAACTATGAACTAGTTTTTATTGGCGCAAGACAATCTTCGATAACACTTTAGGTCGGTGCTACTAAAAAAGGGATTACGCAACTTAACCCAGCATTTGGCGCAATTGGGCCTTACTCTACTTTACCGAACGCAGCGTGTTATTATTCTTAGCTCGTTCGTTGCAGGTATCACGTACTTTTAGAAAAAGAGTGGTACGACTTGGTATATAGATATTTCTTTATACTATATCGACTCTTCTGAACCTCTACTAAAACTCTCAACTCTCTCGAGCTCTATTCGAAATATTAAGGCGACTAACCCAAGTGAAGGAAAAGGTTGATGTCGTGTCGTATCAAGAACTCAAGAAACTAGCGGAAAAGAGACAGGATTGGCGAATACACCGACAAGAGCGTAGCTCTTAAATAAGATGATGATAATGATGATTCACTTTAGGCGTTCTACCACCATTTCGTAGAGCTGTAGAAAAGATACGAGCAGAAACTCTGCTACATATTTTGTGTCTACATGTAAACAGTTGATACAATGTATACCATGATACTAAACGAATTTCCCTGAAAATCGATTGGAAACGATTTTTAATACAAACGCTCGATCAGCTGATTGTATTTAGTATGGATAGTCCAACAAAATTTTTATAGGTTTTTTCAGGTTTGGTAGGTACCTATATAATTTGTGCGGACGAAGTCGCGGGTAAAAGCTCATTAGTAAATAAATCGATAGTTTGATTCTCCATAACCAATAACCATCCATGGGTAACCAGGGATCATTCTAAATGACATAAGAATAAATATCAACCCAATTTTCAATTCGTAACAATGAAAAAGATTCGCTCAATCGTTTCGTCTACGAATACGTATTATATCAAAGGTCTGAACTAAGGAAATTCACTATGTAAATTGTATCGGAGGGTCGCGAGAGGTTACTTTTATTCACAGGATCCGCTTTGTAGCTCCCTTTAAGGTTACTTTACCACCACGAGATATACTAAGCTAGTAAACTCTCGTCCAAGAAACAAACTTACCGAATGCTATAAAAAAAATGTGTGTACGTACGTAAGAAGTCATAATTTTTTGGCGTCACGGGACGCCCTGCAGAAGTGAAACTACCCGCAGCAACCAAATTTAAATTTTAAACTTCCGTCACACGAAAAGGTTGCGGACTTTTTAACCGACTTCAAAAAAGGAGGCGGTTTCTCAATATATCCGTATATATATATTTTTTTTTTTTTAATTATGGGATAAAATCGTAATTTTATAACCTTCCCATAGTCAGTTTCACGTAAAAATTTCTTATTTAACTAACTCCATAGTGTGTTGTAACGCTCGCCGAAATAGCAACTTCTGTCACATGCTAAGAATCTGTTTCTTCAAATGAGGAAAAAGAAGTAGGCATAACTTCAATAAATTAACGTTTTGGACTTCGATTATCTAGGTCCCGTTCCGGTACCTAATAAAATAGTTACTACACAAAGTACTTTACTTATGCTGTACAAACAATTATTTTGTCCCTAGAGGAATTCAAACTTGTTGGCTTTGCTGGCAGACTCACAAGGTTATGCGTTTATACCTGTGTTTATACTAAATTATGGTGAATTGAAACAGTTTATAAATTCCAACCTAGTAGCACTTAGACCAATCCAATGTAGGTATACCTACGCATTTCTTTCAACGAGGTTCGTCTATACGCTTGTACAGGTAGGTGAACAAAAATGACATTATTGGAAACCATTTTTAACTGACTTAAAAAAGAAGATGTTCTCATTTTGTGTTGTGTTGTGTGATAAGTGGGGTCGGCAAGACATATTTCGTTCTAGGAAGAGGTGGCGGGACGATCTGGATTCTTTGGATGACGCGTGGCCAGAGTATGCCCAAGACAGAGATGGTTGGAGGATTAAAGGGGAGGCCTTTGCCCAGCAGTGGGATGAAATGGGCCAGAAAAAAAAGCTGAAAGTTACCTAGCTTAAAATTAAATAAATTGCAGATAGTAAAATACAATATTATTATGTTATGGCTTATGATAAGATCTCATAAGATGAGAGAAAGTGATAACTATTTCTTTGCTCGCTTCTCGCTGGCGATGTAACTTAACCCTTATACCGCCTACAAATCGTTTTATTTGGATGTCATGAATACATTGTTTTCAATATACGTTATTGTCAGCAGAATGGTATTTTAACCCTTCTAATACCGGGGGAATTTTTATTTTGAAATGTTATAGGTCCATTTTGTTTTTGTTTCCATGTTGATATTAAAACGATGTATTTTGAATAATCATAAAGTTTACGGGTTATTGTGATGGAACGATAATTATAGGTACTTATTCATATTAATGTTATAATGTCTTATTATACAGGGTGTAAAATTAAATACGTTTCATGGTGGTTTCAGTCTATACAAAAGTTTGACGCACAATACGCGTAGACGGAATTAATAAAAGTAATATTTTATATATGGAAAAATAGTTTAGAAAATCTAGTTGCCGCGTAACAAATAACATTTGCAATTTATAATAAAATTACGAAGATACAAAGCTTTTAAAACTTTGTATGAAAAATTTCAAAGCTTTATATCTTCGTAATTATTTTATAAATTGCAAATGTTATTTGTGGCACGGAATCTAGATTTTCTAAACTATTTTTCCATATATACAAAATTACTTATATTAATACCGTCTACGCGTATTGTGCGTCAAAGTTTTGTATAAAATTGACCCCTCTGCAACCACCTTAAACAGGGTGCTTTAGAAGTTTAGACCAACAAACTGAACGACTTTCACTTGACGACCAAAATTTAAATCGCGAAAAATAAAAACAGCAGTTCCATACATTTGGGTCTGACGTTTTTTATAGAACAGCTGATTTTTTTCGCAATTTGGTCCCATTTTGAAAGTTGTTAAGTTTGATTGTCTGAAGCACCTCTTTAGTGTGAAACGCATTTAGGTTTATACCTTGTATGTATGGTCCTTCTTAATATGCTCACACTTTTTTAAGTGGATGATCAGACCGACAAACTGAACAACTTTCTCTATATAGGTAGAGTAGATTGGGGTACTTACGGTTAAAACCATAAAGTTATTATACCACTAGAGTTAACCCGCGACTTTGTCCGCACAAATTTTATACCAGATTTTATGTCAGTTCATTAGCTATCAAACAAACTGAGTTTCGTCAAAATCGGTTCAGTAGTTTTTGCGTGATACTCGTTCAAACAAACAAACAAACACCCAAACAAACAAGCAGACAGACAAAAAATCCAAAAATTGGTGATATGGAAACAGGAACACCTAAAAACCGTAACGTAACTTTTTTTTGGTTATTATCTTCAATGTACAGACAAACTTTCTGCTACAGTTTTATAATAGTTTAGATACGGAATAGAGGAACTGACAGCTGAGAGAGCGAGATGTGCCTAGCGGCACCACTGTATAATATAAAGAGATACGTGTCGCGAGGCAATAGAACCGTTTTTGGGGATCTTATCAAAGGGTAAAAATTCGGTTTCTGTGAATAATAGCGAATCGAAACTGAAATCATCCACGATTTCACGTTTGACTCCTTATTATACCTAGACAGTGCTCGAATTTTTACCTGCCGATAATCTCCTTAAAACCTCCAAAAACGGTTTCATTTCACAACTCATGTCAGTTCCTCTATTACTGTAAGGTATTGTTAAATCAGCAAAGTACTTCATGGTTAAAACAGCAAAGTGTGAAATGTTTTGAGGAGCAAATAAAACAAGCGATCCCAGTTCAAATAATAATGGCTGCAAGATAGTGAATAGGCCAATTAGAATATGCCATGTTTGATGAAGGTTGAACCTTCGACAATTAACCTAACCTATAAGCCCGAGGGGACGGTCAGATGGAAATAGTTCACAAAACGACTGGATAGCAGGATTTCCTCTTCATTTATCGAATGGTATTTATTAGTTAACCAGAACAAACCCGATCTGACCTTTTTGTGTGGATTATCATTATTTTCTTTTTTGCTTTGTCAGTTTCGTTATACTTATAGATTTTATGTGAAATCATTTTAGATACAAAAGTACCTGGGCAATCAAGTTCTGTTCGGCGTCTTCCAAGTTAACCTAGATACGTTTGATCCCAGAGAAAATCAATTTTCACACAAAAACAGTATTTTCTAAAACAAAATTTCCCAACGTCATTTATATTGAGATAGCAGTAGACTGAAATATCCATACTAAAGGATACTTGTACATTATACAAGAATAACTCGCTTACAGTATTAGATATATAATATCATCAGCCCGGTAAACCTCACAAACGGATGAATAACTCAGAAACCAAATTATCCTAATAAATTGTTTTTACTACCTATTTTACTAATCTATTCAGAGAACCTTCCGAAAATTCCAGAAACAAGCATATAATCGCGGCTGTTTTCCTTTTCGGAAAAACCGACTACCAAAACACTTTTAAGGATAAACACAACGCAACATCGAAAATTCTTAGCTCTTAAAATACTTCTAAATTGAAAGAGCACATCAAAACCATGACACGACAAAAAGCAACAGGTAAAATGTACCAGGTCATCATATTCAGCAAGTAGGTCAAGTTGTCCGCCCACACGCACTGAAGAGCTTCTAATTTCAAAAGACTCAAAAGGAGGGAAAGAGGGGCTCTAGATTGTCCCTCTCAATGACAAGCTGGAAATGAGAGAGGCGTCGTTTCGTTCGCGGCTCGATTAGATTTCAAATGGCATAGAAGTCAGTGTTGATGGAAAAACAATAGCTACAACACCGTAGATACCGCTAGATGATGTAAAGCACTGTGAAGACTGGTTTCCGAAACATCCATTGTAAGTATGAATCAAAGAAATAATGAAAAACAAATCTTGAAATAAGAAACTCAGATGTTATAAATGTTTTTTTTTTAATAAATAATTATACCCACTCAGTTGCTTTTCTGAATATAATATCATAAAAAGATCTATACCGCCGCAGCGTGGTGGTCCAGTGGCAAACCAGGGCTGTCGTGTTATGTAGGAGGCGATGGTTCGATCCTCGTCCAGGCAGACTCGATTATTCGGAATTTATGTACGATCTGTCTCACCAACGGGCCATCAATGTCCTGCGTGTACAATATAACAACGCTTTCAGGGTGCTGTTAGGGTTGCCACGCTACTGCAGTGCATCAGGCATGTTTGCCGAGGCGCGAGCAGATGGTTTTCATGCCATTCGGCGCAAAAAAGTCGCGTCTCTTTTACATCGAATGCGGAACAGCAACAATAGCATCCTGAAAACAATAGCAGGTCATTATGATTGTCCTATTCAGCGACACTGGGTGGGTCTGGCTATCGGGGATTTTAAAGTTTAAATGTAAAATATTATGATAATAATAATATAATTATCTATATCTGTATTTAATTTATTCTTGTTCTTATTGTAATAATAACATAGTTTTTAACACGTTCGCGGACAGTGACCGGCTATAGCAGTGATAACAATAAAAGTTCTATTGTGTCTCGTTCAGTGTCCGCGAAAGTGTTAAGCCCTTACTAAGGCTATTTATTTTTATTTATTTATTTAGGCTCACCAACAGATTACAACACAGATTATTATAACACTCACCTTTACATATTTAGTTAGGTATAGTTCTGATACATAACCCAGTTACAGGTGGGCACAACATTCACTACAAACACAAGACAAAATAATTATTTAAAGGGACAGTTACAGTATTATACACCCAGTTTCTTTTTCTACGCCATATATAGAGGACACTAAAATTAAAAGAAATTACAATAAAATAAAAATAATACTTAATATTAAAAATAAAACTAAAATGACCAAAAATAAAACAGAGCAGAACATAATTTAACAATTGACTTAAGTTATTATCGCTATTATAGATCTATGGTCTGAAATAAATGTTTATTTGATTTGATTTGATTTGATTAGCTTTTCAGTGAAGGAATACATCGTTAGGAAACCTGCATGCTTGAATTCCGTATAAGTGGCGCACTGGACAGATTTTTAGGTACTACTAGTGAAACGTGGATGCTCTGAATTTTCAGAATATCTTTGACTCGGTGAATATAGTCGTGATTTTACGTATCTCTGTTTACTTTGGGTAAAAATTGGGTATCTATGCAAACGAGTCTTTTTGTATATTTTTTGAGCCAATATGTACCTATCATCATCATCATCATCTTATTTAAGAGCTGCGGTGGAGTTTTCGCCAATCCTGTCTCCTTTCCGCTAGTCTCTTGAGTTCTTGATACGATACGACATCAACCTTTTCCTTCACTTGGGCCAGATAACTCTGTCTAGGTCTTCCTCTGCCTCTCTTCCCCTCTATCTTCCCTTCCAGTAATATGTACCTATATTCATTGTTAAACATCTTGAGGAAACCTGTTCTTCTGAGATAACCCTAGGTGTGAAATGGGGGAGGCAAATGGCAAATAGACCTCATTTATCCTGCTATGAACGTGTTAATCCTTTTTTCGTCTATTTTAGAAACACGTAGCGTAAAACTCTTGTATCGGCCTTCTTCTTTTTACACATATAACGCCAATAGTGATAATCAATACGTTACGTAAGTACCAATATTTGATTAACAGAGTTTATCTCATCAAGTGGTTTTACAGTACAGTATAGATACTCTTTCTTATACTGTGGTCATAGACGAAGAACTTTTCGCTTACGCTCTTTCTACGTTTGTGGTACAGTTAAACAATTTCGGCAAGTGTTGCCAACGTGAATATTGCAGTAAGAATAGAAAAAAATCCAACGGTTTTATGAGTTTACAGTCAAACAAATATGGCTTTGAATTGCAAGAGGTGAGGCTGCTTATGCATTTATGTTGGTGGTGCACGACCCGTTTAAAATCTACATGTACTTTTAAAGTAAATCGCCCTATTTTCAATGCATGACACGTTTTAGACGAGGCGAAGCTAGGAAGGCGTGACTTTTCCGCCTCCTTAACGGACATTGAATAGAAATTTTATCACGCGTCACTTCGGAAGAATTTCTTGCGGGTTTCCGAGGTCCGTGTCGTGATGTCTCGACCCCTTTATTAGTATAAAAAGGGAGTAGGGATTAACTAGATAAACTTTACCTACTAATATAAAGCGCTCCCCCCCCCCCCCCCGAAGCAAAAGTCTGGATATGTGCTTGATCATAAAAAACATTTAGTAAACTAATACGCTCAATAAATTACCAAGCAAGCTATACGAGACGTGCGTGGGTACAAAATAAAACATGCGTCGTATATAATATTATTGAGGTTCCCGGTATGGGAAGCAGAAGCATCGTATTTCCTGATTAATTTAATATACCTAACTGGAACTTCCCGATTCCCGAGCTCCGCTGTAACACGTTTCGCACGGGAAATTATTTTCCCACTTTTATGAATTCCCGTCGGTCGATGGCAAAGGGTTTAGCGTCAGTTTAGTACGGAACCCAGGTCTTGTAATTATAATCATCATCATCATCATCTCAGCCGATGGACGTCCACTGCTGGACATAGGCCTCCCCCAAGGATCGCCATAACGACCGGTCCTAAGCTGCCCTCATCCAACGGGATCCCGCCGCCTTCACAAGGTCGTCGGTCCACCGTGTGCGGGGCCTACCCACGCTACGCTTTCCGGTACGCGGTCGCCACTGGAGAACTTTTCGGCCCTTGTAATTATAATATTTGTATGATATTCTTGATTTATGTGTGATTTTCTTTAATTGCGGTTTTTCAACGGTATAAACCTTATTTGTAGTAGGTTACGAGTTACGTATTCACGGTAAACGTTGTCTATGTATGGAGAATATTTCCGAGAGTTGTGTGAGAGTTGGCATCTTTGCTATAAGTTGTGGGTGCTGACATCTGTAGCAAATCCCCACAGTTACATTTTACAGTGAGATCTTGGCCCTGGCTTTAAATAAGCCAATTATCACATGTATTTTCGTATACATACCAGAAGAACCCAGTCCAGTGATATGTTTATGTAACAAAGTTTAAGAAATATACATTTTTCATTTTCATTTTGCATAAAACATAGTAATTTTTGCTTTAGGACATGTAATCGAATTGTGCATCACGTTGCAGGTTTTAAATATTAAATTATAAAGCTAGTAAAATGTTTCATATCCCTGCGGCATGCGGTGCCGTTGGTTTACGAGTAAATTATTTTAACGTGGATAATTTACTGCAATGGTCAAGTGAGAGCTTTGTTGATAGAAATAAATTGTAGAAAATGTTTCTACCTTTTTTTATTTACCTGACTCGCCATCCCATATTAAACACGCTAGGTTGATCAACTTAGTTAGGTACAGTAAAAAATATTCGTTTCTTGTAGCAAGAATTCTTGTAACATTGTAGCAAGATTACTGGCCCTGTACCCCAGACTTTCTATTTTCGATATATCGCGACAGTTTCGGTCCGAACTTCGTTATAATAGAGTTGACATTGGAACGAAAACGTTCACGCAATTGCGAAGTTCGAATGTCCGGGTAGAGGTCCTGGTATACGGTCGTTACTTAGTCTAGGACTGTCTTCAGATCTGAACAAAAATCACCAATCGTAAATATTGATGAAACTACAGAAAATATTAGCACCTGAAAAATTGATTATTTATGGTAGTAAAATACAGTAGTATTTTACTACCTCGATTTACTACAAATGATTTGTTATGTAAATGCACATAATTTAATACGTAATTTGACCAAGTAGTGAAAATGTTATAGTTTGTTATACATTTGTAATTAAAAAAACTGATTATTAAAGTATATTTTTATGTTGAGGTTCTTTTTTATGCCAATCATAATTATTATAATTAAAGTCTTAGCTATACTAAATATGTTTAATAAGTAAAAGTAAACATTTGGATATATTTTTGTTACTCCACCGTTTAGAAACTAACTTATCAATTTCACTGAAACTTTGCATAGTTATAGCAATACCTATACAGGGTTTATAATTAAATGGGACACTTACTTAAAGGGATGCTTCAAACCATCAAACTGAACTTTGTCACCATTTTAGCCGCCCCTACGTCGGGAGAGGCTAAAATGGTGTACCTTTTTATTTATAGTACTAGTGTCTAATATGTGTGTTTGTTTGTATATTCGTTAGGTAGTGTTAGGTTTTTATTTCATTGTAAAATTGTTTCATTTTGTAGAGTCGTAAGGGTTAAGGCACGATGGGGCTGACGTAACCTCAGGGTTAAAAGCTCCAAAAAAAAAAAAATACTTCCTCTATGGGACCATATCGATATTGGTCCATTTCAGTCGAGTTATGTTTGCAGTTTTGTATTTGTGAGCACATCATTTGAGTCCGTAAACCCACTCAGCCGTCGCACCAACAAATAAACATCAAACGTCAAAACCCGATAAAAGCTCAAACAGTAATATTTCAATAAAATCACGAACAGAAAAGGACGTTACGAACACAATCGTTTTGTAACTGACGGAATGGTCAAATGGCTGCCGACCTGTCGACCCTCTGAAGATTGATAGCGTGATGGATTACCCCTTCAACGGAACCTATTATACGCACTGCTTCCAAATTGCTATAATCTTTAGAGCCAGTTCATACGCAGTGGTGTGACGAATTTTGTGAAAGAAAATAATTTTGTTATGTGCGTCCAAAAACGCTTCATGTGGTGGTTACAGATAAATATGAAGCGATTATTTTGTTAAATTGTGGGGACTTGCTACTGATGTCAGCACCCACAAGTTATAGCAAAGATGCCAACAGATGGCGATACCGTCGCTCTCGGAAATATGCTCCATACATAGACAACGTTCACCGTGAATACGTAACTCGTAACCTACTACAAATAAGGTTCACAATCGAATGCAAGATATACATCGCGCAAGAGAAATTATCACAGTGTTTCGATACATATACAAGGTCCAACTAAGAACTGTTGGACCACGTCCGGTCCCCAGGCTTCACACATAGCCTGGTGGAAGATCTTCCCTTTTCAATGGAGGAACTATATAAAATAAAAGTCACTCCATTCGCGCTTTATAATATACGTGAGTTTTTGTTTGTTTCGTTTAACAGAATATTGAGGTATTGTCTAGGTTGCCGTCGTGGCGGGTTCGATAAATCAAACTGACAATCTGGATAATCCTGTAGAACGCTAGCTGTCGCGCACGCTTCACC
The DNA here is from genome assembly GCA_927399405.1 of Agonopterix arenella. Taxonomy (NCBI): domain Eukaryota; kingdom Metazoa; phylum Arthropoda; class Insecta; order Lepidoptera; family Depressariidae; genus Agonopterix; species Agonopterix arenella. Next base: position 11,708,637 of record OV656708.1, on the reverse strand, counting down.
CTTTTTGTCTCTACACGAAAGCTTGCTATATATATCCTTACCACTCGATTTCAAAAGCAAACAATTACATGTAGGTAAATCAAAATTTACTGAAAAGACAACATTCTAATTGTGCATGTGCATAGAAAAAGACATAGTTGCCTGTTAGACAATCTTGTTCTTCTTTTTGTGTCAGCATCAGCTATATCGCAAGGTAATACTCATGCTGTAGAGTGAAGGTTAGCCAGACAGCAATGGTCGTATCGAGGATTCGAGGCTGACTGCCCAGGGTGCGTCAGACGTACTCAGGTTTGGTTACTGGTGAGGCTCTTTCCTTACTTTCCTTGGTAGACAGTACCTTCATTTAAGTTAAAGAAAAGGTACGGTAGTGCGCCCGCTCTCTTGGCTCGTCTTGCGTTCAAATTTTGTTGCTTAGTTTTCCATATTACTAAGCCTTACAGGGTCCGCCCGTTCGTCCGTCTGTCCTACCTATTTAGGGCTGTAACTTTTGAACCGTAAGAGCTAGATAGTAGAAATTTTCACAAAATGTGCGTTATTACGGTGGATTTGCTAATAAATAATAAAAATAACAAAAAGTTACAGGTCCTCAATCAAATCAATCAAACGATCAAATATACTTTATTTTACACCAAAACATAAACAGTAAAATACAGAAATAAAAATACAAGAGGCACAAAATAAGGCGGTCTTATCGCTAAGAAGCCATTTCTCCTACAAGGTCCTCATACAAGGAACTAGTTTTTATCATCGTTTTTCCTTCTCGCTCTATCGTAAAAACGGTAATACATACAAGCGTCAAACTTGGTGTAATTGTAGAACAAACTATACAGTATGACAACAAATAATAAAATACCGGCCAAGTGTGAGTTGGTCTCGTGCTACAGGTCCAAAGGAAAAAAAATGTTGTAAGTTAATAATTATGTTGCTGTGGTGGTGTGGTACGGAACCCTCGGTGCGCGAGTAGCCCGACTCGCACTTGACCGATTTTTTATTTAGAGTCATTTTGATTAACAAAAGTGTTGTCTCACTTATAAAAGTGTAATTATACCCACAAGTTATAACTATGTTAACGTTTAAGAGGCAAAACAACTTGTACCCCTTACGGGGCAACTTAATTTTAACTTGGGTCGTTCACAAAGTTGACATGTTCCCCTCTAAATGTTATTACTTTGTTCTGTTAGCAGTTTGATAGGATGATAAACTGGTTTTCGTGTTGTGCGGCCTAGTTGATGTACACAGGTGTTATAATTATAACATGTACCTAATAGAAGCGAACCATCGGTGTTTAAGAGCCATAAGAGCCAGCTAGAGATCGGATAATCGGATTTATATTCACTTTTTTCCCAATGAAAACATAATATGGATATGCCTATATATTTTTGTTGTGGGAACCATGCAACAACGGCACACACATATATAACATCCATGACCGAACCGGGATTCGAACCCAGGGCCCTGGCTTGGCAGTCCGGCGTGGAAACCATGGGTCGTCAACGCACCAAGCTTAAAGAAACCTCCAACGATTCTCCAAAAATCTTAAAGGAGCAAAGATCCATATAAACCAACAAAACAGTGTTTTTTTGTAAGATGAGTAATGCCGCTTATTATCTGAGATTGTGGGTCAGGTCGGGCCGCAACTCGAGCGAAATAATTTAATCCAAGCTTCCTAAGGCAATTCCTAAAATTTCGGACAAAGAATGAGGAAAATGCCGGTCGTATTGTGTCTAATATGTTACGTTACACGGTTGGTTAACTTAAGTGCATGTTTAAAGTGTTGCTTTGCTTTGTGCCTGTGGTGACGTAATCAAATCGTACAGTCTCGTTCTTTGATATGTTGCCGCACAAAATGAACCACTTTAACTTACTTAATGTTAAAAACTCAACTTATCAAAGTTCATTGGTTTGTGAAATTATAGGCTTTACAAAGAATAGCTGTACGTACAGTAAATTTATAAGTTCCCCCGATGTACAGTCAGCAGCAATAAGTTATATACACTTTAGTACTACGAGTACAACGTATAACAAAAGTGTATACAACTTATTGCTGCTGACTGTACCAGCGCAGTTGACAGAATAGCGCGTGAAATTATATTGACACGATTGGCTAATTGTTTTCGCGCCCTTTTCGCTGCTATCCGACTTTGCACCATTTGATTACTAAACGACTTCGGGTTTTGTCGGGGGACTCGCAAACGAAGATTGACGAGGGTAATTATTTTCCTGGTCGTACTGTACACGATCAAAGAACTTGTGCCAATTTGGATTGATAATAATTTAACTAAAATTGCATCTCTTGAAGAGTTGGGTACTAAGAAATTCTCTAAGAAATGCCTATTAGGGACCAATATAGAAATCGCGAAATAAAAATCTGCTGTTCAATACAAAACTGCAAACATAACTTGACTCAAGTTTCGCGTTTTCGATGTTGGTCCCATTAGAAAGTTGTTCAGTTTGATGGTCTGAGCATGAGCATACCCTTAAAATAGTTTCATTTAATTTTGGAAAACATGTGGGGACTTGCTACAGATGTCAGCACCCACAAGTTATAGCAAAGATGCCAACAGATGGGGATACCGTCGCTCTCGGGAATATGCTCCATACTTAGACAACGTTCACCGTGAATACGTAACTCGTAATCTACTACAAATAAGGTTCACAATCGAATGCAAGTCATACATCGCGCAAGAGAAATAATCACAGAGATTTGACACATATACAAGGTCCAACTAAGAACTGTTGGACCACGGCCGGTCCCCAGGCTTCACACATAGCCTGGTGGAAGATCTTCCCTTTTCAATGGAGGAACATTCCCATCAGTAGCACCTCCATGAACCTAATAGGTATTCAGTACCTACTCAGTCACAATGAATGCTCCAACTCCGTTATTGGCGTTGTTGAGTTCTCATGTGGCTGACATAGCCACTCTTCTTCGAAAAGAAGCACGTAGCACATCGTAGCAGTTCTTCACATGGCAGGCACGTGAGACCTGAAGTACGATGAAGTTTTCGAAGTTTAACCTCTTTAAAACGCGACAAATAGGTAAATTGAAAGCGTTTTCCCGTTGTCGCACGTTATAAATGTAACGTAAGCTCTCTCGTTACAAATAACGAGCGTCATATTCGAGGCGAAACGGTTAATTTCAACTGCAACATGTGAATGTGGTTGCTTTTGCTTCCGACTACGCGACGCTACGGCCGCGACGTAGGGCTGGCGAAAAGTTATTTCATGTTGAAAAGTGAATTAAGAATGAATTAAGTAGCGGTTACCGAGATACTCCACACACTGACGCAATAGGGATGTTGACTGATCCTGGAAATCCATATATTATGACAAATTACAGAAATAGGCCAAATGTAATAGCAAAATGTTCAAACGAAATTACAATTGAATAGAAAACAAAAAAAAAGTAATAAGATATTGAAAAATGTTTTTTATCATCTCCTATCTCTTTCATGCAAAACAGGTGTTGACGTCATGATTTGTATGACAATACTCAATTATGGAGTCACTTTTGTCATATATGCCTCTCGCTCTTATCGTAAATTTTGAACACTTATATTTCAGTCATTTTTAAAGATATTAAAATTTTGATTTCACTTTAGTGTTTAAGATATCAAAGAGTTTTTAAGAAAAAGTCATAAAATTGTTTTTGTCATCATCCCTATTAGCAGTGTGACATAGATAGGTAGTTAGAGACCAAATTGATTGTCCTTTTTTAACCTATTCGGTAAAGAAACCTTAAAAAGGTGTATAGTTTAAAATCGCCGTAATGTTTTGGTATTTAAAAACCATCAAAAGTTGTAAAAGTGTATGTTTTTAAAATCACAATAAAGCCTATCCCGCTGTAAGAAGAGGGTTTTCTCCTGCCACGCCATGCTGCATTAGACTAAGGCCTACCACATACATCCGGAATAAACCTGATTTGGAATTCAGTGTTGCCGCTTTCAGAGACTTTTTCACTAGATCTAGAGAGTTTTTTTGATGGCATTTTTTAAAGATTTACTGTCATATCACACAAATTATTTTTTTGAGCGTAGGCGTTGCCGGAACGATACCGTATCGTGACGGGGCAGTTGAGACGTCATGCCGATGAAGGCAATATATTTAGTAAAGTTTTCATTGGTTTTGTGGTAGTTGACAACCCTATAGGCGTATGACGTCGCGTGACGTCACAATGTCGCAATGCCGACACGCCACGTGTGCAATATGATAAATAGAATACCCGTAGATTCCTGCAAGAGTTTATTTATAAACCGTTATTAAAATAAACAGCTGAGTTTTTGTATTCTTTGGCTACAGAAAATGGAAGGAAGGTTGAATCGTTTGTATGAGTTAACATTTTTTTTTTTATGTCTTTGAACGTAAACCACAAACATATCAAGTCAGAGGCTGAATAATATCATTCCACTACCCGCTTGGTGCTATTTAGGTATCGGAAATAAATCTTACAGTAAGTATAATATCTTCTTCTTAGTATAATATGTACTCCTCTATACTATTATAAAACTGTAACAGGAAGTTTGTCTGTACATTGAAGATATTAACAAAAAAAAGTTACGATATGGTTTTTAGGTGTCCCTGATTCCATTTCACCAATTTTTGGATTTTTTGTCTGTCTGTTTGTTTGTGTGTTTGTTTGTGTGTTTGTTTGGGTGTTTGTTTGTTTGAACGAGTATCACGCAAAAACTACTGAACCGATTTTGATGAAACTTTTTTTGTTTGATAGCTTATGATCTGACTTAAAATCTGGTATATAATTTGTGCGGACGAAGTCGCGGGTTAACGCTCGTTCTTAATAATATTGACCGGTTTTTTAAGGGGATGATCAAACCATCGAACTGAACAAATTTCTCTATGGGACCAACATTGAAATCGCGAAAACCATCGGCTGTCCCAAACAATTTTATTGAATCCAGTAGGTTTACAGTTTTGTATGGAATATCTGTTTTTTTTCCTTACTAAGAATGACCCTTCATAATACATAATGTATAATATTATCCAACCACCAGCTTTTTGCTATTTAGGTATCGGAAATAAATCTTGAAGTATATAATGGTAATGTAATGCGAAAAGCTTATTTTGCAGTTATGTAAAAGTATTATATAACTTTCTATAATATTATACTTAATTATGAAGAACAACATTTTGTTACTTTAGATTCACAAGCAGAAAAATCCGAACAGAAATATACATTTACAAATACCTATGCTACGCGTATCGGAAAGCGCAGCGTGGGTAGGCCCCCACACGGTGGACCGACGATCTGGTGAAGGCGGCGGAAACCTGTTGGATGAGGGCAGCGCAGGACCGGTCGTTATAGCGATCCTTGGGGGAGGCCTTTGTCCAGCAGTGGACGTCTATCAGCTGAGATGATGCTACGCTTATGGCAGAAATAATCCTCACCAACAATTGATAACCTCATCCTCAAAATACCTTTCTGGCACACATATCTCGCCTCAACAAACAAAAACAACACAACCAAATCTCAATGAGCTCCTTATTTCCGTTTTGATTTCCCGTTGCAACAAAAGAGAAAAACAAAATAACATAAAACTTTCATTCACCGTACAAAGTTCATTACAGAGAGTTATCCCAGCGGTTGCATCGCAAACGTTGCTATATCCGCATCCGCAATAAGCTTTTTATTCCTCGTAAATTTTATTCTGACACCACTCGATGCTACAAAACGAAGTGTACGGTGGAAGCCACGTATGTTTCGCATGTTAACACTTTGTACCTTCGGGGTATGCAATTTCATCGATCAATTTCGAGTTCTGACATTCTTCGCCGAGTTTGCACGAAATTATAATAATTTGTCGGTAAAGTAATTCATCATCTCAGCCGATAGACATCCACTGCTTAACATAGGCCTCCCCCAAAGATTGCCACAACGACCGGTCCAGCGCTGCCCTCGTCCAACGGGTTTCGGCCGCCTTCACCAGGCCGTCAGTCCACCTTGTAGGCAGTACGCTGCGCTTTCCGATACGCGGTCGCCACTCAAGAACTATTAGGTCTAAGTGTAACAAAACACCCTAAAGGGGTAAAGACCATCAAACTGAACAACTTCCACAATGGAGACAACGTCGACAAAAAATAAAAAAATTTTATGTTTTTCTAATAGCGGTAGTAATCATGAAAAAACCGTTTCTAGAGAAATGCTGAAAAGGTGTTTTGTTTTTCTATTTCACTAAATCCTATAATTAATAAGGTTAGGATTAGTAAAGTGAATCTTGAAGATCCCTTATTCTTGAAACAATCAGTTCTTCAAAATCCCTTTTCTTCGCATTTTCATTCAAACGCGAAGTGACAAAAGAACATTTTTGTTTAAGGACACTTGATTTCTCTCACAATTTTTGAGATTGACAGTTTTAAGGTACATTTTTTTAGGTTAATCATATTTTGGCACGTTTAAGAGGCAACATCTTGGAAAGGAATTTTGATATTTATATGTATACGTTCACATTAGATACTTATATACTTAGAATATAACAAAATATGATATCGATATGTTATATCGATATAGGTAATCGGAAGCTTACATAGTAGACCGATACATATTTGTTCCCTTATTAAAAGTTGTAAAGTTTGATGTGTAGAGTTTTAGTTTCAATTAAAATATGCCAATGACTTCAATTTCATCCTATATCATCATCATCTTCCCGCCCTTATCCTATTACTTGGAGTCGGCGCAATATGTCATCTTTCTCCATCTCTTTTAACTGTGATTTCAGCAGTCATTCATTTTTCTTTCACACAAGCGTTGTGTCGTTTTGAACTCGTCTTGTAATATGACATTAATTTCTCCTCATCACATCTAAGATAATCGATTACCGCGTAGTTTAACAATCACAAGAGCTTCCTATCAACAAAACAAAATGTTAAACAGCATAAGTATAAACATATACAATTATACTTCAATCGTGTTTATCGCACCTACACACAATTCCATTTCATAACGATACTTGAATGGAATAATGTCGTAATTTTGTAATTTATATTCCCTTTGACATCTCATACCTATCTACGCCACGATGTTGTTGAAGAAACAAATTATGTTTTACCTTGAGTCGCGCTGCAAGTCTGGGGGAGGTCAGACGCGTGCGTATTGGCATCTGTTAGGCTTGCACGTGGCTCTGCCATTTTGTAAACTCTGTTGTGTTTTAACTATAAAACGTTAACTTGAGATTATAATAAACTACTTGACATTGGCAGAAATGCTACTAATCATTTTCCTACGTGTACTCTCTACATAACGGGACATTGGCACAATTGTGATAACTGATAACGCATCGGACGCCATTAAATAGAAATAGAATAGAATATGTTTTACCTTTTAATTATCTACTAACATACATTTGCTTCACCATAGAATCATCCTTTTGAAAACAAACTAATTTAAATTACAACCATTTATGACATAACATAAATATTATTTGCAAGCTGTGCCTGGCATGCGTTGCAATGCTTCTTTTTTCCCGACACACACATGGCCGTTTTTTATGCTTGGCTTTTTAGCTTATTTTTATCACGGATGATGTAGAATTCTTCTAGTAAAAGAATTAATCAGATCGGTCCAGTAGTTTCGGAGCCTATTCAATACAAACAAATAAACAAACAAAAATATCAAATCTTTTTATCTATACTATTATAAAACTGTAACAGGAAGTTTGTCTGTACATTGAAGATATTAACAAAAAAAAAGTTACTATATGGTTTTTAGGTGTCCCTGATTCCATTTCACCAATTTTTGGATTTTTTGTCTGTCTGTTTGTTTGTGTGTTTGTTTGTTTGTTTGAACGAGTATCACGCAAAAACTACTGAACCGATTTTGATGAAACTTTTTTTGTTTGATAGCTTATGATCTGACTTAAAATCTGGTATATAATTTGTGCGGACGAAGTCGCGGGTTAACGCTCGTAACATAAAAAAGTGTAGATTTGCACACCAGACATAATTTTAATAGATTAAAGAGGAAGGTAAGAATGCGGCTTAATAATTCAAAGTAACATCATCATCATATCGCATGGCATGTTTTGTCTTCCTGCTTGGATCGTGTGAGGGTTAGATTTCAAGGTCAAAGTGTTTTGAGACAGTTTTCCGCTGCCGGGGTAAACCTATCGAGTAAGAGTAACATAATACACAGTTTTCACTCATATTAGCCTCGGTCTATACGTCGCGGACAGTGGTGTAGACGAAAAGCGAAAAAAACTTCAGTTGATTCGCTAATTTCAAAACTCTCTAAGGGCCTATGTCGAAAAAAAATTGAAGCGAAAAGGGCGTGTGATAGCTTATATTACTGCCTGATGCGAGAGAAAGAGATGGGGCGGCGCGCGCGCCTGAAACGACGCAAGCGTAAAACAAACTTTATTTAATTGTGATTGTACTATTTATGTAAGTTCAATTCTGCTCTAATCATTTTTTAACATATCAATCTCTTTTTTTTAAATCAAGTCTCGTGTTTCTATTATTCACCGTTTAGTAGTTCTCGTTTATCGATAAAGATGGAGGCTACTTTGGCTTGTTTTTCTATCGAGAAAATGTGTCTTAATCGTGTTTTGGCTGTGATCAAAACTTCAATTATATGTTCAATTTACACATATCCGCTAATCATACTCGTTAGTACTTCATGATATATGACGCTTTGAAGAATCCTATTTTTTTCACATAGCCTTTTTAATAAAACAATAAGTCAAAAAGTTAATACTGTTCTGTAAAATTATAGAATCGAAGGTGCTAAATAAACACAGAGTTTATCGCTAAATCTATAAATTAGAAAAGGGTTCCATTTACATTTCAACATTTTCTTTGCTTATTTATCGTGAATGCAAAATTGAAAGCCTTTTGAACAAAATTAATCATTATTGAGATAGATCCGCGAATGTATTTGACAAAAAATGACGAAGCCTGCGTTGCGGATTCGATTATTTTATAATGATACTGATATTAACCTATTTCAATAAAGATATTAAATTAATTGTGTGTCTGTATCTATAATCTATCTATCTATATGTTTGTCTGTACATTGAAGATATAAACAACAAAAAAGTTACGATATGGTTTTTAGGTGTCCCTGATTCCATTTCACCAATTTTTGGATTTTTTGTATGTCTGTTTGTTTGTGTGTTTGTTTGTGTGTTTGTTTGTGTGTTTGTTTGGGTGTTTGTTGTGTGTTTGTTTGTTTGAACGAGTATCACGCAAAAACTACTGAACCGATTTTGATGAAACTTTTTTCGTTTGATAGCTTATGATCTGACTTAAAATCTGGTATATAATTTGTGCGGACGAAGTCGCGGGTTAACGCTCGTATGACATATAATTCTAAACTAAGGAAATATACTTGTGGTTATTTGACAAAATAATACTTATTTCGCAGGGTGTAAACTTAAATAATGTTGCATACTATATGGGGTGCTTCAGGGCCATCGAGCTGAACAACTTTTACTATAGGACCAACTTTAAAATAGCGAAAAAAAAATTGCTGTTTACATACATTTTGGTCGAGTAGCTATTGACGTTTTCTATGGACCAGTAATTTTTTTTTCGCTTTTTGGATTTGAGCTCCATAACGAAAGTACTTTATGGAATCATATTCATTTAAGCATTCAGTTTTGCGTTCAATTTATTATCAAAAAGAAAATGATTCAAAGAATAAAGTGGAATAAATAATTTGATTTGTTTCAATGTCCACAAAACTAGGAGACTAGAATTCTTGATAACGCACTCGTTATCAAACAAACTGTAATTGAAATTATTCTTTGTCTTGCCGCGAACTCGTCTCGCGTCGTCTTCAAGACGGAAACGGTATCCCGTTTTAATAAGAACTCTCTTTAAATATTGTAGTTTTAGAAGTAAATATGATAGAAAATCAGGAATGTACTCTTAAATGATTATTTTTACTTTATTTTTGCGTTTTCATAGTCCTCGTCCATCGTCGGCGTCGTGTGGTCCATTAAAATACAACATTCACAAAACTGAGTCGTCAAGACGAACGAGATGGCGCACACACTTATTCAATTAAAAATATCCTGCTTTTCTCATACAGCTGTAGTCTAAATCAGTTAGTAGAATTATTAATCATCATCATCACTATCACTTCATAGTATAAAACAAAGTCGCTTCCCGCTGTCTGTCCCTATGTATGCATCTTTAAAACTACGCAACGGATTTTGATGCCGTTTTTTTAATAGATAAAGTGATTGAAGAGGAAGGTTTATGTGTATATCAGCATTGCACCCGTGCGAAGCCGCGGCGGGTCGCTAGTTAATACTGATATGTTTTCCACATTAATTATACAGCTTGTAAGTGACAGCCTAGCAAATACTGAAACAGTGAACTCAGACCATCAAACTGAACAACTTTCACTATGGAGCCTACCTCAGGAAACGCGAAAAAAATCAGCTGTCCCATACAAAACTGCTGTACCTACCCGACTAAAATGTATGGGACAGCTGATTTTTTACGCGTTTCCTGAGGTAGATTTCATTGTGAAAGTTGTTCAGTTTGAAGGTCTGAGTTCACCGTTTCAGTATTTGCTAGGCTGTCACTTACGCCCTGTATTTAATCTTACAAGTGTGATATTACTAAAAAAGTAATTTTGGAAAATTGACAAACATAAATAGAAAGGCACTATACGGGTTTATAATACAAAGTAATTTTGGAAAATTGACAAACATAAATAGAAAGGCACTATACGGGTTTATAATACAAAGTAATTTTGGAAAATTGACAAACATAAATAGAAAGGCACTATACGGGTTTATAATACAAAGTAATTTTGGAAAATTGACAAACATAAATAGAAAGGCACTATACGGGTTTATAATACAAAGTAATTTTGGAAAATTGACAAACATAAATAGAAAGGCACTATACGGGTTTATAATACAAAGTAATTTTGGAAAATTGACAAACATAAATAGAAAGGCACTATACGGGTTTATAATACAAAGTAATTTTGGAAAATTGACAAACATAAATAGAAAGGCACTATACGGGTTTATAATACAAAGTAATTTTGGAAAATTGACAAACATAAATAGAAAGGCACTATACGGGTTTATAATACAAAGTAATTTTGGAAAATTGACAAACATAAATAGAAAGGCACTATACGGGTTTATAATACAAAGTAATTTTGGAAAATTGACAAACATAAATAGAAAGGCACTATACGGGTTTATAATACAAAGTAATTTTGGAAAATTGACAAACATAAATAGAAAGGCACTATACGGGTTTATAATACAAAGTAATTTAGTTATTAGCGTTTTGTTAAATAAATGAGAATAAATAAATGCTTAACTACCTATATCCAATATTTCCAACAAGAAAGAGTGTAAGAAACAATATTTCGTTAGGCAATTTGTGAAAAGGGCGTATCTTGTTTTTGGTTTATCTGAGATTGCGATGTTAGATTTTTCTACTTTGTTCGAATTTCATCCATTTGGAATGTAACTGCGATTTAGATCAAAGTAGAACCGTAGAGCGGGGATCCAATTAAGAAATATCTCGTCCAATAATGCTTGATTTTGATATTTGAAATAGCTTTGCCATCTGCTACTCGTTTTACAGCCGGGCGCCATTTTAAGCTTTTCAACCGATGGCGATAAAAATGTGAATATAGCGACAATGCTGATTGTTTTTTTTTTCAAGTGATTTTAATGAATCGTTTTTGAAATACATTTAATACTTTGACTACTTATATAGGGAGAATAGGGACTACCCACGCGTGTAAATTTACTAACAAACATTTCTGCCACTTTGTGCGGGGGGCGAGGAAACATGAAATCTGCAACTTTGGATTTTATTCTCCATAACTTTAGATTCTAATTTTGAACGTTAAAAATCATGAAAAGAAGTCTCGTGTGAACCCCAAACGTTCTATGTTCGAAATTATAGTTTCACAATTATAGGCTGTCTCGTTTAGTGATAAGGTGTAAAATTGAATGTAAATGCACATGATTAATTGATCTTATACCGTGGGAGAGTGGAAATGCTACCGCAAGGCTAGTCCTTATAATAAATATTCAAAGATTTTATGGCGTCACAGAATTACCTAGAACATTTTTGAATACTAACTTACTTTCTAACTAACTTAGTGTTCTACTCAGAATTTATGTTCCAGGGAAAGGAAGAGTTTGTTAGCGTATCATGAGACGAACCCTGAGAAGAAAACTTATGGGCGAGCACAATATATGAGCATTATAAGTATAAGAACGACTGTAAGGCACAGACAGGCCAACCCTTTAATCATCATCATCATCAGTCTATATAAAATACGTCCACTCATAGAGATCTAGAGAGATGCCAACCAACGCGCTGAGTACGAAACCTAGTGTTACATCTACCCCAGTACCACGCGATAGAAAGTATTTTGTTAGCTTGAATGTGCTCAGTATCCATTACGGTATTAGAACTCAACGTTCGAATAATATTTAGTACTACGCAAGCATTGTTAACTATTTACACATAATATCTCGTCTGGCATTCAACCTCATAATATATTGAATCTTTACTGTCGCGAGCAATGTGTTCCGTTTTTGCGCATATTGCTGCGACACTGACCCCGCCCCCTTTTCACATCTCCTTTTATGATCTGTGGTCCCACTACAGGGCACAGGGATATTCTAATTGAGGGTGTATAGGCTTTATTCCACGACGCGTGCCCAATGCGGATAGACTTCACATACGCATCAGAATTCCTTCTTCAGCGTATGTGCAGGTTTCCGCACATTATTTTTCTTACCTATGCATATAAAAAAGGCTGCACTTATGTTACAGATTAACACTTTATCCTCGCAGATAAAGAAAAACAGAAGACCAGAAAAGAAAAAGAGCAATTCGTTAAGTTTTTCAATTAAATGAAGCGTTGTTAATCCTTGTTATCTTGACGATGAAAAGGTGAATTAATTTAAAAGCATTAGCACCTCTTCGCCGTAATTTATGTTTGAGGAAATCACACGCTTTGTTTTAGACTTTTCACCGGTTTACCGAGTCTTTTAGGATTAACATGGCTGTTTTTAAATTAGGAATTTAAAATTCGGGGATTTTTTATGCGGGCACCACATTCTCGCCGAGAACGAGAGTTAGGATGCCCTTCATTGTTCTCGTGGCGTCATAAGAAGAAAATTCTCGGCGAGAACTTTCAAGGAAAATTACTATGGCTTATGTCACCATGAGAACAATGAAGGGCATCCAGACTCGTTCTCGGCAAGAATGTGGTGCCCGCATTAGGTATATTTGTTCTGTCTGGACTTTTGTGGTATTTTTATTACTTGATTCATGGAATAAAATGTCAACTTTTGTCCGTGGTGCGTGGCAAAAACTTTGGTATATTATTTTGGGTGTAGGGGTGCACTAAGAAAGGATTTTTCGATATTATAATTTCACGCGGACGAAGTCGCGGGCAAAAACTAGTGTTAAATATAATATAAGCTAAGTATTGTTGCTGTTCTCATTTGTTTGTGTTTAAAAAAACTTTTTCTTTATCTAGACGACTGGCGACCCATTCTGGCATCAGTTCATCACTTAAACGTTTTTTTTTAACGTAATTTTATCCTGCAAGTACGGGCGACATGGCGGCGCGATAAACGTTTTATCGCACCGCCCGCGCCCGCGCCTTTCGTGCTGAATTTATTATACCTAATCGGCCGTTTATAATGCACGTAGCTATTATACTTACAGCTGAAAACATTTTTTCAATGTGAGGATCTAGACTTTCTAATCCCATTTTTTATACTCATGAATAAACATGATCAAAGACTGAAAATGACACATTTTAAAAAAGTGTCAACTAAAATTTCACTGAATTAAACACACATTTTTCAAAGAGAAAACTGATAGGCAACATTTTGTATTGCTTCTGACTTTAGTTGAAAAGCTAACAATCGGTTAAACAAACGACACAAGAGTAAATTAGAATTAATTCTCAAGCCCCATTATAAAACATAACATGTGAATTATTTATAACTCACAAATGAAATAGGTATTCCTTTGTCTCGATAGGTAATTTAATTTACCTTCCTACGTAGGCTTTCGTTTGGAACAAAGAAACCCAAATCAAATCGTGTTCACAGCTGCTTTATTATTTATTCGTTTCCCTCCCTCGGTGGGAGTGAAACATACCGCTCTGGCAACATTCTTTAAGGTGGATCCTTTCGCATAATACGCCGAACCAACTAAAATTTATCAATATTTACCTTGGGACCATAAAACCTATTTGATTAGGTACATAGATAATTTTGACTCGGTTGGTATAATGGTTACCACGCTGGACTGCCGAATCAGGGTCCTGGGTTCGAATCCCGGTTCGGTCATACAAAGCCGAAAGTGCTTAATTTGGGATCATTACAATGTATGAGCCTATTAGCTCTATTTATTACGAGCGTTAACCCGCGACTTTGTCCGCACAAATTATATACCAGAATTTAAGTCAGATAATAAGCTATCAAACAAAAAAGTTTCATCAAAACCGGTTCAGTAGTTTTTGCGTGATGCTCGTTCAAACAAACAAACAAACAGACGGACAAAAAATCCAAAAATTGGTGATATGGAATCAGGGATACCTAAAAACCATATCGTAACTTTTTTTTGTTAATATCTTCAATGTACAGACAAACATCCTGTTACAGTTTCATAATAGTTTAGATTATTTATAGAGAATAAAAAAATATGAAAATTTTAAGAGTAATATTACGCTGAAAAACGATTTAACACAATAAACTCACACAAACAGGGTGTAACAATGTTTTGTTACACCCTAGTAATACTTATTTAAAGAGGTGGTTTAGACCATCAAACTGAACAACTTACTCTACGGAGACAACATCGAAATACACCTTATACACATAATGAGTAGGTAAGTATGCTTAATATAAAAAAACGAGAATTTTTAATTTAAAGTTTGTCAGCAGAAAAAACACAACAAACAAACACACAAACAAACAGACAGACAAAAAATCCAAAAATTGGTGAAATGGAATCAGGGACACTTAAAAACCATATCGTAACTTATTTTTTGCTAATATCTTCAATATACAGACAAACTTCTGTTACAGCTTTATAATAGTATAGAAACACTAAACATTGTCTAAACCTAAAAATAGATGCGTTGAAATTGAAGTTTGTGAACACAACAAAACGATCCTTAACTAACTAACTATTTAATCAGTGTCTAACTCTTTAGTGCTGAGAGAAAAAAAATGGCGCTCCTACAGTTAGCGCATTGTTGTTGAAACGAATTACCCTACTAGATGGATTAATAGGACTTGTAGAAATACACACGGCGAGCATTCATTCTTAGAGTACGTTGCCGCTAGCTATTTGTATGGGCACAATGATTGATTAATATTGTCGTAAGCTCACTTACGAGGATAAACACAAGACACGTCGTTAATTAACAGCTAGTTGTGAATAAGTGACTTGTGAATACTCAAATAACTGTAGTAGGAATAAGAAATACAGGGTCCTTCTTAATATGCTGACACTTTTTAATGGGATGATCAAACCATCAAACTGAACAACTTCTTCTATGGGATCAACATCGAAATCGCGAAAAAAAATCTGCTGTCCCATAGATTTGACTCGAGTAGGTTTGCAGTTTTGTATGGAAGAGCTGACTTTTTTTCGCGATTTCGATGTTGGTGCCATAGAGAAAGTTTTTCAGTTTGATGGTCTTATCATCCCCTTAAAAAAGTATCTGATCATCCTATTATCTATGGGATTGTCCTCTTCTTTTTTCGACCCATGTTCCTTAGGGAAAGTTGTTTAGTTTCATTGTCTGAATGCATTTTTAAAATTTTGTTAGTAATTAAAAACTAGGGGTACCTATTATACAGGGTGAAATTGATATCATTTGCATCCTTTTAAACTAAGAGTCTACCCATCAAACTGAACAACTTTCACTATGGGAGCAAACCAATCGGAGCAAAAAAATAATTGGCTGTTCCATACTAAACTGCAACCTACTCGACGCAAATGTATACAACAGCTGATTATTTTTTTGCTCCGATCTCCTCCTCGGAGATGGTTATCCAAATCCAGGAGATCTTAGGTGTCTTCCCCTCAATGGTATGGCCTCCTTCATTGATCATGTATTTGAAGTGTGAAGAAAACAAAAAGTATTGGGGCTAACACAAAAGATCCTACTGGGTCGAAGTGTTGCTGGCTTGCTTTTAGCGTATATTAGTTTCAAGATTTCAATATATTTATGTGTATTTTTTTTTATATTTGGCTATCACAGGATACAAAAATTGTTGAAAGATGTAATGACGTGCAAAATGTTGATATGTTGATAGGTGGCTAGCCTTTTGCCCACAAGTACACTGCATAAGAAACCCTAATCATTTAGTTGCTGCGTAGAATACCCACGGGAAGAAATGTGGTGGTCATTGAATTATCTAGTAATGTTTATTTATATTCATAAAATTAGAAAACAAATGCCTTTGTATTTTCTCTATATCATATTCTGGATTCACAATAATATTTTTTAGGTTAGAATCATAGCCCGAAATCAGGAAGCTGGAAATAGGTATTGTCTAACCTAGAAAATACGAAAACAGACTGCCTTACAAGCGGTGAAACATAAAAAACTCATTGGCGGTCGGTAATGTTAATTCTTCTTTCTTGTCGTTGTTTCCGATGTCAACTTTGTCCCTTTCTAATCCAACGACAAATAGCCCAGTCATTTTATGGTTTGAGCCGGGACTAATTATATATATATATATATACCGGGTATAATATCAAAAAGCCAATTTGAGCCTAGAAATGTACCAAAATTAAAAAAAAAATCACGTCAACAACAGTTCCAATTTAAAAATTTAGCTATTATTTCGTTCTAAAAAACCTGATGGTAAATATTTTTTTGCACATATTTAAGGCTTTACTGTTATACACGACATCAAACATGGTGTAAATATTTTTGTTTACTTAGAAGGCTTTGAAAAATACATTCGTATTTTCTAATAAATACCTCATTTTTTAAATTTCAATGCCTATTTTATTGCTTAAATATAATTTATATAGTTAAATCTAAGTCAAATAAGTGCGTGCATTGGTATTAATATTATTAATTTAAAAGCCTTCTGGGTCACACAATTTTGATTTCTATGTAGCGTAGCGATTTTTTTTTAATAAGTTTTAAGGTAGTCTTTTTGTCCCTAAATGGCGCAGGTTACAGTTTAAAAGTCCAATTAATAATTACTCCCTACCCCGCCTAGCAAAACTCCGTAAAATAACTGGGCTAAAAAATTGATAGAAAGGGACAGACGTAGAGACGGAAACCTCGACGACGAACACCTTTGACTACTTATATAGGGACTAGTTACGCGTGTAATTCTATTAACAAACATTTCTGCCACTTTTTGCGGGGGGCGAGGTAACATGGAATCCGCAACTTTGGATTTTATTCCCATAACTTTAGATTCTAATTTTGAACGTTAAAAATCGTGAAAAGTAGTCTCGCGTGAACCCCAAACGTTCTAAGTTCGAAATTATTGTTTCGCAATTTTAGGCTGTCTCCTTTAGCGATAAGGTATAGAATTGAATGTAAATGCACATGATTAATTGATCTTATACCGTGGCAGAGGGGAAATGCTACCGCAAGGCTAGTCCTTATAATAAATAGTCAAAGACGATCACGTACGAAATAAGGACGAACATTTACCGACCGCCACAGCCAATTTTCGTGTTTCTATACTTGTAAGAAGGATTGGTATCCATTGGTCATTGGTTCTAAATCCATGACCATAATCCATTTGCCCCTCAGATGCTTGTAATATTCCTTTTCCAAATTTATTGTTTATGACCTTGACACCAGTTCAATGCCGCATCGCATTCAGATTCCCTAACTCCTCGGCCTTATTCACCGGTTCGTATTCAACTGCAGCGCATGAAACATGCATGCCGGTTCAGCGGCAAGCCTCACCCCCCCCCCTCCCTACCCTCTACCCTCTACCCTCCCCCTCGACACACATGCGAAGTAAACAACAGCACACCGCAACGAACGCGTCACATGGCGTTGTTGTTCTGGTTTTTGAAATCGTGAAAGGTTACAATTAAGTTGTCTACACAATATGTCTACATACATAGATAATACATAACCATGGTCCTTCTTCATCCCAAATTTCTATGGAAAAGGTTTTTTTTTCGACATTTAAATATTGGTCCCATAGTGAAAGTTGTTCAGTTTAAATGGTCTACAGCATTACACCCTGAATATGTTTCTTCTTTAATATGCTGTCGGTTTTTAAGAGGATGATCAGACCATCAAACTGAACAACTGTATGTACGGGACCAAAGCTGAAATCCCGAAAAAAATTCTGCTTTTCCATACAGAATCGCAACCCTATTCGACCCACTTTTTTCGCCTTTTCGATAGTGGCCGTTGGTCCCGGCTACTATCTCTGGTGGTAGTAGTCGTTACATACACAACACGTCAGAGGCCTTAAGGCGGTCTGAAAAAACTCTGACACCAGGGCTCTGCCCACATGATAAGAAGATACTGACTGGATATTTAATCAGTTTGATGGTCTGACCATTCCCTTTAAAAACCATCAGCATTTGAAGTTGGACCCCGAATAATTATGCATGTCTGCCATTTGAGATGGCAGATGTAGCATATTGCCACCTTCTACGATCCAGACACGACTTAAAAAAATGTTTGGTTCTTAATAAAATAATTGTGACCGAGTGAAATAAGCCCTAATTGGCTCTTAGACAAGATAAACATAGCCTAGCCTAATGTGTTGGGTTGGGCTAAATTACGTATAATTTGAATTTGAAACAGTCACCTAATAGCTTAGCTAGATTAAAAGTGAAAATTATACAATTTAGTGTGTATAATAAAATAGAAATAAAATTCGTATAACTGCCCGAACATAAATCGCAAAACTGCGTTAAACATATCGTAATTTAAAACTTCCTGAGCTTTTCTCATTGATTTCAAATAAAGTCTTTCCTAGCCTTGTAAAACGTACCTTCAAAAATATTTTAAAAATATGTTTTACTATACAGGTTTTGTATTTAATTTAAAAATGGGTTTGCTCTTGACCTCAATCCAATCCTTAGGACAATGATGGGGTCGAAGATGTAGCGAGCTAACCCAGAAGAAGCCTATTCACTCGTACTTTAAAGTGATTCGGGTTGTAAGCGCTCGGAAATACTAACGCAGGCAGGGCATTCCACTCCTTGGCTGTGCGCATTATAAAAGGATGGATATGTGGGATATCGACCAAGAAGAGGTGGTATCCCGCGGTGCGTCTGGAAGTACGATAGTAAAAGGGGGAAGGTGGGATGAGCTCTTGGGCACACTCACCGAAGTACAATCTGTAGAAGACCGACAAGCAGGCTACTCTGCGGCGGTGGGCCAGGCTATGAAGCTCGGTCTCCACCAGCTTACTGTCACCAATGAACCTCCTGGCACTGCGTTCAACCGAGTCTAGTGCGTCTAGTTGATACTTGGCTGAGCCATCCCACATGTGGCAGCAATACACCATACAAGATCGGACCTGAGCTTTATACAACATTAAGAGCTGTCCAGGAGTGAAGTACCGCTTCACTTTGTTTAAGATGCCCAGCTTTTTGGCCGCAGTTTGAGCCTCAGACTCGACGTCTGCGCCGAAGTTGAGTTTCGTAGTCAACCTCATGCCAAGAAGCTCAAGATTGTCGGAAACAGGGACAGATGTACCCCAGATTAAACGAACTCCTTTTGGCGGTGAACAGACAAGCCTGTGTTTTGGTGGCGTTAAAGTTGACTAGATTATTACCACCCCACTGGGAGACAAGACTTAAAGTCAAGTTTGTCCGCTCCACCATGGCCTCCCTCTGCGAACGTACAGGTTGTAACAAAACACCCTATTACTACTTAAAATTTAAAAAATCTGTCGACTAAAATGTATGGGACAGCAGATTTTTTTTATTTTTTCTCGATGTTGGCTCCATAGTCAAAGTTCTTCAGTTTGATGATCTAAACCACCACATATTACTATATAGTTATAAAAAAACTAATTAGAAAAACATTATGTTATCCATACGAAAATGTATACAGGTTGTGTTAAATGAAAATCAAACAATTTATGCTGGTTCCTCATAAACATACTCCAATACACAAAAGTGTTGAAAATCTACTGACTGAACCGACTCTAGCTTTAAGCACTACAAAACATTTATTATCTACTGTAGGCGAGGGATGAAATTTGAACACTGATTTTGAACTAGGTGAGGGAAGTGCGAGAGCGCGACGTGCATCGAGTGCGGATGTTAGATGAAGCCTGTTTTTTCTATGAGCCGCGCGCGCTGCCTCTGCAGCTAAACCCCTCTCGTCCCGCGTCCTACCCCTCTGTCGCCATGCATGCAGGCCACTACTACTCGCACTTACCTACATTTAATAAAAACCAAAAAAATTATAAAATTACATTTTAAAGTATTTCACACTTTTTATATGAAAGAACGTGTCGCTAACATCTACTTAATTATTTCTACAAAAGATATCGGTAAGTTGTTTATTTTCAGCCAGTTTCAGTTATTCCGAGCTTCAATTAACAGTTTTGTGAAAAGAAAAATATGGTGTATTTTTGCTTATAATACTTGGCAGTGGACGGGTGGGCATACAATGGTAGACAAACAATGAGCGACCTGAATCGGAGGTTTTTGTTCGAAGCACCTAATTTTACATAACGAAGAGCCACTCCAGTACACTTCTAAAATTATTTTCTCATTCATTGAGTGGATCGTTGAATTCTCAAAATTGTGTTTGCGGATTTTAAGTTGGCGCCCAGCTTGGGGCCATTGTTCGAGAAGAACTTTGATTATGTATCTTTTAGAGCCTTGAAAAGCTTTGTCATCGATAGAAATAGAAAATGATTTGAGTTGCGTTTATGACTACAAACTATCTACTTTGAATTTTTCTTGGTTCGCACTTAAAAAACCTGCAGCGATGAGAGACAAAACTTATCCCATTTCGCCTCTCAGACTTGATCTGTTACATTTTAAACGAGACAACATTGTTTTCAAATACATTACGTCGTATAAAGGTCGAATTACTGTAGGTAATAAAACTAAAAACCATCTGATTCCTTTCAATGTAAGAAACTGTAAGCCTAATAATAACTACACGTGGCATTTGCGGGTAGTTTTTAAGTCACCGCAACGCCGCGCCGTTTACTTTATATACCTACTTAGTTTATGTAGGTCGATCACGCGATGCGGACGTCCCGAACCATTGGTTTATTGACTTTTCTGATTCCCTTTAAGGTTCTAAAGTGTCTTTTACTTTTAATGGCTATTAATGTTTAACGATTTTTCTAATAAAATTCTTGAACTTTGTAAGTTTTAACGCCTCTTATTCCAACGGGTGAGAAGTAAAGTATGGATTTTTATTTTAGTTTTTTGTTATGAATTGGCAACAATGCAAGAGCAATGAGAGTTTTGTATCTTATTGTATGACATCACCGATGACCGAAATAAATTCCTTTAAGGATATTTACAAACCATAATGCAACAACCACCAATATTCTCGAATTTTTTTTAATTTTCCGTTCCAGCATGTCATTAATAAAAATAAACACATCGTAAAAAGCAATTTCTTATATAGATTACAGAGTATAAAATTAAAATGCATTGACCCGTGCAAGAGAGTTAGCATTCCATTGGTCAAAGGATCGTGTTGTATACAGGGTGTTGGGGTAGACAGTTGCATTACTTCATTACCTCATTACATTGCATTACCTCGCGTATCAGGCTTGCCTCGTTTTTGGTCTACCGTTTAATGCAATAGTTTTAAGCAAAAGTTAAAAATAAACATTTATCTTTATCTTATCTTATCTTATCTTACTTTAAGGGGTGATTGTACCCATGATACTGAAAAACGTTGCCTGAGAAACCTAAAGGAAATTAGCAAAAATTTTATTTAGACTCCATACTAAATACTGGTCGAACGTTTGTATGAAAAGTAGATTTTGTTTTCAAATTTTTCTTTGCTCCTTTGGCAAAGTTGTTCAGTATCAGGAACAAAATCACCAATTAATAGGTTCGATACCTTTCTGTATTATTAAAATTAATAATTGGTTAATTAATTTATTCGCCTTTTTTTATGTTTATAAAAGTCACGTTATAAAAAAATCACATTACATTTTGTGACCTTCACCCCCTCCGGGTAACAAAAATGTCACTAGGCGGGGTCAAATTTCAACCAAATATACAGGATGTCCCGTAAACCGAGGTCAACCCGGCGGATGCTGATACGGTCATGACTTAGCAGAATAAAAAATTTGACTTTAGTAAAAGTTTCAACATTTTTTACGAAAAAACTACGAACTACGAAAATGGCACGCTCAAGTGTACCATATGCGGACGCACCTTCACCGCAAAGATTGGCTACATTAGTCACATTCGGGCACATCAGCGAAGCCTATCATACCAGCAGCAGTCGCCGTAGCCGTATCGGCAAGGGAAAACATCATCATCATCAGCAGAATATAAAATTTGACTTTAGTAAAAGTTTCAAATATTATTGATTTTAAACATGTTACAGCCATGTTGTGCTATTTCGAATCAAATTAAAGATTGAAAAATTTTGGGATTTGAACCCGCACTCTTCCAAACCGGGCAACTGCGTATCCAATTTCGCCACCGAGCCCACTACCCAGAGAACGAAATTTTCAATCTGTTGCGTCTTAACAAGAGAGGAGGAGGAGGGGGAGTGCGGGTTCAAGTCCCGCTCGAGACAAATTTTTCAATCTTTAATTTGGTTTAGTAAAAGTGTCTTAGTTTTCGAGATAATGACAGTTTTAACACAGATACTGCATAGAACATTAGCAGCCGCCACGGCTCACACTCAAAATAGAAGCTAAGGTAAAGAGTGTCACGAATTTTATAAAACTGTCCTAATCTCGAAAACTAAGAACCTTTTCCTGGAGTAAAATGTTGACAGATTGATTGATTGATTAACTGTTTTTTATTTTATTTTAGTATATTCTGGTTAGGCATGAACTAACCTACCAGCATCCACGGGGTTAACGTTGGTTTACGGGACACCCTGTATAATGTCACGTAATTTATGGACGTCCCCTTTAGGTTATCTACAAACAAAAATGTTTTGTATTTGTATTGTGTAGCTCCAGAGCAGAAATCTCATTTTGGTAAACCTAATATCAATAAAGTAACAGCGAAACCTCTCGAAAATATATGATATTTATTTGTTACTCGCACAAGTTACTTACATTATTAATGTTACTTTCTTTACTCGGTCCGATAAGCTATAGGTACCTACTAATGGGTTTCCATTGTTTGATTAATGGTGGTTTGTTAGAAACGTGTTACTTAATTATGATTAAAATATCATTTTCTCACCTTGTGGTTCCAAGTTTAGGAAGAGATGATTAAGAGATAAGGATTCTTTTAGAGTGTTTTTGTTGGTGAAATGCCAACTACCTATGACTATGACACTCACCGTGTACGTAGGAATTTTCATCGTCTATCATTCAATCAGTTAGGGACAAGCATGAGTTATGTTATGTATATACAACGTGTTAATGAATTAACGCAAAACCTCATACACCCCAACTGATTTATAACAAAATAATTAGATTGAAACAATAATTTCATTATTTAGATAGTTAAAATTTAAAGCTATTCGCATTTTAAGATTTGAGGCAAAAATGATTTGTTGTCATTTCAGCAATGAATGAAAGCGCTAACGTACTCATGGATACATTTTAAGAAGCTTGTTTTGGTAGTATGTAGGTAGGGTGAGTATGCCCGTGCGGTGAGTTGACATCGGGTTCAGTAAATTTGAAATTTTTCAAACAAATTATTTAATATTTTGAAAAAAATTACCTATGTTGAAACCATGATATTTCGATTCTGCTCTCGATTCTAAACAAACTACTTTCTAGTTTTGCGTTAATTCATTAACACGTTGTATATATACAGGGTGTAAGTGACAGCCTACCAAATACTGAAACGGTGAACTCAGACCATCAAACTGAACAACTTTGACTATGGGGCCTACCTCAGGAAACGCGAAAAAAAATCAGCTGTCCCATACAAAACAGCTGCACCTACCCGACCAAAATGTATGGAACAGCTGATTTTTCTTCGCGTTTTCTGAGATAGGCTCCATAGTGAAAGTTGTTCAGTTTGATGGTCTGAGTTCACCGTTTCAGTATTATGTATTTATACCTAAGTAGCGGGCAAAGTGGCTTTTTCCCGCTACCTCGTGCGAGTGAATTCATTTTTAAATGCTACCCCTAGCATAGTAGTAGCTTTCGTAAAATCCTTTCTTAGTGCACCCGTAAGTCCTTTGTAGAATATATTTTCCAAATTTCACCAGTTTCTATCTTTCAGCGGTTTGGACTGTTCGTTGTCAGTCCGAATTCAGTCACCAAACTGTTTTATAGGTAGAATAAAAATAATACCGAGTTATACAGGGTATTGGGTAAACAGTTGCATTTCTTTAAGGGGTGATTGTTCCCATGATACTGAACAAATTTCCCAAAGAAACCAATAGGAAATTATCAAAAAAATGTTTTGACTTTACTATGGAAAGTCAATTTTTTTTTGCGAATTTCCTATAGATTTCTTTGGCAAAGTTGTTCAGTATCATAGGTATAATCACCCTTTCAAGTAATGCAACTGTTTACCCTAACATCCTGTATAAGAAAGATAGATTTCGGTACAAAATAATGTCTATGTGTTAAAACCCTTATCAGGTCTTAATATATAGGCAGACGACGAAAACCACATCATAATCCAACATAATAGTTCTGGAGATAAGCTTAATTAATGGTAAACACCATCAACGTACATCATTGTTATTATCTCAATACAATTGTATCTAAACTAACAGACATTATTGTCACAGCATCGATCGGACTAAAATGAACCATAATTTAACTCAGACAAAGTAATAAATAACAAATTAATGTACACGAGTGGGGGCATAGAACGGATGTGTCAGAAGCACGACCGACGAGACTTACCCGAGGGCGTTCAGAACATTGTTATTGCGAGCGGAATGGACACCACAGAAGGTAATGTTTCACACTCACGTTGACGGCTCGATGGATACGATACCCTTTTGAGTAGCAGTGATTTAGCTTATACGAGAATCAAAATTGCTTTTGGGCAATAATTCTCTGAAGCTGCAAGTTTTTCGAATAAGAGTTTGTTTTCTGGAAACGAGGCTGTTTAAAATCAATTAAGCACATTCGTGGTCCAGAGTCTCATTTGAAATTATCAGTACCTTGCCTATGTATTGAGAGTAGCCCAATCGGTTGATTTGCTCCTATTTTGTCTGAGCACCGCTATAAAGTCCGCAAAACGCGCAACAAAATATTGATTCCACACCAATGATCAAGGCAAGGTACGCTTTATAGCCAGCCTACAGATTATATTATATTACATAAGTTCTGTTGTGATAAACAATAAAAAACTACAACTTATTACTGAATTGGCTTTGTAACCAGACAATCGGTATAATTTGATTTCAGCTTTTGAGCACGTTATAAAACAGTTTAGCGAGAATGACATGAGACACTACACACTACGACAATGTTTGTTTTAATCGCTATGCGACCGGACGGCTATACTCTTATCAAAATTGAATTTCATGGACGTACATTGTAGAAAGGAAATGAAATTTGCTGTTGAACTTTTTGATTTTTGTCCAGAGTGAAGTGTGAAAATGTTATATCACGATCTGTAAAATGATAAATTGCGCTTCTCTCGTAAAAATAGAAGAGTAGATTTTTGAATTTGTAGAGTATTTATTATCACAATGTGATGATTCGGGTGGCTGGATGAAGTAGGTCGAGGATAAGAACGAGGAGGAGTTGATCTTTTTGTAGTATGACTTGAAAGAAGCATTTGTTCAGCAGTGGACAATGATACAACACAAACCAACCAACTATTAGGAAGAATACAACTGCAAGGCAAATGCCTCCTTTAACTAGCGGGAATAGGCCATGGTCTACTAAGCTGACCCAGATTGGGTACAGGCAAGTTAGATAGAAAAGCAATTTATTTGCATAAGTGAAACGCGAAAAAATTTTCGTCTATGAGCGACAGAAACCTAATATCAGTCTGCTGTCAACTCTAACAGCAGGTTGACCATTAACTTGCCAGCTTAGTAGACTATGGCCTGTTCCCCCACGCCGTATTTCAAGGCGCCCCACAGGCATCGGAACAGGAATTACGGTATTGGGACCAATACTGCCTTCCGATCAATCTTTCTCTACATAATAAAAACCACTACACCGGCCACCCATTAAAATAAATAAATTTCTTGTACATTGCCACACAAATTATCTAGTCACATTTAAAGTACCTGGACTTGTATTATGATGACTAGACAACGATATAGAATACATATATAGATACAAACATCCATGACTCGGGTACAAATATTCATCGTATAAATATTTGTCCCTTACGGGATTCGAACCCGCGACCCGCGACCTGCATTCAAAGACATGTACCGACCGGCGTTACTTAACTTTGATGATCATTTCGAAATAGTTATTCTTTACTGGAAATTCCTGTCCATCACCATCATCGGCATGAACTTATATAAGGTCTAACAAAATTGACGGAAACTATTTTAAGGGTATGCTCAGACCATCAAACTGAACAACTTTCTCTATGGGACTATTACCGAAATCGCGAAAAAAAAAATACAGCTGTCCCATACATTAGAGTCGAGTTGTTTGCATAGTTTTGTATGGGACAGCAGATTTTTTTTTCGCGGTTTCGGTATTGGTCCCATAGAGAATTCTGTTGTTAGATCTTATATAATATACCAGCTTTTCCCCCGTGACATGGTTCATATAGAATTGTTTTTTCTAAACTAATATTTCATTATCGTGTGAAATATGACATCCGATCAAGTTCTTCCGAAGTTACACTCAGTTACACTGGTGCGTCTGCTAGTAATCGTCAATAACTTACAGACCAAAGATTCTAAATATAAAAAGAAGATCCAATAACATTCTCGCAGAATAGCCCAGTCAATTTACGGTTTGAGCCCCGGCTCAACCACTAATTAACTATTTAATAACTAATAATTACTAATAGCGACTATTAAAGAGCGAATATTAAAGAGCCAATTTAAGCCTAGAAATGTACCAAAATTAAAAAAATCATGGGCTGACGTAACCTTAGGGTTAAAAGCTCCAAAAAAACAAAAGAATTAAAAAAAAATCACGTCAGCAACAGTTTCAATTTTAAAATTTAATTATTATCTCGTTATAAAAAACCTGATGGTAATTTTTTTTTCACATAATTATACCATTACCATGGCTTTGGTTTTTTGGCTTTACCATTATTACATACTTCAAACATGGTGTAAATATTTTTGGCTACTTAGAAGGTTTTGAAAAATCCATTCGTATTTTCTAATTAATACCTCGTTTTTTAAATTTCAGTGCCTATTTTATTGCTGTAAAATAATTTATATTGTTAAATCTAAGTCAAATGAGTGCAATGGTATTAATATTATTAATTAACACGTTCCGGGACAGTGACTGCCTATAGCCGTGATAACAATAAAAGTTCTATTGTGTCTCGTTCACTGTCCCGGAACGTGTTAAAAAGCATTGTGGGACACACAATTTCCATTTCTATGTTGCGTAGCGATTTTTATTTTAATATGTTGTAAGATACTCTTTTTGTCACTAAATGGTGCCGGTTACAGTTTAAAAGTCCAATTAATAATTACTCCCTACCCCGCCTAACAAAACTCCGTAAAATGACTGGGCTAGATGGTGTGTGTGAAATAGTGAAGGTCCGATGTTTAAAATGATCATGATACTTACGCAAGTATCTAACCATTGATGTCTTGTGGTTAGCCGTTATAACATATTCCATCTCTCACTCCGCGTTTAAATTTGAAACCTCTCCCGTATATTTCTCAAATTTAACATCTTTTTTTCCTCCTTAAAACATAAAAACAGCGTAATATTCCCTCGCAATTTCCTTACTCCAAAAGATAGAGCTAATTCAATTTACTTTCTTTTCACGGCACGTTAAACAAAGGTAAGAAAGTGCAGAGAATTTAACACCATAGATAAGACACAGGAAACGGATGTCAGGCCGGCTCTGTTAGATTGTATCGTCTACATCGACGCTT
Source organism: Agonopterix arenella (assembly GCA_927399405.1). Classification (NCBI taxonomy): domain Eukaryota; kingdom Metazoa; phylum Arthropoda; class Insecta; order Lepidoptera; family Depressariidae; genus Agonopterix; species Agonopterix arenella. The sequence goes on along the minus strand of OV656708.1, from coordinate 11,680,514 downwards.
CCTGTTTCCTTTCGAGCTACTGAATAAGTAATTACGAGTGTTCCTATAAATTTATGTAACTTTAGTTAGGATTGCTTTGGGATTAAGATTAGCTTTAAATTAAGGCATTTCAATAAATAATAATCCATCAGGGTAGGCCTGTATCTTGAAGTAGGACGTATACAGGGTTAAATTGATATCAGTAGCATATTTTTTGCACCGTTCGGTTTGCTCCCATAGTAAAAGTTGTTAAGTTTGATTATTAGACTCCTAGTTTAAAAGGATGCTGATAATATCAATTTCACCCTTTATAAGCTGATGATGGTGATGAATAAATAATAATATTTGTAATGGGGAAAACTTTGAAGTTAAAGACCAGCACGGCTAGCATGCCACCCGCGACAAAGCTTTTAAACGAGAAAAGCGTCATGCGCGCTCTTTCGGGCCTACGTAAAATAATAAATATGGAGACACATCTCGATTTTTATCGTTTTCTCGGGGGTGGCATGCTAGCCGTGCTGGCAGTTAAACCTAACAACATCGGTGAAACGATATCAGCTTGACCGCGGTGGTTCAGCCATGTAGAAAGGATGGGCGGAAATAGTGCAGTCAAGAAAGCATAACATCTGGGGAAATTGGTGGGGAAACGGGCGGTCACTGGGCATGCAACGCCCAGAACGAGAAATGCGCCTGTCTTTGTTACTTTGCGTATGCGAAAGCGAGCGTACATGACAGTTTTCTCGTTTTATCTTGCGTGGCGTCGCAGCGTAGGGAAGCATTCGTGCTTTCGTGTCTGAAGAGGCCAAGATTCGCTAGATTGGGTCATTGAAATAATTGTGATGTAAATAATTGCAAAAAACAAGTCTTCGTTAGGTATCATTTTTTGTAATGTGGTGCTCGTGACATAATGTTGATGCGGTGTGATGGTAAGGATCATCAAAGTAAAGCAACGTTGAAACTTTCAATACTACAAACTTTCAACTTGACAGTATTATTTAAAAAACGTTCACCCATCCAAAGGTGAATTATATTGAAGGTGAACACAGTAAGTTCCATATAACACCAATAAAATTATGTGCTAATTAAAGTGATTATAGGGGAGCTTGAAAATAGAGGTTCCTCCTGGTTCCTCCTTTTACAAATGAAGTTGTAAACTTGAATATTTCTATTCCATGGTTTAATCAAAACGTAAAATATAGTGGAACAGCTCGCGGTCGCTTCAGGTCAATCGAGCGCGGTTTGCGCGGTTTTCTCCCTGCACACGTACCCTAACAGTGAATTCAGTTACGGTACGCTCGTCCCCCGGACATCGCGCTCGTTTGCCCTTCATGCCGTGACGGCTGAGCTGTATGTCTATATTGTTATGGTTACGCTATGGTTTATGCAATGTGTGTGCGGTTTAACGCAATCTACGCTCGAAAATCTCTAATGTGACAGAGCCCTAATGCGCATCTTAACATAAATTAAGTATGAATACATTTAAAGCATAGCTAAGGCCTCTGAACAGAGCGGTGTGAACGAAAATTATTAATAATTCACTAACAACCAAGGCCGTACTGACTTCATTTAATAATGTTATTAAAGACGCTGTCAATAGGGTTGCCAAAAATTGAATGTGTTACTAAAACCGTTCAATAAATATTTTCTTATGGATCGTGTAGAAAGCAACAAATTCCTTTATGATTGTGATTCTTTACTACCCAGAATGCTTTTCGAAATTTGGACTTCGAGTTTGGTATATTTTTATGCCTAGCCATGCCCGCGATATCGTACGCAATTAGGGTGAAGCCAAACGAACGTAATTTTGTGAGTTGTGAGTCGCGTATTTTGAGTCGGTTTCGTATAAAATCCGGGAATCCATTGTCTATTACCTCAGCCACTCACAACTCACAAAATTACGCTCGTTTGGCTTCACCCTTACTGAAAAAAGTAACGACGCCAGTATTTAAAAAAAGATGATGTTAGTTTTTTTTTGTGTTTTCCATTGTTTGAAAGCAGTTTAAATACTACAGTACTTTTTAATACCCAATTCCTTCATCCATCCATCCATCGATTCCAAGCGAATGAAGTCGAGAATAAAAGCTGTTTGTCAAATCAATTATACAGCTTACTACTCATGCTTTCTATCTAAAATCTATGCGACAACCCTACTTTGTCAGTTCGAGAAAATGATGAATAATAGAAACTATCTATTTATTATTCCGAGTGCAGTTTCTCCGCAGAGTGAATTAAAACTGGGGGACATGATTCAGCCGGCAGCTGCGAGCTCTTTTGTATTTTAGAATCACTTATTTTCTATTTTATAACAACAATGAGAACTTAATACGAACTTTGTATAGAAAATTTTTACACCAAGCTTGCTGCAGTTTTAACTTTACCTCTGAATTTTATATTTATTTTCTTCTTTAATATTCAACTCTCACACTTCCTGCCGCGTCGCCAAGTTAAAATTCTGAGAAGAATATTAAAGATTTTATATTTACTTTTATAATACTTTTAAAAGTATTAGCATGAAGATTATGGGTTATATCCGTGTAGGAACGAGTACATTATATACAACGTGGTAATGAATTAACGCAAAACTAGAAAGTAGTTTGTTTAGAATCAAGAGCAGAATCGAATTATCATGGTTTCAACATAGGAAATTTTTTTCAAAATATTAAATAATTTGTTTGTAAAATTTAGCACACTCACCCTACTTACTACCAAAACAAGATTATTAAAATGTATCCATGATTATGTTAGCGCTTTCATTCAGTGCTGAAATGATAACAAATAATTTTTGCCTCAAAACTTAAAACTTCAAATTTTAAGTATCATAATAATGAAATTATTGTTTCAATCTACTTATTTTGTTATAAATCAGTTAGGGTGTATGAGTTTTTGCGCTTATTCATTAACACGTTGTATACAATGGTATACTAAGTCAGTAGAATCGCAAGTAACATTATTGTATCAAATACGACAATGTTTATATTTTAACCATAGGAATAGCAACATAAAACAACCTTCCAGATTGTTCCCAAAATTTATATTTAACGAAAAAACCATTTTTACTAAATCGATAACTGTACCTATAGCATTCACCTTTCCATACAAACTGGGAAGGTAGTCATCATAGATTCTGGAGGAATTAGTTTTAAACTGAATATACAGGGTGTAATATAAAATCGGACAGTCACTTAAGGTGGTTTCAGTCCATACAAAAGTTTGACGCACAATACGCGTAGATGGAATTAATATAAGTAATATTTTATATATGGAAAAATAGTTTAGAAAATCTAGTTGCCGCGTCACAAATAACATTTGCAATTTATTATATAGTTACGAAGATATAAGCTTTCTTATATTAGATTAGCTTTTGAAATTATGTATGAAAAATTCAACGCTTTATATCTTCGTTATTATTTTATAAATCGCAAATGTTATTTGTGACGTGGCATCTAGATTTTCTAAACTATTGTTTCATATATACAAAGTTACTTATATTAATACCGTCTACGTGTATTGTGCGTCAAAGTTTTGTATAAAATTGACCCCTCTGCAACCACCTTAAAGGGGTGCTTCAGCCGATTTTTTTCGCGATTTCATTATTGGTGCCATAGAGAAAGTTATTCAGTTTGATAATCTGAAGCACCTCTTTAAGTAACTGTTTGATTTTATGTTACATCCTGTATAACACAAATTAATTTTGTTACGGTCGTTACCCAATAAATAAGTACTTTGTAAAATTAATCACTGAACGTAACTGTTCTATTTAAATCAAAATCATTAATCACGTTTAGCACTAATTACTAAACCTGCTAAATTTAAATTTTCGCAGCATTAAAATTGCTTTCAGCCCGACTAAAACAAATCTTTAGATAAACCGAAAGAGGTAGATTCATAGGTAAATTGCGTAAACGAAAAATGTCTTATGTCCCGAACCAAAATGAACTTAGAAAACAATTTAGGTGGTAATATTCTTAGAGGATTCGATCCAAGAAAGCATTTATAATGCAATGGTGTAGAAAAGAAGAATAGATTTCACGCTAAACTAACTAAATAATTTAGGAGAAAATTTTATTTTAAATAATTTTATTGTGATTGTTCATAAAAATTCTAATGTGAAAACCGCATAATTATAGTAGATTACACACCAAGGACAGGGAAGTAAGAAAGCCTCAGATAACATTTTTGTTGACCTCGGCTTTCTCCTCGACGGAGGTGGAAAGCTGCAACTTCGTTTAGCGCAGCGGGACGAAAGTTGACGCTTTTCGCCCGGAGAGGTAAAAAGTATTTTCTTAAGCTTTAATCGATGTAAGTCGCTTTAAGTTTACGTCTAAATTAAAAGAAAACTTGAGGCGCGACGTGAAGGATAAATTCGCAACATCTAACATCATTTTTAACCGACTTCAAAAAAAGATGAGGTTTCTCAATTTGACCGTATATATATTTTTGTAAAAATGTAGAAAGTATATGGAAAAATAAAAATTTTAAAAATATAAGGACTTGGACAATCTAGAATTCGTCGGCACCTACCGCCGTCATCAAATATCCTGAATTTACTTCAAAACTTTAAAACACAAATGTTCTATTTTCTACACTACTATATCTTACTACATTTGCACATTCTCGGAAATCCTTCCGAAAACTGACGTATGATATAGCCAAGCAAATCTTGTGGAAACTCGAGTGTCTGGTGAAGCTGCGTTAGTATTTTAGGAACGACTGTGACCTATAAAGCGTGTGTTTGACGCCGGTAACAAATTCACTGTAATATCGCACTAGACCCAGTCATGTCGAGGCCTGCATTTGGTTCACAATTTCATTTCTGTTTGCGGTTTAGGATTTCTGCGGAATAATGTTTTTATGTACTTTTTATGATAGATATTTGCAGTGTAGAGTGAATGAATTTCACAGGAATGGAATGTGAAAAATTAGGTACGTTTTGTTGCATTAAATGTAATGCATTCATATTGCATAGGTAGGTCATAACACAAACTTACGATCTTAATTAATTTCTGGTGGTCAGGAACATTGATGAATCTACAAACTCTATACTTTTAAGATAAGATAATCAATCAATCAATCAAATATACTTTATTTTACACCAAAACATAAACAGATAAGATAACGTTATTCTTTGACAATAATTTTGGTCTCATAGTGCTAGTTGTTCAGTTTTATGGTCGGTATATTCACTTCAAAATTAACGTACAAAGTACGTACCCTATAAACGAATGTCTAGTCATTTAGAAAGCAGGTGTTTGTAAATAAAGAGAACTGAATCATGAGTCTTATCAGTGCAATTTCTTCATAGTTGCAACTGCCCCTTCGTTTCAATTACCCCAAGAAACCACATAAGAAACCATATCACTGGTTGTCTGGAAGAAATCAATTTTAGTGATAAGGCCGCCTTTTGTACCCTTCTTGTTCGTGTATTATTGTTTTTGTGTTTTTTGTTTATTTTGGTGTGCAAATAAATAATATTTATCTTATCTCATCTTATCACTTAGTTGCATCGCACTATTCGACATCCTCAAGAAGTAAATCTGTCGTCTTTTCAGAGCTTCGAATAACACAGCGAGCGGATTCTTCAAAATACAATGCAAAACTAGAAATATAAGACACAAAGTCAGATCAGATAAGCAATTTTCACCGGTCCCTGTTGCAACGCAATTTAATACATTCCCAGGTGCATTCTCACAGATATACGGTACGTACGAACTTTGCACTTGCCAGGCAATTCTGCTTGATTGTCTGGACCCCAGGTAAGCTTTTCGATACGATTTTAAAGGCAATATAACGCAACGAGGGCTAATGTCTATTGCACTACAAACTCGTGTTGCACTTCAAACTGGGTCTTCCTGAAATAGGTTATACACCTACGTTATAATATCATTATTAATTTTCATGGAAAATGAGCCGTTAATAAAAATCTGTAAATTGTCTTTGAAATAATAAAAAACTCACAATCTCACTTGTAATGATCCCAAACATGAGCTACCTAAGACTTTTTTTATGATGGAAACGATGCAACGACGTCACAAACATATAACATCCATGACCGAACCGGGATTCCAACCCAGGTTCCGCAGACCGGCGTGGTAGCTATTACACCAACCGGGTCTTTAAATTAATAGGTACCTACAACCTAATCTAATCATATTATGGCTACAATTGTGAATTGGTGAAGCCTCAATATACAATTATGGCAACTTTCGTAAGAAGACTAATTAACCTCTTGATAGATGAGTTACGTCAGAGTATTTATAAGTCGTCTTGACAGGCCTCTTTAGGAAAATAGCACCCATCAACTGGCAGTATTTGGAATCAATCAGCTTAACGTGCCTTCTGAAACATTGTTATAAAAATCGGTTAATAACGTCAAGATCACCCTGTTCAAGGCAATCTGTCAGTCGTTTTACACCAGCCAGCTATGGAGTCAGTACACGCGGCGCGCATACAACGCGCTGCGTGTGCAGTACAATAACGCTTACCACTGCATGCTGCGGCTGCCTTGGCGGTGTAGCGATTCTGCCATGTCTGCCCTGAGCAGGGTGGATGACGTTTATGCAATTATGCGAAAAAGACACGCATATTTCAAGATCGTCTGAAAATGGGATAAAAGAGGCCGTATATAATGCATGTAAGTTCACTATATGTGGCCTCTAAAATCGCCAGCTAAAATGTATAATTATGTACGTAATTCCACTTTGTCTTGTCTTGTAATGTAATGTACCTAATCTAATGTTGAGATGACTCTAGTTTGATATTATTAATTAATGTACTATGTTTGTGGTTTTATATGGGTTCATAGTGACCTGAAATAAATACAATTTCATTTCAATAAACGGTCAACCAAAGACGTGCATCATTTGGCATTGCTAGACTTCGATTATCCTTGATCATTACATTTATATTGTAGTTCTCGAATAGCGACTGGGTACCGGAAAGCGTAGCCCCCACAAGTTGGATTGACGACGACCTGGTGAAGGGAGCGGGGAACCCGTTGAATGAGGGCAACGCAGAACCGGTCATGGTGGTGATCCTTAGGGGAGGCCTATCTCCAGCAGTGGACTTGTATCGGCTGATATGATGATGATTTAATTATGTTATACCATAAAGCATGTCTTATAATATAACACTTTTGTTAGAATCTAACGCATAACTACCTTTTCGCCAGTCACATTGTTTTAGTTCATATTTATCAGAACTGCGACTAGGGTAGTGGTGAACTCAACTTCGCGTATAATGTTATAGTTTATTCATTCTAGACGGAGTGCAATGCGCCTCTATTGCATTGTTTCTATAAAGGAACCGTGGAGGTGTTGTTTCGAAAATAGCTTCATAAATCTTCGTTTATCTCGTAAAGTCCTTGTTTAGAGGAATAGAATATGGAATAAAAGTGGTCTTTTCTATGAGGGAAGTGGCATAGTGGTGTTTTTATGAGCCTATTGATAATAGAATCTTTAAAAGTTCATTCGAGAATTTAAAAAAACACAGGCCGTCCACATTCGAAAATCGCTAGTGAGATAAGAAATTGTTTTCTTTCGATAAAATACCATTGAAACGTGTTTTGAAAACAACAAAGTTTTCAGAAGTACGGTCAAAAATAACATATATTTTTCCTGCTGCAATCTGTTGCTCTGATCTTTCTAAAAAAAAACTTCTCAAGTGGAGCTGAATTGGATGTTGTCAGCGTCTGAGGGGTTTAGATTAAATAATAATAAACCGGCCAAGTGCGTTTCGAGCCGTGCAAAGTGTAGGGTTCCGTAGTTGCCCGTCACAATTGTATGGACTTAGGAGGGGGCTTTTTGTTTTATACTACGGTTTAACCATCTCCAAGTACATTTTTGAAGTTGGTCGACTATTACTCGTTAACTTGTAAAGTCTACGTAGTCGTGATAGTTTCCCTTTTAAATTCATTATATATACTACGAGCGTTAACCCGCGACTTCGTCCGCACAAATTAAATACCAGATTTTAAGTCAGATCATAAGCTATCAAACAAAAAAAGTTTCACATCAAAATCGGTTCAGTAGTTTTTGCGTCATACTCGTTCAAACAAACAAACAAACACCCAAACAAACACCCAAACAAACACACAAACAAACAGACAGACAAAAAATCCAAAAATTGGTGAAATGGAATCAGGGACACCTAAAAACCATATCGTAACTTTTTTTTTGTTAATATCTTCAATGTACAGACAAACTTCCTGTTACAGTTTTATAATAAATAATATGCGGTGAATTTTTTGACATCACCAACTACAACCGTATAGCTGGGAGAGGGGGGACACATATCTCTAACAAATATTTTCACTTTAAAGCTTAATATTTCGCTAACGGATCCCTAAATCGAAAATGGTTTTCCCACACCCACAATATTTTTCTACGACCTATCTTACGATACCCCAAATACCCCAAACCATGGGATAAACAAATTTTTTTTTTTAATTTTATTTTACCACTTTACCGGCGTGATTAATAATTAATATTTTTACCCATGTCAAATTACAGCTTTCTCGTACTAAGCGTCTCTGAGCTAAGCCACGAACGGAAGGACGGACAGACACTATAAGGGTTCCTTGTTTACTTCAGAACCCGAAAAATTGTCACAAGTACATTTTTTTTGAGTTACAGTCGTAATAAAGTTTAGTAGGTACCCTATAATATTAAAACATCGATCAAAAACAAAGTTTGTTTTGCTTTCTGGATCGGAACCAGCCAGAGTACTAATTGCGTACTTAATTCAAGATGCCAATCGGGCCGTGACGCGGTGTGCAAACTAATATTCATAAAAATACGACAGTCCAAATACATAAAAACTCACTATATCTACTTATTTCAATTCATCGGTTCGCTTTTACTTTTTCCCGCACCTCAAATTATAGCTTTAATAATTTTATCTGCTTATTCACATTCGAAGTCCACAGAGCAGGCAGTCTTTGAATAAAAGCCACAAGTTACACAGAAGCTTTTTTTGTTCAATAAATCCAAAACCACATTATCTGTTCCAATAAAACATTTTTTTTTTCGTAATTGGCACTGGCGGAACGCAAACTGCTCTCGCTTTAATCGCCATTTAAAAAATAAAACTCGGATTCGTTTTGGCCCAATAAACTTATCAAGCAGTACAGAAGGGCTATTGCGGTAAATAAATCACAACTGAACCATGATTGGACAGCGCGCGAAGCTTAGCTTCTTACACATTCATTTTGTATTGACAGCCGTTAGAGCCATTTTGATTTTGACAGGTGGCTCATACGTTAAAGGCTGTCAATCATATACCTAGTAAATAAGTCAAGTTTAGCGTGATACTGAATTAAGACAATTGAATAGTAATTGGATTGCATTGTGGTTAGAACTGAAATTGGATAAGGATTGAACTTGGATGTGCAATTGGGCTCCAGGTACTAATTAGCACTTGACGACTGACGTCATAAGCACAAAGACGCGATTCGAAAGCAGTTAATTTCGCTACTATCCTGCGAGCGTGAGTATGGGGGCACAATAAGCGTTATTCTTTTATTTTTTCTTTCAGTTACTTCTCTATAACTGAACATTATGACGTTGTTCAACACTTCAAAGAAAACATTCATAAGCGCGAGTACCTACTTGTACAACCAAAACTATTGGCTTTACCATATGGAGAGATTCGTAAATAATTAAACGATTCGTATATAATTAGTTTTGATTATCTTGTCCTTAAAATTTTAAAAGCTATTCGTTAGCATAGTTTTGCCACCATATATTCCCAGATATCGATCGACAGAGAGGTCGATTCGCAGGAAAATTGTACATTCGCTACTGTTTAATCAGTGTATTACAGTTTCGGTCATAAGCTCGATCGGGCAAGCGGTAAATATGAACGATATTTTCCACATTTTCATACTTTGCTGCGATATTTCGTTGGCAACTGAAATTGACTCGTTTTCGCGTGAAAAATACCTTGTAGCTTTATTTATGAGCGGAAAAAGCGCCCGCCACCGAGCTCGCTGCTAGCTTATCCTATAAAATGTGAATTCTGTTTTCATAGATTATACATAGGTACGTACGGTACCTATGTAGCTTTAGGCAGGCATAGTTTACTATGTTCCCTGGTAGACACAAACTCACGACAAGCACGTATTCAAGGGGAGATAGATCTACAGGGTGACATTGATACCATGGTTCTAACCATCAAACTTAAACAATTTTTACTATGGGAGCAAAAAAAATCAGCTGCTACATCCGTTTGAATTGAGTTCAGTATGAAACAGTTGATTTTTTTTTATTCGATCAGCATGTTGCCTACAAAAACCCGCATAGTCGCGTCGTTCGACACTCACCCACCCACATGGAGAAATCGGGTTTATCCATTTTAAGCCGAAACCACACGACGTAATTATACAAGATTTCTATGTACAAACTTGTAGATGCCATCTGGTTATACCCTATTTCGTCCCTTGGGCGTGGGTGTAGTAAGAATCGACTAAGTTAACCGACTTTGTTACCATAACAAATGCTTTTTAAATCATACTATTCTCCAGCCAACCATACCTTCAACCCACTTCCTTTACATAAATAACCAAGACATGGTTTTAAATTTAAAACTCTCAAGTAGATATTCCTCAAATCTGAATAAAGCTGGCAATGGCTGTGCCACTTTGGACTCTCTCCAAAACGATTCACAGTTCATTTGGCACTGCCAGTTTATCTGTGGCCGATAGTGCTAATACATCGTGAATCCTCTACTCCACATCCTTCATGATCCCTGAATCAAGTGAATCTCATCTTTGTCGTATACAGAATAAAAGTCATTATCTAGGACATTGTATTTGGAATAGAACATAACGGTTATACACGCTTATTTCTGTTCAATATACGAAGTCCCAGTGATCGAGCCATATTCGTCTTAATGACTTACATTATAAGAGGTTTAGGAAGAGATTCTGTTATGGAAAGGACAGGAATTCATTCCTCATTTATTCTGGATTAGGATAATGTGGATGATTTGTTCTCTTTTGTTGGTCAGGACAGGTTCAAGATGGATTCTTTTACCGACTAATGTTGCAAATTGTGCCTTTCATTGGCTGATGTTTTGCTATTAGCTGTAAATACGAATATTATCACACGTTACTACCTATTATGGTTATAATAACCAGGGATAATACCAACGCAACTGCTGGGGGAAAGGCTGTAACAATTTATCTATACTATTATAAAACTGTAACAGGAAGTTTGTCTGTACATTGAAGATATTAACAAAAAAAATGTTACGATATGGTTTTTAGGTGTCCCTAATTCCATTTCACCAATATTTGGATTTTTTGTCTGTCTGTTTGTTTGGGTGTTTGTTTGTTTGTTTGAACGAGTATCACGCAAAAACTACTGAACCGATTTTGATGAAACTTTTTTTGTTTGATAGCTTATGATCTGATTTAAAATCTGGTATATAATTAGTGCGGACGAAGTCGCGGGTTAACGCTCGTACTATTATAAAACTGTAACAGGAAGTTTGTCTGTACATTGAAGATATTAACAAAAAAAAGTTACGATATGGTTTTTAGGTGTCCCTGATTCCATTTCACCAATTTTTGGATATTTTGTCTGTCTGTTTGTTTGTGTGTTTGTTTGGGTGTTTGTTTGTTTGAACGAGTATCACGCATAAACTACTGAACCGATTTTGATAAAACTTTTTTGTTTGATAGCTTATGATCTGACTTAAAATCTGGTATATAATTTATAAATAAATTACCAGTTACATTTACATTGCATCCATTTCTTCCCGTGGGTGTCTCACGTGGCGGATGAGGTTTGTAATGCAGTGACACTTAAATAACGGCAAAGCAATTTTTTATCAATATCCTATATTCAAAACCCTGCTAAAAACTATGGGAACCCATGTCATTAAATTATACAGGGTGTAAGTAACAGCTTAGCAAATACTGAAACGGTGAACTCAGACCATTAAACTGAACAACTTTCACTATGGAGCCTACCTCAAGAAACGCGAAAAAAAATCAGCTGTCCCATACAAAATTGTTGTACCTACCCGACTAAAATGTATGGGACAAAGGACTTTTTTTTTGCGTTTCCTGAGGTAGCCTCCATAGTGAAAGTTGTTCAGTTGGATGGTCTGAGTACACAGTTTCAGTATTTGCTAGGCTGTCACTTACAACCTGTATAACCTCTAATGCAAGCTTACATGGCTTAATTCATTCATTCATCAGTCGGTACGTAAGTTAAAAAACATATTGGTACTGGCGGATTCAAACCCGGACCCTCATAATTCCGTGTCCACACCTCTCCTCAATGCGCAACCGACGCTCTCACGGCTTTAAAACATCAATTGAAAAGATACTTTATTACACTTTAAAGTAAGGTAGTTTTCTCTAGTAACCCTAATTAAGTCAAGATACTGATATCTTTAAAAAGATCTCGTAGTGAATCTCGACAACGCAGATTATAAATGGCTCGAATTGCCCGCTTTTGAAGGATAAAGATCGCCTCAACATCTGCAGCACGGCCCCACAGCATAATACCATAAGACATGATTCCATGGAAGTAGCTGAAGTATACAAGTCTTGCAGTAGCTTAAATAGCTGTCTAAAAATCATCTGTCCCTTATAGTGACAAATTAGCGCTGCAAGGAATAATTATGACGTATAAAACTTCAATTGAAAAGATACTTTATTACACTTTAAAGTAAGGTAGTTTTCTCTAGTAACCCTAATTAAGTCAAGATACTGATATCTTTAAAAAGATCTCGTAGTGAATCTCGACAACGCAGATTATAAATGGCTCGAATTGCCCGCTTTTGAAGGATAAAGATCGCCTCAACATCTGCAGCACGGCCCCACAGCATAATACCATAAGACATGATTCCATGGAAGTAGCTGAAGTATACAAGTCTTGCAGTAGCTTAAATAGCTGTCTAAAAATCATCTGTCCCTTATAGTGACAAATTAGCGCTGCAAGGAATAATTATGACGTATAAAACTTCAATTGAAAAGATACTTTATTACACTTTAAAGTAAGGTAGTTTTCTCTAGTAACCCTAATTAAGTCAAGATACTGATATCTTTAAAAAGATCTCGTAGTGAATCTCGACAACGCAGATTATAAATGGCTCGAATTGCCCGCTTTTGAAGGATAAAGATCGCCTCAACATCTGCAGCACGGCCCCACAGCATAATACCATAAGACATGATTCCATGGAAGTAGCTGAAGTATACAAGTCTTGCAGTAGCTTAAATAGCTGTCTAAAAATCATCTGTCCCTTATAGTGACAAATTAGCGCTGCAAGGAATAATTATGACGTATAAAACTTCAATTGAAAAGATACTTTATTACACTTTAAAGTAAGGTAGTTTTCTCTAGTAACCCTAATTAAGTCAAGATACTGATATCTTTAAAAAGATCTCGTAGTGAATCTCGACAACGCAGATTATAAATGGCTCGAATTGCCCGCTTTTGAAGGATAAAGATCGCCTCAACATCTGCAGCACGGCCCCACAGCATAATACCATAAGACATGATTCCATGGAAGTAGCTGAAGTATACAAGTCTTGCAGTAGCTTAAATAGCTGTCTAAAAATCATCTGTCCCTTATAGTGACAAATTAGCGCTGCAAGGAATAATTATGACGTATAAAACTTCAATTGAAAAGATACTTTATTACACTTTAAAGTAAGGTAGTTTTCTCTAGTAACCCTAATTAAGTCAAGATACTGATATCTTTAAAAAGATCTCGTAGTGAATCTCGACAACGCAGATTATAAATGGCTCGAATTGCCCGCTTTTGAAGGATAAAGATCGCCTCAACATCTGCAGCACGGCCCCACAGCATAATACCATAAGACATGATTCCATGGAAGTAGCTGAAGTATACAAGTCTTGCAGTAGCTTAAATAGCTGTCTAAAAATCATCTGTCCCTTATAGTGACAAATTAGCGCTGCAAGGAATAATTATGACGTATAAAACATCAATTGAAAAGATACTTTATTACACTTTAAAGTAAGGTAGTTTTCTCTAGTAACCCTAATTACTTTCTCCATTATTTCTTTGTTAGTTTATTAATACACCGACTATATTGTTATTCTGTCGCGTCCGCCACGCCCGCCGTGATAAACTGTTAACTCTGGTCACCCCCGGGACGAAGGCACGACGAAACCCTATTAATATTTCGGTATAACAAAGCTTGTTTTGTCCCATAGGGCGGGGAAACTTAGAAAATGGAGGAGGTAGTTTAAAATGACAAAGAAAGGAACGTGATTGTGATAATATTTAGTTATTTCTGAAATGAGGACTCCTGGCTCCATAGTGAAAATTTAAAACAGAGTATACAAATTTTGTTATTATAACACTTTACTGTACACACGGACATAATAATACATACAGTTGAGAAAACATGTACAAAGGGCCAACTTATCTCTGAAGAGATTTCTTCCAGCAGACCCGTAAATGAGACAGTTAACAATTACAAGGCAAACTTATTGTGTACAAACAAACAGCATAAATAAATATATTATGTAAATATATATATATATATATATAATCTCACCTAAGGTAGAACCTCAAAAACATCACTTAAGGTAGAGAAAGATAGTGCTCTTTCGTTTTCTTCTATATACTATTATAAAACTGTAACAGGAAGTTTGTCTGTACTCAGTGTCCCCCCTCTCCCAGCTATACGGTTGTAGTTGGTGATGTCAAAAAATTCACCGCATATTATTTATTATAAAACTGTAACAGGAAGTTTGTCTGTACATTGAAGATATTAACAAAAAAAAAGTTACGATATGGTTTTTAGGTGTCCCTGATTTCATTTCACAAATTTTTGGATTTTTTGTCTGTCTGTTTGTTTGTGTGTTTGTTTGTTTGAACGAGTATCACGCAAAAACTACTGAACCGATTTTGATGAAACTTTTTTTGTTTGATAGCTTATGATCTGACTTAAAATCTGGTATATAATTTGTGCGGACAAAGTCGCGGGTTAACGCTCGTTTTAAATACAGTTATAGTCTTAGGGTCGCGAATGTCGGCGGGGAGTGAGTTCCACAACCGAGCAGCATGGATGGTGAAGGAGTAGGGGTAGAAGTCGATGGAGTGGGATGGGATACTAAGTTGTGTATGGATTTTGACCGATGAATTTGTAACGCATTTAAGTTTACACCTTGTTTACATCGCGAGGAAACCCGCATACAATAAAGAAAAAAATTCTGATGTGTATGTGAAGTCTGCCAATCCGCATTAGGCAGGCGTGGTGGACTAGTGCCCATACACCCTCCCTGAGGGTAGGCCTGTGCCCTGCAGTGGGACGTTTATAGGCTGATGATGATGATGTAAAATGCACTTTCTCAGAGAAGTTCATATGTAATATAAGCCTGTAAACTACTTAGTTAGTAGTCGCCTCATTTTCATAAAAATAAAACATGTATTTTCATGTTGTTAAAAGGTCATGGTAAGAAGATTTATAAACATAACACCAACTTGTTTGTTTTATAACCGCATTTGAGACGCGTGAGTGTACCAAACCTAAAGGCTATCCCATACATAAAACATTTGGATAGTAAAAAGCTCACAAAATCTTGTAAAACAAGGGAAGAATGTGTTATCAATATCAGCTGATAAAATACATCACTCCATTAAATAATATGTAGGCGTATAATATTATGAGGCCTTGTAATACGAAGACTTAACCAACACGGAAAATATGGTAACAAGACCAAATTGGACGCTTTACAATATGGTAATTCTTAAGCATTATAAATCGCACGCCCTCACAAAACCTTTTGTCCGTAAATATTACATATTCTAAAATGGAAAATGGCATATGTTTTCAAATACTATTTGCCCGTTTTGCATATAGTTTATACGCTTGCAGAATGTAGCGTTTTATTGGATTTAACACTTCTATTTCATGACATTCTATTGTTATATTATAAGAGATAAGTGTACTTTTTGCAACCATCAGCAGCAAGGCTGATTCAGTGTTTATGGGATGTTGAGCAATTCTCTGATGGGGATGGACTAGGTCTGCCTGCATAACTTCAGTCGGTTTAGGAGTAACAGACGTTTAAAGGTCAGTAAAAAATTAACGATCAGCTGCAAGGCTGATCTTATGATATTATTATAGTGTGCACTGTAGCTATGTGAACAGTACAAAAGTCGGACCTTTGAATGGCTGTAACTCCTAAACCGACTGATGTACCAAGTCAGTTTTTGTACTGTTCACATAGCTACAGTGCATACTACATTAATATCATACGCCTTGCAGCTGATCGTTAATTTTTTACTGACCTTTAAACATCAGTAACTTCTAAACCGACTGGAGTTATGCAGGCAGACCTGGTCCATCCCCATCACAGAGATGCTCTACACCACATAAACACTGAATCAGCCTTGCAGCTGATGGTTGCAAAAAGTACACTTATCTCTTAGTCTATTAGGGATATTCAGAAAGTTTTTAGAGCGGTTAAGTGGGAAGGTACGGCAAAATTACTGACTTTGTAGGCATGGCCACCAATCAGATCCGGCATAACCGCAGAAACCTAAAATCGTGTTATCGAAGTTTCCCACGTACCCCAGTTCCCCAGGCACATAGCGTGGCGGAAAACTTGCAGTCATGCAAAACAGATGTACTGCATGCAATAAAATTATACTAAAGAGTAACTAGTGACGTCATCAACATTTCATTAGTTTTTATAGTTTATTCTGTTACACAGATTACCCCCAATAGGTACCGCATGATGAAAATTTTGTACACGCCCGAAGTCGCCATTTTTGGCGGTAGGAGCGGGTAGCGGGGCACGAAACGATGCAACGTGATTGGCCATATCAAGGTCGGACTACTCCGAGCTCGCTCACTCGCGTTGCTTATATCAGTGCAAAACCATAGATGTGTGGCGAGAGTCGGCGGCTTTGTATGCGGTATCTATTGGGGGTAATCTATGTTCTGGTACCAAAAATAATATTAAAGCTAAAGAATTTCACAAAACTTTTTTTTACTGAACTATATTTTGTCGCAGAACAACAATAAAATTGCCACATTTGATGCGTGAATGTTACGATAATAAACTCATGATTCCCGTCCTAATTGAATGAAAATAATGACCTGGAGTGCGATTTTTGAAACTCATTCAACTCATCAGTTGAAAATGACAAAATTACTATGGAGATATGCATCTTTCTGCTGCTGATTTGACTTAAATTAGTTGAAAATGACAAAATTACTATGGATCATAAATTAATATGCATCTTTCTACTGCTGATTTGACTTTCAAAATTTGCACGCCTGAAGTATGATTTTTGAAAGTCAAATAAGCAGTAGAAAGATGCATCTCCATAGTAATATTGGCATTTTCAACTGCTGAGTTCAAAGTTTCAAAAATCGCACTCCTATGTACAATGTTCTGTGTTACCGTTGATAATTTCTTTGATCGACAGATTCCAAAACATTATTTTTGGTTCGCTACCAATCACTTATTATTGTGAGAGTTGGAATTTGTTGTTCTGCCTGCTTGTTGCATTATAAATAAAAGCGTTTTCAAATTTCAGTAGAGTAAGGCAAAAAAAAAAACGGTATTAGCTAATATTTTGCAAGACTTTCCAAAGAAAAATACAAAATCTGAAACACAAGCGATACTTTTATGCTATGCCCCATTGGCAGTAACGGTACCATTCTCTTTTACCGCAAAAATCGCAGTTTGAGAGCCTTTTAAACATAAGTTACTCTTTTGAGCGCAACAAGTCTTTGAACGGATCTTATCTGATAAGCACCGACTTGAGGCCGCGGCTGACACCCGGTCACCTGTGAGTGAGCAAATGTTTGACTTTTAACAAAGAACTTTTAGAATTCAGGTCAATAGATACTTTTACGGGGTATAAAGACTTTTAGGTAGAGTTGAATTGAATTTGAACTTAATATGAGTCAAGCTTAGGTCGTTTATAAGCAATGACGTCAACAATGTTTATAAGTGTAGGTCGTTGGAAATAGTTTGGAAATAGCGTCAATGAATCGAATGCGTCAACCTAATAGAAGTGCTGTTTAAATTTCAGATGTATTCGTTTTCTTTAATTAAATCACCATAGATTTATAAATTGTTACGGTAAATAGCCCAGTCATTTTACGGTTTGAGCTGGGACTAATAAGTAATTGATATTTTTTTTGGTGTAGTATTTAATCATTAGTATTAGTTATTTTTTTTGTTGTAATCCCTAATAAACATAAAAAAGAGCCAATTTGAGCTTAGAAATTTACAAAAATTTAATAAAAATCCCGTCAGCAACAGTTCCAAATTTAGAATTTAGGTATTATCTCATTATAAAACACCTCATGTTAATTTTTTTACACATATTTAAGGCATTACCATTATACATATTTCAAATATGGTGTAAATATTTCTGTCTACTTAGAAGGTTTTGAAAAATACATTCCTACTTTCTAATAAAAACCTCATTTTTAAAATTTCCATGCCTATTTTAATGCTCTAAAATAATTTATATTAATAAATCTAATTCAAATGAGTGCATTGGTATTAATATTATTATTTTAAAAGCCTTCTGGGACTTACAAATTTGATTTCTTTGTTGCGTAGCGAAGCTAGTTTTTTGTCACTAAATGGTGCAGTTTAAAAGTCTAATTAATAATTACTTCCCACCTCTCCTAACAAAACTCTGTGAAATGACTAGTCTATAATTCCTTCAGGTTTCTTTGACGCCCAAACTGCCTGTAATAGCCACTAGACTACATCTGACCCCACCTCTGATCGTATCGTCTCCCGTTCCATCAAACATAGGAGCGTGATGACGTGAGAGTGTATCTGTACCTGGTGTGTTTAGCGCGTACACTAATGCAGTTCAAAATATCCTATGGTAAAAATTGTTATGTATGTACTACTAAATTTAGATCTTTGCCTTGCAGTGAGACCCTACAGGTTAAAACTTACATTTTTTATATCGATTCATAATATCATAATACAAAATGAATAAACAATACTTCTAGTCTACCTCTTTTGTTATTCAAGGACAAATTAGGTTGTAAAACATTTCTAATCAGCTGCTTTTAACGTGTTTTGCGGTCAAACTTTTAGTATCACCTATCACGATTATGTGAAACTTTGTATTGGAATCTAGACTAATGTGTTTTGGTGCTAAGCCTTAGAAACAGCTCAATATTTCTTAAAGTAAAACTTATTTTCATTGATCGTATTTTACACGAATTTCAACAAGAAGTAACATTTCTCACACTTCTTTGACGTCAGAGAGAAGGTGACTTGAGGCCTTGAGGCTTTTTTTATCTCAAAAGAGACATGACCTTTTGGGATAAAAATGTCTCCAAATCACCATCGAAGCATGAAGCTTCATGACGTCATCGTCACCTGTCTATGCCTAGACTCTGTTTCAGATATCATTAGAATTTCAAAGATATTTTTTAAACTCACAGGAACAAAGATTTGAAACACTTCCATAAATTTTTAGAACGGTTTTAGCAATTTCCAAGGTATGCCGAATAGAATATTATGTATTTTCGGTATATCTCTATGAAAAATAAATTGTAATTGCGAATGTGAATTTGGTCAGAAAACTAAATAGAAATCGGAATTTTATATTTATAGACTTGTTTACATGAAACGAACGTCTAGACGCATAGACTAAATTGCACAGCGATTGATTGAATGGTGGAGGCGTGAAAGACAAAAAAAACTAATAACTCGATCTCACATTCATAATTTTGTTTAAAATATTAATATCTAGCTAGGATCATATTGCGCCGACCCCAAATAATGGGAAATGGGCAAGACAATGATGATGATGATCTAGCTAGGATAACATTATGTATGAATAAAGTCTGATGCGAGTCGATTATAATCTTAACGATGCTATTGAAATAACATTCAGAATTTTATTATTCGTTTGATGTTAGCTAGAGGAAGGGAAGTCTTAAAAATATTTAATACGTCCCGGTGCGTTACAGTTATTTAATCATTTTGAATTGACTGAGTTAAAATCTGTAAGAAAACTTTCTAACAACAGTGGAACTAGCTAGCGAGTTTACTATTGCAATTTGTGCCAAAAAAGGACCAAAGCTACGCAATTCTCATAATTCCTGGGTATAGTGACACTCCAATACTAGTCTATACAGAAATAATTGTTATCACATGTTTATAAAAATTTATAATAAATTACCAAACACTATTAAAGCATACAATGGCAAGCAATTTTCAAATAAACTCAAAATATGGCTTATTTCTAAGTGCTACTATAAGTTAAACGATTATTTTGATGAATAATAACCACATGTTATTAGAGCCTTCCTACTATATGTAATAGTTTCATAGTCATAGAGGTCGTAGTCTAAATACATTTTATTTTAATATTATTATTTAGCATAGTTGTTGACATTCAAATATTTTATTTTGGTTTACAATGTAAGCCACCTAAATATTGTACGTCCGTGCTGCGGACCATACTGTTGATTCTGTTTTATTTTATTGTAACATCTTTTGTACACAGTTTGAATAATAAATATTCTTATTCTTATTCTCCAGACACAATTATAATTATTAGTGTTTTTGGGAAGATCCTTGACAGGAGATGTGACAAGTAGCAAGGCATTAAGCGAGGAAAAAATCCTTCAATAGCTTATTTACTCTATTTCGGCTTAAAAAACGGAAGCGACTATATTGGTGCACTTTTTTCCTCGCACATGGTCTGGAACATCTGAGAGATATGTACTCCCTAAGACCGTATTAATAATGGAATTAGGAGGGGATTCGCTGAAAGCAAGTCAACCTTCAAGAGTTCCACGTCCTTCGTTCAAGCCTAGTGTCCGAAAAGTGTATGTCTCAAGCAAAAAAGAACCTTCTTTTGTATAGAACATGGATCGCTAGTCTGCGTGACTTTGTCTACGATATCCTGATATCAGGTATTTAAAAAGCAACCGACAGGTTATCAAATCAAATCAAAAATTTTTGTTCAAAATAATATCACATAGATAGCTTTTTGACGTAATTTTTTGACTCTACCACCGCGTCGTAAGGTGTTCCGTTGAGAGAAGATGCGGCCAGAAACTCTACAACACTCATCATACAAAACAAAATATACAAAGTACAATTAAAATACAATATTGCATTACATAGAGTAACATTGTCAAGACCAGACATTTTGGTCATTCAAATAGTCATCGAGTTTATAGTAGCCTTTTTTACAGAGGACTTGTTTAACATGGGACTTAAACTTTTTGTCTGGCAAGTTTAGAATATCCTCTGGTATCTTATTACAATAGCGTATACAGTGCCCCATGAAAGATGCGTTCACCTTACTGAGTCGAAAATGTGGGAATACTAATTTATTTTTATTTCTTGTATTGTAATTATGAACGTCACTGTTTTTGGAAATTTTTCCAAACGTATAAAATATTTTCGTGAATATATTGACTGTAGAAAGTCAAGATACTGATATCTTTAAAAAGATCTCGTAGTGAATCTCCACAACGCAGATTATAAATGGCTCGAATTGCCCGCTTTTGAAGGATAAAGATCGCCTCAACATCTGCAGCATAATACCATAAGACATGATTCTATGGAAGTAGCTGAAGTATACAAGTCTTGCAGTAGCTTAAATAGCTGTCTAAAAATCATCTGTCCCTTATAGTGACAAATTAGCACTGCAAGGAATAATTATGACGCATAAAAAGATTGACAGGGTACTCAAAAAACAATGATGCCTTTATAACGCCGCCATCACATTTCCGACGTACCACACTTATGTCGGGGTCATTATTTTTTACGAGGTCATTCGTACGTACCACTTGTTACGTGCACATCACATTCACGACCGATTTCAAATGACCTCCCACCCCTCTAAACTCATTTTAGATAAGGAGAAGAAAGGGGAATGGTTATTGTCCATCATGGGTCAGAATATGTTGGTGTTTGAAGTCTTTAGAGTTCCCTCGTGATAGGGATTTAATACATCATTATGTAGCTTGGAAGAGTTTCCAATCGCTAATCGGAGACTGAATGGCAATCTTGGAAAACCGAAATGAAAATGTAATTCGTCCTTGTACGCCAAAGCGTACTATTTTTAATGGTCATTAAAACATAGAGCATGTTTTTTACGACCTAACGACCTCTTTCCAAGACTATCCACTAGTAAATGTAGCAGTTTGGGTATTTGCGGATACCTACTTATATAATTTAGATATACAGGGTGGATTTTTGAGACGGGGCAGTAAGGGCAGGTACCTTAACCGTTGAAACTAGAGGGAAACGTTCTTAAGAGACTGTACTTAACTTTTTGAGACAGTTTTATTAACATATTAACAGATTTTGAAAAAAATTTACAGTCAGCAAGAAAATATACCATTTACACAAAAACTTTTTTTTTGACGGCCCGGTAGCACAGTCTGTAGTGAACCTGCCTGCTGTGCCGAGGGTCGCGGGTTCGAATCCCGTAAGGGACAAATATTTATATGATGAATATGAATATTTTGTACCCAAGTCATGGATGTTTGTATCTATATATGTATTCTATATCGTTGTCTAGTCATCATAATACAAGTCCAGGTACTTTAAATGTGACTAGATAATTTGTGTGACAATGTCCAAGATATTTATTATTATTATTATTATTATGTCAATCGATCCTGTTTCTTATAAAGATCAAAAAAGTTTATGAGACCAACTGAGCTTAGAGTACTAGAAATGTCAGAAATAGCAAAAAACTTCTCCCATACATTTTGCAAAAATAAGACTCAAACTAAACATTTAATACCTAACAAAACTGTGTAACTATATACATAATATTAAACAAAAAAAAATTAAATTTGTCCCAGATATTAACAGATTTCCTTATTCCAAACAGTGCAGACACATCTTAACAAAAGTACGCAAACCCATTTATAAGTAGTACTACCGCAATTCCTGACACAAAGTAACGACAGTTCGAAGGTTAAATCTCCACTGATAGGTAACTAAACATTTCTTTCATTTAAGTAGGTAGACCAGGTAATTTCTGCTCAAATTTCCCGGCATAATACCAAATTTGTTCTGTTTCTGACACATCGTTAAAAACAAGTACCTATAACTCTGACATGAGTACCTACAACTTTACAAAAGGCGACAACATATCGAAAATGACAAAGGCATCTCTTGGAATACACACTTATACTTAACAGTAGTGTTTCCCATTTCCTCTTTGTAAGCCGGAAACAAGGAAGTTTGCCGACTGCTAAGCGAAGTATATTCTATTCTGAAAACTACTAACTATCTCGAGTTCTAAACAAAAGCTCTTTAATTTGTTATGCCACAAATCAAACATGGCATTTAAAGGGGTGCTTCAGCCCATCAGACTGAACAACGTCGAAATCGAGAAAAAAAAACATGTGTTCCTAAGTTTGTTTCATAGAAAACTTAAATAGCTACTCGATCTAAATGTATTGTACAGCTGATTTTTTTTTTGGCGATTTTGATTTTGACTCCATTATGAATGTTGTTCAGTTTGATGGCCTGAAGCACCCCGTTAAGTATGTAAAGCAGTTTACACTCTGTATAATAATTATCATGGACATAAGCATCCCCCAAAATCGGGGGGATTTGCCATAATCGCCACGCTTGGCAGGCGGGTTGGCGATCGCAGTTGGATCGAATCAATGTGTGTACTCAGAGGATGCTGCTGCCCATCCTTCAGTAGATCCCTTAGTCGCCTTTTACGACACCCACGGGAGGAAATGGGATGGTGCTATTCATAGCCGACACAACACGGCAATAAAAGATATATCAAGCTAAAACTAATTATTTTAACGGGTTCTTACCGCGTTCTGTGTTCTCAAAAACTGTATAAAAGATAATGTACCTACTTCTTGATATCTACTTATTTGAGCAACAGGGAGATTAGATTATAATGCAGTCCTTTTTGAATACCTAGGTACTATAAAACTATATTTACTTCATTCTGCTGTAAAACTATTATCCTTATTAACCCTTTCTTCATAAACAAGCTCATCTCAACCCCCTAAGTAACGTGGCACAATACATAAAGTATATTATACCTATGCAAAATCATGTCCTTTTTCCTTACCAAGATAATGTTTTCCGGGTTCACATAAAAAGGATCGTACAAAGAATTTTATGATTATGGAGCTGACAACTTTTTGAGTTATTATGAGAAGCGGATTGACACCGGCACTGGCGTAAAACTATAGCGAGATTGTAGTTTTATGTTTATGACTCTACGCTTTTACGTTGAAGCTTTTATATATTGAATTCACAAGGCTGCGTCGTTGTGAACTGGAGGCATTGTCAACATTAACTCATAGTGTTGAGATATTAAATTACTGTTCCATTTAAACTGTTTCAGAATAGTTCTTGCAGAACGCCCGACCGCGCTGCATACAAACAAAGTTAGATCCTATTTTCAATACTAAATAATTAACGTCAACGCTAACGCTCTAGATATTAATCTCTGTGCCTGTGTTTTGTCACTTACTGTAATATTAAAACTCTACATTTCAACGAAAATCTGTCATAAGGCAAAGGGATTAGTTTCTAGACGGGGTTCAACAATTTCATAACTTTAGTGACCAACATATAATTAATATTCGTTTGTATGACGCGTGCTAAAGAAAAGGTTTATTATCTACTTAAAAGTGAACACTTTTCGATTCAATATCAACTAGGTACTAAACTTTCCACCAGTCCATAAGAATAATTTTATAGGAAACTAAAAGGCGTATATAGCAAAATTCGACTTACCTCATCATAAATGAAGTTATCGATCTCCTCGAGCGGTCGTCCATACAGCTTGGGCGGGAAGGGCTCGTACTTCCTCGGCAGGCGCGCGCCGTCCTCGACACTGAGCCGGCGGCGCGGCATGAAGCCGAACTCGCGCACCAGCTGCGCACCTCGCGACCCTTGGCGCCGCGCCGACTCCCGCGTGAACGGCGTGACGGCGGCGCGGGGCTCCTCCTTCTCCTTCCCACCGCCGCCGCCGCCACTACTGCCGCCACCACCACTCGGTTCGTTCGCAAACGTGACGCCATCAAGCGGTATCCGTAGCTCCTCCCGTCGCGGCTTCTCGCACTCCACGTCCAGCGCATCGCGCGACTGCGACGCGACCAGAGGCGCCGCCGCCTCCGGGTTGGTCGCTTCGAGCGTGCGCACGATCTCCCCGAGGAGTCGGGAGCCGTCGATCTCCTCGCCGGGCGAGTTGAGCGGCGCCGGCGGCGGGAACGAGAACCGCCGCTCGTCCTCCTCCATGCCGACGAGGCCGGGCGCTACGTGCGCCGGCGCATCGCCACGCGGCCCCACATACACTCACACACACTATTTATGCGATGACGCCATTTCCTATTGTTACTGCCACCTGAAACAATTAAAAAGCATTTCAGTCTGTTTATCTGTGATTAATATTTCCCCGAACGAATAAACGTGGCCACAAATGGGTGCGCTGAAGTATTTGAACGGAATGAAAGAAACGGTTTGTTTATCTACCGTTGAGTCTGTTTCGTTGCAATAATTTAGCACATGGCGCAGTAAAAGTCAGCATTAAAAAATATCCTAGATTTTATTTACGAATCCAAAATCTGTTTTGTAAGCAAACAGCCGACGGCGGGCGGCGGCTAATAAACCACGGGTTTTAGCATTGAATTTACGTTACGGGCGTTAGAGGGGACCGCCTTGTATCTCTCCGTACAATATTGATATACGAGATCGTAAACCGTCGGGTATTTAGAGCCGACCGCCTGTGCGAGTCAAAATAAAATAATAAATAATTTTTACATCAGAAACGTCTAATGTAAAAAATGTTACACCTACACACACAGTAATTTTTTAAAAGCTAATGCAGTATGCTATTTGATTCATGCAGGACCAAAACAATCATGAATGTCGTTCCTGAAAACAGAAAGAGTTGAAGAAACGGCGATTTGTGCCCAGCAGTGAATGAATCACAGAATAAGTTTGAAAAAGTCCAAACAGTTTGTTCCGACGTTTCATCTCATTTGACCGGCTTTTATTAATAAAGTTTGCTAAATCCTTTAACTTTAAAGTAGAAACGCTACGAGTAGGCATAAAACACATTATCCTAGAGTGGTTACATAAATTATGAGACATAAAAGAGAGTTAGGTAAAGTGCTTACATAAGTTGTGTACACATGAGTTGTGTTTGTGTAGAAAATTGCTTATCATGAAACATGATAGATATACGGATCTGTTGCTCGTTTTGAGTTCATATATTTTCAACATAATGGTATTAGAGCTATTGTGACACTGAAGTTCAAACGATAATAGATTTTTTCATATATTGGCTTTGATTAATGAATTAGTTTTCGCTGCGCACCGACCGTAAATGTACCTATTGGTTTCTATGTTTCTACCTTTGTTATATCGACCCGGTTGGTGTACCTAATGATTACCAAGCTGGACCGCCAAACCAGAGGTCCAGGGTTCGAATCCTGGTTGGGTCTTGGATGTTATAAGTCTGTGCCGTCGTTGTATGGTTTCCATAATAAAAAAGACAAGTAATCACTTATTAGTTTCTAATATTATTGATTATTAAACATGTCACAGCCATGTTGTGCTATTTCGAATCAAATTAAAGATTGAAAAATTTGTCTCGGGCGGGACTTGAACCCGCATTCTTCCAATCCGGGGAACTGCGTTATCCAATTTCGCCACCGAGCCCACTACCCAGAGAACAAAATTTTCAATCTGTTGCGTCTTAAGGGGACGTGAGCGCCATTCTTTTATTAGTTACCACAACAAGCCATTGTCTCGCCGGTTTTCGTTTTCCAGTCAACGCTTTGAAATCTAAACAATCAGCAAACTCCAAACAGGGCGTGATTCCGGAGTGTCTGCTAACCGTATCGGAAAATTACTCCAAATGCGGCGACAGCTGAGTTTCCCGTTCTCTAACTAGGCAGGCGGATCCAGGTATTTTCGGGGGCCCCTCTAAATATGTTTAGAGGGGGGCTCCATCTAAGTATCTTTAGTTTGAGCACTAGTTGTAAAATGTTAAAACTATTAAGTTTAAGCGAATAAATTAAGCTCTAAATGAGTTTAAGTTTGTTTATGTATATGTAAGTAAGAAATTAACCCTCCGCATGCCTGGTGGATGAAAATCACACGGCGTGCCTGGTGGGGCCCATTGGACCCCAATTAGAAATACTGTTTTTAAGTAAAAAAATATACAAATTTATATTTTTTTTATTAGCTACGTTTGATTTCACATCTATTTATATGAATGAGTCAAAAATTAAAACAAATATTACCAAGTTAACATATTTATTAACCTTAAGAAAAAAATCTTCAAAATTTCGAAAAAAAAAACATCCTCTCAGATTTTGAACCAAAACAGAAAAAATAACAAAATGTTCTTTTATTTTTTAACATTTTTTAGTCTCTTATGGCTGTATCTAGCTTATGCATACAAAAAGGAACTAATGGAAATCATTCTTCATCATGATCTGGAACTTGGTTTTGGAGACAATTACCACACACAACATTTCCGTGTTCTTTGCAGACGTGGCTGTCACAGGTGACACATACTTGTCGGGATTTGCGATCAATACTTCTCGGGCATACGCAGCAACGACCCTTAACACCAGAAGAAGATTTCTTGCTGGGTGGTGCATGTTCTTGACCAAGATGTGTCCCAATTCGTTTGCGGAGATTCACTGTAATTTTTAGCATGAGGCTGAACTCCTGGTACTCCGGTGATAATGTTTTCAGACCTGGTGCGAACGCGAGCAGTTGGAGGGCATTTCTTCCAAACCGTACCATCTTTACCCTTATAGATTCCTGTAGGTGTAAGGTTTAAGAGAGGTTCATCCATTTCAGGATCTGACTCGCTACTGCTTGGTTGCGTTTCCGCTGCAGCAGATTCTTGCACTTCACAAGTGAAATCCTCGTCAGAATCTTCATGATTTCTAATGTGGTCAGATTCATCTCCACTGTTGTCAAACACTATGTCATTATCTTCATCCTCGAGCTCTAAGGCTGCAGATATTTCCTTTTCTGTGAGTAATCTACTCATTTTGCCTTGAAAAACACAAAAAAAATCTACTTTTAGCTTAATTGTTATCGAAAACACCTTGTGTATCTGAGTCACTAATAATTTGTAAGCCATAACAGTAATTGAATCAACATAACATCATTTTAGAAAAAAAAATTACCAACTACCCTCAAGATATATATTTTTTTTTGCATTTTGTCATTTATATGTAATAACAATAAATTATATCAAGAAATACATTGATAATAAACAAAAAAATATATATGAAAAACTCACCACCAAATACTCCCGTCCTGTGCCTGGTGGGGTCCGCTGGACCCCAAATCACTTTGATCGAGTCTATCTCAGAAGAAAGCCGGCTGAAGACTGCGGGGAGGGGATTATTAGCACGTACGGTTCTTTTGCGGAAGCTACCAAGAGTCACAGGTCACTCAACATTGTATTTTTTAAGTTATGACAGATTTTGCATCGAGTGGGGTCCAATGGACCCCACCAGGCATGCGGAAGGTGCATGAGGTAATTTTTTTTTTATATCATGATCAGCTAGATTAACCCTTGAACTCCCACGGACAAGATATTATTGAACCACCCATTGTTCATCTATTGTTTTCTTAAAGACAAGTTGCGAGCTATTAATACTTCAGTAACAATACTTCTCACACACACGCAAAGTAATCACCTTGTTGCACCGTGCTTCGAGACGTAAAATAAATAACGATGTAAATGATAAATAATGTTGTATTTGTATTTGACGTATATAGTAGTACCTATGGACTGCAACAGAATGCTATCAATATTAAATCATAATAAAAATCATGCATTTCGGGCAATGACATTCTATACACAAGACTTCGCATCAGCGCGCTGTTAACGGGACGGCAAAACTGTGCTTGATTGTTTTACATTACTACTTAGTGATCGATGACCAAGGATTTTAGAATCATAAAGGATGCCACTCCTCTTTACAAGCATTCGCAGTTCGACCTTCTTTCGTACGCGTCCATTCTAACCAATGACGTGACGTAATGTATAATCGTAGCTACAATTTTTGTCGTTGGATTAGAAAGGGACAAAGTAACGTCGAAAACCACGACGGGAATTTACGAAAGAAGAACGATTATTACCGACCACCAAGGAGTATTATCATGTTTCACCGCTTGTTAGGCAGTCTGGTACTCCAAGGTATAGACAATACCTATGCCAGCTTCCTGCCGAAGAAATGTGAAAGGACTGGAATATCAGCAGCAATGTATAACAGAAGAGCACAACTGAAGTATACTAAGGTGACATTACAGACATGTGCAATTTTAGGGTTTTGTTACTGTATGACCTGGTGCGTCCATTAATTTTGGGGGACCCCTCTGGATTCGTCCATGACTAAGTATTTGGGGAGTCGGTATCGTGAAATTGATCGGAATATGTTCACTGAATGGTTGTTGTATGCCGATAAAGCTGGGAATATTATTAAAGTTAGAAACAGGTGCGGTGGTTATAGTTACGTTTAAATATTGTTTCTGTTATCGTTTTAATTGAAAGCTCTTCTGATGATGATAAGGGTTCTGATTTTCTCCAGGAAGAAGCAAAGAAACTTTATCGTAATTACTAGGAATCGTTTGAGCATTTGAAAGTATGTTTTTTTACTATATATGCTCACGATTTTTAAAGGGGTAAGCACACCATTAAAATGAATAACTTTCTCTATGGGACTCTGGGGATCGAAATCGGGAAAAAATATATGTATTCTGTCGAGCAGGTGTGCAGTTTTGTATGGAACAGCTGTTTTTTTTTGCTATTTCTTTATTGGTCCCATAGAGAAAGTTGTTCAGTCTAATGGTCTATTTATCCCCTTAAAAAGTCATCAGCGTATAAAGAAGGATGATATATTGAAGTGCACGTAAAATAGATTAGTCGTTCTTGAGATAGAAGCATGATATAGATTATTTTCTTACATTTTCCCTTAAAAACTGTCTCTATTTTGATCAAGGTCCCGCGCCCTAAAATGCTTGCCCCTCTATATATAAGTTAGTAGTTTTTAGATGAAGTTAGTTAGTTAGCTAACTTAGTTTAAAAGAACTTTATACCAAATTAATAGTTCTTTGTTAAACCCTCTTTCTTTGTAAGTCTTCGGAAAACTTACCATGATCAAATTAATAATGAATTTATCCCAAAAGAACAAGTGGGCATTGCAACAAACTCAATAGAGGGCATGCAAATATATGTACCTATAAATGTGGATAAGGAGAAAGAAGTACATGTCAGAATCTTAGTGTATGACGAACCGTTGTCTCTGCCTGGCTCTGTGTAATAATATGCATTTATTTATTATATTAATTTATAGCAATAAACTTTATAACTAGTACGAATCCAAATTCATACATTGCCATTTCAACTTTAAGAGATTAGGAATTCAGTTCATCGTTTCGACACACTACTTACCGATTAAACGTATTCATATAGCATATTTTATCATTATTTCTTATCATAGACAGTAATCATAGAAATAGAAAAAGAAACTGTGTGTATTATACTGTACCTGTCCCTTTAAATGATGATTTTGTCTAGTTTTAGTGAATGTTGTGCCCACCTGTAACTGGGTTATGTATCAGAATTATACCTAACTAAAGATGTAAATGTGAGTGTTATAATATGTGATCTGTTGGTGAGCCTACATAAATAAATAAAAATCTTTTTTTTTTTTTGGCTTTTAACCCTGAGGTTATGTCAGCCCAATCAATTATTTGCCACAAATAGGGTACATTTTACATTCAGCGCATCAGCCTGGCCATACAAAGAGGTAACGCTGCCAGCCTCATGCCTAGCTAGCATGCCAAACACGACAAAGCGTTTAAACGAGAAAAACGTCATGCGCGCTCTTTCTGGCCTACGTAAAATAATAAAGATGGAGGCACATCTCGATTTTTGTCGTTTTCTCGGGGGTGGCATGTTAGCTGGCACCTTGCCGCCAAGCGGCGCGGCGGAAATTTCGAGGACATTTTTTATTTGTAAGTAGTATTAGTTTTGTTTTTTTTTTCTGTTTTTTCTTTAGGTTAATGGTTATGTATGTAGTGCTTTAATATAAATAAATGAATTAGGTGTTATCAAATAATATTAGACCAGTTGAATCAACCAATAGCACAACCAACCATACTCCGAAAGTACTAAGTATTTTTTTGTACGAGGTGTGTCTGTAAAATCATTTCGTACATAATCTTATCTTTTAAGCCAAATTATGTTACTAATCAAAATATCCAGCTCACAAATCTATTGCAGTAACTTTCATCAGGTGTATAATATAAACATACTACTAAAAAGTAGTAGAAATCCGTAAAATAAGTAGATTTAATTTGAGATTAATGTTGATTCAACGTTCATTACGCAATACTCCATGCAATGCAACTGAATGTGGAGTGTTGATTATAAAAGTTTTGCAATAAATTTACTTCCACTTGTTATTGCTGGCTGCATGTTGAGGTTTCGCGATCCAACCGTTTTATTAATAGTTAAAACTGTTTGTGCGGCAACATTTTTAATTGAAGAAGTTCAATGAAATTGTAAATAAAGACATATGGTTTATTTATTGTTTCGATTAATTAGTTTGAGTTAGATTGTATAAGAAAGGAGTGAGTGCTAAAATCATTAACTGTTAAGAGGATATACCTGTGATGGCGCCCATGCGCGCTGCATACAAAACGAAGTTCGATCATATTTGCAATATTAAACAACTAGCTGTTGCCCGGGACTTCGTCTGCGTTACCCGGATAAAAATTACCCTATGTGTTAATCCAGGCTATGGTCTATGTATATGCCAAATTTCATCGAAATCCGTTCAGTAATTTTTGCGCGAAAGAGTAACAAACATACATCCACACTCACAAACTATGTAGTAGTAATAGGATTAAAGCCAATTAATTTTTACAACATGATCTGGATTTTAAATCTAATGGCTTGTCAGACTTCCGTTAAAATATAATTACTTAACTTTGAAATTATACATATCAGCTTCGAAAATATTGCCGTTTCGGTTTCCAGTTGAGTTCTAGCGAAAGAGAAGGCAGGTGATATTTATTTTTTAGGTTTTTCTCCATAGAGAATGATTTTTTCGCGTCCACTTTTGCCATTTACAAATTAAATTTGCATTGATAAACCCGACGAATTGATCTTTCTTGAAATGGTATCTTCTATCCGTAAAAAATATATAAAATAAAGTAAAAAAAAACCTGACATATCGAATTGTTGCAAAGTTTGCAGTTGTGCACAGCACCAAAGGCCAAAGCCATCCTCTAGTTTGGCCATTTAGTAAATAATCCTGTTTACTCGATACTATACAAAAGAAGCAACAGTTTGTTACCCTTCCCGTCATTGGCTTATCTTTCCCTCCGTATTAATCAGATGCCTTTGGTGTTATCTGTAAACAAGGACCGCAAAACAGATCGGGATTCATTTGATCGGAGAAACTAGATAATCTATGGCCGGGATCAGTTGGCTTTGTTATAAAGTTTCTGCTGATTATATCACTTATATCTAGGAACAAGTTGTATATGTAATATGGCTGTAAGCGAAAAAAATTTCGTCTATGATCTATGGTTAGTTAGCGCGATTTTGACGTAGTTCTCTCAAGTGTTGTCTACTTTTTAGTATAGATTATTTCTTCTTCCTTCGAGTCGATGAGATTTCATTCAGGATCAACAGCTGCAATCACTCACAATACTAGACAATGAAGTCCATCCAGCGAGCCCGGGGGATGACTCTAATCTGTCTTGGAACCCGCAAAAGAAGGTGCAAAAATAAGCATAAATTTTGTGTCTCTTACTTTTCTATATTCTGGCGCGTTCCCTACGCTTCCGCTGATTTGAAAAGTATCTAAACATTTCACTGAACTTAAATATTTCTACTGAACTGAGATCGATGAAGATTGATTGCTAGCTCCATTAATCTCTGATAGTGTTCTCACAAAGCTATTTATTATAAACAACTAAAATGTAAATGATTATTCACCTAACATGTTACAGCCATGTTGTGCTATTTACAAATCAAATTAAAGTTTGGAAATATAATCATTGATTGATTGATCAGAATGGCTCGGTAGCTTAATTGGACGAAAGTATAGCCCCGGTATGGCAGGTTGCGGGTTCAAGTCCCGTCCGAGACATTTTTTTCTTTAATTTAAACTTAAATGTAGGGTATAAAATATTTGTATTTTACGCGTTGGATAAACATGCTGCATATTATTCGTTTTGGTTTGAATTATGTACATTACCCAAAGGGAACAAACCACGACAAATTTAAAATGAAATGTAATAATCCACGGTTTTAAAAGAATTTAAGCGAAGATTAATCGTGGAGTTATGAAACAAATTTTTAGGGGGAAAATGCTCTAAGTCAAGCCTTAGCCACAAAGGGATTGTTTAATCGTGTCATTAGGTCGGGGTCACACGGCGAGGCGACATTTTAAAAATATACACCTTTATTTTTTCCTCATTTTTTAGTTGTTTAGGCAGATAGGTTGTTCTTTTTAGCCGAATACAGTAGAGCCAAAGAAGAACAATGTTTTTACACAGATAAAGATCGATTTTTCTTTAACTGCGCATGCTCCTTGTCAGTAAATGGAACATACTGAAAGACTATCATTTAAAAAAGAAATAACGTTTTTCTTTTATCTTATTTAGTTCCTAAAAATTTTACAGATGGCATGTTTATCACTACATCATAGAGACGTTCTCGAGATCCTGTCAAAATCATGTCAAGACCGTGCCTGTCTTTTTTTGAAGGCCAAGGGATCGAGCCCATACAACCATGTGAGACTCAACATTTTCGATTAAGGTGATTCGTAAATAATGAAATATTCCATCAAAAGATGCGTTGGCATCTTTTTGATCATCTTTTCTGTCTTTATTATTTCAAATAAACACTTTTTGAAATGTTGACCTTTATTCGCGCAGACCGTAGCGCCATCTATCGATCCCCTAGAAAACCAAAAGATAAACGCTCTATTTGTCGGACCTCTCGCTCTCTGCATGCTTTATCCCCGCATTTCTGCACTGTGAAGTTGACATGTCTCTTCTTCGGGCTGTATCATTCGGATCAGATTTATAAGTCTATAGAAATGTATTTACTCTACGTATTTACCACTATCCAAAGAGATTCCCTGCTACCAGGGCTGCGTTCACGACCTTTGGGTGCGGTTGTTTGGTTGTTTTTCAATCTAAGGTACGGAACGATCACGGTTGTTTTATAACCTCTAATTTTGACATTGACAGTAATATGGGCTTCCAGGGCTTCCATCATTTCCAAATACTATAAAAACTCACATTCCATGTTAGCTATTCCTGTCTGTTTGTTTGTGTGTTTGTTTGTTTGTTTGTTTGTTTGAACGAGTATCACGCAAAAACTACTGAACCGATTTTGATGAAACTTTTTTTGTTTGATAGCTTATGATCTGACTTAAAATCTGGTATATAATTTGTGCAGACGAAATCGCGGGTTAACGCTCGTATATTATAAAAACTGTTGAAATTGTTATACATTTTTTTTCCTGATAAAGTTAACTCTGTTTTCTGAAAGAAAAATTTCGTAAAAATTTTAGTAGAAGACTTTCCTTCTGAAATGACATACGACTTTATTTAGTCTCCAAGTCTATTGGGAATAATTGATTGCTTGACGGTCAAATTTTATTTACTTATCGTAAGAGATTTTCCTTTCACATGAAACTGTATGCTCTTCATTTCTAAAAGGGTTTGAGTGAATGTATCGAGTACCTACTTCGGAAATATAATAGTACCGTATTTTACACACTCTTTGATAGATGAGCGTTAAACATGTACCTAATACAATCTTTGAGGGTCTTTTATAGGCCAGAGAAAATAAAAGATACATTTTAATAAGTAAATACTCGTACCTATGCTCATGTCTTGGAAACAGCTGAACCGATTTCTGTATAACAGAAAAGTCAGTCGCCACCACGAGATTTGAAAAATAAAATACATTGAAAATAAGCTGAACTGTTCTAGAGCTACGTGCCATAGACACATAATTTCTTCAAACTTGTTCAAAGTAATTCAGCCGTGGTGGTCCAGTAGCGAGTCACCTTGCCTACCGTGCAGGAGGTGATGGTTCGATCCCCGTCCAGGCCGACTCGTACAAATGATTTTTTCGGAATTTATGTACGATTTGTAACACCACTGGCTTTTTGGTGAAGGAAAACATCGTGAGGAAACCTGCATGCTTCAATTTCGAGGCATGTATTGTGCCCACTGTCCATTACAAGTGGCGACGGGCTCACACTGGACAGAGTTTCGGTACTACTAGTGGAACGTGGATGTTCTGAAGTTTCAGAATATCTCTGACTAACCCCTCGGGTTATATAGTCGTGAGCATATGCTGTTCAAAGTAATTTTATGATTATAGACTAAAGAACAATTATCTTGCTCTCGACTGAGTAACTTTTCGAACTAAGTTATCTGTATGCTTTTAATAACTATCTACGTCGCATCACAGGCTATGTGAAAACAGCGTAAAAATATCAAAATACAACGTATGGTAAGAGAAAAGGCGAACTTTTTCCTGTGTAAAAATACTTCCGACTGTATGGCTGACGTGGGAGACAATGGTACACAATGGACGGGCGGGTGGGTGCTCTCAATGCCTGCGTCTATACTATGTTTATTTGTACCTACTTATGTGAGCCTGGTAGGCTGATAAATAGGACAGAGACATTGTCATGTTACCTCGATTGTAATTTTGAGAATCGTCATTGTTATGTTATACCTTCTTACTGACTTTCTTTGACTAAATTAAAATAGCGGAAGATAGATGACGTTCTTGCATTATCTAGGTACTCGAACAATGGATCTGTTTTTCATGTAGGTACTTACGAGTGAAAATTAATGCCATATTATTAGCTTTTTTCTTTTTGAATGATTTGTACATCGAGTAAAAGCAGAAGAAGGCACTGTGGTACCTTTATTCCGCTTAAAATAAAAAAAAACATCTCAATCACGCAATGCCGCTCGTATATTGCGACTAAATAGATTAGGCAACGGGGGCTCAATTTATGTGGTCCATGCGCTATAGTTTAGTCACCTATCTTCGCTATTTTAATTTAATCAAAGGTGACTTTATGTTTTGCCCATATTAATAAATCAAACTCCAAAGCTCATGCATTCTTAAGTCACTTCTATAAGTAGGTTTATTCTTCACTAGAACTACGGGTAGTACTAGTATTTACTCTATGCTAGAACTATCTACTGAATACTAGTAAATAGTTATAACAATAACAACAGGACACACGAATGTCTTGTTCCTAGATTATTAATCAAACAGATGCTGTTGCTGATTCTCCTTGTTGTATAATAATGTTTGAGTTATAGTTTGACGAAGCTTGTTTGAGTTTTTTTTTGTAGTTATGTACTGCCTTTGACGACGTTTTTTGCGGATGTAAAGAATAATGTGATTCTGGTGTGACGAGGCGCACTTTGTTGATTCTAATATTCCTTAAATGTACATTTATAATAAAAAAAATTTTAAAAGCAAACTCTGTTAAGTTGTTGGAGGTATTCCAGAAAGGACACAGATTTTAAATAGCCCCTGAATTTGAGCACCTAAGCTATTCTACGAAGAGTACATGGATTGATCCTTGATGATGTTTAGGCCTACTTACACTAATTTCTTCTTCGAATGGCTTCGAAAATATCATAGGAAAAGTGAATAATATTGCAGCTATTGAAGAATTCATCAGTCTTTACAAAATATTTGATTAGAATATACGTATTGTATCCACAAAAATGAGATAAATAAATTGTTTTGAAAATTCCTCTGGCTATAGAAGCAAAGAGCGCAGAAGGGCTTCAATATTAATAGAACCCACTGCGGTAAAAGTTAACTGGTTAGCTAAAAATACTTCCAAGAATTCCCGCCTCGGGACCTGTTTGGTGTTTCGTATTATATCTTCCTTCTCAAATTATTATGTACATTGAGTTGGTAGTTGTCTCTCAATTTATCTTTTCATTAAATGTGACATTCTAATCCTAAAATTGGTCTTCTTTTTGTCAATAACTTATCTATTAAGCAGCGAAGGCGCTTCGCGCGCGTGTGGTGAGGTCATACTAGCAGGGCTCTCAGGGTTGAACTTCATTAGCAGCACGGAATCGCATTTTTTCACACTCTATCTTTTTGTGTCGCTCAGGAACGTCATTTGCTAGAGCGAGAAAGTTAGCGGGATAGCTGCGACCTTTCTCGCTCTAATAAACGACGTTCCTGAACGACAGAAAAGGATAGAGCGTGAAAAAATGCGATTCCGTGCAGCTAATGAGGTTCAACCCTAATACCTACCTCTCTTCAAAATCCGTATAACGCTAAGAAAGTTGGTAGAGTTGTAGCAATGTTTCTGACTACCCCGAAAGAGATTACTGTTGTGAGCTTATGTATTCTGTACTATAATTACGAAAATTGCAATCTTCTCACTTTCTTCGACAAAAACAAGTCACTAAAAGTGACAAACATAAGTTACTCAATATTTGTCAAGTCTAAACGAGAACGGAGGTGGAAATAGAAGCTTTATTCGCAGCTTCTTGCCGATAAAGGCTTTGAAACGTCCCTCACCGGTTCCCGATAGGTAGCTAAAACTGTCGAACAAACTATCGCGGATTGTCGCTATTGGAGAAACACCTTAAAGTTTGGACGCTGCTTGATTCAGTGACTTCAGCTTGCTGAAGTAGAATTCACTCGGCTTCTTTGTTTTGGTTTATCCGTTTATTAAAATGATCGATTATTTAAATGTATCCATGAATTCGTTAGCGCTTTCATTCATTGCTCAAATGATAACAAATCATTTTTGCCTCAAAACTTAAAATACGAATAACTTAAAATTTTAAGTATAAAAATAATGAAATTATTTCAAATATTATTGTTTTTTAAACATTTTTAAACATTACAGCCATGTTGTGCTATTACTACCAGTAGATGGCACTCACGTCCCCTTAAGACGCAACAGATTGAAAATTTCGTTCTCAGGGTAGTGGGCTCGGTGGCGAAATTGGATAACGCAGTTCCCCGGTTTGGAAAAGTGCGGGTTCAAGTCCCGCCCGAGACAAATTTTTCAATCTTTAATTTGAATGAAATTATTGTTTCAATCTAATTATTTTGTTATAAATCAGTTGGGGTGTATGAGGTTTTGCGCTAATTCATTAACACGTTGTATAAAACCGCATAAAAATAAAACAAAGGAAACATTAAATCTCCGCTAACTAGAATAATCTGGTTTAACAGAAAAACTTTGTTTCTACAACCGTAAGGAAATTAGCATAACGAACGACCGATATCTGGCACTAAATCACGTTGCGGCTTGATTTCTAGCATTTTAAACGGCTCTAGAGCAAAAGTTGTTCTCACTGTTACTTAGTTGAAACCCCAGCGGTCTCTCTTTACGAATTTATGAAGGTGTTATTGAACTCATCATCATTGTCTTGCCCATTTCCCATTATTTGGGGTCGGCGCAATATGTCATCCTCTTCCATTCATCTCTCTTAGCCGTCGTTTCAACACTCACTCCTTTTTTACACATATCATCCTTCACACAATCCATCCATCTTTTCTTCGGCCTCCCTCTCCTCCTACAGCCATCCACATTCATACTTAATACTCGTCTCGTAACATGACACTCGTCTCTCCGCATTACATGCCCATACCACGATAATCTATTACCCTGCAATTTTTCCGTTATAGGTGCTACTTTCAAACTTCCTCTAATATACTCATTCCTAATCTTGGTGTCGAAGGTGTTATTGTACTAAATTAACTAAAATCATTACATTGTAGAACAAACTGAGCGAAAGGTCCTATGCGTTCATTGTAAAACATATTCAAAGCATCGTTTATTTTCAAAGGAATTTCGTAAATAATATATTAAATAAAAAGTATTTCTGTATCTCAATAGATATATGTATAATAATTAAATGTCAGTTGTAGACATATTTTTCTTCCACTGATTCGATTAACAGCCTTTCCTCTTTTTATCTCGATAAAGATTCTGGCCGCATCTTCTTTCAGCGACAACACGATCCGACGCGGTGGTAGCTTAAAAAAACCGGTCAAGTGCGAGTCGGGCTACTCGCGGATCGAGGATTCCGTACCACACCACACCACACAAAATATTTAACTTAAAAAAATAATTGTTTTCTGCGGGACCTTTAGCGCGAAAACGACTCACACTTGCCCGGTTTTTATTATTTGTTGTCATACTGTAGACTTTGTTCTGCAGGGTGAAATTGATATCATTAGCATCCTTTTAAACTAAGACGAACTGAACAACTTTTACTATGGCAGAACCGATCGGAGCAAAAAAAAATCTGCTGTTGTATACATTTGAGTCGCGAACTCGCGCGTCCACATTGCAGTTTAGTATGGAAAAGCAGATTTTTTAGTTGCTCTGATTGGTTTGCTCCCATAGTAAAAGTTGTTCAGTTTGATGGGTAGACTCTTAGTTTAAGAGGATGCTAATAATATCAATTTCACCCTGTATAATCCCACCAAGTTTGACGCTTTTTATATTATTACAGTTTTTACAATAAAGCGAGAAGAAAAAACCGTTGATAAAAACTAGTTTCTCGTATGAGGACACCTCTTGATTTAAAAACTTTTGTCATGTTTATTATTTGTTAGCAATTCCGCCGTAACAATGCACATTCTGTGAAAATTTCAACTGTCTAGCTATCACGGCACGGCCCTAAATAGGTTGGACAGACAGACAGACAAACGGACGGATGTACAGCGGAGGCTTATGAATAGGGTCCCGTTTTCACCCTTTGGGTACGGAACCCTAAAAAAGATTCAACATTCAATAAGTGTGCTTCAAGTTCCTATATTGAATAAATTGCCTTGACTTTGACTTTGGTTAAAATAATTCATCCATATCGAGGTCAAAGAAGATAGGTATTTAACTCGTATCTCAGATGGTGACATAGAGCAAAGGGTAGCCCCTTGACATGGACTCTACCAAAGAGCGGTCGCCCGTCGAGAGTCAACACTCGGCCTCGAGGGTGCGGCGCCGCCGGCGTGGTCATGGGCTAAATAAAGTCTTTGATGTTAGATCGAGATTTTCTTAAGATTTGAGGTGTGGAATTAAAAAAGCCTTTAGTGCTTACATGATATCATTACAATGTATGTGCCTGTGAGCGTTATTTATAAAAAAAATATATATACAGGGTGTCCGGTAAGTAATGGATAACCCTGTTGTGTCACTCTTTTCACCGTTATGGCCACAAAAGAAGAGATTTTTGCAGTCAGATTTTTGATTAACATTCTCTAAAATTGGTGCTATCAGACATGCATAAGAAAGTTAGTGTAGCTGGGGTTGCTATGTTAAAAAAAGAATCAACATTAAACTTTTTCCGGAATTTTCACCCAAGTTCGAGCATGTGTGGTCTAAAAAAAATGTATAGAGACCAGGGTGGCCAACTTTATCAAAAATTGTATATTTAATGCAGATTCCAAAATGGTACACTACATGCTATTTGTTTCTTTAAAAATAAAGATATTGCTATTTCATCTGAAAATGTACGTTATTATACCTTGTAAGGTATAATAACTTTATGATTGAAATCTGGTAGTCAATTGTCTCGTTCTTGAGTTATTAATAGAATATGCATCTTCAAAAGGCTTTTAGCACTTTTACCACCTCGCAGGTTTGATTTTCAAAAAACTGCATACCATACTTCCTAGCTCTCCATTTTACAAAGTCGTAAAGTAATTTGGACTACACCTCTCGTCCCTTGAAGGCACCAATTTCACGAACGGCCGAAACTGTCACGCTTCCGTTGTCGCTTCAACAATAACCATTATGCCTATCACAATAAGACTCAAATTATTCGTCCTATTTTATTTTTCTTGAAGAGATTTTTCCTCTAAATTACTTTTTGACATGGCTCATTTGTATTTACGTTTCTCACCCTAAACGTTTTATGGAATATGTTACTCGGAAATCTGGCTTGGGGGTTAATAATGTTGTTTTTTTTTTCATTTTGCTGGATATTTAAAACAGTGTTGCCAGATCCAATTTTTAGAAATCCGTAGGTCAAAGTGGAAAAATCCATAGATGACCTCTTGAAAAATCTGTAGATCTACAGCCTTCTTTAAAATTCTTTATCTAACTATTTTGACCCGAAACATTCCTCTAATTTAGCGAAGAAAATGGAAACTTAGAATAGTTTTAGCGATAATAATGATCAGACAACGT
This sequence comes from Agonopterix arenella, assembly GCA_927399405.1. NCBI lineage: Eukaryota > Metazoa > Arthropoda > Insecta > Lepidoptera > Depressariidae > Agonopterix > Agonopterix arenella. The sequence continues at coordinate 11,639,317 of OV656708.1, read as the reverse complement.
AAAAATCAATCTGTGTCAGTGTCCTTTTGTCCATAAATTAATATGTATATTGGATATAGATAGGTATCTCGCCTTTAATTTTAGGACGTCCTAATTGCGTTGCCGCTTACACTAGGGGGCGCCACATTATGAAATAAATTGAAAAAGACGATCGGCCGACACGAGGATCGAACCTTAGCTATCCGGATCGTAAGCCAGTTGTCTAGACCGCTACCAGCGCAGCGCGTGAGGTGTAGTGCGCTGTTACTCCGATCTGAACCCTAGTTCAACACCTAGTGCTTCGAAACATAACCGATAGATGGCGGAAGATGTCTATGGAAAATCTGCGTTCCACTTAGTTTGTACTAAGGTAACATAGCATGCTTTCATGTAAGAGATGTCATACATGTAAGAGTTATATATTTCTGTCGCGACTGTATAGCAACAGAAAGTAGAAGGAAGGAGATGGAAAAGAGTAGGGACGAGCCATATTTTATGAAACACAGTCCAAAAAGTAAACATTTTATACAGCAAATTGCCATTTTAGGGAATTCAGAAGATTTCTAAAAATCCGTAGATTTTCGATTGAAATCCGTAGATCCGTAGGCCAGGCCAAAAATCCGTAGATCTACGGATAAATCCGTAGGTCTAGCAACGCCAATTTAAAACTTTGGCCTAAAGGCCTTGTAACGGGGCCAGTAAATACATTTAAAAAAAATACTCGTAATGGTAAATGCTTAGTATAAGTTGGTTGTTCTTTCCAGGAGGTAATTTTTTTAATAGTATTCGTGTGATGCGGTGAGATGCGTGTGAAAATCAAAGTGGATGGCTGTACGAGTATGATGGTTTGAGTGATAGATGACACGTGTAGGAAAGTAGCGAACCATAAATGACTGATGTTAGAGCAAGAGGATGATAATGATTTGGAACCGGAATATTTTCGTCATTAATAAATAAAAGAGAAAGAAAGTACGTACTCAGTTAGAGTTTATAAAAATGAAGCATATTATTTCGATCTTAGTCACAACCTCGCATATTCGCTTAGCCGAGCAAAAATTCGCTTAGGCGAGCGATATGCTTTATTTGACATGCACTCCGGAGCGTGGATTAGTTTCCATACTTTACATCGATGACGAGCTAAATCGTTTTTCGATACCTTTGTGAAAGGAACGGTGATAAAGCAAGTATTCTGCTGAAGAACCTGTTTCTATTATGAAAGAAAAGATGAAAGAAAAAATTTTAAATCCATTTTTTATTCACTACTCAACTAACAATTTGGTCGTATAGGTGTCGTATAGTCGAACATAAGACGCATAAAGCACCAGTATATGACGAAATTACAGTAATTTAACTTTTATAACTAGAAATAGTCTTATAAATGGGGGCCTAATACGACCAAATTGTTTGGTTGGTATTTAATGGTGACGGTTGTATTGACACTTTATAAAGTGTAAGTCAAAACCCGGGAGTATTTTGTTAAAAGTGTAAACAAGTCACTTTATTTATAATTTTATTTAATGTTACATTAAATATAAATGAACTATATTTTATGAAATAGAGGTGGGGACAGCAATTTCTCGGATTTAATTGAAAATGTTGTTAAACAAAGTTGTAATTAAAATTTTGAAAAATGTAAAAAAAACCAAATTACCTAAACATATTCTTGTTCAGAATCAATAAACAGTAGATATCGTCTCGTCAGTATGATACGTAATTCCAAATTGATTTGTAGACTTGCATAAAATTGACACACGAATATTTTTAATATAAGCTTTATAAAACCTCCTTGAGTGACACCCTGAGGAATCAGCAAGCCTATAACGCTGGTTTGGAAATCTCTTCACCACGATGCCAAGCCAAACTCCATGATATGCCATCGACTCGACAGAAGAACCACATCATCTTTAGCCAACACACGTCCCACTGCAGGGCACAGGCCTACCCTCAAGGAGCGTGCAATAGGCATTAGTCCACCACGCGTCCGCGTCCCCAATGCGGATTGGCTAGATTTCACAAACGGCATCCGAATTTATTCATCAGCGCATGCAGGTGTCCTTACGATGTTTTCCTTCACAGTTTGAGAGCAGTTTGTATTACGTACAGTTAGAAAAATTCATTGGTATATGGAATGTAGCCCGTGCGGTTTCCAACCAGCACGTGTCCATACCTTTCCGCAACGCACAACTGACGCTCTTCCACGTTGAAGAACTACATACATACAAAAAGAGGTATTAAAAATGCAAAGGTGTGAACACACTAGAGTGACTTATGAACCTTTTCTGTGAAATTAATCGTACGTAGTTAAAGTTTTAACGAGTGGAAGCCTAAATTTAGTTAATCCGAGCGGGTCGATGTCCTCAAAAGGTCACTTACATGTGGTTCAGCGTGTTGGTCATTACGTTTATGCTTTGCTTTGACTTCCGTTTTGGGAGAAAAGAATTGTTTCAATTATACCTCTTAGGTGTACAAATGACCGTAAAACCGAAACCGGAGCAAATTTATTTTTCTCTTTCTACAAATTAGACACGTTTTCGCGTTTAAAAAAAAACTACAGCAGTACTGACGCCAATTTTATAATATTAAAATTAAGACGAAATGGGTTGAAGATTTATGACGTAGAACGCTCGGTAGATTAATTGGACGATAGCGTAGTCTGCTGTTTGGCAAGTTGCGGGTTAAAGTTTCGTCTGAGACTTAATTATTCGATTTTTTATTTGTTTTAAAATAGCACAACATGGCTGTAACATGTCAATAATCAATAACATTTGAAAATGAAAACAATTACAAGCAATACTATTAGAAAATTCTTTATTTTTCTCACCATAAACACAACCCAAACCCAAACTCTGTCCTGTGTGACGCGTCACACAGGACAGAGTTTGGGTCATCATCATCATCTCAGCCGATGGACGTCCACTGCTGGACATAGGCCTCCCCCAAGGATCGCCACAACGACCGGTCCTGCGCTGCCCTCATCCAACGGGATCCCGCCGCCTTCACAAGGTCGTCGGTCCACCGTGTGTGGGGCCTACCCACGCTACGCCTTCCGGTACGCGGTCGCCACTCGAGAACTTTTCGGCCCCATCGGCCATCGGTTCTGCGAGCAATATGCCCCGCCCACTGCCACTTTGGGTACTACTAGTGAAAAGTGGATGTTCTGAGTTTCAGAATATCTCTGACTACCCCTTCGGGGAATATAGTCGTGAGCATATGCTTATGCTTATGCATAAATAAAAAATTAATAAAAATAAATTAAAAATATTAAATTAAGTACAAGAGTTTGTTGGTGGAGACTGGTAAAGAGACTGGTGCTTTGTATATTGTGTACTTTCGTACATTTATACCTGTATTTCAAGTCCCACCAGAAGTAAAAAGTACATTTATTTTAAAGTTTGAACTAAAGTTAATTTACCTTGACCTAATATGCATTGTGTTAATAAGTGTAGGTATTTAAGTAACTACACTGACCTGCAAAACTAAGTACTACACTTTTAATATTTCAATTTTTTTCTGAACTATTGAAATTAGAGATTTAAGATAAAAAACGTTTTATAGAAAATGCTATCAGCGTTCTTTGTAAATATTTATTGTAAATTAAACTCTTTTTCGAGTCCTTTTTATTTCGAAAGTATATTTTGTGTACTGAAAAAGTTATAGCAATTTGAAAAGTGTGATACTTAGTTTTGCAGGCCAGTGTAGTTTAGTGTATGTATGTATGTATTTTTTTAGCATGTTCCATAAAGTATGACTGATGAATTTGTGTGTTTGTCGGATGAGTGTGTGTCACTACTGTGAGTTTACCAAGTATCTCGAAGAGTTGGAAGTGCCCAACTGGACTGAGATGGCATAGAAAAGAGATGAATGGCGCAATTTGTTATAAGAAGCTAAGACCCTCAGCATTCGAGTCCCTGCAGTAAGCAAGTATAGCGGCCAAGCTTTTCGTCGCGCACTATACTGCAGATTACAACTCTATCTATACTATTATAAAACTGTAACAGGAAGTTTGTCTGTACATTGAAGATATTAACAAAAAAAAGTTACGGTATGGTTTTTAGGTGTCCCTGATTCCATTTCACCAATTTTTGGATTTTTTGTCTGTCTGTTTGTTTGTTTGTGTGTTTGTTTGTTTGAACGAGCGTCACGCAAAAACTACTGAACCGATTTTGATGAAACTTTTTTTGTTTGATAGCTTATGATCTGACATAAAATCTGGTATATAATTTGTGCGGACAAAGTCGCAGGTTAACGCTCGTACTATTATAAAACTGTAACAGAAGATTGTCTTTACATTGATCCCATATCATCGTGTCCCATATCACAAATTTTTGGATTTTTTGTCTGTCTGTTTGTTTGTTTGTGTGTTTGTTTGTTTGAACGAGCGTCACGCAAAAACTACTGAACCGATTTTGATGAAACTTTTTTTGTTTGATAGCTTATGATCTAACTTAAAATCTGGTAAATAATTTGTGCGGACAAAGTCGCGGGTTAACGCTCGTATTACTATAAAAATATCATGAGTCGACTAATCATTACCCGGTAGGTATTTATCTGATTTATAACCTCGCGTGACTACATCCATTCCTCAAAAGTGATTTTATTGCCACTTGTCTTCACGCAAATTTGGACTCTAAAGACTCTCGAGTTAGGCTCAAATTAAAATGTTACTTGTAAATATGGTGTCATGTTTGCCCTGTGTAACCCTGAAATTAGAAATGGCCAAACTAATCAAGAACGTTATTAACTTTGGGAAGTCACAATTTTGTATTTCTAAATTTAAAATAAGCCGTAAATTACGGGTTTTTAGAGTTCCGATGTCAACAAGGAAACCTTATAGTTTCGCCATTGCTGTCCGTCTGTCCGTCCACGGCTTAGCTCAGAGACGCTTAGTACTAGAAAACTGAAAATTGGCATGGATATACATATTAATCACGCCGCCGAAAAAGTGGTAAAATAAAATCTTGATAAATATTTTTTTTAGGGTGGGAATGTACCCTACACGCGAAGTGGGAACGGAATTTTTTTTTCTCGTCTACCTGTAAAATATTATGGGTGTGGGAACACCATTTTTCGATTTAGGGATCCGTTAGCTTTAAAGTGAAAATTTTTATTAGAGTCAAGTGTCGCCGCCAGCTAAACTCATCAACTCATGGTAGTAGTATACGGGGTGTTACAAAATTACAAATAAACATTTAAGGGGGTGGTTAAGACCATCAAACTGAACAACTTTCACTATGCGACCAATATCGAAATCGCGAAATAAAAAGTCGGATGTTCCATCATCATCATCATCATCATATCAGCCGATAGACGGCCACTGCTGGACATAGGCATCTTCCAAAATGAGCAGATTTGCCATAATCGCCATGATGCGATGCGTTTGCGATGTTCCATACCAAACAACAGAAAAAAAACCTCAATTAAAATTCACGAGACCCTATACCCTGCGCGTGCCCGACCCGCACTTGGCCAGTTTTTTGCATGTTGTCATCAATTAATTAACCGACTTCAAAAAAGGAGGAGGTTTTGTAAGTTATCATCATGGTCATCATCATCATTAGCCTATACAGGGCGTAAACATAAATGCCTTCTATACAAGGAGGTGCTGTGCTGTTTCACACATTTTGGTCGAGTAGCTATTTACATTATCTATGAAACAGCACATTTTTTCGCGATTTCAATCTTGGTCCCATAACAAAAGTTGTTCAGTTTGATGGTCTAAAGCATTCCCTTGTATGTTTATTGCATTTAATTTATATTTTATTTTTTTTACAAAAATCCCTAATGGAAAAAATATAGAGCAAGGTAACATCTGTAATACGACCTAAAGGAGAATGGATTTCGAAAAATGCGAAACCTCGGCTACGAGTTACGGCGAGCCGCGTAGCATCCTGCTACGGCGTAGCGCACATTCTTCGGGCTAATACATTTTCCCCCTTTTGTTGTACAATGAAAAAAAATATGTTTTTAAAATATAACTAAACTTTATGGACTTCCAAACTGTTTTGTAGCACATAAACCAACTTTTGGTTATAAATAAAAAAATATTCTGTACAAAAAAGATTTTTTTTTCAGGACTTGTTTATGTCTGTCCCTAGGGGAGCGTGTAATTTCTCTATGGTTATGTTACTTTTAATACCTACTAACCAAATTATATTTTAAACCTTCTCATTTTGTCATTAAGGTTGATTTTTAGATTGACATTATAAAAAAATATGTTGTTCTAAAAAGAAGTTTTTTTTTCTGGACTTGTTTATGTCTGCCCTTAGGGTAGCGTGTAATTTCTCTATGGTTCATCATCATCATCATCATCATTATCTCAGCCGATGGACGTCCATTGCTGGACATTAGCCTCCCCCAAGGATCGCCATAAAGACCGGTCCTGCGCTGCCCTCTTCCAACCCCGCCGCCTTCACCAGGTCATCGGTCCACCGTGTGGGGGGCCTACCCACGCTGCGCTTACCGGTACGCAGTCGCCACTCGACAACTTTTCGGCCCCATCGGCCATCGGTTCTGCGAGCAATGTGCCCTGCCCACTGCCACTTCAGTTTAGCAATTCTTTGGGCTATATCAGTTACTCTGGTTCTTCTGGGGTTATGCGGTCTCTATGGTTATGTCAAGTTTAATACCTACTAACTTTATGAAATTATATTTTAAACCTTCTAATTTTGTCATTAAGGTTGATTTTTAGATTGTCATTATAAGGAATAAAATTAATTAACTGTAAATTCAAATCAGTTTATTAGGCAAGTTAGTCATCAAAAACTTTTTATCTTGCATTAATTGCATAAGTTTAACAGACATTAACGATTAAATAAATTTCATAAACTTGTAGTTTTAAGAGGATAGGCGGGCTGAAATGGAAATTTGGAGAATAGGTCACTTTTCCGAATGTATACGTATTTGACCCCATAGACCCCGGTGACTAGAGTGCGAAAGAGACAACTGCAGCTCGGATAGATTTTATCTACATAAAATTGACGAAATCAGCATTTCGTATTCCCCTGTTTCCTCCTCCAAAACTAAACCGATTTTAATAACTCTTCCAGAAACTATATGAGAAAGACTTTGGCAATGTCTGTATGTTTTGCTTGTTTTGTTTATATTCGTCAAATTTGTATACAAAGGTCCTATCCTATCCTCTTAAATAGCAAAATTAATTCTCGCCTAAAATATTCGTTTCTCAATATTTTAAACAGAACTTTTGCAAAGGCCAGTCATAATACACCTGCTTAGATATAAGATGCAATTATACTATCCATACAAATACTCAAGACACCTAAATTCCTTCTTGGGTGAACGGAAACATGGCAACAACAGGATTCCGTGATATATTTTGTTCTGTTTGTTTGTTTGATTATTGAGCAAAAACTACTGGAACGATTTTGATAACACTTTTTGTATGTAAAAGCGGAGCGGAATTTGACGCCATAGGCCCCGAGCCTTACTGCAGCATCTCTCGCAACACCTCTAGACGTGTGCTAAAGGAATGGGCCGTGAACCAAAGCCGTAAGCTTTGGTCGGATACACCAGGACAGAAGCATGCAAAAGAACTTGTGACCGGCTTCTCAAACAGACATACCTCGGATGCCATCAATTCAAACCGCAGCGACTTAAGGCTCTTGGTGCGAGCCTTAACAGGACACTGCAAGTTAAACAAACATCTACAAAGAATGGGGCTCGTAGATTCACCCACTTGCAGATTCTGCTGTGATGCAGAGGAAACGCCCATAAACCTCTGCGAATGCGAAGTGCTCATTCTCAGCAGGAGTCGCCATTTAGGTGGGTACGTAATAACACCTACTGACATTAGGGACCTCCCCTCCAAAAGCATAACACGGTTCATGAAGTCCGTGGGCCTAGGAAATGATCTTTAGGTCTAGGGTGACAGCTACAATAGATCTATTCAGGTCGCAGTAGCTATTGGTCATTGACCAAGCCCTTACAACCAAATAATAATAAAATAAAAAAAAATAATGTAAAAACTTAATAAAAACGAGTATATATTTGCTGCTAGTGTGCTGTACACATTTTATCTGCCTCACACTTCAGAACTGTCTCTGATGCGGGTTTGCTGGAAGAGATCTCTTTAGAGATAAGCTCGCCCTTTGTACATGTCTACTTTAATTGTTTTTTCTGTAATGTTATGTGTACAATAAAGTGTTAAATAATAATAATAATAATAATATTTTTATCTCGCTACAGTGACGGGAGCCGGTGAGGACGAAGCCGCAGGCAAAAATCTAGTTAACCTATAAAATAAAAGATAGGAGTATGTATTGTTTATTGCCATTATTGACGAATGATTGTGATTCTGGTAACAACCGATTCCAATTACCTGTTAATTTACTTTTGAACAAATTCCATTTACCAATATAAAAAAAAAACATTTACTTAGCTACCTCGGAAAGCTTTTTCAGTACAAATTACATCACGTTAACAAATAAAGCACTCAGTTCTACAACATCTGAATATATCGGATCTGATTATGTCAATAGCCTGCCAACCACCCTGGAACCCTTTCTTTATTCATGAAATAACCGACCTTGTTCGATGGAGTTAACGTTTAAAATCGTACAGAAATAAAGCTTAATTTTAAAATCGTTTATGTTTTGTATATAACTCGGGCCTGCGAGGCCCATGGCGGCAATTGAGTGCGATTACCCGACAATTTAAAGGAGAGAGTTTAACTAAGGGTTTAATAGTTATTTAGGATAAGTTGTGTATTTTGTTGTGTTTAAACTGCCTGATTACCATAATGTACCCTACCTGTGAAGCGGAGGGTTACGGGTTCGAATCCCGGAGGACCGCAAGTATTTATATGATACTTAACTTAAATTAAAGATTGAAAAATTTGTCTCAGGCGGGACTTGAACCCGTACCCTTCCAAACCGGGGAACTGCGTTATCCAATTTCGCAACCGAGCCCACTACCCAGAGAACGAAATTTTCAATCTGTTGCGTCTTGAGTGGACGTACTTAGATCACTGAAAAAACCGGCCAAGTGCGAGTCAGACTCGCGCACCGAGGGTTCCGTAATGTTATTTAATTTTTTTTTTTACGTTTAAAAGTATTTTGACTTTGCACTTTATGACTGACCACATTATAACAGGTTGAAAGGAACCAGGCAAATACTGAAACGGTAAATTCAGACGATACTGAACAACTTTCATTATGGAGCCACCTTCAAGAAACGCGAAAAATCTGCTGTTTCATACATTTGAGTTTTGTAACTATATTAAATTTTTTTAAATTAAATAAATTAAATTTTTATTTATTCAGATAACTATGTGATCCATACTATGTAAAGTTAGTAAACTAAGTTAGTACTTAATAACTAATTGAGATTTGGTTATCTCGACGAAGTGCCTCATTATGGGGCAATCAACTTTTTCAGAAATAATCTTCAGGATGCCGTTGCTGCTGCCCCGCACTCTACTCAGTAACGATGTAGTTTTTTTACGAAGAATGGCGTGAAACCCATCTGTTCGGGTTTGAACAAACATCTCCGATGCACTACAGAAACGTGGCAGACGCAACAGCGCCCTGAAGGCATTGTTGAGGAAGCACTATCACAGATCACAAAAACTAAAGGGAGATGTGAAAAGGGGGCCCGCAAAGGTTCCGGAGAAATAAATTTTTTTTGTAAGTTAATATCTTGTGTGGTGGTGTGGTACGGAACCCTCGGTGAGCGAGTAGCTCGATTCGCTCTTGACCGGTTTCATTATTAGTATCTTCGTTACCTAGTAGGTCGGGATTCAAAATTCGTCTTTTGCCTGAGCTTAGTCTAAGTAAAAATAAGATCGAAAATGTATGGATTTTATCTCTTCTGTCTCTTATGTCATCAAATTGAAACATTTTCTTTGTATTACGGCATTATTATGGACACATACGTTAACGCTTTTTGAAATCTTTGCAGTTTCAATTATTATGGACCACAGATCACAAAAACTAAACGGAGATGTGAAAAGGGGGCGGGGCCAGTGTCGCAATATACGCAAAAACGGAACACATTGCTCGCGACAGTAATGATTCAATATATTATGAAGCTTAATGCCAGTCGAGATATTATGTGTAAATAGTTTACAATGGTTGCGTAGTACTAAAGATTATTCGAATGTTGAGTTCTGATACCGCAATGGATAATGAGCACATTCAAGCTAACAAAATACTTTCTATCGCGTGGTACTGGTGGTGATGCGACACTAGGTTTCGTACTCAGCGCGTTGGTTGGCATCTCTCTAGATCTCTATGGGCACTAGAGAGCAGCAGATTTTTTCGCGTTTCACGATGAAAGTAAAAGTTGATCATTTTTATGGTATGAATTCACCGTTTCAAATTATGTCTAAGCCCTTACACCCTGTATAAGCTGCTTGGCACATGCTTCCTCTCTCACGTGTGGGCTTTACTCTGCCACGCGGTTCCAGTACTGTTATTTAAGTTATTTACTTTAAGCAGAAGTATAGTGAAAGCTCTATTATAGCACATGAATAAATAATATCCCTACAGAACGAAAACTTCAAACAAGCGATCGCTGTCGGTGCGATCACACATAGCGCGCATTAGAGGACATACATACCCCGGCTCAGTGTGTACTGTTCGTAACATCCTCTAACGCACGCTGTGTGTGACATCAACATTGACAGCGACCGCTTGTATGAACCTTACGTTCTGTAGGGATATTTATTCATGTGATTATATTTCACGGTGCAGACTCAGACACTATATCTACGCTAATATTATAAAGAGGAAAAAATGATTGTTTGTTTGTATTGAATAGGCTTCGAAACTACAGGACCGATCTGAATCATACTTTCACCATTAGAATGCTACATTATCTGTAATGAACATAGGCTATGAAAAAAACGGTCAAGTGTGTGTCGGGAAAAAAGGGGAAAATGCAACGCATGCTACGCAACAGCTAGTCTATACTATTATAAAACTGTAACAGAAGTGTGTCTGTACATTGAAGATAACTTTTTTTTTCTTCTTGAAAATCCCTCATTAAAAATTAGTGGTGTATATTCAAGAATATACCTACATAATATTTGAATTGGCGCGAATCTTTATCATGTCTGCGCAAACAATGTGCCTATAAATTGGTGCTCTTCTGTATCTATCTATACTATTATAAAACTGTAACAGGAAGTTTGTCTGTACATTGAAGATATTAACAAAAATAAGTTACCATATGGTTTTTAGGTGTCCCTGATTCCATATCAGCAATTTTTTGATTTTTTGTCTGTCTGTCTGTTTGTTTGTTTGTTGGTGTGTTTGTTTGTTTGTTTGAACGAGCATCACGCAAAAACTACTGAACCAATTTCGATGAAACTTTTTTATTTGATAGCTTATGATCTGACTTAAAATCTGTTATATAATTTATGAGGACGAAGTCGCGGGTTAACACTCGTCAGTAATAAACAAAAGTTACGATATGGTTTTTAGTCCCTGATTCCATATCAGCAATTTTTGGATTTTTTGTCTGTCTGTTTGTTTGTGTGTTTGTTTGTTTGAACGAGCATCACGCAAAAACTACTGAACCGATTTCGATGAAACTTTTGTTTTTGATAGCTTATGATCTGACTTAAAATCTGTTATATAATTTATGCGGACAAAGTCGCGGGTTAACACTCGTCAGTAATAAACATAACTTCTAGCAATGTTTCATTTTATACTAATAAAGGTATTGCGACCAGTAAATTGAAGAGCCTTTCGCCTCCCGAAATACCCAAGTATATAGATAGTATCTCGCGACTTTGAGAATTATAGTGGCTCACTAAGCTCCTTAGATAAATTTTGCCCTTTGGCAGAGAACGAACGGGCGATTCGCCGGAGCCAGTAACTCCGTAATTGCAATTTTAATAAATTATACCCAGGTTGAAAACACCTGGCGATTTATTTTATGAAAGCGCCTGATTTGTTTGACTTTATAGCCGAGTCATTTTACTGAGTTTTGTTAGGCGGGGTAGGTAATTGTTAATTGGACTTTTAAACTGTGACCGGCACCATTTAGTGACAAAAGACTATCTTAAAACATATTAAAATAAAAATAGCTACGCAACATAGAAATCATAATTTAGTTTCCCAGAATGCTTTTTAATTAATAATATTAATACCAATGCACTCATTTGACTTAGATTTAACAATATAAATTATTTTTTGCAATAAAATAGGCATAGAAATTAAAAAAAAATGAGGTATATATTAGAAAATACAAACGGATTTTTCAAAACGTTCTAAGTAGCCCAAAATATTTACACCATGTTTGAAGTATGTAATAATGGTAAAGCCTAAATATGTAACAATAAAAATATGTGACAAAAAAATTTACCATCAGGTTTTTTAGAACGAGATAATAGCTCAATTTTAAAATTGGAACTGTTCCTGACGTGTTTTTTTATTGTATTTTGGTACGTTTCTAGACTTAAATTGGCTCTTCAATATAATACCGAAAAAAAATTTCAATTATTAATTAGTCCCGGCTCAAACCGTAAAATGACTGGGCTATTAATTCTGTGAAAGGTTATGAAAGATTGCTGAGGTTATGATTTTAGGATTTTAGTAAGGAAAATGTTATTTGATTTTATTAACTGTAGACAAATATTTATCGTTATTCGTTGTTGTCATCCCTCATCAATCATCATAGACTCTAATATAGTTTTGGTTATACAATTTAAGTTCAAGTAGAAGTTCATAAAGGCTTGTGCTCACGACTACATTCCCAAGGGAACAGTCAGAGACTTTCAAAATATACTTTAAGGTGGTTGCAGAGTGGTCAAGTTTATACAAAACTTTGACGCACAATACGCGTAGACGGTTTTAATATAAGTAACTTTGTATATATGGAAAAATAGTTTAGAAAATCTAGATGCCGCGTCACAAATAAATAATAAATAACCTCACAGGCAAATACATTGTAATGATCCCAAGCAAGCACTATAAGCTGTTTATTATGGAAACCATACAACAACGGCACAAACATATAAACATCCATGACCGAACCGGGATTCGAACCCAGGACCCTGGTTTGGCAGTCCGGCGCCGTGGTAACCATTACACCAACCGGGTCGTCACAAATAACATTTGCAATTTATTTTTCATACAAAATTTTAAAAGCTTTATTATCTTCGTAATTATATTATTAATTGCAAATGTTATTTGAGACGCGGCAACTAAATTTTGTAAACAATTTTTCCATACATAAAATATTACTTTTATTAATACCGTCTACGCGTATTGTGCGTCAAACTTTTGTATGGACTGAAACCACCTTAATAGCTTTTGCCCGCGTCTTCGTCTACATCGGCCAGCCTTTCGTAGCGATTTAAAATATATACCCGTTTTTGGGTATTTTATCAAAATCGGTTCTGTAGTTTTTGCGTGATGGTCGATCTAAACAGACATTTTAAGAATTGATCTATTTGGACTAGGCCATTTGAATTTCAGTCATTATGAGAAATAGACGATTTGAGTTTTGTTTCTACTGTACTGGAGGCAAATAGACATATACAAAATCTAAAAATCTGTGATACTGCTTACTATCTATCTTCTTCTTTCTTGTCGTGTGCGCAGAGCCCTGGTGTCAGAGTTTTTTCAGACCGCCTTACGGCCTCAGAAGTGGTTTTTATGTAACGACTACTACTACCAGAGATAGTAACCGGGACCAACGGCTTAACATGCCATCCGAAGCACGGAATCATTTTTTTTTCAGACAATCAGGTGATTCAGTCTGCAATGTCCTAACAAACTGGGGAAAAACGCACAAAGTGACATATCATTAGGTGTCCGTGGGAATCGAACCCGTGACCTCAGTGTCGAGAGCCGAATGCTTTTAACCATTTTGTAAATATCTTGCTAACTGTAATAACTGTTTAATAATAGCGTAGAATTCCGAATGTAGTATTCCGAATTACCCAAACTCTGCCCGTGTGTGTGAGGTGTAGTGAGGCAGTGAGCACGTCACCACTTTTAATGGACAGGAAACATAATGCAGGCTTCGAAATTGAAGCATTTAAAGGTTTCCTTACAATATTTCCCTTCCCTGAAAAGCCATAGAATGTTCATTCTTATTAAAAAAGTTCATCATATTTTTTATTACTCGTACCTAAAACTAACAAATAAAGTAAAGAAATGAAAGAAGAATCTCAACATTGATGAGATATCAGAGACAAGAACTCTTGGAGTGTTTGTTCCGTCTAATGAGGCACTCGAGGCTTAGACAGTCTGGAGTGCTCTTAGAAAACACATTCTTTCTTTATTATACACGTAGCATTTCGTTTTAATGTTTACTTATAATACTAAGAATTTTTTATTGTGCCTATCAACTTTTAAAAAATCACTTAAATGCATTACATATTTTAGATGGTTTTTCAGACCATCAAACTGAGCAACTTTTACTATGGAGCCAAAAATTTGTAGTATGCACTGTAGCTATGTGAACAATACTAAAATTGACATGGTTGATCAGTCGGTTTAGGAGATACAGCCGTTCAAAGGTCCGACCTTTGAACAGCTGTATCTCCTAAACCGACTGGCAGTTCATGTCAGTTTTTGTACTGTTCACATAGCTACAGTGCATACTACAATAATATCATACGGTAATTTTTTACTGACCTTTAAACGTCTGTAACTCCTAAACCGAATGAAGTTATGCAGGCAGACCTAGTTCATCCCGATCACAGAGTTGCTCTACACCCCATAAACACTGAATCAGCCTTGCTGCTGATGGTTGCAAAAGGTAAACTTATCTCTTAGTCTATTAAAAACTGCAATGGCTACTCGACCGACATGTATGGAATATCTTAGTTTATTCACGATTTCAGATTGTCTACTATTGTAAAGTGGTTCTGTTTGATGGCCTAAACCACCCCTTAAAATATGGCCACACCTTTTTGTAACAACCTGTAAAAAGGATGTTACATAGAATGTTTCAGTCCAAATTTTATTTTGCTTTAATTCGCACTGTATTCACCACAAGATTGAAACGTGAACTACGTCGTAAATAAATTAACGTACTACCTAACTAAGTTTACGAAATTCTAACCATAAATGTATCTACTTAGTGCCACCACAAAGTAGCCCGGTGACCTAGCTTAACTAGATCATAGCTGTACCACAGCATAATGATACACGTATCTTATAGTACCAGAATGTCAACTACGAAATGAACAAAAAAAATTATTTCTTTTTGGATTCCACCGTCTGCCTCTACATTTAAATAATTGGTAATAATATATTAATGAACTGCATATTTTTATTTGGACTTAGTGTGCTATCTAACCAACACAGAGAGAGCGGAAGTAGCCATATTAAGTAGCAATATTATCATAAACAAAAAATATACACTTTAATGTTGTAATCATACTGGAAGCCCAGAAGAGACATTCTAAAAAACATTTTAATTTATCAAGCCAAGGCAGGCAAACGGTCACTTTAAGGTTTTAACACCTAATTTTAATCTTTAACTATACTTCATTTCAAATAAGGACCACAAGATTTTCCGATTTCTATTTAGCTTTCTGGTCAATTCTGATTACCAAATGTAATATATTTATTAGAAAGGTATACTATCCGACATATCTTGGACGTTACTAAAGCTGTTCTAAGATTAAAGGAAGTGTTTCAAATCTTTGTTTCTGTAATGCAAAACAGCCTTAAAATTTCGTTGCTATTTGGAATGGAGTATAGCAAGAACATAAGGTTTTATGAAAATGATATAACTAAATTATGAAACTAACAAAATGTTAAGCATACCACCTTAATATAGTGGATACAGTCAAGAGTTTATATCATGTATATAAATGTGTACAGTCTAGACGAGTTGACTAACTGTATTTATTGCACTATGTCCCATCTCTGTGGTATCATATATAAATCAAGTTTCTACGGTACTAGGGAGCCAAAACTGTGGTCAGTGGATATTAGACCGCTGAACATGTTTGAACAAACATTGCTCAAATGTAACCCTCCCCGACTATTAGTTTATGGTTTGAAACTGAAGACAATGAACTGGAATCGGGAACAATCGCGGCGGTGTGCATTTCATATGGATTCGACATGCAACGTATTGAGTTTCGAAATTAGCTTTCAGAAATCGTCTTCTTATTCGATCTACGATATATCTGGTATTGCCATTTCAAATGCTTTGAATGAATCTGAAAATTTTCCTTTTACTTAAATACTAGCCGGTGCCTGCGACTTCGTCTGCGCTTCGTCAGGACAATTCATACAATATCTTTATAAATTGTGGCCTATGTGTTATTCTGATGTATAAGCTATATTATTGTAAAGTTTCATTAAAATCCATTCAGTAGTTTTTACGTGAAAGAATAACAAACATCCATCCATACTTACAAACTTTCGCGTTTATAATATTAAGTAGGATTGACTAGGTGCCAAGAACTAGAAAATAGTGACACATTGAATCGAATTAGTCTGGAATAACGGTTTTATTTCTACTACACAATAATATGAACGCTATTCGTAATATGATTTATGAAAGATAAGAGTGCAAGAAGAGAGCCTCTCCGAGTGACAAAACCTGATATATGAGTGCAGCCTCGATACAAACATTGCTGATTGGCAAATTTTTCGACTATAGTTTATCATGCGAAGCTTATTCTAAATACGAAAGAAGAAGAATATGGCAGCAATACTTTTTTATTTTATTTATTTATTAGGGTTACCAACAGATGAATCACATTAACTCAAGAGACTACATAAAATTAGGCAAACATTGTGTTCATCTACTTACAGGCTACCACAGTTAATGTGAAACACAAGGATAAGATACAATAATTACATGGAACACACAAATTACAGTAAAATATTTTTAAGCCTTACTCACCAAAAACAAAACAATTTTAGCAAGAACCAGAAGCAAAACAGAACAAACATGCATAAAAAATTCAACAATCGGTAAGTAATTTTAAAAAATAGCTAGCTAAGAGCTAGCTAAAACTTGTGAGGTAATTATAATTTTTTTTCGTAAACATACACCTACTATCAAAAAATACTCTACTATACACGTATCAAAAACCTACTGGTAACATCTCAACAAAACAAACAAAGGAAATCAACAAGACCTGAGCCTTTATTTGAACAAACTGCGAAGCCCGAAGGTGGGTGAATTAGATCCATTCCCCTTTAACTATGCATGCCCTCTGGCCGTAATTACATTTTAATTTTTAGCGCCCTATGTTTACGGTATAATTTCATTTGGTTTTCACATTTTGTACTTATTACGTTTCAAACGTTAGGTTTTTAGGTCGTAAATATTGTGGTGCGGTAAAGTATGAAGTAGACTTGAATATAGTGGTTAAGTGTATCGACTTGTTTTGATGCTAATAGTGACCTTTTTCCACGATTTTGTAATTCTAGCGAAAGCAAGTTCACGCGTTAGAGGTATATTCTATTATTTTAATCAAGAAATAGAAAAATGATTGAAGTCCAGAATCTTCCTGTAACTTTTCTTCCTATACATTTTAACATAGAACCGTTTATGTAGAAGTTCACGAAAAAAAATCTACTTTTGTATGAGAAGCGTACAATTTTATTTTTGTGAATTTAATATACCAACTAACGGTTTAATGATAAAGAAGTATAGATGTATTTTTTATATATTCTGTTCTTGTACTAAGTATTTACGTTTCTGGTGAATATGTTTTTATTTTATACGAGCGTTAACCCGCGACTTCGTCCGCTCAAATTATATACCAGATTTTAAGTCAGATCATAAGCTATCAAACAAAAAAAGATTCATCAAAAACAAACAAACAGACAGACAAAAAATCCAAAAATTGGTGAAATGGAATCAGGGACACCTAAAAACCATATCGTAATTTTTTTTGTTAATATCTTCAATGTACAGACAAATTTCCTGTTACAGTTTTATAATAGTATAGATTAAGGTTTTGTGTTCGCTTGTGAACATTTTCGATCATAACCAGAGCAGAGAGCATCTGCTAACATCATCATCACATCAGACATCAGTAAAATGTATGACATATAAATACAAACTGAGTTCATGTAGAAACCACGCATATAGCGCTCTAGCTGACCACGATTTCTATCAAATATCACTTTAATACATCCATAGTCGATTCACCGCACTACTGCTTGTAAGAATCAAGCCTTAAACTAAACAAACCACCAAACTAAATCGCGAGACGTCACCGCCACTAAGCCGCAAAGATAAACTTCCTCTGTATCAACAAACGATGTGGCTCATCTTGGCAATAATATGTCGAAATAACAGCTAAGCTAGCTATAGCTTGATAATGATTCGTGAATATCATCGTTGCCATTTCATACTGAAACCTTCTATGCTTATGACCACAGAGTACTATAGTAGGTAATCAAGTACACACAGAGTACGACAATCTCGTGGAAAAATCACTCTTTGCGTATATCAAGTCTATTTCATACGAAAGGTTTACCGCAGCATAACATTTATGACCTAAAAACCTAACGTTTTTAACGTAACAAGTATGAATATGAATACCAAATGAAATTATAATTACTGCTTATACTAAAGGTTGACTTGCTGTAACTCATGAGTCATGACTAATTAATTATAGTTGGTAGATACTTTTAGCTAAGTTTCTAACCACCTCGAAAGGGGTTAGGAGCTTTTGTATCATGTAAGTCATCTCGAATAAGTCAAAACAAAATACCCAACAACGCAAAAAGAGGGGTGTTATAAGTTCAATACCTTTTTTTTTTAAAAACGGGCATAGGCCCACCACACATTCCCACCGCTGTAACTCCTGTAAGCCAGGATCAACAGCGGCGACCATTCACAACACTGGACAATGAAGTCCAGCGAGCCCGGGGCTGACTCTAATCTGTCTTGGAACCCGCAATGAATTAATCAAAGAAGATAGGAGGAGTAGGAAAACGAAATATCCGACTTCCCTCCATTGCAAACGGGAGACAGCAATAAGAAGGAAAAAACATGGCTATTAGAGAGCCAATTCAAGAGATCATTTATGGCAGTATTGAAGACACGACCGCAAAAGCACCAAAAATACAAAATAAAACAATAGGAACCTAACATTGTACTGAAACTATGACCTATTTTGCTTCCAGTAATAAGTATGGCAAAAACATCTGAACGCACGGAAGTTATCCCTAGTCGCAACAAGATCCATGTAGTAAGGGACACCAGAAAACAATTTTATTGAGTCAAGCATGGTCTGGCGCTCGGCGTACCAGAGCTCACACTCCCAAAGAATATGATGAGCGGTCTGTTCGAACTCGTTACTGTCAACAGAACATTCACATAAAGGTGACGCAACCAATTTAAAATAAAATAGCTTTCCCTTAAAGTTACCATGTCCAGTAAGAAATTGGGCTACGCAGTGATCTACCTCTAGCCACGCTTTATCTAGACGATCGCGAACAGATGGAAAAAATTGGTATAGATGTCGACCCTTTGTAGTTGAAGTTCAATGCCTGTCTGTCTGTGGCATCTTAGCTCCCAAACGGGTGAACCGATTTCAATCCAGTTTTGTAATCGAAAGATAATTTTTATAAGAATTTTATTGCTTAGTTCCATTTACGGACAAGAGAGGTGTTGCTCGAATTATAATATAAAATAATTATCTCATTCGATAAGTCAAAAATACAATACTAGAACTACAAAAGTAAACTGGTACTTCCTCTTTACTACACAGTACACTACATCAGTTCAGACTATGCTCTTTTTTATTTTTTTTATACACTTTTTATTTTTTAAACTTAATGAACGGTTGAAAAATTCAGTATCAGATGGAACTGAACTCCGCAATCTGACAATCATAAACTTAGGACCTTCTGAGAGAGATTAAAACAGCACAACAACCCGGCTTTACATCATCATCATCATCATTGCCTTTTCATCCATAACAGATGATTTAAGCAGCGTCTTGGCTGCAATTACGCGCGTGGCTATAGAGCCCTATACGGCTTTACTTATCATGTTAATAATCATTAACATTCAGTAAATTACTCCACTTACAAAATTGATCGGTAGTATATCCTGGTTCATCGAGAGAATAGAGCCAGTGTCCTGGGATTCATGCCACAGGGTGAAGAGCTGGAAGGCGTTTTTGCCCTTTATGCCCGGTTTACATTATTCCAATCCAGCGATTGAATCCAGTGCTGGATTGCAACTGGAATAATGTAAACCCTCACTGGAATGCAGTGGATCCAGTGAGCAATCCAGTACAGAAACTGGATTGGCGGTCTACTTTTGAATCCAGTGCGATCATTCCAGCGCAACTGGAATAATGTAGACGGCCAATACAGTGCCATTTTCTTAACAACTATAGTGTTTACACTTCAATGGCTTCTAAATGACTGGAATAATGTAGACGATATCATCCAGTCCAATACTGCTCTGGATTGACACACTGGATTACAGGACTGAAATAATGTAAACCAGGCATTAATTAAGTTTTAGATTAAGCTAGTTTAAGAATTTTCATATTTTAGATACTATTTGTTTGTACACAATAGCTTAATAGATACGTTTCCATTGAAAATAAATAAAATTCTTTCCACAACAGCTTGGCACCTCCAGCAAAAGTTAAGCTGGAAGCAGTGACCTATAATCCTCTAGAATAAAGTCTTCAACAGCTAGAAAGCAATACGCAGCGAGTTTATCTAATGTCGTAAGGGGCAATAATCATCGTTCATTGCCGGATAACAGCGCATCGACACGCACGCTTGCGCAGTTAACGACGTTTGATCGCTATCTTGTGTTGTGTATTCGATTTCGAATATGTTTGCACGATGCCGTGTGGTTTCCAACGTGTACGCTACCCTATATTTTCCGGTAGATGTCATAAAAGGCGACTAAGGGAAAAGGTTATTTTTATTGTAGGATTTTTGTGGGCGAAAGGCTTACCGCCGATCACAATGTTGCAACCTTGCAGGTTACGTACAGTTTGCAAACTATACAGTGTACAGGAGTGCCAAAAATTCGAAATGATGCATTATCTTCATATAGTAATTTTGCATATGACGGAAAAAATGCAGGGTAATAAATTATCGTGGTATGGGCATGTGATGCGGAGAGAAGAGTGTCATTTTACGAGACTAGTGTTATATATGAATGTGGTAGGAGTGGAGGAGGAAAGATGGATGGATTGTGTGAAGGATGATATGTAATATGTAAGAAAGGAATGAGCTTTGACTATTTATTATAAGGACTAGCCTTGCGGTAGCATTTCCCCTCTGTCATTCAATTCAATTAATCATTAATCATGTGCATTCACATTAAATGTTATACCTTATCACTAAACGAGACATCCTATAATTGCGAAACAATAATTTCGAACTTATAACGTTTGGGGTTCACACGGTACTACTTTTCATGATTTTTAACGTTCAAAATTCGAATCTAATGTTATGGGAATAAAATCCAAAGTTGCGGATTTCATGTTACCTCGCCTCCCCGCAAAAAGTGGCAGAAATGTTTGTTAGTAGAATTACACGCGTAACTAGTCCACATATAAGTAGTCAAAGGGAGTGACTGTTTAAATGACGGCTAAGAGAGATGAATGGAAGAGGATGACATATTGTGCCGGTGTGACGTTACGTGACGTGGGATAATGGGAAATCGGAAAGACAATTATGAGTAATTTTGACATTCTCTACTCCTGATTCAACGTGTGACTTTCAAAAATCGCACTCCTCACATTTTCTGCGAAAGTTACGTTCTAGTTTCCCCATTCTTCATTTAAATCGCGCCACTACACCTAATCGATTATAAATATATGCTTGCATTGCATTCTACAAACGAGGTCATTATTCTACTTTACTTTCGTAACCACTGACTAGCATCCAACATACTTTTTATACCATTTACTACTTTTACTTCAATAAACTTACAATTTTACCTTAGCTCCTGTGGTTCTACTTCCAACTTCAAACTTACTGCAACCCTGCATCCTGTTCTACAACTCAACTACCCTCGACGTAATATAGACGCAGACCATACAGGTCACTCCTCCGCTAATTAATTCAGTTTGTTTGTTTTTTTTTTTCATGTCTCATCCGTTAAACTTATAGTCATGGAACTTGGTATACAAATAACTTTGACTTCTTATATAGGGACTAGTTACGCGTGATATTCTACTAACAAACATTTCTGCCACTTTTTGCGGGGGGCGAGGTAACATGAAATCTGCAACTTTGGATTTTATTCCGCACAACTTTAGATTCTAATTTTGAATGTTAAAAATCGTGAAAAGTTCGTAGTTATTGTTTCGCAATTATAGACTGTCTCGTTTAAGGTATAAAATTTAATGTAAATGCACATGATCAATTGTTCTTATACCGTGGCAGAGGGGAAATGCTACCGCATGGCCAGACCTTATAATAAATAGTCAAAGACAAATAAGTACATGGCACACCTTTGGACACTTAGCTGTCATTTCATACAAATGGGGAAAATTGATAAGAAGAGGTTAGCATGTGCGATACTGAGTGAGTACAAGCGAAACAAGAATATGGACCGCATAAATTGAGCCCCTGTCTCCTAATTCGCAATCCGAGCGGCATTGCGTGATTGAGATACTTTTTTTTATTTTATGCGAGATAAAGGTACCTACAATACCACAATGCCTTCGCGAGCTTCAAACTTGTTGTACAAATCATTCAAAAAGAAAAATCACAGGGCATTACTTTTTACTCGTGAGTCATGAAAAGCATATCTATTTGTCGAATATGTAATGGAAGAACGTCACCTGTCTTCCGCTATTT
Source organism: Agonopterix arenella (assembly GCA_927399405.1). Taxonomy (NCBI): domain Eukaryota; kingdom Metazoa; phylum Arthropoda; class Insecta; order Lepidoptera; family Depressariidae; genus Agonopterix; species Agonopterix arenella. The sequence goes on along the minus strand of OV656708.1, from coordinate 11,616,593 downwards.
TAATTTAATCAAAGTATGTATTAATAGATCCTCTTTGTTATACTGTGCCTACTCTTTTTTATGAAGATAGATATAGGATTCAAATCGAGTGCAAAATTAATACGATTTCAGAACCACGATAAAAAAAAACATAAACTTTTGTTTGTTTATCCGAGTTTATAGTAAAGCCGAACAAATACCCACAGATTAAATAACCTGTCTCATTTTTCAGGCAGCCCCGGAGGTTCGACCAGACTAATTACGAAGTTCAGTTCAAAGTGCTGAGTAAGTTATATTAGTAGGGTTGAAACAAAGGGGCTGTTAGGCCTACAAAGGGGCGCTAGTAACCGCCAGTCATCACTCGTGCTTACGAAACAAGTTTTTAAGGGAAACTTAATTGCTGATCTTTTTTGAACAATTTGAAACTAAAATGAGTGAATTGGATAGATAGCACTTGGCTATTATTTTGTTTACGAATATAATGCTGCTTTCTGGCGTAGACATATTAAAGTTATGAGTTTAATTTTTTGCTATGTTTTACTAGACATCAATTTATGTTGATGTTGTACGAATAAATGTTTCTGATTTCTGATTTCAGGAGACGCGAAAAAAATCAGCTGACCCATACATTTGAGTCGAGTAGGTACCGCAGTTTTGTATGGAACAGCAGATTTTTTTTCGCGTCTCCTGAGGTAGGCTCCATCTTATCTTATCTTATCTTGTTGTGGGGGCTGGCAAGCCAGCAACACTTCGACCCAGTGGGATCTTTTGTGTTGGCCCCAATACTTTCGATTTTCTTCACCCTTCAAATACATGGTCTATGAAGGAGGCGATACCGTTGAGGGGAAGAAACCCAAGGTCTTCCGGTTTTGGATATCCATTTCCGAGAAGGCTCATGCGTTTTGCCGCCAAGACATCTCAGTCACAAAGGATATGTTCCATGGTCTCCTCATTTTCTCCGCAACCTCGGCAGCTGGGATCTAGGGTAAGTTTCATCTTGTGCATCATCGTGCCTGTGGCGTAGTGCCCGGTGAGGGCTCCGATAATGGCACGAGCCTTGCTCCTACTGTTGTTCAGTATAAACCTTGAGACACGAGTTATCACCTTGCTCATAAATTTCTTAGAGTGTTGTAGACCTGTAAGGTTAGATCACTCCAGCCTATGTGTTTTATCAGCCCATTCCTTTATGGCCATTCTTATGCTGCATGCCGGGATCCCCACACTTGGTTCTGGTCCGACCATTTTTTGTTTTGACCCAGCTCTCGCCAGCTTGTCAGCATTCTCATTACCCTGGACACCGATGTGCCCCGGGACCCTAACCAATCTTACGTTGTTGTGAAGACCAAGCCTGTTTAGGGTCTTTACTCCGTTAAGAATTAGTTTGGAACTCACATAATAGGAGTTTAAGGCTTTGAGAGCTGCTTGGCTGTCACTGAGAATATATATAGTCTTGTTGGCTACCTTCCTATATAATATATTCTCCTGCGCACAGGCTATGATTGCATACGTCTCTGTTTGAAAGACAGTTGCAAACTCTCCTAGACTGACACTTTCGTTGTAGTTTTCAGAGGTAGGCTCCATAGTGAAAGTTGTTCATTTTGATGATCTGAGTTCACCGTTTCAGTATTTGCTAGGCTGTCACTTACACCCTGTGTAGGTACTTAAAGTCGAATAATAATTTATAATAAGTAACTATTTACTATCAATCATGTCTCACTTATTTATAACAACAACTTCTAATGCTTTCTAATCCCAGTGCCAAAAGTCTACCGTGTTTGTTAATTCATTCTGCAAATCAGAAACCCCAACATGCATTATGAATACACGTCAAAGCAAATATTGGTGCCCTAATGAACGCTGAAGCTCCATACACGATGACACGAACACGTATCGAGTAAATAGTACGCAATACGGAGAGTACAAAATGTCTGCTACCTATCGTTTTATATTATTCATTCTATTGCTACGGCTTGCACATTGGTGTTTTCTAACGATGACAAAAAAGTTTATTTACTTATATATTTTCAACTTCTCAACACACTTGCTCGGAAAACTTGCTCTTATTGCACCGCGTTTCTGAAAACAGCTTATAAAAAACACGTACTTTTTATTCAATGTACTTTTTTAACATACTTCCTCGTAAAGTGACTCTTATTGCGTTATCGCACTAGTGCCGAATGTTACTTTTTTTCCTATAAGTAGTTTGTTTTTAAATCACAGTAAAGTAAAAAAAACTTTTTTCTTAATAAAGTTTTAGTTAAAACGAGCGTTAACCCGCGACTTCGTCCGCACAAATTATATACCAGATTTTAAGTCAGATCATAGGCTATCAAACAAAAAAAGTTTCATCAAAATCGGTTCAGTAGTTTTTGCGTGATACTCGTTCAAACAAACAAACAAACACCCAAACAAACAGACAGACAAAAAATCCAAAAATTGGTGAAATGGAATCAGGGACACCTAAAAACCATATCGTAACTTTTTTTTTGTTAATATCATCAATGTACAGACAAACTTCCTGTTACAGTTTTATAATAGTATAGATATAGATACAGAAGAGCACCAATTTATAGGCACATTGTTTGCGCAGACAGGATAAGGATTCGCGCCAATTCAAATTATAATGTAGGTATATTCTTGAATATACACCACTAATTTTTAATGAGGGATTTTCCAGAAGAAGAAAAAAGTTAACTCCTAATTTCCAAATAGATGACGTTGACCAGAGAGGGGTCCAATAGGTATGAGCAAATATATTAATTAATATTAATAATAAAAATACACAGTACAAGTTATTACCAATCTGTGTGTTATTGACGACCCGATTGGTGTAATGATTGCCACGCCGGACTGTCAAACCAGGGTCCTGGGTTCGAGTCCCGGTTCGGTCGTGGATGTTATATGTTTGTGCCTTTGTTGAATGGTTCCCATAACAAAAAGGCTTACTTGGGATCATTACAAAGTATGTGCCTGTGAGCGTTATTTATTGTCTGTCAAAAACGAATAAAGTATCAGACTTGGCTGTATGGGCTTCGAATCCATTTTGAATATACGAACAATACTTAAATTGGTCACTTCACTTTTCAATATAAAGAATATTGAAATTGCTTTGTTAATAAAGAGCGAAATTTTTCGTCTATGGCCTTGCTTTTCATTCACGGAATCTGACGTACGATTTAAATATTTCCGGTTTATTTTTATTGAAATTCTCAGTTTCTGTTAGGTTTTTGTAGTTTGTAATTGTTTCTCGTTTATTGTTCGTGTATTCAAAACCGATAAGTAGCCCATACAGCCACATCCGATATTCGATTCGTTGTTGACGGACAATAACACCGAGATTGCTAAATAATAAACCAACAACAATAAGAAAGGGTTTGTACTGTGTATTTTTACTATTAATATTTATTAATATAATTCATACCTATTGGACCCCTCTCTGATCAACGCCATCTATCGAGAAATAAGGAACTAACATTTTTTTTTTTGCTTTTGTAAAATCCCTCATTACTATCAAAATTTTACAATGAAACTAAACAACTTTCCCTATGGAACATTGGTCGAAAAACATGAAATTTTTTGGACCTCCCATACAAAAATTCGGATCAGTCAATCGATTTGCTGGGGTGGTACAAAGATGTTTTTTGTTTTTCGACCCGAGTTCCTCAGGGAAAGTTATTTAGTTTCATCGTCTGAATATACCCTTAAAATTTTGTTAGAACTGTGTTTTGGCGAACCTATCCAGTCGATGGGTCATCTGCTGGAATGTCCACTGTGCCCGAACAGGTGTTCGGGCAGGTGCACGAGAGAGGATTTAAATACAGCTACTCCTAAAGCTGTCAGGCTTGTCGAACACCTGGGTACTAAAATATAAAACACCACTGAAGAACCATTGACATGAAAAGAAGAAGAAGTGGTGTATACTCGCCCAGATCATAATGCGCGCTATTATTGTCATTGTATTCGTTTTTTACCGCAAGATAAACTTTTGATAACTGAAATGTGATTTTTTCGATAAGAAAATTGTTTTTCGTAATGAAAAACTCACAAAAAAATCCCTTTATGTGCTTACTAGCTGGTGCCCTCGGGTTCGTCTGCGCTTCGTCTGGACAATTCATACAATATCTTTATAAATTGTAGCCTATGTGCTATTCTGATGTATAAGCTATATTATTGTAAAGTTTCATTAAAATCAGTCAATCATTCAGTAGTTTTTACGTGAAAGAGTAACAAACATCCATCCATACTTACAAACTTTCACTTTTATACTATTACTAGAATGTTTCCGTGCGCTCATTTCGGCAATTTCCAGTAAGTATCCCTTCAGTGTTTTACGTATTTTGATGACAGTACCATTCATGAGGCGCCGAAGGTCGCTTGGGCGATCGATGGCCCGCGGAGTCGTACCCACGCACGACGCACCGCTGCCACCCCATGCTGACAGAATGCGGCTAAACTTGTGTTACCTATACACACTTATTGTGTTCCAAGTGACCCTTTTGTTCGTTGCGTCAAAGCTATTTTATTATGGGGTTTCAGAACTACCTATATATTCGTAGTTCGAGTGTGGTAGTAGTTTTCTAGCATAGTGTCCATGTATCAAGGAGTACTGAAAACATTGTGATCAATCTATGGATATTTTATATTTAAAATAATACTTACAAATGCGGAAGGCACTACAAACAAGACCGCAAAAATGCAAATCATCGTCGAGGCAGTTCAAATAAGGACGACAAGAATTTTCGATTCCTATTTAGCTTTCTGGCCAATTCTGATTACCTACCAAATATAATTTATTTGTCAGAAAGATAGCTACTTAGAGAGATAGATTAACTAAAGCTGTTGTAAAAATAAGTCAGAGGAAGTGGTTAAAATCTCTGTTTCTGTAATGCAAAATAGCCTTAAAATTTCGTTGCTATTTGTATTGGAGTATAGACGAAAGTGGCAGGGTGAAATTGATGGCTTCCTGAAAGCTCTGTCCTATCTAATCCTTGTTAATATGCTGACTGTTTTTTAAAGCGATGACCAGACCATCAAACTGGACTTTCTCTATGGGACCAAAATCGAAATAGCAAAAAAAACAGCTCTTCCATACATTTGGCTCGAGTTGCAGTTTTGTATGGAACAGAAAATTTTCCCTGTAACAGTAGCGGCGGATATCTTCTACACTAATATCTAGGTAACGTTTGTTTGTTTGTATTTAGGCCGTAATCTCTGGAACTACCGAATAGATTCTAAAATTGCACGTCCACGAGGACGAAATCGCGACTAGTTGCATTTGATACGAGAATTTTACAATGACTCGGCCGAAATGGATCAACGCTTACAAGGTTGAATTAATTTTAATTGATTTTCTTTTTGGTAGTTGTTTAAATCAACTACATTGTACGTTAACACGTAGAAGTACAAAAGATTTAGAGACAAAGAGAGTCTTAGGCGGGAAGTGTACGAAGCTCATTTGAAATGTAAAAGGCGTTTTCACATCTTCGGTTTGCGAAAATACTGTTTTTCCGTGTCGAGAGAACCGTTCACACACACATTTGAATTGGTTTCGTGCATTCCTTGTTTCAGTTGTACTGTCTGACACGAAAACTTTTTTAAAATGTTGTTTGATTCCAAAGAAAAGAAGAATTGAAAAAAAAGATAAAATATATCGAATATCTTTCAACATTGCAGTGCTTCGAAAGATTTAACTTTTATTTATTTAACAATAAACCGACTGATCTTAAAGGTGAAGGAAAACATCGCAAGGAAACCTCCATATACTGGATAAGAAATTATGATGCGTATGTGAAGTCTACCAATCCGCTGATAATCGGCTGATAACGATGATGATCAAATAAACCAAAGGCGTTTTATTTAGGTGACATAAAAATTCAAACAATTAATAACCAGTACCTACTTATACTGCAGTAGCTTATGCAAGAGATTACGATCGTTTCGAATGTCACAGTTTTGTTATCAATTTTGGCACCTCTAAACAAACCATTTAAACATTCTAGTCCATACATGCTTTATCACAAACACTGCCACGGTTACATACAAACCTTTCACGCGTAAATTCACGCATAACGCGGTACCTAGATGGTTAGGTGTGAAAGGTTTTGAGCGTTTCCAATTGACAATCTATGGATACATTGTCAAACTACACCGCAGTGTTGCCAGCCGGGTCTTGTCAAAAATAACCGGAAATAGATAAAAAAGTAACCTTTTGGTGTAAAAAGTAATAGTAATAAAAGTTGATAAACAGATGTTGTTTGGATTAATTTTAAAGAAATATAAACAAAGACTAATAGAGTCTTTTCGATTTTAAGTTTTCATCTGACTGATTGATCAAGAGAGGTATCTGAGTGAGAAGCTTTGGTCATATAATTTGGTCTCAGATTTGATATAAATTCGTGCAAGAGAGAAAAACGTGTTTTAAGGAGTTCCACAAACTACGTTACGATCGTTTTGCGTTAGCAAACATTGTGAAAAATATGAATAAGGCTTCCATTTCATGAAAGAATAAGAACTTTAAAATAAATTACACTAATTCCGAAAAATCACCTAAAAGTAACCTTTTGAACCGTGTAACCTAAAAGTAACCTGACGAAGCTAAAAATCACCTAAAAGGTTACAAAAGTAACCTTCTGGCAACACTGCTACACTGCGGTACATAACAGTCACTGCTATGAAGTGCTTTCACATGTGTGCAAAGGCCCATAGACAAATTAGTCTACAGATATCACATATGAACATAACAGCAGCGCAAACACAGCGCTGATACGGTGAACAGTAACAAGCAAACTGGAGCAGACATTTAATTATTGCAGAGTTTTTAACCGACTTCAAAAAAGGAGGAGGTTTCTCAATTCGACCATATATTTTTTTTTATCACCTAACATAAAGTGTCTAAGATCATATTTTTGTTTGAAAGGCATAGTATAGCATGCAACTACTAATTGAACGACTCTATCCTAGGAAATATTACAAATAAAATGTTTCTTTCCTTTCTGCGCTGAATCCGAATATACTTCAATTTTCACAAAAAATACGATAGCGGTGGTTATGTTTAGGACGGCAGTTTTACAGAATAACTAATTGGTTATTAATTTGTTGTTAATGTTAACCGAGGTAAATGGACTGTCAGTTGCAGAAACGCTCATTAGAGTTAATCCTCCATTTAATCTCAACTAGACAAAAAGTGACAGCAAGAGATTTAATAGAGGATTAACTTTAAGGCGGTTGTAGAGTTGTCAATTTTATACAAAACTTTGACGCACAATACGCGTAGACGGTATTAATATAAGTAACTTTGTATATATGGAAAAATAGTTTAGAAAATCTAGTTGCCGCGTAACAAATAACATTTGCAATTTATAAAATAATAACGAAGATATAAAGCTTTGAAATTTATCATACAAAATTTTCTTCGTAATTATATTATAAATTGCAAATGTGCTTTATTACGCCGCAACTATATTTTCTAAACTATTTATCCATACATAAAATATTACTTTTATTAATTCAGACTACGCGTATTGTGCGTCAAACTTTTGTATGGACTGAAACCACCTTAATGAGCGTTTCTGCAACATAGCGCTATTAATTAGTACTGTATTTGTATCGACCCTAATATTTTTGGATCAGGTTGACAAAGTTCTCTCTCGATCTAAAATATTTTAATTGAAATCTACCCTTAATCCTAGAAACAAACTTGCACGGATTATATCTACCGCTGCGCTGTTGTGGTTAATATTTGCCGTCAGCCACAATCATGTAAATATCCGTATTCAAGCCGATCGGCTTGTGGCATGCGGTTACTACCGTTCAAATCTACGGAATATAAAGTTAGCATTTATATAAGAGGCGCTTGTGGTTATTGAAACGATCGTCGAAGTGAAGCAACGTCTTCGGATGATGTGTAACCGTTTAGGCCGGATTTGACCAAACTTTGATTTATAGAAGAGTAACTATACAAGGATATCCAAGGATTGTCCGTGTGGTGTCGGCTAAGAATAGCACCATCCCATTTCCTCCCGTGGGTGTCGTAAAAGGCGACTAAGGGATCTACTGAAGGATGGGCAGCAGCATCCTCTGAGTACACACGTTGATTCGATCCAACTGCGATCGCCAACCCGCCTGCCAAGCGTGGCGATTATAGCAAATCCCCCATTTTGGGGAGGCTTATATCCAGCAGTGAACGTTTAATGGCTGATATGATGATGATGATGAACTATACAATGAAAAATGTTATTTCGGAGTAAATACTCATGTTATTTACTCCGAAATAACTCCATTTGTGCTCTACCACACTAAACCCATACTAAAAGAACGAATGTATAATCCACCTAAAGAAAGAGATCGTTGTATCCCTGTCGTTGTGTACCCATACTAATTGTATTATGAGGATAACCTCATACCTCTACAGTATTAATTTGTTAGGTTTCTTTTTATTAAATTTTTTTTAATTATGTGACATTGACATTTCATTAGTCTCGGTATACGCCGTACACCGCTAAAATCGGCCGTTTAAAATTTACTCTCAACTTATTCATAGATTAGGGTTGATAAAACGCAAAATCAGTTTACTCTAGAGTAACCGGCGACTTAATCTAAGAATAAAATTTACTCGCGTTTGGTCGAATCGGGCCTTAGTCAGATACTGCAATTAAATAAATAAATAAATAACTTGGAAATTATTACACAGATTATACAGGGTGTAAATTTAAATGCTTTACATAAAATTTTGTTCCATAGAAAACGTGAATGGCTCCTTGGACCCAAATGTATGGAAAAGCTGATTATAACATTCGCGATTTCGAAGTTGGAATAAAAGTCGATCAGTTTCGTGGTCTGACGCAACCCATTTAATATGTACGCATTAAATTTTAAACCCTGTATATTGCCATTTAAGACCTATTATGATGACTAGACAACTATATAGAATACGAGCGTTAACCCGCGACTTCGTCCGCACAAATTATATACCAGATTTTAAGTCAGATCATAAGCTATCAAACAAAAAAGTTTCATCAAAATCGGTTCAGTAGTTTTTGCGTGATACTCGTTCAAACAAACAAACAAACACACAAACAAACAGACAGACAAAAAATCCAAAAATTGGTGAAATGGAATCAGGGACACCTAAAAACCATATCGTAACTTTTTTTTTGTTAATATCTACAATGTACAGACAAACTTCCTGTTACAGTTTTATAATAGTATAGATAGATTATGGTTTTTGTCGCAATTTCTATGTTGGTTGGTATGGAGTTATGAATCCAAAATCGATATAAAGTAAAATATGTAATAGATGATACATTTTAAAAATACACAAACTCTAAATAAATATGTAATGAATATCTTGGAAAGCGTCAACAAAGTAACTTTTCCTAGAGAACGTTAAATTTGTACACCCTGTATAACGATAGGTTAAGACTGAGACCTATTAAGACTGTCCTGAAATCTTCAATCTTTTTAGTCTTCAAGGGACGTGAGACGTAAATACTATCTACTGCTTTTTTTAGAAACTACCAGTTCGCAAAGCTGTTTCCATCAATACACGCGATGGACAATTTGTTTTTAAAGCTCTGCCCATGAATAACATATCGTCTGAAGCTGCCTTTACATTGAAACAAGTGAACCAGCTGAGCCCATCGAAAATGTAAGGCCTCTTCACATTTACAGCTTTCAGGAATATACGAGGGTTTCGTGAGGTGGCTGAATCAGGGACAGAGTACAATATTGTCAATGTGTTTACTATTTTATTTTATAAAGCTTTTTTTATGTTATTAGACCCAATATTTTCTACTGAAATTGCTTTTTATTGTAAATAATGGATTCGTGACCTTTAGGAAGGAAGACGTGCCCTATAGATGAAAGTAAATAAAATCGGTCTAGTGCAAGTCGAGCTACTCGCGCACTGAGGTTTCCGTACGTTCCACGCGACCACACAACATATTAACTTACAAAAAAGTGTTGTTTTCACCGGGACCTTTAGCGCGAGATGGACTCACACTTGGCCGGTTTTTATTATTTCTTGTTAAACTGTAGAGGTTGCTCTATAATCACACCAAGTTTGACGCTTGTATGTATCACGGTTTCTACGATAGAGCGAGAAGAAATGATAAAAACTAGTTTCTTGTATGCGGACCCCCCCTTAATTTTTAACTTTTTAACATTTTTATTATTTAATTTAACTGTCTAACTGTTAAACATTGGTAAGAGAACAACAGAAACTCCAGAACATCACTAAATCGACCCGAAATTGAACGAAAACTACAAACAACCCGCACGTTACGCAAGATAGGTAGCCATTTTGTGAATTTGACATTGACATAGACAGTAAAATAATTTTTTTTCATAGTTCTGCGAAATATTTAATAGATGGCAGCACATTCTATGCCAACTGAATCTGAAAAGCCACCAAAAGGCGACTGTCCTCCGCCTGGTTACAGCTCCAAATAGGTGGGACAGCCGGACGGACAGAATAGGCTTAGGAACAGGGGCCCGTTTTCACCCTTTGGGTCCGGAAACCTTAAAAGCCCTCTAGGTAAATATAAGTATCAATCCGAAAAATTTTTACTATTGCACCAAAATTGAAATCAAGAAAAAAATTCTGCTGTTCCCTGGCTGTTCCATAGAAAACTTCAATGGCGACTCGACCCAAATGTATGGAACAGCTGATTTTCATTTTGCAATTTCATTTTTGGTTCCAAAGCGAAAGTTGTTCAGTTCGATGGTCTGAAACACCCCGTTTAATACATATGTAACGCATAAAATTTTACATCCTGTATGTAACATCATCATCATCCTCATCATCAAATGTTACAGATGATTTAAGTAACATAAATATATTCTTTATTTGCACACCAAGGCCCGATTCGACCAAACGCGAGTAAATTTTATTCTATGATTAAGTCGCCGGTTACTCTAGAGTAAACTGATTTTGCGTTTTACCAACCCTAATATATGAATAAGTTGAGAGTTAATTTTACACGGCCAATTTTGACGGTGTAAAACTTAAACCAAGACTTATGAAATGTCAATGTCACATAATTAAAAAAATGTAAGAAAAATGAAACCCTTAAAACTGCATAACCTTACAATGCAATAAGTACGGATCCAACAACCTCTTACTTTAGGTGGATTATTCATTCGTTCTTTTATTATGGGTTTATTGTGGTAGAAGACAAATGAAGTTATTTGGGAGTAAACGCTAAGAGTTAAATTGTTCCTTGTATATAGTTACTCTTCTATAAATCAAAGTTTGATCGAATCCGGCCTAAGTATACACAAAAATAACTCATAACCTCATAAGTCTTGTCTTCCTTTAAAAAGAAACGAAAACGAATTTCTAACAGAAAAATGTCTTTTGGACCCAGTCCAACATGAATATGAGGAATACTGAACATAACAAAAAGATAATTTGACGAATGGTGAATAATTTGGAACATCTGTGATAATAAACCCATTGCATGGAAATGAATTACTTAATGCGCGTTCGGACTGCTACCAGTCGTAAAAAGGGTCTAGATGGACGTTTATACAACTATAATAGGTACTAGAGACTTTTTGAATACTTTATTACACTTACAGATTGGAACAAAAATAGAGAAGACCGCGTAACATATACAGGGTGAAATTGATATCATTAGCATCGTTTTAAGCTAAGAATCTATCCATTGAACCGAACAACTTTTACTATGGCAGCAAACAGAGCGGAGCAAAAAAGAAATCGGCTGTTCCATACTAAACTGCAATGCGTAATCGACTCAAATATATGCAACAGCTGGTTTTTTTTTTTTTGCTCCAATCGGTTTGCTCCCATAGTAAAAGTGGTCCAGTTTGATGGGTATACTCTTAGTTTAAAAGGATATGCTAATGATACTCGTATCAACTTCACCATGTATATTCAATTTAATTTATTTCAATTTAATTGAATTCAATTATATTTGTATATAAATAAATAAAACTTGTAATTCAGTTGAAGTTGCAATTATTGCAATATGTTCATTATACTAACATAGGTTTTCTAAGGCATTTTTACTAACAATTGTATGGATTCATGAGATCTGAAATAAATGATTAATAAGTAAACCCACACTTGATGGTTTTAAAGCATTCGATAGGACGAAGATACATCACAATATACGTACTTAAGCTACATCCACATTGGCGAAAACGTGGCTTCTACTTAAAATTTAATTTGGCGTGAAAATGAGACAAAGCTTTTAAAGCTAGCGTGCTGATATTTGTCTTTTCACACGATGGGTAAAAGCCGAATATCGTATGAGAGAGAATGCGAGCTACATTTTACTTTAGTTACTTTAGAACATTCTTTGTCTTTCTGCAACCTACATTATTTTGCATTCATAGATCTAATATAAGAACAAAATGCACAGTGGCATGCTAAATCTTAGAATTTTTTTCATAAATTGAAATGTTTATTTGTCAGCAAATTATGGCATAATACAAAAACACACTAACCTATAAGAAAGAATATGGTAGGTACTAACTACATACAGTACTTTACTGATACTTCCTGGCCCCCACGAATCGGGTGGATATGAAAAATGTAGGCAATGGTGTATTCCCGTCTCGCTCGCACTCACTCAGTAGCACTTGTAAGTTTTTGCCATTTTTATGAACTATTTTTATGTTAGAACTAGAGTTAACCCGCGACTTCGTCCTCACAAATTATACCAGATTTTAAGTCAGATCATATTAAGCCACCAAACAAAAAAAGTTTCATCAAAATCGGTTCATTCATTTTTGCGTGATACTGCATCAAATAAACAAACAAACAAGCACACAAACAAACAAACAGACAGATAAAATCCAAAAATTGGTGATATGGATTCATGGACACCTAAAAGCCATATCGTAACTTTTTTTTGTATTCTGTCTCTATAAATTTTCAATGTACAGACACACTTCTGTTACAGTTTTATATTAGTTAAGATGGCAGCAAAATTAGTTTCCAGGTGCATAGAGAACGGCGTAACTCGTGTCAACGACGAGTTACACCGTCCTCTATGCCAAAGTGTGACAAAATACTAACAGGATTTTCCTTTGTTTTATTTTTTAAGTGTTGATTGTAAATATTCTTGATCTAATGGTTGTGTTTGAAAACTAATTTGGGCCCGCGATTTCGTCCGAGTGTATTTCGGATTTTAGAAAAATCCTTTCTGCACCCCTACACGCTCTGTAGAATATTATGTATTCCACTTTAGTGGTTTAGGCTGGAGATGCGCTGGTGTAACATCCTTCTTGCATCCTTCAGATCGTCGAAGTTTTTATACTTATAAGTTTGATCAGGAAGCTGGCATAGGTATTGTTTGATACATGACAATCATAACTCCTAGCGAATACTGAATTTACAACATTTAATTTTTTTAACCACCTGTTTTTAATGAAAAATATAAAAACAGGTTAAAAAAAATGTATATATATATACAGGGTGTAAGTGACAGCCTAGCAAATACTGAAACGGTATAATCAGACCATCAAACTGAACAACTTTCGCTATGGAGCCTACCTTAGGAGACGCGAAAAATAATCATCTGTCCCATACATTTGAGTCGGGTTGGTACTGTAGTTTTGTATGGGACAGCTAATTTTTAAAATTTTGTTTATTTCACAATTTTCAGTGGTGAATTCATTAGTTCAATTTAATAGTAGTGCTTTAAATTAACAAACGCACTAGCCGGCGCTACGATTTTCAAAGGTTCTCCTCGATTTTTCTGGAATGCCATCATCAGATCCTGGTTTCCTTATCATGGTACCACCCTTGGAATATCTTCTTTCCAACAAAAAGAATCATCAAAATCGGTTCATAAACGACGAAGTTATCCGCGAACAAACATAAAAAAAAAATATATATATATATATTATATGCGGTCGAATTGAGAAACCTCCTCCTTTTTTGAAGTCGGTTAAAAATGAGGATTATTTTCTTTCTCTCTTTGTTTTTCTTTGCTCCTTTCCATCTTTCTTTATTTCTTAATAATCATTACCAATTAATAAAAAGATTTGATTGTAATAACAAGCAAGCCTCTAGTGGTTAAAAAACATGAACTCAGCAGGATTGCCCTACAACACTGCGGATGTAAGACTGATTGCTCGTTCCCACTGGAATACTAATTACATTTTCGATAACGAATCAACAAGGCTGTCCCGGCGGCCTGGTTACTTTAACTATTGGATATTTATATCATTTTGTAGAACGATACCATTTTAAATTAAGTAGAGATTTTGTAGGATTGTTTTCTTTGTAATATTGGTCGCTATTAATTTGACACTCAGATTACCCAGTATGGGTGTAATATAAAGGGGCGCGAGAGTCACTTAAAGGGGCGCTTCAGACCATCAAACTGAACAACTTTTACTATGGGATCAACACTGAAATCGCGAAAAAAGAACCGGTCTGAACCACCCCTTTAAGTAACTGTCCCATTTTATGTTACATCCTGTATATTGCCGTTTTTATGATCAATCAATAACAAAAAAACCTTGAAAAACATGTTTCTTATATGGGGACCCCCTTTATTTTTTTTTTATTTTTGTGAGTTTTACATATTTTTGTGTGGTGTGACGCTGAAAGATAGAGTGAGAAATTGTGTAATAAGAGATAGATGTAAATTAAAAGAAGATGTAGTGACAAGAATAGAGAAAGGTATGCTTCGTTGGTTTGGTCATGAGATGATGAGTGACAGCAGATGTACGAAAGAGATATATGTTGCTAATGTGAGTGGAAGCGTCGGCAGAGGGCGCCCTCGTAGGACGTATGCTGATCAAATCTGTTGCGTCCTACAAAAAGGGGAGGTGCGGAGTACTCGAAACCGACGGGGATGTATGAAGAGATGTATGGATGTGCATGAGCCAAAAGAAGAATGTAAAGATCGTATTAAGTGGCGCGCCCTGGTCTCTGCCTACCCCACTGGGAAAGAGGCGTGACGTTATAGATAGATAGATAGTGAGTTTTATTAATAAATCCAAAATAATAACAACTCTCTACCTATTAGGGTTCTATAGATACAGACAATACAGTTCTTTAAAAAGCTAGGACGGACGGACGGACGGACGGATGGACAGCGTAGGCTTATGAATAAGGCCCTGTTGGGACCCTTTAAGCACGGAACCCTTCAAAAAACGCAAGCTCTTTTTCAGCAGGGTGTCATGAAACATCACTTTAGAATTTATAAAATGTTTTGCGGAAATTCTGCATCAAAAAGATACATTTATAGGGTACGAGCGTTAACCCGTCACTTTGTCCGCACAAATTATATACCAGATTTTAAGTCAGATCATAAGCTATCAAACAAAAAAAGTTTCATCAAAATCGGTTCAGTAGTTTTTGCGTGATACTCGTTCAAACAAACAAACACCTAAACAAACACACAAACAAACACACAAACAAATAAGACAGACAAAAAATCCAAAAATTGGTGATATGGAATCAGGGACACCTAAAAACCATATCGTAACTTTTTTTTTGTTAATATCTTCAATGTACAGACAATCTTCCTGTTACAGTTTTATAATAGTACGAGCGTTAACCCGCGACTTCGTCCGCACAAATTATATACCAGATTTTAAGTCAGATCATAAGCTATCAAACAAAAAAAGTTTCATCAAAATCGGTTCAGTAGTTTTTGCGTGATACTCGTTCAAACAAACAAACAAACAAACAAACAAACAAACAAACACACAAACAAACAGACAGACAAAAAATCCAAAAATTGGTGAAATGGAATCAGGGACACCTAAAAACCATATCGTAACTTTTTTTTTGTTAATATCTTCAATGTACAGACAAACTTCCTGTTACAGTTTTATAATAGTATAGATAGATAGATAGATAGATTATGCTAACATTATTAAGCTCTGATCTGAGCACAGCTTTACTACATTGAAGTTGATCGAATAGCGTTAGTTTTACACTTTGAAGTTCATACACAAAACATTAAATAGGAATAGAAACCGGTCAAGTGCGAGTCGGGCTACTCCGTACTTCCGTATCACACCACCAGAGAACATATTAACTTACAAAAACAGTTTTGTTTTCTCCGGGACCTTCAGCGCGAGACCGACTCACACTTGGCCGGTTTTTACTATTTGTTGTAAATATTTATTTATTTATTTATTAGGCACATAAAACAGATTACAGTTATAAAAACACCAAATATAGACAAATTAAACGGTAAAGCAAGCCATAATCCTGAGCATATGTGCACATCATGAAATACACTGGCCTGCAAAACTAAGTGTCACACTTTTAAAATTGCTATAACTTTTTCGGTACACAAAATATAAGGTCTAACAAAATCAGCTGAAACTATTTTAAGGGGATGATCAGACCATCAAACTGAACAACTTTCTCTATGGGACCAAAATCGAAATCGCGAAAAAAAAATTGATGTCCCATACAAAACTGCAAAAACAACTTGACTCAAATGTATGGGGCAGCAAATTTTCTTCTCCAGATTTCAATATTGGTCTCATAGAGAAAGTTGTTCAGTTTGATGGTCTGATCATCCCCTTAAAATAGTTTCACCTAATTTTGTTAGACCTTATATACTTTCGAAATAAAAAGGACTCGAAAAAGAGTTTAATTTACAATAAATATTTACAAAGAAAGCTGATAGCATTTGCTATAAAACGTTTTTTATCTTAAATCTCTAATTTCAATAGTTCAGAAAAAATTGAAATAATAAATGTGTAGTACTTAGTTTTGCAGGTCAGTGTAGATAAACAATTAGCATCGTATGCGTGTCCTCTATACATACTAAAAAGAAAAAGAAAAGAAAATATTAATTTTTCAATGCATCGAACGACAAAAAATTACAAGGTTAAACAAAAAAGAAACAAAAAACATTTAGAGAACTTAACTAATATGATATCTAGTCGTAATTGGTTGTACCTAATTGTAACTAGGTATTCACAGCAGAGCGGAGAGCAGAGATAACGATAAAAATACTGTAGAGCTTGCTCTATAATCACACTAAGTTTGACGCTTATATGTCTTACCGTTTTTATGATAAACTGACTGAAAAACTAGTTTCTTGTCCCTAAATTTTAAACTTTTAGACATTTTTCTTTTTGACATTTTGATTTTCTAACAAAACTTTTGTGCAAATAAATGCTACAAAGTATGTATTTAAATAACATTAAAATAAAATAAAAAGTTATTTCCTACGTGTATTTTGTTCCTAATGACAAGGTAGTTTATTTAAACGGAACCAGTTAAAAATAACTCTTTGCTAAAAAAAAAATATTATAATATAATGACGTCAATACATTCAGGGATCGTGGGAAATATCGATCGCATGGCTACCCCGCGCGCCCATGCAGAACACATTAGTGCACTGCGGCGACCACAGTGCCGGTGTCGAGAGGCAAAATTGGGACTTGTTCATCAACCATAATTCGGTATGTCACGTTTTTTTTGGAGGGCTTAATCGAAAACCATTTCGAGATACTTGTCTCACTAACAATATTTTGTATGACAGAGATTTTTAAATGAAGGGATTGTTGTGACTGAAAAACGACGTAAATTTAAAAAAAAAAACATTTGTAATTTTTTAATAAAATAACGTCGTTTTTCAGTCCGACGAGTGACGTCACTCGTCGGGCCTGTGAACTCCTTACTAATCTTAAAATAACTGAGCCATTAAGAAAAAAATACATACACAATGTCAGAATTTGACATTTGATGTTGTCGTTTCTGTTTCCAGCATAGAATTAGAAAGAGAAGGCAGTTGATTTTTTTAATAAAGCAATATTGTTTCTCCATGAAGTTTGTATTATTTGCTCTCCATCATTTTTGCATTTAGATATAACAGATCAAAATAATTTAAAAATTAAATTTATATTGATAAACTCCATGAACCGTAATAAAAATTAAATTAGTGTCTTAGAATTATGTCTTCTTTCCGTAAAAATATAAAATCAAGACAAAAAAAAATTTCGCATATCGAATTGCAGGCCCAGAAGAATCGTGTTGCGGTAGACTTTTTATCCAAGAAAAAAAAATGGAATTTAGTCAGATTTCGTCCTCGGTTCACTTTCATCTTTTTTGTACCATTTCATTCAGTTGGGCCTCCATCAGCTCCTCAAGATCCATGGATTGTCACTTTCGAATATCAATATGGACACATCATATTCGAAAACAGCAATCCAGATGCTTTGCAGAATTCGACAACATACGTTTATATATCATGACAAAGTATAAATCGGATATGGCGTGATATTATGTAAGTAAATACTTCTTTATACTTTTTAAAATACTAACAATCGCATACATCGGCATCGTGAGGACACCTACGCAACCTACAATACTTTAATTTCAATATGTACTTGTCTTTTAAAAAGAAGCGACCGGCTAACTACATGTGATATGTGTTACTAACAGAGTTCGGGCACTTGGAAATGAATCTACGGAATTCGACAAAATATTGTCTCAAAAAGGTTAGGCTACAGGACAAACCCGTAACCCCACAGAACATTATAAGAGGGTATTATTTTATTCTATGCTTAACCGTCTTTGTTTTTAGACTCAAATTTTAGCTGACTAAATTGTCCAGAGGAATTTTGTTAAAATTTTTGATATCAATCCTCGTTTCCAAAATATCGAGCGCCAAAATAAAAAATTCGGAAAAAAAAATTTTTTTTTTTCACTATTTCGGCCATAACTTTTTTCGTTTTAGACTTTTTCGAATAACAATTTTTGCACCTTAGTTTTGCCCTTTTTTGAATATCATATCTTCACAACTCTCCGAGATATAAGGGGATCGCACTTTTTCGTGAAATTGAAGCCTATACTGGAGCGAACGAAAAGACATTTCCAATGTGATGTCAAAACTACTGGCAGGTATGTCTGTGTCAGTACCGATTTACTGCAGTCCTCCAACTCACTCCATGATAAAATCTGCCGCGTGTCTACAACTTTATTGAAACTAGGCCATAAATATATCAATAAAACTTCTGCCGCAGTAAGAACTAGGTAGCATCGTTTTAGTACACCGCGACAAAAAATGAAAAATTTTATAACATTCCATAAGTTATGCACGCTTTCGGGCAAGACTTTGGGGAGTTATTTATTTTAATAAGTATATACAGGGTGTAAGTGACAGCCTAGCAAATACTGAAACGTTGAACTCGGACCATCAAACTGAACAACTTTCTCTATGGAGCCTACCTCAGGAAACGCGAAAAAAATTAGCTGTCCCATACATTTTAGTCGGGTAGGTACAGAAGTTTTGTATGGGACAGCTGATTTTTTTTCACGTTTCGTGACGTAGGCTCCATAGTGAAAGTTGTTCATTGTTCTTTGCTAGGCTGTCACTTACACCCGGTATAAACATACTGTCTTTTTCTTATATTTTATATTACCGACTTAATTCAGGGGTCTCAATATGATATAACACTATCTCAAATACATTTTTTAAACGAGCAAAATGTTTTTTATTGAAATGTTAATGCAGAGATATGCTACTAAACACTGAAAACCATTTTTAGAGAAGATTTTATTTTAGTTTTCGGCATTTGGAAACACTTCAGTCAATAATCAATTTTCATACGACCCATATTTGTAGGTATAGGTTCATGGTTTAACCATTGGTCAGACCAGGAAGCTAGAAAAGGTATTGTTTATATCCATGGGTCAGACCCATCAAATACCATCTAAGCTTCTTGGATCAGACCTTAGATTGTCTAAAAACATTGTATCTTTTACGCCGCCGAAAATACGCGCGACTTGATTTTCAGCAGTGCAATTCACTAAGTGCAAACATGGTAACAACCCTTCCTGGCATAGGTATAGTTACTAAAATCCTTGTCACAACCTTAAATTCGTCGTTGAAGCTAGCTTTCAATTTCATGTGTCAAAAAAAAGGATGCGAGCTCGTCCATGTTTTTGACCACAGACTTCTGTATGTACAGAAGTCTGTGTTTTTGACAGTGATTTTGCACTCCTTGACTCCACCAATCCGAGTCCTATGACACACCTAGTACAGTGTCACCAACTTATCTGTGGAATGAGCGATCGCGCCACTTTCTGTATCAAAGAATGAGAGACTACATCAGTGTTGCCAGACGTGCAATACTTATCCTAGATCGACGATATTTTTGAGGGGCATGCGATAGAAAATAAAAGTCGGGTATCGCACGATAATTCACAAAAATTCCAGGATAATTCACGATAATTTTGTAATTTAATGAAATCTGTGTCTCAAATCATTATTTTCAACCATATTATCCGTCAAATTACAATAATATACATCATATTGGCGTTAATTATCGCGTAAAACAGTTTTCAAATACCTAATACTAAACTTGAAGTTCTAATGAGAACAATTGAGATCGAAAATATTTCCTCACTATGTCGTTTCAATCAAGAGTTATTACTAAAATTCCCTAAAAACCTCGTACTTGCCTATCTATAAATAGGTAACATTAAAACATTAAATAGTGGCATGCACGTGGCATGCAATATAGGTAAGAATGATTGAATTTCACGCATCATTTCACTCTTTTAGGTTCTAAGGGAGAATTTTTGGAATTTTTGATGCGATAAAAACACGATAATTTTGCTGTTAATCTGGGATAATTCTTAAGTTTGGATCTGGCAACACTGGACTACATAGACTGACAGCAACAAAATGACGTTTTCAAAATGGCATCAGTAGTTCCGCTTTTGGCCATTCTACAGATAAGTTGGTGGCACTGTCATAGAGATAGTAAGTACTACGTGGCACTGTACGCTTCATTTTTCTAGTAGACGCGTAAATTACTCGGCAGATGTGTCATTTCATCACATGACACTTTACCTTTTTAAAATTTTGGCTTGAGGAAAAATCCAAACAACATTTCGGTGCCTTCCTTCTTCACCAAATCAAATTAAAATTAACTTCAAATTAAGAAACACCAGATTTCTTTGAACAAGACTTTACCGTCTAACAACTATTATTTAATCTATTTGAGTGCAAAGGTCTCCGCTCAGAGCCTACAAAGGGAAATATTAAACAACGTCAGACAACACTAATTTGTATACAATACTGAACGGAGGGAGGATTACAAAACACGACTTTGACTGATGAAAATGAGTGGATAATCCCTCTTATAACTAGGGCTGTAACCACGGAGAAATACAACAAAATATTTATTGGATCGCTTTGAATATGGGGGAAAGGTTTGCTGTAGCCAGTAATCAACACAATTTGAAAAAAGAAAAACAACTCTTGAAAAATTTCAATCATAGTTTCAGAAATTAGTATTATTTCTACGTATAATAGTTACTTCATAACGATATACCTAGAATATTAGTACCTTTTTTCAATCTATGAGAATTAAATGCTGTTATCTATCTATCTACTATTATAAAACTGTAGCAGGAAGTTAGTCTGTACATTGAAGATATTAACAAAAAAAAGTTACGATATGGTTTTTAGGTGTCCCTGATTCCATTTCACCAATTTTTGGATTTTTTGTCTGTCTGTTTGTCTGTCTGTTTGTTTGTGTGTTTGTTTGTTTGTTTGAACGAGTATCACGCAAAAACTACTGAACCGATTTTGATGAAACTTTTTTGTTTGATAGCTTATGATCTGACTTAAAATCTGGTATATAATTTGTGCGGACGAAGTCGCGGGTTAACGCTCGTTTTATTATAAAACTGTAACAGGAAGTTTGTCTGTGCATTGAAGATATTAACAAAAAAAAAGTTACGATATGGTTTTTAGGTGTCCCTGATTCCATTTCACCAATTTTTTGATTTTTTGTCTGTCTGTTTGTTTGGGTGTTTGTTTGTTTATTTGTTTGAACGAGTATCACGCAAAAACTACTGAACCGATTTTGATGAAACTTTTTTTGTTTGATAGCTTATGATCTGACTTAAAATCTGGTATATAATTTGTGCGGACGAAGTCGCGGGTTAACGCTCGTTAGATATAAACCTTACGGTAGTAATATTAAGTTTATGATATAAACTGAATTAAACATTTTAAAGGGTTCTTACCAGCATCATGTCATCCTGGATCAGTTTTGTAAGCTGTCACTACGGATATAAGATTTCAATCAAAAAACGCGGTACGATCCCTATAAAATATTTAATTTTATTTTTCGTACGACAGCAACAAAAAGGTTAAAATTATTCGATTCTAAAATTACATAATTGAAATCAAATATATGCATCTTTCGCAAATAACTAAAAAACTAATTACAACCTTAGTTCAAACCACACCGCCTACACTAGCACTTCGTTCCAAAAACAAAGCCCCACGGTTCAAACGACTATAATTCTTACGACTAAGCCTTAAGGTTTCACTACTAGGAGACTTCATACGTAGAACCAACTAGTTATTACATAAATGACCATTCAAATAAGCAATTTGCTTGTAATGTATTGTACTGAAATTTTGAATACTGTACTTTGCAAATGCGCGTAGCGTTTAAAAAGCCATTAGCCGTGTTTTTTATCTTGTCCGGTCAAAGGTCAGTTTTTGTAGATATGTATCTGGTGAATTTGCTTCGAATACGTAAGGTGATTATGACTATTATTTTTGGGACAGGACAAGCCATGACTTTTAACAATGCAACGATTTACCTAAATATATACGGGATGTTAGGGTAAATAGTTGCATTACTTAAAGGGGTGATTCTACCCATGATACTGAACAACTTTACCTATGAAACCTATTGCAAATTCGAGAAATTTTTTCTTGAACTTTTCCGAAAAGTCCGAATTTTTTTTTTTGCGAATTTCCTATACAGGGTCCTTCTTAATATGCTGAAACTTTTTTAAGGGGATGATCAGACCATAAAACTGAACGACTTGCTCTATGCGACTAACATCGAAATCGCGAAAAAAAAAGATGTCCCATACATTTGGCTCAAGTACGTTTGCAGTTTAGTATGGAACAGCAGTTTTTTTTTCGAGATTTTGATATTGGTCCCATAGAGAAAGTTGTTCAGTTTGATGGTCTGATCATCCCCTTAAAATAGTTTCACCGAATTTTGTTAGACCTTATATATGTTTTTTTGGGAAAGTTGTTCAGTATCATGGGTACAATCTCCCCTTAAAGTTGTGCAGTGTATAAAATGAATATGCTGAAAGCGACCCTTATTACAGCTGCATTTAAGACAGCTGGTAGTTGTAACAATGAAAGCAAATAGCAAATTATTGTACTCGCCTACAGTTTAAACACGCACAGTCCGTTTTAATTTTCTTTCTCGAGTATTCTGGTTTCCTCACAATGTTGGGTAGTTATAATGAAATGAACAACGGTACTAGGATTCCGTACAACAACTTAGTTGTGGCGGCGTGGGTGTTTCACCGGTGGTGGACTCACCCGCGCCGCCTCGTTAATTAATTCGAAAGGTCTCTTCCATGTTTAGGCTATTTTCATTTAGATTCCGTTACACCTTCTCAGTTAAACTAACTTCTGGTTACTGCCTCCGTGATCTAATAGTTAAGAGCATTGGCTCTCGACACGGAGGTCGTGGGTTCGATTCCCACGGGGGGGACACCTAGTGAAATGTCACTTTGTGCGTTTTTTCCCAGTTTTTTTTTTTTTTTGACGGGCATATGCCCTCCACACATTCCCACCAACTCCTGGTGGGTAGTACTCGTTACATAAAAACCACGTCAGAGGCCGTATGGCGCTCTGAAAAAACTCTGAAACCAGGGCTCTGCCCACACGATAAGAAGAAGAACTAATTATAATATTTTCCTCGTATCGATTGCAAAATTTTTGTCTGACGTATGTTGGATGCAAGCTGAAAGATGGGCGAAAATCAACATGCTCTGGACCCCCGAAAACAGTCTGTGGGATCTAGGTCGACCGAGGAAAAGGTGGAGGGATGACCTGGACAAATTTGAGGACCAAAAGCCAGAAGTTACCCAAAACAGTAAAAGAGCAAGGTACTGTCTCTTTTTGCTTTCCTTAAGTTGGATGCAGAGGGGTCAATTTTATACAAAACTTTGATGCACAATACGCGTAGACGGTATTAATATAAGTAACTTTGTATACATGGAAAAATAGTTTAGAAAATCTAGATGCCGCGTCACAAATAACATTTGCAATTTATAAAATAATTACGAAGATACAAAGCTTTGAAATTTTTTGTACAAAATTTTGAAAGCTTTATATCTTCGTAATTATATTATAAATTGCAAATGTTATTTGTGACGCGGCAGCTAGATTTACTAAACTATTTTTCCATATATAAAATATTACTGTTATTAATTCCGTCTACGCGTATTGTGCGTCAAACTATGGACTGAAACCACCTAAATAATTTATATTAGCAGTAATTAGGTTTTATTTTCGCATTCTATACGAAGGTTAAAACTATTGTTGTGCCTAAGCCACAGACAAACGTAACTGTTTCCCGACGGTATTCTCATTCGGGGGTGTTTAAAAACTTTGTTACAGCTGAGTTTCAACTACTGTTTTAAATATACCTACTCTTGCAGCAAAATTTATGTGCAGTACATTAAAAGTTTAAGGGTGAAATGGCTAACAATCTATCGTCACTAAAACATATTTAGCCAGTTATTTATTTATTTGATAGCTAATAAATATCTCATAAAATACATTTCTAAACAATACAAAACCATATCAAGAAATTTCGCCTTGTTTCGTAGAATACATCTTACTTTAAATGATGAGATTATAAAGACCGGGGAATATTTAGGACCGGGGGTCCGGGTTCGAATCCGCACGAACAACATGCCATGTACCAATGAGTTTCTCTAACTTATGTACCTAATACCGACTGCTCTCAAACGGTTAAGGAAAACATCGTGAGGAAACCTGCATACACTGATGAAAAAATTCTGATGTGTATGTGAAGCCAAGAAAAAGGTGGAGAGACAACATGGATGTTCACAATAGAGAGGATTAGAGAGTAAAAGCAGCCCAGCAGTGGGACATTGAACAGGCTACGTAAAAAAAATGTGAAGTCTACCAATCCGCATTGGGCACGCGTGGTGGACTAATGCCCATACACCCTCCCTGAGGGTAGGCCTGTGCCCTGCAGTGGGACGTTTATAGGCTGATGATGATGATAATATTTAAGACATCAATGTACTATTTAAGAGTTCTATTCTAAAACGAATTCCTAATATAAAATAGAAAAATATACACTCAAATTTTTTTTTGATGTTGCTTTTCCAATTTTAATGTTTCGGTCCCTCAATAAGTATTTCTAAATTGGTAAACATAACGTTCATTTTGCCTTATACGAGTAATTATAAAAGTATTTCACAAAGCATTCTTTGTCCTTATAGCTAAAAGGCTTCACATAAATTATGCATGGAATTTCAGGCAGGTGAATGACAACTCCTTTCTCTGTAGTATTTAGTATAACATTGCTGTAACCCAGGTCTGTAAATGAGTCTAGAATAGAATAGAACACATTTATTTGCCAGAATATGTTAAATTAGGGTCTACTCGAAAATCGTCACTGTCATCGTATTCAATACATAAATACCACTCCCAAATAGAATCCGTATGGATAAAAAATTAAAAAAAAATGAAAAAAAAAATTGCAAAATAATTCCAACAATTAACAACGCAAAACTTAAAACACTGAAGATAGAAATATGTTGAAATACACAGGTACTCTGCAGAGTATTAAGGGGTGCACTAAGAAAGGATTTTGAAAATCAGCCCCTAAAATAGTCCAGTCATTTTACGGAGTTTTGTCAGGCGGGTAGGGAGTAATTATTAATTTGACTTTTAAACTGTAAGCGGCACCATTTAGTGACAAAAAGACTATCTGAAAACATATTTAAAAAAATTCGCTACGCAACATAGAAATCGAAAATGTGTGTCCCAGAAGGCTTTTAAATTAATACTATTAATACCAATGCACTCATTTGACTTAGATTTAAAAAATGAGGTATTTATTAGAAAAACGCATGTATTTTTCAAAACCTTCTAAGTGGACAAATATATTTACACCATGTTTGAAGTATGTATAATGATAAAGCCTTAAATATGCGCAAAAAAAATTTACCGTCGGGTTTTTTAGAACGAGATAATAGCCAAATTTTAAAATTGGAACTGTTGCTGACGTGTTTTTTATTTTTATTTTGGTACATTTCGAGGCTCAACTCGGCTCTTCAATATTATACAGAAAAAAAATGTCAATTAATAATTAGTCCTGGCTCAAACCGTAAAATGACTGGGCTAAAAGGGTAAAACGGGGTACTGAAGATTTCCTAAATCCACGTCGCGGGAGAGAGGTAAGTTATAATATTTATTAAGCCGCGCCTTACAGGTATTGGTATCGCATAGTATATTTATAAAATATTATCTTTCTAACTCGAGGAATATCATCGTGAAAATATTACATGCTAGATAAAAAAAGACAATTCCCATACTTTCATATACCTGTCAAACTATTTTTTAATTTACTTGAAGTCTTATATACTCAGAACTCAGAGGTGAAGTATATATTGATATAGAAAAACTGTAAGTTGATTCCATTTCCATCGGTAATAATTTATTTTAATTTGATAATGAGGAATAAAAGTTATACACGTTAATAGTCGAGATTCACTACGAGATCTTTTTAAACATATCAGTATCAGTTCATATTATTATATTTGATATTATTATTTATGTAAGTATATTTATTTGTATAGGTGTATCTTAAATTATTTCTTATCTTATAGGTATACATTTTACTATCTCATAATTAAGTAGTTTTTTATTTGTGTGCACACTTATTTTACCCAAACATATTAGTTTTCCTCTCACTCAACGGTTTGCTGGAAGAAAACTCTTTTAGAGTTAAACTCGCCTTTGTACATCACGACTTGTTGTAATTTTTTTTTCATAATTATGTTTTTGTGTACAATAAAGAATCTAAGAATCTATCTTGACTTTCTACGAAAATATTTTATACGTTCGGAAAAATTTGTATCTCTTTCCCAAAAACAGTGACGTTCATAATTACAATACAAGAAATAAAATTAGTATTCCCACATTTTCGACTCAGTAAGGTCAACACATATTTCATAGGGCACTGTATACGCTATTATAATAAGATACCAGAGGATATTCTAAACTTGCCAAACAAAAAGTTTAAGTCCCATGTTAAGCAAGTCCTCTGTAAAAAAGGCTACTATTAACTCGATGACTATTTGAATGACCAAAATGTCTGGTCTTGACAATGTTACTCTTCTCTTCACTTTGTATATTTTGTTTTGTTTAAAAGATGTATGTTGTAGAGTTTCTGGCCGAATCTTCTCTCAACGGAACACCTTCCGACGCGGTGGTAGAGTCAAAAAATGACGTCAAAAAGCTATCTATGTGATATTGTTTTGAATAAAAAAATTTGTTTTGTTTTTGTTTTATCAATTTATTTGACAGGTAAAAAGTGGACATCCTTCTTTATTCATTATCATAAAACATAATTATTCGAAGTCATATAATGTTATTGCTTAGCTACAAAGCACGGATATTGCATAACATAACTAAACATTTCATTATAAACAACAACAAACCCGAAAAACAACGGCCATTAAATCTTACACTAAACTTGACCCAGTTAAACCAAAATGTTCCTATCCACATTTAACTTGTGGGTTACTAATGCAAGAACCTTCAAAATACGCATTGCAGCAACGTCCCTACATAAGATTTTCTTGCCTTTTCAGTTTTCAAAAGGGATGAATACACCCACGTGGGGTGTATAGGAGCTTTTGCTCCATTCAGTGCCTGAAAGAACCGTAACGATTACTTTCATTTGGAAAAACCTCGCTTCTGTTAACGATAGTCATTGTTTAAAGGTTAATAGATTTCTGTTAGACTCATTGGAAAGTACATATTAATGACTTGGGTCTTAATTACGGTCCGACTGCCTAGTTTAATAAACTTGGCAGCGAAATAAAAGATCGCAAGTTTGGTTTTCGTTAGGGATAATACAACACTATTAGGTAAATGAGCACCTTTTTGGGGCAAGAAATCGATCTTGATGGTCTCATCTCTGGAAAAACTCGTTTACTGCGAGCGGAGTTCGATCGCCCAGTATACAACGTGTTAATAAATAAGCGCAAAATCTCATATACGCCAACTGATTTGTAATAAAATGATTAGATTGAGACAATGATTTCATTATTTTGATAGTTAAAATTTAAAGTTATTCGCATTTTAAGTTTTGATGCAAAAATGATTTGTTATCATTTCAGCAATGAATGAAAGCGCTAACCTACTCATGGATACATTTGAATAATCTTGTTTTGGTAGTAAGTAGAGTGAGTGTACCCATGCGGTGGGTTGACATCGGGTTCAGTAAATTTGAAATTTTAAAAACAAATTATTTAGTATTTTGAAAAAAAATCACCTATGTTGAAACCGTGATAATTCGATTCTGCTCTCGATTCTGGACAAACTACTTTCTAGTTTTGCGTTAATTCATTAACACATTGTATATGTTGAATGCTAATATTTTTTAGACAAATAATGGATTTTTTTTAAATCTCGCATTTAAAATACAGACAGCATTAAACTTTGCTTTTATTGTACCACAACATCAGAAAACAAAGTGGACAAATCTCTAAAAAACAAAACTCAAATTCTCAGTGCGCTAAAAAGCTTTTTATGTTTCTATCGGCTTAACATTTTCCCGGCTAAAACATAAGACCTTACCAGATAATAATCTTTAGCCACTGTTTTTTACGAAATGCCAATTCCACTTTACAACCCTAGGCATTTGCGTAAAAAGTTTTTGACACTTTTGGATTCATTTTTATTAGGATTCTGAAACCAGATGGTGAAAACAGGACCCTATTCATAAGCCTACGTTCCATCCTTCCGTTTGTCTGTATGTCTGTCCTATAAATTTAGGGCTGTAACTTTTGAAGCGTAATAGCTAGACAGTTGAAATTTTCACATAATGTGCGTTATCATGGCGGATT
This sequence comes from Agonopterix arenella, assembly GCA_927399405.1. Lineage (NCBI taxonomy): Eukaryota > Metazoa > Arthropoda > Insecta > Lepidoptera > Depressariidae > Agonopterix > Agonopterix arenella. The sequence goes on along the minus strand of OV656708.1, from coordinate 11,587,702 downwards.
TGCTAACAAATATTAAACATGTCAAAAAGTTAGATATTAAGAGGGTTCCTCAATACAAGAAACTAGTTTTTATGAACGTTTTTTTCTTCTCGCTCTATTGTAAAAACGATAATATAAACAAGCTTCAAAGTTGGTGTGATTACAGAACCAACTCTACAGTATAACAAAACATAATAAAAACCGGCCAAGTGTGAGTCGGTCTCACGCTGAAGGTTCCGGAGAAATCAAGTTAATATCTTGTGTGGTGGTGTGGTACGGAACCCTCGGTGAGCGAGTAGCCCGATTCGCCCTTGACCGGTTTCATTATTAGTATCTTCGTTACCTAGTAGGCTCTAAGGTCGGGATTCAAAATTCGTCTTTTGCCTGAGCTTAGTCTAAGTAAAAATAAGATCGAAAATGTATGGATTTTATCTCTTCTGTCTCTTATGTCATCAAATTGAAACATTTTCTTTGTGTTACGGCAATATTATGGACACATACGTTACCGCTTTTTGAAATTTTGCAGTTTCAATTATTATGGACTACAGATCACAAAAACTAAACGGAGATGTGAAAAGGGGGCGGGGCCAGTGTCGCAATATACGCAAAAACGGAACACATTGCTCGCGACAATAATGATTCAATATATTATGAAGCTTAATGCCAGTCGAGATATTATGTGTAAATAGTTTACAATGGTTGCGTAGTACTAAAGATTATTCGAACGTTGAGTTCTGATACCGCAATGGATAATGAGCACATTCAAGCTAACAAAATACTTTCTATCGCGTGGTAGTGGTGATGCGACACTAGGTTTCGTACTCAGCGCGTTGGTTGGCATCTCTCTAGATCTCTATGTTATGAACGCATGTATCGAAAAGTGTAAAAATAAAAGTTAAAGCTTGAAAGAGTATAAAAACACACAAATGGACAAAGTTTAACAGCGAATTTAGTAGGTATATTATTCAGCAAGAATGAAACGTATTTGTTATGTTTTCATTGTATTTCGTTAATTTACTATATTTTGCAACAAATGTATAATCGTTCCTAAACTTTTCAATAATATTCATTTATTTAAACCAAATGTATTAATTACGAAGGCAAAAATTTGTGAAAATAAATTGCCGAAAGGACTGCAATGCATGGCAAACCCTCACTAATCAGTTAGCCCAGTCATTTTACGGTTTAAGCCGGGACTAATTTATAATTAATTGATTTTTTCGGTATAATATTGAAGAGCCAATTTGAGTTTCGAAATGTACCCAAATTTAAAAAAAAATCACTTCAGCAACAGTCTAATTTTAAAATTTAGATATTATCTCGTTCTAAAAAACCTGATGGTGGCAATGCCGGTCGTATTGCGAGTAACTCAATTAGGCGACGGGGGCTCAATTTATACGTTCCATACGCTATAGGCTGCATTGCAATTCACTAAGCGCAAACATAGTCACAACCATAAATTCATCGTTGAAACGTCGGCGAGCTTACAATTTCATGTGTCAAACTCACATAAAATCTCCGACGATCTAAAGGTTCTTCGATGTCTTTGACAGCGATATGACGCTTAGTGAATGGCACTCCTGGTCACCTATCTTGCTATTTTAATTTTATCAAAGTTGTCCTCATAAACATTTGGACCACTCTTGATAAACCATAACTTAAACAACGACTCCTGAATAGCTAAAAAATCACTTTGCACAAAAACCGCGATTAAAAATAAAATAAAGACTGTCAAATTCACTCTGAAGTTCTCATACTCGTATAACCGCATAATTACGATGATTAACGAGCAGCGATGTCACGACCGGCTGCGTAGGGTTCCGGATAGCTTCATCGGAGTGAACCGTAACGTAACCCTGATGAATTCCGACCCGATAATGAATATACGTTTAGAAAATTTTGTTATAAACTCGTGGGACGAGACCGTCTATGAATGGCCCCTGATGGGACATTGTTATTAAGTTTAGCTCTAAGTTAAGATAAAATTGAGACTATTGTGACGAAGCCTGTATTGCCAGTAGCTTGAATATAAGTTTAGTTGAGCAAACAAAGGGAGACCTAAGACTACGGTATTTCCAATTAATTTCTAGTCAACGTCATTTGTACCCTGCTCACATTATTCAGTTTTTGTTATAATTATATTCTTGGCGTGTAAATAAAGAGTATTTATGTTATGTTATATAACAATTATCTAATACAAGCACGAGTTTACAAGCATGTGTCAGTGGAAAATTAAGTATAATTACCAATAAATTAACGTACATCCGAGTTGCCACCATCGACTAGCAATTAACGAATGGCCAAAATGACAAGTATCCAGAGCCGTTAAAGATATTACAAACAACAACAACCAACTGTTCTAGACAATCATGTTTTGTGATTAATTATTGGCAATTATAATCGTAGTGAGATATAAGTTATGTTACTATTATATGTTTGATTTAGATAGTATTTATTAAGTATATTCGATTGTTTCTCATACGTTTTGTCGTTGGTTTTGCCGTCATTGGCCGTTTTATTATAAAAGTCATTAGAGAGCTATTGTAATACAGAAGTCTGTGTTAGAGAGGATGATTCCTTTACTACTTGTCCGGCTAGGACATCACGCTGCCCAAAGTTAAGTATAACTTGTGTGTTACTGTAATTACTGTTCATTTATATTGTTTTATACGTGTCGAATCGAGAGTAAATTAAAGATAATAAGTAGGCTAATTCTCATGTTTCATTATAAATAATCACCGTTCCCACTTATTCTATTCATGTATTATAAAAAATATTACATTTAAAGAGCAGCGTCTTTGTTCAATTTGTCAAGTAAATAAAAACAATTGTACTTAAAAAATTAAAGAAACAAACTTTAATTGCATTGTCAATTTGTCACGCAATATGCATATGCACGCTAAATTTCAGCTCAATCGGAAACCGGGAAGTGGGTAAAATTTTACTTGCAAGATTTCATTACAGGCAAGATTTCATTACAGACACCGGAACAGGTGAAAGTAAATAAAAGCTTGTAAAATTGCTTCTTTTTGGCTAAAAATACTGGTAACAGGAAGAACCATGAAACATCGGCGTACCTATCGAGCTCTTTTCCACATAATACTGATGATATGCATAATACGTAAACCATGGCCCAAAAGAATCATATGTAAACTCGACCAGAAGTGTATTTTTTTTTCATACATTATATAATTCGTAGTCGGAATTGTCGAAAAATATACGGAGTTTTTGCATAATTTGCATTTAAATCAGGACGCGTTCGAAAATAGTACTCCATGCATTAAAAAGCGCATACTGATCATCAAAGGAATGGATTTGATATTGTAAAAAGTTGACACCCAAGGGGAATGGAGGTATGCTCTGAAATTCCCTGCGAGATCAAAACAGATTATGAAGAGATTTGCAGAAGAAGCACAGTAGCCGACATAGCCCAAAGAATTGCTAAACTATAAGTTGCAATGGGCGCCACATTGCTCGCAGAACTGTTGGCCGAAGGGGCCAAAGAGTTCTTGAATGGCGACCGCGTGCCGGAAAGCGCAGGGTAATCCCCCCAAGATAGACTGTGAAGGCAGCGGGAACCCGTTGGACGAGGGCAGCGCAGGAACGGTCGTTGGGGGAGGCCTATGTCCAGCAGTGGAAGTCTATCAGCTGATATTATGATGATGATGGTGATAAGTAATGAAAACTTTAATCTCACTTGTTGGTCTCGCCAGCAGCCACTTTTCAGTAAGTACAATAACTTACTGCTTTTCCTTCTAAAAGTCGCTACCTTATGTTGTCTTCTTATCGATTCTAAATCTCACGAGCTAGACAAAGTGAAGCAAGTGAGCGAGATAAGTACAAAGCTACTTAATCCGGTTACTTATCCGGCCTTAACCGGGGATGGATGCGGAAAATTGATTCTTGTCCGGAATATCTCTTTATCTAATGATACGGGATAGTGGAACAATCGACCTGTGTGAGTATTAGGTAAGTTTGCTGATCTTACTGCCACCAAATAAACAAACCTGTATAGGTTAAAATAAATATCTTGGACATTGTCACACAAATTATCTAATCACATTTAAAGTACCTGGACTTGTATTATGATGACTAGACAACAATATAGAATACATATACAACGTGTTAATGAATTAACGCAAAACTAGAAAGAAGTTTGTTTAGAATCGAGAGCAGAATCGAATTATCATGGTTTCAACATTGGTAATTTTTTCAAAATATTAAATAATTGGTTTGTAAAATTTAAAATTTACTGAACCCGATGTCAACCCACCCCACGGGCATACTCACCCTACTAACTATCAAAACAAGATTATTAAAATGTATGTATGAGTATGTTAGCGCTCTCATTCATTGCTGAAATGATAACAAATCATTTTTGCCTCAAAATTTAAAATGCGAATAACTTTAAATTTTAACTATCCAAATAATTAAATGAAATTCATGTTTCATTCTAAGTATTTTGTTATAAATCAGTTGGGGTGTATGGGGTTTTGCGCTTATTCATTAACACGTTGTATAGATACAAACATCCATGACTCGGGTACAAATATTCATATTCATAATATAAATATTTGTCCCTTACGGTATTCGAACCCGCGACCTTCGGTACAGCAGGCAGGTTCACTAGAGACTGTGCTACCGGGCCGTCAGGATTAATTACGATACAAGTACAATTTCTGATGAGAGAAACATCCATCCATTCAATACTATTAAATGAACAATATTTGTTTGTATTTATTATACAGGACCACCCAAAAGGTATTTGGTACACAGATGGAATTTTGAATTAACATAATTATAAAATATAAAAGGTTGAAATCAACGCAAGCGAAGTCGCGGGCAAAAGCTAGTTTACCTTCACTAACCATAAATTACACTTTTATTTTCGTAGAAAAAGATGAACACCAGATTTTTTTATTAGCCATATATAGGGTAGAACAAAACACTAGTAATATTTAAGAGCCCTTTTACAAAAAGCGAGCGCTCGATTTTAGGTGTTGCGCGCCCCGCCATGGTGCGAGTGTTCGTGCAACTACGTTACGCTGTAGTGTGCGTTTGAGTAACCCTTTAAACATTAATAGGGTGTTTTGTTACACGCTGTTTAGTCACATATCTACTTATACTTATAAAAAAATCATAGAACGACGTGATCAATACAATACAGTTCAGGTCGTTGCAGAGGGGTCAATTTTATACAAAACTTAGACGCACAATGCACGTAGACAGTATTAATATAAGTAACTTTGTTTATATGGAAAAATAGTTTGGAAAATCTAGATGCCGCGTCACAAATAACATTTGCAAATTATAAAATAATTACGAAGATATAAAGCTTTGAAATTTTTCATACAAAATTTTAAAAGCTTTATATCTTCGTAATTATATTATAAATTGCAAATGTTATTTGTGACGCGGCAACTAGATTTTCTAAACTATTTTTCCATATATAAAATATTACTTTCATTAATTCCGTCTACGCGTATTGTGCGTTAAACTTTTTTATGGACTGAAACCACCTTAACGAAATATTTCCGTCAACTTAACGTAATGTCGTCAAACACCGGCTACCGTTTTGGTTTAAGCAAAAACTTAATTACGAATGGAAACAGCGCAGTTCGCCGCCGGAAGTGGGTGGCGTTGCGGCGGTCGTCATTTCCGCTTTTTGTCGTATTCCATACAGACAGGCGCTGTTACAGGAAAGCTTTCAGTGGGCTCTTGTTTGCATTCGCTACGGTAGTTAAGTAAATGATTAACGGTTAAAGATACAGTTTGCAAAAACATCTACACTGACCTGCAAAACTAAGTACTACACTTTTAATGTTTCATTTTTACACTGACCTGCAAAACTAAGTACTACACTTTTAATGTTTCATTTTTACACTGACCTGCAAAACTAAGTACTACACTTTTAATGTTTCATTTTTACACTGACCTGCAAAACTAAGTACTACACTTTTAATGTTTCATTTTTACACTGACCTGCAAAACTAAGTACTACACTTTTAATGTTTCATTTTTACACTGACCTGCAAAACTAAGTACTACACTTTTAATGTTTCATTTTTACACTGACCTGCAAAACTAAGTACTACACTTTTAATGTTTCATTTTTACACTGACCTGCAAAACTAAGTACTAAACTTTTAATGTTTCATTTTTACACTGACCTGCAAAACTAAGTACTACACTTTTAATGTTTCATTTTTTTCTGAACTACAGAAATTAGAGATTTAAAATAAAAAACGTTTTATAGCAAATTTTATCAGCTTTCTTTGTAACTATTCTTTGTAAATTAAACTCTTTTTCGAGTCCTTTTTATTTCGAAAATATATTTTGTGTACTGAAAAAGTTATTGCAATTTTAAAAGTGTGATACTTAGTTTTGCAGGCCAGTGTAGTTGAGTCGCACAGATTATTCAATAGTTACTGCTATCACCATAGAGATCTAGAGAGATGCCAACCAACGCGCTGAGTCCGAAACCTAGTGTCGCATTACCACCAGTACCACGGGATAGAAAGTATTTTGTGAGCTTGAATGCGCTCATTATCCATTGCGCTACCAGAACTCGACGTTCGAATAATCTTTAGTACTACGCAAGCATTGTAAACTATTTACGCATAATATCTCGACTGGCTCTCAGCCTCATAATATATTGAATCATTACTGACGCGAGCAACGTGTTCCGTTTTTGCGCATATTGCTGCGACACTGGCCCCGCCCTCTTTTCACATCTCCCTTTAGTTTTTGTGATCTGTGGCTATGTCGAACAGAAACGAAATCCCACGGAGAGAAAAATGTTGTCACGTTCCCTAAAAATTTTAGTTTATAGGGTCCTTCTTTATACAGGGTGTAACAAAACACCCTAGTTATATTTATAGGGGTAGTTCAGACCATTAAACTCAACAACTTTCTCTATGAGACAAAGGTCGAATTAACGAAAAAACAATCAGCTGTTCCATATAAGACTGCTATCCTACTCGATCAAAATGTATGGGACAGCTCATTTTTTTTTTTCGATTTCGATGTTGACCCCATATAGAAAGTTGTTCAGTTGGTCTCTTAAAGAACCGTCAGCATAATATTAAGTGGGACCCTGTATATTTTTCTTTCAATTGTATTATTTACGAGCGTTAACCCGCGACTTCGTCCGCACAAATTATATACTAGATTTTAAGTCAGATCATAAGATATCAAACAAAAAAAATTTCATCAAAATCGGTTCAGTAGTTTTTGCGTGATGATCGTTCAAACAAACAAACACCCAAACAAACAAACAGACAGACAGACAAAAAATCCAAAAATTTGTGAAATGGAATCAGGGACACCTAAAAACCATATCGTAACAATGTACAGACAAACTTCCAGTTACAGTTTTATAATAGTATAGATTGAAATCATCTTTTTTCGTGAAATATTTTGATAGTATTTTTATCACAATAACAAAACGAATCACTCGTGGAGAAGCCGTGGACAAAAGCGACTGTTGCAAATATTAAGTGACAAAACGGACAAATCCAAGCGTGCCACTTCAACACGGCGACACGCCAGCGACGCCATTCCTGATAAAAGAAGTAATATCTGCAATTCCGCACTCAAAAGACTTGAAGTTTTCATTTCCTGGACTCTAAACTGTCAGACGATTGAACAAAATCCGGCCAAGTGCGAGTCGGGTTCGCGCACGGAGGATTCCGTGCCACCCTTTGATAAGTTATAATTTCAAGATCTTAGAGAAAGTATTTATGTCTAGAATGAAGCCTGATGAATGAGCCTCGTGCTTCTACCGTATAAAACATAAAAAGGGGCCAACTTTCTTAGGTTGGTGTGCGTGAGGAGTCATACAAATTATGTCTGTGTGCGTGTATATGGATAGCGTTTAGAGGCTAAGTATTGGTTGCAATTTTTTTCGACGCCTTCGTTGCTTCGACTGTCAATCTTGACATATAACTTATCCAGGGTCAAGATAGACAGTCCAAGCTACGAACGCGTCGAAAAAATATCACCCAGTCAAGGCTGATAAACCCTGTCACTATGCACGCACACAGATTAGTTTGTATGACGCCTCATGCACACCAACATAAGAAAGTTGGTTTTTCTTCAGCTGTACATAAACATAAAGCGGTATAGCATGAGCCCGACACACACACCAAGTTTGATGCTTGGGGAGCATGAATTGGCAATGACTACGGCGTCGTATTCATAGGCATCACGTAGGAGTCTCCTAAAAGTATTTGATATCATCTACAATGAAACGAATTAAAACTTTAAAGGTTTATATTGAGTGTCATACAGTCAGTTGCAGAAACGCTCATTAATGTTAATCCTACATTAAATATATTGCTGTCACTTTTTGTCTTGTTGACGTAATAAAAGCTAGCAAGAGATTTAATGGAGGATTAACTGAAATGAGCGTTTCTGCAACTGAGTGTTTGGCTAATGAATACTAAGTATTGATGGTAAACATATCGAAATAAACTTCGATGTAAAATATTTATTCGTACAGGGTGTTAAAAATACAAATAAACAGTTGAGGGGATAGTTTAGACCATGAAACTGAACAACCTTTACTATGGGACCAATATCGAAATCGCGAAAAAAAAACTGATGTTCCATACTAAACTACAAATCTACTCGAGCTAATAGGACAGCACTTTTTTTCGCGATTTTTAAATATTTATGTACAGCATATAAAATTAAATGCGTTACAAAATACTTTAGGGTGCTTCAGACCATCAAACTGAACAACTTTTTCTATGGAACCAATATTGAAAACAGCAAAAAAAAATCAGTTGTTTCGATTATTATTAGGTACACAGCGACACGTCAAGCTACGCAAAACAAACATAAGCTGGCCGCGCGACGTTATACATTACTCTACCTACGCGAGGCCAGCTTCTTTTGGTTTTTTCGTAGCATGATGTATCGCTGTGTGTACATTTAGGTCGGATGACCAATGACCATCTATGAAACAACCAAAAATTTTTCTCGATTTCGAAGTTGGCTCTATAGTTAAAATCGCTCAGTTCGATGGTCTAAACTTTAGATTTTCAGGGATGATTTAGAATCTAAAGCACCCCTTAAAGTCTGGGCCACACTGAGTGCAGCTGCAGAACGGGTGCAGACCGGCTGCAGGCCGGCAGTAGTTGTGAACTATGAACAGCTGTTCCGCAGCCGCGCCAGACTGCATTCAGTGTGACACCTCGCATATAATTCCATAGTTTACAACTACTGCCGGTCTGCACCCGTTCTGCAGCTGCACTATGTGTGGCCCAGCCTTAAACCATTAAATTTTACACCCTGTATTTTATTTCATTATTATTCAGTAACAGATACCAAACAAACAATTTTTGCTTTCGTCTTTATTGCTTTTGAACGAAATCGGTTTCGCTTAAAAAGTTGTGAACTGGCTATCTCGCGGAAAACTTTTATTTCAACTGTTGCTCAAGCATGAGATCTCATTTTTTAGGAAAAGTAAGGGTTTTTATTTCGGGGTGTTCAGAAATTGTAGTACACTCATAAAAGTAGTCTACTCATAAAAACTATTTAATTTTTGACTATGTTTAATTTATGACTATGTTTTAATTGTTGACTATGTTTAATTTTTGACTATGTGTTTTATTATAATTTAAGTCGACATTATGCTATTACCTATTACTATGATTTAATCCGTTTTATTATCTCACAGTTTTTATTATTGTTTCGTGCTGTATTATTGCAATTTAACGTAGATCATTAATTTATTATTATTGTCGCCTTTTATTCAGTTTTATTTTCAATTTAATTAAATTCAATTCTATCTGTTCTAACTATTATAATAGGCACTGTTGCGAAAATTGCTGTGCCCTAACAGGGTGCTGTGCACTATAACCTATTTTTAAGATCTGTAAATACCTCAAGGATGCAATAAAGTTTATTATTTATGATTTACATACTATCAACTACCTTTATTGTAGTTATTATTGATTTTTAGCATTTTTTGGTTTTAGATTAATACGATCCATCCATAACAATCCATTAGTCACCTCGGTAATTTGTTGTAAGGTATATTATAGGTAAATTAATATTTTTTTAAACACTTTTTTAAAAACTGTTAATTTATTTTTAAAGTAAGTGTTCACAATTTATGATCTGAGGAAGAGGCAATTATATAATAGAAGTGACGTCATGGCATAGCTAAGTATTTTCATACAAATCATTACGACGTGTCACCTGTTTGGAATGAAAGAGAGGAGATGATAAAAACATTTTTCAATCACTTATAAATAACTTTTTTGTTTTCTAATAATACCGTTTAAATATTTTGTTATATTTACCCTTTTTTTTATCCATAGTAAGATATGAATTTCCAGGATCATTCATCATCCCTATCGGAATAATACAAATTGTCGCATGCAATACGTCGAGGTTAAAACCCGGTTTCCTAACCTAACCTTTTTTTTTCTTTTTGTTGACGGGGGGGAAATCTTCGAAAGATACCCAACTCCTTAGGGGAGCTTTGAGGAGCACATCGACCGCCTGGTCCCTCGAATACAAAGGGTAGCGGGTGCTATGCACAGACTGCTGCCCAACCTCGGGGGACCGTGGGAGGGAGTCCGCCGCCTCTATGCAGGAGTCGTGCGATCCATTGCGCTCTATGGGGCGCCCGTATGGTCGAAGAGACTATCGAGCGTCCGGCGTCTCGCGGCCAAATTAAACGCCGCGCAGCGTCAGATCGCGATTCGGGTCGCACGCGGATACCGGACAATATCATACGAGGCGGCGAATATCTTGGCGCGGTTTCCGCCCCTGGATATCCTGGCGGACATGGACGCGAGGGTCTATGACCGGATTCGCGTCCTACGTCAGAGAGGCGGGACCGTACCCGAGAGGGCGGTCGCAGAGCTCCGGAGGAAGGCTCGACGACGCGCGCTTAACTGCTGGCGCGAGCGGCTCCACGAGCCGCGAAGCACGCGGCAGCGCGTCGTCGGAGCTATACTTCCCTGCTTCCAGGCCTGGCTGGACCGGGAAGGCCGAGGCGTCACCTACCGTCTTACTCAGGTACTCACCGGACATGGCTGTTTCGGTGAGTACCTGAATAGGATCGGGAGAGAAGCCACACCACAGTGCCACCATTGCGGAGCCGACCAAGATTCTGCACAGCACACGCAGATCCTGGTCCAAATTACAGGACATGACCTCTCCCCACCTGCCCTAGTAGCGGCGATGTTGGGGAGCCGGGCGGATTGGGACGCCGCGGTCGCCTTCTGCGAGACCGTTATGGTCTAGAAGGAGAGCGCGGAGCGAGACCGCGAGCGAGAAAATCCCGCCCGACGACGGAGACGCCGGGGACGCCAAGTTGGCCCCCCGATGCGTCACAACAACGCCCCGGGATGGGGGCGCCCAGGGTCGCGGACGGTAGGAGAAGGGGCTCAGGCCGTCCATTTCCAGGCGACCCCTGGAAGGCAGCGATAGTACGGCGTGGTCCCGTCCCGCTGCAGTGCAGTGACGCTGTGGGAGTGCTGGCCCGGCATCAGTGCCGAGCTGGGAGAGCTTCGGCGAAGCGCGAGGAGGGCCGTGGACGCACATTGCTTCCCCACGGCCCTTCGACATGCGCTGAGGTGACCACCGGGGGGGTTTTAGTGGGTAAAAATCCCACTTAACCCAACTCCTCCCCTAAGGAGTTGGGTATCTTTCGAAGATTTCACCCCGTCAACAAAAAAAAAAAAAAAAAAAAAAAAAGGTAGAAATACCTTACTGCTGTAGTGATATTCATTCCTACAAACTTAAAAAGGTTTTCAATAACATTATGTACATAAAGTACTTCCATTCTGAAACCTTAATCAATCTTGATATAGAATGTTCGCTTAACAATATGTAAGTATGTAAGTGTCATCATCATCATTTCAGCCGATAGACGCCCTCGGCTGGACATAGGCCTCCCCCGAGGATCGCCACAACGACCGGTCCTGCGCTGCCCTCATCCAACGGATGCCCGCTACCTGCCTACGCTGCGCTGCTGTCCAGTATGGGGTCAAAGAGTTCTCGAGGAACTCTTTGACCCCATCGGCTATCTGTTGTGCGAGCAATGTGCCCGCCTATACAGGGTGTAAGAGACAGCCCTCCGCAAACTGAAACAGTGAACTTAGTCTATTAAACTGAGCAGCTTTCACTATTGAGCCTACCTCAGGAAACGCGAAAAAAAATCAGCATTTTCATACAAAACTGCTGTTGGTACCTAGACGACTTAAATATATGGGACAGCAGTTTTTTCGCGTTTACTGAGGTAAACTCCATATTGAAAGTGGTTCAGTTTGATGATCTGAGTTCACCATTTAAGTTTGCGGAGGGCTGTCCCTTACACCCTGTATAGTCAGTGTTTACATCCAATGTTAAAAAAAAATTGTAATCAAGTAATTATAAGTAAATAAGGTTTTTTTTTTTTATTACCTATGGGTTTGCTCTTGACCTCAACCTAGTCCTCAGGACGAAGATGGGGTCGAAGATGTAGCGAGCTCACCCAGAAGAAGCCTATTCACTCGTACTTTAAAGGAATTCGGGTTGTAAGCGCTCGGTAATTAAATAGCCTTGTATTGGTAACAATTGGTTGGTTTATCTGTGGAAACTTTTAGTTGGTAATGTTGTTTTATAAAAATGTTCTATCATGTAATTAGTCCGTAAGTTTTCCTAAAATGAATAAAATATAATAAAATAAACTTCTAGTTATCTATGTTAAGAGTTAGCAAATAAGAGCACATAAATCTGTTAGGTTTAAGGATGTGAAGAAAATGTTAAAACTATCTTTGTGTAATAAAGGAAATAAATAAAAAAATAAAATAAAAATCGTCAAAAAAGTAAACAAAGATAACAAAATATTTGCCTCTACACTTCACATATCCGAAACTAGAACACTTCGTGTATTTACATACCTAGCTACATGTATAAATGTACCTATACATTCTAGTCTAGACATCGTTCAATTGTGCATTGTGTACAAATGGAACGTGTTACGTAACTCGATGGAAATAGATACCGTTTTCAGGGTTCAAGTTACTCATTGGTCGCCGGTACGTTTATTCAAGCAAGCACTTAACTTTTCTACGTTTTGTAGATGTCATGGTCCGATCGTAGTGGGCATTTCATGATACGTCGCCATTTCATGATTTGGCCGATTATTTGCCTAATAGGATTTTATTCTTATTTTGGTTGTAAGGGCTTGGTCAATGAACCAATAGCTACTGCGACCTGAATAGATCTATTGTAGCTGTCACCCTAGACCTAAAGATCATTTCCTAGGCCCACGGACTTCATGAACCGTTTTATGCTTTTGGAGGGGAGGTCTCTAATGTCAGTAGATGTTACTACGTATCCACCTAGATGGCGACTGCTGCTGTGAATGAGCACGTCGCATTCGCAGAGGAAGTGTATGGGCGTTTCTCGGGTGAATCTACGAGCCCCATTCTGTGTAGATGTTTGTTTAACTTGCAGAGTCCTGTTAAGGCTTGCACCAAGAGCCTTAAGTCGCTGCGGTTTGAATTGATGGCATCCAAGGTATGTCTGTTTGAGAAGCCGGTCAAAAGTTCTTTCGCATGCTTCAGTCCTGGTGTATTCGACCAAAGCTTAATGCTTTGGTTCACGGCCCATTCCTTTAGCACACGTCTAGAGGTGTTGCGAGAGATAAGCCACAATACGGTTCTTATATTAAATGAAAACATAAAAAGTGCTGTTCCAAAAATATTTTAACCCAAAATTGCCAAAACTATCCTCAAAGGAAAGAGTTTACAAACAAGGGTCATCCAAACATTTTTATATGTAACTAGTAAGGCGGGGGGATAAAACTAAAGTTATAACATCGGATTGGTCCCTCCGGGGCGATAGTAGACTAAAAGAATTAGTAACGAACTCGCATTACCAAGTTTTGTGATGGTGGTTTATGGTTAATGTACGTTGGAGTTTGCTACATGAATAGTCCAGTTGCATAACTATTTTATTTAAGATAGCGACCCGCCTCGGCTTCGCACGGGTGCTATGCTGATAAGGTCTAACAAAATTAGCTAAAACTTTTTTAAGGGGATGATCAGGCCATCAAAATAGAACAATTTCCTTATGGGACCAATATCGAAATCGCGAAAAAAAAATCTGCTGTTCCATACAAACCTACTCGACCTAAATGTATGGGACAGTAGATTTTTTTTTTGCGATTTTGATATTGGTCCCATAGGGAAAGTGTTTCAGTTTGATGGTCTGATCATCCCCTTAAAATAGTGTCACCTACTTTTGTTAGACCTTATGTAAACCTTCCTGTTGTTTCCTGTTGTTTGTTCCTTCTCTATCTATTAAAAAAAACGGCATCAAAATCCGATGCGTAGTTTTAAAGACCTCTGCATACGTAGGGACAGCCAGACAGCGGGAAGCGAATTTGTTTTATACTTTGTAGTGATGATGCGCAGGGAAATAGCTGCTTGCTGCTGCATTGCTTCCAGGTTGAATGATGTTAAAGGTGCTAAGAAGGTTGGCGCTTAGTCAGCGTGTAAGCATCGCTATTCAAGGAGGCAACGCCGCCAGCTTTCTTTGCACCCTTCCCCACGGCAGCAGCTTTGATAGTGTATTTTATCAGTAGTTGGTCCGCAGATCAATCTATGACCAGCGTTCTACCAGATTGAACACAATGGGGGCTCTGTCTGGTTCATTTGCCTTTCCTTTTCTACATTGGTTTGTTTTTTTTTTTTTTTATAATTTAATCATAAACAGTTTGTGTTGATCAAGATGTTTTGTTTTCTGATTTCAGTTTTGTAATAGTAAATGTTTTTGGAAATATTATGTTTTTTGTATTTATGCTAGAAAACTGCGAAATAATGCGTAGAATCGATTAGTTTAGTCACGTTAGACTGCTAAACAAAGGTAGGTACAAGGTTAACATGAAATATAAGAAGAAGGACTTCATGGCCTAAGAACCTGTGTGAATAGTTCGATTCGAACACTACCTTACTGTTCAGGGCTGCAGTCTTCAGGATTCAAATAGCCCTAATGATAGATAGCCCACAGAAAATGGAGCAACCCTAAGAACAGCTAGCTATGTATCTTTTCACAGTTTAAAATTCAACCTTACAAAACGAAAACAAAGCAAAGGTATGAAAAACAACGGGAACGTTATCAGAGGATCTTGGGATAATATCAACACCTTGTTATCATAGAAAAGGTTTTACCGAGTCAGGCTCTGCCTAACAAATGGTTCGCCTGTTTATAATACAATACGTCACGACCTTTGCCATTTGGACCCTTGAGCCCCGCCCGAAAGTGAAAAACGACCGAACAAAATAAGAAGATAAACAGTAGCCATTATTAACACTAAATTGAAAACATTCTTAATGTTGTTTTTCTTAGGACTTATGCGAAATATTGTCTCGTAGATTATGTTTTTTTTTACGACGTGTAAGCGTGCCTTGTTAGTACCATATTAGTAGTGGGTCGATGTTTTACGAGCTTAATTACTAGGTCACTTTATTTGCGACGGTGTTAGTGCTACACCTTGGCAGTTTCTTGACAAAAGATAATGAAAATGAGATTGAAAATAAAGACTTAAATGGTGAAAAAATGGATTCAAATGGTGAAAAATTGGCTCTTATAATTTTAAATATAAGAGCCAATTTGAGCCTATAAAATTAATATTAAGATAATACTATACCGAAAAAAAAACAATTATTAATTTGTCCCGGCTCAAACCGTAAAATGACTGGGCTAGTAATATTACTTTCACTTTCACTTATTTAGTTTCGCTTAAAAGATGACTGTTGTTGTTGTTTCTGGTCGCATCTTCTCTACAACGTAATAACACTCGATAACTATTTAAATGACCAAAACGTCTGGTCTTGACAATGTTACTCTATGTAATGCAATATTGTATTTTAATTGTACTTTGTATATTTTGTTTTGTTTAAAAGATGTGTGTTGTAGAGTTTCTGGCCGCATCTTCTCTCAACGGAACACCTTCCGACGCGGTGGTGGTAGAGTCAAAAAATGACGTCAAAATCTATGTGATATTATTTTGAATAAATATTTTTGAATTGAATTTTGAATTGAATTGAATTTGAATTGAATTGAATTTGAACACCTTCCGAAGCGGTGGTAATATCAAAAATATTAAGACATAGTAAAATATTTTGATTATCGAAGATGAAAGGCACAAAAGCACTAAAAGAAACCAGAATATCAAAAGTATCCGCAGTAAAAAACATGTGACACATTAAATGTAGTCAAGAAAAAGCATCGATGTTTCCCCAGAGAGCAGACGCGAGAAACTTTGACTTGATTAATCCAATATATGGGCTGGAATTCGTGACCTTTCGAGCCACGTCTGGTGGGACGGATGGCCTATTTGTGCATATTTAAACACCGTGAAAAATACCACTCGAGCGACCGCCTTACGCATATCCAGTAGAGATTTAGCTTGTAAATAATGTAGGTATACAAGCATATAATGTCACAGCTGTGTACGCTTTTTGAGATGTCAAAATCCATATTATAACCATACCTATATGTATATCTATGCATACACAGCCCGATATTGAATGTAGGTAGTGAATCTGTCTCACCTACCCGCCTCCCTGTTTATATAAGATCTAACAAAGTTAGGTGAAACTATTTTAATGGGATGATGATACCATCAAACTGAATAACTTTCTTTATAGGACCGATATTGAAATCGCGAAAAAAAAATCTGCTGTCCTACACATTTAGGCCGAGTAGGTTTGTATGGAACAGCTAATTTATTTTCCGCGATTTCGATATCGGTCCCATACAGAAAGTGGTTCAGGTTGATGGTCTGATTATCCCCTTAAAATAGTTTCACCTAATTTTGTTAGACCTTATATACCAAGAATATGCCTTAAGGGCCTATGTCGAAAAATAATCGAAGCGAAATGGGTGTGTGATAGCTTATATCACTGCCTGATGCGAGAGAAAGAGATGGGGCGGCGCGCGCGCCTGAAACGACGCAAGCGTAAAACAAACTTTATTTAATTGTGATTGTACTATTTATGTAAGTTCAATTCTGCTCTTATCAAAATTTGTAAAATATCAATCTCTTTTTTTAAAATCAAGTCTCGTGTTTCTATTATTCACCGTTTAGCTGTTCCTAGCGTTTATAAATAAAAACGGAGGCTACTTTGGCTTGTTCTTCTATCGAGAAAATGTGTCTTAATCGTGTTTTGGCTCTTGTCAAAACTTTAATTATATGTTCAATTTCCACATATCCGCTAATCATACTCCTACTGTTAGTACTTCATGATATATGACGCTTTGAAGAATCCTATTTTTTTCACATAGCCTCTTAACTAGAAACTTAGCCAGAACAAGCTTTAACTGCAGACCCTAGTGTAACGTTCGTGCCCGAGAATTATTGTTATTGTGTCTAGATGATTTTTAAATTAAATTAAAAATGATTTATTTCAGATTATTCATCCATATTGTGTTAGTAACAATTGTCTTATAACTATGTTAGTTCACAAATAAATTCATTCATTAATAAAATACCTATTTTTTTACCGTGTCGAAATTTTTAGGGTTTGTTCAGTTCAGACCATGAAACTGAACAACTTTTTGGTACTATGGGAGCATACATGAAATCGCAAAAAAAATGTGCTGTTACATTTGAGTCGAGTAGGCATTGCAGCTTAGAATGGAAAAGCTGATTTTTTGCGCATTCATGTTTGCTCCCTTAGTAAAAGTTCTTTAGTTTAATGGTCTTAACCACCCTTAAAAATTACGACTCGTTAAAAAAAATCACCGGTTAATACCGGTGCTTCATGGGTTAAACAGTGAAACACTTTATTACATGAAACTAGAAAAATTTTACGTGTTTTCTTCATATTTGTGTGAACACATAACATATCCTTAAAACCAATTCTCAACTCTATTTATATCCCACTTCGGTCCATACTCGCCTGGGAGACAGACACCTGGCTCAGGCTCAACGACATTACTTACGCAAATAGATATCCCGGACATAAAGCTGGCCTGACCTTTGAACTGAAACCTAAAGGTATTTTAATATCAGACCAAAGGCGTGTTAATATCGATAGTGAAATTACTTAAGATACCTGTTCGAACTAGGCTGGCTTGGAATTTAATCAGCACAGTGTAATTAAAATTACAAAATGTAGATCTTTTAAACTACAAATCTGTTAATCTTTGATATGATATACATCTGGTAGCGATCGTGTAACTTCTGAACTAATTGACTGATTGAGGGTCATATTGGGAAATGGGCAAGACAATGATGATGATGATGATGATTTACACAATAATTATATTTTGTTTTGTTGAGACGATGGTTTACAGCTATTCAATTCTACAGGGATGATGTTGCAGGGGAAAAGCTAATCTATACTATTATAAAACTGTAACAGGAAGTTTGTCTGTACATTGAAGATATTAACAAAAAAAAGTTACGATATGGTTTTTAGGTGTCCCTGATTCCATTTCACCAATTTTTGGATTTTTTGTCTGTCTGTTTGTTTGTGTGTTTGTTTGTTTTAACGAGTATCACGCAAAAACTACTGAACCGATTTTTTTTGTTTGATAGCTTATGATCTGACTTAAAATCTGGTATATAATTTGTGCGGACGAAGTCGCGGGTTAACGCTCGTCATCTTATATATGTATATATAAAAATGAATCCCTATTTCCCTTGGTCACGACAATTGCGATGAAACTTTGGGTGGGTTATTGTGCCCATGCCAGGGAAGGTTTATAAACAAAAAACAGCCAAGTTTGTATCGGGAAAAAGTTCTCTACACGTGTATTGGCTTTATACGAGTTTAACAAAGCAGCATAAGTACTTTGCTGCATTATATACATAAGCGAGCAGCAGCTCTGCTATGAATGAAATATTTTTGGGATGGATTTCGGGATGTTTTTTATTATCTACAATATTTGTAATAACACAGAAGAGAGATGACACAATAAGGAACATAATATTGGCTAAATATTTTTAAATAAGGATAAGCTGAACGCACTGCCGTTCTCCTCACGAAACCAGAACTAATGAAGCATACAAAATTGAAATTTTGGCACGTACCTATGTTTTTTTGGCTTTTCGATAAGAAAAGATTTTTCTAAATTCAATCTCTTTAGGGATAGTGGAAATTTTAATTGCAATTTGGTTTTTATCATTTCGTAACAAAGCACAGGTTCAAGTAATTTTAAATAGCTTGATCGCGATTTCGATTTTGGTTCTATAGTGAAAGTTGTTCAGTTTGATGGTCTGATGAACCCTGTTTAATACATAACGCATTTAAATTTACACTCTTTATATGTAAGTATTTTCCTCTTCGTCTCTCTTCGCTCCACTACATAATTAATGCTAGTAGGTCTGTTTGTATTAAGATATTTCTCACAATCTAAAACCCAGCGGTATTTGCGGTAAACATAACAAAACCCCAACAACTATCCCATGATAGTTCAAATTCCAACAAATGCAAACTTCTCACATAACTTTTGGAGCATGATTGTTCTACTTAAATTATTATGCTCGGCTACACGGCAGTCCTTTGAAAACTTATTACGGAACGACAAGATTATTTTAGGTCGTTTATTTTGTAAATTTAATGTTATTATTGTCAAGGATATGTAGATCCCTATTGTAATAATTCCTTTCCAAATTACAGATTCTAATTTTAAAAAATACATCCATGCTCTGCATTAGGACATATTAGGGTTACCGTGTTGTTAGTTAGAGTTAGTTATTAGTCTATATAATATTCGATAAGTTATGTGTCAAGATAGACAAGAAAACCGTCTGGGCGATACAATTTTGATTTCTATGTTGCGTAGCGAACCTAACCTAACGTAAGAAAACTCCGTAAAATGACTGGGCTATATAGTAAATTCGGATATTTTTTCGACTTTTCATACGAAACTTCAATCAGCTGATTGCATTTAGTATGGGAAGTTAACAATTTTTTACGAATTTCCTATAGGTCTAATAGGGAAAGTTGTTCTGTATCATGGATACAATCACCCCTTAAAGTAATGCAACTGTTTACCCTAACACCCTGAATAACTATTATACCTTAGTTATGTTGTTAGTCTAATACTGTAATCATTTAATTTTTTAAATGTACGCTGTATTGTAGTTTCTGCAGCAATAACACTTCCAACGCGGTGGTAGATTACGACATAAAAAAGTGGTTTATAAAAATGATCAGGTATTGTGAATTAAAAAAAATGGATTGATTGAATTTATTCTCATAGTGTTACTTTTGTATCCATAACTTGTTGAGTTTCAAATACATAACTAATAAACTGACTGACTGCTCATTTCCATTGCAGTCTACATTTATACAAAACAAGCACTATTGATTGGAGCTCCAGTAACCTTTCTATTGAACATCGATATTCACAATGTAACCATTTATAATGATACGCGTAAACAAACATAACATGGTATTAAATATAGAACAGAGTATAATATAGAAGAGAAAAACGGTCCAGTGGCGCCCTCGTCAACAATAATTTAGATTTCTCAATGAAGAAAACCTATAAAATTTTCATGTTTCACCGCAAAGATTTTATTTGATCTTCGGCAACCAAAAAAATTCTTTGTTTTACCGCTTGTAAGGCAATCTGCTCTCCAGGTATCGACAATATTTATACCCAGCTTTCTGCTGTTTCACCACTTCTTAGTTAGGTTATCTGACGGACCGTTTGACACGTCTTTCATAAGAAAGGTAAGAGAAAAAGAACTTAATAAGAAGTGATAAAACAGGCCCTTAATCTTTAAAAAAAACAAAAAAAGATTATTTTTCAAATGAAATAATAATTTATTGTATGTGGATTTTGGCTAATACAATTTGCAGTTACAGTCATTACATTTTTGTCACGCCCTCCAAACTTTGCTTTCGCAGTTTCTTTTTTTTTTAATTCTTTTGTTTTTTTTTTGAGCTTTTAACCCTGAGGTTACGTCAGCCCCATCGTGCCTTAACCCTTAAGACTCTACAAAATGAAACAATTTTACAATGTTACAAAAACCTAACACTACCTAACAAATATACAAACACACACACATATTAAACACTAGTACTATAAATAAAAAGGTACACCATTTTAGCCTCTCCCGACGTAGGGGCGGCTAAAATGGTGACAAGAGCCTTCATTTACAATATTTAGATTTAAACTATTATACAGTAATAGGCCTCTGCGATTGATACCGGACACATTCCGCTAATAAATGCTGAACATTCTCCACAGTACCGCATACCTCGCAATTAGGTGAGGGTGCCTTTTTCATTAAAAACGCAAATTTTTATACATATAGAAACCCAAGCAGCATTATTTCCCCAACCTTATTTCCCAAAAGGTTATATAAAGTTAATTTGAAGTACAGCATAATATTCAGAATAATTACATTACAATAGCAGTGCCCCAAACCTAAATTCCGATATTTACATAACCGTGAAGTGGACTACAGATTTCAAAGATTTTACAAACACTTGCCCAACGGTGAGCATGCCGAAAGTACTCGCTGAACGGGAATGATATAAGACATGAGATTTTAAAATGGATGGACTTTTTCTTGTGACTTAGCATTGCGTTTCTTCCAATATCAAGTTCTATGTGGGACCTATCCGAATCTCAAGGATTATTTTTGAAAAAACAGAGTTGAGGAAGAGAGCGGAACCTCGTGCGTGGCAAGCTCAAACACGAACCGCGCGAACACCACGCGAATGATGCAACCGCTCGCGGCCAAACTTTGCAACGTGAGTCTCATTATAAAAAGTTGTTCTGAACAGACACGCTAACGTTTGTTAACACGTTGGATTTAACACAAGTGTATAATAGAAAGTGTCACAAACACAGAAAGAGGAAATTACACGTCAATAGATAGCACTAGTTGAAGCCGCGGTCTGGAAAACAAGGAAATTGAAGGAAATGTGAAGAAAACACGACCGTATGGAAAATAACATAATGTTTTTCTCTTTGGAATAGAATAAGAATGTTCATAACACTCTATTGTATTTCAAAGAGTAAAACTTTCCTTTGATACGAACGTATTTTTGAATAAATTTTCATAATGCTATCTTGTGACTGGAAAATGATGACAGAAAGCTTTTCAAATCATGTTGAAATGTTTGTAGAGGTGCAGTCGAAAACTTATTTTTGAACAACACAAAAATTGTTTTTCCTTAGGCAAGATATTCCACCACGTCTGATTAATTATAAAAAATTCCGTATTCTTAACACGTTCCGGGGCAGTGAACGAGACACAATAGAACTTTTATTGTTATCACTGCTATAGCCGGTCACTGTCCCGGAACGTGTTAATTTCTAAAATAGGAAAATAATAAAATCACATTAGTTTCAATAATATCCGTGCTTCAAACCAACGGGTTAAAAAAATTACGGGAAAGTTAAAGCCTTAAGATTCCTTTGTGCTATACTCCAACTTACTACAAAAGCCTAAAAGCTATTATTATAGTACCTATAAGATTTAAATTTGTAGAAAATAAAGAAAACTATAATAATCTCTCTATTCTGTCTCTATTCTGATGTTTATGTGAAGTCTACTAATCCGCATTGGTCACTCGTGGTGGACTAATGCCCATACACCCTCTCTGAGGGTAGGCCTGTGCCCTGCAGTGAGACGTTTATAGGCTGATGATGATGATAATAATCTCTATCTAATAATCTCCGTCGACTCTCTCGACAGAACAAATAATAATATGACTGATAGTGGTTTCGACAAAAAATGCTCATTACCTATTTTCAAGGTACTCTTTGTTCGTTTTTGACCGTCATAACATAATGTTCGATTTTAGGCCTTTATTGCCCAAATAATTAGTTTACTCTCAGAATGATTGTAAAGCATAATAAAAAGAAATAATATCGTTGTTTAAGGTGGTTTCAGAGGGGTCAATTTTATACAAAACTTTGACGCACAATACGCGTAGACGGTAGTTAATATAAGTAACTTTGTATTTATGAAAAATTGTTTAGAAAATCTAGATGCCGCGTCACAAATAACATTTGCAATTTATAATATAATTACGAAGATATAAAGCTTTGAAATTTTTCATACAAAATTTTAAAAGCTTTATATCTTCGTAACTAACTTGCAAATGTTATTTTGGCGCGGCAACTAGATTTTCTAAACAATTTTTCCATATATATAAAATATTACTTATATTAATTCCGTCTACGCGTATAGTGCGTCAAACTTTTGTATGGACTGAAACCACCTTAACTTTAAAAGTAAGCTAATGTTAAAATATTTAGTTTAATCTTGTTCTTCGCGATAAACATGGAATTAATCTTATCCCATCTCGTGATTAAGAGATTTATGATAATTATTATGAAAAATCTATATTTAGATTCAAGTTAATTATAAAGAATAAAGGTTATATTTGAAATCATAAGAAAATACATCAAATATGTACTTATCATTGTACTTAAAGATTAAATTATATGAAACGATATTGCAAATGAGGTCTGGGCTTGTTTGAATTAAGATTTCAGGAGCATATTGTGTGAAAACAAAACCTTTTTTTATCAAAAAATGGCTTCGAGCCAAAAATCTTAAACTGAAGAGCTTCTCGCATACTAATCACGTGGTAAATGTAACAAAATGCCGCCACATGTTTCGGTTAAAGTCTACAAACGAATTTATAGGCCTATTTACTTTATTTTATAAGATAGATAAGAATCAAAATCGTGTGCGCTTGTTTCAAAGGTAGCATGATCAGCATGAACTTTCACCTTTTGAATATAGACTGCTGTACTTATAGTGTAGTTAAATACATAATTGTTGAGTTCTAGAGATGTATCGTGACGTCTAGTGTTTAGATCGATCTACATTCAAGTAGGTCAGTATATAGGCACTAGGCGGTAGAGCCCTTCATATCCTGAGATCCACAAATAACCATGCGTGTCTTAAGTACCATAGTTTGTTTATATTCTAAGTTTCAACCCACAAAATTTAATTTGTAAATGGGTATCAGTAATAGTGATATCGATAATAGTTTTTAAAAGTTTCGAAAAATAAAATATTCGACCACTCGTAGTTTCTAATGAAAAGTTCAGTTCGACTCTTTCCCCCTTCTGACTTGCGTCGACATTTTGACCGCAATCTATTATTAGCCACACTTTTGTTGTCCAAATACCATACGTTAATAATGTAAAAGCATTTATAACTCACCAACAAATATCGATCTCATGTCGCGTCGTAAGTCCAATCGATTTCACATTATAGCGTTAGTTTTTGTGCTCACCTGAGATCGCGTATCAGAACTTTCATGTTAAGTCCGAGAGAGTTAGTAAGGCGTGGGGCGGACGCCGGGCCGGCGCGAGGCGCGGGCGGGGCGCATGGTGCGCGGGGGGCGGTACGCTCGGGGAGCGGCTCGGCGCGCGGCTCGGGGGGCGCACACGGGCGGCCGCGGCGGGGCGCGAAGCGGACTGGCCCGGGCGGGGTTGCCCGCGCCGCCGCGTTTCGTTGGCCTAAATTCGCCTCCGCCTCGCGTCACCGCCGGCACAATAATTGTCGTAGCGCTGCAGCCACGACGGCAGCACTGCCTATCGATTCCCTCCTACGTGTACATTTCGTGAAAGTAAAAAGTTAACTCGATCGAATACAATGCGGTCAAAGCTGTTTTCTATCGGTAACGCAATCCTTATTGTTTTCTAGGTCACAAATGAGCTTAAAAGTTCATATTGATTCTTTACTTTGTAACCTGATGTTTCCTAATGGGCTAAAGAAGTATGAAACATTAAAACCTCACATAAATTTTGGACCATTTGGTAAATTTCATTTTAAGTGAACATTTGTTAAGGCGGTTGCAGAGGGGTCAATTTTATACAAAACTTTGACGCACAATACGCGTAGACGGTATCAATATAAGTAACTTTCTATATATGGAAAAATAGTTTAGAAAATCTAGTTGCCGCGTAACAAATAACATTTGCATTTTATAATATAATTACGAAGATATAAAGCTTTTAAAATGTTGTATGAAAAATTTCAAAGCTTTATATCTTCGTAATTATTTTATAAATTGCATTGTTAAACGTTTGTATTGACTGAAACCACCTAAACCACTTTTAAGCTACATCACAGAATAGGTATAGGCACGGAATAGTATGCTACAGTCAACTCTGACCGCTTTTAAGCAAGTATTTTTAGGTATATTGCCGTAAAATATGTGGGAAAAAAGCTGAATCGAGAGCTTCTGAATAAGAGCGCCATTTGACGCGGCTACGGCGTGCTACGGAATGACTACGAAGGTGCTACGGCGCTACGTGTTAACGTCACCGGCGGAAGATGCGTCACGGATGTTCCGGTGCATTACGGCTCCTGGGGTGGTAATGATAGTCTATGGATGATGATTGAAAGCCTATGTTGAAAGCATATACATTATTATACTTTTTTTTTATAAAGTAATATAACACTTATATAGTTTGTGAAAAATTTAATTTCAAAATGAGGTACAATATTGAGATCTGAACAGGAAACACGGTCTGAAAGACATTTAAGAAAAGGTTTTTAAAAGATATATTTGCTGTCGCGCTGTTCCCGGGCGACCAAGCTAGCAGTGCAAAAGTGACAATTACAGCTCGTACTGATGTTACCTACAAAAATTAATGTTGACGTTAACTATAATTACGTTATAATGTATCAAATTCCTGTGACGTCGTTAACCTTGACGCAACCATGTAAATGTGTCCTTCCTTATTTCAATGCTATCGTAGCTTTGAACGTAATAAAAAATTAAAAAAATGATCTGGCAGCCAAATTCAAACATTTCTTGGCCACTCTATTTAAACATTTTCTGTTATTTATTAAAGCTTTCTTCATTTCGATTCATAGATAACATAATTCAATAGCTTATTCCATGTCCTTATAACGGATTGTTCTTTATTTAGTATCTGTTGATTACAGGTTAATTCCTAAAACACTAACTACCTTCTACACCCTAACTTACTGAACCTTTGTTGGTTCGGGATACCTCACTCCCTCTTGAAAGAAACCTTTGACCAGCAGTGGAGACTCACAGAGACTCACCTACTAAAACAATCATCATGGGCCTTATCTATACTATTATAAAACTGTAACAGGAAGTTTGTCTGTACATTGAAGATATTAACAAAAAAAAAGTTACGAAATGGTTTTTAGGTGTCCCTGATTCCATTTCACCAATTTTTTGATTTTTTGTCCGTCTGTTTGTTTGTGTGTTTGTTAGTTTGAAAGAGTATCACGCGAAAACTACTGAACCGATTTTGATGAAACTTTTTTTTTTGATAGCTTATGATCTGACTTAAAATCTGGTACATATATAATTTGTGCGGACGAAGTCGCGGGTTAACGCTCGTTTAATCTAAATTGGATGTCAAACAGCGTCGGTTTGGTTAAGACACCGTCGTTCATGGCTTTATAAGCCAACGAGCGTTAACCCGCGACTTCGTCCGCACAAATTATATACCAGATTTTAAGTCAGATCATAAGCTATCAAACAAACAAAGTTTCATCAAAATGGGTTCAGTAGTTTTTGCGTGATACTCGTTCAAACAAACAAACAAACACACAAACAAACACCCAAACAAACACACAAACAAACAGACAAAAAATCCAAAAATTGGTGAAATGGAATCAGGGACACGTAAAAACCATATCGTAACTTTTTTTGTTAATATCTTCAATATACAAAAAAACTTCCTGTTACAGTTTTATAATAGTACGAGCGCGACTTTGTCCGCACAAATTATATACCAGATTTTAAGTCAGATCATAAGCAGATCATAGCGAAAAGTACTGAACCGATTTTGATGAGACAAAAAAAGTCTCATCAAAATCGGTTCAGTACTTTTTGCGTGATGCTCGTTCAAACAAACAAACAAACACCCAAACAAACAGACAAATAAAATCCAAAAATTTGTGAAATGGAATCAGGGACACGTAAAAACCATATCGTAACTTTTTTTTGTTAATATCTTAAACTCCCTGTTACAGTTTTATAATAGTTTAGATTCGGGAGCGGCAATGCCTGCCGCATTTACGCCATTTGTGCTGTTTGTTGGTTGGTGCAGGAGCCAGGGCTGTAATCGCGGTAAATATTTGGTGATTGAACCGTTATAGGACTACGTACGAACCATAACTTTTGACACATTTGGTATTGCGCTAATCGCGGTACAGCCGTTAGAGCCGTTTGACAGATTGCTCAGACGTTATTGGCTGTCAGTTACACAGAGTTTAGCGCGATGCGGAATTCAGCACAGTTGAATAGTAATTGGATTGCAATGTGATTAGAACTGAAATTGGATAAGAATATAACTTCGATGTTTTAACTTAGCGCAATCGGGCACCTGTTCCCATCCCTACGAGTGGATGAAAGTAATAGCTGACGGTCGAACAGCCCACTATGAAGTCTGGTTCGAATCTCTAGCCGTAAAACGAACTAAAACAATATAGCTAATCAAATTAAAAACAATACGCTTTGTACGGCAATAATGGGATCTAGTGAATGTAATCCGATCAACATTGATTGGTAGTCCATCGACCGTTAAATAGAGACGAGAACCAATTAAACCATCGCTGCGTTCAATTGACTCACTAGCCTATAATGTTTGTACAAGGATAAATCTCGATAAATATTTGTAATATTAAGTTTATAGCAAAGTTTATCACGAACCAGAAGCGGATTCGTGAATGAATGTATTGTATTTTATTATTATTAGGTTAATTGCCTCCGTGGTCTAATGGTTAAGAGCATTGACTCTCGACACGGAGGTCGTGGGTTCTATTCCCACGGGGGACACCTAGTGATATCTCACTTTGTGCGTTTTTCCCCAGTTTGTTAGGACATTGCAGGCTGAATCACCTGATTGTCTGAAAAGAAAAATGATTCCGTGCTTCGGATGGCACGCTAAGCCATTGGTCCCGGCTACTATCTCTGGTGGGGTTAGTAGTCGTTACATAAAAACCACGTCAGAGGCCGGAAGGCGGTCTGAAAAAAACCCTGACACCAGGGCTCTGCCCACACGATAAGAAGAAGATTATTAGGTTGTTATCTTAGGGCTTGGTCAATTGTCAATAGCTGTAGGCTAGATAGGATAGATAGATAGATAAACAATTTATTTGCATTATAAGTAACACACACATAATATTACAGTTCACAACAATTTTACAAAACAAGAATACAACGAAACATCAATTGAACAACATGTAATTTTATTTTTCTTCAGTAATGTCTAATTCATTCCTCCCAGCACGACATTTAAATAGCATCCAATCTTTCACTACCCCTTGTTAACATCTACATTTACCAACAGCATTGAGGTATCAACCACAAAGAACCACAATCATCTTACCTAACCTTGCCCTCTTTTTCGCTCCTTCACAGTCAGTTAAAAAATCTATCAGCACAGCATTGCGGTCGAATCGACCACAAGTGACGAGTGTTCGTGCTAAGTTCGCGTGTCACCGCCGCGTGCGTGCCGGCGCGTACTGTTTGTGATTCTTAAAAAACGTATTAACAGGACCTCGACTAATGTGGCCGACCGGCCATCCGGGGGCTTATTTCAGCTCGCTTTTTAAGGGTTAATTGATTCTTCTTTTGTAAATTTTGGAGTATTGTTAAATAACTAAATATTGGACTTTGCAGAAATACAGGGTGTTAGGGTAAACAGTTGCATTACTTTATGGAGTGATTGTACTAATGATACTGAACAATTTTCCCTAAGAAAACTATATCTATTCAAATCGCAGCGACTTAAGGCTCTTGGTACGAGCCTTAAAAGGACACTGCAAGATAAACAAACATCTATACACCATTGAAGATTCACCCACTTGCAGATTCTGCTGCGAATGCGAAGTGCCCATTCACAACAGGAGTCGCCATCTAGGTGGGTAACGTAGTAACACCTACTGACGTTAGGGACCTCCCTTCCAAAAGCATAACACGGTTCATGAAGTCCGTGGGCCTAGGAAATTACCATTAGGTCAAGGGTGACAGCTACAATAGATCTGTCCAGATCGCAGTAGCTATTGGACAATGACCAAGCCCTTACAACCCTTAGAACCAAATAATAAAAGGAAACCTATAGGAAATTTGCAAAAGAAATTGGACTTTCCATATTAAATGCAATCATCTGATCGTTTGTTATCATCGGTTCGGTGTCATCGACCGTTTGTATGAAAAATTGACTTTTTTATGACGAGTTCCTTTGGGTAAGTTGTTCACTAAAGTAATGCAACTGTATACCCTTACACCCTGTATAATATAGGTACTCATAATAAATGAGTGATGAGCCTTTTTGTTGTACAAAAGCTAATGGCACTGTGTCATGCTTTTCTAATATGGCTGCATCGTATTTGTCGATGATTTTGCCAGATTCTGTCCAGATCGCAGTAGCTATTGGACAATGACCAAGCCCTTACAACCCTTAGAACCAAATAATAAAAGGAAACCTATAGGAAATTTGCAAAAGAAATTGGACTTTCCATATTAAATGCAATCATCTGATCGTTTGTTATCATCGGTTCGGTGTCATCGACCGTTTGTATGAAAAATTGACTTTTTTATGACGAATTCCTTTGGGTAAGTTGTTCACTAAAGTAATGCAACTGTATACCCTTACACCCTGTATAATATAGGTACTCATAATAAATGAGTGATGAGCCTTTTTGTTGTACAAAAGCTAATGGCACTGTGTCATGCTTTTCTAATATGGCTGCATCGTATTTGTCGATGATTTTGCCAATATAGAGTTGAAATAAAGTTGATTAAAAAGCACAATTTGCTTGATAGTTGTACGGTAATGTATTAATTGTAAATTGTTCCTCTACTATGTCTTCTGCTAAAACGCCCACCCCATATGTATGTATGTCTGTAAGCCAGTGAGATTCTAGAAGGAGAAGTGTCTCATACTTAGAGTAACATGATAAACATTTATAACAGAATACATAATTATACAAACTGACAACCATATTCCCTTTCAGGTTGGTCAGATTTTTTTTAAAGCGTACAGTAGAACCTGGTTTATAAGTCTTACCGATGTACCTGCGCAGTAGACACATTTTAACAGCGCGCGAAATTATTTTGTCGAATCAGGGTGGAGGACCTTGAATCCGTTGGCGCTATTGGCTAATTTGTTTTCGCGCCCTTTTCACCCTTTGATTACTAAATGACTTCGGGTTTTGACGGAGACTCGGTCCTGCTCTGCGCAAACGAAGATTGACGAGAGGAATAATTTTCCTGGTCGTTTTGGTGATTAAAAGTCTCACTATTAACTATGCTTTTAGCATATTAACATAAAACGTATCAGGTAGTGATCAGGTGTCTAGCCTTTTGCCCACAAAAATACTGCATAGTAAACGTCATGTGTATACATATTTACATAAAACTAAATTTCAAACAGGTGGTGGGAACCCGTTGGATTAGGGCAGCGCAGGACCGGTCGTTGTGGCGATCCTTGAGGCAGGCCTATGTCCAGCAGTGGACGTACGTATATCATGTGATGATGATGATTAGTTCAACAATGATTTTCTCTTATTTGCCTACAAAGCAATATTTAAACAAACAACGATATTCATCCAAATACAAAAAGACAAAGCATTTATGTTTACTCGCAGTCTGCTCAAAGAGTGGAAGTTTGACCGCTTGCGCTCGCTTCAATATTGCTCGGGTTTCTTGTTTCTAAGCCAACTCAATGACTTTTCCATTACATATGTCTTGGAAGTTTTGCAGAACAAACAAGTTAGTTACGATTGATAATAATATTTTGTTGGATGTGTTACCTACATGCACTACTTGTACCTACCGATGTTTCGGTTCAGTTAGCTTAGAGTACAGAAAAAGGTTTTAAGTCGTGTTGACAAGCGAATAAAGAATCCTGTATCTGCATACAATTTTATAAATTACTAGCGTTAACCCGCGACTTTGTCCGCACAAATTATATACCAGATTTTAAGTCAGATCATTAGTTATCAAACAAAAAAAGTTTCATTAAATTCGGTTCGGTAGTTTTTGCGTGCTGCTCGTTCAAACAAAAAAACAAACAAACACATAAACAAACAAACAGACAGACAAAAAATCCAAAAATTACTGATATGGAATCAGGGACACCTAAAAACCATATCGTAACTTTTTTTTTCTTAATATCTTCAATCTCCAGACACACTTCTGTTAGAGTTTTATAATAGGACGAGCATTAACCCGCGACTTCGTCCGCACAAATTATATACCAGATTTTAAGTCAGATCATAAGCTATCAAACAAAAAAAGTTTCATCAAAATCGTTCCAGTAGTTTTTGCGTGATACTCGTTCAAACAAACAAACAAACAAACAAACAGACAGACAAAAAATCCAAAAATTGGTGAAATGGAAACAGGGACACCTAAAAACCATATCGTAACTTTTTTTTGTTAATGTCTTCAATGTACAGACAAACTTCCTGTTACAGTTTTATAATATAATAATAGTAAGAGTATAGTTTAGATAGAAGAATTGTTTTTTTTTCATTATACCTATTATTTAAACATTAACACGATTTGACTGAAAAGTCATAAAAACATGCGAATTTAAAAAGTTGCCTAACTTTTGTCTTTCAACTTTTACTCTGTCAACAGTTTTAAAGTTTATACAAACTTAATATTCTATTTTACGATAATTTAACATTCACCTGTCGCTTTCCTCCCGTTTCACGCTCACCTTTTTGCATTAAACTTTCGCATCGAGCCAGAAGGCTACGCAAATTGTCAGTGTGCCAAAAGACTAACTTTCAAGTGCTGGAAGCCAATATCTCTATACCAGGTGTTCACAATTTTCGTGCTCATTTCCGATAACCGATCGTTTTGATTCCTAATCGCGTCCGGGAGCGATCTAATTCCGGTAGGAAATGATTCGTTCGATATACAAAGTCTCTCAAATCAAGCTATTTTGTACTTATATCGTTGGTAAAGAGAGTTCATTTATGGTCCTTGTTATGTAGTCTGGATTGTAATTTTCCCTCACCTTATTAGTGTCAGGCTGCTCTGTATAAGCTCATCAGCTATATTTTTGTCACGCTTTTCTAGGAAAATGGTTCGTTAATGTGTGTATTAGCATTCACGGACTTTAGTGTGTGTGATAATTATGTAAGAGTATTATATTAATTAGATTACTACGTAAAAGTACAATTGAGTGCACGCTTTAAGTGTAATGGAATCAACTTTTTTCTTTATTGGTTCTGTCTCGCATTAAACGTGCTAAAGTTTGACACTGGTCCAATTAATTCAATACCCAGATGTTTGGCACAGACTGTTGCCTCGAAAAGTCCGAATATTGCAGTATTATTCTCATTAACAAAACCTGATTTACCTGTCGAATGCACCAATTAATCTGTTCAACCGGAAAAGCTAGGATTTGGTGTACCGTACCAGTCGAACAATTACCTAAATACCTCACCACAATGAATCATTTGAAATCTATAAATTTCCATTTCTCCTAGAAAATGGAAACCACTCGATTGCTTCGAAATGGCTTGAATGAAAGGGCTCTCTTATAATATATTCCATTTGATTAATTAAGCCTCAAAGTAATTAAACATGCTACGTATACACAATTTAAACGCAAATGTATTGACAACGCTTTGTTAAAATTATATTTAAATACTATAGCTATCCCTCGACTCCGTCATCGTGAACCTTAAAAAAATATCCTATGTGTTAATCCAGAACATACTAATCCAAATCCGTTCAGCCGTTTAAGCGTGATGTGTAACAAACATCCAAACATCTAAACATCCAAACATTGACATTTATAGTATTAGAGAGATATTATCCAAACCATGACCCGAAATTTTGCCAAATTTTTTATAAACATTGATAACTTAATTACTTACACACATGGTAATAAAAATCTGTTCAAGTTTCTTAATTAATTTCGATGTTGGTTAATTAACGACTAATCGATTTCACTAAAGCTACAACATTATTATAAAAGGGTAAACATCGATGTTAAACAAATATATCTTTCTTAAGTCTTTAACATGAAATTCTGTAGCGGGCTTGGAGCTTCCAAACCGGTGGTTCTCAAACTGAAGTTTACCTTTTGTATATTGCATATCAATAAGTGGTTTTCTTGTTATTCAGAGTGGTTTGAGAGGGGATAGTAAGGGCAGCTACCTAATTGTGACTATAGAATAAAGTTCTTAAAGTCCTCTGACTTTTGGAGTTATTTCAGAGTTTGAAAAAACCTCGACTAAAGGGGAACTACGAAGTTTATCTTTTTGTCACCTAACCAGTTGAAAGTACGTTTGTTTGCTGGTTGATTTGTAATAATTTCGCACTTGATCTTTTTAACAAATTGCGATAAAAAATACTTTGTAATCGAAAAACAAAACGAAATCTAATGTAAAATATAATACTACAACTATATAATAGGTTGGGGAAAAAGTCTTTTCGTATTATAGTATGTATGAAAAATGGATGCCATTTTTGAAAAAGTGGAGCAAGTTCGGCATATCAGTAGTTACGACGTAGCTGAAGAACTGGGAATTGATCACAAAACAGTTTTGGCTGGGTACACAAAAAAGCTCGATATTTGGGTACCTCACGAGCTCATTGAAAGAAACCTAATGAACCGTGTACTCATTTGTGATTCTTTATTACGACTTAATGAAACCGAACCATTTTTGAAGAAGCTGATAACTGGTGATGAAAAGTGGATCACGTACGACAAGAACGTGCGAAAAAGGTCGTGGTCAAAGGCCGGTCAGGCTTCACAGACTGTGGCGAAACCCGGGTTAACTCGCATCAAGGTGATGCTGTGTGTGTGGTGGGATTGGAAGGGCATTATTCATTATGAGCTGTTACCACCAGGCAGGACCATCGATTCTGAACTCTACTGCGAACAACTGATGAGATTAAAACAAGAAGTTGAGAGAAAGCGGCCGGAATTAATCAACAGAAGAGGTGTGGTTTTTCATCATGATAACGCTAGACCTCACACATCTTTAGCCACTCAGCAAAAACTAAGAGAGCTTGGCTGGGAGGTGTTAATGCATCCGCCGTATAGTCCTGACCTTGCACCTTCACATTTCCACCTGTTTCGGTCTCTTCAGAATTCTTTAGGCAGTGTCAGGTTAACATCACGACAGGACTGCCAAAACTACTTGTCGCGGTATTTTGATCAGAAGCCCCAAAATTTCTATAGCAATGGGATCATGTCCCTACCTACAAGATGGCAAAAAGTTATCGAACAAAATGGTACCTACATACTTTAGTTAAATGTAAATAAACTATATTAAAAAATGTTTTGAATTTTCTTAAAAAATGCGAAGAAACTTTTTCCCCAACCTAATAGTATACATATAATAGATACAAAAATTTATGACTCGGATACAAAAATTCATATTCATAATACAAATATTTCTCCCTTACGGAATTCAAACCCGCGACCCTCCGCACAGCAGGCAGGTTCACTAGCGACTGATCTATCGGATTGTCTTAAATAAAAGCAAGCTAATGTTTGAGAGCCACTGCTCTAAGCAAAGTCCATGCTAACGACCTGACTGAAGTGTAGTTAGCAAGTTTGGCTGAGAATGTGCCAAAGTCCACATGATAGAGCAGGGGTACCAACTGTTTGGCTCATAGCAATAACCATTCGTAAATGTCCAGACTGTGCCAATGTTGGTGGTGTTAGGTGATCGGATTACATTCTAGATGTTATTAAATATTATACAGGGTGTTACAAAAATACAAATAAACATTTAAGGGGGTGGTTAAGACCATCAAACTGAACAACTTTCATTATGGGAACTACCAATATCGAAATCGCGAAAAAAAAATCGGATGTTCCATCATCATCATCGTCATATCAGCCGATAGACGTTCACTGCTGGACATAGGCCTCCCCCGAAATGAGGAGATTTACCATAATTGCCATGATGCGATGAGTTTGCGATGTTCCATACTAAACTACAGATCTACTCGAGCTATCGGACTCGAGGATCGGACAAAAACAATTTTTTTTGGTGATTTCGATGTTGGTAAAGGTAAACCACTCCCTCAAAGGTTTTCAATTTTTATTTTTACTTCTGTAACACCCTGTATACCTCCTTTAAGCACAAAATGTGTGGCCGGAACCACTAAGAATGGACCACCCTATTTCTTCCCGTAGACTGTCATACAAGGCGACTAAGGGATAAGGTTTCTTGTGGAGTGTTTTTGTGGGAGAAAAACTGGCTTGGGTGACCACTGGCCGTCTAAAATTCTGGTCCGGAGGCGAGTTGTCCACTTTGTGAAATGTTAGGGGACAACTGGCCCGAATATGAGCTTTATTTGAACAGTGAGCCAGTTGTCCACTATGAGAAATTACTAGGGGTTTATTGGTCCAAAATTTGAAATGCTAAACACTGCAAATATAAGAGGCCTTTGCCCAGCAGTGGAATGTTATACTTAGACTAAAAAAAACGTTAATACGTTACTTAGGTTATTATAGGAGTGCTTCGGACCATCAACGTGACCAACATTGAATTCGCGAAATCTCCAACTTACTCCAACGCACCCCTTCTGACCTCCTACGGACCTCCACACCCTCTACGCACCCCCTACTCGCCCCTCACTTACCGCCTACGCACCCCTACTCAGCCCCTTACAAACCCCTACTCATCCACTATTTTCTATGGTGTGTGATACTATCGTAACCTCGAAAATTAAGTAGGGGGAAATAGGGGATGAGTAGGGGTGGGTAAGGGGCAGAGTAGGGGTAAGTAATGGACTGAGTAGGGGTGATTAGGGGGTGCATACCCCCTGTATGTCGTTCAAAACGAAGTCTTAATTCTGCGTAAGATTTGTAAAAGTGTTACGTAACGAACTTTTGTAATAACTTTTTTTAAAAGTATTATAATCAAACAGTTCATCTTCATACCTAGTTCTAATTCATAGTTCAAAATAATTAAATAGGTTTGCATCTACCGACTGACTGAATAGCTGCCAGACAGGTTGCATTTTCAGCGATGGTGTTGATGAATATAAATAAAAACCGGACAAGCGCGAGTCGGGCTACTCGCGCACCAAGGATTCCGTACCACACTACCACACAACATAAATATAATTGACTTACAAAAAAGTTTTTTTTCTCTGGGACCTTCTTTAGCGCAAGACCGACTCCCACTAGTCAACGTCGGTTTTTATTATTTGTTTTTTATACTGTAGAGTTTGCTCTATAATCGTTAATCACACCAAGTTTGATGTCTATGTATTATCGTTTTTACGATAGAACGAGAAGAAAAAACGTTGATAAAAACTAGCTTCTTGTGTGAAGACCCCCTTAATTTTTAACATTTTGAAATTTTTATTATTTGTTAGCAAATCCCCATAATAACGCAGATTCTGTGTAAACAACTGTCTAACTATGACGATTCAAAAGTTACAGCCCTAAATAGGTAGGACAGACAATCGGACGGACAACGTAGGCTTAGTAGTAGAGTACCGTTTTCACCCTTTGGGTACGGAACCCTAAAAAAATATTTTCTGGAAAATGGTATGAAGAATACATAGAAACGAATTTCGAAATAAGAGTACTTAGTAGGTACCATCGCGTAACTTCTCTATGGTAGGTACTTATGTGGAAACTTTGAATTCGAGACGCTTCGTCCTGCCAAGCGCAGCTGGCGTATACAAGGTGTAAGAGCAGTCGCATTATTATTTTAATTATTTTTCACCCCTCCGGACGGAAAGCGTCAACTTTCGTACCGCTCTGCGCTAAACGAAGTTGCCGCTTTCCGCCTCATTCGGGGAGAAAAATAGTGTACTAACCTCGGGCAGTAAATAAGTAAGCCTTTTCTTACTTTCCTGCCCTCGGTGTGTAATCTATTATTTTAATGTACCTACACCTACCTTGGTTGTTCTGTAACAACGAAAGTAAATGATGACTGAAGTAACTTTTAAAATTATTGTGTCATGTTACATACGTACACACGGCGATACATTAACACGTTCCGGGACAGTGACCGCCTATAGCCGTGATAACAATAAAAGTTCTATTGTGTCTCGTTCACTGTCCCGGAACGTGTTAAGCTACGCAAAACAAACAAAGAAACATGTTTTATTATTATTGATTTATTTATTTTTATTATTATTTTATCAGTTTTATTTTTTTTTATTTGTAATCAACCAAAAAAAATCTTTGTTTGTAATATTATATGTAGATTCTACGTGGGATGTGTAGGGGTGCACAAAGAAAAAATCTATTCACGCCGATGAAGTCGCGAGCAAAAGCTAGTTATTATATATAGCTTAAAGTAAAATTATTATGTTCACAATAACTTTTATTTCAAACAACTTATAAACTTTTAAAGTACGTAAACAGGTTAGTAGATATTTACAATAAATACAGGTCACATTTCATAATTGAGAACTTACAGGTGACTGAAAATATGTTTGAAACTTATTTGAATATTCTCAATTTAGATGATCTGTTGCGTGGTCTGAACACCGCTGCTGTTAATGTAGTTAACGGCTAAGTTGAACCAGGACTGAAGAGTGGAAAGGATGCCAGATTCCTCTGGCAGGTTCACGGCGACCTGCACGTTTCCATCATTGAAAACTTCACCACCTTGAGCAACGGGAACGGGGATGAGCTCTTCAGTGACCTCGGGAATTAAAACAGGGGCAGCTGGTTCTGGAAAAACTTCGGGGATAACTGGGGCGGGGAGGATCACGGCCTCTGGAATAAGTTCAGGTGCAGCTGGGACGGGCAGAACTATCGCCTCAGGGACGACTTCTGGTGCAGCTGGGACGGGCAGAATTATGGCCTCAGGGACGACTTCTGGTGCAGCAGGGGCAGGCAGGACAACGGCCTCTGGGACCACTTGTGGTGCAGCTGGGGCAGGCAGGACAACGGCCTCTGGGACCACTTCAGGTGCAGCTGGGACGGGCAGAATTATGGCCTCAGGGACGACTTCTGGTGCAGCTGGGGCAGGCAGGACAACGGCCTCTGGGACAACTTGTGGTACAGCTGGGGCAGGCAGGACAACGGTTTCTGGGACCACTTCTGGTGCAGCTGGGGCAGGCAGGACAACGGTCTCTGGGACAATTTGTGGTACAGCGGGGGCAGGAAGGACAACGGCCTCTGGAATAACTTCTGGTGCAGCTGGGACGGGCAGAACTATGGCCTCTGGGATGACTTCAGGTGCAGCTGGGACAGGCAGGACCACAGACTCTAGGATTACTTCAGGTGCAGCCGGGGCAGGCAGGACAACGGATTCGGGTTCATATTCAAGTTCCGGCTGTGACACAGCTGCGGCAGCAGCCTCGGCGATTCCTACGGCGGTGAAGGGATGAAGAAGGTTGGAGGCGGCGACGACACCTCCGTCAGCATGTTCCTGGAGCTTGATGTCGACGATGTTGCCAATGTCGAGGGCTTCTCCATCAGCAACGCCATTCACGACCACGTCTACTGGGCCGCTGTCGTCAGGAATGGGGATGGCTGCAGCCAGAGCCACGAACAGAGCGAGCAGGAAGAATTTCATTATGATATACCTGCGTTGAGCATTACATAGAGTTAAAAACCTAATTTCGAACCTAAATTACAGTAATTAAATAGCATGTAATTGTGTCATTCTCCTAGTGACAAGCGCAAAGACAATCATTTTATATATTTTTGCTCAAAGAGTACAAAACCAAGACAAATGTAACCAAAGTGTTACTTTTACTTCCTTTATGGGGACCAAGAAGGTTGTAAGGTTTGTCTAATGGGATGGCAGAAGCACTGAACATCTATCTATCTATCTAAACTATTATAAAACTGTAACAGAAGTGTGTCTGTACATTGAAGATATTAACAAAAAAAAGTTACTATATGGTTTTTAGATGTCCCTGATTCCATATCACCAATTTTTGAATTTTTTGTCTGTCTGTTTGTTTGTGTGTTTGTTTGTTTAAAAACTACTGACCCGATTTTGATGAAACTTTTTCTTTGATAGCTTATTATCTGACTAAAAATCTGGTATATAATTTGTGCGGACGAAGTCGCGGGATAACGCTAGACTATTATAAAACTGTAAATTTAAAAAAAGAACTTTGTTTGTTTGATCGAGCATCATGAGAAAACTACTAAACCGATTTTGATGAAACCTTGTTTGTTTGATCCGACTTAAAATCTGGTATATAATTTGTGCGGACGAAGTCGCGGGTTAACGCTCGTCATAAATATTGTCAGGAGGGCGCCACTGAACAGTAA
Organism: Agonopterix arenella; assembly: GCA_927399405.1. NCBI lineage: Eukaryota > Metazoa > Arthropoda > Insecta > Lepidoptera > Depressariidae > Agonopterix > Agonopterix arenella. The sequence goes on along the minus strand of OV656708.1, from coordinate 11,548,534 downwards.
AAGGAGCCTTAAAGTCCGATCAGTCAGTTCAGTAGTTTTTGCGTGTTACTCGTTCAAACAAACAAACACCCAAACAAACACACAAACAAACAGACAGACAAAAAATCCAAAAATTTGTGAAATGGAATTAGGGACACCTAAAAACCATATCGTAACTTTTTTTTTGTTAATATCTTCAATGTGCAGACAAACTTCCTGTTACAGTTTTATAATAGTATAGATTAAAAAAGTGCTACTCCAAGTAAGTACAAAATTCTTAATTTTTATACAAAACATAGAACTTTGAAAAATGAAAAGAAAAACTGCCACTTTTACATTCATTTCGATGTTTAGACCCTATAAAAGTATTCAATTCATAATAATAGCTTCTAGGCTTTTGTAGATACTTTTTCATATTGTGTTTTAATGAGGGATTTTCCAAAAGCAAAAAAAATAAAAAAGTTAGTTCCTAATTTCTCGATAGATGGCGTTGACCAGAGAGGAGTCCAATAGGTATGAGCAAATATATTAATTAATATTATTAGTAAAATACACAGTACAAACCCTTTCCTATTGTTGTTGGTTTATTATTTAGCAATCTCGGTGTTATTGTCCGTCAACAACGAATCGAGTATCGGACGTGACTGTATGGGCTACGTATCCGGTTTGAATATATGAACAATAAACGAGAAACAATAACAAACTACAAGAACCTAACAGAAACTGAGAATTTCAATAAAAATAAACCGGAAATATTTAAATCGTACGTCAGATTCCGTGCCAAAGCCATAGACGAAAAATTTCGCTCTTTATTAGCAAAGCAATTTCTATATTCTTTATATTGGAAAGTTAACTATTAGCATAACCATATATTGGCACTAACATAATTAAAATCCATGACCGAACCGGGACTCGAACCTAGGACCCTGGTTTGACAATCCGGCGCCGGCGTGGCAATGATTACACCAACCGGGTAGTCAATAACACCCAGATTGTTAATAACTTGTATTCTGTATTTTTATTTTTAATATTAATTAATATATTTGCTTATACCTATTGGACCCCTCTCTGGTCAACGCCATCTATTGAGAAATTAGGAACTAACTTTTTTTTTCTTCTAGAAAATCCCTCATTATTGAAAAATCTTTTAAACATTAAAGGGCGCCACTAAACGGTAAAAGGAGCTTTAAATAAAAATAAGTTATATGTATTCACCTGCGGATCCAAAGAAGGTGACAGGACTTCTGTGAGACCAGTTTATTGTCTACAAGACAATTTTGTAGCCAATATCAAACTGATAAGGAATTACGCTGAAGGATTTAGTTAAATGACAGTGTTGTAAATTAACAAATTAAGAAGCAATAAAATGATTAGCCACGATAATAATGAATATTCCTTATTGATGTTTTATTATCTACTTTATTGTTGTTTTTTGTCATTTTTCCGACTACCTAATTGTAATACTTACGAGTATATCTGATAGGTAATTAACGAGTATATCTACGTTGTAGACGGAGAAGACATTTTTTTGTCAATGACCTACGTCACAGATTATTTTAATGGTTCCTACCGTAACAGATAGTTCACTCAACACGATTTTTCGAATTTCGAACGCGCGCTTCATGAACGAAAAATAAAATGCACCTTATGTCAATGAGCGACGATGCACCCCACTGTGGGGTCCGGCTGTCGAATGTATCTGAGCTGTGGAGTCAGACCTGCCTACGTCTACCTTGAATTAAAGAGTGGAGACCACGAACTGGCAAGCGCAGTGTGGGATGCCCTGCGGCCCGCTGGACAGACCGCATAAAAAGGTGGCGGGGAGCGACTGGATGAGGAAGGCCGAGGATAGAGTTTTGTGGCGCGCCTTGGGAGAGGCCTATGTTCATTGTTCAGCAGGCTGACGATGATGATGATGCGTACATCTAATTTTGTAGGCCTATAGTAATACGAGTACAGTATAGGTATTGATGATAGAGCTATGATAGCCCATACGGAAGAGAGCTAGCGCCTCAATCACGAGGACGCGGTTCGATTCCTGGCCTGTACAACTAAGTTCTTCGGAATTTATGTACGGTTGTATTTATCATTTACTAGCTCGGCGGTGAAGGAAAACATCGTGAGGAAACCTGCATTCCCGAGAATGAAAAGAAAATACCATTAGTTCGGAGGTATGCGTAAAATATGGGTGAGCTTGGGTCGAACACAAAAGACCAGCGATGGTCGCAGTGTTACATAACGGCCCTTGCTTGCAATAGCCCAACCACAAATAATAATAGGTATTGATAAACTTGTTATAGGTATTGATAAAATTTGACGGCCCGGTAGCACAGTCTGTAGTGAACCTGCCTGCTGTGCCGTGGGTCGCGGGTTCGAATCCCGTAAGGGACAAATAGTTATATGATGAATATTAATATTTGTACCCGAGTCATGGATGTTTGTATCTATATATGTATTCTATATCGTAGTCTAGTCATCATAATACAAGTCCAGGTACTTTAAATGTGACTAGATAATTTGTGTGACAAATGTCCAAGATATTTATTATTTATTATTATTATAACGTTTTTGGTAAATAAAAGTTATATATGGTAGCTATAGAATAATTTCTAACCAACCCATAAGAAATGCGAGCATGAATCTACCCTTGCTGTAAATAATTCACAGAGAATCTCTTGTAATCTCTTCAATTAAGTTATTTAAGAGTTCTTTTATCGTTCAGTGGCAATCAAGAAAAACTTAAAATAAAAAAGTGCAACTCCAGCTTACTACAACCTAACTAAATGCTGTTTTTCTTGATTGAGAAATCTTAAATATTGTGGTAAATATTTATCTACTGAACGGTTAAAGGACTCTTAATATCATTTGTCGTAATCTGAGATCGTAATTTTTATTGTAGCAATGTTTCTGGCCACCTCTCTACTTCGGTCGTGAACTTAGGTAAGTATATATAATTTGTTTGGTTCGTGAGAACTAGTAAAACAATCGTTTTCTTATCATTCTTGCTTCTTGCTTTTTGGCAGCGCAGGACCGATCGTTATGGCGATCCTTGGGGGAGGCCTATGGCCAGTGGACGTCCATCGGCTGAGTGATGATGATGATTCTTGCTACTATTAGTTTAATCGAAATTTTTTTCCATAAATCATTTTAACTTCTTCATTTCCGATTCCACTAAATTTCACATTAGGGTAGTATTTATAGTAGGTACTCTTTGGTTTCACTAACTCTAAAGTTCTGTTACATGTTTGCGTGATCATGACAATCGGCTGTACTATTCTGAACACGGAATTGACGTGCGAATGCCTATTTGCATTACAAATGACACGGATTTGAATAGTGACCCTAATCGTTTGGGTTTATTGAATTAGTACACTGATGTGAACGTTGCCGTAATTAAGTAGGTAAAGTAATACGTGTTAGGTTATACAGGAGGAGGTTTTAACCCTTAATTAATCGCGTGGGGCCTCTGAAGCCCAAGCGCGTTAAGGTTGTTATACACATAAGCGGGTCGGCACTGTTGGTTCGGCAGTATTGTGTCGATCAACAAAGCCGACCCGAAGCAGTTACTGCACTTGTCCGTTACACACATACATTTGATTTTACCGCCCGGTTTTGCAGATTGTTCCATCCGGCTTTGCCCGGCCACTGTATTCGTGCGGCAAAGACGAGCGGCGTTTTTCCCGAACATTTATCTACACATATTCGATTTAACCGCCCGGCTGTGCCGATTAATGCCGGCCCGCTTATGGGTATAGCAATCCCTATCAAATGTGAATATTTCTATTGTTTTTATGTATTGACTTTTTTGGTAGCTTCAGATAAGGGTGGAAATTAAAAATCTTTTTGGAGAGAGACTGAGAGAGTGCCTCTCGGGCTCATCAATATTTTAGCGCGAGTAAATAAGGATTTAATTTATCTTTATTGGTTATCAAACAGCAAATAAGCTGACGGTTTTTGAAGCGGATGATCAGACCATCAAACTGAACAACTTTCTCTAATCTGTCATCGAAATTGGGAAAAAAATATCTGTCCATCTATCAAATACTTACCCCATCATCTAGCTAGATCATTTTAGATCAAGTACAGTCAGCATCAGAGAAACCTGACCCTTCTATCTTAATATTTGTAAGCGCAAGGAGGTCAGATTTCTCTGATGCTGACCGTACATGATAAAATTGTGCGCTTTGTGATAGAAGCATGAAATTTTTACCAGGAGGAGGGAAGTCAGATTTGACTTCTGAGGCAGGTTAGAGTTATCTGTTCTCAAGTATCAAAATACATTATTTGGAAACCAAACACTACAAAAAATAATAGTTTGGATTATATTACCCCATCTACACGTAAATTGCATTCAAATGATACCTCAACCATCAAAATCGGTTAAGTAGTTTAGTCAGGAGGTCTGCCAAAACAATAGGAATGGTTTGATTCTGCGACAAAAATCAAAGATATTCTCTACCAGTCATAAAAGCTGTATTTACAACATTTAATGCAATAAACGACTAAATCATTGATATTTAAACATATAACGGCCAAGTGCGAGTCGGACACGTGCATGGAGGGTTCCGTACCACGATACAATATTACCAAAAAAATGAGTTTTCTCCGGGATCCTTATTAGCGCAAGACCGACACACACTTGGCCGGTTTTTATTATTTTTACTTTTACGTTAGAGTACGCACTATAATCACACCAAGTTTTTGGCTTACACGTATTACTGTTTTTACGATAGAGCAAAAACAGAAAACCCTAAAAACGTTGAAAAAACACGTTTTTTGTATGGGGAACCCCATTAATTTTTCACTTTTTGTTTTTTTAGGATTTCGTAACCAAGGGTGCCAACGGGACCTCATTATTAAGCCTACGCTGTCCGTCCATTCATCCGTCTCTCCGTTCGTACGTCCGTTTGTCCGTCCGTCCTACCTTTAAACGGCTGTATCTTTTCAATTGCAAGTGCTAGGTAGTTGAAATTTTCACAGAATATATGCGCTATTAGGGCGAATTTTCTAAGATATTATAAAAAAACAAAAATAGTGCGTACTCTAACGTAAAAGAACAAATAATAAAACCCCGCCAAGTGTGTGTCAGGCTTGCGCTAAGGATCCCGGAAAAAACACTTTTTTGGTAACATTGTATCGTAGTAAAGAACCCTCCATGCACCAGTCCGACTCGCACTAGGCCGTTATATGTTTAAATATCAATGATTTAGTCGTTTATTGCATAAAATGTTGTAAATACAGCTTTTATGACTGGTAGAGAATATTTTTCATTTTTGTCGCAGAATCAAACCATTCCTATTGTTTTGGCAGACCTCCTGACTAAACTAATAAATCGATTTTGATGGTTGAGGTATCATTTGAAAGCAATTTAAGTGTAGATGGGGTAATGTAATTCAAAAAATTATTTTATTGCAGTGTTGATCTCCAAATAACGTATTTTGATACATAAGACCAGATCAATGTAGGATTTGACTTCTAACCTGCCTCAGAGGTCAGATCCGACTTCCCTCCTCATCTTAAAATAAACCTTCTGGTACATACTAACCATGGTAAAAATTACATGCTTCTATCACAAAGTGCAAAATTCCGGCAAAAATGGCAATGTAGCGGCCTAGCTAGTACATAGATTTGCAATGTTGCATGCAACAGCTGATTTACTTATTCTTTCGCTATTTCGATGTTGGTCACCCTTGAAAATCCGTCAGCCCCTATATATGTAGGTACATAGTGAAAAATTCTTCGTCTATGAGGTACATGGAAAGATTTATATATAGTATGGACTTTAATCAACTATTTGACGTATAAAAAGTATAAACATGTGGCATATAATTATGTTTTAACAAACATTGTCTTAATGTAAGATAATAATATAAATTACGGATTACCTATAATAAAAATTTACTATAAGAGCACAAATTAGGGATTAGGCTTGACTAAAACTAAAACAGGCTTAAATTTAGGATCCCATGTGCCGTCGTTTTTCGACTCCGGTGTCAAATCTTCACTTCTGTATTTCTCCGAAATGTTTTCGAAAAGCAACTTGAATTTTTTGTTCGTCGTATCGTCAGCAATAGCTGTGTCGACGTCGAAAATTGTGGACCCAGTCGGTAGAACTTGTTCCCCAGTCGTGTATGGAGTTTCCTTGCCGTACTGTAAGTCCATGTAGTCGTTGAGGATTCCTTCTAGAACCCTCTTGGTAAATGTGTTGGTGGTAGGGTCATTGATGCCCTTGGAGATCTCGTCGACAGTTACGGTAGGGATAGTCATTTTGGTGCCACAGCTCTGTAAGTTAAAAAGTTTTTGCTTAAAAATTTTGATGACGTGATGATTTTACTATTTTATTTTGTAGAGCGAGTAGGGCAATATCAAAATTTCACTATAACGAATCTGATCGTGGAAATTCTACGCTGTACACTTTTGGAGGGACCGAAGCATGTGTGAATTTAGTTATATTTAGGAATCTTCCCAAGAGTAATATTTCCCAGGAAGTCTGAAATATTCTGAATGTATTTAGATTTAGTACATTATGATACAAGTGAGCAAAGTTGCTCATTGTAGCCGAGGCGAGCCGCCAGGCGAGTGATGCATAATAGCCGAGGACTGTAATGACCAACGCTCACGCGTTTCATACGAGACGTTTATCAACGATTTTAGATAAATTTTGTGGAAAATGGCGCTGGGCTTCTTTTGTTTTGCGTTCCGTACCTTTGGTTGAGATAGCTATGCGCGCGCAGGTGGACGAAATGGCAAAGACGTTAATCGACTTTCAACCAGCACAATTTTGTTGCAAACAACATAATATTAAAAACGTTATGAACTTAATATTTATGTATTTTAACACAAATTAATGTTAATTTGTTAACTAAAATAAATTGTTTGTTTATTTATCATATTTTAACTAAAACAGATTAATTTATTCTGAATATTTTTTTTACATGAAGGTTTGCATTTCATTTGGAAGTATTTCGGGTTTACAATCGAAGAATTAGTTTAATTCTGCTTATTTCTAACCCCCGACGAAAAAGAAGGGTGTTATAAGTTTGACGCCTATGTCGGTCTGTCTGTCTCTCGCTCTGTCTAGTATGTAGATAGAACCACAATTGCCTTGTAACTAGTATGGTTCTCTCTGTGGAATAGACCACCCGAGATCTTATCGTGGGAGAGTAAGAGTCGTAAGAGACGACTAGGGGGTAAGGTTTCTCTTGCAATTAATTATATTATTGTATTGTAATAGGCTGGTTATACTTTTCTATCTCCATTTGACACGTTTTATCCTCTAGCCCAACCTAAATGTGTTGGGGAACGCTACAAAATTGCTAGCTTGGAAAGGTTTTATTTGTAGAGGTAAGGTGTACGAGATGATCCCTTGAGGTAAAATGAAAACTATAAACCCTATCTAGTTGTTTTCTTTGGTAAAATAAAACGCGGATTCCCCCTCGCATCAGTCAATTCAACATGGCGATGTGACTGACGAGTACATTTTAATGGAGAAAATCAAAAATTTTGTGACTTGGTACTTTGATCTAAGATAAGGCAGACTTATAGCTTAGTAACGTTTGATCTAGTCAGTCAATTGCAAAGATTGTTGTATTAGTGACTTTGTACAATGCCCTATTTCGTTTTTTTAAATGGCATGGCAACAGTAGAAAGCATATAGATTATGTTATCAAACAAAGATTTAAAAAGTTGAAGTTGGGGCAAGATGATCCTGTTCTTGGGTTTAGATACGATTGATCTCACTATAGTAATGGTTGTAATTACTTATTTTGTGACTAAAGAAGGCTGGCTCAGCTTGAGTCTAGTTCTCTGATAGAAAAATCTTTATAAGGATTATTTGATCTCAAAGTTTAGTAACTGCTATTTTGTATACTTACCTAAGAATACATAAATAAGACATTGTTAACTCTAACAAGTTCTGGGTAGCGCAGGGCAGTGCCTTTCGATTATATTAGTGATTGTCTGACGAAGCTTGCATGGGGATTTTATCTTGTGTGCTGCCATTGACGAAGCTTGTAGCGGATATAGATATAGGTGATTAATATTTGACGAAGCCTGCGTTGCGGATTCGATTATTTTTTGTGCTTTTAATTTGAATAAATATTTAAATTACTTTTTTTTTTTTTTTTGTAATGTTAAATGTTCCTCAAATGCCTCTCAAAGCGGCTATTCGAGGCTACATGCGACAGGAGGGCTGGCAGCTATTTTGCGCAAAGGATCAGCCTTGCGATCCAAAGAGGCAACGCTGCCAGCCTCCTAGGCACTCTGCCCCGAGTAGGAGCTTTAGAGGACATTTTTTACCTTTAAGTAGCCTAAGTAGGTGTTTTTCCTTTTTCTGTTTGTTTTGTTTTTTCTTGTTCTATTAAGTTAGTTAAGTCATCTTCATATTAATTTATATTGTTACTTATATTGTTATTTCTTAATAATATAAATATCTGTTGAAAAAGTTCTTCCAATTCCACCAAAACCTCGAATTTTTCTTAAATAGGGCATGATCATCTTGCCACCCTGGACCTTGGACACCCCGGTGTCCAAGATGATCCTTTAGTAGGGTTTTGGAAAAAGTGAAATATTATAATGAATGAAAGATTAAACAAGATCAACATTTTGAGTATGACAACAGGTAGACAGATAAACATGCTATCATTAAACGGTTAAACATCAGAATTAAGTCGAATATTGTTTAAACTACAAGCATTCTCCCTTAAGGGGATCATCTCGTACACCTTTCCCCTAGTAACATCACAGAATAGATAATAGTTCGCAAGAACCAAATTGCTGGTTTGCAAATCTCTTCACCACGATGTCTAGTCAGACTCAATGACATGATCGACTAGATAGAAGAAGAAAGTAGAAAAAAATTACTTACAATATACACGGAACTATGTTGTCAAAAATCACACAGCGAACTGATGTCATAAATTATCAAACCATGTATTTATAAATCACGATGTAATCAGTCCTCTCGAGATAGGACAGGGCTTGGTATGTCACCGGTCGATAACCGACCAAAATTTTATCAAAAATCGCTAAAAATATCAGTTCACACGTTGCGGTAAAGGCATTCGCAAACAAAACTACTTACATTGCATTGATAAGGTGTTCCAGAAAAATATTTTTGCAGTTTTTATAAACATTGTTGAATGGTTCTCTTGGAAAAGTTTTGAGGCGATAAGTAATCATAATAAGAATAGATTTACGGTTTTAGTCAGCACTATGAACATTAAAAAAGTATCACTAAGTATATGTAGAAAACCGAAATCTTGATTCATAGTTAGGTACTCTAATTTTATTCAAAGCATAGTGCAGGCTCGCGCAACTCTCTAACGAAAAAATGTTTCATGAAACGTGCACCGACGCCATTAAATTCCTTTGAACAGTTGCACCCGTTTCATACATTCTGGATAATCGGTCACGACAAGTTTTTAGTAAGGAAGTCCTGGCTCGCGCAACTCTCTAACAAAAATATGTTATATGAAACGTGCACCGACGCCATTAAATTCCTTTGAACAGTTGGACCCGTTTCATACATTCTGGATAATCGGTCACGACAAGTTTTTAGTATGGAAGTCCCGACTCTGCAGTGTGTTTATTTTTCTGTGTCAAAGCCGAAATTGCGTTTTTATTATCTAGGTAGCGAGTGAACAAATCCAATTCCGTCTAATTGGTTAGGTTGACGAGGAGCGAAGCGACGAGCATATGTTACCTTACTTTAAAGTGTGATAAAGTATCTTTTCAATTGATGTTTTAAAGCCGTGAGAGCGTCGGTTGCGCATTGCGGAGAGGTGTGGACACGGAATTATGAGGGTCCGGGTTTGAATCCGCCAGTACCAATATGTATTTTAACTTACGTACCGACTGATGAATGAATGAATTAAACCATGTAAGCTTGCATTTCTTGCGACCACAGCGAACCGAATTGCTACTGTTTACATAGCGACTCGAAAATATAATTTTGACGAAAGGCATTGGTCGAAACCACTTATACCTGATTCTTCCTGTTATGAGTATTGACTGTAACATAAGTATAGACCAAAACGAAACTTTTCGCTTGAGGTTAACTTTTTTTTAATAAATAAAAGAGAAGCAGCTTTTTTTAGAAGCAGATATTTTATTAGGGTACCAATATTGTCATTATTTAGAAAACATTTTTATTGGGGTTCAAATTTTGATAAACATTTATTAATTGTGAGAAAATGATATTATTTTTGGTGTTATTTACTTTATGTGACTAACGTTAACTTAAATAATAGGGTAACATTTTAGTATAAAATAATGTGTTCAAATTTCGGTGAACGGTGAAAAATGTAATTTTTGGATGTAACTTTTTACTCCATTTGTTAACCATGTTAAACATAAGTAATTAACATCTTGCTTTTTTAGTAGTTTCAATGTAGCTTCATATAACTTGGACTGTAAAAGTCTTTTTGGAAGGAGAATGCCTCTCGGGCTCGTCAGTTTTTTAACGCGAGTTATAAATCTTATATAAAATTTATATAATATTATAAAATTATAAATATTATATTTTATAATATGAATACATTTATTATATTCTAAATAAACAAATTGATATTAATTAACAGTACAAATGTATAGACACAAATCCATAATAAAACTGAAATATCCTAAAACTAAAATTATAATATTATACAAGGTCTAACAAAATTAGGTGAAACTATTTTAAGGGTATTGAAATCGCGAAAAAAAATCAGCTGTTCCATACAAACCTACTCGACCTAAATGTATGGGACAGCAGATTTTTTTTCGCGATTTCAATATTGGTCCCATAGAGAAAGTAGTTCAGTTTGATGGTCTGATCATCCCCTTAAAATAGTTTCACCTAATTTTGTTAGACCTTATATTATAATATTATAAAACTTTACCAGAACCTTTACATTGAAGATATTGATTGAGGCGGTAAGGTCTGAAAAAACTCTGACACCCCCTGGTGTCCCTCTGATACCCTCTGCCCACACGATAAGAAGAAGAAGATAGAAGATATTAAAAAAAATTACGATGTTTTTAGGTGTCCCTGATTCCATATCACCAATTTTTGGATTTTTTGTCTGTCTGTTTGTTTGTTCGTCATCTTTTTTTGGGCCTTCTTTCCATCTCTTAACTTAGGTATAAACAACAGAAGAACAACATGCTAATCAATCAAGCTCTTGCATTACATCAGCTTGTCAATATTAATCTAATCTGTCCACTGCATTGACTAAAATGACTCAATAACCTTAGTGAAGGTCATTTATCTGATGACAAAGGCATTCTCTTACAATCTTTATCCCACGTCCATGCCACGTCAAACCACGTCAAACTAACAAAGACTGGTTATCAGCGGTTTAACAAAGCCAAGGGGCTGTCTCGTTTCGGATACATGAAGTACATAATGGTAACCTTGGACGAATGATATCCACTGCCCTAGAGATTTAGAGAGATGCCAACCAACGCGCTGAGTACGAAACCTAGTGTCGCATCACCATCAGTACCACGCGATAGAAAGTATTTTGTTAGCTTGAATGTGCTCATTATCCATTGCGGTATCAGAACTCAACGTTCGAATAATCGTTAGTACTTACGTAAAATTTTAGTACGTACGTTAGTACGGAATCATTACTGTCGCGAGCAATGTGTTCCGTTTTGGCGCATATTGCTGCGACACTGGCCCCGCCCCCGTTTAACATCTCCCTTTAGTTTTTGTGATCTGTGTCCACTGCCGATCCATTCTTGGAAATATACCGTATGGAACTCTAATAATGATCAAGTTGCAATGCAAACGTTGCATTTAGGTATTTTGTATGAGGTTCCATGCAATTTTTTCCGCAGATTAAGAAGTCTGACGAAAATTGTTTACTGTACGAAGTATAGGTATTTTCAGATGAAAAAAGACCACACTTTGAAATACAGTAATTCTTTATTTCAATTTTCCATTCCAACCATTCATACTAGTCTTTAAACGATGGGTCCAACAATGTCTCCACCAGCAATCACTGGAGTGACGATGATTGGGGCGAGAATGTCGATGGGGTTGACCTCGGGAGCACCAACAGCGATGACGTCAATGGGGTTGATGGGGCCAGCAACGACGACTGACTCTGGGATAGGGGCAGGCTCAGCAACAGCGACAGTTTCTGGGGCTACCTCGACGACGGAGACTGGTTCAGGGGAAATTTCGACGACGGAGACTGGCTCAGGAGCGATCTCGGCGACGGAGACGGGTTCAGGGGCGATCTCGGCGACGGAGACGGGTTCAGGGGCAATCTCGGCGACGGACACTGCTTCAGGAGCAACATCGACGACGGATACGGGGGTGACGATGGGAGCAACGGGGTCAGCGGGGCTGGGAACCACGGCGGGGGCGGGAACGAGAGCAGGGGTGGCAGACTGTAATAAAAAAATATTATTCATTATTAATGGCCGAGATCGGCTGAGATGATGATGATGATGATCCATGGACAGAGAATTTACGAAAATATAACAAGATGTGCAAGACCAGATACACCCACTACACTTACACACACACACACACTTTTACAATTAAATATAACATCTCTGTTTTGTCTATTTACCGATATTCGCAAAAATAAATGATATTCTATTTTATTCTATTCTATTCTACCCCAATAAGCATGGCACTCAGAATACTAAACGCAACATCTAAAGAGGTAGACTATATTATATTCCTTCTATCATTTTGGATTATTCAATTAAGGCAGATTAATTATTAAGTAATGATGTTAGTGTGTATTGTTGTGTTTGAATTGAATTGAATTATCAATTTTATATGTAAACTTTTACTATTCTATTTGCAAAGATCAAGTAGGCATGTCCTTTACCTGTTCGTTACCAGCGACGTTGATGACGATCTGGACAAGAGGGCTGGACGCAGCAGAGACCACGGGTTTGTCAGCGGAAGCAGGCGCGGGGACGATGGCGGCAGCAGCGCCCTCGACGGGGACGAGCCCAGCGGGAGTGACGACGGTGATGGCCTCCTGGAATTGGTTAGGGTAGCTTTTAGTAAGTCAACATTACCTAGTAGGGAAGGGAGAGAGAAATCAGAGGATCAATGTTTTGTAAAAATAAATGTTAATTAATATCTCTTTACTTATGCATCAATATGCATCAATGTATGCAGGCTCCTGTCCCTCGTCTATCGGCTGAGATGATGATGATGATGATGCATCTATAACCGTCCAAATAAAAAAGTCTGCATGCATGAAAGGACTAATGAATGTGTAGGAAGCTAGAGAGGTCGATCAGGATCGTAGTAGGTGGCATTCCATTGTATCTGCCTACCCCAGTGGGAGACAGGCGTGAGAATGTGTATGTAGGTAAGTCTGCTAACTGCTGGACCCTGAAAACCTCCGGAGCAACCTAAATAATCATCAAGCTTCTAATGCACGATAGCAAGATAAACTCAAAATATCTAACACACCATCGACAAAACAGAAAAAAAAATTATGTCATGACAATATTTTTCCAGTCCAGTGTTATCAAAAAATACAGGGTGTAAAATTAAATGGGACACTTACTTAAAGGGGTGCTTCAGACCATCAAACTGAACAACTTTCTCTATGGGACCAATATTGAAATGGCAAAAAAAATCTGCTGTCCCATACCTACATTTTAGTCGAGTTATGTTTGCAGTACTTACCTATTGTATGGGACAGCGGAATTTTTTTTTTCGCGATTTCAGTGTTGGTCCCATAGTAAAAGTTTTTTAGTTTGATGGTCTGAAGCACCCCTTTAAGTATGTGGCCCATTTAATTTTATACTCTGTATAAGAAATCAGCTACTTAGACTATGTTTCATAACGTGTGAAAATCACTCTGGGTTTATATAGCTTACTCGTACGTACGTATCATCGTATGCTTCCAAGTGATTTCCACACATTATGAAGACGCAACGGCCGACGATGGCTGACGACAATACTAGACACTATGAAAATATATGGCTCCGAGCCATACATTTTCATCGGCCGCGACCCACAGACGCCTTACCTTTACATAAACTTAAACTCACCAAATCATGACCAGCGAAGAGCGAATCCATGTAAAGGTTCAAGGCGTTCTCCAGGTAAGGCATGAGGGCGGGGTTGGTGCTGGGACACTGGATCGCTTCGGAGAGCTCGTTCAGGGTCCAGGTGGACACGTCGGCGGACGCGACGGCCACGGCCACGACGGCGGCGAAGATAGCGAAGAATTTCATGGTTGGTTTTTAGCTGTGAATGGTAAGCCAGGGTTTTTTTTAGTTGGTAGGATGTAGGTGATTGTACCGTTGTTAATGTGAAAACAAAATGAAATCGTCTATAATAATATATCCATCTAATAGTTTAAGTACCTGCTTAAGGTGGTTTCAGTCCATACAAAAGTATAGTATAGTTATTATAATTACGAATATTTTGTTTTCACCTAACACAACCTAAGCATTTTTTGTATCGATAAAGTATTTTAACAAAACAGCCTAGTACCTACCTAATATTTAAATGGTTTAGAGTCTAAACCATCCGTTAACTTAAGACCATTAAACAGAACAACTTGCAATTCGAAAAAATCTGCTGTTCCATAAATTTGAGTACAGTCTGTACCTACTGCAATTTTGTACAGAACATCTGTTTTGATTTTTCTCGATGTTGCCTCCATAATGAAACTTATCTCTGAACTTCAACTTCAGGAGTGCGATTTTTTAATCTCATTCGGTGAATTCAGCAGTTGTAAATGTCAAAATGACTATGGAGATATGCCTCTTTCTACTGCTGATTTGACTTTCAAAAATCGCTCTCCAGGAGTGCGATTTTTTAAAGTCTTATCAGCTGTAGAAAGATGCATATCTCTATACATTTTCAACTGCTGAGTTCAACGTATGAGATTCAAAAATCGCACTCCTGGAGTATGATTTTTGAATGTCAAATCAGCAGTAGAAAGATGCGTATCTCCATATTAATATTGACATTTTCAACTGCTGAACTCAGCGAATGCTTGGACAAATCCAAGAGCGAATGAGATTCAAAAATCGCACTCCAGAACATCAAAGTAGTTTATTGTGGCTCCTACCAAGGTCCTAGTCCTAGAGACCAAAAGTATTTACCTTAAAACCTTTTCTAAAAATATGCTGGATGATTTTGTTTCGAAATTTTCAGGGGTGGTTCAGAACCATCAAACTGAACAACTTTTAATATGGGAGCAAACCTGAAATCATAAAAAATCTGCTGTTCCATATCACGGAATATTTAAGAGTTATTAAACTGCGCTACCTGCACTACACTGCCCACTCGACTCAAATGTATGAGAGAGCCTTGAGCCGATTTTTTTACAAATTCTGGTTAGCTTCCATAGTAAAAGTTGCTCAGTTTGATGGTCTGAACCACACTTGAAAATTTCGAAACTGTAAAAAAGCACTCAGTAAGTAGGTAAAAGTAATAATAAATAATAAATATCTTGGACATTGTCAAACAAATTATCTAGTCACATTTAAAGTACATGGACTTGTAACAAATTAAAGATTGAAAAATTTGTCTCGGGCGGGACTTGAACCCGCACTCGATTCTCTAATTGATTCGAAATAGCACAACATGGCTGTAACATGTTTAAAAATCAATAATATTTGGACATGGACTTGTATTATGATGACTAGACAACAATATAGAATACATATATAGATACAAACATCCATGACTCGGGTAAATTTGTCCCTTACGGGATTCGAACCCGCGACCCTCGGCACAGCAGGCAGGTTCACTACAGACTGTGCTACCGGGCCGTCTAAAGTTAGTAACAATCTAAGGTAAAAAAATAGACTCTTTCTTACCTATCTTTTTAACAACTTGGACGAATTCTAATAACGAGACTAATTTATACTAGTTCCAAAGATTAATATTTTGAATAATCTATAGAATTTTATTGCCAGCTGATTATCTCAGCCACTCTAAATCTAAATTGTAGTAAAACTATAAAATTTATACGTTCTATCAATTTATATTATTTAGATAGGTAGGTATCTACCTACTAGAATAACCTGTCGTAGCTACCAGTAGGTACTTTAGGTAAACAAGAAAATAAAATGTAATTGAGTTGCAATGGTCAAATCCACGAAGAAGAGAAGGGATCCTTTCTTTTCTCCATGGTCAAATCTCACAATAAACCTGACAAACTTGGATAAGTTATATGTCAAGATTGACAGTAGAAGCTACAAAAGCGTAGAAAAAAATTGTAACCAGTATTGGCCTCTAAACCCTATCCATATACACGCACACAGACATACTAAGAAAGTTGGCCCCTTTTGTTTTATACGGTAGAAGCATGTGGCTCTTTCTAGACATATACTTTTTCGAAGCTGACAAAATAAATTGAAGAACTTTTAGGAGCCAGATATGAATTTATATCATACCTACCTTGTAATATTTTCAGCTAAGGTGTCCTAGAACTGATAATATGTAATGTCATCTATTGTTAAGAATAAATAATTCGTCCAAATAAAAATAATTGTTAAGTAGGTAGGTATACCTACAGATACATAAACTACATTCTTAAACAGAAAGTGTGCAGTTGTAGCGTTGATGGTTGTAGCAATGTTTCTAACCACCCCGAATTACGCCCCGAATCCGCCGGGATTACGGCCGTGAGCTTATGTATTTATGTTTGTACCTACCGATAAATTGTAGGTAGGTATCTACTCTACCTATATGTACTTAGTTATTTAAAAAAACTAATAACGTAGGTAGTTAGGTAAACTACGTGCATTCAAAATTAGTATTTAGCTAACTAACTCCTTTTTAAAACCATTGATCCAATAGTAATGTAATGTAAGTACCAATAAATAATATAAAAACATTTTAATACGAATTACAGGACAAGTCTTCTGCAGAAAAAACTATTAATAATTTCGTTCAAGTTTAACAATCAAAGTTAGTGATTCCATTATCTTTTATTGCGTAAATTCTCGTAGTAAACTACGGAATATATTTTTGAGAATCAAAAAGTTTTTACTCCAAACAAATATTTCAACGCTGGCGACATTTGTTGTAAAAACATTACATTGCAGCCATTTGCTTCGATTAAAAAGAAAATAACTTTTCTTCTTTCTTAATTAAATGGCAATCGTCATATTTTTTTCCACACCACGTTGCCTTAATAAGGTTCAATAAAAAATAGAGACCAAAGAAAACTCTTTTTCTCTATTTTTTCCATGGTTATTCTGTTTCGTGTTCAAACCTATTCTTTACAATAGGTTTCTATTGTAAAGAATAGGTTTGAACACGAAATCACAATCACAATCAAGCAAGCATCATCTTGGAAGCATCTTGGGATAAACTTTAATGCTTTTAGGAAATTAAAATTAGAACAACTGAATGGGCCCGCCTGATTAGATAGATAGATAACTCATTTACGATAGATAGGTAGATATTCGAGCGTTTTATAGCATCTCATCAAAGGTCAAAATGGGCAAGTGCTAAGAGCGGCCTTTTACCATAAATATTACCATAAAAGGGGAGGAAAGTGCTGCCCAAAGAAATTCAATGCAGCCAGAGGTACGACCAAGTCTGCATCAAACAGACTGGTCCTCTGCAGCGCACTGTGACCGTAGGAGGCAGCGTTCTTTTTTTACAATTTAATTGTCAACATACTTGCTCGTAAAGTTTCTCTTATTGCACCGCTTTTAGGTACATAATGCATATATAGAAATTATTACATTTACCGCAAACTTTTTTTCTGAAAAAATTAATCTGTTTTAAGTTAATATATGATAAATAAACGCTTCATTATACAAAAAAAAATTTAGTTAACATTAACAAAATTTTTATATATATAAAATATTAAATCTAGAAATAAGTAGAAGAAGAGAAGAAGAAGAAGAGTTCTAGAAGTTTATAACGTTTTTAATATTATCTTGTTTGCAACAAAATATCGTTGGTTGAATGTCGGTTAAAGTCTTTGCTTGTTCGTGGACCTGCGCGCGCATAGCTATCTCAACCAAAGGCACGGAACGAAAAAAAAAGAAGCCCAGCACCATTTTCCACAAATATTTAAGTATTTAAAATTGTTGTATTTTACGAAATTTTATTACTTTTTCCTCGCAAGTATGTAGAAAAACGTCGTATGAAACGCGTGAGCGTTAGCCCAGTCATTTTACGGTTTGAGCCGGGACTAATTAATAATTGATTTTTTTTTCGGTATAATATTGAAGAGCCAAATTGAGCTTAGGAATGTACGAAAATTAAAAAAAAAATCACCCGAGCAACAGTTCCAATTTTAAAATTAAGCTATTATCTCGTTCTTAAAAACCTGATGGTAAATTTTTTTTGCACATATTTAAGGCTTTACAATTAAACATACTTCAAACATGGAGTAAATATTTTTGTCTACTTAGAAGGTTTTGAAAAATACATTCGTATTTTCTAATAAATATCTCATTTTTAAAATTTCAGTGCCTATTTTATTGCTCAAAAAAAATTTAAATTGTTACATCTAGTTCAAATGAGTGCATTGGTATTAATATTATTAATTTGAAAACATTTTCTTATACTGTGCTGGTATCATAATGTACTATTTAACTATACTTAGCCTAAAACAGTTGCGGTCTCTCTTTCCTCGCTCTATAATAGTTGATATTTGTATTATACTTACCACACACACCGAGTCTATACAGACATACAGCTTTTTGTCCACAGCCTTAACATACCTACCTATTGTAATTCCGATTTATTTAATTCTTAGACTTTCTGGCCAAGCCATAATTAGTTTTCAGGTTTTAAGGAGCCTAATCTAATTTGGAGCGCGCTCCATACAAACGAAATCTGGTGATATTTTCAATACTAACCAATTAAAGTCAATGATTTTTTTAGAAACTAATGCTTGTGTGTCGTTAAAATGTAGGTAAGTATAGTTTTAAAGTTACAGTGCCTCAAAGATTTCTATACAAATCTTAAATTAAACTTATCATTGAAACCAAAGAAATTTAACCTTACAGTAAACTGAAACTGTATTTTAACGAAAATCTGACAACATACAAGCATAGAGATTAGTTTCTAGATTGTTTCTGAAAAATTTCATTGACTTTTATTAGTTAGTAATGACAAAATTCGTTTGTATGTAGGGCGCTCCGATTTATATCCCCCAGTTATAGAGGCTATGTGATTAAAATTTTGTGTGAAGATTTTGGATTTGAATTCCTAGTATTCCTAGTGAATAATTAAAGAACTAAAATCGCTAATATGATTTGAGGTGTATTAGGAAAATTACGTTTTTATGGTTTAGATTTAGATCTTAAATTGTGTAATAGTACTCTAGTACTAAGGCAACAATCAGCTTGTGCTACAATGGGTGCCAGACACTCTGACATAGAAGGGAACGAAAGGGCAGACGAGTTGGGCAGACGAGTTGGCAGGAAGAGGAACAGAAAACCACTTCATAGGCCCCGAACCCTTTCTTGGAGTACCTGGCAGTCTAATAAGCGATTCTTTGAATAAGGTCAGCTTTAGAGAGGCAATAAAGCTTTGGTGCAACACTCCAGGCATGGGCCACTACAAAGCACTTATCAAAGGCTACAATCGCAAACTTGCGAACGGTCTCCTTGCCCTCAGCAAAGATCCAAATTTGTACAATAGCAAGGTCACTCACAGGCCACTGCAAATTAAATAAGCACATGCACACACTGAAACTAAGTGACACCACCGGCTGCAGATTCTGCAAGGAGGAAATGGAGACTCCTCTGCACCTCCAATGTGACTGTGGCCCCCTGATGTACAAACGTAGTACTCATCTAGGTAGGCAGGTTCTGTCACCAGATGAAATACAAACTATCCCTATCAAGAATCTACTGCGTTTTCTGGCCGCAGTGGGGATTGGTAAGGAACTTTAAAAAAGGGTGTTCACAAAGGACCAGCGATGGTCTACGTGGCACAGGCTCAGCAAGCCTGTCAAGGCCCAAACCCCCCCCCCCCCCCCCCTAATAATAAAATAATAAATAGTACTCTGTGCTAGCAAGGTTTAGATGCATTGACCAAGAAGTTTCGCTCCTTATAGTTACTTCCTTTTACTTTGATCGAAGCCTCACCTTCGACACTTTGTGCCTTGCTAAACGTTTTGTATATTTGTATAAATAAACAAAAGCCCCGAACCTCATTGTGATGAGTCTATTGAATTCAACATAAGTATTCGTCTGCACCCGGTATTTTCCAAAGCTACCAATTTTACAATGTTATTAAGATTAGAATTTTACAATTTATTGCTTTAACACTAATCAATAACAATTATGTTTATACTATAGCTTTGTTATCTTATATTAGATGATGTAGGCAGTTTGTAATATTGTTGATTTGCTAGGGCTTGCACACGGGTGTTTTCTAACGATGACAAAAAAGTTTATTTACTTATATATTTTCAACTTCTCAACACACTTGCTCGTAAACTTGCTCTTATTGCACCGCGTTTCTGAAAACAGCTTATAAAAAACACGTACTTTTTATTCAATGTACTTTTTTAACATACTTCCTCGTAAAGTGACTCTTATTGCGTTATCGCACTAGTGCCGAATGTTACTTTTTTTCCTATAAGTAGTTTGTTTTTAAATCACAGTAAAGAGTTTTTATGTAAAAAAAAACCTTTTTTTTTAATAAATTAATCTGTTTTAGTTAAAATATGATAAATAAACGCTTTATTTCATAACACAATTTATTTTAGTTAACAAATTAAGATTAATTTGTGTTATAAACACATATTAAGTTTATAACGTTTTTAATATTATGTTGCATCCAAATATCGTTGGTTGAATGTTGGTTAAAGTCTTTGCATCTTCGTCGACCTGCGCGCGCATAGCTATCTCACCCAAAGGCACGGACGGCACGCAAAATGAAAGAAGCCCAGCGCCATTTTCCACAAATATTTATCTAAAATTATTGTATTTTACGAAATTTTATTACTTTTTCCTCGCAAGTATGTTGAAAAACGTCCTATGAATCATTACAGCCCTCGGCTTGTATGCAGCACTCGCCTGGCGGCTCGTGCTGCAATCCCGCCTCGGCTGTAATGACCAACTATGCTCACTTGTATCATAATGTACTATTTATTACTACATTTCCACACTAGTGCTTTAATGCCAACAAAAACTGTTGTGTGTATCATTTTAATTATTGTAGTTTCAGTAATTGTTTCAATAATTACATTTTAAATTACCTTGCAAGTAATTTCGAAATAAATTTATGAAATTTTATATTACCTTGCAAGTATGTAAAAACATAGCATGAAACGCATGAGCACGGGCCATTTTACTCTCGGCTGCTTTACGCCATCACTTTAGGCTCGAGCTGCATTTTTTTTATTTTGCGGGATAACACAATGTCATTATAAATTTTAGTTGGCAGTATGTGAATGAGTCTTATGCAAGTTTGGGAAATCCTGATGAAATGATGAGGAACAGGGATCCCCTGGGGGATCGGGCTTGGAGATCCTGGTGGTCGAACCCCTTCTTTCGCTCATTGCCTCATCCACATTCATACATCTTTCCATCCATGTCGAATGGGTAGATAATCAGTCTATACTCCTAGATTATTCGTCGTTTTTCTATCAACATCAATATCTTTTACATCATTTTCGTAACTCTGCCAGTACTAATTAAATAATGTAAGAAATATGTTACACGGATAGCATAGAATCATAGCCCAGTCATTTTAGGGAGTTTTGTTAGGCGGAGTAGGGAGTAATTATTAATTGGACTTTTAAACTGTAACCGGCACCATTTAGTGACAAAAAGACTATCTTAAAAAATATTTAAAAAAATCACTACGCAACATAGAAATCGAAATTGTGTGTCCCAGAAGGCTTTTAAATTAATAATATTAATACCAATGCACTCATTTGACTTAGATTTAACAATATAAATTATTTTTGAGCAATAAAATAGGCATTGAAATTTTAAAAATGAGGTTTTTATTAGAAAATACGAATGTATTTTTCAAAACCTTCTAATTAGACAAAAATATTTACACCATGTTTGAACTATGTACAATGGTAAAACCTTAAATATGTGGAAAAAAAATTTACCATCAGGTTTTTTTTATGATGATATAATAGCTAAATTTTAAAATTGGAATTGTTGCTGACGTGATTTTTTTTTTAATTTTTGTACATTTCTAGGCTCAAATTGGCTCTTCAATATTATACCGAAAAAAATATAAATTATTAATTAGTCCCGGCTGAAACCGTAAAATGACTGGGCTATCAGGTATATTAAGCATCAATGCGCAATAAATACGTTTATGCCCGGTAGTTCACCTGATTTGATTAATTGATTGAGTTCCAGAATAAATAATTGTATCGAGGATGTAATAAAACAGTTTTGGCCCCAACATCATAATTTAATTTTATAGTTTCTTATATAATCTTTATTATTTAATGTTGCGTACTTATATTAATAACTATTACTTATACACTTATAATATATTTCATTTAAGTAATCAGATTCCTTTTAGAGGCCTCATCCCTGAAACAAAGAAACAAAATCTGTCATCAATCGAAGTTTCATCGAGTCAGGAATATTTTACAGACAGCACGAATTTTAAATCTATTTTTTAACACCACTGGCTTTTCGGTGAAGGAGAACATCGTGAGCAAACCAAACATTAATATTACTAGCATTTTCCCCGTGGCATCATTCGCATAGAATTTATATCTTCTTTCCTAGGGCCGTTAATATTTTATTCTAAGACTGCTTTTAAAATACAAGCACTCCCCGCAAGCTTGTGCAGTTCTTAGAAACGCCATTGACCCTTTTCACATATACAGGATGTCCGTTTAGGCCGGCCGCACATTGCGAGAAATTTCTAATAGAAAAACTGTAACGCTCGCCGGAAGGCATTTATACATTTTTTTACTGTCAGTCGCCGTCGGCAAATGTGTCTCAACCCTTATACGGCGACCGTTAACTTCATACGGCTGTAGAGCTGACACACATACATGTCAAACAGGAATTACAAAGTTGGCGCGGGAAATGACACCACCGTGCCGTGCCCAGTCCATGTGTGTAGTAATTACAAGCTTAAAGTCTCTCACACTAAGTTTCAGCCGCACAGACGGACAACAGTCTCCTGTAGGAGCCGGCGAGCGCGCGCGCCGCTAGCACGAGCAGTTCTCTCCTAGAGACGCCTGTAGCCGCCTCTTGCCATTGTGTGTGGGGTACCTAGAAAAAAAACAAAGGTTATTGCTGGGTGACTGAGTGCTGAATTAGGATACGGAAAATGCTAATAGTAATTGATCGTATCCACATATATTCATGTGAGATGTGAAGTCTACCAATCCGCATTGGGCACGCGTGGTGGACTAATGCCCATACACCTTGAGGGTAGGCCTGTGCCCTGCAGTGGGACGTTTATAGGCTGATGATGATGATGATGATGACATATATTCGAACACTGATTTGCTATGATAAATTATCTTAAAAGGTAATATTAGCGCACTATGTACGATGCACTTTTATCGAGGTCGCATAATGTCCGCGTTCAATGTTCAACCTGCTGTCGCTAGGTGTTGCTAAATAAATTATCTGTAGATTGACCTCGATAATTGATGTACGTACTTCGTACAGTAATGGATGGTGTTGCATTCGACTATTTTGTCATTTTGTCAAGGTATTGCATTGAAAGAAGCAAAGCCACAAAACCAGTTGGCAAGGTGTGACCCTATAACATATGTAGTAGTGTAGTGACCTGTAGACTGTCTGCCACGACGGAGCCGACAGTGAGGCAGTAGCCGGTCGGCGCGTGCTCGTAGTCGTGCGGAGTGGCTGCCTGGGCCGCCGCCACTGCGCCGCCGGCCACCGGCGTGCCCTGCGACTGTATCTGCACCTCTATTCCCAGCGAGGGCTGCGATAACACCAGCAACGCTATGTCGTACCATCTGTAAGATAATTTTAAATTAGTGTCGGCAGGATGTGGTTAAGTGTTATATTTTTATTAGTTAAGCAATTTCGAGCAGAGTTAGGGATAATGACCGTTTTAATGATATTTCATGCTCGAGGTCTAAATTGTTCTTCGTAAATAATCTTTGACTACTTATATAGGGACTAGTTACGCGTGTAATTCTACGAACAAATATTTCTGCCACTTTTTGCGGGGGGCGAGGTAACACGTAATTGATTTTATTCCTATAACTTTAGATTCTAATTTTGAACGTTAAAAATCATGAAAAGAAGTCTCGTGTGAACCCCAAACGTTCTAAGTACGAAATTATTGTTTCGCAATTATAGGCTGTCTCGTTTAGTGATAAGGTATAAAATTGAATGTAAATGCACATGATCAATTAATCTTATACCGTGGCAGAGGGGAAATGCTATAGCAAGGCTAGTCCTTATAATAGATAGTCAAAGTAAATAATGCCACTAGCTCCATATTCCCACTGTGTCACATAGGCCTCTTCTCGCGAATAAGCGGAGGAAGAGAGCCAATACAATGCGATTTGGTAGAGGCAAGTTAGTACTTGCGTTGCTCGCGTACCCTACCGGCTGCGCCAGTAAGGCTTCGCATTAACAAATTGCCTCTCACTGACCTGTCAGTAATAGATTCTTGCAGGAAACTCTCGATGGCGACCACAGGCACGTTGTTGTTGATGTCGCTGTGTACTGAACGTATGTGCGCGATGCGTTGTTTTGCCGCTGCGTACGCGGCCGCGTATCCTACCGGCTGCGCCGCCGTCACGTCGCTTTGTGCTGAGTAGCCACTGTGTATCAACATAAATACGGGCAAGTCGGTCAACGCGGTAGATTCGTATACCTTTCTCATGGTAAAATGACCTGAAGCCTGAAGTGTCTCGGCACGTGTTTAGAGTACTTAATTAAAGTGGGAGTTGTTAAAAATTTAAAATGTATTTAGGTTAAGTTGGATACTTACACAACTGTGGCTTTCCCAAAGACGGTTTGGAAGGCTTCCCTTACTGGTGATATTTTGACATCTTTATCTGAAGCTACTACTATAGATATATCTCCACCGCTCTCTGAAAACAAACATATTATGTCATTTTAATACCTTATAAAAATTATATGGCAGCTGCATAAACTATATTCTTAGCAAGCATATGAACAACTTACTACAGGGTGAAATTGATATCATTAGCTCTACCCATCAAACTGAACAACTTTTACTATGGGAGCAAACCGATCGGAGGAAAAAAAAATCAACTGTTCCCTACTAAACTGCAATGTCGACACGCGAGTTCGCAACTCAAATGTATGCAACAGCAGATTTTTTTGCTTTGATCGGTTTGCTGCCATAGTAAAAGTTGTTCAGTTCGATGGGTAGACTCTTAGTTTAAAAGGATACTAATTATATCAATTTTACCCTGTATGAATTATGGAAAGAGATTTATGCCGACGAGATAAGCAACTTGAAACATAATCTTACTAAGATATTCCTTCATCTGCGGGTCGAGTGTTGTGATCATGGAGTCGACAGAGCTCTTTGCCTTCTCCGCCACTCTGTGCAGTAGTCCTCCAGTAGATACCGCACCTTTTACCCATGTCAGTAGACCCGTACCGGGCATTATGTCACCTGGTAAAGAAAAATGTTTTTTAGAAACAAATATACATTAAACTAAGAATAAAAAAAATTGTTCATTCTTAATTTAGAAGTTTGGTAGACTACACATACGCATCAGAATTTCTTCTTCAGCGTATGCACGTGCACGCGCGGTGGACTAACACCCATACACCCTCCTTGGCCTGTGCCCTGCAGTGGGACATAATACAGGCTGATGATGATGATGAATTTAGAACTGACTGAATTCCTCCAAATGAATCCAATGTCAACTCTGAGCAGAAGATATCTAAATATGTATTTGCGTTACATATTAAAGGAGGTGCTTTTGAACATCAAACTGAACATTCACTATGGAACCAACACTGAAATCGCGAAAATAAATCAGCTGTTCCATATAAAGCAACAACGACTACTCAGCCATTTATACCCTGTATAAATAAAAAAACAAGCTTAGGCCCGATTCGACCAAACGCGAGTAAATTTTATTCTTAGATTAAGTCGCCGGTTACTCTAGAGTAAACTGATTTTGTGTTTTACCAACCCTAATCTACGAATAAGTTGAGAGTAAATTTTACACGGCCAATTTTGACGGTGTAATCTTACAACGAGACTAATGAAATGTCTATGTCACATAATTAAAAAAAATTAAATAAAAAGAAACCTAACAAGTTAAAACTGTGTAACCTCACATTGCAATAAGTATGGATACAAAGACCTCTTTCTTTAGTTGGATTATACATTCGTTCTTTTAGTATGGGTTTAGTGTGGTAGAAGACAAATGAAGTTATTTCGGAGTTTACACTAGGAGTAAAAACCTTGTATAGTTACTCTTCTATAAATCAAAGTTTGGTCGAATCCAGCCTTAGTGTATGAACCTACGAAAACCAATACAACTACTAAAACAATATAACTACTTACCTGTTGCTGCAATAGAACGTGTAACAGCTTTAGAAATTAAACGGTAATTTAACTATGATTAAATGTATTGATGTTGCATAATATTAGAAATATCAGGAAGTATGGAAACAGAGCCAAACCAAGTCAGAGGCCTGTAGACCAATCGCGCTAAATAAATCTCCATGAACCGTGATTGGACCGCATGCAAACCACAACTTTTAACACATTCTGTATTTGCTGTTTAAACTTCTTCTTAGTCATAAGGTCATGGCTGAGGGTTAAATTAGATATTGGCCAAATCATCAACATATTATCTAGAATAGAATCACCATATAGAACAAGTACGAGTCACGTTGCAGGCCCGAGCACTTATCTCGCGTGGTTTTCGCGCGTCGCGTTTATGCCTGCCACGAGGCTCCGCAATCCTCAATCTCTTCTTGTTCTTGACCAAAAACAATCCCTGAGATTGGGATAGATTCTCCCATAAACTACTTGACACTAGCGGAAATGCAGTGCTAACGCACAAGCAAGAGTCCATTAATTAATAATTATAAATAATTAAAAAAAAAGAACAAGTACTAACCAAGCTTTTCCATCTCAGGAGTGAAGGCGGGCAGAGATTCAGGTGACTGTGTGGTCTGCGAGTCTTCCGGTGACCTTATAGACAGAGTTGGTTCCCCTTTACTCAATGGGATGGCTGGACTGCAAACAGAAGCACAGCTTACCTAATAGTTACACTGAAGTACCATTGTCTGAGAATAAATGAAATAAAGCAGGGTTATGCCACAGATCCACCACTCGCGACACAAGATGACGTTACTATAGGTTCCGTCCCGCTTGCACGCTTGCGCCTCCTGTATGTGCTTCTTGCTCGGCTCCCCTTAAGTCTCCCCCGAAAGTGGGGTGAGGGCAGGGAGTGTCCGTTTTGTACATAGATTAATATGTATATTGGATATAGTAACTCGCCTTGAATTTGAGAACGTTCTAATTACGTTGCCGCTTATTAGCACTAGGGGGCGCCACATTATGAAATAAATTGAAAAAGACAATCGGTCGACTCGAGGATCGAACCTTAGCTACCCGTATCGTAAGCCGGTTGTTTAGACCGCTAGACCAACAAGACAGTGATTGATATGGGCGAAATCTCTCACTACTACAGCGCAGCGCGTGAGGTATAGTGCGCTGTTACACCGATATGAACCCTAGTTCAACACATAGTGCTTCGAAACGTAACCGATAGATGGCGGAAGCTGTCTACGGAAAATCAGCGTTCCACTTAGTTTGTACTAAGATAACATAGCATGGTTCTGTATGTAGAACTATAATACCTATTCTGTGGTTATGCTTAAATAGTTTTCTCTCTTAATCCTGGCGGCTTATAATAGCCACCAACATCAACCATTGTTTATCTATTGTGATCTTAAAACCGGAATTTAATACTTTAAGAGATGAATAGTGTTTTTATAGCTCCTCTCAGTTTCGTTTTCTACTAAACTCGGATTCTTAACTTATGAATGATTTTGACATAATTATGAATGGGTTCCATTTAAAAGGTTATGTCGAAATTGGTTGCCAAATTATTATTTTGAAGATATGATGATGATTTAGAGGTTAAGGGCCTGTTTCACCACTTTTGGATAAGTTCTTGTTAGCATTAAATTCATTAAATATTTTACTTATATATAAGGTCTAACAAAACTAGCTGAAACTATTTTAAGGGGATGATCAGACCATCAAACTGAACAACTTTCTCTATGGGACCAATATCGAAATCGCGAAAAAAAAAACTGCTGTCGCATACAAAACTGCAAACATAACTCGACTTAACATAAGTAACGCCTGACTTTTTATTCCTCCATTTCCTCCACTGGTCGTAAATTGCGTTCCTCTGAAAACCTTTCCCTCCTTATGCCCACTCACTCCACTAACTTCTACACCCATTCCTTTTCTGTTCATGCCGTTCGGGTCTGGAACTTGTTGCCGGAAAACCCTCCTTGAATATTTTTAAGTCGAAGGTCAAAGCTCATTTCCTCGAGCACTGACTACCTATCCTGAATGGTCACCTCTCTGGTTCATGTTTTTCTCTCTTTGATAAATAATTGTTGTTTTAGTACTCTTTTATGTATTTGTTATAGGTATTTATATTATATATATATTTTTATATTACAGTATGTTTGTATTTGTATAACATTATTTGTGTATGTTATCTATATTGTGTTATTATGATCTACACCGCCTACCAATCTTCTTTCACTATTTCCTCTACCCTAAGGTTGTCTGGAAGAAATCGCTTTTTACCGATAAGACCGCCTGATTTTGTGCCTTTTGTATTTCCTGATTGTTTGCTCTCTGTATACTCTGTTTTTTTTTGTGTCAAATAAAGTATAATTGATTGATTGATTGAGACAGCTGATTTTTTTCGCGATTTCGATATTGGTCCCATAGAGACAGTTGTTCAGTTTGATGATCTGAGCATACCCTTAAAATAGTTTCAGCTAGTTTTGTTAGACCTTATATAAGACAAATTAAATAAACTACGACGAGTATACAATTATGAGTGCAATGCCATATAAAGCTATTATGTCACATCTAAATAAGCAATTTTATTTTATTTATTTTAACACTTTATTGTATGTACACACGGAAATATAAATGAAAACAGCATAATAGCATAACAGCACAATAGCATAATAGCAATTTACACATATCCGCAATTCATACTCCTACTGTTAGTACTTCATGATATATGACGCTTTGAAGAATCCAATTTTTTTCACATATCCTCTTAAAGAGATTTCTTCCAGCAAACCCGTGAACGAGAGAGAGCATATAACGTAATAGTGGGCACATTTAACCAATAAGCTTCAAGAACATATTCAGAAGTGATGAAACCGGCCCTAAGTGTTCCTAATGTTAAATAAGTGGTCATATTATTTTATGGACTTACTATTAATAAACAAATTTGAGACAATAAATTTGGGACACAAGCAATGATATTTACCTGAAATTATCCATATTCTTTGGCACAGATTCCCTGTGCTGTACAATTACTGGTTGAACTGGTGCTGGCTGGGCAGGAACTGGCTCTGGAATCACTTGCGGTACCTGAAAATAGTGTCAAATGAGTAGGTAAATATCAAACGCCAATATGTCCTTTATAAGTCAAAAAGAGATATTTCAGTTTTTTCGTTGTTTCATCTTTCTTTTCAGACAGTCAGGTGATTCAGCCTGCACTATGCTCTTAACCATTAGACTACCACCAGGCAGTTTTAGCAATAATTACATTCAAATTGGAAAAAAACTGTCAAGAAGAGGCAAGCAAGTGCACTGCTAAGTGAGTGCAAATGAGAGAGAACTATACTGCCAAAGAAAAATATAGTCTAACGCCTACTATTGTTTGCCTCTGTCTGCTAAGCAGGGGTGAGGTGAGGTAAACAGTTGGTGAGAGGCAGGGAGCGTCCATTCTGTATGTAGTACTAGATACTCTTTAGAAAGAGTATCTATACTTAAGGAGTCACGTTGTAGGTCAGCTATTGAATAGTTGCGTCGCTGATCGATTGTTGGTTGCCCCCTTGCTACATAAACTAGACATTGGCAAAATCAGCATAACCAAGACGGCAGCCATTTTTTAAAAATAGAATAGAATCTTACTTAAACTTAGAATCATAAAGGATGCCACTCCTCCGTACAAGCATGGAAACAAGAAAATTGGCCATGGCGGTCGGTAATGTTCGACCTTCTTTCGTATCTCCGTAGTTGATATTTCCAACGTTTTTCCATCAGAACAAAAATTTAATAAAAACATTTTTTTTTTTATTTTTGTCATTGGATTAGAAAGGCGCAAAGTAACGTCGAAAACATAGATGGGAATTTCCGAAAGAAGAATGATCATTACCGACCACCAAGAAGTATTAGCATGTTTCAACGCTTGTTAGGCAGTGTGCCCTCCAAGGTATAGACAATACCTATGCCAGCTTCTTGCTTAGCCCACACATAAGTGACAGGATGAAATGACAGTGATAATGATGTATTTTTGAGAGAATTGGGCAAGAGGCTTATGGAGAGCAGGAACAAGTGCTCGGGATTGTATCTGGTCCAAAGGATTTCTCTAGCCATTCAATACGGGAATACTCCTAGTGTGAAGGGTTCCTTTGAGCCAGGAGCGTTCCGTGATCTGTGCTGTGTTGTTTTATTACCAACGAAGCTTGTAATGGATTTTAGTTAGTAAGTTAACGAAGCAACAATATATCTGCATAGATATCTGCAACAAGATATCTAACTGTTTATTTAGGGTATTGACGAAGCATGTTGCTGATAACTGTCTGGTGTACTATGTATTATATTTGATTGACAAAGCATATGCTGACTGTATTTTTTATTTTATTTTAACACTTTATTGTACACACGGAAATATAAATGAAAACAGCATAATAGACAATTACAAAGGGTGAGCTTATCTCTAAAGAGATTTCTTCCAGCTAACCCGTGAAAGAGAGAGAGCCACACAGTGAGGCAGGCATAGTGTGCACATTCAACTAATAAAACAGTATTAACACAAATAAATAAATAAATGTTATGTGAAAAATTATGTACCTATCTGTATGTTTGAAGACATTTTCGAATTTTTTTCAATCTATAATAATAATTCAATAATAAATAATATCAATCAATAATTACCGATGATGATGATGATGAACCAGTTTAAAACCTGTCAACGTGTAAATAACAACCACTTACGTACCACTTCTGCAGGCGTAGGAATAGCCGTTATAAAGTTGGGCAGCTGCGATGGTGGGGCCACACTGGACAGCAAGTTGCCTGACACTCCCACGGGCGCAGGAGCATCGGGAATCTTGCTTCTTCTATCAGAACCACTCATGCTTCACTCACTACTGAAAACGAATAATAATACGAATAGAATTAGGTTGATACGCCACTAAACAAGTCGCAAATACTAAGCCACTGTATAACATAGAACTTTATTTATTAGTTTCGTGTATTGTTTTTTCGTCTTCTGAAAAAAACTTTGAAGAAAATCCAGTATTTATTTATACGCACCCGAACAAAAACAAAAACAGAATTTTGGAAATTTTTTGACATGACAGCTGATAAGAATAATGTTGCCATTTCGAGAATAAGAAAGTGTTGTTCTAATCGCCACGTCATTTTGGTAGTTTTTGTTCATTGGTAGTTTTCAAATCCGAGTCAGTACTATGACAATAAAGTGTACAAATGAGAAATTCTATAGAATTCACAAGAATGTAAAAATAACAATGGAAAAAAAGTGTTGAGTAAGCTAACAAACTCTGACAAAAAAAACGCAACTGAAGACGTCACAAAATCTGTCGTCACTTGACATTTTTTCTGTCAAGCCACCAATTCGTACGTATCGGCAATTTATCTCGCTGTTTTCAGAATTTGATTACAAGTTCGCAAGTTGTATCGTTGCATTTTTCGCGGCCGCGGCGAACTGTGCCTATTGAACAATGTCGGAAGGGCCCGAGACGCCGCCCTTTAGCACCGTGGACATCAACAATGAGAGCAGGGATGACGAAGATATTTTCGCCTCTGCGGTCCAGGTATCTTATTGGAATCCTGTTTTATTAACTTGTTGTGCCCGCGTCCGCCCCCTGCTGCCCGGCTGCCCGCCGGCTCGGACGTTGACGCCCCTCTATTCATATCATGCCATATAAATACATAATTGTTATTACTTCGATAAGACTTCGATAGAAAAGCTAGTAATTAGCAAGTTATTTGCATTTTAATTAAAAATTAAGAACACAGTGGATACTGAAAAAGTATATATTTAGAATAAATTACAATTAATGATCATGATAAGTTTAT
The DNA here is from genome assembly GCA_927399405.1 of Agonopterix arenella. Lineage (NCBI taxonomy): Eukaryota > Metazoa > Arthropoda > Insecta > Lepidoptera > Depressariidae > Agonopterix > Agonopterix arenella. Next base: position 11,516,295 of record OV656708.1, on the reverse strand, counting down.
AATGCAGTTGCTGCAGGTAGGTATGTCAAGGTTAGGCATGTTTTCATTTTAATTGGAAATAACATACAATGTTCATGATCAAAGTTCAGACTCAAAGTAACAACATGACTGTCGATTGTTGGACGTCAAAATCATGTAACCGCTCGATAGTATAATCGATAGTATCGATACTATCGATATACTATCGATAGTATCAATATCTCTTTTTATGCAATACTATTGGTAAACAGCAATACTATCGATAGCATTGATAGTTTCGATCGCTGCTAACCAATGAAGTATCGATAGTATTGCTCTCCAATAACGAATAGACAATCGATACTATTGATAGTGATATTTATTTCGATAGTGTTGCATTCAGTATGCAGGCTTAATGAGTAGCCTGCATACTGAATGCAATACTATTGAAATAATTATCACTATCGATAGTGCAAAACTATTGATTGTATTGATACTATCAATAGTATCAATAGTCTATTCGATATTGGAACGCAATACTATCGATAGTATCGATACTATTGATTGATCATTAGATGGCAGCGATCGAAACTATCGATACTATCGATAGTATTGATACTATCGATTGTCCTATCGAGCGAGTACATTATTTCTCACCTATCGATAGACAATCGATATTTGCCTATCGAGCGGCAACACTAGACTGTACTAGTGCACCTACTTGTATGTATACTGTATAGTGCATTTCCTAATGTCGCAGGTTGACCAGAATCTAATAAAAAATAATTGCAAATTTTGTCATATAAAAAAGTTCTGTGACTGACTGACAAATCACAGCCTAAACCCTGAAGATAGACACATGAAAGAAGTTTGGCGAACAGACATGTAATTTGGGACCCTGACTTAGAGGTCCCATACATGAATGAAACTTAGTAATATGTGTAGAGTGAAACAAACAAAAAAGTAAATTGGTTGTAGCCTGTAGAAGTTGGGGAAAGGTATTTCTCCTTATGATACCTTTTGTATCGAGTGTGTGAAACTCATAATCTTTCTTATTAAATAGTCCACTCAATGCTAAACTAGTCACTATGCTAAATTATGTTTATTCTAATGAAAATTCACGATAACTGTACAATATTATGATAATAGAAGGAAACGAAATCACACACATTATCAGTTCGACCAAGCCAAATACGTTCCGTAACGACCAAAAAAATCTCAGTGATAATATTCGATGAAAATAGCTGTCGTGTTTGCGTTTTGCTAGGTACTGCTTTTTGGATGATTTATCTATTTTACTAGTAATTTCTAGCTAGAATAGATCTGTTCAGGTCGCGGTAGCTATTGGTCATTGACCAAGCCCTTACACCCAAATAATAATAGTAATTTCTACTTTTAAATCCGGTCTTCTGGAGATGTGCAAGTTTTTTAAAAAAATGCCTTATTTTTTCTGTTTATAATAATTATGACGGCCGCCCTGAATGGCTTTTGGTTTTCGTAAAAAATGGCTAGGTCCAAATTTGCCATTCTTCTTTGGAATATATATTCTACAGTGGATGTAGGGGTGCACTAAGAAAGGAATTTTCAAGAATTGACCTCTAAAGGGGTTATCCACGCGGACAAAGTCATGGGTCAAAAGCTCGTTATCATCGTTTAAACTATTATAAAACTGTAGCAGAAAGTTTGTCTGTACGTTGAAGATATTAACAAAAAAAAAGTTACAATATGGTTTTTAGTTGTCCCTGATTCCATATCATCAATTTTTGGATTTTTTGTCTGTCTGTTTGTTTGTTTGTGTGTTTATTTGTTTGTTTGAACGAGCATCGCGCAAAAACTACTGAACCGATTTTGATGAAACTTTTTTTGTTTGATAGCTTATGATCTGACTTAAAATCAGCCTAGGTAGCATTCCACCCACGACAAAGCGTTTAAACGAGAAAAACGTCAGGCGCGCTCTTTCTGGCCTACGTAAAATAATAAAGATGGAGGCACATCTCGATTTTTGTCGTTTTCTCGGGGGTAGCATGCTAGCTAGGCTGGTATATAATTTGTGCGGACAAAGTCGCAGATTAACGCTTAAATTAAATAATTCAAATTATGTGTTGAAAGATCAAGAAAAGATAAAGAAGTTTAACAGCCGAATAGCCCTCAATTTTATTGTGAATTAATTGAATTGACTTTATAACAGTGTAATTATGACAGGAATGATAATAAATTTTACCTACACAATACCAATATTTGCGCATGCGAATGGTGGAATTTGATAGGAACGTATTTAACCTCTCAAATCACAATAGATAAACAGTAGGTGGCAAATGCTAACCGGAGGGTCAGATTTTAACACATTCGCTGCTTAGCTCAAAACCCAAAGCATGATGCGTGCATTAACACTGCAGAGTGTTATAAAACGCGGGATACGACCAGTTATTGCAGACCGGTTGGGTCGGCAGCAGTGAATGTGCTAAATAATTTATTATTATTGTAAAGTCCACAGTTTATTGTACTCAAATTTGCTAGTGAATTAATTTCTATGTCTATGTAAACTAAAATATTCTTATAAAAGGAAATATTAGTAATTATTATGTGAACATGTGTTTATATAAAGTACAATAACACTATAATTTATCAAACAACATGATCTTATGACTCATTTAATTGTTTTCAACACATTGTTTTAAAACATTTATAAATACTTATTTATTTACAATACATTTTCTTAACACTAAACAAATGATAAGTCTGAATTCTTTGAATATACATCCCAATGTCAATAACTAGTCAAAAAACATTTGTTTTCCGAAAATTTTAATATACTTATAGTCCAGTCATTTTACGGTTTAAGCCGGGACTAATTCATAATTGATGTTTTTTGTTTATAGTATTTAAGAGCTAATTTGAGCCTTACCAAAATTAAAAATAAAACACGTCATCAACATCCCCAAATTTAAAATTTAGTATTTATCTCGTTCTAAAAAAACCTGATGGTAACGTACTTCAAACATGGTGTTAATATTTTTGTCTACTTTGGCTTTTTCTAATTAAAGGTATTTTTCTAATAAATTCCTCAATTTTTTAATTTCAATGTATATTTTATTGCTCAAAAATAATTTATATTTTTAGATCGAAGTCGATTGCTTAGATCAATCCCTAAAAGTCTGTTTAGAGAAGGTACTCAACGTGCGCCTAGATAATGCAAATTGGACTCAAGCGTCCCTTCCTATCCGCCACGGGGTTTAGGTGTGCGACGCGTTCAAGATACGAGCCTCCCAGCGTTCTTGGCGTCTGCGAATGGTGTGGCGAGTCTGGTAACTCGATTACCCTCAGTAGATGGTGCCAGCGTCGTCATTCCTTTCGTGAACGAAGCCTTTGAGGCTTGGTCTAGGCTGTGCCCCAATATGCAAGTACCGTCCACACCTACAGTTCAGAGGGAATGGGATGAGATTAGGTATAATATAATCCTTCAAGACCTGATTTCCAACTCGTCCGGCTCAATTTTAGCACGCTTAAGAGCCGCATCACAAGTAGAATCTGGCGCATGGCTACATGCACTTCCTTCGCCCCATTTAGGGACACATCTGGATAGCGACTCCCTCAGAGTGGAAGCGGCCCTAAGACTGGGGTGTAGCGTATGTGTTCCACACACCTGCGTTTGCGGTGCAGCAGTGGAGGCAGACGGCTTTCATGGTCTGAGCTGCGTCAAATGCGCAGGAAGGTCTCCGCGGCACCACGCGCTTAATTATATTATTCGTCGAGCGCTGGCCAATGTTCCCTGTACAACTGAGCCACCTGGTTTGAGCCATACCGACGGGAAGAGACCAGACGGATTGACCCTCGTGCCGTGGCAAAAGGGCAAATGTCTTCTATGGGATGCAACGTACATATGTACGTACGCTGCATCTTACTTGAGAGGTTCCATTCGAGTAGCAGGGTCGGCAGCGGAAAGGGCAGCAGTACGTAAACACCAATGTTACACAACTTTGGAGCAGAGCTACTTATTCGTGCCCTTCGCTGTGGAGACGGCGGGCCCGTGGGGTCATGAAGCAAAAACCTTTAAAAGGGACCTGGGCAAACGTTTACGGGATGCGGGTAACGGTCCTCGTGCCGGGTCATACCTAGCCCAACGCATATCATTAGCGATTCAACGCGGAAATGCGGCCAGCATTATTGGCACCTTCGGGCCAGGTATGACCTGGGGCGGGCTTTTCGACTAAGTAGGATTAGTTAAATTTGTAGTTTAGAATGTTTAGAATGGTTTAAGTTTAGGGTAAGTTTTATTTGTGCTTTTACTATTTTATTCCCTTATTAAAGATAATTACTATAATATTTATATTGTTAAATCTAATTAAAATCCGTGCATTGGTATTAATATTATTAAGTTAGAACCCTTCTGGGAGATGCAATTTCGATTTCTATGTTGCATAGTAAATTTTTTATTAATTTGTTTTCTGATAGTCCATTCATAATCCATTCATAATTACTCTCCACCCCTCCTAACAAAACTCCGTAAAATGACTGGGCTATTATGTGTAAGGTTCAATTCAAGTTGATTTGACCACACGGCCACGCACAACTCTTTCTATTCCCTCTTTTCAATTATATCCTGTCTCATATCTTAGTGAGGATAGTGGTTCTTTCACAGAATTAGTTATTCTTTTTTCTTTAATTATATGAAAAGACTTTTGTGCATTTCTGCCATTATCAAGTAGTTTGTGGGAGTAACTATTCCTATCCCAATCTCAAAGATTGTATTTTGAGCAAAAACACAGTTGAGAAAAAATGGTAGAACCTCGTGGCAAGCTCAAACGTGCGCTCAAAAACCGCGCGAATAGCACAATAATGAAACCACCGCTCGCGCCAAAACTTGCGACTACTCCTGCTATGGCAAAGCTTTATCAAATACCCACTCTACATTTTTAGCCCTTTTCTACTCTTACTCTTTAATTTTTTTTTGTTACATGAAGTGGGACGTAATTATAAATGGGACTTTTAAACTGTAACCGTCGCCGTTTAGTGAAAAAAAGACTTTTTTTTTTTAATTAAAAATATTGCTATGCTACATAGAAATCAAAATTGTATGTACTCATTTTAATTAGATTTAACAATATAAGTTATTTTTGAGCAATAAAATAGGCATTAAAATTTAAAAAAATTGGCATTTATTAGAAAATACTAATGTAATTTTCAAAGCCTTAAAGGTAGACAAAAATATTAATACCATGTTTGAAGTATGTATAATGTTAAGCCTTAAAAATGTGAAAAAAAAAATGTACTATCAGGTTTTTTAGAACGAGATAAATGCTAAATTTTAAATTTGCGAATGTTGCTGAAGTGATTTCTTTTTAATTTTGGTTTATTTCTAGGCTCAAATTGGCTCTTAAATACCATCCAATCCAAATACCAATCTTAAGTCCCGGCTCAAACCGTAAAATGACTATTTTATAAATAATTTTAATACCTATCTAAATAAACTATTGTTCATAACCAATTCAAAACTGACTCATTTACAATTTTCCTGGTACATACCTACTACAAAGAGGAAATACACAGTGATAGCACAAGCTTATTAAATTTCATCAGTACATACATATACATCAGTGTATTTTTATTACTCTGTGTACGAAGCCTAAAAAATAAAAAATTATTGACACACTGATAGTTTGATTATTATTATTAATCTATGGCAACATATTTTGCTATTTAAAAAGTTTAAAAACAAATAGGAATTGTAATGGAATCAATACACCCAGTCGCAATGTCTTTCTATACCAGTGTAAAGTGTCAGATAATAAAATACAAACAATTGAATGTGCAGGAAGTCAGTTTGGACCCGGAGGTGAACGGAGCTCGGGACAGCATGGAGAAGGCCATCCTTACTGATGGGCCCTTGCTAAGTACCGTCAGCAGTCCTATTATGGAAGAGGTATGTATTCCACATTATTCTTAACTAGTGGTATCCAGGTTCAAATAGCACCAACTCAGAATAATAATAATAATAATAATAAATATCTTCGACATTGTCACACAAATTATCTAGTCACATTTAAAGTACCTGGACTTGTATTATGATGACTAGACAACGATATAGAATACATATATAGATACAAACATCCATGACTTGGTAGAATCCATTCAGGTACCTAGTTTTCTTTTTCTTTAACGATTTTACTAGGTATTAGAGTTATACAGGGTGTAATATAAAATGAGACAGTCAATTAAAGGCGTGCTTCAGACCATCAAACTGAACAAATTTTACTATGGGACCAACACTGAAATCGCGAAAAAACTTTTTTGAAAAAGATAAAAAAATTATAACTGTAATCAATATTCCATACAAATATTCGGATTTAGGGGGGGGGGGGAGGGGGGGATAAATCCACCTGGATACGTGTTTGGTTTTGTAGGTATTATGCAGAGCAGAGCTGCAGAGTAATATTATATCCATTTAGTGTGATAAAGAAATAAATATCCAAACTTTTTATTTAATTTAAATAGATTAGGTATTTATTAATTTTCAAATTAACAACAATCATCAACAAACGATGTATCAATTTATGATAACATTGTAGGTACAGTTTTTTTCGTAATCCACAAAGCCATTGTCACTTTTACAGCATATAGATAACTCTTTTTAATGAATAGATAAAGTTGTGACGACTATTGACTCATCGCCGAAAACACTTGTTTCTTTATCATTTTTTAAACAACTATGTATACTTAATCTTAACTTAAACCGGTAAACTGTTCCACTAATGATTTTACCGCGTTCGTATTTTATGGTAGTCAATATTTGGCGTGTCATGATCACAAGTTGATTGTCATGCAACCAGGAGTGCGATATTTGACTTTCAAAAATTGCACTCCTGGAGTATGATTTTTGAATGTCAAATCAGCAGTAGAAAGATGCATATCTCCATAGTTATTTTGACATTTTCAACGGCGGAGCTCAGCAAATGAGATTCAAAAATCGCACTCCTGTTGCTACATTCCCTGTCCAAGTGGAATTATGCTCCAAAATTCTGTTTTCGGTTGTCCTATAAAATAAGTATGCATAAGTTTCTGCCGAACCTTGTTTCGTATCCCTGTACCACAGTATAAGAAAGAGTACTTTGAAGTCTGGGTTCGATTCTGGTACTTTAAATGGGACTAGATAATCGGTGTGACAATGTCCAAGATATTTATTTAATGTGGGACTGTATAAATGACCAAATTTTTTACTCAACTGCCTATTTTCGCAATCGATTTTATTACACACACAACTTCTCAATCAAGTTTTTCCCTGAACTGTATTATCTTATCAGCGAAGATTTTCCCAGTCTATTAATTCTTCCTAAAGTATATTATTATAAATTATAAACAATGTTATAATTTTATGTTGTTTTCCAATGGAATAATTTTGCAATTCTCTTCGTTTTTGACTAGCGTCTTCGTTTCTATTTGGCATAAATTATAGATGTTTAATTGTAACTTATAATTGTATTTTCAAGACCAAAGACATTATCAAAAGTTATGCACTTCTCATTTTTTCATTAAACCTTTTTTACTGTATAAACTATAGTAAAAAGTTTAATATACAAAACTATCCTAAACTTTAGGGTATGGTTAGACATGAATTTTAAAAAGGTGTTTTAATGTTTATTATATTATATACATATCAGTAAAAACATATTTTTAAATTAATCATTCTTACTTTTAAATCTATGCTCCACTACTTTCTATGAAACATGCTTGATGAAGGCTATGGATGGGCTAGGTTTTAGCATTTTCTTGCTACTAAAAATATCTTAATTAAACTTAACATTTTTATAATTACAGATAGCAACAGAGCGTGCCAACAACATCATTATCACAGTCACGGAACCACAAAAAATCGGCGAAGGCATGAGTTCTTACGTCGCCTACCGCGTGCTCACTAAAACCAACATGCCTATATTCAACAAGCACGAGTTCGCTGTACTAAGACGTTTCAGCGACTTTCTAGGTCTACACGAGAAACTAACGGAAAAATATCTTCGTTCCGGAAGAATAATACCGCCGGCGCCTGAAAAGAGTATTGTTGGTAAGCATGCTGTTATAATCGTAGTCTGAGGTCATTGATCCAGCGCCCCAGCGCATGGCTAAAAATTTAGTTCAAAAAGAAAATCATTGTATAGACCTATAGAGGAAACAAGAGAAGTGTGTCAGAACCGCCCAAAATGGACATTCATAGTCTCTGTCTACCCCTCTGGGGAAAAGGCGTGAGTTTATTTATATATGTATGTTATTTATCGATACAACCATAGTGAATGCTTGCAAGTATATTCTCCTGGGGAAAGTGTAAATAATTTACCCGAAAGTTTTTTCCCTAATAGTAAAATTTCCTGTGGCGTTTTACCCTAAACCATTGTTTACTATTGTAAATGAGTAAAAGAGTTCAATATTCGAGCTTTCAAGGTCCTATTCCATGAGAAACCTACTTACTACATTAGTAAACGTCAAAACTTTTTTTTGAAGCTACCTCCGTTTAGATATGAGTGCCGATGGTAATCAGTCGGCGCGCTGACATTCATGGGGAAAAAATCGTGGTGGCGGCGGCGCGCCGGCGCTGGCGCGGCTCTCCTGCCTACCTCTGTTACAGTTGCATTTCATATTTACAAACTAAATTTGATTGTTTAGGTACAACAAAACTAAAGATGACATCTACGCCCTCAACTGAGAGCGCGAATGGCAGTAATCCGGCCGCAAACTTACAGTCACAATTCGTTGAGCGACGCCGCGCCGCACTCGAGCGCTTCCTGAACCGTGTCGCGCAACATCCCGTGCTGTGCATCGACCCTGACTTCAGACAATTCCTTGAGTCAGGTGCGTACAGAATAAAAACATTATTTCAGGCTTCAGTTCATAGGATGTGGCTACAAATTGGAAAATTATACAATGATCGGTTGTTCTCATAAGAGCGCTAGAAAGATTTAAAACGCCGTATGTATCTAGGCACGACATACTGTAGAAAATCAGATATTACCCTTAGACTAGTGTGTTTGTGTTGTGTTTTGTTGAATGTTTTGTGCAGAACGGTGGGTCTGGGTATAAAACCGTGGTTGAAGTTTACCCGTGGTTTTATATTTATACCCACGATAGAGCGATATCATGCGCGCGTAATTTCAGCCTTGATTTTCAACAATGAAACGTGAAAAACAAATGAAGCACAATATGTTCAATGAAACTTGTGTGATAGTAAAGATGAATATCAAATAAAAATTCTTGTCGATAGACACTGAGCTGCCGAAAGCGACAAGTACGTCAGCGCTGAGCGGAGCGGGCATGCTACGGCTCTTCAACAAGGTCGGGGAGACTGTCAACAAGATCACCTACCGCATGGACGAGTCCGACCCTGTGAGTTTTCCTCTTCTCTCCACTAGGTGTCAAGTAATCAGATGAACGTCAGCGCTGAGCGGAGCGATGCAGCGGCTCTCCAACAAGATCACCTACCGCATGAACGAGTCCGACCCCGTGAGTTATCCTCTCCTCTCCGCTAGGTGTCAAGTAATCAGATAAACGTCGGCGCTGAGCGGAGCGGTTCCCGGCTGTTCAACAAGATCACCTACCGCATGGACGAGTCCGACCCCGTGAGTTATCCGCTCCTCTCCGCTAGGTGTCAAGTAATCAGATGAATGTTGGCACTGAGCGGAGCGATGTGCCCGGCTGTTCAACAAGATCACCTACCGCATGAACGAGTCCGACCCTGTGAGTTATCCTCTCCTCTCCGCTAGGTTTCAAGTAATCAAATGAACGTCGGCGCTGAGCGGAGCGGTTCCCGGCTGTTCAACAAGATCACCTACCGCATGAACGAGTCCGACCCCGTGAGTTATCACCTCCTCTCCGCTAGGTGTCAAGTAATCAGATGAAGGTTGGCGCTGAGCGGAGCGGTTCCCGGCTGTTCAACAAGATCACCTACCGCATGGACGAGTCCGATCCCATGAGTTATCCTATCTTATCCTATCCGCTAGTTTGTGACAAGTAATTTGATAAATACTAATCCTCTGGATTTTGAGTGATAATTTATACAAATTGTTATGCAATAGGATAGAGTAGATAGTTAACCAAAAAATGACATAATAAGGAAACCTCGACGCAACTAAAAATCGGGATGTAATTTCTAAAACTGTTATTTCAAAATTCGTGAGGTTATTATGATCAGTTGAAAAAATCATAGGCAAAAAGCACCTAAGGTTAGGTTAGGTTAGGTTAAAGTTAAAGTAAAGTGGGTAGGCCCCCCATACGGTGAACCGACGACCTGGTGAAGGCGGCGGGAACCCGTTGGATGAGGGTAGCGCGGGACCGGTCGTTATGGCGATCCTTGGGGGAGGCCTATATCCAGCAGTGGCCGTCCATCGGCTGAGATGATGATGATGATGAGGTTAAAGTCTATCCCGAAACCGACTCAGATCACCCTACTTTATTGGGTTAGGTTAGGTTAAAGTATTAATTGTGTTATTTTTAACTTACCAAAACTACAACTGCTGCTTTAAATCAGAGCCTAAAAATCTAAGTCCTAATAAGCGAACTGTAGTTTCGTCTACATTTGCAAAAATAGCTTTGTGTGAAACCAAACCACGCTTATCGATAATCTGAACTGAATGGTTACAAAATGGTTTTCAAAGAGCTGTGTGAAAGTACATAGCTAGCCAGAGCGTGACGAAGTAAAGTTTAGGAACCCCTGATGTAAAAGTAACAATGTATGTGTCGGCAGTGGTTCGAGGAGCGCACGGGTCGCATGGAGGCGCTGGAGGCGTGCCTGCGGCGGCTGTGCGGCGCGTGCGAGGCGCTGGCGGGCGAGCGGCGTGAGCTGGCCGCGCGCACGCACGACGCCGCCGGCGCCGCCGCCGCGCTCTCCGGCGCCGACCCCCACGCGCCGCTCTCCCGCGCGCTCTCCCACCTCGCCGACCTGCACGAGAAGGTGACTAAACTTGCACTCAAAAGAGGCTTTAGGGGCAGAGGATCGACTATACCTTAATCCAGTACTACGCATCTAAACTTTTATAAAACTGTAACAGGAAGTTTGTCTGTACATTGAAGAAACTAAAAAAAAAGTTACGATATGGTTTTTAGGTATCCCTGATTCCATATTACCAATTTTTGGATTTTTTGTCTGTCTGTTTGTTTGAACGAGCATCACGCAAAAACTACTGAACCGATTTTTATGAAACTTTTTTTGTTTGATAGCTAATGATCTGACTTAAAATTTGGTATATAATTTGTGCGGACAAAGTCACGGGTTAGCGCTGGTATACCATAAAGTTATATAAGGAATAGAGATACTGACAGTTGAGCGAGATGTACCTAGCGTGGCCACTGTATCAAAGAAAGAGATACGTGACGCGAGGCAACAGAACTGTTTCGGGAGGATAAAAATTCGAGCTCTGTGTATAATTCTGAATCTAAATTGCAATCGTAAATAACACCATTTCATTAAATTATCCACGATTTCACGTTAGATTCATAATTATACACAGAGCTCGAATTTTTACCCTGCCGATAAGTTTCCAAAAATGGTTTCATCAACTCATAGTAACTACAGACTGTTACCTAATTTCTTTTTGAAATATTTTAATTTGTTAGTAATTTGTAATTGCCTATTTTAGTACTACTGGTGAAAACTTGTTATTGGCTCAGATTGTACTATAGCATTAACAGAACTATTATTGTGATTGTAAGCTGTAAGTTTTCCGAATAAAATAAAATAAAAATAAAACTTTATGGCATAAACCGACACTGATCTGTCTGGCTACGGTTGAGTCGTAATGCTGAAAAATTTCGAGTTTATTTCGCACACTCCAGGTTTCTGTTTACGCAACAAAGGGAGATAATTAGATCCTGCGTTACATTTTTAATTCAAGCTGCATCTGATTGATTTTCGCCACGTAGAGATAGTGGGCTAAAATGATGTATCAATATTCCAGATCGAGCACCTGAGGGTGGAGCAGTCGAATACAGACTTCTACGTGTTGACAGAACACATCAAGGACTACCTCGGCTTGATCGGAGCCATCAAGGACGTGTTCCACGAGAGAGTCAAGGTTCGAGCTCTTGTTCACAATTTTATTTTATTCTGACACGGTCCAATATATAAGGTCTACTTTATGGGGATGATCAGACCATCAAATTGAACAACTTTCTCTATGGGACCAATATCGAAATCGTGAAAAAAAATCTGCTGTCCCATACATTTAGGTCGAGTAGGTTTGTATGGAACAGCTGATTTTTTTCGCGATTTCGATATTAGTCCCATAGAGAAAGTTGTTCAGTTTGATGGTCTGATCATCCCCTTAAATAGTTTCACCTATTTTTGTTAGACCTTATATATAGTATATGGGTTGCGCTCGCGTGGACCTTCTTTGGCCGCGTGAAATAGCGTTTATTATAAATATGCACGTATCAACATATAATTAGATCGAATATTTTTAAATGTCAAGACTAATTACCATTAAGGTGGTTTCAATCCATACAAAACTTTGACGCACAATACGCGTAGACGGAATTAATAAAAGTAATATTTTATATATGGAAAAATAGTATGGGAAATCTAGTTGCCGCGTCACAAATAAAATTTGTAATTTATAATATAATTACGAAGGTATAAAGCTTTTAAAATTTTGTAGGAAAAATTTCAAAGCTGAGCTGTGACGCGGCATCTAGATTCTCTAAACAATTTTTCCATATATACAAAGTTACTTATATTAATACCGTCTACGCGTATTGTGCGTCAAAGTTTTGTATAAAATTGACCCCTCTGCAACCACCTTAAACAACCAACTTAACTTTTAACTAGGTTGCATGAAAGAAATAGCTTTTTAGCGATAAGACCGCCTGTTTTTGTGCTTTTTGTATTTCCTGATTGTTTGCTCTATGTATACTATGTTTTTTGGTGTCAAATAAAGTATGATTGATTGAACTTTGTTTCTTTATCTATCTTCAGTAAACGTATCCGCAACTACTTTCATCTCTTCGCACGTACACAATTTTATTTTTAAACAGACAGATGTAAAGCTTAAAATGCATACTTTAGTGGGTGCTTCAGATTCAGACCATAACAAATAAGGATCAAACTAACACATTACCGTTATTGATTCAGGTGTTCCAGAACTGGCAGCACGCACAGATGCAGCTGACGAAGCGGAGAGAGAACAAGGCGAAGGCCGAGCTCGCCAACCGGCCCGAGAAGATCGAACAGGCCTCCAGTGAGATTATTGAGGTAAGCTACAGAATTATTAGGCAGGCGCTATGAGGGATATCGTTTGCAAAACATGCGTACCGCGGTTTGAGTTCTGTAATGTATTCTTGAGGTCATAAAGGATTAAAGGATGTATAATTTTCATGTTGCCGGCAAGTTTTGTGAGCCAAAAAATTTTCACGGCGTCTTCATTGGTTTGTATAGAATTTGAAACTTTTCTTTGCTAAAACTTTTCGTGTGGGGTATCAAATGAAAGTTCTTCATTATCTGATTCTTAAAACATATTAAATCATTACATTTCAGCCACATGTTTTTTAAAAACAAAAATCATTTTCCTCCTGGTAGGGACATGGCTGAATGATTTTTTGTCAAACTTACACCAACATACTTCAGACAATGAAACTAACCAAATGTTTCTATGGGACCAACATTGAAATCGGAAAAAAATCTGCTGTTCCATACATTTGGGTAGAGTGGCCGGCCATTGATGTTTTCTATGGAAAAACTTTTTTTTCGCGTTTACGATGTTAGTTGACGTTGGTTGTTGTTGTTGGTTCTTGTTGTTGTTGTTGTTGGCTCCTTAATGAAAGTTATCCAATCTGAAGCGCCCCTTAAAGCATTTAATTTTACGCCCTGTATTTAACTTACAGTGGGAATCGAAAGTAGAGCGGGGTCAGCAAGAATTCGACACGATATCGCGCGTGATAAAGAAGGAACTGGAGCGATGGGACGAGTCCCGGCTTACAGAGCTTCGCGTCACGCTGCTGAGGTACCTGGAGGAGCATATGAAGCACCAGGCACAGGTATGTTTACCCACTACTGGAGTGCGGTTTAAGAAACTCACACGTTTAGTGCACTGCCTTAATGGAAATAAAGTTCGCTTCCGGATACCAGCACCAAATTTTTGTATGTTGTTAGGTATGTTCTCTAGACCCTAAAACTACCGGGAGACAGTCTCTAAGGTGGCAAGGTCTGTAGTTATGACGTCATAACATTTTTGTATGGAATTAAAAAATTTGTTGTTCTGAAATCTATCGTGTGGGGTATCTTATGAAAGGGCTCCATAAGCCGGTTTTAAAAATATACTACACTTACCTTTCAGCCAATTGTTTAAAAAAATCCAAAAATTATTTTCAATTTTGGGCGCCTCCATGTAGGAAACGGCTGAATAAATTTTTGTAAAACATACGCTAAACGACTTAAATTATCCTCATATCAAACGTCACTAAAGCAATTTCAAAAATGTTTATGTTTACTATTTTTTATAAATTTTGTTATTAAATATAAAGTTGAAATGTAATAAAAAATAGTAAACAAACATTTTTGAAATTGCCTTATTGACGTTTGATATGAGGATATTATAAGTCGTTTGGCGTATATTTTACAAAAATTTATTCAGCTGTTACCTACCTGGATGAACCCAAACTTGGTATGTTTTGAAAATAATTATTGGATTTTTTAAAACAATTGGCTGAAAGGTAATAGTGTAGTATATTTTTAGAACCGGCTCACGGAGCCCTTTCATTTGATACTCCACACAATAGGTTTCAGAACAAAAATTTTTTGATCCCATACAAAAATGTTATGACGTTATAACTGGAGACCCTGACACCTCAAAGACTGTCTCCCGGCCAATTTTGGGGTTTAGAGAACATGCTTACTAATATTTGGTGCTGGTATCCGGAAGAGAACTTTTTCAGCCTTTTTTGACCGTAAGGCAGTTTAAATCAGCAGTAGAAAGATGCATAATCTCCATAGTAATTTTAACATTTTCTAATGCTGATTTCAACGTGACTTTCAAAAATCACACTACTAGCTATGTGCGAAGTGGGTGTTGGGAACTGTCAAGACGATCGCAGCGCACGCTGTGGCAGAAATTTGAACTATTTTGGCGAAGCTGGGTCAGATTTGCTTGTATCTATGCAAATCCGCACACTCACTGAACACTTAAATATCTAACACTACAAACAGTACTAATACTTAAAATTTGGTAGGGATGTTTTTATTGCCATCTAGGTGTTCACAAAAAAATTTTTTTCCCAATAAGCGTTTCTCTTTTCTTTTTTTAAATTTAGATCCTAAAAAACTCGACAGATGGCATGTTTATCGCTCCATAGAGACGTTCACGAGATCCTGTCAAAATCATGTCAAGACTGTGCCTGCCTTTTTAGACGTTTACGTTTAAACAGGCAGGCACAGTCTTGAATTTAATCTTGAAGTCTTGAGTTTCAATTTTTCGATTAAAATTATTAGTAAATATTGAAATTTTCCATCAAAAGATGCGTTGGCATCTTGTTGATTATCGTTTCCCTCTATATTATTATAAAGAAACACTTTTTGAGATTTTGACTATCGATCCTCTAGAAAACCAAAAGAAAAACGCTCATTCAATCCCCAAAAGTGTGAAAACGGGGATGAAAGTTTGTATGAGAATTTCAACAAAGAATGGGAATTCAAGCTAGTTACGTATTTTTAATATATACAATATTGCTCATTTATTTAGTTTTTACTTCAATTTGCTATAAAATAACAAACTTTATCTTATAATTTTATGTACAAATAATTCACGGGACCGTATTGCGCTTGATGTCGTGCATATAGTCAATACATAATTTATTCAATGAATCTAAGCACCATTTTGTTTAACAGTCCATCCGCTACTGGGACGCGTTCCTGCCAGAAGCGCGCGCGATCAAATGAGTGGGGCGCTGACGGCGAAATCGCGCCGACAGTCCCTGATGCGCGCGCCAAACTACACCTTAGCACCTACTACATTACTGTCGTTTTTGTACACCACCATCCGCGTTTAACCGCAGTTAAAGACGCTAGGAAATATAATGGGCTACTGCACTCTTACTTTCAGCAATTCAGTTTCAGATATAAATGTGAAGCAATAAATAATGTGACCTTAATCAAATGGGTGTTTCTCCTCGACGTTTGAACGCCGTCATTATCCTCACCAAATATTTTCGACTTGTTAATAAGAAAAGGAATTTTTTTAACGCTGTTACAAGAGTCTACCGAGCTTTATGACTGTGTTATATTTTATACCTGCAGGCGAAAATATTTAGTGAGGATAATGAGAGCGTTCAAACGCCGAGGAGAAAAACCCAGATACCTTTCTCACGTTTTCAGCCAAATGTGAGCTTAAGGCGCCAGCTTCACGAGCGATATTCTCGCCAACCCGCCAAATTCTACACTAAATGTACGATCTAATCTCCACACTGCGATTTGAACGCGGCGAGACGCTTATACTTTTAGTATAGAATTTTGTAGTTCTGCGAGTATTGCTGCGACAATATCGCTCGTGAAAATGCCGCCTTATACACTCTCAAACTATTGTGTATATTATGAACAGAGTAAAACCTATGTATGTAACTTAGAGTTTGTAAATAGTGGCCCAAATTTTAACAATACTTGCTTTTTCATTCATTCAAATTGATGTATAAATATTTCGAAGATCACATATTTTTTTAATTTGCACATTTCAAGTAGCTAGTAAAATAGCATTATTGTTTAAATTATGTAAGCTCCAAGCTAATTTCGTCAAAATGATCTCGACAATACATATTTAAAAATTGTAGTTTCAAATTCATCTGTATTGTGTACAGTCAGCACAAACGTTTCGTTGTTTTTTGCACCTGAAGTTGAGAACAATATTTTCGACATAAAAATAATATTGTATGTTCATCTTTATGAGTACTGTGAAGGCAGTCTTCGTACTAAAAGCGGAAACGTTTTTACACTTTTAAACCTTAACGTATTTCAATTATTTTTTCATTTATTATTGGTATGATAAATAACCAGGTTTATAAGTTTTGATTTTTCGAATTTCATTGTAAGTTTAGATTTCAATTTTCTCAAAATAATGTCAAAATCAATTATTTCACATAAATTAAAATCTAAACATGTAAACCATCATCCCCGAACTGTCGGCGGCGTCCAGGTCGACCCACAAAAAGGTGTCGGGATGACCTGGATAAATTGGACGCCCAGTGGCCAGAGATTGCCCAAAACAGGAACGAGTGGAAGAGCAGGGGAGAGGCCTTTACCCAGCAGTGGGATGAAGTAGACTAATGAAAAAATAAAATAAATATAAACATATAAACCTGGTAATCAAATGAGACCAATACTTACCATAGATTTCTGTAATGTTTTAAAGGAGTGGGAACGTTTTCGCTTCTTGTATGGGGATTGCATTTCCTTCATTATTCCACGATCCTCTTAAGAAGCTGATTGTAACTAGCCTTCACGTATCGTATTCATAAGAATTATTTAAACAGTCTCTAACAAATTAGCTGAGATCTGAATTTGACTAACGATATATTATCTTAAAAGTGAAATAAACTAACAAAATTGTATATTATATTACCATCCAGCCGTAGGTAACCAACACAATATTCTGTAATAAAATATGTAATATAATTAATGCATTTTAGTGACATTAGAAAGTTCATTTTTCAAACAACTTTCACATCTAATGTACTAAGTATAAGGTCCATTTATTTTGTTAGCACGATTTATATTTTATAGTCATTTGTTTTTATCTTAAATGTAAGAATATTAGATATTATTGCGTATTAGGTAATGTATTTCAAAAAAAGATTATAAATATGTGTATTATGTGTGGATGAATATATGCAAACGCAAGCGAGGTGTGACAAGAAATTTCTTTAAAATGATAATATTAGTACCTAATAATAAAATAAAGAAATATAGAGCATTATAATAAGATGTTTATTACATAATATCTGTGTAAAATAAATAGGTCGTCTCTAAGTAAGATAGCCCAGTCATTTTACGGAGTTTTGTTAGGCTGGGTAGGGAGTAATTATTAATTGGACTTTTAAACTGTAACCAGCACCATTTAGTGACAAAAAGACTGTCTTAAAACTTATTAAAAAAAATCGCTACGCAACATAGAAATCAAAATTATGTGTCCCAAAAGGCTTTTAAATTAATAATATTAAACCCAATGCAATCATTTGACTTAGATTTAACAATATAAATTGTTTTTGAGCAATAAAATAGGGATTGAAATTTAAAAAATAAGGTATTTATTAGAAAATACGAATGTATTTTTCAAAACCTTCTAAGTAGATAAATATATTTACACCATGTTTGAAGTATATATAATGGTAAAACCTTAATGCAATGCCTATATGTGCAAAAAAAATGTACCATCAGGTTTTTTAGAAAGAGATAATAGCTAAATGTTAACTGTTGCCGACGTGATTTTTTTTTTAAATTTTGGTACATTTCTAAGCTCAAATTGGCTCTTCAATATTATACCGAAAAACATATCAATTATTAATTAGTCCCGGCTCAAACCGTAAAATGACTGGGCTAAGAATGGAGTTTTTAATGTATAGTGCGCGCTTCATGCAAAGAAAAATATTTAATTACTTACTCATGATTTACGGAAAATTTACGAAATACTCTCATTGTAATACAATCACTCGTTTAAGTGTTTTGGGTACGTAGCGTAAAGGGTATAATATAAAAGCTAACATCCTATATAGTTTCAAATTATGCCGACTCTAAGTTGTACTACGGGCCTAGTAGCATGCCACCCCCGACAAAACGAGTAAAATCGAGATATACCTCTGTCTTTGTTACTTTACGCATGCCATAACAAGCATGCATGAATGTTTTGTCGCCTTGTCGTGGCATGCCAAAATAATTATGAATATAAGACTGCATGAGCTTGAACAACCGCAAGCTAATACTTAGTTGTGTAATCTGAATCAAAAATATTATTTTTATGAGACCGTTTATTTATAAATGGTACTCTGTATCATCATCATCATCTCAGCCGATGGACGTCCACTGCTGGACATAGGCCTCCCCCAAGGATCGCCATAACGACCGGTCCTGCGCTGCCCTCATCCAATGGGTTCCCGCCGCCTTCACAAGGCCTTCGGCCCACCGTGTGGGGGGCCTACCCACGCTGCGCTTTCCGGTACGCGGTCACCACTCGAGATCTTTTCGGCCCATCGGCCATCGGTTCTGCGACCAATGTGCCCCGCCCACTGCCACTTTAATATAGCAATTCTTTGGGCTATGTCAGTTAATCTGGTTCTTTTGCGGATCTCTTCATTTCTGATTCGATCTCGCAGGGAAACTCCAAACTAGGAGTACTCTGTATAGCTTCATAGTATTTTTGATGCAGAAGTTTTTCAACCAAGTATAATTACCCAACGGCTGTTCAAGATCATGCACATTATTATTTCGAACAGATAGTATTGTGAATTGAATATTATGTCGCTCAATAATCTACCCTAAGTTAAAACAGTGAAGTCGATAATGCAGTGACACTGTTTTACCTCATTTTGTTTGCGTTTGTATATTAAAGCCAAGTATATATAATATTGAATATTAAAAGTAGTGTGATTGACAGAAAATCTCGAGTCTAATGTATTCCTTATTTTTTATATTGCCAAATATATTTAGTGGTAATGATGTAAAGGAAGAGATTATTATTATGAGTGTAATGTAGTACATTATGTACTGGTCCCAAATTATGTGTATTGTAATTCCAAACTAGTGGGCAACAAGTGTACTTTGCATTAAACCTTATGGAGTTGTAATAAAGTGTATTATCGAAGTGTATGTTGTATAAATGCAGGGGTATTGTATATGAGGTAAGTTCAATAGTTAGCCAAGTTTATAGATCAAAAGTTATGTGTCTTGGCGTTAAGATGTACCGTTTGTCTTTTGCATATGCGTTTCTGTGGATGGTGATATCAAGATACTATCAATTGCTCCTTATCGTGGAGGCAATAACGTTGAAAATTGTACTGAAACTGTATACAGGGTGAACGGTAAACAATTGCATTAATTTGAGGGGTGTACCCATAGAGATCTAGAGAGATGCCTACCAACACGCTGAGTACTAAACCTAGTGTCGCATTACCACCAGTATCACGCGATAGAAAGTATTTTGTTAGCTTGAATGTGCTTATTATCCATTGCGGTATCAGAACTCAACGTTCGAATAATCTTTAGTACTACGCAAGCATTGTAAACTATTTACACATAATATCTCGACTGGCTTTCAGCCTCATAATATATTGAATCCTTACTGTCGCGAGCAATGTGTTCCGATTTTGCGCATATGGCTGCGACACTGGCCTCGCCCCCTTTTCACATATCCCTTTAGTTTTTGTGATCTGTGGGTGTACCCATGATTCTAAACAACGTTCCAAAAGAATCCTGTAGAAAATTCGGGAATTTTTTTTTGACTTTACATACAAACGAAACGTTCGATCAGCTGATTGTATTTAGCATGGAGTCGAATTTTTTTGAGAAGTTCCTATAGGCTACTTTGGGAAAGTTGTTCAGTATCATGGGTACAATCACCCCTTAAAGTAGTGCAACTGTTTACCCTAACACCCTGTAGATGTTTTTACCAGAATTGATCAAGAAAAACATGTATAGACTCGATGACTGAATAAAATTAGATAATGGAAAAAATGTTTTTAGTATGCATTGCTGCAATAACAATCTTAGAAGGTAGTTCTGGTAGTTGGTAGTTTAGCATAACTTCTGACGACCCCAAAAGGGATTACGGTCGTGCGTTTATGTATGGAATTCGAAAACCATATCCTCTTCGAATTTCACGTTTAACTAAAATAAAGATTGAAACAAATCAGATTTTGGTAATTGACCTATTCTGTAAAAAATACATTCCAAATAGCAAGCTTCTAGCACACGAATAAATATCCCCACAGAATACAAGCTGCATACAAAGGACCGCTGTCGGTGCACTCACACTAAGCGCCCGATAGAATACAGATTATTTAATAGTTACGTTAGAGGTTGTACGAACAGGTACAACACCACGGTTGAGTGTGTGCACCTGTTCGCATGTCCGCAAAGGCCGCTTTTACATAGCTTGTTTTCTGTATGAAATATTTATTCATGTGCTTATAGGGGGGAAAATACTCTTAAACTAACATTGTTTACACTAAACTTTACAGGGTGTAAGTGACATCCTAGCAAATACTGAAACGGTGAATTCTTACCATCAAACTGAACTACCTTCACTATGAAACCACCCTCAGGAAACTTAAAAAAAAATGCTGCTCCATACAAAACTGTACCTACTCGACTCAAAATGTATGAAATAGCAGCTTTTTTTGACGTTTCCTGAGGGTGGCTCATGAAAGTTCAGTTCGATGGTCTGAATTCACCGTTTCAGTATTTGCTAGACTGTCACTTACACCCTGTATTTGCGCATACTAGGATTATTGACGGTCGTCGGTCATTACCCCGAGACAGATGTTATCTTATCTAGCATTGTCGAGTTTTTTCTTCGTAGCGTTTTTAATGCACTATAATAAGTTTCTCGATCGTATTTTAACGTTATTGCTGTGAGTCAGGGTGCATATTTGCAGCTTCTCCCATCCACAGGAACGCCTTGTAATCGATTCTAGAAACCCAATCTAAACGTTGCATGGTTATGTTTAAAATTTTATAATAATCTGTCTTAAATTGTGGTTATACCAATTATATTCCATTTAGTTATTGTTTAAATGAAAATAATATAATTCTTTTAAATATTCAACTGTTTTATTGTAAGTCGTTCAGCTTTTATTTGTTTAACAAAACAAACATACCTTAGACTACTTATATAGGGACTAGTCACGCGTGTAATTCTACTAAAAAATATTTCTGCCAATTTTTGCGGGGGGCGAGGTAACATGAAATCCGCAACTTTCGATTTTATTCCCATAAATATAGATTCTAATTTTAAACGATAAAAATCATGAAAAGTATTCAAGTGTGAACCCAAACGGTTCTAAGTTTGAAATTATAATTTCGCAATTATAGGCTGTCTCATTTAGTGATAAGGTATAAAAATGAACGTAAATGTACATGATTAATTGATCTTATACCGTGGCAGAGGGAAAATGCTACCGCAAGGCTAGTCTTTATAATAAATAGTCAAAGCTACCTACCCATTAATCGACATACTAGCCTACTAGCCTATATGCTATACAGGATGTAATAAAACTGCCTAGTTGTAGTTAGGACCATCGAACTGAGCAACTTTCGCTATGGAGACCAAATCTGCAGTACTATACATTGGAGTCTAATAGCTAAGGACTTTGTATGAAACAATTTTTTTTTTTATTTCTCGATGTTGGCTCCATGGTAAAAGTTGTTCAGTTTGTGTCTGGTCAGATGGTCTATACCACCTCTTGAAATATTACTGGGCTGTTTTGTTTACACCTTTTAAAGCCACAAGCCGCTGATGGTGATTCAAGCTGTTCACTGTATAGATTTATAGGCAGCATCTTTATTCATTACCTACCAAATTTATCAATTCGTCGTATAACATTAAAATCCTTACGGATAAAGTAATTAAAAATACCCCAGATAAAATAGTGATTAATTATGATTTGTCAGGGCTGATAATTGTCATTTCTAGAATCAAAACAAAAGTTAAATCATGTTCAAGATTGTAATTTCGTACAAGCCAGTTCGTATAATCTGAGGCCCTTATAAAGATTCGTAATATTTTGAATGTTGATCATCATAAATATTAATTTGACTATACCTTTAGACTACTTATATAGGGACTAGTTACGCGTGTAATTCTACTTACAAACATTTCTGCCACTTTGCGGGGGGCGAGGTAACATGGAATCCGCAACTTTGGATTTTATTCCCATAACTTTAGATTCTAATTTTGAACGTTAAAAATCATGAAAAGTAGTCTCGCGTGAACCCCAAACGTTCGAAGTTTGAAATTATTGTTTCGTAATTATAGGCTGTCTCGTTTCGTGATAAGATATAAAATTGAGTGTAAATGCACATGATTAATTGATCTTATACCGTGGCAGAGGGGAAATGCTACCGCAAGGCTAGTCCTTATAATAAATAGTCAAAGGACTGTACTGATTCTGGTCCTTCTTAATACACTAACAGTTTTTTTAATCGGATGGTCAGACCATCTAACTGAAGAACTTTCTCTACGGGACCAAAATCGAGATCCTCATACACTTAAGAGCAATGTTTTGTATATCATTTACATTGGCCATTTCTAAAGCCCAACCAGAAAAATAAAATGCCATGTTGCGGAAAATCATTGGAACCAATTGTACTTGAAACATTGTCATTAAATGTTATAGCCGATAGTAGCACCAGAGCAGTTTTGTTTTATTTTTGTAGTCAGGCTTTAGTTCTCTGAGATCCCCATTTCACGCATCAGATTATTTCAGAAATGCAAGATTTAATTATTTTCCTTCACCGTTTCATCGATATAGCGCAACAATGCATCGAATCTAGAATTCACACTTTCAGTGATAACAAGACGTTGCATTGTTTTAAAATCATGTTTTTAGGGCTTCGTGAATCACAGGCCATTCTGTGCATTATTTCCCGAGTGATTACAGCTATATCAGTTGACGTGGTCAAATCAAGTCTAGTAGATAACGTGCCTATATCTTAAGCTGAAGAGATAAGATGGGCAAGTGATTGCCTATATAGCGAAGTTAATCGCAATCGTACATATTTGTTATTGAACAATAAAACTGTCAGGTAAGTTTTTAATTGTTTTTTTTTGTTTTTAAATACATACCTAAACCAATTGATAATTAGTAATGGAAAATTGTTAGAAGGGCTTATTAAGTGAATAAGCAAGAAATGTTTTCTATACTCTAATAAACCGTTACGAACTTCCAAAAAGTTCTTTTTTTTATTTTTTTATTACGTATGGGTTTGCTCTTGACCTCAATCTAGTCCTCAGGACGAAGAGGGGGTCGAAGACAAGGAACATATACTCACCTTACGTCGAAGATGTAGCAAGCTCATCCAGAAGAAGCCTATTCACTCGTATCTTAGTATTAGTATCTTTAAGTACCTAATTTTGTGTCTCCATCTAAATTTGATTGATCTTGGTTTTACTAAATCTATAATCCATCATTACAGGTATGAAATTACTAGTAGCACTCGCTTTCCTGGCCGTGGCCTCCGCCGTGCCGAGGCCAGGAGTCCAGCCCATCCAGCTCCCAGCACCCACCGCCCCAGAAGTCTTCGAGTCTGATAACTTTGCACCCAGCGCTGTCCAGCTGCCAGCACCCATCGCCCCAGAATTTATCGAGTCTGATAACTTTGCACCTAAAGCTATCCAGCTTCCAGCACCCGCCGCTCCTGAAGTCTTCGATTCTGATAACTTTGCACCCAGCGCCGTCAAAGTAGTCGACGCACCATTGGAAGACGCCCAAGATCCCGCCAGCTACTTCCAATATGCCCCAATTGACGCCGTAAACATTGACAGCGCCGATGATCAAGCTCGTCAATTTGTCAATTCGATGATTGACATCAGTCCCATGTATATCTCAGAAGATGTTATGAGAGCAGTTAGAGAGGCCGCTGAAAAGATCCAGTCAGTTCAACTTCCTGAACCATTCGCGCCAGAAAATTTCGAAGAGACGATAGATGCTGTCAAAATCGCTGACGGACCTCTTTCTGATGCTTCCGAATTGACTTTTGACCCCGTTAATGTTGTTGATGGACCTATTAACGAAGAGGTAGAAACAGTCAGCGCTAAAAGCCTCTCATTCGAACCAGTTCCCGTTGAAACCAACAATGAAGTGTACGAAGCTCCCGTTGAAGCAGTCAGGGTTGCCGAGGCCCCGGAATTTAATGCCCCCGTCGATGCCGTCAAGGTTGTTGACATAGCTGAAGACAGCTTCCAGAAGATCGCTCCTTTCGAGCTGGAGGCCGTCAGGATTGCACCTTGGCAAGTTGAGGAAATTCCCCAAGACTTTATACCTCAGCTTCATTTCCCAATCAGATACCCTAACCCTATGTGGCGTTAAGAATAGACCTGAGTGTCATAAAGGTTAACTTTTTCCATCTCTGTAATGGTTACCTATTTCTGAGTAACTTATGTTAATTTTGTACATTTTGAAATAAAATATGTGAAACCTAAAGAACTTGTGCCTGATTTTTCCATTGAAATGTTTGTCATTTTTTCCCAATTAAGTAAACTTGTTAATTAATATTGGACAAGCATTGGAATTGTGGCTTGTATTAGATAGACATGAATTCATAAATTAACCACTAAATAATTATTATACTGTTATTCAAAAATAATTCTAATCATGATTCACCAAAAAAACAGACAAAACAATACATTCTACACATTTAATTATTAAATAACAATCTAAACCTTATTTACACGTATAATAAAATCCTATTTATTTAAGCACATAATCTTCTGGATACTCCATAACCTTAGGGAACTTCTTGACCTCTTCTTCGGGGATATGGTCAAGTCTGGTAGGTACTAAGCGAATTTGTCTAATCTGGTTGGTCACATTCTGTATAACTTCTTCGGGAACATTTTCGCCGGGATAAATAAATAGACGCTCCATTGTATGACGTCTTTGTAATGTGCCTCTCATAGCTCTGTACACTGCTTTTTTGATAATCTGAAATTAAAAATAGCGTCCTCATAACAAGCGTTTCTCTTTTGGTTTTCTAGGGGATTGATAGATGGCGCTACGGTCAGTGCGAATAAAGGTAAAAATTTCAAAAAGTGTTTATTTAAAATAATAAAGAGGGAAAAGGTGATCAACAAGATGCCAACGAATCTTTTGATATGAATATTTCATTAGTTGAGAATCATTTTATTCGAAAATTTTAAACTGTTTACGTCTGACTTGGTTGTATGGGCTCAATCCCTTGGCTTTCAAAAAAACGGCAGGCACAGCCTTGACATGATTTTGACAGGATCTCGCGTACGTCTCTATGGAGCGATAAATATGCCATCTGTCGAGTTTTTTAGGAACTAAATTTAAAAAAAGAAAAGATAAACAGTGATTATCTGCATAGTAACTTATAAATATACAGGGTGTAAACTTAAATGTGTAACTTTAGGGGGTGCTTCAGACCATCCTGAACAACTTATTATGGAACCAATATTCAATATTCAACTCCTAAACCGACTGGAGTCATGCAGGCAGACTTGGTCCATCCCCATCACAGAGATGCTCTACACCCTATGAATACTTAATCAGTCTTGCAGCTGATGGTTACCAAAATTCCACTTATCTCTCAGATTAAACTGTAATATAGACGATTTCGCGCAAACCATTTATCATAATAAAACTGGCCAACTGTGAGTCGGACTCATGCATAGAAGGTGCTGTACCGCTATACAAAATTCCCAAAAACATTTTTTTTCTTCGGAGCCCCTAGGGCGAGCCTGTCATACTTGGCCAGTTTTTTTTTATTTGTTCTTTTATTTTAGAGTATGCACTAAAATAGCAACAATTTGATGCTTGTAGTTTTTGACGTATTTACTTATTATAACAGAGCAAAAACAAAAATATTTTAAAAGTACCTGTTTTTTGTACTCTTAATTTTTTACTTTGTTGTTTTTATTGTGTCAGTAAATCTGCCATAATAACGCCTATACTGTGAAAACTTCATGATTCCATCTAGCTATTACAGTTCAAAATATATACTTAGCCCTTAAAGATATGACTGACAGACAGCATAGGCTTAGTAATAGGGTCTAGGTACTAAACCCCAATAAAACACTAACCATAGTATGATCCTCATTATGAAGCTCCCAAGCCAGCGTCCACATAGCCCCACCACAAGGGTGTGAAAAAAGTATGCTCTCTTCCGCCACTCGTTGCCTTTCAGAACCATCCGTCTTAAAAGCCGAGGTGGTCTAGCGGCACCCTTAAGCAAAGCAACTTTACCTGCCGTGCAGGAGGCGATGGTAAAATCCCCGTCCAGGCCGACTCATACCAAAGAGTTTTTTGGAATTTATGTATGATTTGTAACACCACCGGCTTTTGGGTGAAGGAAAACATTGTGAGGTAACCTGTATGCTTCCATTTCGAGGCATGTATTGTACCTACTGTCCATTACAAGTGGCGACGGGCTCACTCCCCGTCACACAGGACAGAGTTTTGGTACTAGTGAAACATGGACGTTCTGAGGTTTCAGAAGGACTACCCTCAGGGGAATATAGTTGTGAGCATATGCTTTTTTTCTTCCCCGCGGTGACCACCTTTAGGTAATAATAATAAAGCTCTATTTATTCCGTAATTTCAAGTAGGTACATTTCAAACAAGTTTTAGTTGTGTTAATAATTTACTTATGTTATGTTAGTATTGTTAGTTAAGTATGTATGTATTACGTTTCTATTATTCTATTACGGATCCCTTTCTTTGGGTAAAAGCCTCCTCCATCTCGTTCCATGTTACTCTACTTTGTGCCTTCCTCATCCAGTCATCCTCTGCCACCTCTACGATGTCATCAGACCATCCTTTCCTAGGTCTTCCTACCCTTCTCCTTCCTACTGGACCTTTAGGTACTAAACCCTAATAAATCTATTCTTCCCCTCATTGGTTTCTTCCCCTCAATGGTGTTGCCTCCTTCATTGACCATGTATTTGAAGGGTGAAGACAACAAAAAGTATTGGGGCTAACACAAAAGATCCCATTGGGTCGAAGTGTTGCTGGCTTGCCAGCCCCCACAACAAGATAAGATAAGATAAGAAACCCTAATAAGATACTAACCATAGTAGGATCCTTGTTATGAAGCTCCCAAGCCAGCGTCCAGGTAGCCCCACCACGAGGGTACCCAGTGTGATGGAAATAAGCTCTCTTCCGCCACTCGTCGCCTTTCAGAGCTATCTGCTTGCTGTTAATGCAAACTACGACGTCGCCGCAGTCGTTCATCGGATGGTAAATAGGTTTGTGCATGCCCATTAGATACTTTTTTATAACGTTGGCAGATTCGTAAGGGTCCTGCCATTTGCAGTCGAATACGTGCCATGTTCGAGCGAATGTCGCCCATTGCTGGAAATAATGGGTTTTGTTGATTTCGTGAGTAAATAAAATTGAATGTGTCGGTCGGAGTTTGGTTGAGACTTATGGGAAGCTTATGGGGATTGTAGAAAAGTTACCTGCACCCTTTTTGCTGCGGACATAATATTAAATTTCTAAAAATTTTACTCGTAATATAAATTCCGTTTAATTTATAATTTTAGATACAAAGCATAAACTACGTTCGAAGCTGTGAACTTTTTAGGTTATAATTTTTGACATTTCCGACATGTCTTATTTTGACATTTACTTTATCGTTCTGAAACCGAAACGGCTTGCCTGGGCATGCATGCCTGTTTCATTGGTTTTACGTAGTAAATTACACATACTTATTTTTTGGGTTTCACTCAGGAAGCTGGAATTCCACCAGAATTCCACTTTATAATATCAACTTTAGAACACCATAGCTTGTAAACTATCAATCAAATCAGCATGTTCTTGATTCAGCCCACATTAACCCACTACTGGCTATCCCCCCCCCCCCCAGCCTCCTTTTTATCACGCCACTCCTCACGGTCCCGTGTCAATGTAATCCATCATGGGTAGCATGCCACCGTGATACAGCGCTATCACACCTTCGATCTCTTTCTATTTGCGCGCGAACGAACGAGATAAAAGACGTGATATAGCCTTATCACGTGTAGCATGCTACGGCTGTGTGATACTTCCTGGCCGCGCCACGGTCGCAAACATGGATTTCAGTTAACTCAAAAAAATGTACTCAAATTGTACTCCCTTAAAAAAAATGTACTCATCAGGTTCACGAGAAAATAAGCAATCTTTGTGGCGCGGCTGCGAAGCATCCTTCCCAGCCGCGCCACGGCGAATACCGCTTATCAAGAAGTTTAATTGAAACGATCTAATGTCCAAAGAAATGTACTAAAATTTGTACTCTCGAATAATAATAAAAAAACTTTCTGAAAAGTAATCGTAGGAAGAGAAATATTCGAAACAAAAAGTAATGGCATGGATGACTACCACCTATAGACTTCGAAAAGAAGAAATTTGGCGTATGTTACGCTAGTTTTTAACCTTTGACGCAAACAAAGGGGTGAAATAAGTATAAGTTTGACCAATCTACCTGTGTCTATGTATATGTGTGTATGTCTGTCCGTAGAAACTAGCGGCGGAACAGGTGGGATGATTTTGATGCAATTTTTGCAATCTAATACTAATTTTTTTTATCTTGACTGTTTCATGTAATTTGAGAGCTTCGAAGGAACATCAGCCAATATCACAACTAGGAACATCATTCTTCAGGGTATGATTGACTAGCCTCATAACCATAGTTTCGACGGGATCTCAGCCTTTAAAACACCTAGGGACATTGAGTTTGGGCTCAAATGTTTAGTAGCATTGTGGGGATATACACCTAAGTATAGAATATCCTCAATCTTCAAAGGCTGATGATGACCAGGTCAAAAGAGGGTTCCGAAAGCCTCAATGGCAAGTCGCTTTTATAGCAGAAACTTCTATCTACATAACTATTCAGCATCACTGATCATACTGTGAAACTGAACAACTTTCAATATGGAGCCAGCTTCGAAATCGGGAAAAAAGTCTGCTGTTTCAAACTGCAGTACCTACTGACAGACCGACTTCACTTCACAGAAGCAGTTTCAAAAAATTATGTCTTACCGTTTTGCAATCATAATTTCATTACACATTGAAAAGTAGAATGAATAGACTAAACCCCCAATTGCTTGATCCGCAGAACATTATAAGAGGGGTTATAAGTGCAAAGTAGGCATGGAACGCGTGCCACACCCTTTTGTTATGCAAATCACTGCATAAACGTGTAGCGATGCCCGATATTTTGCTTTGTATCGAAATAATATCGTATCGAATTTAAAAAATAAAACAACCGCATAATCGTGTGGTGTGGCAATACAGAACTCTGTGGGTGTGGCCTTTGACGCGTATCGATACAAGCAGTAACGATACATTGCGATACGATATATCGATACAAAGCAATATATCGGGCGTCGCTACACGTTTATGCACTGATTTGCATAACACCGTGCGCGCGGCCGGCGTGGTGCGAGCGAGAGGGCGTAAGTAGTGTAGCAGCATGAGTGGGAAAACAAGTGGCGACAGTCGTCTCCAAACCGAAAGCGCTACTTTGCATTTCTAACCCCTCTTATGTTCTGTGGCTTGATCAATGTCTCACACAGAGCACAAAATCGGAAATATCTACTGGGTAGAATATGTAGTAGTTACTTGAATATATTCAATAAAAAAGCTCTAATTATCAGAATATTATATTCAATTTATACATAATAATATGAAACGATCTTTTAATACATAACAACGAACATATTTACAAATAGTAAAAATATTATTCTGCGTTAAATTCTATCGAAAACAACACTGTCATTATAAAGAACTCACATACCCTGACAGGTAAAAAATATCTTAAAATCTTAGTCACTGAGATGCAAATCCTTTCTTACAGTGTACGCTGACACATGCATCATGTAAGGTTCATTTTTGAGGAAATTAGCTATAGCTTTATCTCTGACCTCTTCCCAGACGTAGAGATCTCTGTAAATTGGTCTAACGTACTTCATACGTCCCTGGTGGTTAACAAAGTTGAATACTTCTTGTAGCTTCGCCTGGTTTCTGCTCCGAACGTTGAGCCTCAACCACCTATATTGGATCTCAGAGTTTTTGCTCTCGGCTACTTTGTATGCGGTTCCTAGCATTTTAAGCTTCTCTATGGGCAGTGCTGTGCGGTCGATCAACTCTTGTAGAAGGTTGATAATTTGGTGCGGGGAGAATGACTCGACATCGCTGTAGGATAGCGTAGAGTTTTTCTGTTCGATCTTGCCGAGGAGAGATATGATTGCTTTCGTCATAGATGTGTCGTAGCTGAAATGAAATTTTGATGTTAGATGATACGATAAAATGCATTTAATAGCCCCACAAAATCCATTGTGTAATACAATGTATTCAACTGCAGATGTGATTTTTTTACTGAATCAATAATACCAATTATCATTTTATAACTCTCTGCAATGAACTTTGGCCTGTAATGCGAGGAAATATACTTTTTGATATCTTGGAAAATAAAAAATCGAAGGCCTAGCTGCGAGCGATAGCCATTTAGACATTTTGTTCTGTTATTTTTGGCACGATGAAAGTAACTTTCTATTGGATATAAACTGAAGATCTCATCATTCATACGCCCCACTACGGGGCACAGGCTTAACCTCAACTCAAAGATGTGATGTGAAGGCGTTAGTCCACCACGCGTGCCCAATTCCTATTGGTGGACTAAACATACGCATTAGAATTTCTTCTTCGCGACTGTGATGTTTTGGCGGCAAAACGCATGAACCTCCTCGGAGATGGATATCCAAAACCGGGAGATATTATGTTTCTTCCCCTCAATGGTATCGCCTCCTTCGTTGACCATGTATTTGAAGGGTGAAGAAAGCAAAAATTATTGGGCTAACACAAAAGATCCCACTGGTTCGAAGTGTTGCTGGCTTGCCAGCCCCCACAACAAGATAAGATAGTCCACCACGCGTGCCCAATTCCTATTGTTGGACTAAACATACGCATTAGAATTTCTTCTTTCAGCGTATGCAGGTTTCCTTACTAGCCCAGTCATTTTACGGTTTGAGTCGGGATTAATTAATAATTGATATATTTTTTCGGTATACTATTGAACAGCCAATTTGAGCATAGAAATGTACCAAAATTAAAAAATATCACGTCAGCAACAGTTCCAATTTTAAAATGCTATTATCTCGTTCTAAAAAACCTCACGGTAAATTTTTTTTGCACATATTTAAGATTTTACGATTATACGTACTTCAAACATGTTGTAAATATTTATGTCTACTTAGAAGGTTTTGAAAAACACATTCATATTTTCTAATAAATACCTCATTTTTTTTATTTTAATGCTCAAAAATAATTTATATTGTTAAATCTAAGTCAAATGATTGCATTAGTATTAATATTATTAATTTAAAAGCCTTCTGGCACACAATTTTGATTT
Source organism: Agonopterix arenella (assembly GCA_927399405.1). Lineage (NCBI taxonomy): Eukaryota > Metazoa > Arthropoda > Insecta > Lepidoptera > Depressariidae > Agonopterix > Agonopterix arenella. Next base: position 11,484,260 of record OV656708.1, on the reverse strand, counting down.
CTTTGTTGCGGAGCGAATTTTTTTAAATATGTTTTAAGATAGCCTTTTTATCACTAAATAGTGCCGTTTACAATTTAAAAGTCCAATTAATAATTACTCCCTACCCCGCCTAACAAAACTCCGTAAAATGACTGGGCTATACGATGTTTTCCTTCACCTACCCACCTCCGTTACTGAAGATTTACTACGTATATTTAAAAAAACGGTAATTTTATCATAATTTCCAAATAATAAGAAATACATACTCGGGAATAATGGGCGGCATGCCACTCTTATACAGCCAGGCGTCCCAGTCGACCTCGCCGAGTTTATCGCTGTCCTTGAAGTAGTCGAGGAGGTACGCTTTGAACTGGTCTGTGTCCAGCGACTTCTTCTGGTAGAGCTCCAGGTACGACCGTATGAACTCGTCGAACACCCCTGTAAATAAGTTAACGATCATGTTACTTGTTACGAAGGGGTTTCTCTGAGATGCACCTTTGTGTGATGACTTACAAAAAGGCATAGTCGTATATTTCGGCTGAATCTCAAATCACAAGCATTTTTCTTCACGAAAAATAGCTCAATTTACGTATCGGCTGTGATGCTCAACAAAACTAAATAATTTTTGTACTAATTTTACTTTGTAACACTTGTTTTCGAAATAGTATTTAACACTAATAATACATATATGTATAATAAGTAAACAGCATACTGTATGTAAGTACCATTATGTGCACACTATGCCTGCCTTACTTTGTAACTCTCTCTGTCACTGGTCTGATGGAAGAAATCTCTTTAGAGATGAGCTCGCCCTTTGTACTTGTCTATTATGCTGTTTTCATTTATATTTCCGTGTGTACAATAAAGTTTTAAAATGAAAAATACGGGCACTCCCTGCCCCACCCCTCAGCGAAGACGATATCAGGCAATGGTGTAGTCCTCTCTCTCGCACTCACTCAGTGTCGCACATGCTTACCGCTTCCTGTCATTGCGATCTCATTTGTATGAAGTGCTAGGTTATCGAGCTCTATCAATATCAGCATGCAAAACTACTTTTTCTTTTTATGTGCGTCAAAAGTGAAGAAGTAATTTATCGATCATGTAAACCCTGTAGGCCTTGCGTGCCACCCCCGAGAAAGCGACAAAAATCGAGATGTTCCTCCATCTTTATTATTTTACGTATGCCAAAAAGAGCGCGCATGTCGTTTTTCTCGTTTAAACGCTTTGTCGGCATGCTAGCCGTGCTGCACAGAAATATAAACAAGGTTTGGCGGCCCTGCAATCGAATATAACCTTTAAATCAGTGTTCCAAGTACAAAATTAGTTCCAATGATTTTCCGCAACATGGCAAGGTTTTTTATTTTTCTGGTCGTGCTTTAGTTTTACTTACAATTTAAACATTTCTGACGAAAATACGCGGCGTAATTTTGGCGGGTACTTAAAAAACCGGGTTTGCCGGTATATGAATGAGTATTGCACGCGTAATTTACGTCACACAATTTCGTCAAGTCTATTCCTACACTTATGCCCTTAGAGAATACTTATGCCACAAATTATGCTGATTCCTCACCAGGCCCTCCCAGCAAATCCTCCAAATATACCAGAAACAGTGACCCCTTCTCATAAGGCACCGTCGAGAAAGCGTCATCCGGGTGTACTCCTTTCAGATCCACCACCAGCTTGGTCAACGGACTGTCTACTCCCAATTCATCCTTCACCTAGAGAAAACAATATATAATTAACAACTAACCTGGTCCTCCGACGAGATCTTCTAAATAGCGGAGGAATAATGATCCCTTTTCGTAGGGGACGCGGGAGAATGAATCGTCTGGATGGACGCCGCGCAAGTCTGGCACGAGCCGCGTGAATGGACTGGATGGACCGAAGTGGTCGTTGACCTGCCGGTGGTTTGTTAGAGTGAGTCTCTGATTGAATTAAAATAGCAGATAGGTGACGCAACAATGGATCTGCTTTTCACGTACCTACTTACGAATAAAGTAATGCCGTATGATTTTTTTTCTTTATGAATGATTTGTACGAGTAAAAGCATTATTCCGCCTAAAATAAAAAAAGTATCTCAATGGCATAATGCCGCTCGGCTTGCGACTAAGTAAATACGGCGACGGGGGCTCAATTTATGCGGTCCATGCGCTAGTCACCTATTCTATTACAATATACCCTCACAGCTAAAGGAGTGATTATTCCAATCGATCAAATCATCCCACATCCACCTAGTGATAGGCATAGCATTAAGTGGAAGACATTCTTATGGACCTCTATAGTAGCAACTTAACTTATACAGGGTGAAATTTATATCATTAGCATCATTTTAAACTAAGAGTCTATCCGTCGAACTGAACAACTTTTACTGTGGCAGCAAACCGATCGGAGCCAAAAAAAATATGCTGTTGCATACATTTGAGTCGCGAACTCGCGCGTCGAGATTGCAGTTTAGTATGGAACAGCAGATTTTTTATTTGCTCCGATCGGTTTGCTCCCATAGTAAAGTTGTTCAGTTTGATGGGCAGACTCTTAGTTTAAAAGGATTCTAATGATATCAATTTCACCCTGCATAGCACTACTGTGTGGCCTAAACCTGCACTTAACACTTTCGCTGCCAAGCTCAAAACAATGATCTTCGCGCAGTGCTGACACTGTGGAATGCAATACCATTCTGACTCACCGGGCGAGTCGTGCGCACTGCGGCCCATTGTTACTGACCTACGACGTAGGTTATCAGCAGTGAAAGTGTTAAGTGACGCTTTTCCGTGAATTAAGTAGTCAATTTTTATATGTGGGACCTTTTTGTCAGCATCTGACTATCAATTTGTTTTTGTATAAATTAACCTGTTACTTAGAAGTTCTCCAACAAAAAGGAAATAAATATATTTTTACACCGTGCGAAAATGAATCTACTAATTCCACAGATGCATAATAAATAAGAGAAGATATTTTTAAATGCCCTATAAGACTTAGAAAATCACAGCAGATATGACAAAAGAAGGTTAGGCAGCGGGTAAGTTATCATTTCTCCTAAAAACAGTTCCATGCTGTAGAAAAAGTGACAAATATAGACGATTCATTAATAATCATTAGTATTATGAACTTATGACACACCTGCCGAATTCACTTGGAAGAATACAAGGCTACAAGGCGAAATTATCTCAAATTCCATCTGCCGATTGCTCGTACTAACTACAGGCGGAACTCTTATATGTGGCGAGTGTGTAGCAAGTTTAACGATACCTACTCTCAGAAGGTTGACTTATATAATTCTAAAATAAGGACCATAAGAACATTGATCAATGATGCATTTTTCGGAACCTAAAACTATCTGGATACGGTCACTTTTATTTATTTTCTTTTTTTTGTTTTTAATGGAGGTGTGAGTGATGTTGCAGACACAATGGTAATGATATGTAACATATAATTACTATTTGTAATTTGAAATTTTTAAGTACCTATATACCTACCTACTGTATTCTCCTTTTCGCTGATGTATCTTAGTATATTAACTACAGACTGTTACCTAATTTCTTCTTGAAATATTTTAATTTGTTAGTAATTTGTAATTGCCTATTTTAGTACTACTGGTGAAAACTTGTTATTGGCTCAGATTGTACTATATCATTAACGGAACTATTATTGTGATTGTAAGCTATAAGTTTTCCGAATAAAATAAAATAAAAATAAATATAAAATAAGAATGGCGCGTAGGTACTAATGTGTCAGAGGACGCGGATTAGAACCGAAAATCTAGGGGCGGCGACCTTTTTCTCGAGGAACACGGTGAAGCCCTCATGGAGCCAGAAGTGCTCGCAGTTCTGCATTATCTCGTGTACAATAAAACTTACGGTTTCACTAAGCTCCTGTAGTCCGAGCAGACTGTGGAAGTCGCGGCTCCTCTTGGCCTCCGCCTCGTCGACAATAAGGGAGGCGCCGACCTTCCTCTCGAGGAAGACGGTAAAACCCTCGTTCAGCCAGAAGTGCTCGAAGTTACTATTCGTGACGAGGTTGCCGGTCCAGCTGTGCATTATCTCGTGCACTATTACGTCGGCTTGACTTCTGTCGCCAGCCTGCAATTTAGCTTGTGGTTATACAGGGTGTAACAAAACACCATAGTAATCTTAAGGGGGTGCTTCAGACCATCAAACTGAACAACTTACAATATAGTGCCAACTATGGAATCGCGAAATAAAAATCAAGCAGATTTTTTTAATTTTTTCTTGGTGTTGGCTCGATAGTGAAAGTTGTTCAGTTTGTTGGTCTGAAGCACCCCATTAAGTACTATAGTTAGTAGCTTATTACAGTGTTTTGTTACACCCTGTACATACTCGTATATGTCGTTATTGATATGCTGACGGCTTTTTAGGGGGATAATCAGATCGTCTAACTGAACAACTTTCTCTATGGAACCAAAATACTTATGGATTCTATTTCTACAGGGTGTTTGGGTAAACAGTTGCATTATTTTAAGAGGTGATTGTACCCATCAGAGACCCAAAATTTTCGGTTACCTTTATTTAAATGTTACCTTTATCCAGGTAACAACCGATTTTAATACCGGTAACCTAAATATAACCTTCAAGAGAATGCGAGTGAGTGCGGGTAAGGGTTTTATTGAACCCAACACATTTTATTGAACCCAAAAGCATAGAATGGTTTAAGTTTATGCTCACGTTTGAGTTTAAGTTTGTTGTTATAACTGATTTAATTTGTATTTATTAAAGACTAACGAGGTGCTTACTTAAAAATTTAATACTTACAATATTTATGAATAAACAATTTGTTATTTAAATATATCTCTGTTTACGCGGACCGTTAGTAGAATGATATCAAGGTTACCTCTAAAAATACCTGTAAAAAAATAAAGGTTGTAACCAAAAAGTACCGGTATTATCGATACCGGTTTCGGTTCCTGCCCACCATACTGAACGTTCACTAACATGAGTACAATCACCCATTAAAGTAATGTACAGTACGACCAGGAAAATAATTCCGCTCGTCAATCTTCGTTTGCAATGATAACATTATCGAAGTTTAATTATGATAATCTTGGCAATAGTTAATCTACTTTAGAGAACCTATTATCTACTAAATTTAATTTAGAAAGACCGATTTAATATTTATCGACATAACTTATTTCACAGATATCAGGTCTCTACCTGCTAGGCCTCTGCCTAGCCCTCTTTTCTACAGCTGTACAGTACGAGAAAATAATTTCACTCGTCAATCTTCGTTTGCGCAGAGCAGGACCGAGTCTCAGTCAAAACCCGAAGTCATTTAGTAATCAAAGGGTGCAAACTCGGATAGCAACGAAAAGGGAAAACAAATTAGCCAATAGTGCCAAGGAATTCAAGGTATTTCAATTTTGCGCGCTGTTAAAATGTGTCTACTGCGCAGGTACATCGGTAAGACTTATAAACCTGGTACTACTGCAACTGTCTACTCTACCTTAACACCCTGTACGGAATTGGGTTATGTCATGTTTAAAGTATTCTTATCTTTAAAACTTTAAATTTTAAATATCAGCAGAGCATGTTTTATTCTTGGCAAAATAATTGAGTCTGAGTTATATTATCAGAAGAATGTAATATAATCTACAATCTGCTTAACACCTGCCGTTAATTAATGCTCGATTACTTTACGAACAATACACCTTTGTTTATCAAATCTGATCGATTTCTCTCATTAACTTATTAGTACGGTACGGTCTGCAGTTTTTCCTCAAAGAGAAGGTACTAGAATGAGGCACGTGTCTTGTCATATTCATCAATAAGAGATGCACATAGCAAATTCGTTCTAGTTCAAAAAGGTGATCGCTACTTATTGCTGTCCTTATCGACGTAACCACTGTTTTGAACTATGTCGGCTGTCTGACTCCGGAGTCACTCATCTAGCTTCATATAAATTGTTTAGGATTGTATAGGATTTTATGACTATCGCTGTCTCATACGTGGTTACGTTGTGGTTCAGTCTATCAGCGTAAGCGAAAAAGTTTTCGTCTATGTTTTAAAGACTTACCAACAAAGTAGGTGTGACAAATGTCAGGCAAGGGTTCTCCATGCCTCCGTAGGGGAAGGAAGGTGGCAGCACCAGCAGGTCGTACTGGGTCCACTCGTAGCGCCCGCACAGCCTCTCTGCTGCTTGCAAATACTTCTCCGTGTCCGCAAACTCCCACGCACTACGCTCTATTTCTTCCTTTTCTGCCCATACGTGAGATCTGAAATTTTGATTTGATTTAGTACACTAGTGACACGTACAAATTATTATTTTCTTCAGAAGATCTTGCCGATAGCAAAAAGACATTTATTACCAACGAGCTTTTGACCCGCGACTTCGTCCACGTGGATTACCCCTTTAGGGGTAGATTTTCCAAAAATCCTCCGTAGAATATATATTACACATATTCATATCTTCAGCAGTTTAGGCTGTGCGTTGTGTGTCAGTCAGTCACGGAATTCTTTTATAAGTATATAAGGTCTAACAAAATTAGCTGAAAATTTTACAAACAAATTATTTAATATTTTGAAAAAAATTACTTATGTTGAAACCATGATAATTCGATTCTGCTCTCAATTTTAAACAAACTACTTTTTAGTTTTGCGTTAATTCATTAACACGTTGTATAAGGTCTAACAAAATTAGCTGAAACTATTTTAAGGGTATGCTCAGACCATCAAACTGAACAACTTTTTCTACGGGACCAATATCGAAATCTCGAAAAAAAATCTGCTGCCCCATACATTTGAGTCAAGTTGTGTTAGCAGTTTAATATGGGACATCAAATTTTTTTTTCGCGATTTCGATATTGGTCCCATAGAGAAAGTTGTTCAGTTTGATGATCTGAGCATACCCTTAAAATAGTTTCAGCTAATTTTGTTAGACCTTATAGATTAATTAACATTTAAATGTTGTTGTATTAGAAATTAAGTAATTTGCTGTTTGATAACCAATAAAGATAAATTAAATTAACATAAAAAGTTTTACGGTTCAAACATATTCAGAAAGTAAAATAATCGCTCTAAAACAATCTGTCAAAATCACGGAGCTATCTTAGACGCACTATAGTAAATAATAGAAATGGAAAAAGCATGATTGTGATCGTAATTTCATGTTATCCATATAATTTTTAGATTACACACCTGGGGCCAAGAGACCTAGACTCCAGCACGCCTACAGCGATGGCCAACAAATACGAGGGTATAGGTACGGGCTGCCGGAACGTAGTCTTGCCATCCCTGGCCTCCCCTCGGATGGCACTCATGAGAACCGTGAACTGCTTGGGGGCCGACACTTCCGCGTCGTATGTGAACTTGACAGCGGGCGTGTCTTGGCATGGCAGGATTGAGCGGGCGTGGATAGGCTGCAAACAATTTGTAGGTTTTAGAATAGATAGATAGATATACAGGCTGAAATGAAATTGATATCATTAGCATCCTTTTAAACCTTCCTTTTAAGAGTTTACCCATCAAACTGAACAACTTTTACTGTGAGCAAACAAATCAGAGCAAAAAAAAAATCTGCTGTTCCATACTAAACTGTTATGGCTACTCGATTCAAATGTATGCAACAGCAGATTTTTTTTGCTCCGCACCGCACTAAATATCCTATGCATTTTGACTAGCGATTTTTGCAATGTTCTGCATAGAAAATTTTCTGAACAACAATTATTTAGTTAGTTAGTTCTAAAGATCTAGAGTCTACTATTGATCGTGTTAGAGTTGAGATTAAATAAAACTGTTAAAGGTCACTGGGCAAAAATGTATGGTCACTGGTCTAAAAGCCATCAGCGATGGCACATGTAGGAACAGTCAGAGGATACCCTAACTTACATGATGTGCAAAGGGCATCAAAATATTTTAGAGAAAAAAAAGACACAGGGTGTTCAATTTTTACGTCGTCCTTTTAGGAAGTAATATTGAAAGGTGTAATGTGTTTCAGGGTGATCAGACAGTTAGCTACAACTACTAAAAGTTATTATTAAGCGTGCAACAGTAAGAAGACTACTAAAACAAGAGATAATAGCCGGGACCAACGGCTTAACGTGTCATCCGAAGCACGAAATCATCTTTTTTTTTTAGACAATCAGGTGCTTCAGCCTGCAATGTCCTATCCTAACCAACTGGGGAAAAACGCAAAAAGTGACATAAGTATCACTAGGTGTCCCCCGTGGGAATCGAACCCACGACCTCCTTGTCAAGAGCCCAATGCTCTTAACCATTAGACCACGGAGGCAGATCTTTTGCATTACTAAAAATAATAAAAAACCAATAATACTATCCATATTAAACAAGGAATTCAAGCAGCAGTAAAAAATAGCTGTGAAATGCTAACATAAGTATGAAAAGCCGCTTAACAAAATAACCTGTATCTTTTATTCTCTCGAACAGATATATTGGTGCATAAAAAAATTCTATATTAGACCCCCTATCGAACGTAGTATGCCACTAATGGGGTGGTTCTTGGACCACTCCTGCCAAATGTCCTTTACTTTCTGAAGGTCGCGGGCAGATGATGGGTGCAAGCCGCACAAAATCGTCCATAGTTGAGATCATTAAGGGAGGATAAAGCCCAGCAATGGATTTCATTCAGCAGTAATGTTGAAGAGTTAAAACAGACGCGACGTAGCACTGTCTCTCACCTGACATTGACTGAATAAATATGGATGTTTCTTCCCCGATGTTTGATTAGGCCCCAGCCATTGTAACGCTGATGCGGTTGGGGAACTTCTATACTTTATCCTTATTTTTAACCTGTTAACAAATAAAAAAATTAAATTAAAATTGTAGTTTATTTGAATTTAGGAGCGACTTTTCCAAAGATTTATTTAATATCATAATATGGTTAATGATAGGTTTATTGACGAGGCATGTTGCTAATTTTATAATTAATTATAATATATATATATATATATATATATATATATATATATATATATATATATATATATATATATATATATATATATATATATATATATATGTTATATTTATTATTTATTTTATTTTTTTAGTATGGCACAGTATAAGAAAGAGTATCTATTACTACATACAGTACGGACACTCCCTTCCACCAACTTGTTACCTCACCCCCTCTATCGCCCTTCAGTTACCTCGGCAGTTACCTAAGAACAAGACTTAAGAGCCTAAGTCTTGTTCTTAGGTAACTGCCGAGGACGATAGAGGGGGTGAGGTCAAAAGTTGGTGGGAGGCAGGGAGTGTCCGTACTGTATCTTGGAGGGCGATCGAGGGGGTGAGGTAAAAAGTTGGTGGGAGGCAGGGAGTGTCCGTACTGTATCTTGGAGGGCGATAGAGGGGGTGAGGTAAAAAGTTGGTGGGAGGCAGGGAGTGTTCGTACTGTATGTAGTAATAGATACTCTTTCTTTTACTGTGACTTAAGGTTTAATTTCTTTGGTTTCGCATGTGCTGACGTGATCTTGTCAATTTCAATTTTTTTTATGCAGTGTCCGGGCTGTGGTAATAAATAAATAAATAACGCTCACAGGCACATACATTGTAATGATCCCAAGCAAGCACTAATAGGCTGTTTATTATGGACATCATACAACAACGGCACAAACATGTAAACATCCATGACCGAACCGGGATTCGAACCCAGGACCCTGGTATGGCAGTCCGGCGTGTTAACCATTACACCAACCAGGGTGTTTGTGGTTTAATTGGTGTGTTAATGGTTGGAATTAAATTGTTAATGGTTTAATATTTTGTAATTTTGTTTCCGATAGTAAATTATTGATTGATTTTAAATCAATAGCAGCAAAAGTACATACAATTACTTATCTCACGACCGTAGTCCTTTTCGGGGTGGTCAATATTTCTACAATAACCAACTTTCTGTTAAAGAATGTAGTTGTAGCAATGCTCACATTCAGCACGGCTAGCATTTCACCCACGACAAAGCATTTAAACGAGAAGAATGCGCACTCTTTCTGGCATACGTAAAATAATAAAGATGGAGGCACATTTAGATTTTTATCGTTTTCTCGGGGGTGGTATGCGAGGCCTACAGAAATTTAAGTTCCAGAATGCAATGCGAGTCAACGAGCGTTAGCGGCAAAAGTTGGATCATTAAATTGAAAATACCATTTGGAAATTCGCTTCTGATGGTTAACGAAGATTTAATTCAATTTTAAGATAATACAAAAAACTAAAGAAGCAAATGAGTTCTAAGAAACTAACCAAAGAGCACTATAATTACTACCGTAAAACTAACAACAAAAATATTTTGTTCTATTCATTTTACGACCATTGAACTAAAAAATCCTCTCTGTGAGTCTACAGGGTGAAATTGATATCATTAGCATCCTTTTAAACTAAAAATCTACCCATCAAACTGAACAATTTTACTATAGGAGCAAAAAGGAGTGCGATTTTTGAATCTCATACGTTGAAATCAGCAGTTGAAAATGTATGGAGATAAGCATCTTTCTACTGCTGATTTGACTTTCAAAAATCGCACTCCTGGATTAGGATTTTTGAAAGTCAAATCAGCAGTAGAAAGATTCATATTTCCATAGTAATTTTGACATTTTCAACTGCTGAACTCAGCGAATGACATTAGACAGAGAATGGAACAGTTGATTTTATTTTGCTCCGGTTTGTTTCCGTAGTAAAAATAGATTCTTAGTTTAAAAGGATGCTAATGATATCAATTTCACTCTGTAGCCTTTATGTAAACTAATTTATGACTACTTTGACGGACAGATACTCGCATACCTACTGCGCTATGACATGGCAATGACACTACAAAAGCAGTATATATTGCTAACCGTGACCCGTGATCATTTAAGTCTTGAACATTTTTTTGATCATTTAAGTCTTGAACATTTTTTTTTTCATAGAACTGTGACCCGTGATCATTTAAGTCTTGAACATTTTTTTTTTCATAGACCTGTGACTCGTGATCATTTAAGTCTTGCATATTTTTTTTTTCATAGAACTGTGACCAGGGATCATAATTTTTGTCAAAAGCTATTAAATTGTGGCTAGAGCCACATGCCACTGTTCGGGCACTTAATGAGACACAGGAGCAACCACCTTCTCTGGTCTCCGGATCTTCAGAATCAATCGTCCCAGAATCAATTGTCCCAGAATCAATTGTCCCAGTCTCTTCATCTATAAATATCGGTTTATAATATAACCCGTTAAATGTAAAAGATGTGACTGGTGGCAGAAATTTGGCAGAATCTCGTCTTTCGTCTCGTCTCGTCTCGTCTCGTCGCGTCTCGTCGGCAGTTTCATCGGGAACGACCTTTCTTTTCAAATGAAAAAGATATTATGATTTATTTGAGCACTTAGATAATTGATTCCACCCAGGGTGTAATCTTTGAAGCATTATGAACGCGAAACACCGCGCACGCGTCGCGTAAGCACCGCTCTCTCCTCACGACTCTTTGGAATTCATATTTTCTGTGTCTTGTCATATAGTACATATTCCTTTCGAGCTAAAGCAAACGCACACATTCAGCGCCCGAGCCGAAACCGCGTCGCAGACGTGTCTAATTGTCACACTAATTATCTAGTCACATTTGTAGTACTAGAATCTAGTCTGGACTTGTATTATGATGACTAGACTTATACCGGATGATTTTTATTACTATTCCGAAACTTTCAGGGGTGGTACAGACCATCAAACTAAACAACTTTTATTATGGAAGCAAACATGAACGTAAAAAAATATGCTGTATCATACAATTGAGTCGAGTAGTCATTTCAGTTTAGTATGGAACAGCAGTTTTTTTTGCGATTTCATGTTTGCTCCCATAATACAAAAGTTGTTCGGTTTGATTGTCTGAGTTCGAATGCCGTAAGGGAAAATTATTTGTATGATGAATATGAATATTTTACTCGAGTTATGGATGTTTGTATCTACAGGATGTAATATAAAATGGGACAGTCACTTAAAGGAGTGCTTCATACCATCAAACTGAACAACTTTATCTATGGGACTAATATTGAAATCGCGAAAAAATAGGCTGTCCCATACATTTCAGTAGAGTTATGTTTGCAGTTTTGAATGTGACAGCGGATTATTTTTTCGCGATATCAGTGTTGGTCCCACAGTAAAAGTTGTTCAATTTGATGGTCTGAAGCACTCCTTTAAGTGACTGTCCCATTTAATATTACATCCTGTAGATACAAACATCCATGACTCGAGTAAAAATATCCATTACGGGATTCGAACTCGTGGCCCAGTACCGGCACAGTACGCAATGACATTCGCGACATATGAACGCGCACTTAAGGCTTCACCGAGCCTATTGTGCTGACCCCACTATATATATATTTTTTTATTTCTTAACAATTAAACAATATTTCCAAAAAACAAGAATGTCACATTGTAGTCATTGCTGATTTTCAATTTATCGGGTTCTTGCGGATTTATTTTTATGTTTGTAGTTATTATCTTTAAGACCGCCAACACTTTTGGCGGTTTTAACGATATTAGCTACAAGCTAAAACATAATAACTCTTAATGTTTCGATAAATTAAAAGCCAATCAGTACTACAATGTGTCATTCTCGTTTTTAGGAAATATTTTTTAATTGATAAGAAATAAAAAAAATACGATTGGGGGCAGCACAATAGGCTCGGTACCCTCTTAAAGAGTGACGTTTAGCGCCTTATGTAGAGTCGATGGCATAACATTGAGTTTAACTTGACATTGTAGTGAAAAGATTTTCTAACCAGCATTGCTATGCACAGCCTATGAGTTATAGTTCTTATAGGTTTATTTTGTAAATTAATGCATCAAAGGTTACACCCTGTATACCGGATGACTTTTAAGAACGGTGTTTGCGTCCTGCGCTAACGTTAGTGAGATATTCATGATTTTAAACTAAATTTAATTACGTATTAATCTACTGTACTTACCTCACTATTATATTTTACGCCAAAGTAAAAAAGTCATCCGGTACAACGCGCGTAAATTTTTCCAATATTAAATAAAAGATTTACACGCACTCTAGGCAAGAATAAATATATAATAATATAATAAACACAAGAAAAGACCTTAAGGCGGTTGCAGAGGGGTCAATTTTATACAAAACTTTGACGCACAATAAGCGTAGACGGTATTAATATAACTAACTTTGTGTATATGGAAAAATAGTTTAGAAAATCTAGATGCCGCGTAACAAATAACATTTGCAATTTATAAAATAATTACGAAGATATAAAGCTTTGAAATATTTCATACAAAATTTTAAAAGCCTTATATCTTCGTAATCTTAATATAAATTGCAAATGTTATTTGTTACGCGGCAACTAGATTTTCTAAACTGTTTTTCCATATATAAAATATTACTTTTATTAATTCCGTCTACGCGTATTGTGCGTCAAACTTTTGTATGGACTGAAACCACCTTAAGAACAAACTTTATAAGGACAACTTTTGAACTTTGTATGCAAACAATCAATTTTAATAAGTTAAAAAAACTGAATACATTCTATAACTTACTTATCTCCACTTTTAGCTTCTTTGGGCAAAGTGATAGTTAGCCTAGATCCAAAATTAGGCACTTCACCGTCGACTGTGAACTTCAGAGGTGTTCCATCCTCTGATTCTATTGATTCTATGATCTGGTCCCTCACATCTAGCAGCTGAGGAATAATATACAGAACTCATTATCAAAGACATTCTATACAAGGAGGACTTCGCATCAGTGCGCTATTAAAGGGAAAGTTATGCTTAATTGTTGTACATTTCTGTTTTGTGACCGAATAGATTTGAAAGATTTGAAAGGACTGGAATGTTAGCGGCAATGTAAGCTAAGTATAAGTAATGCATACAAAGGTGACATTAGAGACGCGCCATTTTTTGGTTCTGTTATTGTATGATGTGGTGAGTCCCATATATAATGTCATTGCTCATTATAGGTAAATCTAATAAAAAGTTCATTGGCATAATGTAGAGGGCATTTTCCTCGACTTCAATCAATCAATCAATTATACTTTATTTGACACCAAAAAAACAGAGTATACAGAGAGCAAAAAATCAGGAAATACAAAAGGCACAAAAACAGGCGGTCTTATCGCTAAAAAGCGATGTCCGTCCAATGTCCAATGTCCGTTTGCACTAAACTTAAACACATCTTAACCAGGAGTGCGATTTTTGAAAGTCACACGTTCAAATCAGCAGTAGAAAGATGCATAATATTGATCTACATTTTAGACGATAAACCTTTAATATATTTAAAAATCTAAATTTTTTGTTGGAAATTGTATTTGTCCAGTTTTGGTAAGCAAATAAAGAATATTTATGTTTATGTTATGTTATTAAATGGATTTTATATAATTGTTTTAAATCACATAAATTAATAACTAATTCATATTCTGCACTCTTGCCCTGATAAAAAAATTAACATAACATGTAAGATGTACAAAAAGGAGGCCTATGATCAGAAGTGGGTTTATTTGATTGATTGATTGATTTAAGATGTTTAATAACACGTTTAAGTGCATAGTAACTACACATATCTAATTCATCGGAATGACTGTATTATTTACTGGCGTTAACCCGCGACTTTGTCCGCACAAATTATATACCAGATTTTAAGTCAGATCATTATCTATCAAACAAAAAAAGTTTTACTAAAATCGGTTCAGTAGTTTTTGCGTGATGCTCGTTCAAACAAACAAACACACAAACAGACAGACAAAAAATCCAAAAATTGCTGATATGGAATCACGGACACCTAAAAACCATATCGTAACTTTTTTTTTGTTAATATCTTCAATGTACAGACACTTCTGTTACAGTTTTATAATAGTAGGTATATAGATTCTATTTCAAATAACACAGCATGAAATTGAGATGATTGTATCTAGCCATTTGTTGTAGATAACACAGTTTAGATAACACAGACACATACAAAACTTTATCAGTTTAGATAATAATGGAGTGCACTCAAAAACTAATCTTACCTATTGCTAATATTAAGTTGTTTTGTACATAAAATCTTTTCCTTAAAAGCAGAGACCAATTTTGCTGCCCCCTTAAGAAGACGTACACAAAAAATTATGGAGCGAGCGAAGAAAGCTCGAAATTTTTAACACAAATATAGGTAAGATAAATATTCAGGTTGTGGTCAAATGTCTGACCACAACCTGAATATTTATCTTGGAAACTAAAACTGACAACATGGTCCCTTTTCGCAGAGAATGTCACAAATTAATTCATTACTTAGATACATATCCTCATGCCTGTCTCTTACTGGGATAGGCAGAGACAACACAACAATACCTGCTATAATCCTGACAAACCTCTCTCGCTTTCCCCACAAGTCCACCTTCATCAGTCTTTAAAGTAATGAATGATAATTGAACAAATTATAAATGAAACTTACCAATTCTCCGGTATCTTTTAGAACATCAAAATTAAGCACTGCTATGCCAGCCAGCACTTTAGTTTTAAAATCAACATTCAGTGATAACGATGCATGCTTCATTATGGCTAAGTCTGAAAATCAAAATACAACTTTATTTTAATGAACGATAGCGGTGTGGTTCCAGCACCCCATTCCTTCCCGTGGGTGCCGTGTGAGGTAACTAAGGGATAAGGTTTCTTTTGCGATTTTTTTGTGGGCGAAATGCGAGACCGGTCGTGAGTATATAAACTAATGAGAAAGAGTCAGGAATGAAAGAGGCATTCCTATGTCTCTTCCTACCCGAATGGGATAGAGGTAAGACAATATAATACATCATACAGAGCCCAAATCTAAAGGTCCTTAGACTAAGTTATGATGAATAATATCGTATTTTAATATGTCATTAATAGAGATCGGATATTCTCGGATGCATATTTACCTAAACTTCATTTTTCACAAGAAGAATGTGGACATGAAAAGAATGTCTTAATTTATTTATTTTATGAAACAATCCCAGGATCGTTCTATCAGGATTGCTAAAATATTGTAGAACTCCAAGTTCTCCAAGTGAACAACTCGGACAACATGAACATCTCTGTCGATTTGGTCAACTTATGCAATATTATCTGAGTCGACAGTTGTCCGAGATGTTTTGTTGTCGAAAGTACTTAATTGGACAAAATGAACTACTTGGACAACTTGACCAGGTCAAATCAGCTGGCCAAGTTGATCAAGTTGTCAGAGTTGTTTACGTTGTAGGAGTTGTTCATGTTGACCGAGTTGTCCAAATCGACCGAGTTGTTAATGTTGTCCAAGTTGTTCTACCTACTATTGACTACTTATGAGGACCAATATAACAAAACGGTACCGGTGGCCTGATTTTTTTAAATTAACTTTATTGAGAAAGGCATATCCATATTATGTGTTCATGGGGGAAAACTATATGCATCCGATTATCCGATCTCTAGTCATTAACAAAAGCATAAAATTTTAATATACGGCATGATTTAAATTGGAATTTTTATAACTTGTTTGTAACTTTAAAAAAAATATTAATACCAAAAATAGTGGGACTAATTTTATAATTTTTATAGCTTAGTAATAAATTAAATTTAAATTACTTTAGGTCTGTACAATAGCTATACAAAAATTAATTTAAATACATAATATATTATGTACAAAAAAATTATACAGGATGTAACAAAAATACAAATAAACATTTAAGAGCCACCCACTTAAGACCATTAAACTGAACAACTATCACTATGGGACCAATATCGAAATCCCAAAAAAAAAACGGATATTCCATCATCATCATCATATCAGCCACTAGACGTCCACTGCTAGATGCTAATGTAAGGGAAAAACGATTTTTTTTTCGCGGTTTCGATGTTGGTCCCATAGTGAAAGTTGTTGAGTTTGTTGGACTAAGCCGCCCTCTTAAAAGATAAAAATTTTTATTTTTACTTCTGTATTCTTACCTGGCCGAGAATATGAAGAAGGATCATTAGGACTGAGAGAACCCATGGCTCGAACGTTACTAGAAAACGAAATGATAAGCACCACATAAAAGACCAATTTAATATAAAATTTACAACCCATTGTGTCCACTAGCATGTGACCGACGGGATATCAACTAGAGAAATGATGAAACAATCGAATCAATCAATAAAAACCGGGTAGGTAGGTACTCTATACTTCTTTATCTGTATCTATATTGTACAAATGGATCTAGTAGGTATGAATGAACAGTTCGTTAGATATGTAAATAAACAAGTTATGTAGATTTTTATCTAGGAGACTGCATATTGCATTATTGTAACAAGTTTGATTTGTAAATAACAGGAAAACTTCGAAAGTTTACAAAATAATTTGTTTGTCATTCTGCCACGTTTTGTTCTAATTTTGAATTATTTATACAAATCTTACCTCCGATACGCCGGTGAACAAAATAACGGGTAGTTTACTATATTATACAGAGAACTTGTGTTATTACAGCAAGATTTGTTCAGTTTTTGGATGGTTTTTAGCAAATAAAACACAAAGATAAGAATTTATAATAATGACGAAGCGGCGAAACGTCACGTCAAAATCTGCGTTTGGTTTCATTTCATTTCTATTCTTTCTCCTGTGAGTATTATTCTGTGATAATTACAGTCTTCTTGCACAATCCACTGACACTACGTAGTACTTAGTATCTCTATGCTGACACTAAAACTTTCTTAGTTTCTTTACAATGGTTAAATCATCAAAATAACTTCTGCTTACCTGCTGCGTTCAAAGTTGGTATAAAGTATCCGAGGTAGTCCAAGTAAACTCTGTTTTTTGGATACCCAGTAATTATGATTCGCCTTAATAAAGGTAGAACAAGACCTGGAACATCTGGTTTTCAATAAATTATTGCGTAAACCTAGGCGAACCAAAACTTGCGAGACTACTTTGCCGGAATAGGCCATTTTTTTATTTTTTCTTCTTCCTTCGTTTCTTTACACAATATTTGAATTATTCATTAATCTGAGATTTTAACGCATGAAGAGGAAAGCAATATATTTTTGTTTTATTTCAAAATATTTACGTGATATTTACAGATTTATTGATAAACAATTTATAAAGAGATTACAATACATTATTCTCGCGGTTACATCAATTTCACGTTTTATATAATGTCTTCTTGGAAAAAACAATGAAACCATGAAATGAAATCAATCTTGCGTGGAACGGAGTGACTGGTGTGAATTTTGCTTTTGGTCCTTGTTGGTGAAATAAAATCCATAGATTAAAATTATGAAATTAGTTTTTAATAAACAATCGTGATTTACAAGCATTCGTTATTCTCTTTCTCACTTAAAAGTAAGAATGAGATAGCAAAATTTGTTCTCCTTCTTACTCATGCATGAGGAACAGAGAGCTAAAGAAAATGCATAAACATGGAATTGATTATCACGTTAGCTATCATGGATGACAGTTGAGCTTGAGTTCCAATATCTCCGTTGTGGCGCTGGAGTTACTTTTTCCCGTATGAAACGTAATCATTGGACGCTAATAGGCACCTATTATTGTACAGTAGCATCATGCCGTGTTGTTGCGTCAGAAGCTTATATCTTGTGATTTTTCTGGTATTTTCTCTTGAGTTGAGAATCAATCAATCATTCAAACAAATATACTTTATTTTACACCAAAACATAAACAGTAAAATACAGAAATAAAAATACAAGAGGCACAAAATAAGGCGGTCTTATCGCTAAGAAGCGATTTCTTCCAGACAACCTTAGGGAATTATTGAGAAAGTCCTCATTCTTCTCCGTTGTACGTCATAATAATATCGTTGAGCAGTTTATTCCTTGGTCAAATATCCCTATTTTTGCATTCTGGAATAACTGTATTACAGTATGACTAGGAAAATAATTCCGCTCGCCAAGCTTCGTTTGCGCAGAGAAGGACCGAGTCTCCGTCAAAACCCGAAGTCATTGGTAATCAAAGGTGCACCCTTTCAAGTCGGATAGCAACGGAAATGGAGCGAAAACAATGAGCGTTTTTCTTTTGGTTTTCTAGGGGATCGATAGATGGCGCTACAGTCTGTGCGAATAAAGGTCAAAATTTCAAAAAGGGTTTCTTTTAAATAACAAAGAGGGAAAAGATGATCAAAAAGATGCCAACGCATCTTTTGATGGAATATTTCATTATTTGCGAATCATTTTGAAACGAAATTTTGAAACTGTTTACTTCTGACATGGTTGCATGGGCTCGATCCCTTGGCCTTAAATGAAATGGCAGGCACAGTCTTGACCTGATTTTGACAGAATCTCACGCACATCTTTATGGAGCAGTAAACATGCCATCTGTTGAGTATTTTAGGAACTAAAATTAAAAAATAAAAGAAAACCGCTCATTAGCCAATAGCGCCAACGGATTTAAGGTGGCACATCCTGATTGGTCAATATCATTTCGCGCGCTAATAAAATTTGTCTACTGTGCAGGTACATCGCATCGGTAAGACTTGTAAACCTGGTACTATTGTACAAATATACCTACAAGTTCTAATACAAATTAATTTGGCGACAGCAACGCCACAACGGAGCTGTTGGAACTAAGTAAAAATTTTACTGTTGTATCTGTAGCTTGCTACATATCACCATATCAGTAAAGTAATCTGTGGCCACGGTAAATTGACAGTTGTACTCTGTGATTGACAGCAGAGTTGACAAATATATTTTTTTGTTGTTAATTTCAGTAAAGACAGGGAAGAAATAAGAAAGAAAGAGCGGTTGTTAAAATAAAATGTAAAACAATATCTTATTGTTCTCAAAAGAATTCATAAGTATTGAAAATAATAATTCTCGTGTTTTATATCAATCTGCAAACATGCTATCCAGATTCCATCACTATCATGGTTCAAACATTATATTGTTCGAAGAAAACACAGTTGCGTACAGAAAAGCAAGTTTTGCTCACGGCCTGACCTTTAGTGAGAAGCCTCTGCTGCCAGGGGAAATATTTTTGGTTGAGATAGAGAAGACAGAGCGCGGGTGGAGCGGTCATATGCGCCTTGGCCTTACGTTGCTGGACCCGCAGACAGCAGCGCTGGGTGACAAGGGTCTGCCGCAGTACGCGCTCCCAGACCTTGCCAACACTGGTATGTCATGGATATTCCCTATTTCAAAGACACAAAATAACGTTTTAATCGAGCTTGTGAATCAAGGCACTAGCGGGCGGCGGGAAAGTGAGCCGCGCGTGTCTGTGCTCGGGGAAGCCAACAGCGTCCGAACCCCTCGCGGATTCATCTCGAAAATGATCCTTAGGCCCCAGACTCTATCACAGAACGGTACGCCACAAGGTATCCTGCCCATGGACGCCGGCAGTCGCATAGGAGTCATGTTCGTACCGTGCTCTAAAGCTAGTAAAGATGAGCCGGATCTAGCGGAGATGCATTTTATAATAAACGGTGAGGACCAGGGCCCCTGCACTAAGGGGATCCCGTACACGAGAGGGCCGTTACATGCTGTTGTTGATGTTTATGGTACCACCAAACAAGTGAAGATAGTACAACTTTATGGCGGTAAGTTTACTTTAAAATTCATACAATATTCATTCATTTTATATGAACTCGACCATGTTCCTTTAAAAACTATCCTCTTAAGAGGTATACAATAGTTGAGTTTCTGATCATCCTATAAAAGTGTCCACTGCATTAAGCAGAGTAAGCTACATGCGAAGATGGCCTACTCTTTTTCTGGAAAATCAAAGAGCACATTACTTGTAGCAGACCGTCCGTCGCACGGTTTCAATAGAAACTAAATTATGACATCAGTCTAATACAGCCGTGTTGATATAGCCCAGTCATTTTACGGTTTGAGCCGGGACTAATGATTGATATTTTTTTTCGGTATAATATTGAAGAACCAATTTGAGCCTAGAAATGTACCAAAATTTAAAAAAAATCACGTCAGCAACAGTTCCAATTTAAAAATTTAGCTATTATCTCGTTCTAAAAAAAGTTATGGTAAATTTTTTTTGCACATATTTAAGGCTTTACTATTATACATACTTCAATTTATAATGGTAAAGCTTTAAATATGTGCAAAACTTCAAACATGGTGTAAATAGTTTTGTCTACTTAGAAGGTTTTGAAAAATATGTTCGTATTTTCTAATAAATACCTCATTTTTAAAATTTCAATGCCTATTTTATTCCTAAAAAATAATGTATATTGTTAAATCTAAGTCAAATGAGTGCATTGGTATTAATATTATTAATTTAAAAGCCTTCTGGGACACACAATTTCGATTTCTACGTTGTGTGGCGATTTTAAAAAAAATATGTTTTAAGATAGTCTTTTTGTCACTAAATGGTGCCTGAATAATTACTCCCTATCCCGCCTAACAAAACTCCGTAAAATGACTGGGCTAATAAGGGAACTTGGTTGTGACTCTTGACCCATGCTTTATTTATATTTTTCAATAACAGCTAACAACCAAAAGAAAAGCTCTTTAAATGCATACTTCATTGTAATATCACTTAACACATTTGTGCTCCCTGACCTACATTTTACAGACTTTATAATAGTGGTGCCCAGACCGACATAGTGTAAATAAATTAATAGTGAGCGCACTAAACGGTCGCGACAGGCCAATCGTGCGCGGAGTGCAGGGGGCCAGGAGGAGCGCGTCCCGGCCCCCTCTGCCTGCGCACATACTCTAAGGTGCTGTTTATACAGAAGAGACGTGTGGCGGTGGTGGATTGTCAAAGTAACACCATTAAAAACCTTATAGTACGTAGCGTAGCGTCGTTTGTCGTAAAGGAAAAACGCGCTCGCGCTACCAGGCGTAATTCTCTAAACGACGCTATGCTACGTACTATAAGGTTTATATTGCCGCACCTCGCCCGCGCCACGTCTCTTCTATACTAAAATTGCGCCTAACAGTAAATTTAGTTAGGGTACGCCCATCCCCCGCCCTACCACGCACGACGCGCGGGCATAGACTCGCCGCGACCGCTGAGCTTCACCACTATTAGTTTATTTGCACTATGCACTATGCCCTTATATGCATTCCATTCATTGGTAGATGTGCTGACGTGTGCTCTGTGCAGCCGAACATTCAAGGCTAAATTTGGTTACACTAGCCACATGAGAGCACATGTGCGGCGTGGAAGAGCCCAGCGGTCGCCAAAATCGGTTGGACTACTACTATATACAATGTGTTAATGAATTAGTAGCAAAACCTCATACACCCCAACTGATTTATAACAGGATAATTAGATTGAAACAATAATTTCATTATTTATATAGTTAAAATTTAAAGTTATTCGCATTTTAAGTTTTGAGTCAAAATGATTTGTTATCATTTCAGCGATGAATGAAAGCGCTAACATACTCATGGATACATTTTAATAATCTTGTTTTGGTAGCGAGTAGGGTGAGTATGCCCGTGGGGTGGGTTGACATCGGGTTCAGTAAATTTTAAATTTTACAAACAAATTATTTAATATTTTGAAAAAAATTACCTATGTTGAAACCATGATTATTCGATTCTGCTCTCGATTCTAAACAAACTACTTTCTAGTTTTGCGTTAATTAGTTAACACGTTGTATATACAGGGAGAAATTGATATCATTAGCATCCTTTTAAACTAAGAGTGTACCCATCAAACTGAACGACTTTTACTATGGGAGCAAACCGATCGCAGCAAAAAAAAATCTGCTGCTGCGCATACAATTGCGTCGAGTAGGTTAATCGATGCAAATGTAAGCAACAGCAGAGTTTTTTTTGTGCTCCGATTGCTTTGCTGCCATAGTAAAAGTCGTTCAGTTTGATGGGTACACTCTTAGTTTAAAAGGATGCTAATGATATCAATTTCACCCTGTATAAGATGGGCACAAAGAAACTGAATTTAAAGTGAACTGGTGAAAATCTCAAATAAGGTGTCACAAATGTGTTAAACTTTCATCAAGAAACATCTTTGAAATATTTTCTTCTGGTTGCAGTTAAAACACTTCAAAATGTGTGTCGCGATGCAATACTCCAATACGTGAACAACAAATCAGTCAAATCATTACCATTGCCAAAATGCTTGAAGGACTTCTTGCTCTCATAGGTTTGCAGCTAAAAGCTGATGTTTTCTCGAGGTGACAATAACGGTCGCAAGACACAGCAGCTATAATATGTTGCTGTACTCTTGTAACGCACCTAAAATTACATAAGCACGTCTCGTTCCTGCGAGTGAGTTAGAGGAAGCGATTAGCAACTTGCGTGCGTTAGAAGAGTACAGCAACATATCATAGCGGCTGACTGTGACGACCTTAAGGCTGTTCAAATCAGAGCCCTGTACAATTATAAATGTATACTGATTGTAAGTATACATTGATTAAAACTAACCATTGCTTACCATTGCTTATAAGTAGACACAGCCCAAAGAATTGTTAAACTAAAGGTGAGACTACACCAGGCGTGACCAAGTATTGTTTTGTTTGTTTGTTTTTTTTGGGTTCATTACAATGTATGTGCCTGTGAGCGTTATTTTATTTATATAAAATTGTATGAGATAATTAAAAAGCAGAGGCACGGCACTTTTCGTAAATTTCTGCTTCTTCGTGTCGCATCGCTATAAGTGCAGTGGCAACGGGCACATCGCTCAGAACCGATGGCCGAAGAGTCCTTGAGTGGCGACCGCGTACCGGAAAGCGCAACGTAGGTAGGCAAGGTGGACCGACGACCTGGTGAAGGTTGTGGGAAACCGTTGGATGTGGGCAGTGCAGGACCAGTCATTGTGGCGATCCTTGGGGGAGGCCTATCTCCAGCAGTGGACGTCTATCTGATGCGATGATGATGATGATGAACCATTGCTTGTGTTACTATCATCCATACAGGTCAGTTAACTAAAGCTGGCGCGTTCACAGTACTCACACTTATGCAATTTCACTATACAGAATGTTAAAAAATTAATGATTTTCAAATAATTGATTCATAAGTGTAGACTAGTTAATAGTGTAGTTTTTAGTAAAATGGGTGCGTTGTAGATAAATAAATACAAATATATGTGTTACTTGTTTTTATTATGATTATTATATTATTGCTTTTAATCAGAATCGTAAATTAAATCTTCTACCCCACTAAAACTTTCATCGCTCGAAGAATTTGATGTTTCGCTGTCGGAATTTCCTACTGTTATTATAAATGAGTCAGTGTAATTATCCACTTTTGGTTCCAGTTTATTATATCTTTCCTCATGTTCTCGCGTCTTTCTCCAAACGCCACTAAACATATCCAGAGTAATAGAATCTGCTTCTTTTCTAAATAATTCTTCCACAGTTGTCAAGTTAAACTTAACATTTTGTGATGCAACTTTCCCTTTAATTATACCCCAGAGTAACTCTATTGGGTTGAGTTCTGGATGGTAGGGTGGTAGGCGCAATACACTGTGTCCGTGATCTTCGAGGATTTTATCAAGCACAAATTGTGTATGGTTTGGCTTGTTTTTTTTTATTAGATCATATAGTACAGGTTTTGTGTTTCTTTCTGGATATGATATATTATATTTGTCCAACCAAGCTAACATGTCACCTTTTCTTGAATTTGATGTGGGCGCTGGATCCAATACGACGTTGTGGTACGATGCGTCAACTACTAAAACTGACTGAGGCGGTAAATTTGGAAGAAGTTTTTCTGTAATCCATTTCTGATAATTACCAGCATTCATATTACTATGATAATCTCCCGTTTGCTTTTTTGCTGGATAGATAAGCAAAGCTTCTGGAACGAATCCTTGTTCCGAGCAGGCATGAACTATCACTAGCATATCGCCCTTGGAAATAGGTACTTTACAACCTTTGTTCGTTTCGTCGGCCCATATATATATTATAGGGCGGCCTTGTGATCTATATTCTTGCAGTTTCGAAAGATATAATGTTCTTTTGAGTCTGATGTGACTTTTTTCAATGAGTAGTTTTTTATTATTTTGTGTCTTTCTCCATATGAAACCTAGCCTCCGAACGATCTTCCTTAGTGAAGAAATACCACCCTCAAAGTTGATACTTTCTTTCAACACTTCTAATAACTTTTTCAATGTCGGAAATGTATGCTTAACCAGATGGAAGTTGTAGATAGTTCGCCTTATGACTTCTTGGTCAAAACTATCTACTGTAGATTTTTTTGCTAACCTTTGTCGCTTTTTACCCGGTGTTCTGAAAAAAACTTGATACGCCAATCTTTTGGATGCTCGCGGCTCTCCTTCTTTTGAGGTAGATGGTTGTGATGTTGCATCAGCCTTAACAGCCGCTGTTACTAGATTGCGTACTTCACAAACAATTCGTTGAATACTTCTCTGAGAAACACCAGTCGCCTCCGATGTCAAACCGTACAAATCTTTCATTGGAAGATATCCACCATCACTGTTTTTATTATGATGCATGAAATAGTTAAAAACATTGTACACTATTTCACGAGATTGACCCTTTTAAAGTTTTTCCGGAACCAATTTTTTCCGAAGACATTTTATTCTAACCTCCAAATACAACACTCGCGCCGCGCGTCGATCACACGTGACTGACTGACTCTAACATTTAGTAACATCACGCTGTATTTATAAACAGTAGCAAAAGAAAAACAATAACTGTCCCCTTCACGCTCATAAGATAGACCGCGCGCGAGAGAGACGGGCAGACTTTTCATGATGCGTATGCAGTACGACGTCACGCCGCGCGCTTATTCACAGACACTACACAAGCGCAATGTGTAAATGTGTTGTACGCGCCAGCTTTAGTTAAAAGACCTGTACTAATATGAATCTGAAAGTGTGTTTCTGTTACTCTGCTTATTGTCTTCACATCTGAAGTTCTAAATTGATTTCGATGAAATTTAATACAGTTGCTTAGCGAATTTTATTATGAAACCAAAAGAAATTATGCAGTAGCTATGAAGCTACGGTTCTGAGCGATGTGTCCGTTGTCACTTATGAAAGTGACAAATAAAGAAATAACACCCAAAGTCATAAATGACTTTGAACTAACTTTTATTATAAGAAATATCACTAAATATCGATTTGAGTAAAGTAAGTAAGACTTAATAGAGACTTGAGTTCAAATTACGACAAAGTAAGCAAGCAAAGGATTATCGGAGCAAATTGTTCAAATTAAACAAATTGTTTGGGTTATTTTCATAATGCCGGCATCCTCTCTTCTTAATTGACACTCAGTTTTAGAAACGCTCATTAGAGTTAATCCTCCATTAAATCTCTTGCTAGCTTTAACTACGTCAACAAGACAAAAAGTGACAGCAAGAGATTTAATGGAGGATTAACTTTAATGAGCGTTTCTGAGTCATGTGCAAGTAATGGTTGGTTTTAAAACTATAGTCTGTCTATAAAGTCGTGTCCAAAATGTTTAAGGAACTAATCATTTTAGTATGGTGGTGTTGCTAGGTTATGCTTGATTTTGACGTTCTTGCGTGGAGGCAGCGCCCTCATTTTTGGTCACGATTTTATATACAGACTGTACTGTTTGTTATTGATTGTATAGGGACTTTAATTTCATGTACTATATAGCTATGGTTGTTTGTATAAAGGGACTCAAATTTAATCCTAAATGTGAGTTAAATTGTAAATGTTACAAATTAAAATATTATATTAGAGCTCTGTGTATTGTTGATTTCAATGGTACACTGTTAAAACTGCCTTTGAAATCCATATTTCATGTCATGTTTTCTTATTATCTAAACTATTATAAAACTGTAACAGAAGTGTGTCTGTACATTGAAGATACTAACAAAAGAAAAGTTATGATATGGTTTTTAGGTGTCCCTGATTCCATATAACCAACTTTTGGATTTTTTGTCTTTCTTGTCTGTTTGTTTGTGTGTTTGTTTGAACGAGCATCACGCAAAAACTACTGAACTGATTTTGATGAAACTTTTTTTGTTTATTAGCTTATGATCTGACTTAAAATCTGGTATATAATTTGTGCGGACGAAGTCGCGGGTTAACGCTAGTTTATTTTAAAGTTTTGATGTGTGTGTAATTTAAAAATTGGAATGGAGTTTACATTCTTAAAGGCAAGCACATGCCCTGAGTGAAGTCAGATACAAACCGTTCACATTATCTGTGCACCTGCACGGGCAGCATGGCAGCACGATATAGCGTCGTCCAATTTTTCTTCCGATTCGTCAGTTGAACCAGTTGAACAGAGTACATTATTTATACGGAGGTACCTAATTAAAATATGAATCCTACCTAAAAGCCTTTCCCAATACAATATGAAAACTTATAAAATTAGTTGTATGAAAAAAGTTTATACTTTGTTCGCAAGTAAGCGGGAAAAATCGTACGTGAATCGAGTGTGAAAGTACAATAACGCGTAAGCCCAGAGCTGCGTTCCGAACCTACGCCCCAGGTGCAACTTTTCGCACTAACGCCGTTCCGAGCCTCGGTGAAAAACGTTCTACAATAGAGTGAGTTGAAAAAACAACCGCACCCAAAGGTCGTGAACGCAGCCCTGCACTTGCGCGCGTCGCGTGCTACCTCGCCCCCGCCTACTTCTGTACCCCTAGGTCGCACCGCGCACGAAGTTGACGGCAATAGTCGTATGCGTACCAACAGTGTGATTACATTTCGAGCAACAATAGATTGTGATGACTGTTTTCACAAATACATAACCATTGAGTTTATTTATGAAGGAAAAGTCAAATGAATGCAATGTATAATTTGTAACAATTACAATTAAAAACAAGGTGTTATGAACACTTTGTTTAGTAAGTTAACAAGTCCTTGGAAAAGAGAAGGAAGTTTTAAATTGATCTGAATAGTTTATCTAGGTTATAATAATTTAGAATGAGTGTAGTGTATCATGTTTAAGGCTTTACACAAAATTTGTCGATAGCACAAGGTTAAAACTTTTATTTGTTATTTTTCATATAACATAATGGACACGACAATTTCTGCACTATTTATTGTCTTCGATCAAAAATAAAATACGTGATGGACTAATGCCCAGACCCTCTTTGAGAGTAGGCCCGTGCCCTGCAGTGGGACGTATACAGGGTGTTAGGGTAAACAGTGGCATTACTTTAACGGGTGATTGTACCCATTATACTAAACAACTTTCCCTAAGAAACATAGGAAATTCGCAAAAAAATATTTGCACTTTCCATACTAAGGGCAATCAGCTGATCGGACGTTTGATTTAAATCAAATCGAAATATAATTTTTTTTTAATTTCCTATAGGTTTCTTTAGTATCATGGGTACAATCGCCCCTTTAAGTAGTGCAATAACCTTGATGATAATAGTTATTAAAAAACTACATTCAGAAGTGCCCTTAAGAGGGTACCCTCGAGCGTATTGTGCTGACCTCAATCGTGTCTTCTTTTAAATCTAAAAAATTAAACATTTCCTAAAAAAAACAAGAATGTCACATTGTAGTCATGATTGGCTTTCAATTTATCGAAACATTACTGATTATTATGTTTTATGCTTGTAAAATTATAAAAATAACTCCGCAGTGACCCGATAAATTGAAAATCAGCAAAGACTACTATGAGACATTTTTTTGTTGGAAAGGTAGTTTAATTGTTTGGAAATAAAAAACATACGACTGAGGGCAGCACAATTGGCTCGGTGCCCCCTTAAACGAATTACTGAGGGCACTTTCATCCTAGTATGGCGCCATCTCGCTGACAGGTAAACTCGCCAATACAGAATTACAGACGAACATTTTCTAAAATTCTACATGAATAGAAAATATATTTATTATCATATTTGAGTATAAGTAACGTCTCCGTCATGGGACTGTACATCTAGTTCTTTTCTCTATGATCGATTCTATTTGTATATAATTATGTTAATAAATGAATTAAAAACGTGAAAACTGATACAGAATATAATTTAAAATACAATTATTTAAAAAATATATATAAAAAATTTCATTAGGTTACACATCACATTCTGTATATTATTCTATTAGGGGGCACCGAGCCTATGCTGCCCTCAATCGTATTTCTTTTTATTTCAAAAAAAAATATTTTTTTTTCATAAAAACAAGAATATCACATTTTAGTCATAGCTTATTTTCAATTTATCGGGTCACTGCTGATTGCTTTCTAATTAAACCTAATGTTTGTAGTTATTATTTTAAAATATAAGTGGTCACCTTTGGCAGTTTTAACGATAATAACTTCAAGCATAAAAGATAATAACCTGTAATGTTTCGACAAATTGAAAGCCAATCAGGACTACTATGTGACATTCTTGTTTTTTTTGGAAATGCTGTTTAAGGGGGCCTATGTCAAAAAATAATTGAAGCGAAATGGGCGTGTGATAGCTTATATTACTGCCTGATGCGAGAGAGAGATGGGGCGGTGCGCGCGCCTGAAACGACGGAAGCGTAAAATAAACTTTATTTAATTGTGATTTTACCATTTATGTAAGTTCAATTCTGCTCTAATCAAAATTTGTAAAATATCAATCTCTTTTTTTTTTTAAATCAAGACTCGTGTTTCTATTATTCACCGTTTAGCAGTTCCAAGCGTTTATAAATAAAAACGGAGGCTACTTTGGCTTGTTTTTCTATCGAGAAAATGTGTCTTAATCGTGTTTTGGCTCTAATCAAAACTTCAATTATATGTTCAATTTACACATATCTGCTAATCATACTCCTACTGTTAGTACTTCACGATATATGACGCTTTGAAGAATCCTATTTTTTTCACATATCCTCTTAATGGTTTGGAAAAAAATACGATTGAGGGCAGCACAATAGGCTCGGTAGTAGTCGGTACCCTCTTAAGTATTCGATTCGCTATAAACAATATTCAGGATTTGCATTCTTTTGCTTATTATGTTGTATAAAGCATTTTTATCAATAGAAAATGTTTACTAGTATTAAAATTAAAGTATTGGTACTATTTGTCACATAATAATCTACTAATGATACCTATATCTTGACAAGATCATTTAAAGTTTCACTCACTAAGAATAAATTGCCCTAAAATTCATGGTGAAGTTGCAAAGAGTGATAATTACACCATATTTATTTATATCCATTATTATTTTATGATTGCAGATGTATAAGGTCCTTCTTAATATTCTGGCACTTTTTTAAGGGGATGATCAGACCGTTAGGGTGAGGCCAAACGAGCGTAATTTTCTGAGTTGTGTTAATACGTTTCATATAAAATCCGGGAATGCATTGTGTATAACATCAGCCTTTATATGAAACGGACTCAAAATACGCGACTCACAACTCACAAAATAACGCTCGTAACAATTTTCTCTATGGCACCAACATCGAAATCGCGAAAAAAAATTCAGCTCTTCCATACAAAATTGCAAACTTACTCGAGCCAAATATATGGGACAGCTGATTTTTTTCGCGGTTTCGATGTTGGTCCCGTAGATAAAGTTGTTCAGTTTGATCACAGAGTACTATGTTTGATGGTCAGCATGTTAAGAAGGACCCTGTATAATTGTATATTGATAAATCTTGATTGTTTAATTCATTCCAACATATATTTATACGTAATTTATTTATATGTACAAAATTCATTAATGTTAAATTTTGTTGACTTTAAATCTAGCTTTGTTAAACTTACTATTTTGAGCTTAGACGAAACCAAAAGAGGAAGATGCAGCATACATTGTAAAAAGAAAAACGCGTTTAATCCTAAATCCTTAGCCCTCGTCTTTCGCACGGGCGTGATTCTAACGTGATGAGGCAATTTTCAACTTTATTTCCATTGAACATGACAGAAACGCGCCTAATCACGCGATTGAATTACGCCCGTGCGAACGAGGGCTAATGGTCGAAATGGAAATAATATTATTTTTATGGGTGTACTAGACAGACATGCGTCTGCCGCAGAACTATCATGCACGCACAAGCACGTTGATGTGACAATACATGTGAACATAGCAAGTCAAGTGGACTCAGTTCATCGAGCATACGCGCGGTGAGTGCCGCTTCTTCCTCTTTTGGTTTAATCTAAGATTTCAAGGCTGAACTGTGCATGTAGACAAGCTAGTAGTAGTTGATACCTGTATGATACCTACTTGATAAGTACTCGTTAACATTTGTCACCCTCCCTATCTTTAAATAACAGTCATGATTTGGTCGTGAATCGTATTGCCTATCTTAAGTAACTAGTCCCCCAAATATTATAAACTCCTTTGTCACCTATGTCTCCTAGTCTCCTATGTCAAGATAGACAGTCGAAACTACGAACGCGTCGAAAAAAATATCACCCAAGAGTGCGATTTTTGAACATCACACGTTGATATCAGCAATAGAAAAAGACAATTGTTATGGAGATTATGCATCTTTCTACTGCTGATTACAACTTGTGATGTTATAAAATCGTATTCCAGGTCACCAAATCTATACTCCATTCCAAATAGCAAAGAAATTTTAAGGCTATTTTGCATTACAGAAACAGAGATTTGAAACACTTACTGTCACTTATTCTTAGAATGGCTTTCGTACCGTCCTAAGATTATGTCGGATAGTAATATCTTTCTAATAAATATATTACATTTGGTAATCAGAATTGGCCAGAAAGCTAAATAGGACTCAGAAAATCTTGTCGTCCTTATTTGGAATGAGGTATAGGGTGATAAAACCTATCACTATGCACGCACACAGAGATAGTAGGTATGTATGTCGCCTCACGCACGCGAACTTAAGAAAGTTGGCCCGTTTGTTTTAGTACGTTAGAAGCGTGAGGCTCTATCTTGACATATAATTAATCAAAGATAAACACCTTGAACAGATTGAGCTTAACTATTCTGAGCTTTTAGCTAACATATCTTTTGACGACAGAGTACAAGGTTTTCTTCATCAACCACCCACTAGCTTAGTTTATAGACGTGTGATGTAAATTAGTTAGGTACCTATCGCAATTTTATTTTATTGAATAAAATTATTTTAAAATTACTTCATACCGTTTCATTTGGAAAATAAAACAAGTCATTTTTCATTAATATTTATTGCTCTTGAAACATAAATGTAAAACTAAAACAAATTCTCTTCAACTAAATTAAATCTATTGTATGCTAAATTAGTTTAAAACTTTCCATACCTATTACCTACGTTTACGTCCAACAATCTGCACTCTGTATAGAAACCTTTAACATAAATAAATAAAAAAAATGCATTTTTGGCGATCGACATTATTGATGCTTGCTTTACAAGAAAATAAGGCAAAAACAAAATAAGAGGCACGCGAAACATGTCACTTCCCGGATTCTTTAGGTAGAGGCAGAGTATATGGCACAATTTTACTTTTCTGCGTATCAAAATCTCTAAAATGCAATAGATTATCGGCCTCGATGTGTTCTTCCCAAAAGTCAACGAATTTTGCACTTAGTGTGCCATTCCAATGCTGAAACCAATACTAAAACATTAGATTCGCATTGCTTTAGAACTCCCAGTATGACGCACGACAAAAGAGAATTTATAACCATAGTGTCATCATGTCATACAATAACAAAGCCTAAACATGGCACATGTCTCTAATGTCACCTTTGTATGCATCAGTTTTAATTCTAATTCTATTTTGGAGATTATGGCTCCATAAATGCCCAGCTGTCATACATTGCCGCTGACATTCCAGTCCTTTCAAACCTTTCAAAAGTATTCGGTTACAAAGCAGTAATGTAAAATAACTGGGCATAACTTAGTGGTTCCGTTATAC
This sequence comes from Agonopterix arenella, assembly GCA_927399405.1. Taxonomy (NCBI): domain Eukaryota; kingdom Metazoa; phylum Arthropoda; class Insecta; order Lepidoptera; family Depressariidae; genus Agonopterix; species Agonopterix arenella. Next base: position 11,451,717 of record OV656708.1, on the reverse strand, counting down.
GCACTGATGCGAAATCCTTTGCGCACGACAAATAAAGCTACAAAACAAGAAAACCGTCAGGCGCGCTCGCTTTCACATACGCAAAGTACTTCGCTGCAATGTACCAAAAACAGATTCATGTCTCTATTTTTGTCGGTTTTTTGGGGGTGGCATGCTAAGCCCTCTGATGATGATAATTATACCATCGAGTACATGTACTAGGTATACTATGCATAGCCGACACCACACGGCAATCCCATTTCCTCCCGTGGGTATCGTAAAAGGCGACTAAGGGATCTACTGAAGGATGGGCAGCAGCATCCTCCGAGTACACACATTGATTCGATCCAACTGCGATCGCCAACCCGTCTGCCAAGCGTGGCGATTATGGCAAATCCCCCCATTTTGGGGGAGGCTTATGTCCAGCAGTGGACGTTTAATGGCTGATATGATGATGATGATACTATGCAGCGACTGCTCTGGTTCTCCTACATGAGCAGTTATTTACACGCGCGCTAAACACAAATTACAGTACCCTCCTCAAACTGATGAAACTGGTATAACCACTGCGATCAGAGAAGGGCTTCAGAACATCGAACTGAACAACTTTCACTATGGAGCCAACACCGAGAAAAAATCTGCTATCCCATACATTTGAGTCGAGCCGATACTGCAGTTTTGTATGAAACAGCTGTTTTTTATTTCGTTATTTCGAAGTTGGCTCCATAGTGAACGTTGTTCAGTTTAATGGTCTGAAGCACCTTCTTAAGTATTACTAGGGTGTTTTGTTACACCATGTAGTCGTAGTCGCCTCTTACGACTACGTGCTGTTAAAAACCGAACCACGACAAAAATACATTTCTTAATTTCATTAAAACCACACCGAGGGTTCCGTACCACACAACATATTAACTTACAAAAAAGTTTTGTTTCCTCCGGGACCTTTAGCGCGAGACCGACTCTTATTCGACCGGTTTTTATTATTTGTTGTTATACTTTAGAGTTTGAACTATAATCACACCTAGTTTGACGCTTGTATTACCGTTTTTACGATAGAGCGAGAAGAGAAAACGTAGATAAAAACTAGTTTCTTGTATGAAGACCCCCCTTAATTTTTAACTTTTTGACATTTTAATTATTTGTTAGCATATCCGGCACAATAACGCACATTCTGTGAAAATCTTAACTGTCTAGCCAGACATTTATATGACAGACGGACGGACGGACGGACAGCATAGGCTTATGAATAGGGTCCCGTTTTCACCCTTTGGGTACGAAACCCTAAAAATAAGGAGTGAGGTGCATAACTTACAATAGGTACTATTGGGGACTTTTCCACCTGACCACTTTGAAAAAAAATCACATAATTTCGCGCAAAGTTTATTGTTTGGAAACTATTCATTAAGGTGGTTGCAGAGGGGTCAATTTTATACAAAACTTTGACACACAATACGCGTAGACGGTATTAATATAAGTAACTTTGTATACCTATATGGAAAAATAGTTTAGAAAATCTAGATGCCGCGTCACAAATAACATTTACAATTTATAAAATAATTACGAAGATATAAAGCTTTGAAATTTTTCATACAAAATTTTAAAAGCTTTATATCTTCGTAATTATATTATAAATTGCAAATGTTATTTGCGACGCGGCAACTAGATTTCGTAAACTATTTTTCCATATATAAAATATTACTTTTATTAAATCCGTCTACGCGTATTGTGCGTCAAACTTTTGTATGGACTAAAACCACCTTAATTGGTCTATTCATCAGTAGGGATTTTTATTTTTTAGTAAGCAAGCAAAATGAGCCTATGGTGTGCTATGGTGGTCAGGTGGTACTTTAAAAAAAGTTGTGTCGAACTTTGAATCAGAAACGATGTCGAGCGAATTCATTCAGTTCAGTAGGTGACTACCTACATGAAGTAGTTATCTCAAATAAAAGTAGGCGTGAGGTATGATAGTTACGAACAATTTGCTGCATTATTTTTTGATCTTTGCACACTCGCTCGCCTGACCCGGTTCGCTCGTGAATCATACAAAATTGGGCTGCGTGATGTCATTACAATCATTAATGCAGTGATCATAAAAAAGACCGCTTTCACATTGTAATAATATGATTTTAAAACACTCGTATCTTATCATATTCCTACCTACCATTTTATACGAATATTTTTTACTACCTGGAGGTGGTTACGTTGGTAGGTTCGGTAGGTAAGAGTGTTCAAAGTTTCAGCCATAATAATCTTGCCCTTGTCCAATATATGGGGAAAAATAAATAGGACATAAGAAATCTAGCTACCTACTTGCCAAAAAAATATGGAAGTGATATTTAATACTCTTATGCTCAGGGTTATCTAGATCTAGTAAACAGAAAATCAAGTAGGCGAGATTCTTTGATATTAGAACCAATCTAAACTATTATAAAACTGTAGCAGAAAGTTTGTCTGTATATTGAAGATATTAACAAAAATAAAGTTACGATATGGTTTTTAGGTGTCCCTGATTCTATATCACCAATTTTTGGATTTTTTGTCTGTCTGTTTGTTTGTTTGTTTGAACGAGCATCACGCAAAAACTACTAAACCGATTTTGATGAAACTTTTTTCGTTTGATAGCTTATGATCTGGTATATAATTTGTGCGGACAAAGTCGCGGGTTAACGCTCGTATAGTATAGGAGTAGAATAACAGTACTTTTGGTAAATCAGCTGCAAGGCTGATTCAGTGTTCATAGGGTGTAGAGTACCTATCTCTGTGACGGGGATGGACCAGGTCTGCCTGCATATCGCCAGTCGGTTTAGGAGTTGCAGACGTTTAAAGGTCAGTAAAAAACCGACTGAAACACTGACTAAACCGACTGAAAGACCATGTCAGTTTTTGTACTCTTCGCATAGCTATAGTGCATACTACAATAAAATAATATCAAACGATCAGCCTTGCAGTTGATCGTACATTTTCACTGACCTTTAAACGTCTGTAACTCCTAAACCGACTGGAGTTATGCAGGCAGAACTGGTCCATCTCCATCAAAGAGATGCTCTACACCCTTTGAATACTGAATCAGCCTTGCAGCTGAGGGTTACCAGAAGTACGCTTATCTCTTAGAAGATAATTAGCAATTTAGCAATGTAACAAACACTATATAGACTATAGATACGTATAAATATTTTGGGAATCAGATTAGCTTTAACGTTGATAAGATAAATTGATGATACTAACATTGCGTGTGTGTTCAGCCCAAATTGTGATAGTAGCGTGACCGTACTGCTTGGCGAGATCACTGGCTTTATTCAATAATTTAAAAGCCTTTGTCTTCTGGCCACTGACATAGTTATAATATGCGCGAAGTAGGTTGTATCTGTAAGAAAGTATTACCAAACCAACATATACAACGTGTTAATGAATTAACGCAAAACCTCATACACCCCAACTGATTGATAATAAAATAATTAGATTGAAACAATAATTTCATTATTTTGATAGTTAAAATTTAAAGTTATTCGCATTTTAAGTTTTGAGGCAAAAATGATTTGTTATCATTTCAGCAATGAATGAAAGCGCTGTACTCATGGATACATTTTAAGAAGCTTGTTTTGGTAGTGAGTAGGTGAGTGTGCCCGTGCGGTGAGTTGACATTGGGTTCAGTAAATTTAAAATTTTACAAACAAACTATTTAATATTTTGAAAAAAATTACTTATGTTGAAACCATGATAATTCGATTCTGCTCTCAATTTTAAACAAACTACTTTTTAGATTTACGTTAATTCATTAACACGTTGTATAAGGTCTAACAAAACTAGCTGAAACTATTTTTAGGGGATGATCAGACCATCAAATTGAACAACTTTCTCTATGGGTTTCGGTATTGGTCATACTAATGACCAATACCGAATTCGCGAAAAAAAAATCAGCTGTCCCCTACATTTAAGTCGAGTTATGTTTGCAGTTTTGTATGGGACAGCTGATTTCTTTTTCGCGATTTCGATATTGCTCCCATAGATAGAGAAAGTTGTTCAGTTTGATGGTCTGATCATCCCCTTAAAATAGTTTCAGCTAGTTTTGTTAGACCTTATATTTTAAAGTCAAGTCTTATAGTTTTAACGATGGAGTTAAAAATTGTATAAGCAAGAAGGTTACAGCAAAATCTGCGTACAAATCGGGTCATTATGTCTGACAGGTTCCTGACCTCGAAATTGAGGTCAAGTTTAAAAAACCAAGTTTTATAGGGGGTAGTTATTTATATTAATAGTTACTGCATTATTGAAACTGGCTTTTGTTGGTACTACGTGCGCTTCTCCCGAGACATCTGCATGACTCTTATAACATACATTTTAACGTATTAGGTGGTGTTATTTAGCGGGTTTACCTGGGTAGATACATGGGTGCGTGGTTACAAGAATTATAGATGACAGAAAACATTGTCTTAACAGTTTTCTGTAACTGCTGAATCTTCTTTTCGTTTCGATTGTCAATCTGTTGGCATTCAAATGGAAAATAAATATAAGAGCTTTTGCCCGCGAGTTAGTTCGCATCAGTTCTCGTCATTTAGATAAATTATAGCAGTTTGTCTTAAAAAAGTTTCATCAAAATCGGTCCTGTCGTTTTTGCGTGATACGAGAACAAACAGACACAAAAAATCTGATTTTCAGTCAGGGACGCCTAAACACCAATCCGTATTTTTTTTTGTAAATATCTTCAATATACAGACACACGTCTGTTACTTTGATACCTAGTATAGATTAGCAGTTTTTTCAAAACTCTGATTTCGGAATATGGTCACCCCGTTCATTGCTTTATTAACCTTTGAACTGCGCCGATGTGAACGTAGATCAACGCGACGAACAATTTATTTTCTATTGCGTCTGGAATCGCAGCAGTTCATGGGTTAAATCTTGATTGCAAATACAAAGTTAGGTTAGTTACCTCGTTGACCAATCTTATTATAAGTCCTTCCACCAGCCTGATGAGAATCATTAAACTGAACTCGTACTTTTTCAACTTCATCGTCATCAATTGGTAAACTTTTTCTTCCCACAGAATCGATTTCTCCCATGCGCCCATTCTGATTGTTCTGCAAATGGCAAATGGTGTGAATTTTTCTCAATTTTACCTGCTTGTGTGTAATGTGACAACAAAGGGACCACATTAGTGACACATAATTGACAATTGACAGTGTTAAAAAAATCTTATGTTCGGGTGAGGAACAACGGTATAATCTATATCACCTATATGATGCTACGGTTAATTTCGGATACGGGATATCACCCCTTTTTGGTTGACATACCACATATCCGCACCAAGCGCCTTTCTGAATCTTTTATAATGCGCACAGCCAAGGAGTGGAACGCCCTACCTGCGTCAGTATTTCCGAATGCTTACAACCCGAATTCCTTTAAAATACGAGTGAATAGGCTTCTTCTGGGTGAGCTCGCTACATCTTCGACCTCATCTTCGTCCTAGGACTAGATTGAGGTCAAGAGCAAACCCATACGTAATAAAAAAAAAAAAAAAAAATTTAGGTAAACGAAGGACTCTAAAAGGCCGGAAATAAATCTAGCTTTTCGCAGTAAGTATAAGCAATGTCGATGATATTGGAAATAAGCCTTACACCAGCCACATGCAAACGAAGAAGTTCCAGGCTGCCTCCGGAGTCTTTGACCTCATAATGGCGTCTCCCTTCTTAATGTAGAATCTCTCGCAAGTGCTATAGGATTCCACGCAGAACCCCGTGTCCAGTAGTATCACCACGGCGTAGTAATAGTACCATGTCTCCGCTAGGATTAGGATAGATTTTTGATAAGTGATTGGAATTAAATCAAACTACGTTGTACCGGACAGAATTTATCTTTTTTGGTTCCCATATATGCCAGCATAAGCCATATATTCAGTTAGGTAGGTCCAACTTCGAGAAAGAGATCAACCGTCGAATCCAACTCGGTTGGGCATCGTTCGGGAAGCTACGTAGTATCTTCACGTCCAAATACCGCAGTGTCTTAAAACGAGTCTTCGATCAGTATGTGTTGCCAGTGATGACATATGGAACAGAGAGACGACCACGTCGTTCACTCAAGGCCTAATAAAAAGGCTGAAAGTCACCCAAAGGGCAATGGAGAGGGCTATGCTCGGAGTTTCCTTGCGAGATCGAATCAGAAATGAAGAGATCCGTAGAAGAACCAGAGTAACTGACATAGCCCAAAGAATTGCTAAATTAAAGTGGCAGTGGGCGGGGCACATTGCTTGCAGAACCGATGGCCGATAGGGCCGAAAAGTTCTCGAGTGGTGACCGCGTACCAGAAAGCGCAGCGTGGGTAGGCCCCCCCACACTGTGGACCGACGACCTTGTGAAGGCGGCGGGAACCCGTTGGATGAGGGCAGCGCAGGACCGGTCGTTATGGCGATCCTTGGGGGAGGCCTATGTACAGCAGTGGACGTCCATCGGCTGAGATGATAATGATGATATGCCAGCTCAGTTAGTTACTACCTTTATGAGGTACTCGTATCATGACTTTGAGGACGTCTTAAATAAAACCCTGTTACAAAATACAACACATTCTTGACTACAACACATTATCAGGAAATTCAACCAATGAAATCACAATGCCTGAAGTTTCATTTGGAAGGCACTATCTTAGTTAATTTTCACGGCCGATAAGTAGGTGAAACAATCATAATAAGACTTACAGCTCATATCATACTGGTCGGTCATGTAGAAAAACTCCCTCATAATGAGAACCATCTCGTGGATGCGTAGATCAGAGAGCAATAGCTTCAGCATCCAAAGGACGAGCGTATGACAAGTGGTCAGATCAGAGAAGCTGGTCATCATGGGAATGACGGACAGGCCAAATTCGAGGCTTTCCATCTTCTTGCCGTATTCTACGCTGAAATTATAGAACGGCGTAAATTTTCGAGCTATTATTACGAATAATATAGGTACATCAAATCGGTACCTAAATAATAAAGTTATTCGCTGACTAATTAAACATTCTTCTATGAGAAAAGTTTTACATACATACACATAAATAAATACACGACCGTAATCCCTTTCGGTTGGTCAGAAAAAAGATAAAAGAAAAGTTTTAGTCGTGAAATTATTCCATCGAGAGGGCTTTTCAACATTATACCCCAATCAGAATCCAATCATCATCATCACATCAGCCGATAGAGGTCCACTGCTGGACATAAGCCTCCCCCAAAACGGGGGTATTTACCAAAGCGCCACACTTGGCAGGCGGGTTGGCGATCGCAGTTGGATTGAATGTGTGTACTCAGAGGATGCTGCTGCCCATCCTCCGGTAGATCCCTTACTCGCCTTTTACGACACCCACGGGTGGAAATGGGATGGTGTTATTCTTAGCCGACACCAGACGGAGTATCCAATGTTGTTCACCAAAGAAGGATTTTTCAGCAAATCCTAAAGGAGTGTTGAAGTTTTCTGAAATCCACGCGGGCAAAAAGTAGGTCCCTTTTCTAACACGATATGAATTAATAAGATACTAACTAAAACAAGAATATGCTTGTATAGAGAGAGCATACAGCATACACCTCTGTTATATCCAGCTGTCCGCGTTTTCGGCGACAGATCATCGTTGCTAGCTTTTCCAGTTTCAGACACCTTGAAAACTGAAAGAAAAGGAAAGATAAATTCATTACGATTACTACCTGGATGCAAGGAAAGAGACTCCCCTAGTGACAAAACTTGAGTTCGTCTGGCACACCCTGGCAGTAAGCTTCCATACGACCATTTTTGACTGGCTAATCTTTATACTACTGATCTACTGATGAGTGATTGTCATACGATATATTACCACACGGTCGACCTGGTGAAGGCGGCCGGAACCCGTTGGTTGAGGGCAGCGCAGGACCGGTCGATATGGCGATCCTTGGGGGAGGCCTATGTCCAGCAGTGGACGTCTATCGGCTGATATGATGATAGCTTGAGATGAAATACGACATAAACGGTCACCCATCCAAACTAGACTTGTGCTCGTTTTCATATATCACAGATCCGCTATGCCAACGAGTTTGCTAATAAATATGACTAAAAATCTGTTATTAGATGACCACAACTTATATTTTAGCGTGGTGTGGCGCGGCGCGGAGAGCTATGGAATCTCAATCTTGAGGTCCAGGTTCGAATCCAATGAGTTTTTCTAACTTAAGTACGTAATACCGACTGCTCTTAAACGATGAAGAAAAAGATAGTGAGGAAACCTGCATACGCTGAAGAAATTCCGATGCGTATGTGAAGTCTACCAATCCGCATTGGGCACGCGTGGTGTATTATCGCCCATACATCCTACCTCCCTCCCACACAGCACAGAATATCTATTAGAGACAGCGTTCACGAGCAACTTTTGTCTCCGCAACTAATTTGTCTCTTACATCAAGTCTACGGGTTTGTATGAAAGTGCGCCTTCAGTGCGCTGTTAACGGGACCGCTAAGTTATGCTTGATTGTTGTACATTACTGTTTTGTGACTGAATACATTATAACGTAGTGAGTTACATTCTCTTTGGAATACATTTGAAAGGACTGGAATGTCAGCGGTAATGAATGACAAGCATAACTGATGCATACAAAGGTGGCATTAGGGCAAGGATTTTAGAATCATAAAGGATGTCACTCACAGAACATTATAAGAGGGGTTAGAAAGGCAAAGTAGCACTTTTGCTTCGGATACAGCTGTCGCCACTTGTCTTCCCGCTCACGCTGCTACAATTACTCATGCCCTTTCGCTCGCACCACGCCGCGCGCCTTATGGTGTTATGCAAATTATTGCATAACCTGTGGCGACACGTTCCAAGCCTACTTTGCACTTCTAACCCCTCTTATAATGTCACTCCTCCTTACAAGCATAGAAACAAGAAAATTGGCCATGGAGCTGAGAGACGTATACAGGCTGTAATGAATGTAGTTACATTTTAAACGACTTACATTTTGTTTATTGCGATAGACTGAAATCATGTTGGCGTAACAGACGCACAAGAGCCGAAATATCGAATTGCTTCGTCTGACGTACTTCAAAGACCACTTTGCTACCAATTCTGCATTATCAAACTCCTTGCAATCCTTCATGGAGAAAAAAATAGTCACATGAATAGGTATACCTACAGAGAAAAAACCTAATCGCTCGCTATCTATCCTTACAGCAAAAACCAAACACTTTGATGATTTTAAAAGTCATTATTTTCTGGTTTCGCAACTATTAGGTATAGAGTCAAGACTTACGGAGAACAATCTGTACAGTTTGTTCAACGTCCTGACTATATGTTCGTAGAATTGTGCCACTATTCCCTGGTCTTTGGCCACGTACACACTAGGGATCACGTACAACGACAACAGTTGATGCAACGACTCTTTCATGTTCCGAACGCTTACCCAGAATCTGTAAACAGGAATAGGCGTAAAGATATCTGAACACCGGGATGGATTGTGCGAGACAGTCAATCATATCATATCGTATGGAATTTTTTGTCTTCCTGCTTGGATCTGGGGAGGTTGAAATTTCGAGGTCAGAGCCAGTCTTCCACTGCCGGGGTTAACCTATGGAGTTCTATAATTCCACCAGGGAAACGGCGTACAGTGTAGTAACTTATTATTAATCTATGGTACAGTGCACTCAATTGACCATCGACGCGCCTCAATTCCTCTCTCAAGTGGTGTGTTCAGCAGCAAGCAAGTTCAGGCAGCCTGGCTTAAAGTAAGTAAGCTAAGGCTCGTAAGTATGGCCACCTCTGACAGCAACGGCGATATTTAACAACTCATTGGAACGCTTACACTATTGGGGAATAGACTGATTATCCACTCAAATGTCCACGACTTATAGGTAAAATGGATTAGATGTATTTTTGTTTTGGTATAGCTCCAGTAGTTTTTGAGTAATGATTGTTTTTAACGGGACGGTCGCTATTTTTGCGATTCTTCCTGTTTTCCCAAGGTGCGGCTGCAAAGTGCTCAGACTTGCTGTCTGCTTTTTTTGCGAAGTATCAATTCGCAGAGACTAGTAGTTATGCAAAGCAGGCTTGTAACACATGTAATAAACAAAGTGCTCGCTCACTCGGGCCTCTTAATTAGCTATTTTGGTAACATCAAACAAAAATCTGGATAAATTAACAAAAATCATGATTTTAATAAATACTTACTAAATTGGAAAGTGCAGCGTGGGTAAGCTCTCCACAAGGTGGACGGACGACCTGGTGAAGGCGGCGGGAAGCCGTTGGATGAGGGCAGCGCAGGAATGGTCGTTGTGGCGATCCTTGGGGGAGGCCTATGTCCAGCAGTGAACGTTCATCGGCTGAGATGATGATGATGAAATACTTACTTGGAACTAGGAAAAGGGTCGCAAAAAAGTTTCATGGCCTGGAGGAATAGTTTCCTTGCCTCGCTATATTCGCCGGTCTCCAGCAAGCATCCCCCGCGCATCGTCAAAATCCTCGCCGTTCTGACGTCATTCATCCATGGAATCTTGCAGCTTTCCGAAGGACAAGACTTATAAGACACTGTTTGGTGAGTGTACTGAGACGTATGGGTATGCGTCTAAAGACAGAAAGGCAGAAAGAGGAATAAGTTTAACACCAAGGACACTTAGCTGTCATTACATACAAATGGAACAATTTAAAAGAAGAGGTAAGCATGTGCGATCCTGAATGAGTGCGAGCGGGACAGGAATACGCATTTGCTTACATTTTACGCCATGATCCTGCCAGAGTAGTGAGGTAAGAAATTGGTAGGAGGGTAGGGAGTGTCCGTACTGTACCTACTTGTGTAGTACTAGATACTCTTTCTTATACTATGCCAAGGGTGTACTCGGGGTGCCAATACGAAATAGAAAAAGCATACGAAGATATGTATTTGTATTTTTGATTATTCAAAAATATGAATGCTAGAGTGAGAGACACTCCCCCCCGAGTGATTTTTACATGTTTAGAAACGAACTCCAGGTAGAATGAACATAGACTTGGAAAAGTACCTATTGTAATCTCATGAAACTCGGATTCGGTTCGCGGTCCGCGGTATACTTTGCGTTATTGTTTTACTTTTTCAGTTAAATATTCACGCATTGTATGCCGAACCGAATCCGATTTTAAGACATGTGTTTCAGGGCAGGGCCCTGAAGCGGGTCCATCCATATTACTGCAGACACATGTAACAGACAGCCATGAAAAGATATCTAGGCTCCTCCATTCACACCGAGATTTCAGCACCTAGCTCGGCAACAGGCTGAATGACTATTTCAAGCCCCTCAAACGATAGATGCTGGGATGCTGCGTAGCTGAAACTGGTCAACGTTTCGTTACTGGCCGCTGCCATCCGAGTGTGAATTGAACCTTAGGATAATAGTCATAAAGTCATAATTTTAAGAACTTTTCTTAACTTAAGAAAAATTATTATATGTCTGACCAAAACAAATTCTTCTACTTCGGCAAGGAGCCTGATTGCTTGCGGGACGTTCAAATTAATTAAGCTCAAATCTGCGTATTCCATGTACGTCTCGAATACCTTTTCGCAATTACCTGAAAGGTCAAAAAATATCATCATCATCTCAGCCGATGGGCGTCCACTGCTGGACATAGGCCTCTCCCAAAAAAAATATCATCAACATCTCAGTCGATGGACGTCTTCTGCTGGACATAGGCCAAGGATCGCCATAACGACCGGTCCTGCGCTGCCCTCATCCAACGGGTTAAAATATATTAATTGGAAATTAATGAGATAATGCTTATTCACGCTTATTCCCTTAATGTTAAGTTGGCAGATTCGAATAATGTCCTTCGTTGAAGAGCCCTTATAAATACTATTTTGTTGCTGCTGAGCTCTGATAATTAGAGCTGTTTAGACTTCTAGACATGTTCTAAATTTGTGTGAGGTTCTTTGGAGAAAAGATGCCACTGCCAGGGTTTGTTGTTCGTTCAGTTCCATCCGGGGGACACGTATAGAGTAGCGGTGGTTAACTTCCCATGGATGGGAACAACAACGAAGGAGCCTACTGAATGGTTGAGAAGCTTGGACTTTTTATAATGACTGAAAAATAATGGCTTTGGAGACATCGAGGTTTTAATATCTATTCGGGAACAGTTAGAACAGAACTAAACTAACTAGAGGTCAATTTAATGACTTGCCACAATAATGAAGCCGGAAAAACAAAAACTGCACCGTTGAAAATAAATGAAAGCTAACCGACTACACGGCTATGGTCTATGACCTCGTTGTAAACGGAGAGCAAGATGGACAGACATTCACAACTGTCCAGGTCCATCGATGAGAACGAGCGGACACGCTTGGCTTTACGATATAACTTCGCGGAATCACTTAGCCGTCTCAAATCTGTAAAAAGAAATACATTGGTATAACATTGGAGACATTAACAATTTGTCTGAAATTGATAATAAGCCCTGATAAAGGCTGTTTGAACTTCTAGACATTTCCTAAATTTGCTGTTTCTTTTGTGGGTCTGCTGTCGGTAGAAATCTCTTCAGAGATAAGCTCACCCTTTGTACCTTTTAACCCGGATAGAAAACAAGAATAGAACGTACCGCTACTATCCAATACTTCATAACTGCGATGGTCATCTGTTTTGGGCTGTGAACATATTTTTATTTACTACATTAGCTTAGGAAGCAAGGGAATTCAGTACGTATTCTTTTTTGTACAAGCTTAGTTTGATTAGTTGTTCAATATATTTTGTACCTACAAATCTTGCAAGTGGATTTTGACCTATTTCTAGTAGGTAGACCAAGATCCGACCGTAAAATTATGCAACTACATATTTTTTTAGAGAACGAAATGTGATTTAAGTGAAAGTTTACACAGGGGTTTCTACAACGCCACAAGGTTGTCTAGCATAATCTTCTGACAAGGGCGAGGCGAGTTTCTATGAGGGCTGGCAAGCCAGCAACACTTCGACCCAGTGAGATCTTTTGTGTTAGCCCCAATACTTTTTATTTTCTTCACCCTTCAAATACATGGTCAATCAAGGAGGCGACACCATTGAGGGGAAGAAACCTAAGATCTTCCGGTTTTAGATATCCATTTCCGAGAAGGCTCATGCGTTTTATTGCGCAAAGGTACTTGCGACAAGATTTTGCTAGGCAACCCGGCGACGCGGCGTTGTATGAACCCCTGTGTAAACTTTCACTTAAATCACATTTCGTTACTAAACAAATAGGTGCATAATTTTACGGTCGGATCTCGTACCATAGGTATTATATCGAGCTGAAACTTAGTATACCTATATATAGGAACCAGATGAGAATGCAATATTATGGTGTTCAGGAGCTGATCTGATGATGGAGCTTGAAGGTAGTAACAGGATCTCAGCTGCAGTTAATGTAGACCCACCGAGGTTGAACTCATTATAGTTGGTTTACAAATGGTAAGCAGAGTCTTGATGACGGAGCCAGAAGGTCACCACAGGATCTCTGCGCTCCGCTCTCATCTAGAGTACCTCTATCACCTGAAGTCGTCTAACCCCTATACCTCACGGGTCGGTCCGACGGTCACTGTCGCATACCGTCAGCGCTTACCGTACGCACCGACGCGCGACGGTTAAAACCTACCAACGGCCTGCAACTCATCAGCGGAGCGCCCATGGATTAGCCACAGTGATAGCTATGCCTGACCGACCGCCGGTCGAGCCCTAAAACAAGCCTTAACCGCCCTTTAGACGGGCAACTGATCGCCGGCTTTCTGCCAACGCCGAATCGCCGCACGTGTAAAGGACGATCGACAGCGGGAGCACGCGCTGCTGTCTTGCTAGCCCCTCTTACTTTTGCTATTTGGCCAGAAAGCTTGCGATGAGTTGTCCGTCTAAAGGATGCTTTAGACAGAACACCGTGCGCGGAATGCGGCAGCGACCGCGACCAATCATTTCATAGAAAACACTATTATTTTCTGCCGCGATGTCACACCTTTACGATAGTCGACCTTCTACCCACAAAACCATGCAAATATAATACAAAGTGCGATAGTTAATATATGGTACAATACAAACTATTAGAGAAGGAGAAAAGGGTCCAGTTTCTATAGTCATCCTCGTCTCAGCACTCAAAGCGGCTATTTGTTGCCGAACACGCTTCAGTGCATTACTTTCTTTTACTAAGCCCTGAAAAACATTATTAAAAATCATTGTGTATTTTTAACTGTTCTATTCGATAGTCGATTCTAAAGTTATTATTGTATTTTCCCGAGCTCTTAGACATTGGCGTAGCTAGAGATTTTCCCGGAGGGGGCAACCGATCACCCAGCTCATAGCTACCGCCCCAGTGGCAAGAGCAAGACTCACATTCCTCGTGGCAAGGTCCGATCCAAAAGTTCATTTTCCTAAGGCTCCCCGTAACCAGAATTTGGCTAGGGATTTTTAAGGAGGTTGTAGAACATGTTATAACGGAGAAAGAACATGATTATTTCATAAATAATAACAGTTGTGGTATGAGTGCTTCAGTGCTATACATCTGAAGCGAGCAAAGCGAGCTCGAAATTTTGCAGTATCGCCTCATGAGTTTTGGCTAGAATTTCACAAGATTATGTTGAAACAGTGCCTACTAATATTTAATTATTTGTTCACTACTTTCTATTTTTCTAAGGGGGGCAACGAGTTTATCGTTCGAGATAGAGAAGATGATAAACAAGACTTAGATCCTCACATCACACTCCGAACAGCTTAGTGAAGCATCCTGAGCCGCACGAGAAGCACCGGTGAGTGTAACGTTCGAGATAGAGAAGATGATAAACAAGACTTAGGTCCTCACATCGCACTCCGAAAAGCTGAGTGAAGCGTCCTGAGCCGCGCGAGAAGCACCGGTGAGTGTAACGTTCGAGATAGAGAAGATGATAAACGAGACTTAGGTCCTCACATCGCACTCCAAACAGCTGAGTGAAGCGTCCTGAGCCGCACGAGAAGCACCGGTGAGTGTAACGTTCGAGATAGAGAAGATGATAAACAAGACTTAGGTCCTCACATCGCACTCCGAACAGTTTAGTGAAGCATCCTGAGCCGCACGAGAAGCACCGGTGAGTGTAACGTTCGAGATAGAGAAGATGATAAACAAGACTTAGGTCCTCACATCGCACTCCGAACAGCTGAGTGAAGCATCCCGAGCCGCATGAGAAGCATCGACAAGTTGTAACGTTCGAGATAAATAAGATGATAAACAAGACATACGTCATCACAGCGCACTCCGAACAGCATAGTGAAGCATCCTGATCCGCATGAGAAGCAGCGACGCGTGTAGCGTTCCAGGTAGAGCAGCGCTCGCCCGTGCATATCAAACTGTTGCACAATGTTACCATTATCAGCCATATCCTTATAACAGGTGATTTTCTAAAAGACAAGTTAGGAAAGCAAACAAGCTTGCTATTGATAAAAACATGCATAAGCTCACGACTATATTATCCGAGGGGGTTGTCAATATTCTGAAAACATCTACGATTCACTAGTACCAACACTCTGTCCAGTGTGACGGGTAGTCTCAGTGACATGCATATATATTTTTTTTGAACTAAGTTTTTTTTACTTTTCAACATACTTGCTCGTAAAGTGGCTCTTATTGCACCGTTTTTAATTACAAAATGCAGCTTATAGAACACGCTTGCGAAAATGACTAGTGCGGTAATGTTTCTTTTTTTTTCTATAGTTTGTTTTTAAATCTCAGCAAAGAGTTTTTATGTAAAAAAAAAAACTTTTTTCTGAATAAATTAATATGTAGGGCTCACTTGCCACCCCCGAGAAAACGATAAAAATCGAGACGTGCCTCCATCCTTATTATTTTACATATGCCAGAAAGAGCGCGCATGACGTGTTACTCGTTAAAATGCTTTATCGTGGGTGGCATGCTAGCCGTGCTGTTTTAGTCAAAATATGATAAATAAACGCTTCATTTCATCAAACAATCTATTTTAGTTATCAAATTAACATTAATTTGTGATGATATAAATACATAAATATTAAGTTTATAACGTTTTTAATATTATGTTGTCTACGCTCAAAAATCACTTTAAAATATGCCACTTAAGATATAAAAAGTCACTAGATCTAGTTATTTTTTTATGTCTTAGGTGGCATATTTTATAGTGATTTTTGAGCGTTGATGGAATGATACCGTATCATGACGGTACAGTTGCGACGTCGTCGCGGCATAGTTGCGAAATCGCCTACGCTCAAAAACCGTTTGTGTGATAATAGTTCATTTTGTATTCAGATTATGTCTAATGTTAAAACTATCGATAGTCTTTTGATATAGTTGCATTAATATTGGAATACAATTTACAAACCATCATCGTAACATTCGTAACGTCATGACCTCATCACATCGTAGTAATTATCATGTATAGAAATTGTTTGTTTCGTATTAATAAATACCTAAAAATACAATTGTCATTTATCTGGCATTTCATTAATTTAGATTTTAGAAATTTTTTAAACAGCACTATAAGGTCTAACAAAATTAGGTGAAACTATTTTAAGGCGGTGATCTGACCATCAAACTGAACAACTTTCTCTATAGGACCAATATCGAAATCGCGAAAAAAAATCAGCTGTTCCATACAAACCTACTCGACCTAAATGTATGGGACAGCAGATTTTTTTTTCTCGATTTCAATATTGGTCCCATAGAGAAAGTTGTTCAGTTTGATGGTCTGATCATCCCCTTAAAATAGTTTCACCTAATTTTGTTAGACCTTATATAAGTAATTTTTGCTACCATAGTTGACAACACTGAATCCTGAATCAGGATTCCGGATCGGAATTCCGTATGTATGTGGCGGACCTTAGTACAAACCAGGGATAATGTATATGGACATGTAATATGGAGTGACCAGTGAACGCAAATAGAGTAACCCTATTCTAGCATAATATGATGCAAACCTAGTGCAGTGTAACAATAACTACATAACGATGAAAAATATTCACAGTTCAGTTAAAAGAGCTAGTACTTAGATAAAATATTACCTTCTGACTTTCAGTCAATAACTCGTAGGTTGTGGTCCTGAACAAAGAATGTCTGAATTTCATGAAGCCGCAGAAAGCGTACATCGGGAGGTCTCTGCAGTTAGCTAAAAATAATCACTGGAATTATATAGGCTCCTTCTTGATTATGCTGACACTTTTTTAAGGGGATGATCAGACCGTCAAACTGAACCAATTTTTCTATGGCACCAAAATCTAAATTGCGAAAAAAAATCAGTAGTTCCATACAAAACTGCAAAGGTACTTGAGCCAAATGTATGGGACAGAAGATTTTTTTGCGATTTCGATGTTTCCCATAGGGAAAAGTTGTTCAGTTTGATGGTTCGATCATCCCTTTAAAAAAGTGTTAGCATAATTAAGAAGGACCCTGACAATTTTTATAATAAGACTGACGTGTCTCTATGAAACCAAAAGCTGGCGTGCCGGTATGAATCCTAAAGCTGGCGTGCCGGTATGAATACTAAAGTTGACGTGACGCTATGAAACCCAAAGCTGGCGTGCCGGTATGAATACTAAAGTTGACGTGCCGGTATGAATCCTAGTTGACGTGCCGGTATGAATCCTAGTTGACGTGCCGGTATGAATCCTAGTTGACGTGCCGGTATGAATCCTAGTTGACGTGCCGGTATGAATCCTAGTTGACGTGCCGGTATGAATCCTAGTTGACGTGCCGGTATGAATCCTAGTCGACGTGCCGGTATGAATCCTAGTCGACGTGCCGGTATGAATCCTAGTTGTTGTGCCAGTATGAATCCTAGTTGATGTACCAGTATCCTAAAGCTGAGTAATCCTAGTTAATCCTAAAGCTGGCGTTGATCCTTGTTGATGTGCCAGTATGAATCCTGGTTGACCTGCCGGTATGATGAATCCTATTGACGTGCCGGTATGAATCCTAGTTGCTGTGGCAGTATGAATCTTAGTTAATGTTCCAGTATGAATCTGATGTACCAGCATGAATCCTAAAGCGGGCGTGCCGGTATGAATGCTAAAGCGGGCATGCCGGTATGAATCTTAGCTGACGTGTCGGTATGAATCCTAGTTGATGTGCCGGTATGAATCCTAGTTGATGTGCCAGTATGAATCCTAGTTGATGTTCCAGTATGAATCCTAAAGCTGATGTACCGGTATGAATCCTAAAGCTGGCGTGCCGGTATGAATCCTAAAGCTGATGTACCGGTATGGAATACTTGGCGTGCCGGTATGAATCCTAGTTGCTGTGCCAGTATAAATCCTAGTTGACGTGCCAGTATGAATCTTAAAGCTGGCATACCGGTATGAATCCTAGTTGATGTGCCAATACGAATCCTAGTTGACGTGCCGGTATGAATCCTTGTTGACGAGCCATGAATTTATGAAATGTATGAATCTTAGCTGACGTGTCGGTATGAATCCTAGTTGATGTGCCAGTATGAATGCTAGTTGATGTTCCAGTATGAATCCTAAAGCTGATGTACCGGTATGAATCCTAAAGCTGACGTGCCAGTATGAATCCTGTGCTGACGTGTCGGTATGAATCCTAGTTGCTGTGCCAATATGAATCCTAGTTGATGTGCCAGTATGAATCCTAGTTGATGTGCCGGTATGAATTCTAGTTGATGTGCCAGTATTCCTAGTTGATGTGCCGGTATGAATCCTAGTTGATGTGCCAGTATGAATCCTAAAGCTGGCGTGCCGATATGAATCTTAAAGCTGGCGTGCCGGTATGAATCCTAAAGCAGGCGTGCGGGTATGAATCCTAAAGCTGGCGTGCCGGTATGAATCTTAAAGTTGGCGTGCCGGTATGAATCTTAAAGTTGGCGTGCCGGTATGAATCTTAAAGCTGGCGTGCCGGTATGAATACTAAAGCTGACGTGCAAGTATCATTTCTATACTTCAACTAAATAAAGACGAAGAGATTTTCCGATTCTAGCTTTCTGGCAAATTCTGATAAGTGAGATTAAATCTCTGTTTCTGAACTTCATGCTGGAACATCAACTAGGATTCATTCTGGCACAGCAACTAGGATTCATACCGGCACGTCAACTAGGATTCATACCGGCACGTCAACTTTAGTATTCATACCGGCACGCCAGCTTTGGGTTTCATAGCGACAAGTCAGCCTTATTATAAAAATTGTACACTTAGCGACTTGTAGTTGATACAGGGTCCTTCTTAAAGCTGGCGTGCCGGTATGAATCCTAAAGCAGGCGTGCGGGTATGAATCCTAAAGCTGGCGTGCCGGTATGAATCTTAAAGTTGGCGTGCCGGTATGAATCTTAAAGTTGGCGTGCCGGTATGAATCTTAAAGCTGGCGTGCCGGTATGAATACTAAAGCTGACGTGCAAGTATCATTTCTATACTTCAACTAAATAAAGACGAAGAGATTTTCCGATTCTAGCTTTCTGGCAAATTCTGATAAGTGAGATTAAATCTCTGTTTCTGAACTTCATGCTGGAACATCAACTAGGATTCATTCTGGCACAGCAACTAGGATTCATACCGGCACGTCAACTAGGATTCATACCGGCACGTCAACTTTAGTATTCATACCGGCACGCCAGCTTTGGGTTTCATAGCGACAAGTCAGCCTTATTATAAAAATTGTACACTTAGCGACTTGTAGTTGATACAGGGTCCTTCTTAATTATGCTAAACAATTAAACAACATTTCCAAAAAACAAGAATGTCACATTGTAGTCCTGATTGGCTTTCAATTTATCGAAAAATTACGGATTATGATGTTTTATGCTTGTAGCTGCTATCGTTAAAATTAAAACCGCCAAAAGTGGCCACTTTGTTGGTTTTGGTTTTAAAGAATAACTACAAACATTATAAAAACAAATCCGCAGTGACCCGATCAATTAAAAATCACCTCAGTGATCGTCAATATAGCTTTCGCCGGGGGCGATCGACTGGGGATCTTCTTGTGTATGTCACGCATTGCTGGGGCGAGGCCATCGAGAAACACGGTGAAACACTAGCTGTGTCGCTTGACATTTCGAAGGCCTTTGACAGGGTATGGCACGCCAGTATGCAGATGACAGCTACTGTCACAGAGAGATATCTATCCGGCGCTAGGGCCAGCGGTGATGAAATACGTTCGCAGAGGGAGGTCATGGTGGAGCGGTCAAACTTAACTTTAAGTCTTGTCTCCCAGTGGGGTGACAATAATCTAGTCAATTTCAACGCCGCCAAAAACACAGGCTTGTTTGTTCACCGCCAAAAGGAGTTCGTTTAATCTGGCTCCTACTTTCCGGGGTATATCTGTCCCTGTTTCCGACAGTCTTGAGCTTCTTGGCATGAGGTCAACTTCGGCGCTGACATCGAGTCGAAGGCTCAAACTGCAGCCAAAAAGCTGGGCATCTTAAACAAGTTGAAGCGGTACTTCACTCCTGGACAGCTCATAATGTTGTACAAAGCTCAGGTCCGATCTTGTATGGAGTATTGCTGCCACATGCCAAGTATCAACCGAGCTCAGCCAAGTATCAACTAGACGCACTCGACTCGGTTGAACGCAGAGCCAGGAGACTCATTGGCGACAATAAGCTGGTTGAGACTAAGCTTCAAAGCCTAGCCCACCGCCGCAGAGTAGCATGCTTGTCGGTCTTCTACAGATTGTATTTCGGTGAGTGTGCCCAAGAGCTGCATGAGCTCATCCCGCCTTCCCCTTTCTACCATCGGACTTCCAGACGCACCGCGGGATACCACCCCTTCTTGGTTGATATCCCACGAATCCGCACTAAGCGCCTTTCTGATTCTTTTATAATGCGCACAGCCAAGGAGTGGAATGCCCTGCTTGCGTCAGTATTTCCGAGCGCTTACAACCCGAATTACTTTAAAGTACGAGTGAATAGGCACCTTCTGGGTAAGCTCGCTACATCTTTGACCTCATCTTTGTCCTGAGGACTGGATTGAGGTCAAGAGCAAACCCATTTGAAATAAAAAAAAAGTAACCAATGACTACAATGTGAATTTCTTGTTTTTTGGAAATATTGTTTAATTAAGGCTCGGTGCAGCCTTAATATTTCGTTGCTATTTGGAATGGTTGATGTGCTTATATGAATCCTAAGCTGGCGTGCTGGTATGACTTCTACTGGTTCCGTGCGATTCAGGTTTTTTAACACATTTGTAGTTCAAAAAAGTAGCGTGTTGATTGTTTTGTTTTAAAAATCATATTATATATTCCGAAAGTCTCACAACTTTTGAAACAACATTATTTCAATGATATTTTTGTAGTTTTCAAAGCGTGTTTTGCAGTCCGTGCCAGTGTTGTTACGAATGGTTTACACTCACGTGGTTCCCTGGTACCCAGACATGCGCAGTAAGGGGGCGAGGCCTCGGGCTGCGCCGGGGCGTAGTGTATGAGCACCTTGGACGTGTCGCGAGTGAAGTCACCCCCTTCGCACTCCAACACCCGGATCTGGAATAACTTTGCCACCGCTGCGAAGAATACATACTTACTAATATTATACAGGGTGTGAAATTAAATGCGGTTATTAAACAGGGTGCTTCAGACCATCGAACTGACCAACTTTCACTATGAAGCCAATATTGAAATCGAGAAAATAAATGTTCTAATAACATTTATTTTACAACTGTGTTATAGTAACTAACAGGGACGTTTTTTCACAAAATGGTATCGTAATACAAGTAAAAGTTAGAAATAAGCAAAGTAACACAATGTGCGCGTGTTTTATTTCTGTGTTTCTGCAACTGTGCGGAAACTCTTATGTATACAAGGTCTAACAAAATTAGGTGAAACTATTTTAAAGGGATGATCAGACCATCAAACTGAACAACTTTCTCTATGGGACCAATATCGAAATCACGAAAAAAAAATCAGGTGTTCCATACAAACCTACTCGACCTAAATGTATGTATACCGCAATAAAACACCATTTTTAAAAGCACATTTTAGTGGATGTGCAGCAAAAATACCTTGGGCTACTTTTCTTGGAGAGTCGCTCTGCAGTAAATGTAAAAGCATTCGTCGCGAAAACGTGTCACCGAGAACCGATCCACACTTCAGCAACATTTTCTCGAACGGTGTCAGTGAATCGTACATTTTCAATATGATTACTGTAACAAATATAAATAAAGCCGTTAGCTAAATTGTTTTTAATTCCGAATTTAGTACTTACGGTTTAAATTTCGAGAAAATAAGAATATACTCTAGTCTTCTTCTTATCGTGTGGGCAGAGCCCTGTTGTAAGAGATTTTTCAGACCGCCTTACGGCCTATACGAACCCACGACCTCCGTGTCGAGAGTCAATGCTCTTAACCATAAGACCACGGAGGCAGTAAGTAAGAGAAGATACTCTAGTAAAATCGTAAGTTGCGGATCGAAGCAAATGTTATTTTTTTATTCACAAGTTAATGTCCTTTTGCATGTGTCTAGCAGTGCATTTAACCAATATCGAGTAGGTTTTGGGAGTGATGTAATCAGGATTGTTCCATGAACAAAAACACATTTAGATTTAGATTTATTTGCAGTAAGTATGGTATGTACAGGCAATGACATTAGTAAACACTAATGTCATTGCTTACAGGTATAAAATAATAAATAAGGTATCTCTCACTTAGCCAAAACATAGGCATGCAAAATCTTAAACAACACAAAATTAAACTAAACACAAAAAAACCAATCCGCTTGTAAACATCAAACCCCAATAACTTCATTTTACTTATACAATACCAACTCGATGGGGTTGATCCAAAAATTCTTTGATAGAGTAAAAATTTTTCTCCATCAACCATTTCCTTAGGGAATTTAATCAAATTACATACATTGAAGCCAATACAAAATGGCGGCGCCTTGTGGTCAGCCAAATCAGCAGTAGAAAGATGCATAATCTCCATAGTAATTTTGAAATTTTCTACTGCTAATTTCAACGTATGACCACAGATTATTTTAAATACTCAGCCCGATTTATCGAATTTCAAACGCGCGCTTCAGGAACGAAAAATAGAATGCACTTTATAAAGAATGCGCAATTCTCAGAAAGCCATTAAAAAAGGTAAAAATAGTGTTTGATAAAAGATGGATGAGCAACCTTGCAGATGCACACCGGCCATTATAATGATCGTTACCATCCATAGTCATATCGACTTTCATATCCTCGATGCTGTGAGAGTCTGCGAGCTCCACCACGCTCTTGCTTGCCTGGTACCCGGTCATGCTGTCATTATAATGATCGTTACCATCCATAGTCATATCGACCTTCATATCCTCGATGCTGTGAGAGTCTGCGAGCTCCACCACGCTCCTGCTTGCCTGGTACCCGGTCATGCTGTCATTATAATGATCGTTACCATCCATAGTCATATCGACCTTCATATCCTCGATGCTGTGAGAGTCTGCGAGCTCCACCACGCTCCTGCTTGCCTGGTACCCGGTCATGCTGTCATTATAATGATCGTTACCATCCATAGTCATATCGACCTTCATATCCTCGATGCTGTGAGAGTCTGCGAGCTCCACCACGCTCCTGCTTGCCTGGTACCCGGTCATGCTGTCATTATAATGATCGTTACCATCCATAGTCATATCGACCTTCATATCCTCGATGCTGTGAGAGTCTGCGAGCTCCACCACGCTCCTGCTTGCCTGGTACCCGGTCATGCTGTCATTATAATGATCGTTACCATCCATAGTCATATCGACCTTCATATCCTCGATGCTGTGAGAGTCTGCGAGCTCCACCACGCTCCTGCTTGCCTGGTACCCGGTCATGCTGTCATTATAATGATCGTTACCATCCATAGTCATATCGACCTTCATATCCTCGATGCTGTGAGAGTCTGCGAGCTCCACCACGCTCCTGCTTGCCTGGTACCCGGTCATGCTGTCATTATAATGATCGTTACCATCCATAGTCATATCGACCTTCATATCCTCGATGCTGTGAGAGTCTGCGAGCTCCACCACGCTCCTGCTTGCCTGGTACCCAGTCATGCTGTAATTATAATGATCGTTACCATCCATAGTCATATCGACCTTCATATACTCGAAGTTGTAAGAGTCTGCGAGCACTGCCATCTGGATGTTCTCGTTCTCCGATATCGAGTAGACACTGCTGGGTCGTCGCTCCTGCTTGCCTGGCAACCCGGTCATGCTGTCATTACAATGATCGTTACCGCATCAATCCATAGTCATGTCCACAATCATATCCTCGAAGTTGTAAGAGTCTGCGAGCTCCACCACGCTCCTGCTTGCCCGGTACCCGGCCATGCTGTCATTACAATGATCGTTACCATCCATAGTCATGTCGACCTTCATATCCTCGAAGTTGTAAGAGTCTGCGAGCACTGCCATCTGGATGATCTCGTTCTCCGATATCGAGTAGACACTGCTGGGTCGTCGCTCCTGCTTGCCGGGCAACCCGGTCATGCTAAACATGCTCATGTAGCTCATCTGAATTATAAACAAAAAGTAAAAGTAACTAAAATGAAGTTGCTTAATTAACTTCTCGACACGGTGACAATTTATGAAGGCTGGGCCACACACAGTGCGGCTGTGGGCCGGCAGTAGTTGTAAACTATGGTATTATATGCGAGGTGTCACACCAAATGCTTAGATCAAAGTAAAATTAATGGATATGCCCAAAGCGCGTTAAGTTGAAGCACAAACTAGCACACTTGTCTGTCATCTAGGTACATATTTGAAGTATATCTGTCAATTGTTTTTCCTCATTTTTCTATTTCAAAATGTTCGCGTAAGGCCCACCCCTTAATTTTACTTTGATCTAAGACCAAAGTGCAAGACAGCAGTGCAGTCCGGCGCGGCTGCGGAACGGTAGCCGACCGGCTCTGCTCGAATTACAAACAGAATGCGCGCGACGGAACGGCAACAACGCAACGTGCGGCATTTGTAATGTATAGCGCGCCATACTAGACGTCACACAGAGCTTGGCGTGCGTCTGCGGAACGGGTGCGGGTCGGTTGCGTGCCGCGTGCCGGTTGCTGCATGTGACGTGACAGTTGTATTTATGTACAAAAATGGACTCTTATACAACAGAGGAATTAATAGAAAATGTTAAAAACGATGACATTCACTTATTTCACCGCGTTTAGTACTGATTTCGTGAACCCAAAGTATTGTTGCCTTGATTTCTGGCTCTGATATACAAAGTAAAACTAACAATTCTGTTTCATCAAATAATTTAAATCCGAAAAATGACTCGTTGACATTTTCGAAGAAAGTGAGCATCGAAATATGACATCAAACAGCTGCAGTTGCAGCTAGCAACATAGCAACAGTGACGGACCGGCTGCGGAACGGCGTCGGCAGGCTCTGTGTGACACGAGCTGTTCCGCAGCCGGGCCGTCGCCGTTCCGTTCCGGCCCGCAGCCGCAAAATGTCTTATTTATTTATCTTTATTGGTTATCAAACAGCAAAGCCTTGCCGCTGGGCAAGGCAAGTTTAAAATAGGTACTATAAAGGCTGCTTTATAGTACCTATTTTAAACTTTATACATGGTGCAAAAAACACCCTAGTAATAGTTAAGAGAGTGCTTCAGACCATCAAACTGCACAATTTTGACTATGGAGCCCCATACATTTGAGTCGAGTCGGTCGGTAGGTAGGTACTGCAGTTTTGTATGAAACACCTGTTTTTTTATCGCGATTTTGAAGTTGGCTCCTTGTGAAAGTTGATCAATTTTATGGCCTGAAGCACCCCTTTTAAGTATTACTAGGGTGTTTTGTTTACACCCTGGACGACCGATGGTATGAAGACTGAAACCTTGTGGCAGCCCCAAATATAGCAGCAGCCAATCATAGAATAATCCATTTATAAGTAAATCATCGTAAAATTTAGAACCTATAGTTTATTATCAAAGAAGAAATTCCGATGCGTACCTTACCTAACCTACCTATAATATTTTTTTTCCGGATCAGACATGTGTGGACTAAAAACCCATGCACCCTCCTCGAGTCCCTAGCCTGTCATACAACATCCAGCAGTATGAATAAGCTGATAATTATTTGTGAGTATATATTTTAATGTTCTTTTATAACACATTTTCTCGTAAAGGGTCTCTTATTTGACCAGTTTCATTAACGTACTGTATCTCAATACGGCCAAGTCCGGTAATGTAAAGTAAAACTGACGGTTGCGTCTAAAACGAACGGTACTTTTTTAAATCTTAGCAAAGAGTTTTTATGTCAGAAAAGTGATCAACATTTTATGAATAAAATTAACTGTGGGAGATAAAATATAATAAAATAAACATTTAATTCTTCAATTTAATTAATTTTGACAATAAATTACAACCATTTATGTGAAACCAAAACAAACAATATTAATTTACTTTATTAGTAATACTGGCAGTTTTTGTGCCTAAGAAAATAAGAAAAAAGAAAGCGCGCGCATCGCTAATTTGTGAACAAGTAAAATTCCGCGCGCTTTTTTTTAGTTTATGAATGTCCGAGTTTTATTTATTTCCTTGTTTCCTCGCAAATATGTTATAAAACGTCGTATGACACACGTGCGCTTTGATAATTACAGCCTCTGCTTTCTTGTAGCAATAACGCCTCGGCTGTAATTATCAACTCACCGAACTTGTATCATAATGTACTTTTACAAAACAAACCTTATCGTTAACAGTAGGCAGTCTATCTAATGTTTCCTCTCTATTGAGGTCGTACTCTGCCCTCTGTAGGAGTGTTGTTGGTGGCAGCACGGCCTCGGCTTCGACGGCAGCACTCCGTGGCACCGTCACCACCGTCAGTTCACCACGCTGCACCAGCGAGATGACGAAGTTCTGGATCCAGCCCGGTAGACCACCGCTGGCGCTTTCTATTACTCTGCAAAATAATCGTTAAAGTACCTGAAATGTTGTTGGAATTATCTGTGCACCTGTTAAAGTGGATATTATTGGGCCCATTCTTCCTAAGTATGCCTGGTTAAGATTACAATACAGTGGATAGGGGGCCATTAGAACAGATAAATGTTTCGTAGAAGAACTTGAAGGTGCGGGAAATATAATAAATCGATTCATATTTCTATTAAAAAAATTTTATATTTATATCTGACTGAAATACCATTTCAATACAGATAAACACATAATATACGACCTCATTCGGTGTAGAAATTCTGGGTTTTGCTGCAACTAACAAACCTTTAGGTCCGCCACATACATCCGGAATAAACCTGATTCGGAATTAGATTCCGTATGGAGTGTTGCCGCTTTCAGAGACTTTTTCACTAGATCTAGTGATTTTTTGATGTCTTCGGTGCCATTTTTTAAAGTGATTTTTGAGCGTAGGCGTTGATGGAACGATACCGTATCGTGACGGTGCAGATCATGCAGATTATGTCTAATGTTAAAACTATCGATAGTCTTTTCATATAGTTGCATTAATATTGGAATACAATTTACAAACCATCATCGTAACATTCGTAACGTTATGACGTCATCACATGATAGTAATTATCATGTTTAGAAATTGTTTGTTTCGTTTTAATAAATACCTAAAAATACAATTGTCTTTTCTTTCAATTTAGCATTTCATTCATTTTGATTTTAGACATTTTTTAAACAGCACCCTAAGTAATTTTTGTAACCATAGTTGACAACACTGAATCCTGAATCAGGATTCCGGATCGCAATTCCGTATGTATGTGGCGGGCCTCATGCGCGTGCAGTTGTTTGTAGCAGGAATGTTTAATTTAGTGTTCCTATTCCAAGATAGAACGATGTGTGTCATGTGCTAATTATGTGCTAGCCTTCCACCTACAGAACGACGCCTTTGGTCTACAGAAACACAACAAGACTCACAAAAGAATCCATACAGTCAATTCCTCCCACCGCTCCCACGGAAAGCAACGGGGTGTTAATACTAAGAAATCAATTTTAATGAAATTTTGGATATAAGAAGCACTAAATGAGCACTAAATCGCATTGATATAAATATCAATGCGATTTAGTGTAGTTATTTCTCAGTGCGACTGCTACCTTGACGATTATCTAGCAGCCTCAATTAGCTACTCATATTTTAAAATACAGGAGCACCAAATCTATGCTTAGGGCACTAACGAACTAAATTTTAGCATAGTCAAAACATTCGAATTTGCTGGTAACCTTCGAAACGGCTGCTAGCTATACGGACACAATCGTAAACCTTACCGACAAAATAAATATTAACTTCTCTAAGTTAGGTGGTATTGCTTGCACATCGAGGAGCTGGCAAGCGAGCGCGGCGTGGTAACACCTGTCTATCCCGGAGATGTGCATCTTTACGATCATGTTGCTTGACAGACAGATGTTAGCTACAGCTGCAAGAAAAAACAAAGCATTATACAATTTCACTGGAATATCAATACAATATACTTGTGGCCTGTTTCAAAACTTCTTGATAAGTTCTTACCGTCGCGTCCCCACACAGTCGTGAATTCCGAAACTGTGAATGGAGTGTTGCCGCTTTCAGTGACTTTTTCTCTAGATCTAGTGATTTTTTGAGGTCTTAGGTGGCATTTTTTAAAGATTTACAATCGCACGAGTGATTTTTGAGCGTAGGCGTTCGCGTTGACGGAACGATACCGTATCATGACGGTATAGTAATTATATAAGTTTGTCAAACAACACCCCGAGTTTTTCAAAACTACTAGAGAGGTCTTCCCCAGAAACACGAGAAATCCTAATATGATTCAGATCTTTTTCGTAAAACAAGTTTGTTTCAAAATAAATGCTACAGTATGAGTATTAAAGTCTTTAATAAAATTCCAGACAGGATGAAAAAATTGTCAACCAAATGAGTGTTAAATGAACTGTACAACTGGTTGTTAGAGTCTGGGTTTTATAGTGTACAAGAATTCTTAGATCGATAATGTAATAATGTAACCAATAATAACTTTGATAATGTACTGTAATAATGCTATAACTTTGTGACATGTTCTAATCTCTAATATTTGCAATAATGTAATGATAATGCCCTGTAATTAATTAATTAATAATGTTTTTATCTTTGTGACATACCTATGTAATCTCTAATATTTGCATGCTACCATTGTTAGCTGAATAGAAGAAACTTTTTATGTACCTACCACTATTACGTTACCTATTCATAGCAAATAAATATTCATTTCATTTCGAAATCGCCTACGCTCAAAAATCGATTGTGTGATAATGGTTCATGCCATTTTGTATGCAGTTTATGTCTAATGTTAAAACAATCGATAGTCTTTTGATATAGTTGCATAATAAGTAAGTAAGTGTAGTAGTGTAGTAGTAGTGTGTTATAAGTTGTTGAATAAATAAATTGAATTAAATTGAATTGAATATTGAAATACAATTTACAAATCATCATCGTAACGTCATGACCTCATCACAAACATGTTAATAATTATTATGTATAGAAATTGTTTGTTTCATTTTAATAAATACCTAATAATGCAATTGTAATTTTATTTGGCATTTCATACATTTTTATTTTAGGCATTTTTTAAACAGCACTCTAGTTTTTTTATGTAATTGACAACATTGAATTCTGGTTTATTCCGGATGTATGTGGTAGGCCTTAAATAGCATATCTGGCAGATCGTTTGACATATCGATCATATTTGAGATTTGTAATTAGCTTACAGTTATTTAAGGATGTGTTTAGTATGTAATCAATGCTGTAAATCTTCCTAAGAATAATTAAATAAAAAAATAAAATACGAAATGTGTCAAACGATCTGTCAGATAAGCTAACAAGAACTTATCCTGAAGTGGTGAAATAGTCTTTACAATTATACTTTATTTAATACAAAAAAAAATATATTTACTTACAGGGTGTTACAAAACACCCTAGTAATATTTGAAGGGTGGTTTAGTTCATCGATCGAACTGAACAACATCGAGAAAAAAAATCTGCTGTCCAATACATTTGAGCCGAGTAGTTAGGTATTACAGTTTTTTTTTTTAAAACAGCAGGTTTTTTTTTTGCGGTATCGATGTTGGCTCGATAATGACAGTTGTTCAGTTTGATGAGAAAATTGTAATCGGATATGAATATTAGCATTGATTTTTTTTATTACAGATAATTTCTCTGGAGATAAAAGAATCATCATCTCAGCCGATGGATGTCCACTGCTGGACATAGGCCTTCCCAAGGATCGCCATAGAATAACCCAACAAAATAATAATATTACGTGTAAGTTTATCGTCTTCGGTGAGGGTCAACAGAATGAAGATATTCTTGGTCTCCAGAATGATGAGCAGGGTGCGCCAGGAATCGTCGTCCATGAACTGGGCACCGTCGATCGCCACCACCCGGAAAGTTGTAAAGTTCTGTAGTTAATATTAGTGTGATTGATATGATATATTACCTACAATATGCAGAGTATTGCAAAGTGATGAATATATGGTAAGCTGAATATTTTTTCTCAAAATGAAATTAAGCGGGCACCGAGTCCTTAATCGTATTTTTTATTTCTACACAATAGGGGGATGATGACAAAAAAAATTGATTACTGTTTTAATAACTCTTTGATATCTTAAACACTAAAGTGAAGTTAACTTTTGAATATCTTTAAAAATGACTGAAATATAAGTGTTCAAAATTTACGATTAGAGCGAGAGGTATACATAACAAAAGTGACGTCATAACTAAGTATTGTCATACAAACACCTGTTTGCATGAAAGAGATAGAAGATGAAAAAAAGCATTTTTCAATAGCTTATAACTTGTTTGTTTTCTATACAATTGTAATTTCGTTTGAACATTTTGCTATTAAATTTAGCCTATTTCTGTAGTTCGTCACAATATATGGATTTTCAGGATCAATCATCATTCCTATTATAGGTAGGTACTTACTTACATCTACACGCAGAATGTTCAATACGTAAAACGTTCAAAAGGAAACATTTACAAAGCATAAAACATAATTATCCGTAATGTTTCGATAAATTAGAGAAACCAGTAATAACTATTTTTTTTATTCTTTTATTTATAGTCAATGGACTCTTGCTTGTGCGTTAGCACTGAATTTCTGCCAGTGTCAAGTATTTTGTGGGAGTATCTATCCCAATCTCAGGGACTGTTTTTGATTAAAAACAAGAAGAGACAGATATCTTGAGTTTTTTTAGTCTCATAAAATCAGCACTAAATATAATTACCTATTTTTACATTGGATATAATATAATTAGGAAGATAACACAACAAGACATCGGACATCGTTGGGCGCGGGTGTTGCTGCGGCATCGGCAGAGTCATCGAAGCGCCGGAAATATGTTGATATTGGAGAGGGGTATATGTTTGTTCCTTTGGGAGTGGAGACCCTGGGACCCAATGCAAAACAGCTTATTAAAGAGATTTCAGCGCGCCTTATAGAGACCACTGGTGATAAGAGGGCTGGCAATTACCTTCGTCAGCGCATAAGCTTGGCGATACAGAGGGGGAATGCTGCCAGCGTTCTTGGAACCGTCCCTCAGGGAGAGGCTTTGGAGGAGGTTTATAGGTTGTAGGTCCCCCCTTTTTTTAAATATTTTTATATGGAAGTTGACGAAGCTTGTTGCAGATATTCAGGATGTATTTATTGACGAAACGAGTTGTGGATCTGAGTATGTATTTTCTTTGACTGTTGTATTGGTCTACCTACATGTATGTACACAACAAGTGTGCAAAGTAGTTGTATGAGAAACTTACGTTTATACAAATGTCTTGTAAAACATCCTTTACACTAGTCTCACTTAGCAAGTCTCCGGAGAAAACGAAGTTCTCTGGGAGTGGGAACCGACAGTCGAAGATCGTGTTCACGGCATAGATCTGCAGCGGTGTCAGTGACATCGAGGAAATTCTAGGAAATTAAACAGGTAGTCTTTAATACTTAAGCAGGTGCTTCAGACCATCAAACTGAACAAAACTATGGGCACAGATTTAAGGCTGGGCCACACAGAAGGCGAGGTGTCACACTGCGGCTACCGTTCCGCAGCTGATCCGCAGCCGCGCCGGACTGCATCTAGTGTGACACTTTGCATATAATTCCATAGTTTACAAGTACTGCCGGCCCGCAGCCGGCCTGCACCCGTTCTGCAGCTAAATTCTGTGTGGCCCAGCCTTTAATGCGACTAATATTGTAATGGGGAAAATAATTTCATTACATTAGTACCAGTAGCCGTAGAACCTACGCCAACCCGCGATAGCCGTAATACGGCATGAAAGTGGCACTTCATTCAATCAAGCACTCTGTGAGGCTGAAAACTCCAGTACAGACTGCTGATCTACTCCGTAAATGCATGCGTTTTCAGAAATAAATTTAGAATAAATAAATTCCCTTTTCACGATTGGCTAATTGCTGTTTTCGCACCCTTATCGCTGCTATTCCACTTTGCACCCTTTGAATACTAAACGACTTCGGGTTTTTGTCGGGGGTCTGTGCAAACGAAGATTGACGAGATTATTTTCCTGGTCGTACTGTAAGTCGATAAGGACAGCAAGAAAGTAGCGATCTCCTTTTTTAACTTAAGCTAATCATATATGCATCTCTTATTGAGAGTATAGGACCGTAGACGTACACGTACCAACTTCTATTTCTTCTCCCTCTACGGGGATTATACTCGTAGTCAAGTCAAGAGGATTGACGACAGACTCGAAAAGATGACGTACTGGACCTTGCTCTCAGCTTATAGGCTTATAATATAATGAAGATGCTATCATGCTCCTTTATATTTGCGCGCGAACGAACGAGATAAAAGGCGTGATATAGCGTGATATACTACGGCGGCTGAAGGAGTCTGCAGAAGGATGTACCTGTATCTTAGTCGGTTTTCAAAATCTTTAGTCTGCATGCTGGAG
This sequence comes from Agonopterix arenella, assembly GCA_927399405.1. Classification (NCBI taxonomy): domain Eukaryota; kingdom Metazoa; phylum Arthropoda; class Insecta; order Lepidoptera; family Depressariidae; genus Agonopterix; species Agonopterix arenella. The sequence goes on along the minus strand of OV656708.1, from coordinate 11,419,003 downwards.
CGAGTTGGCAGTTCGAGGTTCGATAATAAGGTTCGGACCAAACTGTATGATTCCTGGAAAATCAAAACCGTAACATAAATGAACATAATATGCGAGAGCATTATGTACTTGACTGTACAATAAACAGTGCCGTTCATAATTACAATAAAAGAAATAAAATTAAATTAGTATTCCCACATATTCGACTAAACATTATAGTTTCTGGCCACATCTTCTCTACAACGGAACACCGTCCGACGCGATGGTAGAGTCAAAAAATTACGTCAGAAAGCTATGTGATATCATTTTGCATAAAAAATTCAGAGTTTGAGGAGTTTAAATAAACATTGGCCAAAATGCTACAGGTCTTATATTTCCAAGGTCTAGGCTAGGATGTACTGGCTTGAGAAGAGACGCAAGATCAAACTATTGAAGAAATTGACGACTATTGGTAAAATATGTCATTTTCTGGGAAATGATTTCGCGATTTTAAGGTAGGTGATTTTTAGGTTTCTCGTAACAATAATAGTGAAATTGAATTCCTTACCTCATTATTTTCGGTAAAATTAATTTTATCCAATCGCATAAAATTTGGTGTTATGTTGAGAAATTCATCTATAAGGCGTGTTTTACCAACCATGGCTGGCCCCTGTGACAAAGTGTAAAGTTATACGTTTAAAGTAGGAAAGTATGATGCGTAGAGAGCTCTATGAGTAAGATGTATTTAAGGAGTAATTAGGTAGATTTGATCCTTTATTCTTTATGAACATTATATTATGAAACAATGGAACAAAAGTGAGTATGTATTCAGTTTATTCTAGCATCATCTCTCTTCCCAAACAAACTCAACAAATTTCAAACTTAGCTTTCACCGTAGTAAACCAATACATACCCAGCACCTACCTAGTGAAAGGGGACAACAATTTCGTACCAAAAAAAGTTGTTTTACTAAGGGGAAAGTTGTCAGGTTTTATACAGTCAAGAAAATGGTTTGGTTTAAAAAACTACCGGGATGATAACCAGCAGACCACGTGGGTTATTGATAGGTTGGTTTCATAATCCAAGCGTAGGATTGCCGAAGCCTATTGAAAAACCACATTTTTGGCAAGTAACAACTAACAACAAGGGTATATCGAAAATACAATACAGTGAGTAAGCTCAGCGATCGCGGCGGCGGCGGCGGCGCGGCGGGGCGGTACCGCGCGCAGGCAAGTCGCGTTCCCCGCGTCCCCCAAAACCCCCTTGATTGACCTGTCGCCATAGAGATAGGAAGTACTAAATAGCCTGTCGCGACGGCTGAGCTTCCCTCCTATGACAAGAGCAAGGTCGTGAATCTATGGGCCATCGCCTATGACAACTTTTTGCAGCGATGCAGCCGCAATACTGACGCTGATACAGTCGCGATGCCGCGGCTGGCCGCCCATGCAGACACGATTTGTTATCGCTACTATCGAGATGGAGTCGAGCTACAGACGCGATGCAGCATCGCTACAGACCGCCTCCGCTTTTCCCTTTCACCGATGTCACCTGATACAGCACTGTAGCGCGACTGTATCACTTCTGTCGCGCGTTGCAAATGCGACAAGCGCGATACGGTCGCGATGCAGTAGAACCGCGCGACTGCATCGCTGAAAAATTCGTCGTGGGCGATGGCCCTATAAGACGTTGAATAGACGACGATATGAAGACTAACAATGACAGCAATAGCGTATTGATGGTGTCGGTATCTAGTGAACCTCTCGTGCTGATGGGACAGCGCACTCTGCAGGAGCTGCTTGTACTTGCGCAGCTCCTCGTTGCGGCCGAGGATCGGGTGCCTCCAGCACATCGTCCGTCCTGGCCATCTTGAACACAATAGGTACTAACATTTAATACCTAACAATAAGTAAAACTTTCCACTCTCAGTCAAGTTATCGTTTATTATCTGGTGAAACTGCCGCAACATTATAAATTGAACAAAATCGTCACAATATTTCACTAGGTTTTTCACAGGGTTTTCGATACCCGGGAATCTTCAACAGATTGAATATAACTCACCATTTTCGGCCTTGCCACGAGACTAGAGTATCACCAAGGCAAAAGAATATCTGATAGTGTCATCTTTTCATCGTTGGTCAGCTGTTTCAAAAACTTATTCGAGGAATAATTATAATTACAGAAAGAGGAAAAGTAGGGAAGATTTTACAATCTTTTTTGCTGCCGATGATACTCTACTGACCAATGGGGCGGGGGTGAGGGGTGAGCGCAGTAGCGTATTCGCCTAAAAATTATGTTCTGCGCAATTGAGGTTTTTGCCAAGTTGTTTGCCGGTTATTAGAGGGGTACTAACCCAGATTTACTAAACTCGTAAACAGGACCCGGCTTCGCTATTCCTTTCAAAGGCTTGGCTTCTTTCAGTCTGAACAAATCTAGATCTAATTTGCTTCTTACAAACGTTTCTTTATCGCAAATCACTTTGTTCGGATATGCCATCATCAGCCGTGCTGCCTGTGAAGGTGTAAGTTAAATAAGATAATACCTAATGAAAAACAACCTGTCAAACGGTGCACCATTTTTAAGCTCTTCAGACTGAAGTTTGAATGCTTTCACAAATCTAGTTTAGATAAATAAATCCTAGAGTGCGATTTTTGCAAGTCATACGTTAAAATCAGCAGTAGAAAAGTTAGAAGTTTGTGTATTCTCGCTCATGATTTCGAATAAAAATATAGAGCACTTCGGACAAAGATAGACAAAATGATATTTTTTAATTCGAAATCATGAGCGAGAATACACAAACTTAAAACTTTTCTACTGCTGATTTCAACGTATGACTTTCAAAAATCGCACTCCAGAACTACGATATTTGAAACTCATTCGCTGAACTCAGCAGTTGAAAATGTCTAAATTGCTATGGAGATATGCATCTTTATGCTGCTGATTTGACTTTCAAAAATCATACTCCAGGAATGCGATTTTTTAAAGTCAAGAGCAGCAGTAGCAAGATGCATATCTCCATTAATTTTCAACTGCTAAGTTCAACGTATGGGATTAAAAATCGCACTCCAGAAGTATGATTTTTGGAAATCAAATTATCTCCGTAGTAATTTAGACCTTTTCAACTGCTGAGTTGCAAGTTGAAAATATCAAAATTAGTATGGAGGTATGCATCTTTCTACTGCTAATTTGACTTTCAAAAATCGCACTCCTGGAGTATGATTTTTGAAAGTCAAATCAGCAGTAGAAAGATGCACATCTCCATAGTAATTTTGACATTTTCAACTGCTGAGCTCAGCGAATGAGATTCAAAAATCGCACTCCAGGTCTCTTTTAGGCGAATTGTTGAACAAGTATACCTAAAGTCTTCCACCTATGATGAACATTGTTTTAAACGTCGATTTTGTCGTCGTTTTATAATGGTTCAATATTTTACAAATAAATGTTCGGTTACGATTAGTTTTAACCACTTGATGTTTATATTTTATACAGGGTCCAACTAAATAGGTATGCTGATAGTTTTTAAGAGGATGATCAGACCATCAAACTGAAATGCTTTCTCTGTGGGACCAACATAGAATACCATTTGGGTCGAGTAGGATTGCAGTTTTGTATGAAAAAGCAGAGAATTTTTTCGCGATTTCGACTTTGGTCCCATAGAAGAAAGTTGTTCAGTTTAATGGTCTGATCATCCCCTTAAAACCGTCAGCATATTAAGGACCCTATATGAGAGGCACCTTATTAACTGCCGATCCAATGACGGTGTATTCTCGACGAAGCACATGTCCTACCACTCCGCAATAAGTTCTTCCTATAAATAAAAGAAAACTCTGTGAATAGACGAGCTTTTTCTCCTTGTCCTACTTTACAATGTGTCTATAGAAATGACATGCATTTTTTTGCGAGCCCCCTTTTATAAAGCGACTGTGAGTATGGAATCATCAATAAAACGCTAGTGCAAGTTTTGCCGCGAGCGGTAATGTCAATGTGTTTGGGCGGTTCGCGCTTGAGCTTGCCACGAGAATGCGCCATCTATTCACAACTGTTTTATGATCAAAAACAATCCTTGAGATTGGGATAGATACTCCCACAAACTACTTGACATTGGCGGAAATGCACTGCTAGTCACAAACAAGTCCATTTATTTATTTAAAAAAAACACTAGAAACATAGATGCTTACCAGAAGTAACTCCAATGGAAACACTAATTATGTCAGGATCTGTCAACGTTTCCTTGAGCTGAAAGGCACACAAGAGCGCATTCTGAGCCTCGTCCTCGTGCTTGAGGCCCCGCAGACCGAAGACCACGAGGAACATCATGTCCTTATCAAACATTGACACCTTGTTCACTAGCCCGCCGGATTCTGATGTTATACTGGCAAATAAGAACGAATTTATGATGTCGTTGATGTTGTTGACCGATTTCGGCCACGGCAAATGCTTCAACTCATGCGCTCTCATATCCATATGATCACAAAATACTAGAATACCAACGTAGGTACCTATAGAACTTGCACTTTGCAAAAACATAAAGGCTTTCCCTTTCCACCCTCGCGTCGCGGTGTAGCCAGTAGTAGGTACGTCACGCAGAGTCGGAAGCCTGCTAATTGCTATGATGTAGAATCTAGAAAAAGTAGATGAAAGATGTCTACTTATAGCGAGTCTTTGTCGGATCTACTATATCTTATTTAGGTTCTCCTCTAGCCTTCACGATTTTGAAGCGTGCTATCGATCAGTTTGATGCCCGACGACACAAGCTGAAAGTTCGGCCACCAGCGCGTGCAAAACTACAAAAGCGTGTCCCCACAAATAGCCACTATGTGCGCAGATCTTCACAAAGATTTATCTACTAAGTTAGCCATAATATGTGGACTTCAACGCCCAGAACAATGTTAAAGCAGTCGCCGTGTGTGGCCTAAACGCGTAATTTCTCTATGGGACTAAATCATTTAGTAGGGTACGTAATATACGAGACTTAGGTAGGATAAAGCCAAACCTGTTGACGATCTTATAAGCATTATTAACCACGCCGATCAGCACGTCATCGGTGACAGTCTTGGTGATGATATTGAGGAACACGACGACGACATGACGGACTTCTGTCAGAAAGTCCATCGGTTCGTCGTTGTCCACCGCTCGAAGGACCGGGGAGACCATGAAACGTCGGAGACTTGGCCAGCAAGAGCTTTGCATGGCGGATATCACGGCTGGTCGAACTGTCGTAATAAAACATTTTCGTGTTTAACCTTGGACACCATGGCTCAGTGTCTAGACACAGTATAAGAGAGAGTATCTAGTACTACATATTAGTGCCTATATAGACGACCGCCGGCCGGTCGTAGTCCGCGGCAGTCTTTTAATCCTTGACAATCATTGATATTTTATACAGGTTATTGTAAGGGTAAACAGATTACATTAAGGGGTGAGTGTACCCATAATACTGAGCAACTTTACACTTCTCGCACAATGGCATCGTCTACGCTGGTCTACTATCAACTTACATGCATACCATTGAACCTATCTTTTGCGTCATTAATATCCATAAGTCGTTAAATTAGTTCAGTTCATACTGTATTTGCAAAACTATTTGATACCATACAGATAGATAAGTAAGAAAAGAAATCTCACGTGAAAATTCCCTAAACGTCATCCCGATCCCGGTCCCAGAACCAACAACGGTGGTATGACTCAATGGTACCGATAACTGCTGCGACCCAAAAGCGTCACTCTTTTTGACTTTAGGGGCACCACCACCCACAGTAGCGTAGACAATTTTCTCTACTCTCTTCCAAGTGAATCCGACTCCAAGCACCTACAAAATTTTTATTTGTTGGTCATATTTTAAATTAAAATAGCACGACACGACGATGACGTAATTACTAATATAAGTTTATATATAACCTTAAGATACATAAGACACTTCATTATAACAAATATATAGCAATAGGAGTGAAAGGGAGTTTGTAAGCGCCTTCAGACAGCTTAAGTGCTACATGTAGGTTAAAGCTTTAGCGTTTTAAGTTTTAAATATCAAGATCATATGAAACTGCTACTCTCCATTGTTCAAAGTATAACAGCCTTAAGCTATTTAGAAGTTTTATACGAAACTTGCTGAGTTTTGTGTCACTACACTCTCAATTACTTCCGTTATAGAACCAATGACGGCATTAAAGTTGATATATAACCTTAAAGTATATAATACACTGCATTATAACAAATATATAGCAATAGGAGGTAAAGGGAGTTTGTGAACACCTTTACCTATACCTTCACACTTATAGCCTGGCGGCTGTGAATTGACCCTTATATTAGTAATTACGTCATCATCGTCATCATCGTCGCGGTGGCCCGCGAGCATCCGCTGCACCTTGCGCCTTCTCCCACTTTTCCATTGTATTCCATTATTTCCATAGGTCCTTATCTCCAGGCCATGGGACAGGACGAATTGCGGCGCGAAAAGCGATTTTTAATACACTGAGTGTTGTGTCCATGGAGAAAAGAAACTTCCCTTCTTTTCTTCGTGGTTGTGTCCAAAGAGTAATATAAGGTTGTGTCCCTACTATTACACAAGCACGCAGCGGCGCGTAGGCAGTGTATTGAAAATTTGCTTTTCGCGCCGCAGTTCGCGCTATCCCGTGGCCAGGCCGTTAAAGTTGACAGCCCGTAGTGTCACCTATGTGACGGTTGCAAACTCGTTCACAAGTAACTTGGTCTATGGATAAAAGAACCTAACCTATTTCAGCGTAATTCAACCCTTCCGACCCCTCACCTTCGTATGCCTGCCATCCCCGCACGGCTGTGTGCAATACTCCGCTTCGTTGACATACATCCAGGTGCTCGCAGAAGTGAGCACGTCGCCAGCTGTGCTCACGTACTCCGCCATCTTGACGTCCCATACCGGCTGGCCGACTATCACGTAGTTAGACACGTTCTCGTCGCCGATGATTGAGAAGTGCGACAAGCCCGCTGATATCGCCACTTTCACTACATTTGCAAAATGTTAGAGCAGATATAGCGATAGTTATATATGCCATGGTAGACATAACCCTCCTCATCATCATCATCAGCCTATCATCGTTCACTGCTGAACATAAGGCTCTCCTAAGGCGCGCCACAAGACTATTCTTGGCCCTCCTCATACATTCGCTCCCCGCTACCTATTTTTTGTCGTCTGTCCAGCAGGGCGCAGGGCGTCCCACACAACGTCTGCCAGTTCACATAGCCCTCCTACTTCTTTGTCAACATATCGTATGTTACTATCATGCTGTACTGAAAAGATTTGCCATTTAACACTAACATTTCCTTGTGCTTATTCACGGTTCACCTCTTTTAATACACAAGGAGTAAGTATTATGATTTTAGCACCTATGCGTGTGTTGTTCGCATCACCTCTCGCTGCGTCATCTGTAACTAATTTATCACCCACAGTTACTTACTTCCATCACTACTTTGTCACTTCGTGGTTTTTTCCCATTTGTCATTAGTGTGCCAATAAGCCAGAGTTTTACATTAATAAATAAACTAATAAGGAAATAAATACTTATTATTGGAAGCAAAATAGGTCATAGTTTCAGTACAATGTTAGGTTCCTATTGTTTTATTTTGTATTTTTGGTGCTTTTGCGGTAGTGTCTTCAACACTGCCTTAAATGATCTCTGGAATTGGCTCCATGTTTTTTTCCTTCTTATTGCTGTCTCCCGTTTGCAATGGAGGGAAGTCGGATATTTCGTTTTCCGACTCCTCCTATCTTCTTTGATTAATTTATTGCGGGTTCCAAGACAGATTAGAGTCATCCCCCGGGCTCGCTGGACTTCATTGTCCAGTGTTGTGAATGGTCGCCGCTGTTGATCCTGGCTTACAGGAGTTACAGCGGTGGGAATGTGTGGTGGGCCTATGCCCGACCAAAAAAAAAAAGAAAGAATGGGAATATACCGTTGATAAAGCAATGCAGTCCAATTTGAAGAATATAATAATAATACGCTCTGCCTCTTATTGAAACATTTAGAATAGGAATGCACCGGAAATTAAAATGTATCTACATTCCTTACAGGACTTACCCTTCAACACCACTTGAAGATCAGTATCATAAGTTCCGTAATTCTTCTGTATAATCAAGCCACAGTCGATAGCAGTGTGAACAGCATCCTCCATAGTGAGCGAGGGCGTTTTCTTCCACATGGAGAGGAAAGCGTCACCGGAAAAATTGAGGACGTCACCGTTGTGGGTCAGGATCTCTTGGACCATAGCGCCGATGTAGGAGTTCAGAACTTGAGTCAGCTTTGACGGTCCTCCGTGACCAGTTTTGGTGTAAGCCTCGCAAAGGTCAGTGAATCCTTGGGAAGTTGGGATAAGGGATTTTTATCGTATCTTCGAATTATTGTATGCACAGTTGTAAATTCGATCAAACTTTTTATTCAGGCTCGTAAATACTACCTACGCATATCACCACATGTTGGTAATGCAAATTATCATAATATTATGTATTAATTTTTTTTAATTCCCTTGTTATTCACATTGGAATATGATAAGGTAAGTAGGTATTGGACTATAAGGCTGAGATTCAGAGACGTTTTTTCAAGTCTTAGTTCGAACTCCCGTATGTATGTCAAAATCCATATACATATTTTGATCCTACTTAATTCGAACTATATGACTTAAAAATCGTTTCAGAATCTCGGCCTAAGTACCATAATATAACTATCCGGAAACAGGAAAGGGCATCAATAATTAAAACAGAAAATCTTCGAAAAAACCTTATTTCTGAAGAGATGATGTCATGAATGATGATGAGTTTCTGGCCGCATATTCCCTAAAATACCTAACACGTTACTGGTAGTAGTCACAAAAATTACTTCAGAAAGATTTCTTTATTTTGAAAAATGATTTGACTATAATCTATTCTACTTATACAGGGTGAAATTAACATCATTAGAATCCTTTTAAACTAAGAGTCTACCCATCGAACTGAACAACTTTTACTATGGTAGCAAACCGATCGGAGCAAATAAAAAATCAGCTCTTCCATACGAAACTGCAAACCTACTCGAGCCAAATGTATGGGACAACTAAATTGTTTTTGACGATTTCGATATTAGTCCCATAAAGAAAGTTGTTCAGTTTGATGGTCTGATCAAAAAGAGTCAGCTTATGGGTTCTTCTTAATATATTAAGAAGGACCCTGTAAATATTGTTCCACATTATTGTGCCAACTATTATGCATCGCATATCTTCAACCGCAGCGGCTGAGCACAAGATACAATCAGGAATTCAGTGTATTTTATTTTTTAAACCCAACTTATAAATGTCATACCAGAAACATCAATAAACATAAGAGCAGTCTCATAGCTCCTGATAGAGTAGTCAGAGTGCTTGTAAATGATCTCATCGGGGACCATGGAGCTTATGGTACCGATGCGCGTGGCTTCCAGCTTGTCCCATTGGTGGCTTGAGCTATCAGACCTGGTGGAAAAGGGAGTATGTCCTCAGTTTGTTTGGTAGTTTGTGGAACAATCCTGTTACGCTTTTTTTCAAGACTTTTTTTGTGGACGGAGATTGTTCTTTCGACCGACATGGTTCGATCATAGAGATCTAGAGAGATGCCAACAAACGCGCTGAGTACGAAACCTAGTGTCGCATTACCACCAGTACCACGCGATAGAAAGTATTTTGTTAGCTGGAATGTGCTCATTATCCATTGCGGTATCAGAACTCAACGTTCGAATAATCTTTAGTACTACGCAAGCATTGTAAACTATTTACACATAATATCTCGACGGGCTTTCAGCCTCATAATATATTGAATCCTTACTGTCGCGAGCAATGTGTTCCGTTTTTGCGCATATTGCTGCGACACTGGCCCCGCCCCCTTTTCACATCTCACATTAGTTTTTGTCATCTCTGGGTTCGATGGACCTCTTGGTCACAGCAAGTTGCACTGTGCCCGCGTGGAATACCAATGTATGGCGCTCTCTGTCTCATCCTCGTGAGAGAAGGCAGTGCCCGCAGTGAAAAGTTTGTAGGCTGATATAATAATGAAAAACTATTATTTACAATACTCTTGACCATTATTATGCAAAACGCCAGAGAATGAATAAGGGTTGAACCTCAACTGGCAGCACGGAATCGCATTTTTTCACGCTCCATCCTTTTCTGTCACTCAGGATTCAGGAACGTCATTTGCGAATGTTATGTTTTTATGTAAAATAAAGAATATTTGATTGATTGATTAACAAATTGATTGAACTTCATTTGCTAGAGCGAAAAAGATAGCGGGAATGCGACAGCACCCCGGCTGTGCTGCGATCTTTCTGGTTCTAGGTTGAAGTTCCTGAGCGAGAGCGACAGAAAAGGATGGAGCGTGAAAAAAATAGATTCCGTGCTGCCCACAGATTACAAAAACTAAAGGGAGATGTGAAATCGGGGCGAGGCCAGTGTCGCAGCAATATGCGCAAAAACGGAACGCATTGCTCGCGACAGTAAGGATTCAATATATTATGAGGCTGAAAGCCAGTCGAGATATTATGTGTTAATAGTTTACAATGCTTGCGTAGTACTAAAGATTACACGAACGTTGAGTTCTGATACCGCAATGGATAATAAGCACATTCTAGATAACAAAATACTTTCTATCGCGTGGTACTGGTGGTAATGCGATACTAGGTTTCGTACTCAGCGCGTTGGTTGGCATCTCTCTAGATCTCTATGTGCGACACTCTGTTTCGTACTCAGCGCGTTGGTTGGCATCTCTCTAGATCTCTATGGTGCTGCCAGATGAGGCTCAACCGTAATAAGTAGGCCTATTTTCGGAACCAAACAAGATATAATAAGCATAAACATGAGCGTAACCAGCTCTTGGCCTAACGAATAATCCTGTAGGTAGACATAATGAACCAGGTAGGTAATTTCACGGAAGCCGGTGCTCCAGGGAAGAGGAAACCAGATCCAGGAAGGCAGCTGCCCTTATATGCCCCTTAGCGCTAGATACCCTATAAGCATTCAATATCGACACAAAAGAAATACAGTAAAGTTCTTACGATAAACTCTTTTCTTCTGTCTTTCTGTACCGTTCTCTCGGTGTCTCGTGGATGTTGGCACTCTGGGAGCGAACACATTGTTTCTTCATAGCCAGCACGTATTCTTCGTAGCTATCTCTGGCCAATTTGATTGGAAGACGTTTGGCTGATAAAGATTAATTTAATACTTGGACGTAAAAATGTTTTAGAGAAATGACAGACGTACAGAAACCGAATTCAATTTAAGTGTATGACTTTCGTTTCTTTATATTTGTAAAAGATTCTGAGCATCCTGAATCCTGATGTGTAGTCATGATCTTTAAGCATGGCGGTATGTTCCTACCAATCAATGCACTATGCATTGGTTGATTATTTGTGGTTGGGTTATTGCATATACAGGGTGAAATTGATATTAGCTCCTTTCAAACTAAGAGTCTCAAACTGAACAACTTTTACTATCGGAGCAAACCAATCAGAGCAAAATAAAATCAGCTGTGGCATACATTTGGGTCGAGTAGTCAGCGGCGGCGGGTGCAGTTTAGTTTGGAACAGCTGATTCTTTTAATTCCGATCGGTTTGCTCCCATAATAAAAGTTGTTCAGTTCGATGTTCTCTTAGTTTAAAAGGACTCTAATGATATCAATTTTACAGGTTATTGCAAGCAAGGGTCGTTATGTAACACTTAGCCCAGCGCTGGTCCTTTGTGTTCGCCCCAAGTTCACCCAATATTTTACGCATACCTCCGAACTTATGATAGGAAAGTACTTATTTTCTTTTCATTCTCGGGAATGCAGGTTTCCTAATGATGTTTTCCTTCACCGATACCTTCGTAATGTAGGTATTTATCCGTACACACGGCGACACATCAAGCTATACAAAACCAATATAAGTTGGTCGCGTGACGTTATACGTGACTCGTCCAGCGCGCGGCCAGCTTATTTTGGTTTTTTATAGCTTGATGTGTCGCCGTGCGTACATATATATAACCGTAGATAAATTCCGAAGAACTTAGTGGTACAGGCCAGGAATCGAACCGAGGCCTCATCATTGAGGCGCTAGCTCTCTTCCGTAGGGGCTATCATCATCTCTCTGCATTAGTTGGTTCATTTAACGATGTTTGGATGTTTTTTTTCACCAAACAATCACGCTTAAACACCTGAACGGATTTGAATGAAAGTAGGCACGCTGGTCGCTGATAGAACATGTTCTGGATTGAGACAATAAGATACTTTTTTAAGGTCCACGCAGACGGAGTCGCAGGATGCCAGCTAGTAAAGTATAATTAGGTATGTCATGCTGTTATAGTGCGCGATTTGCTGTAGTTATTATACAGGGTGTAAACAATGCGTTACATTAAAGGGATTCTTCATCAGACCATCCAACTGACCAACTTTTACTATGGGACCAACTTCGAATCGCGAAAAAAATATCTGTTTCATACATTTTGGTATCTAACATTTTCTATGGAACAGCAGATTTTTTTCGCGCACCCCTAAAAGTATTTAAGTTTACACCCTGTATTTCGTTTCTACTTAAAGCCTGTCCAGAAATATAAAAAAACCTGGTTTGGTGGCGCTGCAATCGACTATAACCTTTAATATTAGTGTTCCAAGTTTTTCCGCGACATCGCGAGGTTTTTCATTTTTCTGGTCGGGCTTTACATACATGCCAACATAAACTCATGACCCTATTCCCTTCGGGATGGTCAAAGACGTTGCTAAAGGCACACCTAGTGTTTTCAGGGTTTCAGGATGGTATCACATTGGCTAGCTTACACTGCATAAAGAAACCTTATACAGTGTGAATTGATATCATTTGCATCCTTTTAATACAAATACAAATCGTTTATTGCAACTAAAGGTTTAAAGGATGTTATATAGTGATTACAGTACATATGGACCCTGCTAGGGCACTGCAGAACTTACATCTATTATTAAAATCATACAAGAATTAGAACATTAGAAAAAATTTACGCAATTATTACGAATTATTAACACATGCGGACACGAAACGAAGAATTATTAACATTTATGAATAACAATAATTATTAAAACATCAATTAGAACAACAAATAGATAATAACATATTTATTCGATTATATTTTATCTGATTATCAAAGTAATAATTGAATTATAAATAATATTAAATTAATGCAATATAATTTTATGTAATAGATGTTAAAAGGAGATAAATAAGAGTTCAATTCAAGAGTTTAAACTAAGAGTCTACCCATAAAACTGAACAACTTTTGTTATGGGAGCAAACTGACTGAAAAAAAAATGTTGTAGCCAATGTAACATACATTTGAGTCTTGTAGGCATTGCAGTTTAGTATGAAACATCTTTTTTTTTTGCTCCGATCTGTTTGCTCCCATAGTAAAAGTTTTTCAGTTTGATGGGTAGGCTCTTAGTTTAAAAGGATGCTAATAATACTACGATCAATAATATCAATTTCACACTGTATAAAATCATCCATCATCATTATCCTGTATTTTTTTTATAAAATCATGTACCACATTTTTGCAAATAAATTAACACTATCTCTTAGTCCCTTCGTACGACACCCATGGTGAAAGATGGGGTGGTCCTTCTCTGCAGTAAAAAGTTACTTACACCAGGTAATGTCATCGCTTTCCTTGATTTTAGCAGTATCACTCCGAAACTCTGTCATCGTTCAGATTGCGACAGGATAGGATCCTGGGATTACAATATTGTTTTTAAACTACCTACTATTTTTTTCTTATTATTTTATTATTCTTCGAAAGTCATTTGTTAGTCTTTGGAAATAAGTCAAATCTCCGCCAAATCAAAGAAGACTGTATATATAAATACCAAAGAATATAATCAGGAAGCTGGCATAGGTCTTGTCTATACCTAATACAAGGTGTTACAAACATACAAATAAACATTGACGGGGGTGCTTTAAGACAATCAAACTAAACAACTTTCACTATGGGACCAATATCGAAATCGCGAAAAAAAAATCGGATGTTTCATCTCATCAGCCGATAGACGTCCACTGCTTGACATAGGCCTCCCCAAAATGGGGAGATTTGCCATAATCGCCATGATGCGATGCGTTTGCGATGTTCCATACTTAACTACAGATCTACTCGAGCTAAATGTATGGGACAAAAGAGCGATGATAGCCCCTACGGAAGAGAGCTAGCGCCTCAATCCTGAGGCCGCAGTTCGATTCCTGGCCTGTACCACTAAGTTCTTCGGAATTTATGTACGGTTGTATTTATCATTTACCAGCTCGGCGGTGAAGGAAAACATCGTGAGGAAACCTGCATTCCTGAGGATGAAAAGAAAATCATAAGTTCGGAGGTATGCGTAAATATGGGTGAGCTTGGGGCGAACACAAAGGACCAGCGCTGGTCTCAGTGTTACAACGACCCTTGCTTGCAATAGCCCAACCACAAATAATAATGGGACAAGTGTTTTTTTTCGCGATTTCGATGTTGTTACCATAGTGAAAGTTGTTCAATTTGATGGTCTCAACAAACCCCTTAAAAGTTTTAAATGTTTATTTTTACTTTTGTATGTAACACCTTGTATAATACTTCCTAGGATAAGTACCTACTCTGTGGACTGTATAACAATATGGGCTAGCAAGCCGAAATAACACATATTATAGCTAGCCACCACCCCCGAAAAAAACGAGAAACAAGAAAGAAGCGATCTGAAAGATCGAGATGTGCCTTTGTAGGTTAGGTACCTAACCTACCTACCTGACCTACTTTAAAAGTCTTTAAGCTTGTTATAATGGCCGGCAAACATCTTGAGCAAGACCTTGACTGCGCAGAATAAGTAGGAGAAAGCGCTACTGCGCATATCCCTCACCCCCACCTGTTTTTCAAGTTGTTTGCCGGTTCGTACCATTGACCAAGTACTTTCTACACAAGTTGCGTTACGTATACTTTTCGCCAACTTTACAGATGCCAAAATGAGCGCGCATGAGCCGACCTTCTTGTTTTGGCATGCTAGCTTTCGTTAATCTAAGAGGATATAATTCGTACGACGCTCCATACAAAACGAAGTTCAGTCCTAGTTTAAATATTTAGTAATTAAAGTAAAGTATAAGTTTTTACACAATCTAGAAACTAGAAACCAATATTCTGTGTTTTGCACAAGCTTTGCATTTGTCAGATTTCTTTTTAAATATTTAGTTCTAAAGTTATCGTGGCTCAAAGTTTTTGATACAAAGTAGCATACAAATCTTAAAATAAACCTAATAAGGTGGAGTCTTGTAATTGCAACTATCTGGTAAATGCAACTATGGAGCAATTGCACTTATAAGAATCACGATTCAGTTCTTCTCCTCAATCTTATGTCTAGTCATCTAGAAGGCAGGTGTTGGTATAAAGAGAAGGACTGAATTGTGATTCTTATAAGTGTAATTGCTTCATAGTTGCAATTACCAGATAGTTGCAAATACAAGACTCTACCTTACATTGATGTCTTATAAAATGTCCTAATAGCACTGAAACTATATTAAAAGAAAATCTGACAAATATAAAGCACAGATAGTGTTGTATGCAGTACTTTGTAATTTTGTATGCAGCGATCGGGACCTTGGGAATAAACTTCTCTCAAACAGGCTGAGTTATACTTAGGATGATTCCAAATAACAAGAAATAAATCATTTTTACCTTTTATTCGATATTTATCACAGGATTTGTGTTCAACTATCACCACACTATCACGAGAAAACACCAGAGATAAAAACACACTCTCTAATCACTGTATGAAACTCAAATCTGGAGTCAGCAGTACCTTTGGTGGATAAGAGATTTTCATTAGTTTAGGTTATGTATCTTTTTATTAAGCTACCGATTTCGATGAAGACAAGTAAATGTTTTCCACAAATTATTATACCTTTGCCTACGCAACTAGTTCAGACAATAATAAAAAAATAGTAGAAGAAGAGAATTAGTTCTCTATTGACAGAGTTCCTGTGGACAAAGTGTAATTGCATACTTCTTGCAATTAGCTAAGATTTTAGCCTTTAACTTACCATTACGTCAGGCTTCATCCGACGAAAACACCTGCTTGGCTCCTCTGGTATCATCAGGCTCTTGCTTTAGCTTACCATCGATTTGTCCTCCTTGCACGAGAGTTGGTAAAAGAAATTAGGTTCTATTCTATTCTAATTCTGGACTGAGGGTGATTCAACGTCAATAGTGGTGAAACGCGAATATAATAGTGTGTTATGTATTACTTTTATTTGGAGGGCTGTTATTCTTTAGCAGACACTGTTTGTTATGAGAAATATAAAGACCCTTTTGGATCATAATTGTCTTTATAATTTTCAAATTTCTCGAATTATATCAATAATGAAAAAATTACCACTGCTGTTAAAACTTTGACACTGCTCCATCCTGAGACAATTTCTGGCAATCATCACTTTCTCAGCACTTTGTTTTCTACATGTGAAGTAGCAAATGACACAAACACCAATTCACTTTGTTCCTATTCCTACAACACCACTTCACAAGAACCCCAAAAAGTCTGAAGTTTGTTTAGAAACCAGCTACTACTGCTAAGAACACATCGGGTTCATATCACAAACTGGGCACTTAATTTTTAACTGCACTATTAATTATTCACTAACTGACTCACAAGGTACAAAAAAACAACAACATGAGATGAAATAATTCTATTTGCATGGTCACACACTTACACTACACATCACCCTACCATACACTGAATATGTTTACACTATATAATAACTCATTTCTATTTATGATAATAAATACACTTTTAGCATTATTAGCAGACTGCTCATAGTTCTAGCAATATCTATTAAGAGTACAATGTAGATCAGCGATAACTATAATCGCTGGGCACAATCATTACAACTGTGCACTAACACAGCACTTTCACATAATGTTTAACAGATTGTGAACTTTCACATAATTGGTTGTTTACAAACACCTCACAACAACACTACACATCACATGTATACAATAAAAAAATTTTTTAATCTGAAAATATTAAAGAAACTTTAAAAAACTTATTCTATTAATAAACTCAATTATAATAAAACTATATCTTAGTCAATGTGATGATATTAGGCAGAGCCCCCACGCACCACCACTATTACCAAGTGGTCCTCTTTCAGACTTTCTTCTGTCAAATTGTGGCATGTTCTCTTTAGGAGCTCAGTTGAGAATTCACAAGGCGGGAAGGAGTATAGAACACCAGTGGCCTCAGTCTCTTTATTTAAAAGTGAAATGACTCCAGCAGCCTCTTTCTGTTTCAAGTAGGACACCAAATTTCTCATCGGTCTTGTCTGAATGCTTGTGTCGTCATTTGTGATGGAAGCTGTTGATCCAGCCACTCCCAAGAAGATTGCATGTGAACTGGATGTAGCAATACGCTTCTGGACATCATCCAGCTTTGGTTGGTCCAGGCGTAATCTCTGTGTGATTCTTAACTGATTCTTGCCATCCTCATCTTTCATAAGACTTTCAATGATTTCAGAATCTCCATCTGTTAGGTGGATTTTAGTGGGGAACAAGGAGTTCTTAAGAATGAGGGCTCCGTTCCAGATTGTGGTGGCTTTGCGAACTACTTCAGGTAGTGTCCGGGCGGAAGCTAACATGCCGCCGGTACGGCGAGGAGAGCCATCTGAATCACTGTCGGGAGAGCGGCGGCGCGGCGAGCGCGAGCGTGACCGGTCCACGCCTGGCTCTCGAGATCCAGAGCGCCGAATACGACCCTCATATTCAGTATCTACAGGCGCCCTTCTCCATTCTTCATCACGGTAGTCTCCAGTGCCATGGTACGCGCCCCGGTACATGCCACGTCCACGCCCACGGTGACCTCCCCTTCCCCTATACCCAGGTGTCCCATAGGCAAACCCTCCCCCCTCTTCCCAATTTCCCCCCTCATAACCTTCATAACCCTCTACGGGACGTCCATCTTCACCTACAGGTGGCGCATATGGCTTCGGTCTATATGGACCACCGTTACCTACGTCAGCAAAATCTATTCTTAAGCGCCTATCTGGTCCCCCGAGAGGGAAACCTCTCATCTCTTTCACTGCAGCCTGGGCGGCATCAATTGAATCATACAAAATGTATGCTTGAGCTTCTCCTTTTGCATACTCAATTTTTTTTATAGCCCCAAATCTGTCAAATTCCCTCTCTAGCTGCGCCACAGAAGTCCACGGTCCAAGGCCTCCAACCCAAACTCTTGTGGTGGGAGTGGCCTTACCATATCCTATCTTACACTGGAATTTGCCAATGTATTGTCCAGAAAGCTCTACTTTAGCCCTATGAGCCATGTCAAGAGTTTGATACCTGACAAAAGCAAAAGCATTGCCAGTGCCTGGTGGTGGACGCTTTATATCAATATCCTCTACTATCCCATAACGCCCGAAAATGCGTCTCAGCTCCTCATCTGATATATTTATCTCTAAATTTCCAGCAAAAAGAGTTCGGGTGGCCAATGGGTCATCTTCGGGCTGTACGTGATGCAAGTAGTTGGGGAACTTATCTTTTTTGTTTTCCATTTTTTCAAAAGATGGGTGATGCGGACGGGGCATGTAAGGACGTGGCATGTAATGCGGATGAGGCGGGTGATGCATGGGCGGTCTGTGATGCATCGGCGGCCCGTGCGGTCCCGCCATCGGATACTCATGCATCGGAGGACGAAAATCTCTATGGTGAGGTACCGTTGGTGGAATACCATAGGCCCTGTCATCTGGTGGCGGACGTCGCCTCTCAGGCACTGGAGACCAAGTGTATGAATAAGGGCGATCGTAATCCGGTGGAGTGATGCTCCTCGGACGGCTTCGGTACTCTGACCTCACGGGCTCGTAAACAGGGTCAACAATGGCAACTTTATCATACAGAATTATCCTCGGCTTTGCGTGTTTCGCCTCTCTAGCATCTTCTACGCTACGGAAGCATACATAAGCTACTCTCTCGTCCAACTCGTGAGAAATTTTAATACTGAAATCTCCAAATTTCTTAAACTCTCTGTATAGGGTGTCTTTAACGATATCGTCGGAGGCTTTAGGGTGTAGGGCGCTGACACATAGGACCTTGTAGTAAGGGCGGGCGGAGTCTTCTCTGACCTCGCGGGGGCGCACGTAATCGTCGCGGTGGGGCGACACGTAGCGGCCGCGCGGGCTCGGCGACCGCACCCTCCGGCGCACCCGCTCTGGCGTCACGCGCTCGTCCGAACTGTCGTCGTACCTGCCTATACTACTGCGCGCCCGCTTAGACCGCGGCATACTATCCCTCGACGAACTCCTCTTCATGTTACGAATTTTCACCGTAATTCGATCTCTATCTCTATCGCTACGCGGTAATCCAATCATGAAAGCTCAGTACAGCGAACCACTATCTGAAATGCACAACATTACACGTCACTTCAAAATGTCGCTTTGTTCCAGAAGATAATTAAAAATCACTGCAGCGCACTTTAAAAGTTGCCTTAGCCTTACCACAAACAATTAAAGTAACCCAGTCACTTTGCTTAGATCACTGTACACCTCCACAGCACGAAATAAACACCAAAATCACAAATTCCAAACTATAATCATCTGCGTCACTTCACAAGATGGAATTTTATTTTCAACATGGCCGCGGACATCAAGTGATCCCTGACGACCGCAGCCACCGCGACGCAGTTGCAGGGTTGCCAGATACGGATTCTGAAATATAACTAGATTGATATATCTTTTCCTCCAAAATCACCAAATTGCAATGTTTTGAAAAAAGAAACCAAATGTCTTTTTGTAAAAATAACACAAATTCATACACAGAAAAGAAACATTTGATCAATTGTGATGTCATTCAGCTTACTCTACTCCCAGATAGCATCATTACCGTTTATTACTTTGAGTTGAGTTATCCCAGTCGTAGGACTCTTTTATAAGTCAGTGATCATTCTTCATCCCATACAGGGAAAGGCAAAGGGAATTTAATAATGTTATCCACATCAATAATTTTCTCGAAAATCACGGAAAAAACACCAGATCTGGCAACCCTGCCAAAGTGAGCGCGAAGCAAACTAAAGTGAGCAACAATCACTGTAACCACACTAACGACAAGTGAATGAATTCGAATGAATGATTTGATCGCCGGCATGTAGTATCCATCCAGCGGGTGTGTTCGTTTCAAGGGTATTTTAAACTTCTTGGTTTCAAGGAAGTTTGTGATGTTTGTGTTGGTAGCGAGATTGGGAACTAAAGTCATTGACATTTTCAATTTTTTATTTTATGTATTTTTGCATCAAGGGATATCCCTGCGTATTGTTTGTGAAGTTGTAAACTTTCTATTTACATCATTGATTTCTGCACAATGCACGACATGGTTCACTCAAACTGATATTTGTTTATTCCTAGTTACTTTCAATAAGTACCTACTGTAATATCAACATTGTGCTTCTAATAAACTTTTACATATAAGATAGTAGGAGCAACAATAAAGTTTAAAGAGAAGACACAAAGGTCAAGGACAGCATGGATATAATAATTCAAGTAAACAATCAGTCAAATGGAAGAGATAAAATAGCAAGGTATGATATTATTTACAGTACGGATTTTTTAAGGTTTTAATATTAAATAATACTAAAGTTTACCCGCGACTTCGTTCGCACAAATTATATACTAGATTTTAACTCAAATCATAAGGTATCAAAAAAACAAGTTAATCGATTCTGTAGTTTTTGCATGATGCAGTGTCAAAGAAACATACATTTACAGTATTTATAGTACCTATAGTAATTTATATTAACAATATTTTTATAGAACCTATAATTGATATCACAGTTTGAGAAACCGGATTTTGTTCGTATCTACTAGAACCTAAAATTGTCCTAGCAATAAATATGTTAAAAATAGTTCACACAACAGTATAATATGACAAGGTTCTGGTGCATGCGATTGAAATAGGTGTTTAGGTGCCTCATCTTTTTCTCTCCCTGTATGTATGTCTGCTTGTTAATTAGGTAATTAATTGATAAGTATAATTATGGATAGCTATAATTGGCCATCAAAATGTAAACAGTGTTGTAACTTATGTAACTAAGGCTGTTATCCTGAATAAAACAAAATACAGTTTTATGATAGTATAAATAGACTATAACAGGCTAATAATCTGTCCTAGTTTCTTGTCCGATCACAGCCTACAAACTACTCTACAATACCTGTCCTGATCGTAGGATCATGATTGGGTAGCGTAATCACATTAATGACATAATGACTGTAACACACCTTTGACATTAGGTTGTCATTTATACTTATAAAATTCCCTGACTGACTGTCTAATGGACAATGCACAGCCTAAGCTACTGAGGATAGAAACATGAATTTTGGAATATAGATTCTACGGAGGATGTAGGGGTGCAATAAGACAAGATTTTTCAATATTCAAATTTTTACATGGCAAAAGTTAGTTTCATACAAATGGGAAAAATTTACAAGAAGAGGTAAGCATGTGTGATACTGAATGCGAGTGTGACAGGAATATGCCATTGTCTAAATTTTCCTATACTATAGGGGTGAGGTTAAAATTGGTGGGGGGCAGGAAGTGTCCGTATTGTATGTAGTACTATATACTCTTTCTTATACTGTGGTCTAAGTATGGCTACAGTACAACCAGGAAAATAATTCCACTCGTCAAACTTAGTTTGTGCAGAGCATGCCCGTGTCTCCGACAAAACCCGAAATCATTTAGTAATCAAGGGGTGCAAGTTCGCGGCGCGAAAACTAGCCAATAGTGTAAACGGGATTGAAGGTGGCGCATCCTGATTGGTCAATATAATTTTGCACGCTATTAAAATTTGTCAACTGTGCAGGTACATCGGAAAGACTTATAAACCTGGTACTACTGTAACTTGTCTTCTCGTTAACAATTGATATATTTGTAGATTGGTGCAGTACACTAGTCGGCTGGTTTGGCATCAATTGGAATCAAGAAACGCAAACAAATATTCCATTGACCGCATCAAGAATCTTGAACTTACTCTAAGTTCATTCAGGAAAAGTAAGTTAACATTACTTGACTGAATAGCTTCTGTAATATTATTATATTATTTATGTGGTATTAAATAATTGGTTATTTTTTACAACATATTACATAAACTATTGTGGCCTCCTTACAAGGTACCCTTTACTCCTACCGACAACCTGGTGAAAGTGGTGGAAAACTGTTATCTGAGGGCAGCGCAGGACCGGTCATTGTGATTCATGGGCGAGACCTATGTCCAGCAGTAGTCATCTATTGACTTGATTAATATAAAGCATAAACTTGCACATGGCCGTATTTTCCTTTTACTTTTTATGCATAAATTATTAATTTCTTCCAATGTAAATTTCTTGAAATGTGAATTATTTAAGTATGATAAATCTTGAAGGAGTGCAGCTTTGAGATGGTTTTTTGTTTGACAAAGTGATCACATCATATTTATTAATTTATCGTGTCATCCCTCATTAGTCATTACATTACAGACATCGTTGACTAATTATAATTACTAAAAGTTGAATATTTATTGTTTCAGTATTAAGATTGGGAAGATGCATAGATATATGCTACACAGCATTAAACACAATGCACATTGAAGATCCATTTCTAAGGTTTTCACTAACTACAAGCAAGCTGGCATATGCTTCATATCTATTCGCTGATCACACGGTGTGGCTGACAAAAAGTGGCTTCTTTAAATCAGATATGGAAGGCTGGAACCGTACTGCAAACAGGTTCTGGCTTCTATCCATCATTGCCAACTTAGCTAGAGATTTCTACGAAATATATCATGTGTTGGAACTAAATAGGTCCACATTTCTTCGGCCTTCAGTGTTACTTAGTGGCTCTATGAGAAATTTTGACTTAAATGATGCAATTAAACACATGTATCTACTGGTAAATTGTCACAAAGATGTGTTTTTAGATACAATAAAGAATTCATGTGATTTGTTTATTCCGCTGACAGCATTAGGTTTTACTAAATTGAGTCCGAGTGCAATTGGCACTTTAGGAGCGTTATCTTCCGTAGCTGCTTTGGTTACTATTTTTAAACCAATCACAAAATTGACGCCAGCTTGAACGGAAATCTACTTATTGTGGTGCAGGGTTCATTTAAATTGTGATTAATTGTTATATTTTTGCAAGTAATAGGGTGAAGCCAAACGAGAGTAATTTTGTGTGTTGTGAGTCGCGTATTTTGAGTCCGTTTCGTATAAAGGCTGAGGTTAAACAAAATTACGCTCGTTTGGCTTCACCCTAAAAAAACATGACTGCATTACATATTTAAGGGAATGCTTCGAACTTTCAAACTGAAAAACTTTCATTGTAGCCAAAAACGAAATCGATTAATAATAAAAAAAGGTAACTACAAATATAAGGTAATAAAATTTTATTACTCGTTTTGCAAGGTATAAATAGTTTGTTATCGGGGTATGTTAAAATAAGCTATCTTTATTACTATAAACAGTATGTTAATAGAACAGGTTGAAGCACTAATGCTAGGTACTCCTAGCATTAGTGCTTCACCCTGTTCTATTATTGTTATGTTATATATTTTTATGCTTAATTAAGAAGTTATCAAATTAGACTGACTCTCTAATTATTTTGAAGAATAAATAAAATAAAGATGTTATTTGTAATTGTATTTGTTAATTAAATTATTTTCCTACATAAAACAGAAATAGTATAATATTAAGCTTTTATACCTTATTCCAGGTCTATTATTATATTTGGAGAGCGGCTTACTTGACTTCCGTTTCCGAGCGAACATTACCCTAGTAAAGCGCCATCTGGTGGACACAATCAGCAGCCAGGCAGTGGGGGGGCACGGCCAATGAAGCCGGTGCCCGCCATTTTATTTTCATTGGCGTTTTGAATTCCTACTGAGCGGACATGTAACGGAAAGCGCTGCCTTCCCGTTACCGCCATTTTTAAATATAAATTTTAAATTTTCTTTTTCTTAATATCGATTTGTTTTTCGATGGTTAAATGATTAATTTGCATAGTTATTGCATTAACAAGTGCCCGTAAATAGTAAAGTGCGTATTTTCGTCGTCGTGTCGTCGGGTCGCAGGAGTGATGGAGTCTTCGAGGGTGGACAAAGACGCGTTTGTTGCAGAAATCTGATAAGTAGACTTCGAGCATATTACTTATAGATTACAATTTCCATTGTTCGTATGGTGTAGTATGCTGAACATTTCCAAAGAATTCTGAATGTATGGCGGTTGCATATTTCTGTGCATGAACCGTTAAATGTTACACTGCAGAGAAAAACATTTCTAAATCGTTTTCGTCTGGTTTAATGAATGTGATTGAGTGGCAATCTATATGTGTGTCGTTAAAGCTAACTAAGATGTTCGTAGTATTATTTTTCCTGTGTTTCTACCCCCGTCCAGGGACGTATTTGTAATGTGTCTATAGGAACAGGTCTGCTGCGGATGAAGCACAGAAGCGAAGACATTCTAGTCTTAATATCCAGGCTTGCGCTGTCCGTGCGTAACGACAGTTCACCAAGCAGGTATCAGGTTAAGGTACGGTAACATAAGTGGCCTGGGGTCGACACTCGACGATTATCCCACCGTTTGGTTACTGTAGTATATAAAGAAGATTAGTAATGTCGTCGCATTGCTATTTTTCTGCCTGTGTAAAGCCGATACTGGACAAGCTACCGACCCGGTACGGCACTCCCTGCCGGTGTTCGCTTAGCTCACTGGTACCATGCGGCGGGCGGTCTCCCCACGCACTACCATTACCACGAAGATCTGCCGTCCACGCTCCTGCTGGCTGCATGATACCGTGATGATCTGCCGCCCACGCTCCTGCTTGCGGCATAATACCGTGACCTGCCGCCTACATTCCTGCTGGCGGCATATTACCGTGATGATCTACTGCACACGCTCGTGCTGGCGGCGTAATACCGTGATGACCTGCTGCCTACATTCCTGCTGGCGGCATAATACCGTGATGATCTACCGCCCACGCTCCTGCTTGCGGCATAATACCGTGACCTGCCGCCTACATTCCTGCTGGCGGCATATTACCGTGATGATCTACTGCACACGCTCGTGCTGGCGGCGTAATACCGTGATGACCTGCTGCCTACATTCCTGCTGGCGGCATAATACCGTGATGACCTGCCGCACACGCTCCTGCTGGCGGCGTACTACCGTGATGACCTGCTGCCTACATTCCTGCTGGCGGCATATTACCGTGATGACTTGCCGCCCACGTGCCTATACTGGGGGCTCAACACCACGACGACCAGCCGACCACGTGCCTACTGCCTGGTGGGTCGGTATCCCGCGTGGCATCTAGCATCGGGAACCAAACACAAGGTAAAAGAATGGAGGGAATTAAGTGTCCCGGTACCTATCGGACATTAATTGCCCCCAATCTCCCATGACATACGCAGAAAGCCATTTCCATAAACTTTTTCTTTTCATGTTCTGTAATGGTCATCAAATTTTATGTCTGAAACTTTCCAGCGTACCGACTGCTACCTGGTCATCGTTTCTAGATGCGCCCGTATCCACGGAGGACTACGTAAATTTGAAATTCCTAATAAGATTAAAGACATTCATGATTTCGCGCAGGAATCGGAAAGCATTATCACGCTGTAATCACCGTTCGTGGTTTTTATTTGGATTCTGTCGTCTAAACGAGTCCCTTTTTTGTTTTTAACAAGCTTTTATTTAAATGTGGTTGTTAAATGTGGGGTACCTACCTGCAATACCCACCTACTAATCTAAATGAGACGATCCTAATTCGAACCTGTTGGGTGGTCCTCTTTGGTAAATATTACATTCAGTGAAAACAAGATTATGCAGAACTTATAAATCAGGATGACGTTCCGGTGCTCGAAATAATATATAAAATATTCATAAGTGCTTAAGGGATCCAGGCTGTCCGTTTAACGAATTTTCACTTATAAAGTTGCAGTACAAAGA
Organism: Agonopterix arenella; assembly: GCA_927399405.1. Taxonomy (NCBI): domain Eukaryota; kingdom Metazoa; phylum Arthropoda; class Insecta; order Lepidoptera; family Depressariidae; genus Agonopterix; species Agonopterix arenella. The sequence goes on along the minus strand of OV656708.1, from coordinate 11,393,108 downwards.
TCGAAATAAAAATTTACAGAAGGTCACGTAACTCTGTTCTTTCTGGCAATCCAATCCAGAGTTTAGTAACCCTACGTTTGGTAAAGTTCAGTTAATTATTGGTGCCTTCTCCAAACACCAACATTTTCTATTTTTGCAAAGGATTCTAATCATTTCAATCGGAGCAGGAGTATCTGATGGTTACACAATACACGTTGGACGAATACCCAAGGTTGTTAATCAATAATTCTATATTTTGGTTTGTAATATCATGCAAGCAGTTTCAGAAAGTCACACATTTTCTGAAGTGCATTCTTTCAAAAATGCATTACTTTATAAATAATATATAATTATATCTACCTACTTTATGTAATAAAATAACTGATAGCTAAGCTATCTTTGTATGTGGCTTGATGCGTCGGTCTGCTATTCTCCCACACAATTTTGTCCCATTAATTTGTTGCAGTATTAGCACCACGTAATAAATAATGAATGCACGTTACACAAAAACTGCAAAGAAGGAAGCTGAAAGATAGCTGCCTATAAGGTGTGTTCTTGGCATATCAATTATACCGCCGAAGGGTTCTATTCTATCCGATATTTCGTCATGCTTCGTATTGTGACTGTCGCTTTCTATATATTTAAATACTTGAAACCTGAACTGAAAAACATATGTGATGAAATCACACATAAATAAAATCCCTTTTACGAGGGTAGTTCATAATTTTTGTGATGTCGTGCCTGCGCGATATGCCTAGGTTTTTGCGAAATGCATTCTTATGACCGTGGCCATGCCGTGACCATGTTTTCCTGGAGGATGTTCCGAATCCAGTCTATACGCTGTACGCTCATAATGTTTCTTATCTGTCATGTGCGTGTTGCGTAAGGTTACAATATTTGAAAAGCCGTTATTATTGTTAATATTTGAAAGACAATGGGTTAAAATCTTATAGGTACTTGAAAAGTTAGTCGTTTTCGTTTTTAATACTAATTCAGTATAAATTAAATAGTACGATTGAGTCTTTTATGTGGAGTGAGCTACCAAAACATGCTATTCAGCTTGGGTTGACAATCGTTTTTTATGACATCATTTTATCAACTATCTTAATTTATGCTAACCGAGTGTTATCGGTTGACTGGGCATCTTTCAAACATTCTAATCGCTCGTTACATACCTACCTGACATATATGCATAACTTAGGTAATATCCTTATTTTATCAGTTGGTGTTTTTATTATGCTGAATGAAGTCTATTATATTATTTGCTGATCAATCATCAAAACTTGTTCACGGTGACCGGTGGCTTGAGACCTGTTCGTACCAGAGGGAATTGATTCCTGCCGAATAATGACTTGCACGAATTTTTGCCTCACCTTTAGGCCTTAAATGTAACCCAGAGCCAAATATATAAAGCTTCGGTATAACTGCTAAGCTATTTGTAATATCTAGGTGTTATGAATGTCCTCTGCAAGGAGACTACGGATATGTGCATGTATGCGAGCAGAATTCTTAGATGAAATACTAACGTTGTTATATTGTCGCTATCGACATTCATACAAATAACAGTGACAGTTTGTGTATTTTACATTTGAAGTTTCTTTCTCAGTCAGCTTGTCACCCATTAATTTTTTATTACGTCCTACGGTACAAATCTACCTAGGTTTCATGATGAATTATTATTGTCACGCCGCGTATTCCTGGATTCATCAGAAGTCTGCAAAGCGAGTCGGATATTTGCACCTGACGGCTGACGAACCATCTTGTTGTAAAATTCAGTTGAACCCCATGAAACCACCACTTTCAACTGAATGAAACCCATTCACTCACTGCTATTCTATACGGTGTTGTACGGTGAAGATGAAGTCCGTTGAGATCAAATCACGGCTTTGACTGTCGTTGCTCCCTACATTTATCTTTTTATCGATGTCGATATTACATTGTGCATCCCTATGCCATTGTCAATGGTATTCTAATATCTTGTGATTGCAGTTTTTATTGGTATCAGTTTGAAATAATGTTGGTTCTCACACGAAACCACTCAAATTCAAAAACAAATTTGGGTCACGCACCATGCCAACCATATTCATAAAGAATGTTATATAAACATTTTTGGTTTTCGCACAAAGCAAACCAATTTGAAATAATCAATGAACTTCGTATAAATCACATTGGCGTCAATCCAGAAGCAATCCAGCAGCCGATACCAAACACTTCTCAAATATAATAATAGACCTGGAATAAGGTATAAAAGCTTAATATAACAATTTTACCTGTAAATAAAATTATTATTAAGCATACTTACCTTATTCCAGGTCTATTTTGTACACCTGTCTGCTGTAATATCGTCCTTCCAGATCTTAAAGAACGAAATCATAAACTATTTTTTAAGGCATAGCAGGATATGATCGTGCTGGCGTAGTGGGATAGTCGTGCTCGCTCTCTGACACGGTCACACCTACACTAGTCGTGTTGTTTGCTCGCATTCTGCAGCACGATCACGCTGAACGCTAGCTGAATTCAAATCTTCAATGAAAATAAAATGGCGGGCACCGGCTTCATTGGCCGTGCCCCCCCACTGCCTGGCTGCTGATTGTGTCCACCAGATGGCGCTTTACTAGGGTAATGTTCGCTCGGAAACGGAAGTCAAGTAAGCCGCTCTCCAAATATAATAATAGACCTGGAATAAGGTAAGTATGCTTAATAATAATTTTATTTACAGGTAAAATTGTTATATTTTGAAGGTTCCACTTTGTATAAGTTATCTAAAGTGGCAATGGGCAGGGCACATTGCTCGCAGAGTCGATCGCTAATGGGGCTGAAGGGTTCTCGAGTGGCGACCTCGTACCGGAGAGCGCAGCGTGGGTATGCCCCCACAACTGGTAAAGGCGGCGGCGGGAACACGTTGGATGAGGGCAGCGCAGAACCCGTCGCTGTGGCGATCCTTGGGGGAGGCCTATGTCCAGCAGAGGTCGTCCATCGGCTGAGTTGATGATGATGATGTAAATATTGTAATTTTTTTTTATAAAATGCTGGTAATATACAGAGATCAATTATCAAAGTGTACTTATGCAAGAGGTAATTAAAGTTTGTTGTACTCTATTTGTGTAGTTCCATTATCAATGATAATGTAATGTTAATAATGATAACCAAAGTACTCGGACTGAACTTTGGTCTAGGGTCGAAGTACACAGATTGCGATTTTATTATGAGTTCTCAGCATGTTCTCGCAATGCCTCGTTCAAATCACAAACTAGTAAAATATTATCAAGCCATGTTGTTCCGGATTAGAATGGACGTTGTCGTTTGAGATGACTAAAGGATAAGTGTTTCTGTACCATAAACTTAATAAGTAATATTAAGCTGTTTATGTTCTGTACTTTCTGTGGCGAAAAGCTAGCCCTTATCAAGGGCATGCTTCAAAATAAAATTGTAGGAAAGCTTCAGACCACCCTGACCTAAGAGTATGGTCGTGAGTTTATATATATCGATCGTAAGAAAATGACATTGTATTGTAGAATAAAATTCCTTAACAAAAGCACAAAAAACACAATGAAATGAACGTGCCTCTTCCATAGCTGTCAAAGAGCGTGTTTAAGAGCTTGTCCAGAAAGGGCGAATTCGCCGCGATTCTCTCGCGCGTATTACGCGCGACCGTTGCGTCCACAAGGTGCGTACGGTGCGTACCAACGCGCGAGCATTTGGGGAGGAATTCAGTACCAAACATGGAGCACTCGCTCTAGAGTTCGCGCGTTAACTGGACGCAACAAGGCGTCCCTAGTATCTCGACTCGCGCCCAATACGCGCGAATCAAGCGCGAGTCGAGAGTCTGGCGTAGTGCACGCGATTTACGCGAGTATTTTGAATTCGCGCGATGCTTGTGGACGCGATGTATTGATGTCTAGTACCTCGACAACGCGCGTATGAATTCGCGCGATACGATTCGCGGCGAATTCGCCCCTTCTGGACAAGGTCTAATGTATTGCTCTTTACGACTTTGCGTATCTAGAAAGAGTGACAGATATAATTTTTTGTATAGCGCTGTCCTTGTTACGTTCATTAAACTTTCTCTGTATGACTGCATAAACAAACGCAGTCAAAACGTGAGTGTTTTGTATTGGATTTTCGTCGATTTTGAAAGAAAATTATAATTTAATTATGGCTCGCAATGTAGCCGAAGCCGCTAGAAAATTACTTCTATTGGGCCAGTGTGTTCCTACAGTAAAACAAAATGCTGCTAAAATTAGAGTGAAAAGGTTAGAATTGGATGAGAACTTGCTAATGGTAAGTGTTTGTATTTACCTTAATTTTATAGAACTACCACTATAATTATGCTTTCTCTTTGCCTCTAATAGGAAAGCCATAAGTTCATAAAGTATAAATACTTGAGATAAATCAATGTTTTATTTTAGTATTTCAGAAAAGACGAGTTCTACTACTGCAGTGATCCAGATAAGAAATGTAAAATTGGAGACATTGTTCTCATACAAGGCTTACCACACAAACTAACCAAACTCATAACCCATGAAGTAAAGGAAGTTGTGTACCCATTAGGTGATGTAACAGACCCTGTTACCGGCAAAAAGGTTGCTAAAGAACGCTACAGAGAGGATATTGAAAAAGAAGCAGAATTTTATGGAACATTGCCATCTACATTCGACTATAAGAAAGCACCTTCAAGAGGCTGGCAAGACGGAAAGAAAGATTTTACCTCTAAACCCACTTACACCAAATATCATGTGTTCGATGAAAAGGATCCTTATGCTATTTAGTTTAGTTGTAGTAGAATAATTAAATTAGTAGAAATAAAGTAATGTAAAATAGTAATTTTTATTTTAATCCTCACTAGCTGTCGCCCGCAACTTCATCTGCATTGTTTTAAGAACATATTCTATTTGTAAGCCAAATATCATCCAATTACATTCAGCAATCAGCAGTTTATGTGATACAAACATTATCCTATCCATTCCTATTTAGGTTTACTTCAATTTAGGTAATATCAAAATGTCTCTTAACCGCGTTCAGCTTCCAGTGAACGTATATTATCAGGTCTGTGCGGCTAGCATGCCACCCACGACAAAGCATTTTAAATGAGAAAACCGTCATGCATGCTCTTTTTGGCATACGTAAAATAATAAAGATGGAGGCTCATCTCCATTTTTATCGTTTTCTCGGGAGTGGCATGCGAGGCCTACAAGTCAGGTAAACAATTTCTAAGAAATTAAAAACACCCGATCGCGTTTCGGTATTTTCTGAGCATGCTTCCTTTGGATGCATGCACCTTTAGATAATTTACATATTTATTTTTTGCTAGGTAAACAAGCAGTGTTTATGGCTGGCACCAGATATTCCACATTATCACTACAATGAGCCATAAATAATATCCCTGTTCATACCAACATCAGCGGCTGTAGCATAGCAATGTGATATAGCGCTATCGGGCGTTAGCTCTATTTGTGCGTGAATGAACGAGATAAAAGGGCCTTATCGGTCACTGCTTGTTATAAATTTTAAACTAATTCTTCTTTTCGTGTCAATTGTTTTATTATTATTCAGTGTAGCTTTATTGAGGTTTTTGCTTTTATTAATTGTCTTTGTAGTTTGCTTTTAAAGAGGTTTCCTTTTGGTCTGAATATCCTTGAATCTAAAAGAAACAAAAAACTTAGGTATCTTGAAATAAAAAGAATCAGTACTAAACAGAGCATTATTATATTTATGTTTGTTTTTGTGAGGTGTGACGCGGTATCAGTCCTGCGCCAGGAACTCTCGCTCCAGTGCCGCGCCCATGAGCCGCCACGAGCTGTCGTCGTCGTCGGGCGGCTCGTCGTCCGAGGGGGGCGTGGACGGTCGCGGCCTCTTGCGCCGCGGCCGGTCTGCGTCTGTGGAAATAACGACAGTTGTTAGTGGCATGCCATTATTCACTGCTCTCAAACGTTGAAGGAATCGTGAGGAAATTCTGATGCGTATGTGAAGTCTACCAATCCTCACTGGGCACGATTTTTGGACTGATTGATGACTGATGTTTAAATAGGTATTTTTGAAAGTCACACATTTAAGGTTGAACCTCATCTGGCAGCACCGCATTGCCTCCGTCGCTCCATCCTGTAAAAGCCTGTAATTTATTTAAAAGAATATCAGTGTTTCTATAAGGGTTGACCCACATCTGTCAGCACGGAATCGCATTTTTTCATGCTCTAAGTATCCTTTTCTGTCACTCAGGAACGTCATTTGCTAGAGCAAATAAGATAGACGGAACGCGATCGCGCGCGGCGTGCGGTCGTGTTCCGTCCTTCAACCCTAAATGTGTGACTTTCAAAAATACCACACCTGATTTGATCTGCATTGATTTCGATTTATTTCAGTCATATTTTAGTAATAATAAAAATTACTTTACTGATTGCGAATCGCTTTAAAAGTCTATTACTAGGCGGTCGCGTGTCGGGTGCCTGCTCTCCGGCTTGCGATAAGGCTCCACCATTTTGTGGTAGCTTAAGTACGTGTTTACAATCCTTGAAATTGCTTTTTGCGATTTGCTATTATACTGGAAATTTGCAAAATCATCGACACTATGATGGAACCACAATTTTAAGATTAGAATAGAATAATATACATTACTGATTTAGTTAGGTCAGGTAACTGCTTACCTAAATCTGAATCACTGGAATCATCTCCCTTGTCTTGTAACCTGGAAAAGAAAATGTGTATTTATTAATATCTAGATCGTCATTCGCCATAGCCTTTCGCCTAAATCTATCTATAGGCAATCGTTATAATAAAAATTGTCACCTCTATTCTTCCCGTGGAAGCTAAATGTGAGCATTGCTAGAACTACTTTCTTAAGTGCCTATGTCGAAAAATAATTGAAGCGAAATGGGCGCGTGATAGCTTATATTACTGCCTGATGCGAGAGAAAGAGATGGGGCGGCGCGCGCGCCTGAAACGACGCAACTGTAAAACAAATTTTATTTACTTGTGATTGTACTATTTATGTAAGTTCAATTCTGCTCTAATCAAACTTTATAAAATATCAATTTCTTTTTTTTTAAATCAGTTCTAGTGTTTCTATTATTCACCGTTGACCAGTTCCAAGCGTTTATCGATAAAGACGGAGGCTACTTGGGCTTGTTTTTCTATCGAGAAAATGTGTCTTACTTGTGTTTTGGCTCTAATCAAAACTTCAATTATATGTTCAATTTACACATATCCGCAAATCATACTCCTAATACTTCATGATATATGACGCTTTGAAGAATCCTATTTTTTCACATATCCTCTTAAACAGAAAGTTGTTGTAGCAATAGTTTTGACCACGCCAAAAGGGAATTACGGTAGTGAGTTTATGTATGTATGGATGGAAAATTTTTTACGTACTACTGAGATGTAAGTTTGTATGTATAAGTATCCGTGAAACTGATGACACATCTGCCGAATTCGCGACGTAAAATAAGCGTGCAATGCTGTTCCCTATACCGGTGTCACAATAGTAAGCGCCATTTTTCCTAGTAGACGCGTAAATTCGGCAGGATTGTCATCAGTCATCACATCACACTAACCTGTCCTGTGTGTCGTCCTCTGTCTCCACAGTAAGTAGCCTGTCCTCGGGAGGGTTCTCCTCGTCGTCGAGGTCATCCTCTTGCGCCTTAGACTCCTCGTCTGATGAACTTTCATCTGACTCGTTGAAAATATCTTCCACCTGTAATAAGATGGTAATTTTATTCATAATAAAATCAATAAAATGTATTATTGTTTAACACCCGAAAAGCTTGTTTAGTTTATACATTTCGGTCGAGTTATGTTTGCAGTTTTGTATAGGACAGCGGTTATTTTTTTCGCGATTTCGATATTGGTCCCATAGAAAAAGTTGTTCAGTTTGATGGTCTGATCATCCCCTTAAAATAGTTTCAGCTAATTTTGTTAGACCTTATGCACCACTAGCTTTTAATTACTAACACAAATTTAAGGGTGCATTCAGACAGTGAAACTAAACTACTTTTCCTAAGGAACATAGGTCGAAAAACTGAGAAATTTTGTTTGGACCTTCCACACAAAAGTGCGGATCAAAGAGCAGCCGCGCGGCGGTAATGTAATGGACACAGATGCATGGATGCATGTATTTGGTTGCAGTTGTTGTAGGCAAGTGAACAAACCTCTCTGTCCATATCGGCGATGTCATCGCTGGAGAAGGAGAGCAGGGGGTTGAGGGTGTCCATAAAGCGGCCGGAGGGGGGGATTCTTCCACACAAAAGTGCGGATCAAAGAGCAGCCGCGCGGCGGTAATGTAATGGACACAGATGCATGGATGCATGTATTTGGTTGCAGTTGTTGTAGGCAAGTGAACAAACCTCTCTGTCCATATCGGCGATGTCATCGCTGGAGAAGGAGAGCAGGGGGTTGAGGGTGTCCATAAAGCGGCCGGAGGGGGGGATTCTTCCACACAAAAGTGCGGATCAAAGAGCAGCCGCGCGGCGGTAATGTAATGGACACAGATGCATGGATGCATGTATTTGGTTGCAGTTGTTGTAGGCAAGTGAACAAACCTCTCTGTCCATATCGGCGATGTCATCGCTGGAGAAGGAGAGCAGGGGGTTGAGGGTGTCCATAAAGCGGCCGGAGGGGGTGCGCTTGCGCATGGCGGCGAGGGGCGGCGCGGGTGCCGGCGCCGGCGGGGGGCTGCTGCAGTGCGCGGGGGGCCGGCGCGAGCTGCTCTGTGGAACAATGCTGCTGTTTAGTTGTTTGGACTTGTTAGTTTATAGAAAAGTCGGATATTTATTTTTCCAAGTATCTCCTATCTTCTTTGATTAAATTAATTGTGGGTTCCAAGAACCATTGGAGTCATTGCTTGCTGGGCTGCATTGTCTAGTATTGTGGGCTTATGCCCGTTTATAAAAAAGTTTTGTATACCTAAAAACTTTTTCTCAAAACACTTTTTGAAATTCTAAAAGAAATTGGCGAGAAATACGATTTATGTGTTGGGAGCATAAACATTTTTGATAGAACAACCATTGAGGTACTACAGGCGGCGCCGAGACTGGATTGTTTGTATCACTCGTACAACTCAAATGCTTACTTAGGTGCTTGCCGCAACGTGACGTTCCCAGTGCGCGCCCCGCACTACTGATAGTGGTGCACAGATTTTGTCCGCGTCGCCTGTTCTAATATATATGTTAAAGTCAAAACTCATAACCGGTCAAAACCACTTTTAACTCCAAAAATCAGGCAAAAGTGGTTTTAACCAATGCCTACTAGTCAAAATTATATTTTTGAGTGGACTTGGTAAACAGTAACAATTCTGTTCTAGAGTTCTAGGCAAGGCTGTGGTCGTAAGAAACTTATTTAGTTTTGTCTGTAACATTTATGTACATCATTATTCAATGGGAACAACTGCCCCCATATTAAAAGACATCAAGTTTCACAATCGGAACAACCCCGTGACAATTTTGTAGGTAATTCTAATTACAACCTTATTTAATACCCTGCCCTGTGGCGAAAGCAAATGAATTTTTAGAAATTCAATGATGCACTAACGTCGAACTGGCTTAACACGTTCCGGGACAGTGACCGCCTATAGCAGTGATAACAATAAAAGTTCTATTGTGTCTCGTTCACTGCCCCGGAACGTGTTAATACATAAATTTGCGCGACTGAAATTAGCCGTAAATCTTGGCACAAATGTGAATCATAAATCCGGATAAAAATAATTGGTACCATCTCAGATCCGGAATAGATTATGATTCTGGCACAATTTGATGAATTACGACACGCGTCAAGATACTGCGAACTGCGCCTACCACACTAGACAGAATTACATTTTATGACACGAACATAAAGTTTACTGTACCTGTCCGCCCCTCTGCAGCGGGTACAGTCTCTCGTCGACTCGCTCCCACCGCTCGGCGCATGTCCACAGCCACTCCGGAGTCACGACGTACAGTTTAGACTTGCCCTCGCCCAAGCGTCTGCTTGCGTTCACCTTTGCCGTTCCTAGTTATTTGGAAAACGTTTAATACTTTGACGGTCTCAATAAATGCCATGCCTGGAGTGCGATTTTTGAAGCTCATTCTTTGAACTCGGCAGTTGAAAATGTCAATATTGAATTCGAAATTTAAAAATCATACGCGATTTTTGAAAGTCAAATTAGCACTAGAAAGATGCGTGTCTCCAACTCCATACATTTTCAACTGCTGAGTTCAAGGTATGAGATCCAAAATTCTCACTCCTGACCAGAAATATAAAAACCTGGTTTGGGGGCGCTGCAATCGACTATAACCTTTAATTCCAAATACAAAATATAGTTCCTATGATTTTCCACAACATGGCGAGGTGTTTTATTTTCCTGATCAGGCTTTACATTCTAGAATTCTTAACCTTTGGTATGCCGGAAAACAATTGATTTCTATTGTTTCTGTAATTCCCGGCATACGAGAGCTTTTCTATTCTAGTCATGTGTCTCGTGTCGGCGTCGTACGAGGCGACTATGGGAAAGGGTTTCATATGCAGTGTATTTGTGGTCGAAAGGCTAGTCACCAATTTACACGGCAGATTTTTTTTAAGATTGCGGGTTCTAGTCCCGCTTGAGATATAATTTTTCAATCTGTAATTTGATTTGAAATAGCACAACATGGCTGTTACATATTTATGTAATCAAAAATATTTTAAAGTCGTTGGTTAGTAGTCTATAAGCTAATTTTGTTAGACCTTATACAGAATGTTAAGGTAAAAAGTTGCATTACTTTAAGGGGTGATTGTACCCATGATAGTGAACCACTTTCCTTAAGAAACCTATGAGAAATTCGTAAAGAAAATTTAGGACTTCCCATACTTAATGCAATCAGCTGATCGAACTTTTGTATGGAAAGTCGAAATTTTTTTTTGCTATTTTCTTTAGGTTTCTTTGGGAAAGTTGTTCAGTATGATGGGTACAATCACCCCTCAAAGTAATGCAACTGTTTACCCTAATACCCTGTATAATGACATAATGAGTACTCTAATTTGAATCGTATTTTTTAAAGAAATAATTAGTCAATTCTTACCCGATCTCACAGCCACTAAATGTGTAGTATTTTCCGTATAGTCTTGCGTAACCTCGGCTCCTAAGCTCCTTGCAACTAAGTAAGCCCTAGAAGTCTCAAGCCGCTGATGCGTCGGCACTAAACCACTAAACACTAAGCTGACTCCAGCTAATACTTTGCCCTTCACTTCTGGTATAACTGCTTTTAGATCTGGTATTTGTTGGTTGCCCGTTTTGTCGTATACTTCGTAGAAGTGCCTGAAAATGTATTTATGATGAGTTAGTGGTTTCTGTTATTATTATTAGTTATTTAGTTATAAAGGACATCTTATTGACTAACATGTCTTTTTAATTTTATCTAAACTATTATAAAACTGGTGTGTCACCAGAACTGGTGACACACCACTTTGGTGTCTACTGGTGTGTACATTGAAGATATTTCAGAAAAGATAACAATATGGTTTTTAGGCGTCCCTGACTCCAATTCAACATTTTTTTTAGAATTTTTGTCTGTTTGTTTGTTCGAGCATCACGCAAAAACTACTGAACCGATTTTGATGAAACCTTTGTTATTTTTTTGCTTATGATTTGACTTAAAATCTGGTATATAATTTGTGCGGACGAAGTCGCGGGTAAACCAGCTCTTAGTAAATGTAATTTTGATATATTATTATGATAATTTGGAGATTGTAATTGTAATTTGAGCATTATGTAAAACTTTTAATGTTTGCCATTTTTACGGTGAAATATGTTAGACAATATTTTAGTACCTATGTAAGATCATAATATTATATTTCGGAGAAATAAACGTTATTCTGTTTTAAACCTTTTTAATACGCAATTTAATCAAAAAATTATACATTGAAGTCGTTTAGACAATAATATGCCTTTAATATTTTAATATAAATCAATAGTCACTCTATTAAAGTAAATAAATAAAGAATTGAACCAAAACTAGTGGCGAAGTGGCATATTTGTAAACATGCTTTTATAACATAACCAATAATATTGGTAGGCACTTCAGCATTTGCCATCCCAACATCTATTAAGTAAATTAAGTCATATCTTGTTGTACTTACATATGGATCCTTTTGAGGATATCCTCTAAATAAATAAGATAATCGTCTGGATCTTCTACTTCTATCTGTCCATCTGATGTTTCTATCCAGCGTGGTTCCATTGAATCTGGTAACAGTTTGTCTTCAGCATCCACTTCTTCACCTGTGAATTTACATTTAGAATCAATTAAAATTGATTGATTTACTTACAGAATCATTTACAGGGTGTAAGCGTAGAGTTTTATTACTTTAAAGGGGGATTGTCACAGAACATTATAACAGGGGTTAGAAGTGCAAAGCAGACGTGGAACGTATCGCCACGGGTTATGCAATGATTAGCATAACACCATAAGGCGCGCGGCGTGGTGCGAGCGAGAGGGCATGAGTAATTGTAGCAGCGTGAGCGGGAAGGCAAAAGCGCTACTTTGCACTTCTAACCCCACTTATGTATTTGCTTCAAATCGGGTATGTGTTAAACAAGATGGTATATTAAAAAACCACCTACGCTAAAAAAAAACATTTAAAAAGTGAAAACTAATTCGGTCACCTATTATTTTTGATGTAAGTAAATGTATGTTTTACTTTTTAACTCTCTTGAAGATATTTTAGGTCAATTAATGCGTAGGGGACCGCTATGAAATGACTATAGATTTTTTTATTCGACAATCACTTGCGGTCCCCGACACATTAATTGACCTAAAATATCTTAAAGATAATTAAAAAGTAAAACATACATTATTTTTCAATTTTTAAATGTTTGTTTTTAGCGTAGGGGGTTTTTTAAATTTGTAATTTAAAGTTATTTCGAAATTTTTAAAGTTACTAGAAAACTGCTGAACAGATTTTCATGAAACAATGCTAAGAATACTCCCGCAAAAATTAGCTTTCTATTAAAACAAACCGCATCGAAATAGGTCCACCCGTTTGGGCGCTACGATGCCACAGACAGACAGACTGACAGACCGACATAGGCGTCAAACATATAACACCCCTCTATTTGCGTCGGGGGTTAAAAATATGTAATGTTTATTTCCTTCTTACCTTTCACAACATTATCTTCTGCCTTTGCTTCCTTGTTCTCCTTATTATCCTTAGAAACTATTTTACCGTTGCCACCTTCGCTAGTTTTTTCCTCTTCAGTTTGTTCTTTACTCTCCTTATCATCTTTTTGTTCAGGCTCCGGGTCTAACGTAGGCATTTGATGAATCACTGATACTTGGGCGCCGTTTTTACCACTGGCTACTTTTGGTTTTTCTTCAGCTGAAAATAAATTGACTGTAATTAATCTGAGAGTCGCTGGTTGAAAAAGAGACAAGTTCTGACTACGTAGGAACGACCGAGAAGATATATGAGGCACAGATGAGAGCGTAAGTGGTGTAACCTTCTAAGAGCGGCTGAGAGGCTAAAAAGTGGCGTTAGTGCCTTTGTAGCTTTTGGAAGACTACAGGCCTGACGAGGCAGCGGATGACTGCTCACTGCCTGACGGTTTTTTTAAAGTTATGAACACACCATCAATCTGTACAAATTTCTCTATGGCACTAACATCGAAATCGCGAAAAAAAAGTCTGCTGCAAATATACTCGATCCAAACGTATGGGACATTTGGGTCAAGTAGGTTTGCAATACAGTTTTTTAAAGTTACGCGGTAATTATTTAATCTAGATTAAGTAGGTTTGCAGTTTTCCAGTTTCATTGTTTTTGGGTTTGCTAAGAGTCGTCGCCATGTTGTATTAGCTCAAATGTGTTTTAGTTTGGTTTTAGCTCAACAATTCTTGAGATCGTACTGTACGTATCGTACCCTACGATCGTATCGACATTGGCAAAAATGCAGTGCTTAGTCCAGTGTAAAAAGCCTGTAATTTATTTAAAAGAATATCAGTGTTTCTATAAAGGTTGACCCACATCTGTCAGCACGGAATCGCATTTTTTCATGCTCTAAGTATCCTTTTCTGTCGCTCAGGAACGTCATTTGCTAGAGCGAGAATGATGGCATCAGCCTTGTGGCAGAAGCCATCAAACGACGTTACTAGACGAATACAGCATGAAAAAAATACTAATTCTTGTACAGTATGACCAGGAAAATACTTCCGCTCGTCAATCCTTGTTTGCGCAGAGCAGTGCAAAATCGGGTATTCTCTATCTCGCTCCAACGCGAATAACAGACTTATGGACGCTTCGGCAGCAAAAAGGGCGCGAAAGCAAAAAGCCAATAGCGGCAAGGTGTCACATCCTGATTGGTCAGTATAATATCGCGCGCTTCTAAAATTTGTCAACTGCGCAGGTACATCGGTGAGATTTATAAACCTGGTACTACTGTAGACCGACGTATGTAAACCCTTAAGGAAATTGTAGCCCTCGTATCTGTCCTTCTTTCAAATCTTTACAAAAGAAAGTCTTCATAAGGACCTTTGGTTGCTCTTTGGATTGTTAGTGAAGTTACATAAAATATTAATAATGCAACTTGTATCATAATCCAAGTATTATTGTAAATTTGCTGGTATCTTACAAATATTTCATTTACACAGGATCATTCTGTATATGCTGACGGTTATTTTTAGCAATTCTGACGTTGGTCTCATAAAGAATGCTGTTCAGTTTGATGTTTTTATGATCCAATTAAAATACCGTCGCATATTAAGAAGAACCCTATATGGACATATTTGCTGTGTTAATAATAGTAAAAGCGTGTGATATACATATACACTGTTCTATCAATGGGAGCAGTATCATATCATATCATATCATTTATTGCGTTATGTGGTTACAAAAGATCTTATAAATATGGTACAGCACACACATAAACCCTAGTATTAACTCTTGTACTGTATCCATCTAACTGCAAGCATTAATCTGCATGCCAAGAAGCGATAACAGCAAATGCCTTCTCTGACGCGGACGGTAGACTTACCGCCACTTGGACGTTCGTTCATTAAAGATAATTCACCATTAAATCCCTTGCCCTTATGTTAACAAAACAAAAAGTAGCAGCATGAACTTTAAAGTGTGTCACTTTCCATTTCTATAAAGATAGAATGAGAAAAGGAATATTTGAAGACATCTTTGCGACTATGGTTCAGCGCACACTGAGCAGTAAAATGCTCTGTTATTGACAGTTTTAAATCACAACTTACTACAGGGTGAAATTGATATCATTAGCATCCTTTTAAACTAAGAGCCTACCCATCAAACTGAACAACTTTTACTATGGGAGCAAACCGATCGGAGCACAAAAAAAATCAGCTGTTCCATACTAAACTGCAATGCTTACTCAACTCAAATGTATGCAACAGCTGATTTTTTTTGTGCTCCGATCGGTTTGCTCCCATAGTAAAAGTTGTTCAGTTTGATGAGAAGACCCTTAGTTTAAAAGGATGCAAATGATATCAATTTCACCCTGTATAGAGTTGAAAAAAGTAGCGTGCAACAAATAGTCATATGTTAAGGACTTTGACTACTTATATAGGGACTAGTTACGCGTGTAATTCTACTAACAAACATTTCTGCCACTTTTTGCGGGGGGCGAGGTAGCATAAAATCCGCAACTTTGGATTTTATTCCCCACAACTTTAGATTCTAATTTTGATTGTTAAAAATCATAAGTAGTCTCGTGTGAACCCCAAACGTCATAAGTTTGTAGTTATTGTGTCGCAATTATAGGCTGTCCTGTTTAGTGATAAGATATGAAATTAAATGTAAATGCACATGAGCCGTGGCAGAGGGGAAATGCTACCGCAAGGATAGTCCTTATAATAAATAGTCAAAGGTTCAGGCACGCTATTAAAAAACCTTAGTCTTGTTGTGATTTAGTTCATTATCAATAAAAACATTTTTCTGCTCACTGTGGCGGTGAGGTGACCCGTCTGGCGCCCTGAACATTACAATAAACATTATCAATATCGTGATAAAGAAATAACTGTTGTATATACATACGTGGTGGAGGCGGCGCGTTGATGTCGCCCGTCGACTGGAAGAACGAATAGGGCCGCACGTGGATGAGGTTAGTCGCGTGCCGCCATACATCCTCGCGGTCGTCTATTATACACACCATGTTGTCACCGCAGGGGAATAACGCCCTGGAAAATATAAGAATAACCTATCTATCTATCTATATTAGGTCTAACAAAATTAGGTGAAACTATTTTAAGGGGAAGATCAGACCATCAAACTGAACAACTTTCTCTATGGGACCAATATAGAATTCTCGAAAAAAAATCTGCTATCCCATACATTTAGGTCGAGTAGGTTTGAATTGAACAGCCGATTTTTTCTTCGCGATTTCGATATTGGTCCCATAGAGAAAGTTGTTCAGTTTGATGGTCTGAGCATACTCTTAAAATAGTTTCACCTAATTTTGTAAGACCTTATATAAAACTGTAACAGAACTGTGTCTGTACTTTGAAGGTTACGATATGGTTTTTAGGTGTCCCTGATTCCACATCACCAATTTTTTGATTTTTGTCTGTCTGTTTGTTTGTGTGTTTGTTTGGTTGATCGAGCATCACGCAAAAACTACTAAACCTATTTTGATGAAACTTTTTTGTTTGATAGCTTAGGATCTGACTTCAAATCTGGTATATAATTTGTGCGGACAAAGTCGTGGGTTAAAGCTCATTAGTCATTCATGGTCTTTCTTAATATGCGGACGATTTTTAAAGGGGATGATCAGACCATCAAACTGAACAACATTGAAATTATAAAAAAATTACAGGTCTTCAGCGGTTTGCAGTTTAGTAGGGAACAGCAGATTTTTTTCCCTGATTTCGATGTTGGTCCCATAGAGAAAGTTGTTCGTTGGTGTTTGATGGTCTGATCATCCTTTTAAAAAAACAATCAGCATATTAACTAAGACTCTATAGATTGAAAAAAGTCCGCTATCTTCGCTAAGACAGATTGACGGAAAATTAATTTAAAAAAAGAGGTTTCCAATTCGCACATACAATTAGGTTAGATACCAATTCATCATATGTAAGTTGATTTTCTATGACCTATGCAATAGGCATTTTTATCATTTCTTATCAACACAAGTGATTAAATTGGATATAGATTTTAAAATTTCCAGAATTTTTATGTGGTTAAAAATTTTAGATTATTTTATTCCAACCAGCTCATCACATCACAATTCTCTTAACAATTGAACAAACCTTGTTGTCAGACAGGATGGAAGATACGGAAGAGAAATCAAATGGTTGGAACATATACAGGGTGACTGGTAATTCGACCTATTCCTTGAAAGGGGTTATACTAGAGTTCATTTGCAACAATTTTGCCCCAGTTAACTGGGGGTCGAAAATAGCTTGTTTTCGAGTTATCTCATTTTTAAGATTTTTTTGAAAAAATCCATTTTTCCACCTAAAACTGACAATTGTGAAAAAAATACTCCACTCTCTGCACTCTGTAAGCATTTTTCTAGTAGCTGATGAATGAGCGACTACTTTAAACTAAAATACATGTGAAAAATACCCAAAACCACCGAAATAAAAGGTTATAAACCGCAAGACAACAATTTTTTATTTGGATTTTGTTTCAATCCAAAGAGGATTACTCAAAAAAAATTTATGACACTTGGCGTACAAATTGCGGAAATAACTTCCTCAATTCCTAAGCTTTCCAAAAAGATGCAAAAGTTGTGTACTTTAGTTCAAGTTTGGAAAATAAACCTTATTAAACACGCAGATGTGAATTTTATTCAAAAAGTTATTGGTTTGGTGAAAATAAAAAAAAGAGTAAAATAATAATGTTTAGTACCTAATCATATGAAATTACAAATTTTGTTTTAAAGTTTTACATTTAAAAATCACAAGTCTTGCTCAAATTGTCTTCCTCCGTTACGTATGCAAGCACGAAGCCTGCGACGTACTTCGCTTACTGTCACTCGAGTTGAAAGCGTGTCTTTAATTTGTTGGGCAGCTGCCAAAATCCTCTCTCTTAATTCTTCTTGAGAAGAGATAGGTGTACGATACACCAATGTCTTCATATGACCCCAAATGTAGAAGTCGCATGGGGTTAGATCGGGACTCCTAGCCGGCCAAGGGATCGGGCCGCCTCGACCAATCCATCTCAGTGGATAGTTCTCATCCATCCACTGTCGCACGCCCCGGTAATAGTGGGCTGGGCAGCCATCATGTTGATACACCAAAGCTGTTCTTGTGGTAAGCGGCACATCCTCCAGCAGCGGACGTAACTCTTCTCTTAAAAAGTTTTCATAGGCGATGCCGGTTAGGCGTGCCGGCAGAAAGAATGGCCCGATTAAATTATTGTGCACGATTCCCATCCACACATTAAGTGAGAATCTGTGCTGGTGAGCTCCTTCGTTAGATTTTCTCGGATTCTGACCTTTAGGGGCCCAAAAATGCAGATTATGATAGTTTGTAATACCATCACGGTCGAAGTTCGATTCATCTGTCCACAAGATTGTTTTTAGATACTCAGGGTCTTCAATGTCTGCATTTATTAGAAATCTGCAGAAATCCATCCTTCTGACAGGATCTCCCTCCTCGATAGCTTGTACTGGCGTGTAATGGAATGGATACTGCCGTGCTGTGTGCTGAGTGAACCAGACTTTCCACTGAGACATACCAAGCTGCCTAGCCACAATTCTTGTTGAAGTAGTGCCGTCTGCTTGAAAACACTGCAAAATTTGCTCCTCTTCGATTGGATCACTAACGCTAGGTCTACCAGCGTCGGTTTGGCGACGTCGAACCGATCCCGTTTCTCGAATGCGCCGATATGTCGTACCAAACACGCTGACATCAGGTAAACGGCGGGTAGGAAAACGTCTTTGATAGTCTCTTCGAGCAGCAGCAGCGTCACCATCACAAAACCCGTAACAATACATGATATCCGCGTATTCTTCATTTTGGTAAGCAGCCATTTGAAAAGAAAGCTGTTTTAGCGCAGAATTTAAGTTAGTTAACAACGACACGTCCGAACTCCAAGATGGTTGAAACTAACTGATTACTTAATGAATTGAGCGAATGAGTGGGCCTCGATTGTGAACCTTAGTACAAACATTCCCGAATACTTACAAAAGAGAAACAATGTAAGCAATAAAATGAAAGAGACAAAAGCAAATCGGCATCTTGTAAGGTTCGCTTCTAGGAAATCCGCTACCTGCTCTGCCATTGTTAACAATTTTTTTCAAACTCTTGTCAAAGTAGACAACATTTGCACCTTTTTGGAAAGTTTAGGAATTGAGGAAGTTATTTCCGTAATTTGTACGCCAAGTGTGATACATTTTTTTTAAGTAATCCTCTTTGGATTGAAACGAAATCCAAATAAAAAAATTTTGTCGTGCGGTTTATAACCTTTTATTTCAGTGGTTTCGGGTATTTTACACATGTATTTTAGTTTAATGTAGTCGCTCATTCATCAGCTATTAGAAAAATGCTTACTTAGTGCAGAGAGTGGAGTATTTTTTTCACAATTGTCAGTTTTAGGTGGAAAAATGGATTTTTTCAAAAAAATCTTAAAAATGAGATAACTCGAAAACAAGCGATTTTCGACCCCCAGTTAACTGGGGCAAAATTGTTGCAAATGAACTCTAGTATAACCCCTTTCAAGGAATAGGTCGAATTACCAGTCACCCTGTATAATTTTTTTAATTAAAAATGGTTTACTCTTGACCTCAATCCAGTCCTCAGGACAAAGATGGGGTCGAAGATGTAGCGAGCTAACCCAGAAGAAGCCTATTCACTCGTAGTTTAAAGTAATTCGGGTTGTATGCGCTCGGAAAGATGGCGTTTTACTCCTTGGCTGTGCGCATTATAAAATATTGGCCTTTTAGTGTCGTTAATCACAATCAACATATATTTGGATACCTTTAAAACACTGTTAAATTTCAAATATTGTTGATTTTTAAACATGTTACAGCCATGTTGTGCTATTTCGAATCAAATTAAAGATTGAAAAATTTGGCTCGGGCGGGACTTGAACCCGCACTGACTGTTAAATTGTCTGTAGTAGACAGCTAATGACAACATAGTACACTTACTTTAAGTTGGCAGACTTCGTCCGGGCATCAAAACATTCGTCCCTTGACAATATCCTGTGTGAGAAGAACTTTTTCTCGGGATCCAGCAAGTCTGCCACGGCATGAGCGTACTGTCTAGCTCCAAATGTACATACATGCAGCTCATAGTTCTTAGCGGCTGATTCGAGGAACTCTTGAGTTCGCGGTCTCAGTCTCGTGTGACACCAACGACCAGGGCTGCCACGAAGGAAGAAATGCAGCACTCCCTGCAATAATAAATTCTGTGTTACTACTTAGGTACAGCTCATGAGCCCTTAGAATAAGATTCGGCTGTCGATTAAAATCGGTTAATTATCGTTTTAGGGCCATTATCAAAAAAATTTCCTTTACGAAATTGAAGTAATATTTTCTATTTTTTTTTTAGATAGGATTGATGTATGATTTATTCGAATAAATATAGTCTACATTTTATCAAAATAGCGAAAATCTTGGTAATTATATAACGGTTTATGGAAAATTTCCAGTATTTTGTAATGCTTACATGTAAATTTGCAATAAAATGCAATCCTAATCAAGGAATATACTACTCTCTACCGAGAGATCCTAATCGACACAAATGTAAGAGATGACCATAGAGATCTAGAGAGATGCCAACCCAACCAACGCGCCGAGAACCAAGCCTAGTGTCGCATCACCACCAGTACCACGCGATAAAAAGTATTTTGTTAGTTTGAATGAGCTCATTATCCATTGCGGTATTAGAACTCGACGTTCGAATAATCTTTAGTACTAGCATTGTAAACTGCATAACACGCATTGTAAACTGTTTATACATAATATCTCGACTGGCTTTCAGCCTCATAATATATTGAATCATTACTGACGCTAGCAATGTGTTCCGTTTTTGCGCATATTGCTGCGACACTGGCCCCGCCCCCTTTTCACATCGCCCTTTAGTTTTTGTGATCTGTGGAGACAACTGTTTTTTTCTCACAGAGAAAGTTATCCAGTTTGTTGGTCTGATCATCCCCTTAAAAAATCGTCAGCCTTTTGGACCCTGTATTGTTTTAGCATTAACTTGGCCCCTGCATAGTACAACAAAGTGTGGTTGGGAGGCAACCAAGGTGTGAATAGAATAGAAATCATTTATTTGCATGAATACAGTTTTCTTACAGTATATCTTTTCATCGTTATTATTTAGTACGAGCGTTAACCCGCGACTTTGTGCGCACAAATTATATACCAGATTTTAAGTCAGATCATAAGCTATAAAACAAAAAAAGTTTCATCAAAATCGGTTCAGTAATTTTTGCGTGATACTCGTTCAAATAAACAAACAAACACACAAACAAACAAACAAACAGACAGACAAAAAATGCAAAAACTGATGATATGGAATCAGGGATACCTAAAAACTATATCTTAACTTTTTTTTGTTAATATCTTCGATGTACAGACAAACTTCCTGTTACAGTTTTATATAATAGTTTAGAAGTTTAGATTAGACAAGTGTATCCAGCCTGCTTGCAGGCGTGTAAATATTAAGCATGTAAAATACAATTAAATTCACAAATTATTAGATTTAAATGTCACAATTTACCTACAAAACCTGTGGTTGTAAAAAAAATGTAATTATTAAGAGGCTGTTTCACCAATTCTAGATAAGTTCTTAATAGCTTATCTGACAGATCGTTTAACATATCTCTCATACGAAATATGAGACTTACCTTCAAGTTAGGTGGTACATTGTCATTGGTTGTATGAACTAATGTTTGATCCAAGTCAACCAGCAGGACTAGCTTCCTATCTTTTAACAGCCGATCTGCATCTTCACGACCTAGTTTTTGGGCTAGTTCCTCTGACACCTGAAAATTAAATAATGATTAACAAATTAGGTAAGAAGACTAAGAAGTACCTAGAGTCTCGTTGCAGGTTCTGACCCGAGCACTTGTCTTGCGTGGTTTTCGCGTGTCGCGATTTTGCCAGCCACGAGGCTCCGCAATCCTCAATTTCTTCTTGTTCTTGACCAAAAACAATGCCTGAGATTGGGATAGATTCTCCCATCAACTACTTGACACTGGCGGAAATACAGTGCTCTGCTAACGCACAAGCAAGAGTCCATTAATTATTAATAAAAAAAAGAAGTACCTTAATTATTAGTATTTATTACAATTTAATTTCTTCTGCAACAGCATAGATAGAAATATCTAATGAGGTAACTGTGAAATAGGGTAGCAGACTGCATCTTAACTATTATAAAATTGTAACAGAAGTGTGTCTGTACATTGAAGATATTAACAAAAAAAAAGTTACGATATGGTGTTTAGGTGCCCCTGATTCCATATCACCAATTTCTGGATTTTTTAGAATTTTTGTCTGTTTGTTTGTTTTTTTGATCGAGCATCACGCAAAAACTACTAAACCGATTTTGATGAAACTTTTTTTGTTTGATAGCTTATGATTTGACTTAAAATCTGGTATATAATGTATGCAGACGAAGTCGCGGGTTAACTCTAGTAAAATAGAATAATGTTAGTTTTATCTTCTTAGTATGTACCTACCTAAATCAAAACGTTTACCCTACAACCCTACCGCTTTGGCGCTTTACTAAAAAATGCTGAGATAGACAAGTCCTAACAGAATATCACTTTTTTTTTGGCCTACCCTTTCAAATTTTGGACCAATCGGACAAATCGGATGTCTATTGACTAGTGGTTGTATCCCTGTATAGATCAACCTACCCTATTGTAATATACACAACATAAGAGGGAGACTGCAAGACAGCATTTGCGCTGAGACTCCACTTATTTATTCTATTCTATTTTTATTAAATGGCGTTTCCTTAAAGAATTCGCCAGTATCAAGTGTTGAAGATATTATTATAATTCAAATTAACGTTCATTGTACGGTAATTGATATGGCGATCTCAAAGCCCTGTTTTTGTAAAAAAACACACACCCGAAACCGCCACAAAATGGCGGAGCCGCGTGGCTACCTAAATCGCGAGCCGAACGAAAGACGTCTACTCGAGAGACCTTTAGCCACGCGACTCTCTCCACTTATTAATCCAGAAAATGTAAATTCATGTACCGTTTTGTTTGTTTCTGATGAATAAATTTCTTTTAATTTATTTTTATATTGTGTAAATAAAAATAAATATACCTTAAGCTCAGGTACAGAATGGACCATAGGGACAACAGCGACATCCCGTTTTGAGTGTTCGTCCGTGCGTAGGTCGGCTCCACACTCTGCACACATTTCCTTCATCACAGTTGGGTGACGGCATTCTTCTAGCTCTGCTATAGGCCCACTGTAAGTGAATGGGTTATTTTGAAACGAATTATTTGCAGGTAATGTAGCAACTAACTTGGACTTGGCATATAAGTACACATGTTTTATTAAATTTATTTTTACATTTACCTTTAGTACTGATTTAGTTATATGTGGGACTGTAATTTTAGTATAAAGTTTTTATTATGCTGACTGTACTTATTCTTTATAATTTACTAATAGGGGCATTGACATACAAAATAATGGACGCCGGGTCTAGTACAAAATTCACGAAAAAAGTGTCAGAGACTAACCAACCAGAGTAAACCAACTAAACCACCTAATAAACCAACTAAGATTATTGTAAATGTTGAAATTTTTTTTTTCTTTTTGCTTGTGTAGTTGTTAACCCATCGGCAGCACTGCTAGCATGCCAGCCTCGACGAAGCGTTTAAACGAGTTAAATGTCATGCGCAGAGCATTCTGACATATGTAAAATAAAAAAGATGGACATCTCAACTTTTATCGTTTTCTCGGGGGTGGCGTTTTCGTTGGAAAGTCAATAACCAGGCCTATTTCATCAACAATTGTAAATTGTCATTTGAGATACATTACTGACATAAGAATGTTAGGACATGTTGTTTAGTAACCAGCAATGTACCCTGAATTGTTCTTATTGTTAGCTACTATTGTCATGTTTATGAAATAGGGCCCTAAAGCATGATAATGATAGCATGTTGCGCTTGATACGGCTATATCTCACCTTTTATCTCGTTCGTTCGCGCACAAATAGAAAGAGAGCGAAGCGAAGACGCGATAGCGCCTAATAACGCTGCCATACTACTGCCGCTGATAAGTTTAAATTATTTTTTGTGCCATGATATAAAGTAATAAATGATGTTTAGGCTGTAAAGTTGTTTGTAAATACTAAGTAAATATAGATGAGAAATAAGGTTAACATTTTAGGCGGGAATTTTTACTACTTTGCAGTATTTACATTTTGCCGCGCAAAAGAACAAGTATAGATGTATAACCAATACATAAGTACATAGCAAAAAAATTACAATGCCATTATTCCGAAATGAGTTTTATGGGCAGTAAAATACGGTTATCATGCAAACACCAGTTGTAATCGTAAGTTTAGTGCGTAAATTAGACGTGACGTCACTTACCTAGGTTCTACAACGTCTCCTTCCTTCACCTTGATGGACGAGATTGTACCAGCGCGACCCGCTTTATATTTCTTTATTTCACTGTTATTGCCCGACGAATCACTGTATAAAAATAATATTTGACCTTGTGACACAAAAGCACCTTGTTTTACTTTCCATTTGATGAGTTTTAAAGGTTTTTCCGATGGAACAGAAATAGGCATAGTTTTGTCAGCCATCTTGAACGGAAATTGCGCGTTATTTGTAGAATGGCGGCATCCCATTGGCCGATAGAAAATAGTTTTGGCGGTTAGTTGATTTTAGCCAATAGGATCATAGTATTTAGAAAATCGATATTGCAGTAAAACATGATTTCCGGAATGCGTCAACAAACGTCAAAAATCATGTAACGTTCGGATACATCACTCAATCTTTTTACTTTGAATGTTTATTTAGGGTCCGTTTCAAAACGTGTAAAAATCACTCGGGGCCAGGAAGGTGGCATAGGTATTGATTCTCGGGGCCTTCTATAGGATTCAGACCTCGGGGCAGACTTTCTATCCCACTCTGGCAAATAAATCATCGTATGCTTTTGTCTAGACTAGACAATACCTATGCCACCTTACTGTCTATTGTCTTTCATAATAGCTCCCCCAGTAGGCCTCTCATGCCACCCCCGAGAAAACGACAATAATCGAGCTGTACCTCTATCTTTATTATTTTACGTATGCCAAAAAGAGCGCGCATGATAGTTTACTCGTTTAAACGCTTTGTCGTGGGTGGCATGCTAGCTAGGCAGGACGCTGGCGAAGGTATTAAGCACCCGTGAGGTCTAGAGGAAAGACCACTTTTCCTCTGAGCCCCCCCGATTGATTTACACCCGTTATAAAAGTTTGTTCGAGTTAGCGCTCTTACAAAAGAGCGACACTTTGCTTAGTTAAGGCTATGAGCGCGACCTTCTTCGACCGCAGTGTTGCTCGTCTGTAAGAGCCCTTAGACCAACTCGAACAGTAAATTCTACATAGCTAGGTACCAAGTACCGTACTCTCCCTCTCCATCACCCGTAATCTTCTGCCACTGTTATACCATGCCAGCTTTGCATAAATGAAAATGAGGGGCGCGACTTTCTTTGCAGGAACGTCAAAATCATGCATAACCTGGCAAGTCAGTCATGTCCATTTTGAGGAAGACCTTGACTGCGCCGAAGCCAGAAACAACATTTGTAGGCGAAAGCGCTATTGCGCAGGGCCCCTCCCCGCTTTTAAAGTAGTTTGCCGGGTACTGTACTGTCTGTGCTCCTCCGTATTTTTGTATAGTTGCTTTGCTAAATTATGTAGATAAGGGAAAATGAAAGACCATTAAAATAAGCGGAATTGTAATTTATTTATTTATAATTTTTACAATATGTATCTAGAATCTAGACGAGACGTTTCTCGTGTTTCTTGACATGGCTAGTGAGCGCTACTTTCTGTGCAAAACTGGCTGAGCAGTAACTACAGGAATATGGTTTTTCACCGGTGTGCGTACGAACGTGATTCCGCAATATGTGGTTTGTCTAAAAAAAATCATTTTCGTGAAATATTCTGTTACTAGATTGGTATGAAAAAAAAACAATAGATGGCGTTAGTAGAAGTGCTTAAAAAACTGACAAATATGACGATCATCAACTGCCTAAAACTAAGACCAGAAATCTACCAAAAATATATTTTACTTAATTTATGAATAAAATGTATCCCTAAACTAAGCAATCGATAAAAATGTGTTTTACAAGTAACGTGGCGTTGTTAGTTTTTTTTTCTAACAACGCCATCTCTCGGACAATATTTTTACGAAAAGTGGTAAAATTAAGAATAGTCAAGCGGGCAATTAAGTCAATGGGTAATTACTTCAAATGGCTATAACTTTTGTTCTATAAAATTTTATCCAGTAGCTTAAGAAAAAGCGTATTTCTTCGATAAATACTCACCTGCACTAGTCGTCGCTGCTAAATAAAAGCTTATAGAATAAAAGTTATAGCCAGGCGGAGGACAGTCGCCTTTTGGTGGCTTTTTCCGATTCAGTTTGCATAGAATGTGCTGCCATCTATTAAATATTTCGCAGAAGTAAGAAAAAAAGATTTTATTGTCTATGTCAATGTCAAATTGACTAATTCACAAAATGGCTACCTATCTTGCGTAATGTGCGGGTTGTTTGTAGTTTTCGTTTAATTTCGTGACGATTTAGTGATGTTCTGGAGTTTCTGTTGTTCTCTTACCAATGTTTAGATTACAGGAATAGTAAGGATAGGTACTGGAATTTCACTCGATCGGTGCGGGATTGAACGAAAACTAGCATTCAAAACAATAATATCCATCGGTATGAGTAGGTATGTATAGTATAGGTTGAATTATTGTCGGTGAAACATAGATGGCGCTAGCTAGCCTTCAATTTGACATAAGGTGGATGCATAATGTTGCCACGAGTGGGTTCTATTTTCTTATATACTTATATTACTCTTTGGTTATAGCCATATGACGTAATTACCCCACTGGCGGAACTGGCCCGCTCGATTATATAAGGTCTAACAAAATTAGGTGAAACTATTTTAAGGGGATGATCAGACCATCAAACTGAACAACTTTCCCTATGGGACCAATATCGAAATCGCAAAAAAAAAAAATCAGCCGTTCCATACAAACCTACTCGACCTAAATGTATGCGACAGCAGATTTTTTTTTCGCGATTTCAATATTGGTCCCATAGGGTCGTTTGATGTTCTGATCATCCCCTTAAAATAGTTTCACCTAATTTTGTGAGACCTTATATACTGGGTTGCACTGAACGAGGGACATTCCCGAAAATTTCACATTCTATATATAGCATTTGTACAAAATTCGGTTGCACGGAACTATGTTAATATTTTCAGCCGTTTTAAAATTACAGCTTATCAAAGTTTCACTTAAATAGTTACAATGTTCGACCCAAGTAATATTTCGCTTGCGTCGCCGGCGCGGCGTGCGGACAGCGCGGTAGCGAGCGCGTTACGCATTAGGGTTGACAGCATGATGATGAAATTATATATACGGTCGAATTGAGAAACCTCCTCCTTTTTGAAAGTCGGTTAAAAATGATTTATTTTACTGTTTAGGTGTAAAATGAAGTATATTTGATTGATTGGTTTATTTTGATAGTTAAAATAGTATATCTGTAACCAATACTAATCATTATAAAAAGATTACACGTCATTAATATTTTGCGATATTTTCGGGAAAGTCCCTCGTTCGTCCCAGTATATTTAGAGAGTAGATACATACACTAAATCCTCGGCCGCAATAAGGGCACAGCTTGTTTTTGACTGGTTGAATCTTTGAGTGAAAACTCTCTGTATGCTGTCGCAATCGAAAACTGTTCAGGAAAAACTGTAAAATAATAAAAAATTTAGCAATTTAAGATAGGATGTATTTGTATTAGCACGGTATTACTACAAGGCTTAAAGTATGGCAACGCTCTTGATGCGCCGCCCCCCGCCGCCGCGCCCCTCTATATTTACGTTGTCAACACCAAATCTTCATACAGATCTCAGGGAAATCCGCGCCACCCGCTTGCCCGCAAGGCCCCTACCGTTGCCCTGCGCAAGTACACACGGCGACACATCAAGCTATACAAAACCAATATAAGCTGGTCGCGCGACGTTATACGTTACTCGACTTACGCGCGGCCAGCTTACGTTGGTTTTGTATAGCTTAATGTGTCGCCGTGTGTACATCCGTTGCCGTACTGTAAGGACTATACAGTATACAGGGTGTACAGAAGTAAACATACAATTTTAAACTTTTAAGGGTGTTGTTTAGATTATCAAACTGAACAACTTTCACTATGGAACCAACATCGAAATAGCGAAAAAAAATCAGCGATCCCATACATGTAGCTCGAGTCGATTTGTAGTTTAATATGGAACATCAGATTTTTTTTTTCGCGATTTCGATATTGGTCGTGGAAAGATGTTTAGTTTGACGGTCTAAACCACCCCCTTAAATGTTTATTTGTATTTTTGTAACACATTGTATAGTTATGCTGTGCTATTAGGTTTAGGATCGTATATTTGAATATTTGCTCATACATACCCTGGAACATTCATTACAGACATACTTAGTTTGTTTCAGGTGAACAAGGTTGAAGTGATTTACCATGTAAATATTTTTTGCATATATTTTACCACATTCTGGGCACTCTATTCTGAAAACAAAAACGAAGTACTTAAGTATATTAAGACTTAGGGTGAAGCCAAACGAGCGTAATTTTGTGAGTCGCGTATCTTGAGTCCGTTCATATAAAGGCTGACGTCATAGACAATGCATTCCCTGATTTTATATGAAACGGACTCAAAATACGCGACTCGCAATTCACAAAATTACGCTCGTTTGGCTACACCGTTAGTAGTATTCAGATATTTGGTATTCTAATTAGCTTCAATAGGTTTGTTGGGGGAAGAAAATCAGTATGGTAAATTTTCTCCCTTTCAATATCTCAGAAATATTTATCTCTCTATGAATTGCTCTCAAAAAGTAAAGGAAAATATCGTGAGAAAACCTGCATACACTGAAGGAGAAATTCTGATGCGTAAGGTGAAGTCTACCAATCAGCATTGGGCACGCGTGGTGGACTAACGCCCATAGACTTCCTTGAGGATAGGCCAGTGCCATAGTGTAATAAAAACTACCAGTAGTGAAGCTCAGCGGTTGCAGCGGGTCTATGTTCGTGCACTGTACTAACATGGGAAAGCTTCGCAAAAATATCCTTATTAATTCGTCAACTCTATCACCCAGCATACGCTTAATGCTTACGGCTATGTCGAAAAATAATTGAAGCGAAATAGGTGTGTGATAACTTATGTTACTGCCTGATGCGAGAGAAAGAGATGGGGCGGCGCGCGCGCCTGAAACGACGCGACGCAAGCGTAAAACAAACTTTATTTAATTGTGATTGTACTATTTATGTAAATTCAATTCTGCTCTGATCAAAATTTATAAAATACCAATCTCTTTTTTTTTTAAATCATGTCTTGTGTTGCTATTATTCACCGTTTAGCAGTTCCAAGCGTTTATCGATAAAGACGGCGCTACTTTGGCTTGTTTTTCTATCGAGAAAATGTGTCTTAATCGTGTTTTGGCTCTAATCAAAACTTCTTACACATATCCGCAGATCTTACTCCTACTGTTAGTACTTCATGATATATGACGCTTTGAAGAATCCTATTTTTTCACATAGCCTCTTAATGTTAAGTGTGCTAAAATGTTAGTAAGTCAATTTAAATCTTCGGCACTATTCAGAAACAATTCCGAAAAAAATCAGAAAAGAATCTATCTATCTATAGTATTATAAAACTGTAAAAGAAGTGTGTCTGTACACACGGCGATACATCAAGCTACGCAAAACCAACATAAGCTGGCCCCGCTACGTTATACATTACACTGCCTACGCGCGGCCAGCTTATTTTGGTTTTGGGTAGCTTGATGTGTCGCCGTGTGTACATTGAATGATATTAACAAAAAAAAAAGTTACGATATGGTTTTTAGGTGTCCCTGATTCCATATCAGCAATTTTTGGATTTTTGTCTGTCTGTTTGTTGGAGTGTTTGTTTGTTTGAAAGAGCATCACGCAAAAACTACTGATCCGATTTTGATGAAACTTTTTTTGTTTGATAGCTAATGATCTGACTTAAAATCTGGTATATAATTTTTGCAGACGAAGTCGCGGGTTAACGCTAGTATATAATAAGTATCTTACAATGGACAGCTCTAATGTTGCTCTACTTGCTACTGATTAAGTTAAATGTTATTGCATGCTGTATTTCTTTATAAGTGGTTGACTGGTTGTGCATTGAGCTTTAACTTAAAAATTATCGAACCTACCTACCTTTGAACAATGTAACAATCGTTAAGAAATCAAAAATAAAAAAATTAAATAAATAAACATTGTATTAAGAACAACTTTCATTTCAAAGAGCGAATTCTCTAGTATTAAATAGTTTTTCTGTGATTTTAAAAGGCAGACTAACTTCATGCTTTCATAATGTCTTCATAATTCGTTTTTTGCTAATTTTATATCTTACCTTTTCTTTTTTGGGGTTCGATGTTTTACACTACCATTTATATGGTTTTTATACTTCACTATATTAGCAAATTGTATGTCACATTCGACGCAGTATGTTTCTTCAGATGGCTTTGGCGCCATGTGTTTGAGCATTTTATGTTTTTTCAGATTTCCATATCTTGTGAAAGTTAGGTTGCATTCTTTACAAAAATAATCTGTATGTTTATTCCTAGAAAAATTATATTAATTGTTATTATTTCGGCTACTTTAATTGTATAAGTTTTCAACTTAAAACAAATCCTTTGATAAGTTATATGTCAAGATAGACAATCGAAGCTACGAACACGTCGAAAAAAATTGCAGCCGGTCATGGCCGATAAACCCTATCGCTATGCACGCACACTGATATAAGTTGTATGACGCCTCACGCACACCAACATGAGAAAGTTGGCCCATTTGTTTTTGTAAGTTAGAAATAGAAACGTGAGGCTCTATCTTGACATATAATTAATCAAAGAACAAATCGTTAGTTATACTTTATCATTCTTACCACACTTACTTTATATGGTTCTGAATTAGGGATCTGGTATTGAACTTCTTTTCACAATAATCACAAATAAATGTCAGATGCATGTTCCTGTAGTGCTTGTGAAATTGATGCCTTTCGCTGGGTCTAAAAACAGACACATATTTTAATGTTTATAATACAAAAGTATACAAGCTAATTTACACTCAGAAACTTGTTACACGTACGTATTTAAATGTGTTTAAAAAACACTTTAATATGATGTTATAATATAATCATTGGCATTGATCTGCAAGGCTAGCATGCCACCCCCGACAAAGCGTATAAACGAGAAAAACGTCATGAGCGCTCTTTCTGGCATACGTAAAATAATAAAGATGGAGGCACATCTCGATTTTTATCGTTTTCTCGGAGGTGGCATGCGAGGCCTACTGGTAGGAGTCAGAGAAAGGTCTAAAAGTAATAAGTCGCACCAAGCATCTCAATCAAGGAGACTAAAAGTATGGATTGAAGTCAATTGGATTACAATTACAGGCTTTAATCTGATCTTTTTAAGCTATTGAAATCTAACTTCAGCAAATGAAATGAATAAAGGCCAGGCCACACAGAGGCGGTTTTGCGGGAAAGCGGGCCGGAGCGGAGGCGGACCTGCGGGAAGCGAATATCTCCGGACCCACTCGTTTTTCTGTGTTTTGTTGTGTATGATGTGGTCTTGTGGTAACGTTCGAGTTTGTATGTACCCTACCACACAGAAATACGCGCGGGTCCGGAGATATTCGCTTCCCGCAGGTCCGCCTCCGCTCCGGCCCGCTTTCCCGCAAAACCGTCTCTGTGTGGCCTGACCTTTATTGTGAGAGGTTTTTAAGTAGGATTTCAGTAAGGTCAGGGCAAATGTAACTATGGGGGGCTGATGTAACTAATTGTGATTTATCTCGGTTTATTCGTTTTTAATAGAAGCGTTGTTTTTATGAGAAAAACCTATAATTTTTCTAAGCGGCAATAAATGGCACTTATATTAAATAGAGACGTCACAGTTAGTTGCATTAGCCACATAGTTAAATTCGTCCCGGGTGATCTTAGTTGTTTTATTACATTAAGTTTTACTTTTTCTTTACTCTACCCTTTGGTAGTACAAGACATTATTTAACCACTTACAAAGTTAAAACAGGACTTACGCAAATCTCAATTTACATTTTTTGCATTCCCAATGCTTGTCATGTTTTTCCAGGTGCATATAAATGTATGGTCTACTATATTCGTAATGTCCGCAAAGCAGGCATTCAAATTTATTCAAATGTAAGTAAAAGTGGTTTTGCATCTGTGATTTGGTTGGGAAGGTTTTTTTGCAAATTTTACATGTCCGGTTAGGGTCGTTCTGAAAGCAAAGGTATATGACATAAATACACTTCAATGGGAAAACCACCACACTAGTTTTTTCCTAGTATAAGAGTATGAAAATGTCAGAATATGGAAAAGAGACAGGATTAGCGAATACTCCAAAGAACATTATAAGAGAGATTAGAAGTGCAAAGTAGGCGTGGAACGTGTCGCCACAGGTAATGCAATGATTTGCATAACACCATAAGGCGCGCCGCGTGGTGCGAGCGAGAGGGTATGAGTAGTTGAAGCAGCGTGAGCCGGAAGACAAGTGGCGACAGCCGTCTCCGAAGTAAAAGCGCTACTTTGCATTTCTAACCCCTCTTATTAATGTTCTGTGGGATACTCGAACGACAAGAGTGTAGCTCTTAAATAAGAGATGATGATTGATGACACTTCTTTTTTAACCATTGTCATCCCATTCTCGACCAATCGTCGTCAATGCCAGGGGACTATGAAAAAAAAACTAAATATTATAAAATATACCTATCATTATAAAAACCAGGTACCATTTGTTAGTGTTCTTTTTAAGATTTATTCAGTGCCAATTTCGTAATGTAATAAAAACGAATAATGGTGAAGCTCAGCGGTCGCAGCGTGTCTACACATACGTATGCTTTGAGGTTTGCTGAGCTTCATTACTATTAGTTTTTATTACACTATGCCCACGTTATGGATGAATGTATTATATCAGGACTGGGCACCTTCCACCAAACTCAACAAAATGCTCAGGTTCAGGTAGCGAGTGCGCTAATGTGTCAAAACTAGGGATGCAACGATTACGAAGCGGTGCATCGTTTTGCATCTGTAATCGTAATAATCACGGTTAATAACGATGCAATGCACCGTAGTAAGAATCGTGCGATTATTAAATCGAATTAAAAATGTCAATTGGATTGCACTTGTTGACAAATACCAGACCTGAATACTAGATCACAGAGCCAAAAACAAATTTGAAAAATTCTGATTTTTTTTGGTAGATTTAGGCTCTCATTTTCGTAATATTTCGTTTATATTTTGAATATGTGAAAAATATTAAGTGGGCCTTTGACTTCGACCTCAAATTGGTAGAAAAAGCAGATCATGTAATTTTTCTACATCTTTTTTTTTATTTTACTTTTCATTGGAATGATAAGAAATACAATTAAAACTCATTCTAAGGATAATCTCGACACATATTTTTTTAAATAATCGTAATGCATCGGTTATTCGTAATAAATAACTATTAATATCGGAATCGTAATCGTAATGGCCGAATCGTTGCATCCCTAGTCAAAACTAATGTTAACTTGTTTTTCTCACTTTATGTGTAAGAAATCATGCTCAGGGCTGCGTTCAGAACCTACGCCCCAGGTGCACCCCGAGTGCAACTTTTCGCACTAACGCCGTTCCGAGGCTCGGTGAAAAACGCTCTTTGCAACTCGGTTGTCACAACTCAACCGTTCCGAACCTCTGACGGGTTGCAACTTTTAACCATCAAATTCGATGGTTAAAAAACACTCTTTTTAATTATCTGTGGTTAGGTACTTGACTTTTCGCGCGTTTTGAATAAAAGTTTGTTTTTCAAAATATTTTTATTCACTTTTTGATTTGCTAACATGGAAAATGAGTTTTTTTATCGTATTTGGAAATGATGGAAGCCCTGGAAACCCATATTACTTTAAATGTCAAAATTTGAGGTCATAAAACAACAGTGATCGTTCCGTACCTCATAGCGAGTTAAAAATTGGCGCGGTCGTTCCGTACCTTAGAGCGAGTTGAAAAACAACCGCACCTAAATGTCGTGAACGCACCCCAGTAAATGCTAAATTTCAACGAATAAATATAACTATAAAAAAGTAACTCTAAATAAAATAATTTTTTTTGGCCCTAATGTATAATGACATGTTGTATGAGTTTTAGTGGCAAGGTACAGTTTTTTAAGGAACAAAATTAGAACACGGTACAGTTATGGTGGTACCATTTTTTGAGCTTGATGTACATTTCTATAGTTATTCTTATTCGTATCTAAATTTTAATACATAATAAAAGATAGTTCAAGATTATATTATAAGAAAATAACTATACCATTGAGTGATACTTCTTATTATGCCGATTCAGTGCCTCTTCATTTCTAAATCTACCGACACAATGATCACATTTGAACTTCATTGTATAAAAGCTTTTAGCCTTTCTTTCTTTTTCCATGTAATCGAGTACCTCTTCTTTCTCAACTCTTATTGTCTTATAAAGTTTGGATAAATTGTTTTTATCTATAACATTCTCTCGTACAATGTTGTATCTAAAATGCATTGGTTTTGTAATTTTTCGTTTTCTGACACTCGTAGTTTTGACTGCATCAGTTGTATCAATTAGCTTGTCATTATCAGTCTGAACGATATCTTTAACTTTTTGGATTTTTAAATCATTATCATCATCAATCTCATGTTTTACAGTTTCATTATGATCTGCATTTTCATTATCATCAAAGGCTGAAGGGCCATCATCATATTCATTTTTTTCACATTTCTCAAAATTGATATTAATATCATATTGTTGATCTATCAACAGATCAATGTTTTCCAGTTTGACGAAAGCATCATACTTTGATGATTTGCTTTTCTTTGATTTGTGCACAATTTCCGTATCATAATAATCAATTCTTGTAGACGATTTATTTAATGTAGAGAGACATTTGTACTGTAAATTGTAACTTTGTTAATGTATTTAACAAGGTGTAAGGAAAAGTATCATTAACCTTTAACCCCATACCCATCTACCCATCAAACTGACCAACTTTTACTATGGGAGTAAACCTGTCAGAACAACAACAAAATGGAAAAGTTACTTTAGAACCAGTAAAACTACATGATCAGTAAATATAAGTCCTAGAACTAATAAAAATAAAATAAATCATGTTTTCTTTTAAATCAATGTAATTCAATTAGAATTTCAAAAAAATCATGATCATTTTTCAACCCTGGTCTCACATCACTGTGTAATCTGTGTACATACTTACTTCAGGTTCAAATTCATGTTTTGCTTTAAGGAAAAATTGAGCCTTAGCAACTTGTTGATGAAATTTACTTATCCTGTTAAAAGCACTCCTGCATTCCCAACACATGAGAGGCTCTTGGATATCCTGCGAAGAAACGAGTTTCGAATTCACTTACAGTACGACCAGGAAAATAATTCCTCGTGTCAATCTTTGTTCGCACAGCATCCCCCAACAAAACCCGAAGTTATTTAGTAATCAAAGGGTGCAAAGTTGGATGGCAGCGAAAAGGGCGTAAAATTAATTAGCCAATCGTGACAAGGGATTCCAAGCCCGCGAAGGTGGCACACCCTGATTAGTTAATATAATTTCGCGCGCTATTAAAATTTATCAACTAAAAAGTACATCGGTGAGACTTATAAACCTGGAACTATTTGTAACTACATTTTACCCTGGTCCTACTTATGCAACACTGTCTTTAACACTTCTGCTGCTGCCGACCTACATTGTGGGTCAGCAACGAATGGGCCGCAGTGCGTACCCACATATGCAGTCAGTTCTATTGCATTTCTCCTGAGCTTAAAACTTAGCATGTGAGTCACCATATACGGAGTCAGTTCTATTGCATTTTGCCTGTGCTTATAACCAGTGATCGGATAATCGGGCGCTAATATACCTAAACTTCACTTTTATTCCCACGATAGAATAATATGGACATACCTTTCAGAATCCCTGATCCCGGAAAAAATAAAGATACTTAATCAAAATAGCCACTGTTATACAGGGTGTAACAAAACACCCTAGTAATACTGAAGGGAGTGCTTCAGACCATCAAACTGAACAACTTTCACTATGGAGCCAAATTCGAAATAGTGAAAAAAATCTGCTGTCCCGAGTCGGTACTACAGTTTTGCATGAAAGATCGGTTTTTTTTCGCAATTTTGATGTTGGCTCTATAGTGAAAGTTGTTCAGTTTGATGGTCTGAAGCACCCCCTTAAGTATTACTAGGGTGTTTTGTTACACCTGTAATTTCATAAAGTTTGTTATATACGGTCTAACAAAACTAGCTGAAACTATTTTAAGGGGATGATTAGACCATCAAATTGAACAACTTTTTCAATGGGACCAATATCGAAATCGCGGAAAAAAAACAGCTGTTCCATACAAACGTATTCGACCTAAATGTACGGGACAGCAGATTCTTTTTTCGCGAATTCGATATTGGTCCCATAGAGAAAGTTGTTCAGTTTGATGGTCTGATCATCCCCTTAAAATAGTTTCAGCTAATTTTGTTAGACCTTATATAGTTTTACAAAATTGTTCAACCAGGGTTGATATGATTTAAATCACTTGATTAAAATCAGTGATTTAAATCGTGATTATAATCAAGGGATTTTTTTATAAAAAATTTATGATTTAAAACTTTACTTTTTTACTGCTTGAATTGGATATAATCAAGCAACTGCTGTGTACAGTTGCTTCTTCCGCTGGGGTCGAAAGAATATTTTCAGCATTCAATTCGGTGCACAGCAAAGTAAGAAATAGATTAGGCACCGAGAAGGCAGCCAAATTAGTCTTCCTTTTGAGAAAACTTAACTAATTATTTTGCTTATTCAAATGACAGTGTGATTTTTAATAAAAAGTGATTTGATTTTAGAAGAACTTTTTGATTTTCGATAATTTTATAATATCGTTTGTTACATATTCCAAATACACACGGAGAAACATCTAGCTATACAAAACAAACATAAGCTGGCCATGCGACATTATACATTATTCTACCTAGGCCAGGCCGGCCAGCTTATTTTAGTTTTGCGTAGCTTGATGGTGTCGCCGTGTGAACATGTGGATAAAAAAAATATATTGTGTTTTCTTTAATTAATAACTGAATTTCAAATTCAAAAAAGATCAGAATGTAAAAAAATAAAAAAAATCCGATTTAAATCAAATAAATCAGATTTTTTTCGATTTTTAAAAAAATCATGATTTTTATCAACCCTGCTTCAATCCCAGGAACCAGAGATCACTTATTTATTCAAAAAGGAATGTCCATAATATTCTTTCGTAGGAAGAACTTTAGGTATATAAGCGGCCGATTATTCGATCACTGCTTATAACTCACCAAAAACCTTATCATTGCGTGGTTGACCCACGAGGTGAGCCACACTGGTCATTTCAACGTAGCAACTGTGCGCACGATCTACAAGGGGGGTTTAAGTTCTATTGCATTTTCGCATTTCACCTGTGTTCATGACCTACAGCACAGATTATTCCTAAAATGGGTGCCACCTAAACCTTACGCTTGTGCGGGTGACCCACATTAAATGTTTCAAGTTAATCACTAACATATATACAATACATACAGATACAGGTCAAACACAGAACACCAGTCCATCACATGCGCCCAATGCTGATTCTTCAGTGTATGCAGGTTTCCTCACGATGTTTTTCTACACCGTTTGAGAGCAGTCGGTATTACATGTACATAAGTTAGAAAATCTTAAAACTCATTGGTATATGGCATGCATGGCAGGTTTCGAAACGGGACCTCGAGACTGACTTTCCATACCTCTCCGCTACGCGCCACTGACACAGGACAGGGTGCTAACCACCTTTTTTCTTCCAAAATGTAGATGGTAAGTGTAGCGAACGAAAGTAGATACGATCGTTAGCTTATGTTGTATTTACGTAGTAAAGAAATCTTACCGGGTCTAATGGAGGTTCTAGTTTATAGAACAATTCGGTATACTTCCCAAGCTTTGCGAGCTTTCGATCGGTAGCCAAACATCCCTCGCACATAACATTGTTTGGTTTCATTGCATCAAAACCTGACATCTTTGATAAGATATGGTATCCGCCAGGATATAACACGGCGCATTGGTAAAACGTGGACTAGACTTCGGAATTATCACTGAGATAAACTAGATCTAACTATATTAAAGTACTATTTGTGAATCTAACTAGAAATATAATGTATTTTTGACCAAAAAAACAAAATTTGGGTTTGTTAATTCAATTTGTCAAAGGACAAAAACGGATAAAGTATGGAGCTTGGTACTAAAATAACAAAGCGACTAACATAATGGAATTGCATACCTTTTCGAAGAATAGAATGTCCACAATACATTTAAGCTAGTTTAATTAATATAACGACATGTATTTTACTATAAAACGAAAAATAAGGAAATTGATTTGGCCCCTAAAATAGCAATAACAGATAGCACCAGCAACACTTGGTGCGTTTTTGTTCAAATCTATTTTCGGTATTTCATCAGAGAATGCGAGATAGCGCTCTATAAAAAGAAATAGTGCTGTCTTTTTTACCACAATCATATTTTCTCTCAACAAAACGCGGCTGACGTTTATGCTCGTCATAGACCGCCGCTACAAAATAGTGCTGTACTCTTCTTACGCACGCAAAAATCCATAAGTACGTCTCGTTCCTGCGTGTGAGTAAGCAGTTAGCAAATTGCGTGCGTTAGAAGAGTACAACAACATATTATAGCTGCCGTGTGTTGTGACTGTCAAGACTGACAGTTCGTCTGACAGTGACAATTAGTATTCCCCTCAGACGAATCCCGCGCTCGTTCCTGTTGGTTCTTGTTTGTTTTTCGTTGCGTTCTCCTGTTATATTCAATTTTTTCGACCTACGCTCTCTTTCTGGACTTGTTTTTTGCCTTACGTTGACTGTGCTACGCCCCTGGATACCGATTTTTCGTGAACGATTTGGATTCTCGCTTACGCGACGAAACCCCGGCACCGCCGGTTTTCTTTGTATTTATTGGTAAGTACCCTATGTTTATTGCTATTCTGTTCATTAACGGAATCTGTTCCATTATTGTTATGCGGTTACGGGGCTACTAGTTAAAATCACCACGCTCTATAATGAATAGATGGTCTATTTCAAATTACATACAAGCCATGCAGTTGAAATAAGGTACTGTTTATGGACGTGTTGTGTTAGTATACATGCTTGCCTGGAGAGCTCATTTTTAGGCAGTATTGGTATGCGCATCAGGAAATCTGTCTTAAGATAAGTGGATGAGGTCTCAGATATGTATAGGCTGGAATGTGGTGTGACACAGGGTGGACTGAGCTTTCCCAGGCATAAAGCCTCTACACGAACAAAGCTGATCATCGAACTCAACAGTATGCATGCGGAATATTCAATTGATAACCAAAGAGTTAGTAAAATCAGCTACGAGGATGACATTGCACTGCCGAGTCCGTGTTGCGTGTCTGCATGACCTATGCTGATGCTCAAGAGCTAAAGTATAAGATCTCACACCATTGTCCCATGGGGGTTGGCAGAAACTACGGTCCCCAACATGTTTCGACTCTGACACCTCTTTAGTTTCATCTACATTCATATATCTTTTCATGCACTACCGTCTATTGAGGGTGCTACGGACTTCTCCTTTTCCCAAAAAATCATTGATTTGATCATAAGTAGTATGTTTTCCTTGGACAACCTCGGGTATTATAACATGTAGCATAGAAAAATAGATAGTTATCGGGCATAGAGGGCCGCTGGGGTCTGACTAGATAAAAATACCGGTCTGGACATCGTTAATAGAACAGTTTTTCTTTGGAAGTTGGAGAATTCCTATTCTTCTTCTGTTTACTTCAATTTTTCAATCGGCTCTGAAGTTTTAGACTATTCTCATGATATTCTTCTTTTTTTCAGATACTCATTGTTGCAGTCCTTAATATGGCTGTGGCACTTTGTTTTAACTGCAACATAGCTTTGCGAGCTAATCGTCAGTCTTTTGACATACTTGACATGAGTCCAGAAATTATTTCAATACTTGAAGTGTGGAATCATCGAGAGGTAAGTTTAGTATCCATAAATATGTCTAACCTATA
The DNA here is from genome assembly GCA_927399405.1 of Agonopterix arenella. Classification (NCBI taxonomy): domain Eukaryota; kingdom Metazoa; phylum Arthropoda; class Insecta; order Lepidoptera; family Depressariidae; genus Agonopterix; species Agonopterix arenella. Next base: position 11,352,860 of record OV656708.1, on the reverse strand, counting down.
ATAGAAACCACGCTGTACAGTTATGGTGGTCCAGTAGCAAAATTATCTTCCCCTTCTGTGCAGGAGGACTTGGTTCGATCCCGAGTCAACTCATTCTCATGAGTTTTAGGCTTCGCACCTTTGACCAAAAACAAATTAAGATTCAGTATCCAGCCGCCTGGTGTTATTGTTGTATTTAATTTTAAATAATACATTATGAATAAGATTAGTTACGTAGTATAATGTTTGGGAAGTTGCAATTTATTCATTTAAAGACTTCTTTGACACTTTCGCTGCTAAGCTCAAAACATTGATCTTCGCGCAGTGCTAACACTGGAATGCAATAGAATTCTGACTCACCGGGCGAGTCGTGTGCACTGCGGCTCATTTGTAGCTGACCTACTACGTTGGTCGTCAGCAGTTAAAGTGTTAAAATGACAAAAATATACTTATGTCCCACTGGGCTAGGCAGGGCCAATTGATTACCATAATGGTATTTTGCTGACACATATCTCTCGCCTCTTCATCATTCATCATACATGCTCATCGATTCCGGGTACATTTAACTTCTGCCTTCTTCAGGAGACATGTGATAAGCATTTTGTAACAGCGCAAGCTTTTGCCACGAAGGCCCTATAGCTCAGTCGGTAGTGAACCTGCCTGCTGTGCCGATGGTCGCGGGTTCAAATCCCATAAGGGATAAATATTTGTATGATGAATATAAATATTTGTACCCGAGTCATGGAAGTTTGTAACAATTGTATTCTTTATCGTCGCCTAGTCATCGTCATCCAGACTATTTTCAGCGGCTGTAGTATAGCAATGTGATAAATCACGCCTTCGCTCTCTTTGAAAAGGTGTGATACAGCCGTATCACGCGATTCATGCGCAACATTCTACGACTTTAGCGGCCGTGGTAGGGCACAGTGATACAGCGCTATCGCGTGCAACATGCTATGGCTTCTGTTATTTTAAATATGACTAGATAATTTGTGTGACAATGTCCAAGATATTTCTATTTTTGCTGTATGGAAACTGATGACATTCTTCATTTTCAAGGCATACACATGTGCTGACATAACCTCAGGGTTAAAAGATTTAAAAAAAAGGCAACCCAGTTGGTGTAATGTTTACCACGCCGGACCGGTTCGGTCATGGATGTTATATGTTTGTGCCGTTGTTGTATGGTTTCCATAAGCTTGGGATCATTACAATGTATGTGCCTGTGAGCGTTATTTATCTATCAATTTAATTGTGATGACAGGTGTTATACCTACCTAGAGAGCACTGCTAGTGAAATGTGGATTGTCAATATAGGCCATATTAATTAAGAATATCTGACTGCTCCGGGGAATATAGCTACAAGCATAATGCTTATGCTGTACAATAAAATCTGTCTCCTTTCGTCATATATGTTATAAGCAAACAATTTGTGGGACCTTATCTCAAATAATATTCTGATGACAATAACAGGTACATTTATTTATTTGTTCTTATATTTTACTTATGGCCTATGTTCAGCAGTGAACGTCCATCGGCTGAGATGATGATGATGATATTTTACTTATAGGTATTTATTTTGTTTCAGGTGGCAAACGCAGATAGATTGTATCAACAATGTTTTGATTTGGTTATTGCTGAATTAAATAGTGACCAGCGTTCACCAGAGCAGCAAGTTGGACACCACTCTCTTTGTGTAAGCTGTGGAATATCAGTGGCACCCAGAAGTGGGAGACGCTCTCGCCCATTACCTGACGGATCTCCTGAGTCTGCGTATATAGCAGATATTATTTTTCCTCGTGAGGTATGTACATTATATTATTCGAAATGAAGCACATTATATCATATAATGACATCTTCGGATTACTGGACTAGATTAGAAAAGCTTTCGGTGGAATAACTGAACCAGTCATTATCATCATCAGCCCATGTTCTCGCACTGTGTAGGCACAGTATAAGAATGAGTATGGTGCTACATACAATAAAGACACTCGCTGCTCCCCACCAATTTTAACCACACCCCCTCGTGGTGGCAGAAAGCAATAAGCACTGGTGTACTTGCAAGTGTTCTTGCAAGCCTTATCCCAGTGAACTGACACCGTTAATAAAAACAGGACCCTCCATATTAAGCCAGATTGATAGCCCTGGTTCAGTGCGACCGACCTTGCTAGGAAAACACTGGTCTCAGCATTTAGGCTACATTCCGGGCATATTCCAGCTAATAAGTTTTATCATTTGAACGGTATTAAACCCTCCCCACGATGCACAGTGTGCATAAGGTGGAAGACCTTATACACGTCATGCTGGAATGCAGATCTAAGATCTAGCTTTATTGGACCAGTTACAACGGGTATGATTGTACATAGAATGTCATCCGTGCGGATTTGAACCCGGACCCCCATGATTGAGTCTCAAACCTTTCCACAATGCGTCACCAACAACGCTCTATCAGGAATACACAGGAGTAAACTTAAAGTGAACCTTAAGTCTTCTTCTTAGGTAACTGCTGGGTAACCAGAGGGCGATAGAGGGGGTGAGGTAAAAAGTTGGGAGGAGGGGATTGTCCATACTGTATCTAGTAAGTAATAGACACTCTTTCTTATACTGTGGTCTAGGCACGGTGCAGCGTGATTCATCCTTAACTCCACCAACAAGAGCGTAGCTGATGGAGATGATGATGATGATATAATACATAGTTGTCTAGTCATAATGTCTGGACTGGACTATATTCTGGTTATGGTAGTGTATCTGCAGTCAGCCGCTTGATGCCTGTCAACAAGCCGGCACAGATCTCTGCTCAACATTATTGGATACATCCTAGCCGCTAAGCATCTCCTCCACTCCGCTCTGCACATCTCTGCTTTGGTGGATGCCGGGCCTAATTGGGACTAACTATTTAGATAACCCCTATGACTTGAACATCTCATACTAACTACTATTTTGTTTGTTTCAGTATCACCAGCAAACAGGAGAACGGCTGGAGATAAACAGTGAGTGGAGAAGTAAGAAAGGCCTATTATTTGCTTGCTTTGGTCACTGACCAATAGCTAGAAGAGACTATGGCCTGGAATCCACCCAAGCAGAGCGAGCGGAGAAGTGTAGTGAACGGGATATTGTGTTATTTACCCGTCTTGGCTCCGATCAGCTTCCGTGCCACCACTGAGACATAACTGTTCGAGCTGAGTGAAGAAGATTTCTCATATTTGTATGGCACAATTGAAGCTGAGATGGATGGAGCAGAGTCGAGCAGGGTCGAGCATAGATGTGAAGCGTAGAATTCAAAAGGTATACTGAATTATTCTGTTCCGTTATACTTTAACTACTTTGAACAACTTGGACAACATTAACAACTCGGACAACATGAACAATTAGACAAATGAGTTGACTTGGTCAAGTTATTCATATTGTCCGAGTTCACCAAGTTAAGGATGACTCACGCTAGACCCTGCCCGGTCCTAGCCGAGCGTCTGCCGTAGCATGGTCAACTAATATAACAGATATTTTGTATGGACAACTCTGATTACACGGACAAGTTGGCAGGCAGACAACTATTTTTACCGAGTTCAACAAGTACCGAGGCAACGAGGACAACTTAAACAATATGAAAAACTCGGTCAACTGTTGTCCACGTTGCTTGAGTTGTTCATGTTGTCCTAGATGTCCAAGTTGACAGTCCTTCATATTGGAACATTGGATTACTTTATAGGACAACTTGGTCAACATGTAATGCAATATTGTATTTTACTTGTACTTTGTATATTTTGTTTTGTTTAAAAGATGTGTGTTGTACAGTTTCTGGCCGCATCTTCTCTCAGCGAAACACCTTCCGACGCGGTGGTAGAGTCAAAAAATGACGTCAAAAAGCTATCTATGTGATATTATTTTGAATAAAAAATTTTTGAGTTTTGAACGTGATCTAATTGGAAAACTCAACCAAGTCAACTCAGTTGTCAGAGTTGTTCGAGATAAGTATGACCAAATTGTTTATGTTGTTCAAGTTGACCGAGTTGTTCATGTACGTAATTCATGTTCGGAAGTACTTGTAGTGAAAATATACACCCTGCCCGCTAAGCACCTCCACTCAGACAATCCAACCACAGGGTGAAATTGGTATCATTAGCCAACTCAGAGTCTACCCATCAAACTGAACAACTTTTACTATGGGCGCAAACTGATCATAGCAAAAAAAATCTGCTGTTCCATACTAAATTGCAATGCATACTCGACTCAAATGTATGCAACAATGGTTTTTTTTATCCGATCGGTTTGCTTGAATAGTAAAAGTTGTTCAATTTAATGGGTAGATTCTTAGTGTAAAAGGATGCTAATGATATCAATTTCACCCTGTGTATCGGTGATTTATCTAAGATTTAGATTAATTCTGTTGATCAGTGAATAAAGGCTATTTCTTTTATTATTTAAAATAAAACAATGTCGTTTAATTTATGAGTTTTTTATTTAATTTCCCACAAACTCTGTAAGAAAATGAATCTCACGATGTTTTCTTTCACCGAAAAGCCAGTGGTGTTACAAATCTTACATTAATTCCGAAAAACTAATCGGTACGAGTCGGCATGGATGGGGATCGAACCATCGGCTCCTGCACGGCAGGCAAGGTTACTTGCCACTGGACCACCACGGCATCGTATTATAATCCTGTTTAAAGACAATGACAGAGTGAGGCTGTCCGTTCGTACTTGTGCGAACAGTGACCATGCACTTATAAAATCTTGCTGGACTGCTTCCGATAGGTACACTGGCTTGTGGAAGACAATATTTCCACGTGTCCCAATGATTATCTGATTGAACTCAGTTCCATAGAATGTCAATGCGCCCAAAACCTACAACAAAAAACAATATTTTATTATGATTCCATACTACACTTATACTGTATGTCAGTAAGTGAAGTAGTAATTCTTTGGCTTGAACATGTGGAGAAGATGCTAAGGAATAATAATTAATGCAGCAGATGTACCTACTCGGATAGTTACTCGGTTACATCCTACCGATAAATTAGGTGCGCAGTACTCGAAACCAGTGCAGTCTAGGTAAGTATGGTATGAAAAGTTTGGTATTTGGATCCAAATGAGGTGAAAGGGGTGTCTCAGTGTCACACCCTAGCCTGCCCATCCCACTATTGGGAAATAGGTGTGGGGGTGAACTTTATGCTAGAAACAAATACCTAACTATGGGTAGTAGCAATAGTTCTCACCACCCTGAGCGGGACTAGGGTCATGAGTTTATGTTATGTGTTAAGTTATCTCACATAAAAGAATAGTTACCTTTAAAATAGATGTGCCCCACGACGATGATGATTTCCACACTCAGCTTCCACATCCAAGTTCTTCTAACACATAGGTAGGTATGTAGCGTATATGCCGTGAGAGAGGTTAGCTCCGAAGGTAATTATTTGAGGAGATAACTCCTTCGACAGTCTCTACAGTTTTATGTACCGCTCGAGTCGCGCCTAAAGCACACGTCTTCCCCACATGGCTGGGATGAGATCGAACTCACAAAAACCAAGGATTACTTCATGAAAATTAGGTGAATAAACAGTTTTTTCAATGTTTTTCAGTCATAAATCTCTGAACGATCGTAAAAAAGTTGTGAAAAAGTAGATATTTAGTAACTAAAACAGAATCGTTCGATAATGTTTGAGCCATCTGTCTAAACGGCTCTAACGGCCGTCATGAGCAGCACCGCGATTACCGCAATACCAATTTGGTCAAAAGCTAAGCATTAATCTCCGTCCAATAATGGTTTGGTCACCTAATACTTAGCGCAATTGGTCTCCAGATCATGTTATAGTCTGGGGTATGATGGTAACCTGTCTCCTGTTACTCCTCAGGAGCGGAATTAGTTAGATTCCGATGGGGCAAACTCATTAGACTTCGCAAAAGCATAGGTGGCTTTTGCCATGGCGTAGACCGTAGACATCCTGAGTATCCGCGTTGGTCGGGATTTGTATCAAGACTAGACCACAGGATAAACTGCTTCAGACCGAAAGTACCGAACTTGGTATCAAAGGGTAAACGAATCAAATATTCCACCATCTCCTTCCTTGGGTGTCGTACGAGTTGACTTAGGTTAAAGTTTCGTATTCAGGATCTTTTGGGGGAAAGGATAGTCTCATCCTGAAACCTGGCGTGTTTAGTAAAGTTTCTAACCACCCCGAAGGAGATTACAGTCGTGAGTTTAGGGGATATTATGATTAAAATAAACAACCCAAACTCGTTCGATTATTTAGGAGAACTGTCAATTAGTTGACATTGACAGCTGTCAACGTCAACCAGTTGACAGGTGACAATGTCTAACACTGAAAATGGCGGAATGGCTGTTCCGAAACACGTTTAATTAATTTGGTAAAATAAAAACGGGCATCTTCTAAAATCTAAAAGTGTTTCAAAATAATAGGCTTTAGTCTAGTGTGTCCAAATATAGTCACATCATCTATGTTTAAAATTCGGCTATTTTAGTACCAAACTAATTTATGTCCTTTGACTCTTTTTTGTTATTGTGTTTCTTTTTCCTTACGGAAAGGCAAAGGGTTCAATACATGCCATACAGCCGATGTCTACGTTGATGTTCGACGTTATGACGCTTCTTCGGAGTTTTTGGAGACAATCGAAAGACGCAGGACCTTGGTCCTAGCAGGAAACGCATAGAAGTCCACAAGAAAGAGATGAACCCACCGCTTTGCCGCGCTACAAATGACGAAATACTTTTCATGTTTACGACCCATTGTGCGCTGTGATGACGCTAGCGCTGGATAGATTTTTTCGGGCAAAGCGGGAATCTTTTGTTGAAAGCGGGAGATAATAAAAAAACGTAAATAATCAGTAGTTTTTACTACTTTTGCTTTTATCTGAGTTTCAAACTAAGTTTACAATGATGTTGATATGGCAGATTGAATTGGATGAGTAATTCCCGGAAAAGCGGGATTAAGCCTGTCCCACGCGGGACGGGAAAAATCAGAAATGCTGACATTTGAGTCCAATAGGAATGAGGGATTTTCCAAAAGCAAAAAAAATAAAAAAGTTAGTTCCTAATTTCTCGATAGATGGCGTTAACCAGAGAGGGTCCAATAGGTATGAGCAAATATATCCCCTCTCTGGTCAACGCCATCTATTGAGAACTAACTTTTTGTTCTTCTGGAAAATCCCTCATTGCAAATTAGTATAGAACAGCTGAATTTTTGGTTCCGATCGGTTTGTTTCCAAGTTAATTAATGAATAAATTAAAAAATAAATTTAAAGGTTAATGATACTTTTCCTTACATTCTGTATACATCGTTTCGCGTTTCGCAGCAAAATCACTTGACGAGTCTTACCTCACTTTAGCACACAAATCTTCGTAAGTTTTTTCTCTTTCGTATCGTACACCCCATGAACACTGAATCAGCCTGGCTGTTTATGGTTGCAAAAAGTACACTTATCTCTTATACTACGCGCGGCCAACCTAATTTGTTTTTGCTTTGTGTCGCCGTGTGTACGTATTACCCGATTTTCAAATTGAAGCTGCATTGATTTACAACGAACGACCCGAATGGTGTAATGGTTATTACCACACGCCGGACAGTCAAACCAGGGTCAGAGCAATGGGTTCGAATCCAGGTTTGATCATGGATGTTATAAATTAGTGCCCATGTTACACAGATTACCCCCAGTAGACACCGCATGATGAAAATTTTATACAGGCCCGAAGTCACAATTTTTTTCACCAATGCGACATGATTGGCCATTTCAAGGTCGCGCTACTCCGTTGCTTATATAAGTGCAAAATCATAGAAGTGTGGCACGCGTCGTCGGCGGCCTAGTATGCGGTATCTATTGGGGGTAATCTGTGCCTTGTTATAATATGGTTTCCATAATATAGAACCTTACCTTACGTTTGATATGATTACAATGTGTATGCCTGTAACTTTTGTAAGCTTTATTTAGTGGAAAACGCCTCATTGAGACTTATAAATAAAACAATCCAGTAAAATCTATACCTAATTATTTATTCATTAATTTGCGTCCCAGATTAGATTGAATTAATGTTTCTTGATGTTTAGATTTAACATGAGTTTTAAGTGCAGTACTCTGAGCAAATGCAGCCGGACAATGTTCACAGGAAAACGGTCGTTCACCGGTGTGTGTGCGTATGTGATGCGTCAATGTCCGCGTTGCCTAAAAATGTATAATAATCATACTTAAAGGATGAAATTGATATCCTTTTCAACTAAGAGTCTACTCATCAAACTGAACAACTTGGGAGCAAACCGATCGGAGCAAAAAAATCAGCTGTTCCACACTAAACTGCAATGCCTACTCAACTCAAATGTATGCAACATTGAAGTGATGCAACAGCTGATTTTATTTTTGCTCCGATCTTTTCGCTCCCACAGTAAAACTTGTTCAGTTTGATGGGTAAACACTTAGTTTAAAAGGATGCAAATGATATCAATTTCATCCTGCAGGCAAGTACGCCAACCCGCGATAGCGTGATATAGCGCTGTCACGCTTCCACTCTCTTTCTATTTACGTGCGAACGAACGAGATAAAAGACTAAATTTGACAGATGGTTGTGTTAAATGTCGCTATTTCGGGTTGTCTACTAGCCCCGCTGTATGTGACTATTATACAGGGTGTTAGGGTAAAGAGTTGCATTACTTTAAGGGGTGGTTGTACCCATGATACTGAACAACTTTCCCAAAGTAACCTATAGGAAATTCTCAAAAAAAAATTTGACCTTTCATACAGAAGTTCGATCAGCTTAGTATGGGAAGTCTAATTTTTTTTTTACGAATTTCCTTTGGGTTTCTTAGGAAAAGTTGTTCGTATCATGGGTACAATCACCTCTTAAAGTAATGCAATGGTTTACCCTAACACCCTGCATAGTAGGTAACACTATAAGGGAGTTGGAAATTGAGAAGTCCTTTAATGTTAGCGACCCATCACACAAGACATTTTTGAGCATTTATTTATTACTAGCGACACGCCCAGCTTCACCCGGGTGGATCTACAATATAAGTACCCACACATAAACAGTCGGGAAGAAATTATCTAAACGACAGTGAAAACCGCATCAAAATCCGTTGCGTGGTTTATGAGAAGTTAGCGGATATACAGAAAGACATACAGACGTGGAAAGCGATTTTATTTTATACTATGTACATCGCAACTACATCGCCCCCTTTTTTATTAAGCACAGGCGTTGTCTGAACGTTATCGCCGCGACGCTGATTCGTCTCAGAAATATCGCGGCGACACCACGACGATATCGTTCCGTCAACAACTACGTTCAAAAATATCTTGTGTGATATGGCCTTAATCTCTCCTGCGCTGCGGTCGTAGTATGACAGCGCGATAAAACTCTCTCTATTTGCGTGCGTAAGAACGATATAAAGGAAGTGATATAGCCTTATTTCGCGTATTATACTACGGCTGCCGTTGCTATAAGGATTTATAAACATAATAAGATACGTACGGTAAATCCCCGGCCACAATGCGGGCACAGTTTGTTTTTCGCCTGCGGAATCTTTAGATGAGTAATATCTATATGATTTCGCAACTTATCTGCGGTCAGGAAATACTGTAAAATGATAAAATAATCTGGTTTTACTTGCCGTAACAATGATGAAGTGGCAATACAACTGATAAAAAAAACATTATGGCTGGCGTAAACATACAATATTTAGTGATGGCTCTGTCTCTATTGAGATTTTACCAAGTATAACCCTGATAAATTAACTACAACAACAGGGAACAATGCGAAGGGAGACAAAAATGAATGAAAAATTACGATTTAGATAGGTAATACTTACTAAATAAAAGAAAAGATTCGTTACCTTAGAACATATTTCACAAAAATAATCCGATTTTTTTAGATGAAAAAAGTTGTAGTGATTTTCCATAAAAGATTTTCTTGAATACAGTTTCTTACATTCCGGACATTGTGCCCTGAAAAACATAGTAAACATAATTAAATCAGCTGGTCCATACAGAAACCAGTGATTCGGAGTCAGGGACAAGATTTTTTTTTAAATTATCTTCAATGCACTTGTTTTTGATTGACTTTTTTTAGATGCACAACAGAATTCCAGGAGACCCACTACTGATAGGCCTCAATGATTCTCAACCATGATCTGAACACCATCTCTCAGATATATTATTTGTAACTAGAGTTTACCCGCGATTTCGCCGCACAAAATATATACTAATCTTATTTTAAATCAAATCTTTCAAACAAAAAAGGTTTCATCAAAATCGGTTGAGTAGTTTCTGCGTGATGCTCGAAAAAACAAACAGAGAAATAACGATTCTAAAGAAGATTGATTTGGAGCCCGGGACATTTAAAAACCATATTGTAATTTTTTTTTCTTGTAAATATCTTCAATGTACTGACACATTTCTGTTACAGTGTTATAATAGTTTAGAATTTTAGATAAGTAATTATAAACTCCATACCTTTCCCTTTTTCTGGGCATCCGATGCTTAGTGCTAGATCCCAGATGGTTTCTGTACTTCAGTTTATTAGGAAATTGTATGTTGCATTCAACACAATATGTCTCTTCAGATGGTTCCGGTGCCATGTGTTTTAGTTTGTTATGGTTTATCATATGTAAATATCTTGTGAACGTAATATTACATTTTTGACAAATAAGTTTTATATGGTTTTTCCTAGAAAGATAAACTTTATCATAGAATTTAAATTAGAATATATGTTTTAAATGAGTAAACTTGATCTTTCAGCTGTTGAATAAATCCCGTTTACACTCCAGCAAAACTTGGGAACATGGCAATGGCAAGTTAAGTAGAAATGAATGGGGCGATCACAAACCAGACCAGCGATGGTCGCAGTGTTACATAACGACCCTTGCATGCAATAGCCAGCCCAACCACCAATATAAGTAGAAATCATCGTTTGGACACTTAGACCATATAACTAGGGACCATCCATGCGTTAGCACTCTCCTCTGCCAAGTTACACGATAAATTGACCATTTGCCTTTGACTAATTATATAAGGACTAGTTACGCGTGTAATTTTACTAACAAACATTTCTGTCATTTTTTGCGGGGGTGCGGTGGTGAGGTAACATGAAATCCGCAACTTTGGATTTTATTCCTCATAACTTTAGATTCTAATTTTGAATGATAAAAATCATGAAAAGTAGTCCACCATAACAATAAACCACCTCGCAATGTTGCGGGAAATCATTGGAACTACTTTGTATACTTAAACCATTGCAATTAAAGGTTATAGTCGATTGTAGCAGCCCTAAAGCAGGTTTTTTTCTGGTCAGGCTTTATTATTGGATACATAGATCAGAAGTGCTATTTTTGAATGTCACATGTCTTAATTCAGATATACATGCATTAGAATCAATATTTATTAAATGACACCAAAATGACACAAAAAAAACACGAAGAAATATACAAAACGTCCCAATCAGCAACATAGGCTTCTTCAAAACAGAAAAACATTATCAACCCATCTGCAACATACTTCGTCAAAGGCACTATTCTATAGTCTTTGTAGTGTGGGGTCACACATCCTGGCAAGGTCGCCATGCTATGCGGTTGTTAGGTATTGATGAATGAAACGGTATGTCTCGTGTTTAGATGTATATTGCGCGCAAGGTCTACATGAATATTACTTATATATTAAACTTATGGCTATGTGTGTGGGGGGTTAGGCACACACTACATCTTATTCGAAAGTGATATAAACAGTATAGAGTTTATGCATTATTTAATCATGATTTTGAAAGTGAGATTTATAAATTGCATTTCTGGCGCGTCTTGTTTGGGCGATACGCCGCGTTTCTCCTCTACACCAATTTACACTCACCTCATGTGGCTGTCAATAAGAGATTTAGTGGAGAACTTCTGTCCGCAATAGTCGCAAATAAATGTCATGTGCATGTCCCTGTAGTGTTTGTGGAACTCTATCCTTTGACTGGAACTAAAAATAGAAGATTTTTTTTTAAATTCAACCTAAATTTAAGATTTTGATGAAGATCAACCGCATAGAATTTATTATGCCTATCTTATCAGAGTGAGATGACATTGAAAACTTAAGCTTGCTTTAGACATGCAACCGGTCACAGACTTTTCAAGGAAAAATCGTAATAAGCCAATGCCGAAAGCTAGAAGTGCTATTTTTGAATGTCACATCCTAATTCATAAGCGAAAGTGATGTCAAACTCTATTGAATTTATGTATCTTTCGAGAATAAGGGGGGTACAAATGCTCCGGGCGGCACTTTTCTAGGGGCGGAAAAATATAGACTGATTGGAGCTCTGTCTCTGTCGCAACAGAGAAAAGGCGAGCTCGCGTCGCTCAAAGTTTCTGTTTTAATTATTGTACCTACCTACACATCATCTTACAAGTGTTCTAACCACAGCTAAGACGTGATGCTAAAAATTTCGAGTTTGCTTCGCTCGATCCAAATTAGCTTTTCCTTAGGTTCCGCTATCCGCCACTGAACAAAACACTCTAGTAACTACAGACCATCAAACTGTAGAAACTTTCACTAGCGAGCCAACTTCGAAATCGCGAAAAATAATCAGCTGTCACATACCAAACTGCAGTACCGACTCGACTCGCTGTTTTTTTTTTTTCGCGATTTCGATGTTTGCTCCATAGTGAAAGTTGTTCAGTTTGATGGTCTGAAGCACCCCTTTAGGTATTACTAGGGAGTTTTGTTACATCCTATACTTACATACAGGGTTGTCTGGTCGAGTTATGGTGGTCCAAACGAAGTGAGGTGAACCAGAAAACCAAACTTAACAACTTTCTCTATGAGTTCTCATAGAGAATAACGAAATAATAATAACGAAAAATTTCTATGAAATAGCTCGTTTTTTCCGCGATTTTGGTGTTGGTCACATGGAGAAAGTTCTTCAGTTTTATGTTCTGCTTTACCTCATTTACTCTGATGGTGATATAATTAATACAAATCTAAAACACGTAATGGCATAAATTGTACTTACGGAAATCTCATTTGACATTCTACACATTCCCAAAGTTTCTTGTGATAATATGTCAAATGCATATACATAAGATTTCGTGTATAAGTGACATGTCCGCATGGCGAACAAACAAATTTTGAATGTTTATAACTGTGGCGTTTCAGTTTAGACTGGGATGGAAATGTTTGTTTACAAATATCACATATCCATTTATTAGTCTGAAATAAATTATAAAAATATCCTTTTAATATAAATTATTGAGCCCAAGTCATGAATGCTGTTATCTATGTCCTATCGCGGACTTTTCCGCCTGATCACTTAAAAAAAAATGGCATAATTTCTTGTTTGGAAACAATTCGTTCATTGGTCTATTTTTCAATAGGGCGGGGCTAGACAGCGCTTATATTTTTTAGTAGCATAGCATACCATAGCATATGCTCACGACTATATTCCCCGAGGGGGTAGTCAGAGATATTCGGAAACCTCAGAACATCCACGTTTCACTAGTACCGCAATTCTTTCCAATGTGACGGGGAGTGAGCCCGTCGCCAATTGTAATGGACAGTGGGTACAATACATGCCTCGAAATTGAAGCATGCAGGTTTCCTCACGATGTTTTCCTTCACCGAAAAGCCAATGGTGTTACAAATCGTACATAAATTCCGAAAAACTCATTGGTACGAGTCGGCCTGGACGGGGATCGAACCATCGCCTCCTGCACGGCAGGCAAGGTTACTCGCCACTGGACCACCACTGCCACGGCGGTTTTTAGTAAGCAAGCAAAAATGAGCCTAGTGGTGGTCAGGCGGAAAAATCCGCGATAGCACATCTTAGACCACAAACAACAAGGGACCAGCCTCGCGTTAGCATTGCCCTCTGCCACGTTACAAGATCAATTAATCATGTGCTTTTAGTGATGTGTCAATCTGGGATAATTCTTGAGTTTGGATCTGGCAACACTGGTGCAAGTAATGTACAATTTTATCTCATATTGTTGTCATCAAAATACAAATCTGTACTAGAATCTGGTACTCCGATTGGAGCTATATAATCTGTGCGAAAGTCTTATAGTTCAAGATATTATTTATTACAATGAACTTATTTTATCGTGTGGGCAGCAAGCCCTGGAGTCAGAGTTATTACATTATATTGATGATATAAAACATGTTAATGAATAAGCGCACAACCTCATACATCACAACTAAACTATAACAAAATAATTAGATTGATTTAATAATTTCATTATTTTAATAGTTAAAATTCAAAGATATTCGCAATTTAAATTCTGAGGCAAAAATGATTTGTTATTTCATTTCAGCAATGAATGAAAGCGCTAACGTACTCATGGGTACATTTTAAGAATATTGTTTTGGTAGTAAGTAAGGTGAGTGTGCCCGTGCGGTGAGTTGATATGAGCAGATAATTTAAAATTTTTCAAATAAATTATTTAATATTTTGAAAAAAATTACCTATGTTGAAACCATGATAATTCGATTCTGCTCTAGATTCTAAACAAACTACTATCTAGTTTTGCATTAATTCATTAACACATTGTATATGTATGCGAAACTGTGTTATTGACAGACAGATTCTTCTAAAATCATGTCATTTATTGCATTAAGAAGTAATTGTAAAAAAGGGAAATATAATGCGATAATAAATATATTTTGATGATGGACAAATTGTAATACCATTGACTAACTCTATTTAGGAATGGGAGACCCACATAACTAGAACATTAAATCTAAAATAATAAAATATGAATATATACCGGTGAATGGTACTTTTCCTCATGCTTTCTAAGACATTCTTCTGTTGGAAACTTACTAAGGCAGAGTGCACAGTTTATCTTGAACCTAGAATCATAGTTAGTGTTTCGTTCTTTTTCCATATGATCAAGTAGTTCTTGTTTATCTAATTTCAACGTTTTATAAAGCTTATCTCTATCTTTCAAGCCTTCTACAACTTTATATCTAAAATGTATTTGCTTTCTTGGTTTTCGCACTTGTTTGCTTTTAGTTTCTAATGAACCACCACTATCAATTTCCTTATTTTCAATATCATTATCACCAAAGTTGGCAAATGATTGATCATAATCATTTATTTCACTTTTGCAGTCATTATTAATATCAATTTCCTTATTCTCAATATCGTCATTATCAAAAAAATTATGACATGATTGATCACCATCATTTATTTCACTTTTACAGTCATTATTATTATCAATTTTCTTATTATCAATATCATTATTATCATCAAAATCATTACATGATTGATCAACATCATTTATTTCAGTTTTACAGTCATTATTATTATCTATTTCCTTGTTTTCAATATCATCATTATCATCAAAATCATTACATGATTGATCAACAACATTTTTACTTTTACAGTCATTGTTATCATAATAATTTATGTCATTAGCATCATCTTTGTTGGTGACAGCATGTTTCTCATCAGTATCGAAGTGTGCAGCATCAGAATTACGATCATTTTTATTATCTTCATCAGAGTTATTATCCACATTACAGTTTAAGTAATGATTTATAAGCTGGTCTATATTTTCCAATTTGACAACTGCACATTCATATCTCTCGTTTTCTTTGTGCTCTATTTCCAAATCATAATAATCAATTCTATTTGATTTGTTTAAGGTAGAGAGACATTCATACTGAAAACAAATATATTATTTAGGAAGAATTATTGTACCATCCTACTTCCTACTACCAAGTTCTATAAATATGAAACTTATAAATGGCAGAACGGATTTGGATCATGTAACATAAAGTATAATGTTTTGCACACTGCAGTATAATGCACACCTCTGGTTCAAATTCGTGTTTATATTTGAGTACAAATTGAACTTTTGAAACTTGTTGTTGAAACTTGTATATCTTGTTGAACATACTTATACATTCCCAGCACATGAAAGGTTCTACGTCCTGGAAAGAGAGACAGAGACATAAAGACAAATGTTTTAAGCTATAAGCTAATAAATATAAAAACTATAATGCAACAGAAGTGTGTCCGTGCATTGAAGGTATTTAAAAAAATATGATATGGTTTTTAGGTGTCCCTGATTCCAAATCACCAATTTTTGGATTTTTTGTCGGTTTGTTCGATCACGCATCACGTGAAAACTACTGGACCGATTTTGATAAAGTTTGAAAGCTTATGATTAGACTTAAGATCTGTATGTCATTTATCTCGCTTCCATGTCGGGAACGTGTACGAAGTCACGGGTAAACTCTAGTTTCATATAAATTGGAAAAACTGACAGGAGGCAAGCATGCACGAAGCTGAATGAGTGAGGACTATTCTGCTAAAGAAAAATATACTCTAATGCCTACTGTCTATTTTACATTAGTTTTTCTGTATAATTATTATGTCAGTGTGTTCTGTTGTGTATGTAAATAAATAGTCTCGTTTTGGTTTTGCTATTGGGTAGTCGCGTCGCGTGTCGATTGTTAGTTGCTCCCTCCCCGGCCTATAACCAAGCTCAAGTGGTGGCTCAAGTTAGTATTCTTTTTGGAAAAACAACTCTTGAAGTCACCAAAATTCATTTATAACCGTACAACGTCAAGCACTTTTGCTACATAAACTAGGCATTGACAAAACATCAACAGCAAGGTAGAAGCTACAGAAAATTATAAGAGAAGCAATTTAAAAAAAATTAAAAATATAGAGCTACTTTCTTTCTTTTACTGTCGTTTGCCTCCACCTGCCAAGGGGGTGAGAGAAAAAATTGGTAGGGGGCAGGGAATGTCCGTATACTGTATGAAGTAAGTACTAGATACTCTTTATTTATTTATTTAGTTATTTGCAAATCACAAGTTAATGGGATGTTATCTATACTATTATAAAACTGTAACAGGAAGTTTGTCTGTACATTGAAGATATTAACAAAAAAAAAGTTACGATATGGTTTTTAGGTGTCCCTGATTCCATTTCACCAATTTTAGGATTTTTTGTCTGTCTGTTTGTTTGTTTGTTTGTTTGTTTATTTGTTTGTTTGAACAAGTATCACGCAAAAACTACTGAACCGATTTTGATGAAACTTTTTTGTTTGATAGCTTCTGATCTGACTTAAAATCTGGTATATAATTTGTGCGGACGAAGTCGCGGGTTAACGCTCGTATAATATAAAATAGATACAGATGACGCCCTGTAAGGGCACAGCAAAACAAAGGGCTACTAGTTGTCGTCATATTAATCTATTATTATAAAACTGTAACAGGAAGTTTGTCTGTACATTGAAGATATTAACAAAAAAAAAGTTACGATATGGTTTTTAGGTGTCCCTGATTCCATTTCACCAATTTTTGGATTTTTTGTCTGTCTGTTTGTTTGTTTGTTTATTTGTTTGTTTGAACGAGTATCACTCAAAAACTACTGAACCGATTTTGATGAAACTTTTTTTGTTTGATAGCTTATGATCTGACTTAAAATCTGGTATATAATTTGTGCGGACGAAGTCGCGGGTTAACGCTCGTAATAACATAATTTTATTGGTCAATAACAAATTATAGTACCAGTTAATGCGAATCACTATATCAATACGTTATTTATAATTTTTATTTATTTATTTATTTTCTCATACACAGACAAAAGTAACAGATACTACTGTATCTGGTACTGAGTTTATATTATAATTGACTGGAGTCTGGGATAGGCAAGCCTGGTTCTACAGATCTCCAGGCCCTCATCTTCTATTCTATTCTATTTTTATTTAATGGCGTCCGATGCGTTATTACAATTGTGCCAATGTCCCGTTATGTGGAGAGTACACGTAGGAAAATGATTAGTAGCATTTCTGCCAATGTCAAGTAGTTTATTATAATCTCAAGTTAACGTTTTATAGTTAAAACACAAAAGAGTTTACAAAATGGCGGAGCCACGTGCAAGCCTAACAGATGCCAGTATGCACGCGTCTGACCTCCCCCCGACTTGCAGCGCGACTCCGGCCCTCATCTTGGACATAATGATTGCTCTTTAGTCAACTAGTTAACATGTATAGGCATGATAGTTACATTTCGCTCAAAAATAATGAAAAGATAAAATAAATAAATGGCTGGTTAAAATTAATAGGTAAGTATCATAAAAATAAAGAGGGTGGGTAGATAATTATGCTTGTATGCGTTACTAGATTATGATAATGTGTGGTGAGTAGCAGGTGTGATGTGAGTGTGTATATTAATAACTTAAAAATTGAAGTGATCAATTTAAATTAATAAGGAATATCGTAAGTCAAAACGAATTGCAAGTCGTAGAGTCATCAAAGCATTTAGGTATCTAGTTTATCGTCAAAGAATTCTAAAATATAATTTTCCCAGTTGCCAGTGTCAAGTAGTTTATGGTGGAATCTATCCCAATCTCATGGATTGTTTTTGGTCAAGAACAAGAAGAGATTAAGTATAGCGAGCCTCTCGGCAGATAAAAACGCGACGCGCGAAAACCACGCGAGACAAGTGCTCGGGTCAGAACCTGCAACATGACTCACCATTCTAAAATATTGTAGTAGGATTTATTCACAAGAATTCTTTTAGGTCTTTCAATGTTTTTTATAAAATTTGGTATGTGGTTATATATTTTTATAACTTAAAAGGTGCATTTTTGTGGAAGGTCTAATTAATTTATGTAAATTCCTATTATTTCTTTTGTAATTATTAGAGATCAGATATTCCGACGCATATTTACCTAAACTTCATTTTTGGCTATGAAATTATGGAAGCGGCTTCTTGAAATTAACTTTTTTAAATAATTTTCAGGATGCCAGGAAATATGGGAATGCATAACTAATCGGATGCATAGTATGGAAGCAACTTCTTAAAACTATTCAATTTAAAACAGAAAATTTTATTTAATTCGCTAAAGTAAATCCTGGGTTGTCAGGAAGTCCGGGAATGCTTACTAATTGGATGCATAGTATACAGGGTGAAATAGATATCATTAGCATCCTTTTAAACTAAGAGTCTACCCATAAAACTGAACAACTTTTACTATGGGAGCAAACCGATCGGACCAAAAATAAAATCAGCGGTTCCATACTAAACTGTAATGTTGAGTTCGCGACTCAAAAATGTATGCAACAGCTGATTTTTTTTTTTTGCTCCGATCCGTTTGCTCCTATAGTAAAAGTTGTTCAGTTCGTTGTGTAGACTCTTAGTTTAAAAGGATGCTAATAATATCAATTTCACCCTGTAGAAGTGACTTCTAAAATTTATTAAATTAAACAAAAAAAAATTATTTCGATGCAAAATTGCACTTCATAATAGCCAACACCTCAACTTTAGGTGAATATGCAATATGCATCCGATTATCCGATCTCTAGTTATTAACCATTGAGGAGTACAAATTCATATGTTTTCTGACAAAACTTACATGACTCAAGAATATATAAACGATTGTGAGCGTCAATATCTGGTTCTTTACAAAGTAAGGTCTATAAGACACTATTTAGTCAATATTTGTTAGAATTCTAATGCATTTTTTTTACGATAACATCTCCCACTTCACAACAATTTCCACACAGAACTATTATTTCTGATACTCAGCCTTTTGCGTGAAACAGCCACAGATATAGGCTGGCCAATTTTAATCCCACATGTGAACAAACTTACCGGATCTAAGCTGGCTACAAGTTTGATAAACAAGAAGGTGTGTTTCCCGAGCTTGGTGAGCGTTCTATCAGCAGCCAAACATCCCTCGCACATTGCCATGTTGCTTTTCACCACAGATCAATTAGAATATGTCCAACTTTTCACTGCGTCTTCAGTTCACACATCTTTAAAGAAGAACGTAGTGATTACTTGTTCAGTGAGAAGAACTGAACATGCTATGTTATCTTAGTACAAACTAAGTGGAACGCTGATTTTTCATAGACAGCTTCCGCCATCTATCGGTTATGTTTCGAAGCACTATGTGTTGAACTAGGGTTCATATCGGAGTAACATCGCACTACACCTCACGCGCTGCGCTGTAGTAGTGAGAGATTTCACCCATATTAATCTCTGTCTTGTTGGTCTAGCGGTCCAGACAACCGGCTTACGATCCGGGTAGCTAAGGTTCGATCCTCGTATCGGTCGATCGTTTTTTTCAATTTATTTCATAATGTGGCGCCCCCTAGTGCTGATAAGCGGCAGCGCAATTAGGACGTCCTAAAACTCGAGGCGAGTTACCTATCTATATCCAATACACATATTAATCTATGGAAGTGAAATTTAATAGAATCGTTGGTCGACAAAAGCGACGAACTTTAGGACAGGGACGTTCCTAGCTTTAGGATAAAACCATAAGGAAAACCTCGAAAAGCAGAAATAAAAACTCTCCTCTCGGTAACCCTCAGCACTCCCAATACAGATCCACTGAGCAAGTAATCACTACGTTTTACACAGATCATTAAGAATATGTCCCTCCCAATCCCAAATATTAGGACTTTATGCACAAATTTATTAGTTTGTGCACTCAGCAAGTAATCAGTAGTTTTGTAGTCTATAAAACGTAGTGATTACTTGCTCAGTGCCATAGATTAATATGTATATTGGATATATATAGGTAACTTGCCTTGAATTTTAGGACGTCCTAAATGCGTTGCCGCTTATTAGCACTAGGGGGCTCCACATTATGAAATAAATTGAAAAAGACGATCGGCCGACACGAGGATAGAACCTTAGCTACCTGTAGGTCTAGCATGCCACCCCCGAGAAAACGATAAAAATCGAGATGTGCCTCCATCTTTATTATTTTACGCATGCCGGAAAGAGCGCGCATGACGTTTTTCTCGTTTAAACGCTTTGTCGTGGGTGGCATGCTAGCCGTGCTGGATCGTAAGCCGGTTGTCTAGACCGCTAGACCAATAAGACAGTGGTTGAAATGGGCGAAATCTCTCACTACTACAGCGCAACGCGTGAGGTGTAGTGCGCTGTTACTCCGATATGAACCCTAGTTCAACACATAGTGCTTCGAAACATAACCGATAGATGGCGGAAGCTGTCTATGGAAAATCAGAGTTCCACTTAGTTTGTACTAAGATAACATAGCATGCTCAGTGCTTAAGTCTGTGAACTGTACGAAAACCAGTGTTGCCAGCCGGTTCTTGTCAAAAGTAATCGGAAATAGACAAAAAACATATTCTAATTGATCTGTGCAAAAAAGTAACCATTTGGTGTGAAAACTAACCTTTCATATTTTTTTCCAGTAATAAGGTATTATAAGTTGATAGATAGATGTTGGTTGTATTTTCTTACAGAAATATAAACAATTCAGAAGCGTTTTCCATTTTAAGTTGCATTTTTCATCCGATTGATTGATCGAGCGAGAAAGTGAGACGCTCAATTTAGTCATTTGGTATACAATAATTTGAGAGAAGAAAACGTGTTTTTAGGAGTTGCACTTGCTACCTAGGGCACAGCCTGGGTAATACCAAAGAGTAATATGGTAATACCTACGCTTTGTCGTAGTATAGTATTACATTCTTTTTGGGTCGGACGGACCAACTAGAACTAAACCCGCTAAAGTCATTTGCTAGAGCAAATAAGATAGCGGGAACGCAACCGCACGTGGAGCGACGGAAGAATGCGATGCAGTGCTGCCAGATGAAGTTGCAATCCTCACTGGGTTCTATGTTCAGATGAAATGACCGAGATATCCAGGCACGTCTCCAGGGGGGGATAGGTGGGTAATCCGAAAATTTGTATGTAAAAGTGATTACAGCACTTACTTTTTCATTGTTTTTCTATGAATATTCCTTTAACCCCCACCACCCCCGAAACAAAAGTCTGGATACGTACTTGGAGCTATCTGTTCGTATAGCAGGCACTTCACCTTCGCAAGAACTACCAAGGAAAATTACTATACGGCTTATGACGCCACAATGAAGGGCATCCACACTCGGTCTCGGTGAGAATGTAGTGCCCGCATATGAGTGAATTGAAAAAAAAAATAGGTTGAGTTGTTTAAGCGTAGGTATAAACAGGGTGGAGAGTTAGGGTGGGGCACAAAGGGCAGCTACCAGTATCATTATAGGTGATTATAGCTACAAGAAAACGTTCTTAGGCCGGATTCGACCAAACTTTGATTTATAGAAGAGTAACTATACAAGGAATAATTTAACTCCTACAGTTTACTCCGAAATAACTTCACTTGTCTTCTACCACTCAACCCATACTAAAAGAACGAATGTATAATCCGTTAAATAAAAATTTCTCTGACACTTTAATCAACATTTTTTCATGGAATTAAATATTTAAAAAAATCAGAGTTATACTCCTGCCCATCCTTTGTAACTATGATTTGGTTTGATTGATCTACCTTATATAGTTCAGGAGAAAAACGACTTTGAAAAATGTATCCATAAAATGACGTTTTTGACAGTATCTCGGTGACGGTTCAAGATAGGGGGCTGAAAGTTAGGATGTTTCTATATTATGAGATAGCCAACAAATGACATTATAAAAATCCGATATTCGTCACAGGGGCCACTTCTCGTTCCTTAGCCTGCTAGACCCTTTCAGTTTATCTCGATGACTACATTTTTTACAAAATGTGTGAATGTAGCACTTAAATGCTCCCAAATAGTTAGGGTTACTCTTCTAAGGTACGTTTTCTTGTAGCTATAATGCTTCTGGTAGCTGCCCTTTGTGCCCCATCTTAACTTTCCACCCTGTACAGTTGCTGGAACAGTAGCGTGCCAGTCCAGCACGCAACTGGATCCGTCTTAACAGTCGTCAATTCAGCCCAGCGTCCAACGACGTCCAGAGCGCTGCGCTGCATTGCTGCCTGCTTTTGTGACATACACATTTTGCTCATACCTACCATAGTAGCCTTGGAAAACGCCTCGTGGAGACTTAATAAAACGATCCAGCAAAATCTATAATTATTTATTCATGTATTTGCTTTGCACATTAGATTGAGTTAGTGTTTCTTTATGTTTCGATTTAACATGAATTTTATATGCAATTTTCTGAGCAAATGCAGCCGGACAATGTTCACAGGAAAACGGTCGTTCACCGGTGTGTGTGCGTATGTGATGCGTCAATGTACGCATTACCTAAAAAGTTAATAATCCTATATATGTGACTAGGTATTATAATAACACTAGGTATACGGGGTGTAAACTTAAATGCGTTACATACTTTATGGGGAACTTCAGATCAGACCATCAAACTGAACAACTTTTACTATAAGACCAATATTGAAATCGCGGAAAAAATCAACTGTTTCATACATTTTGGTCGAGTAGCTACAGACATTTTCTATGGAACATGTAATTTATTTTTCTCGTTTTCGATGTTGGCCCCTTAGCAAAAGTTGCTCAAATTGACGATCTGAAGCACCCTGTTCAATATGTAAGTAACGCATTTAATTTTTACCCTGTACTACAGGGTGAAATTGATATCACTAGCAACCTTTTAAACTAAGAGTCTACCCATCGAACTGAACAACTTTTGCTATCAGATCGGAGAAAAAAAAATCTGCTGTTGCATACATTTGAGTCGCGAACTCGTGCGTCGACATTGCAGTTTAGTATGGAACAGCTGATTTTTTATTTCCTCCGATCGGTAGTAAAAGTTGTTCAGTTTGATGGGTAGACTCTTAGTTTAAAAGGATGCTAATGATATCAATTTCACCCTGTATAGTTCGTCTAGCCTGAAGTATGCACAGCAGAGCAAAGGCCTCTCAATTTTCACGAATAAGTGTATCTACAGGGTCCTTTTTAATATACTGACATCTACGAATAAGAAGCTGATATTATTTAAGGGGATGACAAGACCATCAAACTTTCAACAACAACTTTCTCGACGAGACAATGAACGAAATCGCTTAAATAAACAGCTATGTATTTTATGTTTGATGTAAATAAAGTATATTTCATTCATTCATTCTATTTCATAAAAAAGCTGCAAACTCTACTCCCATGGAGAAAGTTGTTCAGTTTGATGGTCTGGTCATTCTCCTTAACACGTTGGTGGACAGTGAATGAGACACAATAGAACTTTTATTGTTATCACTACTATAGACGGTTACTGTCCACCGTGTTAAAAAACCGTCAAAATATTAAGAGGCACCAAACAATACAAATTCGAATGAGACTTAATAACCGGTCAAGTGCGAGTCGGGCTACCCGCGCACCGAGGGTTCCGTACCACACCACCACACAATTATTAACTGAGAAAAAAGTGTTGTTTTCGCCGGGACCTTTAGCGCGAGACCGACTCACACTTGGCCGGTTTTTATTATTTGTTGTTATACTGTAGAGTTTGCTCTATATTAACACCAAGTTTGAGGCTTGTATGTATTACCGTTTTTACGACAGATCAAGAAAAAACGTTGATAAACTGTTTAGTTTTTTGTATGAGGACCCCCCTTAATTTTTAACTTTTTTACATTTTTATTTGTTAGCAAATCCGCCGTAATAACGCATATCCTTTGAAAATTTCAACTGTTTAGCTGTTACGGTTCAATAGTTACAGCCCTCTAAATAGGTAGGACAGACAGACGGACGGACAATGTAGGCCTAGTAGAGACCCTATGTCTCGTTTTCACCCTTTGGGTACGGAACCTTAATAAAACGATCTAGTAAAATCTACTATTATTTATTAATTAATTTGCACATTAGATTGAGTTAATGTTTCTCTATGTTTCGATTTAACATGGATTTTATATGCAATTTTCTGAGCAAATGCAGCCGGACAATATTCACAGGAAAACGGTCGTTCACCGGTGTGTGTGCGTATATGATGCGTCAATATACGCATTTCCTAAAAATTTATAATCTTATTTATAATATGTTAGTCCGAGATCCGACCGTAAAATTATGCACCTATTTCTTAGGCGAACGAAATGTGATTCTAGTCTAGTGTATATACACAGGGGTTAATTCAACGCCGCAAGTACCTTTTCCATTATGATTTTTGGTATAACTTTTTCCACCTGTCTGTTTGGGAAGTAAATGAGGTGCCACCGGTAGGAGACTGATGTAAAGTACTGGAAAAACTAGGGTTGCCACCTCTCAATCTGCCGCAACTATAGGGTTGCCAGGTTCAAAAAAGACTTCTTTGAACCTGCTGTTAGTGATATCACACTACAATTACATTTCGTTCGCTTAAGAAATAGGTGCATAATTTTACGGTCGGATCTCGGTCTATGTATATAAGGTCTAACAAAATTAGCTGAAACTATTTTAAGGGGATGATCAGACCGTCAAACTGAACAACTTTCTCTATGGGACCAATATCGAAACCACGAAAAAAAATCTGCTGTCCCATACAAAACTGCAAACATAGCTCGACTCTAATGTATGGGACAGCAGATTTTTTTTTCGTGATTTCGATATTGGTCCCGTAAAAAAAGTTGTTCAGTTTGATGGTCTGATCATCCCCTTAAAATAGTTTCACCTAATTTTGTTAGATCTTATATTATACGAGCCTCATATCCTGCCTATCTATATAAGGTTCGGCGCAAACGAGCCACACAACGGCAACAGTCACCGGTAGGTGGTGGCTGTCGCGGTCGCGGACACTATGCTGAAGTTTGTGGTGGCGGCCACTGGCCACAACCAGCCCGTACTAAATATAAGAAAAAAGGCGTTTGAACTGTTTGAAATGCTTGATACTGGCCATGGTGGCTGTGGCCGGTGAATCGTTTCCGCAGAGTCCTTTAATAACACTAAAAGGTACTTGAAATTGAGAAGTTATGTTTATCTCCTGCTATGAGAAGGATTTACGTAAAGTTCTAGCATGGAGGATGATGCTGCGGGGCAGCGGCCTCTTATCACGAATAAAGGTAGGGCTGGTTTTAGAGCGACACAGAAAAACGCCAGTGTGGAAGGGCCTTTCCACAGGCAGTTTTGATTCCACTACTTTATTTACTGTCTCCAATTATTTATTCTTCGCCATTATTTAAACTGAGGCGCTCGTTGGCCCAGTGGAGATGCGGTATGAAACGATAACCGAAGGTAAGAAACGTCAGTTTCGGTAAGTCTTCTGATGGATGACCACTAACTTGCCTCCACCAATCCGCATTGGGCCCGCGTGGTGAAGTATTGGCCACTCCCAACTTGTCCCAAGGAGAGGCATTTGCCCTGCAGTGGGATCCGACAGGCTATTACTTACTTTATTATTTAAACTTGGACTTTATTGCACTTAGAAATTTGTCTCCTTTAAAAAAAAACGAAATCGTTTTTACCCCACTAAAACCTTGCAGAAATCTATGTATCTATAGTGTTCACAATGCTGAAAACATAAAACGATACTTACGCTGAATCCTCGGCCGCAATGCGGGCACAGTTTGTTTTTCACCGGCGGAATCTTCAAATGAATACTATTTGTATGAATTTGCAGCTTATTCTTGGTCGGGAAATACTGTGAAATAATAAAAAGGTATACTTATTAATTAATTTAGCGGTTTTAAAGATAGTAACTACAATTTTTTTTAGCCTATTTCATCTCATGGGCCAGCCATGCCTGTCGATTGTCGGAAAGATGGGCCAAAGTCTTAACACCTTGGATCCCGGAGAATGGGCGTCGCCGTCAGGGTCGACCCCGAAAGAGATGGAGAGACGACCTGGATACATTCGACGAAAAGTGGATGGAACTGGCTCAGGACAGGGTTGCATGGAGGATAAAAGGGGCCTTTGCCCAGCAACTACAAATAAAATAAAAAAAAAACGTAATGACCTGATAAATTGAAAATAAGCAAATGACTACAATGTAACATTCTAGTTTTTGGGAAATGCTTTGTAACTGTGGGGACCTGGACCCTGGGTTCGAATCTCGGTTCGGTCATGGTAGTGCGGTGCGGTACATCCAATCTATACTATTATAAAACTGTAACAGGAAGTTTGTCTGTACATTGAAGATATTAACAAAAAAAAAGTTACGATATGGTTTTTAGGTGTCCCTGATTCCATTTCACCAATTTTTTTATTTTTTGTCTGTCTGTTTGTTTGTGTGTTTGTTTGTTTGAACGAGTATCACGCAAAAACTACTGAACCTATTTTGATGAAACTTTTTTTGTTTGATAGCTTATGATCTGACTTAAAATCTGGTATATAATTTGTGCGGACGAAGTCGCGGGTTAACGCTCTTATTTCATAAGAATACAGCACTTTATGTTAAAGGCAAGCCGCTTGAGACAGTGGTAGTTAGGACCATTTATAATCATTTGGCCCGTAGTGATCTTTGATTCGCCCCTTAGGGGGCGGTTTTTGGGACGGACCTTAAATTCTTAATATTCATTGTGAGCCCCAAGATTTTGACCATGAATATCTCGGGATGGAGATGTATCCATTGAGATCCAGATTTTGGAGACTTTACCAAAGACGGTTTGTTTGTTACTTTCTAAAGATTTTTCTACGTTTGGACGGTGATGGCCGCAAATTTCCAAGATGGCGACAAGCTACTGTGCTACTTCTGTCCTATGACCTTTTATAAAACTACATGCGAAGGGTTTCACAATAAAATTACGGGCTAAATAATGTCTTACAAGCTAAATAAAAGAAAAGAGATACATTACCCTAGAACATTTTTCACAGAAAAATTTAGTTTTTTTCAGATGCACTAGGTTGTAGTGACTTAACATAAAATATTTACTTGCATACGTTTTATCACACTCCGGGCATGGTACCCTGAAAAACAAAGAAGATTGAGCGTGAATGCATGTATTTTGAAAGCTAAATTGCATTAAAAACATAAAACTAATTAGGTATTTGATGAAAGCTTCACAACAACGTAATAGGTACTTTACAGTATACTGAGAATTCAAGTGTTATCGTCAGGCATTATTTTCCCCATTGCTGGGATACATGCAAAACCCCTGCACACCATACAACGATCTCACGATGCTTCAATAGTAAGTAAACAGAAAAATTTTGTTAATTTTGAGGAAAATAATGCAACTGTCTACACCCTGTATAATAATGCATGAAAGAATACATGTTTTATCTACTGCTACACAACAAGTGATTTTTTTAAAACATTCAAATTTTTGAGGGGCAGGGCCGGATTAAGCCATGAAGAGCCCCTAGGCAATGCAAGTCTCGGGGCCCCTCTTCCCATGGCCGTAGTAATGATTTTTTTTCAATGAGGGGTAAGGTCTTTAAAAATCTGGAGCGAGCAAAGAGACCTCGAGCTTTTTTCACTACAATATGAATAGGTTGCTGCAATACGATTCGGGATGCAACGATTACGAAGCGGTGCATCGTTTTGCATCTGTAATCGTAATAATCACGATTAATAACGATGCAATGCACCGTATTAGAAATCGCACGATTATTAAATCGAATTGATAACGTCAATCGGATTGCACTTGTTGACAAATACCAAACCTGGTCAAATTTGACTCTCATTTTATATCTATTTTTTAATTCTACTGAGGTCTATGATTTAATTTTCGGTTTGAAGTATTACATACATTCTCGTTCTCGCGATTTCTCATCCACATTTTAAAAGATTAATCTCCCACGTAAATCAGAGATTTAACGAGAGAGAGAGAGAGAGAATTTAACGAGATTACACAGAATCATGTTCCATATTGTGTTTTTAAATAAAATTGGCCTTTACGCATTCAAAAATTAGAATCCTGACCAAGTGAAACTTTGACTTCGCTCTCAAATTAGTAAAAAAAGGTACAAAATCTTGGAATATTTGTGTTTTTTTTTCGACTCAGATATCAGTTATACACGCAAAGGGTATCGATATGAAGCGAATGTTTTAATCGCCGATGATTTGCTTTTAATTTTTGTGTGGAGATCTATTGAGCAGTTCCGAAGCGCTTCATCAGATCTTCACCAAATTAAAATGGAACCATCTCGAGGGTAAATCCGAGGTAAACTAAAAAAAATCACGCAAATCGGTCAAGAAATGCCGAAGTTATTACGATTTTCGAAGGTTCCATTTCTCTGGGATGCCATCATCAGATCCTGGTTTCCTTATCATGGTACCCTTGGAATATCTCCTTTCCAACAAAAAAACAACCATCAAAATCGATTCATAAACGACGACAATGTTATACGCGAACACACATAAAAAAATATATAATAAATATACGGTCGAATTGAGAAACCTCCTTTTTTGAAGTCTGTTAAAAACCTCCTCCTTTTTTGAAGTCGGTTAAAAACAGGAGCGGGCGAACCGAGTTCGAGATTACTACAATATTATTAGGTAAGACATTGCAAATCCGCAATACGATATAAATCCTGGAGCGAGCTCGAGATTAGCCTGCAATATAATGAGGTTATTGCAACACAATCTAAACGAGAAGATTTTTCTGCAATATTATAAAGTGATTGCGCAATGCAATCCAAATCTTGGAGCGGGCGAAGTGAGCTCGTGTTTTAGCTACATTATAACTCAATTTTCTGGTTTATGTTTATCCTGGTTTTAGATGTCTTTCCGGTTAGAGATTTTTATTTACTAAAATTTATTTACTGGGCCGGTTACAAAACATTTAGGCCAAATCTTCGATTTCTTCAATAAAGTTCTCTCTTTTATAGCAATTAAAACGTTGGTGTCCGACGTTTTGACGCTTCTTTGGAGTTTTTGGACAATCGAAAGACGCAGGAAACGCAGAGAAGTCCGCAGGAAAGAGGTGAACCGACCGCTTTGCCGCGCTAAAATGACGGAAACACTTTTCCTGTTTACGACTCACCATCATATTTCACTGAACTGTATATTGTTCACTTTCACGACACTTTGTTACGCAAAACAACACAAATTTTACGAAACAAAACTCTTTATAAACAATAAAAATTCGATCAAATATGTGGACACCAGACGTAACTGACGAATTCCCGCCAAAAAACTCCCCGTTTAGAAAAATTAGGATATAGGCACAGATTATAGTTACATCGTAACCGATACATCACTTCCTTAGAGAAGTTTTCACGCTTTAAGGCCAGGCCACACAGAATCTATGAATATCCCCCCCCCCCCCCCCCCCAAACTAAAGTCTGGATACGTGCTTGCACCATACACAACAAAACACACAGAAAACCGAGCGGGTCCGGAGATATTCGCTTCCCGCAGGTCCGCCTCCGACCCGCTTTTCCGCAAAACCGCCTCTGTGTGGCCTGGTCTTCAATCATTTACTGCCAGACGGTACGCGTGAAAATCTAATGGCGCTTGACTCAGCGTACAGCGCGCGACGTAGCCGTTTGGAGCGAGTGGCAAAATGCATGCAAGCGCATCGCTTGATTTGATCCCATAGTAAAAATTTTTCAGTTTCATGTTCTGAACCACCCTTGAAAATTTGGAAAGTAATTAAAAAATCATATCGCCCTCAATCAAGTATTTACTCAATGATCCATTTAGTGCAACTTTCATTTAGTTATAGGATTTATTATTATAAAAATAAAAATGTTTAAAAGCATACCTTTCAGTTGATTTCTCTTTGATGGGTCGATGATTCTTTGAACTATGCAGATGGCTTTTGTATTTCAGTATATTATGAAACTGTATGTCGCATTCAACACAGTATGTATCTTCAGATGTTTGCGGTGCACTGTGTTTTAGTCTGTTATGGTACACCAGATTATCATATTTTCTGTATGTAAGATTACATTCTTTACATTTAAATTCTGCGTGATTTTTCCTAAAAAGTTATAAGGTTTTTTATTCTTTAATCTAGAACAAATTCACATGGCAAGCGCTATAAGAGGAGGCGTTTCAACATGAGTGCAATAAATGATTCTATTCTATTCTAAGAGCACTGTGCTCGCTTCAATTCTAGCAGTTACTTATAACAGGGGGTTTGTAGGCTACTGGAAGCGCCGGCACTTTGACTACATGTATGGGGACTGGTTACGCGTGTAATTCTACTAACAAACAGTTCTGCCACTTTTTGCGGGGGGCAAGGTAACATTTAATTCGCAACTTTGGATTTTATTGCCCATAACTTTAGATTCTAATTTTGATTGTTAAAAATCATGAAAAGTGTGAATGTGTGAACCCCAAACGTTCTAAGTTCGAAATTATTGTTTCGCAATTTCTCGTTTAGTGATAAATAATAATCCTCTTATATGTGATCGAGCGGAACATAAGACATGTCCCGTGGTACTGCTCGATCATTAGGTCAAACGAGGGGCTTAATTTAATTTTAAATGGGACGTTCCTATTAATACAACCACGGGCAAAACGAATTGCCTTTGGTACTACTAATGGAACTACATGGTTCCTAGACAACAAATGGTCGCATATTCGCCTCGATTCTTTCAATAAGCGTTTGCATTGATTTTTAATCCCATGGAAATAGGAGTGTCCTTAACCCCAGGTCACACTTACCTTATGTGGCTCTCAACACGAGATTTACTTCCGAACTTCTTTCCACAATAGTCACAAATGAATGACATATGCATTTCCCTGTAGTGTTTGTAGAAGTCTTTATGTTGACTGGAACTAAAATAACAGTATTTTTTTACTAAAATGTATGGATTCACCGATTTTATGGGTATCTTGAAGATTTATACAATAACTACAATAAAAAATTTATACAAGGTGTAACAAAACACCATAGTAATGTCTAAAGAAGTAGTTCAGACCATATACTATTGTATTTATTTATTTACCAGATACATTAATTGACACGACTTAAATAATCCGAATCCTTTTGGCGCTGTTTATACAGAAGAGACGTGTGGCGGTGTTCTAAATTCCTAGGCTTGAATTGGCTCTTAATTCTCTTAAATGATATACCGAAAAAAAAACAATTCTTAATCAGTCCTGGGTCAAACCGTAGAATTACTGGGCTATTAAGCGGGCTCGTTTTCCGCAACTTGACGTCTAGGTCGGAGGCATCTTTAAAATACTCTGACAGCAACTTACATCTAACAATCCGCACTAGGAAACAAAATTCATATATTTTGATTTAAATAATCTGATTTGCTAAAAGTATCGCTCAGTCGGATACATATACAGGGTGAAATTGATATCATTAGCATCCTTTTAAACTAAGAGTCTACCCATCAAACTGAACAACTTTTACTATGGGAGCAAACCGATCGGAGCAAACAAAAAATCAGCTGTTCCATTCTAAACTGCAATGTCGACGCGCGAGTTCGCGAATCAAATGTATGCAACAGCAGATTTTTTTTGCTCTGATCGGTTTGCTCCCATAGTAAACGTTTTTCAGTT
The DNA here is from genome assembly GCA_927399405.1 of Agonopterix arenella. Classification (NCBI taxonomy): domain Eukaryota; kingdom Metazoa; phylum Arthropoda; class Insecta; order Lepidoptera; family Depressariidae; genus Agonopterix; species Agonopterix arenella. Next base: position 11,320,794 of record OV656708.1, on the reverse strand, counting down.
TGATGGGTAGACTCTTACTTTAAAAGGATGCTAATGATATCAATGTCACCCTGTATAGTCCTTCTTAATATGCTGACACTTTTTTAAGGGGATGATCAGACCGTCAAACTGAACTACTTTCTATATGGCACCAACATCGAAATCACGAAAAAGAAATCAGCTCTTCAATAAAAAACTGTAAACCCACTCGAGCCAAATTTATGAGACAGCAGATATTTTTCGCGATTTCGATGTTGGCCCTATAGAAAAAGTTGTTCAGTGTGATGGACTGATCATCACCTTAAAAAACTGTCAGCATGTTAATTAGGACCCTGTAAACCGATGGTGATATTATAATTACGGCAAATTTAAAACTAGGTAACTGAATTAATTTTACTTACGGAAATCTTGTTTGACATATTGCACACTCCCAAAGTTTAAGGTGATCAAATTTCACATGGGTAGTCATTTGATGTCTTGTATAAGTGACATGTCCACATGGCAAACAAACATACTTTGAATGTTTATAAATGTGGAGTTGCAGCTTAGACCGGGTTGGATATGTTCTTTTACAAATATCACATGCCCATTTATTAGTCTGGAAAAGAAAAACAATGTTTGAAAAGAATTGTAATGTAACCATGCTATGTAACGTCAAAATTGAATTAATTTTCACGTTTGAAAGTCAAGGATGCTTTTATTTGTATAATTTAGTTAATACTTTAGTTAGGAAAAACAAAATAAATACCTACATTATAATAATGAATAATTTAATGTAAATAATTATGTAAGTAGCCTGTTTTAAGGATGACTCACGCAACACCTTGCGGGGTCCGAGCAGACTCCGAAGCCGAGCGTCGCGTCGGCCGAAGGCACCCGACCCGGCCCCGGCTCGGTTGCCGCTCGGAGTTCATACAAAATATATCGGCCGACACTCGGCTCGGACCTAGCACGGTGTAGCGTGAGTAATCCTTTATTGTTCAGTCCTCAAAATAATTCTGGTACTTAGATTGGGACTACATAATATGTATGAAAATGTCCAAGATATTATTTATATAGGGTCAGTATGGGGACCTCCGAAACTATTACAGAACTATTAGAATGTGTTCTAAATTAAAACGATGTTCTAAAGAACCATGTCGTCGAGTTGATAGGAATTAATTATTTATTTATTTATTCAGATTTAGGATTACAAACAAGGTTAACAACGATACGATAACACAGTTCAGATCAAAATATAATTAATTTCTGTTAAATAATTAATTATTTGTGTGATTATGATTGATTACTAACTGGTATCATAGATGACAAAACTTTCAACATTTCATAATATAATTAAATACTTGTTATAACACATTCTATTAATTTTAGACACAAGCATACATAGCCACATAAACTCCTTACAAGCTGCACAATCAATATCGTAATAAAAATTTCGTATTTTTTTATCCAAAATAGTGTATGAGTTTTTCTTCAAATCTATGAAAGGCATTTTTCCTATCTCTAAAATAGAAGATATGGTTCCTTAATACAAAATTATATCTCTAGAGGACCTCGTACTGATCCATCTAAATTTTCACCCTGTATATTGATGATAGGATAGCATATAATAATAAAATATTTATTTATTCAAGTAACAAGGACTCATACTCGACGTATGTTCTTATTCTATGTTAGTAGGAATACATAAAAATAAATTAAATTGCATATGCATTGACAGATAGGTGGTCCTAAAAAGACATTGCCCACGTGACGAACTGTATTCGTTTCACAACTAACGAATGAGTAAGATCAAAGAACAAATACAAAGATTATGATAGCTAAAATTATACACAAAATAGGAGGAATATCATACTTCCCAAGGAAATGGAAATTATCCTTTTCTTCAATGTAAAATAATAAAATATAAACATACCTCAGAGTGCCACATTTTCTCATGCTGCCTAAGACGTTCTTCTGATGAAAACGTACTAAGGCAGAGTGCACACTTTATTTTTGAGTTAGATTCATAATTTGTGCTTCGTTCTTTTTCCATATAATCAAGTAGTTCTTGTTTTTCTACTTCTACCTTTTTAAAAAGCTTATCTGCATCATTCAAGTCTTGTATGACATTATATGTGAGACGCTTGTTTGGTATTGTCCCTTTTTTTTTAGTTTTGTTTACTTTAGTTTTAGTTCCTAGTGAACCACCATTATCAATTTCCGTATTTTTATTAGCATTATTACCAAAATCAAAATATGACTGATCACCATCATTTACTTCACTTTTACAGTCATTGTCATCATAATAATTTATATCATTAGTATCATCTTCATTATCTTTGATGGTGACAGCATGTTTCTCATCAGTATCGAAGAATGCAGCATCAGTAATACAATCATTTTTATTATCTTCATCAGAGTTATTATCCACATTACAGTTTAAGTAAAGATTTACAAGCTGGTCTATATTTTCCACTTTGACAACTGGACATTCATATATCTCGTTTTCTTTGTACTCAATTTCCAAATCATAACAATCAATCCTTTTTGATTTGTTTAAGGAAGATAGACATTCATACTGAAAACATATAGTTTAGAATTATTATTTTACCATGAAACATAAAAGTATAATGTTATGCATAAAGCAGTATAATGCATAAGTACCTCTGGTTCAAATTCATGTTTTGATTTGAGTACAAATTGAGCCTTTGCAACTTGTTGTTGAAACTTGTATATCTTGTTGAACACACTTATACATTCCCAGCACATGGCAGGTTCTATGTCCTAGATAAAGAGACCATCTTTTAAATTAAAATTAAAAATTATTTATTTTAGAATATTCATCCATATTGTGTTAGTAACAATTGTCTTATAACTATGTTAGTTCACAAATAAATTTTTATTTTGTATATAAAATTTTATGTCATTAAAGTGTATTTTGAAAACCAATCTAGATACAATAATAATACAAATAATTAAATAATAGTATACATAATATAGAAAGAAAACAATATAAATAAATTTTACAAAACATTTAAAACCAACTTAAAAACAGAAAAGTTGGTACTAAATGTTAAAGAGGTTTTCGAGCCCCCGGCCCCGGTGCTGACTTCAGTAATATTTCTTTAAAAGTGGAGACTTTCTATGGTTTTATTTTAAAAATAGGTACTACAAACAATATCTAGATTTTGCCCACAAGTTCATCCGTATCAGCTCCCATTATTTTATCTAGATAACATAAAACATTATCTTAGTGTTGTTGAACTAAGATAATAACTAACAGTTTCAGAAAACCTATAGTTGTGAATGGAAAGAGGATAAAATATGTAGACACCTACATATACCCGGGGAAACAAGTTTCTTTCAGCAAAAACAACAATGAGGAGGAAATTGACAGAAGAATAAATAGAAATTGGAAGAAATACTGGTCACACAAAGAAATCTTTAAAGGAGACTACGACTTAAACCTAAAGAAAATCGTAATGGACACCTGTATTCTGCCTAGCTTGCTATACGGCTGTCCAACCTGGGTCTATACCGAAAAAATTAAAGAAAAGATCGTAACTACCCAAAGAGCAATGGAGAGAAGCATGCTCAAAATCAGAAAAATACATAAAATAAGAAGTGACAAAATTAGGCAGAAAACAAAGTTAACAGACTCAATCACACGAGCCCTAACATCGAAATGGCAATGGGCTGGACACGTCTCACGCTACAAAGACAAAAGGTGGACAATAAAAACAACACAATGGAAAGGTCCGGTGGGCAAAAGGAAAGTTGGCAGACCCATTAAACGGTGGGCTGATGACATCGCTAAGACAGCTGGTGAAAACTGGATGAGCATGGGCAAAGACAGATAGTCGTGGAAGGGTATGGAGGAGGCCTTCACCCATATCATAAACATTGATGAAAACTAACCGTACTAAACAATCTAGTAAGTGAACATAACTAATAATACTAACAACATTTGAAATGTAGAAAACATAGGATATGGAACGTAAAATAAAAGGCTTAATTATTATTATTATTAACATAAAGCATATATACTACTACTACTATACTAGTTTTACATCTAATCTAGAATTTTAACTTTCGATAAATTTTAACCTTTAATTGTGGACGTAATTTTTTTGTCACACTTTCATGGATGTGGGGTCTGTCAGACCCCCATAAGATGAAGTCAAAATAATAAATATTTACTCAAAAGATATTGGACCTTATTTAGGAATTAAAATATTAAACATAAATCATGTTTAATATTTTAATTACGATTATAAACTAAAGTGAAACATGTGAATTTAGAATATTTCTTTTTATTTAGATTATAAACTAAAGTGAAACATGTGAATTTAGAAATATTCTAATCTATAGATAGATTAGAATATTTCTTTTTATTTTCTTTAGTAACTAGCGTAATAAAATCTTTCTAGGTGCTTTTCAGTCTATTTTGCTTTGAGACCAATTCAAGGAACATATTAATTCAAAAGTAACAATTATATGAAAAATTATAACTTTATCTTAAAGTCTAATAATAAATTAAAAAATCTAGTGTATTTGAAACATAGAAATGAAAAATATCCTTCTGAACAACAAACAGAATAATTCTGACAGGGATCCACTCTTGTCTAAATCCTCGTCGGAGTTTCCCTTGCAAGATCCAAATCAGAAATGAAGAGTTTCACAGAACAACCAGAGTAGAAAGAATTGCTAAACAAAATAGGCAATGGGCTGTCATTGCTCATAGAATAGAATGCCGATGATGCCGAAGAGTGGAGACCGCATACTGGAAGGCACAGCGTAAATAGTGGGCCCCACAGGTCGGACCGATGACATGGTGAAGGTGGCGCGGGAACCCGTTGTCTAGCCTTGCCCACTAACTACTTATAAAATTTAATTTATATTATAAACTCGTTGGTATTATTACAAGTTGAGTAGAGTAGAAGTTATAATAAAATACCAATCTTTTCATGACTTAAAGGGTAAATAATGTAAGTAACATTCTTTTCTGGAAGTTGGATCTCAAGAAACAAATGGTATTGTGCCCTTATTTGTAAAGTCAATTTAATTGCGGATCTGCAGTGCTGGATCCAGCTGGATTGCTGGATGCTGGAAGCAGCAATAGCAATCCCTAACGACTACTACACCACCAGAGATATAGTAGCCGGGACCTACGGTTTAATGTGCTATCCGAAGCACGGAATCATCTTTTTTTTCAGACACTCAGGTGATTCAGCATGCAATGTTCTAATAGACCGAGATCCGACCGTAAAATTATGCACCTATTTCTTAGGCGAACGAAATGTGATACTAGTGTATGTTTACACAGGAGGTAATTCAATGTCGTCTAACCAAAACACATTGTCTAAAACACCTGTCTCTTACAGGTGGAAAAAGTTATGCCAAAAATCCTATACTTCCTAAGAAGTAAATGAGGTCCCAACGGAAGGAGACTGATCTAAAGTACTGGAAAAACTAGAGTTGCCACCTCTCAGTCTGCCGCAACTCTAGGTTTGCCACTTTCAAAAATGACTTCTTTGAACCTGGCAACCCTATAGTTGCGGCAGTATGAAAGGTGGCAACCCTAGTTTTTCCATTACTTTATATCAGTCTCCTTCTGATGGCACCTCATTTACTTCCTAAACAGACAGGTGGAAAAAATTATATCAAAAATCATAATGGAAAAGGTACTTGTGGCAAGATTTTTCTAGGAAACTTGGTGGAGTTGAATTAACTCCTGTGTAAACTAAAATCACATTTCGTTCGCCTAAGAAATAGGTGCATAATTTAACGGTCGGATCTCGGACTATAACCAAACTGAGGAAAACACACAAAGTGACATATCACTAGGTGTCCCCCGTGAAAATCAAACCCAAGACCTCCGTGTCAAAGAGCCCAATGCTGCCCGTTAGACCACGGAAGCAGATTTCGCTCCACTGACATATATATACTCTAGCGATAGAAACGCATGTTCAAACATACAACATGTCACACAAAATGACACATTGCGGTCTGTCATTGCCATAGTAACGAAGTGAACTCGGAACATCAATGCGGTGTGGGTACCATAGTACCATATTCAAGTGGAACATGTTTCTATGAAAGGGCTTGTCTATACATACAAGCATCAAACATAATGATTTATAAACAGTGCATACTCTTACAATGGTACAAATAAACGTGGTATAAAATGTTATACCAAGGATAAACTAAAAATAAGCAAAATGTCTACTAATAAACCCGGAATAACTTAAACCTAGTATAACTTTGGTGTAACTGTTCTGTATCATAGACAAATTTCAGTTTTTTCTTATGTTTGTCTATGAACCGCGACATTGCCACCAAAATAGCTACGAGTTTATAAGTAAGAAAAGAAGTAATGTGAGCGATATCTCCTTATTCTTAACTTATTCTAATCATAACTGTTCCATCGAATAAGTAAGTTTTTATTTTTACCACAGTTTAAGGTCAAAAGTAACACAACAAATAATAAAAATTGGTCAAGTGTATAGTGCTCGCACTAAGGAACACAGAGGATACAAAATTTTTGTGTAATATTGTATAGAGGTACAGAAATCTCCATGCGTGAGTCCGATTCACACTTCACCGGTTTTTTGGACTTGGTTTGACATTAGGCGGGTCCACACCGACCGAGCAGCCTCGGGCGAGGCCCGCCGCGCGCGGCATGCGCCCTTCCGCGCGGCCGGTGTGGACGTGACTCGGGTGCGGCAGGCGCATGCTCAGCCTCGGGCGAACGCGTACGCAGCCGAGCCGAGCGTTGTCGGTTTTTCGGTTCGCTCAAAGGTGCCTCAGTCGTTTGCCGCGCGCGGTGTGGACGCCACGTTTTTTGATCGGTGCCGCGTTCGATATGGATAAAGATTTTTGTCGAAGGTTAATATGTTTGTATGCCACAAATAATTGGCTTTGGGATGCCAGGGATCCTAATTATACTAACAGGGGGATGAGAGAGGATTCCTGGCTAGATATAAGCCGTCAATTGGATGTGCCTGTTAAGGACTTGAAAAAAAAAATGGAATCGTTGTTGGGGTCTTATAGACGTGAAAAATCGCGATTTGTGTAAAAGTAAGGTGAAGTGTTTTTTAAAAAAAATGATGTGTTGTGATGTGAACAAATTAAGACTTGGCCCAAAGGTCTACGTTACCAGGCCATAAACGTTAAAAAAAAAAAAAAGTTCGGCGCCATCTTGTATAATACGGCTCGGGGCGAGCGAGCGAGGCAGCCTCGGGCTGTAAAATTATCCGAACGAATAAGCTTCGCCCGCGGTGGGACGTTTGCCGCGCGCGGCGGGCCTCGCCCGAGGCTGCTCGGTCGGTGTGGACCCGCCTAATGACAGTCTCGTGAAACCATAGGCGCTTTGACTACTTATGTAGGGACTAGTTACTTCTACTAACAAACATTTCTGCCACTTTTTGCGGGGGGCGAGGTAACATGAAATCCGCAACCTTGCATTTTATTCCCATAACTTTCAAAGTAGTCTCATGTGAACCCCAAATTTAATGTTCTAAGTTCGAAATTATTGTTTCGCAATTATAGGCTGTCTCGTTTAGTGATAAGGTATAAAATTGAATGCACATGATTAATTGATCTTATACTGTGGCAGAGGAGAAATGCTACCGCAAGGCTAGTTAGTTAGTTAGTCCTTATAATAAATAGTCAAAGCATAGGCGTGATGAACACATACACAAGAGAACAATGTTACTCTATGTAATGCAATAATGTATTTTAATTTTGTATATTTTGTGCGGTGATAGTCAAAAACTGACGTCAAAAAGCGTCAAAAAATTTTGATTTGATTGAGTGATTGAACATAATTGGAGTCGTTTAATTCCCACATGTGAACAAACTTACCGGATCTAAGCTGGCTACAAGTTTGTTAAACAAGTAGGTGTTTTTCCCGAGCTTGGTGAGCGTTCTATCAGCAGCCAAACATCCCTCGCACATTGCAATGTTGGGTTTCATTGCTTCTTCAGACATCTTTGAAGATTGTTAAAAACTGGAGGAAATAATAGGTTCGTCAGTCGACAGTGTGACGAATTTCGAAGCTAAACCAATAAGGATTCAAAAAATCATAATACCGACTCTCCTCACTCAGCACTCATAAATTCTAACGTGATTCCAAACATTTTCGTTATTTTCTTTAGAATTTGAACGAAAAATCCACAAAATTCAAACGTCAAATCAAAATAAAAAGTACTCTGTGATCAAAATCAAATGCCATTTTGTTTTCGATCAACCAGCATATTATATTCACGCTGCATGCTAAAATCAATTTTTTTTTGGCTTCGGCAACGAGGCTTTTAGCCTGAATTTCCGGGTTTCTTTATGGAATGAGTTAATCAACGGTAAGAATCGGTAACAAAGAGTAAGTATATTTATTATCGTTAGCATCCGGGCTTTATTTGTTTTGGATGGAGTGTTGGCACAAATTCCAACATTCATGTGCCAACATTCTTATTACAATGACATAAAGGTGAAAATGGCTCAACTTACGCGAATAGTTCATCATATCAGCCATTAAACGTCCACTGCTGGACATAAGCCTCCCCCAAAATGGGGGGGATTAGAGCGAATAGTTATTTCCACGCTTATGCCATGGTAACCTCAGATTAATTAATAATGGTAACCTAAGGTGTGTGACGTCATCTCACGCTGCCGGCCGGGCCGCGGCCGAGTGCTGCGGACCACAGAACATTATAAGACGGGTTAGAATTGTATTAATTGATCTGAGGGTTAGAAGTGCAAAGTAGGCGTGGAACGTGTCGCCACAGGTTATGCAATGATTTGCATAACACTATAAGGCGCGCGGCGTGGTACGAGTGAAGGTAAGCCGACAGCTTTCTCCGAAGCAAAAGCGCTACTTTGCATTTCTAACCCCTCTTAGAATGTTCTGTGCTACGGACTCTGGGATGGGACCATAGATGAATATATGGGACTCTGGAACATTTTTATTTACCTAGTGGATGTTATTGTTTTTTGGATAGGTACACACGGCGACACATCAAGCTATACAAAACCTATAAGCTGGTCGCGAGACGTTATACGTTTCTAGTCCTACGCGCGGTCAGCTTATTTTGGTTTTGTATAGCTTGATGTGTCGCCGTGTGTACGTCAAAGAGGTGTACGTCTTGTTTCTGGTGAGTGGTGAGGACGTGCCTGATCAAATAGTAGATTTTAAGTCATACATAATCTTATAATTTGGAGTCACGCTTATGTCATAACATTCATAAGGCCCTCAGGGCCCTCAGGAGTTTTGAGGAACCAGACCCTCTAGCATAATTTCTCTACTTGGGCGCGCCTCGGCTTTTTTCCATACTACAAGTCGCGGCGAGCGCGGCTTTCGCTCTCCGAAAAGCGCGGGAACAGGTTATTTTGTGTGCAGTGAAGGCGCATCGCGCGCATGTAGAGAAATCATACTAGACATGCAGGAGGAAATCGATCGCCCAATCGATTTTTTGAGGTGGCAGCCCTGACGTAACGTAAAAAAAAATAAAAAAGGTAAGCGAACGAACGAACCACAGACAAGGAATATAATACTCAATACTTCTAATATACTATATTACTCTTTGCTCAATACTCCCTAGGCGCACCACAGATCATTAAGAATATATCCAAGAACGAACATCAATAGCGTCAAGTCAACTCTCAACCAAACCATAGATTAATATGTATATTGGATATAGAATGGTAACTCGCCTTGAATTTTAGGACGTCATAATTGCATCGCCGCTTATTAGCACTAGAGGGCGCCACATTATCAAATAAATTGAAAAAGACGATCGGTCGACACGAGGATCGAACCTTAGCTACCCGGATCGTAAGCCGATTGACTAGATCGCTAGACCAACAAGACAGTGATTGATACGGGCGAAATCTCTCACTAGAGTACAGCGCAGCGCGTGAGGTGTAGTGCGCTGTTACTCCGATATGAACCTTAGTTCAACACATAGTGCTTCGAAACATAACCGATAGATGGCGGAAGCTGTCTATAGAAAATCAGCGTTCCACTTAGTTTGTATTAAGATAACATAGCATGAACCAAACCAAGAACATCTCTCAACGTCTGAACTCAAAAGAGTTTCTTGTTTTGTTTGCTCTACACTTCTACATAATTATTTTTATTTTATTTTGTTTTTGTCTAATCTACAATAATTGATGTATTTTAAATACGTTACCAAAACGTGTTATTAAAACTATGACGGAAGAAAATATAACAGTGAGTGACAACTCGGATTTGGACGAGGGCATAAATCCAGAACTTCGTGGATACTTGAGCAAATGGACAAATTATATTCATGGATGGCAGGATCGGTTCATTGTTTTGAAGGATTCCACTTTGTCCTACTACAAGAGTGAATTGGAGAGTAATCTTGGATGCCGCGGTGCCTTATGCTTGAAGAAAGCTAAAGTCAAGGTGGGTGCAACTTTGATACTTACACGGCAAAGTCCGAAAAAAAATTACTTTGCCCTTGCAACTTCTTCCTCCTAATGTAATGATTATGTTTTATTGCTATAATCCACGACCTTGAATTGTAAATGTTCTTTAACTAAATGCTGTAGTATAGATTACGTTTTTTTCGTATCTTTTGCTGATTCATGACAATACATTTTTTTCAGCCTCACGAATTTGACGACTGTAGATTTGATGTGTCGGTAAACGATTGCGTTTGGTATTTGAGGGCTACAAATCCAGAGGAGAAACAGCAGTGGATTGATGTTTTGGAGTCATTTAAAGTAAGTATTAATACTAGATATAATCACAGTATACTTAAATAAAATACAAAGGCTCTCCTCCGCTGCGGCACAGTATAAAGGCCAGGCCACACAGAGGCGGGAAGCAAATATCTCCGGACCCGCGCATATTTCTGTGTGGTAGGTTACATACAAACTCGAACATTACCACCACACGACACCATACACAACAAAACACACAGAAAACCAAGCGGGTCTGGAGATATTCGCTTCCCGCAGGTCCGCCTCTGGCCCGCTTTCCAGCAAAACCGCCTCTGTGTGGCCTGGCCTTAAGGCAGTAGTACATCTTCATACAAAGGTACCAAACACGGCTTGTATATGTGCTCGCCAGTCTGTACGCCTCGTAGCACGCACACATATAACAATATCTCCTCCTCCCACATACACATATGCGGTAGTGAGGCAACCCTGAGTGTCCGAGCTTGATTAGCTAATTCCTGTTTAGTGATAAGGTATAAAATTGTATGCACATGTACATGATCATTTGTTCATGCACCTTGGCAGAGGGGGATGCTAACGTAAGGCAGGTCCCTATTTAAATGGTCTAAGCTTGGTAGACACAACTATTGGCTGCACTGCACCATTATTGTGTGTAGCTCATAAAAACAACTAAGTGCCTACCTAGTAGGTACATATAATAACCTGATATCATGTAAATAAACAAATGTATCTGACCTTCATCAATCACAAACTAATACATAACTAGTGGGCGTTAATACTAATAAAGTTGTAGGTATGTGAGCTATATTACAATTGTATTGTATAGCAGTGGTAATAAAGATCATGCTACAATAACATAACCATCATCTTTACTATTATAAAACTGTAAAAGAAGGGTGTCTGTACATTAAAGACATTTACAAGAAAAATTATGATATGGTCTTTATGTGTCCCTGTCCAACACAAATCAAAATTTTTTTGACTTTTTGTGTATCAATTTGCTTGTTCAGGCATCAATCACGCAAAAACTACTGAACCAATTTTGATAAAACTTTTTTGATTCAAAGCTTATGATTTGACTTAAAATCTGGTATATAAGGTCTAACAAAATTAGGTGAAACTATTTTAAGGGGATGATTAGACCATCAAACTGAACAACTTTCTCTATGGGACCAATATTGAAATCGCGAAAAAAAATCTGCTGTCCCATACATTTAGGTCGAGTCGGTTTGTATGGAACAGCAGTTTTGTTTTTCGCGATTTCGATATTGGTCCCATAGAGAAAGTTGTTAAGTTTGATGGTCAGATCATCCCCTTAAAATAGTTTCACCTAATTTTGTTAGACCTTATATAATTTGTGCGGACGAAGTCGCGGGTAAAGTCTTTTATGTTAGATTGGTAGAGATTAGATAATGCTATTTAATTTCAGTACATCTCTTGATAGAATGGACATAGGCTCAATTTTCTCCTATCATCATCAATATATAAGGTCTAACAAAATTAGCTGAAACTACTTTAAGGGGATGATCAGACCATCAAACAGAACAACTTTCTCTATGGGAGCAATATTGAAATCCGGAAAAAAAATCAGCTGTCCCTTACATTTGAGTAGAGTTATGATTGCAGTTTTGTATGGGTGGTCAGCTGATTTTTTTTGTCGATTTCAATATTGGTCCCATAGAGAAAGTTGTAATGTATGATGGTCTGATCATCCCCTTAAAATAGTTTCAGCTAATTTTGTTAGACCATAAGGTCTAACTAGACCATAAGGTCTAACAAAATTAGCTGATTATATACATCAGACTATATGTATACCTCCATCTGCAGGGCACTGCATTGGTGATAGTCCACCACGCATGCCCAATGCGGTAGACTTCATATATGCATTGGAATTTATTCTTCAGCAGGTTTCCTTACAAAGTTTTCCTCAATAGTTTGAGTCAGGTATTATGTACAAGTTAGCACAACTCATCGGTACATTGCATGTTGTCCGTGGAGGATTTGAACCCAGACGGGATATATTTTATCCTATAAATAAAACTAATTTCATGCCGAGAAAGAAGCAAGTAAAGGCTAATATATTATACTAGAGTTAACCCGCGACTTTGTCCGCACAAATTATATACCAGATTTTAAGTCAGATCATTAGCTATCAAACAAAAAAAGTTTCATCAAAATCGGTTTAGTAGTTTTTGCGTGAAACTCGTTCAAACAAACACCCAAAAAAGCAAACAAACAAACAGACAGACAGACAAAAAATCCAAAAATTGGTTATATGGAATCAGGGACACCTAAAAACCATATCGTAACTTTTTTTTGCAACTTTCTGCTACAGTTTTATAATAGTTTAGATATTAATCATATTAATTTTAGTATTTTATGTCCTCATAACTCATAATGTGTTGTGGATGCACAATTATAGTTATTCAATGTTCACAACTGTTCTTTAATAGCCCCACAATATATCAGGTCATGTTAACACTGAATTATATAATAATTATACCTTTAATATGAGAACATGATGTTAATTGGTTTCATTGGTATATATGTGGTTACTTTGTTTGAATCAGTATTATATTGCATAGAGCTGATTTTTCCTGTTACTAGAATTCAGCCTGGCGGTATAAATTCAGTTGTGATTCATACTCTGAAATTATCTCTAATGTTATCATGGTTGATGAAATTATATCTAAGCTTATTAGATGCAAAAAACGAAGCTCGAAACGATACTCTCGTAGCAATAAATGATTACGATGATTACTATCTCGTAAAGTCTATAAAAATCGTTGTATTTATTTTTCTGTCTTATTAACTTTAACCTCCAATAATAAAACATGATGCATAACGATAATCTAAACTATTATAAAACTGTAACAGAAAGTGTGTCTGTACATTGAAGATATCAACAAAAATTATGTTACGACATGGTTTTTAGGTCTCCCTGATTCCATATCACAAATTTTTGGATTTTTTAAAAACTACTGAACCGATTTTGATGAAACTTTTTTTGTTTGATAGCTTATTATCTCATTTAAAATCTGGTATATAATTTGTGCGGACGAAGTCGCGGGTTAACTCTAGTATTTAATATTTGTGCATATTATTAACGCCGCGCCGTATCTTTAAATTCTTTCTTTATCTTAGTGGCGACGGGCTCACTCCCCGTCACACTGGACAGAGTTTCGGTACTACTAGTGAAACGAGGATGTTCTGAGAATTCAGTATGAGGGTATGCAATGCATATGCAATGCTATGCTATGCCGTATCTTTTATTAGTGTTCCGTGCCAAAACTGGCAAAACGAAACACTTATGGAATCAGCTCGGTGTCTGTCCGTCCGTCTGTCATAGGCATTTTTCTCAGAGACAGATAGGAAGCTTAAACTCTGTACAGATATAGCATTTGATGAAGTAAAAAATCTTAATTTTTATATTGGGGGGGCAATTTGGGGAGGTAGAAAGGGTAAATAAAAAAAAATGTTTTTTCCTACCGTATGGTGTGGGGTATCAATTGATAGCTTATGAAAAGAAGAGTCTAAAATATATTTTCCAAAGTATAAAACTTTGTTTAACCTTTATTCCAAAAAATATAGCCGTATAAAATCTGAAAAAATCATGAACATCAGAAATAATGTGTTTCAATTAAATTCTGTCTGGAAAAAGTCTGGAAAAAATCGCTTTTAGTGAAATTGTATTTGTCTGTTTCTGGTGTGTAAATAAATAATATAATTATGTTATGTTATTTACATAGTTTAATTACGTAACTAAAAGGTTGCTATTATTCACAAAACAACATTTTGACTGAATGTAACATAAATAATTCTTTATTTGCACACCAAAATAAAAATACATATCAACCACTCAATCATGTCAATTTCATTATCAAACTCAAAGAATAAAGCAATTTCAAATGTATTTATACAATACAATTTAAAGTGAATCATTATGGGTTTTATTTAAGTACCTATACAAAATAAAACCCATGGTGGTTGCAGAGGGGTCAATTTTATACAAAACGTGGACTGATTGATTTAAGTAACTTTGTATATATGCAAAAATAGTTTAGAAAATCTAGATGCCGCGTCACAAATAACATTTGCAATTTATAAAATAATTACGAAATTTTTCATACAATATTTTAAAAGCTTTATATCTTCGTAATTATATTATAAATTGCAAATGTTATTTGTGACGCGGCAAGTAGATTTTCGAAACTATTTTTCCATATATAAAATATTAATTCCGTCTACGCGTATTGTGCGTCAAACTTCGTCAAACTTTTGTATGAACTGAAACCACCTTAATGATTAAATAAAACTCATAATGATTAACTTTAAAAACATATGTTATCAGAACCAGTGAGATATATCACATCATATGAGTTTCCTATTACTGAGTCATTTAATTCCAATCAATGAGTCATATTTGCAAATATTTAATTTACTTTTAAAAGTAGGTCCGTAAACATGTTATCAGCACAATATCAGCATAACAATGCTTCAAAAGATTCACACAATCTCTGAAGCATGCTATGGATACTATGCAGTGATAAGAACATTCCTTTTTACGTATAACAATGTCCTCTGCTAATAATAAAACATCTATCATGGCCATAATGTGTAACATATTGCTTTTGAGATAAACATTTTACTGCACTAGCATAGCAGCAAATAATGATACAATTTGAAATACATTCACATTGTTCTTTGTGCAATATTTTTATATTTTTTTTATAGATAATAAAATAAAATTGATTTATTTCTAAAATTGGAACACGTTTTGAGTAATTTTCTAGCTTGACTACTATTTTTAATAACAGGAGAACATAAATGGAAAACATTTCATAACTTCTTAATCTTTTCACCTATAGTTTATCCTGTTGTTGTTGATGATGTCACTATGCGTTATTTAGTACAATTGATCGTATAAAGCGCGCGTTTTGACGACCGATAAAGATTACTGACTTGACTAGTTTTCCACTAACGAATAGGAATATGTAAATAACAAAATCCAAACGGTTCTGAAGCGTGATCTTCAGTGAATAGCATAGACACAATTGATTCTCTCGACAAGATTAATGAGGTGGTTTGCCATTGCTTTCCTCACTCCATCCCCGTGGTTTCCTTACGCAATGCTTTTCTTGTACATATGAATGTGATTCACACGTGTACGCGTGAACAGTCATTTTACAGTTCAGTGGCGCCCTCATCACAATATTAAACCCAAATTTTTCAATAATGAAAACCCAAAATGAAAAAAATGCTACTCCATCTTACTAGTAAAGCCAAAAGCTATTTTTTTATTTATAGTATACTTTTATAGCTTCAAAACATTCCAATTAAGAATATCGAAATATGTAAATGTAAAAGTGACCATTTGTTTTTCTTCACCCTATTGTGTATTGCGATGAGGGCGCCACTAAACGGTATAAGGAGCCTTAATGTTTAGTTCTTGAAATTTATCCATCATATTTATTGCTGGCTATTACTTAAGAGGCTATGTGAAAAAAATTTGATTCTTCAAAGCGTCATATATCATGAAGTACTAACAGTAGGAGTATGATTAGCGGATACGTGTAAATTGAACATATAATTGAAGTATTGATTAGAGCCAAAACACGATTAAGACACATTTTCTCGATAGAAAAACAAGCCAAAGTAGCCTCCGTCTTTATCGATAAACGCTTGGAACGGCTAAACGATGAATAATAGAAACACGAGACTTGATTAAAAAAAAAAGAGATTAATATTTTACAAATTTTGATTAGAGGCATCCCCGGAACCAGCTTCTTATATTTTTTTGATGGTATGAGTTTATGTCGCCACTCGAGAACTTATCGGCCCCATTGGCCATTTCGGTTCTGCGAGCAATGTGCCCCACCCACTGCCACTTTAGTTTAGCAATTCTTACGCGTACCGGACAGCGCACCGTGGATAGGCCCCTCATACGGTGGACCGACGACCTGGTGAAGGCGGCGAGAACCCGTTGGATGCCCTCATCATTGGGCAGCGCGGGGCCGGTCGTTATGGGGATCCTTGGGGGAGGCCTATGTCCAGCAGTGGACGTCCATCGGCTGAGATGATGATGAGTTCATTTATGTGTAGTTGCACTTGAACCCACTCAACAACAAATTTTATACTTATAGATATTTTATACTTCGTTTTGTTATTCAGGTGGAATCAGGGTATGGAACGAGTTCAGATAGCAGTTCTAATGGATGTGGCCTGCGAAGGCACGGCTCCGTCACATCACTACAGTCTACTGGATCACATGGTTTGTATTATTTTATATGCTATCATTGATGCTATTTTACTTTTAATACATGACACATGTGTTCATAAATGTATATTGATAATGAAGAGTTTATCTTAATAGGTTTTTGCACATGGCTTTACTACTCAAAATCCTTCAATGATCTAAAGGCAAGAGATACAATTATTTTCCTGTATATATGTCATAAAGTTTTTCTGGCAAATGACTATATTCTGATTTAATTGACCATACACATAATTGATTCTTTACTAATCGGTTGTCATAAAATGCGCTTAAGTAGACTCCATTATCTTTTTGTTTGTTTTGTTGTTGTGTTATGTTTTGCCTATTTATGTCCGGAACACTAGCAAAAAGAGGTTCTTTTGTCTGGAAGATGTTTTGAAGTATGTAACTTAAACAATATGAGCGGCCGTAGAATGGCAGCGTGATATAGCGCGATCGCGCCTTAGCTCTCTTTTTATTTGCGCGCGAACGAACGAGATAAAAGGCGTGATAATTATAGTTATATCGCGCGCATCATACTACGACCGAACTAAATTGACACGTGCATTATGTCAATTGTAATTTACAGAGAAAACAGCCGTATTCCCAATCTAATAAAGTCGTAAATCTTTAATTCCAGGTCGTACAGCCCGCAGACTCACGGAAAAGATCGCAGAGCTGGACACATACACTGAACTCCTTACCAAGCAGTCGGTGCAGTTGCAACAATACTTCGATATGTGTATCGCATCGTACCCACAGATCAGTGACGAGACCACTGAGGCTATTGATGCTGTTACTTTGGCTGATGGTAAGTTAAAGAAATAAACACTAATGTGTTTAGAATAAGAATTCGATCTAAAATTAATATTATAATCAATCAGGCTTTTTCTAACAGGTTTCTTTGATAAGGCACTCAAATAACGACCTTAATTACTGGTTGTTTAGATAGATGATTTGTCGACGTTTTATATGCTAACAGCTGGAGATTTATAACATCACAAGGAAAATTACAACAATATAAGTTCGGCGTGCAGTGGGTTTTACAACTTTTCACAATCAAATTAATTTGTATTTGGTTTTTTTTCTATTAGGCATAGCATGCCATGCACAAAAAAGTGACAAAACAAGAAAACCGTCACGCGTGCTCGCTTTTGCATACGCAAAGTAACAAAGACAGTAGCACGTCCCAATTTTTGTCGTTTTCTCGGAGGTTTCATGCTAGGTCCACATGATAATGAAAAGTGCTGCTCTTTCTGAGCTCAATATCCACTTTGGGTGGCTAGGTTGGTGGCGTTAGTTAAATAGTAGTCATGTTTCTCAAGACTGTATAAAATCTTCCTGTACAGGCAATGACCTAAGACTGCATACGGGCGAGGTGAGGGCGACCAGTGCATCCTTCAAGGCGACGTGTGTTGCCACTCTGACGGCGCTGCAACATTGCGCGGAGATACTGCGCAGACGCGAGAAGCAGGCGAGGCAGGCCGAGGAGCTTTACATGTGAGTTGACTCAGCAATGACCTAGGACTGCATACGGGTGTCAACAAGGCCCTAAGGTGCTGTTTATGCAGAAGAGACGTGTGGCGGTGGTGGATTGTCAAAGTAACACCAATGTAAACCTTATAGTACGTAGCATAGCGTCGTTTTTGTCATAAAGGAAAATCGCACCCGCGCGACCAGGCGACGTCGCCTGGAGGTGCGGGCGTAATTATCCAAACGACGCTATGCTACGTACTATAAGGTTTATATTGCCACACCACGCCCGCGCCATGTCCGCGCCACGTCCGCGCAACTTCCGCGCCACGTCACTTCTATATAAACCGCACCTAAGACTAAGATATCAATTCAATTTGATTCAGCAATGATCTAAGGGTGCGTCCACATCTGGCGGCGAACGGCGCGCGAGCTTCGCAGGTGCATTTATGCTCGTGCGTCGCTCGCCAGATGTGGACGCACCCTTAGATCATGCGCGCTGCCGCGTGCGCCGTTTGCGAGCTGTTGATGAGGATGTGGATGCACCCTAAGACAGGCATGTCAAACACAGAACATTATAAGAGGGGTTAAAAGTGTAAAGTAGGCGTGGAACGCGTGCCACACGGTTATGTAATGATTTGCATAACACCGTAAGGCGCGCGGCGTGGTGCGAGCGAGAGGGCATAAGTATTTGTAGCAGCGTGAGCGGGAAGACAAGTGGCGACAGCCGTCTCCAAAGCAAAAGCGCTAATTTGCATTTCTAACCCCTCCTCTTATAATGCTCTGTGATGTCAAACATACAGGGTGTAAACTTAAATGCGGTTTATTTTATTTTATTATGTTTGGGGAGTTTACAGCTATAAAATAAGTGTTCACAATTTTAGTCAGCTACAGGCCAATTACAAGCTTCCACATGTAGGTTTAATGGGTTGCTATACTTTAAGGGGTGCTTGGTGAGACTCCGCATCTAGTTTTTATATTTTATCGATATCACGCAGAACCGGCTCGTTCGACCGTGCTCGTTTTTGCGCCAAACCACAAACTCTCTCACTATCTCAGTTTCTATTATTTAAGAGGCTATGTGAAAAAAATAGGATTCTTCAAAGCGTCATATATCATGAAGTACTAACAGTAGGAATATGATTTGAGGATATGTGTAAATTGAACATATAATTGAAGTTTTGATTAGAACCAAAACACGATTAAGAAACATTTTCTCGATAGAAAAACAAGCCAAAGTAGCCTCCGTCTTTATCGATAAACGCTTGGAAGTGCTAAAAGGTGAATAATAGAAACACGAGACTTGATTAAAAAAAAAGAGATTGATATTTTATAAAGTTTGATTAGAGCAGAATTAAATAAAGTTTGTTTTACGCTTGCGTCGTTTCAGGCGCGCGTGCCGCCCCATCTCTTTCTCTCGCCAGTAATATAAACTATCACACGCCCACTTCGCTTCAATTATTTTTCGACGTAGGCCTCGGGTTAAACACTGTTAGTTTCTATTCTTCTTAATTAATGGCCGGTTGCTTGCGTCTAGCGCGGCAATTCTGACAATGTCAAGTAGTTTATAATCTCAATTTATTGTTTTATAGTTAAAACACAAAAGAGGTTCACAAAATGGTGGAGCCACATGCAAGCCTAACCGAGACGCCAATACGCACGATTCCGCCCTCCGTCAGACTTGCAGCGCGAGGCACTGTTAGTTCATTAAAGTGGATTTGTAAATGCATTGCATTGACTTCTTATAATAGCCAATGAAACACTGATAAAATAATCAGTTGGTGTGCTATTCAAAAGGGCAATACCCGCTAATAGATTTTATGAATCAGGGGAAATAAAATGTATAGAGTTTAATCGTGTCAAAACAAAATATTTTCAATCAATCGAAATTATTTATTTGTATAT
The DNA here is from genome assembly GCA_927399405.1 of Agonopterix arenella. Taxonomy (NCBI): domain Eukaryota; kingdom Metazoa; phylum Arthropoda; class Insecta; order Lepidoptera; family Depressariidae; genus Agonopterix; species Agonopterix arenella. Next base: position 11,300,495 of record OV656708.1, on the reverse strand, counting down.
CACAGCGAATACATAGGTAGAATAAAGTTTTACAATAGTCAATTTTATTATATTTGGGGATCCAGAAAACAGTCGTCGGCGTCTAGGCCCTGTACCCGGACTTTCGATCTTCGATATATCGGGACCTTTTCAGTCCGAACTTCATTGTAATAGAGTTGACATTGGAACGAAAACGTTCACGCAATTGCGAAGTTCGAATGTCCGGGTAGACCCCCTGGTCGTCCTAGGAAGAGGTGGTGGGACGATCTGGATTTTTTCGATGACGTGTGGCCAGAGCATGCCCAGGACAGAGATGGTTGGAGGATAAAAGGGGAGGGCTTTGCCCAGCAGTGGGATGAAGTGGGCTAGTAAAAAAAATATTTGGAGAGCTTACAGTTATACAACAAATTTTTTTTAGTTATACAACAATTTTTTTTTCTTATCCTGTGGGCAGCAAGCCCTGGCGTCAACGTTTTCTAGACCGCCTTACGGCATTTGACTTGGTTTTACGAATCCAACGGCTTAACGAATCCGAAGCAAGGAATCATCATTTATTTTAATATGTCAGTAGGAGACAATGACGATGACAAGCGATCAATCGTCTGCCTACCACAATGGGACACAGGCGTGAGTATATGTAGGTAGTAGAAGACAAGTAGTATTAAATTAAAAATGTAATTTACATTTACAATGTGACGATTCTAAGCTAGCATTTGTAGACAATGGCCAATGGGGCCGAAGAGTTCCGGAAAGTGCGGCGTAGGTAGGCAAGGTGATCGACGAACAGTAGGCCTCGCATGCCACCCCCGAGAAAACGACAAAAATCGACATGTGCCTCCATCTTTATTATTTTACGTACGCCAAAAAGAGCGCGCACGACGTTTTTTCTGTTTAAACGCTTTGTCGTGGGTGGCATGCTAGCCGTGCTGGTGAGGCGGCGGGAACCCGTTGGATGAGGGCAGCGCAGGATCGGTCGTTGTGGCGTCCCTTGGAGGAGGCCTATGTCCAGCGGATGTCTATCGGCTGAGATGATGATGATATGACAGTCTGAGAATACAGCAAATGCTACGAAGCTTACTGCTTTGCAGCATTTCCTGTATTCTTCTACACTCACTAAAACAACTTTTGTTGCTGTACTACGCATATGTGGAAATTATACTCATATCATTGAAACATGAAACGTTAAATTTTTATCACAGCATTTTGTTTCAGGGCATTGAAAAACCAGTTGACAGAAGTGAGAATTGCATCGAAACCGGGGCCTGATCATGAGGTAAGTCTTCTATTATTTTATAGGAAGGCTACAATAGTTGTATGAGCAATGGCGGAGTCCCAAAAACCTCCCTACCCCCTCTTCTTTAAATTCGTGCCGCAACATACTAAACTTTGGCCGCTATATGTTCTAGTAGTCAATATATGTACTGCTTATGCACTTTAATATATTCTCGCGCTGTTGACCTCTGGCAATATTACTGGACACTGAATCAAAAGTCCTGCGGCGATGGAAGATTTGGTGGGAGGGTCAGGGCCACGGTGGCTCTAGTCTAGCTGATTTTCTGTGAGTGGTCGCTCCTGAAATCGACTGACAGGAGAACGGGTTCGGCAGCACGTCTGATGACAAACCAGCCCTACTGTTTTACGTGCGATCGGACCTTTAGGTCGAAATTTGGGTTCGTTAGTCACATCCGAGCCCACTCTACTAGGTGAAGCCCAGGGTGTCGCCGTTGACGGATACGTTAAGGAGGACATCATCATCAGTAGTAAAATATAGTTTGTTCTAGGGCTGTAATATTCTTCAAACTTTTAGGTCACATTCATGAGCATGATCCCTACATTTTATGTGCGCATCATGTAGAAATAGTACTCGTTTACGGGAACATTTTTGGTCATGTGCACTTTGACGCACGATAGACATATGACTATGACACTTTTACTTTTAAACTACCTTACTATCAAAGTAAAAAAAAAAATAATAATAAAAAAAGGGAACGGAGCTTCTATGTTCAAATTTCCATTGCTTAGTAATTAATAGACTTATTTTCAAAATTGAAAAAGAAAAATCATTAGTAAATCTTCAAAGATAACATGAAGAATAGATTTCACAAATTTTTTTTTTAGCTTTGCGGATCATGTGTTCGAATATTTCGAATCGAAATAGCGATATATTTCGGCGTCGAACAAAGTTTATTTTGTTTTGTTAGTCAAATACTCTGTTCTGCTCTCCACCAGACATTATAGTCTGAGAAGGTTGTCATTTTGTACTGTGTGTCATATCAAAAGTGAAACTTACTCTTTGTTTATGTCAGTGAAGATACAATAAAAGGGACATCGTATTTGCAAAATACGGATATGAGTCATTTTTATCTCGCGATGATAAGTGGATCCAGACATAAATTATTGTTTTATTTGTATGTCGGCGGTTTCACTCGATAATCGTAGGTCAATGTCAGCTATGTCAATTCACTGATCAAGTTCACTCATTTTGTCTGCGCTTGTGGCTTCATATAAGTTCGGTTACACTGCTGGCTTTTCGCTTTTCGGTGAAAAACATCGTGAGGAAATTTACATGCTTCAATTTCGATGCTTGTATTGTACCCACTGTCCATTATAAGTGGCGACGGGCTCACTTTCCGTCACACTGGATCGAGTTTCGGTAGGTACCACTAGTGAAACATGGATGTTCTCAGTTTTCATTATATCTCTGACTAACCCTTCGGGGAATATAGTTACGAAATTATTAAACAGCGGTGTGGTTTCGGTTAAGAATGGACCACCCATCAAACATCCACATTTCACTAGTACGTGCTAGTACCTAGTGACGAAACTGTCCATTTTAGACATTCTAATGGACAGTCTGTACAATACATGCAACGAAATTAAAGCATGCAGGTTTTCTCATGTTGTTTTCCATAGCCAGTGGTGCTACAAATCGTACATAAATTCGGAAAAAAACTCATTGGTACGAATCGGCATGGACGGGGATCGAACCATCGTCCCCTGTATGATTACTCGCCGCTAGACCACCACGGCTTATGGGAAAAATAATATTAATAAATCGATTAATTTCCATTTATATTTCGTGAGTAGAGTACTAATGTTTACCTAGCCTGGCGTAGACCGTTGCATGTTTTTAGTCCGCATTAAAGCTTTAGCCACAACATTGCTTTTACGATTGGAATGCCCCCGGTGGTTCACATCCAAAAAGCATACCAATACCGGCACGCCACCACAATTCATTCCGCATAAGAAGCCACCTAACATAGCTCTTATACCCATGACGTAAGAACGTGAATGGCTGGATCAGCGAGTCGTAAAGGAACGAGCATTACACAGTATCGGTGCGTCACATTTCTCTTCTCCCCTCAAATAAACTAAACAACAGTGTTGCAAACATAGTCCATTTGTAGCTAATTCGAGTGCATTTTTAGGACGTTTAGTTATCAAGTGAATTATGTTAATTAACAAAAAAATATTCAGGATCATTGGTCCAATATTTTATTTATTGAGAAATAATCCAACTTCATTGGTCAATTATTAATACACGTGGGCGGATAGAGTTTTCTCTGTTTCAAGTTAATCTAGATAGTCCATTTTCACACAAATCAATAATTTCCTGAAAAAAAATTTCCGACAGCGCCACATGTATTTGAAATTGCAGTAGGCTGAAAAGGCCATACTACATAGCTTGATTATATCACAGAGTACTATGATTACTACATTATATTCTTTTTGCGATTTCAATGTTGGTCCAGTCGATAAAGTTGTTCAGTTTCATGGTCCCCATGGTCTTTCATCTCCTTGAAAAACCGTTAGCATCTTAACTTGGATACAAGTTCAGGAGTTATATTTTCCTATAAATTCATAAATAGAAAAGTTTTTATTTCCATTCGTTTTTGCCAATAAACATTTTTACCACGTATTGGTGGAAGCGCATTAACCCGATCTAGCGCCTATAGCCAGAAACGATGTGGTAGCACCTAGCACTGAAGAAGCGTGAAGCGAAGCGGGCCACCACCTCACACTACTTGCGACCGCGGCGCTCGACGGTCGTTTCACAATAATTGCCCGCGTTTGTTTATTATCTTTACGCGCGTTTCAGAACGCGTAATTTTTTCAGTTATTTTGGTGCTTTTATCAGTGGCCTTGCTTCGAAATTAGTTATAGTGTTGTGATGTTTATATACGCTGTTTTGTTTGTATATTTATAGACAGTTTATCAAATTCCGTGAACAGTCATGAAGTTTAAACTCTTCAAGAAGAGTCTGCGGCAGGTAATGTTTATTCAGTTGTAATGTAATATAGTGTACAGTTGGCACTTTTAGCGAAAGTTCTCACCTGACAGGGATTACGGTCGATATGTAATTGATTTGTAATTTTAATCAAGTTATAAGCCAGTACGTTAAATTGAAAAGGACATGTTTTTTTTTTAATAAACTCCGACAACATGTTTGTAATTTATGAAAATACCTTTGGTTCATAAATATATCAAACTAGAGTTTACCTGCAACTTCGTGCGTTCGTGACAAATGATAAACAAATTTTGAGTCTAATCATAAGCTTTCAAATACACGCAGTTTCATCCAAATGGGTCCAGTAGTCTTTGCGTCACGCGCAAACAATCCAACAATCAAACAGAAACACAAAAAATTAAAAAAAAATTTGTGGAGTCAGGAACACGTAAAAACCATAACCTAATTTTTTAAATATCTTCAATGTACATACACATTTCTATTTTTAGTAGTGTAGAAGTCTGAACTTTAAATTAAAAAGGAAATGTTTTTTCAATAAATACTGGAAACATAATTTATAAGAAAATACTGTTGGTTCATAAATATATCAAATAATAAATCCGGAAATAGGGCGCCCATGAATCATTGATGCACCATTATAAAAATAGACTTCCTACGACAACAATAGTCTAATCGTCGATCTATGTTTTGTTAGTTGATGCTCGCGTAATGGGTTAAGTTCTGACAACAAATATTCGATCGCTATTATAGATACAGCAGATATAACATATAATCAATATCCGATACTGTAGTTTGCTGTTTCAAAGTATGTAATTCCAGAAATATTTTAAAATTTGGTGTAAATTTTGAGGAAAAAGTGACGGGACGATCTGGATGCTTTTGATGACAAGTGGCTAGATCATGCCCAGGGCTAAGATAAATGGAGAATTAAAGGGGAGTCCATTGCCCAGCAGTGGGATGGTGTAGATCATGCCCAGGGCTAAGATAAATGGAGAATTAAAGGGGAGGCCATTGCCCAGCAGTGGGATGGTGTAGGCTAAGAAAAAAAAAGGTTTTTATAAATAATTTTATATCACAGACAGAATATGCATTTCTTGACAAAGTGAAACTTATACATTTGTTTAATGATACGTTCGAAGTCTCCTAAATTAGTTTTTAGACTTTCTCTACATTTAAACTGACCATACTACTTTTTAATTATCAACAGGATACCATTAATTTCACTGACAGTAATACAAAATCTACCAGTATTTCTAAAGTGTTAAAGTTCAACATTGAAAAGCAAAACTGTCACTTATTAGGTTATTAGGCTACGTACGCGAGGGTATGCGATAGGATAGCAGCCGGTTTCTGGTATGTTGCTATAATCACATTGGTACTTTAAATGGCGCCTGTTGGATAGTGGATATCGTATTACAAGCAGTTACAAGCTTATGATGTCTGAAATTCTTGGCAATTTTGATATATCTCATCTGATTTTTATGAGTCAAGCTAATCAAGCTGTCTCTTATCGAGTCATGCTAATAAATTGTACTATATTATAGTTTAAATATTTTGTTAAATATGCTTAAAGTCCACCAAAAAATGTGGTTTAAGCTTTTAATCACGCTTTTTGGTGGACAAATATGTTAGTTTGATTCTGATATCAGTTCTACACGCAAGGGGGTACATTGACTCGAAATAGTTGAATTAAAATCGCTGATGATTTAATGTCATATCCGTTGTTCCATTTCAGTAGCGCTTCATCAGATTTGAATCATAATTATTTAAATAGGACCAACTCGGCGCCGACTCGGCGGTACTTTCTCAGTAGCAAATATTATCCAAATAGGTTTTAGAAATGTTGATTTATGGCAAAATATAATTGATATCTTCTATTCTATTTTTAAAATAATGGCAGCCATCTTGGATGTGATGATTTTGCCAATGTCTAGTTTATTTAGCTTAGTGCTTGACGTTGTACGGTAGTTGGTGACTTCAAGGATTGTTTTTCGAAAAGAACCCTATCTTGAGCCACCACTAGAGCTTCGTTGTAGGCCCGGGAGGGGCAACCAACAATCGACGAGCGACAGGTGACTACCCAATAGCAGACCTACAACGCGACTCCATTTGATATCTTAAATAATGCGAAATATGCATAAAAATTATTTATCGGGTGGGGTATCCTGCTTTTGTTTAGTCTGCTATAAATGGTTCAAAATGGCGGTTTCATTTAATATAATTTCCTGAATCTCTACGTCATTTCACGGGTATCGTGGCATGGTATTGTTTAGTGTGAATCAAGGTTAGATTTTTGTAGTTTTGTGCGGAAAGCATGACTAATTTCGTGCATAAACTAATAGGTAACATTATTCATAAAATGTACTCGTAAATTAGGTGCGAATACGTTTTTTTATCTCAAAAATATTTCATGTTGCAATAACAAGTACTTATACAAAACGGATTTATCTAATCCATGAAAAAGGTAATTTTTGTGTATTTCAGTTATCCATTCTTTACAAACCCCATTTCGTGTTTTTCGTTCAATTGTTAACAAATCAAATAACTCGACCGAAAAATGGATGTAAATTATAGTAAGTGCAGTTTGAAGGGTATGAATGTTTTTTGTTAGTAGGACATTCACACGAAATTGATTTCCATCTGTACATACCTACATTACCTTCATTACTTGAATTATATTTTAAATATAACGATAATGACGAGGATCTACAATCATGCGTATAAGGGTCTAAACTATGGAGATACAGGCAATTTTTAAGCATATGAAACCGCTGTCTGTCACTTGTCTTATACATCTTAAAATAAGTTTTACCAATAGAAGTTGCCCCTTTGATTTAATTTCTACAAAACTTTACAAAATCATAATTACAATCTCACATTCTATTTTTAAGATTACTTCCTCTACCGCAAAAAACTCCTGCTGTTGCGAATTTACGTAATACAATTACGAATAATGTAACATCTGACATAACTTTGGCGTGCCGTGCCTTTAATGAGTGGCCGAGAGATTGTATATGTATAGGCAGGCGTTAACCATCTGGGTAGCTGAGAGCTAAAAGATATTACATCATTGTAGTGTACCACTTTTATTGACCCATCACGCTAATATGTGGAGCTAAATATTAGTTACGCTTTTGTTTCCGTAGTCTTGAATTTTGGAAGACTGGTTGCGACTTATTCACGCGACAGCGACGAGCGGTTGATTTCAACATGTAAATTATAATTTACAATCTTAGATCAAAGTAAAATTAATGGATAGGCCCAAAGCGCTTTAAGTTGAAGCACGCAACTAGCACACTTGGTCCATACAAACTAGCACACTTGGTCAATACAAACTAGCACACTTGGTCCATACAAACTAGCACACCTGGTCCATACAAACTAGCACACTTGGTACATACAAGCTAGCACACTTGGTCTGTCATCTTGGTACATATTTGAAGTAAAACTGTCAATTGTTTTGCCTCATTTTTCTGGTTTGACATGTTCGAATCCGAGTTTTGTATGGAAAAGTGTTTACAGCACTTACTTTTTCATTGTTTTTCTATGAATATCCCCCCATATTTAATGTCCCTCCCCGAAACTAAAGTCTGGATACGTGCGTGACTGATCCCTTATTACACTGTTCCTGATTGGGTCGGCCACGGTAATACAACATACTTTGTATATTACAATCTTTGACTACTTATATGTGGACTAGTTACGCGTGTAATTCTAGTAACAAACAATTCGGCCACTTTTTAAGGGGGGCGAGGTAACATGAAATCCGCGTCTTTGGATTTTATTCCCCATAACTTAAGATTCTAATTTTGATTGTTAATAATCATGAAAAATAGTCTCGTGTGAACCCCAAACGTTCTAAGTTCGAAGTTATTGTTTCGCAATTATAGGCTGTCTCGTTTAGTGATAAGGTATACAATTGAATGTAAATGCACATGATCAATTGTTCTTATACCGTGGCAGAGGGGAAATGCTACTGCAAGACTAGCCCTTATCTAAACTATTATAAAACTGTAACAGGAAGATTGTCTGTACATTGAAGATATTAACAATAAAAAAGTTATGATATGGTTTTTAGGTATCCCTGATTCCATATCACCAATTTTTGGATTTTTTGTCTGTCTGTTTGTTTTTTTTTGTGTTTGTTTGTTTGAACGAGCATCACGCAAAAACGACTGAACCGATTTTGATGAAAATTTTTTTGTTTGATAGCTTATTATCTGACTTAAAATCTGGTATATAATTTTTGCGGACAAAGTCGCGGGTGAACGCTCGTAATACTATATAGTCAAAGATTACAATGTGGATTTCGCAAAACCGTGGTATGTCTGAAGGGAGAACAACAATTAGGTAATAATATTTACTATTATTATAACAAACGACAAAGTTAACATCAATATCATAACGGTTATAAATACCTTGTTAAAAAATTTCAAACGACATCCGCTCTGCTCCCTTATTAACTACCATTTGGTTAGTATGCAATAGTGCCATTGTTGTTGAGATTATCATGATAAATATCCCAGTCATTTTACGGAGTTTTGTTAGGAGAGGTGGGAAGTAATTATTAATTGTACTTTTTAACTGTAACCAGAACCATTTAGTGACAAAAATACTATCTGAAAACATATTTAAAAAAAGTTCGCTACGCAACATAGAAATCAAAATTGTGAGTCCCAGAAGGCATTTAAATTAATAATATTAATACCAATGCACTCATTTTTATTAGATTTAACAATATAAATTATTTTTGAGCAATAAAATAGGCATTGGAATTTAAAATATGAGGTTTTATTACAAAATACGAATGTATTTTTCAAAACCTTCTAAGTAGATAAAAATATTTACACCATGTTTGAAGTATGTATAATGTAAATACCTTAAAACCTTAAATATGTGCAATAAAAAATTGTTGCATTTCGAAGCTCAAATTGGCTCTTAAATACTATACCGAAAAAAAATCAATTATTAATTAGTCCCGGCTCACACCGTAAAATGACTGGGCTAAAAGTTAATTTACATGCAACGAAATAATTTATTTCAGGTTTTGTTTTAACTTTTATCATTACTGTAGACCAAACAATTCATTACCAAAAATTCGAGGCTTAGAATTTTATTTCACACTAGAAAATCACCTCGAAAAGGTGAAGGGATAAAGGTAGCTTTTGCAGTCTTTTTATGGACGAATATGGAGGTAATTCTATCATGTATAACCCTAAATGTGCCGAAGAGTTTCTAAAAGACCATGCACAAAAGGTAGATACATAGTACGATACCTTAAACGGGAATATTGGGCTAGAAAAATGTTGAATGACATGTTATCCACTCGATAGAAGAAGAATAGGAATAAGGTAGTAAGTTTATGTATGAGTAGGTATAGAAAATCATCGACATTATCGGTCATCATCCACGATTTAGAAAGTAGAATGAGCAAAAACCATAACGCAATTCTGATTCTTAAATAAACGTAACTCTGTGACATTAGGGTCATTGTAAAGAATGGTTGTGAATAGAGGGCATAATACCAGCTTACCCAAACACCATAATAATAACACTTTTAGATGTGTCAGTACTTAGTAGTAATCGATTTGGAGTAACGACTTCCATGTTTTGGAATTTGTCTATTCTTGTAAAAACTTTAATTTTTTAGGTCACATCAACTTACTGCTAGGTGTAGGCCTCCCTTTTATTGCGCCATTCCTCACGGTCCTGTGTTTTATCTGACCTAATTCGAACCCTCTCAATGTCATCGGACTGCCTTCCGTCGCCGTCGTCCCTTTCTTGGCCACCACTCTGATACTGCTTTGACCATCTTCCCGTCTAGCCAAGTGTCCTGCCCATCTCCACTTCAACTTTGTGATCCTCTTACCCACGTCTTCGACCTTCGTTCTTTGTCGAATTTCGACGTTAGTTACTCGGTCAGCCAGTGATATGCCTAGCATAGTACGTTCCATGGCTCTCTGTGCTACTTTTATTTTGTGCCCGGTTTGCCTTACTAGCGTCCATGTTTGTAGACTTCTTTGTGATTTCAATGTTTCTCGTTGCACTCTGTGGCCCTTTTTTACTTTAAAAGGTTCTGTATTTAACTCTAATAAAGCGTATTTAACATTGGCTAACGTTTAATCTGCAGTGCTCCGTCAAGTGCGAATTAGTAAATATTGGACACGTAAGTTGCCTTTGGTCAGGTAACAAAATTAGACTAAGAGATAAGTGTACTTTTTGCAACTATCAGCTGCAAGGCTGATTCAGTGTTTATGCGTGTAGAGCATCTCTGTGATGGGGATGGACCAGGTCTGTCTGCATAACTCCAGTCGGTTTAGAAGTTACTGATGTTTAAAGGTCAGTAAAAAATGTATGATATTATTGTAGTATGCACTGTAGCTATGTGAACAGTACAAAAACTGACATGGTTCATCAGTCTGTTCAGGAGTTACAGCCGTTCAAAGGTCCGATCTCCTAAACCGACTGGCAGTTCATGTCAGTTTTTTAACTGTTCACATAGCTACAGTGCACACTACAATAATATCATACGATCAGCCTTGCAGCTGATCGTCAATTTTTTACTGACCTTTAAACGTCTGTAACACCTGAACCGACTGAAGTTATGCAGGCAGACCTAGTCTATCCCCATCACAGAGATACTCTACACCCCATATAAACACTGAATCAGCCTTGCTGCTGATGGTTGCTAAAAGTACACTTATCTCTTATAATAAATGTAATGCAATACATGCGCATGCAGCGATGACGTACAAACCCGCTTGGATCTGGCACGGTGCCTAGGTCGACTGGTGAACTCTACTCTGAAATAATGGACGTTTTCTGATCATTTCAATATAAATTTTATTCCAATCGGAGTAAAGCTCGGGTCTTTGAATTATGATCTTGTAAGAAGTCTCCCGAATCAAGCCGTTTTCATATTTATGACCTGCATATAAGGAATATGTTTCGTAGAATGTTGTTGTAAATTGCTTAGTTCGTCGGACTAGCTTATCAATGAAAAAGTTGTACTTTTAAAAGGTTAATTACCCACTTAATGCTTTTAACAAATTCCTGAAACGGTTTTGACGGATTCTTTGTAGTTTTGAGTTCATTGTTGACAATTTGCCAAGTTTTATTACTATAGAATAGAATTTAATGTTTACTGAAGGTGAATGACATATAAATTAGTTTGCAGACTTCATATATTTTCAGGTATTGTACTTGAATACATTGCGTAACTATTAAATAATCTGTGACATTGCCTGGTTCGCGTAAAATACAACAACACTGTCTAGATTATAATGTTTTTGTCTTTACGAAATAATAACATATACTACATAAAGTTACTGATGATTTTATGGATGAAATTACTATCGAAAGTAAATTATTTTTGGGATAACAACATACCGATCACTGATCAGTCTATTCTACAAGTACTCCTTTTGTAACATAATTTAGAAATGGTAAATGGAGATAATAACATTGTTAAAATTCTACTTATTTCAACTGGTAAGCATTATGAAGCCCCACGATAATTTCTCTTTAATAGTTAACATAAATCCAATTTAACGGATGACGTGTTCAGTTCAATGATCTTTAATGTATTTCTATTGTTCTCCAGGGTTTAATACTGAGTTATTTATATTAATCGACCTATGAACTGGCTCATTGCAATGAACTGCGGGAATATGTTAGTCCGATTATTTATTCGTGAACTAAGCGACCGTCCCGTCTTCGCATGGGTACCACAAATAACACAAACCCGTGAATCAATCTTTCTTTTAATGAAAACCGTATCTAAATCCCTACAGCAGTTGTTGATATTAGCCTATCTATACAGACAGACAGTAGCAGGACGACACAAAAACGTGACATTAATTTGTAGTGATGACAAAGTAATTCCAGATTCTTTTTGTAGTTTTAAAGTGTCTATTAGTTTAAAATATGCTTATGTGTTATCGAAGTGTTACATCGATTCCTAAAAACTGGATCTCGTATCATGCATGATTCATTTACGATGATGAGTTACATTCTTCCTTAAAACCATGAATAACATTCAAATGCTCTGCTTTTTTAAGAACAAGATTCAGTATTTTTTTGTCTATGTAGTCACAAATTCCATTAATACGTCGTTGTGACTCATTAATATTATTCAAAGCGTGTTGATTACGAATCCATGACGATTACCACCTACTTAGATACATTTGCATTCACTTCAGGCCTTTTTTTTACAAGTCCATAATAAAAATAGTTTTACGTGCAATCGTACGAGACAGGTGCTCAAATCGATTGTGTTTGTATAGAAACATATCGATTTACGAAATCAAAACACGTTGCCCCGAAATCGTCGAGGCTACACGCGTGTCAAAGCAAGCCAAGACGTTTAATCAATCTTTCTTGCTTGTACAGTGAGTAGGTAAGGCAAAAATATTGAATGTAGCTGAAAATTTCGCCTTGTTGTGTTTTGTTTTTGGAAGTTCAATGGAAATTTCATTTTTAGGAAAGGTACCAAAATTCGAAATCCGTTTGGATGTATGTCATAAAAATTAACAGATTTATCTGGCCATTATTTACCGAGGTTTTTAAAAAATTACGTTTACGGCTGAAAAGATGCATTTCTTTTGCCTGAATCTGAATTGAATTATTTTGATTTAACAATTTTTTCGGAATTTTTCTTAATCATCTTTCCGGTGGTTTCAGGCTAAGGTAACAATGGCCATGGTGGCGGTGACTTCGTAAAAAGAAAATTCATAAAAAAAATAATGAAACAAAAATTAAATCGAAAAAAAAACGTATCGCTTATTTTTGACCATATTTTCAATTTATTCAATAAAAAAAGGTGTTTAAAAAACATAAATGTTTTCCATTCTTTAAATCTTTTGTAAGTTTTGTAAAATAAAATAAAAGTTTCTACGGATTCGAGTATGCTTGACTAGACCGGTAGGTACAATTAATTACCTATTCTGTGACTAGACTAACAGTGATCTATGAATCGAATGGCATTTTAATAGTCAATATACATTGTTATTTAGAAAGTACTCGTTAAATATTCAAGTGATAATTAAAATTATTTTAGTTATAATTAAAATATTCTAGCTCTTGCCGAGAACATTTTAATTAGACATCAGGCACTATAATTAATGAACGAATTAATGTTAGTGAATACTGATAATTACGAGGTGATAATATAATACTTGTGAGTAAAAAAATCGACTAAAGATTGTTAATAATTTAGGGAAAATCCGGTTTTCTTTTCAAACATAAATTGTTGATTTCTGATCAAACCACAACATAAGTTTGTAAGTGACAGTATCCGTTCTGACTGGAAGTGACTCCATCTTTAGTAATTAACGTAGATTTAAGAAATATTTGGAAGCTAGCTAGTGTAAACAAATAACCCTGTAAACAAATATTTGTTTGTTTGCTCGAATTGCGTTCATTAAATCATCCATCAGCTTCGCTTGAAAGGTGAAACACTGGTAAAGCTAACAACGCTAATAATGTTAAGTGGCCGTTTTGTTTTAATCGTATTTAGACTGTTGCTTAGCTACGGAATCTTCTTTGTCTTCTCTGTTGTTAGTTTTTTAAAAGGTTGAGCAGACAATCAAACAAATAACTTTCTCTATGACACTTAGATCAAAATCGCAGAAAATGCATTTCCTTCCATCATCGTCAGCCTATCATCGTCCACTGCAGAATCTAGGCCTCTCCCAAGGCGCGCCGCGCCACATAACTCTATCCTCGACCTTACTCACCCAGTCGGTCCAGCCGGCCGCAGGGCGACCCACACTACGCGTATGACTTCAACGCAGGGTGAAATTGATATCATTAGCATCCTTTTAAACTAAGAGTCTACCCATCAAACTGAACAACTATTACTATGGGAGCAAACCAATCGGAGCAAAAAAAAAATCTGCTGTTGGATACATTTGAGTCTAGTAGGCACAGCTGTATGGAACAGCTGATTTTTTTGTTGCTCAGGTCTGTTTGCTCCCATAGTAAAAGTTGTTCAGTTTGATGGGTAGACTCTTAGTTCAAAATGATGCTAATTGTTTCTTATCGTGTGGGCAGAGCTTGAGCAGAGCCCTGGTGTCAAGAGTTTTTTCAGACCGCCTTACGGCCTCCGACGTGGTTTTTATGTAACGACTACTACCACCAGAGATAGAAGCCGGGACCAACGGCTTAACGTGCCATCCGAGGCACTGAATCATTTTCCTTTTCAGACAATCAGGTGATTCAGCCTGCAATGTCCTAACCAACTGGGGAAAAACGCACAAAGTGACATATCACTAGGTGCCCCCCGTGGGAATCGAACCCACGACCTCCGAGTCGAGAGCCAATGCTCTTAACCATTAGACCACGGAGGCAGTTATAATGATGCTAACGATATCAATTTCACCCTGTAGATATATTTTATTTACATGTTTAATAATCCGTACAATGTCCGTTTCTTTATAAAATGAAAATTAGATTTGGTTGATGGATTATAGTATTTTTCTACTTCGAAATATCGCACAAGAATGTTAAGAATTTTCCGTGAATGTATATGAAACAGTTAAATGAAATACGACGTGATTTCATGAGTACATTTAACTTTTATTAGGCTCTAAGAATTTGTGAGGTTCAAGGCTGACCTTGGTCATGGGACTTCTTAAATAATTCTTCTAATACATTACATGTAGTGTAACACTGCAGTGCAGTGCCTTTCGCAACCAAGGCTAAAATTTCACTTTGGCTTGGTATTCTAATAATTTAAGAATTCTTGTACTGAATTATATTTCACTGCGGTCATCAAGCCAAGTGTTAAATTCTCCCATAATATCAATTAGTTTGAAAGCAATGGCCTCCGATTCAGACACAAATGATAATTAACACACGTTGTATTTATTTAACTGTTAAGCGGGGTCTTCTGCGCCAAGATTATAACAAAAAATGTTCAATTTAACATGTTTTTTGAACAATAAACGTTCGATCAGCCGATTGGCCCTGATTGCATTTAGTATGACAGGTTCAATTTTTTTTTGGTAATTTCAATTTCATTACCAATGGAGTACAATTTACTTCAACTACACTAACTTTTTTGACTTATACAATAGAAACGGACTTAATAAAATTTCAAGTTCATTCTGCTGTACTCGGTTACGCAGCCACAAAAAAGTAATTTTAAATAAGTATAGATTTATCACAAAAATATTGCAGTGAGCACAAGCGTCAGTCGTCAATAACAACTTCGTCAAAACAATGAAATAGAGACTGAGATCTGCAACTCACATCGACAACATAGAAGCCCGATCATGCTTACTCAAATAACCCGCCCCTTGTTGAATTTGCTTTTAAAAGTAATGAAAATTAAACATCTCTCATTTATTATACATCTCTAAAATTGTAAATCACAACTACAAGTCACAGTCCCTTGTGCCATTTGATTGATATCAACGTCTGTCGATTGAGTAACTGGTTAATAAACGTGTATTGCCCCACCAACTCTCCCTTCCGCGGTTAGGTTCACGCGGTGGCTTGTTTTGCTTCCTGCAATTATCTAGTTATTCACTTTTATGTTCGCTACTGTAGCGCATTTAGGCAATACAATACGTAACTATAAAGTTAGCTCTTTATTTGTCTCTCTCTGGTTACGTAATAGATAGGTGTGCCTGAATTCCAGGTCAACTGAAGGGCGTAAAAAAAGACATGGATGAACCATAAAATGTGCTCAAATTAAAAAAAAATTGCTTATGGCTCCTTGCTGATCATTTTGCGAATATCTATACTTCATTCCATATAAGGACGAAAAGATTTTTCGATTCCTATTTAACTCTCTGGACAATTCTGATTAATACAGCAGATATTATTTATTTATCAGATAGACATACTATCTGACATATCTTGGGCGTTACCAAAGCTGTTCCAAGAATAAGAAGGAGTTTGTGTTTCTAATCTCTGTTTCTGTAATTCAAAATAGCCTTAAAATTTCGTTGTTATTTGAAATGGAGTATAGTTTAAATAGCAAATGTGTTTGTACGGTTATAAATAATTGGTGACAAGGAATGTTTTATGCACAAAACACACATTTAATCCATTATAAAGGGTGGGGCTTCGTTGCATGCCGGGGAGCAGGCGACCGATACGCACCCACCCAATAACAGACTTAGATCGGGAGAAACACAAACTTAATTTGTTTTGAAAATAATTTTTGGATTTTTTTAAAACAATAGGCTGAAAGGTAATAGTGTAGTATATTTTTAGAACCGACTCATGGACCCCTTTGATTTGATATCCCACACGATAGGTTTCAGAACAAAACATTTTTTAATCCCATACAAAAATTGTATGACGTCATAACTGGAGACCCACGACACCTTAGAGACTGTCTCCCGGCAGTTTTGGGGTCTAGAGAACATACCTAACAACATACAAAAAATTGGTGCTGGTATCCGGAAGCGAACTTTATTTCCATTAAGGCAGTGCACTATTGCTTTATTTGTTTGTTATTTAAAAAAATTTGTAAGTGAAGTGGCAGTGTTTAACTAGCGATTAAACAATTCAAATTGTGTTTCATTTTGTCTGACATCAATCACGATTGTAAATCTCTGCTTGATTGGTTTCCTTCTGACGCGGATAGCCGCATATAGACCGCTGATTATTTCTGGTGCTTATTCTAGGGTAGCCTAAACGTCACAATAAACACATAGAGATATACGGCCAGCCAACCCCTGTGGTGACGTCAGAATGACGCCAGCAACCTTCAATAGTCTCCAGCTCATTTAATTCTAGAGCTTTTTGTGGCTGCATTGTCTTTTGTGATTGTGCGCTGTGATGTAGCCTCGGTGTGTATAACTTTCTTTGAACAATGATTATGTGTAAACAAATTAATCCGGAATATGAAAAAACACTTGTTTTTAATGGCCGTGACTTCGTCCGCTTGAAATTAGAATATCGAAAAATAGTGTTATAAAAATATTAATAATTTCTTAGTGCACCCCTACATCCTTCGTAGAATATACAGGGTCAAACTTAATATGCTGGCGATTTTTTAATAGGTTGATCAGACCATCAAACTAAACAACTTTGGGATTAACACCGAAATCGCGAAAAAGTCTGCTGTCCCATAGAAAGTACAAACCTACTCGACTCCTATGTATGGAAATATGAAACTGAACAAGTTTCTTTATGGCACCAACATCGAAATTGCGAAAAAATATATTTGGTGGTCTGATAATCCTCTTAAAGCAAAGTCAGCGTAAAAGATGGGCCCTACTATATTTCAAATGTCATGTTTCTGTCTTCAGTAGTTTAGTTTTTCTAGAACATTTCTAAACCCGCCCATTTTTGGTCTCTTTCCAATATTATTACTCCCTCTTACTTTTCTAGAATATTTCCAACAATAATAAAATCTAGAATTATTTTCGTCGAGTCTCGAACCATCGACCCCCCGGCATGGGAGTCCATGCCTCGACCGCTGAGCTACGAAGCTTGATGACAAACCGGCCGAATTTTTGAATGCCTTTCTATAGCTGCGTCATTTCACAGCATCCGTGACACTATCACAGTACATTGCAATTTGCAGCAGGTTTCGGATCCTTATCATCTGCGTATCATAGTTGCCGGTTCATTGCAGTTTATTTATAGTCTGCCTGCTTGTTCGAATAGATATACACAGGAAATTATATACTTATCTCATTTTATACATAAACTCTTCTATAATGTAAACTAGATACTTCAGAACTGTTAAATGAGCAACTTTTTAAATTAAAATGCATTATTGGACTAATGCTAGTGCAAGGAATTTGACTTGACTGGTACTCAGCACTTTTTTTATTATTGTAACTGTGTAGATTATTTAACAGCAATACAGGGTGTTACAAAAAGGGTGTTAAAGGGTCCCTTGTAAAGAGTCTATTGACAATGTATGACAACCGTAGCATGATATTATTATTTACCGAAAAATATATTATCGATAATAAAATAGTCATCGTTGAAGCGCCACTATTTTACGGACTGCCGGTAGTTCAAGATTAAACGGCAGTCAGATACGTCGTAAGGTCACCGCGATGTCACTACCTATCTTATAAGTACTTCATTTAAAATATAATTTTACTCTGAATTATCTTATCTTTATTTCTAAAGCTAACTTGAATATTAAGACATATTATTGCAAAAAAAAAAATTAATAACAGATTGACAAAAAAGTTAAATTATTGGTACAAAAATTAAAAATAAAGAATAATTTCAATAAAGTATATTTGTGGTGACATCACTAGGTGTTCCCCATGGGAATCGAACCCACGACCTCTGTATCAAGAGCCCAATGCTCTACCATAAGACCACAAAAGATCTACACAAGGTCGAAGTGTTACTAGTCTGCAAAAGACTTGAAAAGCCGCTATACACTAACCATTAGACCACGGAGGCAGTTCTGTGAATATAAGTACTGTGAATGTGAATGTATATCTAGTTATTTGTTTGTTAGATGTTGTTCTGAAATTAATTACAGTGTCAGCCTATAATACGCATCCTTCTTCCTGATGGTTTAGAACTTTACAGGGTTAGGTATAACCAAACTTTAATTGCGTTCATTAGAATTTTTTATCATTTATAAAGTATTAGGTCGTTTATTATAAATAATGCTGGGACAATTTTCATAAAGTTGCTGATTGAAAAGAAAACGATAATAATAATTGTTTGCTGTAACACCCTGTAATAAACGGAATCTTTTGTAGCCTTTCATTTGAGTGGTACTAAATCACAGTAAATTAACCAAAACTGTAATGAACGAAGGCTTTGAGCCCGGCGCGTCAGTGACGTCACGTCTTTGATGTGCTAATTCCCGCGCAGCCGCCGTATGCCAGAACAAAGACAGTATTGTCCCCTGTTGCTGTATGTTATCTAACTTGTAACCTTGTTATACACCTGTGTTAATCGCGTATACTGCGCTCTGATTGGTCTGACAGTACCAACAATTTGAACAGTCAGAAAATTGTATGTCCCTGTTGTCCTGTCGTCAATAAAAAGTTAAGGTACTTGAAGATTTAAGAAAAAAGAATGCACGGTGAAAAATATCTAGTGGTAATGGTATACAGGGTGTAAAAATAAATAGGTTGCTTCAGACCATCAAACTGAACAACTTTAACTATAGAACCAACAATGAAATTCCGAAAAAATAAATTTCATACATTTGGGTCGAGTAGCGTTGACGTTTTCTATAGAACAGTAGAAGACAAAGTACTTTCGATTAGCGTTATCGACGGTAGAAAACATAAAAAATGTAATGTGGCGAAAGCAAACGTCAAAATGTTTCGATCGCCAATGTCAAATTCTGTCATTTCTACTAGCGTCTACGCCAATAGAAATGTTATTTTGTCTAGATTTTTGTTCGCGATTTTGATGTTATAATCCTTTGTTATAAGTAGATTTTTGTTAAATCTACTGGAATTAGATTTTGTTAAGGGTGAAATAGTTATCATTAGCATCCTTTTAAACTAAGAGTCTACCCATCAAACTGTACAACTTTTACTATGGGAGAAAACCGATAGGAGCAAAAACAAAATCAGCTGTTCCATACCAAACTGCAGTGCCTACTCGACTCAAGTGTGCAGATTTTTTCATATTCATATTTATTTATATATTTATTGCAAATGGCCCGGTTTATTTTTGCACCGATCGGTTCTCTCCCATAGTAAAAGTAGTTCAGTTTGATGGGTAGACTAACAGAGTACTATAATTACGTAGACTCTTAGTTTAAAAGGATGCTAATGATATCAATTTCACCCTGGAGGTATATCAGCATTCATTCATTCACAATTTTTGTAGCAAAGTCTGCTATTTTCTAGTAAAGTAGAGTAGAGTAGTAGTTTATATAGTACCCGCTTAACTATAGAATGAAGTCTATATGCTGTTGAGAATTTTTACGAATCTATTCAGAAAGTAGATAGTAGATAGCAGTATGCTACTTCCTCCACTAAGTTAAAAGAGAAAACCAGTTAGATCGGTTAGAGACTATGCGTTTTACTACTTTAGGTTTCTAGGTGGTTAACGACAGGTCCTATATACAAACGGGAATCTACTTAATTATTAATGAAACAATGTAGCTGTCTGCAAGAATAACATGTAACTGCCAACATTAAGAAGATATAATTCGGAGCGCGCTCCATATAAACGAAGTCTAGTGATATTTTCAATACTAACCAATTAAAGCCAATAATGACATTTTTCAGAAACAATCTAGAAACTAATCTGTGAGCTTGTATGTTGTTAGATTTTCGTTAAAATGTATTATAGTTTTAAAGTTCGTCGAGGATTTCCATACAAATCTTATTAATGCATTGAAGCTGTGTATTTTATCGAAAATCTGACAACATACAAACATAAAGATTAGTTTCTGATTATTCCTGAAAAATTGGTTTGTATTGAAAATATAACCAGACTTCGACATGGAGCATGCTATGTTATCTTAGTACAAACTAAGTGGAACGCAGATTTTCCATAGACAGCTTTTGCCATCTATCGGTTATGTTTCGAAGCACTATGTGTTGAACTAGAGTTCATATCGGAGTAACAGCGCACTACACTTCACGCGCTGCGCTGTAGTAGTGAGAGATTTCGCCCATATCAATCACTGTCTTGTTGGTCTAGCGGTCTAGACAACCGGCTTACGATCCGGGTAGCTAAGGTTTGAACCTCGTGTCGGTCGATCGTCTTTTTAATTTATTTCATAATGTGGCGCCCCCTAGTGCTAATAAGCGGCAACGCAATTAGGACGTCCTAAAGTTCAAGACGAGTTACCTATCTATATCCAATATACATATGAATATATGGTATGGAGCGCGCTCCGATTTATATCCCCTTAATAATACATGGTGTAGGTGTAGACGGTTGCATTTACTGCACAACTTTCCTCAAGGAATCTAAGAAATTAGCAAAAAAAAAAAACAGTTTGGAATTGCCACACTAAAACTAAATGCAATCAGCTAATTTAAAAGAAAGTCATCACTACTGCAAATCATAATAGTATACACGAACAAAATATCAAAAAAATACTCGGTATTTATATGTATCAAAATAAATACTGGACTATACTTTTAATCTATAATATTATAAAACTGTAACAGGAAGTTTGTCTGTACATTGAAGATATTAACAAAAAAAAAGTTACTATATGGTTTTTAGGTGTCCCTGATTCCATTACACCAATTTTTGGATTTTTTGTCTGTCTGTTTTGTGTGTTTGTTTGTGTGTTTGTTTGGGTGTTTGTTTGTTTGTTTGTTTGAACGAGTATTTCGCAAAAACTTCTGAACCGATTTTGATGAAACTTTTTTTGTTTGATAGCTTATGATCTGACTTAAAATCTGGTATATAATTTGTGCGGACGAAGTCGCGGGTTAACGCTCGTAAATCAAACAAATGGTGAAACTGTCCGAGGGACCAAAATAGACATCCATTACCAGGCGGTCGTCGTCAAGAGATATAATACATCAGTAGATATATTTCCATAGGGAGTGGTGATGACGTCAGAAAGTCGAAATGGTTCACGGCATAATGGGGTGTGTCAGACAATTACCCTTCTGTAGTAGTTCCAACGATGGCCCCGAAATGTCAGCTTCGTAGATAGGTGATAACCCTAAATGTAGGCTATTTGGGATTCATCATAAATCATAATGTTCCATATTGTTTGTCTTTTAGTATGATTAATGTCACTTGAGTCTTCTTTCTACAAGGTGTTACAAAAATACAAATAAACATTTAAGGGGGTGGTTTAGACCATCAATCTGAACAAGTTTCACTATGGGACCAATATAGTAATCGCGAAAAAAATCAGATGTTCCATACTAAACTAAAAATCTACTCGAGCTAAATGTATGGGATAGTAGATTTTTTTTCGTGATTTTTTATGTTGGTCCCATACTGAAAGTTGTTCAGTTTGATGGTCTAATTAATTAATCCCCTTAAAAGTTTAAAATGTTTATTTTTTATTTTGTAACACCTTGTATAGGTAGATAATTTCAAATCAATCAAATGAATTATACCTATTATCGAAATGAAAATTACATAGACTTGTTCGAACTTGTTTATAAAACTTCCTTAATCTTCTTCTTTCGTGTCTGCACGAGCCATATCGTATGACAATCACTCATGCTGTAGTCGAAAGATTAGCCAGTTAGTAATGGTCATATCGAGGCTGCCTGCCCTGCCCAGGGTGCGCCAAACGAACTCAAGTTTTGACACACAGGAAGGCTCTTTCGTATTTTAAATTGTTATTTCAACAACCCCACTGTCAATAAGCAATGAATTTAAAAGAAATTCGATAATTTAGTTATACCCATAGAGAAACACGTAAGGAGTAGGTACTGTTTATTTCTCCATAAAACATTTTTCTGCCATTTTTTGCTGGGGGGGAGGGACCGATGCTATGACAATAACATTAAAACGCATCGAATTAAGTAGCCCATCGGGGCTTGGTCGGGGCCGTCGCGGGGGTGAGATTTTGACACAGGGGAAAGTATGGGAAATTATGCGTAAGGCCACTCCTCTCGGGGTACGAGTTACGTGTTTCTCTATGGTTACACAAAATACAAATCTTTAAATTAATTCTTTTCTATATCTGTTGTAGGTCTTTATTGCTGCATTCAACTAATTGCATAACATAACTAATTAAATAGTCATCGTGTCATTGGGAATACGGAATGCTCGTCTTACAGATACCTAAAGTTTAATGACTCAATCGATTTGAATCGGAACACAATGTTTATCGCTTACTAAAGGTATGTTATGTAGGCTAGAGCTGTTCTTGAATGAGTAGTTTTACCTTTATTTTTTTTATTTTTGTTCTCATTTACATGTCTTATCAGTCTTATCACTCCTTATCGGTATTGTAGTTAAATAATAAACTTCACTTTACATAAATACGACATGGTATTTCCTTTGTCTAGTGTTGCAATATTTTTCCTTAACATAGTTGTTTAAGCTGAAACCTAAATGTATTTATTTTTGGTTATTTTAATTCAAAGTGGTACATTGAAACTGTTATATTGTTATTTTATGTTTGCTAATACAGTTTATAGTATTGTAGTACTAATGAACTCAAGGGAGAGAGAAAAAAATTTGTGGATTACCAAAACAATTGATACAAGAGCGCAGCGAAGACCAATCGTTTAGCGAAGATCATCACCATCATTCTCTTGCCCATTTGCCATTATTTGGGGTCCTTTGCCGCCATTTCAGCAATCACTCCTTTCTTAAGGCCGCTGTACACATTGGGCCAAGGTAGTGGGCCAGCATATTGGGCCAACGTGTAGAGATCTACTTCGACTGATTTTGGAGGTATGTTGGTAGTTGGCGCCAACATTGGCCGGGCACACGAATGTTGTCAGTTTTTCGTGTACACAACATATCAAAGGATCTTGGCAGGGTCAGTAAACAGTGTTCACACGCTGGCCAATAACATGGAATCCAAAGCATATACAACATAGAAACAGAATCAAAGTAAGTTACTAAGCTAGAGAAATAAAACATATTTAGGGTCGGGTGGTCGACAATGAACGACCAAAATTTTGGACGGCTGCGGTTCTTCTCATATTGGCTCAAATCAGACATGTTTGACTACAGAACCCGAAAAAATCGATGTTATAGTCAGTCGCGCCTGCAAGAGATCCACGTCCATCTTTATTAAAGAGCCAATGCAGAATGATCGGTACACCATTGTGTAAACAGTGACATTTTTGAATTCCATTACACACATCATCTTTTCTTCGGCCTTCCTTACCTACAGCAGCCATCCACATGTCTCGTAACGTAAATATTATATAGATTTTTTAAACTGAATATCATGGGTTTCCGATTGCATTTTGATGTCATAGCTCTATCGTTGCTTCAATCAGATGCTATAGTGAAATTTTACATTAAATTTAATCATAGGTAAGCCATTAAGGCTCGCACATAAAAGTTTACTGCCAATAGATTAAATGTAACAGCTGTCGTTCCCGTCTATAAAAATGACAGACGGCCTCCAGTGGCGTGACATCACTCCTATTGTTTTCCCAATATAGGTCAATGTAAACCTGGGTTAACCTACATACGTGAGACCTACCCTTTTTATCACCTGGCTTTGAGAGATTACCTCACAGGCGCTTAGGTATTACTCTAATGCTTAAGAGAAGTTTATTCCGAAAGCTCCCGAAACGAAGTTCCGTCCTATTTTCTATATTAACCAATTAAAGTCAATGAAATTTTTTAAACACGATCTGGAAACCAATTTCTTCGCATTTGTCAGATCTCTAAATATAAACTTTCAATGTTAGGATTAAAATTAGATTTGTATGGAAAACTTTGAGCCACGATAACATTACAACTAAATATTTAAAAGGAACTCTGACAAATGCAAAGCACAGATATTGTTTTTTTTCTAACTTTAATTACTAAATGTTCAAACTAGGACGGAACTTCGTTTTGTATGGAGCGCCGTACGAATGATTTCATCTGATGTCCGTTTATTAGAAATCTATTAGTGAGGGTCCGAGACCGTAAAGACTATGAGCTCGACCCTCTGCAACACACGGCGACCGCAAAGTGTCGATCGTCTGTAAGAGCCCTAAACAGTTGTTGTATTACGTTAAAAGGTGATTGTTCTCATGACAATAAAAGCATCGGTCTTGGCGCGTTGCCGAGAGGTAGGTACAGAACATCAATCATGAGGGGCCGAGTTCGAATCCCCGCAAACGACATGCCATGTACCAATGAGTTTTTCTAACTTATTTACCGTAACATCGCGAGGAAACGCTGAAGAAGAAATTCTGATGCGTATGTGAAGTCTGCCAATCAGCATTGGACACGCGAGGGTAGGTCTGTGCCCTGCAGTGGGACATATACAGGGTGAAATTGATATCATTAGCATCCTTTTAAACTAAGAGTCTTCCCATCAAACTGAACAACTTTTGCTATGGGAGCATAACAATCGGAGCAACAAAAAAATTTGCTGTTCCATACTAAACTGCTGTGCCTACTCGACTCAAATGAATGCAACAGCTGATTTTTTTGTTGCTCCGATCGTTTTGCTCCCATTGTAAAAGTTGTTCAGTTTGATGGGAAGACTCTTAGTTTAAAAGAATGCTCATGATATCAGTTTCACCCTGTGGCTTTGATGATGTACTCATGATACTGAACAACTTTACCTTAAGACCCTCAAACATAAAGCACTTTGACTTGCCATTACTAAATGCAATCGTCGACGACCAAGGTGCCACGAGTCACGACAACTAAAAAATGCTATATGTCGCAAATTATTTATCTTAGCAAGATACAATAAACTTTCTTGGAGTAAGAATACATCTGAAACAAATATAGCATGTAAACTAACTACATATTGACATTGTCCCTTGTTTGAAAATCAAGATAATCATTTGAAATGTATACAACGTTCAAGGAAGATTATATTATTTTGTAATTTATATTATGTGCGCGTCTGCTGTATTTGCTTTCGATTTGTGTTTTATGTCGCAGACGTGTAAAACATGAATAAATATGTAAGCCACCATATTGTTTTTCCCTTTAGAAGGAATGTTATCAGCATTTTCCTTCAATTGGACTTTACTATTTAATTACCTATTGTATTTAATGCCTTTCAATTTTTCAATTTTTTTTAGTTTCATGTATATGTTATAAATCGTTGTTTATATAAATTATTATTATGATCATGCCTGAATATAAAATTTTAATATTAATATTTTCACGCCTTAAATGGCAGAATATGCTGGATTTTGAAGACTATTACAGCTATGTTTGTACCGTATTCTGGAAAATAAAGTATTTTATTCTACTCTTTTCTGTTGTTTGCCTACGATTCAGTCAAATAAAAAATTCTGTGATATTTTCATAAATCTTGGACAATACCCCACTGATTATATCTTCCCAATAGAATTTAGTCTATAGCTAGACTTGTAATATCGATATAAACATCCATGACTTTGGTAAAACATTCGTATGATTCATCGCACGAATATTAGATTCTTGCAGGATTAGAAGTCCTAACCCTCTTTTTTGCCAAGCAGGCTTTTTACTAACTAGACTAACGGGCCGTGAAACCGTTGTATCGTTGAACCTATCGTAGTTTCCACTAAACACTTTAGGTAAAATTCAATCGCTACTATGTATATTTCACGATAATCTTACACCTTTGTTTTAAAGTCAAATCAAATCAAATCAAATATACTTTATTTTACACCAACAACATAAACAGTAAAATACAGAAATAAAATACAAGAGGCACAAAATAAGGCGGTCTTATCTCTCTCTTTAAAGTCCATTCTTGAATGATCTTGAATGTGTCATGTAGACAAGTAGACAACAGTTTACTTGCTATTCGGTAACTCGTGTACAATTAGGTCGTCGGAAACCTAATCGCTATGCGAGACTTCATCCAATGATACTCGTACGTACACCGTTTATGCAATCGACCAAATTTTCTTCGCAATTTGTCCTTACGCTTATTCTTATTTAGGTTACTGTTTCATTTGATTTATTGTACCTACAAATTTATATTGAAATCACGATTATGGGTAGCGTGTTCAGGTAGTAAACATTCCTTGATAATAAAATTGTTTCAATACAATCAGTATATTTTTTCAGTTGGGAGCTAATAGTGTAACACTTATTATTTTTAATGAGATAAGTGATAGTTTAGTACAATTGAATTATTTATTTTCAATGACATCGCAAGAAACGATAGATACGAGTCAAAATGATGTCACTATAATCAATTATAAGTAAATTGCAGTGTCTGTCTGTCTGGATCTAATTAAATGTACCAGACAGTTTCATAATAATGGATTGATTTTATATGCATACCAGTAAAGGAAGTAGTTATTTAATTTAAAATTGATTGTTGAAATTCAGAGTTAAAAATTGTTTAAAAAAACTCGACCAGCTTAGGCATTTAACGGGGTTTTTAAACCTTACTATTGAACTTGAAAAATTACAGAGTGAATTCTGCCTACTCGTTTTCATTGGTATGCATTTGAGTTATTTGGCATAGATTGAAGAATTATCCTTCAAAGTGACATTTTGAAAGGTCAATTCACAAACTAATTAGAATACCTACGGTCAATTTACTCCATTGAATGAAAATAACATCAATTTTTACCTATTATACCAACAAAATATACAAATTCGATCAAATGCGAGATTTACTAGTATATTGTGCCAACTACTGAGGTATCATAATCGATTTTTTTCTACGATCGTAATCTGAACACGCGAATACATACATTTAGCGAAGTGTAGCCATGCAATGCATAGTATTCAGAAGAAAGACTAGTGCTGTTTAGTCCATACAAACGCATTCCCTTGATAATCACTAGTGATCGGAATAGGTAGTGCAATTTAGGGTAAAGGAGCAAGTATTTGTGTGATGAATATTAATATTTGTATTCGATTCATTTGTGTACAGGGCGTAAAATTGTATGCGTTGTATATTAAACGGGGTGCTCGCCCTGTGTTTTGGAGGACGAAACAGGGGAATACGGAACCGTGATTTCGGACATTTTATGTAGGTAAAATACGTCCGCGCTGCAGTTGTCACTTTTGCACTGGTAGCTCGATTGCTCGCGAATAGCGCGACAGCAATAGATATGTTTAATACATATTCTTCAAATTTCTTGCAGACCGTCTTTTATCTTAAACATATTATTTATTTTGTCATCAGGAGGGTCCTCACTCCACATTGCCCGACGACGACTTCTACGATGCCGTCGAGACAGGCTTCGACAAGATGGAGGAGGAGCGATGCGCGCGAGTGGCGCCACCTAGCATACACACGCGCGACCAGGTGGAGCTGCCACCGCCGGCCATAGACAACCGGCTCACCGTACATCCGTTGTGGACTGAGGTAAGGTATCTCATCATCGTGATCCACTACACTACATAGTATGAAGGTGCAGGCACGGTTTAAAAAAAAGTATCTAGTACTACATACAGTACGGACACTCCCTGCCTTCCATCAATTTCTTACCTCACCCCCTCTGGCAGGAACGTGGTGTAAAATTTAAGCAAATGCGTATTCCTGTCTCGCTCGCACTCACTCAGTATCGCATATGCTTACTTAGCTCTTCTTTTAAATTTTTCCTCTTTGTATAAAATGACCGCTAAGTGTCCAAGGTGTGTTGTAGGCCAGCGATCCGCAGGAATTTAAAAATGTACAGCAAAATTTCAATTCTCTCCTAGAACATCTTCAGTTGACAAGGTCTGGATGGGATAGGATAGGGCAAGATAAGAATTTAACATTTTGAACCAATAAACCACCCCCCTCCCCCTCCCCCCTCCCCCGTGATCCCGTTTCGTACAATCGCACCCTAGTCTTTGTGGTTCTCAGGGTGTCATCGACCCACCTGGCTACTGGACAAGTGGACAAACAGGTCTTACATATAGGTATCTCGATTCTATTTCATACTACCCGTTTTTTTTCTTGCTCCTTGTCGTGCCCATTCTCGTTTATGCAATATCTGAGTCGACGAATTCTTAGTTCAGCTCTGGGTCACGCCACGCAAGCATAAAATGCATCAACTAAACATTACTACAGGAAGTATAACATTTACACTGTCTTAATTAACGCAGCATTTTAGCTAATTAACAACACAATTTTATAAATCGGAAAACGGATCCTCTAAAACGGATGCAATAAGCAATAGCAACTATAAATGTTATCGATTTGATGGAAATTGCGTGTAATCGAAATAGGATGCAGTGCAACGCCAACAAAATATTTGAAGGTTAGTTTGCGCAATATTTATCGATTTGTGATGTCCGTTTCAGATTGACAGGATATCGACGGAACAAATTCAGGCCGCGTTTGAAGGTGTCGGCGGCGAGATTGGATGGCAGTTATTTGCGGAGGAAGGGGATATGAGGATGTACAGGAGGTAATTTGTCAAATATATCATTCTTTTTTTTCGTTCTTACGCTGTTGCCAAGGACCCGTGACCCCAAAATACTACTTGTGTCTTGAACGTCACCATATTATGGGGTTGTACCATGAGATGTGCGAGGTAGCGAGGCGGTGAGCGAGGAAACAATCCGCCAATAGCGCGCTCGCTCTATCACGTCATTGGGAAATTGAAGCACTCTCATTGGACGATTTTATCCTCGCACACCGCCTCGCTACCTCGCACATCTCTGGTGGAAACGCAGCCTAAAAGAAGTCTACCGGAAAGGTGTGAGGTAGTATCTGAGGTGGATAGTCCCACTGTATCTAAAGCCTGTCCAGAAATATAAAAATCCTGATTTGGGGAGCTGCAATCGACTATAACCGTTAATGTCAGTGTTCGAAGTACAAAAATTAGTTTCAATTATTTTTCGCAACATGGCGGCGAGGCTTTTTATTTTACTTTACGGGCTTTACGTGAATATAAAGCCGTAAATATAAGGTACCATTATCTTATTAAAGAGCTGCGGTCTTATTGGTGAAGTATTTGCCAATCCAGTCTCTTTTCCGCTAGTGCCTTCCTACGACACTATATGAACCTTTTCTTTCACCGTACTTGATAACTTTGCCTAGGTCTTTCTTTGCCTCTTCCCCAAATATAAGTCGCTTACACAAAAATAGGCTCGACAGATTCTTAATTGTACTCACTTGAGAAAATAGACAGATAAAGGGAGTTCTTCGTCTTTTACATCGAAATTAATAAAGAAGCGAATCACTGCGGAAAATCTACAAAATCTACCACCTATTGTGGGCTTCTAATTTGTTCGTTGCCATCCCTTATTTCCTATTTCTACCTAATAATAGATGTGTGGCTATTGGTCTAGTAAATTAATTGATTTAATTACGTTGCTGCTATATGTCGTCAGCGCCGCAACGCGTTTACGTAATTAATAGCTATGCACTTCAAGCGATTGAATTGACCTGTTAGATGATAGCATATTGAAGTGTCTTTAAATTTAGATTCATGCAATCACATAGTCATATCATCTGTGATTTATTGTAATTGAAAGGATGCTATGCGATCAGATTTCGAGGTCGTGGTGTTTCAGTCAGTCTTCCGCTGTCGAAGTTCTTCGATTCCACTTCGTCGATAATACTTATTTTTAAATATGTTTAATAATGATAAAATCACAAACAAACTTTGTCGTCAAGTTATTCACTTTTATTGGCATATTTTACTGTACTTTCATAATTTAAGAAAATTTACATTAACAAGCAAAAATGACTTCACATACAAGTAAAGATTAATACCCAACCATACCCATTTATTGATTAGGTTACTAATTTATTGATTTATTTAATCAATTAGATTTATCAGTAACGTTTTGTTAATTTATTACCTATCTTATCTTATTACAGAGAGATGGAAGTGGACGGCATGGTGATGGACCCCCTGAAGGCGATGCACAAAGTCCGCGGGGTGTCGGCTCGTGAAATGTGCCACTATTTCTTCAACCCCCGCTACCGGTACGAGTGGGAAAGTAAGTTTATTTATTTTACTTAACCCAGGAAATGCTTTTCTAAACCAGAAATCAGACGACCATTATTTTTTACAGATGTATGGACACATGAGATATGAGATATACATCTCACCACCGTCTTCGTCTAGTTATTATGGTTCAGACCATCAAATTGAACAACTTTTACTATGGGAGCAACCGTGAAATCGCAAAAAAAGTTCCATACTAAACAGCAATGCCGCAATCAAAGACTTCTAAGTCTTTGGCCGCAATGCCTTGCCAACTCGACTCAAATGTATAAAAACGGCAGATTTTTTTTGCGATTTCACATTTGCTCCCTATGTAAAAGTTGTTCAGTTTGATGTTCTGAATCAATTCACATAGTATAGTTCTGTTCTGTTTCACTTGAATAGCTGGTTCTTGTACTTCTTTCGCCTCATCCACATTCATATGTAAATTTTCCATGCACTTTTGTCGCGGTTGAGGGTGCTACGTCGTGAGAAGTAAACCAATTTGATGGTATGATGGTATATTCTCGTCGGACGACCTCTAAATCTTACCCGATTTGTTATTAATAGAATGTTCTAAGATAAATTTATACCACAAACATTCACGTTTCGATCCTGTGCTGCAAATTATAAACAACTTGGTTTATACATTACAACACGTATTGTAAACTGTAAGCTCATTTATGTGAGTGAAAATAGCATTCAAAGGAACACGATTGTTTTTGTTTTATTCTGTAATTTATCCTCAAATCTGGTCGAAATCCGGTCACTGTAACATCTTAAACTGAAATCAAATAGTTTGATATTAAGGTGGTTGCAGAGGGGTCAAATTTATACAAAACTTTGACGCACAATACGCGTAGACGGTATTAATATAAGTAACTTTGTATATATGGAAAAATAGTTTGGAAAATCTAGATGCCGCGTAACAAATAATATTTGCAATTTATAAAATAATTACGAAGATATAAAGCTTTGAAAATTTTCATACAAAATTTTAAAAGCGGCAACTAGATTTTCTAAACTATTTTTCCATATATAAAACATAACTTTTATTAATTCCGTCTACGCGTATTGTGCGTCAAATTGTTGTATGGACTGAAACCGCCTTAAAAAAGAAGTGACTTCTAAAATGGCGGCAAAGAAAGATGAATCGCCGACCCCAAATAATGGTAAATGGGCAAGAGAATGATGATGATGATCTTAGATAAACGATTGGTCTTCGCATGAAGGTACGAGTATCTTATAAAAGAACTAATAAAAAAAAATCTGTAAATCGCTGAGCTATCGCTACCCAGAGTTCTACACTAAAATATCAACCTAGCAGAATAGCGATATAATAAAAAAAAACTTTTATTGAATAATATTTCTTCCACGCTGGTTAGGATAAATCAGATGCTTATCATTTGGCGCCAGTCGAGAAAAGTGTCGACTGAGAAAATAGGCAACAGTGTTCCAAATTATAGGTTGCCAACTTGATTTTAGGGACATTCTAGACAACTTGCTAGGTCATCCCAAGTTCATAAGTCCCCTCAAAGTCATCGGACCCCAAACGGCCATATGTGTTATTAAATACATATATAGGATGCAAAATAAAATGGGAGACTTACTTAAAGGGGTGCTTCAGACCATCAAACTGAACAACTTTCTCTATGGAACCAATATCGAAATCGCGAAAAAAAAATCAGCTGTCCCATACTTTTCAGTTATTTTTGCTGTTTTGTATGCGACAGCGGAATTTTGTTTCGCGATTTCAGTGTTGTGGCCATAGTAAAAGTTGTTCAGTTTGATGGTCTGAAGCCCCTTTAAGTGTCCCATTGAATTTTACACCCTGTATAAATTTACTATTTAGTAAACGCACAACGTGATAAAAACCTATACAAATTTTTATGAATAATTGTATTTCTTCCCCAGCAACACTGGAAACGATGACTATTGTGGAGGAAGTGTCATCGGACGCGGTGGTGTTCCACCAGACGTTCAAGCGCATCTGGCCGGCGTCCCAGCGCGACGCGTTGTTCTGGTCGCACGTGCGCGCCGCCGACAACAACACCTACGCCGTCACCAACCATTCCACCACTAACGGCGACTATCCCGTGAGTTACCTCTTCCAACCTCTTCATGACGATGTCAAGTCGAATTAGAACATCGACGCGACAGAAGAAGATCTGCAGGATATACTATTTGACAACAAGTCATTATAGTCTATAAGTGCCTAACCTTATGTACAGTACCAGGTTTATAAGTCTCACCGATGTACCGGCGCAGATGACAAATTTTAAAAACGCGAGAACTTATATTGACCAATCAGGTTGTGATACTTCACAGCTATTGGGTTATTGCTTTCGCGCCCTTTTTGCTGCCGAAGCATCCATAGTCTGCTATTCGAGATGGAGCGAGATAGAGAATACCCAATTTTGCACTGCTCTGCGCAAACGAAGATTGACGAGCTACGAATTATTTTCCTGGTCGTATTGTACGGGAGTGAATGTTGGGTGTGGAGCAAAATGAATAAAGGCTGGGCCACACAGAGCGCAGCTGCAGAACGGGTGCAGACCGGCTGCAGGCCGGCAGTAGTTGTAAACTATGGATAATTCCATAGTTTACAACTACTGCCGGTCTGCGGACTGCGTTCAGTGTGACACTAATGTAATCATTAGTGTCACACTAAACGCAGTCCGGCGCGGCTGCGGAACGGTAGCCGCAGTGTGACACCTCGCATATAATTCCATAGTTTACAACTACTGCCGGCCTGCACCCGTTCTGCAGCTGCACTCTATGTGGCCCGCGCCTTAATAGTCAAGTGAATGCAGTGGAAATGCGCTCTTTACGAAGTATGTGTTGTGGTATAACGATCGACCAAATCTAGAACAGTGTGATAAGGGATCGATGTACGTTGAACGATGATGTTGTGAGGATTGATAGAGGGACGCTTAGACGGTTCGGTCACGTACAGAGGATGAATTAGAGTAGACTTACTAGGGAGATTTATCGATCCAATGTGAGCGGAACAGTCGAGAGAGGGCGTCTGAGGAGAACTTACCTTGTCTTCTCCGAAAAGGACTGAAGTGTATGAAGAGTGTATGAAAGTAAATGAGGCGAGAAAAGTGTGTCAGGAACGTAGGGTGTGGCGAGCCGTAGTGACTGATGACATGTGTATGTGTGAAAACGCACGCTTTGTATGAACAATTGTACTTAATACTGCATGGTGACATCATCTTTATTTCACTACTTTTTATAGTTTTTATATTACTAAAATATATTCAAATAATATTCAAACTACAGAATGACTGAAAATGCAAGCTTAGCGTTATTTTCAAACGGTTTTTTTTTTACTCTGTAAAGAGTTAATAAGATATATAGAATAAGATAAAAAAAAAAAATTAATTATGTTTATGTAGTCAAACAAATACCCTATTTGTAGCAACTTAGAGGTGAAAGAAGAAGACGTTTAGTGAAATCAATATGAAGACGAGGACAGAGTTTTGTGGCGCGCCTTGCGAGAGGCCTACGTTCAGCTGTGGACGATGATAGGCTGACGATGAAGATGGAAGACCTGTTTTTTTTCATGAAGATGTGATTCTTTGGAATAAATGAATACATTCACATCCAATAATGTAATGTTTCAAATGTTAGGGACATTTGTGTCATATCATGTTTCAAATGATAGGCACGTTGTGTTAAGGCGGTTGCAGAGGGGTCAATTTTATACTAAACTTTGACGCACAATACGCGTAGACAGTATTAATATAAGTAACTTTGTATATATGGAAAAATAGTTTAGAAAATCTAGATGCCGCGTCACAAATAACATTTGCAATTTATAAAAAAATTTGTATGAAAAATTTCAAAGCTTTATATCTTCGTAATTATATTATAAATTGTAAATGTTATTTGTGACGCGGCATCTAGATTTTCTAAACTATTTTTCCATTTATAAAATATTACTTTTATTAATTCCGTCTACGCGTATTGTGCGTCAAACGTTTGTATGGACTGAAACCACCTTAACGAATGTTAGTTAATAATAATATTGTACATTGCAGGCTAATACGGGCGCTTGCATCCGGCTGTTCGTGACGGTGTGCCTCGCATGCCGCAGCTCGTTCCCGGCCGGCGAGCGGCCCACACGCGACAACATCACCACCGACATCGCCTACTGCAGCACCGGTAACTATCATGTCTAATGTTTTCTCTAGCAGCCATATTGATATATAGGGTGAAATTGATATCATTAGCATCCTTCAAACTGACTTCCAAGAATCGACCCATCAAACTGAACAACTTTTACTATGGGAGCAAACCGATCGGAGCAAAAAAAAAAAAAACACCATTGAGTCGTGTAGGAGGCATTGCAGATTGCAGTTTAGTATGGAACAGCATATTTCTTTGTGCTCCGATCGGTTTGCTCCCATAGTAAAAGTTAATCAGTTTGATGTGTAGACTCTTAGTTTTAAAGGATGCTAATGATATCAATTTGACCCTGTGGAGGGTCCCTTTTTAATATGCTGACAGTCTGAGGATAATCAGAATAATTAAATAAATAAATAAAATTTTTTTAAACCTAAAATTAAATATCTCCGAAATGTTACAACACACCAATTAAAATTGTGCTAATTTGCATTCGTGTTCTTCTTAACTATTATAAACATTGAAGATATTAAAAAAAAGTTACAATATGGTTTTTAGGTGGCCCTGATACCATATCACCAATTTTTGGATTTTTTTGTCTGTCTGTTTGTTTGTTGGTTTGTGTGTTTGTTTGTTTAATCGACCATCACGCAAAAACTATTTAACCCATTTTGATGAAACTTTTTTTGTTTAATAGCTTGTGATCTGACTTAAAATCTTGTATATAATTTGTGCGGACGAAGTCGCGGGTTAACTCTAGTTGTTTATAGATTAGATTATGCATCATTCGAACATGATTTTGTATATCACGATTCAAAAAAAAAATATTTCAGAACCTTTGATCATTTAATAAAAAACGTTTAATACATCATATTGATGTGATGCCACCAAACTCAGCGGTAAGCCTCAAATCTAAACAATGGAGGCAAGTCTGTCGTTTTTTTCTGCAGGGCTTATATCACGGCTAGCATGCCACTGAAAACTGTCATACGCGCTCGTTTTGG
Organism: Agonopterix arenella; assembly: GCA_927399405.1. Lineage (NCBI taxonomy): Eukaryota > Metazoa > Arthropoda > Insecta > Lepidoptera > Depressariidae > Agonopterix > Agonopterix arenella. The sequence continues at coordinate 11,264,718 of OV656708.1, read as the reverse complement.
CATGCGCAGTGACAGACAAGCATGCCTCGATCTTTCTAGTTTGCCAAGGGGAGGGAGGGATGTTAAGCCCAATTTATTTGGTTAATTAATATTGGTTTAATGCTGGTAAAAAATGTATTACTTTATTATGTTGAAATTTATCTAAGACTCCACTAACCAAGGTTGTCTCCCGCAGTGAATCCCGGCGGATGGGCGCCTGCAGGAGTTCTCCGCGCGGTTTACAAACGAGAATATCCCAAATTCCTAAAACGGTTCACGAACTACGTCGTCGACCAGTGCAAGGGCAAGCCGCTCGCCATCTAGCGGCCCCCTTCATAACACGGCCGATGTGTTTATTGGTGTTAGTATTATTCTCTTTTTAAATGGTCTGTAAGCGAGTTGTCGCTAATACAGGTAGCACGTGGATGCTGGGATAGAAGTGGTTCAAATCGTCGTCTCCAGTATTAATTCGATTGCGCCTCTTAGGGTTTCATTATTGCTGCAGAAGAAAGGCTTTGTGAAACCTTTATTAAAAGTCATAATGACTTGGAAATATTGGTTTTTCGACTATCATGTTGGCCTGTCCTTTTATAGTCAAACTGAGCGTGATAGCGTGAAACCAAGATCATGTAATAATTACCGAGGTACCTGTACCTAAAGTATAAAATATAGTCGAGCGGGACAATTTCGTCGACGGGGTAAATACGTTAAATGCTAAGCTCTTATGCAGTAGGTTGAGAAAAAGCGTATTTCTTCGGTTAATACCTAATTGCCCTAGTCATCGCTGCTGAATAAAAGCTTATAAAACAAAAACTCTAGCCGTAAGGAGAAACTACTGTGGAAAGTTCCTCCGGTGGAAAGAGAAGATCTTCCGCCAGGCTAGTTGTGAAGCCTGGGGACCGGCCGTGGTCCATCAATTCTTAGTTGGACCTTGTATATGTATCGAATCTCTGTGATTATTTCTTTTGTGCGATTCATGTCTTGTATTCGATTGTAAAAAGTGAACCTTATGTGTAGCGGCTAACGGGTTACCAATGTGACGTCGCAAGTTGTCTTACGTGCACATTTGCGAGTGCGACCGTAGCGCCATCTGTTTGCTTCTAGAACTTGTGGTTGTTGACATCTGTTGGCAAGTCCCCACAACCGTTTGGCGTAAGTATCCTGCTGACGGAAATGCCCCGCTCGGCTATATTTACTTTATAGTTAAGGAAAGGAAAATGATGTCCAAATATGGGCAGAGAGGCGAATTCCTATATTGTATAAATATATGCACGTATTTAGAAATATATTCGGGTTAAAGTTTTGTTTTCAACAGTCCACCTTTTATACTAAAGATCAACACTATTTATGTATAGAGTTTTACTAATTGTTGTTGAGCTGATTGTTCAAGGGATTTTGAACATTATGTACGTGGTTATAGTGGTGTTTGTTCTTTTGCGAAGGAAAACTTCTTATTATACAATTAATTGCCAGAAGAATGATGGACTGTCGTGATAAATTCGATTTTTTATTTAATTGAACATTTCTTGTCTCACTTAGAAAACTTTTTTATTTATAAAAAGTCGGTATTCTGTAATAATACAGGGTGTAAGAGACAGCCCTCCGCAAACTGAAATGGTGAACTCAGACCATCAAACTTAAAAACATTAACTATGAAGCCTACCTCAGGAAACGGGAAAAAAAACCCACTTGCCCCATATATTTGTCGGATATACAGCAGTTTTGTATGAAACAAATGATTTTTTTCGCTTTTCCTGAGGTAGGCTCCATAGTGAAAATAGTTCAGTTTGATAGTCTGAGTTCACAGTTTCCGTCTGCGGAGGGCTTTCCCTTACACACTGTAAAATTTTGGACATACATCTTTGTCCTGTCTACGTTCGTTAGATGAAAAGTACTTATTTTAAACGAAAATGCAATTTTTGACGTCTACATAAGGTGCATGTTTCTGGAGTTGAAATGAGAGCAAAAGTTTGGAAAAGTGAATGTTGAAGTGATGGAGTATGTGTTCAGTTAGTTAGGTTCGCGATTTTCTATGCGTATATTACGTAGCACTGAGAATATTAGATACAGGGTGGAACTAATGTATAACATCCGTAGCTATACTATTAATTGATAGTTTATTTCGTTTTGGTCAAAAATTGTATTCTGAGACTCGGTACGATTTTAGTTGGTATTCTGTTTGTCATAAAAGCTATTTTTGTGGTACCTGTCCCGTATTGTTGACCAAAAATTTTAAACTATTGTTCTTACTGTCATGTCAGGATGACATCAAGAATTTAATGAAATACAGATGCATGAGTACTTATAGGTACGAAATGGTTATAAAGTCATAATTATTGGTATTATTGTTACTGTTATTTTGATTCGAATAATTAATAAACATAATTTTTGATGCAATATTAATTATTTTCATTCCAGCTTTTATACAGGAAACTTTCGTAAGAAACTATCTATGTAAGGGTGTATTTTTCCAAAATACTTCTATTTATTAATTATTATGTACAGGACATCATATTAATTTATCATTAAATTGTCTCAAAATATAAAATTAGTAATATAAATAAAATATATAAACTGCATTTAAACAGCAATGTTGGAATTGTAATTAGTTATACAATGTAAAATATGTTTTTTAATTATTGTTTATAATAAAATGTTTTATTATGGATGCTTATCGTTTTTATTTATTCAGGGTTGTTATTGTTATTGTTGGTCAGTGGTAGTCCTCATTCATTGTCAGAAAAAATATTAATTACAGGTATAGTGTTTAACTGAGACGATGATGATTTTGTCCTTTGGGCATAATTTTGAATGTGAAATAAATTATAACACACACATACATACACGACACTAATCCCTTTCGGGGTTTTCAACAATGACCAATGTGGCTTTTCGGCTTACGATTACCATCTCTATGATAATAAAAAACAAACAAGTTCCAATTTGGAATTATTCCTTTATTTACAACACTTAACAACTTCATTCATATTATTTTGAACATAGACATTCATTCAAGAAAGTGTGTTATTCTGAGTAAATTGCTTAAGTTTTATATAATTTATCATAATTCTGGTCTTTCATACTAGTTAACGTGGTTGTTTACAGTAATATTTAATATAAGTCCAAAGTGTTTGAAACCATTCACACAATTCAGATCGATTTTTAAACATAAATATCAAAACTTAAGCAATTATTACTCGCTTTTAGAGTACCTAAAATATTTTCATTTACATTACACAGTTGAAAAAATTCGTCGCTTTAATGTGAGGGCAAGAGAGTTTAAAATAAACATATCAAATATGATAAGGTAAACAAACGAAGTTTAATGGTGTTTTGGATATTAACCAATTTAATGTTAATGAACACGATCTAGAAACTAATCTCGGTAATGATTCAGATTTTAGTTAAAATGTATAGTTTCAAAGTTACAATGGCTCAAAGATTTACATTACATGCAAATCCTAGCATTTAAACATTGTGCAGCTGGTACAGGTAGTCGGAATGTACAATATGAATAAAACCACAGAACATTATAAGAGGGGTTTAAAATGCAAAGTAGCGCTTTTGTTTCGGAGACGGCTGTCGCCACTTGTCTTCCCGCTCACGCTGCTACAATTACTCATGCCCTCTCGCTCGCACCACGCCGCGCGCCTTATGGTCTTATGCAAATCATTGCATAACCTGTGGCGACAGGTTCCACGCCTACTTTGCACTACTAACCCCTCTTATAATGTTCTGTGAATAAAACTAAATTTTAACGGAAATCTAATAGAACCATGTGGTTCTGGTACAGAGTAGTAGAGTATCAGTATCTAGGTCGTGTTTAAATAATTTCATTGAGATTAGATTGTTAATATTGAAAATCTACTAGGGTCGGCGCACATCTAGCGGAAAAAAGATTGAGGAGTTTTCTTTGTTAAATTGATAATGAGCTCAATTACAATGAAATAGAGTTGAAAATAGCGTGCAAGAGATAAATCCATGTGGCGAATGTTCGCATAATCTCTTGCAGGCTATTTTCAACTCTACTTCAATTGTTATTGAGTTCATTATAAATTTATCTATCAAAACTGTTCAAACATTAATCCGATAGATTTGCGCTGACCCTTAAGGAAAATTTCTATAACAGCCTCATAGGAAATATTAGGAATACACCAAGTTTAATAAGTACAGGTACCTACTACTGAATTGTCTTCATTTCCATTACAAAGTTTTCCCAAATTAAAGCGACGAATTTATGTTCTCATGATTTGTTTTTTTTTGTTGACAATAACATTAATTAGTACTTATACAAAGCACGTCTCCGCATATAAAACTCACAACAGTATATTGTTAACTCCACATTAAACATGGGGACCAGCCCCCGTAATCTTATAGGATATTATCTCAAACATTACTGACTTACTTGCTAAATCAATATACATAAAACATTCAGTAGAGTTAGGTCGACTTGGTTTAGTACCCACCAATTCTTAACGTATAATTATTATAAGTAAATTAAATAGTGTAGGTCGCGGCAACTCTGGCCGGTCTGAAATTAGCGTTCCCGCTACGCAAGCGCATAGTGTCTATGAGAATGGCAGTGCCAACTTCAGAGCATCCAGTGTCGAACGACCTGGATTAAAATTAGACTTTTCAGAAAACCAACTCTTTAATGTTAATCTAATTAGAAATTATATTAAAATTGAGCTAACTAGCAAAATAACAATTTTAGACAAAAATTTTCCATATTTTGGGGTCATAAATTAGCTGGCGTAAATTATATTTTGGTAGCGTCTCTTGTCCATTATTACTACATTATATAGTTTTGAGATTGAACACCGTGGATCTAAATTTTGAAGTAGCAAAATATTTACTTCAAATTAGTGTAAAGGGTATATAAGTATAAATATACCTAAGTAAAAAGTTTACTAATATTGAAGTACATAATGTAAAATTTTAACTTTAGACCGTTATGTATTGACATTGAGCACAAGGAAGCGTATTCTTATAATTTTTAATTGTATTTCTTTATACAGGGTGTTAAAAAAAATACATATAAATATTTAAGGGAGTGGTTAAGACCATCAAACTGAATAACTTTCACTATGCGACCAATATCGAAATCGCGAAAGAAAAAATCGGATGTTCCATCATCATCATCATCATATCAGCCGAGAGACGTCAACTGCGACTACAGATCTACTCGAGCTAAATGTATCGGACAAAAGATTTTTTTTTTCGCGATTTCGATGTTGGTACTAAGTATATTGAAAGTTGTTCAGTTTGTTGATCTAAACCACCCCCTTAAAAGTTTACAATTTTTATTCTTACTTCTGTAACACCCTGTATACTACATAATAATATATGTTTTTCATTCAATATACCAGCGTCATACGACGAATATAAATGTTATAATCATTAATATAAATATGTTAGACCTTATTCGAATATAAATTATATACTTATATGAAACATTCAAGTGACCTATATTCTTAATAAATTATGTAACATTTACTACACAATGTTATAATATAAAAATTTGTAAAATGTAGTCCATTGTCGTCAGGAATGAAAACAAAAGGACAAGAATTTATAGGTTTACACAGACTAAATTGAAATTTTGATATGACGCCGAGGCCGAAAGATACGGTACACTACATAAAGTTTATTACAAAAATAGGATTTATTTCTCCGAAAGCTCAAGTAGACATGGACCAATATTCCAATTTAATAACAATTTAGGAAGATGAAGTATGTTTTGGCCGAAGTTCTTTTCAACATGGTTTTTATAACTTAAAACTTCTTGTTACTGACATAAATAGACAAACAATTATCATTGCAGTGTGGTAGAAGGACATTTAGAGGGTATTTATGTCTTTATATCTAGATCTAATTATTAGGTATTCTGTGGCTAGATTTATACTTTTTTAAGAAAACGGTGATATTAAACAAATAAAATAATACATGTGAAAAACTTTGAACCTTCTTGCATTGACATAAACCAAATTGGAAATCAAGGGATTTTATGTTTCTAAAATCCAACAAAAACGTTCATGTCTGTTTATTTTAGTTTTGATCATCTGTTTATTCCAGTAATAAGAAATATTCGTGATTAACTAAACGGCTATGCTAGAAATAGACTAAGAGATAAGTGTACTTTTTGCAACCATCAGCAGCAAGGCTGATTCAGTGTTTATGGGGTGTAGAGCATCTCTGTGATGGGGATGGACCAGTTAGTTTAGGAGTTACCGATGTTTAAGGGTCAGTAAAAAATTGACGATCAGCTGCATGGCTCATCATCATCATCATCAGCCTATCATCGTCCACTGCTGAACATAGGCCTCTCCCAAGGCGCGCCACAAAACTCTGTCCTCGGCCTTCCTCATCCAGTCGCTCCCCGCTACCTTTTTTAGGTCGTCAGTCCAGCGGGCAACAGGACGTCCTGTAGCTGCATGGCTGATCGTATAATATTATTGTAGTATGCACTGTAGCTATGTGAACAGTACAAAAACTGTCATGGTTTATCAGTCGATTTAGGAGTTACAGCCATTCAAAGGTCCGACCTTTGAACGGCTAAACAGACTGGCAGTTCATGTCAGTTTTTGTACTGTTCACATAGCTACAGTGCATTCTACAATAATATCATACGATCAGCCTTGCAGCTGATCGCTAATTTTTTACTAACCTTTTAACATCAGTAACTCCTAAGCCGACTGGAGTTATGCAGGCAGACCTGGTCCATCCCAACCACAGAGATGCTCTTCACCCCATAAACACTGAATTAGCCTTTCTGCTGATGGTTGCAAAAAGTACACTTATCTCTTAGTCTAAAATATAACTACATGTATGGCAATTATGTAGGTTCTGTCATGGGATCTAATGATACATGGTGATCATTTAACATGACTTGTGGCTGCGACCAATTTAACTTTGCCAATCGTATTCGTATCAGTATGGCACTGCTATCACGGATTCTTCTAAAACATAACGTTAAATATACACAACAAACTATGTTTTACCCGTGTAAAGAAAACTTTAATACATCTTCATCAATCGATAATTAATTATTAATGAAAAATTCAAGTTTTGTTACATTCAATATACTTAGTTAAATATTTTGGATTCAATATTCTCTAATAAATACTACTACGTAAAAAAGTAGATATCAACAATTATAATTTCAATGATACCCACTCTAACACGGATATAATAAGTATAAAATAAGCGTATTTTCGGACTTATCCGTTAGGCATTGTGCATGCCAGTGATCCGTTTCAGACTTTAAACGTTGACATACAAATGCAACCTGGAAATCTTTGACTCCATAGTTTATTCGCGATATATGTTACCTAACTGGCTATTATTTTCTTTTCCCTATGTCTTCCTTTGAGTCTCATTTATCTTTTGGTCAGGCACTAGTCTCGCGCGATGAGCTCATATTAAATAGTCAATAACAAATCACATGTGACACCCGTAAAGATCCTGATTCTTGTTTATCACAAAATATACAGAGTACAGTACAGATTCATCATCAATGTTCACATTAATTAGTAAAACATATTCTCATTTTACACAAAGATTTACACTTTGCTTGACCAGAAAGCAGCTGTATGAACTACACCATAGATGAGAGAACCCGGCTTTGCAGCCCACGTGTCACTTCTCCTTTGGTGTCAGCATGAGCTATATCTTAAATCCTTAATAGTATGTTTATAATGTCGCAGCCATCTGCTTAAATCTGCCCTTTGATTGAAAGGCTAGCCCGTTCATTGAATGGCGACAGTCAATTCAATGACTAGGCTGAACGTTGATTGAACAAGCGGCACTCAACGTTCAACTAGTTGGCTGATTGTAAGCTAGCCCCTTGAACATGGCGGACGTAAAATCAGCCCGGTGATTCAAATTTAGTATGACGTTCAGCAAAGTCGTTGAACGTTACATTTAACGATTTGGCCAGTTGTCCTTTATGATATTTATCAAATGGCAGATTTAAGCAGATGGCTGCGACATATACATACTCTAAGGTTAATTAACTTGGAATTGTGTGTGGACAATAATATTCATAATATGTTATACAGGGTGAAATTGATATCAATTTCACCATGTATAACATATTATGAATATTATTGTTACCAATGCTAATGATATCATTAGCATCCTTTTAAACTAAGAGTCTACCCATCAAACTGAACAACTTTTACTACGGGAGCAAACCGATCGGAGCAAAAAAAAAATCTGATGTTCCATACTAAACTACAGTGCCGTACCGACTCGACTCAAATGTATGCAACAGCAGATTTTTTTGTGCTCCGATTGGTTTGCTCCCATAATAAAAGTTGTTCAGTTTGATGGGTAGACTCTTAGTTTAAAAGGATGCAAATGATACGCCCCAGGTATTCTATACATTGCCTAGGTGTTTTATAGAATACCTGAATTATACACATTGCCGGTAACACATACATTTCGTTCACAAATTTGACGAAAATTCAGTCATGCGACTTATGAAGATAGGGCTGATTTTAATTTGATTTGTTTTTTTTTTGGTCATACTACCAAACCAAATAATCCTCATGCTTTTTCTACTAGTTGAACTCAACTGTGCTTTCTTTGCGTAATATGTGTTTGCGTCTCATTTCGGTATTTGTACGAACTGTACCCTATGTATTTTGTGTTTGTTCATGTATTAGTTTATTCCTCAGCAGTAGGCTGCGAGGTGGTGGTAGGCAGGCTCTGGATCGCCGTCTGCCGCTGTGCTCGCTTCACATCGGCTATTGTGGTCACCCCTGCTTCGTCCAACTCTCGCCAGCGTTGGTGGTTGTTGCGAGCGTGGGTCACTAACTCTTGCATGTCGATGAATGCTAAAATATAATAATATTATTACTTTATTTTTAGTCTATTTAAGTATAAAATACTGCATTGGACACTTCGAATTGTTGACGGTAAGTTGGTTTCCAACCTCTGTCAAGTCACAATAGACTCGCGTGACGAATATGGCCCTTTCTTTGAAAGTGGCATTTTCTTGTGGGATGCTTTTCCAGATCATCATCAGCATACAGGGTGTAAAATTAAATGCTTTAAATGTTGAAAAGGGTGCAACAATTTTTTCTATGTAGCCAACATCGAAATCCCAAAAACAAAATCAGCAGTAGGTACCATATATTTGGGTCGAGTAGCTACCCGTAGCCGTTTTCTATGGCACAACAGTTTTTTTTTCGATTTCGATGTTGGCTCGGTAGTAAAAGTTGTTCAGTTTAATGGTCTGAAGCACCCCCTTTGATATGTAACGCATTTAATATTACACCCTGTATAGGTACCATTGTAGGCCATACCCTCCTGTAATTAATAGGGGAGGGTGCTAAGTATAGTTTAAACCCGGTCTCAGTGTGATTTTCTTAAGGCAAGGTAGTGGAGAACATGATGTTAGTGTTAGGTTGCTTTTCCACCAGAGAAGTGCGAGGTAGCGAGGCGGTGAGCGAGGAAAAAATCGTCCAATGAGAGTGCTTCAATTTCCCAATGACGTGATCGAGCGAGCGCGCTATTGGCGGATTGTTTCCTCGCTCACCGCCTCGCTTACCTCGCACATCTCTGGTGGAAAAGGACAATAAAGCGGCCTCTACAGATATCCTCTAACAAAAAGAAATCCAAAATAAAAGATAAGGAATAGGAAGATTTTTAAGAACAGATGTTTTTCTTTTAGATATAAGTCGCCTAGCAAGTGATATTGTTCTGTCTTTATTTGTAGAAGCGTTAGACTCACCAGCCCAAGCCTCCATCATGTCTATAATGATGTAGTCTATGAAACCGATCTGAGAGCGCGGTATGGAGCACGTCGCCCGGTCGAACATCGGCATTACCACGGGCAGATCCTTCGCTTTCTCCTCGTCCGTCTGCAAGAAGTACTCTTCTGCGATCCTGTTGGAAGTCAATCAGTGATATTACCTGAATTCTTAAATAAACATTGTCAAGCCAGGTTTATCTAAGGTACTTTAGTCCTTTTTGTATTCTTTCTCTATTCTCGCGAGACGCGACTCAATAGAAAAGGATCTCTCCCCGCGCTTTTAAAAAACAAAAGCCGTGATGCGTCACCCCCGTCAAAGCCACGCTTATTGGGGTAGCTTCGCTTGTAACACTACGACCATTTATTCGCTTTACGTTCGTCTATAAGTATTTTTACACAGTTATTGAAATATTTTACTTCTCTATCCCTTTCTGTCACACAGAAACATCATTCGCTAGAGCGAGAAAAATTACTTGCGTGCCCGCAATTCGAACTGCAAAGTGCGGGCGACAAATCGGGCCCAATCCTTGTTCTAAAATAAAAGAACGCATAGTCCGAATACACTAGTCACCTTCTCGCCCATTCGAAAGAGAACTTCTGTGGCCTGGAAGCATTTGAAACATCTGCGCACTTGATCATCATTCTCTTCACGAGGATCACGTTCTCTGGCAACTGTAGCGCTGTCGTATCTAGTGCTAGTGGCTCCTGGAACAGAAAGTTCAAATAATAATAATAATAAATATCTCGGACATTGTTACACAAATTATCTAGTCACATTTAAAGTACCTGGACTTGTATTATGATGACTAGACAACGATATAGAATACATATATAGATAGAAACATCCATGACTCGGGTACAAATATTCATATTCATCATATAAATATTTTATATCTAGGTTTGTTGTATTGGGTCCGTGGAGTAATTGTTCATCAGGGAATGGTCAATCAATATTCCAGCTGTCCGAATTCTAAACCGTTGATGTAGATACTAGATTTAGAAATCGTTTTTCTATGTTGCAGTTATTTTTAATTTTTGACGCTTTTCCAATCAAGTCGCATAAGTTAAAATGCAAGATTTGAGTCTAGGCCTACAAGATTTTATTTCAGGGCTCCTTCAAGTTATCAGTTCGTGACTCCTCAAGATTTTAGTTCAGGACTATCCAAGATTTTAGAACAGAACGCCCATGAAAAATAATTATTAATTTCAAGTTATTTATTACACTATTTGTCACAAAAACAAGAAATACTGACTTCAGTTTGCATCCCGTCCTCCTTACTGCCGCTACCCTTGGCGTAGAAGACGTTGACGAACTTGGCGAGGTGCTCGAAGTGCTTAGTCATCTCCGTGGCGAGGATCATGTCGATGACGTTGTGCCGCACCGTCTTGTACGTTTCCCGGTCGAGATTCTTGAATATGTTCACGCGGTCGTCGTCTGAAGGAGGTAAAAAGATTTTATTGGACCAGGAGCGTAATCAGAATATTTAGCAACGCTCTTTTCGGTATTTTGAATGCAGAATAACTTCACGTTCTCGGAATAATAAATGAGTTGGTTTAAGATCCCTGTTTCCATTTTCACATCTGAGATATAACTAGGAAGTGTCGGGTATTTAGTTACCAACAGTCTTTTGCATACAGCTCATATTTAAAAGCGGTTAATAATAATGACCAATCATTGTTTGATATTTAAAATAATTTTATAATTTATTTATTTGCATTTCATTTAGCCTACTTACATTACACAAATTCTTAGTAATACACGTTATACAAGCGGCTGATACACTTTTTTGTTTAAATCTCTGACCCCTAAACCAAAAATGGATGTACTATAGGGGTCAGAATCTGCTTATATGTGACAGATTGAAGACTCATAGCAACTTCAATGTGCTGTGCTGGGAGCTCATGTGCCATTAAAACATCATTAGCACAGTCTTAACGTTACTATGATGTCAAATCTCGCATAGCATCGGTTAATTAAGATGAAAGAAAAAGCCTTTCGTAGAAGAGAGGCAAGAGAAAATACTAATTACTTATGCTTAGCACTGCAATTCTGCCAATGTCTAGTAGTGTGTTGAATTGTTTTATGTTCAAAACCATTACAAAACAAAAAAATCATTTGAGTTAACAAAATGGCGAATACAAGTAGCCAGCCAAAGCGTGCACGAATATCTACACACGTCTGTCCATGATACCACTATCCACGCGACTCCCAAATTCCTGATACTATGCATTAAGTAATTTATTACTTAAATGTATCTACTTTGTCTATCGTACGTGTTTCATAGACAATTAGCAGCAATTTTCAAAAGTCCAACCTTTGAACGGCTGTAATTCCTAAACCGACTGGAGTTATGCAGGCAGACCTGGTCCATCCCCATCACAAAGATGCTCTTCACCCTATGAATACTGAATCAGCCTTGCAGCTGATTGCACGAAGAACGTCTACAGGGTGAAATTGACATCATTAGCATCCTTTTAAACTAAGAGTCTACCCATCAAACTGAACAACTTTCACTATGGGAGCAAACCGATCGGAGCAAAATAATCAGTAGTTTAAAATGATGCTAATGATATCAATTTCACCCTGTATTAGTATAAGACGTACTTTTTGTTAGCATCAGCAACATTTAGATGTTACATAACTTACTGAGAGTGAGTTTGAAAGTGAGCGCAGCATGATGAGACTCCAGCACGCAGACGTCATTGTAGAGGATGGCGAGGGGGTGGCGGGCGTTGCAGAGGAACGCGGAGGAGGTGCCCGGGTGGTCGATGTCGTGGCAGGCGGCGGAGATCAGCGCCGCGGCGGCTTCAAGCGGCTCCAGGATCGTCTTCAGCCTGTCCTTCTCCAGGAAGTAAGCTACTGCCTGCGGATGGTGGACAGTTTTTATTAGTCTGGATTTATTATTAGGAATATTGGTTGAAAAGTAGTGTAAGTAACGTTTAGGTTTGACAGCGCGAGCGGTGAGACTAACAGCTGGAAGTAACGTGAGATTCTGAATTGTTAGTATTAATTTTTACTTCCAAATCCAATCTTGTAAAACATACAATCAAGATTGAGAAGGTGTTTAAAATCAATCAAAATTCAGGGAATATATCATTCTAAATTTACGGGAAAGTTATCTTACTCTATGCTCTTACATACATATAAAATCAGTCGCAACATTTTCCAACCTACCTGAAGCACATCCGCAGCATGAGTGGAGTTGTGATAAGTATTGACAGCATGGTAGTTGGTTTCCACAACCGTCAGCCAATGCAGCAGCGTACGTTCATCGCACTCCAGGGTCGAGCACACGTCGAACCTCCCACCCATGAGGGCCAGCCCCAGGTGCGCCAGCGGCCTACCGCGCGTCAGGTCTTCCAGCCGAAAGATCTCGAAGTCCCAGTTGAGAGCCGTGTCCAGAAGTTCACGAAGCTGCCCTGATGTCTGAAGGACATTTGAAAAGAAGTTTTATTTCTACATTTCTTTAATCTTAGACCATTTAACTAAGGACGAGGTAAGGTCAGCGCACATCTAGCGGAAAAATGCTCGAGCAGTTATCATTACCTAATCAATCGACAATGAACTCAATGATAATTGAAATAGAGTTGATAATAGCGTGTTAGATATATAATCCAGTGACGTGTGTTAGCGTTATCTCTTGCACGCTATTTTCAAATCTATTTCAATTGTCACTGACTTCATTATCAATTGACGGAAACGAAACTGCTTGAACATTTTCCAGCTAGATGTGCGCTGACCTTTACGTGTGTTCTACTAACAAAATTTCTATCACTTTTTGCGGGGGAAGAGGTAGCTTGAAATCCGTAACTTTGGATTTTATTCTATTACTTTAGATTCAAATTTTTATTGTTAAAAGTCGTAAAGTTTGTAGCTATTGTTCCGCAATTATAGGCTGCCTCGTTTAGTGATAAGGTACAAAATTGTTTGTAAATGTACATGATCAGTTGATCTTGTACCTTGGCAGAGGCGAATGATGACGCGAAACTGGTCCCTAGTTAAATGGTCTAAGAGTTCAATGTAAGAAGAAATATGAAAGGAATGTATCATACGGATATTCTACTTTCATATATTATACAAAAGGGGCAAAAGGAAGGTACAGTTACATAGACTGCTTGCAGTGTACGGTCGTGTGAATGAAGCGAGAGAAATATTTAAAGAATGCAGTCCCTTTGAGAGACCAACGGCTTTATAAAGGTGTACTCGTATAAAGGGTGCAAAGGAAATCAATTTCACATGAACAGATAAACAGATGAACAGAAAATAGGATTCTTCAAAGCGTCATATATCATGAAGTACTAACCTACTGTTAGTACTTTTATGTACGAGTATGATTTGCGGATATGTGTAAATTGAACATATAATTGAAGTTTTGATTAGAGCCAAAACACGATTAAGACACTTTTTCTCGATAGAAAAACAAGCCAAAGTAGCCTCCGTCTTTATCGATACACGCTTGGAACTGCTAAACGGTGAATAATAGAAACACGAGACTTGATTTTTAAAAAAAGATTGATATTTTATAAAATTTGATTAGAGCAGAATTGAACTTACATAAATATTATTGTTTTACGCTTGCGTCGCATTAGGCAGAGTAATATAAGCTATCACACGCCCATTTCGCTTCAATTATTTTTCGACATAGGCCCTTAAGTAATTGACAACGTGGAGTCTGTACAAAAGCGTGAAATTCTAGAATGGACTTCAGAATCGACGGATGTCCGATAAAATACCTTGAGAAATGGTGGTTTAAGAACCATTTAAGAAATTACTGTAACACCATCATAGGGTAAGGGTAAGGCTCGAAGTTTATGCAGTAACATTAAATTCGCGTGTCTCCGTCCGAAGTATATTCTATAATCTTGAGTAGGTACCTACTTGTACCTATAGTGGAAAATCTATTATGTTTTGTATGGAAAGACTTAAATATAGTTTACCTTGTGCTTGATGTTGGTCCTGTTTGTCTGAGACCGAACCACTGTGGAGTCATTACTGCTTCGTCGAGACGACAGCACGTTCGTGGGCCCTTGCTGTAAATATCACCATTAAATAAAATACCATTTATATTAGGCTGGAAAAACGCATTCTGGTATTTTTAATATGAAGCTTTGAGCAATAACTATACAATAACAATAGTCTTTTGTGTGAGTGTGCCATGCTTTGTAGAGGTAAAATTATTATCAAATAAATTATAATTAATTAGTTAGGTTAGTATTAGAGTTTAAGCAACATAAATGAGTTTGTGAAAGGATAGGAGATTAGACCTTAAAGTTTATTCAGGTTGAGTTTATAATAGATTGTCAGATATTACTGTTGGTGCGCTCCATACAAACGAGATCTGGTTATATTTTTAATACTTAAAGTCAATGAAATTTTTCAGAAACAATCTAGAAACTAATATCTACGCTTGTATTCAGTCAGATTTTCGTAAAAATGTACAGTTTTAAAGTGCCTCATAGATTTCCATTCAAATCTTAAAATAATCCTAGCATTGAAACTGTGGGTATTATTATAATTTATAAATTTAGTTTTGTTAGTTTTAAGATTTTTAGTTTTTATTTTATTAACGCTAAATAAGATTTTAATTATTTATTTTATATTTTATTACGATAGTTTTATTGTTAATAATCAAGAAATTTAGTATTATTTATAAATAACCATACAGGATGTTAGGGTAAACAGATGCATTACTTTAAGGGGTGATTATACCAATGATACTGAACAACTTTCCCCAAGAAACCTATAGGAAATAAAACATTTTGCACCTTCCATACTAAATGCAATCGGCTGATCGAACGTTTGTATGAAAAGTCTAAATTTTTTTGTGAATTTCCTTTAGGTTCTAGGAACCTAAAGTTTTTCAGTATCATGGGTAGAAAAGGGGTACAATCACCCCTTAAAGTAATGCAACTGTTTACCCTAACACCCTGTAAATGACAATGTTAAGATGTTTGTTACTCAATCACGCATAAACGGCTGAACGGAGTTGGATGAAATTTGGCACACAGATAGAAAATGTTCTGGATTAACACATAGGATACTTTTTTAAGGTCTACGCAGACGGAGTCGCGGGCATCAGCTAGTATTTAATCAGACAGGGGCGTATGTATACCTGATTAGATTTATTTGACTTTTTTTATTTTTGTCAAAACTGATATCTTAGATCTGAAATTTGGAGCAAAGTGCAGCAGTCCTTAGTTGGAATTTGTATGAGAATGGTTGATTAATTATACGTAGGAAGATTTTTTGTATTTGTCGGCCAGTCAAATTGAAGTTTGAGTTCTTGACTAAAGTCAAAGAACATGAAAACAGATACATTTTCAAGAAAAACTGGCACGCCCTTTTAAAAAGGTTTGCAGGTCTAAAAAATTTAAAAATAATTAATGTCCATAAGTTACCTCATAGGCTTAGATGAAAGTAAAATTTTCTGGTCTGAAATGTTTGCGTTAGGCCGATCCCTTAATTTGACTTTCATCCAAGCTTATCGGTAGGTTAGGTACAACATGCATTATTAATCAGGTAAGATAACTAAACAAACATTTCGGCTCTGAGATTGAAAGACTAACATTTATATTTCGTTTAAATATTAGTTCGAGAGATAAGAGAGAAAAATAGAAAATAAAAATGATATAAACAGAAAACGAGTATTAAACATGTTTTGAAATGACAAGCCTCTAAAGGAAATTATGAACCAGAGGGGCTAGTACGCCAACCCGCGATAGCGTGATATAGCGCTATCACGCTTCCGCTATATTTCTATTTGCGCGCGATAGATCGAGATAAAAGACTATATTTGATAGATGGATGAGTTAAATGTCGCTATCGCGGGTTGGCGTGATAGCCCCGCAGATATCATTTTGATCGTCAATGAGGAGCGGCCACTTTTAAAACCATCGTTAGATGGCGCCACTGGATTTTTAAGGCCGTATGACAAGCAATTTTTGAGCGTAGGCGCTGACGGTACGATATCATCGCGATAACGCCGCGATATCGTCATTATATCGCCGCTATATCAACGCTATATCGCCTCTATATTTCTGAGATCAATTAGTGTCGCGGCGGAACCGCGGCGAGTTATCGCCGATCGAGCGTTAGCTCAGTAAAACTCGCGGCGATTCCATTATGACGTCACGGCCGGCACCGGCGGTGCAGTTGCAACATCGCCCAGGCTCAAACAGCTTATGAGATAGGTCTTTCAGGTGGCGTTACCTACACACACATATCCGCCGTATTTTCAGTAATACATTTTTTTCTGTGTAGTCTGGTCTTAGTGGACTTGCGGTCAGTGCTCCTCATTATACGTATATGTAGCCATTAATCAAAATGAACACTGAACATCTCAAGTCTAATTCTGCAACAATCAGCGCCTAATCTAACGATAACGATTAGTGATTTAGAACAGACAATAGGTAGGTACAAATTGTTCAGAAGAGAGACAGGATAGGCTGTTGTAATTCCAAACCTCCTACCATAAACATAAAGTTCGCGTTCCCTTGCTCCCGCTTTCTCAGGCCGAAACAGGATCATAAAAAATAAATATATTGTTAGTTGGCAACTAGGTCTACTTTAGTTCGTTTCACACACGAAGTCTCACATATTAATCCATTATCAATTTTACCACATCAACATTTAATTAAGCGACTTTGTATGTGAAAATGAACGTTAATAATAAAAATATCTACAAATTAAGTATAACAAAATTGTGAGTTTGTGTGATTACAATTCCCGACAATACAACAAATTCATGCTCATTAAATCAATGGTAATGCAAAATCCACATCTAGCATGGCATGTACCCAAAAGTGCTACTTAAGAAAAATAGTGGCACTTTAAAATTTCCCGCACAAAAACCACACCATAAATAATGTTAGTAGGTATAGGTATACAGGGTCTTAAATTCAATGCGTTACGCAACGAACAGGGTGCTTCAGGACATCAAACTGAACAACTTTCACTATGGAGCAAACATCGAAATAACGAAAAAAAATGCTGTTCCATAAAAAAATTCAGTAGCTAAGCGACTCTATGAATGAATTTCACCTGATTGTATTTTTCGCGATATCAACGTTGGTCCCATAAAAGTCCCATTGTAAAACTTTATTCAATTTGATGGTCTGAAGCACCTTATAAAGTATGTACCGCGCATTTAAATTTAAACCTTGTCATAATAAATATAACCCGTCGAAATCACCGTGTAGAATTTTTTTTGACTTTGAGACCCTTTTGTTTTGAGGCCCAATTTACCTTAGAAGAAACTGACCTAATTCGGCATTTGTTATCTTTTCTTCCCATTATAATAAAATTATTATTCAATCATGAAAATTTCCATGGCTATTTTATTCCTATACTTATGTACCCAGCGAGAATAATTTCTAGCTGGGGCCTTTCTTAGCAAATGACTGTCTCTTGTAGACATTGTTCTGTACGACCTAAGGGTACCTATATACTTAAGGGGGTGTTTCAGACCAAACTGAACAACTTTCACCATGGACCAACATTGAAATTGCGAAAATAAAATCAGCTGTTCCATAGAAAATGTCGAAAGCTACTCCATCAAAATGTATATGAAACAGTTGTTTTTTTATTCGCGATTTCGTTGTTGGTCCCATAGAAAAAGTTGTTCAGTTTCATGGTCTAAAGCACCCCCTTAGGTACCGTAACAAAGGTCTCAGATCTCATGTGATCTGAGGCTTTTATGTAACGCATTTAAGTTTATATTCTGGGCCTCTACCCGGACATTCGAACTTCGCAATTGCATGAACGTTTTTGTTCTAATGTCAACTCTATTACAATGAAGTTCGGACCCAAACGGTCTTGGAATACCGAACATCGAAAGTCCGGGTGCAGGGCCTATATGTGTATATGCGATATAATTTAAAGGGTGGTCCCATATTACTATTGTTCCTGAATTCGCTAAAGCTTCCACTCTAAAACAACAAACTTGATTTGTGCCTACTTACTAACATTAATTTAACAAAACACGACTCACCGAAAGCAGCGCTCCAATCAGATCAGTGGCGATAGGATCTTCGACCCTCATTTTGGAGTCGTCCCTCATCTGTGGCGAGTATAACTCTGACGTCCTCAGCATGTCAACTGCCCGTTCGATGCATGCTACCGTTGATGGAGGGGCGCCTTCTGTTGCCGTTGACAGCAGGGATATTACCTGGTTGTAAGGACAAGATTTGAAATTCTAATTAAACGGGTGGGGTTCAAGGAAAGAGTCTCCCCGAGTGACGAAACCAGAGTTCGTCACGCACCCTGGGCCTGGGCACCAAAATAGTCCGACTCCGTCAATAATTTGACAAATAAGAGCCTACCCGAGTGATGTACTAAACCCCCAATACGTCTTGCGCATCCTTGATCAAATTCTTTACCACGATGGCAAGTCACACTCAATGACTATCGATCGACTTACTTTGGTGATAGGAGCTTCAAGAGGCAATCCCTGAAGCTTGGCCAAGGAGGTGCGCCTCAGGCCGTCCGAGGCGACGGAGCGCACGTCGATAGAGCCCCGCCTGATGGTGTGCACGGCTCCGGCCGCGGTCCGTGTCCACCACGATGATAAGTCATACTCAATGACATGGTATTGATAGACTTACTTTAGTGATAGGCGCTTCAAGTGGCAGTCCCTGAAGCTTAGCCAGGGAGGTGCGCCTCAGGCCGTCTGAGGCGACGGAGCGCACGTCGAGCGAGCCCCGCCTGATGGAGTGCAGGGAGCCTCGCCCGCGATCCGTGTCCACCACGTTCGCTGGCTCGCACACGAATACTATGTGTGATGTGCTCCTGTTATAACATTAAATGGTTGTTACGCAGATCTATAATTGAGAAAAAAATCATCATAAGCCTATATCTATCTACCGCATAATTTTTTTACCGAAACATTCGGGGTGGATGCATGCCTACTTATGGAACAGTTGTTTTTTTTTGCGATTTCAGATTTGCTCCCATAGTAAAATTTGTTCAGATTGATTGATGGTCAGAATCACCCCTGAAAGATTCGGAACGATAAAAATCCTCCGGTATACGTCCCACTGCAGGGCTCAGGCCTCAGGGAAGCTATTTGGGCGTTAGTTCACCACACATGCCCAATACGGATTGGTAGTCTTCACATATCCCACGATACTTTCCTTTACCGTTTGAGAGGTACAGACTGGTATTACTTGCATAAATAAAAAAAAACTCATTAGCATGTCGTCCATACGTATTCGAACCCGGATCCTCATAATTTAATGTCATACCTCTCCGCAACTCTTCACCGATGCTCTATTCTATAGGAACACTGCAAGACCACTTCTGTGCTTCACGTGTACGTTTAGGTAACACATAGTCCCGGATAACGATACTAGGAGTTAGATCCATATTGTTGAATAGATCACATACTTGGATAGCGCAATAGCAGCGCCCCTACACGGCAGCAGCAAGGGATCAGGGGCTGCCCTACGCCGCAGAGTTATAGGGGCTTCCCAGTCCCGGGCCCCGCTAGCCGCGAGCCTTAGGGCCTCGCCGCCCGCGGCCTCCGATAACGGACGAGGCCCTTCCTCAACTCGCCAGCCGAGCACTCGGCACCACGCTTTATTTGTCATCTGGAATTAATAATGCAAATTAATAATAGGAAAGTTCCAGGTTAGAATCCTGCTTAGTAACTGTATATTTTTTCTAATCTTTAATGTGGTTGTATTGTAATTTCTTTGATGTAATTAACATAATTATGTAGGTATAACAATAGGTAACCGAAGCAAATTTTTTCTTTCAAATTCTTTCGTTTCGTTTCGTTCAACATTATGAAGACAACCTTATCGTTCGCTTCACAAAAGTAATCGCTATCGATTGCCTTATAATACCTACATCGCATCAGTGTGATCAATGATAAATTAATCTCATTAGTTTTGAGTTTTGACAATGTGCGTATACGTCACAGTAATTTATTTGGAGCGTCACAGTTATGCAAAGTTAATGATATTATGATATGATTAGCAATCGCTTGGTATCTCAGTTGCTATGTTATTGAGCAGATCTGAGGTCCAGGACAGATCTGCCGCATGCATCTGGAGAGGTGGACCAAGATGGCCACAGAATGGGTTCCACAAGATGGTTGCCGACGTCGTGGGAGGTCCAGGAGAAGATGGAGCGATGACATGAATACCTTCCTGATGATTTTTTTTTTGCATTGGGTGGATTGGCCTTTGCCCACCAGGGGGACACAAAACATTCTATATAAAAAAAATTATTTAGTCAAACAATGACGTACCTAGACTGATCTGATGACTACAAATTCACCCTGGAAGTATAGGTTGTTCAACTAAACTAAAGTCATCACGGTGTAAGTAATGAAGTTGGAACCAATCAATACAGAACCTCAATAATATCCCGAATTCAATACCATGTAGGATGTAGGTACTAGGTAGTATGTAGGTACTATATAGATTAAATTAACTTTAAGTACCTACCATCAATTGAGGGAGAGAGCTGAGAGGTGGAACTCAATAAGGTTTGATTACGCATTGCCATGTGTAATCTGATGCGTAGTATATTTGTTGTCCTTCCAGCTTACCGCTTGTTACAGAAATTCAATCACCGTTATTGAACCGCAGATATTTGATATCCGACAACATAATTGTCCTACTGGACTTGATCTAGAATTTAGAGCTTTTTGTTTTTCTCTTCTTTATGATAATTATTAGAAATATATTCTAGTCTAGCCTGCTGTAAATGTATTTTCAAGCCGCCTCTTTAAATCGGCCCTGGACTGGATGCACCCCTCTGAGAATAATCCTGCCGGCGCCCATGTATGCCCATGTTCCTCTGTATTATTACTGATGTTTGATAGTGGCACTGTACTCACAAGTAACCTCTGCTGGTCGTCAGTGACGGCGACGATGTCCCGGCAGCGGTCGGCAGCAGCGGCCAGCGCGGCCACAGCACCGATCTGAGCTCGCATCGTCGCTGCCGCTGCTCTGGCCTGCAGCATCTCCGCGCACCACGCCGTCGCCCCCACCGTTTCCACCATTACCTTTGTTGACAAAACAATTCATAAATAAACTAATATTTCGTTCATTGTTACACGAATTAAGTATTTAATAGCAAAGAAAGTTTGTCACAAGTATAGATAACCAGGGCCACGCAGATATCAAGTTCATTGTTAAATGTACCTACTAGTATAAGTTACCAAGAATCTTTAGAATTGAGAGGTCAAACATAGTTCAAACTTCGGAAGCAATGCGAATTCCATTTTGATCTCTCAATTAAAATAACTTACAAGTTTCTAGGGTTTGCTGGAACTAATTGACATTTTCCTGGTAACTTTAAGACGTTATCGATTTGTTGCAGCAATTCATCGCATACTAAAATTTATGAAAATTTAGGAACAGGTACAAACATAGTATAGCTGTTATTATTTGCTTTGATTTGAATATCGCGCACAAGGAATGCAGATAGCATTCCTTGTGACACCTCAAATGTTGTATCTTATTGGTTTTGGTATAAGTACCTATACATTTTCATTTCAAGGGTGTGTCTTCACATATAAATACAGGGGTGTAACGGACAGCCCTCCGCAAACTGAAACTGTGTGAACTCAGGCCATCGAACTGAACAATTTTCTCTATGGAGCCACCCTCAGGAACGGGAAAAAAAATCTGCTGCTCCATACAAAACAGCCGTACCTAGTCGACTCAAAATGTATGAAACAGGTGATTTTTTTTCACGTTTCCTGAGGGTGGCGCCACAGTGAAAATTGTTCAGTTTGATGGCCTGAATTCACCGTTTCAGTATTTGTCAGGCTGTCACTTACACGGCTAAAGGCTGGGCCACACAGAGTGCAGATGCAGAACGGGTGCAGACCGGCTGCAGGCCGGCAGTAGTTGTAAACTATGGAATTATGTGTGGCCTAGCCTTTAAACCCTGTAGATAACGGTGTTTTCGAAAGCAATTCTTAAGAGTCCAATAGCAAACATTTTATTTTTATTACTAACTTCAAAGCCACAGTAAATAATTTTCCGTTTTAAAAGTGTTGTACCTTGAAGCGAAGTCTTTGTTTTACGTATTTAATTGGTACAATTACAATTTTCCCCGTTTGTTATAAGTAGAAATAAAAGTTTCCTTGTTCTCTAACATTGTTACGAAGAAAAATGTAACATTTTAACGTTATATTTCTTGGAGTAATGGAGTCATATGTTTCGCAAAGCTCGTTACAGGTAACAATTGTTTGTTATAGGTCCACACTGTGGTCATTATTTAGGCTTTATTAGAGGTTGTTGTGGATCTTCCGCCAGGCTAGATGTGAAGCATGAGGACCGTCCGTGGTCCAACGGTTGTTAGTTGGACCTTGTATATAGGGTGGAAAGCTTGGGGCACAAAAGGCAGCTACCAGAAACATTATAACTAGGTAAACATAATATTATGTAAAACATAAAATTGTTCAGTTTGATTTGAATGATGTTTGTTATCTACTACGTACATCATTGCATCTATATAAACAACAGATAAACAACCATACAATTTGACTTTATTCGACGTTATGTTTTTAAGTTCGTTATTATACCTATACAGGGTCCTTCTGAATATGCTGACACTTTTTTAAGGGGATGATCAGACCATCAACTGAATAAATTTCTCTATGGGACCAACATAGCTGCTGGAAGAAATCTCTTTAGAGATAAGCTCGCCCTTTGTAATTGTCTATTATGCTGTTTTCATTTATATTTCCGTGTGTACAATAAAGTGTTAAAAAAAAAAAAAACATAGAAATAGCGAAAAAAAAATCAGCTGTCCGATACATTTAGCTCGAGTAGGTTTGCAGTTGTGTATGGAAGAGGAATTTTTTTTTCGCGATTTTGATGTTGGTGTTATAGAGAAAGTTGTTCAGTTTGCCGGTCTGATCATACTCTTTAAAAGTGTCAGGACAATAAGAAGGACCTTATACATATAAGAGAAATAATTAAATGCCCAAACAGGCTACCGGAACAGTACAAATAAAATTTGTTCACTTTTCATACTGGTACTTAAATTCGAGGCTCCATTATAAAATATATCTATATTTACCTATGTAAGAAGCCTGTAATTTAGCGGAATCTGCATCGTTGGACGACAATTGCTAAAGTTATGGACTGTAAAACAGAACTTTACTTCTACAAGTTAATTCAAACTTCATGCCGTCTACTTTCACAAGTGTCTGAAGTTTAATAGCTCTGGTTTTGTTGTTATATTTAGACTTGGAAAGTACCTACGTAGTTTGACTCATCAATATTGGTCTATACAATGTAGGCATGCCCGTCTGAAACTTAATTTTATAATTTTATAGTTTAGGAGTAATAAACATTTATAAGCATGCACTGAACAGACAGACCAACAATAAAATATTTAACACATCATATTACGACTATATTCCCCGAGGGGTTCAGATATATACTTATTCTCAGCATCTTATTTAAGAACTAAGTATGTATCTTATTAATTTATTATAATCTGTGGTGGAATATTCGCCAATCCCATTCATATTAATATTACCAGCAGCCGGCGCCGGCGCCGGCGCGGCGGGGCGGCGCCCGCGACTCTGAACGCGCAGACCACTGACTTTAAATACTTACTCATAACTTTTGAATAAATGAACCGATTGCGATGAAATAAAGCATAAATGTTAATCCAAACTAAGCCTTATGATTTTTGTGAAAACTCTATCCAAATCGGTTTAGTAGTTTTTAAATGATGCTTGCACAAACAAACAGACAAAAATGGTATCAATGCTTCCATTACGTACGTACCTACCTATCCTAAATGCCTCCAGTTAAATATTTTTGCAAATATCTTCAATGTGCATCCAAGCAAAATTTACAATTATATTGTAACTAGCGTTAACCCGCGACTTCGTCCGCACACATTATATACCAGATTTTAAGTCAGATCATAAGCTATCAAACCAAAAAGTTTCATCAAAATCGGTTAAGTAGTTTTTGCGTGATGCTCGATCAAACAAATAAACAAACACACAAACAAACAAATAAACAAACAAACAAATCCAAAAATTGGTGATATGGAATCAGGGACAACTAAAAACCATATCGTAACTTTTTTTTTGTTTATATCTTCAATGTACAGACACACTTCTGTTCCAGTTTTATAATAGTATATACACTGACCTGCAAAACTAAGTACGTATTCATGGTTTAGTCTTCAATAGAATGAAACTTCCGACAAAATAAGAATTTGGTTCTCGTGATCACAGAATTTATTTATTTCTTTATTATCTCTATTATTATTTATATCTTTTTTCGTCTTCCTCTCGTAGTCCTATTTCCATGTTGGAGATAATACATTCTTTCAAAATTTTATTAATCGAAATCACTTTTAATATTTAAATTTTTCCTAAACTATAGAAATTAGAGATTTAAAATAAAAAACGTTTTACAGCAAATGTTATCAGCTTTCTTTGTAACTATTCTTTTTAAATTAAACTCTTTTTCGAGTCCTTTTTATTTCAAAAGTATGTGTTATGTACTTAAAAAGTTATTGCAATTTTAAAAGTGTGAAAGTAAAGTGTGTTTTAGTTTTGCAGGCCAGTGTAGATAGATATGGGTCATTCTAATTTGGACGATTTATTTTTACAAAAAATTAAAAGTTATAATCTTAGTAGGTACCTAATATTTCTAGTCTGAAAATTGCATAGCATATCAATGAATGTAAACAAGTCATCGTGTTGTGCTCGAAGAAGTGTTCACGCGAATAAAGATTATTACGCGAGGAAAATTTTCATTGTTTCACACAATACAATAATGACCTAGCCACGCAACAAGTGGTTTCGCTTCGTGAACTCTAGAGAAGAGTTGGGTGAACAAGGTTTTATCAGGGCGCAACGTCGGAAATTGAAAGTTAGATAGATACCTCTTAAATAAAATACACATCATAGCATAGCTTTATTAATATACTAAGGTTAATATTCCGTTTCGCTGTCGAGATTAAAAATTGCCTTTGTCCTTTCTCACTGGCTCTAAAAAACATTGAAATTGGTTCATTTAGACACGAAGATATACTAAACAAACCCATACCTACCTACTTTGGGATTTTTAATACTAGTGTGGATAGTACAAGCTTGGATTTTATGTACCTATATATGATTCGGTTAATATTATATTTTGCACATAAAAAACAAGAGATGGAGGAGCATGATACAAGCGTGTTATAACTAAAGGCGATTTCTTCCAAATAATTCCTAATTAACTATTATCTCTTAGGAAAAGTTTCTCTATGAATGAAAGAACAGAAAAAAACGTTTTTTCTCTAATAAAATACTAATCAGACCTAGGTACTGAAAGTTATTAGATTTTTATTTTATTATAGCCTAATTTTATTAGAGAAAAAGCTAGAACAAAGGTTCGATTTAGAACTGAATTTAATAATTAAGATTTTCAGAGAGCTTTTGATGAATGTTAGAAGTTTTATGAATTAAAATGTTATGAATGTTAGAATATTTTCAGAGAGTGTGTTTATATTTTGGTACCATTTCATAAAGTATTTTTCAGTCTATTTTTATGAAATAAAAGCAAGCGAAAGTCCTTGCAACTCATAAAAGATTCTCAGGAGATAATGATTGTGAAAGCAAAGTTTATTTTTCTTACAGAGTAATAATGCTCTGTGATTTGGAGACATTTTTCAATATATTTCAGTTCAGAGGATTTCGTAGTGAGTTTGTAATAAGGACGATAAGGACATAAGTTATTTTATTACGTACACTATTTTGGCTACTATCTAAAAAGTTGTTTACACCTAGGTTTACACTCATCAAACTAAACAATTATGGTATCAACACAAATCTAAAAATAGCCTATAATATAGGTAACTAGAGTTAACCCGCGACATTGTCCGCACAAATTATATACCAGATTATAAGATTTATAAGACAGATTAAGTCAGATCATAAGCTATCAAACAAAAAAGTTTCATCAAAATCGGTTCAGTAGACTTTGCGTGATGCTCGTTCAAACAAACACACAAACAAACAGACAGACAAAAAATCCAAAAGTTGGTGATATGGAATCAGAGACACCTAAAAACCATACCGTAACTTTTTTTTGTTAATATCTTCAATGTACACACTTCTGTTACAGTTTTATAATAGTTTAGATTGTAGAACTTACCCTGTTGAAGCCCGCTTCGAGATAGGGGAGTACAGCAAAGTCATCTTTCAGATATACGCTGGAACAAAGGAAATTGAGATTAGAGTCATTACTTCAATACATTTTTTATCCGACTTCAAAAAAAAGGAGGAGGTTCTTAATTCGACTGTATTTTTTTATGTTTGTTACCTCAGAACTTTCGACTGGGTGAACCGATTTTGATGATTCTTTTGTTATTTGAAAGCTGGTGCTTCCTATTTTAATTTAGTGAAGATCTGATTAAGCGTTTCGGAGCAACACAATAGAATTCCTCAAAAGTTGACAGCAAATCATCGGCGATTGAAACATTTGTTTCGTATCGATATACCCTTTGCGTGTATAACTGATATCTGAGTCGAACTAATGAATACACCACTGAAAATTTTAAAATAAACAAAATTTTAATAAAAAATTAAAACCGCCGTAAAAAACTAAAAAAATTACAAAATAATATTGCAGGTGATGACTTCTTCGTTCGCTTCATAAGAACATTAATTTGTTTTATCGAAGTCGGTGTCAAGCCAAGCCAAAAAACGAATGCAAGCCCTGACGCGGATCGTACAGACTTGACCCGTTAATTTCTCTATGGACTTGACCGATCGCGAAATTTCTCTATGGACTTGACAGCGACTTCTATAAAAGAAATTAATGTTCTTATGATGCGAACGAAGAAGTCATCGGCTGCAATATTATTTTTAAATTTTTTAGTTCATTTAGTTTATTTCATAGTTTTTAGTCTGGTGTCGAAATAGTAGCATATAAGTACTATAATATATATATATTTGGAATTAAAAAAAATATTTATTCCCCCTCTTTTTTTTGATTCGCAGACGCCATATTAAAATAATGTAGCCTATGTCACTCTCACGATTTTTACGAATCTAAGGACACCATACGTTTCATGAATCATACGTTTAAATCGCTGTATAGTTGGAGTTACAGCAAATCTAATTATAAAGGAAAATGATGATTGTTTACGATCAAAAAGCTCTTTACACAGCAATCAATAGTTAAATATGCTTTGAACCAGTCAGCTTCCCCGAACAATAGACCGCATCACGATAAATCCCTTTGTCTTGAACCACTGAGTAAGCCAAGTAGTTGACAAATAGAATTCATTAGAATAAACAACAATTTAAGTGTCATCTTGAATGGAATTATTTCCCAAGCGATAATAATATCAGAGACTTTGAGCACACTGAGGTAGGCACGTAGAGAAACCCTATTCTCTCTCCCCAAATACAAGGTGTAACAAAACATCCTAGTAATATTTAAAGGGGCCGGTTTAGTTTAGACCGAAAGTCGAAGGCGAAAAAAAAATCTGCATCGTTAAAACCTAAACCTAAACCTAAACCTGGCTATGTACCCGGGCTTTTCGACATATCGCTACCGTTTCGGTCCGAACTTTATTGTAATAGAGTTGACATTGGAACGGAAACGTTCACGCAAGTTCGAATGTCCGGGTAGACCCCCAAGGTACTACTTGATGTTCTGATGATGTTCTTGTTCTGTCATTGTTGTGTACTTGTTTGTGGATCAAATTAAAGATTGAAAAATTTGTCTCGGGCAGGACTTGAACCCGCACTTTTCCAAACCGGGGAACTGCGTTTTTCGTCTTAAGGGGACGTCCCCTTAAGACGAAATTTTCAATCTGTTGCGTCTTAAGGGGACGTCCCCTTAACATAAAAAATTGAAAATTGAAAATTGAATTGAAAATTTCGTTCTCTGGGTAGTGGGCTCGGTGGCGAAATTGAATAACGCAGTTCCCCGGTTTGGAAAAGTGCGGGTGCGGGTTCAAGTCCCGCCCGAGACAAATTTTTTCAATCTTTAATTTGATTCGAAATAGCACAACATGGCTGTATCATGTTTAAAAATCAATAATATTTGAAATTGTTTGTGGATGTTCTGAGGTTTCAGAATACCTCTGACTACCCCCTCGGGGAATATAGTCGTGAGCATATGCTTATGCTACTACTTAAAACAGTTTTGTATCAAACCAGATTTTTAATTTTTTCTCGATATTGGATCCAAAGTGAAAGTTTTTGAGTTTGATGGTCTTAAGTTTAGACCAATATCTTTGAGACGACTAGGCACTGCAGTGCTACAGCATGAAATGATGTGCCGTTTCATACATGAAACGGCAGATGTTTTTTTCGCGTTTTCGAAGTTGGCTCCATGGTGAACGTTTCTCATTTTGATGGTCTAATCAGCCCTTTTAAATATGTATATGACTTTTTTGTTACGCCCTGTACATTCGGATATTTGCACAAAGGACGTGTCTGAAATTCAGAACGCGGGAAGCAGTGGACATTAAAGGACATAATACTAATGGAGGCTTTATCTATCCACCTGCAAAGGCGTGACGTGTCCGTTTATGACAAAAGTAATAATTTATATAAATGTGTAGTGTTTTGTTAGTATGTTCGGCTTAATTAATAATAATAGCTGGGGTGTATATGTGGCTTAAACGCAGAACAGTTTATCTTTGAAATTGTTGCTTGTGTTAAAAAGGATTATTATTGTAATCATGATGAAGGGGCTGTCGTATTGAACTCAAAGTCGAATGGAATAACACGATCCTGTCAGAGGGGGAAAGAAAACTGGTGGGAGACAGGTGAAACCACAGATCACAAAAACTAAAGGGAGATGTGAAAAGGGGGCGGGTCCGGTGTCGCAGCAATATGCGCAAAAACGGAACACATTGCTCGCGACAGTAAGGATTCAATATATTATGAGGCTGAAAGCCAGTCGAGATATCATGTGTAAATTGTTTACAATGCTTGCGTAGTACTATAAAGATTATTCGAACGTTGAGTTCTGATACCGCAATGGATAATGAGAACATTCAAGCTAACAAAATACTTTCTATCGCGTGGTACTGGTGGTGATGCGACACCAGGTTTCGTACTCAGCGCGTTGGTTGGCATCTCTCTAGATCTCTATGGGTGAAACAGATGGGAGGCAGGAAGTGTCCGTACTGTATGTAGTACTAGATACAGGTTGAACGGTTGAACGAATTCATATATTGAAAAATTAAGTCTCGGACGGGACTTGAACCCGCAACCAAAATTCATATATCATCTATGTGAATGCATAAATCATCATCTTCCTGCCCTTATCTCATTACTTGGGGTTGGCGCAATATGTCATCCTCCTACATTCATCTCTTTTAGCCGTCATTTCACCGCACACTCCTTTCTTACACATGTCATCTTTCACACAATACATCCATCTTTTCTTTGGTCGTCCTCTCTTCATCCTCTTTCTATGTGGATGCATATATATTATGAAAATAAGAGTAGCTCTATTTCGTAGCAAACTTGAAGTGAAAAAGTTCAAAGCGGATTCGATACGTTAGGCTAAGGATGCTCAAAATAAAACTGACCATTTGACTTAGTTCTCAAAGCGAGTATATCGTTTTAGAAACATTGTTTCTTAGTTGAAAACTATATTTCGTCCAGAACAATATGCATGAATGCCGTGCTGTTCCGGACAAAGGCTTACAAATTGAATGGCTGGAGCTCAGCGGATGCCCGGAAATGTTAGATAGAGAAGACACGGGACATGCCCGAATTTGTATAGCACGCTATACAAATTTGTATGTAGAGTGGCATCTGGTCCGAAATTGTATAGCCTAGGCTACCCTTGGGCAATATATAGATCGTGACGAGTACATAAACGGGTATTGTTATAAGGTAGTTCTAAATAGGGTCTTTCGTAACATGCTGACAGTTTTTACTATCAGACCTTACCAGACCATCAAACTAGACAGTTTTATCTAAGGGCCTAACCACGGAATCGTGAAAAAAATCAGCTGTATCATACATTTAGGATAGATAGGAGTAGGTTAGT
This sequence comes from Agonopterix arenella, assembly GCA_927399405.1. Lineage (NCBI taxonomy): Eukaryota > Metazoa > Arthropoda > Insecta > Lepidoptera > Depressariidae > Agonopterix > Agonopterix arenella. The sequence continues at coordinate 11,233,976 of OV656708.1, read as the reverse complement.
TTTATTTTTATTTATCATTTTCTTTCATCTGAATTTTTAATAAATCATTTGCTATTTTTGTAATGAATATAACATTCGACATTTCATACAAATTTTACGTCCGACCCGACTCCGAGTTTTGTTGGCTCAAATCGTTTTCCTTGCCAAAAAAAACACCTAATTGAATTATCTAATCTAGTTGCCAATAATAACCTATATATTTCTGTTTCAGAAACCATTAGGAGGTACAGCTACTCGTGTACCTAATTAACAGGTGTTTTTTCGCAAAATGTTTTTCTTTGCTATCTGCAAGCCTTTGTTTACAAGTTTTCAACTAACATGTTTTTTTAAACATTTTATTTACCTCTTCGCTAGATATGTTCGTACCTTTATGATCCTTCATTGACTCACTGACTGATGGTTTTCTAAATGCATGATCAGACCATCAAACCGAAACAACATTCTCTATGGGACCAACATCGAAATCGCGAAAAAAATATCAGTTGTCCGATACATTTGAGTCGTGCAGGATTACAGTTTTGATCATCCCTTTAAAAAAACCCTCACCATATTAAGAATGACCCTGTACCATATAAAGCGAAGAGGGAAATAATATGTTTGTAGTAAACTTAGTATTATACTTAGGTAATTACAAAATCATCTTGCTTCATCTATGAGTAGTTCGACACGCACTTTGCCCGTTATTCTATCGAACGCTGTGGTTCTTATTACTTCGTATACTTGTCATGCTTACGCTAATATATTATAATTAACCCAAATATGGGAAAAATATTCCACATAATAGCGAGCGCTTCAATCTGGCTATTCCAGAGGAATAAACATTTTGGGAACAATGGGGTCTTGCTGACGTCTCCACAGAGATAATTATGTCAATAAGGTGATGATATTGATTTCCAGGAAAACTTCCTTTGTCGTAGAAAAAGTCAGGAAATTCCCGGAAAGGGTTGATCGTAAAGTGTATTGTTTGCTACTCAATCACTATAGAACGGCTACACCTCTACCGACGGCTTATAACACAATGATGAATCACTATTTGGACCAACAAACTGGATATTTTAACCCGGAATTGAATCTGTTTCCCGAGGGATAGAGGCGAAATACAATATTGATTGAAAACGTTGTTTTATACATGATGTATAAACTTAAATGTGTTACATACTTTGGGTGCTTCAGACCATCAAACTGAACAAATTTTACTAAGGAACCAACAAACCGTACCGTAACCCCCTAAAGTATACAAATAACGCATTTTAGTTTACATCCTGTATACAGGGTTAGCTCGCTCCATCTTTGACCCCATCTTTATCCTGAGGACTGGATTGAGGTAAAGAGCAAACCCATTATTAATAAAAAAAAAGATTGACTGCCATAGTAAAATTTGTTCAGTTTGATGGGTAGAGTATGTGGTTTTAAGGTTAATGATACTTTTCCTTACACCCTGTATTCTCCGAAACATTCGACAATACTATTTCCAAGAATTCCCCTTAGATCTGTAAATAGGTTTTAATATAAGGCTGTATCCACAGAAATGTCGTGTTCCGGAAAACACTTATTGAGTTCACACACGCACGAGGTTGACCGGATAGGACAGGACACGGCTTTCCGGCTCAGTGAGTCGGACGGGAGCCGGCGCAAATCCAGTCAAAGATTCTTCAGTCGCTAGCTACGCATGACCGCTTATGTACTATGTTGTAACTTGTGACGCGGGTAGTTTGACGTTTTTTTTCCGAAGTCATCAAAAGAACTGAAAAAGGGTACAAGTCGAATTGTATCCATGCGCACTTTTACACTTCTTCATCAAGAGGCGTAGTAGTTAAAGTGCTCCGTTGAGCTGTTTAGAAGGTTCTAGTAAATTTTTTCTAAGGAATATACCTTTTTGTTTTTGTGATCTGTGTGTGTGTGTGGGGTATACAATTCAAAGAAGTCTTTCTAAGGTAAAAATATATAAAGAAAACACCTCTTATTTTAAAAGCCCTTGTCGTTTGTGAAGAGAAATAATAAGTAAGCTAAAAGCTTTCAGAAAGCAAAGAAATTTGTTTTGTGAACACCTGTTAATTAGGTACACGAGTAGCTGTACCTTCTAATGGTTTCTAGAACAGAAATAGATATTATTATTGTTACAAATCACGAGACAGTGTAAAATAAAAAATAAAGATCACGTTGTGTTGGATGTTTCTCCTAATGCCGTGTAGGCGTAAGCATGTTTTACTTCTGATTATACATAACAAATCACAAAGTATATTCTTTTCTATTTTTTTATATTATGATGGAGATTGTTACATAGAGCTGTGTACAGAAAAGTTGAAATTATTGACAAAGAAAATGTAATATAATAGAATAGTAAGTATTACTATAAGAATGAAACCAATCGGCCGAAATAACACGAAGTTATGGCGATGTACATAGTAATTATTGTTTCTTTTGTATTGTAGTTATTATTTACAAGACTCCCGAGGGAGAGCGATACATTTTTTTTATCTCTTAATAGTATAAATCAAATTGTTAATAAGATAAATAGGTATGCAATCAAAGTTGCTATCCGAGTCTGCTCTCATTATTTCTGTTTCTTCTCATACTACTTCTTTTAAACTATAATATAATATACTATATTTCCTTTAATATAATATAATTCCTTTTCTTTTGTGGATGGTTTGAAGTACCAGCAAACTTTGAGTTTTTTTATAATGTAACTTTTTATTACTTTTAATGATTCAAATTTGTATTTTTTACACACAAGTATGTAAAACGAATGATATTTATCTGTGGAAACTTTTAGTTGGCAATGTTGTTTTACAAAAATGTTGATACCCTACTATCCTGTAATTAGTCCGTAAGTTTTCCTAAAATGAATAAAATAGAATAAAAATAAAATAAAATAAACCACGCAACGGATTTTGATGAGATTTCAATGGTCATTTCGAGATTTTCTTAGGGAAGGTTGTACAATATACCCGGGCAAAGCTGGGGCGGGTCGCTAGTGCGATAACAAAGAGAAGTAGGTCGAAAGTCAGGAAAATCGAAAATCAAACACCTTTCTTGGAAGGTACCTATAATGAAAATTAATTCAATTCCAGGGCAGGATCTAATACCATTACACAGTAGAAAACCAGACGCCAAATAGCCTGGTAAAGTTTGTTCTAGCCATTATCTACCTTCTGTCGGAGAAACAAATGAATTTACGACGTAAATACGTTACCTTGTACGCAACACCAGCTAACAGGCTTTTCCAGTTGATAGAAATATGGTTATTTTATATCGTAAATGTCGTATATAAAGCTGGTGGTAGTGGAATGGGTTGTGATCCTCCAACGGGGAAGCGAAAGCATGCTTACTCAGAGTTAATCCCAAACAAGAATTGTTACTAACAGTGGCAGACAAGCCAATTAGCCTGCAGGACGATACCACATACTTACCTCCCAGCGCTAAAGATGACCACAGACACCATAACGCTAGTACACAACTTCAAGAAGTACAAAGTTACAATTCCTTCAAGGGACTGGCTTCAAGGTCGAACGTCCATCATAGGCAAATGCCTAACTTGCTACACAGACGGGTCCAAGAAAGACATTTATTCAAAATCTTGGCAATTATGCCTCCATGTTCCGTCCGTAGCTCGCGCCGAAATGAACTTGCGCAAACGCTACGTCAACCAACATATAATATTAATTAGTTCCGATAGCCATGCAGCCTTGCTAGCCATAGACTCTCCGATCGTAAGGTCTAAACTAGTACAGGACTGCGTGTAACAGCAGAACGCCTTAGGCAATAACAATCAGCTTGTGCTACAATGGGAGCCGGGATACTTGGATATAGAAGGGAACGAAAATGAGGACGAACTGGCCAGAAGGGGCACTGAAAACTTCCACTTCTTAGGCCCCAAACTCTCGGAATCCCTAAATGTCGAACGCGTGATACTTTAAATAAGGCCGATAAAGTGATAAAGCTATGGCAACACCTCCAAGGCATGTGCCTCTCTAAAGCACTTACTCGTATCAAAGGCTATAATCGCAAGCTTGCGAACAGTCTCCTTGCTCTCAGCAAGTATCAAATTTGTACACTAGCAAGTGCAGGCCTAAAACTAAATAAACACTGTAATTAAGTGATAAGATACGGCTGCAGATTTTGCAAGGAGGAAATGAAGAATTCTCTGCTTCTCCTTCTATGTGACTGTGGCCCCCTGATGTACAAACGTAGTACTCATCTGTGGTAGACAAGTTACAAACCATTCCGATCGAAAACCTACTACGATTGTTGACTGCGGTAGGGATTAGTTAGGAAACAGTAGAAGAGGGTTCACAAAGGACCAGCGACGGTCACCAAACCCCCCCCAAATAATAATAAACAAAACGTGAAAAGGAGTTGCAAATGCAAATTTTAACTTTTGCCTTAACATCCACTTTTCGTCACACCTTCTATCTGTGTGTTTTAACTCATCACCCTCCCAACTAACTAGCTTTTCCAGTCAGATTTCAGTTTTCAGCTGGCGTCAAAAGCATTTAATTTAATTTATACAATGTGACAAACAGTTGAAAGTTTCAAAGCGTGAACGGGTCTGGTTTTGATACTTTTGATCTTGTTACATGTCAAAGGAGCATGGCGGTGACGGATTTAAAGTAATTTAATAGTTTTGTTTGATTGCTGATCAACAACGCGCTGGCGTACTGGCCTTTGTTTTCCAAATGTGAAATATACCTGGAGATAAGCGCATATTAAGGGCCTATGTCGAAAAATTATTGAAGCGAAATGGGCGTGTGATAGCTTATATTACTGCCTGATGCGAGAGAAAGAGATGGGGCGGCGTGCGCGACTGAAACGACGCAAGCGTGAAACAAACTTTATTTAATTGTGATTGTACCATTCATGTAAGTTCAATTCTGCTCTAATCAAAATTTGTAAAATATCAATCTCTTTTTTTTAAATCAAGTCTCGTGTTTCTATTCTTCACCGTTTAGCAGTTCCAAGCGTTTATAAATAAAAACGGAGGCTACTTTGGCTTGTTTTTCTATCGAGAAAATGTGTCTTAATCGTGTTTTGGCTCTAATCAAAACTTCAATTATATGTTCAATTTAAACATATCCGCAATTCATACTTCTACTGTTAGTACTTCATGATATATGACGCTTTGAAGAATCCTGTTTTTTTCACATATCCTCTTAAGGCGGGCGGCATCGGGGTGGCCCGCAGCGCAAAAATCCGCCCAAATCGATTTTATACAATTTTATATTATCGCATACTACGATGGGCGCGGTGACCGCATCAGAGCAGAGCGGGTCGCATTATTGCGCGGCGGATTTCTGTCGGTGCGATGTGGCGCGTCGTAGTGTGCTATCTATACCAAGCGGAACTTTTTACCTACAATGTCTACGTCAAACCACTCTAGTGTGTGAAGTATGCATTTTCCGCTGCGATGAGACACGATCCGCCCCGATGTGGCCCGTCCTTATATGCGCTTACCTTTAGGTACTTACACAAAGGCGCGCATTTAATTTTTGTCCGTAAATTAAGCTCAACGTTTTTATAAAAAAGCTCACAATTCTTTTGACACATTCGATATGCGGAGTGTGGACGCTTTTTTAATTATTTTATAGAAATACATTGACGTTTTTTATGAAACAACACACATTTTTGAAATTGTTCAGTTTATGTTCTGAAGCACCCCGTTTATTATGTAAGGTATTTCAAAAAGTTTACACCCTGGATATGCATGTGAGCGCTATTTTTATTGAGTACGAGCGTTAACCCGCGACTTTGTCCGCACAAGTTATATACCAGATTTTAAGTCAGATCATAAGCTATCAAACAAAAAAAGTTTCATCAAAATCGGTTCAGTAGTTTTTGCGTGATGCTCTTTCAAACAAACAAACAGACAGACAAAAAATCCAAAAATTGATGATATGGAATCAGGGATACCTAAAAACCATATCGTAACTTTTTTTTTGTTAATATCTTCAATGTACAGACAAATTTCATGTTACAGTTTTATAATAGTTTAGATTAGATGCATAAGGGATCAAGTTCACGAGTTCATAATAGAATACGAAAAATACGGTTAATCCTTTTATTTGTTTTTGTACATAGACCATAGATATAGTCCAATAAAGATATAATTATGTAAGTATCAGACCATCAAACTGAACAACTTTCTCAACTCAGCTGTTCCATAATTATTAAAACTGCAAACCTACTCGACCACAAAATCAGTTTTTTTTATTTTCGGTTATCTTTGGGATTTTCCATATATTATATCTATGAGATTTTCGATGTTATGTTGCTCCCCATAGTACAATAAAAATGAGAAAGAGAAAGAAGAGGTGAGGTTGAGGTGTGAGACTGCTCAGTTAGATGGTCTAGTCACCCTCTTTGAAAAGCATATTAAGAGGATAGGCGGGCTGAAATGCTAATTTGGAGAATAGGTCACTTTTCCAACTGTATACGTATTTATCAGATCCGCTCCACCCATACACACCGCCGACTAGAGTGCGAAAGAGACAACTGCAGCTCGGACCGATTTTATATACAAAAAATCGACGAAATTATCATTTCGTATTCCCCTGTTTCCTCCTCTAAAACTAAACCGATTTTAATAATTCTTCCAAAAATAATAGGGAAAAAAAACTTTGGCTATGTTCGTATGTTTTGATTTTTTGTTCATATTCGTCAATTTAGTTTACTGTATGTCTCAAAACGGACGGTAAAATTAATTATTTTCGAAGGTCCCTAGTTCTTACAGTTATTAATTCATGCAAAATATAGGCACATGGCAGATGTGACATAGATTATAATATGGTAAAAAATATTTGCTTTAGTAGTAGTCCAGCACGGCTAGCATGCCACCCACGACAAAGCGTATAACGAGAAAAACGTCATGCGCGCTCTTTCTGCCTAGCTAGCATGCCACCCCCGAGAAAACGACAAAAACCGAGATGTGCCTCCATCTTTATTATTTTACGTAGGCCAGAAAGAGCACGCATGACGTTTTTCTCGTTTAAACGCTTTGTCGTGGGTGGCATGCTAGCTATGCTGGGATACGTAAAATAAAGAAGATGGAGGGACATCTCGATTTTTGTCGTTTTCTCGGGGGTGGCATGCGAGGCCTACTGGGAGAAAACAGGGGAATACGTTTGTAAAGAGTAAACAGTACTGGTATATCCTCTTAAGAACGATCCTTTATATGTTTAATACCCACACCCACATATTTGCCCACAATGTAGAAAACTAGCACCTTCTTGAACAAAGGATTCACATAAATTGACAATGGGAAAGGTAAATGAAAATATTCGTAAAAAAAATAGCAGTCCTTTACTTCTGCAGGGATAAGGATCAAAGTGGTTTGTTTTTGAGTACGCAGGTGCTTTTGTGTTGACTTTGGTTGGAACTACCCTCATTTTGTTGAATTAGAATGTGGAGCTCACTTTCTTAGTTTAAATAGGGTAACCATATTAAGTACCAGAATCAAGATTTTTTTTGACTTCTATGAATTTTATTCTTAAACGAGCGTTAACCCGCGACTTCGTCCGCACAAATTATATACTAGATTTTAAGTCAGATCATAAGCTATCAAACAAAAAAAGTTTCATCAAAATCGGTTCAGTAATTTTTGCGTGATACTCGTTCAAACAAACAAACAAACACCCAAACAAACACACAAACAAACAGACAGACAAAAAATCCAGACACCTAAAAACCATATCGTAACTTTTTTTTTGTTAATATCTTCAATGTACAGACAAACTTCCTGTTACAGTTTTATAATAGGATAGAAGATGAGATTATTGGATTATTTGTCTATGTGTTTGTTGGTTTGAGAATTAAGCAAAAACTATTGGACCGATTTTGATGAAACTGTTCGAGTTTGAAAACTTACAATACTATTAACTTACATTTTAAGGGTTCCGATCCCAAAGGGTGAAAACACTGTTCGTTCATCCATTCGTCCATCCTAGCTTCAGAGGGTTGTAAGTTCTAAATCGTTATAGGAAGCCAGTTGAAATTTTCACAAATGAAGTCATTGTATTGGATTTGACGACAAATAATTAAAAAAAAAATGTATAAAAGGGAGGTTCATAGTAAAACTTATTCAGTTTGATGGTCTGAAAGTACCCCTTTTCGATATGTAATGTATGTAAAAATTTTAGTTTACACCCTGTATAATTATAATGCCTCTAACGTGGTAACCCTACGAACCCTAGACGGTCGGTCGCTGGACCCTTTATGGGCAGTAAAGGCTCGCTTCGTTAAAGGGATGGTCGAAGGATATTGCATCGTATTTTGTTGGCGAACTAACGACGGGACGGGAGATTCCGATTTATTGCACTATGTTACATGTTATTTCCCGATGTTTAACAGCTACATTCGGAGTGTTGCTGTTATTTTAATAAGTAGGTAATCAAATCAAATCAAATGTTTTGTTGCATACTAAGTGTAGGTACTATAATATGTTCTTTTGACAAATATTTGTCTAAAATAGTTGTGTTTTACGAAATATTATTACCTTCCTCGCAAGTGTTTCGAAAAACATCGTATGAAAAGCGTGAGCGATGGCGATTACAGCCTCGGCTAGTATATACAGCCCGCCTCGGCTGCAGTGATCAACTTTGCTCACTTGTATCATTATTTACAATTGCTGAATTATAACTTGATAAGTCAATTTTTTTAAATTTTTTTAGACAAAAATTTAATTTTATTGAAATTTAACCTAGATTTGCAAAACGTTTGTATCTGAAACATGCTTCGTCAAAAATAAATATATAAAAAGGAACCCAATCAGCAACACTCTTCGTCAAAAACTTAATCCTATACATTTTAAATCTGCAACACGCTTCGTCAAACACTTAATCCTATACATTCTAAATCTGCAACACGCTTCGTCAAACACTTAATCCTATACATTCTAAATCAGCAACACGCTTCGTCAAACACTTAATCCTATACATTCTAAATCAGCAACACGCTTCGTCAAACACTTAATCCTATACATTCTAAATCTGCAACACGCTTCGTCAAACACTTAATCCTATACATTCTAAATCTGCAACACGCTTCGTCAAACACTTAATCCTATACATTCTAAATCAGCAACACGCTTCGTTAAACACTTAATCCTATACATTCTAAATCAGCAACACGCTTCGTCAAACACTTAATCCTATACATTCTAAATCTGCAACACGCTTCGTCAAACACTTAATCCTATACATTCTAAATCTGCAACACGCTTCGTCAAACACTTAATCCTATACATTCTAAATCTGCAACACGCTTCGTCAAACACTTAATCCTATACATTCTAAATCTGCAACACGCTTCGTCAAACACTTAATCCTATACATTCTAAATCTGCAACACCCTACAACAAACACTTAATACTATACATTCTAAATCTGCAACATGCTTGGTACTACATAAAGACTAAGGCCCACACAAAGGTCCAGCTCCACGCAACCCCGACTCTAATTTTATTTTAAACGAGCGTTAACCCGCGACTTCGTCCGCACAAATTATATAAATTATACCAGATTTTAAGTCAGATCATAAGCTATCAAACAAAAAAAGTTTCATCAAAATCGGTTCAGTACTTTTTGCGTGATGCTCGTTCAAACAAACAAACAAACACCCAAACAAACACACAAACAAACAGACATAGAAAAAATCCAAAAATTGGTGAAATAGAATCAGGGACACCTAAAAACCATATCGTAACTTTTTTTTTGTGAATATCTTCAATGTACAGACAAACTTCCTGTTACAGTTTTATAATAGTATAGATAGATTATATAAAATTTTCATAGCGGTGCCGTATTGCTTTCAGGGTTTTTGTTTTATCCGTTGATATAGAAAACACGCAGTTTGCTTTTCAATTAAGTAACAGGTGGAGAAGGTAAAGTGGACAGAATTTGATGAACAAGGCTACGTTGATTAGAAGGAGCCTCACGTGAACGAAGAGGTGCATTGCTATTTGCAACGACGACACTCAGCAATAAAGCAAATTGCTCTTCCATCCTTAGAATACAACCTCTTTTCTCCGTGTGCTTAGAATCTAAACTATTATAAAAATGTAACAGAAGTGAGTCTAAAGATATTAACAAAAAAAAAGTTACGATAATTATGGTTTTTAGGTGTCCCTGATTTCATAACTAGATGTAGAGAATGTGACTAGATAATTTGTGTGACAATGTCCAAGATATTTAAAAAAAAAAAAAAAAACATCACAAATTTTTGGATTTTTTGTCTGTCTGTTTGCGTTTGTTTGTTTGTTCGAGCATCACGCAAAAACTACTGAACCGATTTTGATGAAACTTTTTTTGTTTGATAGTTTATGATCTGACTTAAAATCTGGTATTTATATAATTTGTGCGGACAAAGTCGCGGGTTAACTCTAGTACTATTATAAAACTGTAAATTTAAAAAAGAAGTTTGTTTGTTTGATCGAGCATCACGCAAAAACTACAGCACCGATTTTGAAGAAACTTTTTTGTTTGATAGCTAATAATCTGACTTAAAATCTGGTATATAATTTGTCTGGTATACAAAGTCACGGGTTAACTCTAGTTCTATATAAATACGTATCTATTCCTGTTCCATAACTACCAGTTGTTATCACATTGATATTTGGAGTTCTACAGGGTGTAACAAAACACTCTAGTAATAAGTATTTAAGGGGGGTCTTCAAACTATCAAACTGAACTACTTTCACAATGGAACCAACATCGAAATTGCCAAAGAGAGAGAGAGAGAGACTAGTAATAAGTACTTAAGGGGGTTCTTCAAACTACGTGCCTCTCTACTTCTGTGTACAGTACTTATGCTTTGTGTACGTATGTATATGTGTCCTAAGTCAATATAGGTCCTAAGTAATTACCTGTACCAGTACCTGTAACTAATAGCTGTAATCGAAATTGACTATGAGTATCGTTATACAGGGTGTAACAGAACACCTTAGAAATACTTAAGGTGGTTTTAGTCCATACAAAAGTTTGACGCATAATACGCGTCGACGGCATTAATATAAGTAATATTTTATACATGGAAAAATAGAAAATCTGGTTGCCGCGTCACAAATAACATTTGCAATTTATTATATAATTACGAAGATATTTGTGACGCGGCATCTAGATTTTCTATACTATTTTTCCATATGCAAAATATTACTTATATTAATGCCGTCTACGCGTAATGTGCGTCAAACTTTTGTATAAAATTGACACCTCTGCAACCACCTTAAGGAGTTGCTTCAGACCATCAAACTGAACAACTTTCACTATGGAGCACACTTTGAAATTGCGGACAACAGGTTTTTCTTATTCTTTCTCGAATGTTGGCTCCAAAGTGATAGTTGTTCAGTTTGATGGTCTGAAGCACCTCCTTAAAATAGTTTTACCTAATTTTGTTAGACCTTATATAGCCTGAGATGGGGCGGCGCGCGCGCCTGAAACGACGCAAGCGTAAAATAAAACTTTATTTAATTGTGATTGTACTATTTATGTAAGTTCAATTCTTCTCTTATCAAAATTTGTAAAATATCAATCTCTTTTTTTTTAAATCGAGTCTCGTGTTTCTATTATTCACCGTTTAGCAGTTCCAAGCGTTTATATAAATAAAAACGGAGGCTATTTTGGCCTGTTTTTCTATCGAGAAAATGTGTCTTAATCGTGTTTTGGCTCTTTTCAAAACTTCAATTATATGTTCAATTTACACATATCCGCTAATCATACTCCTACGTACTTCATGATATATGAAGCTTTGAAGAATCCTATTTTTTTCACATAGCCTCTTAAGTATTACTAGGGTGTTTTGTTACACCCTTTACATAATCTTTATAAAGCAGCCGGATTGTACCTATATTAAAATCGTCTTATCCCTCACAGGTATTTTTCACTGTACGGTTTTAGTTTTAATGTGGTCACTAAACCCTGAGCTAGAAGTATTATGGACGACCCTCTCTGTCGTCAACTGTATGGACATAACGCTTTATTTTGACATAAATCGGCTTTATAGCGCTGCTTCATCGTATTATATGAGAGGTACTCACTGAACATGTTTATTAGCCCAGTCATTTGACAGAGTTTTGTTAGGCTGTAACCGGCACCATTTAGTGACAAAAAGACATATTTATTTTTTTGTTTGATAGCTTATTATCTTACTTAAAATCTGGTATATAATTTGTGCGGACGAAGTCGCGGGTTAACGCTCGTTACTTATTCAGAATTTTTTCATACGAAATTTTAAAAGCTTTATATATTCGTAATTATATTATAAATTGCAAATGTTATTTGTTACGCGGCAACTAGATTTTCTAAACTATTTTCCATATATAAAATATTACTTTTATTAATTCCGTCTACGCGTATTGTGCGTCAAAGTTTTGTATGGACTGAAACCACCTTTAAATACCCATTACCCGCTCTCTTGTTGTCCATTCGATGCTTCAGTTTCTGATACATTCACTGCTACGGCGCAGCACCTACGTCGTAGGTCTGCATAGTCCGCAATACATCTACGTCAATAGTCCAGGCCCTGTACCCGGACTTTCAATTTTCGATATATCGCGACCGTTTCGGTCAGAACTTCATTCTAATAGAGTTGACATTGGAACGAAAACGTTCATGCAATCGCGAAGTTCGAATATCCAGGCAGAGGCTCAGATTGTATCGAATAACAAGCGTTTATATTTTGAGCTTAGAATGTGTTCATATTACCTACATTAACACGTTCCGGGGCGGTGAACGAGACACAATAGAACTTTTATTGTTATCACTGCTATAGCCGGTCACTGTCCCGGAACGTGTTAATTACTGTATTTCCCTCCCTTCTCCAAAGTTCCATAAAGATGGAATGTGACAAGCTGTCAGCCTTTTGCTCACATACAAAAAAAAATCGGTACAAAAACAGGTCTATGAGAAGCTATATTACTAATACCTACATCTATACTATTTTACGATATGGTTTTTAGGTGTCCCTGATTCCATTTCACAAATTTTTTGATTTTTTGTCTGTCTGTTTGTTTGTGTGTTTGTTTGTTTGAACGAGTATCACGCAAAAACTACTGAACCGATTTTAATGAAACTTTTTTTGTTTGATAGCTTATGATCTGACTTAAAATCTGGTATATAATTTGTGCGGACGAAGTCGCGGGTTAACGCTCGTTTAAAATAAATTCACTTTTCATTGAAAAAGGGAGGTGAATTATTAATTATAGATACCTTTCACGGACGGGATGCCGATGCCGCGCTGTTTTGTACGCAATTTATACCTTTACCTAGCCTAGATTCCATCTACTGGGCAGGTTTCCAGCGGGTATGAGGGAATAAGTCGTACTTCACCACGTTAGCCTAGGTAGCCCACGTTAGCCCAGTGCTGTTTGGTAGAGGCATTTCAACGTTGATATTGCTGTTCGGGTAGTTTTGAGGTTTAATTATTAATTTAGTCAGAACAAAACAAAAATAGCTTTCCGATGTGATATTTTTGCCTCTACAACCGAGTCGAAAGGTGTTCCATTGCAGAGAAGATGCGGCCAGAAACTCTTTTTAGTTCTTTTTGGTTCTTAGGATGCTTAGTTTTTAACTACCCCGAAAGGGATTCAGTCGTGTTAATACATTGGGCTCTTAAAATCAAACAAAAGCGGATCCTTTGAATACTCTCAATCTAGACGTTTTGTTATTTTATATACCAAGATTCCTTTGAAATGTACGGAGTTATGGAAGCGACAAGATCTGCAAACAGATGGAGTCGACATAGTAAGTAATTGGGTTGTAGTATGGCTGCATACAGTACCTTTTGATGTATTTACGAGATTTGAATAGCAAAGTAAATCAAATAAACTCACGATCGTATAACTTTTGGGGTTGTCAGAAGCATTGCTACAACTGCCACATATGTTGTTGTTTTGGGATGGAATGATATTGATGAGAGATTTAAATACACATGCATTTATTATAAAAAATGTATTTTTGTTCGTAAAGTCTACGCATAACGATTTCTTTAAAATTTGACAGAGTTCAAAATTGCGAGAAACGGCTGTGAAACGGGGAATAGTCTTAATAGCCCAGTCATTTTACGGAGTTTTGTTAGGAGAGGTGGGAAGTAATTATTAATTGGACTTTGAAACTGTAACCGGAACCATTTAGTGCCAAAAAGACTATCTGAAAACATTAAAAAAAAGTTCGCTACGCAACATAAGTAAGTCCCAGAAGGCTTTTAAATTAATAATATTAATACCAATGCACTCATTTTAATTATATTTACCAATATAAACTATTTTTGAGCAATAAACTAGGCATTGAAATTTAAAAAATTTGGTTTTTATTTCAAAATACGAATGTATTTATCAAAATCTTCTAAGTAGATAAAAATATTTACACCATGTTTGAAGTATGTATAATGGTAATGCCTTAAATATGTGCAAAAAAAATTACCATCAAGTTTTTATAACGAGATAATAGCTAAATTTTAAATTTGGAACTGTTGCTGACGGAATTTTTTTTTATTTTGGTACATTTCTAAGCTCGAATTGACTCTTAAATACTAGACCGAAAAAAAATCCAATTATTAATTAGTCCCGGCTCAAACCGTGAAATGACTGGGCTATTAAGATTTTGCCCTGTAGCAATCAGAACTTAGAGTTTACGTCATAAGATATTTTAATAAACGCTACTAAAGTCCACAACAAAGAAAAAGTCCCCTACTCGTTGCCCTTTTAAAAAGGGATCGTCTGGGGTTTTTGACTACTTTTATATAGGGACTAGTTACGCGTGTAATTCTACTAACAAACGTTACTGCCACTTTTTGCGGGGGGCGAGGTAACATGAAATCCGCAACTTTGGATTTTATTACCATAACTTTAGATTCTAATTTTGAACGATAAACATACGAAGTTCAAAATAAGTTCGAAATTATTGTTTCACAATTATAGGCTTTACAGAGTGGTGTCTAAGGATAAGGCTAAGAATAGCACCATCCCATTTCCTCCCGTGGGTGTCGTAAAAGGCGACTAAGGGATCTACTGAAGGATGGGCAGCAGCATCCTCTGAGTACACACATTGATTCGATCCAACTGCGATCGCCAACCCGCCTGCCAAGCGTGGCTATTATGGTGAATCCCCCCATTTTGGGGGGGAGGCTTATGTCCAGCTGTGGACGTTTCATGGCTGATGTGATGATGAATTATAGACTGTCTCGTTTAGTGATAAGGTATACAATTGAATGTAAATGCACATGATTAATTGCTCTTATACCGTGGCAGAGGGGTAATGCTACCGCAAGGCTAGTCCTTATAATAAATAGTCAAAGTCTGGGGTATCGCGACGCGACGCACGGTTTTACGAATTCATGAATTGTTGACGTAATTTTTTTTGTCTGAGTTAAAAAAAACGTAGTTTAATGAATTGTATTCGACTTAAACTATACTAATATGTGGTTTAATGGTATACTTTTATTTACACCATATGATGATAACGGTAGGTCGGTTCCCTTTTTTTCTATTGCTAAAGCTACTCAAAAAGTTACTGAAAATGAAACGTAAACAGCAAAAGAACTCTAAAAAAAACTCTTCCATCACTAAGCTCATAAGTACCTGTCGTTTGATGTTCTTTCCTAAAAAATGTTGCAGTTTAGTAATTTATTTAACGAAAGGCAAGGAGCTTAAATTTAATTTAGCCCGGACACAAAATTTAATTATTCTTCGTCGAGTCCCGACTCCTTGAAATTCATTTGAGGTTCTATTTAGTCAACCCCTCTAGCACGATTGACCTATTCTCGCGTTTTTCAATGTAGTTTGAAAAAAAAACCGGCCAAGTGAGAGTCGGACGCGTGCACCGAGGGTTCCGTACCAAAATATTCAATACAAAAAATAAAATTCTCCGACGTCTTTACCGCGACCCCAACATTTTAATGTGCTCTATAATCACACCAAGTTTGACGTTTGTACGTTTTGCCGTTTTTACGATAGAGAAAAAACAAAAAACCTTGACCAAAACACGTTTCTTGTATTGGGGAACGCCTTTTCTTATTTTTTTTATTTGTTAGCAAATCATCATTTTCATTTCAGCCGATGGACGTCCACTGCTGGACATAGGTCTCCCCCAAGGCTAATACATATTACGAAAACATATTCTGCGACAATTTCTCACCAACTATTACGGTTCAATAGATACAGCCTTTTAAAGCCAGGATATATTTTTTTTATGTTTGATAGGTAAACATTTGACCCCAATCTCACCTGATATGGTCAGATGGACAGCGTAGGCTTATGATTAGTGAGTACGTTCGCAACCTCGGGTACGGAACCTTAAAAAGGCGAGTCGTGCTCAAGTAGAAAAATCATGCTAGAGGGGCAGGAGCCACTGGGGACCTGTGGGCATTCACCCCTAAAGCCTGACAGTTTGATCAGAAAAATCTATTATTACCTAACTTGGTTAGAAGGCCGTTCTAAGGCAATTGGCAATTATTGTCGAGAAAGTAGATTTAAGAAGGCATTTAATAGCACACTATGGGATAATTAGGTGCAAGATTTATCTGATAATTAAAGAAATAATGGCTTATCGTGTAACTTAATGATCATAAATAGAGGATTTAATTAATATAAGTACGGGACTCAAGATGGGAGTCTACATTTGGCCCCGAAATTAAATAAATATCTTGGACATTGTCACACAAATTATCTAGTCACATTTAAAGTACCTGGACTTGTATTATGATGGCTAGACAACGATATAGAATACATATATAGATACAAATATCCATGACTCGGGTACAAATATTCATATTCATCATATAAATATTTGTCCCTTACGGGATTCGGACCCGCGACGGCACAGGCAGGTTCACTACAGACTGTGCTACCGGGCCGTCGTATTCGGTATGTCAAGTTCTTTTTTAAGGGTTCCGTACCCAAAGGGTGAAAACGGGACCCTATTACTATGAAACGTAAGAGCTAGATAGTTGAAAATTTTACAGAATGTGCGTTATTACGGCGGATTTGCTAACAAATAATAAAAATGTCAAAAAGTTAAAAATTAAGGGGGTTCCTCGTACAAGGAACTAGTTTTTATCAACGTTTTTTCTTCTCATTCTATGGTGAAAACGGTACATACAAGCGTCAAACTTAGTGTGATTATAGAGTATAACAAAAAATAATAAAAACCGGCCAAGTGTGAGTCGGTCTCGTGCTAAAGGTCCCGGAGTAAAAAAACAATTTTTTTTTACGTTAATATGTTGTGGTGGTATGGTACGGAACCCTCGGCCTCGGTGCGTGAGTAGCCCGACTCGCACTTGACCGATTTTTTATTTAATCTTCATTTTATTTTTACGGCATAATTTTAAGACACCTATTTCATTTTCATTGCGATTCATCGAGTTTAAATCAATATAAATTTAATTATTAAATTATTATGATCTGTAATATCTAAATGCAAAAATGGTGGAGAGAAAATAAATCGAACTCTATGGAGAAAATTACTGCTTTATTAAAAAAAATCACCGATCATCTCTTTCTAACTCAATGCTGGAAACAGAAACGGCAAAATCAAATGAAATATTCTGATATTGTTAATTTTTTTTTCTTAATGGCCAGTTGTTTTAAGTTGATATTAAGTTTACTACCAAGGAGTTTACAGGTCCAACGCAACGAGCGACGTCACTCGTCGGACCGAAAAACTACGTTATTTCATGAAAAATATCTGTAATCCTTTCATTTTAAAATCTCTGTCATAGAAAATATTGTTTTTAAGACAATTATCTAGAAATGGGTTTCGATTCAGTCCTCGAAAAAAAATACATTTTATTTCATTTTATACACAAAACAGCCGAGTACGCACCTCTTCAGGCCACCAAACTAAACAACTTTGGATACAACATCGAGAAAAAAAATCTGCTGTCCCATACAAAACTGCAGTACTGACTCAACTCACGACAGCAGATTTTTTTAATTTTTTCTTGTTCAGTTTGATGATCTGAAGCACCCCCTTAAGGATTAATAGGGTGTTTTGTTACACCTTGTTATAATTGATGTAGACTGTAGAGATGTTTGGTTTTTACAAATTATACAGGGTGTAAGTAAGTGGCAGCCTAGCAAAAACTGAAACGGTGAACTCAGACCATCAAACTGAACAACTTTCACTACGGAGCCTACCTCAGGAGACACGAAAAAAAATCAGCTGTCCCATACAAAACTGCTGTACCTACGCGACTTCAATGTATGGGAGAGCTGATTTTTTTTCGCTTCTCCTGAGGTAGGCTCCATAGTGAAAGTGGTTCAGTTTGATGGTCTGAGTTCATCATCATCATAGGCCTTTACATCTGTTGCAGATGATTTAAGCAGTGTTTTTGGAGAAGCACTTTTTCTCATGGCTGTACAGTCCTATACGAGAGCCGCATACACGTCCACAGCCTCTACAACAGAACTGTACGCCGGTGGATGACGACGGGATTGTGACAGCATTATTCCTTTTGTCACGTTTCTCTGCCAGTTGTGCGAACCAGGCTTCGTCGTGAGTAGTCCGACCCTCTCTTATTTTGCCTCTCCACCCTCCTCTATTTTCCGCGTGCTCTTCCCAATTTGCGGGGCTGATTCCGAAAGCGGTCAGGTCTCTCTTGACGCAGTCCTTAAATCGCAGACTGGGTCTTCCGACTGGCCTCTTCTTGTCTGCTATCTCACCAAGAAGGATGCGCCTTGGCAAACGAGAATCCTCCATACGGTGTACGTGCCCCAACCACCTAAGCCGTCTCTCCTTGAGAAGAGCCGTGATACTAGGCAGCTGTGCAACCTGAAGTACCCTCTCGTTTGTCACCCTGTCCTGCCAACGTATGCCCAAGATACTTCGAAGGCAGCGCATGTGGAAGGTGTTCAGCCGTCTCTCCTGTTTTGCATACGACGTCCAGGTCTCAGCTCCGTACAAGAGTACACTCAAGATGCATGTCTGATACACGCCCATCTTAGTCTTGGTAGTTAGGTGTTTGTTATCCCATACTCTTGCACTGAATTTTCCGAACGTCGTTGCCGCCTTGCCGATACGGGAACCGATCTCCACGTCCAGTGAGAGATTGTTCGACACGGTTGACCCAAGATAACAGAACCGATCGACGACCTCCAGGGGTGACCCGTCCAACAGGATCATAGGAGCAGTTAGTACCTGCGCCATCGTTTCAGTATTTGCTAGGATGTCACTTACACCCTGTATAGTCCAGTTAACGAGCGCGAGAATGTGTTACACAATTGATGTGCAGCCGACGTATAATCAAATAAGAATCAGATTCAGTATAAAACATAAAAAGACGTCTTTATAGCCCTTAAAAAAAGCCCAAGCTTGTTTTGCGTCACGGCTTTATGGGCAAAATAATAACTTTTTGATGTAAGCCCGTGACGGGGATTCGTTTTATGTGTTTCGTATTAAAATTTTATCATGAGGCAATGCGGGAAATATCGTTTTTGTGGTCAGCTACGTCTTCAGAAGTTCAAACGTTGATGTAGTTTCGTGTTTTATTTCAGTCTTCCATCTATCTTAATACTTTGACCTCAAAGTAAGAGTTACGAGTCATTTAATAGTAGGGTGTTTGCATACATTTATTTTATTTTATCATCTCATTAAAAAGTTAAGTTGGATAATAAGTAATTTTTTAACGTGTAAATTATATTTTCAATAAGAGGTTTAACTATAAAAAGACTGGTGAATAATAATTACATCATTGTGTCACTAATTTTAGCACAATATCCATATAAAGTGCGCATTTTGACGTCTAATAGAGAGTTGCTGAAATGGACTAGAACACAGACGATTTCGAAATCGAGAAATACCTACTACCTACGTTTTTGGAACAAAATAAAGTAAGAAGTGGTTTCAATAGTTGATTTGGATTGGCTCGGTAGTTCCTTCGTGGGCTTCAATAGTCCGCAGTAAAAAGCAGTATTTGCTCCCTGAGAAGAGCTGTAAATCATTTTTCCATGAAAACTTAAAATGCGAATAACTTTAAATTGAAATTAATAAAATAATGAAATTATTGTTTCAATGCAATTATTCGATTATTGAGAATCAGTTGAGGTGAGGTTTTGCGCTTATTCATTAACACGTTGTATATTTACTTAACAATTTATTTATAAAGTTGAGACATAAATGATGACTAACATAACAGTTATCTATACTATTATAAAACTGTAACAGGAAGTTTGTCTGTACATTGAAGATATTAACAAAAAAAAAGTTACGATATGGTTTTTAGGTATCCCTGATTCCATATCACAAATTTTTGTATTTTTGTCTGTCTGTTTATTTGTGTGTTTGTTTGGGTGTTTGTTTGTTTGTTTGAACGAGTATCACGCAAAAACTACTGAACCGATTTTGATGAAACTTTTTTTGTTTGATAGCTTATGATCTGACTTAAAATCTGGTATATAATTTATGCGGACGAAGTCGCGGGTTAACGCTCGTATTTTATATGGTTAAATATAAAATTTCTACGTGAAATATGAAAGGTCATGCATAAACTAAAAGTTTAGAATCAATTCAGAATATGAAACTTTATATCTGTTTAAACAGAATATGGAGAACACTCTGAAAGGATTTCAAGCTTTCACGGTTCATGTGTCCATTCATGCATATAATCCGTACCTAGGGGTGGGCGGGCGCCACGCCGCCGCGGGGGATGAACAGAATTTTATTTTCATTTTATTCATTCTATAATATCCAGGCAGTATGGTATGCATGGTCTTAAGATAGCCTAGCCTTACCATACATGAATACAACACAAATAAATCTAGGCTGTACGGGTCGCATCACAGCGGAAAATGCGTATTTTGCACACTAAAGCGTGGCAGGAGGGCGATCGCGCTAATTTAAAACATCCAAGTTGAATCCTAATCCACTTGCAGTTCTAATCAAATTGCTATTAAACTGTGTTAATTCCGTATCGCGTTAAACCTGTCTTACTTACTACCCATGTGACTGACAGCCTTAAGCTATCTGTCAAAACGGCTCTAACGGCTGTCATGGGCTGTACCGCGATAAACGCAAAAGGCACCAAATGTGTAAAAAGCTAAGCTTCGTACGCGGTTCAGTCATGGTTCAGTTGCGATTTATTTACCGCAATTGGCCTCCAGGTAGCAACGCATTGACCGATTTTTAGTTTAAAGTACTGCAGACCATGTCATCATGGCTGCGATAGTTCCAATAAATAGTATAGAAGCAATTTGGGCGGATTTTTGCGCTGCGGCCCGACTCGATGCGGCCAAAGCCGGCTCAAAGCTCATTTCCTCGAGCACTGACAACCTATCCTGAATGGTCACCTCTCTGGTTCATGTTTTTCTCTCTTTGATAAATAATTGTTGTTTTAGTACTCTTTTATGTATGATATGTATTTGTAGGTATGAATATGTATTTGTTATAGGTATTTATATTATATATATATTTTTATATTACAGTATGTTTGTATTTGTATAACATTACTTGTGTATATTATCTATATTGTGTTATTATGATCTACACCGCCTACCAATCTTCTTTCACTATTTCCTCTACCCTAAGGTTGTCTGGAAGAAATCGCTTTTTAGCGATAAGACCGCCTGTTTTTGTGCCTTTTGTATTTCCTGATTGTTTGCTCTCTGTATACTCTGTTTTTTTTTGGTGTCAAATAAAGTATAATTGATTGATTGATTGCTTAATAACGCAAAAATAGGCCATGGCTACTGTCACTACAGCCTAGAACTAGTTTTTTATATAAAATACAATACCTTATACCTTAGTTTATACCTTAGTGCATGTGAATTTTTGACAAATTCAAATCAAACCTCCGCATCATCATTCTAGTATTTTTACATTCTACCGAAAAGATGCTATCTAGCTACCGGAAAAATGCTAAAGAGGCGATAATGATACCAAATATAGATTAATATCTAATACTAAGGTATAAGATGTGAATTTTTGACAAATTGCTTTGACTACTTATACAGGAACTAGTTACGCGTGTAATTCTACTAACAAACATTTCTGCCACTTTTTGCGGGGGGCGAGGTAACATGAAACCGCAACTTTGGATTTTATTCCCATAACTTTAGATTCTAATTTTGAGCGTTAAAAATCATGAAAAGTAGTCTCGCGTGAACCCCAAACGTTCTAAGTTCGAAATTATTGTTTCGCAATTAAGTACCGTATAGTGATAAGGTATAAAATTGATCTAATAACGTGGCAGAGGGGAAATGCTACCGCAAGGCTAGTCCTTATAATAAGTAGTCAAAGACAAATTGAAATCAAACCCCCACATCATCAGTCTTAGAATTTTTTTACAGAAAAAACATGGCAAAAACCTATAAAATACAGGTTGGACCAGATACGGCTTTACTAACGCAGTTCCACAACGTTTTGTCATCACGCGAGCCGTGGAATTCATTCACAGGTGCATGCCGTTAATATAAATGCAGGCACGGAAATATGTTAGCAGCAGAAATATTAAACCTGGCGATTTTTGTGCAAATGGCGCAGTAAATTAAAACTGGTTCGTAGTTTAAGTACGTGCGCTGTTTATTTTCATATTCAGCTTTCCTACGATGCCGAATCTCGTTTTTATTGTAAAAATATAGCTACTTATTTACCGGTTCTGTCCCACAGCATGGCAACTGTTTTACCCAAACTTTTTCAAACCCATCAGCGCAATGCGACACGTCTCGCAATAAACATTCAACTCGATACTCCTTTTAATACAATGGGCAATGTTTGGTCCTTAGGTTAGAGATGGGTCTCCGCTGCCGCATCGAAGAGCCAAAATATTGGCCAACCAAATTATTGTAACTAATTTGACACTGACCTGTCAGAATAGTTAGGGCCTCTACCCGGACATTCAAACTTCGCAATTGCGTTAACGTTTTCGTTCCAATGTCAACTCTATTACAATGAAGTTCGGACCGAAATGGTCTCGATTTATCAAAAATCGAAAGTCCGGGAACAGGGTATATTTACAACAGTTCGTGAAAGACTGCTTTAAATGCCTGCCTTTGACTGCTCTAAATGCCTGCCTTTGACTGCTTTTAATGCCTGCCTTTGACTGCTTTAAATGCCTGACTTTGACTGATTTAAATGCCTGCCTTTGACTGCTTTAAATGCCTGCCTTTGACTGCTTTAAATGCCTTTGACTGCTCTAAATGGCCGGAAGTCCCGGTACATGGAAAAATTATGCAGCACGAAGAATTCACTAAATATGCTTACCTGTAAGTTGTAATTTCAATAGATCAATGAGTAGACTACGTTCAATAGTAAAATGCACAACCCTATTTCAAATATCGGTCCAAAAATCCTTTCTGTTTGACAAACGAATTCCCGATTTCCACAAAAACGTGCAAAATACTAATAAAATGGCACAAGTAAGTCCTGCGATGGCAGTTTTCAGGGAACAGAGAGAATTCAATGGGCGATAACCTGGTAAATACTTATCTAGTATTATGACTCATATATTTGAAATAGGGATGAGTCATAATTTATGACTCTTTCTGTTTCAACCAGGCGTACTAACTAAGAAGTCCTGCGAATCAAGCCATTGACTTCTTGTGGGCGGACTAATGCTACTCGTGGGAACTAAAGTGGGATTTTAGAATTTTGTGTCACAGGAATTCTCGTTCGGAATCTCAGTTTGTGAATTAATGAACTTTCGGAATCCGGCTTAATGGTTAATTGAAATAGAACTGTCCGTTTGAATTATTTCTCGAAGGGTTTCACGTTTAGAATTTAACGAATAATTCACAAATTCGAGATATACCTTTATTGTCTTCTTTCTGAATAGCTTTTGCCTTCAAATTTATTCTCATGGAATTTGAGATGTCGAACAAATATTCCCTTATAGGAAAATTTCTCGCATTCTCATTTGATAAATAACTTATCCTCGTTCGAACAATAGTTGTGCAGCGTTACTTTGGCAGCGTGTTGTAAATGGATGGAGATATAACAAAAATATATAAAAATTAATCCCTTTGTCCGACTATGTCACACGATTTTGTAAGCAATTTCAACATAGTCAAACAAAATACCCCATACGCAGAAAGAGACTAACAACAAATTTTATCTCGCTTACTCTATGCACCATGTCTGCACTATGTTTTTATTATTAATACAGCTTCCTTCCCGAATTAATCAATTAATTATTCTTTATTGCACATTGGTTTTCGTCATCAATTTAATAAAGCAAAGACTTCTTTTTCATACTATTGAAATTCATATTTTTTTACCTTTTCTTTAGTTTTTTGTTATTTAATTTTAGCTAATAGATCAAGATTCACACTCATTGCCTCGACTCTGGCCCAAAACCCCTAAAATAATAATAATAATACAACTACAATAAAAAAAATTGTAAATCCAGAAAGAAAGCCGCAAGAACAAAAGTCATAAAGATAAATAGGTATCTATTTCGAGTAAATAGTCCCGCGGTAATACGGCGTAGCAATAACTCGGTCCGTAACTTCGCAGTTACCGACAAACATGAACAAACTTCATACAGTTATTATTGCGGCCAAGTTTGAAACAACGCTCCAACTAATAAACTTACTTAATAGAAATCCATTTATCCGTCTACATTTTTTTGTGCAGGGCTTTTGAATTCGAAAATCGTAACATAATCAGACCATCCCAAATACAACACACATTATAGTATAATTGGCTGCGTTGGAAAAAAAGGACGTCAACAATTCCGGTACGATTCGCGACAGGGCTTGCATTAATGTTTTGGCTTGGCTTGACACCGACTTCTATAAAACAAATTAATGTTCTTATGATGCGAACAAAAAAGTCATCGGCTGCAATCATTATTTTTTGTTAAAATTTTGTTTATTTCACAATTTTCAGTGGTGAATTCATTAGTTCAATTTAATAGTAGTGCTTTAAATTAACAAACGCACTAGCCGGCACTACGATTTTCAAAGGTTCCCCTCGATTGCTCTGGGTTGCTATCATCAGATCCTGGTTTCCTTATCATGGTACCACCCTTGGAATATCTTCTTTCCCACAAAAAAAGAATCATCAAAATCGGTTCATAAACGACGAAGTTATCAAGTCCAGGTACTTTAAATGTGACTAGATAATTTGTGTAACAATGTCCGAGATATTTATTTATTTTTTTTTTATTTTATTTATCCGCGAACACACATAAAAAAAAAAAAAAAAAAATATATATATATATATATATATATATATAGGTACGGTCGAATTGAGAAAACTCCTTTTTTTGAAGTCGGTTAAAAAAAAAGTTTATGTCGTAATGACTGTTATGAATGATTATTTATATACTAGGATCGTCCTAGTTTATACAACGTGTTAATGAATTAACGCAAAACTAGAAAGTAGTTTGTTTAGAATCGAGAGCAGAATCGAAGTATCATGGTTTCAACATGGGTAATTTTTTTCAAAGTATTAAGTAATTAGTTTGTTAAATTTAAAATTTTGCATTTTGCAATAAATCAGTTGGGGTGTATGAGGTTTTGCGTTAATTCATTAACACGTTGTATAAGTATTTTTCAGGCTTATCGGCCACTATTAAAAGAAAACTGATAATAAAAATCTTTGATTCCGTTTTCAAACTTAATACAGGGTGTAAGTGACAACCTAGCAAATACTGAAACGGTGAACTCAGACCATCAAACTGAACAACTTTCACTATGGAGCCTACCTCAGGAAACGGGAAAAAAATCAGCTGTCCCATACAAAACTACTGTACCTACCCGACTAAAATGTACTAAATGAACAGCTGATTTTTTTTTCGCGTTTCTTGAGGTAGGCTCCATAGTGAAAGTTTTTCAGTTTTATGGCTCAGGCCATCCTAGCAAATACTGAAACGGTGAACTCAGGTTCACCGTTTCAGTATTTGCTAGGATGTCACATACACCCTGTATAAATCCTTAAAACCACGGATTGGTTGAAATACAGGCTGTATTCTAACCAATCCTAATTTAATGTAAATTATTTGACATAATAGATAGACAGTGGATACTATTAAAAAAAATATTAGTTTCGGCAGGGGAAGTTGGTCGTTTGATGAGTTATTGATGAGTTGATTCTATCTAAGTCAGGTACTATCTTGATGGGTAAATACTTAGGAAATTTCTGTTTAACTTTGACTGTCCTCAAACTGGCTTAGAATAGTGAGTCCTCACTGACCCTAAGATGGAACCAAAATAGGGAGGATGCTGCGAGTTAATAATATAATGCGTATACAAACATTAATTCCTTTCTGTGACTTATTGAAATCGTTTCATACATAGGTTTGTACGGAACGGGGCGCTCGGTTATTTCGTTCGATTTAAATTACTAATAAGTAGTGGATACTGGATAGTGATTCGAGATTATAATATACAGGGATTATATATACATGTAACAAAACACGCTTCAGACCATCAAACTGAACAACTTTCACTATGGAGCCAACATCGAGAAAAAATAAAAAAATCAGCAGTCCCATACATTTGAGTCGAGCCGGTATTGTATTTTTGTATGAAACAGCTGATTTTTTTTCGCGATTTCGAAGTTGGTTCCATAGTGAAAGTTGTTCAGTTTGATTGTCTGAAGCACCCCCTTAAGTATTACTGGGGTGTTTTGTTGCACCCTGTACTTTTAGGTCTTTGGACTATTCTAAGTTTTGGCTAGCAGTGATTCGTGGTCGCTTGATTTCGTTGTAACGATATTAGTGGTCGCGAGTTTTTTAAGTAATTGCAGTGAATTTTAGTATTTAATTTAGAGATCAAGCTGACAAAAAAAATCTGTAGTGTTAAACGTGTTTTATCCCTTCCTCATTCGCAGCTTCCTCTTTTAGTTTAATCAACTTAGATTTCCGGATACTTATCCGGAAAATTTGAAATACTAAGGTCCGCCACATACATCCGGAATAAACCTGATTCAGAATTAGATTCCGTTTGGAGTGTTGCCGCTTTCAGACACTTTTTCACTAGATCTAGTGATTTTTTGATGCCTTAGGTGGCATATTTTAAAGTAATTTTTGAGCGTAGGCGTTGATGGAATGATACCATATCGTGACGGTGCAGTTGCGAAATCGCCTACACTCAAAAACCGCTTGTGTGATAATGGTTCATGCTATTTTATATGCAGATTATGTCTAATGTTAGAACTATCGATAGTCTTTTGTGATATAGTTGCATTAATATTGGAATACAATTTACAAACCATCATCGTAACATTCGTAACGTCATGACCTCATCACATGATAGTAATTATCATGAGTAGAAATTGTTTGTTTTGTTTTAATAAATACCTACAAATGCAATTATTGTCTTTCATTTGGCGTTTCATACATTTTTATTTTAGGCATTTTTTAAACAGCACTCTAGTATTTTTTGTAACCATAGTTGCCAACACTGAATCCTGAATCAGGATTCCGGATCGCAATTCCGTCTGTGTGTGGCGGACCTAAGTCCGTACCGACCGCCCAGCCTGGCTAGCATGCCACCCACGACAAAGCGTTTAAACGAGAAAAACGTCATGCACGCTCTTTCTGGCCTACGTAAAATAATAAAGATGGAGGCACATCTCGATTTTTGTCGTTTTCTCGGGGGTGGCATGCTAGCTAGGCTGTTGCTGTTGTATTGTAAACAAAATAGTTACGAAACAGTCAATGACTTTCCGGTCTTTGACATCACTTCAGAGTTTCTAAGTTGACTTTACTTATTTGGCTACCCAAAGTTAGCTACATAACTTTTTAATGAATTACGAGTAGGTAACATCCATTCATTTTGTTTGATATTGAATCTTATATTATTATGAGGACTGGCAAGCCAGCAACGACCCCAATACCTTTGTGTTGGTCCCAACGTGTTTATTTCTTCACCCTTCAAAAACGTGGTAAATGATTCCGTTCAGGGTAAAAATGTGATTTTTCGTCCGTCCGACCTCAAAAACTGGGAGATGGTTATCCAAAACCAGGAGATTACAGGTTTGATAAAAAAGTAGGCACGGTAAGTAGGTGAACGACACGACAGAGATTAGCAATGATGAATTTATGCGGAGAAATACTTTTCGCTGGATGTGAATTGGAGGTAAATTGGATCGACTGGTTATCTTTAACCCAAACTAACACAGACAGCGGAGAAAACTGGATGGGATTTTGGATTAGGCGTATTCTGAGCGTGCACCTACGAACTTAACGCATGCCATACAATACACATACGAAATTCCGAATAAGAATTAGGATATTGTATAGGATTTGATACCTCCTTAATTCCAAATGGAATTCTGTAAGTCCATACGAAATTGTAATTCTGATTCGGAATTCCGTATTTATGTGTAGCAGGCGTAAATGCGTAAGCGGAAATTTCCGCTGTTAAGGAATAAGTCATGTCTGTTGCATCCTGGAAAATGGTCGTCGGCGTCCAGGTCGTCCTAGAAAGAAGTGGTGGGATTATCTGGATGCTTGTGGCCAGAGTTTACCCAGAACAGACGACTTTTCCCCAGCAGTGAAATGAAATTGTAGGCTAACGAGCGTTAACCCGCGACTTCGTCCGCACAAATTATATACCAGATTTTAAGTCAGATCATAAGCTATCAAACAAAAAAAGTTTCATCAAAATCGGTTCAGTACTTTTTGCGTGATGCTCGTTCAAACAAACAAACACACAAACAAACAGACAGACAAAAAATCCAAAAATTGGTGAAATGGAATCAGGGACACCTAAAAACCATATCGTATCTTTTTTTTTGTTAATTTCTTCAATGTACAGACACACTTCTGTTACAGCTTTAAATAGTATAGATAACATTTAATAAAGTATTAAGCTAATCATACGTTTTGTGACGTGTTGGTCAACTATTAGTCAAAACAGGGAAACAATATGGATAAGTATAATATTTCATTAATTCTATATTGTTTTTGCTAGGACATGATTCGGCGCCAGTTCCAAACAAAAATAAAGTTTTGTAATTAATGAATATAATTCTGAAGGAAACCTTTAAAAAATACTTCTTGAACAAAATGTTTTACATTTCATAATTAAAATTTTAAGATATTCTAAGTTACCGAACCTTTTACTGAACTTGATTAATTTAAATTATGAAAGAAAAATGAGATGATTCTTATTCCTTCAAATTTTCAATCTCACTGAAGTAATTAAGTTACTTTTCGACCTAGCAAGACGTCTAGCATGATTTCTCTTCTTGCGCGCGACTCGGCTGTATTCCATACTACTTGTAGCGGCAAGCGCAGCTTTCACTCTCCAAAAAGCGCGGGAACACGTTATTTTCTATAAAGCAAAGGCGCGTCGCGCGTGTGTAGAGAAATCATACTAGACCTACACTTAGTCACTTAGTCCAATACGCAAACTAATTACCCTCCTTCTGGCGCAGTTGGGTAAAAAGAGTGAACTCGTCAGAAAACATAATACAACAAAACAACACAGATGAGTTAGAGGCAGAGGTGTAACGAAGTTCATATAGCCGAAACGTGACGATTGCCACCCTCTGTCAACGGGGCCGCTCTTAATTATCTCAAACAACAGATAGGACGTGGGCGCCATATATTTTTGATACGGTTACGTTCAGACGTAGCACTCGTTTGAAATTTTTTAACAACGTGAAACTTATTGGGTAGAAAAGTTATACTGTTTATTTATCTTGGTGATAAGCGTCTGTCCAGGAATATGTGGCCTGCTCTGACTGGTATCCCGGTCTCTGGTACATATTCACAGTAGTCACAGTATGTATATCATCATCATCATCATCATATCAACCATTAAACGTCCACTGCTGGACATAAGCCTCCCCCAAAATGGGGGGGATTTGCCATAATCGCCACGCTTGGCAGGCGGGTTGGCGATCGCAGTTGGATCGAATCAATGTGTGTACTCAGAGGATGCCCATCCTTCAGTAGATCCCTTAGTCGCCTTTTACGACACCCACGGGAGGAAATGGGATGGTGCTATTCATAGCCGACACCACACGGCAATATAAGTATAGTCCGCAGTATATATACAAAACTCTTCGATATTGATCGAGATCACGAACAAAGCTGGTTTTGAAAGTGGACTGACAGACTTGAATGTTTGATCAAGCATAACAAGTTCCTTCTAGTTATCCAAACGTCCAACTGAAATAAATATTACTATTAATTTTAAGCCTCAAGCCTCCGATTTGGCTCAACGGATACTGGTATCTTGAGGTCGTATCGACGTACTCGTGATGAATCTCCAACGCTTAAGAGGATTGTGAAGGTATCGATCATAGGTGAAGCTGTAGAAACAACGTTTTCCTTTCTGTATGGAGACTGATAGCTTCAAAGTCCTCTTAAGGTCATTAGTAAAAGGCCTAAAGGCATCAGTCTCATAAAAAAGGCTGAAAGTCGCCAAAACGGCAATGGAGCTGTGCTCGGATTTTCCCTGCGGGATCGAATCAGAAATGAAGAGATTGGCAGAAGAACCAGAGTAACCGACATTGCTGCCCAAAATGGGCCCAATGGGCCCAATGGGCGGGGCATATTGCTCAAGAGTCAAAGAGATCTCGATAGGCGACCTTGTACCGGAAAGCGCAGCGTGGGTAGGCAACCCACAAGGAAGACCAAAGACCGGTGAAGATGGCGGGAATCCGCTCAATGAGGGCAGGGCAGGACGGTCGTTGTGACGATCCTTGGGGGAGGCCTTTGTCCAGCAGTGGACCTCTATCGGGTGAGATGATTAGTAAAAGTTCAGTGGTGATACTACGCCTCTTTTTCAGTTTTCACCTAGATCTTGAAGGTGGTGCGAAGGGAATTGTTCTCGATCGAGATCTAATAAAGCAAGCTCTCGAGTTGAACGGATTTGTTCAACCCCATTAATGTAGATAGATGCATAATCCAAGTCGGCTTTTAGTACGACAAGCAGTCGGAAGTCATCTGTCCGATCCAAGGTGCTATTACTGTAGGTAATGAAATTGAGGAAACCTCATGGAATTTGCGTCTTGAAATGTATTAGTGTACATCTTATCATGGGTGTAAAATTAAATGTGTTATATATTAAACGGGGTGCTTTAGTTTTGTCTGTCTAAATTGTTGTTTGCCCTTTATGCGTTCCGAAACCGTTCGTCCAATTGCGATTAACCTAAAGTGGTTTGTTGTGCGAAGAACCATGAAGGTCACTGATCCAAATAATCATTCATCATCATCATCATCTTTTTCATTCGCTGGAGGAACAATCAAACATTTATTCATTCATTCATTTTAGAAAATAAAATTTTGTTTTGGATTATCTATTGCAAATCAATTTGATCGAACCAGTGGCGGGTAGTATCTTCATAATATATTCTTCTTATAGTTGTGCCTTGCAGGATTTTAATCCGCGACACTTACCTTCAAAGATAGGGCAGGCTCACTACTAACAAAGCTAACGGGCTGTCAATCAATAAGCATTTTCCACAATACACTAAACTTCTTTAAATGTAGGCACTAAACTTTTTCGAAAGCACTCAGAGCCCAATTATCGATTTCCCTTACAAAATGTTCTTTCAGCTTTTAAAGTTTGGAAGAAGAGTTCCAAACTTCTTTGCGAACTTTTAAAGGACTAAAGGACGTAAGAGCGGAGTTGTTAAGTAAATCTACTAACTTTGTATAAAAGGTAAGACTGCTGTGACTTTTATCAGTAAAATATACCAAGAAAAGAAAAAAATTGGATATTGTGTTGCTTAAGAAATAAATTGGGAAGAAATAACAACATAGGCAACGAGAAGGTAGGCTGCTGAAAAGTTGGATGGACGGATGTAAACCTTACAAGATGGAAATACAGGACAAAAAGAGAGGCAAGGCTGCGTGATAGACAGTGGACAATTATTGTGGAAGATAGGGACCAAAACTCACAAAGGGAAGGCCGATGGAATTTATTTATTTATTTTTCAACACACTTGCTCATAAAATGGCCCTTATTTCACCGCAATTAGGCACATAATGACACGTATAATCAAACTGTGACTTTTTCATTACTATTATTCACAAGTGAGTTATAGGTTTTTTTTTTTAGATAGTAGGCATCTAAACTTCTTGGTTGAGTTCTTGAGTTGCTTTGTTCAAAAAGTTTCGATACAAAAAAGATCATATTCAATAGTACAAATAAATTCTCTAAATAAACTTTTTATTTACTAAATAAAATGATTTTTTATTATTATTTTCTTCACAAGTGTGTTGAAAAACGTCGTATGATGATTACCGTCCTCGGCTCTCTTAAGACCCGAGCCGTACAACATTACACACTTGTACCATAATGTACTATTATTTATTTATTTGTAACTAAGGGACATTTGAACCCATGAGCATGAGCTTATTTATGTATGTATTTGGTACCTATGTCAGAACCGCCCAAAATGAGATCCATATTTTACTTTAAATATTTATTATAAGGACTAGCCTTGCGGTAGCATTTCCCCTCTGTCAAGGTATAAGAACAATTGATCACGTGCATTGATATTCAATTTTATACCTTATCACTAAACGAGACAGCCTATAATTGCGAAACAATAACTTCGAACATAGAACTTTTGGGGTTCACACGAGACTACTTTTCATGATTTTTAACAATCAAAATTAGAATATAAAGTTATGGGAATAAAATCCAAAGTTGCGGATTTCATGTTACCTCGCCTCCCGCAAAAAGTGGCAGAAATGTTTGTTAGTAGAATAACACACGTAACTAGTCCCTATATAATTAGTCAAAGATATTTTTCTGCCTACCCCTCTGGGAAAAAGGCATGTGTTTATGTATGTATGCATGTACCTATTTATACCTATACAGGGTGTAACAAAACACCGACCGTATAACAACAACTTTCACTATGTAACAAAAATAGAGAAAAAATAAAAAAGCTGTTGTTTGATACAAAACTGCAGTACTTACTTACTAGACTCAAATATATAGGACAGCAGATTTGTAGTCTCAACGTTGTCTCAATATAGCGAAAGTTGTTCAGTTTGATAGTCTAACTAAACCAACCCTAGTTACACCCTGTGTAACAGGTACCTACGGGACATTCTTCTTCTTCCTATCATGTAGGCAGAGCCCTGGTGTCAGTCATTTTTTCAGACCGCCTTACGGCTTCTGACGTGGTTTTTATGCAACGACTACTACCACCAGAGATAGTAGCCGAGACCAACGGTTTAACGTGCCATCCGGCACGGAATCATTTTTCAATAGGTGTCCCTGATTCCATATCACCAAAGTTTGGATTTTTTGTCTGTCTGTTTGTTTGTGTGTTTGTTTGATCGTTTGATCAAGCATCACGCAAAAACTACTGAACCGATTTTGATGAAACTTTTTTTGTTTGATAGCTTATGATCTTACTTAAAATCTGGTATATAATTTGTGCGGACGAAGTCGTGGGTTAACTCTAGTACTATTATAAAACTGTAAATTTAAAAAAGAAATTTGTTTGTTTGTTTGTTTGATCGAGCATCACGCGAAAATTACTGAACCGATTTTGATGAAACTTTTTGTTTGATAGCGTATGATCTGACTTTTAATCTGGTATATAATTTGTGCGGACGAAGTCACGGGTTAACGCTATATTTATTAATCGTTTTAAGATCAACAATATGAAATTATGAGCCACAAGTCTCCAGAAATATTGAGAAGTCATTACCATCCTGAAACCATATTGTATAGTGATGGTTGGTTAGTTGTAGCACTGATTCTGACCAGTTAAACAACTTGAACACCAGAAAGGTTTACCTAAACACCAATTTCATGCTGGTTAGATTATGGGTATAGAAAAAGGATTTCCATAAAAGATTTTGTGTGTAAATAAAAAAGAAAGGCGGAAATGTGAACCCGAATCATAGGACCGATTTCCGATTTCGGTGGTTGGCCGAACATTGAATCCTTGACTTGCTTTCGGTTTATTACGAACATGATTTCCTTTTATACTTTGGTTAGTTGATGGATCGTTTGCAATTGAGCATTGAATGCTGAAAATCGTGCAAATACGACTTTGTAGCAATCACGTGGCAATGGCATGAGGTGGTTGCAGATGGGTCAATTTTATACAAAACTTTGAAGCATAATACGCGTAGACGGTATTAATATAAGTAACTTTGTATATATGGAAAAATAGTTTAGAAAATCTAGATGCCGCGACACAAATAACATTTGCAATTTATGAAATAATTGCGAAGATATAAAGCTTTGACATTTTTCATAAAAAATTTTAAAAGCTTTATATCTTCGTAATTATATCCATCTATGTAAAACAAACATAGTTTATTTTTATAAATTGTTTGTCTAGAAAAACTTAAGCTATGTATGATAAAGGACGTGTGCTTAAAATATCTATATCTTTGTCATTAACTTTTTAATTGTTTATTTAATAATAAAATAAATTATATTATAAATTGCAAATGTTGCCGCATCATAATGCGGCAACTAGATTTTCTAAACTATTTTTCCATATATAAAATATTACTTTTATTAATTCCGTCTACGCGTATTGTGCGTCAAACTTTTGTATGGACTGAAACCACCTTAAATTGATTTCCTCAGACTATAATAATATATTATACTGACGGTCTCATAATAATATTAGCACTAAGTTTAAGCTAAAGTTAGTTTGCACGCTTCGAATGTTTCGAATGACAATATTGGTTACGAGGGTTGTCGGTTGAAAAACTTGTGAATCTATTTCTTTTTCTGGCACAAATCACGACTATCATTAGGTAGGCTATTCGCACCCTAGAGACCGCACCTCAGAAAAGGGATCTTGTGTTCAATCTTTATGCTTATATGTAGGTAGCTATATGTTATGTATATCGCAATCGACTTACCATTTCTTCACGACGGCTATGAGAATTATGTGTTGAGTGTTCTTTGTTCCTCGTATTGCCCTGTAACAAAGGAAATAAGGTTTAAAATCAAGGAATAAAGTTACAAATACGATTTTTTGTAAGAATCATTCAAGTATAATGATCATAATCACAATGCACTTCACATGGCCTATTTGACGAATATCACACGTGTCAAAAATAATGTAATAAGTGAAATAGACAATATAACTATATGGTGAAATTGATATCATTAGCATCCTTTTAAACTAAGAGTTTACCCATCAAACTGAACAATTTTTACCATGGGTGCAAACCGAATGGAGCAAATAAAAAAGGTTGGCTCCCATAGTAAAAGTTGTTCAGTTTGATGGGTAGACTCAATGGATTTTTATTTCAGACAATTTATAGATAGTCCTACAAAAATTTTAGTAGGTATTGGAGAACTATATTATTTATTTATAATGAAAACCGACGCTCCAACAAAGCCT
The DNA here is from genome assembly GCA_927399405.1 of Agonopterix arenella. Classification (NCBI taxonomy): domain Eukaryota; kingdom Metazoa; phylum Arthropoda; class Insecta; order Lepidoptera; family Depressariidae; genus Agonopterix; species Agonopterix arenella. The sequence goes on along the minus strand of OV656708.1, from coordinate 11,198,754 downwards.
AAAGATTAATCCAGTTAAATCCTAATTCCCTAACCAAACTAAAGGTGCAATCAGTGGCGGCCTTGGCGGTACAATCACGCGACAATCTTATCGACGTGGAGGCACAAAATAACAGAGAAAATGTAGGGAAACCCGCAAATTCAGTGTTCCGTACATAGCTCCCTTTTGTACGAGTAATGTGGCATGAGGATAAGCTGGAGCGACTTCGACTGGGACGTAATCTAATACAGTGCTGATGATCCAACTTAGTCTTACGGCCCGGGGATGGCGCGGCGTACGCTCGCTGCTACAAACAGTTAATTACTTTGTTTTGAAATGTTTGTGACTTCTGAAGGTGTGGTTCTGAGAATATTATTACCTATTTATACTTTCCGATGTCCTTTGATGTAGGCAGAGATAATTACAGCCAAAGCAAGCAAGGAAAACATACAGACATAGCTAATGTATTTCTCGTATTATTTCTGAGAAAAATATTAAAATCGGTCTAGTTTTGGAGGAGGAAACATGGGAATACGACATTGTGTTCCCGTCTAATTTATGTAGTACAATCAGTCCAAGTTGAAGTTGTCAATTTCTCACTAGTTCGGAGCTCGGTTGCTCTAGCGGCGCGACAGCAATAGATCTGTTTAAAACCTTTTCTTCAAATTTCTTGCCGGCTGCGTTTCCTCTCTTTCGATATCGCGGATGTAAAATGCACTTTAAAGTTGCGTAGCGGTATCTCATGCTCAAACAAAATAATATAATAAGACTTAAATATAATAATAAAATGTATCAAAATGAGAAAAAAAAAGAAAAAACAAAAAAAAGAGAAAAATGATTAATTATATAGGTTTTGGTGTCGAAACTCTCGGGCCGTAGGGACCTATGCGCAGGCGCTTTTTAAAGACCTATCAAATCGCCTGAAAGACTCGACACCTCGACACCCGGGGACCTAAGGGCTGGCACATTCCTCGCTCAATGGATCACCATAGACATTTAGCAAGGAAATGCGGCTAGCGTTTTGGGTAACCCCCATTCCATTCCACAAGGACCGAACCTGCACCACATCCTAGGTTAGTTTAGTTTTAAGTCACTTTATTTGTAATTATTGTTTTAATGCCACTATTTTATCCTATCTGTTGGAAATAAATAAATGATTTACTTAATAAAATATTATACATTTGAGTTAAATGGGACGACTAAAATGATCATCGCACCCGTGTCCCAAAAATATGGGACAAACCACAAACATTTCAAGACAGATAGACTTGACCCAAATGTGAATAAAGAGAGAATTTATTCTGCGACCCTCAATAGAAAAAGGTTGAGTAGAACTGGCCCATTTAAACCGAACCTCTGAGAGTATTTTTGCATAATACAAGATAATATTGTCGTGTATGCAGACAATATTCTCAGATTCTCTTTTAGGTTGTTTCTAAAAATATTAGAAGATATAGTAAAGACAAATTTAGGCAATTAAGGGTCTTATTACGGAAGTATTAAGGACGTCGCGACGTTGTTCCATTAGTGTAATGAAAAAAATATATTTAATATATTTTTAGGGTTCCGTACCCAAAGGGTGAAAACGGATCCCTATTCATAAGCCTACGTAGTCCATCTTTCCGTCTGTCCGTCCGTCCGTCTGTCTGTCCTACGTATTTAGGGCTGCAATTTTTGAACCATAATAGCCAGACAGTTAAAACTTTTACAGAATGTGTGATATTATGGCGGATTTGCTAACAAATAATAATAATCACTAAAAGTTAAAATGAAGGGGGTCCTCATACAAGAAACTAGTTTTTATCAACGTTTTTTCTTCTCGCTCTATCTCTATCGTAAAAACGGTAATTCATACAAGCGTCAAACTTGGTGTGATCATAGAGCAAACTCTATAGTATAACAGCAAATTATAAGATCCGGTCTCGCGCTAAAGGTACCGGAGAAAACAATTTTTTTTCGAAGTTAATATGTTGTGTGGTACGGAACCCTCCCTCGGTGTGCGAATAGCCCGACTCGCACTTGACCGATTTTTATTTACTAAGATATGTTTTTTTTCATCATCATCTACCAGTATAGTTTCACTAAAGGGATCAAGCCTCTCACAAATATAAATATAATAGGGCCATAATCCAACATAGCAGGCCCAGAGCGGACGAGAAGAAAGAAACAGGAAATGGAGATGGAATGATTTTATATTAACTAGTGATCCTTTTATGCGAGAAATAATAAGGAAAATATATTATATTATCTAAACTATTATAAAACTGTAGCAGAAAGTTTGTCTGTACATTAAAGATATTAACAAAAAAAAATTATGATGTGGTTTTTAGGTGCCCCTGATTCCATATCACCAATTTTTGGATTTTTTGTCTGTCTGTTTGTTTGTGTGTTTGTTTGGGTGTTTGTTTGTTTGAACGAGTATCACGCAAAAACTACTGAACCGATTTTGATGAAACATTTTTTTGTTTGATAGCTTATGATCTTACTTAAAATCTGGTATATAATTTGTGCGGACAAAGTCGCAGGTTTAACTCTAGTTATTATCATAAATACGGACGGCTCAATATAATAATATTACAGATTTCACGCTAAACTTGTTAGGTATATTGAAATACGGATTGTTATGGTGATGTGGTTTTGATATTACCTGTCTACTTATTTTCTCGTAAACCTTGAACAACATTTACATTTTCGTCACAAAACATTTTTCTTATCCCATCCTATTCCTACTTAATAAATGGGAAACGTATAAACGGCTGAACGGATTTGGATGAAATTTAGCACACAGATAGAATATGTTAAGAGGCTATGTGAAAAAACATTTTTTTTTTATTACGTATGGGTTTGCTCTTGACCTAGAACTAGTCCTCAGGACGAAGATGGGGTCGAAGATGTAGCGAGCTCACCCAGAAGAAGCCACACTCGTAGTTTAAAGGAATTCGGGTTGTAAGCGCTCGGAAATACTGACGCAGGCAGGGCGTTCCACTCCTTGGCTGTGCGCATTATAAAAGATTCAGAAAGGCGCTTGTTGCTGATATGTGGTATGTCAACCAAAAAGGGGTGATATCCCGCGGTGCGTCTGGAAGTCCGATAGTAAAAAGGGGAACGCGGGATGAGCTCATGTAGCTCTTGGGCACACTCACCGAAGGATTCTTCAAAACGTCATATATCATGAAGTACTAACAGTAGGAGTATGATTTGTGGATATGTGTAAATTGAACGTATAATTGAAGTTTTGATTAAAGCCAAAACACGATTAAGACACATTTTCTCGATAGAAAAACAAGCCAAAGTAGCCTCCGTCTTTATCGGTAAACGCTTGGAACTGCTAAACGGTGAATAATAGAAACACGATACTTGATTTAATAAAAAGAGATTGATATTTTATAAAATTTTATTAGAGCAGAATTGAACTTACATAAATAGTACAATTACAATTAAACAAATTTTGTTTTACGCTTGCGTCGTTTCAGGCGCGCGCGCCGCCCCATCTCTTTCTCTCGCATCAGGCAGTAATATAAGCTATCACACGCCCATTTCGCTTCAATTATTTTTCGACATAGGCCCTTAAAGAGAAGGACTACGAAATCATTAATTATACGACCAAGTCGTAACCGTCCGTGAGAGGACGGTTAAGCGCGGTACGCCTGCGGGCGCGGGGTCGAGTAGAAAATTAATTTTAGGTGCTTATTATCTGAGGGTAAACCACCCCTGGCTTACCGGTGCGCATGTTTACTTATATTCACACTTGTTAATCTATTTAGTTAAACTCATGTTGTATTTTTCGACATGAGTTTAAAATTCGGATCGGAAGTTTTAGATTTGAGAAAAATCACGTTTTGTGGACTACGTATTTTTAGTGCTTATATATACCTAATTTATTGATCTGTGTATTCTTACTAAATAATAGGTACATAAAAAAGTTTTAGGTAAAGTTTTTAAATTTTGACACGATATGAATTCAATTAAAATTATTATTATTTTTGTTATTTATTATTTTTTTGTTGAATAAATAAATTCAATTGAATTGAATTAAATTGAATTAAATATTGTTCTGTTTTTTTTTAATAAAAATGTATTAGCATAAAAACAATAATGCAGTCACAATCTTTTATCTTTGTACCTCTTTATTTATAAACATTACACATTTGAAACAAATGTCAATCAATATAAGGGGAAATTATACTGTAGTAAAGTAACGGTGTTTGCTACGGCGTAGGCCTATAATCGTAGGCCTGTAGTTATGCAAAAAATAAAAAAAAACTGCAGTAGACTGTATGACTGTATGGGTGTAAAAAACACATAGTAACATTTAAAGGGGTTAATTAGACAATGAAACTGAATAACTTTAACTATGGAGCCATCATCCAGATAAAATAAAAAAATCTGCTGTTTTATAAAAAAACTCCAGTTGCTATTCGAGAATCTATTCGAAATCTACTCGAGACTCGACTTAAAATGTATGGTACAACCAAGGTACAACCGATTTTTTAAATGTTTTTTCGTCTTTGTCTCCATAGTGAAAGTTGTTCAGTTTGATGGTCAGAACTCTAAACGACCCCTTGAAATATTACTAGGGTATTTTGTTCATCATAATCTTATTTAAGAGCAACGATCTTGTCGGTGGAGTATTCGCCAATAAAGTCTCTTTTCCGCTAGTCTCTTGAGTTCTTGATACGACATCAACCTTTTCCTTCACTTGGGCTAGATAACTCTGTCTAGGTCTTCCTCTGCCTCTCTTCTCCTCTATCTTCCCTTCCAGGATGGTTTTAAAGAAAGGTTTTCGATTGTTTTCAGAATGTTTCTCTTTTCTTTTTTGTTACACCTTTTAAAAGGAACAAATTGTTTCAGACAGTTACCGTAGGTAGTTAAATACTAGAATATTGTTTTATAATCTAGTTACTACAACTTTGAGCACTAACTTAGTAATTATTAAACGTATTATCACTCGACACAAACGTTTCTAAAATTACTGAAGTCTGACAAAACTTATTTACCGTGAAATTTAATTACGCGGCTGCTAAGTTATAATTATTAATTTTCGAGTCTAAATGTTGATGTAGATTAATTTTGGAAGATATGTAATACAATCATGTGACAATGAACCCACATGGAGTGATCTTAAACCTTATATTAATAACAACTAGGTTTTTAAGCATGTTATGATATATGAAGTATGTTTATGTATTACAGGATTTTGAATATTTTGTGTAAAAAAAATGTGTTTTTAATATATTAAAACCTGTTATACTTACAGGGTGCTAGGGTAAACAGCATTACTTTAAGGGGTGATTATACCCATGATACTGAACAAGTTTCCCTGAGAAAACTTAGGGGAAATTCGCCCAAAAAAATAGATTTTTCGTACAAACGTTCAGCTGATTGCATTTAGTATGGTAAGTCTAAAAATTTTTTAAAGAATTTTCTATAGGTTTCTTGGGAAAAGTGGTTCTGTATAATGGGTACAATTAAAAAAAAATTAAATCCTTAAAGTAATGCAACTGATGACTGGTGAATGTGTCAAAATAACCATATCTGTAATAATAAAACGATTGTTTTGAAATTTTAATTCTCTTATATTTTATTTTTATGCAATTTATTTTAGATAAAGACCAGGTATACTTAGGAGGTTCGAACATTTATGTTATACTTAATAATCTTAACTTAATCATTATATGATTAGTCTATTTAAGTACCTACAGACATTGTAGTTTAATATTATAATTGACATGTACCTACTACGACCTTAATTCTAAACTATTAACATTGTAAACTCATTACTGAATAAATGAATATGAATATGAATATCCATGCTAAGTGAATTATGGGAAATGCAAGAAAATGCATTGATGCATGCAGTCTTTGATCTAAATTTTTATTGAGTTTGAAGGAGAGTACATAAACTTTTGAAAATCATTAACTAAATCAGATTTTTCAGCCAAACTTGGCACCACTTAAATTAAGGTTTTGTCTAGGATTGTCCTTTGATAATTGTAATGAAATCTTACCAGTTTTTGATATTTTAACAATACAACTACGTACCTATTTATGTGCTGAAATAAAGAACAACAACTGATTAAACTAAAATATCCTAAAACTAAAATATAACTAGACTAAATTATATAAACAACATCTTATCTCAAAACATAAAAGCCTACAAATAATACAAACACTCTAGAGCGTCGCCGCAAGACATGGTGCCCAACAGGCTAGCAGCATTCCCCCTCTGGATGGTGAGGCTTATTCTTTGTGCCAGGAAGCTGCCAGCTCTGCGGTCACCAGAGGTCTCATTGAGACGACCGGATAGGTCTGCAAGAAATGCTTTGGCCTCTGGGCCCCAAGGACCTAGCGTCTCAAAACCTATTGGCGTGAATATGTAGCTGCCGGCCAGATCGCGGTACTTTCTACACTTGTCGACCTCAGCACCCGCAGCAGCAGCACCAGCGCGTTCAGAAGTGGCCTGGACGTGAGATGGAGCTAGGGTGTCCACGCAGGTCACATCCCACACCAAGCTTTTCCCCTGTCGCCAAGGAATGAGCGTTAACCCGTCGGGCCTCCTGCCATCAGTGCGGACAATTCCGTTTGGTTCGGACTTTGCCGGAATGTTCGCTGAGACAAGAGCCCGACGAATAACGTCATTCAGAGCATTATGGCGCGGGACGCGACCGGCGCTTCTCCGGCAAGAAAGCCCGTGGTGGCCTAGCCTGTTTACAGCGGCACTACACCTGCACTGGTGGGCCTGGTTCGTTTGAAGGCCCAACCGGAGGCCTACCGCCAAAGAAAGGGTGCAGTCGTCTAGTAGGGTTCCGATATTGGCAGAGGGCAGGGCGTTCAGCCAGAGACCAGACTCCTTCTCAAAGGATGCGAGGACACGAGCGCGATCTGTCTCGCAGGAGCAGGTAGCCAAAAGGTCCTGCTGCCCTTTCTTGCACAGAGGCTCGTCCCACCGCTTCTGTGAGTCTAGCAGGGTAGGCGTGTCGCTACCACACAGATCCCTCCACCGGGACAAAGCGTCCGTAAGATGGGCTACACCAGCAGCACTACCCAAAGAGGGGCTGATAATCTCCTGAAAGAGCTTACTGCAACCGTGAGCGGAAGCTAAGAAAGCCGGCAAAGCAACAGCAGAAACCCCTCTTATGCCAATACCCCCAAAACGAACCGGGAGAGATGCCTGGGCCCAAGCTTCAGCAGAAAATTTACAGTTCAGCACGCTTGTTAGCAGGTTTCTGATACTGTCGTCTACGGCTGTTAAAAGACTTGGAAATTTCCATAGATGGCAGCACCGTAGGACGTATGTGAACTGAGGCACGAAGAGGCAAAACTTAATGATGCATAAAGCCATGTGAGAGTTTATTTTTGTGAGGCGGTCGGACGATTTCTGGAACTTGTCCATTTGTTCTTGTATGAAAGGTGGGATGGAGTCATCGAGGAGAGGAGCTCCCAGCAACCGTAGTGAATCGTTTGAGGTTATCTGAATATTGGGAGCAACGTTGTTGAATTTTGATATAATGTCGAGTCTGTCAACTTGGGAGACGGAATGGTGTAAGAAAAGTTCACGTACCTATTACAATATGTATATTTAAATTTTGAGAGTCAAAAAAAAACACAACTAACTCTTTTGAACAAAATTCGGGTCTAAGTCCGATACGCTAATTAAAAACGGAATTAAAATTAATAATCTGTTTCAACCTTCCTCAATCAGTTTGAACGCATTTTAATTTCAAGTTATGAAACTTCTGACTCGTTTGCAATAGCCGAACTGTAATTTGATATTTAAATTATCATTATCAAGGATTGAGCTTTCTAAACAAAACAATTGACGATTTGTGAGAAAGCGTTTCGTGCGTAGAAAGAGAAGATAATAGAAGGAACAAAGAAGGAAGCACGTGTCTTGTCATATTCACTCAATAAGAGATGCACATAGCAAATTCGATCTAGTTAAAAAAGGAGATCACTACCTTATTGCTGCCCTTATCGACGTAACCACTTTTTTTGTACTACGACGCGACGGCCACCTGACTCCTGAGTCACTTCATATAAATTGTATTGGATTTTATGACTATCGCTATCTCATACGCGGTTACACGGATATTATGTCTACTAGCGTAAGCGAAAAAAGTAAGCGGAAAAATGTAGTCTATGATTTCATTAGACAAAAACTGAAGCGCATCTTAAGCTATAAATAAAATAGGTACGTACGTAACGCAATCATAATCGATCGATCGGCGATCTTGGGGCTAAGCGACATTGGCTTCTACGAGTAAAACGAGGGGACCATATGCAGAGTTGATTAGACAATCTAACTAAATTGGAAGAAGTTTTGATTAATGGATGGGTGTTCCCCAGCTGGGTCTGATTTCGATGAAAGCATGGTGATAGTTCATGTATAGGATCAACACAAGACAGAAAGTTCCTGAGAATAAGCCACCCCATTTCAAAACCGTGGGTGTTTTACAAGGCGACTAAGACATGATGGATTCTTATTTATTGCTAAAGCTATGGACCGAAAGGTACGCCTGTATAATTTCATTTGACACTTCATACCTTCCCGAAACCTGAACGTTAACCTCGCTACTACCAAAATGTAAAAAATTGTTTGGTAGTTGCAAAAACAGCAAGGAGTCTGGTCATCCCTGAAAGGGAAGAATACGATACTAGATTAAAAACAGTATTTTCAAGTTTTAAAATGGTTTCTAATAATTGTGTTAGGTACCTACTATGAAAAAATAAACTATATGCACCATTTTGAAGGCCATATAGCCTTCAATACGCGTAAAATTATGCTATTTTCAAATCCGATTTTAAAAACAATTTAGTTTATCAAGTGTATACTAGAACTACGCAAAGTACTTAATTATGAACGTATTGTAAAGTCCCCCTTAGGGAGTGACCTTTCCTCAGAGAAGAGAAAGGAATACAGTGAGCAATTATAAACTTTATCCGCATAGAGAGAAGGTCGAGCTTTAATGTACTTTTGGTGTAACCTTGATGAGGAAACGGTCCCTGAATTTCTATGAAACTTACTAAATTAAAGAAGACTATTAGCTCTGTATATGATAAACGTCCCTTTTTCTGTAGTTACCTATTTTTAAGTGCTAACAGTGTTTCAAAAACAGATTGGCGATTTGTTTTCAAGAAATAGGTCTCTTTAACCTACTATTCTTTATCATCATTCGTTATTATATTATGTGTTCAATTAGGTATGTCAATGTCCATGTTTTATTACTAATTACCAATGTAAGGTCCGCCACACACATCCGGAATAAACCTGTTTCGGAATTCAGTGTTGCCGCTTTCAGAAACTTTTTCACTAGATCTAGTGATTTTTGATGTCATTTTTTCGTGGAATTTTTTAAAGTCATATCAAACAAACGATTTTTAAGCGTAGGCGTTTACGGAACGATATCGTATCGGGACGGTGTAGTTGCGACGGCTTTACGGTATAGTTGCGAAATCGCGTACTACGCTCAAAAATCGCTTGTGTAATAATGGTTCATGCCATTTTGTATGCAGATTATGTCTAATGTTAAAACTATCTATAGTCTTTTGATATAGTTGTATGATATTGAAATACAATTTACAAATCATCACCGAACGTCATGACCTCATCACACGATAGTAAGCATATGATATTAACAGTACTAGTATTTTTTGTATCCATGCAAAGTTGACACTGAACACTGAATTCCGAATCAGGTTTATACCGTATGTGTGTGGCGGACCTTATTGAAGTACCTAGTAACAAAAAATACCAACTATTTTATATTGAAATCTGCGTAATACAAGCACTGAAACAGAGAATCTCGATCATCTAAAGATTTTTTTGTTTCATTTACGTAAAAATGTCCATTCATAATAATAATGTTTCCTTTGAAACTGATATTTGACCTCTAGTCGGACGGAGGCCGGATGGTCAAATTACTTGGAAGGTAAATTAAAAAGCCACAGCCGGAAATTCGATATTGACGTGGACGTGGTATTCGAGGCAGGTGTATTTATTAACTCACGGGTATGGACGGATTGCATTCTTTGCATGTTTCACCTTTATGTTCAAACTATTTGGTTAAAAATTTTTGTTTTATAACCTTTTTCGTCCCATCGAAGGACAAAGGTCTAAGCTTTTTCAGCCTTCCCTATCCCGTGCCATCAGTTGCCATTCTACTTCGTGGGCCAGCCAGCTTGCCAGCCCCCACAACAAGATAAGATAAGATACTTCGTGGGCATCCAGGTCGTCACGTCATCTCTTTCTTTGGTCTGCCTCTGCCCCGGCCCCGGCTTCCTTGGTGAAAATTACAACTCAATAAGCCTAGATAAGGATATAATTTCAATTTGAATAGTAGAACTTACAAAGGTAAACCAGCATGGTTCAGTTTCTTCGTGCAGATAATTTATTGATTAATATACTAATTAGTAGCTGTTACAAAGGAAACAACACAACATTTTATTATTTTAGTGCTGACGAAACGTGTTGTGGATTTTTGACTGTAAATTCTTATAGGGAACTTTTATTTTTTTTAACCTGTTTTGTCCCATTGCTGGGCAAAGGTCTCCCCCAAACCCTTCCACGTCTCTCTGTTCGGTGCTATATCCCGGCACTCATTGCAGTAGGCCTACAGCTCGTCTCGCCACCTTTTCCGGGGTCTGCCTCGACCTCGGCTCCCGTCGTGAGGCACCCATGAGGAACATATCGTGAATTTTTTGTTCATCCTTTAAGGCGAGGCATATTGCTAGTTTAATAATTAATTATGATGTTATTTTTTATGTATTGTTTTAACTTGTTTATTAATTTGTCATTTTGTTTCGATACTAAACTAAAGATAATGATATTTAGCATAAGAAACCAAATGATGTCAGGCATTCTAATCGAAAACGCAATCTCAGGGTTAAGTCTATAGTGACAGTTAAAACACTACATGAACTTGAATGAAAATAATTTCAGATCTGCTTATTTTTCTATATTGGACCAACAATGTACAGTACGACCAGGAAAATAATTCCGCTCGTCAATCTTCGTTTGCGCAGAACAGTGCAAAATCGGGTATTTGCTCCAACTCGAATAGCAGACTTATGGATGCTTCGGGAGCGAAAAGGGCGCGAAAGCAATAAGCCAATAGCGGCAAGGTGTCACAACCTGATTGGTCAATATAATTTCGCGCGCTTTTAGAATTGTCAACTGCGCAGGTACATCGGTGAGACTTATAAACCTGGTACTACTGTATGAAACTTGGCTTCCACTAACATTTATAACTTTCATTTAAGAAAAAGATAAAGATAAATAGATAGAGGTAGTGCAGCGCATTGAAACAGGTAAGTGAGTTCTTTAAGCTCTATTCACATTACGACGGACGGGCGCGGACAGACTCGGAGGGTGCAACTTAAAACGATAACTAATTCAATAGGTACCGGCACAGGTCCGGCACTCGCGACACAAGATGACATTACTCTACGTGCCGTTTCGCTTGCAGGCTTGCGCATTCTGTATGTTATTCTGTATGCTCGGCTTCCCTTAAGTCTCCCCCGAAAGTGGGGTGAGGGCAGGGAGTGCCCGTTATGTAGAACTACAATATTATACTATTACCTATTCTGTAGTACCGGAACAGTTGACAGAGAGAACGCCCATACGGGCCCAACGGGCGGACGACGGTGCTTTCTTTCTTTGAACTCTATTGGTATTGAAATAGGTATTATTGCACCCTCGGCGCCCATCCGCGCCCGCCCGTCGTAATGTGAATAGAGCTTTAGAATCTGAATCAAATGCTAATTTATCTGTACAGATAGTACAGATAAATTAGCATGCACCGGTGATAGCAAACATTATCTACACAGTTGTATGGAAGGAACGTCATAGTAATTCTAACTTAGACTAATGTCAGTATAATTTCTGCGTACCCTGGTAATATGCGAGGAGTTGCAGAATTATATAACTTACCTGCAAGTTGAAAATTGGATGCGCAAAGGAATGGTTTGCATACAGATGTACTAAGGCAACATTATTATACAGGGTCCTTCTTAACCTGTCACATCCCGGCGACACGATATCGACCGTCGTCCATTGTTTATCAATTGTTATTTTAAAGTCGGGATGTGACAGGTTAATATGCTGATAATTTTTAAATGGGATGATTAGACCGTCAAACTGAACAACTTTCTCTATGGCACCAACATCGAAATCGCAAAAAAAATATCGGCTGTCCCATATTTTTGGCTCGAGTAGGTTTGCAGATTTGTATGGAACAGCTGATTTTTATTTCACGATTTCGAAGTTGGTGCCATAGAGATCAGTTTGATGGCCTGATCACCCCATTAAAAAGTGCCAGCTTATTATGAAGCACCCTATATAAAGTGCTTACCCAAAGTTAAATGCTCGAGAGGAATGATTGAAGTTTAGCAACAACTACTTGCGCACATCAATCAATCAATCAAATATACTTTATTTTACACCAAAACATAAACAGTAAAATACATATGTCTTTGGATTGGACTTAAATCTGAACAACTTTCACTATGGGACCAATATCGAAATCGCGAAAGAAAAATTTAATGTTCCATACTAAACTACAAATCTACTCGAGCTAAATGTATGGGATAGCTGATTTTTTTTCGCGATTTATTTTCAAGTTGTTCAGTTTGAAGGTCCAAACAACCCCCTTAAAAGTTTAGAATTTTTATTTTTACTTCTGTAACACCCTGTAATCCCTGTATAAAATGTTCTTGGATTAAGCAGAATCACCAAAAACATTGGATACCGATAGGATCGGGTAGTTACACAATAAGAACCGTGGTTTAAGTTAAGGTAATAGGAACAGCATTCTCTTAAATAGTGGAAGTTGTTCAGTTTTATGATCTAGGTAATCTAAACCAAACCTTTAACATATTAAGTACTAGGGTGTTTTGTTAAATCTTGTAGACTTGTAGTACTAATTCCGCTTAAACCTTAGATGGCAATACAAACATTATATGGCACAATTCTTGCAGACCGCAGACCGCGTTGATTTGACCGTACGTATGATTTGTACGTACCTATCTAAACTCGTAGAGTGTTTCGGTAAAATAAAGTGAAATTCTCATAATAAGCCAACTTGCGCTCACGTTACCAGTTTAGCAGAGAGATGAAACCACAAGATGCTTCCCGACGGAAGCCTTTGAGCAAAATTTGATAATAATAATTCGCTAAATTTCCTTCCCAGTACGTAAAATTTTGGCGTATTTCGTCGGAATAACCTTGACAACAGTTACTAAGAGAACTCGTTGGAACTGTGGTTTCCTGGAAGAGTTAATAATTCATTTATAGAGTGTTAAAATTTTATGTATTCTGTAAACCTAAAGTTAACTGAACATAATTGTGTATAAACAGCTTCAAAATGGTGTAATCACTTGTGTAGGTATTGTATTATATGTATGGAAAGTATTAGATAAGATAATTTTTTATTCATCATATCAGCCATTAAACGTCCACTGCTGGACATAAGCCTCCCCCAAAATGGGGGGAATTGCCATAATCGCCACGCTTGGCAGGCTGGTTGGCGATCGCAGTTGGATTGAATGTGTGTACTCAGAGGATGCTGCTGCCCATCTTCTGGTAGATCTCTTAGTCGCCTTTTACGACACCCACGGGAGGAAATGGGATGGTGCTATTCTTAGCCGGCTCCACACGGACAATTTTTTATTGTTCTCCCATAATTACAACAAAATACAGCTTTACAAAAATGAACTAATACTCTAAAGCGAGACAGGAGTCAAAACTAGGCAGTGCCCTTATTTTGGATAAAGTATAACAATAAATAAATTAAACCTCACCTAACCTAACCTAACAGACTACAAAATATAAATAAAAAAATGTTGGCAGATGCTGGACCCTAAATATGTATGCTCCATAGAGATGTGAATGGATTTTCGGATGCTAATTTATAACAAAACTAGCTTTTGCCCGCGACTCCGTTTGCGTGGACTTTAAAAAAGTTTCTTAATTGTGTTAATCCAGAACATATTCTATGTGTAAGCCTTTAATCAAAATTCGATTAGCCGTTTATGCGTGATTGAGTGACAAACATCTAAACATCCAAACTTTGACATTTATAATATTAGTAGGATAAACTGTCAATTCGTTCTATGCGTATTCTGCAATTTTTGTGAATACAATATTTCCACAATAAAATTTGGAATATAGTAATTCGATGTTTAGAATGTGTATTATAACAATTCATCAACATCATCATCAGCCTATAAACGTCCCACTGCAGGGCACAGGCCTACCCTCAAGGAGGGTGTTAGTCCACCACCACGCGTGCCCAATGCGGATTGGTAGTCTTCACATACACATCAGAATTTCTTCTTCAGCGTATGCAGGTTTCCTCACGATGTTTTCCTTCACCGTTTGAAAGCAGTTGGTATTACGTACATAAGTTAGAAAAAGTCATTAGTATTATACATGGCATGTTATCCGTGCGGATTTGAACCCGGACCCCCGTAATTGGGTGTCTATACCTCTCCGCAACGCACCACCTACGCTCTCACCGCTATAAAAATTACATCACACCTTTAATACTCCTCCTATTACTATACAAAAATAAGTTACAAAATACGGTAAATTAAAAAAAAACCATTCGTTAGTATTAGGTATGTATTTTACCCAACTAGAAGCCACCTGAATATATTAATTGCCAATTTAACCAGTGCGTGTGAAGTAGCGACAAAGTCAAAAAGGTTCTATTCAGTAAGTAGTAGAATGCATCCCTGCTCCAACGTGAGTGCTTTCATCAAAGAAACCCTTGCTTTAGTTCTCCGCGTACGCTACGCCCTTAGTCGGCTCACTCTTTCAGACACGAATAGTCTCTTTGGATTATGGTACAAGAAAGGTGCAATGACGGATTTTGGGTCTAACGGTTTTTTAAGGGGATGCTTGAACTTTGTCTATGGCACCAACATCGAAAATGTCGTCTGTAGATAACACGCTTAAAAGAGCAATGTAGAATCCTTAGCCTACTGTGATTTATTCGGCTCCGTTGGAGAGATTTTTGTGAACTGTAGTTTTTTTCTGGTGGCAGGAGTGGTTCGATTGATAAGAAAAGGCTTGTTTGCGGCACTGGAGGTTAATTTTAGTGATTTTTACACCAGGGTTGGTTACACGCAAGCACCGTATAGAATGGAAGAAGGGAAACGGATACTACAACATTTTTAATTATGTACAGTCAAGAGCACATCAAGCTTTACACTTGCAGTTCGATTGTAACGCTTATGGCGCACTAAATAAGAACGGTACAAAGTCCAAAGTGTCAAGCTTGACGTGCTCTTGACTGTACCTACAACATTTTGTGTTATGTAGCCAACAATGTCTATAAAAAACAAGCAGTCAGCACATGTTTCGTCAAACAAATAATACGCAATACAGCAACCAGTTATCAGCAACATTCTTCGTTAACTTACTAAACTAAAATCAACCACAAGCTTCGTCAATATTAAAAACAAAAACCAACTTAAATTACTTTCCCACGTTGAATAGCTAGAGAAATCTTTTGGACCAGATACGATCCAGAGCGGAGATTGTTTTCACTCTTAGCTAGCCTCCTTCCCAGCTCCCTGACAAAAGCATTGGCGTCACATCTCCAAGCACCAGACCAGACGTTTCCACCGCTAACGGAACGAAGATGTAATTAGACTCTAAATCGGAGTACCGAACATGCTTGTGTCTAATACTATGATGATATTAGGTAGGTAGTAGGTAAGCAGAGCCAAGAGGCTCATTGGTGACAGTAGGGTGGAAACCAAGTTTCATAGCCTAGCCTACTGCCATAGAGTAGCCTGTTCGTCGGCCTTCTACAGAGTTTTCTTCGGTGATTGTGCCCAGAAGCGCATTCCGCCTTCCCCTTTCTAGTATCGGACATCTAGGCGCACCGCGGGATATCACCCCTACTTGGTTGACATCCCACATATTTGCACTAAGCGCCTTACATAATCTTTTAGAATGCGCACAGCCAAGGAGTGGAATGCCCTGCCTGCGTCAGTATTTCCGAGCGCTTACAACCCGAATATCTTTAAAGTACAAGTGAATAGGCTTCTTCTGGGTAAGCTCGCTACATCTTCGACCACATCTTTGTCCTGAGGACTGGATTGGGGTCAAGATCAAACCCAACAGTAATAAAAGAAAGGTATAGATCTTAAAATTCATACTCCAGCTATTTGGCTTTGGCTACCTAAAGTCGGCAATATTCTTAACGCTTAAACCGTCTCACCTTACAAGAGGCACCTACTGATACACGCAAAGAACTTTGCATCTATTATGCTGTTATAAATTATGGTGTACTAAGGCTGCAAGTCTATTTATTACCTATTTTCATACTCTTTGTGTTACACAGCATTATTATAAAGGAAATTGTAAAACTTTATGAAATACTAGCTTTTGCCTGCAATTTCATCCGCACGGATTTTGCAAAACTTTAGCACCCTGTTGCACCGTTTTAGGGGAAGATTTTCGGAAAATCCTTTCTTATTTCACCCCTCTATAAAATATGTATGCCAATTTTCAATATTTTTTTTCTATTGGTTTAGGCTGTGCATTGTCAGTCGGTCAGTAACGGAACTGTTTTAGATAGATAGAGGAAACATATGATTATTTTGTTAAGAAATTGATTTACCTATTTTGGATCTAACTTTTTTTATTTTTGATGAAAATTAAATTGTTGCACTAATTAGAGCATGTGTGTGAACTTGATAACCTGATGCTGAGTCTAGAGGACTTTCTTAGTAATAGACTAAGATCCCGTTACAAGTTTTTAAAACACATATGTTTAGGCAATGATGCCAGTGGATGTCATAGTATAATTGATTGCCACCCTTAGGCCTGCCGAAACCCTTCGATAGCAGATTACAAAAATGTTGATCCTAATTGTACTGTGGTATTAAGTATAATATTTAAATTAGAACCTTCTCAAAAGAGATAAGATTTCATTATGTAAAAGAAAAATCAAAATCAGTCCAATAGTTTTCGAGTGAAGTTTCTCTATTCGTACAGTCAGCAACGAAAGAATGTACTTATACATTTTAGTACTACCTACGACGTAGAAAAAAAAATTGTATACATCTCTATGTTGCTGTCTGCAAAAATAACGTGGCAAAACGCAATGTTTCTACTATTTTAACAAATTCAACTCTATTGTTTTGGTATATGGTAAGTTAGATAATCAACGGGAACTACATTTTTTCACTGGGCTACCAGGGGGAAGCGACAGGCCTAAGGGTGGTATGCATATCCGAGAATGGAAAAAAATATGAGTTCGGACTTAGGATGTATGTGTAAAATAAGGGTGAGCTTGGGAACACAAACGACCAGCATTGGTCGCCCAACCAACAATTACAATAATAAGGGTGGTACTTAACCATATTATTAGGATCATTAAACTACAAAATTTCCTATGGCACATGTATACATGCCTATACTAAATAAATAGGTGTAAAAAAGGTTAGCGGGATCTTGGAATATTCGCAGTATCATTGTGACATTGTGTCGTTCCTACGACTTTCCAGAACATCAATCTATTTTAGTCTTTATGTACATGTATACTTAGTTTGATTTAGATTTTCTTTTTAGACATGATTGTAAAGCTGCTTGCCTTTTTTTTGGGTCTATTTAGTTGTTTGATATTTTGATATTCAGAGTAATCTTTTCATTAAAAGTCCTTTCTATGTCCGTTCTATGGAAAGCGTCAGCAAAACCTCTTTAATGAGGGGATTAAAGCCCACCTCCATGTCACATCAAAGCCTCCTGATACTCTAATCGTATCAGAGATTTCACGAAAATATACCTTTTAAGGTGTTGTTTTGAATATTAAAGAGCCTCCAGTGAAGTACTGAAGATTATAATCTTATTTATTGAATTTAAGGTCGAAGCTCGTAGACTTAACGTATCTAGTTGATGTGATTATTGGTGATATGTCAAAATAATTGACTTTCTGAAAACTTTTAGAATGTTATCCATAACCACTCACTCACTGTCACTGTATGATCACGAAGGCTCTAGTATCTACCTAAAGTACCGACTTTAGAACCCAAAAACAAGCAATGACAAACGGACTAATGCCAGGGGGTGTCTGGGGCTACGTTTTACCAAAGAAAACAACTAGATAGGGTTTATAGTTTCGCTGCAATTGAAATGGATTATCGTTTATTATTTTTTACGTCATTCATTACGTCAAGGGATCAACTCGTACACCTTTCCCCTACATAACTGTTAATGTCAACCACGTGTGCTTTTTAAACTATTTCTTTTCAACTTGATACTGGCAAAATCATCGACACCACAGAATAATATAAAATATAGATATTTAAAATCTACAGACACAACGACTTAAAATTCACAAAACTTTTCTAAAACGGACCCTTTCCTTTCAGCATTAAAATGCTAAAATTGATGCTTAAATAATACAAAAACTTTTACTACCTTCCTTTCCGTTCAACCAACAGACCAATTTGTTTAACTGCGATCCTCAATTTTACTGTCATTCGAGTTGAGAGCCATCGTTGGAAAGTCCCGAATCAAAAATCAATAAATTCACTTGACACCAGTCGTCGTCTTTAGTTATCGGATTGCCTTTAAAGTAGGGCATTATAAGCTCATAAGTCTGCAAACTGACTCCCTTTGGAGCCTTCAAAGGTTTAATTTGATGGAAATGAACACGATATAATGTTTCAAGAAGTTTCGTGTTCTTAGGGGATTTGGTGTCAATTCATTCGATTGGGTGGAAAATTTGGTATATGGTGGTTTTCAGTCATTTAGGTGCAGTACAGGATCTTAACGAATTTTTAATAAACAAAGAGTTAAAAAAAGGAGCGATAATTTTTTAAGAATAGTTAACTTTTTTCGGTTATGTCAAAATTTCACAAAAATTCACGCTTTGATGCTTCACGTGATACACCAAATTAATGAGAATGGACTTTTGCGAAACGCGAATTCATAATAATATTTCTCTTAGACCTGTGGTGGACAGATCTAAGGCTCAATTTACACCAAGATGCCAGCTGCCGACCACTTCCATCTTGATGTGAAGTAAGAGAAATCTGTGTATAAGTGTACTGCCACAGATTATTTAATAGGTTGTATGTTGTTACTCGGTCTACGATTGCGGATGAACAAAAAATACGTAATTACGTAAATACGTAATTATGCCTAATCATCAACAGCCTATATATAATACGTCCGACTGCAGGGCGCAGGCCTACCCTCAAGTAGGTATGAGCGTTAGTCCACCACGTGTGCCCAATGCTAATTGTTAGACTTCCAATACAAATTGGAGTTTCGTCTTCAGCAAATGCAGGTTTCCTTACGATGTTTTCCTTTACCGCTTGGAAGTAGGCGTAATTACGTACATAAGTTAGAAAAACTCATTGTTACATGTCATATTGTCCGTGCGAATTCGAACCCAGACCTCAAGGTTGACTTTCCATACATTCTCCGCAACGCACCACTGACGCTCTAATGATGACTAATGAATTTAACCTAGTAAATAAGAAAATGCTACCTGGGCTTTGTTTAATCAACGTGAAAATTTACAATGACAATTCAGAGTATATTGCTGGTTATTAATGACGCTAAACTTGCAGTAGGTAACATGTGTCCTAGCATTCTCAGCAATGTACTCTGAATTGTCATTGTCAATTGTCACATTTATTAAATAGGGACCTACATACGGAACAGCTTTACAGTTAAGCTTAACAGTTAAAACGTTCTTAGCGTGTACCCGGCACAAAGTTTTGACGGCACAGAGCTATTATAAACACTGTACCAAAACTGTACCTATACAAGTGGTCCCTTAAGAGGATAGTCCTTACAGCACGCTCCAAACAAATGAAGTTTGATTATATTTTCAATACTAACCTATTAAAGTCAATGAAATCTTTAAACACGACGCTATCTAGAAACTTATCTCTGTACCTGTGGTTTGTTATTTTCATTAAAATGTATCATTTCAAAGTTATAGTGGCTCAAATACTTCCATACAAATCTTAATTTATCTATTGAAACTGTAGGTATATTATTACGGAAATCTGATAAACCCACAGGTACAGAAATTAGTTTCTAGATCGTGTTTAAAAAATGTCATTGACTTTTATTCTTCTTCTTCGGGTTCCTCTCCATTACTGGAGGTTGGCAGTCAGCTGTGCATATCCCCTGTCTATCTCTCGCCAAATGACTTTTAGTGGTTAATATTAATATTGACAATATGAATAATCAAACTTCGCATGTATGGAGCACACTGCATTGATTATCCTCTTAAATAAATATTCAAGTCTGTCACTTGCTCAGCTCCTTGTATTAAAATCATATTGAAATGCTCCCATTAATATTCAATTGTTTATTAATGAAGTAACTTTCTTAATAAGATTCTCGACTGAAACTTCTAAGGAGTAGGGTTCAATTTTGTAAATTTTGTATACGTAAGAGCTTTCAACGTAGATTAGAGTAGTTGTTTCCGATTATGTTTTAAAGATGTTGACAATATAGACGAAGCGGGAAGAGAAAAGTCGGTAAATAATATTTTTATATAAGTTATTGGAAAAAAATACCTAATTATGTTATTACTATACAGGGTGTTAGGGTAAACAGTTGCATAGGGGATGACTGTACCCATGATACTGAACAACTTTCCCTAAGAAACCTATAAGAAATTCGCAAAAAAACTAAATTCAGTCAGCTGATCGAATGTTTGTATGAAAAGTCTAAAAAAAATTGCGAATTTCATACTTAGGGAAAGTTGTTCAGCATCATGGGTACAATCGCCCCTTAAAGTAATGCAACTGTTTGCCCTAACACCCTGTATTAAGTTACTATCTGTGCCCGGCGTGCTTTGCAACGCCCCCTTTTTTTCCCGACACACACTTGCCCGATTTACTTTACGACCTATTGAATATACACACAACATTTTATAAGAATTGGTCAAGCCGTTTAGGAGGAGTTTTATTACAAACACCGTGACCGATAATTTTATACCTATATTAGAGAAGATGAAGAAAAGAAAGATTGAAAATACAATGGCGTCCATTGTATCATGTGTACTGAATTTTTCTTTTGCTAATAAAGATATTTGTATTTGTATTTTTGTTTGTACAATCGACAGATTTTATTATATGAAATAAACAGACAAATATTGTAAATAAAGTTATAGAAGGGTGTTAGACTCCAAAAAAAACAAATACCTCTTTATGATATTATAATAAATACTTATCACCGTGTATTTTTTTATATTGTAAGATCGACGAAAAAAATTAATTTACTGTGATAGAAATCACCGTTTTGAATACAAAATTAGGTAAGTAAACGACTCCTATACAAACAAACGAGAAGAAAACTTGGCGATGGAAGCCCCGCACATTTCTCGTTCAATTTACCAAGTTAGCTCACAAGTTAAGCATAGTTACAACTTCAACGTCATTATTTGCGGGATGGTGGGGGCAACACCCACCATCGTTACTAATCTACTCCTCGTACCTAGCGGACGTTGCATCCACCAGTTGCCGTGTGTAACTTAACTAATGAAATATTGTGTTATTATTTACCTACCTCACGCAGTGAACACCACACTAATGTTAATGTAACGACGTTTGCTTCTTAGTAAATGTTTTCTACGGTCTCGTCATCTTATCGAGTTGGTCTCAACAATTGACTGTTTGTATGAAAATTGCCAGTTCTTTCAACCATAATCTTATTAGAAAGACCGGACCGTGCATTTATGTTTCGAATGCTTTCTTAGCGGGAAGACAAATCAGAGAATTGTATCTCTTTCTAACTAGGTTGCTGGTCATACCATGTGAAGGTCAACAATGTTTTTAACTGATGTGCTGTTGCTATTCTATCTCCCTTCGCCCCAGTTACTCATCTGCGAAGACTGGGGTCGACACATAGATTATATTATACAGGGTGTCCCGTAAACCGACGTCAACCTGGCGGATGCTAATAGGTTCATGACTAAGCAGAATATCAAAATTTGACTTTAGTAAAAGTGTCTTAGTTTTTGAGATATTGACAGTTTTAACACAGATACTGCATAGAATATTTGTAACCGTGGCACTCAAAATAGTGACTAAGGTATAGAGTTTCACGAATTTCATAAAACTGTCCTTATCTCGAAAACTAAGAACCTTTTCCTAATGAAAACTGTTGACAGATTGATTGATTGATTAATTGACTGATTTATTTTTTATTTTAGTATATTCTGGTTAGGCATAAGCTAACCTATCAGCATCCACCGGGTTGACGTCGGTTTACGGGACACCCTGTATAGAACTGGTCGACACCAAATTTTATCGTCCGGAAACAGCCGCCCTTCGCTTCCCTAGAATAGTTGGCTCTACCTTCAATGATTTATTTGCATCATTATAAATACTGTCGCTTTATTTAATGAAAACTGGCAACTGAAAGCGTTTTTATTGTCATCAAAAGATTAAATCTCCGAGAAAGCAATTTTTAAATAAAGCTGGAGAATTAAAATTTCAGGCCGTCAACGTCACGTCACGTAAAAAGTATTCTGTTGATAGCTAAGGTTGATAGCGACAAAGAAATAGGCGGCTGCGGTAAAAACAAAACAAAAAACAAGATGAACTGAAATTTTCCATTGAAAAGAAAAAGCATTCGAAATGTTCGTTAGAAACTAATACAGCAATAACTTTTTTGTGGGATGCAATAATATACTTATCAAAAGACAAGATTAGATTGATAGAAGTAAATAATAAAAATCTTATCAACACCTATATTAGTCCCAAGTATATACTGCTAGCTAGAACTGCAGGGACTTCAAATAAGGATGAAAAAGGAACCATTACTAGGGCCATACAGACAAACTTAAATGCATTTCTGTTTAAAAATACATAATTGAATAGGTAGAAATAGGCATCAGATTTGTAGGTCCACCATGATTCTCATAATCGAATAATTCGCCTCCATAGCCCAATCATTTTACGGAGTTTTGTTAGGCGGGGTAGGGAGTAATTATTAATTGGACTTTTAAACTTTACCCGGCACCATTTAGTGACAAAAAGACTATCTTAAAAATTAAGAAAGAATTCGCTTCGCAACATAGATATCAAAATTGTGTGTCCCAGAAGGCTTTTAAATTTATAATTTATAATACCAATGCACTCATTTTACTTAGATTTAAGAATATAAATTATTTTTGAGCAATAAAATAGGCTTTGAAATTTAAAAAATTAGGTATTTATCAGAAAATACGAATGTATTTTTCAAAACCTTCTAAGTAGACAAAAATATTTACACTGTTTGAAATAGGTATGTGTAATGGTAAATATGTGCAAAAAAAAATTTTCCAGCAGGTTTTTTAGAACGAGATAATAGCTAAATTTTAAAATTAGGACTGTTGCTGACGTGATTTTTTTTAATTTTGGTACATTTCTATGCTCAAATTGGCTCTTCAATAATAACCGAAAAAAAAAATATTAATTAGTCCCGGGTCAAACCATAAAATGAATGGGCTATACAATTTGAATAATTAAGTTTATCCTATCTCTAAGAGTCAGTTTGTCTATGTTAAACGCAAAAACAAACCATTACTTTTTTGTTAAAAGCCTATTTTCCTACAAGGCAACCTTTTGCCTTATAGGAAAATCCTTTTTCGAGAGGTGAATTTCCGTCGTCTCATATACTCGGCACCTAAATTTATCAGGAAATGTAATGTATGGAATAAGTGTGAAAAGTGAAGACTTATTTTCTCCGTCTAGCAACAGCCTTTTCTGGCCTTTTGAGAATTTATGTCGCTATTCGAGATACAGAATGGGTTTTGGATCAATGACTGTACATTTTCTGAGAGTTCTATTTGACCTTATAGTCTGTAGAGTCTTTGCATTATTTATTATATGAAACTTAAAATATACAACCTGAGAAATGATTTTCTGGTGGGTATTACACATGGCAAGTGAGGTTTCTCTTTCAGTATTTTTGTGGGCGAAAATTTGACCCTATCATAATTTCATTCATTTCGTTTATTCATATAAACAACAATACATCATACATTTCACACCTCGGACAATAGTGATAATAAAGAGTGACTAAGCTTAGATGAACGTTTTTTTTAAATATTATTATCTAGGCGTTGCAATAGCAATCCAGAATGACCAAAGAGGTCTGTGCCAGGATTAAGTATTATACAGGGTGGAAAAAAAGGCTGTGGTTGGAGGGAAAGTACCCTTAATATTTATGATGGCAAATTTTACTGAAAGGAAATATTCCTTTATTTTCAAAAATAATTAAAACTTCATTTTAAGATTTTTGAAAAATCATCTGCTCGACCCGGGAATCGAACCGGTGAAATGTGAAAAAAACATCCTGTATTTTATGATACCAACCGAAAGAGTCATCCATAAGGATCAATTTCTTTTAAACAACATAGTATCTTAAATTAAAGAAAGACCAAGAAAAAATGATTTTTTCATTGTTAAACTTACTCACTATCTAAAGAAAATACTTTAAAGTATGAGTATAAGTCATGAAACCCTAAATTCTTAAAATGTATTAATATTGTTATTGTTGGCTGGGCTATTGGTATCAGAATGGATTTTTCCAGCAAATGGTCGCTTAATACTTTAGAGGGAACAATAGCTGTTACTCTACTACTCTAAAAGTCTACAAACGCCTCTAGTGACTTGTCGTTTATTTTTACCTGTTTAGTAAATTTTAAATTCGGATTAGGA
Source organism: Agonopterix arenella (assembly GCA_927399405.1). Taxonomy (NCBI): domain Eukaryota; kingdom Metazoa; phylum Arthropoda; class Insecta; order Lepidoptera; family Depressariidae; genus Agonopterix; species Agonopterix arenella. The sequence continues at coordinate 11,174,085 of OV656708.1, read as the reverse complement.
TCAGCGTAACTATTTATTTATATAGTGTTAAGAACCATTATTGTTTTTACACTCACTGGCACTGTAGTGGGTAGGAACTGGCTCCGGACCTTCAGACTTGACTAGTTTAGGAGCTAGTGCCGCGATTGTTGGTTTACATGTTGTAAAATTTCAATAAAGGATTTTTTATTTTTTATTTATTTAACCAATGCACATTGTTTTGGGCACATTGTTAGTCTTCATTGTGTTGTTCTCAACCTTACTAAGACAGTTATTTGCTGTGTGCCCAATCCTACTACACTTTGTGCACTTTAATAAAGGTTTAGTGCAATACATGTAACTGTGCCCCTTTTCCTTACAATTATAACAAGCTGTTGCTAACTCAGTTCTAATAGTTTTTGGATTGTTATTTGTTGGATCCGAATAGTCAGTATTTTTATTTTTGAATTGATTTCGTTCCATTTGAGCAATTCGTTATGTAACATTGCGACCATTGCTTGTCTATTGTGTTCACCCCAAGCTCACCTATATTTTACACATACTCATCCGAACTATATTTTTTTCCATTCTCAGGAACCATGCAGGTTTCATCACGATGTTTTCCTTCACCGCCGAGCTAATGATAATGATAATTAATAAATACCGTAGAACTTAGTGGTACAGGCCAGGAATCAAACCGCCGCCTCATGATTGAGTCGCTAGCTCTCTTCCATATGAACTATCATCGCTCTAGCTCGCTGTAGTAATAGCACGTAATAGCAAAGTTTTAGACCAAATTCCTTATATGGTCCGTTTATATAAGGTCTAACAAAATTAGGTGAAACTATTTTAAGGGGATGATCAGACCATCAAACTGAACAACTTTCTCTATGGAACCCATATCGAAATCGCGAAAAAAAAATCTGCTGTCCCATACATTTAGGTCGAGTACGTTTGTATGGAACAGCAGATTTTTTTTCGCTATTTCGATATTGGTCCCATAGACAAAGTTGTTCAGTTTGATGGTCTGATCATCCCCTTAAAATAGTTTCAGCTAGTTTTGTTAGACCTTATATATGTGTTAATTTTTAGACCATCCTTATAAGTAGGTATAACAAAGACATGCGTACCTACAAGCAACACTAAATTATGTAAGTTAGCTAAAACAAAGGTCACATCCTTTGAATACGGTAGGTACGTTAGTATGTAGGTAGTTGAACAAGCCCATTAATCTATTGATGCTAATGACTGCCAGTTAACATCCATTTAGCAGGCAGACTTTAGATTGGCTAGCTATTTTCAAAAATTTATTCTTTATGCAAATAGTGGTCGACTGAAGCCCATTCCATTGACTCCATCTATAATTATATTGCACCGTGGTTATTACGCGAAAAGAAGCGACGCTCAAGTATGTGTGCTCGTAAAACGCTTGCTGCTGTGTGCGTGTCGTGACGAAAGCGGGTGATGGGGACGCGCGCGGGTGAGACGACCAGTCTGGAGACTGGCAGTGTCAAAAGTCTGACCGTGTGCTGTCCAGCTTAGAATAGCGCCAACCTAGACGAGTGTTTTAAAAGGAGACTAATTCCGTCATCTAACTAATTTCATCGTCAATATATCTGATTACTACACCCTGTGGCTACCAGTCCAGTAACTGCCTGGTAGCTACATCCAACCCCTTCGCAGATTTTTTCAGCTTTCCATTCTATCAGATCCGTGTAGTAAGCGAAATATGCATTCCCGACCTAGTTTACCAGGCGTACATGCTTCGAAACTGAGATATTGCGAGGAGAAATGAAAACATTTAGTTTCAGCACGTAATAGCTCAGCTCAAAGTCCACAACACTCAACAGTTCTCATTAAGTGCTATCGGTAAACTAAGGACGCGTATATTCGTTAGGTAGTGTTAGGTTTTTATTTCATTGTAAAATTGTTTCATTTTGTAGAGTCTTAAGGGTTAAGGCACGATGGGGCTGACGTTACCTCAGGGTTTAAAGCTCCAAAAAAAAAACAAAAGAATTAAAAAAAAATGTTTTCAGATTCAGAAAATCTCTTCGTTTAAAAAATGCATTTCCTTTTCCATAAATATAAATTAATATGTTGGGTGGACCTAAACGCCGGCGGCGTGACACCCGTTAATTAAGTACCTACCCTATCTCTTTTGTCCCTGAAGGAAATGAATTTAAAGAAAAATGTTAATTATATAGTATTGAAAAGGGAAACGACACATTACCCTAATACTAGTTAACCTTTTATTTTGTTGGTAACGACGATTGGTTGACCGAATTGCTCAAAATGACTTTTTAGCCCAGTCATTTTATTGAGTTTTGTTAGGCGGGGTAGGGAGTAATTATTAATTGGACTTTTAAACTGTAACCGGCACTATTTAGTGACAAAAAGACTATCAATCAAATCAATCAAATCAAATATACTTTATTTTACACCAAAACATAAACAGTAAAATACAGAAATCCACACATGACTACTACTCACATTACTATCTTAGAACATATTTAAAAAAATTCGCTACGCAACATAGAAATCAAAATTGTGTGTCCCGAAAGGCTTTTAAATTAATAATATTTATAGCAATGCACTCATTTGACTTAGATTTAACAGTATAAATTATTTTTGAGCAATAAAATAGGCATTGACATTTAAAAAATGAGGTATTTTTTAGAAAATACGAATGCATTTTTCAAAACCTTCTAAGTAGATAAAAATATTTACACCGTGTTTGAAGTATGTATAATGGTAAAGCCTTAAATATGTGCAAAAAAAATGTACCATCAGGTTTATTAGAACGAGATAATACCAAAATTTTAAAATTGGAACTGTTGCTGGCATGATTTTTTTTAAATTTTGGTACATTTCTATGCTCAAATTGGCTTGGAAACTAAACGCACATTTCTATTGACAGAAATCTTTCTCGGTCAATACCTTTCCGACCATCTTGATCTCGATACTGCGAATCTGGGACGATAGATACAAACATAATTATACAGGGTGTAAGTGACAGCCCTATAAATGCCTGAAATATAAGACCGTGTTCCTGGCTATAACAGCACTATTAATAAGGTAGTGAGATTTGGTTTTCAGGATGGAGGGACGTCTTAAATGGTGACAGGTGGGCCTTAAAAAATGAAAATTGTTTTTCTAGAGACAAAATGTGCCATTATGAAGACAGTCGCCACTTAAACGTCATCCAATGGTACGCAAAATAGGATCTAGTTGTGCTTCATTAAAGATACATTGAGATGTACCATGCAGCACAGTAAGTTCAATTGAATGTGAGCAGATAGACGGAGTGATTTCAAATGGACTGGAGAGTGTAATACGGCTACATTTCGGAAAAGTGGGTCGTTATATCCCAGCAAGTACCAAACGTTATATAGTAGCATACTAAATTGAATCCAGCAGCGTTTAATTGACGCATTGATTGAACCGTAGCAAGTCCAATTGTTAAGTGAGCGATCAGATTGAGTACTGCAAATGGACCGAGTTTAATGTGGCTACTTAGAGCCTTCCAGCGAGTGCTTTGTCCCGTTTCTTCACAAGCTTACTTAGCAAGATTGATGCCGCTAATGTAGTAGTTGATGTATCGCTATAAACTGACACAGTTTGTTTTTGCTTTTGTTTGTTATTGAGATGTATCGATAACTAAGCTATTACAGAAATTATGCGTGGTCAAGCGACCAAGAAGCAATAATTCATTTTAGATTTTCTGATAAAAGATGTAGGTGTTTAATTTTTGGTCAGGAGCCCAACTAACAGTTTGGTCGTATTGGTGTCGTTTAGTCGAACATCAGACGCATAAAGCACCAGTATACGACGAAATTACCGTAATATAACTTTTATAAGTCAAAATAGTCATATAAATGTGGGCCTAATACGACCAAATTGTTTGCTGGCTAGTCTGGTCATAGAATTTGAAATGACTCCACACATAGTATTTTCTATACCCTGAGCATGTAACATAACATTATGGTTAACACCACATTCTTCAAACTTCATGACTCCATGTGTAATGACTGTAACGTAGTTCTCTAGAACTGATATGTGATGCAATACCTGTGACATGTGGAAGATTTTCTTTTTGTTTGATAGATCTTTGGTATAATAAGTAAATGATCTTTAATCGACAGTTATGAGTTTATTGACTCACCTGACCAGCAGGGCAGCATCGAGCGCTTGCGGCTGCCTGGCATCGATGACGACGACATGCGGCATGCGTGACTCGTTGTCCCTGCGCAGGGCGTCAAGCGCGTCGCGCGGGCTGCGCACTGCGCGCGCGTCGCCGCCGCACCGCGCAGCCGCGCCGCAAGCCGCTGCGCACACTCGCGACGCTCGCTCCGGAAACACGCATAGTAGCTGCGGATGAGAGCACTGTTGAGCTTCTGATTTTATGACGTAGATAGAGTAAAGATGGCCTACAAACATTGGCGTAGCTAGGGATTTCCCCTATTGGGGGCAAACGCCCACCTGAGTAAGTAACACATCACAGCCACCGCCAGTGGCAAGACTCAAAGTTGTGGCAAGGTGGAATCCAAAAGTTCCTAAGGCCCCCACCGTTACCACAATATGGGTTGAGATTTTTAAGGAGGTTGTAGAACTAGAACACATTATAAAAAAACCGGCCAAGAGCGTGTTGGACTCGCCCAAGATTCAAGATTCAGTAGTCATTATATGAACAATTGTGAGTTTTGTTCCATTGGACAAGACCTATCCAACGACACATCACTCTATTTTTTAACCGACTTCGACATAAGGACGAGGTTCTCAATTCGACCCGTATGTTTTTATTGTTTTTTATTTTTTTGTATGTTTGTTAAAATAAACATTGTTTTCCAACCCCCTTTTCGTAGTATGGGATAGTCGAAAAAAAGTTTTCTTTTTGACTACCTCATTTCTGTTTTTGGGTTACTGTTATCTGTCCTCATGCCCGATTCAATAGGTAGAAAAATGAGCGAGTAATCGAGGTGGGTCATACGGACAGACAGACAGCCAGAAAGACAGACAGTTTCTCGGACCCCTAAAAAGAAGATATTATTAAATAAAGAATATTTGATTGATTGATTGAATATAAAGGTGGAAGAATACAATAATTTAGTAAATAATAACAGTAGTGCTGTAGGTGCTTCAGCCATTGCACGTCAAACATGTGGAGCGAGCGAAGCGAGCTCGAAATTTTGCAGTAATGCCTCTCAGTTTTGGCTAGAGTTCTACTTTCTTCTCTAGGAGAAATGCTCCTGGCCTAAATCACTCCAAAGCACTTATCAAAGGGTATAATCGTAAACATACGAACAGCTTACTAGCTCTTAAAAAAGACAAACTATGTACAATAGTGAGATCACTCACAGGTCACTGCAAATTAAACAAACACATGCACACCTTGAAACTAAGCGACTCCACCTGCTGCAGGTTCTGCGGAGAGGACATGGAAACTCCCCTACACATTCTCTGCGATTGTGGTCCATTAATGTACAAACGAAGTATTCATCTTGGCAGACAGGTACTGGCTTCAGATGAAATACAAGAACTCCCTGTTAAAAACCTACTGCGATACCTAACTGCTGTAGGGATTAATAGGGAACTGTAGAAGGGGCGTTCACAAAAGATCAGCGATGGTCGAAGTGGCACAGAGGCAAATCTGTTAAGGCCCCAATCACCCAATAATAATAATAGAGTTCTACCAGATTATAATGAATCAGTACGGTTTAATTATCTCTTCAATACTTTAGATTTTACTAAGGGGGGTAACGGGCTTTGCCCCCCGCCCCCACCAGCTACGCCCATGCCTTCAAAAAGCTGTCCTAGCTGACAGCTGGATAGGCTTTGCATTGGCACAAGACAGGGGTGCAAATATAAATTCGAAGAAAGAAATAAACTATGTAGGAGACATAATTTATGTCCCCCAACCCATATCGCACTGTATCGAGACGTTTTGTAGGACAGAATAGAATAGAATTTTTTTGCTTGGCTGATCAACTCACAACCAACATAAAACATACCAGCATAAAAAACGATGGTTCTAAGTGCGCTCCACTGCAACGATAAAGTTTAAATAATTTCTCAGTTTCTCTGCACAATTAATAGCCCAGTCATTTTACGGTTTGAGCCGGGATTAATTACTAATTGATATTTTTTTACGGTACAATATTTAAGACCTAGATGCCCACGAAGCGAAATGGCAACTGATGGCACAGGACAGGGAAGGCTGAAAGAGCTTGGGACAAAATAGGTTAAAAAAAATATATACATATTTAAGAGCCAAATTGAGCTTAGAAATGTACCAAAATTAAAAAAAAATCCTGTCAGCAACCATCCAAATTTAAAATGTAGCTATTATATCGTTATAAAAAAACCTGATGGTATTTTTTTTTGCAGATATTTAAGGCATTATCATTATACATACTTCAAACATGCTGTAAATATTTTTGTCAACTTAGAAGGTTTAGAAAAATACATTCGTATTTTCTAATAAAAACCTCATTTTTAAAATTTAGATGCCTATTTTATTACTCAAAAATAATTTATATTGTTAAATCTAATTCATATGTGCATTGGTATTAATATTATTAATTTAAAGCCTTCGGGACTCACAGTTTTGATTTCTATGTTGCGTAGTGCATTTTGTTTAATATGTTTTCAGATAGTCTTTTTGTCACTAAATGGTGCCGGTTACAGTTTAAAAGTCCAATTCAATTACTAATTACATCCCACCTCTCCTAACAAAACTCCGTAAAATTAATGGGCTATAAACAAAGGTGGAACATTTTAATTTTGAAATTAGCTTAGTATCTCGTCTAAGGCTTGTTATTAAAAGAACAATCTTGTCTCAATGAACTGTCTAGACATTGAAGAGCTTGATTAACTTAGGGATGCCCTTTTTGCGGTTCGAAGTTATACTACACATTTAGAAAAAGATTACAGCTGCGCTTCATTGTCATTGGTGGTATCGAATTTGATATTTAAATTTGTACTCCTTTGATCCTTTCATCCCATTAAACGCATACAGTTCGTCACGTGGACAATGTCTTTTAGTAGCTACAAGCTAGAACCTATTAGGCGTAAATACAAGTTTAATGGGCTCCTTTTCATTTGTAAAATACTCCGACATCAAAAGAAAGGGTTTTTTTTTAAATTCAGACATTTAGGCCCACTTGCGCCAAATGCTGGGTTAAATTGCGTAACCCCGTCTTTAGTAGCACCGACCTAAAGATTGAACGAGTGTTATCGAAGATAGTCTTGCGCCAATGAAAACTAGTTCATAGTTAACTAACCTGACAGTTCTCTGTTTTTCGCTGGCAACATCCTAAATGACCTGAATGAGTTTATGTAATCCGACAAAATATGAAAAGTGAGTGATGAATGAACATAATATATGCACATCTCTTTCACACTGCATCTCTTTGTATTTGTATGTCTCATTTGTTTTATTTTGGCAATGATATTTCGTTTTGATCGTTCATTCATGTTATCAAAGAGCATGTAACACACTACGTTATGAGTCGGGACTTCCATACTAAAAACTGGTCGTGACCGATTATCCAGAATGTATGAAACGTGTGCAACCGTTCAAAGGAATAAAATGGCGCGGTGCACGTTTCATATAATTCTTTTTTGTTAGAGAGTTGCGCGAGCCTACAACAAAACTGTAAAAACAGCTGTTGCCTCAATATTGACATTTAACACGTAGTTTAGTGACTTAAACCTACCACATCAGCGGTTTAAATACAACACAAGTTTAGCCCCTAAAACAGGATGGTGCAAGACATAATTATAATTTAATTCCAAATTAGCGTCTAGTTCTGAGTTAATAACGATAACCCTGCTAGGCGCAAGCGGGCCTTAATGTCATAGAAACAAGAACCAAATTACATGGTTGTTGAACTTTAACCCTGGCTAGACACATTCACGTTTTATTTCCAACATTTACTACATTATCTTAAAGAGAGTTCTTTATGGCTGGTTAATTTAATTTATAGCCGATACTTTGGCAAAATCCTCTTTATTCATGCTAAACATGGAGTGAAAGCAGTTAAAGAGTTCTCCTGAATAGAAGACGCGACGCGCGCCGTTAGTTTGACACAAGGGGGTTAAACTAAAGTTAGTTAGTAATTGTAACATACTTTCTGTCCACACTGTGGGAGCATATTTACGGTCGTGAGCTTATATACAGGGTGTCCCGTAAACCGACGTCAAGCCGGCGGATGCAGATAGGTTAGGTCATGACTAAGCAGAATATCGAACTTTGACTTTAGTAAAAGTGTCTTAGTTTTCGAGATATTGACAGTTTTAACACAGATACCGCATAGAACATTTGTAGCCGTGGCTCTCAAAATAGTGACTAAGGTAAAGAGTTTCACAAATTTCATAAAACTGTCCTTATCTCGAAAACTAAGAACCTTTTCCTAAAGTAAAATGTTGACGGATAATCAATCCGTCAACATTTTACTTTATGAAAAGGTTCGTAGATTGATTGACAGATTTTTTTTATTTTTTTTTATTTTAGTGTATTCTGGTTAGGCATGAACTAACCTATCAGCATGCACAGGGTTGACGTCGGTTTACGGGACACCCTGTATATTAGGAAGAAGATATATCTCTATAAAGAAGAAGGTATTTACCTCAAGAGGCTCCGGTGGTGCGTACAGCAAGGCAGCGGGCACGTGCGCAGGCGGCGGCGACCTGTTCTGCAGAGAGAGATATTTGTGTAATATACAACATTATACTGTTTTACCTAACTAATTATACATATAACAGTAATATGTCTCAAATCATCAGCTTATACATAATGTTACAGAGTAAGAATAAAAATTGAAAACTTTTAAGGGAGTGGCTTAGACCAACAAACTGAACAAGTTTCACTATGGGACCAACATCGAAATCGCGAAAAAAAAAATCTTTTGTCCCATACATTTAGCTCGAGTAGTTTAGTATGGAACATCGCAAACGCATCGCATCATGGCGATTATGGCAAAACTCCTCATTTTGGGAGAGGCCTATGTCCAGCAGTGGACATCTATCGGCTGATATGATGATGATGATGGAACATCCGATTTTTTTTCGCCTTTTCGATATTGGTCCCATAGTGAAAGTTGTTCAGTTTGATAGTCTTAACCACCCCCTTAAATGTTTATTTGTATTTTTGTAACTCTCTGTATAGCGTCCCAAGTATATGGGTAATAGCTTTGAATACTTATATAGGGACTAGTTACGCGTGTAATTCTACTAACAAACATTTCTGCCATTTTTTGCAGGGGGCGAGGTAAAATGAAATGCGCAACTTTGGATTTTATTTCCATTACTTTAGATTCTAATTTTGAACGTTAAAAATCATGAAAAGTAGTCTCGCGTAAACCCCAAACGTTCTGAGTTCGAAATTATTGTTTCGCAATTATAGGCTGTCTCGTTTAGTGATAAGGTATAAACTTGAATGTAAATGCTCATTAATCTTAAACGGGGCAGAGGGGAAATGCTACCGCAAGGCTAGTCCTTATAATAAATAGTCAAAGGGGAATAGGCGTATCATAGTGAGCGATGCGATGGTCTACTATGCGGGCGCCTGTATACTTCATAGCCGCAGAATTTCTTCTTTAGCGTATTGTATGTAGTTTTCCTCAAGATGTTTCCCATCACTGTTCTGTTGGATAAAATGATCTGTCATCTAAACTATTATAAAACTGTAGTAGAAAGTTTGTCTGTACATTGAAGATATTAATTTAAAAAAAGTTACAATATGGTTTTTAGGTGTCCCTGATTCCATATCACCATTTTTTGGATTTTTTGTCTGTCTGTTTGTTTGTGTGTTTGTTTGTGTGTTTGTTTGTTTGAACGAGCATCACGCAAAAACTACTGAACCGCGGGTTAACGCTCGTTTGGGTATAAAACTGTCAAACTTTCGGATTGATTTATTTTCGTTAATATTGGATTAAAAAATAGTACTTCCCATCGGTCATGTCGTCGCGAAATAAAGATAATAAAAAAAGTATAAGGGTTTCTTGTTTGACTACGGAACCCTAAAAAGAAGAGTGACCAGCTTCATTAAAATATCAAAAACGGTCGACCCATGCTTCCGAGCATTATTGATCGAACTTTGTGCAATATGTGGAATAATATTTTAAAACTTTTGAAGAAATAAAGTCGATACCTATAGCTATCGTACGAAGAAGTACCATAAATTTGAATTTAACTTTGAGTTGAACTACAGTTTACCGACCTATCGACTTACCGATGCTTTAAACTTTAGTAGTTCGAAAGTTTTATATATGTGAAATTGTCACATAAAGCATTCAATTACAGGTAATTTTCTACGCTAAGGGAATTGGAAATTCCAATTATCTTATGATTATGACAGCACCATTGAAAACCGAATCATTCCGGCCGCGTTTGAAGAATAGCCATACTGCCAAACCAGAGGTCGTGGGTTCGAATACCGGTTCAGTCATGGATAAATGTGTGTCGTTGTTGTTAGGATCTCATAGTAAAACGCCTGAATGTAATTTCAGTCAGGCGGAACCACACGACGATATCGGACTATTTAATATTTATAATAGAATAAGAGTATCCTAATTCCCACTGAAAGTTACGAAATATTCATGACATTTGATACCTACGTAACTTACTTCTAATAAAATACGAAACAATATAAAATGAAATAGCAATTTCATTATTCATGGACACACTTTTTTACGAGACAAAATGAGAATTTATTACAATGAAGCTGCCCATCATCTGTCTGTTTAACAATTATTGTTATTTCCTATTATTTGGATAAAGATAAAGTCACGGACGTATTCCAATTGGGAGTGTTCAGAAACTTCACTTCAATCGTCTATTCTCAGTGGTTCATTAGTTCGGTACCGAACTTTGAGACTTTTTGTCTAAGTATTTCTGGCGTGAACTGCTTCCGAACTACTGATAATTTTTTTGGCTCAGTAGTTCGGTACCGAACATTTGAGATGTTTTCTGTCTCAATAGTTAAGGCCCAAACTGCTACCGAACTGCTGGACTTTAATTACCAACTCTTGAAACGTGTAGTTGTAGCAACATTCACTTTTATAGTTGTTATAGTTTCAGAATTGCTTGGCGTCTATTAAGGGGCTGAGGTCTTGCTGAGGTCCATTGACTTCTTAAACAGAATAAGACGTCAATGCTGTGGTCTTTCTAAAAAGATGCTGTGGTCGTTAAACCAGGCTTTACATATACATGTTGTCAACTTAGTCACATATAATTTGGAATTGCCCATTCCCTCAGCTGACTTTTACGACTTGCGCGGTCCGATGGGTCTCGTCTCGTCTCATTCTTAGTTAAAACTATTATACATTATGACGTCATTCCTTTCACTATCAAGCCATATTTAAGCGACTATTTAAATCAATTCTTACAATTCAAATAGCACGAAGGACTTGGTTTAGCACAGATCTCATGCCCGCATGTAAATGCTAGCCTAGATTCTCTGAACTGCACATTGAATGCAAATAAATAGGTACCTATTGCGGCCTAGGCATTGCGTTGCATTTAAAGCTTGAAATAACACTTAGCGTTTCAATTTCAATCCAGACAATTTAATTGGATTATTTTAATTTAATTGTTTCAATGGTCATTTGTTTGATTTAATTGGTCTAAGGTCCGCCACATACATCCGGAATAAACCTGATTCGAAATTAGATTCCGTAAGGAGTGTTGCCGCTTTCAGAGACTTTTTCACTAGATCTAGTGATTTTTTGATGTCTTAGATGGCATATTTTAAAGTGATTTTTGAGCGTAGGCGTTGATGGTACGATACCATATCGTGACGGTGCAGTTGCGACGTCGTTGCGGCATAGTTGCGAAATCACCTACGCTCAAAAACCGCTTGTGTGATAATGGTTCATGCCATTTTGTATGCAGATTATATCTAATGTTAAAACTATCGATAGTCTTTTTATACAGTTGCATTAATATCGGAATAGAATTTACAAACCATCATCGTTACATTCGTAACGTCACATGATAGTAATTATCATGTACAGAAATTGTTTGTTTTGTTTTAAAAATACCGAAAAATGCAATTATTGTCATTCATTTGGCGTTTCATATATTTTTATTTTAGGCATTTTTTAAACAGCATTTTTATTTTTTGTAACCATAGTTGACAACACTAAATTCTGAATCAGGATTCCGGATCGTAATTCCGTATGTGTATCCGTATGGCGGACCTAATTGTAGCTATTTTTTTTATTTTAAGTTGAAGATTAAAATGTCGTTCAATACAAGGTGTAACAAACCACCCTAATTTCAGACCATCAAACTGAACAACTTTCATTATGATGACAACATCGAAAAAAAAACATCTGCTGTCCCATGCATTTGAGTCAAGCAGGTAGTTTTTTTGTTTTATTACGATGTTGGCCCCATAGTAAAAGTTTGATGGTTTAAACCACCCCTTTAAATATTAATAGGGTGTTTTGTTACACCCTGTATAATATAAAAATCTAATTGTAGGTACATACGGCGACACATCAATCTATACAAAACCTACATAAGCTGGACGCGGGACGTTATACGTTACTCGACTCACGAGGGGCCAGCTTATTTCGGTTTTGTATAGCTTGATGTTTCGCCGTGTGTACCTGCTACGGCCACGACTTGCCACCAATTTTAATGATGGCCCTGCCTAAAAATGATTCCGACGTTATCTTACCTATATTCGCATAATTATTAGTACTTTGTGCTCTCGCTAAACCAACAGAATCTAAACTATTATAAAACTGTAGCAGAAAGTTTGTCTGTTCATTGAAGATATTAACAAAAAAAAAGTTACGATATGGTTTTTAGATATCCCTGATTCCATATCACCAATTTTTGGATTTTTTGTCTGCTTGTTTGTTTGTTTGTTTGTGTGTTTGTTTGTTTGAACGAGCATTACACACAAACTACTGAACCGATTTTGATGAAACTTTTTTTGTTTGATAGCTTATTATCTGACTTAAAATCTGGTATATAATTTGTGCGGAAAAAAGTCGCGGGTTAACACTCTTATTTTATATTTCCTTATTTTTTTAAACATGTCATTCAAACATTCGTATGTATGTGAAATGTCCTTTTCCTCTTACAAGCGTTAATGAAAAACCTATAATACAATAGACTGACAAACAGTCCGCCTTTCGTAACAAATCCACCAGCAGAAAAATAATATTAGCCCTTTCCGATTTTCGCGTGACTTTTCCTCTAGGACGAGGTCGCATTTCTGTATCCGGGGCAGCCCCGGGAAAGTCCGTGATGTCCCACGGGAATCCGGGATGTTGGCTACATGATCCGATTATCGCGAACTAAAACTGTGCGCTATAGCCCAGTCATTTTACGGATTGAGCCGGAACTAATTAATAATAGATTTTATTTTCGGTATAGTATTTAAGAGCCAATTTGAGCTTAGAAATATACCAAAAAAAAAAGAAATCACGTCCGCAAGATCCCCAAATTTAAAATTTAGCATTTATCTTGTTCTAAAAAACCTGATGGTAAATTTTTTTGCACATTTTTAAGGCTTTACCGTTATACATACTGCAAACATGGTGTTAATACTTTTGTCTACTTCTAAGGCTTTGAAAAGTCCATTAGTATTTTTCTAATGAACACCTCATTTTTTAAATTTTAATGCCTATTTTATTGCTCAAAAATAACTTATTATTGTTAATTCTAATTAAAATTAGTGCATTGGTATTAATATAATTAAGTTAGAACCCTTCTGGGAGATCCAATTTCGATTTCGATGTTGCTCAGCGAAGCGAGAATTTTTTTAAATATGTTTTTAGATATTCTTTTTGTCACTAAAAGGTGCCCGTTCCCGTTACAGTTTAAAAGTCCAAGTCCTAACAAAACTCCGTATAATAACTGGGCTACTGTCTTTACGCCACTCGAGTAACCGAAGTCGATTTTTATTAGGATTAGCTTGAGATACTTTTTTCTTCCTTATCATATAAATCCGCTTATAGGCACCTACTCTGTTTTAACAAACCCGTACTCTTTTTTATACTGTGCCTAAACTGAGAATACAAGGCTTTTATTATGAGAAACAGAAGTACTATCGTAGGTACAATATTTTTTCATCCGAGCGAGTTTATGTATGCGTCTAATGTCGAAGACGATGTCTCTTAGAATCCCTACCAAGGTCCTTAGACACAAACCACCCTTAGCCCTTCCATCCTGTTCCACTAACTATCAGACAAAACGCGTTTGTGCCATGAGCGGGAACAACAGAACTATTTTGAGTTTGATATATCTTCTGTACCATTGTAGCGTCCGCTTTATTAGTATTTACGATTTATAATTTATTGCAAGAAAGACTATATAATTTATTCTTTACTCAGTCGATTGTTGTCCTTTTTGTATTTTTTTAGTCTAAGATCTGCTTTGTTTCTTGTAAATTCTGTTTCTATCAGGAGTGCGATTTTTAAATCTCATTCGCTGAGCTCAGTAGTTGAAAATGTCAAAATTACTATGAAAATATGCATCTTTCTACTGATGATTTGACATTCAAAATGTTCGATTTTTGGAAGTCAAATCAGCCGTAGAATGCGTATCTCCATACATTTTCAACTGCTGAGTTCAACGTATGAGTTTTTCTGTTAGCTATCCAAATTTGTATCGTTTCACTAGCCGTTGGTCTTCCAACGAATCATATCCATGCGAGCGAGCAAAAGCCGGTGAGTAATAAAATAAATAATGTTTTCGCAATATTTGTGTTATTACTTTTCCTTTACAACAATATCTTAAACTTTATATAAACTAAAATTACCAGTTAAATACAACAACTGTAATATTCAATAGGATTCTTTTTTTATAGAGCCAGCTTAATGTATTTGAGATGCACTACCTCGGTGGCAACTCGAATGGCGACTAACCTTTAAAATAACGTACAATAGCGTGCCTGGTAATCACTTAGGTACACAAAATGCAAATTCCAGTTTCCCGGCTTAGTTAACAACGCAACAAGTCACATTTTCCGTTTTTATAGGAGACTCCGAGACTCATTTCCTGAGTTAGTATTATCTCGGGTACGGGTTTTCTAGTGCAGAGTCAACTTGCATCGAATTCATAATAACAATTGACTGTTTGTATGAATATTTTCAGGTTTTATTTACCAACAGCAAACGGCTGCACGAATTGCGATTTTAAATTGACTACAAATCTTTTTCACCTATGATCCTCGACAAAATTATTTTCGCCCATTTCATTCAATCATTTTAATGAAATGAACGATAGCAATTCGACATGTACATACCTATATGAAGTAGGTACAGTTTGTAACTATTATGTAATCTTTGGACAGTATCAAAAGTGGAAACGCTCTAATTGTTCTGGGCGAACATTTTCAACTTATTCATTAGAAATGGCATAAACTAAGTATTATCTAAAGCTCTATTATAAATCACACTTCTAACGTACAAAAAAAATGGGCCAACTTTCTTAGGTTGGTGTGCGTGAGAAGTCACACAACTTATCTCTGTGTGCGTTTATATGGATAGGGTTTAGCGGCCTTACCAGCCTAGCTAGCATGCCACCCACGACAAAGCGTTTAAACGAGAAAAACGTCATGCGCGCTCTTTCTGGCCTACGTAAAATAATAAAGATGGAGGCACATCTCGATTTTTGTCGTTTTCTCGGGGGTGGCATGCTAGCTAGGCTGGTTGCAATTTTTTTCGACGCGTTCGTTGCTTCGACTGTCTATCTTGATCTTGACATATAACTTATCAAAGGCTCCTAGACGTTTATAACAGCGCTATAAAATAGTTTGCCTTTTCTTATAAACCAGATGAAAATGTTTGGCCTGATTCGAACGCCTGGAAGATTCACCCATCTCTATCCAGCCAAAGAAAGTGGATCAGTCATATTTTATATGATGGATGTAATGTAAAACAATTCATAGGTTGATAGAAAATTTTCACATGAAAACCGATAATTGTTAAGTTGCTTTGTTTGCTATGCAACTTGTTTTTACTTCGATCACTCGAACCAATGATTCGTTCACGGTATCGATGAGAATGCAAGCCCATTATTAAACATCATCAAACATTTACTACCGATCAAATTTCATGCGCAGTGTCTTCGAAATTCGATAGCTTTTTAAACCAGATTGTTTTAAATGCTTTTGCCGCGCATTTTTTTGTGATCTGTGTATAACCTTCAGAGATGCTACAGCAGCTGTAGTATGATATGCGCGATAAAGGCTATATCACGCCTTTTATCTCCTTTGTTCGCGCGTAAATAGAAAAAGAGAGAAGATAGTGCTATATCACGCTGCCATACTACGGCCGCAGGAATCCCTAATGGAAATTACTAAAAAGGTACTAAAGTATTGTCGGTTATGAAAAAAATGTCAATCGCAATAGGTATTTATATTCAGTGAGTAGAGTAGGTGATCGCAAATTATCACTATAATCTTCACGCTGACGCAATAGACATATAAACTGTCTGATCTGGGAGTCAAAGAAATACTTTGAAACAGCAAATTAATCGAGTCAGCCAAATTAGAGACCTAGGTATCATCTTCGACTCTAAGTTACATTTTAAAGCCCACATCGATGCTACAGTTACAATAGCCAATAAACAATTAGGTTTCATTCTTAGAGTAACCACCACTTCCGTAAGGCCACCACCTATAAAGTCTTGTATTTCTCATTTATCCGTAGCCTGCTGGAGTTTGGGAGTGTTATCTGGAACCCTTGCTGTACCGTACTGGCAACGATTTCACTGACTACACAACCACCGCTAAAATGTTTAAAGTTCCAGTTCCTTCCTTGCAGATTCGAAGGTCTTACATTGAGGCTCTATGTCTATACAAAATCGTTAACAGTACTGTAGACTCCTCGACTCTGTTCGAGAAAGTGGATTTCAAGTCCCACCTCGACACTCCTTGCGTTTAAAAACTTCTTTTCTTTAGTAAACTGTGTAACCAAACTATAGCTTCTTTCGGCGTTTTTTGGACAACTACAATCGACATCTTACTAGTGTTAATCTGTTTAGATTCTCTTTGGGCAAATTTAAAAAAAAAATTGTCGATGTGCTTCTATAAAGATAAATGTTGTGTTCTTTTTATTATTTTTTACTAGTTTATTGAATTGTCTCTTGTGCGTTTCGCAAAATTTTATAAGTTTTTGTTATTAAGTTGTGGATCTCTAGGTCTGTTTGTGTTTGTTTAGAAGTTCATATGTGACTGTTTGTAATCCCTAATAAATAAATAAAAAAAATCTTCTTAGGCGCTAAACAGACGATGACATTTTACCACAGATGTGTCCGTTACCTACCACCATAATAGTATCGAGGTAGGCGTAACTCGTGTCAATTACGCCTACCTCTATGCCTAGAGTTCCATAGTGCAACGTGCCCGCGGGGAAAATTGTCCATCGTCTGCGACGCTTTATTGTCCCGCGCAAGTCGTAAAAGTCGACTGAGGAAATGGGCTATTTCAAATTATAGTGACAAGCTTTAATTAAATTAAAATAGCGGAAGATAGGTGACGTTCTTGCATTACGCACTCGAAAAATTGATCTGCTTTTTATGCACGTTCACGAGTGAAATGTAATGCCGTGTGATAATTAGTTTTTAACCGACTTCAAAAAAGGAGGAGGTTTCTCAATTCGACCGTATATATATATATTTTTTTTATGTGTGTTCGCGGATAACTTCGTCGTTTATGAACCGATTTCGATGATTCTTTTTTGTTGGAAAGTAGGTATTCCAAGGGTGGTACCATGATAAGGAAACCAGGATCTGATGATGGCATCCCAGAGAAATCGAGGGAAACCTTTAAAAATCGTAGTGCCGGCTAGTGTGTTTATTAATTTAAAGCACTACTATTAAATTGAACTAATGAATTCACCACTGAAAATTGTGAAATAAACCAAATTTTAACAAAAAATTCAAACCGCCTTCAAAAATACAAAAAAGTAAAAAAATAATATTGCAGCCGATGACTTCTTCGTTCGCATCATAAGAACATTAATTTGTTTTATAGAAGTCGGTGTCAAGCCAAGCTAAAATACTAAAGCAAGCCCTGTCGCGAATCGTACCGGCTTGACACCGACTTCGATAAAACAAATTAATGTTCTTATGATGCGAACGAAGAAGTCATCGGCTGCAATATAATTTTTTTACTTTATCGTATTTTTGAAGGCGCTTTTTTTCTTTTTCAATGCTTTGTACTACGATTTTTAAAACGCGAAGCCATTGTATGCCATTGTGGTACCTTTATCCCGCATAAAATACAGGGTGAAATTGAATTGAAATTGATTCTTTTAAACTAAGAGTCTACCCATCAAACTGAACAACTGTTACTATGGGAGCAAACCGATCGGAGCAAAATCAGCTGTTGCATACATTTGAGTCGAGTAGGCATTGTATTTTAGTGCGGAACCGCTGAATTTTTTTTGCTCCGATCGGTTTGCTCCCATAATGAAAGTTGTTCAGTTTGATGGGTAGACTCTTAGTTTAAAAGGATGCTAATGATATCAATTTCACCCTGTAAAAGTAAATTAGTTGACGGGGGCTCAAATTATACGGTCCATCCGCTATTACTTATGTGACAAGTTGACAAGTCGTCTCTTTCATGACAACTTGTTATCCCAAACCAATTTAGTCCAAGTGATTTTTGTAGGTACCTACTCTTCCTGTTCTTCCCATTAAGGATAATGAGCGTGATTATAATGGTGCGTGCAACAAATGTAGGTTATGATTGTAGGTATTGTATTATCGCCACAAAACATAATGAAACAACCCAGTCTTACGACGTGTCAAGCCTTTAATTAGGCCGGGAGCCTGAGGGTAATTCTCAGCGACTATAGTACTATGACAACGATAATGTGAGCTACTAATTCCGCGCTAGAATTAATGCTAAATGATCACTGGCTTTGTGTCTGACATAGGTACTTAGAGTGTGTAAGTGTGCAATTTGTTTGTTTACGTATTAATGCAGAATTTCTTTGCATTTTACTAATAAACAATTATTAAGAATCTTCGTCTATGTTATTATTATAATTATGATTTATTGTAGGTACATCATCATCATCATTGTCTTGCCCATTTCCCATTATTTGGGGGTCGGCGCAATATGTCATCCTCTTCCATTCATCTCTCTTAGCCGTCGTTTCAACACTCACTCCTTTTTTACACATATCATCCTTCACACAATCCATCTATCTTTTCTTCGGCCTTTCTATTGTAGGTACAGAAGTATATTAAATATACAGGGTGTAAAATTTAATGCGTAACATTTACATACCTTAGTTAGGGGTTGCTTCAGACCATCAAACTGAACAACTTTTACTGCGGGACTGATATTGAAATATTAAAATGACAACTATGCATGGGTATCTCCATAGTAATTTTGACATTTTCAACTGCTGAGCTCAGCGAATGAGATTCAAAAATCGCACTCCAGGCCTCAGACTTGTATAAACTAATTCAAAGGACCTGATTACTTATTACAAGTTACAATAAAAGCTAAATTAAAGCCTAATTTATAAATTCATAATTATTATCCCAAAAAATTTATATTATAATAAAAATGTAATTAAAACCAATAACTTTCATTAGCCGATGATTCTTTCAAACCCACGCATTGGATGTAATCCCTTTATTAATGGTATATCTCCCTGATCCAGCTTAATGAAAATTCCACGGCAAGTTGCCCACCTATACACCCCCGCTTTTTACCCCCTGACCCTCCTCACCCCCTAATTTCTCCTCCGAAATGGACATTTCGTCTTCGTCACGTCGCGACGCTCTCTACGAATGAAGCAACTTTATTTCTCAAGTTTTTTTGCTTACTTCAAATTACTTTTTAGCTGAAACGATGAAGTCATTAGCAAATATTTTGCCGGCGGCGTAAAATTTTCTTTGACTGTATCATTCCTGAAAATTTTATTTTTAAATGCTCTTTCTTACTTAGTTTAGGCTTTTTAATTAGGAATTCAGTTTGTTTTATTTTTTCTACGCAGTGTTTCGTAAAAACTAGCTAGAATAGGATAGTAAATTATTCAGATCTCGGTGATCCCCGTTGTAAATATCCCTAATGTAAATATTATGTTAGACTAGAGCTGTTACGTATTCACGTCATTCCTGTTACGGGGCTTCACAACTGTTGAGCCTTGCTGCTGATGTGGTCTTATGTTATGTTATCTATATTTATAAAAGAGTTCCGTGACTAACTGACTAACCTAAACCGCTGAAGATAGAAACATGCCCAGGTGATGAAGTGTTTCGGGTCGTTTCGCAGCTGGCGAATTTGTATGATCAAAGAACAAATACAAATCGTATGATAGCTGAAATTATACACAGGATAGGAGGAATGGAAGGAAGGAAATGGAAATTATCTTTTTCTATCGTTTTCTACAGTGGCATTACTTATAAAATTAAAATTCAAATTTACCAGTTTTGTTGGCGAAACGGGATTGGGCAATGTCTTTTGGAATATACAGGGTGTATATGAAAGCCTAGCAAATACTGAAACGGTGAACTCAGACCATCAAACTTTCACTATGGAGTCTACCTCAGAAAACACGAACAAAAATTAGCTGTCCCATACATTTTAGTTGGGTAGGTACAGCAGTTTTGTATGGGACAGCTGATTTTTTTTTGCGTTTCCTTAAGTTGGCTCCATAGTAAAAGTTGTTTAGTTTGATGGTCTGAGTTTACCGTTTCAGTATTTGCTAGGCTATCACTAACACCCTGTGTATTCTACAGAAGATGTAGAGGTGCACTTAAGAAAGGATGATTTTATAGTTTATGATGTAGATTTGTTGCAAAGATTATTGCGAATGTTAACGCAAATAACATAGAAACAGCGCCTTGGCGACAAAGTTCGTTGTCGAAAGCTTCCTCAAAAGATTTTCCACATGAAATCCCACATGCTAGGTCAAATTAATTGTATATTCCCGCTGTGCGTATCTCTCTCGAGTGCTCTAATTGCTCAGGAGAGTGTTTGCTGTACCCACATCAAGACAAAGTTTCTCTTTCCCGAACCTTCGAATACTGATTTATTTACCGATACACTAAACACACATGGACGTGAATTTCGATAAACGAAATCCTATCGAATATCTACCGAATAGTATTGTTATTATTTCTAGCTATTCAAATGAAACAGTTTTTCTGATAACATTTTCATGAAATTCATTTCTCGCGACACATTGCACTATGAACTATTAGACTACAGCAAACTATTGTCTACGGTATGAGATTTTTTTGGTTAGCTTCCTTGCATAGATGCGTAGGTAAAGCCGAATCTGATAGTTCGCCTTAGGGATGCAATTTTATTTTTAGATTTTATGTAAATTGACTTTGTTAATGTCTAGTTTAATTATCAAATATGCGTGACGGTAATCGATATTTGGTGATCCCTAGGATTGTTTTTGAACAAAAACACGCACTTGCACCACCAGTAATAAAATGACGAAAGATTTTGTTTGGTCTTGTATAGACCAAAAAAAATCGTTGTTTGGATGTTTGTAAGATTGTATATTTGTGACTTAACCACGCATAAACGGCGGAACGAATTTGGATGAAATTTATCACACTGATAGAATATGCTCATGATCCACACATAGGATACTTTTTTAAAGTCCACGCAGACGGAGTCGCGGGAAAAAGCTAGAGATAGATAAAATACATAATATGATCCTGCAGACTCGAGAGATCGTAGAAACAGAGTAATTATATGAGCTCAGACGATAATTTCTCGTCGCATAAGTTTTAATACGTCATTAGATAAAACACAAAGATGTCTGGAATTAATTATTTGACTTTGTACCCGCTGCCATGCCGTCGTCTGAATATAAGGTCTGCCACACACAGACGGAATTGCGATCCAGAATCCAATCTGAGCGGAATCCTGATTCAGGATTCAGTGTTGTCAACTATGGTTACAAAAAATACTAGAGTGCTGTTAAAAAAATGCCTAAAATAAAAATGTATGAAACGCCAAATGAATGACAATAATTGCGTTTTAAGGTATTTATTCAAACAAAACAAAGAATTTCTATACATGATAATTACTATCATGTGATGAGGTCATGACGTTACGAATGTTACGATGATGGTTTGTAAATTGTATTCCAATATTAATGCAACTATATCAAAAGACTATCGATAGTTTTAACATTAGACATAATCTGCATACAAAATGGCATGAACTATTATCATACAAGCAGTTTTTGAGCGTAGGCCATTTCGCAACTATGCCGCAATGACGCGGCGACGTCGCAACTGCACCGTCACGATACGGTATCATTCCATCAACGCCTACGCTCAAAAATCACTTTATAATATGCCTCCTAAGACATCAAAAAAGCACTAGATCTAGTGAAAAAGTCTCTGAAAGCGGAACACTCCAAACGGAATCTAGTTCCGAATCAGGTTTATTCCGGATGTATGTGGCGGACCTAATAATAAAATCGCGGTGACGTTTAAAAATTGTCTGCAAAACTTTGCAGATAACTTATCTACGCGGTAGATTGCTTCATATTGCCTGGTATTCTAAACCTATTTAGATAAACATAAAATTTGTAAACTTTGCTTGTCAGTAGAATGTATTTGCCATAACATTAATTCGGGGAATGCAGAATAAGGTGATATACCTAATGCTTCATGCTTCATCATTTGATTATTGAGATCACTTTTGGAATTATTGTTCTCTGTTAGTGTTTTTGGCTGTAGTAGGAGAGGGAGGCCGAAGAAAAGATGGATGGGTTGTGTGAAGGATGATATGTGTGAAATAGGTGTGAGTGTTGAAACGACGGCTTAGAGAGATGAATGAAAGAGGATGACATATTGCGCCGACCCCAAATAATGGGAAATGGGCAAGACAATGATGATGTTAGTGTTTTTGCTTGCTTACATATACCATAATTTAAAAAGTTTTCAGAAAAATATAGGGCATAAATATAGGAGTACGATTAAGTTTTTCTTTCATCGCAATCGGTTCACAATCACATAAAAGCGAATTTAAATCTTTCAATAATGCGTCATCGATGGTTACGTATTTCCAGCGAACTTAGTATTTTAGTTCACTGCGTATTTTCAGAGGTACGCGTACGATATTTATTTGCGAATGACTTTTATTTCATTCAAACAAAAAAAAAAACTAATAAAAAACGAAGATACAAAAGAAAGAGAATTTATAAAATAATTACGAAGATATAAAGCTTTGAAATTGTTCACACAAAATTTTAAAAGCTTTATATCTTCGTAATTATATTATAAAATGCAAATGTTATTTGTTACGCGGCAACTAGATTTTCTAAACTATTTTTCCATATATAAAATATTACTTTTAATAATTACGTCTACGCGTATTGTGCGTCAAGCGTTTGTATGGACTGAAACCACCTTAAGTACTTATTATGACCTTAAAAATACGTTTTCTATAAGAAACATTCTTTGCCTTGTAAAACACTGGGGATTATCGTGATTTCAGAGGCTTATCCTTACGCATCTTATTTTCCAAATTAACCAAAAGATAATCTCGTTGTTTTTTATGTTCGTAATTTATGGTGAAATAAATCTAGCTCGGTGGACGCGGCGGCCGTGTGTTACACCGACACGAGCAATCCTTCAGCGAATAAATTTCAATTTAGCACACAAACAGCCAACGGATTTGTTTAGACAAACCCATTCGGATCACGTAGACGTGAGGTGCTCCGAGATTAAAATATAACGTAAATCTCTTTAATACAAAAAAAATATTGCGGTATTGGACATGGATAAATAAATAATGTTTGGGATTAGATTGTAGCGGCAACGAACTCTGGAGGTTAGTAGTTTTTGAGTAGGTGGAATTATAATATGAACAAGTTTTATCCACAATTTCGAGAAATAGGTTCTTATTTATGTTTCGCTTAGTGTAAGTTCAGCGATTTAAAATATAAAACCTGCTAAAGATATATCCGACAATAGAACATCCAGTCTCAGTAGTTATTAGTTTAGTATCGAACTTTAAAGACTTAGGCGCCGTCCTATTACATCGCTCGCGCGATGATGCGATGCGATTTCATCCCCAGCAAACAATTTGGTCGCATCAGGCCCACATTTATATGTCTATTTTGACTTATAAAAGTTATATTACGGTAATTTCGTCGTATACTGGTGCTTTATGCGTCTGATGTTCGACTATACGACCAAATTGTTAGTTGGGTCGTCCGATGAATCTGCTCGCGTGATCAGGAATCGTGTGTCCTATTTTGGTGGGATGCGATCACTCTCGGAATGGGTCTTAACAGATGCTCAGTTTGGTCGCACGAGCGCCATTAGGACATTCAGTACTGATTACTATGTTTGATCGGACGATCGATAATCGCACGACGAAAATAGAACCATTCGATCGCATCGCATGATCGCACGACCTTCAATAGGACAATCCGCAGATATGAGTATGTTTAAACGCACGGCCGCACGATCATTTTCATCGGAAGCACGCATGATCGCGCGAGCGATGGCAATAGGACGGCGCCTTACACCCGTATTCTTAGTTGTTCCCTTGAGGTTTCCTCACTCGAGTTGACATACGCTCACTCAAAATTGATGACAAAAATGACATTTTGTTGAAGCATAGGTTTAATATACAGGGTCCTTCAAAATATGCTGACACTTTTTTAAGGGGATGATCAGACCAACAAACTGAACACCTTTCTCTATGGGACCAACATCGAAATCGCAAAAAAAAATTTGCTGTCCCATATTTTTTTCGCGATTTCGACGTTGGTGTCATAGAGAAAGTTGTTCAGTTTTATGGTCTAATCATCCCCTTAAAAAGTGTCAGCATATTAAGAAGGACCCTATACCTCGGTTTATACACAGATAAAAACGACCCAATTGGGTCTTCTTTCAGTAGTCCGCGTCAAGCAAAGCTACGATCGTACAAAGACGGCTGTGGTGTAGCACAATTTTACGCGCTTTTTCTATGAAGGTAGGTAGGTAGGTATTATCTTGTATAAAATATCATTGGGTTTATATGTTTAGATTCATGAAAAGGTAATTTCACGAATTGGTAGTTATTGAATATCTCCCATATCTAGAATCCTTTGCGAAATAAAAGAAATAGTTTACATACAAATATTAACGAACTGAAATTGTACCTACAGGGTTAAAAAAATTAAAAACTACGTTGAATAAATGCAGACCTTTCTGAAAATTTTAGGGAGTGGGCCATGTTTCATGGTGGTCCAGAGCATATAAGTAGGTCTAGTGGTTGACCTAGTCCACAATTGTATGGAAGTCGGCACTGTCAAATAGAAAGTCAGCAGTGTGTTAGTTTCGATGACCCGATGATGTTATGCAATGATGCAATGGTCTAACAAAATTAATTACGTCACGATCCAGTTATGATTCATAGAAAAATAACAGTTGATTAGAAACATATCATCATCATCATCATCATCATCACCAACAGCCTATAAACGTCCCACTGCAGCGCACAGGCCTACCTTCAGGGAAGGTGTATGGGCATTAGTCCACCACGCGTGCCCAATGCAGATTGGTAGACTTCACATACACATCAGAATTTCTTCTAGAAACATATACAGGGTGTAAAATGAAATGCGTTAGGTACCATTAAACTGAACAACTTTTACTATGGGAACAAAATTTAAAACAAGATAATGAAATCTGCTGTTTCGTACACTTGTTCGAGCGACCGTTATGACATTTTCTAGGGAAAACAATTTTTTTTTCTCAATTTCGAAGTTGGCTACATAGGTGAAAAATGTTCACACTCTTTATACAGGGTCCTTTTTATTATGCTGACACTTTTTTAAGGGGATGATCAGACCGTCAAACTGAATCACTTAACAATTATCGAATATATGAATCGAATAACTTAACAAACTTTGCATATTTTCGTGCACTCGTCTTCTCTTTTTCGCGTCTAAGTTTGTCCTCACTATTACCTAATTTATTCCAGTGGCAATATCTCTTGTCTTCTCTTTTCACGTATATGTTTGTCCTTATTTTCATTTGCTTATATTTTTCGAGAGCGGAATAAAAATATTGTTTAAAATAATATTGAAAATGCTTTTTAATAATTAAATCTTCTTGCTTAAGTTATTCCTTTACATTTTCTTGAATTGTTTGTGCAGTATCTTAGTACATATCACGGCATTTTTTATGAGCATTAATTTTTTGCTACACGTGACCGCAGTGAGAGAGTGAATAAATGTAAGGGTACTGTCACGGATGCTGTCAAACGATAAACGTAAAAAAAGGCATAATACTGGACTTAGCGTTTCACTCCAATCCCGGAACCCGTCGCTCGTAATAGCACTATATCGCCGCAATAGAATGGGACAACGTCATGAAGCGCGATGTTCGCTCTATTCATCTAACTCCCACTGAGTTTGTTATACTCTTATCAGTTTTCTTTTCTCATTAGTCTATATTTCACATATACACATAATTATACATCATCATCATCATCATATCAGCCCTTAAACGTCCACTGCTGGACATAAGCCTCCCCCAAAATGGGAGGGATTTGCCATAATCGCCACGCTTGGCAGGCGGGTTGGCGATCGCAGTTGGATCGAATCAATGTGTGTACTCAGAGGATGCTGCTGCCCATCCTTCAGTAGATCCCTTAGTCGACTTTTACGACACCCACGGGAGGAAAAGGGATGGTGCTATTCATAGCCGACACCACACGGCTGTATGCTTAAATACGGCTTCTGAAGAAAAAGGGTGGTTCTAAGCCACGCGGCAAGCTAAACTTCACTTTGATTTTATGCTGTAAAATGGGCAGCGTGTAACAGACTAATTATTTCCCCGAGATCTATTTTATGAAAGTCCTACTCTAAAATCAAGATAGCATAAATTTTAATGAATGAATGCATGAATTTATTCTATCAAATTCAGCCCTTATTTTCAGAATTAATAACGACCTTACACTTAATGAAATAATTTTAGAGGTAGAGCGTAGAACAATTTGATGTTGATTATTGACCTAGTTGAATCAAATTATTTCTTGTATTTACACAAAAAAGAACACTTCTTAACGATAAGACCGCCTTATTTTGTGCCTCTTGTATTTCTTTCTCTGTATTTTTAATGTTCATGTTTTGGTGTAAAATAAAGAATATTTAATCAAATATTGGTATAATATTTACCAATCGGTTTGATTGATTGATTGATTAAGTATTCATTTTTAATCAAAGTGAGAGATTTTCATGCTGACAGGAAAGAAGAAGATTGGACGTGTGAACCTAACTGCTGCATGCTTAATTAATTTCCTAGAGAAGTAGAAACCCTGATCATATACTTACATTATGTATGCAAAATGGGACTATAGGACCACAATAGTAAAGGTTTTCATTACCAAACCCTTAGGATCCATATCCACCGAATATGTTCCAATTTATTGCGGGTTTCAATCCAAGACAGATTAGAGTCATTCTCCGAGGCTCGGTGGACTTCATTGTGACAGTCTTTTGATTAGTAGCCACTGTTGATAAGTTTTATGGGAATGTATAGTGGGGAATGTGCCGCAGGCCCGACTCCTAGGCCGAATAAGTACGAGGCAGCGACAAGGTAGTGAGCTGGAAAATAATTCACCAATAGCCCGCTCGCTTCGAAGCAAGTATCAAGGAGCGTATATTTTAGTGTTACATCCTAATTAGTATACGATAAATGCTGAATTTCCATACATTTAAAGACACTTTCGAGTATGAATTAGGATGCGTAGAATTCCAGAAATTAGCATTCCAGAATTTACAGACAATACGTGATCGTCGCGTCATATGAAAACTGAAGCGCTGCCCATTGCATTGGTGGATTATTTCCTCACATATAGGCTACACTGTATGCTGAGACCCATCTCTAGTGGACAGCCACTATGTCAGGGCTTTCCATGAATTGCTGAATTACATCACGTGCCCAGCTTCGATGCCGATATAATCACGTTCCCATTGTGATTGCGGCGAGTCAATTCAAGCTTTTGTTGGAATCGACTATTGTTCAGCGCAGAGTGACATTTTGAAGTCCTGCGACACCATTGTAAATGTTAGCGATTTGAGAGACTTCATGACAAAAACTATGGAAATGGACGTGCGTAGGTCGGATCGATTGAATGGTGAAAATTGCAATTAAAGTCGTGACCTTTCATTTCGCTTTGTTTCCGTTTTCTGAATAGGATGGGAAATACAACATAGATGGGTAGGTAAATATAGTATAGCCAAGTAGATTTTATTGTTACGCTGCTAAGCGGTCGGTATTATAAATTATATTCATAGTCACTCTTTTCATTCAAAGAGAAGAACACTAAAGGAAAAAATTATTTTCTTTTATTCTTAAGAAGAGCTCTTCCGCCCCAACTTAACCTCATCCATGGGCATATCACAGACTGAAACTTCTTGGTCATGCGAATAACTAAAATTAAAATAAACGACTAAATCAAATTAACAGACTTATTAATTTTCAAGGAACTTTTGGTTGACTCTAACCTGATATCAAAACTAACAAATCTGATGGATGCGCTGTACAATAAAACCTTTGGTCTATTGTCTGTATATGCTGAGAGCCATCCTATTGCCTAATTTTAATTGTCATGTCGTGTGTCTGTTTAATTTTCTACTTTCTCATATTTTATTATGAAAAGGTTAAACTAACTCTAAGCTAGGTAATCTTGTAAAATAGGTGTCTTTATTTTGTAATGTTTATATTGGCAATAACATATTTTTCCATTCTATCTAAGATTTCTAAACTTACTTCCTCAATCTCATCGACTTCAAAGTCACCAAGGCTCGATGTCTCTTCAGCGATGTTAGTAAGGTACATGCTAGGTCTCATGGATACTCTATGACGCGCCGTTGACGCTTTCTTCCACAACTCTACCCCATCGTCCTTCGGTTCGTCTCCTAACGTCGCAAACTGTTCATAAAAGTTTATCACTCCTGACAATTCACCATCTAAATTCTCAGTTATGGAATTTCTTTTAACTTGATTCACTTGTACTGAAAATTTTCTATCATCTATCCTTCTGTAACCTTCGAAATCGTTCTGATTCTCCAAAATGTTTATAGAACTAGTATTGTTGTATTCGTATTCTAAATCGAATCCTCTATCATCGAACAAACTCTTGAATCTGGTCCAACATCCTGGTTTTTTCACTTTATTTTTCTCTGGTTGGGATTCTTCTACGGAGCCTTTATTATTCATGTTGGAAAATATTTATTCAGATTCTAATGACAGTTAAAACGATTATTTGACGGAAATCTTATTAATATTAATCATTATATGATATGAGTACGATAATTATAGAGATTAGCTATTTATTTTATATCTAAACAGGGGCTAGTTAAATCAGTGTTGATGATTCTAAATCAAGGCAAGCCAATCGATACGTTATTGTCCGCAGTACATGATTACTTGATAAGAGTCCTCGTTCCTGTTGTTCGAATTGATTGATAATGATGATATATCACGGTGAATATTGAGTTTTGATGAGTTATGCACTCGTCTGCTTATGTGCACAGTATCTAGGTTTCAAGTGTATTCTAAAATTAGCCTGTAGTTATTTACATGTTTTACTATAGTATAACTAATGCACTACTATAATAGAAGTTCTATATCACATGTTATTGTCACTTTATCATTAACTTCACGCACAAAGTTTTTAGTTATACAAGCTAAATTAGTATTTATATAATTTCCTTTTAAGTACACTATAACTTCAGAAGTTTGCCGCGGTAGCACTGTACGACGATTCGAATCAAACTAAATTACTAATTGTAGTTTTGTGATAAGTTTGATAAGGAAGTGTTATTAGTACGTTTTATCAACCAGTGATGTACCTACTGATTGAAAAAGATATTTTTAATTCTTTAGATTTCGAAATATTAGTTTTTTCGTTTAATTGTTTATCAAGTCGTCTAGTTCATATTTCTATATCGTTGTTGATGTAAGAATATGTAAGTAGGTACTTACTGTATTTTTCTAAATATTTGTGACTGTATATTTACATTAATTCTACGCATACGAGCGGAGCTAATACATTTTTAAGCTATTTACACAGGGTGTTAGGGTAGCCAGTTGCATTACTTTAAGGGGTGATTGTACCCATGATACTGAACAACTTTCCCCAAGAAACCTATAGGAAAATTCACAAATTTGTTTCGACTATTCATACAAACGTTCGATCAGCTGATTGCATTTAGTATGGAAAGTCCAAGAATTTTTTGGCGGATTTCCTATATGTTTCTCAAAGAAAGTTGTTCAGTATCATAGGTACAATAATCCCTTAAAGAAATGCAACTGCTTACCCTAACACCCTGTATAATAATCAAGATTTTACGTTATTCACTTTTGTTACCGTAACATCGTTCACGAGTGTTTTTTTAAATTCGAATCTATGCAATAAAGGCACAAAATAAGCATAATATGTAGGCATAATATACATTTTTCATTTGATGACATACAAGGTCCTTCTTAATAAATGCTGACACTTTTAAGTTGATGATCAGACAATCAAACTGAACAACTTTCTCTATGGGACCAACATCATCGAAAAAAGTCAGTTGTCCCATACATTTGGATTAAGGCGGTTGCAGAGGGGTCAATTTTATACAAAACTTTGACGCACAATACGCGTAGACTATATTAATATAAGTAACTTTGTATATATGGAAAAATAGTTTAGAAAATCTATATGCCGCGTAATAAATAACATTTGCAATTTATGTTATAATTACGAAGATATAAAGCTTTGAAATTTTAAGTAGGTTTTGCAGTTTTGTAAAGAGCTGATTTTTTTCGCGATTTTGATGTTGGTGCCATAGAGAAAGTTGTACAGTTTGACGGTCTGATCATCCCTTTAAAAAAATGTCAGCATATTAAGAAGGACCCTATATACCTACCTACCTAATTATCTAGCCGTTATGAAGATTAAAACCCTTTGATTGTTCATAAAATACACTTTAGTAGCCACTTTTGTAAGTAATTTTGCAACTGTAAATACCTATGTTAATATCCACCAGATCAATCTCCGAATTGAATATCTTATTATAAGATCTTCATTCTCGATAGTGTTCTCGGGAATCTGATTTTTATAGTCGAAAAATAAACGGGTACCAGTTAGTTGTTTCCGTAATAAGTAAAATCATTTATTTTTCAAAGCAATAAACATTTATTTACTAATGAAAATATTATTACTGACGTTCATAGAAAAACAAATATCTCTTCGGTGAACTAAACTAACATGATACCTACATCCTACAATACCATTAACAATTATTATTGCTAGCGTACTTAGGTAGCATTTACATTCCGAACAATTGATTTTAGGTTTTGCGTCATTTAGGTAATTTTGTTAATTCTTCGTTTCTACATATTGCTCGTTAGCACAACCGTGACAGTATTTACAGAGAAGTCGACCAAGGGCTATAGACATAGGGCGTGAGAGCCAGGGAGGGCCGTCGGCCGGCCCTCGCGCCTCGCGAGCCCCTCGCGCTTCCTGTAGACAAAACAAACAACAGTGGCAGTACTTACGGCGAAGTTGACTAAGGGCTCGGCCTCGGGCTAGGGACGTCGGCCGGCCCTCGCGCCTCGCCAGCGCCTCTAGCTTCCTGTCGACAAAATAAACAACAGTGGCAGTACTTACGGCGACGTTGACTAAGGGCTCGTCCTCGGGTTAGGGACGTCGGCCGGCCCTCGCGCCTGTAGAGCCACTCTAGCTTCCTGTCGACAACACAAACAACAGTGGCAGTACTTACGGGGACGTTGACTAAAGGCTCGTCCTCGGGTTAGGGACGTCGGCCGGCTCTCACCTGTCGAGCCACTTTAGCTTCCTGTCGACAACACAAACAACAGTGGCAGTACTTACGGCGACGTCGACTAAGGGCTCGTCCTCGGGCGTGAGGGCCAGGGAGGACCGTCGGCCGGCCCTGGCACCTGGCGAGCCGCTCGAGCTTCCTGTCGACAAAAGAAAAACGTAGAATGAATTAGCGCGAATCGTAGAAGTAGATTGCGGGAATCGGTGGAAGGGCGTCGTCAAGGAGGGGCAGCTGCCGTCCCCTAGAGATTTTATTTTCCTTATTTCCTATTAAACCTTTACAAATTTTGTTTATTGTGGGTAGGTACATAGGATTCCTATTGCACCAAAGAACGGCTAGCGGCGAGACGCTCTTGAATCGATGGGTATGGGTAATTCCAAGTTATGAGTATGCCATGCCAAGTTAAGTAGGCAAAACTTCAAGTCAGTTGTAGCAAGGCTCACTTCACTGCATTTTGACGGTTTCAACATAGAAATCAGAAAGTTTATATTCATAGAAATGAGTAGATAATGTTCATATAACAAAAACAGATCACTAAATATTTGGTCCATTCTTTTTATTTAAATGGAAATACTATTTTAATATAGTTAATTTGTTTTGCCGCATTCGTCAGGCTGACGACACATCCGACACACTTTACCTATTGTCAAAGAAAATTATACTAAAGAGTACAACTATTGTAGAGATAATAATTATGTAGCGCTCAAAATATTGTTATGCAAAAATTGTCGCACAGAAAGTGATGCAACAGAATTGTAGTAGGTATACTACACGTACACGTAACTTATGTGTGACTTGACAATGGTCTCGTCCTCGGCTAACGAAGTCGCTTGTATGTTTCGAGCTTGTTTTCAGTTAAAATAGTACCTGTTCATGTCCACTTATTCGACACAAAAGTTTACAAGATTTATTTCTATCAAAGTAGAATGGTCGTGTAACATTTAAACTGCCAGTCATACAAAATTGTAGTTTATTTTTTCGAGAAACTAAAAATTACGAGTTTACAACTATCTTGCAATGAAAATCTGAATGTCGTTTTATACTGTAAATAAATAGGCTGGACTCATCAGTCATCACAGTATGAAGAATAATTGAACTTTAATGTTTTTGAACTCCAATTGCACTAGCAATTATTCTGTAATAATATCACTATAAGGTAATCTTAAGACATGGAATTTTGCGATATGTAATGAAACAACAAAGCTTGCGGTTTTGAATTTGAATTAACATAATAAACGAATTCTTAAAATAATTGGACATGGACCGATGTACTATAAAGGTACTGACAACATAAGAATGCCACAGTATCATATCATGGTATGTAATATGAATACGAGAAATAAGCAGAGTACAGTCTGCATTAAAAGGATATGAACACCAGACATCACACTGAATAAGTGCAAGTGAGAGCTCTACATCATTAATTGTCATAAACAGCTACTGTCACACCTAGACCTCGATCCAAGCAGGAAGACAAAAAAGCCATATGATATGATGACTGGACAGTGTACAGCGGCGGTTGCACGGTTGGTTCGTCCGTGCTGCGGGCAGATCCGTGTGGATTCGAGAGGCATGGACACTCAATCATGAGAGGACCCTCATGATGTCATGATTGGAGTGTGCCTCACCGCAACGCGCTACCGACGCTTTAAGTGAAGTGCATTAATAAAGAGATGTATGAATGTGATTTTTTCACCTTCGCGTCCATTTTGTTTGCAGACGGTACGCGAGGTTGGAGTTGAAATGAGTTTGACATTCATAATGAGCTGTTTTGCAGCAATTCGCTTGGATTACGTTGTGCATTCTAATATGTTAGATTAGTAGCATAAGATTAATCAGTTCAGTATGACATATTCACATTTCTATACGACCCGGTTGGTGTTCGAATCCCGGATCCCGGTTCGGTCATGGATGTTTATATGTTTGTGCCGTTGTTGTATGGTTTCCATAACAAACAGCCTATTAGTGCTTGCTTGGGATCATTAAAATGTATGTGCCTGTGAGCGTTATTTATTTATTTATTACTTAATATTATCTAGGAATAATCTGGCGGGAAAGCACCACACTTCCTGACCCGTTTGTTCCTCTTGTGGAAAGCCAGAAGGACATGAGCTGCCAAGGCCGATTTGGAGGAGCTTAAATAGACTCCGAACCCAGGTCGGCCGGAGTAAAGACAACCTGCTCAAGTGGGGTTACATAGCTGGTCGGACCTCAGATGTGAATGCAGTGTTACTCCTTAGACTATTGCCCATCTTGTATCCTGCCCGGACATCTGCACGCGAACGGAGCTTACAGACGCTGCAGGTAGTGCTAACCGTGTGGCCAAATAATGGGCTGGAATGGAAAACTTAAGAATGACATGCCATCGTCTCGATAGAAGAGATTATAGGAATTTATTTAAAGGAAGTCCTTGGGGCCCAGAAGCAAAAAAAATCACTAAAGAGTTGTCGATGCGTCTCCGCGAGACGACCGGTGACCGTAGAGCTTGGTCAACGACTCAGCCTGACCATTCAAAGGCAAGACCGAGCATGCAGGCAAGGTTCCCGCCTGCATGCTTGGCACCATGTCTCGCGGGGATGCACCCGACAACCTTTTTAATCCCTAAGATCTCATTTTTATACCTTTTTGTTGTTTCATATTTACATGTTTTCACTTGTATTATACCAAATTAACTATATTAAAGTACATTTAAAGGAGTGCTTAAATATTAGAATGTTGATGAAGTCTATTAGATTGTTGACCTGTAAATAAGTCATAAATTTGTTTAAGTTTTTGGTAAAATTTTAAGATTGCATTTCGGTTAAAGATGGTGAGATGAGATCTTTGATTAAATTAACGGATTTAATCAAAGGGGTGGATGGCTTGTTCAATGGTTGCTCATAATACTTTACAATCTTTACATTACCTATACAAGAGAGAATGCTGATGGATTATGGATATTTAAGATTTTAAAAGAAATTATTTAAAATGGTAGTTGTAACGTATTTTCTATCTCTTGAAAGCACAGAGTACTATAATTTAAAGGGATATACGATATTCAATTTATGTTATTTTATTGTATTTGGGGAGCTTACAGCTACAGGCCAATTACAAGCTTATATTTATGTTAAATTTAATGAGAACTGGTAACAACATTAAACTATTCTATATAAGGAAGGGCATACGATTTGCTTATCAAATTATTGCCTGATATGGTGATAAATTAACAAGTTTAGGTGTCAACTGGTCCCATAACATTATTGAAAGTGGTCGAGTTTACGACATCGCCGTGTAAAACCGCAAACTTTGGCCACTAATGCTTTTGGCAATTTGTAAAAAACCTACTTTATGTTTATTTAAGTCAGATGATTATACATGCAATGGAATTATGGAGGTATCCAGTGTTTTTGATACCTTCATTCTGAACCACATAAGGTTCAATTCAAGTTGTAAACGATGAAAATAAATCGATCCTTTTACAGAACATAAATTCGTTAAGTGCCTAATTAAAAACAAAATGTTGCCCCATAAACTTTAATGTGCATTTCCAGCATATTGCTTTAATTATTATTTTTAATGTAGAACAAGCAAGTAGTACGTTATTTACGGAGTTTGGAAATCAACATTAGCTGGACCTGTTCTTCACTCTACGATGATTGCCAAATATTTTACCACCTTTTTAAAAAAACAAAAAAGAAATAACTGTTTCAAACCAAATAAATGATATTTCTATTAATAATGGTTTCTTACCTGTTTCAAAGCAAATAAATGGTATTTCTATTTCTATTAAAACGATTTCTTTTTTTTTGCCTACACGTGCCAAATTTCGAATTTGTAGGTTCTATAACGTTTGGGGTTGAAACATTCTGCCTGTACGCCCGAGGCGCGCCGATTATCGAGTCTTCGGGTGACCAGAGGGCCGACCAGAATTCGAAAAACATAAGATGATTTGCACCTAATTCTCAAATAATTTAATTATCTCATTAAATATATTGGTCTTAAAAACATTTACTTCATAGCAACTTTAGGTCTTAATATTGTCTATACAATGATGTGTGTCGCAAGTAAAAGTGACTTCAACTTATAAAGTAGATGCACATAATACATACTTTTTCAAATATTAAGGCTTTCCTTTGAACACAGGTTTCAAATGTATTTTAAAGAAAAATAAGAAATATACTTCATAGCAAATAAAGCCGAGATGTTGAAGATCATCATCATCAAATAGCTTCTAAAAACCAGTAAATTATGGTCCCGCCCTGAGGTTACATAGTGGAAGCCTCTTAAGGTGTTGTCGACCATATCACTTGGTTGAGTAAGACTCGAAATAAATTGAGCAATGAAGGGTTTACGCGACTATGTTCTAAAATGAATAATGACAAGCAATGAGTTTTTATAACCATAGAGTCATCGTGTCATACAATATCAAAGCCTAAACATGGCACATGTATCTAATGCCACCTTTGTATGCATCAGTCAATCCGTTATGCCCAGCTGTCATACATTGCCGCTGACATTCCAGGCCTTTCAAATCTTTCAAATGTATTCGGTTACAAAGCAGTAATGTAAAACAACTGGGCATAACTTAGTGGTCCCGTTAATAGCGCACTGATGCGAAGTCCTCCTTGTATAGAATGCCATTGATGACAAGGTATAAGAATGACAAATATCGGTATCTAATAATAATATACGGTCTAATTGTAATAAAATAATAATAGAGTTCAAAGTATAATAAAGTCGAAGTATAATAATGTCAAAATATAAGACGAAATAACCTAAGGAAATAACAGAGCTCATTGACCAAGAAATTTCGCTCCGAGCATCCAATATTTACATTTAGCTAGTCGGCAAACAAAGTGTTAGTAAAAATTTCGTTTAAAATGAGATAATATCAATACGTATAATATAAATACGTAATGTGGATATTCCAAATTTTTTGTACCCGATCACCGTGATGAAATTATAACGTAGTTAAGATGTAGTTAACTTTTTATCGCGTTGGTTATTTCAAGATTAAAATGTTAAATCATCGTAAACACAAAAAAGTCAGTCTTAAAAAAAATTAATACGCATTCGCATTTACGCTTATTGTGAAATGAAAACAAAAGGCAATGGAATTCTCTTATCGTCACATTGTTTCTAAAGTCGTTGTTTCTGGTTTCCAACTGAAATTAGATCATTGAAGTTAGGCTCTTGACATGGAGGTCGTGGGTTCGATTCCCACGGGGGACACCTAGTGATAATTATGTTACTTTGTGCGTTTCTCCCCAGTTAGTTAGGACATTGCCGGCTGAATCACCTGATTGTCTGAAAAGAAAGATGATTCCGTGCTTCGGATGGCACGTTAATAACGTCCCGGCTACTATCTCTGGTTGTAGTAGTCGTTACATACAAAAACCACGTCAGCCGTGAGGCGGTCTGAAAAAACTCTGAGCTCTGCCCACACGAAAAGAAGATTTAAATATATATTGTAAATAATAAATTTCGGTTTCACCACTAAAATGGTCACTAATGAAATATTATTCATTACAATAAGTATAATTCTGCCACCACCTTACTATTCAGGGCTACAGTCTCCAGGGTATGAAAAGCCCTAATGATAGCCTAGGAGATGGCACCACGAGAAGAAGAGAGTAAGTTTTTCAAAGATTTGTTGATGTATATTTTCTGGTCGCATCTTCTCTACATCCACAATATGAAGTGGTGGTCAAGACAAAAAAAAATGTTTAACGATGACTCATGCTACACTATTTTTATTTGATTTCATTAAAACTTAATATTAAGTATTTTGGGGGCATACGACGTGCGCCAGAGCCACGCTCGACAAAAGTAGATGCAGTTATTTTTCTGACTACCCCGAACCCAAATACAGTCGTGCGTTTATGTATGTCTGCCCCAGGTTCCGCAATTCAATATTATCTTCGCGATAATGTATGTGTGTAAGGAAAGGAGTAATTCCAACCACACGTGTTTGTATGTACTAATATTATTTATTTTCTTTCATAGTAGGTATGTTTTAAATCACCTGCGAGTTCTGATTCGTCGCTGTTTCTCCTCTGAAGCCATCTCTGCACGAGATCAATGCTATTCTCCTCACCAGCCAACATTTTCCATTAGCACTGCATCCGTCCACTTTTTATTTCACTTTTAAAACACACATCTGTCACAAAACACGGGTCACGTTTCCGAAGCACACCAGATTAATTTGTTGAATTCCCCGAGTGCTTTCTGAGTGATTAAAACCATCGTTTTCACTAGAATCAATTTAATCGAGAGCCTTCCGTTCCTATGTTTACTCTACGTATGAAAATAAACTATACGAAAACACGCACAGACGCTAAAGAAAATAAGACACTAGTAAACAACGCACTAAAATCGTGAAACTAACGAGCAAAATGGAATTAAATAAAAAATTGACACCTCTATGCAGCG
Organism: Agonopterix arenella; assembly: GCA_927399405.1. Taxonomy (NCBI): domain Eukaryota; kingdom Metazoa; phylum Arthropoda; class Insecta; order Lepidoptera; family Depressariidae; genus Agonopterix; species Agonopterix arenella. The sequence continues at coordinate 11,135,923 of OV656708.1, read as the reverse complement.
TTCAAATATCGAATTAATGAAACGTCAATCGTCGCTCCAATGTAAACAGGCAGCGGCTATTCAAGAACTCGTCAAACTCAGAACAACTTTAGTTAAACCGACGAAAAAACTCTTCCACGAGAAATGTAACCTTCTCTCAAGGTAATAAAAAGTTTATTATTTTCGGCGACTGCAACGTTAATGATGTCGGCGAGGAGTTGGTAGAGCGGCCGGTTAGGTAATGGTCACTGGTTGTCATGAGACAGTTGATCGAAGAAGGGGGGTGAATGTAGGACGATTACTGCTGACTTACGACTGGAAGGGATATCGAAGAGCTTACCGAGGTTAACGACCTCGTGATCAATTTATCAATCATCGTATCGCGTAGAGGTATAATATTACGTAATAGCTCAATTATCGATATTGATATTTCACCCACGTTTTCGTTATAGCTTGCCGAAGGAAATAATCAAGCCGCTTTAATAATCGTTTATGATAATGTTATAGTTATGAGCCGTATTTAATATTAATATTATAGTCGTATTTTGATTGACACTTCGCAGACCTATTGGAAATCAAACATTCGAATAGCACAGATAGTTCGCCGTGGATCAGACCGGGGCTGTCATAGATGGAAGTGATTTTTTTTTTAATCGGCGTCGCACCATTAAACTAACTCGCACTATAAAAAAAAATTCTTAGAAGATAAATTTCCATATTATATGTAGTGTCACGTTATGTTATGGAGATAATTTGGACATAAAGATTAATCTGGACTGGAGTCATTTTGTAATCTTTAAAATATTTCATTTTCATTGTGCGACGCGAGTTTGAAAAACCTTTATTCGGGACTATTCCAGAACTTTACAAACCCCTTTATAGTAAAGTTAATAGTTAATCTCAAACTAGTACTCTAGACTTTAAAAGTTATAATGTATTATGCGCACATGTTCAGTCAAATACGTCCAATACCTAGCTAACTATCAAGATAAGGCACCTTATTAACTCGTGTTAAAGTTTACATTCGAATCATCAACGTAGCTGATTATCTTTGCCAATTCTTGCGTTCCTAATTCTCCATCAATGGCACTGTTGCCATATAGAGGTGGGTTTGCCAACTAGCCTGCATGGGTTTTGTAACTAGTTGCTAACCGATGTCAATCAATGCCGTTGTGATTAATGACAAAAGCCGTGTGCTAAGCCTTTAATTAAATACAAACATTTATAATAAACTGTCAGACGTTTAGATATTTACTCAATGGCTATTAGGAGAAAAAGATTTAGATCATGAGTTTATTGTCTTATGTTTTTTTATAGATCATAAATATATTGGACATTGTATTTGTTACATAGATAGTCTATTATAGACATTGTATATAGATAATATATGAATTTTGGTCATTATTTATACCTGTGACACTAAGCGATTTAATAGACGAGAAACTACAAATAATTAACACTTTTGCAATCCGAAAAGGCTGTCAAAAAATACTTCCGTGGAAAGCTACGTGGAAAGCTTTGGTAAAGAATTGTTAATAGCCATATTAAAACAATAACTTTTTTTTACTAGCCTATTTCATCCCACTGCTGGGCAAAGGCTTCCCCTTTAATCTTCCAACCATCTCTATCCTAGGAAAGCTCTGACCACTTGTCGTTGAAAGCATCCAGATCATCCCGCCACCTCTTCTCAGGACGACCCGGGCGCCGACGACCGTTTTCTTGGATCCAAGGCGTAACAATTTTTAAATAAGAGCTGTCTTTGAATGCGTGGAATGTACACCAACGGACGAAGAAGTAAACTTTTTGAGCCACCCGAGATTTTATAAAAACAATCACGAATGGAATAAACAATTATAATTCTGAAATAATTACACAAATGATTTCAAAGAGCACTTTCATCAGTAAACAATTCTTCCAAATATAAGAACTCGGCATAATATTTAAGGTACTGGTATATTTTGGTACTTTCGATAAATTGGTACTTGAGTTTTAAGCCCATCAACGAAATTGATGAAATTATTTCAGAGATATTTTATAATGATTAATGAAACCTCTGAAACCTTGTGGTAAAAACATGAGTATAACTAATTACGTAAAAGCACATTAGCAGTTGAATGGGGGTGAATTAAATCCAAACATAATTTTGTTTTATTAAGATATATTTTAGGTTGTGTTATTATTCAAGTTAATGACTTTTTAAAAGCTTAATTTAATTTTAGGAATTTATTATTAAACTGTAATGAGAATGTACTAAAATATCAAATTTGTATTCCGTACTCAAACAAGGAACCCTTATGCTTTCGTCCATTCTGTCTGTCTGTATGCCCCGTTTCAATTAGTCCCTCACTTTTGTACTACTCACATAGTAGATAGGCCTTTTAAAATGGAACCGAGCAGCACTAGGGCGGTAAATTCGGAAAAAATATAGATTGATTGAGCTATATCTATGACTGATTCGTTGAGCCGAAAAAATTTGAGGTCCCTAAGCTTCTGTTTTGATTGCTGTAGAATTCTGGGTGGTGCTAAAAATGTTAAGCCCGCTTCGCTCGATTCATATCCATAGCTTTTTTTTTCAGTGCATTATGTTTTGTACTATCTCTGGCACCAATCTATTCGTATCGAGGAGAAAAGTCGATCTCGCTTGCCTCGCTTAAAGTTTATATTTTTGCATAGATAAACCAAAAGATATCTGAACACAATCCGAGTAATTGTGTTAAAAAGTTTCGAGCTCGCTTCGCCCGCTCCTTAATTTTGTATGTAGGTCTTCATTATAAAGATAAGGGGGCGGCAAAGTAGGTCTGTGCCCCGGGCGACAGAAACTTACGCTACGCTACTGTTCTACTTTGTGATACTAAAAATACAACATCTACCAGTCAGTATTACATCAAACGTACTCTTATAATACAGGGTGAAATTGATATCATTAGCGTTCTTTTAAACTAAGAGTCTACCCATCAAACTGAACAACTTTTACTATGGGAGCAAACCGAACGGAGCAAAAAAAAATCTGCTGTTGAATACATTTGAGTCGCGAACTCGCGCGTCGACATTGCAGTTTAGTATGAACAGAAGATTTTTTATTTGCTCCGATCGGTTTGCTCCCATAGTAAAAGTTGTTCAGTTTGATGGGTAGACTCTTAGTTTAAAAGGATGCTAATGATATCAATTTCACCCTGTATGAAATCACCCTGTTCCGTGATCAAATTAAAAATCCTTCGATGCGTTGCCACCCAGCCCGCTCTAGTGTGCAAAGTACCTACGCATTTTCCGTGAATACGACCCGTCGCGTTAAAATATGCATTAACCTTTAATTAATAAGATAGTAATAAGATGTAATAAGAGATCGATGTAAATTGAAAGAAGATGTTGTGACAAGAATAGAGAAGGGTATGCTTCGTTGGTTTGGTCATGTGGAGAGGATGAATGACAGCAGATTTACGAAAGAGATATAATATGTTGCTAATGTGAGTGGAAGTGTCGGCAGAGGGCGCCCTCGTAGTACGTATGCTGATCAAATCAGTTGCCTACAAAAAGGGGAGGTGCGGAGTACTCGAAACCGACGCGACGGGCATGTATGAAGAGATGTATGGATGTATGGCGCCCAGGAGTGCGATTTTTGAATCTCATTCGCTGAGCTCAGTAGTTGAAAATGTCAAAATTACTATGGAGATATACATCTTTCTACAACTGATTTGACATTCAAAAATCTCACTCCAGGATTGGGATTTCTGAAAGTCAAATCAACAGTAGAAAGATGCATATCTCCATAGTAATATTGACATTTTCAACTACAGAGCTCAGCGAATGAGATTCGAAAATCGCACTCCTGGTCTCTGCCTACCCCAATGGGAAAGAGGCGTGACGTTATAGACAGATAGATAGTGAGATAGTTGGTAGTTGTAGCAATGTTTCTGATTACCTTACGATTTCATGTAGCTATGTAAACATAGGATCTTTAATAGTAAAAGAACTTTCATCCGACAATTCTAACTTTAATGACCGTATCCGTACGGTCAAAGGCGAACTAATTAAGGCGATATTCCACCTTGACTTTTAATTAAGAAGTTCCACACAGAGCTACGTGGTCATACTTAGGGAATTTGCTCTGTTCATTACACCTGCATAGCTAGCTTGATTATCCGTACTATTGATTACTTTAGGAATAATTGAATAGAAATGTAGGAATTAATACGGTTTTGTTTAGTTATATGGTGGTTATGATATATAAGCTCTAACAAAATTAGCTGAAACTATTTTAATGGGATGATCAGACCATCAAACTGAACAAGTTTCTCTATGGGACCAATATCGAAATAGCGAAAAAAAAATCAGCTGTCCCATACAAAACTGCAAACATAACTCAAGTCATATGTATGGGACAGCTGATATTTTTTTCGCGATTTCGATATTGGTCCCATAGAGAAAGTTGTTCAGTTTAATGGTCTGATCATCCTCTTAAAATAGTTTCAGCTAATTTTTTTAGACCTCATTTAATCATCATAATCAAGATACTTACGTTTTTTTGCTATCTTTAATTTTATTACAAAAGATTGGTAAATAAATATACATATAATATTTGCATGTCATTAATAATAACTCTGCATGTCCTTTTAATCATGGAAGAATAGTTAATTCTGGCACAGACCTCTTTGGTCATTCTGGATTACTATTGCAACGCCTAGAATAATAATAATAATAATATTTAAAAAACGTTCATCTAAGTCACTCTTTTTTATCACTATTGTCTAAGGTGTGAAATATATGATCTATTGTTGTTTATATGAATAAATAAAATAATAATAAAATAAATGAATGGCGATAGAACAAAAATTAGCAGAAAGTAGAGTAAAGTCATCTTGTATAACTAGTGAAGGTGTCGGTATTACTATAATTATGATACTTCTTAATATGCTGACGTGTTTCAAGGGTATAATTAGACCATCAAACTGAACAAATTTCTCTGCGGGACTAACGTCAAAATTACGATACAAAATCAGCTGTTCCATAAAAAACTGCAAACCTACTCTACCCAAAATATGTATGGGATAGTTGACGTATTTTTCGCAGTTTCGATGTAACTCCTGTAAAGAAAGTTATAGGGAATCAGATTAAAGAAGGAATTTTTTTCACAATTCAAGATGGAAAGAAGCGGTCCATACTCCACCACCAAGACCCCATTGTAGAGAGTATAGAGAGATAGAGATAGAGTATTGTAGAGAGTGGTAGAGAGAGACAATTTACTAAATGTTTTTAAAGTATTAATATTTGTAATCGTCTGAAACGTAAAGGTATATTTTAAAACAAATTATGTAAAAGGTGTTAACAAATTGAACGCAAATCCCGAAAACTTAATTATCGATAACTGAACAATTGGTACCTACTTACATAACTTTATGAAATTCGCACAGAAAAAAGAAGCGTTGCTCAAATTATCACATTCTACTTATCTTCTATAGGATGTTTAAAATAGAGTCAAACACTTTTTATTTAATTTATAAATTAATTTAATGACGTTTTGTTTGTGTCTAGCACTGCATTTCTGCACAAATGTCGAGTGGGCTTCGGGAGTATCGTTATCTCAAGAATCCGCGAGTTTCCAATTAGTCAAATCAGCAACTCTTTATCAAAATTCAAAACATGCGATTTGTATGAAAAGTTGTACTGAATCATGAATAGTGACGTCATTGTTTTAAGTCGTCGTTCCAATACTTTTTGTAGTTTATCCTTTTATTAAAAATTGTATTCAAGCTACAGAATTTAAGAAAATGTAAGTTTAGCATTATTTTCAAACGTATTTTTTCCTGAGAAGATAAAACTAAAATATATTTGATGCAGTCAAATCCCCAATTCTTTTATATTCAAGAACACGGTCATTTGAGCTAATACAAAATGGTAGAGCTATGTAGCATGACAAAAAGCACCCAATTACATGACCGGCTTCAAACCGACTTGCCACGCGTCTATATCTATCAATTCATACATCAAACCGAATACCCAGATAACGTATTGGAGAATCCAATATTCTCATGCCTCCAAACAATCTTACTCGATCAATATGAGAATTGGGTTTGGTCTTGTGTTGAAATTGATGCATTAACTCAGTCAGGAATCAGCATATGAAGTGCATGAGAAGAGAACATACATACATTTCTGGATAATTACTTAAATGAATGTTTCTTCAGTCATCATAACCATCATCATCTCAGCCGATAGACGTCCACTGCTGGACATAGGCCTTCCCCAAGGATCGCAATAAAGGCCGGTCCTGCATTGCCCTCATCCAACGGGTTCCCTTCCGTCGCCGTGTTGGGGGCCTACCCATGCTGCGCTTTCCGGTACGCGGTCGCCACTCGAGAACTGTTTGGTCCCAACCTTTCTTCAGTTTTTATTTTCGTGTAGAAACGTCGTCTTCTCTTTTTATAGGATTAGGTCCTCCTCTACATATTTGTGGTCCGCCTGGACAGACAGTTAGGTGCGGGGTGGTTCGGTGTAGTCCGAATTTGCATTAAGTATCGCTACTAGGGGGATAATTCCCCATTTGTAAGATTATCCCTGGTCCTGCCTATTCTAACCCGGAGGCGGTTTAGGGCTCTTTGGTAATGTTTCGGCTGGTTTAACGAAATTGGGAAGATGTAATATAAGATAAGATAAGATAAATATTCTTTATTTGCACACCAAACTACACAAAAAACAACAACAATATACGCGAACAAGAAGGCAACAAGATTTGTGACTTGCTTCCTCTCTTCTGAGTTTGGTTTGTATGTATCGAATTTTTCGTATTTTTATCGTTGTCTAATCAACATAATACTATAATAGTCAGGACTACATTCCGGTACTTCAAATTGGGACTAGATCAGTGAGAGAATGTTCACGATTTTTTCTTTGAGTTTATCTTAATCTTAACTATTATAAAGTGTGTCTGTACATTAAAGATATTAACAAAAAAAAAGTTACAATATGGTTTTTAGGTGTCCTTGATTCCATATCACTAATTTTTTAATCTTTTGCCTGTCTGTCTGTTTGTTTGTTTGTTTGTTTATTTGTTGAACCGATATTAATGAAACTTTTTTTGTTTGATAGCTTATGATCTGACTTAAAATCTGGTATATAATTTGTACGAAGTCGCGGGTTAATTCTAGTCTACCTATAATGCTACACTAAGGCCGGATTCGACCAAGCTTTGATTTATAGAAGAGTATATAAGGAACAATTTTACTCCTAGTGTTTACTCCGAAATAAGTTCATTTGTCTACCACACTAAACCCATACTAAATGAACGAATGTATAATCCACCTAATAAAAGAGGTCGTTGTATCCGTACTTATTGCAATGTGAGGTTATACAGTTTTAATTTATTAGGTTTCTTTTTATTAATTTTTTTTTAATTATATGATATTGACATTTCATTAGTCTCGGTATAAGCTTTACACCGTCAAAATTGGCCTTTTAAAATGTACTCTCAACTTATTCATAGATTAGGGTCGGTAAAACGCAAAATCAGTTTAGTCTAGAGAAATAAAATTTACTCGCGTTTGGTTGAATCGGGCCTTAATATGTGGTAATAGCTCACACGTGGACACGTCATAGGTAAGGTAATAATAAATGAAATTAGCACAAGGCCGCGAGATATCACTCGACAATGCGACTTGATATGGAGCCGGCTGGCTGGCTAATGCTACCGTCACGACACGACACGAGTCGATCCGAATCGATAACTATCTACAGAACGACACGCTCCAGGTTGATGTAAGTGGTCTCATTTTTTGGGCTAATTATCTACTGATACAGGGTAGTAAACAAATTTAATTAAAAAATCTGAAAGCCGTACTTTAAAGTACGAGTGAATAGGCTTCTTCTGTGTCTTTGTCCTGAGGATTGGATTGAGGTCAAGAGCAAAACCATTTTTAATGAAAAAAAAATCTGAAAGCCATTTTTTGTGCGTTACTTTTTTGATATACAGGGAGAAATTGATATCATTAGCATCCTTTTAAACTAAGAGTTCCCATCAAACTGAACAACTTTTACTATGGGAGCAAAACAATCGGAGCACAAAAAAATTTGCCGTTGCATACAGTCGAGTCGGCACGGCACGGCACTGTAGATTAGTATGGAACATCTGATTTTTTTTCGCTCCGATCGGTTTACTCCCATAGTAAAAGTTGTTCATTTTGATGGGTAGACTCTTAGTTTAATAGGATGCTAATGATATGAATTTCACCTGTATTATAATTATATCAGACGCGACGGATTTCGAGTATTCATGAAAAATCTAAAAATATACGTTACCTAAAGAATTTATTCGGTTTTCTTCTTCAAGTTTTGCGGTCGTTTTTTCACAACCTTCCCCGCATGTGGGTGGATAGAATATACATGTTTTCTCCCTTGCAGCTTCGGCACTAGGTAAGTAAGGTATGTTAGTAGTAGTAGCTAGGTAACTTAGGTATGTAAATTTTTTTTTCTGCCTATGTCTATAACTGACGTTTGCATTCGTGTCTAGATCAATGTTATTGTCTAGATCTACAGGGTGAATTTGATATCATTAGCATCCTTTTAAACTAAGAGTCCCCATCAAACTGAACAACTTTTACTATGGGAGCAAACCAATCGTAGCACAAAAAAATTTGCTGTTGCATACATTTGAGTCGAGTCGGCACGGCACGGCACTGTAGTTTAGTATGGAACATCTGATTTTTTTCGCTCCGATCGGTTTACTCCCATAGTAAAAGTTGTTCAGTTTGATGGGTAGACTCTTGGTTTAAAAGGATGCTAATGATATCAATTTCAGCCTGTATTTTAATTTTATCGGACGCGATGGATTTCGAGTATGCATGAAAAATCTAAAAATATACGTTCCCTAAAGAATTTAATTCGGTTTTCTTCTTCAAGTTTTACGTTCGTTTCTTTACACCTTCCCCGCATGTATGGATAGAATATACATGTTCTCCCTTGCAGCTTCGGCACTATGTTTAAGTCTACCAATCACGTATGCATTCGTGTCAGATCAATGTCTGTCATTGTCTAGATCTATAAAGACTTATATTTAAGTACAATTTGGAGAACTGGTAAACAAATATCGAAAATCAATTCATGAGTCTTCAAATCAAAATCGAATAATCTCTACTATTATATAACTGTAACAAAAGTGTGTCTGTACATTGAAGGTATTTACAAAAAAAGGATTAGTGTTTTTAGGTGTCTCCGATTCCAAATCACCAATTTTTGGATTTTCTGTCCGTCTGTTTGTCTCTTTGTTTGTTCGCGCATCAATTAAAAACTACTGGACCGATTCTGATAGAACTTTTTGTGTTTGAAAGCATATTATTAGATTTAAAATCTGGTTTATCATTTTTATCTCGCTAAGATGACGCGGGAACCTGTGCGGACGAAGTCACAGGTAAACTCTAACATTATTAGTATTACTGACGTCTTTGAATAATTTCAAAGAAGATGAAATCAAATTAACTTCTCGGAAGAAATAAGTAAGTTGAAAAAAAAGATTGTGAAAATGCAGACTTTTTCTCCATAATTTTAAGAATTTCCTCATTTGAAATTGACATTGAACGCAAATAAAATGAATAAGCGTGTTGGTTGTTGCGTGTGTGTGATAAAGGTAAAAGATAAGATTATACGTATGCGATGACGTCGCATTTGTAATCCTGTATGATGTTTTAAAAACTGGCCAAGTGCGTGTTGGGCCACGCGCAGGGTAGGGTTTCGTGGTTGCCCGTCACAATATAATAATGGACTTAGAAGGGGGCTTTTGGTTTTATACTATGGTTTAACGGCTAACAAAGTCTAAAAAGTACATTTTATAAGTTGGTCGACTATTACTCGTAAACATGTAAAGCCTACTTAGCGTTGATAGTTTTCCTTTTAATTTCGTTATACAGGGTGTTACAAAAATACAAATAAACATTTAAGGGGGTGGTTAAGACCATCAAACTGAACAATTCTTTCTACTATGTTACTAATATCCAAAGTGCGAAAAAAAAATTGGATGTTCCATCATCATCATATCAGCCGATAGATGTCCACTGCTGGACATAGGCCTCCCCGAAAATGAGGAGATTGGCCGTAATCGCCATGATGCAATGCGTTTGTGATGTTCCATACTAAACTACAGATCTACTTGAGCTAAATGTATAGGACAAAAGATTTATTTTTCGCGATTTCGATTTTGTTGGGACCAACATTGAAACCACCAACACACAACACACCACGGAACCAACAGTGAAAGTTGTTCAGTTTGTTGTTTGTTGGACACTTGACTCCAACAAAAATTTTCGCTTTAAAGCTTAATATTTTGTTAAAAATGGTTTTCCCACACCCATAATAATTTTTAAATCACCTATCCAATGATACCCCATCGGGTAGACGAGAAAAAAACAATTCCGTTTCCACTTCGCGTGTAAGGGGAGGTACCCTAAAAAAATAATTTTCTTTACCACTTTGTCGGCGTGATGGATATGTATACCCTTGCCAAATTACAGCTTTCTAGTACTAAGCATCTCTGAGCTAAGCCGCGGACAGACGGACGGACAGACATGGCGAAACTATAAGGGTTCGACTTCGGAACCCTAAAAAATGGTTAAGACAACATCGTTTTATGATACGATTATTTAGGCGCCTAATTGAGTATAGGTAGTAATAATACTTCAACCAATGTCCACTTAGGTACCAAGCATGTATCCAAGGGATACGTGCCCCTGCGTGCCCCAGTGCCCCTTGGATACGTGCTTGGTACCTAGTGGGAAAATCCGATTTTGATTATTGATAAAAAAATAGAAAACACATAAATATTTATTTGCAAATAACGTCGAATAACAAGACAATGTTCGCTTCCACAGGCACCTGTCAAAACTTTACTTTAGTTCCATTATAATTCCCAGCATTTCAAAGTGTTTCAAATAAGGCTAGCGGCAAACCGGTGCGGTGCCAGGTGGGTATAATTAATCATTACACTCTGTATCTATAACGAAATTGAGATTACAGAATGTCCACTCAGAAATCGCAGGATAAACATGCGCGATGATTTTTTACTTTCATCATCATCATCTCAGCCGATGGACGTCCACTGCTGGACATAGACCTCCCCCAAGGATCGCCATAACGACCGGTCCTGCGCTGCTCTCATCCAACGGGTTCCCGCCACCTTCACCAGGTCGTCGGCCTACCCACGCTGCGCTTTCCGGTACGCGGTCGCCACTCGAGAACTTTTCGACCCCATCGGCCATCGGTTCTGCGAGCAATGTGCCCCACCCACTGCCACTTCAGTTTAGCAATTCTTTGGGATATGTCTTATCTTATCTTGTTGTGGGGGCTGGCAAGCCAGCAACACTTCGACCCAGTGGGATCTTTTGTGTTGGGCTATGTCAGTTACTCTGGTTCTTTTGCGGATCTCTTCATTTCTGATTCGATCTCGCAGGGAAACTCCGAGCATAGCCCTCTCCATTGCCTTTTGGGTGACTTAGCATTTTTATGAGGCCTTGAGTGATGTTTTACTTTAAATGAACGTTAATATTGAAATTATTATGATAATTTATTATTATTATTATCAGCTACTGATGTCCCACTGCTGGACAATGGCCTCCCTCCGTTCACTCCAAGAGTCTCTGTTCTACGCTTCGATAGGCCAGTTCTCAAGGAAACTATCAATTTTCCGTCCCGCCACCTTCGTCTAGGTCTGCCTCGACGCCGAGTTCGTTTCATTGGGGGCCTGTTGGTCGTGGTTTTGGCCGATAGGTACAGAATAGGTAGGTAATAGTAGTAAATAATCAGCTGTCTAGCAAGCTATGAAACAAAAGAGTTTCATCAATATCGGTTCAGTAGTTTTTGCGTGTAGCTCGATCACAAAAAATCCAAAAAATGATGGATATGGAATCAGGGACACCTAAAAACCATATCGTAACTATTTTTTTGTTAATATCTTCAATGTACAGGCACACTTTCTGTTACAGTTTTATAATAGTTTAGATAAGAATATTACTTTAAAACGTGATGTATTTTGCAGTTAATCTTAAAAATATTGCTTTCAGACATCTTGTTCAAAGGGCCGAACTAGGCGCTGCGCTGATTTGCTTCAGCTTGGTGATTGTGAACTAACAGAGGACCTTCTGTACCCACAATATAGTTTATCTAACCGCACTTAGCTCTTATCTCAGGAAATGATTCATTTGATTCAAAATCTCATACAAACAGCTACCGGCGCAATATTTAGTGAAATTTAATTACTGAATTTGTAAACGTAGAGAAACAAAGCGCTCGTTTCAGCCACGGAATTAATGGAATGATCTGCTTTGACAGCTCTGTATAGCAAGTTATCGGAACTTGAATATTAACTAGCAAAATGTTTTAACAAAAGTTTGTTAATCTAAACTATTAGGTATAAAACTGTAACAGAGAAGTGATTACGATATGGTTTTTAGGTGTCTCTGACTTCCAATAAACCATTTTTAGATTTTTTATCCGTCTATTTTTTTCTTTGTTTCTTCGAGCATCACGCAAAAACTAGTAAACCGATTTCGATGAAACTTTTTTGTTAGAAAGCTTATGATTTAAACTTAATTCTTGTATATACTATGTGCGGACGAAGTCGCGGGTAAACTGTTGTAATAATAAAATTTACAAAAACACTCAAATCGCTGGCTTTGAATATTTTGTAACGAATCTGACAAGCCCTTGATGTGCTTTGGTGCTCCTGTGGTCCTAACAGTTTTTCGATCCTTGAATCCGTTTTGTTTTTGTATGGAAAATTTTGCTCTATGACGCTGCTCAAACCGTGAAATAAAATCGCGAGCTCAACACGTTGACTATGATGTAAGACAGGGGTATACACTGGGGTGTACACCATTAAACTGAACAACTTTCGAGAAAAATGAAAAAATCCTCTTTCATTTATTTGTAGGTATGGGAGAGTTGATTTTTTTACGACTTTGTTACCTTTAAAGATTACTAGGGTGTTTTGTTGTAGGTATGTAGGTACAAGTACAACTTATGGCCGTAATCCATTTGGGAGTAGTAAGAAACTTTTCTATAACGACCAAAGAATATTTTTACTAGGTCGTAGCTTACGACCTTGCATTGCATCTTAAATTTCATCATCCAAATGATCTTGTTTTTGGGCACGGAACTCAAAAATGACTCGTACTTCCAATGTGATCGAGAACATCAACCCTGACCACATAATAACATTCAATGAATCTATACCGCGGTAGAAAAAAACTGGCTAGAAAATATGATAACAAAAATGTAAGCAAAACTTGTAAAACATTTATTATCCTAATTATGCCTCCTAGAAACCCTTTAAGGGGAAAAACAGGGAGGTAAAAAAAATTTCCGAATCTACCTCTTGAAATGGGAAAGCCGAGCTTATATAAGGTCTAACAAAATAAGGTGAAACTATTTTAAGTGGATGATCAGACCATCAAACCGAACAACTTTCTCTATGGGACCAACATCAAAATCGCCCAAAAAAAATCAGCTGTTCCATATCTGGTCAGGTCTGATCATCCCCTTAAAATAGTTTCACCTAATTTTGTTAGACCTTATACATGTATACTGTTGTAATGTAGACTTATCGAATGCGACAATTTTAAATGAAAATTATAAACTGCCCTTTACAAATATAAGGGTCCCGGAGAAAACACAATATTTTTGGTAATATTGTATGGTGGTACGGAGCTCTCCGTGCGCGAGTCTCGCGCTCGGCTGATTTTTAATATTTTACGTTTTATTAATCCACATAATCCAGTCCTTTAAGAGTTTCAGGACAGGATTAGTTTCCCGCAGTATAGATGGTAACTTAAATCATGTAGTTATTCAGACCTGATACTAATACTAGTTTGCAAATAACTATAATTTTTGTTTCAAAACTGGTTAAGTGTTGATTAACAGGGTAACCTCGTTACGTTATTGGAATAGTTTAAAGTGTTACTTATATCAGTATCATGAGATATTAAAGGTTATTTCTAGGGATGCAACGATTACGAAGCGGTTCATCGTTTTGCATCTGTAATCGTAATCATCATCATCTTCTCAGCCGATGGACGTCCACTGCTGGACATAGGCCTCCCCCAAGGATCGCCATAACGACCGGTCCTGCGCTGCCCTCATCCAACGGGTTCCCGCCGCCTTCACAAGGTCGTCGGTCCACCGTGTGCGGGGCCTACTTACGCTGCACTTTCCGGTACGCGGTCGCCACTCGAGAACTTTTCGGCCCCATCGGCCATCGGTTCTGCGAGCAATATGCCCCGCCCACTGCCACTTTAATTTAGCAATTCTTTGGGCTATGACAGTTACTCTGGTTCTTCTGCGGATCTCTTCATTTCTGATTCGATCTCGCAGGGAAACTCCGAGCATAGCCCTCTCCATTGCCCTTTGGGTGACTTTCAGCCTTTTTATGAGGCCTTGAGTGAACGACCACGTCTCGGTTCCATATGTCATCACTGGCAACACACACAAGTAATCGTAATAATCACGATTAATAACGATGCAATGCACCGTAGTAAGAATCGTACGATTATTTAATCGAATTAAAAACGTCAATCGGATTGCACTTGTTGACAAATACCAGTCCTGAATACTAGATTCTAAAGCAAAAACAACATCAAAAAATATTATCTCTCGCTGCCATTTTAGCTCATTTGGAGCTAAATCCTTTTTTTTTCAGATTTGATTCTGATTTTATTATTTTTTTTTAATTCTAATGATTCCTATGATTTGATTTTCAGTTTGAAGTAAGGAATGCATTCTCGTTCTCGCGATATCTCGTCCACATTTTAAAAGATTAATCTCCCATATTGTGTTTTTCAAAGCAAATTGGCCTATCTACGTATTCAAAAATCAGAATCCTGACCAAGTGAGCCTTTGACTTCTATCTCAAATAAGTAGAAAAAATAACAAAATCTTGGAATTTTTTAAAGTTTTTTTTTTTATTTATCTTTCATTGGAATGCAGAGAAACACTATGAAAACTCATTTTGAGTATAATACCAACTAAATTTGTTTAATTAATCGTAATGCATCGGTTATCGTAATAAATAACGATTAATATCGTAATCGTAATAGCCGAATCGTTGCATCCCTAGTTATTTCTTAGAAATTTTATTACTCTACGCGCTGCCGTAATTTTATGGGATATTATTTTTATCTTGCATAAAAGAAAATGTTTTATATTTTATATTGCTTTTATACCGAAACAAGATATTTCATCTCCAGGTCCAACATAATATGCTGATAGATTTTTAATAGGATGAGCAGACCATCAAACTGAAAAACATTGAAATTGGAAAAAAAAAACCTGCTGTCCATAGGTTGATTCTACATTTGATTCGAGTAAGAGCAATTTGGTATGGACGAGCGGATTTTGCCCGATTTCGGCGTTGGTCCCATAGCTAAATAGAGGAACTTGTTCAGTTTGAATGTCTGATCATCCCCTTAGAGAAGGATGATGCCCTTTTTATGCTGATGGGATTTTAAGAGGATGATCAGACCATCAAACTGAACAACTTTTTTCATTGGACAAACACCGAAATTGCGAAAAAATATCTATTGATTCATACAGATCATGGCAATCTTTCTTTACTCAAATGTATGGGACAGCTGTTTTTTTTATTTGACGCTAGTTTTAAGCCAGTTCCATCAGAATGGAATATGCTTAAAACATTAATTTAATAATAGACCTTCAACAGCCAGGTCGGTTTTCGACAGACTTTATGATCGATGTCTCTAATTATCAAGATATTAGCTAACGAGACATTTATCGACACTAATTACCAATCAAATGGACATTTAGATGCAAGGTTGTTTTGGTGAATAACGGGTTTTAATAGTTGATTAAAACAACAATTTTACTACCCACAGGGTGAAATGGATATCATTAGCATACTTTTAAACTAAGAGTCTACCCATCAAACTGGCTCTTGGCTCAGGACTTGGCTGGTCATGATCTTCAGGCCTTCTCATTATATGGCCGTACCACCTCAAGCGTGATTTAGAAAGGTTTTCTTCAATTGGACGGATCTTAAAGCTTTCATGGATATGCTCGTTTCTCACCCTGTCGAGCAAAGTAACACCTCCTGCCCACCTCAATATCCTCATCTCCGTAATGTGTACTTTTGTGGTGTGGACCTTTTTCATAGGCCAGCATCTTTGACTACTTATATAGGGACTAGTTACGCGTGTAATTCTACTAACAAACATTTCTGCAACTTTTTCAGGGGGGCGAGGTAACATGAAATTCGCAACTTTGGATTTTATTCCCCATAACTTTACTTAAGATTCCAAATTTGATTGTTTAAAATCATGAAAAAAGTCTCGTGTGAACCCCAAACGTCATATGTTCGTAGTTATTGTTTCGCAATTATAGGCTGTCTCGTTAAGTAATACGGTATACTTAAAATTGAATGTAAATGCACATGATCAATTGTTCTTATACCGTGGCAGAGGGGAAATGCTACCGCAAGGCTAACCCTTATAATAAATAGTCAAAGGTCAGCATTCTGCACCATAGATAAGAGAGACGACTATACTGTCAAAGAAAAATAAACTCTAACACCTATTGTTGTTTGCTTCCGTAAACCCAGAGGTGGTTAAGCAAAAATGTGTGGACGGCAGGGAGTGTCCCTGTGTGTAGTACCAATTCTCTTTCTTATACGTGGTACCTACAATAAATACCTTAGATCAAGAATAAAAAAACAATGGAAACAACAGACAAAAGTAGAATTTTTCTTTTAAACATGTTTTATGCAAATGAAAGATAATGAAAACACTATGAGACCCTGAAAGGTTTCAGAGAAACGATTATAAATACAATAGAAAATTTAAACCATAATTTACGTAACATATTCCACGAACGCAAAAAAATACTGTGAAAGCAACGCATTTTTTTGTTTCAGTTAAACGGAGTCAGAGTTGGAAAAGTTCAACCTTTCCCTAACTACTTGCATAAAGCCGCTTAATCCGAAGCATAAACCGCTGTAAAATAAATAAAAGGCAAATAAACGAGCTAATCCACGTTGTTAGTCACGCAAGTTATTTGCTGAAAGGGTTCTCAAACTGTGAGATACGTACCGGTGATGGTACGCAATGGTACGCATTCATGATTTATCTATTTTCTATACTAATAGGACAGTTTTCAATAAATTTATTTATTCATCAAGAATAGAATAATGGGCAAAAGAAATAGAGGGCAAAAGAAGCGTCGGTAGGCCACGAATTATGCTCACGAACCCGGACTTTTATGTTCAATATATGGCCACTGTTTCGGTCCGCACTTCATTGTAATAGAGTTGACATTGGAACGAAAACGTTCACGCAATTGCGAAGTTCGAATGTACGGGTAGAGGCCCTGAAAGAGGGGCCAGGCATCGCCAGCATCAGGAGCAGGCATCGAATAGCTGTTCCGTTTGGCGAGAGATAGACAGGGATATGTAGAGCTGACTGCCAGCCTCCAGTAATGGAGAGGAACCCGAAGAAGAAGATTCATCAAGAATTTGGTACTATAACTGTTAGTACCAAGTAGTATTTCTTATACTGTGATGTTACTGTGTACAGTTAGTACGAACGTGAACAAAAACCTTAAACTAGAATTTTTTGCACGTTCGGTAATAGAAAAATTGTACTGGTTTAAGGTTCTTTTTCTTTTACAAACTGTGAAAGAAATGCAGTCCTAATAAAGGACTTAGTTATCAAACGACTCAATTTGATCTTGACTTAATTAATTTTAACGAGTATGTGTGTATTTTTTCAATCCAATTTCTTATTGTTTTTATTAAATACCAAGCAAACAATCTGGTCGTATTAGGCCTCCATTTATATGACATTTGTGACTTCTAAAAGTTATATTACTGTAATTTCTTCATATACTGATGCTTTATGCGTCTAATCTAATGTTCGATTATACGACACCTATACGACCAAATTATTAGTAGGGTTGTGATGCGTTTTGGTAAGTTGAAAAAGTTTGAGAATCTCAGCCATTAAGCCACAGGCAGTTTAACTTGCCCGGTGCTAACTAACAAGTCGCATTTACAAGCATTTATTAAGTTAGACTGTACCATAATTTGTAGAGAAGTTTTGATGTGGCGATTCAGTTTTAAAGTAAAGAGTTTTGATCAAAGGCGGGTTTGAGAAACAAGTAGTTGTGATGATAGCTCTAGATCTACCTAGAACTCCCACCTTTTAACTTTGGTCTATAAATGTGTTTGGTCAGAACAGAATTAACGTACTTAATTAGTGAACGAGTTTTGGTATGTTCTTTCAATGGAAGAAGATAAAAAGACAACATATATGTTACAACGTGGATACAGACTTCTTATTTTAGTGTTTTTTTGGCAATGAGATATCGCCTGTCGACTATCTACAGGGTGACTGGTAATTCGACCTATTCCTTGAAAGGGGTTATACTAGAGTTCATTTGCAACAATTTTGCCCCAGTTAACTGGGGGTCGAAAATCGCTTGTTTTCGAGTTATCTCATTTTTAAGATTTTTTTGAAAAAATCCATTTTTCCACCTAAAACTGACAATTGTGAAAAAAATACTCCACTCTCTGCACTAAGTAAGCATTTTTCTAATAGCTGATGAATGAGCGACTACATTAAACTAAAATACATGTGTAAAATACCCGAAACCACTGAAATAAAAGGTTATAAACCGCACGACAAAATTTTTTTATTTGGATTTCGTTTCAATCCAAAGAGGATTACTTAAAAAAAATGTATCACACTTGGCGTACAAATTACGGAAATAACTTCCTCAATTCCTAAACTTTCCAAAAAGGTGCAAATGTTGTCTACTTTGACAAGAGTTTGAAAAAAATTGTTAACAATGGCAGAGCAGGTAGCGGATTTCCTAGAAGCGAACCTTACAAGATGCCGATTTGCTTTTGTCTCTTTCATTTTATTGCTTACATTGTTTCTCTTTTGTAAGTATTCGGGAATGTTTGTACTAAGGTTCACAATCGAGGCCCACTCATTCGCTCAATTCATTAAGTAATCAGTTAGTTTCAACCATCTTGGAGTTCGGACGTGTCGTTGTTAACTAACTTAAATTCTGCGCTAAAACAGCTTCCTTTTCAAATGGCTGCTTACCAAAATGAAGAATACGCGGATATCATGTATTGTTACGGGTTTTGTGATGGTGACGCTGCTGCTGCTCGAAGAGACTATCAAAGACGTTTTCCTACCCGCCGTTTACCTGATGTCAGCGTGTTTGGTACGACATATCGGCGCATTCGAGAAACGGGATCGGTTCGACGTCGCCAAACCGACGCTGGTAGACCTAGCGTTAGTGATCCAATCGAAGAGGAGCAAATTTTGCAGTGTTTTCAAGCAGACGGCACTACTTCAACAAGAATTGTGGCTAGGCAGCTTGGTATGTCTCAGTGGAAAGTCTGGTTCACTCAGCACACAGCACGGCAGTATCCATTCCATTACACGCCAGTACAAGCTATCGAGGAGGGAGATCCTGTCAGAAGGATGGATTTCTGCAGATTTCTAATAAATGCAGACATTGAAGACCCTGAGTATCTAAAAACAATCTTGTGGACAGATGAATCGAACTTCGACCGTGATGGTATTACAAACTATCATAATCTGCATTTTTGGGCCCCTAAAGGTCAGAATCCGAGAAAATCTAACGAAGGAGCTCACCAGCACAGATTCTCACTTAATGTGTGGATGGGAATCGTGCACAATAATTTAATCGGGCCATTCTTTCTGCCGGCACGCCTAACCGGCATCGCCTATGAAAACTTTTTAAGAGAAGAGTTACGTCCGCTGCTGGAGGATGTGCCGCTTACCACAAGAACAGCTTTGGTGTATCAACATGATGGCTGCCCAGCCCACTATTACCGGGGCGTGCGACAGTGGATGGATGAGAACTATCCACTGAGATGGATTGGTCGAGGCGGCCCGATCCCTTGGCCGGCTAGGAGTCCCGATCTAACCCCATGCGACTTCTACATTTGGGGTCATATGAAGACATTGGTGTATCGTACACCTATCTCTTCTCAAGAAGAATTAAGAGAGAGGATTTTGGCAGCTGCCCAACAAATTAAAGACACGCTTTCAACTCGAGTGACAGTAAGCGAAGTACGTCGCAGGCTTCGTGCTTGCATACGTAACGGAGGAAGACAATTTGAGCAAGACTTGTGATTTTTAAATGTAAAACTTTAAAACAAAATTTGTAATTTCATATGATTAGGTACTAAACATTATTATTTTACTCTTTTTTTTATTTTCACCAAACCAATAACTTTTTGAATAAAATTCACATCTGCGTGTTTAATAAGGTTTATTTTCCAAACTTGAACTAAAGTACACAACTTTTGCATCTTTTTGGAAAGCTTAGGAATTGAGGAAGTTATTTCCGTAATTTGTACGCCAAGTGTCATAAATTTTTTTTGAGTAATCCTCTTTGGATTGAAACAAAATCCAAATAAAAAATTGTTGTCTTGCGGTTTATAACCTTTTATTTCGGTGGTTTTGGGTATTTTTCACATGTATTTTAGTTTAAAGTAGTCGCTCATTCATCAGCTACTAGAAAAATGCTTACAGAGTGCAGAGAGTGGAGTATTTTTTTCACAATTGTCATTTTTAGGTCGAAAAACGGAAATATTCAAAAAATTCTTAAAAATGAGAGAACTCGGAAACAAGCGATTTTCGACCCCCAGTTAACTGGGGAAAAATTGTTGCAAATGAACTCTAGTATAACCTCTTTCAAGGAATAGGTCGAATTACCAGTCACCCTGTATAGTCTAGCTTTGATTGCGTGATCTGGTCTCACAGGGAAATTGTGGGAAAATTGCTCTTCCATTTTTGAAACCAATCCCGAACTAAATTCGCTGGACTCCACTTAATTGATGCAACCGATAAGTATTTATTAAACTTACAATAAAGAGATATCCCAATACTTATGTCTGGTATGTATTGAAACCGGTCGTAAATAGTAATCTGTTATTTCAATTTCAAATATTATTGATTTTAAACATGTTACAGCCATGTTGTGCTATTTCGAATCAAATTAAAGACGGGGGTGCGGGTTCAAGACCCGACCGAGAAAAATTTTTCAATCTTTAATTTCTTTCTTTCTTTCTTATCGTGTGGGCAGAGCTTGAGCAGAAACCTGGTGTCAGAGTTTTTTCAGACCGCCTTACGGCCTCTGACTTGGTTTTTATGTAACGACTACTACCACCAGAGATAGAAGCCGGGACAAACGGCTTAACGTGCCATCCGAAGCACGGAATCATTTTCCTTTGCAGACAATCAGGTGATTCAGCCTGCAATGTCCTAACCAACTGGGGAAAAACGCACTAAGTGACACATCACTAGGTGCCCCCCGTGGGAATCGAACCCACGACCTCCGAGTCGAGAGCCAATGCTCTTAACCATTAGACCACGGAGGCATCTTTAATTTGATTCTATTATTTCAACATACATAAAAGGAAAGATTTTGTATGGATGTACATATTTTCCTAATGAATAGTTTAAGATATTCCAATTCCAATGATTTTATCATTAGTTTGTTCTAGTACGTTTCACAAAAAAAAGTTGTAATCATAGCATCACTTATTAATATCTTCTCAAGTTAAAATACATTCTTAGTTACCTAAAGATAGCAGAACTAACAGCTGCTCTGTTAATTTGTAGATAAATATAGACCGACAGACACACTTAAATACGTAATTTGCATAATGAAACTAGTAGGTGCATATATTCATATCATAACACTTAAGTTCACAAGGGCACTAGATGTCAAACCTCATTCATGTAATCGTGGTGTTGTTTATTAAATATTATAATTATCTCTTGATATAACTACATGGGATGTATATTTCATTGAAAATAAAAATTATGTTCATTCTACCACATATAAAATAATTCTAGATTCAACATAACATTTACAAAAGAGTAAATCATGTAAGCAAAGAAAACTCTGCATATTTACATGCTTTGATAAAGCATGATTTTTTTCACAAAATCATGGTATATTTTTTATAAAACAAAACACAATAGAAGATTATTAATTACGAGCGTTAATCCGCGACTTCGTCCGCACAAATTATATACCAGATTTTAAGTCAGATCATAATTTATCAAACAAAAAAAGTTTCATCAAAATCGGTTCAGTAGTTTTTGCGTGATACTCGTTCAAACAAACAAACAAACAAACAAACACCCAAACAAACACACAAACAAACACACAAACAAACACACAAACAAACAGACAAAAATCCAAAAATTGGTGAAATGGAATCAGGGACACCTAAAAACCATATCGTAACTTTTTTTTTGTTAATATCTTCAATGTACAGACAAACTTCCTGTTACAGTTTTGTAGTAGTATAGATTATACTCCAGCAACTACAAAATATTGCCGTATTCTTCGCTTTTCTTAAATATGAATTTCATAAAAAAGAAGTAGGTAAAATCCAGCAGGATCCCACTTCACTGCAGGACCAAAGCCTTCCTTTGTCCTCTAGTAGGGTGGGATTAAACAAATGAGGTTAAGAGGAAGGAACCATAATCTAACATCCAATATGAGAATTAGGAATTAGGGAAAAAACCTAAACATTTTAGACATCACAGCAAAATTTTTGAGATCGTGTCCTATCCGGTCAGTGTCAGTAAACATTAATGAAAACGCAGAATGATAGCAAATAAAACATTTCTGCTTATACAGGGTCCTTCGTAATATGCTGACAATTTTTTAAGGGGATGATCGGACCATAAAACTGAACAGCTTTCTCTATGGAACCAACATCGCGAAAAAAAAACAGCTCTCCCATACATTTGGCTCAAGTAGGTTTGCAGTTTTATATGGAGCATATGATTTTTTTTTTTGCTATTTCGATATTGGTCCCATAGAGAAAGTTGTTAAGTTTGACGGTCTGATCATCCCCTTAAAAACGTGTCGGCATATTAAGAAGGACCCTATATAACGATGCACTTTCTAGAATATTATCAACTATATTTTCCATTCCAAGCTATTATTTAATACCCCACACACTTAATTGCTGTGAACAAATTTGCTTTGACACCATTTTATCAAAGTAATTTTAAATATTTGCTATTTGTCACGCAAATATAGACGTAATAATAATGCACAATGAGTATATATTACTTCACACGAGGTTTTAGTATAGAAAGGCGTGTAAATCGCCTAAGGTATCGAACTTTACTGTAGATATAAGCAGCATATGGAGTACCAGTTTCTTGATAAAAATGCCTCTAACAGGACTCTTAATGACTACGTTATAAGCATGATATCGCCTTGATTCATGGGACCTTTTATTTGGTACCGTATAAATCGAAGTGGATGCAATTAGATGGACCATGCTAACACGATCTGCCTTGACCAAGGTGACGTAGGGCTTTTCAATGTAGCCTTTATTGCAAAACGGTTAAGGTCTTTGTTTTTATGACGTGTGAAAGTTTGACGTCATAGATTTTTCTTTTCTTTAATAGAAGAGTGACACCATATATCTATGATCGGTATTATATTAATTTCTTTTAATGTCAAGTAAGTTTCCATTAATTAAGGTACCTAGTACCTACCCTTCAACCATAATTATTTTGGTCGAAGCTAGTACCTACTTTAATAATTAGGTTGGCTGTA
The DNA here is from genome assembly GCA_927399405.1 of Agonopterix arenella. Lineage (NCBI taxonomy): Eukaryota > Metazoa > Arthropoda > Insecta > Lepidoptera > Depressariidae > Agonopterix > Agonopterix arenella. Next base: position 11,112,325 of record OV656708.1, on the reverse strand, counting down.
ACAAACATCTTGTTTTTTTGTGACCATTAGCATAAGACCGACTCATACTTGACCTGTTTTTATTATGTAGAGTTTGCAATATAATGACACCAAGTTTGACGCTTGTATGTATCCCCGTTTTCACGACAGAGCGAGAAGAAAAAAAAACGTTGATTTACCCATCATAATTTTTTGACACTTTGTCATAATTTTTTATCTATTACGGTTCAATAGATACAGCCCTCTGACGCTAGGATTGACAGACTGCGTAGGCATAAGCCTACCCCTTTTTTTTTCATAAGAAAAGGTCCCATTTTCACCCTTTGTGTATTGGGTAACACTTAAACAAACTGGCAAAAATTAAAACAATTATTACTAATTCCATCACCCCCCCCTAATGTCACTTATAATCGTAGCCCCTCATTATGCGCGTCACGTACGACAGAACACGACAGAACTTTACTAAACTACAAAATTTTAGATCGAGTGTTTAGTCATTAAAATTAATGGCTGAACAAATGACAACTTCTGCGTTTGCAAAAACAAACGACATATAAATCAACAGCACCTTATCTGTCAACCAGATATGGTACCTTAAAGCGATTCCGACATACGACGTTATTACTCCAGCGACTATATTAACATCATAGGTATGCGCCATAAAATGTCATATGTAACATTAACCATTAGGTACCATTTCATATGGAGAGGCACATATAAATTAATCACTTCGATCAATCTATCTGTATTTAGGGCAGTGGTCGCCACTCGTCCATCAATTTAACGAGCTCCATAAATGTATCTATGGTTCAGACTTGAGGTTTGCACTCTGAGTTTGATGCTTAATTTAATTTTGTATGCGACATCTAATTTGTATTCTGATTGACTGGAGAATTTAGTTTGTTATACAGGGTGAAATTGATAGCATTAGCATTCTTTTAAACTAAGAGTCTACCTATCAAACTGAACAACATTTATTATGGGAGCAAACAGATCGGAGCAAAAAAATAATAAGCTGTTGCATACATTTGAGTCGAGTAGGCATTGCAGTTTAGTATAGAACAGCTGATCATTTTTTTGCTCCGATCGGTTTGCTCCAATAGTGAAAATTGTTCAATTTCATGGGTCAGACTCTTAGTTTAAAAGGATGCTAATTATATCAATTTGTCCCTGTATATGTACGATACCAGCATGTTACTGTTATCCAACTTGGAGTAGCACTAACTAAGATGGATGTCGTAATAGGCCATACATCAGCCCGATAACTCAGTTGGTAGTGAACCTTCCTGCTGTGCTAAGGGTCGCGGGTTCGAATTCCAAAAGGGGCAACTGTTTGTACGATGAATACAGTGAACGCAAATTGAATGAATATGAATATTTGTAGCAGAGAAAAGGTTGTTTTTATCTACATGTTGCAATTGATATCATTGGCATCCTTTTAAACTAAGACTCCACCCATCAAATTGAACAACTTTTACTATGGGAGCAAACATATCAGCATAACAGCTATTCTATAGTAAACTGCAATGCCTACTGCCTATATACTGTGCCTACTCGACTCAAACGTATGAACAGCTGTTTTTTTTTCAGTTAGGTTTGCTGTAAAAGTTGTCCAGTTTCATGGGTAGAGTATGGGGTTTAAAGGTTAATGATACTTTTTCTTACACCCTGTATCATTTATTCTATCTCGTTGTCTATTCATCATTATACAAAACCAGGCTAGATTCTGGAACTTCAAATGTGATGTGACTAGATGATTTGTGTGACAATTTCCAAGAATATTATTATTATTAATTTATTTGTTATCAGGTGTCGTCTCCCTATAATAGGCGAGACCGGTACGCTCTTGTTTGAAAGAGTATAAGAACCAGAACATAAAATGAAAGTTCTTTACGCTCCTCTCCTTCTGAAGGATAGCCGAACGAGGAGTAGTATCTCCTCCTTTGATACCTTATCCATACCATACCATGTGTTTTTTTACATTTCTACCGACAAGAGCACAGCTCATAAATTAGATGATGATTATTAACAAGTCACGCGCATTGTGTGATCGTAAAATTCGTAAATAGATAGGAAAATTTTAGATTGTATATATTATGCGCGACAAGAGATAAAATTTAATTATCTGTATTTATTGTTAGACTACGCAAATACATACAACGTCTAAGAAACAATATAAAATGGTAATTTTCAAATAAAATAATAATTATTAATATTTAGCGACCTTCTTATTATGCTTTTAAGGTTTTTTAAGGGGATGACCAGACCATCAAACTGAACAGCTTTCTCTTTTCTATGGGATCAACGCCGAAATCGCGAAAAAAATCAGCAGTTTCAAACAAAACTTCTATCTAAGGAAACAGTCGATTTTTTTAAGTTGTTTGGTTTGGTGATCTGTTCATGGATATACTTAAAGCTCATTTATAACCGTAGTCCTTTTCAGAGTGATTATGATTACTTTCTACTAATTGTACAATCAACAGGAAAAGTCAATGAACCTTAGCGAAATCACTTCACTACATAGTATAAAACATAGTCGCTTCCCGCTGTATGTCTGTCTGTCCCTATGTATGCTTAGGTCTTTAAAACAACGCAACGGATTTTAATGCGTTTTTTATTAATAGATAGAGTGATTCAAGAGGAAGGTTTAAATATTAGCATTGCACCCGTGCGAAGCCGGAGCGGGTCGCTAGTTTCAAATAAAATTAAATTTTTATTTAAAATTTCGCATTCGATATTGTACGACAGAGTGCTAAATTAACTTCATCATTAGCTATTATTAAAATTAGTAGCACGAATATAGGTAATTTCAGTCAATAATTTTTATAGTAACTTTCTTCATCATTTACTTTTGATAGTTGACTGTACCAAGTACTAATATTTAGTTTCAGGACAAAGAGAGGCGTCAAGAGGTAGCTAAGCTACTACATATATAAATACTGCAAAAGTAACCTTCTCCCTTAGTCACTCGACTACCTAAAGAAATGGTTTAAGACATTCTAAATCACATGGCAAATCTATCTAATGAACGGTTCATTTTCACGATTGTACAAGCAAAATGCGTATCAATAGAAGATCTAAATAGCATGACCAACATCCAGATGAACACATTTATATTGTAACATTTACAGAAGACAGCAATCGGACAGTTTCATAGATTTATGTCCTCCGTTTCAGTCGCGGTCCAGTTGGTGCATTTGTATTGTACAGAATTCCTTATAAACTGTGGCGATAAGTTGGTATTGTTTTCAAATTATAGACTAAATTATATATAACGTCCATAATTCCATTCGGGGTCATCAGAAATTTGACTACAAAATCCACTGTTGTAGCAAAATTTTATTAAATGATAATTCTTTTTTCGAGATTTCGATGCAACCATATCATCTTCTTAAAAAACCGTAAGCATATTACGAAGGGCGTTAAAAGGACATACGGAGAGGGAAATGATTGGACACTTTGACCTTTGACTTGACTTTAAAAGATTTTCTTTTCATTTGGATTCACGTGGTCACATCAATATTATTTTATTCTCACTTTAACACATTATCATTAGCATACATTCACACTATGACGTGACTTGCCACAATGTCGACCTCACTACACAATTGTAATGTTTCAGTCGTAATGAAATGATTCATAATTGTAATGATAAGTTAAACGTAAAATAATTCCAAAACAACAAATTTTACCACATGGTCACAGCCTTGTCGTGTCTATCTGTACCCGTAATTAATGATACGAAAATAGACTTTGTTCCTTTAAGATAAAGCACTTACCCCATCGCCGTCTGCGACTCTGTCCTTCCATGATGACCTCAGAGAATGTACCTCATGTCCTGAACTGTTACTATAAAATTATCAGCGGTTGTCGGCACGAGACCGCCTCGACAAAAACTAAGCTGTGAAGGAAGCCGAAGTGGTATCAACATGCGATCTGACGCAAACACGAGATAACGTGATAATGTCTCCTTGGTTGCATTTACTTTTTTAATTCATTGACGATTGTGACGTCGTTCGAGCGTGTCGTCTAAGTTTTTAGCGATCGTGCGTTATTGTCTTCGGCTCTAGGACATTAAATAACTAAGTAAAGAACAAAATACTTAGGGCCTGTTTCACCACTTCCGAATAAGTTATTGATATACTTTTAACCGGTAGGATCCATTCAATGATTTTTTTCAGCACGTTAGTTAGTAGAGTATCTATTTACCTAAAATACTTCTATGGATTTATATTAAAATAACATTTAAAGATTGGATTCAATTTCATACGATTTAAAATAAAATTATAATTAAGTAGGTATCTCAGAAAAATTTGGTGCATAGTTTATACTGATTTTTTTAGTTTATGTTTAATTTTCCCTCTTGCGAAATCTGGAAATAGTTATATATTATTATGATTATGTATGACAGAATATAATCTTCATAATATCGTGTTGGCTAAATTAACGACCGCCTGTGATGTCAAATTTACCAACGAGGGAAAAGTTAAATATCAGAGATAACTAGGTTGGCATTCCCTCTAGTGTAATAATTATAATTTCTGAGCTAGAAGCCTGTAATACACCGCAGCGCCCACATGCAGACGAAGGTCATTTTTTTTTCTTTTTTTTGAATTGACCAATACAGCATTGCTCAGGGAGCATCGACTGCTTATTACTGCGGACTATAGGGGGACCACACCAGTGACGGCGAAGCGCCCTGGTAGGTCTACCGAACCAAAGACGAAGGTCATGCTAATAAAGCGTGTATGGCGCAAAATTGCATTTAACATAGAAAATAATAAAATATCAAGCTGGGTAACTTTGAGTCGGTGGCTGATCGAACTAAAAAAGTTTTTCTATATGCGAGCAACATTAAAATTTCAAATGATATTGGTTCCATACATATATTAGGTCCCGTAGATTTATAGAGTTCTTATTCTTAGGAACAGAAGAAATTTGTTTTGCTGTGATTTATCCTGAACCACCATTATTCATCTCATCTTCAGTTGTTTTCTAATATGGTCCTTTAATTTAATACAAATACTTTGTCGTTTCATTCGAATACATTGAGAGAAGAAAATGTTCCCAGTAGACCCGCGAATCCAAGGACATATAAGGACAATTTCCTAGCTGACAAACAGATATCCAAATTTTTACATTTCAAGTTTCAAAACTTAACTTTTTTTTTTCATTGTCTACTCAATTCAAGGATCTATGAATTTCAAATTTTTTCATTGGTTAGGCAGCACTTATAATCTGAACCTAAATGGGGAATTGGCCGAAAAAGAAATTGAATCACATATAGGTATTTTATATTATCGCTTGGGATGGGTATACGTAATATTATACGTCAATTGTCGAGTACCTTTTAATGCAATTATTAAATTTCATCGAATTTAGATACAATCGAACCTGATTATGGAGCACTCATTCTTTGCTAGAACACTTTCCATACCTAACGAGTTGCATTGTTTGTTGTTTTAATAGTCTATTACAAATGATGACGTTGGAGATAATAACGATTTATGAACAGGGACAAATTGCTAATAGTCATTGTTAAAACTTCAATTATCGGAAAATCTGTTCTCCGCTTCATAAATAATGGAGTTAAAAGACTTGTGGAGAAACGAAGTCTGTAAAAAGTTAATTGAATTTTAGAAACCAGATTTCTGAGAAAAAAAAAACAATTGTTAGAAGCATTGACTACAATAGCGAAATACAAGTGTATAAATACTACCTAGTACATATAATATTATTTGGGTTCCGTACACAAAGAATGCAAACCGGACCCAATTCATAAGCCCATGAATCATACATAAACATTGTGATCAATAACATTGTTCGTTTGCTGCAACGCAAAGTAATATCATATTTATATCTTACCGATGAATCTGCGCAGTTGAAAACCTCGAAATTATATTGACCAATCAGGATGCGCTTTATTGATCAATAAAGTATATTTGATTGATTAATTGATTGGTGCGCCACGCCAGCGCGCCTAGAATCCCTTGCCACTACTTGCTAATAGTTTTCACATGCTTGTCAGGCGAACCGTCTATGAGCTGAGCGTAAGCTGAGTTAAGAGCAAGATAGAGAAAGATTTAGTAGCACCCACGCCCGATTTTTCACTATTATACAACCGCGTATGATTGTTAAATTACTGAATGACATCGGGTTTTGAAGTGGACTATGGTCTGGTCTGCGTAAATGCAGATTGACGAGCAGGGACATGATTTTTTTAAATCTCATTCGCTGAGCTCAGCAGTTGAAAATGTCAGAATTACTAATAGAATGGAGATACGCATCTTTCTACTGCTGATTTTACTTTCGAAAATCATACTCCAGGAGTGCGATTTTTTAAAGTCAAATCAGTAGAAAGATGCATTATATCCATATTAATTTTGTCATTTTCTACTGCTGAGTTCAAAGTATGACTTTCAAAGATCGCACTCCAGACTCAAATTTTCTCGGAGTGCGATTTTTGAAACTCGCACATTGAAATCAGCAGTAGAAAATGTCAACATTTCCACATCTTGGAAACTGTCAGCTGATAGAGAGCTATCATTTTATACAAATGGGAAAAATTGAAAAGGAGAGTTAAGCATGTGCGATACTGAGGAGTGCGAGTGAGACAGAAATACGAGGAATAAGAGGTACCCACGAAGTAACCAGAGGGGGTGAGGTAAAAAGTTGGTGGGACTCCCGTGTCCGTACTGTATGTAGTACTAGATACTCTTTCCTATACTGTGACATTACTATGCAGATTATGCACATTTCTACTGCTGATTTGAACGAGTGGATTTTCGAAAGTCACGCGTTGAAATCAGCAGTAGAAAATGTTAACATTACTATTGGAGATTATGCATATTTCTACTGCCGATTTCAACGTGTGAGTTTCAAAAATTGGCAGGTGTTCGTCTCATTATATTTTAGGTCAAGAACGTTGTCCTGCCAAATTAACAAACAAAAAGAATTTTAGTTATTAAACGCAAAGCGTTTGTTTATTTTTACGATTTAACATGACCAAGGTGAAAAAGCAGATGATAAATATCATTAATATTTTAAACACAACAGAACGAAAAGATGGCAAGCCGCCAAGTAAGCCAAGTTCTTGTAATTTTACACACACCCACGCTACGTGTAAACACTCATCATCTCAGCCGATAGACGTCCACTGCTGGACATAGGCCTCCCCCAAGGATCGCCATAACGACCGGTCCTGCGCTGCCGTCATCCAACGGGTTCCCGCCACCTTCACCAGGTCGTCGGTCCACCGTGTGGGGGCCTACCCACGCTGCTTCGCTTTGTGTAAACACTAAACAAACAAAATACAGCAAAGGTGGCCACTGAACTGCGGTGTTGATGAAAATATATAGTGTTAGATATAGCTTTCACGCTGAGTAAGTACCACGCAGACAAAGTGGCTATCGGCGAAGGGGGTATCAGCTAGTTTTTTTATAAGTTACTTATTTGCATTAGATGCGTTGTATGGTATTTCCTTTCCTTAATGAATGAAAATGTTGCACCAACTAGAGCACCTTGGTGTACACGGCCCACTCCTGTCCTGGTTCGGCTCATACTTTTAGTACAGACCTCATAGGTTGTTGCTGTGAAAGGTTATGAGTCATCAATGTATTATGCCCAATCTGGCGTGCCACAAGGATACCATTTGGGACCCTTACTCTTCCTTGCATACATAAATACATTGACGATCACTTCACACATCTTGCACTGCAAATAGGTACGCTCTGTTTGCGGACGATCTCAAAATTTACAAAACAATCGAGGCTCCTCTTGATGCAACATTTGTTCAGAGAAACCTCGATCAAGCTCTGGTGTGACTCCAACAACATATTTGTATTTGTAGAAAAATCCGGTGTCTGCTTTTAGAGTACAGTATAGACTGTTTTGCTTTGCAGGATGTGGATAGTATCCGGAACTTGGCATTACACTTGACATGTATCCACGGTGGTTAAAAAATAGTGGCTCAAATGTTGGGTTTCATATAGAGGAACACCAAGAATTTCAATGCTAAAACTAAAATAGTACTTTTCAAAGCATAATAGGAGTCAACTCGAGTACGGCAGCGTTGCATGGAATCCTATGTGCTAGGTGAATTCCCTGCAACTGGAATCTGTGCAAAGGGCCTTTACAAGGCATCTCGCATTTTTCGATCCCATAAATGCCCTAACGATCAACGTTTGGCCTTTTTTATTTAAGATGGAGCCGCTAAGAGAACGTAGAGCTCTGCACGAAGTCACAGTCCTACACAAAATTGTCAATGGACAAATCAAATGCGAGTAGGTTCTCGGCAGCATACAGCTCTCGGTTTCGTACCAACTTCCAAGAAAGGCAATATTATTCAGAAAGTTTTAAAATAAGATAAACCTTTTACAGTGATTAGATCCCATGGGCTTTTTTGTAAAAATTGTAAAGAAAACGAAGTCTTTTGTAGGTACCCGACTGAATTGCTAAAGTAAAATATCTTTAAGATCTTGATTAAAAAGTTCAATAAACTCTACTAAACATTAAGCTGAAAATTCAGTTTTTAACAATGTTACCTCGAAGAAAATAATAACAGATGTAGAAAAACAAAATCAACATGAAAAGCTTCAAACGGGGCTATTCAAGGTAAGGAATCAGCACTACTGTCTGCTAAGTCTAATAGGTCACCTCTAACTACATTTTATAAAAAAAGTTCTGGTTACGTTATTAATTAGGTAGGTTAATAATATACTAGTGCTTTCCGTTTATTATCGTAACGGCAATTTATCGAATGCAACAACATTGTAAATGTCATACAAGAAGTTAACAAAAACCCAGAAAGCTAATAATTAAACAGCATTTCATAACATGTAACCTCTTAAACTGCTTCTAAATAGAGCTGATATATACACAGAATAGAATAAATATCGACGTTTTTTCGATAGATAGTCAGCAAGCTTAACGAAGAGTCGCTTGGCAAGTCTTTTTGCAAGCGGTTGTGTATCGGTCAGGTGTTTTTTTTTTGCTTACCACGAGGCTCCACCCTTTTGTATGATCTCAAATGTGTTTTGTATATAAAATAATCCTTGATACCTATAACGCTATTCCCAAAACCCACTCCACATTGGCAGAAATGCAGTGCTAGACACAAGCAAAAGGCCATCACTATCACTACATAGTATAAAACAAAGTCGCTTCCCGCTGTCTGTCTGTCTATCCCTATGTATGCTTAAATATTTAAAACTACGCAACGGATTTTGATGCTGTTTTTTCTAATAGATAGAGTGTTCAAGAGGAAGGTTTATATATCAGTATTGCACCCGTGCGAAGCTGGGCGGGTCGCTAGTAAATTTATGAATAATGAAAACAATAAATGAAGTCAATGAAGTGAAGAGCATCATACTCACCCATTGCGGTTACGAATCCTTGTGCGATCGGGTGTGTCGAATGCTTGAAGACATTAAAAATGAGTGGCCGAGCAGTATTACTATAGGGCATCAACTGTGACTCTAGACTTCCGCCAAAGGCATTCAAAGAAAGACAATGTTTGAATAACCCGACACTCCTGCGAGTGACCTACTAGAGTAGGCGAGCAGTACTACTACGCAACTGTGACTCTAGCTAGAGTCAAGCTAGTCTAGCTGCTAGGCTATACCACCGCTGCCAAAGCCATTCAGAGAAAGTTTTCACTTGTAAAGAGAGTTTAGCATCTGAAGAAAGTTGGTAATTTACATTTGAAATGCGCTTCCTTAAAGATGTCTTCAGCGTCAGTTATTTTGTAAGTGTTGGTGGAATTACTAATTGCAGTTTGAGATTTTTGACTTTCTGAGACACTTAAGGGCCTATGTCGAAAAATAATTGAAGCGAAATGGGCGTGCGATAGCTTATATTACTGCCTGATGCGAGAGAAAGAGATGGGGCGGCGCGCGCGCCTGAAACGACGCAAGCGTAAAACAAAACTTTATTTAATTGTGATTGTACTTTTTATGTAAGTTCAATTCTGCTCGTATCAAAATTTGTAAAATATAAATTCTTTTTTTTTAAATCAAGTCTCGTGTTTCTATTATTCACCGTTTAGCAGTTCCAAGCGTTTATCGATAAAGACGGACGGTACTTTGGTTTTTTATCGAGAAAATGTGTCTTAATCGTGTTTTGGCTCTAATCAAAACTTAAATTATATGTTCAATTTACACATATCCGCTAATCATACTCCTACTGTTAGTACTCTATGATATATGACGCTTTGAAGAACCCTATTCTTTTCACATAGCATCTTAAGGAAACTACCAAATTATCTTTTCAATCGTGCAGTGGTTATGAAATGAAAAGTCAAGTGAGGTGGCTACATAGCCTTTCGGCCTTTTTAAATTATAAAATTTATTACATAAGCGTCATTTACTTTCGGGATGATCAGAACCTTTGCTACAATGACCATCTTTTTAGCGTGCAGTTGCCCAGATGTAGGTTTCAAAAAAATGTATTCTATAAAAATACATAATCGTCATTTAGAACATAGTTCCATAAGATATTAAACAGTTCTTTGTCTCAACAATATTGTGTAAAAGCAGTTTAAAGTAGGTAACTTACATATCCAAACTATTTTATAACTATGGAAAAGAAAGACCCGAAGATTTAATTCTTATATTCTAAAAGCTCTTAAAAGAATAGCAGGTAATTTAATTTAATTTATCTTTATTGGTTATCAAACAGCAAATTACTTAAACAGGTTTGTATTTGATATTTGTTTTTCTACAGTTTCGTTGTTATAAATTATAGTTCTTTACTGAAATGATATTTAATTGTATAATAGGTAACTAAGGAAGTAATTGTTAAGTTACATATAAATTTAAATAATATACTGAATAGCCACACCAAATCGTATGTACCTTTATATACGCTAAGCTTCTGAGCTTTTCTCGACAATTTTATTTCAGTTGCATTTACGATAAAGTAGTTTAAAGTTAGCATCCCCCCCCCCCTTTTCTCCTGCTGCATCTCACCCATATCATTGCAACTTGTGGCGCAAGTAGAGAGTTCCACAAATATACTTTATACATTAGCTTATAAAATGTGTACTTAGACTTCATACTCTGTAGACTTCTTATGCATGGCACGAAATGCTGCAACACTTTAATGCAAAGACACAAATAATAAATAGTGTCGGATAATAGATCTCATTCTCATGATATGGTGACATCGGTTTAGCTAATTAGTGCGCTCTTGTTCTCCTATACCGGAGCGTATTTTTGGAGCATTTTCATAAATAAATTTAATTCACAAGCACATATATACATTGGTCCGACCTCGCACTAAACAAACAGTTATATCATGGTTATATATCATGAATTTTCGAACCGGGGGTCAAACGAAGAGCCTTTGATCAATTATCAAACCAACAGTGATGCAATTTTATTAAAACGAAGCATAATATTACCAGCACTATAAGGAAACATTGTTATTAGATTTTTACCTTCTACCTTTTTTATCATAACTATAAGTTTATTATGCCACTGTTACTAATGCTGTCACAGTACTTTTGTTATCTGGTAGTAGATAAATATATTGAACAAGTCTATAGGGTAGATAGTCTATGATTGTGTACGGGCATGAGGAAATATTTCAACTTAGCGAACGCTCGGCCTAGTTCCACGGAAATGTAATTTAGGAGTCGAATAGCAACTGACATTACTACGATGTGCTTCCTAGGTGCTTCCCGACTGAGCCTCAATTCTATAGAGCAAATAGTGCTTGCATTTTCATATTGAATGTAAATTTCTGCACAAGAGGCTTTCGGTTTGTGTTGTTTTTTGATGGAGAAGAGTTTGAAAACAATTTGCAACGATTTTTTAAAAATACTTAAATAAATGTGTTTCAAGCTGTTCTGGTGAATAAAACAATTTACTGAGCCCCGGGTGAAATTTGTCAGTGGCGTTTTCCGTTTCTCTTTAATGGAACAGAAAAAGATATTATTATACAGAAAAACAACAAATGAAACCTAGGGCGCGCTGAAAGGAAATGTTAAGTGCGAATTAATAAGTCTGTCACTTTTTCGACTGACAAATCTGCTGGAAGAAATATCTTCAATGTCTAGCTCATCCTTTGTAAATCTCTGCTTATTAAATGTAAGCACTGAATATAATAATATCAATGAATAAAAAAACTGTCTACTTTCACGACAGTGAAAGATTAATCTAATCAAAAGTATGACTTATCCTTTCTGTTACTTGTATTAATGTATCTGTATTTAAAATAAAGTACAAAAAAGGTAATAAAGAAATAGAAAGGTCCTCCTTCTGATCAACTTTGATAACATGCAAACTTCTCGTATCTTTAATAAGAAGGAAGTCAAAGAAAGACTCTGAAGGATACTTATAGACTAAGAGATAAGTGTACTTTTTGCAACCATCAGCAGTAAGGCTGATTCAGTGTTTATGGGGTGTAGATCATCTCTGTGATGGGGATGAACTAGGTCGGCCTGCATTACTTCAGTCGGTTTAGGAGTTACAGACGTTTAAAGGTCAGCCAAAAATTAACGATCAGCTGCAAGGCTGGTCGTATGATATTATTGGAGTGTGCACTGTAGCTATGTGAACAGTACAAAAACTGGCATGAACTGCCAGTCGGTTTAGGAGATACAGCCGTTCAAAGGTCGGACCTTTGAACGGCTGTATCTCCTAAACCGACTAATGAACCATGCCAGTTTTTGTATTCTTCACATAGCTACAGTGCATACTACAATAATATGATACGATCAGCCTTGCAGCTGATCGTTAATTTTTTACTGACCTTTAAACATCAGTAACTTCTAAACCGTCTGGAGTTAGGAAGGCAAACCTGGTCCATCCCCATCACAGAGATGCTCTATACCTTATTAACACTGAATCAGCCTTGCAGCTGATGGTTGCAAAAAATACACTTATCTCTTAGTCTATTAGAGGCGTCTGAAAATAATCCAATGGCATATTATTACGCATTGATTTATTTATGATGAACTAAAGTCTCAGGGTATAGATGTAAACAGTTGTCAACAACTGTCATCTTCGTTACACGAAATTAGCGCGTCGGGAATAGTTGTAGCGAATTGTTTAATGTTTCTACCAAGGTTTGCGTGTACCGTGCAAGCGTACATTTAATATATTATTCTACTAATTATAATCACAATTTTACTAATTATAATGCATTTATGGAGGTGCTACTTGGAATGTTCCTTCATTGAAAAGGGAAGATCTTCCAACAGGCTATGTGTGAAGCCTGGGGACCGGCCGTGGTCCAACAGTTCTTAGTTGGACCTTGTATATGTATCGAAACTCTGTGATAATTTCTCTTGCGCGATGTATGTCTTGCATTCGATTGTGAACCTTATTTGTAGTAGGTTACGAGTTACGTATTCACGGTGAATGTTGTCTATGTATGGAGTATATTTCCGAGAGCGACGGTATTGCCATCTGTTGGCATCTTTGCTATAACTTGTGGGTGCTGACATCAGTAGCAAGTCCCCACACATTCATTTCAGCTGGAAAAAGGGCACACTACAGGAGTGCAATTCTTTAAGCGCAAACACCGGTTGTAACATCGGCGAGCTTTCGATGAGCGTTTTTCTTTTGGTTTTAATATATATAATAATAAATTATAATATAATATAATAATAAAGAGGGAGAAGATGATCAAAACGCCAACGCTTCTTTTATTTGAATATTTCATTATCTACGAATCATTTTAATCGAAAATATGAAACTGTTTACGTCTGTCAAGGCTGTATGGGCTCGATCCCTTGGCCTTTAAAAAAAGTGAGGCGCAGTCTTGACATGATTTTGACAGGATCTCGCCTACGTGTCTATGTAGCGATAAGCATGTCATCTGTCGAGTTTTTTAAGAACTAAATTTAAAAAAGAAAAGAAGAATGTTCATTCAGTATGCGTTTTTGACACAACGCATACCGAATTGACATCTCGCCGATGTTAAAACCGATGTTTGCGCTTTGAGAATTGCACTCCAGTTTACCAGTAACATATGGGCATTCAAGGAGCTATGAATGAGGTGCTGTTTTGCCGCTCAATATAATTTGCTACCTGTGTTAAAGATGCACTGACTGCACTCATCTTCGATCCTTAGTTACACATTCAGGTACATATATTTCCACCGAAAACAAAATATAACCTTTCTTACACTTGTTCCAGGTCTCGTTCAATTATATTTGAGATATCAGAGTTCGGTACCCCTTTAATGAAACAGTCATGTTAAAAGTAACAAAATACACTTATGTCCGCCGAATAAACGTATGCAGTCTGTGCATGCGCTTTCGGAGCGCGCTCCATACAAACAAAGTCTGCATGGTTATTTTATTTTCAATACTAAAAAATTTAAAGTCAATTAGATTTTTCAAAAACAATCTAGAAACTAATCTCTATGCTTGTAAGGTAATCTAATGCTTGTTACTGGTTAATGCTGTTTTATGTCAGTCAGTCACGAAACTATTTTATAAGTATAGGATAGGCTGATGATGATGAGATGAAATGCAAATTATGAGCAGCGCCACATGCGCTTTATTGCAATAACCAAAGCTATTGTTTCAAAATTTATTTAGAGATTTTTACGATCGCCTTTTCCAAATGTCGTTGCTATTTTCCTGTATAAAATACATAAATCGAGGAATCGACATTTAAAATTCTCGCTAACATGGCAAATATAAAGCTAAGAATGACGATTCAGGATAAAGAAATCCTTCGGAAAAATGTGATTCGAAACCAAATTGATTTACAGTTTTATCGATTCAGAATCTGAAAGGAGGCACGAATGAGATTTCGTTATACTGTATCTTACAAACAAAATATTTTGTTCACTTCAGGGCTGCCACAAGCCAGATTACATCACATGGTGTTAATTTTTCTTCAAATAACGTAGAACTCGCGGTGATTCTAAAATAGAAACTCGATGTTAACTAAGCACACATAATACCCACTTATATTTTGGCTAGAGTGTCAAAATATCAATAATTCGTGTCACATAGTAGCTGGTAGGTACATGTACTCATATAGATATAGGTAATCCGAGGCGTTATCTAGGCAGGTAAACATGTATTATTGATTTTTTCCCTAACTTTTTAGTACTACTATACGTACTGATAACCAATAATGCGTCTGACAAAAACATAAAAATAGCTACCAGTAGAATCGATTGCTGACTGGGTAATATTTCTACTACAGCATGAGTGATATCACGTGATATACGGACTCACGCGGAAACGAAAGAAGAAGAATAGAAACGATTGTTTTAATGAAATTCTTCGCTATAAATGTTTCACCGCGAAATACATACATACATTATCGCGCCACCACGCCTATGCTTTACAACTGAAACCACCAAATGTCTGTTGTTTTATTAATTGAAACCACCCAATCGCCCAATTGTGACCTTTTTGAAGGCGAATCAGATTGCCAGGACTACATTATCTTTCTTCTAATATATGTATAAAATTCTTGGTCTCGGTATTTGTAACAAAACTCCTCTGAAACAGCTTAATCGTTTCTTATGTTTGTGTGTCATATTCAGTAGGTCTGAGAATAGGACGTAAATACAAAAACCCGGTCAATTGTGTGTCGGGAAAAAAAGGGGCGTTGCAACGCATGTATTTTATAAATAAGTAAAAGATATATGTATAATACAACAAAAGAATTAGACAATTACAATAAGAAAAATTAAATTCTTAGTTATTCTATGCAATTATAATGAATTTATTGTACCTTCATTATAGGAATTTACCTACAATCTATACTATTATAAAACTGTAACAGGAAGTTTGACTGTACATTGAAGATATTAACAAAAAAAAAGTTACGATATGGTTTTTAGGTGTCCCTGATTCCATTTCACCAATTTTGGATTTTTTGTCTGTCTGTTTGTTTGTTTGTGTGTTTGTTTGGGTGTTTGTTTGTTTGTTTGAACGAGTATCACGCAAAAACTACAGAACCGATTTTGATTAAACTTTTTTTGTTTGATAGCTTATGATCTGACTTAAAATCTGGTATATAATTTGTGCGGACGAAGTCGCGGGTTAACGCTCGTGTTAATATAGAATTCTTTGATGTACGGGTACTTCAAAAACTCTCCGTTGTTTGTTTAATAGCTGTAACAAAAGAGGTTGAAAATGTAGAATATAACTTTCATGAGATCAAGGACCTCCGAAACATTACAGTCGTGACCTAAATTTAAGGAATTCTTGGCTAAAACTGCCTAGGCACTAAACTTTCTCGGTCTAGGCACTTAAAGAATGACTCATATCCTTGATTTACTTTAACAATTTAGTTAAGTTGTCTTCTCTTATTATCTTCATACTATATTCATAAATTGTAACAGAAGTGTGTCTGTACACTGAAAATATTTACAAGAAAAAGATTACGATACGGTTTTTAGGTGTCCAAATCAACTTTTTTCGAATTTCGTTTGTTTGTTCGAGTTGTCTGTTTGTTTGTTCGAACATCACGCAAAAACTACTGAACCGATTTTACCGACCGAAATGGAAAATCCCCAACCATTTCACCAGCGGTGGAACTACACCGTTTGAGCCCCCTGGGAAATTCTTATAGTGGGGCTCCCGGTCCAACCAATGTAAAGATCAGCTAAATGCGTCTAAAAAGCTTGTTTTTAGGGTTCCGTAGCCAAAGGGTGAAACGGGACCCTATTCATAAGCCTAGGTTGTCCGTCCGTCCGGCTGTCTGTCTGTCCTAGCTATTTAGGGCTGTAACTTTTGAACTGTAACAGCTAGGCAGTTGATCACAGAATTTGCGTTATTATGGCGGATTTGCTAACAAAAAATAAAAATGTGAAAAAGTAAAAAAATTAAGGGAATCGTATTATATGATACAAGATACAAGAAACTCACAAGAAACTAGTTTTTATCAATGTTTTTTTCTTTTCGCCCTATCCTAAAAACGGTAATACATACAAGCGTCAAACTTTGTGTGATTATAGAGCAAACTCTACAGTATAACAAATAATAAAAACCGGCCAAGTGTGAGTCCGTCTCACGCTAAAGCTACCGGAGAAAACAACACTTTTTTGTATGTTAATATGTTATGTATTACGGAACCCTCGGTGCGCGAGTAGCCCGACTCGCACTTGGCCGGTTTTATTATTATAATACTAAAGGTTAGTTACACGGGGCCCCGTTTATTTTGCCAGTCTGCCAGCCACTTGCTCGCCATTGCATTTCACCGAGCCTGAAGGAGAATCCTCACTTTTATAATGCAGTCATCTGCGTCACGTGCAATCATCGCCCATCAAGAAACGTATCGATTTTGACAGTTCAATTCAAGACAGAATTACGGATGTTTGTAAACGTTTCCGTCAAAATCAGTTCTGTTTTCTCGGATGAAAATCTGACGTAGAGCACAAATAGCCTGATGAAGTTGTTCCACAATTTGCTTCTTTCATGAGTTGTATTTATTCGTCATGAAGCAATCGTTTGTCCAAATTAGTAAATTACATTAGTAAAAGCAGTAATATTTTATACCTTGATAAAACGAAAGAAAAGTTTGCAATGAGAAGTGCATTTTGAAAACTTTTATTTTACTGCATCCGTTGAAACAGAGGCAAATAAATGCAGACGAAGTTTTGCGACTGAGCAAAATGTTGATTTCGCTTTTAAAGCCCTTCAAGTCTGGAAAATATGTTTCGTATTGCATTTATGATAGCCAAAATATAACCTGTATTCTGTTGCTCAACACCTACCATAATGACTAAGATTTTGCACATGAACATGAATATTTGTATCTTATGTTCCCATCTAGGTACCATTATTTACTTGTCAAGCCCGGTCAGGTAAAATCTTTTGATCAACTTTGTATGAGTTGGTTTTTTGCGAGCGCCTCTGTTCTTTGAAGGCACGGTAAGATTATTGAGGCAGCGGAAAAAACTCTGACAGCAAGCATAGCATAGCATATGCTCACGACTATATTCCCTGAGGGGTAATCAGAGATATTCTGAAACATCAGAACCTCCTCGTTTCACTCTGACAGCAAGTGCCGACTATGTTGACACTTTTTTAGATGATCAGACCATCAAACTGAACAACTTTCTCTATACCTCCTATCTACCAACTTTACATCGCAAAAAAAGAATCTGCTGTCCCATACATTTTAGTCGAGTCGGTACTGCAATTTTGTATGGAACAGCTGATTTCGAAGTTGGCTCCACAGAGAAAGTTGTTCAGTATGATGGGCTGAAGCATTCATGCTTACTAGTAAGAGGAGACCTTTGCCCTGATGTGGAACGTATACATACGCTAATGATAATTTACTTGTCATTATTAAGCTTAGTTTATTTTTAAAGTTTTCAGCCAACCTTTTAAACTTCATATTCGACAACCCTATTGCAATAGTAGAGCAAACTAAAGCAAAGTTTACCATTTAACTTCAAGTTAAAGTTGACTTTTGTTCATGTAAGTAATTGCAATATTGTAAAGTGCAATACTTTTATTATCATAAAATAGCTGCCTCCGTGGTCTAATGGTTAAGAGCATTATTGGATCTCGACACGGAGGTCGTGGGTTCGATTCCCACGGGGGACACCTAGTCAAATGTCACTTTGTGCGTTTTTCCCCAGTTGGTTTGGACATTGCAGGCTGAATCGCCTGACTGTCTGAAAAAAGAAATGATTCCGTGCTTCGGATGGCACGTTAAGCCGTTGGTCCCGGCTACTATCTCTGGTTGCAGTAGTCGTTACATAAAAACCACGTCAGAGGCCGTAAGGCGGTCTGAAAAAACTCTGACACCAGGGCTCCGCCCACACGATAAGAAGAAGATCATAATTAATTCAGCTGTTGTTTTTGCAGTGTTCGGTATGAGTTTCCCCCTTAGATTAGGAAAAATATTAAATTTGTATTTTTAAAGTACTGTATAACTTAAATCAAATCAAAACGTAAACAATTGATAAATAAAATTAATTTGATAGGTAGTTAATGTAACGTTTAGGAAGGCACAACAAATCTCACTTTTTATAAAAATCGGCATCGTCGATTTTCGAGTTAGTATGAAAAGTCAACATTATTTTACTATTTTTAGCTCTTAAATCATTATAAAATAATATGATTGAAGTTTCAGGTATGTTTTTTTAATCACCTTGTAAAATTTTAAATTGTTAGTTACCTACGTTTATTTCATGACTAAACAATGTTAATATAACAATAAATAACTACTTACAACAACAATACAATAAGTATCTAAGTACATATGAATAAATCAATGTAGTAGTTATTATTAACAAACACAATTTACGTGATATTTTATATGTTGTAGGCGTCATGTTACGTACAATAAACAACATTTAATATTACGTAATGCAAGGAAAAATGGTATACCAACTCGGTAAAATAATTATACAGAATCTGATGAAACGGGCACCCACTACGATCACGGCCTGGGTCGGATGCCGTGACTTTTGCTAGAAGCCTCAAGTTGCGTATCAGATATGTTGAAGATGCCCATGCAATTACAGTTTATCCAGAGTTTCGCTTCGGTAGGCGACTTTCATTGTGTTTCAAGAGATAGACGTACTTTTTGTTATCATAAGCTGCAAGGCTGATTCATAATTCAAAGGGTGAAGAACATCTCTTTGTTGGGGATGCATTAGGTCTGCCTGCATAACTCCAGTCGGTTAAGGAGGTACAGCCGTTCAAAGTTCAGATCTTTGAACGGCTGTATGTCCTAAACCGACTGACAGACCGTGTTTTTGTACTGTTCGCATAGCTACAGTGCATATTACAATAATACCGGCATATTCATTTTTAGGAACCATACCAGACCTTTGAAAGGAAAACCTAAACCGAATTGTGTTATGCAGGCAGACCTGGCCCATCCCCATCACAGAGATGCTCTACACCCTTTAATTAATTTAATTTAATTTATTTATTTATTTACGTAAACAACTTAGCCTAAGGTACAGTTTTATGACAAGGATAACACAACAGTAATGTAATCTTACAAGACTTCAAAAATATCTTCGCAATGAATCACCTGTTACTTAATAATTTACACTACCCTCCGTAATCGCATAAAGAGCTGTTTGACGGTAGGATAGTATTCCTCGTCCCCGAGCAGCGCAATTTGAATACTGAATCAGCCTTGCAGCTGATAACAAAAAGTACGTCTACCTCTTATACTATTGAGTAACTAAATGTGAAATAAATCGCTGAATCGATGATAACAAAAAGTACGTCTACCTCTTATACTATTGAGTAACTAAATGTGAAATAAATCGCTATAATCACTTTACTATACATTTATTGTGGTTTTAGTGGTGGGGAAGAGGGGGGGATAAATCCCAACTATCCGCCCCTCAGGAGATTAAGTCACCTCATACGAATCGGGGTTGATTTTGACAACACTACACTATACATTATTTTAAAAAGACATCTTCCAAACCTTTTTAGGAACTTCTCCAGCCATTATCATCACCACTAGTAATATAATATTCTTAATGAGAAATAAAGATCTTAAACCTAATATAAAGATATAATTTACAACGTGTAATAGTAGGTATATAATGTAGATTAAATGCTCGTCTCCTATGAGAGAGCTAAATGATCCGGAACATAAATGATATAAAATCAGTTGAAGATGCCCACGGTGACCTTACAGTGTCACATTTCAATCAACTTTCTGTCTATTATAATTATAATTTTAACACTGTCATTAAAATAATAAGTAATGGTACCAACCTCTTACTGCGTCGTTTTTCATACCTTCTGTTTCAACTTCCATAATAACAGAATTCAACATTTTTATTCAATCACACAATTTTAATCATCGTTTTTATCACAACACTTTCACATTATTCCACAGTTCAATCTATAGGTAAGTCAAATAATAATTTATAAATGGGTTTAAAATTTAATTATTCCCAGCTCGACAGCGGACATAATGTCACAATAGTTTAAATCGACAAATATAATTTAATTAATTAACGATAAACACGTTAGTGACGTTCCAAACGGTTTATCGATAAATTTTGACACTAATAATTTTAAAAATAGGAACGTAAAATGGCGCGAACGAATATAGGCGAGATGACGAGCGTGGACGCACGTTGTCGGTAGCGTAGTTGCAATAGTTTATCAACTGTCAGAGCTAGAATAGAATATCGTCGACCAAGCAACACGTTATCGCCTACTGTCATATGATACGCCAGTAAATAAAACGGTAGTGGGAATGTTAGCGGTTTGTTCATAAAACGCATGCGCGCATAGTTTAGAGAATTTTGTTTATTTTATTTTATCGTTGTAAACTTAGTGGCTGAAATAATTTAGTTTAGTTTTAAATTTTTCAAACCGTTCGGTAATATTTTAATTTAGTTAAACGCAACAGATTTTATTTTTAACTGGAGGTCGATCGCGCTAATTTAAAACATCCAAGTTCAATCCTCACCCAATTTCAGTTCTGATCATGATCACATTGCATTCCAATTACTATTCAACTGTGCTGAATTCCGTATTGCGCTAAACTTGATATATTCACGATGTGACTGTTACCTTAAACGTCTAAGCGATTTGTCAAAACGGCTCTAGCGGCTGTCAAATGAATAGAGCATTACCGAATGTGAAAAGTTGTGGGTTCGCACGCGGTCCAGTCATGGTTCAGTTGCGATTTATTTAGCGCGATTGCTCTCCTGGTCGTATTTTCCTCATGTAGGTATTGTGTACAACTTTGAAACAGAATGGGAAGTACATTGTTTGACTTGTTTAAGTACATCTGACATTTGTTTCTCAGAATTAGAGAGTACGCACAAACATTTTTGTCACCTCGTTTCACTTTCAAATGTCAAAATATTGTTATTTCGTTTCAGTTGAATTAACTTCGGCACCTAAATCAGATTTAAACATTTCTGCACATGAGAACCTTAGGTATACTTCCGTTCAGTGATAGAACATTACCATTTTTTCTAGGTTTATAATATTATCATATTTCAATGTATCACATTTTCACATTACTGTCACTTGACATTAAATTGTGTCACGTTTCATCTAGTGCGCATTTAAAAAAATATTTTCCCGCTATCGCGTAATTGGAAACTATTCAGTAACACGTTGAATGTTTATTACGATTATCGAAAAAATTTAGTTTAGTTTATGCTACAGGCGGCGCAGTTACTCGTTTGTATGAACAAGACTGGAGGTCGACTGATAAGCGCGAGCGCATGGCATGGCATGGCACAGCCACGCGCACGCACCCACGCGTTACTTTACTATTGTAACTTATTCATTACATAGGCACGATCTGTTTTATATCATCGACAACTTTGTTTATCATTTTATGTTATTATTATGTATTCGTAATTAAAACGTCAATTAAATGCTAAAAACGTATCTGTTGAACATAAATACAAAGGTCAATGTGTAGCATTATTTAAAAGGGTTGTTTAGAACATCAAACTGAACAACATTCACTATAGAACCAACTTTGAAATTGCGAAAAACAAACAGTTTATACCAAACTTGTACAAAAATCATTAGTTTAATACTCGACTCAAATGTTACGGCAAACAGCTAGTTTTTTTTATTTTTTTTCGGCGTTGTCTCCGTAGTCAAAGTTGTTCAGTTTGGTGGTTAAACTAGACCACCCTTTTTAATATTACTAGGGTGTTTTTTACACCCTGTATATTGTATGTGACAGTGTTAGGTAGAGACGATGGATTAAATATTAATTCTATTCTCACAATACAAACCGGACGCAGAACGTGGGTGTTAAGATTGATGTGTTGTACCTCACTTTCACTTATGAATAAAACGCTATCTTTGTTGAAGAGTAAAAATATAATATCGGTACGATTGCTTTGGTAAAGTTTCAATTACTCGTTATCTCAACTATTATAAAACTGTAGCAGAAAGTTTTTCTGTACACACGGCGACACATCAAGCTATACAAAACCAACATAAGCTGGCCGCGTGACGTTATACGTTACTCGACCTACGCGCGGCCAGCTTATTTTGGTTTTGTATAGCTTGATGTGTCGCCGTGCGTACATTGAAGATATTCACAATTTTTTGTCTGTCTATTTGTTTGTTTGTGTGTTTGTTTGAACGAGCATCGCGCAAAAACTACACAACCGATTTTGATAAAACTTTTTTTATTTGATAACTTATGATCTGACTTAAAATCTGGTATATAATTTGTGCGGACAAAGTCGCGGGTTAACGCTCGTTAACTATAAAGTTAAAAATAAAATGTTTAAACAGTTAATAGGCTCTATCTATCCATATTATTCCGAATGTTAGTAAATATTTGTGCATCGTAAACAGGCACATAAATAGTGATAATAATAATAACGTATTTGGAAAATCAGCAATTGAAGACAGGATTTATTTTGCACGGGAATGGTAAATTTGAATGTTTTCTGAACTGGAATAGGAATTAGGTATGTCCTTACCAAAATAATAAAATAAATGTAGTTCATATTATACACGGTGTTTGCGTGAATAGTTGCATTACTTTACCCATGTTACTGAATAGTACTTTAAGGGGTCATTGCACCCATGTTACTGTATAGCTGATTGCATTTAATATGAAAAGTGCAAAAAGTTTTTTGCCAATTTCCTACAGGTTTCTTAGGGAAATTTGTTCAATATTATGAGTACAATCACCCCTTAAAGTAATGCAACTGTTTCCCTAACACCCTGTATTTTGGGTCAATCTCTGCATGCTCAGATACATATTTGATGTTGATTGTAGTCTGTCACCTTAATTAACAAACCATGTTCGTATTCTGTTAAGTTTATCGCATAATTTTTTGACAACATATCGAATAAAGTTTTCTCTCAGTTTAATATGAGTTAACATTTCTATGCCGATTAGGCAGATTTTATTATGAGCTCACAGACCAAAATGCACGATTATTTTAATTATCATGAACGCCATAAATAGTTCTTCATTCATGAAATTGCCGTGTCACTTTGGTATTATTACTTTTATTGGAGAACGTAATCGATAAGTACGTCACATCACTATTTTTTGGCAACACATCAAGGCCGATATCGAGATGTTCAAATGCTTTCAAGTTCACTTTCGTCTTTGTTCTCAATATTGACACGCATTGAAGTAAGGTGGTACGAGATGAGATTCATTCTGTATTATATTATAATTATAATAAAATCGGTCAAGTGCGAGTTGGGCTACTCACGCACCGAGGCCGAGGGTTCCGTACCACACCACCACAATATATTAACGTAAAAACATTTTTTTTACTCCGGGACCTTTATCACAAGACTAACTCACACTTGGCCGGTTTTTATTATTTGTTGTTATACTGTAGAGTATGTTCTATAATCACACTAAGTTTGACGCTTGTATGTATTACCGTTTTTCCCATAGAGGGAGAAGAAAAAACGTTGATAAAAACTAGTTCCTTGTTTGAGGACGCCCCTTAATTTTTTCTTTTTGACATTTTTATTATTTGTTAGCAAATCCGCCGTAATATATACGCACATTCTGTAAAAAAATCAACTATCTAGCTCTTACGGCTCAAAAGTTACAGCCCTTAATAGGTAGGACAGACGGACGGACGGACAACGTAGGCTTAGTTTATTAGATTTCACCCTTTGGGTACGGAACCCTAAAAATGATAAAATTGTATGTACTTTTTACTAATCCTCTTATAATGCTAAATCAGTGTCGATAAAGTAAGAAAAGTAAAGAAATAAAATATTACAAAAGATATATATATATATAAGAAAGAAAACCGAAAGAAAGATCATTAACCTAGATTTATTAACATAAATAGGATACAAATTGACGAGCCACTTGGTTAGGTAGGTGTACCACACCGGACTGCCAATCTTAAGGTCTATATAGGGGTCTTTCTTAATATGCTGACACTTTTTAAGGGGATGATCGGACCGTCAAACTGAACAACTGTTTCTATGGCACCAACATCGGAATCGCGAAAAAAATTAGCTCTTCTATATAAAACTGCAAACCTACTCGATCCAAATGTATGGAACAGCTGATTTTTTTTCTCGATTTCGATGGTGTTCCCATAGAGAAACTTGTTCAGTTTGACAATCTGATCATCCCCTTAAAAAAGTGTCAGCATATTAACACGTTCCGGGACAGTGAACGAGACACAATAGAACTTTTATTGTTATCACGGCTATAGGCGGTCACTGTCCCGGAACGTGTTAAGAACAACCCTGTACCTATCTAGATTTCCTATTTTTGGATCCGAAAATGGCGTAAAATGTATGGGATTTATGCATGATTACGAATAATGATAAGAATTATTAGATAACATAAGCATTGCAGTTTTAAAACCTATATCTTACAATTAAAAGGTTTGGAGAAAAAATGTGTTAACAACAAGGTAACATGCAAAACTATTTTCTTTTTTTTTAATCTTTATTAATTACGAGCTTTAACCCGCGACTTTGTTCGCACAAATTATATACCAGATTTTAAGTCAGATCATTATTTCGTCAGATATTACCAAACAAAAAATTTTCATTAAAAATCGTTTCAGTAGTTTTTGCGTGATACTCGTTCAAACAAACAAACACACAAACAAACAAACAAACAGACAGACAAAAAATCCAAAAATTGCTGATATGGAATCAAGGACACCTAAAAACCACATCTTAACTTTTTTTTTATTATCTTCAATGTACAGACACACTTCTGTTACAGTTTTATAATAGTTAAGATAAAAAAGAGGGATTTGTTACACAGTGACCATGTCACCACCCCCATCTTTCCCCACCTATTACACTTCACTTATAAAACTTAGACAAAGTAAGTATAGTATTATCTTTGAGGCAAGGATACTGTTGTATAACAATAACATTATTTCGTGTATGTTTCGGAAATTGTATAAAAACTAGAATCGAACAATTTAATATTTCTCCATTTATATTCCCTTTGACATAAATGTACAAAATAATAATTATCAGAGATTGTTAAATTCATTTTGAACTTTAACAATAATTAATTAGCTCAATAGAACATTTCTAATTTAATTTCAACAGTTGCCGTTGTGTTATAATTATAAGGTTATTTAAATTGATTAATATCGTCTAAAGTTCTCCACAGTAAGGATTTTGTCTTCATGGCCATAGCTTATTTTGAGAAAATAAAGTTTGTTTTATGTAATATGTATGTATAACAATAAAATACTAAACGAATACCTTGTTTATTAATTGGTTATAAGGTCTTGGTCAATGACCAAATGCTACTGCGACCTGGATGGATCTATTGTAGCTGTCACCCTAGACCTAAAGGTCACTTCAAAGAGTAATATAAGTATACGAGCGTTAACCTGCGACTTCGTCCGCACAAATTATATACCAGATTTTAAGTCAGATCATAAGCTATCAAACAAAAAAAATTTCATCAAAATCGGTTTAGTAGTTTTTGCGTGATACTCGTTCAAACAAACAAACAAACAAACACCCAAACAAACACACAAACAAACACACAAACAAACAGACAGACAAAAAATCCAAAAATTGGTGAAATGGAATCAGGGACACCTAAAAACCATATCGTAACTTTTTTTTTGTTAATATCTTCAATGTACAGACAAACTTCCTGTTACAGTTTTATAATAATATTATATAATATAATATAAGTATATAAGAAAAGAGAACCCACTCGTGGCAACATTATGCATCCACCTTATGTCAAATTGAAGGCTAGCTAGCGCCATCTATGTTTCAACGACAATAATTCAACCTATACTATACTTAGTCAAAACGCGACGGAGGGAAAACAACTTTTTAAAAACTAAATCTTAAAATAAAAGACGAACAATTAATTCGATGGTCGATGTTAGACTGAATTTATTTCATCATATCCTTAATGTCTAGACTAAAAGTAAACTATAATGTGCGATCTTGCACTTTTAGACTGCAGCTGCATTAATGCTGACCACATGGTCTTGGTATAGGGTAGAGTCTGTAACTCCTCCCTTCTTTAGTTCGAAATCATCCGAAGAATTAATTCTAGGGGGATGATTTCGACCTTTGTATGGTTTACATAATTTCAGATTGGAATATCTGTATAGAATAAGTGAGAAAATACCTATAACTAAGATTACATATAAAATGATGGTTCCTATGCTAACACTTTCCGTATTCACTGTACTATACTTATAGCTTTCACTTTCACTATTTTTCAACGCATACGACAACATTTTTAGATTTGATAGGTCAACTCCATTTAGTTTTACAGGTTTTACGGGCTGCTGGATATCAATCTCTAGGTTTTCAGGTAATTTCACCAGAGGAAGTTTCGGGTACTCAAATGCTCCTTTAAAGGTTTGTTCTCTAAGACAATGCTTTGCTATTTCATATTTGCATTTGTCGTCAACGGTAAGCAGGTATGTGCCAAAAATCGTGTAATGAAGAACTTCATTGGCGCAAGTCCTTTTGAGGTCAACAGCTGACTTGGTGTAGAGTATCCATCGATTCGTCTGAAGAGGCTGTACCTTTACATTTTCGATTTCAATAGGAATCTGAGTGCAGGAGGCTTTATTGGAATATTTCATGAGGTCAAGAATGCAGGTGTCTTCGACAGGTACTATTGTTTGTAATTCATCACACAAATAGATTCCATCTTCAATAGCTTTGCATGGCGTGGACAGCGAGATGGCTTTCAACCCCTTCGCAATAAGGTAAGGATATTTAGGTAGTATAATTAGGGTAAGGTTGGTTTCAGGGTTGGTGATAGGTAAAGGAACAATTTTATAGTAAAAGTAAGTATCTCTTTTAACTAAAGGTATTTCCATTACAAATGTTATTTCAAATTTCTTAAAGTATGATTTTAATGTAATAGACTGTTCTATTTTAATAAGGTTTTCGAAAGTTGATGGAAATATAAGTTTATCGGTTCTTTCTATGAGTTTTAGCATTTTTACAAGGTCGTGTGGGTTAATTACAGCTTGATGTAGTATCCCTATTTTACTAAATGCTATAATATTTTCAATCTCATTCAATTTTGCATAAATTATCTGGAAATTGTGTAAGAGTAAATTATAGACATGTATTATTTGGTTGATTTGAGAGATTATTAAGATTTTATTAATATTCTTGTTAATATTATTAATTTCGTTGCTTAATTGTATGAGATTGTTAGTTACATTTATAGTAGAGTTCGTAAAAATTCTCATCATTTCGGTTACCAAAGTAGATTTTCTTTCTATAGAGTACTGGCGAGATTTTAATTCTTTTATTAAATTATCATATCTGATGGCGTCGTCGTTATCTAAGTTTCCAGAGATAATTTTGATTAAAGATCCCAAAGGATTTATTAATCCTCTTTTTTGTCTAATATGTGGTACTAATTGTATGTATTTTTCCAAAGTAATATTCAGCATGTGGTTTACTTGTGCTTTGACATCATTTAGATAAATTCGTAAGGATTTACTGATACTGTTGTGGGGGTTGACCAATCTATTTAATTCCTTAAACTTATTTATATTTAAATCTAAATCCTCACTAATGATCCTAACATCTAATATCTTAATTAATAACCACTTATCATAACTAACGAGCGCAGTTCCTTCTCGGACCGGGAGAACGCCAGGATTCTTCTCTATCTTATGAAGTTGAAGGGCCCGGGTCATTACTGCTTGGGTCAGAATCAGGACGAACCTGTGGAGGACGTCGAATGTCTTTAACTGGAACTTTAGTACTTCTAGCGTTCGTCTCTACTAAAACTACGTTTCGCGTAACCTTTCCCTTGACCTTAGCTTTCTTGTATCGAGGTTTGTCTTTAGCGCGACGCGTATTTACACCCTTCATAAAGATTGTTTTTTCTTCGTCTAGGTCAAAGTCAGTCTCTCCTTTTCTATCTTGCTGAAGTTTTTCCTTTCTAGATGTCATTCTATCGGCTAGATATTTATATAGGTAGCGAGTTCTTTTAACATGGTCCCTAACTAATTGTTGTGTGTATTCTTGCTCGAAATTTACGTTAAACTGGCTATTGCTTTCCGTATGTCCAAATACTACTTCAAAGGGCGTAAGTCCTGTTACTGAATGTATGGTTTCATTATATGCCATAATTGCATAGGTCATAACTGTTGCTGCATCTGTGAATTTTCGTTCGTATTTCGCAAGCCGATATATTTCCAAAATGGTAGAGTGGAAACGCTCTATCAGTCCCATAGAGTTGGGATTATTGGGGGTGCCTATGTGGATGTCCACTTTGTAAAATGATAGTAATTCTTTCATGAGTTTATTGTTGAATTCCGAACCTGGGTCTGAGCTAATTTTCGAAGGTACACCGTAAAATGAAAAATACTTTATTAATGCTCTAGCTACTTCGGGTGTCGATCGGTCAGGAATTTCAAAAGCTTGAGCCAACTTGCTAAATGCGTCAATAATTGTCAAATAGTATTTGCCTTCAATAGAAAATAAATCTATGAATAACTCTTGAAATGGTTTTGTCTGAGTCTGAGTGAGCTGTAATTTCGGTTTAAAAGGTCGTCTGTCATACTTCATTCGTTTGCAGGTCTCACATGTATTAATAATACTAGTCACAGTCTGTTCCATGTTGTTCCAAAAATAAACGCGTTTTAGATGGGAAATAGTCTCTTTAATTCCGCGATGGCAAGTTTTACCTTGATGATACCTCATTACAATATCCTCTTGTTCCTTTTCATCAGTGACGTTCATCACTCTTTCAGTACATTCATAGAGCTGAACTGTACCTTTTCTAAATAATGCAATTACCACTTCTGAAAACTGTTTTCGGTGTTCTTTATTTTTGTAATAAATAAAATATTTAATTTTGGGTCTAATATATTCTTTGAGGAATTGCTTGATGAGTTCGGGATTATCTAATGGTAAGTGAACTGCTAGAATTTTTTGTTTTGGGTGTGGTAAGATTTTGACTGAGAGTTCATTTTTAAACCATGTGTGTATAAAAATTTGGTTCGGTTTAGAGTCTATAGCCTCATGAAGTATAGGAATTCCGTCAGTGTCCATGTCTACAGCGGAATGAACAGTGTCTGTGCTGGAATTAGTCGGTACGTGAGTTTCAGTAGCTGTCATGGTGCTGCTACCTGATTGTCTTCGTGACGGAATTTCTTGATCATTGACGCTTACAGCTGGTTCTGATATGGATTCAAAAGAAGGAGCGATGGGTGGACGTTCGGTAGTTTTAGGACTTTGTTGTCCTAGTCTCTCTATTTCGTCAGTCAGTTCCTGTATATAGTCATTAAGGTCCTTATCTTTGTCTCCTACATTAACGTTCATAGATCGTTGGTCGTCATCATCTTTACCAAGAGCATTGAGTCGTATTCGTGAAAGAGCGTCCGCGTTTGCGTTCTGTTTCCCGCTTTTATGTACAACTTTAAAATCATATTCGCCTAATCTCAATTTATAACGGGTCAATTTACTGTTAGGTTCCTTTAATGAGTCTAACCAGGCAAGCGGTCTGTGGTCAGTATATATCGTGAATTTATTGCCATATAGGTATGGGCGGAAATGCTTCACTGCCCACACTATGGCGAGTAGTTCTTTCTCAATGGTACTGTACCGTTTTTCCGAATCATTGAGGGTCCTGCTAGAATATGCAATAGGTTTGTCGCTACCGATGGAGCCTTGCGAAAGCACTGCACCAATGGCGAAGTCGGACGCGTCAGTGGTAAGTACAAACGGTTTTTCAAAATCAGGGTATTGTAACAGAGGAGCGTTGACCAAGAGCTCTTTACATTTTTCAAATGATTTTAAGTAGTTGTCATTGATTATTATTTTACTGTTCTTTTTCAGGCATGCTGTCATCGGTTGTGTGATTTTTGAAAAGTCTTTTATGAATTTCCTATAATAGCCAATGAGTCCTAGAAAGCTTTTTATTTCAGTCGTGGTTTTTGGTAATGGATAATTTAGTATGGCGTCAATTTTATCAGTATTAGGTCTTAGTCCTTCAGTGGTAACTGTGTGTCCCAGGTAAGTCACTTCTTTACATAGAAACTCTGATTTATTTAATTGTACCTTTAGGTTAGTATCCCTAAGTCTGTCAAAAACTGTTTTAAGTTTTGTCACATGCTCTTCGAGACTTGACGAAAAGATGATGATATCGTCGAGGTATATTAAACAATGAATTCCCTGTAGCCCCCTTAGAACATTATCCATGGCTCTTTGGAAGGTAGCCGGTGCGGTCTTGAGCCCGAACGGCATTCGAAGGAACTCATAATGGCCAAATTGAGTCGAAAATGCTGTTTTGGGTTGGTCTTCCTGTTCAATTTCTATTTGGTGGTAACCACTTGCTAAGTCCAGTACAGAAAAGTAATTACTTTTTCCCAGTTTATCAAATAAATCAGTTATATTTGGGAGCGGGTATTTATCATCGACTGTGATATCGTTCAACCGTCGATAATCAATAACCATCCTATATTCCTGCTTTCCGGTAGCATCGATTTTTTTTGGAACCAGGTGCACAGGTGCACTCCACGGGGAATGAGACTCCTTTATCACATTGTCATTTAATAATTTTGTGACCTGATTACGGATTTCTGCAGCTTCCGCTGGCGGTTGACGGTAAGGTTTTATGTATATTGGGTCCTCGTTAACTGTTCTGATTTTGTGTTTAACTTGATTCGTAAATGTCAAAGGTAATTGTTCACAGTAAAAAATATCTCTATAGTCTGTACATAACTTAAGAATTGTGTTATGTTCCTCGAGGTTCATGTGATCGACGCGCAATTTGGACAAATTTTGTTTTAAAATTTCGTCCCTTTCCCTATCATTTAACACGCAAGTATTATTTAGTTCTATTTCTTGATTTTCATAGCATTCGACACCAAGAGGTTTAGTGAATTTTATATCACGATGTTCATCAGAAGTATTTTGAATGACTGTTGTAGCATAACCTCGTTCGCATTTTACAAGCGCCGTAGGTGTTCTGATACCGTTACCAAAATCAATGTAATTTATTATTGCATCTCCGTCAATGAGGTCGACAGGAATTTTCGTGCGTGTTTCGGATCTTGGTGCGAGATGGATAGTAAAAGGTGAATTATAAATGATAGGTATTTCTGTGTCTCGTGTCTTAAGAATTTGATTTTTCATGTCAATATTCGCGTCCAGTTGTTTTAGTAAGTCAGATCCTATTAGTCCTCCGTAATTACTGTCAACTTCATATATGTAAAATCTGTGGGAGTCGAAACTTTTAAAGGTTTTCAGCAAGGGTATTTGTATAACCTCAGTGTGGGCGCTTCGAGCGTGAGTACTTACAATTTCGAAAGGTTCCGTAAATTTGAAATCTGAAAAATATTTGTTTGCTATTTCAGGGCTAATGAAAGATCTAGTGCTCCCAGTATCTATCATAAATTTCGTGTCAATTTCGGGTATCTCAATATGGGGTAGTTTTAAGGATCCGTGATTATTTAAATGTATTATTTCGGGGGGTTTGTCGTAGAGGCCTGTACCTGAAAATTTTCAGTTTCAGGGACTCCTTCTATGGCTAGAACTTGTTCTGAATCGACACAGTCCTCTTCGGGGTATGAATCCAAATTAAATTGCGGATTTTCATAAGGCGGATACGCCTCCGTGTATTCGAAATATTCCGGAGTGTATTCTGGTACATCCAGTTCATTTGCATAAAACAAATTATTAGACATACGGGGAGGTATGTTATTCGGTTTCAAAGGGGCTGTACGCATAGAGACGTCGTTGTCATGTCTATATGGGGGTTGCTGTTGGTATGGTATACCAAATCGAAACTGGGGTTGGCCTGGTGGTTGGTA
Source organism: Agonopterix arenella (assembly GCA_927399405.1). NCBI lineage: Eukaryota > Metazoa > Arthropoda > Insecta > Lepidoptera > Depressariidae > Agonopterix > Agonopterix arenella. The sequence goes on along the minus strand of OV656708.1, from coordinate 11,079,652 downwards.
GTAATTATTAGGCCTGAACTGATTATTATTATTCGGCAAGAAGGGCTTATAGCCTAACTGCTGTTGTGGAATTCCAAATTTAAAGTTTTGTTGACCAGTCATAATGGGCCTTGGTCCTTGATTTTGAGGGCTTCCGAATCTAAAACCTTGTGGCGACAATTGGTTAGGAATGCCGAATCTGAAGCCTTAGTTCTGGGGAATGCCGAATCTCATGCCTTGGTTCTGAGGAAATCTATTTTGTCCCGAATTAAAATTAAAACCGGTATTTTGCGGCTGACCAAATCGGAAGTTTTGACCAAAATTACTATTTTGTGAAAAGATAGGTTTAAAATTTGGCGTTGGTGATGTAGGATTACCATTTTGTGGAATTTTATGTTGGGTAGAGTTTTGTCTGTGTTTATTTCGGGAATTGTATTGGTTCAAGAAGTTAACTTCTTCCATAACTATTTGAAGTGCGTCTTCAAGTCTATCACAACCTTGAAGGCGTACAACACGTATCATATCCTCCGGCAGGTTGTAAAGAAATACATTTAAAGACGTATGATTATATATCGTCATTTTAGCTTCCCTTACATTAGCGTCTTCAATCAAATTTATCTTAGAAAAAAGTGTGCTTCGCACATTCTGAATCCGATTACAAAAATCTAAGTAAGATTCGCCATTTGCAATTTTTAAACATTCCAATTCTATTGCAATGCATTCCTCTGATCTTGGATCACCGAAATGCTGAGTTAACAATTGCTTTAACTCTTGCCAAGTACCAATATCCTCGCGCTCACTTATTAGGTGCGCGGCCTTACCTACCAAGCGACTAGTAAGTGTATGAAAAATGTAAACGTCCTGAGCAGGATTATCCAACTGTCTAAAAGAACTGATAACATACTCGCTCTTTTTTAAGTATAAATTTAGCAATTTTTGATCTCCATCAAATTTCGGAATAATATCAATAAGTTCTTTTGGAATGGTACGTATTTGGTCCATTTTTATGTATTAAAACTTTATATAAACTTTAAATTGAATGAAATAACTATATTTTTAATATTTAAAGAAATAACACCCTGTATATAGAACGTCTATAGATTTTTGTATAGAGAACTACAACGGAGCTTAACTTAACTAAATACACAGCCAATGGAATAAGAGTAGGGACAGACGGGATAGTGAAGAGGTCTACTCACAGTACGCTGATCCCCATTTCCTCCAATTATAGCCGCAGAGATGTTTCCTTTATCCTCCAAGTCGGTTCAACAAATTTATTTGGTTCGTAGATACCAGTTCGACGTTAAAACGTTCACGAAACACTTGCACTCAAACCGATTTAGTGTCCTCACAGGCGCAGGATTTCGTACTGGTATCCTGTCCGCAGCGCCAGTCAAAACGCGACGGAGGGAAAACAACTTTTTAAAAACTAAATCTTAAAATAAAAGACGAACAATTAATTCGATGGTCGATGTTAGACTGAATTTATTTCATCATATCCTTAATGTCTAGACTAAAAGTAAACTATAATGTGCGATCTTGCACTTTTAGACTGCAGCTGCATTAATGCTGACCACATGGTCTTGGTATAGGGTAGAGTCTGTAACTACTTACCTACTTATATCTACTCATACCGATGGATATTATTGTTTTGAATGCTAGTTTTCGTTCAATCCCGCACCGATCGAGTGAAATTCCAGTGTCCTTACTATTCCTGTAATCTAAACATTGGTAAGAGAACAACAGAAACTCCAGAACATCACTAAATCGTCACGAAATTGAACGAAAACTACAAACAACCCGCACATTACGCAAGATAGGTAGCCATTTTGTGAATTAGTCAATTTGACATTGACATAGACAATAAAATCTTTTTTTTTCATAGTTCTGCGAAATATTTAATAGATGGCAGCACATTCTATGCAAACTGAATCGGAAAAAGCCACCAAAAGGCGACTGTCCTCCGCCTGGGTCACTTCCTAGGCCCACGGACTTCATGAACCGTTTTATTGTTTTGGAGGGGAGGTCCCTAATGTAGCAGTAGGTGTTATTATGTATCCACCTAGATGGCGACTCCTGCAAATAAAAAACTAAAACGAGTACCTTAATTCCGTATTCTTAAAGTTAATTGTAACAGGTCCGAAATTCTTATATGTCGTGTGTGAATGTATTTTAATCTTTATTTCTAAGCCCGCCTCTCACTAAATGTTTAGTATTCAAACTATTGACTAATCTGTGATTGATCTACTTATTTGACAAAAAAATCTATCTATAACCATAAACACCCCCTTGATTAGAGCTTCCCAATCCCCTCGGCATAAGCGATGCTACGGGATCCCGGTATAACTATCAGAGGCTTTGATAGACATGCGGGACTCCCGTTTAGGCTTTAAGAGATTTGCCACCACAAGTACTCTCATTCCATTCGCTTTCTTGAACCTTTCCTAGACCTACCTCAGTCAAAAAAATCCTTGAAAATTCCTCGAAATCTGTTTTCTGGGTCATATTCACAAGGGTTCCATTAAGGTAAGGTCTCCAACTAACATTTTTATTCAAAACTAGCGCTAACCCGCGAATTTGTCCGCACAAATTAAATACCAGATTTTAAGTCAGATCATTAGCTATCAAAAAAAAAGTTTCATCAAAATCGGTTCAGTAGTTTTTGCATGATGCTTATTCAAACAAACAAATAAACAAACACACAAACAAACAGACAGGCAAAAAATCCAAAAATTGCTGATATGGAATCAGGGACACCTAAAAACCATATCGTAATTTTTTTTTTGTTAAAATCTTCAATGTACAGATACACTTCTATTACAGTTTTATAATAATATTGATAGATAATAGATAATAATATCATATAGAGCTTTCTGCCGACATATATTTGACCACCGAGTTTCGGCAGGTGTTCGGTTGTAGAGTAGATGCGGCCATAGACTCTACAAGACACATCTTTTAAACGTGTGTTTAGAATAAAGGCGAGTGCATTTTAGGGGTTTAGCAAGACGTTTATTTCTTCCACTCTTACGCAACTCTCTCTAGACTCGGATTATGCCAAAAATTATATGAAAGTTAGGCTGAACTTGCGTCTAGCCAAATTGTCACCTAAAAATAGGAAATGTACTAAGCATTATTATAACAAGAAAATCATAATTTAAAAAAATGAGAGGATAAGAAAACAAAAGCATACATTTCTTACAAAAAATTACTATAATATTGTATTTTATTTCTAAACCCCCATTCCCACAGGGTTATAAATACTTATGAAGGGATTCATTATTCAAACCAAATATTTTTGGTAAATTATATGACGCATTAATGACGCATCTTTAGCCTGATTTTGGGCATAGTCTTTTCCGTTTTTATGTCATTTTTGACATACAATTTGACTGAACGAGATTCGAGGAAAAAATAACGGGTCTTCGTTAGTGTGTGGCACTATATCTGAAGTTCAGAATAATATTTTCTCAGATTAGGTCCAACAGTTTTAAACTCTTCATCGCTGAGTCAGATCCATAGGTTTCCTCTTCTAACGACTGTACCAGATAAGATAGATTATCTTGTCGTCAACGAAACACCTCATTAAGGACATTAAACTCGAGTGCTATATTTATTAGGGGGTCTTATTCTATGATCGATGTATGTATAAGTATGTAGATGGGTGCTCTGGTGGATATAAATTAGAATGACGTGCGTCATAGTGCGATAATGGTTGATAAGCGGACCGATGCCGATGGTTTGTGTGACGCGGGTATTGTCATTCATTATGTTATTTTCACTTTACTACAGTTTGCTACAGTACTCTGACAGTACTGTAGTCAGATTAAACACTTTTCGCTGTACTGTATGTGGATGTGGTGCTTGTCTTTTATTTCTTTGCGTTTAGGCGCGGAGTCCGTGTAGCAGCACCTCTATTATTATGAATTTTCTACAATTATGATACACCAGCGTAAGCGACAAATTTTTCGTCTATGGATACATCGGACGGAAATATGAAGACTGCAGACGTCAAGCTATTTTTATCTCTTTTGGTGTGACGTTAAGTTTTATTTGAAAATGACAGGCGTAATCAAGAAGGTTGTAAGGTATTGTCTAGTAATACAGGGCTGCAATCGCGGTAAATATTTGGTGATTGAACCGTTACGAAACTATGTACGAACCATAACGTTTGATACATTTGGTATTGCGCTAATCGCGGTACAGCTGTTAGAGCCGTTTTGACAGATCGCTCAGACGTTATTGGCTATCAGTTACATAGAGTTTAGCGCGTTGCGGAATTCAGCACAGTTGAATAGTAATTGGATTGCAATGTGATTAGAAATGAAATTGGATAAGAATAGAACTTCGATGTTTTAACTTAGCGTAATCGTGCACCAGGCAGAGTGCACGAGAATGTGAAAGATTCTAACAAGTGTTTTTCCGTAGTCAAATAAAATCTACGCTTTCACACACTCTTCACATGTTCTCCTAACGCACTCACAAGCATCGTGATGTTCATTTGTAGTAGTACTTTTTACCACAGATATTATTAATACAAGTACTAGTAAATGGTGGTTGACTAATTATTTACATTATTTATCCATGCTAGTCGCTATCGCTTCTTAGCCTCTTGTATTTTTATTTCTGTATTTTACTGTTTATGTTTTGGTGTAAAATAAAGTATATTTGATTGATTGATTGATTGATAGTACACAGAGAAGTGACTAGTGAAGATAGCCCAGTCATTTTACGGAGTTTTGTTAGGAGGGGTGGGGAGTAATTATAAATGGGACTTTTAAACTGTAACCGGCACCGTTTAGTGACAAAAAGACAATCCCAAAAAAAGATAAAAAAATTCGCTACGCAACATTGAAATCAAAATTGTATGTCCCAGAAGGGTTCTAACTTAATAATATGAATACCAATGCACTCATTTTAGCAATAAAATAGGCATGGATTGCGTGGATGTTCTGAGGCTTTAGAATATCTCTGACTACCCCCTCGGGAAGTATTGTCGTGAGCATATGCTATGCTAAAATAGGCATTAAAATATTTAAAAATGAGGTATTTTTTAGAAAAATACTAATGTAATTTTCAAAGCCTTAAAAGTAGACAAAAATGTTAACACTATGTTTGAAGTATGTACAATGGTAAAGCCTTAAAAATGTGCAAAAAAAATTTACCATCAGGTTTTTAGATTGAGATAAATGCTAAATTTTAAATTTGGGAATGTCGCTGAAGTGATTTCTTTTTAATTTTGGTACTTATATTAAAATATCAATTATTAATTAGTCCAGGCTCAAACCGGAAAATGACTGGGCTAAGACTAGATGAGCTCGGTCCAAAAAGAATTCAATATACAAAATGTTATAGGGTAGACATATGCATCAGATACTTTAATGGGTGATTGTACCATTGATACTGAACATTTTTCCCAAAGGAAAATAAGGGAAATTCGCCAAATAAAAATGTCAGTTATTCATTCAAACGTTCGATAAGCTAGTTTGGTTGTTTGTATGGAAAGGACAATTTTTTTTTTTGAGAATTTCTTATAGGGAAAGTTATTTAGTATCATGTATAGAATCATCCCTTAAAGGAATGCATCTGTTTACCGTAACCCAACACCTTGTATTTTCTTTTTTATTTTATTAAATAATTAATTGACTCTTGCTTGTGCGTCAGCACTGCATTTCCGCCAGTGTCAAGTAGTTTATGGTAGAATCTATCCCAATGTCAGGGATTGTTTTAGATCAAGAACAAGAAGAGATTGAGGATTGCCACGAGGAGCCTCGTGGCAGGCAAAAACGCGACGCGCGACAACCACGCGAGAAAAGTGCTCGCGTCAGAATCTGCAACGTGACTGTGACTCCCTTGTATTTTCTATTTGCACCGTTTCGCACTGACAGGCTGATAGAGTCGCATGGTGTCTAAGTTCTCCGGTTTATCCAAACAATTTGAGTTGGCATTCATTATTTTCGTTCAAGAGCGTTGACCGGTTTGGTATATGAAAATCTAATTATATCTCAGATTAGAGTGGCGTTAATCGCGTGCACGATATGTCGTCATATGAGGTGACTATCGATATCTACGCATTGTTTAGATCATGGGTTTATGGTGAGATATGTAGATAGAATTTTAAAGTAAACTTTAAATTGACTTATGGACATAGAGTTTTTTTTCTTCTAGGTCTATACCATCCATTATGGGTACTTTATGTAGGTATATGTTATGTATCAGAAAAGCACAAGTAAAAGTTTGTAAGGAAAAGTATCATTAACCTTTAAACCACATACTCTCTCAAACTGAACTCTACCCATCAAACTGAACAACTTTGACTATGGGACCCAACTTGTCAGAGCAAAAAAAATATCAGCTGTTCCATACTAAACAGCAATACCTACACAACTAAATGTAGGTAAGAAACAGCTGATTATTTTGGTTTGCTCCCATACTAAAAGTTATTCATTTTGATGGGTAGAGCACCACATGGTTTAAGTTAATGATACTTTTCCTTACACCCAGTATACATAACCTATCTGGTTCGTATTTTTTGGAATATACCTGAACTGCCTGAAAATACAACTAAAAGTTTACAAACGGTTTTTTTTTAATACCTACTTTTAATAAGTTTACGCTCAAAATTGTAGTTCAGGCACCAAACATTTTTTTGGTCTAGTGGAAGCGCAGCGAAGACCAAAAAGTCTTTGTTCAGGCACATAGTCAAATGTTTAGTCACAATTTTCTGAATGTTCGCACACAAATCCAAGAACTTTATACAAAAAGAAATCTGTATAAAACATTGTGAAAGTAATAATGAAAATAATCGAAGTTTGCAGAAAGAAAAACGTATAAAGTTAAACGTAGGGCAGCGAAGGTAATCTCGATTCAGTTCAAAGCAAATAACAATTTACTTCTAACGAGTTCTTACAAAAAGAAAACTGAGCTTCAGGCAGTAACCACTTAACGTTTCATAACTTAGGATTTGACTTAACCAACATTCATAATTTTACTATAGTAAAATAATCTAAAGTTATTATTTTTCTTTCGTATTTCGGAATTAACATTAAGCAGTTAGTCCCAGATGACGGTGGGTAACTATTCGTTAAACCAGATCAAAGCCTTTTGAAGGGGATTCCAAATAATTTGACAGCAAGCAAAAAAAATTGCTTCCGCTCCTTGGCAATTTCATTTGTATAAATAAATAAATAACGCTTACATGCACATAATCCCAAGCAAGCACTATAGGCTGTTTATTAAGGAAACCATACAACAACACGGCACAAACATATAAGGTCTAACAAAATTAGGTGAAACTATTTTAAGGGGATGATCAGACCATAAAACCGAACTACTTTCTCTATGGGACCAAAATCGAAATCGCCCAAAAAAATCAGCTGATTTTGGTCCCATAGAGAAAGTTGTTCCGTTTGATGGACTGCTGATTGCATTTAGTATGGAAAGTCCAAAATTTTTTGCGAATTTCCTATAGGTTCCTTAGGGAAAATTGTTCAGTATCATGGGTATAATCACCCCTTAAAGTAATGCCACTGTTTACCCTAACACCCTGTATAGTTAGGCTTACTGACCCTTAATAAAAATTATCTATTCGCCCATTGAAGGGTTCAAGGGTTCAAACAAAGGGTTATTTTTATTCCTCGGGCTATGAAAAACCATAAACAAATGCACACAAATCTTTTTCTTTTATCCTCGAATTATTTGCAAAGGATAATTTTTCAAGCCCAACATCCTTGAGTACCTTCATACCGTGATCCATAAAAATCGAGGTCGAATGGCCTCCCTACAATCGAAATACTATTATTCCATTACAAAAGATAAACAATCCGTAAAAGGAACATAATGATCGTAAGAGACGTCCTTTGAACAACAAAACAAATTCAAGAAAAATATGGAATGGAGATAGTTTTTAAATTAGTCTTCGAAACGATAAATTCTGCATTATTTTTTCATGAAGAAAGTTACAGAGTTCTTTTGTCTATATTAGGGGTGGTTACACTGGGCAACTTTCACTGGAGCCTACTTCTAAAAAACACACAAAGAAAATCTGATGTTCCATACATTTGTAAAAAAAAATATAAAAAACTTTATTTGTAAATAAAGTATATTTGTTTGATTGATTGATTGATTTGTGTCGATGATGTAGGAAGGTATTGCAACTTTGTATGAACTATAAAATAGCTAATTTCTTTATTTATCGATATTGTTTCCATAGTGAAAGTTGCCAACGGAATGTTTGTGTATAATAAAGGCTTCACGGGCTTAATATTACTAGCATAATGTTTTGTTACGCCTATATTAATATAAAAAACAAACACCAACAAGATGCTGTACAGTTTGTGCGAATTTGTATATTATTTAATAAATTAAAAAATACATTATGAGAAGGCCAAGGAATGTTTTTACAATCTAAGGGTGGATTAACTTGTTTTTCCACTACTTACTAATTATGATTGACTTAACTAGATCGTAGGCTTTGTTATCCGGGCATAAAATCCCTCGGTTGTCCTAGTTAGCTGTGGAATACCCTTAAAAATATATATACAGAGTGAAATTGATATCATTAGCATCCTTTTAAACTTAGAGACTACCTATCGAACTGAATAACTTGCTGCCATAGTAAACTATATGGCATATGGCAGCAAAGAGATCGGAGCAAAAAAAAATCAGCTGTTGCATACATTTGAGTCGCGAACTCTCTCGTCGAGATTGCAGTTTAGTAAGGAACAGCAGATTTTTTATTTGCTCCGATCGGTTTGCTCCCATAGTAAAAGTTGTTCAGTTTGATGGGTAGACTCTTAGTTTAAAAGGATGCTGATGATATTAATTTCACCCTGTATACTACAGGTTAGTAGCATATTTTTTGTAGCCTCTACTAAATTAAGATTTCTAAACGACCTTTATACACCTTTGCCTTGGCACTACGGCGCGGTAGATGCAAAGAATGACTGTGCAGTTCATCTTATGTATTCAAGGTACTCCTTAAGTATTGTTTTTAAGATGAATTAAAAAAAAAAAGTAATATAGTTTTAAGTTTCATCATCATCATCAGCCTATATTTATTTATTTTTTATTAAGTTTTATTTTTAACAAAACAGAAACAACAATGTAATCTTAGACATAGACAGAAAACGAAAACCGCGTACGATTTATCTGCCGCCGCTTATTCGCAATAACATAATTCTAATATAAGTAACAACAATATTTATAAACAATTTCAGTGAGTAGGTAAGTAAAATGATTTGAGTATTTTTTTACATAACACCTGGTAGGTAGCAAGAGGTAGCTCATTTAACAATTGAGGCAAGATATATTCACAAGTCCGTTTACCATAAACATCGTTATAATTAGGTAGTACATATTTAGGTAAATAAGAAAGGTTACGTAACTGTTGAGATCTTGTTCTTTTCTTAAGTGTAGGTATTTATTTTATCTATTTCATCACACATGAACATCATTTTAATTTTATTGTATACATTAATTGTATTACAAAATTTAAAAGGTGCTGTCTCATCATTTCCTATTTTTTTCTAATTGATGTAGGAATGATTGTTATAATTCCGCCAGAGACATAAGTATAGATCATTCTAAGCGTACTCTACGGTATTTTAAATTTTAGAAGCGATAATTTAGACATTATGGCTCTCAATTTGTTACAAACATGATGCACATGCGGTCCCCAATTCAGTTTGTTATTTATAACAAGGCCCAAGTATGTGTGCTGAGAAACTAGTTCTAGACACTCTCATGGCCTTCTGCAGGGCATAACTCTACCCTCAGGGAGTTTCAAGTTACATTTTATTAATTTGTCTCTGGTAAACTAATACTTAAGAGACCAGCTAAGATTAAAGTCAAGTGATCCAAGTTTCGAACAGTTTCATAGCCCAAAGTGTTTAAACTTGTTCCCGAGCAACTCCCAACTGTGTAAATTTACCTAAACTATTATGTCAAGCCAATTTCGTACCTATAATCCTGAAGTGCCCTAAGTGTATAGTAGGGTATCGTAATAGTAATATCATATACAGGGTGAAATTGATAGCATTAGTTAGCATATCCTTTTAAACTAAGAGTCTACCCATAAAACTGAACAACTTTTGCTATGGGGTCAAACCGGTCGGAGCAACAAAAAAATCTGCTGTGACATAGATTTGAGTCGAGTACGTAGACATTACAGTTTAGTACGGAACAGCAGATTTTTTTTTTGCTCCCATAGTAAAAGTTGTTCAGATTGATGGGTAAACTCTTAGTTTAAAATTATGCTAAGTATATCAATTTCACGCTGTATATCTGTTCTTACTTATGCTGACGGCTTTTTAAGGTGATGACTGAACAACTTTCTCTATGGGGCTGAACAGCTTTCTTCATACATTTGGTTCGAGCATTGTTGCAGTTTTGTATTGGACAGCCGTTTTTTTTGCTATTTCGATGTTGGTCCGATAAAGAAAGTTGTTCAGTTTGACGGTCTGATCATCCCCTTCAAAAAGTTTCAGCATATTAAGAAGGACCCTTTATACAGGATGTAAGGAAAAGTATCATTAACCTTTAAACCTATCTACCCATCAAAATGAACCACTTTTACTATGGGAGCATACCTGTCGGAACAAAAAAAAAGTCAGCTGCTCCATACTAAACTGCAATGCCTACTCGACTCAAACGTATGGAACAGCTGATTTTTTTTGTTCTGAGAGGTTTGTTTCCATTGTAAAAGTTGTTCAGTTTGAGGGGTAGAGTATGTGGTTTAAAGGTTAATGATATTTTTCCTTACACCCTGTATAGGTAGCCACGCTCTCATAACGAAGAATTTTCTTTTTATACCGCACTAAACTAAAGTAAAAAAAAAAAAATCTCGTTTGAAAATGATGATTCAAACAGTCAACCCGTATTTTGGCTGATTGGCTACGTACTGATTTATTTTTTTCCGCAACATAAAAATAAACATCATGTCCATTTTCAAAACATGCCCATTCCGTCGTTTGTTTTGCCATTGCAAAAGTTTCCGATCCCCGGGCGAAGGTATAGAAACGAGTTACATGTAGGCGATACGGACACAATAAAATTCCATGTTCGTTATTAGGTAGGGTATACTTTGAGTCATAAAAGTAGACCTTCGTTACGTATTTACTAGCTGAAGTAGAATTTTTCTACGGTATCCTCAATGCATAGGCTGTTTTTGGAAAATAGTTCATTCAATCAGATATACAGGGTGAAATTGATATCATTAGAATCCTTTTAAACTAAGAGTCTACCCATTAAACTGAACAACTTTTACTATGGGAGCAAACCGATCGGAGCAAATAAAAAATCTGCTGTTCCAAACTAAACTGCAATCTCGACGCCCGAGTTCGCGACTCAAATGAATGCAACAGCTGATTTTTTTTTTTTTGCTCCGGTCGGTTTGCTCCCATAGTAAGAGTTGTTCAGTTCGATTGGTAGACTCTTAGTTTAGAAGGATGCTTATGATATTAATTTCACCCTGTAGAAAGGGAGCGCAGGGCGCTTGCTTGCTTGCTTGCTTGTCAGGGCCAATAATGATAATCCACAGATTCAGGCATTGCTCAGCTCAAGTAAAAATAGTACTGTTTAGAGCGTGCTGCACATCTTTGTACGCCTGTATTCTGTGGACTTCATGTCGCCAGGGATCTCTAAGGGCCCTGTGCACGCAATTACGCCTTCAGGATGCTGCTGGGGCTGCAAGCAGCATGGGCGTAGAAATTTGTTTTTCCTAGGAAACGGACAGGGCCAGTTTAGCAAATTTCAATAGTGTAGGGGCTTTCCGTGGTTCACGTAGGCCTCGTAGTTGAGTTGTAGGTATGATGTAGAAGTTGCAGTTAAAGACACCGTAACTAGTTGACGTAAGTTTATTGTCAAAAGTAAATTAGTTCGGTTACCAGGGCTGCAATTTGGTGATTGAACCGTTATAGGACTACGTACAAACCATAACTTGTGACACATTTGGTATTGCGCTAATCGCGGTACAGCCGTTAGAGCCGTTTTGACAGATCGCTCAGACGTTATTGGCTGTCAGTTACATAGAGTTTAGCGCGATGCGGAATTCAGCACAGTTGAATAGTAATTGGATTGCAATGTGATTAGATCTGAAATTGGATAAGAATAGAACTTCGATGTTTTAACTTAGCGCAATCGGGCACCTGAGCCTCTTAGTTGAATGTTGTAAAACGACTAACTTTACGAGGTCACTAGTGTATTATTTAAGCTCCTCATTATGAATATCATTACTCATGAATATAGACTAAATGTATGGAATGTGTTCCGTACAAATAGAATCTAATAAAAACCGGTCAAGTGCGAGTCGGGCTACTCGCGCACCGAGGGTTCCGTACCACACCACCACACAACATATTAACTTACAAAAAAAATGTGTTTTCTCCGGGACCTTTAACGTGACACCGACTCACACTTTGCCGGTTTTTATTGTATTGTTGTAATACTGTAGAGTTTGCTCTATAATCACATCAAGTTTGACGCTAGTACCGTTTTTACGATAGAGCGAGAAGAAAAAAACGTTGACAAAAATTGCTAATGATCTACAATTCTTGAACTATTTAGTTTTCGTATTATCTATACTATTATAAATCTGTAACAGGAAGTTTGTCTGTACATTGAAGATATTAACAAGAAAAAAGTTACGATATGGTTTTTAGGTGTCCCTGATTCCATTTCACCAATTTTTGGATTTTTTGTCTGTCTGTTTGTTTGTGTGTTTATTTTTGTGTTTGTTTGGTTGTTTGTTTGTTTGAACGAGTATCACGCAAAAACTACTGAACCGATTTTTATGAAACTTTTTTTGTTTGATAGCTTATGATCTGACTTAAAATCTGGTATATAATTTGTGCGGACGAAATCGCTAAATAGTTAAATGTGGTCTGATTTTTGCGTAAAGGGGTTTGTGTAACTTTATATGGACAAATGGAGTCAATTTTTTTTCTGCGGTCACTTATAATTTTATAACTGTTTTGTAGCATTACCTCAAAGAAACAAGTATGCTTGATAAAATTTACTCAAAGTTATAGGGAGGTACCCCAAAAAAATATATATTTCAAGATTTTATTTTACCACTTTGTCGACGTGATTAATATGTATACCCATGCCAAATTACGTATATATAGTATACGTATAGCTTTCTATACTCCATTTCAAATAGGAATGATATTTTAAGGCTATTTTGCAGTACAGAAACAGAGATTTGAAACACTTACTCTCATTTATTCTTAGAACAGCTTTTTTAATGTCCAAGATATGTCAGATAGTACATCTTTCTAATAAATATAAGGTCTAACAAAATTAGCTGAAACAATTTTAAGGGGATGATCAGACCATCAAACTGAACAACTTTCTCTATGGGACCAATATCGAATTCGCGAAAAAAAAATCTGCTGTCCCATACATTTGAGTCGAGTTATGTTTACAGTTTTGTATGGTAATTTTTTCGCGATTTCGATATTGGTCCCATAGAGAAAGTTGTTCAGTTTGATGGTCTGATCATCCCCTTAAAATAGTTTCAGCTAATTTTGTTAGACCTTATATATTACATTTGGTAATCATAATTGGCCAGAAAGGTAAATAGGAATCGGAAAACCTTGTCACCCTTATTTGGAATGAAGTATAGTACTAAGCATCTCTGGGCTAAGCCGCGGACAGACAGACAGACAGACGGACGTACATGGCGAAACTATAAGGGTTCCTTGTTGACTTCGGAACCCTAAAAAATCAGGACCACAGTTAGTGTCAACTACGGTTAATAAGGTATTATAATGTCGGAAACTAATTGATTTTTCGATAAAAAACAAATCAGCAGATGATGGTTGAAGAGGACCAATCCTCCAGGAGTCTAAATAATATGACAGCTTTTTCTATCGATCTTATGTAGATATGTATTCTTCAACTTCCGGTTTCCGAACCCAAGATTCGTCGTAGTCGTAGGGCTATTCTGGATGTGCCCAAAAGCTTGTTTTCCCTTGTTTTTCGGATCGGCTGTTTCAGCGTTGGTCGGTTGGCAGATGTGACATTGCGGTGGAGGTGTCTCTTCAGCCAACGGATTAGCGTTGGTCACTAAATTCAGCCCGACATTCATACATTACACTCACTCACCACACTTACACACCACAGTCAAACCACAATCAACTTGTGTATATGAAAATATTTTAATTATCTCTGTCTTAATTTACTCTCAATCAGTTGTTTTTAGTTATAACTTATTATACTTTGTTTCTCCTAACCCCTTATTGCATCATGGATCAATCAGATTATATTAGTCTCCCTCAAATTGTTTTGTCTAAAAACGCCTGTATTTTCTATGTATCTGTGTCTATTTGTATGTAACAATTTGTTAACACGTTCCGGGACAGTGACCGCCTATAGCCGTGATAACAATAAAAGTTCTATTGTGTCTCGTTCACTGTCCCGGAACGTGTTAAGAAATAATTTTTTTTTTAACCTAATTATTTTACATTATTTTACATTGCACCATCCCCGCCCGCCCGCCAATTGATAAATAAGTATGCAATAACACCGAAAATGTTAGTATACGTTGTACATAAACAAACATTGACTGCACAAAAACTCGATCAACATAATTCAAAGTAGCAAAATGTCTTTCACGTTATAACCATTATGAATTGTTTGATCGAGCATCAAGCGAAAACGACTGAACCGATTTTGATGAAACTTTTTTTGTTTGATAGCTTATGATCTGACTTAAAATCTGGTATATAATTTGTGCGGACGAAGTCGCGAGTTAACGCTAGTATACTATTATAAAAAGGTAAATTAAAAAAAAAGAAGTTTGTTTCTTTGATCGAGCATTACGCGAAAAATACTCAACCGATTTTGATGATTTTTTTTTGTTTGATAGCTTTTAATCTGACTTTAAATCTGGTATATAAAATTTGTACGAACGAAATCACGGGTTAACGCTAGTAATCTATAAATTAACAAATTGCTCCATAAAATTAGGGAATCAAAAAAACAGGGAACCCTCTAATCTGTTTTTTATTGATAAATCAATTTAGTTTCCAGCATAGTTTCGTTCATAATTACAATGCAAGAAATAAAAATAAATTAGTATTACCACATTTTCGACTCAGTAAGGTCAACACATCTTTCATGGGGCACTGTATACGGTATTATAATAAGATTCCAGAGGATATTCTAAACTTACCAGACAAAAAGTTTAAGTCCCATGTTAAACAAGTCCTCTGTAAAAGCTCGATGACTATTTGAATGACCAAAATATCTGGTCTTGACAATGTTACTCTATGTAATGCAATATTACTTGCAATATAATGTAATGCAATATACTTTGTATATTTTGTTTTGTTTAAAAGATGTGTGTTGTAGAGTTTCTGGCCGCATCTTCTCTCAACGGAACACCTTCAGACGCGGTGGTAGAGTCAAAAAATGACGTCAAAAAGCTATCTATTTGATATTATTTTGATTAAAAAAATTTGATTTGATTTGATCTTTTTTTAACTTATTGGTGACAAGGATTGTAGTCACTGTGTTGTGTATGCAAATCATCGCGCTTAATAATCGCGACAATGCATATCATTATTAATAAGAAATCAATTTTAAAATTACTGACTTCATCGCATCTGTGGACTTGATTGCGATTGTAGGGTAAAGTGCCCATTGCGTGCGCGGTTTCCAAGAGTTGGAAGCATCAATTCTTAAATTATTTTCTTAGATTAGCTTACTCAGCTATGCTTTTCCTATTGCGTCTCCCATTTGTAACGAAGAGAAGTTTGATTCTTTTTTTATTCCTCTTGCTTACTCGGCTCCTTGGACTTCATTTTATAGTGGTTCGCCGCTGTTCATGCAGGTTTCCTGGTTACCAAAAAAAACCTGTAAACCCGATAAAAGAATGGATTTAATTCGAAAACTGTAAAGAATAATCGCGTGACAGACAAGCATCACGAGTATTGGAACTTTCCAATGTTACCACGGGCACCCATGGAGTAACGTGTGTGGTGCACCCTTTGTGTACCTTATAGATACTATGCCATTAGCGCGAATTTTAACTCGTTTATTAATTTGAATTCAGTCTAATGACGTTTCATTCCAATAAAAGTATCGTGTTCTTTAATTTTAAGACATTAGCAACCCATTTAAAACCGCTCATTCCTAGGGCACCTTACCTTATCGCTCGTTACTCAATTTCAATTGCCGATGTTGAGATAATAATGAAAAAGGTAGATTTGTTTTTCATAGTGTCATTTGATGAGCTGAATTATGAAAACACAACTGGCAAGTATTTACTTTTTTGAGTTATTTACTGATCAGTTAAAATATTTGGCTTTAGGTATTTTATTTACCTCAGAAAAAAGGAATCAAAATTGATGTACAACATTTAAATAGATCTCATCATACTTTCAGCTCGTGTTTTTTTACCTCACGCTAGCGTGTGAAATAGCATCGGAGAAGAAAGAAGATGACAAGCTAAAAGAAGATGAAAAGCCCAAAGAAGATGACAACCCCAAAGATAAAAAGCCCAAAGAAGATAAAAAGCCTAAAGAACCAAATTTCCCCATTACATGGACAGGATACGAGAAAGTTGAAACACTAAATGAAGAAGAATTAAAAAGTGTATTAGAATTTCTAAGTTTATTTAAAAGAATGGAATTCTGTCCATTTGAAAATCAAGACTGCAGTGGCAAGACCGTTGATGATGTCATCAAGAAACTTCTAGAAATTGCTGCTGTTAGTTCTGGGCCAAAATATAATATGACAGCACTGATGAGTAAACAGTTCCCCAAAAGATCACCAAAAAGTATAAAATCAAATGAGATAGAGAATAAGTTTTTGAGTATGTGGGGATGACGGTGAAAATATCCAAAGTAAAACTGTTTCTTTTTTTAACTTATTGGTGACAAAAATTTTTTTATTTTTAATTTATTAATTGTAAGAAAAATTAGAAATGATTTGAACAATTGTACTTCAAAAACCATCGGAGGTTCATCCGGAAGTGCAACAAAAAAAGTACTGTTCCATCAATCAGATGACCTATTGTCCTATTTTAGGTAGTTATTACTTATACTTATACAGGGTGAAATTGATATCATTAGCATCCTTTTAAACTAAGAGTCTATATCAAACTGAACAACTTTTTCAATGGGAGCAAACCGAGCGGAGCCAAAAAACGGCCAAGAGCGTGTCGGATTTGCCCGAAATAGGGTTACGTAGTCATTACATGAAGAGCTCTTATCCTAACATAGCAAATAACTTAAGAAATTTGCAATAGCAAAAAACAATAGTGAGATTTAATTTCGTTTACCGCCATCTATCAACAGTCGCCGACCGCCGACGGTTAATATTCATGTGTAAGGTTTTTATTTGATTTTTTCGACACTGATTTTGCTACGTTTGTTATCATTTTCATTGAAAGTACTTATAGGGAGCAACATTGTCAAATAGTTGCACATTATTTTACTCCAGTATTTCAGAAGTTAGAGTCCCGAAGTCCCGAGTCCCGTACCCCCGGAGTACGTTCTGATTTTGACTTTGAGCGCAGATATCTCGTTGTTAGATTGGACAAGACCTATACAACGACACCTCACTCGATTTATTAAAAGAAACAATTTTTTCCCAATCTCCTTTTTAGGGTTCCGTAGTCAAACAAGGAACCCTTATACTTTCGTTCATTCTGTCTGTCTGTCCGTCTGTGTGCCCCACCTCAATAACTTGGATAGGTGTTGTTCAATGAAACAAAGCTCCCATAGAAATAGGGACGGCTGCGGGCCGGCATGGCAGTGGTTGTAAACTATGGAATTATTATGCGAGGTGTCACACTACCGTTACGCAGCCGCACCGGACTGCATCTAGTATGACACCACTCTGTGTGGCCCAGCCTTAAGGGTTCCTTGTTTGACTACGGAACCCTAAAAATTAGCTTTTGCATACATTTTAGGGTATATACCCCCAATTATAGGGGTCCGGGTTCGAATCCGCACGGACAACATGCCATGTACCAATGAGTTTTTCTAACTTATGTACGTAATACCGACTGCTCTCAAACGGTGAAGGAAAACATCGTGAGGAAACCTGCATACGCTGAAGAAGAAATTCTGATGCATATGTGTAGTCTACCAATCCGCATTGGGCACGCGTGGTGGACTAATGCCCATACACCCTCCCTGAGGGTAGGCCTGTGCCCTGCAGTGGGACGTTTATAGGCTGATGATGATGATACATTTTAGTCGAGTAGGCATTGCAGTTCAATTTCGATCTCCATAGTGAAAGTAAAACAACAGTGTTTTAAAACGAAAGTCTTCGATCAGTGTGTGTTGCCAGTGATCACATATGGAACAGAGACGTGGTCGTTCACTCAAGGCCTCATAAAAAGGCTGAAAGTCACACAAAGGACAATGGATAGGGCTATGCTCGGCGTTTCCCTGTGAGATCGAATCAGAAATGAAGAGATCCGCAGAAGAACCAGAGTAACTGACATAGTCTAAAGAATTGCTAAACTAAAGCGGCAGTGGGCGGGGCACATTGCTCGCAGAACCGATGGCCGATGGGGCCGAAAAGTTCTCGAGTGACGACCGCGTACCGGAAAGCGCAGCGTGGGTAGGCCCCTTACACGGTGGACCGACGACCTGGTGAAGGAGGCGCGAACCCGTTGCATGAGGGTAGCGCAGGACCGGTCGTTATGGCGATCCTTGGAGGAGGCTATGTCCAGCAGTGGACGTCCATTGGCTGAGATGATGATGATGATAATGAATGTTCTTCAGTTTGATTTTTTTTTTGATGGTCTGAAGCACCCTCTTAGATATGTAAGGATTGAACCTCATCTGGCAGCACGGCATCGCCTTTTTTTGTCACTCCATCCTTTTCGACGGAACGCGACCGCACGCCGCAGCACCGCCGCGCGCGATCGCGTTCCGTCTATCTTATTTGCTCTAGAAAATGACGTTCCTGAGTGACAGAAAAGGATGGAGCGACGAAAAAAGGCGATGTCGTGCTGCCAGATGAAGTTCAACCTTAACGTATAAAATTTTACACCCTGTATTATAAGTACTGTGATTTTAATGTAGATTTGAGATTTACAAAAAATACAAATAAACATTTAAGGGGGTGCTTAAGACCATCAAACTGAACAACTTTCACTATGAGAGCAACATCGAAATCTAGCATCGATCTAAATTTGTAAACTATTCGTTTTATAGCTGTAAGCTCCCCAAATAAAATAAAATAAAATAAAATAAATAAATAAATAAATTTAAAAAATCGGATACTCCATCATCATCATCATCGATGTTGGTCCCATAGTGAAAGTTGTTCAGTTTGATGAATTCAACTACCCCCTTAAAAGATTGAAATGTTTATTTTTACTATTGTAACACCCTGTATAGTGACAATGCTTTTAACACTTAACAGTCGGATCAAGGACAAAAAGTTTTTTTTAGGTAAAATTTTCTATGGGAGGGCTTTAAAATTCGGATCTGCAACCATTTCGTGTGACGGAAGTTCTAAATTTATATTTGACAGCTGCGAAGTTTCGTGACGTCCAACTTTATTTAATTTAGAAAACATGAAATAAATAAGTATATAGTCAAGATTACATATCTACAAACGCCAATCCAAAAATATGTAGATCCTGAAAAATTAAAACAACTTGTACAATTATATTATAATTATGAACTAATTAATTCTCGTTTTATTTATGTATTGCTCCCTTGGGGCCGAAATATATTGCTATGCAGGTTATCTGCAGGCATAGGTTTAACGTAACGCTAACGTATCGAATACCATCAGTGCTGCCTTTGTAAATTTCTTGATTCCGCTTAAGGTGGTTTCAGTCCATACAAAAGTTTGACGCACAATACACGTAGACGGAATTAATAAAAGTGATATTTTATAAATGGAAAAATAGTTTAGAAAATCTCGTTGCCGCGTCACAAATAACATTTGCAATTTATAACAATTACGAAGATATAAAGCTTTTAAAATTTTGTATGAAAAATTTCAACGCTTTATATCTTCGTAATTATTTTATAAATTGCAAATGTTATTTATGACGCGGCATCTAGATTTTCTAAACTATTATTCCATATATACAAAGTTACTTATATTAATGCCGTCTACGCGTATTGTGCGTCAAAGTTCTGTATAAAATTGACCCCTCTGCAACCACCTTAAGTAAGCTCAATTCCCCAAATTTCCAATCCTGCATTACCCGATTAAACTCAACGATAAACGCCTGAGTCTATTTAATTAGCAACTACTTGGGATAGTTAACTTACTGCCGAAGTTATGTTTCGCTTGATGAAGGCGCTTCGCAACGAAATCGATTGCTTGACTTACCTAATCAAATTATTTGAACTCTATTCACATTACGACGGACGGGCACGGACGGACACGGAGGGTGCAATTTAAAATAATACCTAGGTATTTCAATACCGATAGAATTGACAGAGAGAACGCCCATACGGGTCCCAACGGATGGGGACGGAGCTTTCTCTGTGAACTCTATCTGTTTCGAAATAGGTATTATTTTACATTGCACCCTCTGCGCCCGTCCGCGCCGACCCGTCCGCGCGTGACAACTACTATTGTAGTTGTTTCGTTGTTTCGTGATCACATCACCATTATGGATGTTCCTTATCAAGGACACAGGGTTTTCTGTAAATTGTATATCTACTAGTAGCATCAAGAATTCAAGATTAATATTACTATGGAAGAATTAAGGATCAAATAATAATTCGGTGATACCAGTTTTCGTATTCATGATAAATTTTCTAAGACTTGTAAAACGAACAATCTGTAATGGCAATATTAAAATTCGCAAAAAAAACGTTTCACTTTGAAGGTAAAAATAACTTTTTGTCTATGGCTTGTGTCATCATGAAAGAATTTTAACTTTTCTTGTTCTTAGGAAATCATCATCCATGATCCATTCATAATCATCTTGACAGTTCTGTGTTGCCAATGTATAAACTTTTCGCTACCTAAGTATAATTATGCAATAACACCGAAAAAGTTAGTTTGTTGTAAATGAACAAACATTGACCGCACAATAAATTCGAAGTTGCAAAATGTATTTCACATTATAACCATCATAAAATCATAATCTATGAATTAAAAAATTGCTCCCTAAATTTAGAGAAAAACACACTCTAGATCTGACAACTAAGTTATTAAGTCTTTTATTGATAAATCAATTTAGATTCCAACATAATTAATTTACTTTTTTTAACTTATTGGTAGTCACTGTGTATGCAAATCATCGCGCTTGATAATTGCAGTAGTGCGTATTAATTAGAAATCAATTTTCTTAAAATTACTGACTTCATCGCATTTGTAGACTTGATTGCGATTGTAGGGTAAAGTGCCCCTTGCGTACGCAGTTTCCAAGAGTCCGAAGCATTAATTCACTCACATTAAAACTCTGCCATAAAGTATCTTCTTGAGTTGGCTTACTTTTCCTATTGCTGTCTCACGTTTGTAATAGAGCAAAGCGCGCGAGTGGGTCGTTGGACTTCATTGTCTAGTGTTCTGAGTGGTTGCCGCTGTTTATGCAGGTTTTCTGGTTACGGTTGGCCTATGCCCGAAAAAAACCTGTAAACCATATAGAAAATGGATTGAATCAGATAATAATGCATTCTACATCACGAGTATCAATTTGGAACTATGCGATGTAATGCAAATAGTATACCTACTTACCACGGGCACCCCTGGAGTAACGTGTGTAGTGCAGTCTTGGTGTAATACTATTCCATTCGTACGCGTGATTATTTGTAATTTAAATTCAGTATAATGATGAATGTGTTCTTTAATTTTGAAATATTCGCAATTTTTCACAAACTCGCTCATTCCTAGGGCGCCTTACCTTATAGCTTATTACTTAATTTCAATTGCCAATGTTGAGATAATGATGAAAAAGGTAGATTTGTTTTTCATAGTTTCATCTGATTAGTTGAATTATGAAAACACAACTGGCAAGTATTTACTTTTTTGCGTTATTTACTGATCAGTTAAAATATTTGGCTTTAGGTTTTTATTTACCGCAGAAAAAAGGAATCAAAATTGATATACAACATTTAAATAGATCTCATCATACTTTCAGCTCGTGTTTTTTTACCTCACGCTAGCGTGTGAAATAGCATCGGAGAAGAAAGAAGATGACAAGCTAAAAGAAGATGAAAAGCCCAAAGAAGATGACAAGCCCAAAGAAGATATAATGTCCAAAGAAGATAACAAGCCCAAAGAACCAACGGCAGCGTTCTCCATTACATGGACGGGATACGAGGAAGTTGAAACACTAAATGAAGAAAAATTAAAAAGTGTGTTAGAATTTCTAAGTTTATTTAAAAGGATGGAATACTGTCCATTTGAAAATGAAGAATATAGTGGCAAGACCGTTGATGATGTCATCAAGAAACTTCTAGAAACCGCTTCTGTTAGCTCTACGCCAATAAATAATATAACACCACTTAAGGTCACCAAAAAACCACCAAAAAGAGTAAAATCAAATGATACATCCAGAAAAGAGAATAAATTTATAAGTGCAACCAGCGGTGCTAGTAAAAGAATACGGAAACCTAAAAAATGGGGGCGAACTTATTCTTCTCACCAAAATATAAAAAAACTCATCGTCTGTAGACACCATACAATTAAAGCCACTCAGCTAACACTGCTCACACAAGATAATATCAACCAATTAAAGAGCCAATAACATTTTTGAAACTAACCGCCCAAATTACAATTACATGGTCGTGTAGACATTCTGGAAGTTATATAATTATAGTCGTATAATTTCTGTAAGAATGTTCGTTAGGGCCCATTTAATACGGCTTATCGCCCTAAAAGTGAAGCGTAACAGTCGTATAAGGACCTATTTGTCGCACAGTCGGCATATAAACGTCACCGATCCGTCTTTTCGCCCTGTATGGGTACACAATATGACATTTATATACCGTTATGGTCGTGTTGCCATCGCCTAAACGTTTTTTCACCTAATTTACCGTACGAAAGCCGTCGTTTAAATGTGAAACGATTTCCTCCGCAGTAAAAACAAAAAACAAGTTTACAAAACTGACAGCCATTTTAATTTGTAATTATCTAATAATATTAAACTATTCGAACAGAAACATGTAGGTAAGCGGCAGTCAATTGGGAAGTTAAGTTTCTTGATTAATGTGAGGGATGTTTACAACTCATTTTCAATGCGCTTCCGAAATTCTTAAGTTTCAAGTAATTTTAATTGATATTTTAATCAGTGATTAGGTTAGCCATCACCCTTTTTGGAAGAAAGATATATAGCGCTTGAAGTGCATAAGTTATCTTTACTTTCCTTTTATGCACTACTTCTTTTAATCGTTTTCCACTTGTTTGGATCCCTTTAACGAATAATGAAAGAACATTCAAACACACGGTACAACAAAAAATGGTGGAAGTTATAAACAAGGTTTGCAATACCGCTTACATGATTTTTTGTGATATAGCAGTCGTATTGTGGTCCCTGAAGACGAATACAGGTTACAGTCATACCAGCTATACGACTATTACATAATGGCACATGACCACCGTCCCGCTATTAGTACTATAAATGAAAATTACACGACTAAATTCACATAAAATCCGACCGAAGTGACCGAAACAAAAAATAATATTTCTGCCTTTTTTTACTTAAGTTTTCATAACTGGCTAACTCGCTCTCTCGTTTCTTGGCTACATCTTTCAGCGTAAGCGAAAAGTTTTCAATCTAAGGTCTGAATGATATGTAACTCATTTAATTTTACATCCTTTATATGTCCAAAACAAGAAGAGTCCAGATTTACCGAGACAGTACCACGGACGGCATTGTGAAATTTGTTACTGTTGGTCTGTTAAATATAATGTAACTTTAAATTAACATTTATTTTATGGAATAATTAAAACACAATTAGTATCGTTAAGATTGTTATACCTTGTCTTTTTTAATAGAAAACAGTAGGTATAAGTGGAATTGAGCGTAGGTATGTACTATTAGATGTTTAAGAGGATATTATAAATAAAGATAGCTACCAATACTGAATTAAATTAAGTTAACCTAACAGACAGTGTTTTAATATTTCTTTAAGGTTTGTTTACATTTAATAATTACGAGCTTTAACCCGCGACTCCATCCGCACAAATTATATACCAGATTTTAAGTCAGATCATAAGCTATCATACAAAAAAAGTTTCATCAAAATCGGTTCAGTAGTTTTTGCGTGATGCGCGTTCAAACAAACAAACAAACACACAAATAAACAGACAGACAAATAATCCAAAAATTGCTGATATGGAATCAAGGACACCTAAAAACCATATCGTAACTTTTTTTTGTTAATATCTTCAATGTACAGACTTTTGTTACAGTTTTATAATAGTTTAGATTAGATAATAATGGACATTCGGAGCGCGTTCCATACATACAAAGTCTGATATTTTCAATACTATAATCAATTAAAGTCAATGAAATTTTTCAAAAAAAAATCTAGAAACTAATCTTTATGCTTGTATGTTGTCAGATTTTCGTTAAAACGTATATTTTTAAAGTTACAGTGCCTCAAAGATACTAATCTTAAATTAATCCCGGCATTTAAATTGTATACAGGGTTAAGGGTAAGGCTGTAAGGAAAAGTATAATTAACCTTTAAACACCATCCTCTACCTATAACATAGTACAACTTTTACTATGGGATCAAAACTGTCAGAACAAAAAAAAATCATCTGTCTCATACATTTGAGTCGAGTAGGATGTAGATTTGATTCAGTGAAGTATGGAAGAGCTATAGTTAAAAGTTCCTTAGTTAAAAATGCCCTACCCTATGCTATGAGACATCATAAATGAAAAATGGGAAAAAAAATTCTAAGTAAAGTTAGCCATTTCGCGAATTAGGCATTTTCAGAATTCGCCATTTCACGAATTGGCCATTTCGCGAGTTAACCATTTCGCGAATTGGGCCTTTAACGAATCGCTAGCCATTTCGCGAATGATTCATTTTTTTAATTTTTCTTGGTCAGGTTTGCTCCCATATGTAGTAAAAGTAGTTCAGTTTGATGGGTAGAGTATGTGGTTCAAAGGTTAATGATACTTTTCTTTACATCCTGTATTTTAACAAAAATTTGACAACATTTAAGCATAGATATTAGTTTCTTAATTGTTTCAAAAGAATTCTTTGACATTAAATGGTTAGTATTGAAAATATAACCAGACTTCGTTTGTTTTGCGTCTGCCTCCAAGGCATAGGCACAGCATCGCTGGTAATAATTGCGAAAATGCGTATCATTATTAATTAGAAATCAATTTTCTTAAAATTGCAGACTTCATCGCATTTGTAGACTTGATTGCGATTGTAGGGTAAAGTGCTCCTTTACTGTTTCCAAGAGTCCGAAGCATTAATTCATTGTTTTTTTTTTCATTTCTTGAGAAAACCAACAGCCATATTTAAACATAGTACTTAAATGCTTCATGTTATATATTTAAGATCTTAATTTATGTACCATATTCTGGCAAATAAATAAATCTATTCTATAATAGCAACACAACCAAGCACAACCATTCAACACAATTAATCACCAATCATTCGCAATAAAACTCTGCCATAAAGTATCTTCTTAGGCTGATGTATTCACCTGACTTAAAGATTTTTTTTCGCCTTTCCTGAGGTAGGCTCCATAGTGAAAGTTGTTTAGTTTGATGGTTTGAGTTCACCGTTTCAGTCTGCGGAGGGCTGTCTAACATCCTAACATCCTTTATAGTATACTTTCCACGGGCACCCCTGGAGTACCGTGTGCAGAGCACTCTTGGTGTAATACTATGCCATTAGCATACTTTTCAAATTTTAGCTCGTTTATTAATTAATTATTAGTAATTTGAATTCAGTCTAATGATTTTTCATTCCATTAAAACAGTACCCACCTATTGTGTTCTTTAATTTTGAGGTATAAGCAAATCTTTCAAACCCGTTCAATCCTAGGGCACCTTACCCTAACGCTCGTTATTCAATTTCAATTGCCGATGTGTAGATAACGATGAAAAAGGTAGACTTGTTTTTCATAGTTTCATCTGATGAGCTGAATTATGAAAACACTTCTGGCAAGTATTTCGATTTTTTTTTCGTCAGTTGCCATTGATATCGTATAGCTTAAAAGAGCTCTTTTTTAAACCAGATAACAGTAAACATGCCAAATACGACTAAGTTTATGAATCAAAAACAACATATTCGTGCCACCCAACAGCATGCATACTTCATTTGTGTGGGTTATGTGTCAGATGCGGACAAAATTGTTATAAACCATTTAAAAGATCTCATCATACTTTTCAGCTCGTACTTTTTTACCTAACGCTGGCGTGTGCAATAGCATCGGAGAAGAAAGAAGATGACCAGCCTAAAGAAGATGATAAGCCCAACGAAGATGACAAGCCCAAAGATGATGACAAGCCCAAAGAAGATGAAAAGCCTAAAGAAGATGAAAACCCCAAACAACCCACGTTCACCATTACATGGACGGGATACGAGGAAGTTGAAACACTAAATGAAGAAGATTTAAAAAGTGTATTAGAATTTCTAAGTTTATTTAAAAGAATGGAATACTGTCCATTTGAAAATGAAGAATGTAGTGGCAAGACCGTTGATGATGTCATCAAGAAACTTCTAGAAACCGCTGCTGTTAGCCCTACGCCAAAAGAAAAAGTACCACTTGCCAAAAGACCACCAAAAAGAGAAAAATCAACTGATACGACCAGGAAAGAGCGTAAATTTGTCAATGTAAACAACAGTAAAAAAATACGCAGACCTAAAAAGTGGAGGCGAACTTACTATTCTCAATAACATTTTTTTAAACAATTTAGAAATTAACTGTAGCATTTGTCTTTGTAAATAGTTTTTCCATCCAATGGTTTGCTCCCATCCGATAGTAAAAGTTGTTCAGTTTGATGGGTAGACTCTTAGTTTGAAAGGATACTATTTTTTTTTTATTTCAAATGGATTTGCTCTTGACCTCAATCCAGTCCTCAGGACAAAGATGGGGTCGAAGATGCTAATTATATCAATTTCACTCTGTAGATTGTAATTGTCTATTCGGTGTTCTCTATCTAACTAAACTTTCTCCGTGAACTAAACAATAAGGTAAACAGGAATAAACCTGATTCGGAATTCAGTGTTGTCAACTATGGTTATAAAAAATACTAGTGTATGAAATGCCAAATAAAATGACAATTGCATTTTTAGGCATTTATTAAAACGAAACAAACAATTTCTATACATGATAATTACTATCATGTGATGAGGTCATGAAGTTACGAATGTTACGATGATGGTTTGTAAATTGTATTCCAATATTAATGCAACTCTATCAAAAGACTATAGATAGTTTTAACATTAGACATAATCTGCATACAAACTGGCATTAACCATTATCACACAAGCGGTTTTTGAGCGTAGGCGATTTCGCAACGACGTCGCAACTGCACCGTCACGATACGCCTACGCTCAAAAATCACTTTAAAATATGCCACCTAAGACACCAAAAAATCACTAGATCTAGTGAAAAAATCTCTGAAAGCCGCAACACTCCATACGGAATCTAATTCTGAATCAGGTTTATTCCGTATGTATGTGGCGGACCTAACGCTCGATACGCACGCGACCGTCCTCCGTCAGACTTGTAGCGCGACTCTTTAGGTATTTATTAAACGAAACAAACAATTTCTATAGATGATCATATTATCATGTGATCAGGTCATGACGTTACAGTACGACCAGGAAAATAATTCCGCTCGTCAATCTTCGTTTGCGCACCATGTTTGCGCAGAGCAGGACCGAGTCCCCGACAAAACCCGAAGTCATTTAGTAATCAAAGGGTGCAAAGCAGCGAAAAGGGCGCGAAAACAAATTAGCCAATAGCGTAAACGGATTGAAGGTGGCACATCCTGATTGGTGAATATAATTTCGCGCGCAATTAAAATTTGTTAACTGCGCAGGTACATCAGTAAGACTTATAAACCTGGTACTACTGTACGATGATGATTTGTAAATTGTATTTCAATATTATGCAACTATGTTCTAACATTAGACATTAGCTGCGTGCAAAATGGCATGAAGCATTATCACAGAAGCGATTTTTGAACGTAGGCGATTTCGCAACTATACCGCTCACGATACAGTATCGTACTGTCAACGCCTACGCTCAAAAATCGCTTCATGCAAACATAATACAGGGTGTAAACTTAAATGCGTTACATATTTTATGGGGTCAGACCATCAAACTGATCAACTTTTACTATGGAGGCAACTTTGAAATCGAGAAAAAATTATAAGAAGTTTCTATTAAGCTATTGACATTTACTATGGAACAGCAGATTTTTTTATCGCGATTTTTATGTTGGCCCCTTTCATTTTTTATGGTCTGAATGATATGTAACGTATTCAATTTTACACCCTGTGTATTGTCTGTGTATGTATGTCCAACACAAGAAGAGTCCAGATTTACCGAGACAGTACGACGGCATTGTGAAAATAGATCCTCAAATCCTCAATCTTAGTAAGGGAAATATGCTAACATAAAAATGTTAGCGTATAGTTATTTATGGAACTCATGTCGTTTTGTTTCTCATAATCTCTAGATTATAGTGGTAATATTAGCTATACCTCATCTAACCCACACAAAACCCCCACACAAACACAAAAACATACCCCCACACACAAACACACACACATACACCCCCACATAAACACACACACATACACCCCCACATAAACACACACACATACACAAACACACAAAATTAACTTTCAGCCTGTTTTGGGGCCTGTTTCACTACTTCTAAGTGGGTTCTTGATTGCTGTCTGACGGCTCGTTCGACATAATTACCTCTCATACGAGTTATGTGGAGCGATCTGTCGGATGGGTTGTTGAGGATGTGCTTGGGTTGATTCATAAAATATGCATGCATACTTACTTACCAACTTTATTTGAAATTATTACCTATTTGGCTTGTCTCAATATACCTAAATGATTTGTAACCGTGGGAATTTGCGAGTTCCTCCCAATACAAGCATTTATTATGCTCGAAGGGTGGATCTCAACTCAAATTATGTAAAAATATTGAGAAATAATAAACATTTTTTTTTAAACGGAGTGTCGCGTAATCGCAGTTGGCGCACATCTTGTCTGGGTAAGATATGTTGGTTTTTTATTTTTTTAACATCTACGATGTTCATCTATGATGTACGAAAAAAGGAATCTTAGCAAAAAAAGTCAAAACGGTGCATTTTTTATATTTATTTCATAATTCCGTTTGCATTTTTACCTAATCTTGCGTCCGATTACTATAGTAAATTAAGGGCCTATGTCGAAAAATAATTGAAGCGAAATGGGCGTGTGATAGCTTAATTACTGCCTGATGCGAGAGAAAGAGATGGGGCAGCGCGCGCGACTGAAACGACGCAAGCGCAAAACACACTTTATTTAATTGTGATTGTACTATTTATGTAAGTTCAATTCTGCTCTAATCAAACTTTATAAGATATCAATCTCTTTTTTTTAAATCAAGTCTCGCGTTTCTATTATTCACCGTTTAGCAGTTCCAAGCGTTTATAAATAAAAACGGAGGCTACTTTGGCTTGTTTCTCTATCGAGAAAATGTGTATTAATCGTGTTTTGGCTCTAATCAAAACTTCAATTATATGTTCAATTTATACATATCCGCAATTCATACTCCTACTGTTAGTACTTCATGATTTATGACGCTTTGAAGAATCCTATTTTTTTCACATATCCTCTTAAATTATGTTCTTAAAGTGCAATACCATCAGTAAACGTAACCGTTTGTAGGCCTACAATAAATTGACTCCTTTGTTACTATTGGTTTGTAAAATATAATGTAACATTAAATTAACATTTATTTTATGGAGTATAATACAATCACTATTGTTAAGATTGTCAAACCTTGTCTTTTTTAATAGAAAACAGTTTGTATAAGTGAAGTTGAGCGTAGGTAGGTACATACTATTAGACGTAACGAAAATCTGATTACATACAAGCATTCGTTTCTAAATTGTTTCTAAAAAATTTTTTTGACTTTAATTGGTTAACTTGAAAATATAACCAGACTTCGTTTGTATGGAGCGCGCTCTGAATTATATTCCCTTAAGTACCCACTTATTCACAAAACAAAAATTTGGACCTTCCATACGAAAGATCGGATCAGCCGATCGATTTTTAATGGGAGGTCGAAAAAAATTTTCGATTTCGACCCTTGATCCTTAGGGATATTATGTCTAGTTTCATTTTAGGAATGCACCCTTAAAAGGTTTCTAGACATTGAAAAATATGGGTTTACATACTATTTTGTGCTTCTACTGTAATAATTATACGAGTTAAAAAACAAATATTTTTTAGATCACCAATATTTTGATAGTTTTTTACTTTGTTTAAATAACTAGGGATTTATAATGATATTTCAATATTTGGATGCTTTTAATGAAAGCACAATATTTATTTAACAATATTTTCTGATTGGACGATATTAGTTTAGTTTGTAGGTCATATTGCAACGTTCAACAGAATTGCAATCAGCTCCACCCGGGCAAATGAAACCAACACAACAAACGACAATCCCAATTATAATATTGGATTTCTGCGGTGAAACTTTGTCTAGGTTAGGTACTTCAGAACCTAAAGAAATTGTAGATAGTAATTTAAAGACAACAGTAATCATTGGTACTTCAAAAAAAAATTGTAACTCTAGTAGTACTAGAATAGTAGTCTAGTTATTATAATTCAATTCAATTCAATTTCAAATTCAAATCAAAAATTCAATTTCATCTTATTTTTATTTATTTTGTTATAATTAATAGACTCTTTGCTTGTGCGTTAGCACTGCATTTCCGCCAGTGTCAAGTAGTTTGTGCGAGTATCTATCCCAATCTCAGGGATTGTTTTTGATCAAGAACAAGAAGAGATTGAGGATTGCGGAGCCACGTGGCAGACAAAAACGCGGCGCACGAACAACACGCGAGACATGTGCTCGTGTCAGAACCTGCAACGTGACTCCCAATTTAATCTTCTTATCGTGCGGGCAGCAAGCTCAAGTGTCAGAGTTTTCTCAGACCGCCTTACGGCCTCTGACGTAGTTTTTATGTAACGTCTACTACCACCAGAGTGAACTAAACAATAAGGTAAACAGGAATAAACCTGATTCGGAATTCAGTGTTGTCAACTATGGTTATAAAAAATACTAGTGTATGAAATGCCAAATAAAATGACAATTGCATTTTTAGGCATTTATTAAAACGAAACAAACAATTTCTATACATGATAATTACTATCATGTGATGAGGTCATGAAGTTACGAATGTTACGATGATGGTTTGTAAATTGTATTCCAATATTAATGCAACTCTATCAAAAGACTATAGATAGTTTTAACATTAGACATAATCTGCATACAAACTGGCATTAACCATTATCACACAAGCGGTTTTTGAGCGTAGGCGATTTCGCAACGACGTCGCAACTGCACCGTGACGATACGCCTACGCTCAAAAATCACTTTAAAATATGCCACCTAAGACACCAAAAAATCACTAGATCTAGTGAAAAAATCTCTGAAAGCCGCAACACTCCATACGGAATCTAATTCTGAATCAGGTTTATTCCGTATGTATGTGGCGGACCTAACGCGTCGATACGCACGCGACCGTCCTCCGTCAGACTTGTAGCGCGACTCTTTAGGTATTTATTAAACGAAACAAACAATTTCTATAGATGATCATATTATCATGTGATCAGGTCATGACGTTACAGTACGACCAGGAAAATAATTCCGCTCGTCAATCTTCGTTTGCGCACCATGTTTGCGCAGAGCAGGACCGAGTCCCCGACAAAACCCGAAGTCATTTAGTAATCAAAGGGTGCAAAGCAGCGAAAAGGGCGCGAAAACAAATTAGCCAATAGCGTAAACGGATTGAAGGTGGCACATCCTGATTGGTGAATATAATTTCGCGCGCTATTAAAATTTGTTAACTGCGCAGGTACATCAGTAAGACTTATAAACCTGGTACTACTGTACGATGATGATTTGTAAATTGTATTTCAATATTATGCAACTATGTTCTAACATTAGACATTAGCTGCGTGCAAAATGGCATGAAGCATTATCACAGAAGCGATTTTTGAACGTAGGCGATTTCGCAACTATACCGCTCACGATACAGTATCGTACTGTCAACGCCTACGCTCAAAAATCGCTTCATGCAAACATAATACAGGGTGTAAACTTAAATGCGTTACATATTTTATGGGGTCAGACCATCAAACTGATCAACTTTTACTATGGAGGCAACTTTGAAATCGAGAAAAAATTATAAGAAGTTTCTATTAAGCTATTGACATTTACTATGGAACAGCAGATTTTTTTATCGCGATTTTTATGTTGGCCCCTTTCATTTTTTATGGTCTGAATGATATGTAACGTATTCAATTTTACACCCTGTGTATTGTCTGTGTATGTATGTCCAACACAAGAAGAGTCCTGATTTACCGAGACAGTACGACGGCATTGTGAAAATAGATCCTCAAATCCTCAATCTTAGTAAGGGAAATATGCTAACATAAAAATGTTAGCGTATAGTTATTTATGGAACTCATGTCGTTTTGTTTCTCATAATCTCTAGATTATAGTGGTAATATTAGCTATACCTCATCTAACCCACACAAAACCCCCACACAAACACAAAAACATACCCCCACACACAAACACACACACATACACCCCCACATAAACACACACACATACACCCCCACATAAACACACACACATACACAAACACACAAAATTAACTTTCAGCCTGTTTTGGGGCCTGTTTCACTACTTCTAAGTGGGTTCTTGATTGCTGTCTGACGGCTCGTTCGACATAATTACCTTTCATACGAGTTATGTGGAGCGATCTGTCGGATGGGTTGTTGAGGGTGTGCTTGGGTTGATTCATGAAATATGCATGCATACTTACTTACCAACTTTATTTGAAATTATTACCTATTTGGCTTGTCTCAATATACCTAAATGATTTGTAACCGTGGGAATTTGCGAGTTCCTCCCAATACAAGCATTTATTATGCTCGAAGGGTGGATCTCAACTCAAATTATGTAAAAATATTGAGAAATAATAAACATTTTTTTTTAAACGGAGTGTCGCGTAATCGCAGTTGGCGCACATCTTGTCTGGGTAAGATATGTTGGTTTTTTATTTTTTTAACATCTACGATGTTCATCTATGATGTACGAAAAAAGGAATCTTAGCAAAAAAAGTCAAAACGGTGCATTTTTTATATTTATTTCATAATTCCGTTTGCATTTTTACCTAATCTTGCGTCCGATTACTATAGTAAATTAAGGGCCTATGTCGAAAAATAATTGAAGCGAAATGGGCGTGTGATAGCTTAATTACTGCCTGATGCGAGAGAAAGAGATGGGGCAGCGCGCGCGACTGAAACGACGCAAGCGCAAAACACACTTTATTTAATTGTGATTGTACTATTTATGTAAGTTCAATTCTGCTCTAATCAAACTTTATAAGATATCAATCTCTTTTTTTTAAATCAAGTCTCGCGTTTCTATTATTCACCGTTTAGCAGTTCCAAGCGTTTATAAATAAAAACGGAGGCTACTTTGGCTTGTTTCTCTATCGAGAAAATGTGTATTAATCGTGTTTTGGCTCTAATCAAAACTTCAATTATATGTTCAATTTATACATATCCGCAATTCATACTCCTACTGTTAGTACTTCATGATTTATGACGCTTTGAAGAATCCTATTTTTTTCACATATCCTCTTAAATTATGTTCTTAAAGTGCAATACCATCAGTAAACGTAACCGTTTGTAGGCCTACAATAAATTGACTCCTTTGTTACTATTGGTTTGTAAAATATAATGTAACATTAAATTAACATTTATTTTATGAAGTATAATACAATCACTATTGTTAAGATTGTCAAACCTTGTCTTTTTTAATAGAAAACAGTTTGTATAAGTGAAGTTGAGCGTAGGTAGGTACATACTATTAGACGTAACGAAAATCTGACTACATACAAGCATTCGTTTCTAAATTGTTTCTAAAAAATTTCTTTGACTTTAATTGGTTAACTTGAAAATATAACCAGACTTCGTTGGTATGGAGCGCGCTCTGAATTATATTCCCTTAAGTACCCACTTATTCACAAAACAAAAATTTGGACCTTCCATACGAAAGATCGGATCAGCCGATCGATTTTCAATGGGAGGTCGAAAAAAATTTTCGATTTCGACCCTTGATCCTTAGGGATATTATGTCTAGTTTCATTTTAGGAATGCACCCTTAAAAGGTTTCTAGTCATTGAAAAATATGGGTTTACATACTATTTTGTGCTTCTACTGTAATAATTATACGAGTTAAAAAACAAATATTTTTTAGATCACCAATATTTTGATAGTTTTTTACTTTGTTTAAATAACTAGGGATTTATAATGATATTTCAATATTTGGATGCTTTTAATGAAAGCACAATATTTATTTAACAATATTTTCTGATTGGACGATATTAGTTTAGTTTGTAGGTCATATTGCAACGTTCAACAGAATTGCAATCAGCTCCACCCGGGCAAATGAAACCAACACAACAAACGACAATCCCAATTATAATATTGGATTTCTGCGGTGAAACTTTGTCTAGGTTAGGTACTTCAGAACCTAAAGAAATTGTAGATAGTAATTTAAAGACAACAGTAATCATTGGTACTTCAAAAAAAAATTGTAACTCTAGTAGTACTAGAATAGTAGTCTAGTTATTATAATTCAATTCAATTCAATTTCAAATTCAAATCAAAAATTCAATTTCATCTTATTTTTATTTATTTTGTTATAATTAATAGACTCTTTGCTTGTGCGTTAGCACTGCATTTCCGCCAGTGTCAAGTAGTTTGTGCGAGTATCTATCCCAATCTCAGGGATTGTTTTTGATCAAGAACAAGAAGAGATTGAGGATTGCGGAGCCACGTGGCAGACAAAAACGCGGCGCACGAACAACACGCGAGACATGTGCTCGTGTCAGAACCTGCAACGTGACTCCCAATTTAATCTTCTTATCGTGCGGGCAGCAAGCTCAAGTGTCAGAGTTTTCTCAGACCGCCTTACGGCCTCTGACGTAGTTTTTATGTAACGTCTACTACCACCAGAGGTAGTAGCCAGAACCAACGGTGTAACGTGCTATCCGAAGCACGGCATCATGTTTATTTTTCAGACAAGCACTTGATCTGATGTTTACAATACAAAGTCGATCTTTCTATGGTATATACTATATAGCATAGTAAGCGTAGAATTACAATTTTCACTATGGAACCTACCTCAGAAACACGAAAAAAATCAGCCGTCCTATACAAAACTGAACGCCTACCTACCAGATTAAAATGTAAGGGACAGCTGATTTTTTTTCTCGTTTTCTGAGGTAGGCTCCATAGTGAAAGTTGTTCAGTTTGATGGCCTTAGTTCACCGTTTCAGTATTTGCTAGGCTTTCACTTACACCCTGTATAGTCAGAGATATTCTTAAAACTCTGAACGTTCACGTTTATCTATGGTAAAAATGCAGTGAATTCTTCATTATTTTGATTCCGTTATTAAAATATTGAAGCATCATAGCGGGACCAGTGATGGACTAAAGCGAAACCAAATGAGGCATCCCTGGTCTTTCCAGAAATTGATATATCTAAGAATTTAAAATAATAAAATTTAAATTAAAACGAGGAGCGAGCGAAGCGGGCTCGAGAATTTGCTGCAATATTATTCGATCGTCGCAACAGGTTTTAAGAACGAAAAGCGTGCGAAGCGAGCAAAAGATTTTGCTACATTATAACTTGCTGAAATAGAGACGATTTGTTTGTAAAACAAAAAGATTGATCCAGCGAAGCGAGCTCGATAATTCGCAATATATTTTGACTCTATTTCTGACGCGGTCTCCTACTCCAAACTGTAGTCCCAGAACCGGAGGCCCGGGCCTCCAACATCAAACTGCCTCTTACTTACGAAACATGTTTTGGCTTTGTTTTGCATTTGATTATAAATCGTCTCGAGATTTCAAGGCCTCCAAAGACAGGAGTCCCGGGGCGGTCGGATTTCAAACTCACATTTAAAAATCGCCCTTCTGTACGAAGAGATGTAATTTTCCCTCAGGATTTTTTTTCAAAAGCTCTGTTCAAAATTGAACAAGTAACTTAGAATAAAGATCAAACAGAAGGAACACAACCCCTCACGATCTTCCATACCGCGTGTAATGTTGCCAGGTCGCACCTTTTGACTAAAAAAATTACATAAGCTCGTTGACAGTTTTATAATTATGTGACAAATGATTCGGTTATATTGGCCACAATTGGCGACACCAACAAAATGGATGCCTCATTTTCTGTGACATTTTAAAATAGTAACATTAAATGTATACCTATTTAATTATTTATGTAAACTTACACATGAAACGTGATTCCAACGGCTCTGTAGTATGTGGTGATCTCCTCATTTTTAGGGTTCCGTACCCAAAAGGTAAAACGGGACCCTACTAAGACACCGCTGTCCGTCCGTCCGTCTGTCACCCGGCTGTATCTCATGAACCGTGATAGTTAAACAGTTGAAATTTTCACAGATGATGTATTTCTGTTGCCTGTTGTAAAAAACAGAATAAAATAAATATTTAAGAGGGCTGCCATACAACAAACGTGATTTTTTTGCCGTTTTTTGCTCGATAATGGGACGGAACCCTTCTTGCGTGAGTCTGACTCGCATTTTCGGTTTCGCGTGTCCGTTTTTCTTTTTTATACGATCACTATTTTCACACAGGGGAATGACGCAAGACGGTGGCAATTTTTTTGTTGTTTTGATTTTGGTGACGTCACAGTCATGTTGACCATATAAAATTACATAATCTATGCGATGTCCGGTAATGAAAACGAAAATTTCAAATTACAGTTACCAACAATATTAAGTTACGTATACCTAGTTTATATGGCTTCGGTTTGGATCCCGTTCTTGGTTTCTGATTTATTCTCGTATTTTGAGACAACTACAAATAAGAAATTCAACGTTTTGTGTTAAGTTATTGCTAAAATATAATCTCATAGCTATTACTTACGTTGTGCCTAATAACTTCTACGATTTATTGGTTTATTCTCATTAATGCCTAGCAAATTTACGAACAAGGCGCAAAATTATGTCGTAAATCAATTAATTTATAATTTCCTAAAATAATTGGAACACTGATTTTATACAAACGATTATTAATACGATTTTTTTTACAAATTTTTTTTTATATGCAACTTCGTTTGTGAAAATTCACTAAGGAATGTTTGTAAAGTTGATGATGAATTTGATTTTACTGGTAAGAATGTTCTTACAAATATTTACTCTAAATTTACCTTATCATCATCACTACACATAGTATAAAACAAATTCGCTTCCCGCTGTCTGTCCCTATGTATGCTTAGATCTTTAAAACTACGCAACGGATTGTGATGCGGTTTTTTTAATAGATAGAGTGATTCAAGAGTAAGGTTTATATATCAGCATTGCACCCGTGCGAAGCCAGGGTGAGTCGCTAGTTTATTATACAGGGTGTAAAATAAAATGCCTTAAATACCTATTAAATAAAACAGTTTTTGCGATTTCGATGTTGGCTCCATAGTGAAAGTTCTTCAGTTTGATGGTTTGAAACGCCCCTTTAAATATAACCCGAAATTAAATTAGTGGTTTTTTAAGGAGACGATCAGACCATCAAACTGAACTGAATTTTCTCAGAGAAAATTCAGTTCTCTCTCTTCCAATATCGAAATCACGAAAAAAATCAGCTGTCCCATACATTTAGCTAGAGTGTGTTTGCAGTTTTGTATAGAACAGCTGATTTTAATTTCGCGATTTCGATGTTGGTCCCATAGAAAAAGTTGTTCAGTTTGAGCGTTCCCTTAAAAAAACAAAATATTAAGGAGGAACCTGTACATTATAGTAATAGTACTCTGTGGTAATAGGTTAAGTTAAGTATATTATTCAGTTAGGATTTGGTAAACGAGTACGCCCGAGTCCCTGACAAAATCCGAAGTCATTTAGTAATCAAAGGGTACAAAGTCGGATAGCAGCGGAAAGGGTGCGAAAACAAATTAGGCAATAGCGTAAACGGATTGAAGCTGGCACATCTTGGTTGGTCCATATAATTTCGCGGGCTATTATTTGTCAACTGCGCAGGTACATCGCTACTGTATTGTGATTTGTAAATTAAGAATTACTTGGTTTGTGAGCATTAAAAATCTAAATTTAAATTACAGAGTACCTACCCAGCAAACAATTTGGTCGTATTAGGCCCCCATTTATATGACTATTTTGACTTATAAAAGTTATATTACGGTAATTTCGTCATATAGTGGTGCTTTATGCTATACGACCAAATTGTTGGTTAGGTACTTATAACAGCAGTTAAGCTCTTGTTCTAATTCTAACACATGGTAGCGCATAATAATAAGAGGCTCCCCATAGGTAAACGCAGAGCAGGGCCATATTTTGCTAGTTTTTAGAAGCTATCTTCTCGTTATTTGAAAAATATAAAAATTAATGAAAAATATAGCAATGCACTTCAACATTTCGGCTTTATTTGCTATGAAGTATATTTCTTATTTTTCTAAAAAATACATATGAAACATGTGTTCAAAGGAAAGCCTAAATATTGGAAAAAATCTGTATTATGTGCATTTACTTTATAAGTTCTAATCACTTTTACTTGCGACACACACCATTGTGTAGACAATATTAAGATCTAAAAATGCTTTGAAGTAAATTATTTTTAAGACCAATATTTAATGAGTTAATTAGATAATTGTAAAATTTGGTGCGAATTCCTATGATTTTAGAATTGGATTTTCTTGGATTAGAAGGCACCACAATGACTATAATAAAGGACAAGCCACTCAAAAAAGTCTACCTGCTAAAATGACGGCGGCTATGAAAGGGTCAAGGTCGTTCTGTCTGGGAAACCTCTTAACTTAAATGTTTATTTGTTTTCAGATGTTTTATATTTATCTCATATTAACCCCATGTGCGAGTCAAACAAAGAAGAAGAGGAGGAAAACCACTCCAGAGCCGACATTAAATTTAAAATGGCCAGAGTACACAAAAACAGCTGAAAATCTTAATATACAAGATATGAAACAAGTTCTTGAAAAAGTAACCTTGTACAAGAAATTAGAATATTGTCCCCATGGGAATGGTGGATGTGAGACATCTACGGTCAAAGAAGTGGTTAAAAAGATTATAGGAGATGTACATAGTGCGAAGCCGAAAGAGGAAAATAAAATGAATACGACGACGGCGCCGCCGGTAAATTCGCTCGGAAACTGGCACACCAAATACGATTAAAATGAAGATTTTATTAAATTTTTAATTAATAATTACAGTATTTAATAGACTACCCTAACTGTATTTTAGTAGTCCTAGTTATATATTGTTAATGTGACCACATCACCTTTTTGAAACACAATGTAGTATGTAATAACGTATCTAAAAAATTTAAATAATACGGGACTTACCCGATATCCTTTTAATATGCAGCTGCGTTGCAAAATTATTGCCCATCTGCGAGACATAGCTATCCTTCTTGTTTGAGAGCTGTATGCTGAAGCCGTCAGACTCCAGCGAGGCTCTGGGTGCCCTGGCCGCCTGCACTGCCTTGTTCTGGCAGACCGGCGTGGGCGCCACTTTAGCAAGAGCCGCCTCCTGGGATCCCGTGCTGTCGCGGCGACGACTCTTGTGGTCTAGGAGCATGCTAGGGGTGCACCCCATGCTGACATTGGCACTACACTTTGGCACTGACACTGTAACTTAACTTTTTCATGATTTCCATCTGGAACAAAGAAAATATGAGTCAGGTTTTTTAATACTAAAATTATTTGTGCACTATTTTGGTTTTGGTCTCGTATACAAGATATCATCTGAAATGCGTTACATGCTCTAGGGGGTGCTTCAGACCATTAAGCTGAACAAATTTTACTACCTTGAAATCGCGCAGGTGTTTCATACATTTTGGTCGAGCAGCTATGGACATTTTCTGTGGAACAGCTTATTTTTCTTTTTGCGATTTCTAATTCAGTCCTGTAGTAAAAATTGTTCAGAGTATGTAACGCATTTAAGTTTACACCCTGTATAAAGGGTGTTAGGGTAAACAGTTGCATTACTATAAGGGGTGATTGTACCCATGATACTGAACAACTTTCGCAAAGAAACCTATAGGAAATATGCAAATAGAATTTTAGACTTTCCATACTAAATGCAATCAGCTTATCGACCGTTTGTATAAAAATACAAATTTCCCTTAATTTATGTTCGTTTGGGAATGTTTTGCTCAGTATCATGAGCAGTGATCGGAATAGGTAGTGCAATTTAGGGTAAGGTTGCGAATATTAATAAGGATATATTAACACCCATCACGCATCCTAAATACACACGCAGTGTGGCCCAAAAACAAATGCAAATTCCAACCTTCAATAATCTATATGGTAAAAGAACTATAGAGTATATCATACCTAAACTAATTAACGAACTACCGATTAAACTAAAAGAAGAAATAAATACAAGAAATATAAAGCATAAACTTAAACTACATTTTCTAAGTAGCTAAAAATAAAAAAATTGTTTTACTCAAAACAGAACACCCTGCAAGCTACCGTTACACAGTTACACACACAGACACACCACAACATCATTGCAAATTCTTTAATCACACGCCTAACCTAACCTAACCTAACCTAACCTAACCTAACCAGAATAGTGGTAGATACCTACCTATACTGCACTATCGATCGTTCCGTAGTTACTTGTTATTGCGGTCGATATCATTCATTCTTACAAAACACAAATAAAATAGCGTAGGTACCTACTGTACAGAATATTATGCCCTATACAAACACCAACATATTACTAACCGTGTGTGCAGTGTAGGTGTAATTGAATTGACACATAGATATAATTAAGTTAAGTCTGTTCGTGTGATTATCTTTTATACTTACTTAATAATAAGGATGAGTCCCTACCGGCGTACGAACAAACCAGTTATGGTTTTTAGTACATTGATATTTGTTAATTTAAGTAAACAGTGTATTGTCATGTATAAATAAATAAATAATTTGTGTGATGTATATTAATATTTGTATTCGAATCATAGGTGTTTGTATCAGGACGTAAAATTTTATGCATGTAAAAAATCATTAGGTCACCTGTTAAGAGTTTTAATTTAAAGATGAAAATTTAAGTCATAATTCACTTTAGACCAATATTTTCATAACTTTCATTAAAGTTACGATGCTAATTATATTATGAACTAATGAATAAAGGCACAATTCATGAAGATTTAGTTGCAAAAAAAATATCTCGTCCATTTCTTACATTTTTTTTTAGAAATGAGATTCCTCAAAAAATCTGAAAAATCATCATAACTCGAAAACTATAAAAAGACGCGGAACATACATGGGGGTGATTCGGATACCCCACGACACATACCGGATCTAAATTTTTATTTGTGACGTCAATTGACCGGTCACCTTGTATATTAAACAGGGTGCACGCCCCGTGTAGATACAAACACCCATGTATCGAATACAAATATTAATACACACAAATATTCGCAACCAAAACACGATTAAGACACATTTTCTCGATAGAAAAACAAGCCAAAGTAGCCTCCGTCTTTGTCGATAAACGCTTGGAAATGGTAAACGGTGAATAATAGAAACGCGAGACTTGATTTTAAAAAAAAGAGATTGATATCTTATAAAGTTTGATTAGAGCAGAATTGAACTTACATAAGTAGTACAATCACAATTAAATAAAGTTTGCTTTACGCTTGCGTCGTTTCAGGCGCACGCGCCGCCCCATCTCTTTCTCTCGGATCAGGCAGTAATACAGGGTGAAATTGAAATCAGTCGACAAAATTTAAGATAGTGTTATACTCCAGATAAGGCTAGTTTTAAAAATAGATTTAGTCCAAATTAAATTAAATCAGCTACAATAAATAATCGTAATTATTTATTGTAGCTGATTTAATTTGTGACTGACTGTACAGCACGGCGTAGTTAAAACAATAGCGTTAGCGTCATCTGCGTCATTCGATTTTATTCTCTTACGATCACACCCGTTGAGTTTTGGCGAATTTAAACATATAAAGCACGATATTTATCGGTATAAAAATCAATGGTATACCATTTGGTATACCAAAAAGAGTAGTAAAAGAAAATGTCATTACCTAAGTGTATTTTAACAGATGTTCTAAGTGACCACCTCCGTTTCGTATGCACAATTGAGCCCGGCGACACTGGTTGTCTTAAAATTTTCTAAGTTTGTGATTTAGAGTCAAATGCACTGAAAATGTTTTCTCTCAGTTCACTCACTGTGGTCGATTCAGTTTCATACACACGTCTTTTAATTTCTCCCCACAAATAAAAGTCTAGGGGGTGTTAGATCAGAAGATCGCGACGGCCAGCTGGGTGGGCCAATACATTCAGGTTGAAACTAATATGACACTGCGCTGAAATCCAAGTTCAAGTTTTTTTTTTTTTTTTTTTTTTTAAAGTGACTATTACAGCTTTGCTCCGGGAGCAACTACTGCTTTTTACTGCGGGCTATTGGGGGGACCACGAAGGGTCACCGAGCCAATTGAATGAACTTAAGCAACCGACCTAGGGGCACCCAGCGGGGTACGGACCTCGGCCAAGGACGTTGCTGGGGCTACGCGGCGGATTGTGTAGCTGGGATAGGTGAGAAGCGGCCTGGGATTGGCCTATAGCGTCTGTAGGCGCCTGAATTGA
The DNA here is from genome assembly GCA_927399405.1 of Agonopterix arenella. Lineage (NCBI taxonomy): Eukaryota > Metazoa > Arthropoda > Insecta > Lepidoptera > Depressariidae > Agonopterix > Agonopterix arenella. Next base: position 11,036,826 of record OV656708.1, on the reverse strand, counting down.
AGGGAGTGTGCAGTGGTCGCGGCTGTCTCCGCCGGCGGGGACGTCGATTACTGTGTCGGCGTGTTGTTGTCGTGTGTTGTGAATTTGAGATTGTTAGTCGTGTCTGTTGGGCCGCCTGTACGGCAACCGTGATCTCATCGTCCCAAGTTCAAGTCCAATTCGTAAGCGGGCACTGATTGATTACAGAGCGGTAACCTCATTCGATCGCGATCGAGCGGGATCAGCGGGAACTGTTTTTGTTTTGTTTGCGCATGCGACTGTGCAGTGCGGTGGGGTGTGGGTGGGAGGTGGGGCTCGGCTAGCTGGAGTTGTGAGGTGGTGCCACTCTTGCGAGGGGATGAACGTTGACCCGGCCGGGCCGGCCGGTACAATCTCAGATGGTAAAATGTACAGTTCGCTTGAGATTTTTTTTTATTTACGGCATTATTTAAAAAACTATATTATAACTTTTTTTTTATTTAATGTTTATGATGCACAGCGTTTATTATGAACACCTTCTGAATGTTTTGGCATGCTTAGATTGTATTTTTTTTTCATAATTTAGATTTCAAGAAAACCCTGTAATATAAGATCTAAATCAGGAGTACAACTTGCCACCAAAATTTGTCGAATGTCTTCGATTTCACCCAGTATAAGCTATCACAAGCCCATTTTGCTTCAATTATTTTTCAACTTAGGCCCTTAAAGTAACGCAATTGTCTACCCTAACACCCTGTATTGAATTAATTGAATAGGTAGGTATGAAACTAAGATCTACCATCTAATTCTAAAGTAATACCCACGCTTCGAATAGCTTAGTAAAAACATAAAGTAAAAAATTGCTTCTTAGGTTGGGCAAATGGTAAATTGAATAAAAAAATACACTTAGTAAGTACATCGAAGTATTTAGATATTTTTTCAATTATCTTTCTTGCTGCTTGAGGCTGAAACGCTTATTTTCTGTGGAAATTCTTATTTCGCGTTCCGTTCTCTCTTACACACGATTTCATTTAATTGCTCGTTTGTTTGTCCTAGGATATTTTGGTAATACGACTTAATGCGGTCGACCGGAATCAGAACAGTACAATAATTAAATGAAAAATAAAAAAAATAATGTGTTAAATTGTGTAATGTATTTTTCACTTAAATGTTATCATCATCAGCTTATACAGGGTCCTTCTTAATATGCTGACACTTTTTTAAGGAGATGATCAGACCATGAAACTGAACAATTTTCTCTATGGGACCAAAATCGAAATCGCGAAAAAAAATCTGATCCTCCATTCAAAAGTGCAAACATACTCGAGCCAAATGTATGGGACATCCGATTTTTTTTAGCGATATCGATATTGGTCCCATAGAGAAAGTTGTTCAGTTTGATAGTCTGATCATCCCCTTAAAAAAAGTGTCAGTATATTAAGAAGGACCATGTATACGTCCCACTGCAGGGCACAGGCCTACCCTCAGGGAGGGTGTATGGGCATTAGTCCACCACGCGTGCCCAATGCGGATTGGTAGACTTCACATACACATCGGAATTTCTTCTTCAACGTATCCAGGTTTCCTCATGACGTTTTCCTTCACCGTTTAAGAGAGCAGTCGGTATAACGTACCTAAATAAGTTACAAAAACTTATTGGTACCGCGTTGGATTCGTACCAGAACCTCAAGATTGAGTTTCCATACCTCTCCGCAACGCGCCACCGACGAGGCTCTCCGAATGTAATGGACTGATTTAAATAATTTCATGAGCTAGGTCCGCCACATACATACGGAATTAACCTGATTCAGAATTAGATTCCGGATGGAGTGTTGCCGCTTTCAGAGACTTTTTCACTAGATCTAGTGATTTTTGATGTCTTAGGTGGCATTTTTTTAAAGATTTACAGTCTTATCAAACAAGTGATTTTTAAGCGTAGGCGTTGATGGAACGATATCGTATCGTAACGGTACAGTTGCGACGTCCTTGCGGTATATTGCAAAATCGCCTACGCTCAAAATTCGCTTGTGTGATAATGGTTTATACCATTTTTTATGCAGATTAAGTCTTATGTTAAAACTATCGATTGTCTTTTGATACAGTTGCATAATATTGAAATACAATATACAAATCATCATCGTAACATCATGACATCATCACATGATAGTTATTATCATGTATAGAAATTGTTTGTTTCGTTTTAATAAATACATAAAAATACAATTGTCATTTCATACATTTTTATTTTAGGCATTTTTCAAACAGCATTCTAAGTAATTTTTGTAACCATAGTTGACAACACTGAATGCTGAATCAGGATTCCGGATCGCAATTCCTTATGTGTGTGGCGGACCTTGTAATCAGGGAGCGGAATCTAATAGCAAAACAATTGAAATATAATAGAGATGGGACATTGACTCGACTTTTCCAAGCTATCAATACTTTCGTATTTTATTCTACTTTGAATATTGTTATTATAATGTAGGGTCGCCGAAGATCGGATGTGGACATTCGAAAGCTCTAGTCATCCTTTTAATTATTAATATAGGTTGCTGGCCCTATCAAATAAAAGGATGGCGGTTCTACCTTCTTTTGTGCATAAATTCTTTCATGGTTAGGTACACAGAATTTTACGAAAGGCACACAGAGGTACACAGCAGGTTCCTTTTATTTCTATAGATTACTTTGCATTAGGTGGAGTACACCCGCGGTTCTGACGCACACAAACAAAACCCATTTCAGGCTTTTGTAATATTCACCTCAAGGGTGTTAAAAATAGGGTAATAAAAGTTTGTATGCTACTTCGTCGAAAAATCGTGTATTGTATTGTATTGTACATTATATTGTCCCCGAGCCCTGATAACGCGATAAGGTTTGTATAATGCATGTATCATTTCATTATAATAACAATATTCAAAGTTGAATAAAATACAAAAGTATCGATAGCTTGGAAAAGTCGATACAAAACAATGTCCCATCTCTATTACATTTCAATAGTTTTGCTATTAGATTCCACTCCCTGATTATAATCTCACTACATATAGTATAAAACAAAGTCGCTTCCCGCTATCTGTCTGTTTGTCCCTATGTATGCTTATATCTTTAAAACTACGCAACGAATTTTGATGCGGTTTTTTTTAAACAGATAGAGTGATTCAAGCGGTTTTTTATATATCAGCATTGCACCCGTGCGAAGCCGGGGCGGGTCGCTAGTAAGTTCTATGAGAAACTCAGCCACACATGCGTCAACCTGGGTTACCAATTAACTCCAGCACGGCTACCATGCCACCCACGAAAAGGAGTTTAAACGAAAAAAACGTCATGCGCGCTCTTTGTAGCATACGTAATATAATAAGGATGGATGCACAACTCGATTTTTGTCGTTTTCTCGGGGGTGGCATGCGAGGCCTACAGGTAAACCAGCTCTCTCCGTTGTTTTTCTATTATTGCTCACCCACGTTGACAAAAGTGGGGCGGTCAAGGTTATCAATAAAACCTCACGATCGTTGTTATCAGAACGTTTGTTAAACAACTAACAAGACTTTGCAGAGCCCTGTCAGAAATACATCAGAAACTCCGCTATCCGCTGCCAAAAATCAATAAATGTTCCTCTATTTAAATACAAAACCCGATGAGTTTTGCGGAATCGCATAATAAGCCACGCCCACACCACCGTGTCCCATGTTTACCCCTGTCAAAGAAAATAATCATTGAACTCAATTGGGTGTTGTCAGCGTCTTAAAGATTTCCTGTCAACATAAAGCTGAAGGAATGAAAAAAGTTTTCTTATATGAATGACTTCAGTTTCCTTGTATCCGGCAACTTTATGACAGTACGAGCGTTAACCCGCGACTTCGTCCGCACAAATTATATACCAGATTTTAAGTCAGATCATAAGCTATCAAACAAAAAAAGTTTCATCAAAATCGGTTCAGTAGTTTTTGCGTGATACTCGTTCAAACAAACAAACAAACAAACAAACAAACACACAAACAAACAGACAGACAAAAAATCCAAAAATTGGTGAAATGGAATCAGGGACACCTAAAAACCATATCGTAACTTTTTTTTTGTTAATATCTTCAATGTACAGACAAACTTCCTGTTACAGTTTTATAATAGTATAGATTCGAAGAAGCAATGAAAATCGGAATAAGCAAAGTACGGCGGTAACAAGTTTTTTAATTATACCAGGTAACTAAACTGTCACTGTAAAAAGTTTTTTATGTTTATTCTTAGGTACTTTAGTTGCTTAGGTAGGTACTTACGGTACTTACATACAAATTATATACATATAAACTCATTATTACATTCCTTTTCGGGGTTATCAGAAACAATATCAACATCTATTTAAGAGGCTATGTGAAAAAAATAGGATTCTTCAAAGCGTCATATATTATGAAGTACTAACAGTAGGAGTATGATTAGCGGATATGTGTAAATTGAACATTTGACAAGAGCCAAAACACGATTAAGACACATTTTCTCGATAGAAAAACAAGCCAAAGTTGCCTCCTCTTTTATTTATAACGCTTGGAACTGCTAAACAGTGAATAATAGAAACACGAGACTTGATTTAAAAAAAAGAGATTGATATTTTACAAATTTTGATAAGAGCAGAATTGAACTGCATCATGCAGTAATATAAGCTATGACACGCCCATTTCGCTTCAATTATTTTTCGACATAGGCCCTTAAGCATAAAGTTGTAGCTTTAGCATAATCAAATAATCATAGACAAGCACTTATCCAGACCTTTGTTTCGGGAGTGGTGGGGGGGGGGGGCACATTTGTTTTTTTTGGGGGGGGGGGGATAAGGATAAATCCTACCTATTCCCACCTGGATACGTGCCTGCTAGACCAAGGAAGGCTTCCATGGTCTGTATTAAGGTTTCAGGATGAATTGATGTGTACAATAGTGATAGGTGGTTAGCCAAAAACTTCATACCTTTGTTGGCTTGTGACGACATCCACGGAAAGCATTCTACGGTAGCCCATGCCAGAACCACAAGGTAAAGTTAAAATAACCTTTGAAACCCAAGATCATGATCATATTGAGAGCGAATGACGGTGTCGCATTTCGGAGAAGTATGACATTGAATCATGAGGATCCAAGTTCTAGTCTGCACAGACAATATGCCATATACAAATGAGTTTTTCTAACTTGTGTACCTATGCGTAATTTGTCTGTTCTCAAATTGTGAAGGAAAACGTCGTGAAGAAACCTGCACACGCCGTAGATTTCTGTTTTGTGTTTGAAGATTCTGTTGCGTATGTGTATCCTGTCTATCTTGACCAACTAAAATGGTCGTCGGCGTCCAAGTCGCCCTAAGAAGAGGTGGCAAGATGATCTGGATGCTTTTGACGACAAGTGGCCAGAATTTGCCCAGGATAGAGATGGTTGGAAGATTACAGGGGATGCTTTTGCCCAGCAGTGGGATGAAAGAGGCTAAAAAAATTGTTAGTCTACCAATCCTTGGGTTTGCATTGGGCATTGGGCACGCGTGGTAGATTAACACCCACCCTTCTTCCTTAAGTGTAGGCCTGTGAAAAAACTGACCATTTCAACGAAGAGATACAATCCTGGTGCTCTATACAGGGTGTTACAAATAAACATTTAAGGGGGTGGTTAACACCATCAAACTGAACAATTTTCACTACGGGACCAATATCGAAATCGCGAAAAAAAAATCGGATGTTCCATCATCATCATCATATCAGCCGATAGACGTCCGCTGCTGGACATAAGCCTCCCCCAAAATGGGGAGATTTGCCATAATTGCCATGATGCGATGAGTTTGCGATGTTCCATACTATACTACAGATCTACTCAAGCTAAATATATGATCAATCAATCAATCAAAATCTTTATTTGTGACACACAGATATTACAGTTCTTGTAAGTACAAAATATAAAAGTTCTCTGTGATCTACCAATAAGCATACAAATAATCGGTGATAAAATTATAGGAAGTAACAAAGGTTTAGATAGACGTGTTAATAATCGAAGTATAATAGTTAATTATGGTCAATTCGATTTATAAATTAGGTATAGTAAAATGTCAAGTCAAATTTAGGAAATATTCAATGTCAGTAAATTAATTATAATTACCGTCTAGAAATTCATAAGGGACAAAAGATTTTTTTTCGCGATCTCGATGTTGGTCCCATAGTGAAAGTTGTTCAGTTTGATGGTCTCAACAACCCCCTTAAAAGTTTTAAATGTTTATTTTTAATTTTGTAACACCCTGTATAATTGGTGCTCTTTGTAGAATACCTCGTAGATTTTCCACGTCTCCTTAATGTTGTTTTCTTAACACATAAGTAACTATATAGAGAAGGTACCTAATACTTCTCACAGCAATGAGTGTGTTTACTTTACTGTGAGAGCAAACATAATGTAATTTCAGAACGTACATCGTAATCCGCTTCAAAAGGACAAAAATTTCGAGTGCTTCCCAATTTCGTGATGTTGTGTTTTAATTTCACTTTCGTGAGAATATATGAATAATATTAAAAGCGTTCCTTTTTCTCGCGAACAATTGTATACCGAAAAGTAAATTCAATTACATACAGGGTCCCTCTTAATATGCTGACACTTTTTTAACGGGATGATCAGACCGTCAAACTGAACAACTTTCTCTATGGTACCAACATCGAAATAGCGAAAAAAAAACTGCTGGTCCATACAAAATGGCAAACCTACTGGAACCAAATGTATGGGACAGCTGATTTTTTTTTCGCGATTTCGTTATAGGTCCCATAGAGAAAGTTGTTCAGTTCGATGGTCAGATCGTCCCCTTAAAAAAGTTTCATGAAAATGAAAATGTATTTATTGTGGATTATAGGATTTATAGGTAAATTAATAGATGTTGTACATAAAAAATAAAACAGTTCAGCTATAATGTCCTGCCACATGGGAGTACAATATTATAACAAAATAAGCAAGCAAAAAAAAATTTTAACAAGCAGAAAAATTACTAGTAATAAAAATAAATATTACAATTATACAATTTGGTGTATTTACAATGGCAAAAAAATATATGTTTACAATTTGGTACATTAGATGGATTTGTCAGCAAGGAATTCGTCAAGACAAGATTTCACCATATTAAGTAGCACCCTGTAGTCTACCTTGGTTTGAGTAGCTTATTCGAAGGGTAAAGTAAACGTTACGTACACGGTATTAAGAGTCCATTTTTGCGTGACCGAATAAAGACAAAGGGTTTCCAGGTATCGACACGGTTACACGCGAGATTTTAGGCTCAAAATGTTTACATGACACAAAAGGTGTAGTGTTTCAAATATACGTCAAATTCCATAGCGAGCTTATAGTAGGTATATACACCTATTATACTTTCCTACATGGTGTGTTAGTACCTAAATGGCTAAATACCTATAGGGAGTAAGCTTAAATGCCTTATATACCTAAAGGGGTGCTTCAGATCATTAAACTACAGTATAAGACAGTAATCCATCTTCATACAATGGTACCAAACGCGGCTTGTATATGTGCTCGCCAGACTCGCCAGTACGTACGACGATATCTCAGGCAGCCAAGGAAGCGCCAGACTGGGCTACGCGGAGATATTGTCAGTGTGTGCGTGCTACGAGGCGTACGCCGCGTTTGGTACCAGTGTCTGAAGATCGATTACTTTCTTATACTGTGATAAAACTGAACAATTTTGAAATCGCAAAAAAAAATATAAATATTCCATAGAAATGACTATAGCTACCTATTCCAAAGAGAATGAAACTCACTACCTACGTTATAAGAGTCGGGACTTCCATACTAAAAACTGGTAGTGACCGATATCCAGAATTTATGAAACGTGTGCGAGCGTCAAACGAATTTAATGGCGCCGGTGCATGTTTCATGTAAAATTTGTTTTGTTAGAGAGTTGCGCGAGCCTGACCTATTCACCCAAAAAATCTGAAACAGCGTGATTTTTGCGATTTCAAAGTTGGTCTGTTGGTTTGATGGTATAAAAAATGTTTCGCATATAAGTGTACACCCTGTATACATGAACGCAAAGCAAAGAAGAAAAGAAGGAAAGAAGGAAAGAAGGAAAGAAGGAAAGAAGGAAAGAAGGAAAGAAGGAAAGAAGGAAAGAAGGAAAGAAGGAAAGAAGGAAAGAAGGAAAGAAGGAAAGAAGGAAAGAAGGAAAGAAGGAAAGAAGGAAAGAAGGAAAGAAGGAAAGAAGGAAAGAAGGAAAGAAGGAAAGAAGGAAAGAAGGAAAGAAGGAAAGAAGGAAAGAAGGAAAGAAGGAAAGAAGGAAAGAAGGAAAGAAGGAAAGAAGGAAAGAAGGAAAGAAGGAAAGAAGGAAAGAAGGAAAGAAGGAAAGAAGGAAAGAAGGAAAGAAGGAAAGAAGGACAGAAAGAAATACTTTCCGGCCTGGCTTGCAGGCGTGCGTCTATTTTTTTTTATTCGAATAAATAACCTGAACAGCATTTGATAGCTAGCTATAGCTATTTAAATAGAAATAACAATTATCATACATCTATCCCCTATTCTTCTACGCTCTTACTCATTTCTCGTATATTTGATAATAATATGATTTGATACATACAATAAGGCGATAATATCCATGGCTCCAATAAGGTGATAATATCCAATTATCTAAGTATCTACCTTCCTACTATGTAATTTTTTATAGGAAGGTACACCAGAGCATTCCCTTGAAGGGTGATAAAATTCGTTTTTAAATTCATGATTATGGCTGAAAGGCTCAATTTTTACGAGCAGTCGACAAAATTTCCGTTAACGTCGTAAGGTCGTAAAATATATTTTCTGAAATACCTTTGACTTTTAAAAAATATTATTTTCCAGAACTCTGTTTCGATTATGCAAATACATTCTCCTCCATCGAATCCGATCATAAAGGGAAATTTGACATGAAAAAAAAAGTGGATTGAAAATGCCTGATTTGAATAATTACTATGCATTTGAAATTTACTTCGCAATAAATTGTGTAGGTCGGTGGTGAAGGAAAACATCGTGAGGAAAACTGCATGCTTCAATTTCGAGGAAAAATGTACATTAGAACGGAATAAAAATAGAATGACATACAATGGAATAGAATGGAATGGAATGAAATCAATTCAAATGGAATGAAGAAAATTTTTTTATGCGTATATGAAGTCTAGTCTACCAATCCGCATGGGGCACGCGTGGTGAACTATCGCCCATACTTGAGGGTAGAGTCAATAGAATACTTACTCAAGATGCTTTCCAAATATTGCGAAACTAGACAAACTTTAGAAAAACAATATATTTTATGAACGACTATTTTGTGAAAGGACTATAACCGGTGTTCCATTTTTCATTATTGGGAAAACCACAATAAGAATAAGAGAACCACTGTTCTGTTGTGACAATGGAAAGAAAACCGATACAAGTGACCTATTTTACTCAAAAAGATTGTAAACGTTATATGAATAAACTGAGAAAATGAAGTTTCAATCAATAAGCGCGACTGTCGTAGCTCTCATTGTTTAAAAGCAGTCACCGAGAAGTCGGCTAATTAATTCAATCACGACAACAGTTATGTTATGTATACACACATACTTTTATGATAATATTCTCTCAGGGAATGATCAGAAACAGTACTTAGTTTAGTTGTAACAAGGTTAACTTTCATTCCATTACATTTCTAAATAATGTACCTACCTACGTAATACCGAATGCTCTCAAACGGTAAAGGAAAACATCGTCAGGAAAACGGCTTAAGCAGAAAGAAGAAATTCTGATACGTACCAGGGCTGCAATCGCGGTAAATATTTGGTGATTGAACCGTTATTGGACTATGTACGAACCATAACTTTTGACACATTTGGTATTGCGCTAATCACGGTACAGCCGTTAGAGCCGTTTTGACAGATCGCTCAGACGTTATTGGCTGTCAGTTACTTAGAGTTTAGTGCGATGCGGAATTCAGCACAGTTGAATAGTAATTTGATTGCAATGTGATTAGAACTGAAATTGGATAAGAATAGAACTTCGATGTTTTAACTTAGCGCAATCGGGCTCCTGTATATTGAAATTTACCAATCCACATTGGGCACGCGTGGTGGAGATGGCTGGGCATGTAGTGTAGGTTTATTAAGTGAGAAATGTATTAAAGACTATGTATACAATTAGCACCAGCAAAAAAATTCTTTTTTTAAATCGTGTTTTACAATAGTACCTAAGCTGAATTAATCCCAAAACATAAACTGAAATGGAACATCTAAATCTGTTCTGGGCATCAAATATAGCACTACGTTTTCGCGACCGGGTCTTTAAATATAATTTTATACACAAATATACCGGCGATTTTCTTACCGTTCCGAAATTTTTAGGCGTTTTAGACCATTAAACTGAACAACCTTAACTACAGGAGCAAACCTGAAATCGCATCAACAATCGCAAAAAAAAAATTGCTGTTCCATACTAAACTGCAATGCTCACTAGACTCAAATGTACGAGACACCAGATTTTTTATTAACGAATTCAGGTTTGCTTCTATCTTATCTTATCTTATCTTATCTTGTTGTGGGGGCTGGCAAGCCAGCAACACTTCGACCCAGTGGGATCTTTTGTGTTAGCCCCAATACTTTTTGTTTTCTTCACCCTTCAAATACATGGTAAATGAAGGAGGCAATACCATTGAGAGGAAGAAACCTAAGATCTCCCGGTTTTGGGTATCCATCTCCGAGGTGGCACATGCGTTTTGCCGCCAAGACATCACAGTCACAAAGAACATGCTCCATAGTCTCCTCATCCTCTCCGCATGCTCGGCAGCTGCTTCTATAGTAAAAGTTGTTCAATTTGGCGGTCAACACCACCCCTGAAAGGTTCGGAACGGTAAAAAAAAATTATCCGGTATATTTAAGGCCATAAAACCACAATTTCCAACAAATAAAGCTCAATTTCCCTCGACAATACTTTTTACGCGAAAATAGTCAACAAAAAGGCCCGGGGGAGTGTAAGCCGTTATAACCGCAAAATTGACGTTTCGAGACTATATTTGCCATATTTCCCTTCTCTCCCACACTCAAACACTTCGTTTTGTACAAGAAGTCCCATGGATACAGCAATTTTCACACCTATGGCATAGACATAAGAGCTTTTTAGGGAACGTCTTATGTCGGATCAAATTTGCCTTAATTTTCACCTTCCCATCCGACTTTTCTCTACATAAGAGAAATATAGGTAATTTACTTTTTCTTCCGAAGAACATCGAAGGGAGACGTGTGGAATATAAATTCGGAACATCTATTAAAATACGGTTTTACACCTAATTTTGAAGTAATATCAAAAATATACAAATTGTGTAAGTAAGTAGTTTTATAATCCACAACGAAAATCATTCAGATCTCAACTCAACAAACGACAGATAATAATAATAATAATATAATATAGCCATTTATTCCCAAAACAATTCCATGCAGTACATTAAGTTATAATTGATTAAGTAAAATAAAAATTTACATTTAATATTGGATTACCTACTAATAAAAATATCCACTATACATTCACTTAATTAATAATTAGTTACCTACATTGCAACAAAAGTTTTTACTTATAATAATGATATTTCGGTTTACAGTTCAGTCTGAATGCAGGTAATTTTATTGTTGGGATGCCCGTTGTCGAGCGTAGGCCTCCTCCATCTCGCGCCACTTGTCCCGGTCTGCGGCCAGTCTTGTCCCTAGCTAGCATGCCACCCCCGAGAAAACGACAAAAATCGAGATGTGCCTCCATCTTTATTATTTTACGTAGGCCAGAAAGAGCGCGCATGACGTTTTTCTCGTTTAAACGCTTTGTCGTGGGTGGCATGCTAGCTAGGCTGTTGTCTAGAAAAATCTTGCAGCAAGTACCTTCACCATGATGATTTATGATACAAATTTTTCAAACAATTGCACCTATCTGTTTGGAAAGTAAATGGAGAGCACTCGGAAGGAGACCAATCTATAAAGACCTGGAAAAACTAGGGTTACCACCTCTCAATCTACCGCAACCACCAATTGATAATTTGTGTCATTGTACGAATTGATAATTTGTGTAAACAGAGAATTGTACAAATCGCGAAATTGTACCAATGGCGATGCTTTCACTTTATAGGTCTGTGTCCAAACTATTCTCAAAATTGTAAAAGTGACACAGGATTTTAACATCCATATAGCAATTCTACCATTTTCATAAAAAAAAAGAGAATGCCTTTTTTATATTTATCGATTCGGTATGATTTTGTTATATAATTCATTGAAATTTACTTCATATTTACATATAGGTAGTAATAAAACAGTAATTTCGCTAAACTTAATTGAAATATGTTCTTATAATCCTGAATTAAATATTTTACTCAAATGCTACGCTGAATTTTGGTTCGATACAATACCTTGTTTAAAATCCATTTCCCGTGTTTGGAATTCCAGCAAATAAATCGACTGCAGCAAATTTTGCGAACTAGTAATGGCTTCATACCTAATTGGAAATTCATTGAAAAGCTTCCGTTGAATCATGCTTCAACATTATTATTGAATAAAGCTTAAGCTGTACGCTATTTTGGAATTTCTAGAAATACTAAAAGGAGCGCATAACGGTACAAAAATAAAATTATTAGCAAGTAAATCATTTTTAAAATGCAAATTTCTAAAGAGTTTAAAATTATTTTGCAGCGAGCTGCTGGAAAATAAGTGACGTATTAATTTCTTTCCAGTGCAATTAGAATTAACACGTGTCCAGTTACAGTTTTTTTTTTTTATTCTATTGTACGGTACTGGATTATTTTATTTATATGCACGACAGTTCCTAAAAAGAACTTGTTAATTTTACGTGGTTACTTTAAGGCTGCACCGAGCCTATTGTGCTACCCCCAATCGTATTTTTTTTATTTCTTAACAATTAAAAAACATTTCCAAAAAACAAGAATGTCACATTGTAGTCATTGCCGATTTTCAATTTATCGGGTCACTGAGGATTTGTTTTTATAATATTCGTAGTTTTTATTTTTAAAACCGCAATAAAAATTAAAAAAAAAAGTGGCCACTTTTGGCGGTTTTCACGATAATAGCTACAAGCATAAAACATAATAATTCGTAATGTTTCGATAAATTGAAAGCCAATCATGACTACAATGTGACATTCTTGTTTTTAGGAAATGTTGTTTAATTGTTTAGAAATAAAAAAAAATAGATTGAGGGCAGCACAATAGGCTCGGTAGGCTCTTATACGCTATAGATTTTTTTATAATTAAAATAAAATAGAAGAAAATATAAATGAAAATCTCAACTGGAGACGTCAATGCACTAAGAGCCCTTCTACACTGGGATTTTGATCGGTAATTTCGCGTGAGAAATCGCCTAGAAATTGCTGATCAAAACGTCAGCGTGGAAGGCTCTAAGCTTCATAAAGTTCGTCTATTTTCTTCTCGTAGTGTACAAGAACAATTCTTTCTCGATCATTTGGTACACACTAAAACCAACACACCTTTACTGCTCAGGCTGTCCAATAAATTCACTTAAGGGTCCACCTCGGACAGTTATACGAAGGTGGACCGACCAAATATGCGTTGTTCATGAAATTTGGACACATGCCAGTAAGCAACAGGTATAGTATCCCCTTGGGGGGTGAATTAGAGGGTTGGGAGGAAAGCGAAGATAGGGTGGCATTTCGGAATGTTTATAGACAGGGTCAAAACACTGTTATTGGGATGTTTGAATTATTTGTGATCTTTTTGGTTTTAAGAGTATGGAGAGGGATTCTTTTTATTTTATTTTTAATACGTTAGCTTTCTTAGGCCCGATTCGACCAAACGCGAGTAAATTTTATTCTTAGATTAAGTCGCCGGTGACTCTCGAGTAAACTGATTTTGCGTTTTACTAACCCTAATCTATGAATAAGTTGTGAGTAAATATTACATGGCCAATTTTGACGGTGTAACCTTATAACGAGACTAATGAAATTTCAATGTCACATAATTAAAAAAAATTAAATAAAAAGAAACCTAACAAATTAAAACTGTATAACCTCACATTGCAATAAGTACGGATACAATGACATCTTTCTTTAGGTGGATTATACATTCGTTCTTTTAGTATAGGTTTTGAGTGGTAGAAGACAAGTGAAGTTATTTCGGAGTAAACACTAGGAGTTAAATTGTTCCTTGTATAGTTACTCTTCTATAAATCAAAGTTTGGTCGAATCCGGCCTTAACCTGATTATTTCAATAATGTCCTCAGAAAATCTGCATTAGGATCGACAATTTTAATCAAATGACAAGCGATTTTTGCATGTCTGTCGCTGTTTTTTTTAATTCAAAGTCGCGGGAAATGCATAGCTTAGCCGCGTGCCATTAATCGATCTACAAAGAAATATGGGCATACAGGGTGTTATCAAAACACCCCAGTAATGAGTACTTAACGGGGTTCAATATGAAGACAACTTCGAAATCGCAAAACTGCAGTACCGAACAAACTCGACTCAAATATATGAGACAGCTGATTTTTTTCCTGCGATTTCGATAGTGAAAGTCGTAGTGAAAGTTGTTCAGTTTGATGGTGTGATCTGAAGCACTTCCCTAAGTATTACTAGGGTGTTTCGTTATACCCTGTATATGTGTCCATTTTTGTCGCATGCTAGCATAAGCGAAAACTTCTTAGTCTATCCTTTGCGTCCTTTTTCTCGCTTTTGGTCACGTTTCTATCAGTTTTTATCTCTTTCGATAACACATTAGTAAGTATAGTTGATTTTAGCCGACAGTTTGTCCGAAACAAGCCATGGCACATGATTCTGTAACCCCCACCCCCAACCCCCTTCTACTCTACCCTTCTATAGCAACAGGTCACAGGAGCGGGCATGACTAAGTGAAATGTATTCAATTTAGCAAGCCTATAAAAGATAGATGGGAGTCCATTATAGAACGGGTAAAAGCTTTTTACAAACTTTAATCATCAGTTTAACAGTCGCCTTCTTTTGAAACACCTACTTCTACTTTTCTTTTTTGTTTCCTTCGAGGAAACTCCCATGAAATTTCATGATTACAGACATTGAAATCACGTGATGAAAATTTTTACAATCAAAATTTTACCTTTCCTCCGTCAATATTTAGATTGAAGTTTAAAAAGTTTTTAACTTTTAATGACAGATAGCCGTTTAAGCACGAAAAAAGTTCTGACTGTCATCATCTAGACTATAGATTTTTTTTTCTAATTTTTCTGTTTTCTTTTGCATTTAAGATAAAATTAGCCAGTACTCGTTGCAAAGTTCCTAATTCGGTATTGTGGATTTTTTTTAAGGGCTGAATCGAAAACCATTTCGAGATTCAGTAGAAGCACATTAGTCTTTTTATTTGTCCAAATTTTTCATATTTTTTACGTTTTGTCCTTTGTACCTTAAACAGTTTTTAAAACTTGTTATCATGTAATTGGCGCTGTAAAATTTAAATGTTGCTGTATTAGAGATTAAGTAATTTGCTGTTTGATAACCAATAAAGATAAATAAATAGATAATTATCTCAAATAACAATATTTTCTGTCATCTCTGACATACAGATATTTTAAATAAAATAACGTCCTTTTTCCGACGTTGGACAGAAAACTCATTGGTAAAATTTTAATATCTGGCCATTAAGAAAAAAAATACATAATTCACAATGTCAGAATTTGACATTTGATGTTTCCGTTTCTGTTTCCAGCATAGAGTTAGAAAGAGAAGGCAGGTGATTTTTATTTTTTTAAATTAAGCGTAGGATCTTCTCCATGATGTTCGAATGATTTTCTCGAGACCACTTTTGCGTTTAGATATAAAAAATTACATGTTACATTGATTTGATATTGATAAACTCTATGAAGCGCAAAAAAATGATGTCTACTATCAGTAAAAAATATAAAATCGTTACAAACAAAAAACTTAATGTACCTGCCGAATTTAATAAAATATAAAAACTCCTTCCTTTAATGATTAAAAAACTGCCGGAAGCTGGAAATATGTAAAACTGTAACAGAAGATGTGACGGTATGGGTTTTACTGCCCTTTACTCCAAACCACCAATTTTTGATTTTTTGTCTGTTTGTTCGCGCATCAATCACGCAAAAACTACTGAACCGATTGTTATGAAACTTTTTGTCTCTGATAGCTTATGATTAGATTTAAAATCTGGTATATCATTTCGCTGCGGTGGGAACCCGTGCGGACGATGTCGCTGGAAAACTCTAGTAATTTACTATAGTGATTATTATAATAGTAATAACTTGGCCATAAAACATTCATAATAAAAACCAATTTTACCCACACCATTGCATTAATAAATAAAGCTTATATTTGTGGGTAATTATTTGGTAAATACGAAACGTGTGTTTTGTTTACAGAGGCCAACGGTCGTTGCAGTAAATTCCGCGAATGTTTTGGTACGCGTCCGTAGTTTATACTTGTGTGCTCTGACTTTTACTGCTCGTTTGCTAGGCTAGGTATTAGTCCTCATACACACGGTTTCCACGTTAGTGTATGAAAATTGACAAACTAGATTTTGGGTCATCATCATCAGCGTATCATCGTCCACAGCTGAACATAGGTCACTTCCAAGGCGCGCCACAAAACTCTATCCTCGGCCTTCCTCATCCAGTCGCTCCCCGTTCCCTTTTTTAAGCCGCAGCTTTTTAAGCGTCCCACACTACGACTGCCAGTTCGCCTTCTCTACTCTAGAACTCTGACTCTCCATCGGTTGTCAGTTCTTCGGCAGATATGACGAGCCAATTGCTGAAGTTGCAATTGGCTGCTTGCTAATATTCTAAGTTATAACCGCTTTAGTTCTCTGACGTATCACCTCATCACTGATGTGATCTTTTAGAGAAACACCGATCATAGCTCTCTACATAGTTCGCTGAGCGACTTTGAATTGATGAAATAGTCCTATCGTCAGGGTCCACGTTTCAGTACCTGGTAGGACGCAGTGATGAAAAACCCTCATTTTGATGCATTGTGGAAGAGCCGAGGAAAACATATGACGGAATTTCCCGAAAGCAACGTATCCTGTTTTGATATGCATAGCGGCCTCCTTTTGTCGAGGTTGTTTCTACTTTTTGGTAGTATGTGTAGTGTATAGCAATAAAGAGTAGTTAATGTGGAAAGCGCCGGTAGCGCCATCTATAGGCACGCGCAGTCTGTGGTAAATATCTATCGTGCATTCGCTCGGTATTCACTCGCCGACCCATAGATTAATATGTATATTGGATATAGATAGGTAACTTGCCTTGAATTTTAGGACGTCCTAATTGAGTTGCCACTCATTAGCACTAGGGGGCGCCACATTATGAAATAAATTTAAAAAGACAATTGGCCGACACGAGGATCGAACCTTAGCTACCCGGATCGTAAGTCGGTTGTCTAGACCGCTAGTCCAACAAGACAGTGATTGATTTGGGCGAAATCTCTCACTAGTACAGCGCAGCGCGTGAGGTGTAGTGCGCTGTTACTCCGATATGAACCCTAGTACGACACATAGTGCTTCGAAACATAACCGATAGATGGCGGAAGCTGTCTATGGAAATTCGGCGTTCCACTTAGTTTGTACTAAGATAACATAGCATACGCCGACCACCGTGCCGTGCGGACCTGCGCTGGCCACATTCACTAGTGAAAACTATATCTGTGTTTTAATCAACCTCAACTAACCCTGAGTGAAAAGGTGCATTGTACAGTATGATTTTGGGTATTGTTTTTAACACATAGGCACATATTTGACTGAAGATATTCGATGAGATTTTAATCTAGGAACCTTTAGTTTTGCAGTAGCCGCACCAATATGTGCCACGCCTCAATTCGTAGATATAAATAACGTAAAATTATTTTGTCTATTTTGATAATGGGCAAACGACTGTTCGCCAATCGGTACGACATTGTGTCTGACAAGCCGGCACCTAGCTGGCGCCTGACGGCAAATTTTAGCCGAAAACTATTACATTTACTGTCGTTGCAAGTAACAGTAAACTTTATATCATTATAACTGCGTACATTTTCGCTTCTGCTGGAAAATTACTATGTAGATCTAATTTCGTCGGTGTTCTAAGCTAAATGCATTATAATATGTGGCGTTGGAAAACGTTTGTGGCTTTAACAGGTAACTTAGGCAGTTTGTGGAGCTAGCATAAGTTTAGAAACTATGCTTGTGTGTGTGTGTCAAGTCTTAACGTTAAACCTACTGTTCTTATTTAATTGAAATTTGCAACAAGGGGTGCCGCCTGTAGTATGATAGCATTGATAACAAAGGATATTTAACTACTTTTATCCCCAAAAAATACTTTATTTATGAATAGATTTTAAACGGGTGAAAATGAAAATGTTAAAAGTTAAATTTAAAAAAGCAGAAGACTGGCTCTGCTCCATTGTCTATGCTCTTTCTCTCTCTTTCTGTAAAGCTAATGAAGAAAGTTCATGTGGTTAAAACCATTTTTTTTAATTCTCTTTAATTTGTCCAGTAATTAATTCATCTATAAGTACGCTACCAGCCCATTGGCCTGCCTACTAAAATGATAAATGTTAAAGTTTGTGACGATAGGTTCGTGTCAACGCGACACGAGTTACGCCGTCCTCTATGGGCGTGAGCCCAGAAGATATTATATCTTCACAGATAATATCTTCTGGGCAACACAAATTAAGAAAGGTCGAGGAACGAGGACGAAGGAAGAGGATGGTTAAGAACGTCAAACTGAATAACTTTCACTATGGGACCAATATCAAAATCGCGAAAAAAAACATCTTTCGTCCCATACATTTAGCTCGAGTAGCTAGAACCCCTTAAAAGTTCTCAATTTTTTATTTTTACTTGTGTAACACCCTGTATAGTAATTAAAAGAGTAGTCAAACAAGAGAGAGACTGTTTTAATAATTATGTATATCTATCTATATATAACGTCACGCCTCGTTCCCAGTGGGGTAGGCAGAGACCAGGGCGCGCCACTTACTACGATGCTTACATACTTCTTTTGCCTCATGCACATCCATACATCTCTTCATACATGCCCGTCGGTTTCGAGTACTCCGCACCTCCCCTTTTTGTAGGACGCAACTGATTTGATCAGCATACGTCCTACGAGGGCGCCCTCTGCCGACGCTTTCACTCACATTAGCAACATATATCTCTTTCGTACATCAATAATTATGTAGAAATGCTAAAGAGACATGTTCATGAATAGTTAGTCTCTAAGTTATTCAGTACAGTTTTAGTTGACGGGTTTTACCGCGTCGTAATTTAATGTAGCTCGCTTGTCTCTAATTAAGACAGCTTTTAAGGGCAAAAGGTGAATTGAAATATGGTGCAGAGTTTATTGTCATTTAGCCTTATTATTACTACTTATGTCATCAGATATTTTTTCCCATCTACTTTACCTATATCCGGTATATTCAGCATGAGAATAAATAGAAAAGAAAATGATAAAATTGAAAAAGACCCGTTGAATCAGTAAAATGAAATGAAAAATTTTGCGTTCAGGCGGTATGATATTCACACGGCAGCATTATTATAATTTTTATGGTACCGACTAGCCACCTAATTAGGCTCACTTTCCGCCCAAAGGTAGTAAGTGGAGGCAAGAGTGGCTTAGTATAATTCTCCATAAGTACATTATAGTGCGAAGAAGTGGACATTTGAGGAAATGGACATTCAAGAAAAAATTTCGTTTGGGGAAATGGACATACAAGGAAAAGGACGTTAAGGGAAATGGTCGTACAAGGAATTCGGGCGATGAACGTTCAGGAAAAAAGGACGTAACCGACCTAACCCAACCTTTTTTTGTTAAGTTGGACTTGCACAAAGTTGCTCCATCATTAATTTCTATTGCAAGTGGTACGAGTATGTTATTTTGGTAAAATGATGTTTAACTATGTTGTACTGCGGGCGACTGAAAGGAATTTGCTACATGTTCGAAGTATTTAGCTGAATCAACATAATTAGGACACAAATTAACAACCTCCACTTTTGATTAATTGGTACATCTTTACTTAGAGCTCTTACAGACGAGCGACACTTTGCGATCGCAGTGAGTCGCAGAGAGTCGCGCTCCTATGGACGACAGTCGCGCGACCCTCTGCGACCGCAAAGTGTCAAGCAAGCAGTAAGAGCGCATGTGTCGCTCTTAAATACGAATCTCCTTTCCATACTACTGATCTAAGACCTTGTATTTATCAGTATTAACAGAAAAACATACGGAAAGTACCATCAACTTAACAATAGGTACGAGTAATTACTACAATCGTAGACCACGTATGACTAGAAAAAAACATGGTACGCTAAATGCGTGCACCCAGTGAATAGATCCAGTGGATGTTTACCCGCCACCGCAAAGATTAGCTCAGATTATGACACTGTTTGTATATCACTATTCTACGACGAAACGTGAACGTCATACAAGGCCGTCGTACACAAACTAAATTCAACCTACGAGTAATATTTTGTGAGTTTAGATTTGTACAGCATGCATAGCTTCCGCGATTCACAGCACGCTTTGTTATCTGTAAACACTGTTGTTCCTGAAAATCAACTAATGTGGAACATTGGTTTGTAACAGATGGAAATATTATGAGCTGCAAAGGTGCAATACTGTAAACATGTTACATAAAGTAGCATTATTCAAACACCATACAAACTACGCAGCCGACTTTTTAGTCTGCGAAAAAACTTGACGCATAAAAGTGTCATGTGCATTGTTTAAAGAGTTCCTCGTGGTTTTTTGCGGAGAAGATAGTCATAATAACTGTCATCATCATCATCATCAGCCTATCTATGTTTATGCGTCTAACTCTTGCTCTAACTGCAGGTCACAGGCTAACTTACCATCAAGGAGGTACCGGGTATGGGTATTGGTCAATACCGGAATTTCTTCTTCAGTGTATGTTCATTTCCTTACGATGTTTTCTTTCCCGTGAGACGTTCCTTCCCTCTTTAGTGTTTTCAATTTTAGGTATACCAATGTGTTAGTAGAGCAGCGGAGAGCCCCTGTTTCGATGCGCATACTAATTGGCTTGCGGATTTTGAATAGTAAACAGAACTTTGTGTTCAGTCTCGTTAACTTCGTTATTGCTTGTCTATTCAGGCAAGTTGACTGTCCTTCGGTATTCCAGCGACAGATTCAGTTCGAAAATTGTTCAGGAAACAGGAACAATTTGACCAAGAAAGGAATGTTAAATTGTGGGATAATCACGAGATAATAAATATATTTTCTTTCTTCATCATCAGCCTGTAAAGACTCAGGGAGGGTGTATGGGCATTAATCCACCACGCGTGCCCAATGCGGATTAGTAGACTTCACATACACATTAGAATTTCTTCTTCAGTGTATGCTGGTATCCTCACGATGTTTTCCTTCACCGTTTGAGAGCAGTTGGTTTATTTTCTCTTATAGGTAGCCAGTGGCTAAAAAAACTTCATATTATATCGAATTCAATGTCCACACTGTCCTGCTAAGAGAAAACATTCTGATAAAGACTGGCACATTCTGTCTTCGTCAATCGTCGGTTTTTCAGCTTTAGTGTCGGTTACAAAATAATGCACTATAAAAAAGTTTTATGTCTGTGTGCCAAATAATCCTGACAAACTACACATGCTTTTAAAAGCTGTTGAAAGCCAAGTGTTCAATCGTAAACATCGTCAAGTCATCAGGAAGGCCGTAATTATTTGTTGGTCTCTAATACTTCCAAATGAAAGTCTGCACGGTTCTATTTCACGTTCAACCAATCTTCATGCAATTTTGTATCTTCTTTTCTTTCAGGACGATTCATCATCATCATCATCATATTAGCCGACAGACGTCCACTGCTGGACATAAGCCTCCCCAAAATGGGGGGATTTGCCATAATCGCCACGCTTGGCAGGCGTGTTGGCGATCGCAGTTGGATTGAATGTGTGCTCAGAAGATGCTGCTGCCCATCCTCCGGTAGATCTCTTAGTCGCCTTTTACGACACCCACGGGAGGAAATGGGATGGTGCTATTCTTAGCCGATTCAGGACGATTAATATATGATTAATATGATCTATGAAACATTTCCTTTTTCGCGATTACAATGTTCGCTTCATTGTGATATAAAAGTTATTCAGTTCGATGGTCTGAAGCACCCAGTATCGTATTTAAATTTTTACCCTGTACAAAACATTTTCGTACTTACATTTTTATTCTGAAAACGAAACGGATTCCACTAGCGAAGTCACAGGTAACAGTTAGGTAAGGTACTTATATAAATAGAAGTGGGGTTTTTGTGAAAAATATTAAAGTGCCTTAGGCACTTCCGCCCCTGGGTTCTTATTATGTTTTCATTAATGTAAAAGCGTGACAAAAAGCCTGGTCAAACAATGGAATACACTCCGATTTGAAACTTTGTAACGTAAACCCACGGAGGATTTTACTTGACCTAACCTACTTTTAAAATGAGCCGGAACGAACCAATAGCTCAGTCATTTTACGGAGTTTTGTTAGGAGGGGATGAATTGGACTTTTGAACTGTAACCGGCACCAATTAGTGAAAAAAGACTACCTATCTGAAAACATAAATAAAAAAAATTGCTACGCAACATAGAAATCAATATTGTATCTCCCAGAATGCTTTTAAATTAATAATGTACCATAACATTGCACTCATTTTACTTAGATTTAACAATAAAATAGGCTTTGAAATTTAAAAAATGATGTATTTAATAGAAAATACTAATGTATTTTTCAAAGCCTTCTGAGTAGACAAAAATATTCAACAGCGTGGAAAGAGACACAATCCTTTCGAAGGTCAGAGAACGCATTCCGAAACTCTACCCCTTTTTACATCAGTGTTACTCAGCCCCTAGCAAACTGTACTATAATACGAATACTATTTTGTCGCAAGTAGGCGCACAACAGGGTGACCCATTGGGCCCTTTGATCTTCAGTCTGGCAATTCAAGATTTAGTCACCTCATTGGAGTCACCTTTGAACACCTGGTACCTGGACGACGGTACTCTAGGAGGAGACCCGCAGGTGGTGCTTAGAGATGTCCAGCTCTTAATCCCGGGGCTAAAAGCCATTGGACTCGAAATCAACACCAATAAATGCGAGTTCTTTGCATGCGACCAGATCGGTTTATCATCACTCAACAACTTTGAAGCAGAATTGCCAGGCTTAAGAAGAATAGACAAGGATGCTTTGACTCTCCTCGGTGCCCCAATATTTTCAGATGCAGTCCCCGCGGCATTACGAGCAAAAAACGACTCTCTTTTGTTATTGCAGAACCATTTTGCTCATTTATCGTCCCATATTTCACTAATTTTGCTACGCAATTGCTTTGGCTTGCCGAAGTTAACATACACCTTGAGAACTTCACCCACCTGGCGCTTTCCGTCTGAAGTCGATTGCTTAGATCAATCCCTAAAAGTCAGTTTAGAGAAGGTTCTCAACGTGCGCCTAGATAATGCAAATTTTACTCAAGCGTCCCTCCCTATCCGCCACGGGGGTTTAGGTGTGCGACGCGTTCAGGATACGAGCCTCCCAGCGTTCTTGGCGTCTGCGAATGGTGTGGTGAGTCTGGTTACTCGATTACTCTCAGTGGATGGTGCCAGCGTCGTCATTCCTTTCGTGGACGAAGCCTTTGAGGCTTGGTCTAGGCTGTGCCCCAATATGCAAGCACCGTCCACACCTACAGTTCAGCGGGAATGGGATGAGATTAGGTGTAACATAATCCTTCAAGAACTGATTTCCAACTCGTCCGGCTCGAATTTAGCACGCTTAAGAGCCGCATCACAAGTAGAATCTGGCGCATGGCTACATGCGCTTCCTTCGCCCCATTTAGGGACACATCTGGATAACGACTCCCTCAGAGTGGCAGCGGCCCTAAGACTGGGGTGTAGCGTATGTGTTCCACACACCTGCGTTTGCGGTGCAGCAGTGGAGGCAGACGGCTTTCATGGTCTGAGCTGCGTCAAATGCGCAGGAAGGTCTCCGCGGCACCACGCGCTTAATGATATTATTCGTCGAGCGCTGGTGTCCGCCAATGTTCCCTGTACAACTGAGCCACCTGGTTTGAGCCGTACCGACGGGAAGAGACCAGACGGATTGACCCTTGTACCGTGGCAAAAGGGCAAATGTCTTCTATGGGATGCAACGTGCGTATGTACGTACGCTGCATCTTACTTGAGAGGTTCCATTCGAGTAGCAGGCTCGGCAGCGGAAAGGGCAGCAGTACGTAAACACCAATGTTACACAACTTTGGAGCAGAGCTACTTATTCGTGCCCTTCGCTGTGGAGACGGCGGGCCCGTGGGGTCATGAAGCAAAAACTTTTATGAGGAACCTGGGCAAACGTTTACGGGATGCGGGTAACGGTCCTCGTGCCGGGTCATACCTAGCCCAACGCATATCATTAGCGATTCAACGCGGAAATGCAGCCAGCATTATGGGCACCTTCGGGCCAGGTATGACCTGGGGCGGGCTTTTCGACTAAATAGGATTAGTTAAATTTGTAGTTTAGAATGTTTAGAATGGTTTAAGTTTAGGGTAAGTTTTATTTGTGCTTTTACTATTTTATTCCTTTAAATAAATATTTAACACCATATTTAAAATATGTATAGTGGTAAGGCCTGAAAAATGTGCAAAAAAAAAATTTCCATTTGTTTTTTTGGAACGAGATAAATGCTAAATTTAAAATTTTGGGCTGTTGCTGACATGATATATTTTTTAATTTTAGTACATTTCGAGGCTGAAATTGGCTCTTAAATACTATACCGAAAAAAATATCAATTATTAATTAGTCCCGGCTCAAACCGTAAAATGACTGGGCTATGAAGTTTTAATCCAAACATACAATACAGCAGTTTATATGTATAACGATAGGTAGTATTGTAGTTCGCTGAGATAGATAATAAAATATCACAGGTGTCAAATTAAATATAACTAATACACTATAGAATGGAATATGGAATCCTTTATCTCCAAACGCCACGTTTTAAACACCTACTTCTCCTCTCAGCTAGCAACGCCCCGCTGGCAACTAATACCTACGTGTTGGGGAGGCACAATAAAAAAATATTTTTTCAAGATTTTATTCTACCACATTGTCGGCGTGATTAATATGTATACCACAGATCACAAAAACTAAAGGGAGATGTGAAAAGGGGGCGGGGCCAGTGTCGCAGCAATATGCGCAAAATCGGAACACATTGCTCGCGATAGTAAGGATTCAATATATTATGAGGCTGAAAGCCAGTCGAGATATTATGTGTAAGTAGTTTACAATGCTTGTGTAGTACTAAAGATTATTCGAACGTTGAGTTCTGATACCGCAATGGATAATGAGTTCATTCAAGCTAACAAAATAATTTCTGGTGGTACTGGTGGTAATGTAACACTCGGTTTCGTACTCAGCGCGTTGGTTGGCATCTCTCTAGATCTCTATGATGTATACCCATGCCACCCGTTACAGCTTTCTAGTACTAAGACTCTCTGAGCTAAGCCACGGACAGATAGACAGACGAACGGACATGGCGATAGGTAAGTAGGTACTATGGATTCGTTGTTGACTACGGAACCCTAGAAATAAATGTCGCATATTGACTCACAAGCATAACGAAACATACACTATACGCATAATTACATACGCATAAAAATCACACAAGCATACTGCAAAAAAAAAAATTCGGAAGTCACCGCTCCGTTTAGAAATGGGGTGCGTAACTAAATAATTTTGAAGCACGGAATATTTCTCTACAGAACGTTGTTTATGAAAATATTTCCACAATGGCGTAACCTAATTAAAAGTATGAAGTGGCGGTGATTTGGTACATGCCACGCAATTTGCATGGCTGTAAGATAAATTAACCAATCAGTTCTAGTTGACAGGCGCAATTACAATTTATGGTTCGCATTTCGAGTAGAATCGCGACGTTGAATTTTTGCGTGTCCGCTGCGTGGAAGTTGATGTTCAAATAAAAACAGTAAGAAAACTTTATATACGCAGTTACTGATATTATAAGAGATCTGATAATCGGATACATAATTTACCTAAATTTGAGGAGTTGGCTATTACGGAATGCTCTTTTGTATCGAAAAAAATCTATTGTAATGTTTTTTTATTAAATAATTTTAAGAAGTCGCTTCCATACTATGCATCCGATAATTTATGCATTCCCGGATTTCCTAGCATGCTGGGATTTATTTTCCCACATTTTATTATTATTAAGCTGTACAAAACCAACATAAGCTGGCCGCGCGACGGTATACGTTACTCGACATGCGCGCGCCCAGCTTATGTTGGTTTTGTATAGCTTGATATGTCGCCGTGCGTACACACAGACATATTGATACAGACAATAGAAAATTTTCTTGATTTTTTCTTTTTACATTAAATAATTTTAAGAAGTCGCTTCCATACTAAGTATCCGATTAGTTAAGCCTTATTCTCGGATTTCCTGGCATCCCGGGATTTATTTAAAAAAAATGTTTTAAGAAGCCGAAGAAGATGTTTTCTATAATTTCATACCCAAAAATTAACTTTAGGTAAATTACGCATCCGAATATCCGATCTGTGATTATAACATAACAAAAATATGTTTGTAGTAGCATATGAATAGATAATAGTAGTAGTAAGTTTGTAATTAATGTGTGTAGCTTGCTTATACATACTTTAAGTTTGCATTACTTTAATGGATAAATGTATGGAATAACTTTCCCAAAGGAACATTAGGAAAATTCAGAACAAAAAAAATCTTATTTTCATACAAACGTTCGATCAACTAATTGCATTAGTAGGTTCCTATGAAAAGTACTTTTTTTATTTCCTATAGGTTTCATAGAGAAAGTTATTTAGTATAATGGGTACAATCACCCCTTAAAGTAATGCAAAAGTTTTACCATAACACCTGTATAGTAGCTGTCTATTAGATACCTAGTATCTAATGCAATTTGAAGAGACCATAAAGGGAATTCTGTAAGAGCCTTTGACTACTTATATAGGGACTAGTTACGCTTGTAATTCTACTAACAAACATTTCTGCCACTTTTTGCGGGGGGCGAGGTAACATGTATTCCGCAACTTTAGATTCTAATTCTGAACGGTGAAATCATGAAAAGTAGTCTCGCGTGAACCCCAAACGTTCTAAGTTCGAAATTCTTGTTTCGCAATTATAGGCTGTCTCGTTTAGTGATAAGGTATAAAATTGTATGTAAATGCACATGATTAATTGATCTTATACTGTGGCAGAGGGAAAATGCTACCGCAAGGCTAGTCCTCATAATAAATAGTCAAAGGTAAGACCACAAGCCGATTCAGTTTCCGAGTAACTACTACCATATTTTAATTCGTTCACGAA
The DNA here is from genome assembly GCA_927399405.1 of Agonopterix arenella. Taxonomy (NCBI): domain Eukaryota; kingdom Metazoa; phylum Arthropoda; class Insecta; order Lepidoptera; family Depressariidae; genus Agonopterix; species Agonopterix arenella. The sequence goes on along the minus strand of OV656708.1, from coordinate 11,009,567 downwards.
GGTTTGAATCAAACCAAAACATTGTCTACTCGTAAATACCTTATTATTTAATTCATTCAATAGCGGTCAGCAACAATTTGTCCAGCTTTTCAATGTCCATCATTTTTAATGCAAGTCACAATGCCTTACGAAATCGTACAAAAACTCTTGCACCATTTAAGGGCATCACACATCAATGTCACTATAAAAACAAATCGTTTGTTATTCAATAAAACGCGCGTTGTTTATTTATTATTCCAAAAGTGTTCTATACAAACATAGCTGGTTTCGTAAGAGGAATACAGATGAGCTTTTCAGGTGAAACATTAGCAGGTGCGGCCGGAGATTAGGCAATGTACGGACAACGTTGATTACGAAATCTCATTATAAAAGTGGTCCGACCATATCCATTATGTATCCAAGTGACACTATAATCGATACGTATAAAAAAAATCAAAATCGTTTTTTTTACATAATTTGTTATAATATTTTCTAACCGCAAATATTATGCATAAAAACATCACAAAATGTGACAAACTAAACAACAACGACAACAACCTGTTTTCACTTTATAAGACCCGGCCTATTTATATAAAAGTTGACTTAGCCCGGATTCAACCAAACTTTAATTTATAGAAGAGTAACTATACAAGGATTAATTTTACTCTTAGCGTTTACTCCCAAATAACTTCATTTGTCTTCTACCTCACTAATAAACCCATACTAAAAGAACGAATGTATAATCCACCTAAAGAAAGAGGTCGTTGTATCCGTACTTATTGCATTGCATTGTGAGGTTACATAGTTTTAATTTGTTAGGTTTCTTTTTTTATTATTAATTTTTTTTTATTATGTATCATTTTTATAATAGTATAGATTGTTTATTCGAAAGATCCATAAAATAGTGACATTAAATAAAATTATAAATAAAGAGACTTAAAACTAAACTAACCTAGGATGTGGTGCAGGGTCGGTCCTTGTGGGGGGTACCCAGAACGCTGGCCGCATTTCCTCGCTGAATGGCTATGCTGATCCGTTGAGCGAGGAAAGTGCCAGCTCTTGGGTCCCCTGTCGAGTCTATCAGGCGCTTTGACAGGTCTTTAAAAAGCGCCTGCGCATTAGGTCCCCACGGCCCAAGAGTTTCGACACCAAAACCCATAAAATGGTATTGGGGGCCGATATTCCGGTACGCCAGCCCTTCGACTCGTGCCCTGTAAGTGAGACGGGGCCAGTGTGTCCACGCAGGTAGCGTCCCACACTATGTGACATTGACATTTCATTAGTCTTGGTATAAGCTTTACCCCGTCAAAATTGGCCGTATAAAATTTAATCTCAACTTATTCATAGATTAGGATTGGTAAAACGCAAAATCAGTTTACTCTAGAGTAACCGGCGAATTAATCTAAGAATAAAATCTACTCGCGTTTTATCGAATCGGGCCTTAGTAGTCAACTTTTATATAAATAGGCCGGTTCTGGTTCCGGCCCAGTAAGACTAACCTAATATTACTGATTATTCTTAACTATAAGAAAGCAGGTTCATTTTTTTAATTAAAATAAAGCATTTTCGGTGGATCATGTGTGTGCCAAACAAGCCACAAAATAAATTACCCCCAATAACATTTTTCAAGTACCAGAAACTAAGACTAAGAATGATAATTTCATGAATCAAGTGCTATTTCTGTAGTACAATTTTGTCCGGCTTGTTACGCGCTCTTCTAATAGTTTAACCGTGAAATAGTTTTGACAGCAAGTGTCAAACAGGCCCTTTAGAAATGGAATGAATAGTTTCATTCAAATAACTCTATGGATTTCCCCTGGCAGAATGACAAGCGTACCAAAATAGTAGTTAGTGTGTAGTAACTAATAAATAATCTGTGATAATGTGATAGATAGATAACACGTTTATTCATGTGTACAACACATGAATCTGAATGACCCAGTGCCGCGACACTCAGAACAAAATCGTAATTGTATGAACTACACTAGATTGTATGGGCTCCAAAGATTTAATACCACCGCACGGGCACACTCACCCTACCTACTACCAAAACAAGATTCTTAAAATGTATCCATGCGTAAGTTAACGCTTTCATTCATTGCTGAAATAATAACAAATCATTTTTGCCTCAAAACTTAAAATGCAAATAACTTAAAATTTTACTTATAAAAATAATGAAATTATTGTTTCAATCTCGTTATTTTCTTATAAATCAGTTTGGTTGTATAAGGTTTTGCGCTAATTCATTAACACGTTGTATGTATTGTTTCGATTTAATCATTGATTGGGAAGGCACTAGCTCCTAGGGTTTAGGCATCTAGATTAGGAGCTAGGGTTTTCAATGTTCTGTTCTTTCTTATTGAGATTTAATAAAACAATAAATAAATAAATAATGTTGTTATGTTGTTATGTTATGTCGTAGGTCATGGTTGTTCCTATGTTTGTGCCGTTGTTGTATGGTTTCCATAATAAACAGCCTATAGTGCTTGCTTGGGATCATTACAATGTATGTGCCTGTGAGCGTTATTTATTATTTATGTAATAAAACAATTTTTTTTATTTTTATACATACGTTCTTTTCGTTCTGGAAAAATCATCCATTAACACGTTTATTCTACCTTCACCTAGCTTCACCTGTACGTAACTAAGTAAGTATGTAAAAAAATCTAGGAAGTTCGATTTTAACCTACTTCGAATTGTATTACTAAAATAGCACTTGACACAACAATGTAACCAAAGTACCTAAAGGCTAACTATACAAAGACGTATTTAAATGGGTGTCGAATTCGCGACATCTGCAGTAACTAGTAAATAAAGTCAGCGATAACATCTGACAGGCATTCAGAGTGAGCTCAAGAAAGCGCTATAGAATAGTTAATGGGTCGAACTGACGACCTTTGGGACATGAGCCAAGTTACGAGAGCGAGCGTGGGATAATGATAGTGAAGAATGCAGGAAATAGATTACGTTAAAATTCTTAATGTTAGAGTAAACCACGCTGTATTGTGGTATTACTCTATTCGCCCTGAGTAACATTAAAAAAAAACGAAATAAAATTACAAAATTACAATAAGATTTACAAAGTACCCATAAATAAAGGTTGATTTGATTCGTCATTGTATTCTGAGAATGATTATTGTAGATTGGTATAAAATGTTATGATATTTTCTTTTCAATTCCATTCATATGGACAAAAGAAGCTCTGTTATTGTAGAATTGTGTATAAATAACAAATACGAAATTCATTAAATATCTTGAGACTGTTAAAATTATTGGAAAAGTCCGAAGATGATCTTTTCCGACCTTCTTTTTACGATTTATGGTACCTACCTAAATTTAAAGATTAAAAAAAAAATAGTTTTCATAAGAATAGGCTTATGAAAACTATTTTTTTAATCTTTAAATTTTTTTTTTAATTTATATCAGCCGTCGCTGTCCGTGGTTGGGTAAAGGCCTCCCTCCGATCTCTCCATGCATCCCGGTTTTCCGCTTCGTTAGGCCAGTTCTTTAAGAAGCTATCGATTTCGTCCCGCCACCTTTTTCTTGGTCTGCCTCGACGCAGATTTCCTTTTATTATAAGAGATAAGTGTACTTTTTGCAACCATCAGCAGCAAAGCTGATTCAGTATTTATGGGGTGTAGAGCATCTCTGTGATGGGGATGGAGTAGGTCTGCCTGCATAACTTCAGTCGGTTTAGGAGTTACAGACGTTTAAAGATCAGTAAAAAATTTACGATCAGATGCAAAGCTGATCGTATAATATTTTTGTAGTGTGCACTGTAGCTATGTGAACAGTACAAAAACTGACATGAACTGTCAGTCAGTTTAGGAGATACAGACGTTCAAAGGTCGGACCTTTGAACGGCTGTAACTCCTAAATCGACTGATGAACCATGTTAGTTGTTGTACTGTTCACATAGCTACAGTGCATACTACAATAATATCATACGATCAGCCTTGCAGCTGATCGTTAAATTTTTCTGACCTTTAAACATCAGTAACTTCTAAACCGACTGGAGTTATGCAGGCAGACCTGGTCCATCCCCATCACAGAGATGATCTACAACCCATAAACACTGAATCAGCCTTGCAGCTGATGGTTGCAAAAAGTACACTTATCTCTTAGTCTATTTTGCATCTTTTCAATATGAAGGAAAAATATTTATTTATTTAGAAAAACAGTTATAAAGCAAATGAACACAATATCCTTTTTTTTTCGTTTCTCCAAGCATGTCAAACATTTCGAATGGGTCCTGAAATAAACACAGGTAATTTTAATCTCATTTTTCAAACTGCAATCTCTCTAATCAGCTAGTAGTTTAGTTTGGTGTAGTTTTAACTCTTATGACTTGTCCCAGAGTGCATGCGTTAACACGTGACAGTGAAACAAATGGATGATAGCATCAAACTGAGTTACGAGGTCCTCGAGAGGTGACAGAAGGGCACCGGGGGCATTACCGGGATCTACAGCCTCCTTACTGTGATTTCACTATCTAATAACCATCTTAGGGCGCTAACATAGCGCCTTCTCGTCATTTAAAAACTTCAAACTTACCAGGTTCATATGGTTCATATACAAGGTGTAACAAAAAGCACTAGAAATATTTAAAGGGGTGGTAAAAAATACAAAAAATCCGATGTCCGCTGTGTCCGCATTAGAGTCGAGTCTATCGCGAAAAGCAGAATAAGCCTCAATTTTCCAGAAAATTCCTTTTTACAAAACTTCAACTGTTTCATCGAGTTCGTTTTAAATCCGATTAGCTGCAAGTCCTTTAAAAGCGTCGAACGAAACGTAACACGAAAATTGAGTAAAGTCTGAAAATATATTTTAAATCTGTAAATTGGACGAAATGATGAAATTCGTTTCGCTCACGCCGACCATACGATACATATCATAAAGTTGGGAATTTGGGAGCGATTCAACGCATGACAATTTTACGTCAAGCGATTTGTCTCATAGCATTAGGTCTCGTTCACAATAGACTTAAAAGACAAATATTAATAATTACGTACCCGAAGACCGAGGCACAGATGTGAAACTTGAAGGGGATATACCTACCAAGGTGTGAAGTTTCCTTGTTTTTCTGTCTGTTTGTGTCCAACTAAAATATTGTCAACGTCCTATATATAGCTTTATCTAGCCTTAGTTCTCCTTTACACGCATCCAAGCGACATAAAAGGCGTGAAATTCTCAGGCTACAAGAATAATAAATCATACTATTATTCTCATACCGCGTGCTAGAGCCTCTAGAGACAGTGCTATAAAAGAGACAGCTATAAAATAATGCTATAAGCCTCCTGACGCGTGTTGAGCATAGTACGCTTATCTCAGCTTAGCATGGTGTAAAACGCAGGTTCCCTTGTTTTCCACAAGTTAAAGTGCACATTTGCATGCATTATGGAGTCTTTATTCTATTTTTATTAAATGGCGTTTCCTTAAAGATTTCGCCAGTATCAAGTGTTGAAGATATTATTATAATTCAAGTTAACGTTCAATGTACGGTAATGGATATGGCGATCTCAAAGCCCTGTTTTTATACAAAAACACACACCCAAAACCGCCATAAAATGGCGGAGCAGCGTGGCCACTTAAATCGCGAGCCGAACGAAAGACGTCTACTCGAGAGCCACGCGACTGGGAGTCTTTATTATACTTTGGGAATATGGAAAACAGGCGTTAGCCTCACCTAAAATACTTACCCACTTACATTAGAACGCATACTGTCGAAATAAACTTACCTACTATCATACTCCATACTACTTTATAGAACTTCCCAACAATGAATATGCTTGACCGATTCTTGGACTAAAAACATCGAATTGATTTATTTGAAGTCGTTAAGGCTGTAGAAATCAATTTCAATCCGTACCCTAAACGCCCCCAATTAATATAATATCTTTGCAAATCTCTTCAATACATCCACGACAAGTTTACAATTTTATTATAAGTACCTACCTATATAAATGTAAACAACCATGAATTGATTCTTTAATAGTATAGAGTAGGATTTCGGTTTAAAGAATTTATTCACTCAAAAGAACATTGTTCACTTACATGAATTTTGTTAAAAATAAGCTAATAAAAACAATTAGGTATTGTGAGTGAGATTGAGACAAAAGAACAGTGATAAATAAGAAATCAAAAGTATACAAAATAAGTCTCAGCAGAAAAAACAATAGTAACGCTGCAGACACCTACTAATGGTTAATAAAACTTACTTATAGAAAAATAAATGAGTTATCCATCTATCTATCCATCCAATACATTCCAGCCAAAATTTAATCCTCCAACCCTCACGAACTCCGGTCAGCCGCGATCCCTGGTAGTAATCTAAAAGTTAAAAATCTAAGTTTTAATCTAAAATTCGGAACAGTATTGTGACTACAGCCTTAGGAATTTTTATATAGGGAGCTGTAGGAATCCAGCGGCATTCGACGAGAATTGTTGGGATAAATGATTGTCTCTCTAAAAACATAATAATAGAAAACTTCGCATGGATTTTAATATCACCTGCTTTCATTTAATGGACTGTTGAAATTTACTAGACAGTTTTATAGCTGTATTTTGTAACTACTGAGTATTGTGGTAATAGAATAACAAAGTTACGTTTTGTTTCAAAAGTTTGTTTAATTGAAACCGTTATAAAAAAATTGAATTTATTTCTCTTAGTTCTCTTATGTCTTTAATAAATTATCACTCTCATTTTAATCAATGAGTATTGCCAACATATTTAAAGCATAATTATTATTTAATTACACAAAAACTAATTTGTGTTTTGGCCAACGCTATAAACGAATATCTGAGTACATTGTATATACATAAAAATTAACTTTTACAAAGCGATGGCGATATAGATGGAGACGACGTGAAACGCCGAATCAACTCAGGGTGGATGAAATGGCGACAGGTCACGGGAATGACCTGTGACTCCCGAATCCCCGAATATTCCGAATAAGTTGAAGGGGAAAATATATAAAACCATTATAAGACCTGTCGTCATGTATGGCTCCGAGTATTGGGCCGTTAAAGTGACGGATGAAAACGACTGCATGCAGCATAGATGCGAATGTTGAGATGGATGTGTGGTGTTACTAGAATGGTCAAGATTAGTCTTGACCATTCGGAATATTCGGGGATTCGGGAGTCACAGGTCATTCCCGTGACCTGTCGCCATTTCATTCCTAAAACGAGAGTATAATAGAGGAAGTTTGAAAGTGGCTCCTGTGAATAAAAAGCTACACGGTAATCGATTATCGTAGTGTGGATAGGTGATGAGAAGAGATGAGTGTCATATTACAAGACGAATGTTGAATATGATATGGATGGCTGCATGAAGAGAGAACAACCAAACAAAAGAACAAAAGAAGAAGGATTGTGTGAAAGATGACATGTGTGAAAAGGGAGTGTGCGCTAGAAGAGATGAATGGAGGAAGACGACATATTGCGCCGACCCCAATTAATGGGATGAGGGCAGGAAGAAGATATAAATAAAAATTTAAATACTTATAATACTGATCTATGGTGTTTTTTTTTAATTGTTGTTGTAGTCAGACAGTTATTAATAAATAATATGAATAAATTGATGATCTACATTGTTTAACGTTGTTTCTAGAAAAACCTATTTGATACGAAAAGAAGGAGAACACGAATTTATTTGATTAGGTGCAGAGATTAGTGTGGCTGTAACGGTGGCATTAAAACGATTTCGTAGATTTATAAACCTTTCTCGGGTACATACATCCATAAAATCCACATTCAAGAGGGCAAATGCGGTAAATAAATCCCAACTGAACTATAATTGGACCGCGTGCTAAGCTTAGCTTTTCACACATTTTGTATTGCGCTAATCGCGGTAGAGCTTATGACTGTTTTGACAGATGGCTCAAACGTTAAAGGTCACAAATTGTAAATAAGTCAAGTTTAGTGCGATACGGAATTAACGCAATGGAATAGTAATTACATTACAATGTGATTAGAACTGAAATTGGATTAGGATTGAACTTGGAGGTTTTAAATTAGCGCAATTGGGCCCCAGTTAGTATATGTTCTGGCAATCAACGTGATGCAGGTCCCCTGGAGGATAATCAATTTGCCGTCCTGTGCCGGTGCTATTTCCTCGCTAAATGGATATGATGATCCTTCGGGTGAGTTTATCAAAATACCTACTACAGTTGAATCTGAAAACGATCCATATCATCCAGAGTACTTGCATTAATGCAGCTTGCTAATTAATTTATGGTTAGTGTGGTAGAGCACATTGAAAAGTGCACTAATAATTATTATAATACTGTTGAAATTAAATTGCGGTGAATCAATAAGCAATAACTATTAAACTTTATTCCACTCTTCGGTCGCCAGTTCGTGGTCAATATTAACAATTATCGTTAATATATGGCCCAGTCTCCAAAATTATTCGTTATGGAAATTAGTTAGAATAGCCCAGTCATTTTACGGAGTTTTGTTAGGAGAGGTGGGAAGTAATTATTAAAAAATTTGACTTTTAAACTGTAACCGGCACTATTTAGTAATAAAAAGACTATCTGAAAACATATTTAAAAAAAATCACTACGCAACATTGAATTCAAAATTGTGAGTCCCAGAAGGCTTTTAAATTATTAATATTAATACCAATGCAGTCATTTGAATTAGACTTAGCAATATAAATGATTTTTGAGCAATAAAATAGGCATTAAAATTTAAAAAATTTGGTTTTTATTAGAAAATACGAATGTATTTTTCAAAACCTTCTAAGTAGACAAAAATATTTACACCATGTTTGAAGTATGTATAAAGGTAATGCCTTAAACATGAGCAAAACAAATACCATTACGTTTTTTATAACGAGATAATACGTCAATTTTAAATTTGGAACTGTTGCTGATGGGATTTCTATTTAATTTTGGTACATTTCGAAGCTCAAATTTACCGAACCGAAAAAAAAAATCAATTATTAATTAGTCCCGGCTCAAACCGTAAAATGACTGGGCTAATAGACCAAGAATTGGCACTAGCAGGCGACTAGACGTAGAGTGGGGTCTTATTTTTTCATATATTTTTCTTGCCAGGTATTTGGTGAGCCTGATGGCGTTAGGTGCAGCTTTAGGAAGACCTAACATCCTGACAGAAACAAAAGGATATAAAAACAATTTATGAAGGTAAGATGAAGGTTCATGAACTAACATAATATAGGGTCTTTCTCAATAATTACTCATTAGGCGGTTTTTTAAGGAGATGATCAGACCATCAAACTGAACTAATTTCTCTAAGCGACCAAAGTCGAGACCGCGAAAGAAAAATCTGCTGTTGCTGTCCCATACATTTCGGTCGAGTCGGATTGCAGTTTTGTATGGAATAGCTGATTTTTTTTAGGGATTTCGACTTTGATCCCATAGAGAAAGTTGTTGTTGATGGTCTGATTTAACTTCTAAAAAACTTTCAGCATATTAAGTTGGGCCCTGTTGGAAAGCTATTCTTGATTTGACCTGAAAGAAAGATATATCTACGTTGAATATTGTACAGAAAAGTTTTCGATATAAAATTGCAGATAGCATCCCGTACCCTAGAATATGACGAGTAAATGCGGTCAAACACAATAGATATCACGGCCGGGTTCCGTACGAGGCATGAGCAACTATTGTGGTGAAACGACGAGGAAACATTCGTTGATTGCAAATGCGAACGGAAAGATGCACGTGTGTTTGTCATATTTTATCAAGGTGAGGTACGATAGAGACATGATTCTGTAGATAGTTTTGTAAAATATAAGTTAGTTAGGTTAGATGTGTAGTATAATACACGGCTAGTGTTTATTGTGTGCGCTATGTAGTTTCTGATTTGGTATTTCAAATTGCCCCACTGACTGATGATGTGGCCAGGAACCGGACTGAGTGTTCGCAAAACCTCACTATCAGCAACGAACGTCCAACTTTCCATTGGTCATAATCTGATATATCTATTAGAAAACTAGAAATTTAAAATTTATATAGCTAGTAGTTACGTTTGGAAGGAACACATTTTTTTGAAGGTTACAAAGATATATTTTAGTTAAATTGAATTATATATATATCTATAATAATTCAATTAAAACTAACATTTACAAACAACAACAATAAAAAAAAACATTTTTTCTCGGTCTTTCTTTAATTTAAGATACTATGTTGTTTAAAAGAAATTGATCTTTATGAATGACTCTTTCGGTTGGTATCATAAAATACAGGATGTTTTTTTTCACGTTTCACCGGTTCGATTCTCGGCTCAAGCAGATGATTTTTCAAAAATCTTTAAATGCAGTTTTAATTAATTTTGAAAATAAAGGAATATTTCCTTTCAGTAAAATTTGCCATCATAAATATTAAGGGTACTTTCCCTCCAACCACGGCCTTTTCCATCCTGTATATGTATAATAAAAGAGTTTTTATTCAATTTAGGTGAATTGACTGGCCGTAATAGACCAAAAATGTATGGCAAATGACATTAAACATGAAAAGAAAAAAAACATTTTTTTTTCATTCCATAAATGGCAAATGTTTCTATTTTTTTGACATTTGCAAGCCAGTGTTTGCTTAACTTTTTTAATAAAAACTTTTTAAAGTAGCTACCTACCAGGAAACTGGAAATAGGTATTGTGTATACCTGCACGTCTTGCATGATTTCTCTTCTTACGCGGCACTCGGCTTTATTCCATACTACAAAATGTACGAATTTCAAAAGTGATCTGATCACGTTTGTTAAGTAGGTTAGTAACTCTTTTTTTGACCTTTCAAAATTCATTATTCAGAAAGGCATCAAATTTTCATTTGTTAAACAGAAAAAGTATCATCGTTCTCTTTTCGTTTATTCATTCGAATAAGAACGTTGACTTTCACCCAATGCATTCACCATTCAAAGTTTCAATTACTTACTAGATGTATCTGTCGTGCATGACGAAAAACATTCGTCGATAAGGGTCTTTGTGAATTTTTAATCATCGTATAATGGATTAGAGTCCTTTGTACGACCAATGGAAAGTAACGCTTGTCTTTGTCATAGAATATCAAGTGGAAAGCTGCCAAACCCTTTGAAATTATGAAGATAGAGTTACGTTATGTAGGCACTCGTACTCGAGGTATCTTAGAATATACGAGCGTTAACCCGCGACTTCGTCCGCACAAAGTATATACCAGATTTTAAAAAAGTTTCATCAAAATCGGTTCAGTAGTTTTTGCGTGATACTCGTTCAAACAAACAAACAAACAAACACACAAACAAACAGACAGACAAAAAATCCAAAAATTAGTGAAATGGAATCAGGGACACCTAAAGACCATATCGTAACTTTTTTTTTGTTAATATCTTCAATGTACAGACAAACTTCCTGTTACAGTTTTATAATAGTAAAGATAGATTGGATCCTTCTTAATATGCTGACACTTTTCTAAGGAGATGATTAGACCGTCAAACTGAACAACTTTCTCTATGGGACCAACATCGAAATCGCGAGAAAAATATCTGCTCTTCCATACAAAACTGCAAACCTCTACTCAAACCAAATGTATGGGACAGCTAATATTTTTTTTGCGATTTCGATATTGGTCCCATAGAGAAATTAGTTCACTTTGATTGTCTGATCATCACCTTAAAAACGTGTCAGGATATTAAAAAGGACCCTGTATACTCATAACTTTTGATTGAATGAACCGATGCGAATGCGATGAAATAAAGCCTAAATGTTAATCCAAACTAAATCCTATGCTTTTGTGAAAACCCCATCCAAATATGTAGTCAGTAATTTTTAAGTGCTGCGTGCACCAACAAACAAACAAAAACAAAAATATAGATTAAGACTCTATAGAAAAGGACACTGTTCCAATTGTCTACTTTTTAATAAACTTACGAAGATAGTCACATATGTTATGTTATGTTTAGGTATCGAACTACCAAAAAACATCGATATAGAAAATATCAAAAAACATGAGCTGAAACATTTCAACATAAATGAATCAATTTTAAAGAGACGAGATACTATATAATTCTCTCAAGCATAAGCGGATGAAAGTTGCAAGATTGTACCGACTCCATCCAGCAAGTATGTATTCCTTTATAGACCGTAAACAACAAACATAAAATTCAATTTCGGATGTCAATAAAGCCTGTAAAATTGGAAGAAGAAGCGACGCTATTCTTCAGCATCGTCGGTGGCCGTGAAACGTGCACAATGGACGCTCGTGTGCACAATATTGACACATCTCATATTGTGTCGTGTTCCATTCCAATATGAGATGTGCCTGGTCGCTCGACGTCATTCAAAGGGTTGAGAGTGCGGGAAAGTCTTCAGGGAAAAGACTTTGTTTAGCAATGGTAATGGAATTGTAGAGTAGAGGCGGGATTTGAAGCAAAATAAAAAATGGTATAAAAAGGCAATGCTCGGAGTTTCCCTACGAGATCGAATCAGAAATGAAGAGATCCGCAGAAGAACCAAAGTAACTGACATAGCCCAAAGAATTGCTAAACTAAAGTGGCAGTGGGCGGGGCACATTGCTCGCAGAACCGATGGCCGATGGGGCCGAAAAGTTCTCGTGTGGCGACCGCGTACCAGAAAGCGCAGCGTGGGTCGGACCCCCACACGGTGGACCGACGACCTGGTGAACGCGGCGGGAACCCGTTGGATGAGGGCAGCGCAGGACCGGTCGTTATGGCGATCCTTGGAGGAGGCCTATGTTCAGCAGTGGACGTCCATCGGCTGAGATGATGATGATGATGATAAAAAGGAACGAAAATACAAAAAATCTAGCAGTAGGGCGCAACCATACCGGGCGCATAATTAAATAGTTAACTGACAAAATTATAAAACAAAACTTTTACTGAATCGTGCTAGCTAACCCTAAAGCATGCAAAAATGTGTCTCTATTTTCTGGCTTTATTTTTGCTTCAGACTTTTTAATCACTTTCAATTTACTTTTAAATTTAAAAACACAGGTATCGGGTAAGTTATTTAAAACTCCCATCCCATGTGCTAAGTTTAATAAACTAAATTTTTGTTAAAAACTCTGAATCTCAAAGTTGTGATAATTTTGAATTCTGAGAGAAAAACAAAGAGCGAAAGAGCTTTGAGAAGCACTATGTTTCTAGTATTTCTTTACTAGATATAATATCATCATCATCCTCCGGGCTACATATTCCAGTGGATGTGATATAGCTCATGCTGACACAAAAGAAGAAGAAGAAGATATGCTCTTGTTCCATCCAATTATTCGGGGTCGGCGTAACGTCATCAGTGTACTTCTTTATTAGCTCAGTGCTCTCTTCTTTCTAATACATGTCATCATCCATTTTACTGTATACAGGGTGGAAAGTAGTTATGGCTAAAAGAAAACGTACTTGGAGACCTTTTGGAGTATTTTCCTTCAGCATTCACAGATTTTAAAAAAAAAAATTGTCATCGCGAAAAACTGTCACAAAATATATTTTTTTCATCCCATTCGATCCACTTTTGGTTTTTCTGGTTAGTCTCCTATATTGTAGCTATAATATATATGTACTAGCGTTAACCCGCGACTTTGTCCGCACAAATTATATACAAGATTTTAAGTCAGATCTAGCTAATAACCCAAAAAGTTTCATCAAAATCGGTTCAGTAGTTTTTGCGTGATGCTCGTTCAAACAAACAAATACACAAACAAACAGACAGACAAAAAATCAAAAAATCGCTAATATGGAATCAGGGACACCTAAAAACCATATCGTAACTTTTTTTTTGTTAATATCTTCAATGTACAGACATACTTCTGTTACAGTTTTATAATAGTATAGATAGATACATAAATAATGCTTCTGGTAGCTGCACTGTGTGCCCCATTTCAACTTTCGACCCAGTACACTGTACATGCACTTTAAGGTCCGCCACACACAGACGGAAATGCGATCCGGAATCCTGATTCAGGATTCAGTGTGGTCAACTATGGTTACAAAAAAAACTAGAGTGCTGTTTAAAAAAATCCTAAAATTAAAATGTATGAAACGCCAAATGAATGAAAATAATTGCATTTTTAGGTATTTATTAAAACAAAACAAACAATTTCTATACACGATGATTACATGTGATGAGGTCATGACGTTACGAATGTTACGATGATGGTTTGTAAATTATAGTCCAATATTAATGCAACTATTTCAAAAGACTATCGATAGTTTTAACATTAGACATAATCTGCATACAAAATGGCATGAACCATTATCACACAAGCGGTTTTTGAGCGTAGGCGATTTCGCAATTATACCGCAACGACGTCGCAACTGCACCGTCACGATACGATATCGTTCCATCAACGCCTACGCTCAAAAATCACTTTAAAATATGCCACCTAAGACATCAAAAAATCACTAGATCTAGTGAAAAAGCCTCTGAAAGCGGCAACACTCCATACGGAATCTAATTCCGAATCAGGTTTATTCCGGTTAAAGGTTATAAGGTACGTTATACTCTTCTAATAAGTCTGTGTTTGAGAGTGTAGGTTGCTCCTAAGGGAATAAACTTTTGTTTAACAGTTAATTGAAACTATCAAGGACTTTTTTTACTTTTTATAGACATTGTTTTCGGACGTCCGGTGTTCCACCAGTACCTTTTGTGCGAGGTTGCGAGGCTGTGAGCGAGGAAAAAATCCACCAATAGCTCGCTCGTTTGACCGCGCGTCATACGGAAATTGAAGATACTTGGTGGATTTTTTCCTCGCTATCTCGCACAGCTCTGGTAGAAAGCCAACCTTATGATGGCTAACTACTTGACTACGAGGAGAATGATAATCGATGGAGATAACTTTTGTGAACCCTTTCAATACCCGTAGCTTACGCTGATGGTTTTTTAGAATATTTTTTTATGGATCAACATTGAAATCACGAAAAAGAAACAGCTGTTCCATACATTTGCGTCAAGTCACCATGGATGTTTTTTTATGGAACAGGGGATTTTTTCGCTATTTCGATTCTGATGCCATAGTTGTTCGGATGATGTTCTGAATCTGAATCACCCCCGTTAAGTATGTAGGTAACGCATTTAAGTTTACACCCTGTATTGTTATAATTACTAATTACAAAAATTGATGTTTCGACACCTACACCTTTTTAGTGTTCTGTATCAAAATTGGCAAAACGGAACACTTATGGAATCAGCTCGGTATCTGTCCGTCCGTCCGTCCGTCCGTCTGTCACAGGCATTTTTCTCAGAGACGTAAGACATAGGAAGCTGAAACTCGGCACATATATCAATCGCTAGAAGTTAAAAAGCCTAATTTTTATATTGGGGGGCAATTTGGGGAGGTAGAAAGGGTAAATAAAAAAAATTCTACCCTATGGTGTGGGGTATCAATTGAAAGCTTATGAAAAGACGAGTCTAAAAATATATTTTTCAAATTTTTAATTAAAACATTGTTAAACTAAATTTTCAATTAAATCCGAGAAATTGCCGTCCCACCTCTATTTAAAAAAATATAGACGTATAAAATCGGAAAAAAGATCATTGAACATCAGAAATAACGTGTAGATGGCGGGAAAATTATCAAGCTGGCACTAACTTGGATAGTTTTTTTTCTATACCCAAAAAACTAACACCAGTGTAAAATGATCTTCAGTTACTATGTGACCACATACTACTAAGTAAGTGTCAATTTATAGTAAGTGTTATCAATGTCCCATGTTAAACAACTGGTAGTACGGAACACTAAATTGCCCGAGTCCCAACTCGTACGTGACAGGTTTTTTGTTTTAATAAACATTTCAATAATTCGTCTTAATTATTAATAAATAAATTAACACAATTTAAATGACTTTCAGAAGGTTAATGGATCCGCTTAAAAATTCAGTCTGTCTAGAACTGTCTATCAGTCTGTCTGTCAGTCTGACAAAACTTTTGTTCTCGTCTGGTTCGTTCAGATACTTGACAACATAAAAGTTCTCAAGAAGAAAATTTTACTTATTGATAAACATTTAAAACGGCAAATCTTCAACAGAGTATACAGGGTGAAATTGATATCATAAGCATCCTTTTAAACTAAGAGTCTACCCATCAAACTAAACAACTGTAAGGATGCTAATGATATCAATTTCACCCTGTATCCTCCTGGGTCCTTCTTAATATGCAGACACTTTTTAAGGGGATGATCATACCGTCAAACTGAACAACTTTCTCTATGGGACCAACTTCGAAATCGCAAAAAAAATCAGCTCTTCTATACAAAACTGGAAACCTACTCGAGCCAAATGTATGGGACAGATGATTTTTTTCGCGATTTCGATGTTGGTCCCATAGAGATAGTTGCTCAGTTTGATGATCTGATCGTCGCCTTAAAAAAGTGTCAGCATGTTAAGACGGACCCTGTATTAAACATTGATGACTTTGAAGTACCTACAGCTCATGTCTCATTGAATATTATAACACGTTATCTCCTCAGAAAGTAGGTCTGTGAGCATATCGACACAGAAATAACCAGACGAAGATATTTATAAATAATAATGTTTTTCGTAAATAAAACTCATTGTGTTTAGTGATAATTATTTTAGACGGTCGCTCGTAACGTCTGCCTACGTACGCGAGCACAATAAAACTTAAAAATGGAACAAGTCCGATGTTTAAAAAAAATCTATGATGCACTCAACTTTGTAATATTAGAATAGGCCTTTTTATACAAACTATTTTAATAAGTATTTGTTCATGACTATACTCCCCAAGGGGTTGTCAGTGATATTCTAATTATTACTTAATCAAACTATGAAATTTAAATTAAGACTAGTTTTTAATGGGTTTTTATATTAGTAATTTCGTACCTTACAACAATTTCAAAACGGCAATCGGTACCCTTTTTAATATTGATTTAATTGTCCAGAGACTACAGTACTAATAACATCATAAAATATACGAGCAAAGATATTAGTTTATAGCTACCTAATATTTTATGTTAGAAATAGTACGATTGGTATTATTAAATCAAGCGAATTTAAAAAATATATTGCGAACCCAAAAAGTTCAAAAAAGAGAAAAATATGTACCTACATATTTTTAATACAAGCAAAGAGTTTTCATTACATCTAATACTGGCAAATATCTGTGAGAAAAAATGACGTTACGCCATTTAAATTTCCAATTAAAAAGACAATTTTTTTCTTCCTTTTTAGTTTGATGGCTATTGATATATTTTTTTTCCAAGACATCCTGCCAGTTCCTAATAAAGTTGTAGAATCAATAAAAAGTGTTTTGTTCCAAAATCCCAGTAATGTCTCTTTGGTGCCTATTTTCCAAATTTAATTACAATATTTATAAAACAACGAGTAGAGAGCTTTGGTAGAGAGTTTTCCCCTAAAAGCAAGGAAACTATGTTTTTTCAAGCAATTTTCCTGGATCGCTCCGCTGGTGTATGGTAAATTATATTTGCTTCAACGAATATAATTTATTCATTGGAATCGGCCCTAAATCAAACAAAAAACACTGGGGTCTTTAGTTTGTCTCGACTAAAGATAGATTTCTCAAGAATTCTCCCTTCGAAAAATCATGCGGATTTGGTTGAACGAGATGAACATTGTCATGGCAAATAATTGATGTAATTTTGTAAGTAGATAGATATACAGGGCCCTTCTTAATATGCTGACACTTTTTTAAAAGGATGATCAGACCATCAAACTGAACAACTTTCTCTATGGGACCAACATCGAAATCGCGAAAAAAAATCTGTATAATATTTTTGTATGGACAAGCAGATTTTCTTCCCGCGATTTCGTTGTTGGTGCTATAGAGAACGTTGTCCAGTTTGTTGGTCTGATCCCCTTAAAAAAGTGTCAGCATATATTAAGAACGATCGAACGAACGAAGAAAAAATATTGAATGTACACGATCAAGTCAATTTGATTATAAGTTATCTAGATTTCCCAATTTTTAAGCAAACTACATCAAAATGTATTACCATTTATTTTGATGCGCATGCGACTAATGAAACTTGATTAGGCGAACGAAGTGTGTCAGGATCGTTGATGACAATCTGTGGTCTCCGTCTACCTACATGTGGAGATAGGCACGAGTTTATGTACGCGTATCTTAAAATAAATAGATGTATGTATACCGTACTGAATCACTATCACTACATATGTATAAAACAAAGTCACTTCCCGCTGTCTGTCCCTATGTATGCTTAGATCTTTAAAACTACGCAACGGAATTTGATGCGGTTTTTTTTTAATAGATAGAGTTATTCAAGAGGAAGGTTTATATGTATATAATACATCAGCATTGCACCCGTGCGAAGCCGGGGCGGGTCGCTAGTTCTTTATAAAATATTTTTTCAAAATAGAACCACTTGAACATAGCATTTACTTATTGAAAATTCTTTAAAACACACCGGTGCAACCGAACAGAATGTTTGATAAGACTCTTCGATCCCAAAACATGAATTTAACATTTTTATCTCCCAGTGTGCCCTCAATTTTAAAACCTTGAGTCACCAGTTGATTCCAAAAATACCGACTCATATTTTTCTCATTTCTTCACGCCTAAATACATAATAATTTTTACATCATCACGCAGGAAGCACTAAAAGAATTAGCAAGCAGTTGGAAGATTAAACGAATGTTTCGTTCGTTAAACCAATTTCACGCTATCAAAAACAACATTATGCGTAGAATAGAACCGACTACGTCTATAGATACATCGATATTTCAGAAATAGCTCTAAACATTAGTGCGTGGCTATACCACATAATATGTAGGTATACTATGCATTGTACAATAAGGACAGATGGTACACATTGTATTAAATTCAGAACGAGGTGGTCATAGACATGAGATAATATAGCCGAAAGCAATTCAATTAGAAAAAAATATTTTCAGTCCGAATTATACGAGGAAAGCGAAAGGCACACAACATGTTGGCAAAGGTTGATTCATTATGACCGAGGAAATTACATTGAACTCTATGTAAAAATGTACCTTTCACTTTGCCGTGGCGTATCGTCATCTCAATTAAGAGCTCTTGTCGGTGGAGAATTCGCAAATCCTATCTCCTTTCTGCAAATGCATTGACTTGCTAGTACAAAACATTTGACATGCTACTAGTTTTTGCCCGCGACTTAGTCCGCGTGGATTTCGGGAAACTTTAACACCCCCTTCCACCTCTTTAGGGGCCAATTTTCGCCAAATCATATGTCTTCAAGCCACGAAACTAATATACATGTAAGTATAGATAGTTTTTAAGGAATTTTCGTGTCTTATCGAAGTGTCTAGCAATAACAATAAGATGATGTCTTTCTTTCATTTCTTTTCTTTGCATAGAATATTCTTTTCTTGGTATAGAACTCATACTGGGCTGCGTTCAGAACCTACGCCCCAGGTGCACTAACGCCGTTCCGAGCCTCGGTGAACGGTTCCGTACCATAGAGCGTGTTGAAAAAACAACCTCACCCAAAGGTCGTGAACGCAGCCCAGTGGTACAAATAAAAACTAACTTCATATTAGGAATAGTTATGATTAGAATAAGCTAAGAATAAGGAGATCACAATTTCTTACTTATATAAGGTCTAACAAAATTAGCTGAAACTATTTTAAGGGAATGATCAGACCATCAAACTGAACAACTTTCTCTATGGGACCAATATCGAAATCGCGAAAAAAAAATCTGCTGTCCCATACATTTAGGTTGAGTAGGTTTGTATGGAACAGCTGATTCTTTTTCGCGATTTCGATATTGGTCCCATAGAGAAAGTTGTTCAGTTTGATGGTCTGATCATCCCCTTAAAATAGTTTCACCTAATTTTGTTAGACTGAATAACTCGTAACTACGTTCATGGCAACGTCGCGGTTCATAGATAAACTTAAGAATAAAAAACAGTAATTTGTCTATGTTACAGAACAGTTACGTCGACGACGGCGACGTTATACTAGGTTTAAGTTATTCCGGGTGTATTAGTAAACGTTTTGCTTATTATTAGTTTATTCTCGGCACAAAATTGTATACCACGTTTATTTGTCCTAGGGCTAGTGACTTTAGTCACTAAATCGTTTGTCTACAAAAGTCTGGGTGACCCTTCTGTGCTACGTATAATGCGTGGCAATGGCCAAGTCAGGTGGCAACTAATGCATCCTCTGTTTAACCACGTCACAAAACACGTCACAAATTGCCTAACTATTTTAAGACGATACTGGCCTACGACAAACTGTTGTAGCTTGAAACTAGGCTGTTTGAATTATGATTAGGAAATGATTATTGAGTTATGGAGGTGCTACTGGGAATGTTCCTCCATTGAAAAGGGAAGATCTTCCACCAGGCTATGTGTAAAGCCTGGGGACTGGCCGTGGTCCAACAGTTCTTCGTTGGACCTTGTATATGTATCGAATCTCTGTGACAAAACGTCTATATGACATTATTATATAACCAGACGTATAAAACACCAGTACACGACGAACAGTAACAAAAATTACCGTAATATAACTTATATAGAACCGAATAGTCTTATAAATGGTTGACTATACGACCAAATTTTTAGTTGGGGTGTCTCCAGAGTTACGCATCAGCACCTACGAGACAAAAGTAAAAGTCTATTAAAAAAAAAACAATAACGTAAAACCCTAAAACAATTCGTAAAATCGAATACTGAAAATTCATAGGTAGATAAGTTACGCTTACTTCTATGGGTAGATGGTGGTACTTTTTGAACAGCAGATTTTTTATTTGCTCCGATCGGTTTGCTCCCATAGTAAAAGTTGTTCAGTTCGATGGGTAGACTCTTAGTTTAAACGGATGCTAATGATATCAATTTCACCCTGTAGATAGGGTTTAGAGGCCAGTACTGGTTGCAAATTTTTTCAACATATATCTTACCCAAGAAATTAACCTCTCGTGGTAGTCGGCAGTAGGAAGGTAGAAGGGTATCCCCAATTAAAATCGTCCGGGATCGATTCATGGACTAATCATTTCCGTACAAGACGAACGCCATAACTTGCTATATAGGCAAGCAAAACAAGGTAGGTATATCGTAACAGTCATACATATGTTACGGATAAAATATGGAGATTGTTGTCAATGCTATAGCACATGAATATTTAACTGGAACTTTATAATACTGTCACGTTTTTCCAATTTCCATCTTCATTCATTCTGACAGAAGCAAAAAATGTTTTCAGAACAGGCTATAATAGCTTATATACTCCCTTAGCACGTTTATTGGGGTTCCGTACACATAGGGAGCCAACGGGACACTATTTATAAGCCTACGCTGTCTGTCCGTCCGTCTCTCCTACCTATAGATGGTTTAAATTATCACAGAATATGCATTATTATGGCAAATTTTCTAAAAATAAAAATAAAAGTGTGGGGGTACCCACATGTACACACGGCGACACATCAAGCTACACAAAACCAACATAAGCTGGCCGCGCGACGTTATATGTTATTCGACCTACACGCGGCCAGTTTATTTTGGTTTTGTTTAGCTTGATGTGTCGCCGTGTGTACATTTACTCGGTGGTTCACCAGCTAATAGGGAACCGCCGATCTGTATGAAACAAGGGGCAAATGCCCAATTAAAACAGGACACACAGATACTCCAAGCTTTCATTATCTTTGAACTAACCACCACTGCAACCTTCCACATTCCGCACGAGAGTCCAAAAAAAAATTGAAATTAATGGAGGTCTCCAGGTCTCCATGTCTCCATACAGAATCGTGTTTTGTCAAGGTTTTTTGTTTTGTCTGTATTATAAAAACGGTAATTAATACAACCGTAAAACTTGGTGTGATGTAGTCATAGGAAAAAGAATAGAATCTGGAACTGAGTTTAAAATAACAACAGTCGCGAAAACGAGAAAGGCTTATGAGCGAGAAAAAATCGCTGTAGATTGCTTTCTGCGTATGCGATATTTTTAGTTGAAAAAATCTTGCAACTAAGTCATAACAATGGCACAATTTTTCATAAATTTTTGTCATCTTCTTCCATTCCAAAATTGTATGGAACGGAACCCTTCGTGCGCGAGTCCAACACTTGGCCAGTTTTTAATCTTTTTTTTCGGGTTATAGCATTTTGGTGGAGCAGACTACATGTGACCTGAGATAACTGCGGCTAAGTGCTCGGTGGCCGTTATCATTGTTTATCGGCCTGATAACACTGATGAACGCTTATCACGCTCCATGTGTTAGACCTCTTCTAATGCGTGTACTATCAGATTACTCGGAGGGTTTACCTGAACTCCTTGATGCTTCAATGTTTTAGGATGTGTAAAAAATTTGCTTCCGTTTTTTTAGTTATTCCTGCTGTTCTAATTACAGAGTATTCTCAGCTCTAACAAACAAATAATAAAAACCGGTCAAGTGTGTGTCGGTCTTGCGCTAAGGATCCCGGAGATTTTTTTTTGTAATATTTTATGATGGTAGGTACGGAACCCTCCGTGCTGAAACCCGACTCGCGCTTGGTTGGTTTTTAAAAAGACACAAAAATTGCTTTTTTTAATGATTTTTTTTTCGGGTTATAACGTTTTGGTGGAGCAAACTACATGTGACCTGAGATAACTGCGGCTATGTACTCGGTGGCCGTTATTTTATTGTTTTTGTTTATCGGCCTGATAACACTGATGAATGCTTGTCACGTTCCATAGTGTTAGACCTCTTCTAATGCGCGTACTATCAGAGTACTCAGGGGTTTAACCTGAACTCCTTGATGGTTCAATGTTTTAGGATTGTTGTGTAAAAAATTTGCTTCTGTTTTTTTATTTATTGCTCCTGTTCTAATTACAAAGTATTCTCAGCTCTAAGAAACAAATAATAAAACCAGTCAAGTGTGTGTCTTGCGCTAAGGATCCCGGAGAAAACTTTTTTGTGATATTGTATGATGGTTTTGGATTGAAAAATCGCTATATTGTATTAATGCCCTTTTTTTCGGGTTACAACATTTTGGTGGAGCAGACTACAAGTGACCTGACATAACTGCGGCTAAGTGCTCGGTGGCCCCTTATCATTTTCTATCGGCTTGATAACACGATGAACGCTTATCATGCTCCATGTGTTAGACCTCTTCTAATGCGTGTACTATAATAGTACTCTGAGGGTTAACCCGAAGTTTTTGATGGTTGAATGTTTTAGGAAGAAAATTTTCTTTTTTTTAATGCTTTAAAAAATCTGTTTAGTGACACCTGGATGGACGACATTAAAATCTTTAAAATTTAGCTGTCGCATCGATAGTGTTCCTTTATAATTAAAAGGTGTGTTAATTTTTACCCTACTGCGCCAGAAGGAGGGTTATTAAAAAGGATTATTTGTTGTTGTCACAAACTTTGACATTATAATATTGGATAGGAAGGATTATGATTGCAACAATTAAATGTGAACGACGTTTGATACTTTGAATTGATCGACTTAATAAGTCGATCAATTCAAAGTATGTAGATGTACACAATAAGTCGGACTTATTGTGTTGTTAATGTTCGTTTATCTACAACAAAATAATATTTCCGGTGTTATTGCGTTTCTCTTAAGGCTGGGCCACACAAAATGCAGCTGCAGAACGGGTGCAGGCCGGCTGCAGGTAGTTGTAAATTATGGAATTATATACGAGGTGTCACACTGCGGCTACCGTTTCGCAGCTGTTCTGCAGCCGCGCCGGACTGCATCTAGTGTGACACCTCGCATATTATAATTCCATAGTTTATAACTACTGCCGGCCCGCAATTTGAGTACTGACCGATTTTTCAATTTTCTAGTCTTGGAAAATGCCTCATTGCAGAATATTCTCTCTAACAAACATGAAAAAAAATCAATCCCTTTTTTACCTGAGGATAATTCTACGAGGACATAACCATTTTTTTTTATTTAACATGAGAATACCCTTCATCGTCACGTGCCGAAACTCGAAATAATAAAAAAATAAATGTTAACTAAACAAATACGATAATCGTACATTAAATTTGCGCTTGCCAAACAAATGTTACGAGTACTTATTTTGATAACAGCTAGAGATAACTACACGATAATTTCCTTTTATAAATAATGTTTTTTTCGTCTACTAATACATAAAATAGAAAATAAAAAGAACAAAATAATGCTATTTATTTAAAGATACATTTAATTTTATCGTTTAGTTATACACTTACATAAGATGTTCCCACAAGGGCTGCCGGTCCATATTATTTTGCTGGTTGTTAGAAGCTATCTTCTCGTTTTTTGAAAGACATACAAATTAATGAAAAAAAAAATAGCAATTATTTTCAACATCTCGGCTTTATTTGTTATGAATTAAATTTCTTATTTTTCTATTAAATACAGATAGTCTAGGAAAAATACGGTTTGAGATTGCATTAATTACACTTTAGTAAATTGTTTTTGAACTTATATTACTGTTTGTTTATAACACTTTTGTCAAGATTTGGTGGTTATATAGGCTGAGGACCCTGAGAAATACCTTAAAATCGATATGACTGTACAAAGGGCAAACTTATTTCTAAAGATATTTCTTCCAGCATACTAGCAAAAGAGACAGTTAATTAACCCCATACAAATTTATTGTGTACAAACAAACAGTAAATAATTAAGTTTTGAGGTTATAATTGTTGAATACTTACAAAATATTAAATATCTACTAAAATTTACGATATTATCCGGAGATTATTATTGTTATAAGAAAAACGTATTGAATGAAGCCGTCCTGTACAAAATCACCAGTTTTCCATTTTTTGTTCATACCTAAATTTTATGTTTTGTAAATGTCTTAATTATTCCATAATACACGATAAAAAATCGGGGATTATTGAGAATTTATGTTTTTCAGGTATTATATTTCAAACTATCACCTATAGTGCAATTAATGCAATCTACTCCATACAAAAATCCGTAGATTTCCCCGACTAAGAAACCTGTGTTCAAAGGACAGAGTAAATATTTGAAAAGTCTGTATTACGTGCATCTTTTATAAGTTGAAGTCACCATTACTTGCAACACACATTGCGTAGACAATATTATGGTCTAAAATTGCTATGTACATTTTTTTTTTGTAATTAGATAATTTTAAAATTTGGTGCGAATTCTTATGATTTTCAAACTTGGTTTCCTTGAATTAGAAGGCATCACAGTGACATAATGAAGGACAAGCCAATCAAAAATAGGTAGACCTACTAAAATGATGTAGTTTAGTAGAAGTAAGGTTGTTCTGAAAGGGTCAAGGTCGTTTAGTGGGGAATACCTTTTAAGTTCTTTGCTGTTTTTAAACCAAATCACAGTTCTAATTACCTAAGAAATAAAAAAAAATATTTCACGTAGCTTGCTCTACAAATGCTCTGTTGTTATTTTGCGCATCTCCGAAACTTTCATAAAAATAAAATTGGCAGCTACAGTTAGTGGATAAATTAAACTGAAGAATGAAACCAATTGAAAATCTATGTGAAAGGCCCTTAGAAAATTCAGAGTACTTCTGCAGCAAGTAGCATGAGCAGGGGTGTTACCACGAAATTCGATCGTCGATATTGCGTGCCGTTTTTCGTTGCGTTTGGTACTATAATCACTTTTAATACGCAATTATGGACGACCGATATCAGTTTTGACATTTGTCGATTCTATCGGTACTCTGATACACACTGTCAGTGCTCGATAAATTGAGTTTGACATATGTTAAACGGACATTTCTTCGACATAGTTATACACTAAGATCCCGCTGCAAGTTTTCAACACCTACATGTTTAGGCAATGATACATAATACCATTGGAAATTTCGTACAATAGATCCTTAAAAATAGAGTTGCCACTTTTATATGAGCCTCAAATTTTTTTTACTTGTATTAAAACCAGAAAAAAGCTAGATGTGAAAAGACATATAAAATAGTCTATTAGTTTTTGTAAATTTTCTCCACCTTTTTCTCCACCTCTTTACCACTGAAAATAAAGAGGTAATTCTGTGTAGCGACCATCTTTATGCAAATTTTTTTACTTATCTTATATTTAGTTATTTATTTTTTTCGTGTATAGCTGTTATGCTTAGCTTTAATTTGGTAAGTATGCAATTAATTGCTTTAACAATGAGGGTACCTATATTATAATTATAAATAATCAACAGGAAAACAATTTTTACATGACCTTCCCCTTAAATATGTAGGTATAATTCATTGCCAAAACAAATGTGTGAGAAAAGTAGTATTTGAAATTTTACCGAGATGAGATTCCTATTTCTGTAAACCTAGTTTTTCTAGACAATATTAGTGAATCAAATATAAGTACCTAAGTAAATAGTTCGCAGTTGGTAAAGTTACTCCAGGATCACGGACTTTTGATTTTCGATATAGCGAAAACTGCCGAGGACGTGTTCGTTAATTTTCGTACATTGAATCGATGAAACTAGTTTGACACTTGTCGATCGAACCGTATCTATGTGAAAGACCTACACTCCCGTAGCAGCTAGCATGAGCTGATTATAACATTTTAAAATAAGAACATACCTAACATTGCCTTTTTGGCGTCGTTTTATGATTCTACCACATTCTCTTGGACATATTCTAAATGATCTGTGCATTCTACGCTCCAAAAGATGCTGTGGATGCCTTGGTGGATGCAAAACAGACTGAAATCGTCGTATCTTAATAGTCTTGTTTGATATTGTTCGACGACCCGGTTGGTGTAATGGTTACCACGCCGGCCTGCCAAAAATGGGTCCTGGGTTCGAATCCCAGTTCGGTCATGGATGTTATATGTTCGTGCCATTGTTGTATGGTTTCCATAATAAAAAAGCCTATAGTGCTTACTTGGAATGGGATCATTACAATGTATGTGCCTGTGAGCGTTATTTATTTATTTATTTATATTTTATTTGTTCTAGTTTTATTTATTGTTTACTCTACATTTAACTTTTCCTTTCTTTCATTAGTGCAGAAGCCAGCTAAACCACTCAAATTTCATTCAATGTCAAAGTATTCTACTTAAAATTGCGTTATTGCTAAGAATCTTGTTCTTGTTTTTGAAAATTATTGGTAAGTAAGTAGGCAAAAATCCCACCTATACCCCCCCCCCCCCTTCCTAGTCAATTTCTACTATCTATGGCTTGACTACGGCGACTGCTGATCAATATAGAGAAGCAGTAAGGTGCACTGTATACTTTAAAGTGCATAAGTGTAGGTACGCGATCATCATCATCATATCGTATGACATTTTTTGTCTTGTCTTCCTGCTTGCATCCGGGGATGTCTAAATTTCAAGATCAAGGTGTTTTAGACAGTCTTCCGCTGTTGTATGAAGTTCAACGAACGCCGTTTGCCGTATCCCCGGTGGAATTACAGAACTTCATAGATACGCGATAAACACAGAAATACACAAAAAAAACACTCAACAAATCAATAACATGTAATACAAAATGATAAGAAACAAGAAGAATAGTATGAAAGACATCATATTTATCAATTTCATAGCATAACATGACGTGAGATCAAACCGTAGGTTTGAAGTTGATTTAACATCGTCGTCAACAGCTGGGGTCTAATTTAAAGAGCTATAATAATTGGGAAGCGATATCGCCAACTCGTCACCTTATTGTATCTCACAGTAAACATGACTGAATGATTAGCACATCTGCACGAATATCTTTTGATTCTTACTTAGTTTGTGACTTACATTTGAACGTTTCATATATTGAAATCAAGGTTGGAAGGTTTTACGTTATTTAAACTGTGTTCAGAAGACGCGTAACGATAATAATTAAAAGAATAACTTTTGGCAATGAGGAATACGAAGTACCTATTTATACAGGGTGTAAGGAAAATATATATTTTTTTTACTTATAAATTAATGGACTCTTGCTTGTGTGTTAGCACTGCATTTCCGCCAGTGTCAAGTGTTTATGGGAGAATCTATCCCAATCTCAGGGATTGTTTTTGGTCAAGAACAAGAAGAGATTGAGGATTGCGGAGCCTCGTGGCAGGCAAAAACGCGACGCGCGAAATCCACGCGAGACGAGTGCTCGGGTCAGAACCTGCAACGTGACTCAAGGAAAAGTATTATTAACCTTTAAACCACATAATCTACCCATCAAACTGAACAATTTTTATTATGGGAGCAAACCTGTCAGAACAAAAAAAACCTGCTGCTCCATACATTTGAGTTGATTAGATATTGTAGTTTAGTATGGAACAGCAGATTTTTGCTCTCATAGTAAAAGTTGTTGTGTTATACTTTTCCTTACACCCTATATATTATCGCTAATTCGAATCACGTACGATTTGAACGGTAACTCAAAATGGTTTTAGAGACAGTTATTGTTTGTAAGTGTACGGTAGAAATAATCCAATTTGACAAGAGTTTTAATCGCTCTTAATTTTTCCTGAAATCTTTCAGCCAAGTATTCGATGAAGAATGTTCGAGCCAACAAAGATATAATTGGTAGCAAAAGTTTTATAATTAAGTATTCATTATCAAGAAAACTTTTGTAAACAATTCACTTAATAAAATTAACGAAAATTCTTACCAGTCAATCCTCGAAAAAACACAACACAAAACACAGCACTCCAAAAAAGTTTCAATCAAATTACTACATGAAAAACACTTGTCCACTCGAGTTATAAGGGTCCAAGTTTGGAAACGGCCTTTGGCCCTTTTACCCTGGGGTGGAGGGGGGAAGCAACAGCTGTCAGTTTCGAGATCGAGGAAACCCGCGAGACGCGACGTGCTCCGTCCTCGGCGGATGCATGGCGACTGACTGAAGATTGAAGTGGAGTATGGACTCCCCCGCCCGCCCTACGCCAGCGCCCAAGCGAAAAATGTTTGCATAACCACTTTAATACCATGCCTCTGACTTTTTACTTTAATACAGTTTTCATTAATATGGTAATTTAGTCATAGTGGCGTAAATATAGGTAGTTATAGTATAGTTATGACGTATTCATTATACTTGAGTGATTGATGATAACTGTGTTTACAATTAGGTTAATGTTATTGTTTCTTAGTGTAGTAAGTTAATGAAAGGTTACGTTGAGGTTGCCGATTGTGTGGAATGTGTGACAAACAAGTTTTTGTACTTTTTTGGTGCAGTTCTTTAATAACAAACAACCAATTGTTATTGTTGACTATGGGACGCAACTCAGAGAGTCATTTTAGGCCGAGAGCAGACGGGTTAGCTGGAGCTTGGTGCGGGAGCGCGGCTCCAAAATACAATACGAGATTTATTATCGAATCATAAGATCCAAATTGCAAACAATGCATTTCAAGGCGGGTAAGACGCGGGTGCCGGCCGATGCGTGCGCGTGGCGTGCGCGTAGCGGGCGCGGGTCGTCTGAACGCGGCCTTATTATACTGCCCCAGATTAATAATAAGTTAGTATGTAACCCTGCTGGAAACGTATGAGGCTGATGGTGATGATGATTATAAAATAAACCTACGTAAACTTTTACGACTCAACAAATCTGTACTATGGCACACGGGATTATTAAATTAAATGCCAATTTGAAATTGTATTCGCAATTAGCACTAAATTGCTAATTTAGCCGTGCGTGTGTACAGTCCACGCAGTTTATTCTAGTAAACCTTTTTAATTTGGAATTGAGCCTTTCAATTGCATAAAAACTTATATTTAATCTGGGCCTATGGAATTAAGTCTTGTTTATTAATAACGACATTAATAAAAAAAGTTTATTAAACAGAAAACCTTATGTTACTGAAATTTGAACTCTGATAAAGTTTTTAGACTGGGTGTGAAATTTTATTTCATCTCTCATACTCTGAAATTATGCCATTGTTTATCTAATAAGCGGGTTGAAAGCGCTACATTAAGTAATAAAAAAAAATCTACGTCTATACTACTGAGCAATTAAAGGCAGAAACCACACTTCGATAAAATTATATTAATTCTTATTTTTTTACAACTATTATGATCAATATATTTGAATTATAATAAAAGTTTTAATATAAATAACAATATTTCTTCTCATTCTGAGACTTTTGTAAAAATTATAAGCAGACAGAAAAAAAGTGATCACAGAGTCAAAAAAATAGAAACGTGCTAGCGAGCTTAAAAAATAAAGAGCCAAATAGTTGCGCAAAAAAGAAGAGTTCGTAAGGATCAGTTTTCGGGAAGTCTATCTCTCTAGCATACATATCTTCGTATGCTTTTTCTCTTTAGCATTGGCACCCCGAGTGATTTAATTTCTTTTTCAAACGTTTTGAAATTACTTTAAAATTAATTCATTAAGCAATTCAGAAATTGATATTGCATATTATATCTGGCTTTTGTTTACTTTCCTCGTAATCGAAATGAAAAGCAGAGTGTTTAACTCGGGTGAAAGTCACTCATTTCACACTCGAACTATGGCGCCCCGAACGAATGTGATTCGTATAATTCCATTGAGTTTATATTACTTTCGTACTCGAATGAGAATGTGTAAAATACAAAAATGGCATTGAAGCATGTTTTATTTGCTCACGATGCTTTTTTTGTTAGAAAACTAGTCAGGACATAGACCTATGTTTGAAGACCTTTTGGATTTAATAGACACAAACAAGGTGTAACAAAACACTCTAGTAATATTTAAAGGGGTGGTTAAAAATACTTTTAAACATCAAACTAAACCTTGACCATGGAAATAACGTCAAACAAAATTATACATTTGAGTCCAGTATAGGTAAGTCCTGCAGTTTTGTATGAAACAGCTGTTTTTTTAATTTTTTCTGGATGTTGGCATCATAGTGAAAGTTGTTCAGTTTAATGGTTTCAAATATCACAAGGGTGTATTGTGACAACAGGGTACAGTCGGGTACAGGTTACACCGTAATTAATGTAAACGGGATAAGGGAATCAACGTTAATTAGCAGACACCTAATACTGTATACGTTAGAAATCGCTTCTTAGCGATAAGACCGCCTTATTTTGTGCCTCTTGTATTTTATTTCTGTATTTTACTGTTTATGTTTTTGGTGTAAAATAAAGTATATTTGATTGATTGATTGATTGTCTCCTTGACACCAGCGGCGGACTAAGCCCGTTGGAGGCCCGGGGCGGCAAAACTAAATGGGCCCCCCCAGAAATTGATATATACGATACTTTAGAGCCGTGACAATATCGGAGCCCCTTCCCTCCCCTCCATGAGCGTATTTATGACCTACAATCTGGAACGAGCAAAGCAAGCTCGAGATTTTACTTCATTATGAAATTATACAGGATCGAAAACTTCCGCGAACAAACTTTTACTTTTCGCGAACAAACTTTCCGCGAACAAACTTTTGCATTTCGCGAACAACCATTCCGCGAACAAACGTTTACTTTTGGCGAACAAACTTTCCACGAACAAACTTTAACTTTTCGCGAATAAACTTTCCGCGAACAAACGTTTACTCTTGGCGAACAAACTTTCCGCGAATAAACTTATCGCGAACAAACTTTCCGCGTACAAACTTTCCGCGAACAAACTTTTACTTGCCGCGAACAAACTTTCTTCTCGCGAACAAACTTTTACTTTTCGCGAATAAACTTTCCGCGAACAAACTTTTACTTTTGGTGAACAAACTTTCCGCGAACAAACTTTAACTTTTCGCGAATGAACTTCTCGCGAACAAACTTTTACTTTCTGCGAACCAACATTTCGCGAACAAACTTTCCGATAATGGTCCCATTGAGAAAGTTGTTCAGTTTGATGGTCTGATCATCCCCTTAAAATAGTTTCACCTAATTTTGTTAGACCTTATATAAGGTCTAAAAAGACCATCAAACTGAACAACTTTCTCTATGGGACTAATAGTGAAAACGCGTAAAGAAATCACCTGTTCCATACATATAATTCGCCCTTTGTACATGTCTACTTTAAGAAGATAGGCGGGTGCGGTTTCTTCCATACAAATGTTCTCTCCCTGTATAATGACACTAGAGCAACAAAATTTTTGCCATATAATCTATGTTACCTCTGTCCCTATGTTTTGCTTTTTTTCTTTAATTAATAACTGTAAGAACTAGGGCCGTTCGAAAATGACCAATTTTACCGCCCGTTTTCAGACACCCCGTAAACAACTTTGACGAATATAAACAAAAAAAGAAAAACATACAGACATAGCCAAAGTCTTCCTGATTATTATTCCTGAAAGAATTATCAAAATCAGTTTCGTTTTGGAGGAGGAAACAGGGGAATACAAAATGCTGATTTCGTGGATTTTATGTCGATAAAATCGAACCGAGCTACAGTTGTCTCTTTCGCACTCTAGTCGGCGGGATGTGTGAGTGGGGCGG
Source organism: Agonopterix arenella (assembly GCA_927399405.1). Classification (NCBI taxonomy): domain Eukaryota; kingdom Metazoa; phylum Arthropoda; class Insecta; order Lepidoptera; family Depressariidae; genus Agonopterix; species Agonopterix arenella. Next base: position 10,977,408 of record OV656708.1, on the reverse strand, counting down.
ATCTGACAAATACGTATACAGTCGGAAAAGTGATCTATTCTCCAAATTCCAATTTCAGCCCGCCTATCCTCTTAAGGGGGTTGCAGATGAGACAATTTTATACAAAACTTTGACGCACAATACGTGTAGACGGTATTAATATAAGTAACTTTGTATATATCAAAAAATAGTTTAGAAAATCTTTTTTAATTTGCAGTTTATAAAATAATTACAATTTACATTAGCTTTGAAATTTTTCGTATAAAATTTTAAAAGCTTTATATCTTCGTAATTATATTATAAATTGCAAATGTTATTTGTTACGCGGCAACTAGATTTTCTATACTATTTTTCCATATATAAAATATTACTTTTATTTCATTCAGTCCCTACAAAACTTTGACGCACAATACGCGTAGACGGAATTACCGTCTACGCGTATTGTGCCTCAAAGTTTTGCATGGACTGAAACCACCTTAATTGTTTTTTCTGTAATAGTGTGTGAACGATAAAGTGTGAAATAAATAAATAATAAATTGTTGCCTAGTTATCGTTTCTATCTAAATAGAATGTACGTCTTGCATGTACCAGCATGCAATACTTCATAATCATCATCACCATCTCAGTCAATGGACTGGACATAGGCCTCCCCCAAGGGTCGCCACAACGACCGGTCCTGCAATACCTAGTCAGTAACTATTGGAGTAAAAACTTAAATCAATTCAATATATCAATCACATGAGCCCTCATCAACCCACTGTCGGAGATAGGCCTCTGTTTTATTGCGCTATTTATCACGGTCCTGTGCTAATCTGGTCTAACCCATTGCTGACATGTACCTGTTACAATATTGTCCAACCAATATGCTGGAGGCTGGAGGTCTACTTACTAACTTCATCGGCCAACGTTCCACAACTGCCATGCCTTTCTGGGGGAATGTCCCACCCATCTCCAATTCAGCTTTGTGATCAGGTTATCAACGTCATCGACTTTATAAGTTTATTTGACGAATTTCTACGTTATACACTCAATCCACTAGCGATGTGTATAGAAAGCGTGCGATTCTCTATAAGGGGCTTATTTTACCCTTCTTTTTCTATCGAGTCGATGGCTTATCATTGATATTGACTTGCTATTTTGGTGAAGAGATTTCGCCTTGTGAGCGTCCATGTATGTTTCTGCATTGTAAGTTAAGTATGGACAAAACACAATAATGTGACAGTGGGGGAGGGCTACTATTATAGATTGCCTTTGTTAAGAATCTCAAAATAACAAGGAAATCATTAATATAAATTAAAAAGAGGGCCTGAATCATATCACTTAGATACGATAATAAAGTAAAAACCCGTTCTATTCTATCATTTTAGATCCGGGTCGGTCGATGAATCGCTGTACCACAGTGTGGACACCTGTCGACCGTGCGCAGGTTCTTCCCATGCGACCGGACGGGTGGCAGGTTGCGGATAGCCCCCCCGCCGTGAACGGGCGCTGCATGCGGTTTCCCGCCCATGGACGGGGAGTCCCTCGGGACCCCGGACAAGGGAAGAACTCCCATCGGAAATCTCCCATCCGATGGGAGTCTCCTTACACCCACATCCTTCCTCCTATCCTCTCTAAATCCCCTTCCCCTTACCCTCATCCTATCCCTTTCCCCCACCTGGAGGAGACAACCTCGACTCCAAAAACCCCAATCTACAGGTGTCAACCGTACCGTGCCCATAGATGCATGGCTGAGGGGGTGCTCAGTCTCTAACGGTGTCTCCTCGATACCGGGCAGACTCGGGGTAGTATCTTCGCCTTATCCTGGCAAGCGGGGCTCTGCTGGGATGGACTGATTTGGTTCCCTTGCTACTCGTGGGATTAGTAATGGAAGACAAATTAAAGAAAATCTTGAATTTAATGCCATCTCTGGGCATAACAGGGAACAACCTTGGAGGGAGCGGCTCAACAAGCCCCCCTACCCAAAACAATGAGGAGCCGATGATGGAGGAAGGTCCAATAGCCTCCCCTTCTTCAGACGGCACCAGGATGTTGGAAGAAAGCCTTCTAACATCACCTACATCCTCGATCACGGGCACACCTGAGGCGACGGACACCAGGACGGACGAAGAATCCTTTGTACCGCCTAGGAATCCGAACCAAAGAGGTGCCCGCAGAAAAAGGATGTGCGGTTCTGCTCGAAGACGCTACAAAACGCTCGTATCAGAAGGCGTCGACCCAACTGTAGCCTTCAAGCAGTGCCACAAAACACTCGAGGAGCTGGGTATGACCCAACAACCGAACGACCGTAAGCCACCTAAAAGGACCCGGTCGGAGGAAGTATCTCCGAGAGGTGTCCACAAGGCACCGAGAGTGGAAGGGAATCCGCCTCACGTCAACCCCCCAAGGGCATCCACCTCTAGCGGGCCAGAAGCGACAGAGGGGACTCTGGGGCGGCAACCGAAAGCGGGCCCATCCTCTTTCAAGGAGGCAGCAGGCTCGTACCGAGTTGGTATCCGCGATAGGACACCAATGACGGACGAGCAACTAGAATTGGTCCGGTGCTCCATTCTCAGTGCGATAAGCGGCACTCAGATTAGAGGAACCGGCCCCAGATTCTTAGGCCATTCGCTAAGGCCGGGGTGGCTGCTGATCACCTGCAAGGACCTGGAGTCACGCAAGTGGCTTGAAGACCGTGTGGGAAGCCTGAAACCCTGGCCTGAAGCGGAACTGTCAATAATGACAGAGGCTCAAATGCCTAAGCCGACGGTAGGAATTACCTTTGCACCCAAAACCGAGGCTAAATCGGCAGAAGAGGTAGTCAGAATGTTGGGGGTGCAAAACAAAGACCTGAACACCCATATGTGGAAGGTTCTCCACTGTAAGGCCGAAGAGGCAGGGTTCACCATAACCCTGTCTATTGACGACCTTTCAGCGGGGGTCCTACGCGATATGGAGTGTAAGGCAAGCCTAGGACTAAAGCAGATTTTATTCAGGCTGAAAGGTGGTGAAAAACCCCTTAAACAGGCTGAAACAGCAGGGACCTCTGAACCCACCCCGAAGCAGCCTCCTCTAACACCACTTCTAGGAGGTACAACCACAGAACCTCCAGTTAGGGGAAGCTTTCCCCTCTCTAGGGCGACCTGGCGGGGTAGGCCACAGAGAGGTTCCCGAGGTAGTAGCTCCAGCAGAGGGACGCAAAGGGGATCGACCCAAGCGAAAGGCCGCGGACGGCCCGGAGGTGAGGGACGGCCCAAACCGCCCTCTGCACATTAATGTCCCAAAAGGGCAAACCACAACGAGGGCAATAAAGGTCATCCAAATCAATCTCCATCACGCGACAGCTGCGACACACGTGCTCACACACTACTTCCGTCGGGATGACCTAGAAATGGCCCTCGTACAAGAGCCGTGGCTGGAGAACAACACGGTCCTTGGTCTACATAACGCAGGTAATGTTCTTTACAACATTAATGGCACTAAGCCTAGAGCCTGCATCATCTTCAATAAACTAATTGAATTTCTACCAGTTCCAGAATTTTGTACGGATGACCTGGTAGCTGCGTTCGTCAACCTCCGTGGATGGAAAGGGATGAGGATAATAGTCTGTTCAGCCTACCTCCACGGTAAGGAGATGGACCCAACCACAGAACTCGACAAACTGCAGGAGTACGCGCGCCTACAACATGCCGAGCTTCTGGTCGGATGCGACGCCAACGCCCACCATACCAACTGGGGGAGCACCGACATCAACTCAAGGGGTGAGTTACTCCATGACTTTACTCTAACCAACCGTCTCTTTATTTGTAACACAGGATGGAAACCCACCTTTGTAACAGCTAACAGACAGGAGGTCTTAGATGTTACTTTCGCAACAGAGGAAATCTTCAATTGCGTCAGTAATTGGCATGTTAGCGAGGAGGAGTCCATGTCTGATCACAGGCACATACGTTTTGACCTATTAACCGCTCCAATATACCAAACTAACACCTTTAGGAATCCGAAGGCGACATCCTGGGAACTATTTAGAACCCTACTAAAGGAGAACCTACTTGACCTTCCTAAAACAATCAAAAATCCTGAAAGCTTAGAACTGGCAGTACTCATTCTAAACAATGGCATCCTGGACGCCTACCACAAAAGCTGCCCTCTAAAAGAACCCAAGCAACGAAGGAACGTTCCCTGGTGGAATCGTAAGTTAGAAAAACTCCGAACCCAATCTCGTCGGCTATTCAATAAAGCCAAATCCCATAGGTGTAGTTGGGACACCTACAGGACCGTTCTAACAACTTACAAACGAGAAATTAAAAGAGCAAAGAAGAAAAACTGGCGGAAGTTCTGTGAGGAAGTTAACCAAACTCCTCAAGGAGCTAGACTACACAGGATTCTCACAAAAGCTCCAAAAAACCAATTAGGCCTTCTCAGAAAGCCTGATGGTAACTTCACCTGCTCTGAGAAGGAGACCCTGGAACTGCTCACTGCGGTCCATTTTCCTGGCTCCATCAGTGAAACAGACCCAAGCACTTTCACTAGTACAAGGGGTAACAAAGACGCTCATGCACCACAAAGGCCTCACGCAGAGGACTGGCGTAGAGCGTCTAAAATCTTCAGACCCAACCAGGTTAAATGGGCGCTTAAAACCTTTAAGCCCTTTAAATCAGCTGGAGATGACGGAATATTCCCAGGCCTCTTGCAACAAGGCGCGGAAATCCTAACTCCAATTCTAATAAAAATATTTAGAGCCAGCTTTGCGTGTAATGTTATACCTGAGCCATGGACTAAAGTCACCATTAAGTTCATACCAAAGACAGGAAAAAGGGACTACGCCCAACCAAAGTCCTACAGACCTATAAGTCTCACCTCTTTCATGCTGAAAGCCATGGAAAAGGTACTAGATCAAAACCTACGGGAAGGTGCTTTACTGACACACCCGTTGCACAAAGATCAGCATGCCTACCTAAAGGGCAAATCAACAGAAACCGCCTTGATAGATTTAGTAGACAAGATCGAAAAATCAATCGAGGACAGGCAAATTGCCCTTTGTGCATTCCTTGACATTGAAGGAGCCTTTGACAATACCCCTACAAAAACCATAATTAGTGGACTAACTGCCAAAGAGGCAGATCGGACCACTATAGGTTGGATAGAGTCAATGCTCCGCAATAGGTCTGCAAAACTAACACTGAATGGTCACATCCATACAGTTAAAACAACCAGAGGCTGTCCACAGGGAGGAGTACTATCCCCCCTCCTATGGTCAGTTGCGGTTGACCAACTCTTGCATCTACTGGCCGAGGAAAGACTTCCCACGCAGGGATATGCCGACGACCTTGTAGTAATCATTAGAGGACCGTGTCTAGACACAGTGTCCTCTCTTGTGCAAAGAGCTCTTCACATCATACAGAAATGGTGTGATGAAAACACTTTGTCTGTCAACGCAGACAAAACCGTCATAGTACCATTCACGAACAAACGGGACCTCAGAAAGTTAAGAGTCCCCCGTCTCAATGGGAAAACTATACCCTACTCCAAAACCGTTAAGTACTTAGGCGTAACTTTTGACCAACGCCTAAACTGGAATACGCATATTGAGACCGTCATTCAGAGGGCCAAGACTTCGCTCGGCATCAGCTATCGCATGGCAGGGACTAGATGGGGAATAACCCCTAAAATAGCCCTCTGGCTTTACACCGCCATAGTTAGGCCTATCGTATGCTACGCCGCAGCTGTCTGGTACAAAAAGACCCTCCAAAAATCCACAATAGACAAACTCAATAGCCTTCAAAGGACCGCGTGCCTAATCGTAACAGGCGCGATGTCCACCAGCCCTGGGCTAGCCCTTGATGCATTACTCAATCTCCAACCGCTGCACATCTTTGCACAAAGGGAAGCGAAGGCATGCATATTAAGAGTTAACCCAAACAGGAATCGTAACTGGCAATCGAAGTGTCTGATTAGCCTGCAGGAGGATGCCACGTGCCTCCCAGTGCTAAGAATGACTACAGACACTATGATGCCAACTTACAACTTCACCAAAAACTATACTGTTACATTTCCTTCGAGGGACGACTGGCTTGAAGGCCAAACGTCCATCAAAGACAACTGCCTAACCTGGTTCACAGATGGATCCAAGAAAGGCAATGACGTTGGCAGCGGAATATATGGCGAAAACCCAAGATTAGGGCAAATCCAAAATCTTGGCAACTACGCCTCCATATTCCAGGCGGAGGTATACGCCATCACAGCCTGCGCTGAAATTAATTTAAGCAAGCGCTACGTCAACCAACATATCACAATCAACTCCGATAGCCAAGCAGCCTTGCTAGCCATAGATTCTCCGATCATAAAGTCTAAGCTAGTACAGAACTGCGTAGCACAACTGAACGCTCTAGGCAATAACAATCAGCTTGTGCTACAATGGGTGCCAGGACACTCAGACATAGAAGGGAACGAAAGGGCGGATGAGTTGGCCAGAAGGGGCACAGAAAACCACTTCATAGGCCCCGAACCCTTTCTGGGAATACCTAGCAGTCTAACGCGAGATTCTTTGAATAAGGTCAGCTTTGGAGAGGCAATAAAGCTTTGGTGCGACACCCCAGGCATGGGCCACTCCAAAGCACTTATCAAAGGCTACAATCGCAAACTTGCGAACGGTCTCCTTGCCCTCAGCAAGGATCAAATTTGTACAGTAGCAAGGTCACTCACAGGCCACTGCAAATTAAATAAACACATGCACACACTAAATTTAAGTGATACCACCGGCTGCAGATTCTGCAAGGAGGAGATGGAGACTCCTATACACCTCCTATGTGACTGTGGCCCCCTGATGTACAAACGTAGTACTCATCTAGGTAGGCAGGTTCTGACACCAGATGAGATACAAACTATCCCTATCAAAAATCTACTGCGTTTTCTGGCCGCAGTGGGGATTGGTAGAGAACTTTAAAAAGGGCGTTCACAAAGGACCAGCGATGGTCTACGTGGCACAGGCGTGATAAGCCTGTCAAGGCCCAGAATACCCCCAAATAATAATAATAATAATAATAATCATTTTAGATACAGAGGTCAAGTTGTTCATTTAGTAATTATGATGAAAAACTATGTACCTATGTACAAGACGTGATTAAACGTCTATTAGGTAATAATTGAGGGCCATAGACAACACACATTCATCGTCGTCGACGGTTTGTCTATCTTAATTTAATTTTCGGTGGGGGGGGGGGGGGGGGGGGGGCGTGTAGGTTAGGTTAGGTTCATAGAATCAAGGGGATCATAGAAAAAAATAAGAGATGTTCTGTGTGGGGGATAAATCCCACCTATCCCCCCCCCCCCCCCTGGATAGGTGCCTGTGTTTGTTCCATAAACTTAATATTACTATGATAGTGTATTAAGTTTATGGTTTGTCCATACTAAGTATAGTCTTTCTTAATATGCTAACAGTTGTTTACGGAGATGATCAAACTGAAAACCTTTCTGTATGGGACCGACAACGAAGTCACGAAAAAAAAACAGATGTTCCAATAAAACTGCAATAGTGCTCCACCAAAATGTATGGGACTGTTGATTTATTTTTCCTAATTCGTAGAATTTCATTCTACTTTAATTCAAATTACAGCTCGTGCAATAACGCCACCTTTCCAACGTCGCTGTTACTATGTAGAGACGTAGTTGACGTCCAGACTCTTGTTTAGTTGAAACTAGAGTCTGGCTGATAGAACGTCAACTGACGTAGAGGATAGAAAGCTAAAGTACAGATGGCGCTGTAGCAATGTCCACCGAACACCGTGTTGCTCTAGGGGAGCGTTAATTTATCTATAGTTGCTCTTCTCATCAACTCTGAGAACTTAGCTACGTTCTTAAATCATAGATGGCGTTGTGTATGAAAGGCAACTTAAATACTTGTACAGTTGGAAACAAATCTCCATGGTACATTAATTATCTATCTATCCTACTATCCTACTATCCTATACTATTATAAAAGCGAAAGTTTGTAAGTATGGATGTATGGATGTATGGATGTATGGATGTTTGTTACTCTTTCACGCAAAAACTACTGAACGGATTTCGATGAAATTTGGCATACAGATAGACCATGGCCTGGATTAACACATAGGGTACTTTTTATCCGGGTAACGCAGACGAAGTCGCGGGCAACAGCTATACTATTATAAAACTGTAACAGGAAGTTTAACGTACATTGAAGATATTAACAAAAAAAAACTTACGATATGGTTTTTAGGTGTCCCTGATTCCATTTCACCAATTTTTGGATTTTTTGTCTGTCTGTTTGTTTGTTTGTTTGAACGAGTATCACGCAAAAACTACTGAACCGATTTTGATGAAACTTTTTTTGTTTGATTGCTTATGATCTGACTTAAAATCTGGTATATAATTTGTGCGGACGAAGTAGCGGGTTAACGCTCGTACTATTATAAAACTGTAACAGGAAGTTTGTCAGTACATTGAAGATATTAACAAAAAAAAAGTTACGATATGGTTTTTAGGTGTCCCTGATTCCATTTCACCAATTTTTGGATTTTTTGACTGTCTGTTTGTTTGTTTGTTTGAACGAGTATCACGCAAAAACTACTGAACCGATTTTGATGAAACTTTTTTTGTTTGATAGCTTATGATCTGACTTAAAATCTGGTATATAATTTGTGCGGACGAAGTCGCGGGTTAACGCTCGTTTATTTATAATTACCTATAATTATTTTGTGAAATTCTATTGAACTAATTTATTTCGGCCCGATAGCTCAGTCAGTAGTGAACCTGCCTGCTGTACCCAGGGCTCAGGGTCGCGGGACCAAATCCCACAAGGGGCAAATATTTGTAAGGTGCCTACTACTATAATTGTACCCTAGCAAGGTCTAACTAGATAACATTTTATGATCACAATTTGCTAAACATCATTAGTATTTATCACTTAAGGTGGTTTCAGTCCATATAAAACTTAGACGCCCAATACACGTAGACGAAAGTAATATTTTATATTTATATAGTTTGTATAGTTTAAAAAATCTAGTTGCCGCGTCACAAATAACATTTGCAATTTATAATATAATTACGAAGATACAAAGCTTTTAAAATTTTGTATGAAAAATTTCAAAGCTCTGTATGAAAAAGTTTTGTATGAAAAATCTTCGTATGAAAAATCAGCTTCGTATGAAAGTCAGCTTTGTATGAAAAATCTTCGTTATTATTTTATAAATTGCAAATGTTGTTTGTGACGCGGGCATCTAGATTTTCTAAACTATTTTTCCATATATACAAAGTTACTTATATTAATACCGTCTACGCGTATTGTGCGTCAAAGTTTTGTATTAAATTGACCCCTCTGCAACCACCTTAAATGTTTTAATTTATGATAACCAAACCGATGCTGGTTCTAATAAAGCATGCTACACACTATCTGCAAATTGGATCGGTTTGAGCTATTTTGGTTAACTTAGGTGTCCTAAATTACATCTTTTCTTAAATTGTTGAACCAAATGGAGCTCCAGTATTCAAGGGCTCTTTTTATTATTTCTTCGTTACCTTCTGAAATATTTTTGTTCTCTTTTTGTACGATTTTGGTGGTCAATTAAATTAATATTTTTGTTATTTTATGTCTTGTTTGCAATTTGTCAAAATTGTAAAATTGCACATAGAAAGAAATATTACATTGGGATAAGTAGGTGAGTATGAGTACACAAATAATAAACCCATTACCATGATACATAATTATTATTTATTCATGTATAATTATTTGAATACATCAAAAATTTTTGGTGTAATACGAAATTCGCATTAGCGAAATCTTCTGGCCGATAGCGCCTCCTTTATAAAGTGTAGGCCAGACTCATAGTTTTCTTGTTCTTAAAAAATATTGTACATCAACAGGAATGTACTAATAACACTACATCTACTTCGCACTATTAATGTGGCCCTAGAAATCGTAAGTTCAATTTTACAAGTTATATTTTACTAAAATTAAATACATTAAATTAACTAGTTTATAAAATTTAAATCAGTCATTTACAAAGCATTAAAATATTTTTTACAATAATGCTACAAAATACGTTAAGAATTTTAACTGTTTTTTATTTTGTAGATTTTTTTTCGTTTTGGATTATTGCTTATTGCACTTAACTGAAAATCTATACTGAGTGCTTGTTTTAGCCAGTTATCAATTTCCAATTTATCTTAGTTCAGATATAGTTTTAACAACGTTATCATATTTCTCATTTCCTCATTGAAATGAGGTAATGAATGAAAGGAAATAAAAATAAACTGTAATTACATCATTGGAACAAAGCTCTCACAGTTATTACATTATTGTACGGCCTAACAAAATAAAATGTAACACGGCTGAAATTTCCATACTTTTCTTTTTTACAAAAACTCTTTTAACGACATTTAAATTTCTAGTTTCTAAGTTAAACCTAAGGAAATGGCATGAATCTAAACTTCGCTTGTAATCTTGAGACCAGATTATATTAAGTAGTCTGCCTTATTTTACATTAAAATTTAAAACAAGAAAATCTGTTACGATTTTGACTTGACATAATAATCTGCGAATACATAATTTTTATTCGAGAAAAATTCACTAGCCCTTCAGGGGAACATACAGATCAGAATTCGAATTATTTTATATTTTTCCGACCTACCAAAGTAGGTTCTTTAGACATACATACATGAGCTCACGATCGTCTGGCCTCTCGGACGACTTTCTCGAACCTCCACTCCGAACAACATGTTTCTCTTATTAAGTTTTGATAAAAAATTCTAAACACATCCATCGTTCCTTGGAAGAAACTAGGGCTTTAAGCGATTATTCATAAATACCTACATTCTAAAACCAATACTGACGTCGACAATTAAAATATACACCTCCTAAAGAAACGTTATCTAAATCACAAACATACATGACGGTGTATAAAAAGAATACTACTTGTACGCGAGATATATTTACAGAAATATACATCATAAAAACATATAAAAATCATACCACATTTCAATCTTTCAAACATTTATCGAACGTATCTAATTATAAATAACGTAAAACTATATTTACATAAATTGTCATTTCTTCATGACACAATAAAAAATCATTAAAATTATATTACAAAATATCCATCAAAGAACAAGGACGGAAATTATTTAAACTAAATAATTTCGTGTTCTTCCGAGGCAGTGACATAAATCTTTAAAATTAATACGAGAGAACTAAAATTTTAACAAATACAAAAACTTAATCACTTTTTAAACAAAACTAATAGTTATTTAAGATCTTTATTGATGATCGGCATAATGAAATATAAATTTTGTACTTATCTCGAATAATGTGACTTTAAATTATAGGTTTTAATTTTCGGTCCCGAGTGTACAACACAAAAAGCATAGTTGTACTAAAGCCTAGTTTGAGATCAAATTCAAACCGTCTGTTTATTTAAAGTTGGATTTTTATCACGAAAGCGAATCATTTATTGACAGCATTGTAAAAATCTGTACAATTTGATGTTACATTTTTGTCTACAGTGTCCAATAAAAACCCAAAAATAAACGGTGTCTTTTTAGTACCTAATTAGTCCATATTTATACAGGAAAAAAACAATTTTCGAAGAGTTGATGACAAGATTCAAAGAACACATTGATAAGCGAGTAAAGAACTAAAAAACATTTCTAGCGCACCCTTTTCTCTTATGTTCGCCTTTTACATTTTTTCCTTTTCACTTTATTACGCGAAAGAGAAAGACGGCGCAAGAAAATGTTTCCAGTTGATCATTGAACTTTCCTTCTTAAACACTTTTTTCCAAAGGACGTTATAAAGTTCTCTCTAAAACCTTAACTCGGAACCTAAAAACCGATGAACAAAACAAACCCTACAGAATGAATGTGAATGATTTAAGAGACCATTTGCCTATGACCGTTGATGCCGGCTGCATTTTGTGAGGGAAATAGAACACCTTCGTACGTCACTCCGTTTAGTTCAATTGAAACTACGAGCTGCTGGTCACCAGTTGTTGCGTCACCTGCGAAACAAATACTGAGTTAATTTTGTAGATCATTGATACATTATTATTTTCAGAGGGTTTTCAAAGAAAACAAACTGGCACTTTGACGCCACACATCGAATCCCATGGAAAACTACTAAGAACTGAACCTAAATTTAACAACCCGGAGAACTAATAATGTGTAACGAAAACAGATGGCGCTATAATTAAAGTATTTGTTAAAAATAAAGTCGAGAAGCTAGACTTACCTCTGGTAGTAATCTTGAACGCTGCTCCATTAACACCGTTAGAATTTCCACCATTGATCTGCGTGTGAGACTGTGGCAGACTCGCGGGGCGGGGAGGCGACGGCGCGCGGGGGGATGGCGGCCGAGGGGTTCGTCGCTTAGCGGGGGGCGGGGGTGAGCGGCATGCTTCACGCTTGATTCCACTTATGCTTGAGTTTGGGCTCTCACTTAAGTTCAGGGCCTCACTGTTGAAGAGAAATAGGATGTCAATTATGATATTCTTTAAGCTTAAACTAAAACAAAAGATAATATTTGTGTCAAGATCGAACAATAACACATATAAAAAAATTATTAGAATAAGGGCCTATTTCGCCACTTCTGGATAAGTTCTTAACATTTTTTTTGACAAATTGTTTGGCATATTTCGTTAAAACGAATTTTCAGATAAACTGTTAAGAACTCGTGCAGAAGTGGTGAAACAGGCCCTAATACTCGTAACCCACGTCTTATTTTAGTAGACACATTCCTCCTCTCAAAATAACAAAACATCTGAGGGACTAATTACATCCAAAATAAATGCAATTCCATTGAATGAGACCCAAAATGCAAAAAACCATGGAAAAGTTCCTTCATCATCTTCGTCAATCCTCCCTAGGTCACATTTGAATATATGTCCCAAAATACACTGGTCTGACTGCTCAGGTCATGATTTATGATCATAGTTTGATCCCTGAGGTGAAGCCCTGGTATATGGTACTTTTCTTGAAATTCTGACTATCACTTCCACCATGAAAGTTATTTTCTCATCCAAACAAGCATTCATTAAAAACTAAACCATAAAAGAAACTAAAAAGGTACAGACTCGTACCGTTGCGGCTCGAGGTCTGGCTGAGGGCTATTGTTGTTGTTGTTGTTGTACAGCGACCACAGCGTCAGTCTTGAAACGTCGATAGCGCTGAGAGCCGCCGCGTCACGGGGCGACATCATCGGTGTAGGACCGTTTAGGCCAGGCGGAGATTCAGAACCTAGTAGAAAATAATCAAAAGGTTATTGACTGGGCAATGGTATTGGCGTCGAACAATAATTGGTGTAAAGCGGGGAGTATGTAGGTAGATGCTTGGGATGGAGTTCCTTATCTTGGGTATGGAAAAATGAAATAGGGAGTGGGCTATTGGTAGTTACTGCTGCCTTTACTGGATAGACAACATGCAAGATGAAGATAATGCTGTTAAAGATTGACTCAGTCTTAAAGGAATTAAAGGAAGGTTAGCATTACTAAGATTAATCCAGTTGATTCTAATTGTGCTCAGAGGTAGAAATAGTTCATACTGATGTAAGTGCTAAGCAATCCCTAAAACCTCTCAAAAACATCCGGCAAATATGCTAAACAATTCCAGTTTGCTTTTCCAAGTTACATCACCTTCGTTTAATCCTCTACATTTGCTTTAATTTTCAGCTCAAACGTTAAACTCACCATTCCTCATAAGCTCACGTTGCTGCTGAATCATCTTCATGTATTCCCGGACGCGGTATTCAATGTCATGCTGCGACAAGTGCGGCGCGTGCGGCGGCAACGGTGGCAGGCGTGGTATTCCGGCCACGCCTCCCCCGAGGGATAGAGAGAGTGGCTGCATGTGCTGGGTGAGCTGGGCGAGGGAAGCTGGCACGCGGCTGAGAGGCGGCTGGAAGAAATAGGTTTGGTTAGATTTATTTGTCACATTATAATTTGTACTCACTACATATTCGCTACATCATCGATTGTGAGTCTCATAGCCAAACATGATTTTAATGGATCTGGTCAATGAAACTAATAAACAAGAATGTTCTTAGTCCAGACCTTCAAAACTGGATCAAAGAGAAAAAAAGTCTTATTGGAATGTTCTAGTCCACCGTGGATATGGGACCTGTTGGCATTTCATGAGTAAACATTTTATGTTTGGGCCCTTGCTATGCTACTATTTAGATGATCACAGAAAGATTGCGTTCAAGCAAACCAAATTAATCAACGAATCCCATTCAATAACATGGACCTCGGCATGGCAAATCTGAGATCATAAGCGGGTCATCTTTAAAATAATTCGAACCCAATTCAATTCAATTCAATTCATTTATTTTATTTCAGATCATAGATCCATAGGGTGTTAGTAACAATGACTTAAAACTAGGAAGGTAGGAAGTTTTCTAATCAAAACTCACCATTGCAAGCGCAGCCTGAGCGTCGTACTGGCCTGAAGCTCGGCGACCTTCGCGCTTGTTGCCCTCTATAGCAGCGTCCAGCTCATTTCGAGTTGACAAGTTCTTCTTCTCACATTCATAGTCGTAAAGGTACTTCATGTATCTGCAAAAAAAAGATATTTGTTGAGGAAAAGAAGTCATACGAAAACAAATAGAAGACAAATCAATATCGCGAAGAGAAAGGAGAACAGAATTTCTAAGCAGATTCATAATACGCTGCGGCTGCGGCGGCAAAAGTCAATGTTCTAATTCTACTGGATATAAATTCTCTAAAATAAATTATGAGCTTAATATAAATAGATGTCACCATTCAATCTCTTTTAAATACCCTAAGCGATGTGATAATGTCGTTAAATCAGTGCCATCGACTTGTTCCGAGACATGACAAGCTTATAAATCATATTTCAAGCCCAATTATTATCAAAAGGCTATCCTTCAAACGTATAAAAGAACATCCCATTACACTCTTAATCCTATTCTTATGAGGACTCAATTTTATATGAGCATATTGTCAACTGTTCGTTACCATAACTCATATTAAGCGTTAACATATTTAATACGGACCACAATAAGAAACTTTGAACGGGCCGACGCTTCATAAAAACTGTGGGCTACCTTTTCATGAACTGTCAAATGAGAAAGCTAAATATATACGACATTCGTCATTACTTCGTCTAATTTTATGAACGTTCGAAGACGAGTCTCCAAATAGTTCGTCGCATCGAAAATTTTTAACGCATCACGCTATTACTAAAATATAAGTGACACTTTCAAAATAAATATAACATGTCTCTCGAACGGTATAGATAAAACTAAAGTTGTATGGGTACTGTCGCAAGCAGACACACAAGCGACTAACGTAGATTGTAATAATGCATATGTTGCGTTCAAATCAACGCGTCGTGCGTAACGGTGCACAGTTTGAATTAGAAATGTAAGCCACCTTTATACCCGCCGACAAAAGGCGACGAGGTGAAGGAACTCGCCAGAAAGATAAATGGAAAATTATATCGGCTGAGATGAGTTAGAGGTTATTAATTATGAAGTTGTCATATTGTCGCGTCCGACGCTCACGTATGGGCCATTGTGACCGATGCTTTGTCTCCAACTCGTGAGAATTTAAAAGGAGTGATACAATGAGGAGGCTTCGAATATGGATCGACGGCTCCTGACTTGTTCTAGGACCACACATGGCCTATTGAACTCTTTGTCAACACTGAACCGCAGATTAACTGGACACAAAGAGATCCTATACGTTTTCTGGGATTATACTGGTTGTAGATGTTCAAAGCGAAAGCTTTACTACTTTTTTACTTTTATATCGAACCCCACAAATGACGATGGAACTGTTAAACAAATCGGTAACTCATGGTCTACTAACAATGCATTGAATATTATTCGAATTGTTGTAATGGTTTCCACGCGCCAAACCAGTGTCCTGGGTTCGAATCTCCGTTGTAGTCGTGGATGTTCTATGTTTGTACCGTTGTTGTATGATTTCCATTATAAAAATCCTAGTAACTTACTTGTGATCGTTACAAGGTATTCAATATCAATTTTTCAATTCAATTTATTTATTTAACAACTTACACTAACAGTACAAACACAGATTTATTCGCGCCTGTGAGCGTTAGATATTTATTGTTTACGATAGCACATGCTTAGACGAGGTATATTATAAATCCACAGCTTCCTAACATTTCAAATAAAGTAAGATACTAACTGCGTCCGTAAAGTGAAGGCAGCTGACGTGATGGACGAGGGTAGCCGCAATCCCTTGATGATCTCCTGCCACAGTTTCTTGTTGATGACCTCAACCAGACCGCCTCGGGCGATCACCAAGTTGTACAGTTCGTATAGATCGAGCACTGACTTCGCCATTATGGGCAGCCGGTTTATAGGAGTGCCTGAAACAATGAGACGTTTCGTTAAGAAAAAAGGTTGAAGAATAAATCTGGGTAAATGAAAGTTATATTACACGGATTGTTAAAGGTTTTACTGTTGTTTTCATCGGGTAACGAGGATGGCAAAATTTTACAACGGAACGGTTAAAATAAAAAGTAGCAAGAGTGATGTCGCAAGTTTTTCATCGAGTGGTTGTCTCATTCGCGTGGTGATCGCGCTGTTCACGTTTGAGCTGGCCACGGCGCTCCGCAATCTCTTCTCTACTGTGTTTTTGGTCAAAATACTATCCTTGAGATTGGGACAAATACCCTCATAAATACTTGACTTTGGCAGAAATACATTGCTAGTCACAAGCAATAAATTAAACAAAAGAAAAAGGTATAACAATCTTTATAGATGGCGTTGACTTAATACTCTTGATACTCAACGGCTTATTAGTAGAGTTTAAGGCTAGGATATAGACAACCCATGAAACAATGATTCAACAACCCCCCCAAGATTAAACCAACCCTTAAACCAAAAACATAAGGAAATATGTTAATCACGGGAGCTAGATACCAGATATCGTACAAGCATATAAACCCCTCTATTTGTTGTTGTAAAACCCTTTACAGCGCACTTGGTAAGGCCCGTAAACCCGGCGAGCGTGCTAAATCGCATCGCATCGCACGATCGATGATTTACGAGCCCGCGAGCGAGTCAGATCGGCGCGTTTACGACGCGGGCGCAGCGTTAGTGGACCGGATTTAGCACAGCCCGTGTGGCCATCGCGGAAGCCATACGACGAGCTGTTTGTTCTTAGCAGATTGTTCATAAGATTTACTGTAATTTGGTGGTTAAGTAATGATGTGTAGAAGGATTGTTGTATTCTATTCGTCTTGCTAAAGTTCACGCTTATATCAGAAGTGGGATAACACTATTCTACGATCTTGTATTGATGATCATTCAGTTTCTACTTAGCTTAATCTGACGAAATGTCGGAAGGCCCATGTTGCGTTTTAAGGACTGTGCTAAGCAAAACATGATTTCCTTTAAAATTAACCACTCATAGTGGGAATGCCTTGCAAGTGATAGGGATTGGTGGAGGAAGGTATTAGCAGAAGGTCGTAAAACCCACGATGAATTCTGGTTCGAATCTCTGGCCGTAAAGCAAGCCAAAAACACAGGGACGTGCTCCTGCACCAACCGACACACAGCACAAGTTCCGCAAATGCATCAGGCCTTGTCGCTCACGAATTGGCTTATACAGCCACGATTGTCGGTCCCTTATCTAAATAGACACTGTTTGAAACATCTAGTAACTTAGATGAAATAAGGACCACCTTATTTTGTGCCTCTTGTATATTTATTTACTGAAAAAAGTACTACAGTACTACTAGTATATACTTTATTTTACACCAAAACATAAACATGTTTTGGTGTAAAATAAAGTATATTTGATTTGATTTTGATTTGAAGGTCCATGATGATGATGATGAATCTGTCTTAATATTAAGGTTTAAGTTCGATTGAATTATTCTAAAATATGTTTTTAAAAATCATTCAGAATTCATTTGACTGTTAACAGAAATGGCGCTGTCAATAAAAGAGCTAACAGATCTCGAGCGACATTAATCAACTGCGAGCTTAATTGTTGCAAACAATTTATCCCTCTCGTCTAACTTGAGTATCTAGCGTAACAGCCTGTCGTCACCCCTCTCTCTCCACCCCTTACCCCACCTCCCCTCCTCTTCGATCGTTTATTGATGAGAACGAGGCATTAGCGAATACCTAAACGACTATTTGTCAATCCGTCTTCCTGTCTGCAGTTAATCATTCCCCGGTTATCTGGGCTAGAGGGGGGTGAGGTAAGGTTGTACTGGCTGTTTGGAGTGGGGGGAGGTGACGTCACCCATTCAGAGATTAATTGCCGCGTTCGTGTTTAGCGAGCGTTGGAAGTACATGAGGAGGAGGAATTGGAATAAATAAACGTTTGGGTGTTTGTTTATTTAGCAATCGAGGGGTACCTATATGGAATATTTTGTTGACGGATCTTCACACAGAATCAGGACAGTGTAACTGGGAAAAATGTAAACGTGAGACCTTTCCATACCTTTGTGTGCATCACGCATTGACAAGTGAAAAATCCAGTGCAACCATTTTTCAACGGTTCTATCGACCTAACGACCTAGATCGATGAATTAAGGAGCATAATTAACCATATGATCCCGTCCTTCGGATGGCACGTTAATCCGTTGGCCCCGCCTACTATCTCTGGTGGTAGTAGTCGTTACATAAAAACAACGTCAGAGGCCGTAAGGCGGTCTGAAAAAACTCCAGGGCTCTGCCCACACGATAAGAAGAAGAACTATATAATTACTAATTACGACTTAATCATGGCCTGAATTACTACTGAAACTCGACTTAAACTCACATTCACCACCCAAGCACTGAAAACCTTGAAAACCAACTCACAAAGTTGCTTTGAGCGATCGAAACGCAAACTTTTATGACGCGCGACACTTTTCGACCAATTTTACTTGATCCATGTCTTTCTTAACACACTCCAAAATTGTGTGAAGAATGGAGTGTCAAGTTTATATGGTGGAAGCCTGATAGTACCTCGATGCACCGTGCCTTTGATGTGCAAAAGCTACGTGAGGCAAACGATAGGTACCAATTCCACGGCATGTGGTTATATTAATGCTTTCCTCGAATAAGCTTAAGGTGAAAGGATCTATTTTCGATATCCGAGATATAAGCTTTCTATATAGTTTAATATAGATCGAATGAGATTGTAAACTTAGTACGTAAATTGTAGGGGTCGGTTGAGCATATCATAGGTCTACCAACCTAAATTGAGCTATATTGGAATTACTTTGTTATTTCAACTTTTATTAATTTCTTTAGGAATACCTGCCCTCTAGGTGCTGAAAAATAAGCATGCGCATCTGGATTATAATTTTGACGGAAAAGAAAATAATGAATATCCTTAAAGAGAGTTTGTCATTGAAGAGTTTCAAATAACATAGGTTGATTATTTTTTAAATTAATTTGTATTACCTACAATCAAGCCAAGACTTGAATAACCCAAATAATATTTATAAAACAAACGTGCGAATAGAAAACGCCGAAGATAAACCACGGAATATCACAAGCAACAGTTAGGTAGGTACTTCGTTAAATTGTATAAACGTGAAACTTGTTATCACACGAACTCAGCGCTAAAAGGCCCGTTATCCTACTAAATAACACGTTACTTACGAGAACCTCGACAAAAGCTATTGTTTATGAAAGCAATCACCCCAATAACGATTTCCACAAACCGCGTAGGTACTTTCCTCCCCCATCGTCCCCACTCCGCGGCGGAAAACGCGCGATTCGATGCGCGTGCGCCCAGCACTGCACTCACACTATTTCCATAACCCTGCCATTTATAAAAGCCCACACAACTCAACGGCTAATGCTACGTTTGACGGCTCACTCAACTTCGCCGGCCAAAACATAATTTATGACGTATGTCAAATCGCCGCCAGAGCCAATCTAATCGTGCCCAATTGTGACAAATTATTGCTTTTCCTACGAAACCTTACGCTAAATTTGTAATGAAATTCACTTTATGGAACCCGTGGTTTATGGATCTTTGTATAAAATAAGTAATAATATTTTCATTAGGTTTGCGGATGATATTGCTGCTCTGGCAGAAGACACACAACAACTAGAAAAACTATTGAAAATAATGGACACTGTCTTCGGAGAATTTGGGTTGAACATAAACATCAATAAAACAAAAATAATGGTAACAGCAAAAAATGGACCAGTTATTAGTTCCGTCAAAATCAACAACACTCCAATAGAACAAGTAAATACATTTAGATATTTGGGTAGTCTCATTACAAATGACTCCAGATGCACCCCTGACATCGTTGCAAGGATTGCTATGGCAAAAAGAGCTTTCAACGACAAAAAACACCTTCTGAAAGCAAAAATATCGAGCAAAATCCGAAAACGCCTAATCAAAGTGTACATCTGGAGCATTGCATTGTACGGTAGCGAGACGTGGACATTGACTAAACGAGATCGAGATAGGCTGGAAGCTTTTGAGATGTGGTGTTGGAGGCGAATGGAGGGGATAAGTTGGACGGAACGCATAACAAATGAAGAGGTGCTAAGAATGGTTAAAGAAAAGAGAAACATTTTAAAAACAATCGAAAACCGGAGAGGAAAAATGATTGGACACTTGATACGAAACGACAATTTCTTTAAAACCATACTGGAAGGGAAGATAGAGGGGAAGAGAGGCAGAGGAAGACCTAGACAGAGTTATCTGGCCCAAGTGAAGGAAAAGGTTGATGTCGTATCGTATCAAGAACTCAAGAGACTAGCGGAAAGGAGACAGGATTGGCGAAAACTCCACCGACAAGAGCGCAGCTCTTAAATAAGATGATGATGTATAAAATAAATTCTTTGGGAATAGCAGCGCGGCATAGGTACCTATAGAGCCACAGTGTTGCATTTCTGCAGTTTGGTCGATTATTCGCACCTCACTCGATATTTATTGCCACTCGATGTCGCTTAGAAGGGCTAATTCTTTTGTGTAATAAACTTGCAACTGTCGTAAATCGTAAGCCGAACGCCCCCGAGTGTTGATAAAGGATTGTAAATAACGAACGATTAGCCGCTTAATCTTTTCTAAGTGTTGCAGTTTGCAACTTTGATTCATTGTCCGTTTTTATTACCAGATTACTTCGAGGATTTAAATTTTATTGAGATTAATAAATAAAACTTAATTTTATTACTGTCGAGTACTAATTCCAGAGTGCAATAAAGTAGAATGATAAAGAAAATCTTAATAATGACATGCTATTAAAAACGGCCATCGATGTAGAGCAGTTATTTAATTGCGGTGCAAAAAACACGCCGCCCTATTCTGTGGTATTCGCTAGCGACGACTCGGGTGATAATCGATCGAATCGACATTCGACGCCTACCGCTTATCGAGAGCTCTATCAAGGCCCTTTATGCCCCTCAACCCCGCGGCCGGCCAATCAGAGGCCGCGGTGAAGCCACGCCGGTCGCCTATTGGCCTGATACGCTTTTGATTGCGCCGCCCCCCTCGATTCACGACTCGATCAATCTCAATTACTCGCCCACTTTGGTAGCACTCCAACTTGTGAACTTATGTTTAGTTTAAATCGCTAGGAACTGCATTCAATCTTACAGTTAGGTATGTTAGTAATTAAATAAGTTTTACATTCACTTTGCAAGTTAAAGAGCAGGTTACATGGCCAACATCAAATTAGAATTATCCTCTGGTCTAAGTGAATTCTTAAAGGAGGGATACATTCATAAGTTTCTGAAGCGTACCTCAATTACAGGAGATTATAAATAGAAACTAAATGAACATGTGTTAGAAACGCGAAACTCTGAAAATCTACCGATGTAGCAGTAAAATGTTTACGATTTAAGATATAAATTAACGTAGATGCGACAAATATACCTTACATTAAAATATTACTGTAAAAACAATGAAAAGCTGTTTTTATTAGCGATTATAAACCTTGAGATGTTGATGCTATGTTAACTCATCATTATGATAATGGCGAAAATAATTAAATTGGAATCTAAGCGCACACCATTTCTCTCGTAATGTTGGTTTTCATTGAACTCTATAGGAAAGACCTATTACGATACTTTGGCAGAAAACAATCATTTAGACGTAAATTTTTACTATCACCTGTACATAGATAGATAGGTACCTAGCCTACATATCTTCTAAGAATATTTTTAAAAGCCCCTTGTAGAAATTTAACTCTAGGAATCGGAACACAAACCATGCTTAAAAACATTTTGCAATAAATTTATCAAAATAAAACAAATTGCTGAGTAATAATAAGGGAAAACGGATTAAAAGGATAATTTCAGAAGTTAATTTTATTTCTTATTCGTGCATTAAGGTTATAAACGACAGCTAGCCCCTGTTTAGACAGTCGTTATGACTTTATGGGCGGAAGAATTTATTACGCTCGAAGCGAGGTTTTAATTTAGAAATACGATCGGTCTAGTGTTAATTTCCACACTTCGAAACATAACGTTTTGCATCTAGTACGGTGAGTTGTTTGATATTAAACAACTTTTATTAATATTAATAAGACAAGGAAAGTTTCAGGGCCAACAACCGCAACAGCCAAGTAAAAGAGCTCAAATGCAATAATTCCGAAGAGTTACCATAACTCAATAAGTATTTATTGCTTGTAGTACAAATTCCGAGAGATACGGCGCGAGAATGACATAAGGCTGAAGATACAACGATCAATCATGAGGGGAGCAGTAAAGCTCAGAACAATCCAGCGTAATTCCGTCTGAGAGACATTAAAATGGCGGCCGCCCTATCCGGTGCAACATTGTGGCGAATGCGTGCGCGCACAATAAATTTCTTATTAGAATCACTGAATGATAAAAATTTTTCAGTTCACTGATTTCAAGGCAGAAAAAAACTGTTTTGAAATGGGAATTTCTTACGTAATCCCATTTCGTATCGTGTAATCATATGCTACGAGACAATTGTGAAATCAGAAACTTAGTCTTATACGAAAACATTAACTTTAATAACACATAAATCATTTATACTGACGCAAATCAAAACTGAGAAGCACATTTTAGTTTTGTATCTCTCAGTGGAATTCAGGAGGCCATTCGATGTAATTGGCAATCATTCAGAAAAGAATATTCTCTCGCTCCAACAATCAAGACAAAGGCGGCCGATAGTACCTACAGGCGAGCCATTACGGGTCAATACCCATTATTATGCGATATTTTCGCGAGCACAGCCCTCAGATATCCCGTACGCTCACATGAGACGGCAAATATATGTAATTAAAGGTTGTAAAGTTGATTTACAACTGGGGCCCGAGTATCGAACCTTGGGGAACGCCTCGACCAATCACGAGGCCGGAGCCCATCGCACCGCGCCTCGTATCAATTTATTAGAAACGAATGAAAATCGCGGCTGCGGTGGCTTCGGGCCCGCGATAATACACGTCCTGCGGTCACAGATCCCATTTGTACTTCGGCGGATCGCGGTGGATAGTATCGAACGCTGCAGCGTAGTTTACGATCTCCGCGCGACGGTAACACCGGCAATAAAATGGCAACAATGGAAATGTCGGATGCGACTGAAAGCCGATGCAACTACGCCAGATCATTGCGATGAATGCAACAATGGAATCCACGAAACGATGGTGGCAACCAGCAACTATCTACAACCATAAACCGGTACAACTCTAACAGCCCGCAGTGATGAGACGAGACAGATAAGAAAGCTAGATACATCATAATTTTAATAAATCAGCGAGTGAAAGAAATTTAATGTTAACGAAACGAAATGCAATTACTGAAACAATCCTATATACTTACCGGTTAAGTATAAATCTAGAGGCTACAGCTCCGGACTGACATTCGATATAAAGATTTAATTTAATGAAATGGTCGAGGAGGGAAATAATGTAGCAGGTATAGCAACAAAGATGCCTGATGCTGTCTCTAAAGAGGCCTCTCAGAGTTATTTCTCAATAATTCTCTAAGATGATCGATAACACGCATTGTTTTGTTTCGCTCGGCAAGCGAGCATTTCGTCCCTTTCCAACATTTAATATCTGGAAAGTAATTATTAGCATTTGTTTCCAAATGGTGGTATCGTCTGGTTGAGATGTATGTAATTTATTATTGACGTAGTCATGTTTGCGCTTTTTATGGGTGCGGAGAAAATTGACCGTCAAAATGAGTCTGCTGGCCCGCTTACAATGTTGTTTCACCACTTGTCTGTAATTACATATCTATAAAGTATTCGAAATCGAATATAGCTTTTAAATTATCTTCATCTTCTGCATCTTTAACCATTTCATAGTAATCCTTCACATTATAATGGTTATAGTTTATAGGTCCAAGTCTTTCTGCAGCCCTACCTATACTTATTTTTATGACTATCGTTTTGTCGCTTACGGCAATCGTAAAACATCATTGGTAACCTTTAATTTTCTTTATCATTCCTTTTGCGAACACATTGTATTGCTAATCGCTGTCCTACATTGTAATGTGTGATGGAAAATAATTTATGTCTTTTCATAATAGTAATGTGCAATGAACGGGAAAACTACTGGCAATAAACGTTTCCTTTGCATTCAATAGAGTACCTATTCAACGTCATTCGATGGATAAGTCAACGTAAACACCTACATACTGATAGATACATTCCTTTCATCTGATAGTATATTATTATTATTTAAGTTGCAATGTTTCAGTTTTGTATAATATAATAACACAATAAGTGACGTATTCCAATCTGTTTTTTTTTTTCTATTTATTCGACATTCTCATAATATGTTCACGCTATTTTTCACTTCGGCTGTCTGAATGGAAAGTCTTTTTTAAGTTTAGAGCCATGCTGACTTTAAGAGAAACTTCATCTTTAGCACTTTTTACATGAACTGCTACTAAGGACTGAGATACATTTCATTTTACATGCATTAAAAATACAAGTACCCATACTACGGGTCATAGAATGCGTCAGTCAGTTGAACACATCAAAACTTGTACGTCTAAATGACGTGTACGTCAGACACGTGGAAGGAAGGTGTCGAGAATCCCACTGCCACCGCGTTTAAGATACCACATTTGAATGACAATTTAAATTACAATACAGACGGCGTCCCGGCCGTGACGAGGCAGAATTGAATCCCGACTTTATAATATTGGATTGTTACTAATAGTCCAATAGGAGATAAAAGTAAATAGTAATATGTTTAACATATTTAATTCATTTAAAAAACTGAGGGCATACAATTATAGACTATGTCGATAAACAGTTTGAAATACATAACAATATGAATACTAAAGCAGTAAGAAAATCACACCATCATGAAATAAACAAAGAGATTGAATACAATATTGTCAACAGAATTTCGTGAAGTCACGATTTCATTACACGTGGTAATGTTAACGAATTATACATAGTACATAGTAATTAATAAACATAGTATTAGTAAGTAAATAAAACATGACACAAAACATTGGAACCCATTCAACAATATATTAATAAAAAGTTAATATGAATAAGACAACAAAAACCTATAACGGAAATAAAATAATCCAGCCCAGGAGTGACAAAAAACACACAATGGAGTCAAAGGGCATAGAGGATGACAATGGTGCGCCTATGGTAGATAGAACAAATGACGACCACAATAACGTATTTAGCATAAATGGCTCGAAGATACGAAGACAACGGTAGGTGACTTGAGAAAGGTGAAAGAGGGTTAGTTATTCAATAAGTTTTAGTTATTATTACAGTATTTGAAGATGAATAAATTCTGTGTTTAGTTAGACTACTTTACTAAATGTGCGAGATAGTTAACATAGTAGACAGACCAACTAACTTTCATTTTCAGATCGAAAGCTCACAATCAGTGAAATCGCTATTACGACATCCAATCACGTAATGAACTCTGACATTTAAGATAATCGAATTAGAGTTCAATATGCTATTGAAATTAATCTTCACCAGAGCTTTGTGTAGTAATCCGATGGCCAGATAGTTGTGGTAGAATTATGCTTATCTGTATATTAATATCGGTATGACTTCCTGCCACCCGCCGCGCCTTTGACTATACATATACATCTATATATCATATTGGTACTTTAAAGAATAAAGAAAAAAATATATATAAAAATAAAAAATATTTATCTTATCTTAGCTTACTTTAAATAACATTATTTAAACAGGATGAAATTGATATCATTAGCATCCTTTTAAACTAAGAGTCTTCCCATCAAACTGAACAACTTTTACTATAGGTGCAAACCGATCGGAACAAATAAAAAATCTGCCGTTTCATATTAAACTGCAATGTCGACGCGCGAGTTCGCGACTCAAATGTGTGCAACAGCAGATTTTTTTTGCTCCGATCGGTTTGCTTCCATAGTAAATGTTGTTCAGTTTGATGGGTAGACTCTTAGTTTAAAAGGATGCTAATGATATCAATTTCACCCTGTATATCAACGACAAGACGAATTGTAACATATATCCTTCAAACAAAGAAAATATATAGGTACGCAGTGAGGTTGATGAATGAGAGAAGTTAGATATGCACAACAAATAATATAATTCGCTTCCTATGAAAACTTTGCTACAAGTGCATCTTTCAACAGTGTTATTATACAGGGTGTAATAAAACACCCTAGTAGGTAATAAATAAGGGGGTGCTTCAGACCATCAAACTGAACAACTTTCACTACGGAGCCAATATCGAGAAAAAGTAAAAAAATCTGCTGTGCCATACATTTGAGTCAGTCGTACTGCAGTTTTGTACGAAACAGCAGATTTTCATTTTGCGATTTCGAAGTTGACTCCATAGTGAAAGTTGTTCAGTTTAATGGTCTGAAGCACCTCCTTAAGTATTACTAGGGAGTTTTGATACACCCTGTATATCTGCGAAAAGAGGAATTTTAAGATATATTTCCTTCATAGTGCAGCTAGCAGATGAGCGTCGGTGGCGCGTTGCGGAGAGCTACGGACATTCAATAATGAAGATCCGCACGGACGAAATGCCATGCATGGTACACTAGGTACCAAAGATTTTTCTAGATGGTCATTTTAAAGGTCGGTGGAGGAAAATATCGTGAGGAAATCTGCATACGCTGAAGAAGAAAATGTAATGCTTATGCGAAGTCTACCAATCTGCATTGACTACCTATCACCTATACACCCTCAACATAGAAAATATATAGGGTCCTTCTTAATATGCTGAAACTTTTTTAAGGGGATGGTTAGACCGTCAAACTGAACAACTTTCTCTATGGCACCAACATCGAAATCGCGAAAAGAAAATCATCTGTTCCATACAAAACTGCAAACCTACTCGAGCCAAATGTAATGGACAGCAGATTTTTTTTCGCGATTTCGATGTTGGTCCCATAGATAAAGTTGTTCAGTTTGATGGTCTGATCAACCCCTTAAAAAGTGTCAGCATATTAAGAAGGACCCTGTATACTCAGTGAGTTAGATGAACGAGAGAAGTTAAATATGCACAACATGCATAAAGCTACATGTACCAACAATCTTTTTAATAGTGTAAGTTATACAGATGTTCGTATAACCTCTTATCAAATATCGAGTGCTTTACAACTTTGAGTTTGAATACCTATGTCATAAGTACTAATTTGGATGTCTGGGTGGCTATCTCTTTATAATATTGTAAGTTTTATTACCTATCTCTATATTAGACGCTGTACCTTTGAGATCCGCCCAGAGCGGAGGGCGGGCGGGGATCTCAGGGCGGGCCTGGCACCGCCCTCTACTTTTTTTCTCAAAGATATTCACTACTATCAACACACTTTCCGTTTTTATATAAAGTAGCAAAAGACATCAACGTTATACACATCTTTTTATTAGAATTATTTTGTAAGTAGGTCAATTCCTTGCTTTCATTTATTTACCTAACTACTAAGTATTCTATTAAATTACACGTATTGATCACAATTTGTCATTTTCAAAAAGAAGCTTTACAATTGCAACTAATAAAATATTGGTAATTCGTTGCAAAGATACCAACCCAATGTTTTCAGTTTATATACCTATGTATAGGTAGGTACTATAAAACATTGAACATGCATGATATAAAGTGTGTAAGGAAAAGTATCATTAATCTTTAAACCACGTACTCTACCCATCAAACTGAACAACTTTTACTATATGAGCAAATCTGTCAGAGAAAAACATCAGCTGTTCCGTACCAAACTGCAATACCTCCACAACTCAAACGTATGAGACAGCTGACTTTCTTTGTTCTGACAAGTTTGCTCCCATAGCAAAAGTTGTTCTTACACCCTGTAGAATAAGATTAAACTTTTTGGAAGTTAAAAAGTTTTATACAAAAAAGAACTTATTTATCTCCAAGGCGACGAGACGCTACATTACATTTAACGGTAGAAAACGCAAACTTTATAGAAAAAAACAGCTGCAATTTATCCGAAATACCCTTAAAACATAAATACAACATGATTATGTATCAAACATTAGTCATCCACATTCGGAAACAATTTTCCAGCACATTTGACGCTGCGCAAGCGACGCCGTCGTGAGAAACGCACACAAGTCGCGGATATGTCGCGGAAACGAGATAGCAGATAGCATACCTACAGGTGTAAGTACATACGATAACTACATCCGGCGCCCACATAGATTAGTGACCAATACAGGAAACAGGATAAACGCTATAAAGTTTAGGTGTCTTTATTCGGTATTTTATGTGATTGAAGTGCGTCAAAGAAATCTTGGCATTCGTCCACAATTTCTGACATATGCATGTCGTATACAGCATCAAAAGGTGATGAACAGATCACATACCCTAATAAATCCACACATTCTAAATCGATACAGCCAAAATGTTTTTAAAACTTATGGGGCATTACCTTGTCAAAATGATAGAATTCACAATACATACTAAAATGTTGCTAAAATGACAATAATGTAAAATGTTCCTACAATTCCCAGTATTTGTAGTTTTTTGATCATTTCACGGAATAGACTAAGAGATAAGTGTACTTTTTGCAACCATCAGCTGACCTCTAAACGTCTTTAACTCCTAAACCGACTGAAGTTATGCAGGCAGACCTGGTCGATCCCCATCACAGAGATGCTCTACACCCCATAAACACTGAATCAGCCTTGCTGCTGATGGTTGCAAAAAGTACACTTATCTCTTATAATAGAAGATGCTCAAGTATTTGAACACTCTAGATGTATCGATGTACTTATATGGTAACTTTTGATGTGTAGATTTATTCGATGTCTGATTTTCGATGCCATACGATAAGATGACGATGATGATAAACTAATGTAGTGTTGACTTCCTTCCTGATAGACTTTTCTTTCGTTTTTGGCATGTTTTTAATTTTAATTCGCTAGTCAAGCTTGTTCTTTATGTTAACTCTATTTTCGCATGTTGTGTTTTTTAGACTAGAACATTTTGTAACTAAACATGTGATTGAACTGATGTAACAACTGTTGGCAGACCTAATAAAATAAATAAAAAATACTTCAACCTACATGATTAACAAATTAAGTGTCATATACCCCAAATATTCCTATCAAATTAACTGTGAAAAATATTTTCTACCACAATTAATCCACATTCATCAACTCGATAGCTCAAAATCTCAATCAAGAAGTTCCTAAATCATAGACTATAGAAAACGGAAGAGTTGTCATCGGCACACGTAAATAATCACTTTTGGCGGTCGTTAGAGGGAAAGGGGGGAGAGGTAGGGTGAGGGGGGAGGAGGTAATTTAGCTGCTCATCCATCAAGTCCACCTTCACTCCGACCTGGATTTTGTTTTCAATTAAGCGGCAGTTTAAAAATTTATCGTAACGTTGCTAGCTTCCACGTGCTGGTAACATTCTTGTTTGAATTGATTAATGCATTAACATTTTATCAATATACATATCATGCTAGGACAAAAAATATTAGTTAAGAGTATTTTCAAAATACAGGGGGTAAATTCGTTACGTACTTTAATGGGTATTTCAGACCATCCAACTAAACAACTCTTATTACCAGACCAATATTAAAATAGTGGAATAATATGGGGTGATCATAGAAAATTTCAATGACAGTCAACTCGACCCAAATTTGTATGGAACAACAGAATTAGTATCACGGATTCGTTGTTGGTCCCATATAGCCCAGTCATTTTACGGTTTGAGCCGGGACTAATTAATAATTGATTTTTTTTTCGGTATAATATTGAAGAACCAATTTGAGCCTAGAAATGTACCGAAATTTAAAAAACGCAGCCACATTTTCAATTTTAAAATTTAGCTTTTATCTCGTTCTAAAAAACCTGACGGTAATTTTTTTTTCGCACATATTGAAGGCTTTACCATTATACATACTTCAAACATGGTGTAAATATTTTTGTCTACTTAGAAGGTTTTGAAAATACGTTCGTATTTTCTAATAAATATCTCATTTTTTTAATTTCTATGCCTATTTTATTGCTCAAAAATAATTTATCTTGTTAGATAGTCAAATGAGTGCATTGGTATTAATATTATTAATTTAAAAGCCTTCTGGAACACACAAATCGATTTCTATGTTGCGTGGCGATATATTTTTTTAAATATGTTTTAAGATAGTCTTTTTGTCACTAAATGGTATCGGTGACAGTTTAAAAGTCCAATTAATAATTACTCCCTACCCCGCCTAACAAAAATAAAATGACCGGGCTAATAGTAAAGTTGTTCAGTGTGATTATCTGAAGTACATACTCTCTAAAGATTACACTCTATGTATAGTAAAAAAACCTATCATGATAGCACAAGATTATACGAATCAACAATACAACATATTGAATGGTAGTAGGTACTTCTTTTATATGAAATTTTGATCAGCGCAACATTACATTCATTTTAAAAATAAGTTTCATGAACAGTCAATTGTGTTAATGCTTTACATAATTTATAAATCCACGATAGAAACCAAACCAATAGTTACCGAGCTACATACTCTACTTACAATAGATCAAATTAAATGCAATTCGTCACGTGCCGAGTTATTGCTGACAGCAAACCACGTCAATCTATCAATCTCAAATAAATACAAAGGAAATGAAAATCCATTGAAACAATTTAAAAATTCAATACCTCTTATTTGTGTCAAGCGGTTGACAAGACACCTCCACAGACATCAAAATCAGATTTTCGCGAATAACACCGACAGCATTGAGGCCATCGGATATAAATTATTTTTCTCCGTTATTTAAATAGACAGTGACGAGTGATCCATGAGCTAATTACCTCCTAACGACCAGATCTGTGACATCTCTAGATATCTCGTGAGCCGACGAAAGATGCCCTTTATTTTATAGACAAAAGATCTCTATTTTGGGCCCGAGGAAATGGATACGCGTCAATCGTCCCGACGGGAAAAATGGATGAGAAAACAATGCATTCGGCTTCCGTGCACTCTATCTTTGGAAGGTATCGGTTTCATTCAAGAATTTTCAGTAGGGTTAGCATATTTCAGTTATGTAAGTATTATGATGGAATCTACTTGACACGTCATCATTTAATCAATATGCTAAACGTAGGCTTTGTTTTGTAGCAAGTATAAGCTTAGCATTAGAAAAAGAATATATAATTTGTAGCGGGGTTTCTGACCAGCCCGAAAGGGGTAGTCATTGAGTTTATGTATTTATGGTGTAATTAGTAAGTTTTGCATTTTATAGGTGACTATGACATTCATCTACAATGAGCCCTATCGTTTTTTTTGTTGTTGTGATTTTGGTTATGAAGCTCAGAATCTGAATCTTTGTCTAGTTACCACAATAGAAGTAGGTATACAGGGTGTTACAAAAGTAAAAATAAACGTTTAAAACTTTTCAGTTGGTTGTTGAGACCATCAAACTGAACAACTTTCACTATGGGACCAACATCGAAATCACGAAATAAAAAATCTTTTGTCCCATACATTTAGCTCGAGTAGATCTGTTGTTTAGTATGGATATGGAACATCGCAATTTGGGACAGACCTATGTCCAGCAGTGGACGACTATCGGCTTTTATGATGATGATGATGATGGAACATCCGATTTTTTTTTCTCCATTTCGATATTGGTTCCATAGTGAAAGTTGTTCAGTTTGATGGCCTTAAGCCTTAACCATCCTCTTAAATATTCACATATATTTTTGTAACACCTTGTAGACTGGACTCTGAAACATCGAATGGTACCAAAATAATCTGTGTGTGGGTTCAGATTTTGTTCTAAAGTCTACCTGTTATTCCATAGCCGTAGATTTTGTCAATGCTCGTCACTAACAAGCAAGCAGCTCATACAAAAAAAATAACGACTCAGGAAATTGGAAAACAGCGTTGAAAAGCCAAAAAAACACGTAATAAATTCAATTAAAATTCACCTTAACACAAAACCGAAACACATCTCACGTTACCCGATAAGATTTCGGTAGCGAACATATTGGGCCCTTCACAAAGCAAACCCGAGAACGCTGGCGGGGCCTTGTTAGCACCTTGGACACCTCCAACACGATCGATTAGGCCCCCGGCCGCTCACATTCAATTATTTATTTATTTATTCGTAATTAACCCGGGCGAGTTATGAAGGCTTCAATTTACGAGCGCTCGAGATGAGATATCAGTGGGATCGTTCGAGATTACTTTATGAGCTGGGACGTTGGTGATAGCGATATTTTGGCGAATGATTTATTTGTGGATGTTGCAAGATGAAAAATAATGTGGGTCATGTGAACAATCATTTGATATTCGAAACACATACGTATAATAGAGAAATAGTAAAGAAACATTAATATAGTAACGTATTATCTAGTAACTATTCGAAGTCTAGTGGTTCTTGAGTGAATTGTGAAGAAAATTAATTTACATAATTAGTAAAGAAATAATTGAAATTTAAAATTACAAAGTGTAATTGAATACAGTGTTGTCACAAATTGAATTATTCAAATAGATAATCGTAAAAACCCTAGCATTCTCTCATTAACATATACAATGTGCTCGCCATTAATAACTTGCAAATATCGATACATCGACATGTTCGACAACGATTTTATCGACTGTCGATACTCGATAAGGCGGCCCGTCACGAGGCCAATTTGTAAGGGTCCATAAATTACTTTATTAAAATAAATCATTGAGTTTATTGTTCTCTTCTCACCTTATCGACTATTGTTGTTTTCGGAGAATTCGTGCAAGGGCCATTTAATACAGAACTATATGAAAAGTACTTAATTTAATCAGTGAAAATAGGACTTTGAGTATGTTGAGTATATTTTATTGTTCTGTATCTACCGTACCCAGGACCTATGTAGCGAATGCAGTAACGGAGCCATTGTCTAGACTAGATTATTATTGTACTGAATGCATATTACATGAGTAGTAGCAAGACCAAGTTTTCTGATGTACATGCAGGGTCCTTCTTAATATGCTGACCCTTTTTTAAGGGTATAACCAGACCATCAAACTGAACAACTTTCTCTATGGGATTTTTTTATGGGAGGGCTTTGAAATTCTTTAGAAATCTTTTCGAAGTTCGAAATTATGACAGCTGCGGAAGTTTAACTTCTATTTTTTGTTTTTTAGGAAGCATATCCAAAACTTTGAAATGCTTATTTTCTGTAACGTATTTTATTATTGGCGTAAAATATTTCGACAGTATTCTCGATTACGTGCACAAATTAAGACACGTAATTTAAACATTAATTGAGATTCGGTTATGGTGTTGACTGTATTATTTCCAACATACATAAATAAGCAATGACAAGAGATGATACTGTACACCCACCAACGCGTATTTAACCTAATTTAACACGCTTCTACAGCTTTAGTGCCACAAGCTGAGTTGTAGACTGTACTTACAGTTTATTTCATTCAAGAAGTCACTTTAACAGAACTTTGTATTGTTTGTAACAAGGATGAAAATACCTCAACTCATGAGGCTTGTGAAGTGATGTTGCTCGAACCCTGAGGGTACACCAGCCTCACAACCGTAATTCACCCATTATTGGAGTAGATGCAATAAATATTACCAAGTTACTTTGTGGCCGTATCTCGTTGGCCAAGATATATGAGTCGAGCGATACATTACACTTCAATCAGTATACGTTATGCTGTTTATTCCAATAGAGCCACTAAGACACAAAATATCTAACTAGAAAGTCTGATAATCAGAAACATATTGAGAAAGATTCTAATTGCTGTTTCTAATTGAAAAAAAAACGACAATTGTATCATGTACACACGGCGACACATCAAGCTATACAAAACCAACATAAGCTGGCCGCGCGTAGGTCGCGTAACGTATAAATTGCTATATACGATTTTATATGACGAGTCTACGTCAATGATATTCAGAAAACATTTGCCAGTTAATAAGTCTCATAATAATTATGTACCCCAATTAACACCTATAATATCCTATTAGGTTCGCCATTTCACCTAGAAGCCTAAAGCTATACAACTCCGTACTAGTAAACCGTTCAATTAAATTTATATCTTCCGACGTCATTTGATTTAAGGCCCAATGTTTAGGACGCACTGCGCAGGCGCGAAACCCGCCAGCCTTTAATAAACGATTATTAATAAGTTATATTTTTAATTACGGCCCGATCTGTTGCTTATTTATTCGAATAATTTTATTGGGCCCCGCGGCGTTGAGGCCCGCGCCACAACAATAAAATATATGACGACGATGAATAAATTCGATCTGTAAAGAGAATTATTACGTGTGGCATTCCAATCTGTGTAAGTGATGTCAGTGTCCGAATGTCTAATAAGGTGATTATCAGACTGCAAACAATCTTGAGCATTACTTACGTCTTTTTAATAAGGCCCCCTTTATTCGTCATTAGGTAATAAACCCTTATGGTTCAATCGTAAATTAATTATCTGTTTATTATTTCGAATCAATGATCTACAAATTTAATAAGTGGGTACAACATTTATCTTTGAATGGAGTCTTGGATTTCACTTGTACATTTAATTAATTTTATATCGTGCGATCACGCGAAATGAATTATCGAAACAAAAACAGGTATCAAAATAATGGTCAATTAATTTGTTCTAATTTTAATTCCGTTAAAATTAAAACATTATTCTCGAACAAAATATATTTTCTTATTTAGTTCACCGACTAATTTCGTTTCTTTGATCTCGTAACACAATTGAAATACAAATGTCTTATGTAAAATTCATAATGCTTCGTTTCCAAGTCATTGTCACGCGCTAAATTTGATATTGCTCAAATCATGTGACAGATCGAAAAATAACGTGCGCCCGAGTCCAGAGTTCCGAGCGTCCCGTCCCGACCGTTCAGAAACAACAGGAATGTGAAAATTCCTTGACAGATGACATGACGAGATGTTGACGAGCAAGAAGCTTGACGAGTCTCTACCTCGGCATGTGAATTGGCGCTCGATCGAGGAAATTATTAGGCAATTTAGAAAACATGTGCTATTTTTAAACGAGGCATCTTTATGTTTAATGTGTTAGGGTTGCATTACTTTAATGATTGTATTCATGATACTGAACAATTTTACCTGAGAAACTTATAGAAAATTACCAAAGAAGAATTTTTAGCTCTCCACACTAAATTTGATCAGCTGATCGAACGTATGTATGAAAAGTCGAATTTATTGTTTGCTATTTTCACCAACATTCTTGTTGTTCAGTATCATGAGTCTACCTAACACCCTGTATCTAGTTCTAGAAATATAATGGGACCAATGTGACCAATATGGATTTATGAAAAATCTCAATACAATTCAAAACAAAAAAGGTTTTAAATTCACCTTGATGAAAATGAGTCACGCTCGATTTTTCGAACAAGCCGCAAAGGGTTTGTTTCGTCTGGCCAGCCTGGTGCAAGCCAAAATATTGCAATAAATGGGTCAATGCAACATTGTACCGACCTCTATCGAACCCGTATAACGCAACTCAAATCCACCGCAACATACGTTATTAATCAACTTTTATACCGTCGTAAAACCACGGCGGGATTAAAGTATTAAACTAACTCGAAATCATATTTTTATGGTATTTAGATCCGAGGTTTTTGAGATTTTATAGTGGCGAGCTGTTTAGTGTGGTTTCCAATTTGTGTGTCGGTTGATTTATGGTTCGTCGTATGTAGCTAGACGCTTTGTAGACGAGGAGACGGCGAGGACGCGGCGCGACGGTCGTCGACGTCACAATGAACTACTGTCGTGCACCAATAGCATTAAATTACGTAACGTTTTGTTAAGATCTCCTCAAGGGCATTAAAATAATCATTTATCATTCTAAACGGTGAAAATGAAACTCTGGTAGGTTTCTGCAGCCTCAATTTGGTTATATCGATGCAGAATTGATGAGGAATGACTCATTTTGTTTACAAACTGATTTTGCTGGATGTCAAGCTATAAAGCTCACTCCGTCTACTAAATCTAGAATCTATATTTACAAAAGCATTAATAATGAACCAAGACAGTGTTCCGGCGAACATCACGTCTCGTCTTACCAATCACGCTTGCTAGGAACTAACTTGATCTAACGTAATAGCAGCCGCATTGGCCGATCTCCCAGTAGGAATCGGGATACGACAGCTGATTTCCGGTCTGACCTCTTACAAATAGAAAGACTAGATAGCTTTAATTTTAGAAAAGGGGCTACGAAATCTGATGGTACACCATTAAAAGATACAAAAGTTGGGACCTTCACTAAGACAAAAGAGTTGAAAGTGAAGCAACAAATGGAAGTAGGTGACGTTGTCAACACTAATGATGGTGTAAAGATAGTAGGTTCATTTGATGTGTTCAATCAAGACTACAAAGAGTCCTAATGGACTGTTGCTCAAATTGATGACTCCATACAACAAACAGTTCATTTCATCAGTGGCAGAAGTAGCAGAGGTTAGGAACATTGTGTTCTGAGCGAGTATATAGCCGCGTATGCACAGAGATGTGCGCCGGCGTCGACCGGCATTGCGCTCCGCTGCCCGCCACCTAACACGCGTATAAAATCTTTGATACGCAGCACCGATGGAATCGAAATCCGATATTCGACTCCCAAGTTTATTTATCGCGAAATGCGACGATATTTTCGTCCGTCCGTCACTCGGACAGTTCACAGAAGCGGCAAGATTAATTGTATTTCGGTTGAGTCATCAAAATAATTAGAATGACGCTATTTTCGTTTCTGATGCTAATTTGACAGACGTCGCGGGAGATTTCGTGTCTTCTTGTTTCCCGGCTGGATTCTTTGATTGCTTTGTTATTTATTTTTAATCTTTTATATCACAGGCACGAGCTCACAGCCACACATGTTGGATCGTTATAAATGCGAGCCAGTTTTGCACAACCTACATGATTTATTTTTGATTCCAAATTGCAGCCATATCTTATCAAAATCTAAATGTCATAACTACGACAATAAACATTCATTAACATTGGCTGCGATCCAGAAATTTGACGCAGTTATTGTGTTTCGGTCGTTGCCGATGGGACCAGAAACCAGGGAAATGCAATAACAATCTAAACAGGTTTATTGTAGGAAATATTTGATAGCTTGCTGTTCTCAGAACATACGTTTAATCTACGGCAGTTAATTTTGAATGTGACCGCAATAAATGTGTTTGATTAATATCATTCTCGCGAAACAAATGTAATGTTTCGCATGCGTCTGTGATCAAAGCACGTTTGTAAATCATGTTAAAACAATGCTTAGGACCATAAAGAGTGTTGATGAGATGTAGCGGATTAAATATAAAATATTGGTAAACACGCTTATTAGATCAAACGAATGAGATTGGCAAAGATCCGAGAGAACTTGTTAAACTGAAGTAAAGCGAAAACATTAAGAACGAAGTCGGTTTGTTGATATCAACATTAATGAATTATCTTGTATAAGAACAATCAAAATAAATGAACTACAAAAGAACTTAATTCAACAGCACTGGAGAATCAAAAGAAATAAAAAGTAATTAGCTTCTGTTGTAAGAAACAAGAAAGTTGGAAAGTATAATTCTTAAATAGTACCAAGATCAGAGAATGCGTGAACATGTTTTGACACTATAGACCGAATGATTAATGACAGTACGCTAATCGTATGTGGGTAAAAATAACAGGACCCAAGCAGGAGGGAAGTGTTTTGTTGACATTAAAATAGGTCAGTGGGTAATATTCTTAATTGAAATAAAGTACTACAGAAGCAGTTAGCATAAGTATTGAAAATTTTCAACGTAACTCTACTCTACGTTACTTAAGGTGGCTCACTAAAGGCCCCTTGGTGCTAATTTCTATTTTGAATTAATTGAAACTATTCTTGTGCCTAATTTTCATCGTTGGCCATCTCAATATAGCCTGCTCGTCATCACATGTTGATTATCAGCGTAGGCTAGTTAATTGAAAGCAAATGTTTTAATCAAAACATCTATATCGTGTTTCACAAAGAATACATTATAAAATATTTCGGAGCCAACGTCTTGACCTCCACTAGTATTATTCTAATTCTCTGGAATTAGACGATTACAACATTCGCCTATTTCGATGCCGAGTTTTTCGCTCAGTTTATAAATTTGCGTTCAGTTTAAATAATAATCTTTGATATCTTAAAACAAATTTGTTTTGAGATGAAGTTTCAACAAAACTATTTGCGTTTTATGAAGTTATACCACAAAACTCTCGGATTTAGGTAAAGATTCAAGTCTAAAGTGGTCGTAGGCGCCGTTTTGACATATTAGTCGATATTTATTCAGTTTTCACTCATATTACCATTGACATACAAGATATTACTGACTGGCTTGAATGTGGTAACATCTTTAATAAGTTTGCTTTAAAGAGAACTGATACCCACACATTTATGAAGCGACAATGTTAATTACAAGATCAAGATAGTAAGCAATTCGTAGGAATCAAAGCGAGTGAGGTGACAATCTCTGTGTGACAATTAGATAATTATTTTAATTGTCACACAATTGCTTCCCGTCGGAATAATGAACAATGGCTGCCTACTTGTAAGTTTAGTGGTAACAGTAGATATAGGTGTATTTATGTTCTGATGAAATGATAATAAAATGATATTGTTTTGACTCTACTATGAAAATCATAGCAGTTGTAGTGGAATAAGTTAGAGTAGATATGTATTGTTGTATTGTATAGCTAGTTTTAAAACATTACCCAATTTGCATAAACATTTGTGTTTGTAGTTTTATGTGTAGTTTGTGTGTTGTATAATTATTATCACACGACTTCAATGCTCTTTGTTTAACGGAAACATGGTTAACTGAATCGAGAGCGAGTATGATACATATTCCCGGTTATATATTCGCAAGTGCATTCTACAGGCAAAACCACATACACGGCGGTGTTGCTATCCTACTGCGAGAAGGCATCGAGTACGTCGAGCGAACTGATATTAGGGATCTAACCAAGGAATTTGTTTTTGAATGTTGCAGCATTGAGATCACTAAACTAAATATTATATTAATTTGCTTACACCGATTAGATCGTGAAATTGATACTTTTTATGATTGTTTACTAAAAATGTTAGAAAAAATTAAATTACAGGAATCAAAAAAACATATAATTATAGGAGGCGACTTCAATATAAATTACCTACAGAGGTCAAAAGATTTATCTAAACTAAATGACCTAATGTTATCCTATAATTTTAAACAAATTGTAATTGAGTCAACTAGAGTAACTGCCACGTCTTCAACCTGTATAGATCTTATATACACAAACAAATCCCCATTCACTTCATCGGTTCAGGAATACGGGTTTTCAGACCACAAAAGCGTAATATATACAATTGATACAAGCATAAATAATTTAACAGAAAATACGCCGTGGATTATTTCTAAACGAATTTATAACACAAAAAATATCACTGAATTTAAGAATAAATTAAGTTACATAAATTGGGACGATATACTAAAATACGATTATGATATGAATGATAACTATAACGCGTTCTATAAAACTATCGCCACAATTTTAGATGTATGCGTACCTAAACAAAAAATCAAAATTAAACCCAAAATATATAAGACATGGCTAACGAAAGGGTTAAAAAAATCATGCAAACATAAACGATTGTTAAAAATATTACTAAATCAGACAAAACAAAATGTGGTGTTAAAAAACCACTGCAAACTTTTTGCTAAAATTCTAAAAAAATCTATTAATGCATCAAAGCGCAATGTCTATATCACTCAAATGAAACAATCAACAAATAAAACTAAAACTATGTGGTCTGTGATAAACCAAATAAACGGAAAATTTAAGCAAAATAGACACAAAAACCTAAAACTAGCACTCGACAACAACGAAATCACTACGTCACCCGAATTAAATAGCTAACACCTTCAATAATTTCTTTCTTAGCATCAATGACTCACGCACGAGTACACAAACAAGCGCGCAATCTGTGACGTCGCCTGACCCCTTCCCTGTGCCTGCACAGCAACAAAACTCCATATACCTAAAGCCAGTTGATGAGCGCGAGGTCTACGGCATTATACGTACACTAAAAAACAAACACAGTTTTGGTTTTGACGAAATCCCATCTAGCCTTTTAAAAGCATGTACTGAGGAACTAGCCCCCCCTTTAACAAAATTGATAAATCAATCCTTTGACAACGGTAAATTCCCCGACTCATTAAAAATATCAATTGTAAAGCCCATCTTTAAAAAAAAAGGAAATGAACTAGATCCAAATAATTATCGTCCAATAGCACTTCTACCAGTTGTATCAAAAATTTTTGAAAAGGCCATGTGCTCACGCCTTTATAATTTCTTAGAGAAACAAAACTTCTTTTACGAACATCAATATGGTTTCAGAAAAAAAAAATCAACAATATCAGCTGTTTACAAATATATACAGGAGGCGCTAAATTATATTAATAATAAAAAATGTACAGTAGGTATCCTAATTGATTTAAGTAAAGCGTATGATAAAATATCTTATAAATTACTTTTATCAAAACTATACCGAGCAGGAATACGCGGAAATGCCTATGATTGGTTTAAATCATACCTCAATAATCGTACGCAATACGTCCAGATCGAGTATAATGACCCAAAAAACCATATAGTTCAATCAGTACGGTCGGAATGTCGCGAATTAAAAGGTTCAATTCCTCAGGGCAGCGTAATTGGATGTGTCCTGTTTTTGGTTTTTATCAACGAATTGCCGAAAATATTAGACGTCCTTACTGTAATGTTTGCAGACGACATCTCACTACTATTCCAATTTAACGCAACGGAAAACTACCATGAAAAAATCCAAAACACGCTCCAAACTGTCCAAACTTGGCTGCAACATAATAATTTGGAAATGAACCCCACAAAAACAAAACTTATACAGTTCTATCCCCCCCAGCGTACCCCACTTACCTTAAATATTAACATAAATAACATCCCGATTGAAGAGGCAGACCACTGTACACTTTTGGGCTTAATCGTAGATAAAAATATTAACTGGAAAGAGCATATCTCACACATAAAAACTAAATTATCTAGATTTCTTTACGTATTACACACACTGCGATTAAACACTAATTTTGAAACGGCATTATCTACATACTTAGCTTACGCAGACGCATGGCTACGGTACGGTGTGATACTATGGGCAAATAGCTGCGACGCGCACGACCTGTTTGTGATGCAGAAAAAATGCATTCGTATATTAGCACGCATCCCCTCCACTGATAGCTGTAAACCATACTTCCTTCAATATAAAATTCTCACGTTACCTTCTTTGTATATATTAGAAATGGCTAAATTCGTTCATCAAAATAAACAATTATTTAATAAAAACAAGAAAGACTATCTGCGACACAATTTACGATCTAAAAATGAGTTATCTTTACCAGTCTCAACTATGACAATGTACCACAAAAGTCCGTACTTTTCAGCTATAAAAATTTATAATAAAATACCAGAATGTTTCAAACTAGAACCAAAAACTCATATATTTAATAATAAACTTAAGAAATATTTGATAGATAAATGTTATTATAACAGGAATGAATTTTTTGATGACATTTTATGATTTCTTTTTTTTTAATTTTGAATTTTTGAATTTTATAAATGTTATTTTAATTAAATGAATGTTATGTAATGTTATTGTTATTGAATTTAATTAGTAATTTAAATGAATGTTGAAATTTTAATCTAATAATGTTGTTGAATTTAATTTAATTTGTATAAACTTTAAATGTTGTTCTGTGTTCCACAGCATGCTGTGCCCACAATGGGTATCATATGTTGATCTTTTCTATTTTGTAATATCTTTTATGTACCATATGATCCGCATGAATAAATGAATTATTATGAATTATTATTATGTATATGCGTTGTTTAAGCCAGTTACACACTACTCTAGGTTATATCACTGGTCAGGTCTCTATCTACCCCAATATATTTGGATATTTAACAAATCGTGACGATGTAATTAATTAACTGTATTACTATATTCAGTCAGAATAATTTCAGGGTAATGATGTGATGTGGCATGGATTATGAGAACGATTATAATTATGTGGTGATATGTGTAAGAAAGCGATGGCTAAGAGAGATGTATGGAAGTGGATGACATATTGCGCCGACCCCAAATAATTGGAAATGGACAAGAGAATGACGACGATTCAGTCAGAATAATTATCCTAATCATGATTAAACATATTTAATTACGTTGTTATGTCTAATTGCAATGGATGGTTTTCTTAAATACTTAATGTCAAATGTTATTAAGATCAAAACAAATAGAAAGCAGATGATCAGACCAATAAAGAACCGGATTGTAGTATAATAGTCGACACCGTATTTACCAGGTTTACCTTTAAGTAAGTAGCGTGACTTTAACTATTTGTTTGATTCGATAGAAATGCGATAAATCAATAAAGGCACGAATCGAAATGCTCAAAGAGAAAATAGTGACATAAAATTTTCACGAGAAATGTGATGAGTTTGTAACATCAATATTGAAGAAGGAATGACATAAATATACAAGATGATTTCGTATTAATGGTAAAGTACTTACTTGGATTAGTACTTGTTATGAAAATTATAGTATATATATGTCTATGTCTAGTACT
Organism: Agonopterix arenella; assembly: GCA_927399405.1. Lineage (NCBI taxonomy): Eukaryota > Metazoa > Arthropoda > Insecta > Lepidoptera > Depressariidae > Agonopterix > Agonopterix arenella. Next base: position 10,934,443 of record OV656708.1, on the reverse strand, counting down.
TGGGTTAGTACTTGGATACAAAAAAAAAGAAAAGCATGAATATATGTAGATATAAAAAAGAATCCAAAAATAAGGCGATTTTCATCTAAACACAATGTAGCTCTCACTCAGCCCAGTCTGCACGCCAAGTACTAGAAAACATTTAGTAGAGGGCGGCAAGGGTACAATTACTGCGAAATAAGCAATAAATTATATAGGAATGGCGGTGGTGCGCCGGCGCCGCGTGACGCCGAGCGCCGCTTCCGCGAAACGCCATCTAGCGGTCGGCAAATTGCACCGCGATCACGATCGATATCCACATGGAATACAGCCTGACGGCATATCAATGGATATGCAGGAAGATAGAAACACCATCCAAAGCAATGGAAAGACTGTAGAGATACCAAGAAAGACAACATAGAGTTGAGTTATCATGTTATACATTTGAAAAAACATACAGCCCTCAGGGTTCATATACGACTAGTTACCACGGATAATTGGTAGGACTCTAGCAGAGCGTTTGGGGTAGTTAACCGAGCCAGAGCTAAAGTTCAGAAATCATCGTATATATATGCATGATTCTGAGGCTCAAATCTTTAGCTTGAGGATGCTCCTGCGACAGTGGAACGCGATATTAATATAATTTCGTACCTATACCAACTTTTTTTATTGTGCTAACCACATCCACCAACTCTTCCATGATCCATAACTTAATCGCGAGACCAATTTTCATAAAATAGAAACAATGTTGCAAATATGTTGTTTTACTCTATTTTAGTTTCCTTATGGTTCGTTTGTAACTGAAATAATGTGTTGACATTTTCAGAATAGTCCTTTGTTAGGTTTGTTTCTTTGATTATGGCAACAGTCCTAGTATATCTAAACTACAATAATAATTGTAGATAGTTACTAAATTGAAGATGAAAAGATATTACGTATAGGTAGTTAATCTAATCGTGTTATCGGTTTGGAAAATTCTTTTGTGTCGAGTTTACTCATCTACGAGTAGGTAATCACTATACAAACCAATCTAAGATTCGAATGCACATAGATAAATATTTTTCCCTTTTATATATTTGAGCACGCTACTTTCATCTTCGCAGGTAGTCATTTCATTACCAATATCGGACCGTCAAATAAATTGAGGATGTAAGTTAATTACTTACCTCAGTAAAAACATTTGTAACAATAACTTTGGAAAGACCCGGCGACAAAAAGGACGTACTTTTATAAGGGTAGTTCCAAAGAATAGATAGTTTCAAGACGTGTTCTAAACAAAAGGTCTGGCAGTACGGAGGCTCAATGCGGAATATTCTGGCCCTATAACGGGATTGGGTCCCACAGATGATAAACAATAAATGTTGTAAATTGAAATTTGCAGTTTTATTATGACATAACATTGTGTTCTTTGAAAGGAGGACGAAAGTTTCACGTTATGGTAAATGGTGATGTTAATTCGGTAACTCGGGGTTTTAGATACTCTTTTCAGAAGGTTAAGGAGCCTTAATTTAATAACAATCTACCTGTATCTACATTTGTGTTAGTATTGGAATAACAGATTAAAAATCATTTAGAAAACGCGAATATACTATATATTTTTGTGTGCAAGTAAGGTATATTATATTAAAGGTCATTACGTCAAATATCGATTCTTCCTTTACCTTAAAAAAACACACGCAAGCGCAAGGCTTTTAATTTTCAAGTTACATTCCTTTTTGCCAATGCAGCGCAAAACTACCTACTTAATTTGATAACGAATTTCATAATTATGTTATTGGCGGGTTTGGCTTTACGAATGCTACTACAATCGAATAGTATGATACCAATTATATCACTCACACCAAAACAAATAAATTCGATAAAACATTCCATAACATCGATACGCGATAACAGCATTGCTGAATCGTGAGTCAGTTTTATCGAAATTTTTTCAACGTCTGTAATTTTGTATCGATTGCTGCACTGTCTCCAATTCAGGTAGACAAAATACAATGATATTAAACATTTACCCGACGACAAGAAAAAAAAAACATTTCAAAGCAATTAACTTGGAGTAAGCCTCCGTGGCGTCAGAAAGATTACAAAGGACTTATCACTTTTTTGTCTGGACACTGGTTTTCTAAATAAAACCCAACCCTATAGCAACAACCATTGAATCCAAAATGGTTGTGAGTTTTATGCTGAAGGGTAGTATTGGTGGCCACATGTATTTGTTTTCGTTAGATAACAAATTGGACATTTTGACGAGACCTCCGATGAAGTTGTCGCCGATATCCTTTTGACACTATAAAATTATGTCTTAAAAGAAAACAAAACATTAAATAAAAAAATAAACGTCTCTCTACCTATGTCTAAAAAAGTACTTAGGTCTCTAGAAGTTCTAGAGAAAATAAAGAATTGATAAACTCAAATCTACATAGTTCGATGGTATGGATTTGAATTTAACATTAATACAGTCCAATGCAACTTGTAGGTCCTACCTAAGATTAATACTTTTTGTAAATAATACTCTCACTATTATGATTATTATTTAATACGATAACTTAAAAAAAAATTGTGAATAAAATTCTCATAATTACGATAACTTACTGTCGTCAATGACTCAACTTACAAAGCGATTGCTTTGTAAGATTTGCAATATAAAAGAAGCAGACACAAACCATACAACAAACTACATTTCATTGTATTAAGCATATATATGTAACGCTATAAAGCGAAACCAACAAGAAGGGTACGTCAAGAACAATGTACGCATGTAATTTCAATAGTTACCACAAACCTTGACATTGTAAAAGCTAAATAAAGCCCCAATAAAATTCCCTTCACACGTTGAATTTTAAAATTAAACTCGCGTCTGTCGATTCGCCACCTCCCATTCTTGCTTGACACTAGGCCCAGATGATTATCACCCCTATTTAGAGAACAATAGGAATGTTGACACGTGGCTGTATAAAACGTGCGAATAGCAGATGTCGCGCGACAAAGTAAAACGAACGTGCCGGTCGCGTAAACACCCGTTGATGTGTGGGGCCGGCAGCAACAATAGCTAGCATGCAATTTGTGATTCAACTCTATAATACTCCGCAATTACTTGCCAAGAGAGCTAAGAAAGGCCCCTTTATTTTTACTTATTTGGTCCAGCTTTATGAAGAAGTAGAACATATTTTTAACATCTTAACTACATTGTACTAAAAATCCTTTTCATACAAAACTTGACATCAATTTGTAAAAGTGTCTCCAAATTAATATGTTAAAAAACTCTTTTCATCAGCTTAATACCGAAGTATGAATGTCGCGTCATTTATAAAAGACGATATATTAAAAAAAGTAAAATGTCACACATGAAATTTTTAATATTCAAATGTGAACAGATCCTTCATTGTAACACGTATCGAATTTACGACGAATATGATTTATGGGCGTATTTGATGCGGATGGACATACGGACAACAATAGCCCCAAACAAACTGCTCGAGAGAGTCGGACCGTGTTTTAGTTATAATGCGGTCACACTCCCCCTCCTTATAAGCTTGAATAAGTTTTTTATTGCCTATCCTTCTCAGAAACAAACGCTAAATTTTAATGAATAAATTTTATGTGGCCACTCTTTGAATGATTCTGTTAACAATAACTTAGATATTAATAATCTATAGATACCTACAGTTTAAATTATTTACTAAGTCGCGCATTACGAAGCCCTCAATCTCTGAAAATGATTCTTACTATAACTGCATGATGTTTGTAGGAAACTGAGAAGTGTAATGATTGTCATGTATACAACGTGTTAATGATTTAGCGCAAAACCTCATATACCCCAACTAATTTAAAACAAATAATGAGATTGAAACAATAATTTCATTATTTTGATAGGTAGTTAAAAAATGATTTATTATCATTTCGATAGATACATTTTAATAATCTTTTTTAGATATTAAGTAGAGTGAGTGTTCCCGTGGGGTGGGTTGACACCGGGTTCAGTAAATTTTAAATTTTACAACCAAATTATTTAATATTTTAAAAAAAAATTACCTATATTGAAACCATGATAATTCGATTCTGCTCTCGATTCTAAACAAACTTCTTTCTATTTTTGCGTTAATTCATTAACACGTTGCATGTATGTAAAGCGTTCAGAAATACACAATCAGGCCGCTAATTCGTAAACCTCCTAAAACCACAGCAGAAATCAAAATGGCGCAGAATCCGATTTCAAAACATCAATTAAATCAACGCGGAATAGCGAGAGAATTCGATACCTACTACTAAATCGATTAACACACGCTCCGTATTAACACAATGTGTTTTTGGACGAGAAATTAAATTTGGCTCGATTTTGAGCTTTCATAAATGAAAACATGAGAGAGAATTCAAATTTTGTTAAAACTCAAATACCGTAGCAGTGTCTTTACTCTTTACTACTGGTAAAGAGTGAATTAGTATAGGTAATCAATATCTTCTTCCCTCGCGCGTCCAAAGTGTTTACAAGTACTAAATGCAATCAGCTGATCGAACGTTTAGTATGAAAATTGAAGTCTTTTTTTTACGTATTCCCTTCTTATGTTTCTTAGGGAAAGGTGATCAGGTGCCCGATTGCGCTAAGTTAAAACATCGAAGTTCTATTCTCATCCAATTTCAGTTCTAATCACATTGCAATCCAATTACTATTCAGTGCTGAATTCCGCATCGCGCTAAATTCTATGCAACTGACAGCCAATAACGTCTGAGCGATCTGTCAAAACGGCTCTAACGGCTGTACCGCGATTAACTCAATACCAAATATGTCAAAAGTAATGGTTCGTACGTAGTCCAATAACGGTTCAATCACCAAATATTTACCGCGATTGCAGCCCTGTATTATGCGTACGATCACCCCTTAAAGTAATGCAACTGTTTACCCTAACATCCTGTATAAGTAGATATCACATAATATATTCAGGTTCGCGACACAAATTTTTTTTCTCATATCGAAATTATTGTAGTACCTAGACATGAGAAAGGAGGTCAATGCACGAAGCTCCTCGCAAGTCATTTTAATATAAATACATCATAGAAAATTATGTTAATAAAATAAATACACATCACCTATGTTGACACTTCCTCTGTTTCTAACAACGCATGTAAAATCTGACAAAAAAAATCTCTTGATTTATACGCAGAATTAATTTGGCGATATGAAATATAGTTCCTTCCCACCCACAGGCAACAGAAAACAGGACCGGTGCTGTTAACCATGTTTACTGAAAGTTAAATAAAGATTAAGATACTACACTATGCTAATAATAATACTCGTTTAATCCAAATTTAACTTTTATAACAAAATAATAATAATGCTTCTAGACTATACTACTACACTGCTTGTTAGATAGACTAGTGCTTCAGTTTAAGAAATTTTTTCGATTGTTCCGTTGGTTCTAGATAATTTCGCTACATGGCGTATTGAATTAGCCAAGTCATGCCTTCTGGGACAGCTTAAAAAACTCTGACAGAAGGTAGACAATTAATTTGGTTACCACGCCGCGCCGGTTTGCCAAGCCAGGGTCCTGGGTTCGAATCCCAGTTCGGTCATGGATGTCATATATGTGTGTGACGTTGTGGTATTCAAGTGTCTGTATATGGTTCCAATAACAAAAAACCTAAGGCTTAATTAGGGATCATTACAATGTATGTGCCTGTGAGTGTTATTTAAAAAAATACATTTAAAAAATATGTGCCTGATGAAGGTATCAGTTAGGTCAACGTAGTGTAGTATGACCCACTTCTATTTTCATTTCCTTTGACTTTGCTCTTTGAGATGCAGTGGAATCCCACTGAATACAAAAATGTTTATTGTACATTTTACAAATTGGCGAAGTTTAAGAAAAAATAATAATTTTAGTGTTGCAATATTTCTTACGGTAGGCACTTATAAAGATATTCTAAAGAACAAATCAAACAGCAATCGGCCCAAAATCCTTGTTTAAATCCATATTAACTTTTAGTAGCACAGGCCCACATTTGACTTTTATTAATGAACATAAAATATGCAGACAAACTCGTTTAGGGTCCCAAGTCCCAACAAACAAATAAGTATGATGGACCTTTATGAGGGCACGAATTTGTAAAACAATAAACATTAGCATTATAGTCCTTTAATACCCTTAATCAGGTCTACAGAGGAACGATATACGATTATGTCGGGATCTTGCTCATGCATAAAAATTAACTACCATATACCTTTGGTTTATACCACTTTAATCATCTGGGTGATCCGAGGCTTTTGATCGCCTAATGAGTTGATCACACGTGATTAAAGTAGACTCTACTTCCAAACAGTTTTTGGTAACTTTCATTTATTCATGAACAATATTTATCTCAAGCCCGGGTGAGTCACAAGTAATGACTTTAACAACTCTGATTCCTACGTGTTCCAGGTGTCCTATTGCTTGACAGGTTAAAGGCGACTTGACTTTATAAATATTGGCGTCTCCGAAACACGTGATTTGGGAATACCAATAACTGTTTATGTTTGAAAGTTGAGCCAACTTTAATTATCTGGGTGACCAACTCGACAGTAGAATAAACCTTCCCTTTCAGGATGCTCAGAATCTGTCTGAGTGACTTTTATATTGTAAAGACAGTGGCTAACTTACGTTTTTAAACCGTGAACATAATCTTCTCGGGATCTTCATTTTAGATTTTTTACAAAACTTACAACTACATAGGTATATGTTGCTTCTCTCGGTAAAACGAAATGTGTCAGACAACACTAACGGTTTAAACTTAAATGCGCTGCATAATCAAAACCTAAGGATGCTTCAAACCATCAAACTGAACAACTTTTACTATGGGACCAACCTTGAAATCGAAAAAAAACAGCTGTTTCATACATACAAAATGTTGGTAGATTAGTTAATATTGATATTTTCTACGGAAAATCTAATTTTTATTTCGCGATTTCTAAGTTGGTCCTATTTAGGAACCGTTGTTCAGTTTTATGTTCTGAACTAAGTATATTTATAATTAGCACATTTTATAAATAGCACTCTATAAAAATAAATAAAAAACGATACAGTTCGACATAAAAAGTATCATTCGAGTGTTGTTCAAATGCGTCAACTTCAAACTCCAACATCAAAGCGACACGCTAATAAAATAATTTTATCGTGAACAAAAACAAAAGAAACGTTTAAGCCGCGATAAAAATTATTAATAGAGCCGTAAACGTTGGCGGGACAATTTCATTAAAATTATAAAAATGTCCCGCAATTCTTCTGACAGTTTGATATATTAATAATCCACATTTCGGCGGGAGATTAGCATCGAATCTGTGGCATTCTTACAGGAAGTTTACGGGACGTTTCATTCGTATAGAGATGAGATTGTATTTTTATTATCAAATCTTATCGATTAAAAATTACATCTGGTAAAATAAGAATTCCCAAAACCATGTTAATCTAATTAGCACAATGAAATTACATTAATTTATGTCACTATTACACGTACAAGTATCTATTGTTTTTGATTTAGGGGAAAAAAGTACAATTGGTACATAAAATTCCTTTTAATTTCATTTCATTACACAGGGTGTAACAAATCACTCTAGCAATACTTAAAGGGGTGCTTCAGCCCATCAAACTGGACAACTTTCACTATGATGGAGGCAACTTTAAAACCGCGAAAAATAATCAGCTGTTCCATACAAAACAGCACCGACTCGACTAAAATGAATGGGACGGCTGTTTATTTTTCGCGATTTCGAAGTTGGATGGAGCCAATTTCGAAATCGCGAAAAAAAAATTTCAAGTTGTTCAGTTTGATGGATGATACCCCCGTAAGTATGGCTAGGGTGTTTTTGTACCCACACCCTGTAGAAATTGAAATTGAAAACTACTAGCACGCACACTACATAGCACCGAATGCTGATGATACACAAAATATCGAACTATTATCTTTTGAAATTAGTATGAAAATAGATGGTAAAGAATTTGTTATTCTGTGGTTGAAAAGTTGCAACGCCTTTGTCAAACAAAGTTGAGATTTCTAAGTCAAGTTCCCATCACTAGAGCCATGATTAATTCCACTTTTATTTGTATAGAGAATCAAGCAGCTGCCGACGCTCGTTTGATCCCGATACGCCGAGCGACACCGCGACGACAAAATGTCGACAACATTTTTCACGACACAGTGAAAACACGACGAAAATAATCGATCATAATCTTTAGATAGTTTCTTGAATTGAGACAGCCCTATTTACCGTCAAAGAATTATATTTAAAAAAAGAATATCACATTCCTTTTTTTATATTCGAATTAGACGTTTATTGACGTAAAATTGGACCATTAGGGGAGCGTTTAATGTCTCATTTTCAAATTAAGAACTGTTAGAAAAGTTATCTCGTATAACCCAACTACTACAGTTCGAGTGCTTATCAGTGGGAACCGTTGTAAAGAGGCCGATTAACAAATAAACCAGAAGCCGCTACCGGTATGAAAGACTGTGCAAACTGAATAATTTAATACGAGTACATTGAGAAACTCGTCTTATATTACATCCACATACATTAATCTGTCAATATTAATTTAATGTACAGTATAATGAACACTTTCAATAGTAGAGACAGTTGTTTATTACATATAGGTTTTATTTTTATCTCTATTCGAATCAAAACAACGAATAAAAATGTACTCCAGAAAACTAAATAGTAAACTAATTTTGGAAGTGAAGGGAATCTATACAGATACCTTTAATGTGTTACATACTAAACGAGTGCTTCAGACCATCAAAAAACAAGTTGTTGTTCCATAGAAAATATCAATGGCCCCAGATATGGAACAGCTGTTTTTATTCGCAATTTGTGTGTTTCTTCCACAGTGAAAGTTATTCAGTTTCATGGTTTGAAGTGTCCCTTAAATTTTCACACCCTATTTTATATTGATAATTACAAAAATTATTATAATCCTGATTACTTACAGCAATATCGTCACAAGTATATAATTGTCTACAAAATACACAGGACCATGACCTAGCCATAAGACAAAACATACAAAAACATTACCGACCTACACTTATAACATCAAGTTTGTCTAATAAACTTCAGTAAGAAAACAATTCATCAATTTGTTGCTCCCTCAATAAACAGTGACTTTTATTCCCGGAGTCCCTACTGCTCCCGACCCATTCATTCATCGTACATCGGACTCTTTGCATGCTACTGATGCCACTACAGTCTGTCGTGGTACAAAGCATAAACTGAAAAAATATATATGTGCAAACTAGAAAACATGTTGCGAGATACTGGGATGCAAAGATTTAGAATGATTAGATGACGAACCTATTATACCATCCCTATAAAAAGTAAGTTATCATATCAGCTTTTCATCATCCACTGCTGAACAATACTTTGACATAGGCCTCTCTCAAGGCGACTAAACTTCTATCCTCAAAAGAAAGTAAACAGAAGTAGTTCATACAAGATTTTCTGCACTGTTAACTTTTAAAGAAAAACATTTAGGTCCAAATATGTTTCAAATTAGATTGACGTTTTGGCTTAGTACAGGGCTCATGTCATGGTTAACTGAAATATTATAATACAATATTATTGCTTAACTTTTACATCAAGTTACGTATAGCCTATACTATAGGATCCGAAATGACTCTTGTCTACCACGAATAGGTTTTTGTGGACTTGCCAGTCTTACCACCTTTCACTTGGCCCTTAAGAGGATATGTGAAAAAAATAGGATTCTTTTTGTTTTTTTAATTCTTTTGTTTTTTTTTGGAGCTTTTAACCCTGAGGTTACGTCAGCCCACGTACGATTCTTCAAAGCGTCATATATCATGAAGTACTAACAGTAGGAGTATGAATTGCCGATATGTGTAAATTGAACATATAATTGAAGTTTTGATTAGAGCCAAAACACGATTAAGACATAATTATTTTCTCGATAGAAAAACAAGCCAAAGTTACCTCCGTTTTTATTTATAAACGCTTGGAACTGCTAAACGGTGAATAATAGAAACACTTGATTTAAAAAAAAAGAGATTTTTTACAAATTTTGATAAGAGCAGAATTGAACTTACATAAATAGTACAATTACAATTAAATAAAGTGTGTTTTACGCGTGCGTCGTTTCAGTCGCGCGCGCCGCCCCATCTCTTTCTCTCGCATCAGGCAGTACTATAAGCTATCACACGCCCATTTCGCTTCAATTATTTTTCGACATAGGCCCTTAATTGCATCCTAAAACCTAATCCACTTGTTTAATTGTGTTGCACCCTAAAAGTGGTTGAAATTTGAAAGAAAATTACGGTCGACCCGGAGAGGTAATAAGATTATAATGTGTGTATTAAATGTATTAGTAGTATGTAAATTACTAAAGTACTGAAGAACCCTCCGCTCCGCTCTCTCTCGGTTGGTAGTAACCACAGAACATTACACAAGGGGTTAGAAGTGCAAAGTAGGCGTGGAACGTGTCCCCACAGGTTATGCAATGATTTGCATAGCACCATAAGGCGCGCGGCGTGATGCGAGCGAGAGGGCGTGAGTAATTGTAGCAGCGTGAGCGGGAAGACAAGTGGTGACAGCCGTCTCCGAAGCAAAAGCGCTACTTTGCATTTCTAACCCCTTATAATGTTCTGTGGTAGTAACCACGCGACACGCTTATAACTTGAACAGAACAACAACGAGAAGCGGGTTGCCCCGCATGACTAGCGTTATTCAAACCGTTATTGGCGAGAGATGACCGTCACAATGTTTAGTAGTGTCTGTCTACGTTGAGGCACTTGCTGGTTTTATTGGATCCTACTTATCATCCCAGCTCTTGTAACATCGTACAAGGAGGTCAAGATACTTACAGGAATGAGGCACGATTGGTTGTTGCTTCACCTGATATGAGCGAGTTGTCTGACCGATTTAGAACGAAGGATTGACGGCAGGAATGGTTAGAAAGTTGAAGATAGGAATATGTAGACAGGACACTAAGATATGTGGAATTTAAAAAACTGAAGAATCAACTTTAAGACCTGAAGAATCGTCTAAAAAAATGAACATTTCAGATCTATGTATTTTTTGTTCCTCGAACAGCTAGAAAAGCTTTAAAAAGTTTCTATAAAAAAAACAAAAACGTTTTTACACTTTTTTTTAAATATGTTATTGGTTTAAATAACCAGTTTTATATCTTTAGATGTTTTCGTCTGGTTCGTAGACATGACCATTTCAATTTTCGCAATCATTTATTTTAAAAGAATCAAGTGATTTTAAAGTAAAATCAAAACCTATAAACCTAGTATAGTGCACTAAATCAAATGAGACCAAAACCATAGCTTTTTGTGAGGTGTTATTGGGGTTAAAACGTTTTAGATTTTCATTTGGAGATTGCGAGCTTCATAATCCTCTTACCTCAATAATGACGGCTTCAATATAGTAAATCTAAACCTAATGTACGATGCACGTACATCACGTATTATCTGGGTCAATCGCTAGATGGTTAATTTACTTAATTCGGTAACATAGCAACGATTTTAGACATTGGACGCTGACACTGCGCGGCCCCAATAAAAGTGCATCGAACGTAGAGCGCTCAACATTACCTTATATGTACATTTAACAAATTTATCTTAGTGTTCGAATATACGTGGATACGACCATTACTCTCAGCATTTTCATTCCTTCGGCCGTATCCTACTTCAGCACTCTGTCACCCACCAAAGCATAAGGATATCCATATTCGCAGCATTAACATAGCATTTAGCATATCATAGTGTGAGAGCGTACTAACTCTCACACCTAACACAAAAAATTTCTCCCCATCTATTTCCCAGCTAGATGCATGTGCCAAAAACAACAATTAACCAATAAAGTATTCAAAGTATTGTTGTAATTGCCGGGAGTGACAATCACTCCTCTCGTGTGAGTCGGAGTCGGATCCACCATTAATCTCCACCCCTGCTCTAATCATTACTTTCGCATCATCAATCTTAGGTTATTTTAAAGCGCCCAGTAAACTGTCACATACTGAATTCCTACTTTCGTAATGAAAAGATGTTTATATTGATGATTTGGAAATTAAAGTTTATTAAGTTAGTTGGTTGCGGCAACAAAGTTTCTAAATACCCTAAATGGGTAATTATTCTTCTTCTTTCGTGTCAGCATGAGCACATCGCATATCGCATGAAAATCATGAAATATTATGGAACGACCTTAATAAAAGTCGAATTAGGTAGTTTACCAATCTAACAAGCTAAGAATAGACAATTCCATTTCTTCCTGTGGGTATCGTATGAGGCTACTAAGGGATAAGGTTTGTTATATACAGTGTCTCGAAAAGTATATAAGGTCTAACAAAATTAGGTGAAACTATTTTAAGGGGATGATCAGACCATCAAACTGAACAACTTTCTCTATGGGATCAATATTGAAATCGCGAAAAGAAAATCAGCTGTCCCATACATTTAGGTCGAGTAGGTTGTATGGAACAGCTGATTTTTTTCTTTGCGATTTCAATATCGGTCCCATAGACAAAGTTGTTCAGTTTGATGGTCTGATCGTCCCATTAAAATAGTTTCACCTAATTTTGTTAGACCTTATATAGTAAACGAAAGGCTTGTCATTCCAACCTGAAACTGTAAAATAGCTAAAAGTGAGCATTTCTACATCTGTATGCTTCGCCACCTTTGACTACTTATATAGGGACTAGTTACGCGTTTAATTCTACTAACAAACATTTCTGCCACTTTTTGCGGGGGGCGAGGTAACATGAAATCCGCAACTTTGGATTTTATTCCCATATCTTAAGATTCTAATTTTAAACGTTAAAAATCATGAAAAGTAGTCTCGCGTGAATCCCAAACGTTCTAAGTTCGAAATTATTGTTTCGCAATTATAGGCCGTCTCGTTTAGAGATAAGGTATAAAATTGAATGTAAATGCACATGATTAATTGATCTTATACCGTGGCAGAGGGGAAATGCTACCGCAATGCTAGTCCTTATAATAAATAGTCAAAGTCCGCCACACACATACAGAATTGCAATCCGGAATCCTGAATCAGGATTACGATTTCGTATGGATTTTCCCCCTCCTCAATTCGTTCGGAATTCCGGAGCTGTCAAATCCTATACAAAATCACAATTCTGATTCGAATTCCGCATTGAAATTCCGTATGTGTGTGGTGGACCTGAAAGATTGTAGATAGTTAGTTGTAACAATTCTTTCGATCACTCCAATAGGGAATATGGTCGTATATTTGTATATGTTTGTATCATCAACACCTTTGAATATTCACTTGAATATAAAGGATCTTTGATTCTTTCGTTAAGTTCACCTGGATGTTTATGTTAGGTAGAAGGTAAATCAAAAAACAACGTTCAATCATGCCTCAAAACTGAACCCAGCATTTCATTATAAAACTAATCACAAGACAGTCAAACATACAAAACATTCGGTTAAATCCACAATCAACATGGAAATGCATCCCCGCCCAATAATATCGAAGAAACGTCTAATCAATCAACCTTACATTACCAACTCATCTTATCTAAAGAACGGACAAAAACAAATGGCCAAAGCTCAACCCGAAATCGAATTAACCACAAGCCTGTTTAAAACACCAATTAAATCCCTAACAAAGGCTTCAATGAGACGAAAAAAAGTTTGATAGATCAACTCTTTAACCTAATCTATCATCAATATAACTCCATTCTACTATAAACTCTATTCCAACAACACAAGCTTCACTTTAGAAAGTTGTTTGATAGTAGAAACCGGAGAAGGCTGTTGGCACAACATCTTATATCGATTAAACATATAATTAATCACGGGAAATGAATCCGAATGAGATGTTATTAGTTATACCACACTTGCTATTAACAAGTGAAACAATGGGTGTGGACGTACATGATGATCGTTTTGGACCAAATCTGATTAGATTTGATACAATTTTTTGAGTGATTGGCTGACTAATTTGTAATTACTAATCAAAAAGGTGTTCATAAACTACTTATTTCGAGTTTCCTTTGGTACCCATCTCATTCATGTTTTTAAATTTATTTTTGTATTTTTTGTGTAACTTATGTTATAAATTGAAATGCTATAAAAAGTTTTTAGAGTAGCGTTATCAGATCGAATGTGGAAAAACAGTTGACTGAATGTGATTTTTTTTAGTTTTGTTTTACTGAAAGCAAAGAGTTGGGGTAGGTAATGGAAAAAATATCACATTTTCGATACGAAAAAAAATCCACCCCACCCTCCAGTTTCCTAATAAATTGTAGGTCAATTTTTCTAATAAAAACTGTCACTATATTGCCGAATTTTAATTTATAAAGAGATACCCTCAACGCCACAAAGATTTGTCTTAAAATTCACATCACATAAAACTTGAAAGATAATAATAGAAATGTATATATTTTTTCTTTCAATAAATAACTTATATTTCACAAAATTACTAATTTTGTTTTAAGACCGAAGATGATATAGAAATGTATATATTTTTTTATTTCAATAAATAACTTATGTTTCAAAAAAATTATTAATTTAGTTTTAAGACCAACTCAATTGAAATTGAGGCCCGTAACATCACGCTGTATATCAGTCAGGAGCGGACGACGGCCGATCAATCAGCTGCTAACGAGCCGATCACGTGGCTACACGCCTGTGAGCCTGCCTAGCACCAACACCACCGTAGGATTATACTCGACCATTTTGTTCTTTTTGACAAGTTTCTATACACAGAAATTCATGAAAATTATGAGTTATTGTCTCTCTTCACATACTTATATTTTATTTCGAAAGAGCAGAGAGCGTAAGAAAGACAGTAAAGAAAAGAGTGAAAGATAAAAGAAAGCCCCAGAATGAGGGACTTTCTGTACAAAGTTTCTAAGAAAAATTTGAAGCTGTGGAGAGTAGTTAGTTCATCATAACAATTTGAACACGTTTTAAGAACATGAATCATCAATTCCTTAAATAACTATACCCTCTCTATTACCGATAACAGTTAAAAATAATAATAAAAATTTTAAAAATGCTAAAAATCTATGTAAACAAGGCCACATGTATAGTATTAGCCGCAAGAAAGATAAGCAAAGAAAAGAAAACAAGTGACAAGAAAAGATGAATTACTGAACTATTTAAATCAGTATGCAAATTCATTAAACGCAATCGTTTGATTTGCAATAATAGATCAACATCACCATAGCAAAAACTACATTTATCTTAGAACACCCACATAGCTAAATTATATTTTGATTAACATTTACATAATCGTTTGTCGCTGGCATTAAATTAAACGCTCGACTCAAATAAAAAAGTTATAATTTTTTAATCTCTTTTTATAAAGACGAAGACAGAGTGTAGCGGAGCGCGGGGCGTGGCGGGCTTACTTTCATTACTCACGAGAAATAATAAATGATAAAACATTATTAATACGAGGAGATCAGACGGCATGATGGCGGCTCACATATGCAAGATTAACTTGACTCGAATATATTAATTCTAATAATTAAAAGTTGTGTTTACCCTGACACAAGCTTAAAGAACAATGGTAATCTAATGAGTTCGTTGTTCTATACGAATTGCGAACCTTATTAGCAAAATTGTGAACAAGTTTTTGCAACCTATAGCCGTCTATAGCTTAACTAAAGTTCTCGCTAATCAAGAAATTCCATTCATGCATACAAACGAAGTTAGATCCAATTTTCAATACTAACAAATTAAAGTCAATCACATTTTTTGAACACAATACTTATCTCTAACCTGTCAAATTTTCTTCAAAATATTTGTAGTTTCAATGCTAGGTTTAATTTAAAATCGTTTTGTAAATCTTTGAGCCACTGTAACTTTGAAAAAAATCATTTTATCTACGAACTACAGCACATAGATTAGTTTCAAGATCGTGTTTCAAAAATTTCATTGACTTTAATTGGTTGTTATTGATATCCAAAATATAAATAAACTTCAATTGTATGGAGCACACTAGAGGGTACATCCTTGTTACTTTTATGACATGATGCAAGAATGAAGCTGTCAATGTTCGTGATAAAAGCGGCTAGCCTTTTAAACAATTGCAATAACCTAAACCCTTTCAAAAGCACCCTATAGAAATCGAACAATTTACCGATTAGTTATCGGACTGCGTAATAACGACCAGAAGTTTATTGGCCACGTTCCAATGTGATAAATTGAATAATAATTTATTCTGAACAAGATAACAAGGCTCCGATCGCTCTCCGAGATACTCTCATCGGGTAAGAAAATTACAATGACGCGTAATTTTAAAACGTACCTATAGGTTGCATTGTTTCTACAGAAAACAAGAACCAGCTTCCAATTTGCCTAAATAACTTGTCGATTATTAACGTGACGGCCTACAATTATGTAGATGTCCATTCATGTTTGTCTCTTTTCTGTATATCTATACTATTATAAAACTGTAACAGGAAGTTTGTCTGTACATTGAAGATATTAACAAAAAAAAAGTTACGATACGATTTTTAGGTGTCCCTGATTCCATTTCACCAATTTTTGGATTTTTTGTCTGTCTGTTTGTTTGTGTGTTTGTATGTTTGTTTGTTTGAACGAGTATCACGCAAAAACTACTGAACCGATTTTGATGAAACTTTTTTTGTTTGATAACTTATGATCTGACTTAAAATCTGGTATATAATTTGTGCGGACGAAGTCGCGGGTTAACGCTCGTACTATTATAAAACTGTAACAGGAAGTTTGTCTGTATATTGAAGATATTAACAAAAAAAAAGTTACGATATGGTTTTTAGGTGTCCCTGATTCCATTTCACCAATTTTTGGATTTTTTGTCTGTCTGTTTGTTTGTGTGTTTGTTTGTTTGTTTGAACGAGTATCACGCAAAAACTACTGAACCGATTTTGATGAAACTTTTTTTGTTTGATAGCTTATGATCTGACTTAAAATCTGGTATATAATTTGTGCGGACGAAGACGCGGGTTAACGCTCGTTATAAATAAGAATGGTAGAATACTAATAGGTTTAAGAAAATTTCGAAATTGTAGTAGTCTAATCGGCCCAACCGGTTTTGAAAAAATCACAGTAACTCAGATATATACATATAGAAGGGAAATAGAGAACCTCCCCTTTGTAAATGGTATTAAATCGTTAACTTTGTCATATTACTATCAGAACAAAATTATGACGACCGCAACACATATTGAAGAGTTGGCATTTAATATAACAAGGTTTTAAGTATGGCTAACGTTTTAATAGACACCTATTGTTTATGGTTGAACTAATATATGAGCAATTAGTTAGTAAAGTATCAATTAGTCTAGAAGCAACTAGCACAAATTGGTGACAATTAAACATCAGTATAGCATAATGTCTCCGAGATTACATACCTATATATTTAGTCAAGATTTGCAGTATCTATTAATCACATGACATTTGTTGTATTCTTGACATGACCATAATGACTTTGCAATAATCTGCACTGTCAGTAAACTTATACAAGGTCTAACAAAATTAGGTGAAACTATTTTAAGGGGATGATCAGACCATCAAACTGAACAACTTTCTCTATGGGACCAATAGTGAAATCACGAAAAAAAAATCTGCTGTCCCATACATTTAGGTCGAGTAGGTTTGTATGGAACAGCAGAATTTTTTTTCGCGATTTCGATATTCGTCCCATAGAGAAAGTTGTTCAGGTTGATGGTCTGATCATCCCCTTAAAATAGTTTCACTTAATTTTGTTAGACCTTATATATCTTTCAAGTTATTTTTTAAGCGGCTTGGCACCATTAATCCATCCATATTTTCTCAAAAGAACAAAGTGTGCTTGAAGACAATTTCAACGAAAGGCTTCTGGCATTCTTTCTGTCTGTCTTTTCATGATTCCATATTTCCTATTTTCAGAATTTTCTAACTCAAGAAGTAAAATCGGAACCTTAATAGGATCACTACCATCACGGATAAGAAAGAGTATGGTACACCTGTCGTGTCTGTTTGTCACAGTCCTTTTCCCAGCAACATAGACGCTAGCGACATGAACTTCAGCATAATGGCAAAGCATGAAAACCCAAACATGAATCAAGGCTCAAAATGACAAAAAATATAGTGGATATATCCATATTACAAGCCCCAATTACTTACTCGACATTTGTCTGCGAATATCGGTGTAACATGAACCCCGTATTTAATTCCATCTGTTTCAATTTCACACACAATAAACTGTTTCTGTTTGGAGGCAGCACCTCCCAGCTGATGCTAAACCTCTGATTAAGCTATTCGTCTTTTTTTAGCTACTGTACTACCTATTTTGTAAAGTTTTTTGTTTGAAATACTATTATTTATGAGATAGTATCTAGGGTGCTACTGGAGTTTGTAAGTAAAACTGCGTTTTGTTGATGTTGATTATTTACATTGGCCTTGGAAAAACTGTACTGAAGTGGATAGAAATTTCATTTCTGACCTCCATTCTGACATAACTTAATAAGTAGGTACTTTTACTACAGCATCAATACTGAAATATTACAATAAAAAATTATCTAAATAAAAAATAATCAACTGAGATAAAAAACTGCGATATATTGTCTAAGACTGCAATATATGAAAACCACCAGATATATTCTCACTGCGCTCACTGCATTTTCCTTTCCGGTTTTGGTATACTGGAGCAAATACACCCTATACATTGTTCAAGTGGTAGATAATTAACGAAACCTAATAACAATTAGCTTTCTCTCAAACGTGACATTATCAATGAAGTAGTTCATCCAGTAAAGGAAAATTAATATGATAACATAAATAACAATGTTACAACAATAACTATTGATTTGACTAACAACTAGGCGGTCGAATATCAACATGATCTATCTAGCGACAATGATGGCGCCATTTACAACGGAGATCAATTAATGCGGGAAAGAGACGACAGATAAGATAGTATTAAGTTAGAGAAGGATGAAAGATAAGTTATCAATCACGCGCCCGCGCACGATTTGAACGCTCGAGGCGATCGAGAGATCTCCCGCTTAATTATTTCTATTATGATATTTAAAATATAATGATTATCTGTATGGATAATGCCCATATGGCGAATTCCCACACTCATTTTGTATGGAACAGTTCTATAACCTTAATTAATATGCAGTGAAATTAATGGGTGATCGTGCTTTATGCTGACCCTAGGCGAGATATGAATATTAAGGAAGTAGTGAAGAGAAAGATCATTTTTGTTCAAGGCAATAGCAACATTGCTCATGACAATTTTTTTTGCATAAAGCGTAGATTGATCTATTTGAAAGAGAGAGCTCCTACCCCAGGAGTGGAATCCTACAAGCAAAGACTAAATTTAATAGTGGGCATTTTTTTAGTTTGATCTTGAATTGGAAACCATAAGACAATTTGCAAACCGACGGATTTCACAGCTTAAGGCGGTTGCAGAGGGGTCAATTTTATACAAAACTTTGACGCACAATACGCGTAGACAGAATTAATATAAGTAACTTTGTATATAAGGAAAAATAGTTTATAAAATCTAAATGCCGCGTAACAAATAACATTTGCAATTAATAAAATAATGACGAAGATTTAAAGCTTTGAAATTTTTCATACAAAATTTTAAAAGCTTTATATCTTCGTAATTATATTATAAACGAGCGTAACCCGCGACTTCGTCCGCACATCATTCATCATCGTTCCATACTAAACTGCACTGCCTACTCGACTCAAATGTATGGAACAGCTGATTTTTTTTGCTCCGATCGGTTTGCTCCCATAGTAAAATAGTTGTTTAGTTTAATGGGTAGACCATATTGTATGGGTAAACTAAGAAGTTTAAAAGGATGCAAATGATATCATTTTCACCATGTAGTTATTATAAAAGCCAAGAATTATAATAATATGTATTACGAGCGTTAACCCGCGACTTCGTCCGCACAAATTATATACCAGATTTTAAGTCAGATCATAGGCTATCAAACAAAAAAAGTTTCATCAAAATCGGTTCAGTAGTTTTTGCGTGATACTCGTTCAAACAAACAAACAAACAGATAGACAAAAAATCCAAAAATTGGTGAAATGGAATCAGGGACAACTAAAAATCATATCGTAACTTTTTTTTTGTTAATATCTGCAATGTACAGACAAACTTCCTGTTACAGTTTTATAATAGTATAGATTGCAAATGTTACGCGGCAACTAGATTTTCTAAACTATTTTTCCATATATAAAATATTACTTTTATTAATTCCGTCTACGCGTATTGTGCGTCAAACTTTTGTATGGACTGAAACCACCTTAAGGGTCTCAAAGTCAAATAAATAATATATAAATATATGTTACAGTATAAATTAATGTCGTTAACCGTTGTGAATATAAGACAACAAATGTATGATACAGATTTATTTTGTGTAGTTAATTTCGGACATGAAGCTTATTATTGCTATACCGAGTCAAAGTGCGATTTGTTACTTTCTTGATTAACTGAGAACTTTATTGATACCCAACTTTTCATAACAATAGTCACGTCTATTTAAGGTTTAAGCCTAATTTCAAAATATTACAGTGGTACTTACATATTGCATATCAAATGTTGATCGGGTATCGACTCTCCAAATACTCTTTGTCAGGCTTTTCTTTTATTTATTAGCTTTTGTTACATACAAAGAGTTGTTGAAGTTGTGGTTGTGTTAGGTCAAAGTATCCAGTACAAGTCGCCAAACTAAATTATAGTTAGTATTCAATACCAGAAGTCCAGCAAACATCAATTATTAGAAGTCCAGTATTTTCCCTGCCACCATTTCCTAAGTCCAGTGGTCGACTATAACCACTTCCAAAGGCCCAAAGTCGTCAATCACTCGTGATCTTATCATCAAAACACCGATACACAATATAAAATCGTTTATACCACCAATGACCGATATTAACCCATATCCGATTTGTATCTATCCCCCAATTTAGAATGACCCATAGTTTGAACAAAATGTAAGGTACATGAAGTCTCAATAAACTGGTCATTTGTATCTATCCTCCAATTTAATTTGACTTATAGTTAGAACAATAATGGGAGACACAAGAGGTCTTTGTAAATTGGATGGATCCTCATCTTGATCGTCCGATGATCGTGAATGGAGTATTTAGCCAGATGATAAATTACAAGAAATATGAATCGTTACAGAGAATTAATCAAAGTGAATTTAATAGAGTTCGTCTGTGATGTGGGAACATTGTGGAAGATAAAGACTAGATACCCTTTAGAGTTCAAATAAAGAAATATTAATAAATTCAGCTATAATCTGCGATGCTGGGTCAAAGAAAAACGTGCAACGTTTGACTGAAACAATGAGATTCGTCGTCTACTACAGGGTACGTGTTTCAGGACGAGTTCAAGTCGTATGATAAGTCTGTTGGGTAGGAAGTCAATACGGAAGAGGGACTTACCTCGCTTCTGCATGAAGGAGAAGAGGTCGTCGAGGAATTCCTTCCTTTGCGGGTCGTCGCTTATCTCGTATAGCTGCAACAAAAATGAATGAAGTTAAAAACTGGCATTATCTTAATTTACTAAAATTAAAATAACCAGTAGCAGAATTTATAATAGTATTCAGTAATTTATTGCAGTAGGTATAAATAATAGTATATATACTGCTTACGAGTAAAACTAGATCTTATATCATATTATTACGCTCCGTTTGGGCATGGTAACATTCAGATTACTGGGCCAATGAAAAACACATTCAATACCGACTGTAGATTGTAAACTTTAAGTATTGGATTTTCATTTTTACCATGTGAATAAATGCTTCATCAAATCACTGAAAAACAATTAAGTTCTCCATATAAAATTATCAACTGAATTACTCAAATTGCTATGAACTATTTTTTCACGAAAGCTTTAGATATGTCCAAAAATCTGCTGCAAAAAAAACACACAAAAGAAACTACCTATATGAAGACTTACTCTGTCCTACACAATGACACAGATTAGTTAAGACTAAATAATAGCTGAGTAAACAATACTAAATAATGAAGAAATTAATATTCAAGCTAGATACGAAAGGAAGCGTTCGTAACGGCGCGCGCGCAACCACGTGCACCCGCATGTCCGGAACCAAACATAGGAACAGCATTACACGTAATTATATAAATTTCTCATACTATTACTTGTGCATAATAAGCATGTGACAAAACTATTTGAAGTGTTTTGTATATTTTTTAACGGTCAAATTAATTTATGTATTTTCTACTGTAATGTACTCTTTTGTCCTCCTCGTCATTTGGCTAAGAAATAACCCTTCCATAAACTTAGACAACGTTAGGGGAAGTTTCTCCACAAAAGCTTGTTTTCTTGGGAAAGTGGTCTGATTTCGAAATACTATATACTCAAATGGTCCCATCAATAGGTACAACATTGAATAAGATAAAAAAATCTGCTAATCCGTTCTCTCCATTGTTTTGAAGCGTTTAAGATTAAAGTAGTAGGCAAGGATGATTATGATTACACATTATTAAAATAGGACAAGTCAAAACTTTTTATGGTCTTTCCAATCAGACAGCATAAAGAAAGACCCTTTATTTTTAGAGCCAAGAAACATAAATGCATTTAGAACCTTAAGTTTCCACTAAAAGTAGGTACAACGACATAGATTCGCACTATTGAACAATACAACATATACATAATGTATGTATGTACTTTATTGAATGAAAAGACAAAGCAAACAGTAAACACAGGAACAGATAAGTGAGTACAGTTGTAAGATGCAAATGTAGCGTCCTGCTGCGCCTGCGCAGTGCCATTCGAAATAATTAACCGGTATCCGGCACCTTAACAAAGTGTTAGCATAAATAGTAACAACGCTGTTTCACCTACTTTTAGTTTAAAACTTTTTTTAGATTGGCTGGATTTTTTATTTTTTATTTTGGGGCTTAGTTCGTCGCCGCATAGGGGCGACCCTGAAACGGTCAAAAATGAGTAAAATATACAAAAATGTTCCATTTGTCGCTGTGTGTAACGAAAACAAAAAGACCTAAAACTAAAATAGAAAAGAAAATAGGATTCACTCTGCATCTCAAAATATGGTCAACATAAAGATGGAATCGAAAAAAAAAACAATTATTGGTTCTCTGTAAAATCTTCTCATTTGAGATTTGCTATTTTGCTTTTCACATTTGTCTAATCATGATCAAAATGAAGCATTTCCAAATATTTTATTTAACAATCTTGTATTTTTTTTCAACTAAAAACGATTGCCTGACTAACGGACTTTCTATGCATCTGCCTGAAATAAAGCTTTTATCCTCTTAAAATTTGTTGTACCTAAACCTTCTAGACATTATTACTTCGAACAATTCTGAATCTCGCTCTCCATAAGTGGGACTTACCATTATTAGGTCAAAGGTTCAGGACCCTATATCGATGATCTCAACGACCTGTCACAAATCTATAACATTCTTGGCACACTAATCATTTGTGTGCATCAAGAAATTCAAAGAACAAACATTAATTAGAAAGTTTTCTCCCAGCAAGAATCATAGCATTATCACATATCGAGTGCAAAACATCTCCGTCAATGACATCACAACTTCAACAAAGGAAAACCCGTTAAGCAAACGCGTTAACCCGTCCGGTTTACATTGCTTATTCTCCATTACCCATAAGTCTTCTAAATCGAGCTAATTCCATCTTTATTTTATAGGTATAAGAGCTTTAAGAAGATACTTCTTAAGTGAAACAGACTAGCTTGGAGAAGTGTCTCAAAGCACGGCGCTCCATCCAAGTCGTCCAGCTCGGCGCTACAAGCGATCAAACACCGAGTTATTTGCATTGACCAACAATTACATCGGGGCACTTAACGCTACGACGAACTGGGCCGTGGACGGACAACGAAACGCCATTTGACACTTCCTGTTTCCGTCTAATATATTTGTGCAGTCCGACTCATTAAAAAGCGACCCAAAAAATGGTTTTGGGTCGCGAAATTGTATGTTCATTGCTGGATGTGTATACAGGGTTCTGACGCATGCTGACGGTTTTTAAGGGGATGATCAGATCATCAAACCGAACATTTTTCTTGAGGGGACCAAAGTAGAAATCAAGAAAAAAACAGAAGTTCTATTTCTATACAAAACTGCAAACCTACTCAAACTAAATGAACGGGGCGGCTGATTTTTTTCATGGTTTGGATTTTGGTCCGTAGAGAAAGTTGTTCAGTTGGATAGTTTGATCATCCCTTAAAAAACCGCCAGAATATTAAGAAGAACTCTGTATGTGTACATCACTAAAACGTAGTTAATCTTAACCCTTGCAGTTCGGATATGACCCAATGTCAAAGCCACAAAGTAAATGGAACATGCTGATGGGTCATAATTGGAACTTAAGTTTTTTGTTTCAGCGTGTTATCCGGCGCTAATCGAAAACGTTCTTCCTCGTGATTAATCGCGGGGGGCGAGGCCGGGTCGACAGTGACGATCGCGAAGATTGATGCGCGCGCGCCGATCGCCTGTTAGCTGAGGCCGAGTCAAGCGCTCGCTCGCCTCGACGCTTATGATCCGACTATTGACACCACTCAACTAATGTAACATCACGACACACCTGGGAAACATGCGTCAAACATCGCCTCGTGTACTCTTGTCACTGTCAACTTGCTTAATAATAATCACAACACCCTACGGACTACCGTCTTTTAACAATGTCATTAATAAATGTATTTAAGACAAATTCTGAGAGCATAAAATTGTCTCAGACCAAAAAATACAAAGACCAACTGTCGTTTAAGTCATTCGTAAACGGACACAACATTATTTATACATTCCAATTATTACAAAACAGACATTGACTTAACTATGAGGGTACTTCAACGGACGATGTGAACAGTTCCTGGACAAATTATTGTATGAAATGACAAGAATATTATCATAACAGGCCGGGATATTGTCGCCCACCGAGCCGTCAATATTTGAATCACAAAACTCGTCGTTAAGCCTCGTAATCTCCATTGTGATGTGCCAATTACTCGCTCTCCCCTTCCGCTTGAATAAATACATTTTGACAAAATATCATTCGGGCGTACAATAATAATCTTTACATACCCAATGCATGCTCCAATTATTTTTCCATAAACTTGTATTCAACAAAGATGTGCCGTGACGTGACATTTTCACACCCTTTCAGAATAAATGTCTTAATAATCTCTGATGCCGATGTGAATAATATGACACTCTCAACAGTTCACAAATGTACACAACGTTGATTATGATTACCATTGTTGCAAAATGGCGGCAAAGTACACATAAAGTACCCAAGACTCTTGATGAACAGTGTACATTTCTTGTTACATAGTTCAACGTAAAGGTATATCTATTAAAATCGCTGAGCCAAAGCCTGCTAGGCTAAGACTTCAACAACGTGGGTGTTCATTTCAGTGCCAATCTATCATTTTTGGCCGTAATTGTCACTTCCAATTCGATTCTATAGAAAATAGCTATAAAAATATTAATGACGCCCATGAAATAGACGCACACATCCAATATTACGGTACCTTGATTGCAAACAATACTGAATTACAGTAAACATTGAGTTTTTACAACCGCATTTGCTATTTTACGAGTTATAGGCGCCAATCATTTTGTAGCGATGTCATCAAGCAAATTGCATTCAAGCTAATTTTATTGATACGACCTTTTCGTGACCGCCCGCGCCGTTTAGATTCAATTCTAAGCTGAAACAATGGTTTATTTAGTCATAAATTGTAGTGATGTTTCATAAAGACTTATTGGAATGCTAAAGATGTTTGTATCTTTAGATTAAGAGTAGTATGTTTGACCCACGACTGGGCCACAACGGGCGTTTGCAAGGTTAATATGGCCACAATTCGTAATGATGTATAACGAATGAAATAAATCAATATGTCACTATTGAATCACTCGTAAATAGGACAAGGCGTTCTGTTTATTATTGAAAATGTTTATATTTGACATAGATGTAGGCTGTACTCTGATAGACTATTGTGTTTAGACTTAGATCGATTTACGCTTTAACTTTTTATTACAGTTAAGGCCTTCATTACGTAATGCGAATCACACATTATGTATGTTAATAGTAAACACGTACGTGTTAAATGTACATAATTTACTGAAGTAATAATTATGATATACAATCTTCTTCTTCTTATCGCGTGGGCAGAGTCCTGGTGTATATACAATCAGAATGATAATATGATATACAGTATAATAATAAATAAAATGATATATACAATCATAATTCTGTATGGTTTATCTTAGAAATAAACAGGGAAATAAGATAAGGAAACGACATTTCTTTTGTAGCAATTTCAAGTAGTCTATCTCATAAAGCGGTGTCTATTCAACACCTTCCAACGTGGTGGTAGAATCACAAAAATGATTTCGGAAAGTTTACTATGTGCTACAATTTTTGTTTGAAACAGAATTTGCTATTTGGCCTGTAACAAAGATTCAGACCACCCCGAAAACGCATATTCCTTTGAATGCATTTATCAACGGTCTGCAACCCTTATTCCGATCGCTATAAAAAAAATTGTAGTATGTAGCGAAACATCTAAGTACCTACTATAATGTATTAAACCATCTCTTTTAGGTAGGTATTACATCTTACAATATTTCGATTGGAAGTGTCGACAAGGATACAAACATAAAATAACATTTAGACAGATCGACGAGCGGACTCGGGTGCCGCGACTAAGGTACGACTCCGCCGCAAGACAATTTCAAATTGCTTGTAATAACTCAAACCCGTAATATAAGAGGGATCTATTTATAAATAAACCTCATGGACTATCGGTAGAGTAACAGCGTTTATGGAAATGCCATAGATTTACACTTATTGAGTTTGACAGTGAAATTGTATTGGCCATTATGGTGGCCAATATTTTGAACAGGGCAACACGCGCGTATATAGAATGGGATCTACTGAAGATCTTACTGAATATTATGCCTCTTGCTCTACTTTAGAAAGTGCTCATTAGAGTAAATATTGTAGCCATCATTTTCTTGGTTTCAATCGATCTCAATTTTAATTTTCTCGATCGTAATAAATAAGTCTCAGAGGAAGAACCATAAAAAGTCATATAAAATGTAGATATAACAGAGATTAGAATAAAGTAAAGACGGCACGGGAAGAAACTTTTTACTAATGATGGAAGTCGAGGTCGAGGCAGATCCAGAAAAAGGTGACACGATGAGTTGGATGCCTATTGCAATGAACGTGATATCGTATGGAATAAAAATATTTGGAAGAGTTTAGAGACCTTTGCCCAACAGTGAAATAAAAGGGTTTAAAAAAATATACAACAAGTTCCTTGGACAATTTAGAGCAGACCATCCGCTGGACAAGTCGTGAATTCTCGACTACTACAGGGTGAAATTGATATCATTAGTATCCTTTTAAACTAAGAACTGAACAACTTTTATTATCGCATCAAACCGATCGTAGCAAAAACAATCTGCTATTGTATGCATTCTGAGTCGCGAACTCGCGCGTCGAATTTGCAGTCTAGTATGGAACAGCAGATTTTTTATTTGCTCTGATCGGTTTGCTCCCATACTAAAAGTTGTTCAGTTTGATGGGTTGACTCTTAGTTTAAAAGGATACCAATGATATTAATTTCACCCTGTATACCTACCGACTCTTTTTGTTAACTATTCTCTACGATCATGTTTTGCGTTCATTTGTTTACATGATGATGATGTTTGTTTACCTATAATATAGTACCTAACCTATCTACAACTTATAGTTATAGTACTCTGTGCTACAACTTTAGCATTTTCACAGTCCATCGCAACCAAAAGCTCTTTGCAATAACTACGACAGTTTTATAGCATTTGCAGTAGTTTCCTGTCATTTTGTACACAATGTAAGTTTTCTTCACTACCTAATAGGTAATAGGTCGTAAAACGCACCTTAATAATCAGTCCTACGACAGAGGTCTCGTGGTAAAACTCTTGTACCGATGAGATTGAGGCGAGAATGGGTAAATTCAATGCACTTCGCATATTGATCAGCGTTTAATGTTTGTCGTGTATTCGCCGAAGTGTTCGATAAGTCGCTCCATTTTTCTAACAATCGCTTTGCGTATCGTAACGAAAAATTATTATATAGCATAGTATTATCTTTTTCCGGCAGTAAATTTAAAAAAAAACTAAAACAAGACTCAAATTAAAGATTGAAAAATTTGTCTCGGGCGGGACTTGAACCCGCACTCTTCCAAACCGGGGAACTGCGTTATCCAATTTCGCCACCGAGCCCACTACCCAGAGAACGAAATGTTCAATCTGTATCGTCTTAAGGGGACGTTGAAGGGGATTTTTGAAATTAAAACAAGACTGATCAGGTGCTATAATTAAGTAATAATACAGTAACGCCAGTTGCTGTATAAGAAGAAAAAAATATATACCAATTATTTATCAAAATAACAATGCCGGCTAATTTAATGCAAGCAATTGACTTGATCCCAATTTGAATTTTGAGTCTCGAGTATCGAAAATGAACACATCCCACTAAAATGCAATAGGTACCAAACCTGAGCATGATCACCATAAAACTATAATAATTTTTGTTTGTGACATTCCTATTACATGTTTCGTTGAAACAATTTCTAGAGTAGGTAGACTTTAAAAACCAAATAAGCAGATAAACTGTTCTGTACCCGTATCACGTAGTTTAAAAATCGTAAAATCTAATATATCATCTTCATTCGAATATTTAAACTAAGTATAAATTATATTACATATCGATAACGTAGAGCAAACTTAAAAATCGTAACAGGAAAACCGTTTGAAAAATCATACAATAGAGCTAATGAGTTGTACAAATATTAACTATACTTATCTAGATTTGTGAATCATGGCTTTTCCATGCTTAATAAATTGAACACATATTGCTTATTCTATAAAATCTCGGTCTGTCCGTCATTAACATGTCAAAACCACAACAACTGAAAATCATGCATAACAACTGAAAAATATATTTATAATGCGCACAGCAAAGGAGTGGAATGCCCTGCCTGCGTCAGTATTTCCGAGCGCTTACAACCCGATTTCCTTTAAAGTACGAGTGAATAGGCTTCTTCTGGGTAAGCTCGCTACATCTTCCACCCCATCTTCGTCCTGAGGACTAGATTGAGGTCAAGAGCAAACCCATAAGTAAAAAAAAAATTGCAATATGTACTTAAAATCGACTGACGTTTAATCTATTTGTTGAGGCAAATATAATGTTATGTAGTTTCAACCTGTGAAATGACCCCACTGCAGAGCACAGACCTCAACTATGGAACAAAAGTGATAAAAACGCTTATTATTATTTAAACTTTTTCACACTCAGTTTACCTATATAGATCAGCCGTTACGGCGTGAATTCCCAAACATTTTGCAATAATATTAGGATTACAATACAAGGCAATAACACGATACATACTAGAAGTAGGTCAAGAAACGGGAGCAATATGACGCCAGTAACTATGATGTTGATGCTTCAGTATATTCATTTACACGGCGAAGTCAATGTAACCACAAAATGTATCGCCGGTCACGATCTGCTTAAGTGTGATTGCTCACGTTTGTGTTAAAAGCTTACTATCCGACCACTTCTAGTATGCCACTACCTCACCTCCCCTTACCTGACTCATTTCTCTCCCCTATATGGTAATTTTCGTATCGTTTTCCTCGGTACGCAAGTTCCAGGATAGTTCGGACCAGGGGTCTTGTTGTGTAACTGCCAGATCCAATCAGTATCTAATCGTCGTGGTGTTTTTATCAGATCTTAACGATTATACTTCTTACACACTCATACATTAACTCACGACCGTAGTTCCCTTTTAGGGTGATTAGAAACATTGCTACAACTACCAACTGCTCCCTAATATTTAGTTATTTAATACCATACAATGGATATGATGATCACAGAAACAAAATATTACTTAAAATTATTGCCTATTACAGAATAGTTCAGTCATAATACGATACCGATCTTGTAAACGATATAATCGGACACCTAAACAAAAGCCATATTACATAGGTCCAAGAGTTTTTCCCTAGTGTTGTGACTTCCGAATCTGGTTATGCAGAAACTGTGGTTGGCCAATGCCCAAAAAGTAATACCCAGAAAATAGCTGAGGATGTTTTTATAAGTTTCATATTGGGTACTAATCCCAAAAGATTAGGGAAGTGCGAAAATGTTTGTGATACATAGTTTACTTTCAATACGTTGATGCTACGCTACGAAACTTGTACCTACTCGAGCTACAGAAGACAGGTACGAACAGCAATATATTGGCATTTGTAAAACGGTCGGGTTTTACTTCATCACAGGCTCCATACGTTTTACATTTCTATTATTGTAATCTTTCATGTTTTCCCGAGGCTTCGTTTCAACGCGCAGACTTTGCATGCGTCTAATACTTTAAAATAACGTCTAAAGATGGTAATGAGCAGAGGTGAATGCAGCCATCGACCGAGAGAAACGTTCCACGATAGCATCTTTGTCGTTTTTGTTGAGATTCTACAATTTGTGTAAGGAAAACGATGCCGATTTTTTCGTGTATCAGTAGATTTAGTAGACCCTCTGGCGTTCATGACCCGACTCAGCTGTCAAGTGAACTTTAAATTATGGTAAATTTTGTTTCTATACTCAAGACTATTTCAGATAACTTTCAAAAATATCTATTACAAAATCTGAAAAAAGAACATCTCTTTAGTTTTATAGATGTGCTCTTGAGCCAGTCAGCGTATCAATAAAGAAAATCTTGTATCAAGTTCCATTTTCGATTTTATTCGTATATTATGGAAATGGGTTATAAAATTTGCATTCATACAGTCATTAATATTGACGTATTTGATACGACATAAAATGAGTGGAAAACTCTTACATGTAGTATTTCCATTTTATCAATTACTAGCAACCTGCCATGACTTCACATGAGTACACAAACCTTCCTCGTAAATCAAAAATCATTCTACCTATTAATGAAAACCGTATCAAATTCCCTACAGCATCTAGTTTCTGAGAGAACTTACCAGACAGGACGAACGACAGAAAAACGCAGTAGTAACACCCTTTTGCAGACTCCGTGATAGACCAAAATCTTAGCAAAGAAAATTTTGATATTTCAACAAAGTAGGTCACCGAAGCATTCGTATAGTCAAACTTTCATTAGAACAAAGGTTCCAAAGAAGCAGGTAATTAAGTAGCGAGAGTCAATGTGGCCGGCGCAGGTGTCGCTCCTTCGATTCACAGTTGTAACACAGTTTTAACCGAAGCTGTAATGAGGTAAACAAATACTTTTTGGGTATGCGGTACAAGTTATAAGTTTCGCATCATACTTATATTTTGATTTTATCCTTTCAAGGCACCAATCCACATGGACACTCCAGCATGGTGGACTAACACCCATACATGGACCGTGGAAGGAGGGGGTAGAGGGGGCCAGATGTGCCCTAAAGTCAAACGGAGAGGGCCGCGCCCCCTCCAATTTCACTACCTAGTAAAAAAGGTTTCTATATGCTATCCTTCTGCCTTCATGACAGCAGGACTTCTGATGAGATGAGATACTGCTGCGGACAATTTGGAGGGACGACGAAGCGTCCTGCAGATTAAAAAGATAATGATAAGCAACCGACACCAGAATGTCTGGATCTTTGCTGAGTGCCTTACTGATTGCGCGGATGCTTTGAAATACTGGGATCAGTGTGTCTGTAACGTCTATCAGCAAAGTTCTTCTCAGTAAAATGCAGTAGTTTCTGCAGTAGTTTCTCAGCTTACCAGCGCAAGCTGAGAAAATGAAACAACCTAAAGAATAATAATAATAGTATATTGCTGTCTTGAATGTTTTAAACGGTAAATCGTTCTTTATTATGAATATAGAATGATAAATAATTTATGTTTGTTGATATGATACATTTGTTAACTTCATATTTTGGAATGTTGCTACTATTTTAAGTAACTAAATACTAGCATATTAAGAATATTAATCAATCATGTCAAACAATTAGATATTTTTTAACCACTCTCGATCCAATGCACGATTATCTTTTCTACTATAATTATAAAGCAATTCAAAGAAAATGATAAATAGTTCTTCTTGGCTTCTCAAGCCAAGAGTTGAGGAGAAAACCACGAACAATAACGGATGTTTTGAATAAGACTGACCACAAGAAGGAGGCATATCAGGCGTAGGAGACTTATGCGTGTGGCGTAGACCGATTATACGGCGATGATGGCGCTGCGTAGACGTGGGTCTGTGTTGTTGATACAATTTGTATCCTATTTTGTTCTACTGATCCCTAATCACTAATATTGTTCAAAGAACAAATATTATAATGATTTCGTTTGTTATTATTTTGTACACAGATCAATTAGAATATGTCCAAATTTTGTAATCACTTTGACAGTAGTAGTAGTTTTACATTCATCCATATTGGATAGGCGAAGGAACAAAGCCATACAGCCTGATCTATAATAAACAACTCTTTTTTTTGTATGATCTTATATATAATGAAATCTTGTATGTTTCATGTCAGGAATTCATTTCAATACACAAGGCAAAAAAGCCAAATCTTCTATAATTCATTTTTGATGGAGAACCAATGTATCATCTTACTGGCTGGAAAATGTGTTATGTTTGTATCTATTATTTTATGTTTTTCTAGCTGTTGTTGTTGGTCTATAATGGAAGTTGAATGAGGTGATTTTGTCACTTCATATCCTCATTTCTCACCTTTGGTTACTGCAAGCTACTTGTTTTTTTTCTCCAAACCTAGGAATACGATGAGGATAGGTAAGGTTAGGTTTAGTATATTCTTTCGAACTCGATGTCTGCTAACTTGCACCACGCCCTGACTTTATGTAAAACACGGCAAAGCGTTTGAGGGGGCGTTGGCCGCAGAAACAAAGCCTCAATTGATACCAGCTACGTACTATGTCGAAATCTAAGTGTATTAGTGTACTTTACAGATTCACCTAATGGCTGGCGATTAGTTTAGAAATTAGTACCAAGCAGTTTGATGACCGTCGTTGTCTTTTAACTGTACTTGATATGTATTAACGGAAGTGGGACAGAAATAATATATAAACTTACAAGAATATTCCTTTTTGGGTTGAACAGAATCTTTACCACAGTTAAACACTAACTTTTAAGAGAGCTCTTTGTGGCAAGGCTCACTTTTTGTATATTAAGAGCCTGTTTCACAAATCATGTTTAGTGTCAGATAGCCTATCCAACAGATAAAGAGACCAGAATCCTATCATTTTTTGCCACATCTCGTTACATATTATAATAGGATATTTGCAACTTATCAGGAAGTGGTGAAACAAGCCCTAAGAGTTTCAGAATACAATGATGTTTCAAATTATATTAGGGGACTACCTTATATAGCCACTATATATACCCACCCACAAAACACTAATGAACAAACCATATCCCTTAGCGATCTTACAGACGAGCGACACTTTGCGGTCGCAAAGGGTCGTACGACGGTCGCGCGACGGTTGCCCGACCCACGGCGACCGTAAAGTCTAAGAGCGCGACCCTCTCCGACCCACGACTACCGCAAAGTATCGCTCTTCTGTAAGAGCCCTTAGTCATTTTGTACAACACCCACGGGAAGAAGTGGAATGGGAAAAATAAATAACCAGTACCACAATTTCCAAAACTAGACTATATAAATACCTAAACTCCTGATACAAATAGGTATGCATAGAAATAAATTAATGAATTAGGTTAGAAACAAATTGAATACCCTATTTGTCTGTCGAAACGTTAGCTTCCGAATAGTGACCACCCTGTAGCATTATTCCAGTCAAGTAATCGCGTAATTGACAAAAACAATACACTGTTGTGGTCATCAACGCACTATGATTTACATAAATTTATGACTGGAAGAGACAAGAGGAGTTTGCACCTTACTACATTTGCACTAGATTGTTGGTAGCTAAGTAAGAGATAAGGACCACCTAGAAAGGGATTGTCGTCGTGAAAATATGCATGTAGTGCTTGAAAGTTTATTGATAGTTTGTATTTCAAAAACGCACCTGGTAAGGCGTAAATTATTTAATTACTGATTTAGAAATATGTAATATCATTATTTGTAAATAAAACAAAAACGTTTCACGATGTGAAGAAAAAGTTACCGGTTGTAGGTATAAGTCTTTAAGCTTGAAGAAAAACGTCCATTATATTACGTAACATAATTTTTATCGGACTATCTGACACTAATGGAGACTTCGAACGCAGAAGGCGGGACTGCCATTCAACCGCATACAAAATATAATCATCATCATTATCTCAGTCGATGGACGACCACTGCTGGACATCGCCATAACGACCGGTCTTGCGCTCCCCTCATCCAACGGGTTCCCGCCGCCTTCACTAGGTCGTCGATTTATCGTGTCCTAACCACACTGTGCTTTCCGGTACGCGGTTGCCACTCGAGAACTTCACGGCCCCATCGGCCATCGGTACTGCGAGCAATCTACCCCGCCCACTGCCACTTTAGTTTAGCAATTCTTTGGGCTATGTCAGTTACTCTGGTTCTTCTAGGGATCTCTTCATTTCTGATTCGATCTCGCAGGGAAACTCCGAGCATAGCCCTCTCCGTTGCCCTTTGGGTGACTTACAGACTCTTTATGAGGCCTTGAGTGAACGACCACATCTCTGTACCATATGTCATCACTGGCAACACACATTGATCGAAGACTTTCGAAATATAATATGTTTTGTTAATTTGGAACTCTAAATTTACATTCAGATTGGCGTACCAAGCGTATTTTATTACCACATCTAGTATCCCTATATCAGTAAAATCGTCACTATCTAGAACAGAGAGTATAAGCGATTACACGCCCTCTCTTTGATCTCCAATTAGATGAACATTTTGGGGCCCGCGATTATCTGCCTCGTGTATTGTGCTCGTGCCCTATACGAGTAGCATAGGGGAGAGGGTGACGATTGCTGGTAAATAAATATGTTAGGTGTTTGTTGTTATGGTATTATTATTATGTAGGGTGGGTCCAAATGGAATTTAGTAGTGTTAATCTTAATTGAGCTGTCGGTATAAATTTTAATGATATTACTTTTATTTCTTGACTAATAATTCTACAAATGTATTCCTTCTGAATATGCTGACGGCTTTCTAAGGCGATAATTATACCATTAAATTGAATAACTTCCTCTACGGGATCAAAGTCCAAATCGCGTAAAAAGCAGGTGTTCCATACAAAACTGCGATCCTTACTTGACCGAAATGTAGCAAAGCTGTTTTTTTCGTCATTTCGATGTTGGCTCCACAGAAAAAGTTATTCGGTTTGATGGTCTGATCATCCACTTAAAAATTAGCACTGTCCGCATATTAAGCTGTGTACGTAAATTAAATTGATGTTCTTAGGGTTCCATTTTCTTCATAATTATGTTTTTGTGTACAATAAAGAATCCATGAATCTATGAATCCTTACCTCAAAAGGAAAAAAACAGAATCCTTATAGGATAACCTTAGTTTACTAATGTATGCGAAAATCCCAAAATGGGAATGAGTGGGAAGTAAAAACTAAAGAAAAATGTAATATGGAAAAAAAATTTTAAACATGTTAACTTCAATATTAATAATCATCAGAAACTACATAACCAATCGTTATTACTAAATCCAATAACATTAAAAAAATTAACACATGAAGCAATTCAAAGGAATCAATCTAGCATGTAGGGCGGGCGGAACGAGCGAGGGCGGGCGGGAGGCATAATCCTCGCCCGCAAAGCCAGTATTACGGGCGGCAATTATCCAGTGGGGATTAAGCCGCATTGAATGTCCGGCTCGATCCGGTTCGGTAGAGTTAGAACTGGTTTTGGCTAAGAAAGAGGTCATAAACTTTGACCGGGGGTGGGGGTTTTAATATTGAAAAATATGTATTGTTTTATGATTTTATTGAAAAATCGACAAACAAACATTAAAGATAAACTAAAATTGCAAAGGGTAAAGTATCTACATGTATTAAACAGTTGCTTCTGATTAAAAAGTTAAAAGCTGTGGGAAAATATTGAAGAAAAATCAGCATGTCTTCTATACATACGCCCGTCGCTACCGCGGTGTTAACATATCTTTTTTCTACAATTTGAATAAATCTTCCATCCAGTTTGATTTTTTGCCTAGTATTTAGTGAAAACTTAAAAGCATTACGTACTTTTTAGGGGGTGCTTCAGATCAGAATTTATTTCTATGTACCTATTTGTATAAGGAGTTTAGGTATTTATACAACGAGTTAATGAATAAGCGCAAAACCTCATACACCCCAACCTATTAACAAAATAATTAGATTAAAACAATAATTTCATTATTTTGATAGTTAAAATTTACAGTTATTCGCATTTTAATTTTGCAGGCAAAAATGAATAGTTATCATTTCAGCAATTGATGAAAGCTCTAACTTACTCATGGATACATTTTAATAATCTTGTTTTGGTAGTAAGTAGGGTAAGTGTGCCTGCGGGGTGGGTTGACATCGGGTTCAGTAAATTTTAAATTTTACAAACAAATTATTTAATATTTTGAAAAAATTATCTATGTTGAAAGCAATTCGATTCAGCTCTCGATTCTTATCAAACTACTTTCTACTTTTGCGTTAATTCATTAACACGTTGTATAAAAATTGCAAAATAAAATTCAATATTAACGCATTTAAATTTAAACCCTGTTTAAAGAATCTAATAAAAAAATAAAAGCAAGCAGAAAAGGGAAAGAAGAAAAATAAAGCCAACATTTCAATCATCAATTTCCCAAAATCTAGATGAAGTTTTATCGCAAAACCACTTAAAGAAAAGATTGGGTTTAGCAATAGAAAGGTGTTAGTAATTCTAGCTCATTCGAATCAGTTTGACCGATAAATTGTCGTCCATTCATCGAACCGTAACACTATCGCTTCAATAGATTCCTGTAATGTTGAAAGAAGTGTAAAATTACTGGAGATAACCAATTGCTTTTAGTGGTGCGTACTTTTGTTACGCGATTTCTAAAATTAGTGATGAATTTTAGCTATAAGGCTTTTTAGCTACAAGGCCTCCTTATTTGTTCATCATGATCAGCCTATACAGGGTGTTACTTTTTTTTTACTTTTTTTTATGGAACCAAAATGGAAATCTCGAAAAATTTAATCAGCTATCCCATACATTTAGGTCCAGTAGATTTGTAGTTCAGTATGAAAATTCTGATTTTTTTTCGCTATTTCGATGTTGGTCGCATAGTGAAAGTTGTTCAGTTAACCACCTCTTAACCACCCCCTTAAATGTTTATTTAATTTTTGTAACACCTTGTATATTGGTCCCACAGGGCACAGTCCTGCTAAGGAGGGTTTATAGGTGTTAGTCCACCCACAACACGTGCCCAATGCTTGATCGGTAGACTTCACATACGCATCAGAACTCTTATTCAGCATATACGGGTTTCCTCACGATGTTTTTCGTCACCGTTTGAGAACAGTCGGTATCACCACATCACGGCCATGGGACAGGGCATGTCGTCCGTGCGGATTCGAACCCGGACCCTCATGATTCAGTGTCCCAACCTCGCCGCAACGCGCCACTAATTAAATGTTCCTATTATTTGTTGTTTGCTCCTTATTTGTTGCTTTGCCATTATTATTGTATTTATAACAAATGATTAATTTAAATGTGCTGACAAAGTATTTTCTAAATATAAGGTTCAGCCTTAAAGTCATAATTAATCCTGAAAGTGTACCTAAACTGAAGTAAAACAGCACTGACCAGTCAAGTCAATGCGTGCGCGCAACATTAGCGTGCGTTCGTGATGTCCGCACACTAGCGCGCGCGCATCCATTCATTACAAATACACGCTAACGTACAATATAACGCGTATATTGCTCGCATTCACACTACTTGAAGATAGCTCATTGTTCTACATAAAAAAACAGTGATTATAATAATTAATAAAAAAAGTAGTAACTTATTATTATTTAGTGTTTTATCTTATCACATAAGTCACTCAATTTCATAGTGAGTTTTAGTACCTTAAAATTTAATACCTTACAAACTAATATTTCTAAAACATAATTGATGAAAGACGCTTGAAAATTCGTTCTCCTACTCCTGAGATTTAAACAATCATTTTGAACGATAGATAAAGGTTGGAAGTATTTTATTTTATTTATTAATACAGATAAGAATACTCCATGTGGTTATACGTCCGAGCCAATTTAAGTGAAAATTTAACGATACACAAAAACAATGCTACAGTTAAAATGTTGAAAATATTATAAAACAATAAGCTTTTAGCGGCAAAAACAAAGGGGGCTTTATGCTACGACAACTTCGAATAGTTATAATATTCTCACACAGGCAACATAAAGATCTAACTTGATGCTTACAACAGAGATTTCCACCGTATAAGGAGCTTAGGGTACTCGAACACGTGCCACTGGTGATAGCCACAAGTTGTAATAGATGGAACTTGCTATCTCGCCACACACAAAGCGTTCTCTTGGTGACAGTGGTCAACTATTGGTATCTGTGACTACTGCGCTGCAATCGCGGTAAATATTTGGTGATTGAACCGTTATGGGACTACGTACGAACCATAACTTTTGACCCATTTGGTATTGCGCTAATCACGGTACAGCCGTTAGAGCCGTTTTGACAGATCGCTCAGACGTTATTGGCTGTCAGTTACATAGAGTTTAGCGCGATGCTGAATTCTGGACAGTTGAATAGTAATTGGATTGCAATGTGATTAGAACTGAAATTGGATAAAAATTGAACTTCGATGTTTTAACTTAGCGCAATCGGGCACCTGGCCACACAAAAGTACCTACAGTTTTGCACCTGAATATTGAACAGGCGACAGAATTATACGCATCTTTATTTGACATCAGGTAGTTAGCGACAGTGCAGATCAGGTAAAATTTATTAACCAATCTATGTTATCGATACTCCTTAGAGCAGACGCTTAGTGAAGATACTAATGTGCTTCTGGCATAGTTTTATTATATTTCGTAAGGATCGGGTGTTAGGTATATCAGTCACTGCATGGTGTATTG
This sequence comes from Agonopterix arenella, assembly GCA_927399405.1. Taxonomy (NCBI): domain Eukaryota; kingdom Metazoa; phylum Arthropoda; class Insecta; order Lepidoptera; family Depressariidae; genus Agonopterix; species Agonopterix arenella. The sequence goes on along the minus strand of OV656708.1, from coordinate 10,895,454 downwards.
TTACAAGTATGTTACTAGTTATTAGTTACTAAGTGTCGTAACAAATACGTAGCTTTTTGACATACATGTTTGACTGGCCGTATATTTAAATAAATGGCTCATGGGTAATAAGCCGACTTTATCGCGACCAAGAAAGTATAGCAGTTACCATCGGTGGCTCGTATGCGGGTGGCCCTAGGGCCTTAATGAATATACACACTGCACACACGTTTACGCGGAAACATGCATTTATTGGTCCCGCGAATGGACGCGCGTTTATTTGCAGGTGTAACCAACTTGCGGTCAACGATCTCGAGCTTTCCTTGTGTGTCCAGGGCTGTCTATTGGTAGGTTTTCATGAGAATCATAGTGTTTATTTTCACAATTCTCTGTCTTATGACGATGCTTGTAGTAACTTCCGTATAACGTTGTTTGGGTTTTTTTCCTCAAATTTTATTATCTATACAGGGTGTTATAAAAATACAAATAAAAATTTAAGGATGTGGTTAAGACCATCAAACTGAACAACTTTCACTATGGGACCAATATCGAAATCGTGAAAAGAAAATCTGATGTTCCATCATCATCACCACCATCATCATCATCATCATATCAGTCGATAGACGTCCACTACTGGACATAGGCCTCCCCCAAAATGATGAGATTTGCCTTAAGTGCCATGATGCTATGCGTTTGCGATGTTCCATACTAAACTACAGATCTACTCGAGCTAAATCTATGGAACAAAAGATTTTATTTTTAAAAATACCAAAACGTAAAAAACTAACTTTTCAAAATTTAAACACTATTTAATCATCCATCGTGCTTAATATCGATCGATGACTGTGCAAATGTACGAATAAAGTAGACAAAATTAAAGTGCTAACCCTATGTGCAAAACATACCCTCGTGTTGAACAAAGATGTGTTTACACACACAAAGGGGATGCCACACTGCAGCGACATGCTAATTTCTCGCACAACAATCATTTCACTGAATATCGCGAGTATGTTGCATAGAAATAAAATGTGAAATTACACTTACAATACTTACATACATCGATTATAAATTAATTGATGTATGACATGTTGTAGTTTGTTTGATACAGGATGTTTTTAGATACGGGTAGTAGTTATAGGGGCTGGTGCATAGAAATCATCATAATTGTTAACGTCTTACCTCAATTTAACAAAATAAATTCAAAAATAATAGAAACAGTAATTGTTTACTAGGGTAAGAATGTTTTTTCTAACGTTACTTCAACTTTAGGATGCGAGAATTTGAACAAAGCTACCGCGGCCGTAGCGTAGTACTGCCGCGTAATATAGTGTTATCGCGCCTCGCTACGGCCTCTCTTCATAAAAGCTAAAACTTTCATACAAACAATCAAATGTTTTGATGCATTCGATACGTCAACGTTAAACTAGAAAACTCATACTTGAACTGCAGTAATCTGTGAAACCATTTTTTTGGCTTATAGGTTTCTAAATTCTGGGTCTTACGTCCACAATTCCAATAAATTTAAGATCAATTTTATTGAGAACGTAAAACGTATTTTTGTCCAAATTATAGACCTCAATAAAATATTTAATGACGTGACATGATCAAGAGATAAATCAACACGGATAAAAAAGCTTCTAATCCGATCATTACGATACCGGTGTCGTTATAAAATCATCCTTTTCACGCATTATCCGGCTATAAAACGGAGGGCAGTCATAAAAATAATCGGGCCGCCAGTTGACCACCCCTGGCTACAAACGGCGTGTTGACACCTTAAGGGTATCATATGTTTTTTAATTACTATATAAAAAAAAATATGTGCGCAGTTTTTGTTTTTTGTATTCAGCGATATTTTAAAACACTGTCAACACTGTAGGTAAGTAATTAATGAGCAAAAATGAAAATACTAAATTAATTAACAAATTAATTGTTTACATGTCAAAATAAATTGATAACCTACCGCTTTACCTGCTACGCTTGACTCTTAATGACATGAGATTAAACACCCATTAAATGCCACATAAATAATCCAAATTTATATCGAATCCATTTTTTAATCTTCAAGATATTAATTCGGTATCGTTTTATATTAAAACTATAATTAACTCCAACATAAAAAGGTCTCCCTAAAGCAGATCGGCGGATTTTATTAAGCGATTTTATATTCATATGTTTTACGGTTCGTTCCTCTATTTTATTACTAATTTTAATATTCTTTCTTTATTTTAATTTATTAACTTATTCCGGACCGGAGTTTTTAAAACTTTACTAAGTATTTTGTCTAAAAATATAGAATACCTACCGATATCTGGTAACATAATAAAGAAAGAATTAAGAAAAGTTTTTTTTTAATAATTAAGTTACCAATTTTACCCTTTGTTAACCTCTGACCGCAAACAAGCGTTGCATACGTTTTGAAATTGCAACGTTCCAGCATTGCATATTTTAAGTTATTTCAATAAATCGGTTAAATTACATTACTTAAATCTAAAATAACCAAGCAAGTAGGTAAGTAAGTTATGGTTTGTAAAATCCCAAAATGAAGGCCTCGTCTCCATCAATATCAAAAATATATTTCATGAATTAAACCATTGTCATTAGGAAATTAGAAATCGGTACAAGATTTATGTTTTTGAGTTCCTAATCACCTTAAAATTTCCATTAACTAAACTTTGATACGTGGTATCTAAATGATATCAATATTAGAAAACGCATTGATTTGATAACAGCCATTCTTAGAAATTGCAAACGATATCAGTCTAATTTACCAGACAAACGGCAATGTTTATTGTTGAATTGTAAATATTAATCATGAGATACCTAGCTATTCCTGAAATTTAAATATACCACGCGAAACAAGAGCTTTCGAACAAGACCATCTAAAAAAAGTACTTGCATGGACTCAAATAGATACCAAAATAAAGATATGACCTGACCTGATATTATATCAAAAAAATATTATTCAAATGACACATAATATTGTAAAACTTAAATCCTAGCCGAAAAACAACACGATTTTTTACAACTCTTCTTGCCGATACCTATATCAAAAATAATAGGTACAGCCAAAGCTGCGGTGCTTAACACATATAAGGTCTAACAAAATTAGCTGAAACAATTTTAAGGGGATAATCAGACCATCAAACTGAACAACTTTCTCTATGTGACCAATATCGAAAGCGCGAAAAAAATTTAGATGTCCCATACAAAACTGCAAAAATAATTAACTGGAGTCAAATGTATGGGACAGCCGATTTTTTTTCACGATTTCAATATTGGTCCCATAGAGAAAGTTGTTCAGTTTGATGGTCTGATAGTCCCCTTAAAATTGTTTCAGCTAATTTTGTTAGACCTTATATACAGCAAAAAATAGAATGACAAAACAGAGGTGGTATACTATAGAACAATAATTACCTAAATATATATACTTAAGCATATATTGGCTGTAAGTTTAGTACGTTTTAATAACTTTAACATGTTATCTAACAATAAGTATATGATAATGATAACGTAAGTACATATACCAACATACAATTAGTTATAATACTGAATAATATTTTAGGTATTCATTTAGAAATAGTACCAACATGCCTAGTAGAGAACTACAAAAGTTTAATAAACTCAACCAACCCTTGCAATTTTGTGCCGAAACTGCCGCTCGCCGTGTCCTAACTCCTAATTGATAAATTCTCCGAACGAATTAAAATTAAATACTAGTAATTGCTTAAATTAATAATGTAAATAAATGTACCCAAAATCATATTCTAATATTAGGTAAAATATCACAATATACAAATAGAAATAATTAAATATCGATCATAATCATATTATAACGTAATCCGCGTAATTCCGATATGGGCCTACCTTCTTCTTATCAACTTCAAAAAAGTTTGGCATCTTTGGTGGTTCACTATGAACCGAGGGATGACGCTGCTCCTCCATCAGAGTGTTGAAGAACTCCATGAATTCCATTTAAATGTAAAAACCCAATAAGTCGAAAATCACTAAACCGCCAAATTCACCGCAAAGTAACAATTCAAATTATCGAAGCGCGCGACAACACGTGCAGTGAGGCCGGTGGCGAGCGGCCAGACGTCGTGCTCCTGCCAACATCCGATATAAACTAAATTGAAAATTGGAAACAAAATGCAATGTTCGAATCTTGATATGACAATAATAGGCGAGACAGAGATAAACTATGCGGGCAGGCGAGAGCGGGACGACACCATGGGCTAGACAGCTCTGCTCCACCCTATCGGCACCAGCACATCGGCGGCGCAGGGGTTGTCGCCAGACGAGATCGCTTCAAAATTTAAAATTCCTACCTGCTTACTAATGGCACTATATCAACCGATCCACCGAACGACTTTAAACCTTATTCCTAATACCAAAGATTAAATTTAATCTTCGGAATGTGCGAAGATAAAACTTTTTGTTAACGAGCTATTTTAAGTTGTAATTATAAATAGCGAACGCGTGGATACAATGAGCAAGGTTATTCTCAGAATTCGGCTTGTTTTATAATTCACTTCGATGATTGAAAGATAGGTCTGTTTAAAATGTATATTACATGAATTATGTGCAAAACAAGTCGTAACAATAATGGTAAATATCGTACAAAGAGATCTTAGAAATATTTATGTTTCCAAGCCACATTGAGGTTAACAGATCTGTGATTTTCCAACAGTTAGATACATTACTTACATTGAAAACGAATAAATACATAGCTGTAAACTTTGCACGAACTATTAACGGAAAATAAAAACCATACCGTAGCGATTTTGATCTCATAACACCCTCAGAACCAACCTAATAATGATGCAATGCTATAGATTATAAAGTCTTCACATCAGCAATTTAGGATCTTTTCATAAAAAGAAACTTTGCTTCAGCACGTCCCATTCCTTACCTAAATCACTAATCAGTTTCGGAACTCTTGGGTCCAAAATCGTCTCATTCTCTACACTCGTCCGAAATAAACAGATTAGATGATTACAACGATGACCCGTCAAAGTTACCTAAAACGATCCCAACTGACCATATCCCACGACACAAGCAAACTAGCACCCCTAATAATATCCGAAATTAAGAGGGTGCCCAACAAATTTTGGCAGAAAATTATTTCGTCTTGTACAAATAATCAATTAAAATCCTACTATTGAAAATGTCATATGATTGCATAGGGCGAGTTTAATCTTGTTATTGATATCTTTATAAATGGGGTAAAGTGGCCGAATCTGGCCATACGGGTAGCCGAATTGATACGGGTGGATTTGGCTGTGCATGGTGTTTTGACAGGTCTATTGAATCGCAATAAAAGGGTTTATTGTGATCTTAGCGAAGACCGTTTTCAAAAGCCGATAAATACGCAGGATAAATAGTAGAAAAGAAACATTTAATACAAAGAAAATGATCGTATTTTGACATTTCTTCTAAGCTTTCAAATTTCACTCGTATCCTAATCTAAATGATACCTTGCTCTACATAACATAACTTGACCAAATTCATCTTTCAAAAGGTTTTCGTCGTTCGAAATTCGGATATACCCATTGTACTTTGAATCAGGAGAACTAACGGCATTTGGGCAATGTGGATGAAATCATCACTCTAGGTGACGTCATCGCATCCCTCTCGGAAACGGGGTGGGATTTTGCTAACAGTAGCTATATTTGGTTTTAAGTATTTAGTCTTCCACAAAGGATAATCATTGATTCAGGCTTATATTATCGAGAATGTTTATTTGTCTGAATACTTACTCAGACAAATAACCAACTTAATAATTAAATTAAGTTTAAACTAACGAAATGATATCTATAAAATTCGGCAAAGAAAACATTTAAAATGAGAAATATTTGTAAGCTGGTTTTTTTATACCCACGGAGAAAACCCAATTGCACATACCAAGTATAACTAGGTACATACAGCAATTTTAAAAAGAATTAATTTAAATCTTTTATTGACAAAGTAAATACATTTCCAAACGAGCAAGTTAATAAGAACAATCATTGTTACCGACAAACGGTTCTTATCCTTAAAATACAAAATAATATCTAACTGCAATAAAAATTACAATAGAATGGCCCACAGGCCAGCAATTTAAGCAAAAAAAGATCTTTGAAATGACGATTAAAATATTATTTTTGAGCGTACAAACAATAGAAAGGCAAAAGAATCTTTATTTTACTATCAGAAAGGAAGTGAATAGATACGAGGCATTATTGGGCATATTTCTGGGAATGTGCCTGTGAAATAGTGAAACAATGGACTAGGACGAAATGGACTTATAGTTTTTATTCAACATGTGCGCGTCAATGAAAGGAATTGTTGCAAAGAGGTAGGTACTTTTTGGGATAAGGAAAAATCCCTGACTAAAAACAGGTATACACTTTGTACCTATAGATAAGGTTATTATAAAAATTTACATAATATTATATTGATAAGAAGTATTTTTAATAAGTTATATAGTATATAATTATAAGTTATTCAACCTTAATTCAAGCGTTTCCGAAAATATCATAGTAAAGTCTCTGGTCGTCTGGTATCTAATTTAATTTCAATTCATTTATTCAAGAACATACTTTGTTGATGAGTAGATGATACCTAACTTTTTTTACAAGCTTTTATTCATATTGACTTTGCTGTTTTGTTACTAAATCATGATTTAAGAGCTCTTGTTGGTGGAGTATTCGCCAATCCAGTCTCTTTTCCGCTAGTGTTTTGAGTTCAAGATACAACATAACATCAACCTTTTCTTTCACCTGTGGTAGGTACCTAACACTGTCTAGGTTATCCTCTGCTTCTCTTCCTCTTTATTAGTTTTAAAGAAGTTGAAGTGGACTTCTTATTTTTCTGAATTATTATATTTATTTCAACAATTATGATCTTAAATAATCTGTACATGAGGACTACTAATTTTTCTTCAGAGTTCAACAAGTATTTGTTTTGAAAAGCCAGCATTCATTTCACTTGGTACACAAAGCCAGCGGAAACTTTTGAATTCTTACAATAAGGATGACATTATTTATCATATTGCTTATCCATAAGTAAGGACTTTTGTAATTAACATTCTTATAGTCGATATAATGATGTAAAATTGAGGCTTTAAGTGAGGTGGGGATAAAAATGTAAGTGTTTAGTTTACCTATTGATGAGTAATACTTTATCGGAACTTTAATCTTAGTACGTAATTTATGTCCTCGTTTTGCTACTTGTTTGCTGCCGTTGTATCTGTTTCTATTTGTATTATGTTTTTTATTATTCTTTTGAGCCACTTCTCTATTAAATGTGTCTTTTATTTACTTGTGATTGAAAAAATCTACAAAGTGACAATTTTTTATTCATACTTCAGGATTTTGGTTAACACTTTTATTAGGTTCAAATTTTTTAACGACCTCTTGACGTTCTAAAGATTCTTGTTTTAGATGCGATATATAGGTACTTATATATACTTAAATAGGTAAACTTGTGTCAGTCTTCGCTTTTAAAGCAGGTACAACTATTTTTAAAGCAGTTGTAACAATAACTACTTTTAGCATTTTGAGGGATTCAGGACTCGAATAACATTACTCTCCTTCTGACGCATTCGGGTTAAAAGTTTGATGCCAGTAGCAAACATTCAGACCACCGTGTAATGTACGATCACGTCACGACTCTGTCCCGTTTTCAAGAAACGAAAAGCACCAATCATTATGCGATGACCCTAGCTCGAAAGCTCCAGAGGCATGTAATGATGTAAAGTTGTAAACTTTATTCTTACAAACCGCAATGAACTTACGATTCAGAAACTCGCCCCTAATTACACGCGGTGCTATTATTGATGTAACACGCGTTCAGTTTCGCACGGGGTGAAGATTTATCGACTGTTTTAATTAACACACTATTACCGATTGCCCCTCAATAATACTCCACTGATAGATCTCTATTGACCCTTAAAATCTTTAATTATTTTGTGGCCAGTTAATAGAGGGATAGATAGACGTTTAGTAATTTAAGATATTTCTTGCAAAGAAATTATAGCAGCCTTCAAATTGAATTACAACCTCGTCAGAGATAATCTCGCGCATAAGCAATATACTAAAAATGATTTGCGAATCTTTAACTGACTTCAAAATAAGGAGGTTATCATTTTATCATCAATTCGTCTGTATGTTTTTTTTAATTTATTTATGTTATGCGATAGCCACGGAATTTCTTGTACGATTTTGGATTATAACTTTTTTATTCTGAAGAATTTGTCCCATTTCAGCAAATCATCGGCGATTGAAACATTTTGCTTCATATCGATGTTACCTCTAGCATGTATAACAAAGTCATACTCTAGCTGTCAAATAAAATTAATTTTAACAACAAATTAAATTAGCATAATTTTTTCACGAAGCTTTCATGCTGATTATATTTATTTTTACGAAGTTTGCAATGGATATGAAACATACTGGTGATTCTGGTATGACGAAGCCTACGTTGCGAATTCTTTTCTGAGTAGTGTAATTTTCGTAAAAAAATGTTTCTATTCAGCAAATGGTTATTGAATCGAATGCGCAGCTAAGTTTCGACACCGTCACCTTTAAGTAATTTAAAATTTTCTATATACAAATGTAACGTTAGGAAACTCTTACTACCCCTACAGATTTTGAACACCGTAAAAGACTAGCAACTGTTAGTAATTACGAAACTCCCATAATAAAACTAAGATTGACCTAGGGCGTATCCACAGACTATATCCCATCGGCCATCAGCCATCACTCACAGCCAGCATTATGCACGTTTTACAATAATTAAAGCAGCCTGTAAAACACCTATAAAGTGCCAGTAAAGAGTTAATGGACGTTTGTAATAAGAAGTTCCACGAATCCAACCATTTTAACACTTTACACGTAGACTTAAGAGTCATGGTAAGTGACTTCTTCAATGAAATGGACTATAATGGACTTGCTTCATTATTGTACCACGCCCCGCAAGGTGGCGCGCCTATAGCTTTTTATTGCAACGTTTTATTCAAATCAAATTGATTGATTGAATGTGATACTAGGAAGGAAATACTAATGGCATTAGTGTATGTAAATGAGACTTTAAACAGTTCTAATTGGAATTTGTTGTACATTGACAAGCGTTTTCAGTCAAGAATCTTATTGGGAAAAATAATGTAACAAACGAAATCGTGAAATCTGTATATTCAAATTGTTATTAACAAATATACATGTTTTGTTGTCAATAATCAAATGAAAGATAGCAAAATTATGTTTTTTATTTTTATTATTTTTTTATTTTTCTGATTAATCAACCTCTTCAGAATCGCAGGAAAAGTCAAAACCTATCAAGTTACCTAAAAAGACTGTTGGACCTGGTAGTTTTCTCAAAAATCGTGAAGTATAAAACGTGTGGTCATAAGTCATAACAATCAAAATCAAGAAGCGATCTATTGTTTTTAACTCGAGTCAAACGAAAAGAAACCCGTTGTTTACTTCTCGGAAAATCAAGAGAATCACAAGAGGTATATTTTATGTGCGGAGAGAAGAGTTCCGTTCTCGCTACGAGATAAATTATTGAAATTGATAAAACAATGGATTACGACGGGACGATACAAAGTGGCTCACAGTTGGGGAGGTCGTAAAGAGGAAACGTTGCAGCCGAGCTTTGTGATTGCCGCTGTCTAAACAAATCAGGCGCACGTCGGTAGTAACACAGCAAAGCGCTTCAAGCGCTTCAGATAAGCTGCTGCGATCAGTACAAAAAACAAAAAGTACACAAAAGTCAGTGTGCAACTATTGTTTTATTACCGCACAAACTCAGTACCAGTACCTTAACATGCCAAAGGGATCCTTCAAGAATGGATAAACATTTTCTAAGATTCGAAGGATTCCATTATAGTTCTTCATTCATGATCGACGATAATATCAACGAATTTGTTTTTTATAATTGTTTTAATACGATACATACATACAAGCCAGGTCAAAAGCCTATTGAGGCAGCAAGTTGACTAACTAACTTTGCCATCACCAATGCGCATTGTGCCCGCGTGTTAGAGTATGGTTCATATCGTAAAGCAACAAACCAGGTTTCTTGCTTCATGGCTCATGGCCCACATCCTCTCATGCTAATTTATCAGATGACATACATAAATTCGACGAACGTAACCTAATCCGATAGTCAAAAACTGATTCTACTGCCACTATATTTCCAAGCATACCGTTGTATAGCAAGCAGGTTCATTATTAGCATTTAGCTTTAAAGATGGAAATTGCAATAACGAGGTACATACTCTATATGCTCTGAATCGTCACAATAGCACAATATTTGTGTGGCCCGCTTTTTTAATTGGCTACTTTTTATACGAGAATATAGAAGAAGACACTTCTTCTATATTCTCGTATAAAAAGTGATCACACTTTGCACTTCCGATACTTTGGGGAAAAATCTCCAAAAACCGAATATATGTCAAAAATTTACTACTCCCTTACTACTGCACGCATAATAATGGTCGATCTGTATTTAATATTTTGAAAAACTCAAAAGAGATGGTCGAAAGTTCCCTTTAATCAAAAACTTTCCATTTACAGAATTGGTAAAGTATCGAAGCTCAAATCAACGTCGCGTCGGTGTGATAGCAAGCAAGTTGTTTACGTGTAACTCATTAAGTTATTTCCCCGAACACTTGTAATTACGATGATCAAAGGATTCCCTTTGTTTTGACGAGAGATTGTTAAAGATTTCGTTTGGTAAGTCTTTCAGGATTGATCCTTTTCTTTATTGATAATTATTTTTCTTTAGATCCTTTGTATGTGGGTTGGGTGCTCAGTTATTGAATTATAATAGATTAGATATTATAAGACATTGATAACAAATTAAAGGCCGGCTTAGCTATTTAGCAAGTTACGCAGCCAACGCGGTGTGGCACCAAACTATAAGAAAGAGTACCTGCAGATGTCACAACATATAGTGGACTCTTCCCACCAATTTTGACCTCACGCAATAAGTACCAAGGGCTGTAATCCTCTCTCCCTCGCACTCACTCAGTAGTACATTTGCTAGCATCTTCTTGTCAATGCGAGTCCGTTTGTATGAAGTGTCCAGGGGGTAACTCCTCCCTTGTGGAGGAGTGACACTTGATGTCAGATGTCGATCATAATGCATAAGGAAGTTTCTTTCTTTAGGCCATCAACAAAAATTGCAACTTATTTAATCATTTAGAAACTTGAATCTATATCATCTTTTCAATCCAACAGCAACCGTAATTGAATGTAAAAGGTATATGTAACTCAATCAAAACATTGCGAAAAACCTCAGAGTTATCGCTCTAAAGTTAGGTGAAGCGTTCGATTTTAAAGGTGAAACCAACACATAGGCGAGTGTAGCCAATCGCACGCAATAAAATCACATTGTCGCCCACCGACAAAGCTCGGCCGACAGCAACCGTGGGCACCGTGCCTGAACTAATAAACAATTACGCTTATAAACAGTAAAATTGTTGTTCGACAATTTATCGACCGAATCGCTGTGGTGTGGACGCCGCTTTAAAAAAATAACAAATTTGTTAAGCCAGGAATTTGCATGTTTATTGTTTTATTATGGGCACAATGAAGTCTTTTCTGTTACTTTTACATACCTATGCGTAAACTGAGGAGATATGTAATAACATTTTACAAATATAGAACGCCCTGAAACATCTATCAAAATGACACCCTCAACATTTAGATATTGAATAATAAAACTTCACTCTTCAGCTTCCCCGACGTTAGCAAAAAAATCATTATGTTGTAAATTTAAAATGAGAACAGGAAATGATAACCCGCGGGTCGGCTGCGCCAGAGCAGCGCCACCCCCGCCCTGAGCGGCGCACAAACACACGCAAATAACAACAACGTAAACACTTGACACACACGTGCGCATACGAGCAATTAAATTAATACACTCACATCGCTGCACGAATTCCAAATTCAGATAATGACTCCAAATGAGAGTCCTTGAAAATTCCCTATCCTTTTCTTTCGTGAAAGGTTATGCAAATGACAGACGAGAAAAGACTACTCGAAACAACACACGCAACCAAGTAATCAAATAATATACACACACTATTACAGTTTTAAAATTTTATGTCGTGTCTCCTTCTAACAAGCGGCTGAAAAAAAAGAAATGGTACTTTTCATATGCGATAACTGTAAATCGGGATTTCAAGGGGATCGTGATCTCAAGGATTCGGGACATTTTTTGTGCTGGGTTATAGATTTATTTATTTTTTGCCCGAGGGTGGCAATCTGGAAATTTTAGAATAATCTCTACTGAAGAGGGCTGGCACCACATGTGCATGCCGGTGATAAACATTTTATAGGAATGTTTGGAGCAAAAACTGCTAACCAAATGTTAGTTTTGATTTAGGGTTCGGAGGAAGTTATTATTTGGAACATCCAGTTCATTTTGCTCGGTTTTTAGAGAATACATATGCATTCTCATCATTTTCTAACAATTTTACTACATACTTTTCTTTCATTATAGTGTAGAACCATCAGGTCAGTGTGACAATTTTAAAAACTAACACTTCGAGCTCGAGCTCGAATTTGCGGCAGGTGGGAGAAGCCCATCGTCATTGGACTAGACTAGTGTGATGAAAATTATGATTTACTGACAGGGCACTGCTTAGAATACTATAATAAAGTCTCTTATTTAAGACAGTATTTCCTGTTAAGCCAAAGCAAAACGTTGATTCGAAAATGCCTTCGTCGATAGAAGCAAGAACTTTGCATCGTTGGTGGCCATGAATTTTAAGCAAATACTTTTTAAGAATTATTAAGTAACGGGCTGAATCTTTATTTCAAATAATCTCATCACAATTACCTTATTTATTCAGTACATCTACCTACATTCCTTGTAAACAAAAGCAGTATAGGTACAGAAATTAAATAAAAGACAGGGTTTCTTTTAAATTACAATAAAATCTGACATATGCGTTCCTTTTACAACAACGCAAACTCGAAGATAGTTTCGTTCCTACACTTCCACCTCAATCTTCTACCTTACCCAGTTTATCAACTAAACAACAAGGAAATAGATAAAGAAGCAATGCATGACATAAACAGTGACGTCCTTGATACTACATTGAGGGTGCTATTTATATTCGGGCAGATGCTCCCTATGTCCCGTGCGGCGCTATTTCAGGAACCCCTGGGCGCGAGGAGGAGGTTCGATCGTAATCCTTCGCGTGGCCCTCTGTAATGTGAGTTGCAAGGAGTTTTTGGATAGTCGCGTGTCAGAGGTTAATTATTTTGAGAGAGGAACGCTTTAATTGAATTTTAAATATACATAGGATATTTATGTGATTCGGTATTCTCATATGAACATCAGATTATTTCGGTTTGATTCATTTTGATCATCCAAAAAGCAGCTCTGTCAACCGATTTCTGGATTGCCTGAACTCATCCTACGTGCAGTTGGTTGAGCTAGAGTGCGATTTTGGAAAATCACAGGTTCAAATCAGTAGAAAATTTCAAAATTACTATTGAGATGCATAATTCGATCATGATTTTGAAAGTTTGAAATTCAAAAATAGCAAGCACTCGTTTCGGTCATCGTTAATATACATCGTAATTTCAATTTCTCGCTAATAATAGTTGTCGTAACTATATTTGTTTAAACGTTGTAGGTTTATAATAAAACTAGAGTTAACCCGCGACTTCGTCCGCACAAATTAAATACCAGATTTTAAGTCAGATCATACGCTATCAAACCAAAAAAGTTTCATCAAAATCATTTCAGTAGTTTTTGCTTGATGCTCGATCAAACAAACAATCAAACAGACGGACAAAAATCCAATAACGACGAAGTTATACGCGAACACACATAAAAAAAATATAATTACGGTCGAATTGAGAGACTTCCTCCTTTTTTGTAGTCGGTTAAATATTTGTGATTTGGAATAAGGGACACCTATAAACCATATCGTAACGTTTTTTTGTTAATATCTTCAATGTGCAGACACCCTTCTGTTACAGTTTTAGAAGAACATCATCGATTAAAATAGAGAATGCAATACTTTTTTAGAGATTAAGAATTTAAATGTTAAACGAGAAGATGCTGAATTGATTCGTCTTGGAATTCTCTTCGTCATATATCGCAAATTGAAATTTCAATTAGTTAGAGCCAATCTGAAATGTGTTATAAATAGAGTTGCATAGAGTGCATCGTGGAGTGACAGGTCGACGGGTCATCCGAGACGGTAATGTGGTGTTGGCCTGAGTCGATACATATGGCAGAGATATCGGATTGGAGTGGTAGTTTTTGACTTATATTTCAGGCTATGTTGATGAAGTTACATCGTATGATTATTGAGAAATTACATGGTCCGTACCTTACATAATGTTGACATGAATGTCATTTGATACCAGTGAGGGAAGTATTGATGTTTGCTCTATTGGTGAGATGGAACCAAAACTTTGCCAGTAGGTAATGAATATGGCGCTGAAAACGTTGAATTTATACTCATATTTTTTGAATATTTTGCATTGGTATAATACCTAGTTCTTCAAAATACTTTAAAAGTCTTCGAACAAATCAATGTTCCCGAAAAAAATTTATGTTAGCAATTTTATTTAGCAATTTTATATTGTCAAGCTCCAGTATTCCGCTATCAACCAGTTGTGTTCTTTTTCACAAACTTTTCCTGAAGATGGCTTCAGGAAAAGTTTTGTTGCCATTTTGAATCTTATCTTTTATTCAATCATCATCATCACCATAGCCCTTTTCATCTGTTGCAGATGATTTAAGCAGTGTTTTTGGAGAAATATTTTTTCTCATGGCTTATTCAATACTTACTAACAATTACCCGCGACTTCGAATGCGTGAAATCTTTATGCCAATACCCTTCCTCTTTGTTCACACTATTCTCTATATCAAATTCTTTCAAATTTGGTTCAGTGGTTTAGCCGTGAAAACTTCAGAGACAGACCCTTTCGCCACATTCACAATTATAATATTAGTATGGATAAAATAATAATCTATTTCTAATAAAAAAAACTTTGGTGGATATTTTACTTAAAATGTAAATCTATCTTTTAATGAATAGTCACAAAAGCCATCAGGATCAGATTAATTATAAAGGGCCCCATGCACTGTCTCCCAGAAATAGCCAGTCAGCTGGGGTGCGTCTGCGCATCGCGATATCACGTCGCGCGCAATGTTGTTGCATCCAACTGCATTACCACATCTATATTATATTCCAACAGGGATGTCTTGACATGTTAATATAACTCTAACTTTTTGAATTACTTCAGATAATTTGAAAAATATCGTTACTATGCAACTACTTTTATTTTGGCATTACCGGATATTTTTCATTCATAATGTATATTTGTTAGTCATATTACAGAATGTATGTTCCTGTACAAATACTATATTTGAAAAAAATCGATAGCTTCTAATCTATTGTGCTGCCTTAAATTGTCTTGTTTTTCTAAACAATTAATAACATTTCAAAAAAACAAGAATGGCACATTGTATCTTTGCTGATTTTTCAATTTATCGGGTTACTGCAGATTTGTTTTTATAAAACATTATAATCCGTAAGCTATATTCTATCTTCTTCTTACTATTATAAAACTGTAACAGAAGTGTGTCTGTACATTGAAGATATTAACAAAAAAAGTTACGATATGGTTTTTAGGTGTCCCTGATTCCAAATCACCAGTTTTTGGATTTTTTGGCTGTCTGTTTGTTTATTTGATCGAGCATCACGCAAAAACTACTGAACTGATTTTGATGAAACTTTTTTGTTTGATAGCGTATGATCTGACTTAAAATCTGATATATAATTTGGGCAAACGAAGTCGCGGGTTAACTCTAGTGTTTCCATAAATTGAAAGCCAATGTGTCAATTTAGTTTTTTGGAAATGTTGTTTAATTAATACAATAACAATAGGCTCGGTCTCGGTACCCTCTTAAGACATCATCATTTATAATTTTCTGTAATTATCAGCCTTTACAAAATTTGTAAGTACCTATTTATTAAATCGCACGTGAAATAAAATATATTTAGGTATAATGGAATGTTTAGACGACTCCTTCCAAAATTATCATAATCTTCCGTCATAAAGTCGAAAATTGCGTATTAATAATGTTTTGCAATTTCGGAAAGGAATAGAAGTGATCTTACAAAAACCCTCTAGCATGATTGTATAGTTAAATTAAATAGGTCGTAAGATGACTCCAGTCGAAATTCTCATAATTTACTTCACAAAGACGAAACTTGCTCGATTTGCGGGACTTTTCGAATGGACAATAGTTTGTATAATGAGGCAGATAGACATAATCGTACAGTTTTATGGACATAACATTTTAAGGCTAATTACGACGACAAATCGGCTATTTAACGATAATGGCCGCATCGAAATCGGAGGAAAAATAACGAGTCTAAACACACCTTAATTAGGATCGGAAGTCTTGAATGTTTTTAAATGTTTCACTAATTTGTTTGTTAGATAGGGTCCGGTATTTGAAACGGCAATACAAATCCCTATTGCAATCATCTTTCCTTTCCATTCTGTCCATGCCACTTACCGCGTACCTACAGATGAGTTTTGTTAACATAATACAAACTGCTCTCAGAAGGAAAACATCGCAGGCTTCCTGCATACGCTGAAGAAGAAATTGTGATGCGTATAAGAAGTCTACCAATCCGCATTGGGCAAGGAAGTTAATCCTTATACATCCTCACCATGAGGGTAGGCCTCAGACTACTACCCCCAGAACTTAATAACTTTCTAAGTATAATATGGGACCAAAGTCTAAATAGCGAAAAAAAATCAGCTGTCCCATACAAAACTGCAAATTGCAAAAAGCAGTTTTATTTTTCGCGATTTGGTTATTGGTCCCATACAGAAAGTTGTTCAGTTTGGTGGTTTGATCATCCCCTTAAAGTTGTTTCAGCTAATTTTGTTAGACCTTATAGAGAAAATTTTTCAACTTTGAACTCAGCAGTTGAAAATGTCAATATTACTATGGAGATATGCATCTTTCTACTGCTGATTTGACTTTCAAAAATCATACTCTAGGAGTGCGATTTTTTTGAAGATGCGTATCTCCATACATTTTCAACTGCCGAGTTCAACGTATGAGATAAAAAAATCATCTCATTAAAAACCATCAGCATTTTTATTAAATTGGATCCTGTATAAAAATCAATTTTCATATACATAATATCGGTTTATTCTTAACTATATTAATCATCATCATCATCTCAGCCGATGGACGTCCACTGCTGGACATAGGCCTCCCCCAAGGATCGCCATAACGACCGGTTCTTCGCTGCCCTCATCCAACGGGTTCCCGCCGCCTTCACCAGGTCGTCGGTCCACCGTGTGGGCTACCCACGCTGCGCTTTCCGGTACGCGGTCGCCACTATACACCATATTAATAATAATAAGTATTGTTTTCCTAAACATGAAAACTGTAAATCGAATATCTATGAATAAAAAAATTTGTTGAAAGCGAGAACCCTCGAGAAGAAAACCAGACTCTTATTTGACTGTTTTGTTTATTATTGTTATTACGTAATAAGTAAGTGTATCTGTTAAAGATAAAATAAAGCTAAGCTAACAATACGTTTTAACTTATTTGACTCGCCTCTAAAAATGATAATTGGTTTGACAATGCAGTCTCATTACATTTTAAATATTATACCGTACCGAAACATGGCTGCTATGGGAGAAACATTGCAGTAAACCTACAAACGTGAAAAGTTTTTGACAATGGGGGATTTTCTGACATTTTATTTAAAATGTATAAACGTATTTCAATATGCCTCGATAGTATGGTAGTTCATGCTAAAGAAAGTTAAAAAAATGTACGTAACTGTCTAAAACGTATCCTTTGACAAAGTATCTTTTCAAGTATTGCGGCTTGTAAAAAAAATGTGCAAGGTTGTGCACCACAGATCACAAAAACTAAAGGGAGATGTGAAAAAGGGGCGGGGCCAGTGTCGCAGCAATATGCGCAACAACGGAACACATTGTTCGCGACAGTATTCAATATATTCTGAGGCTGAAAGCCAGTCGAGATATTATGTGTAAATAGTTTACAATGCTTGCGAAGTACTAAAGATTATTCGAACGTTGAGTTCTGATACCGCAATGGATAATGAGCACATTCAAGCTAACAAAATACTTTCTATCGCGTGGTACTGGTGGTGATGCGACACTAGGTTTCGTACTCAGCGCCATTTAGAACGATTTTTCTTATTAATTGGCTGTCAGAAAATCGCCCATTTGCGTATCGCTTCTAACATCGGTAAATTCACGACTATCATCCCTTTTGGGATGGTCAGAATCTTCGAAACAACTACAAATTTTGAAACGTGCCGTTGTGCAAAGCTCTTTTTTTCATGTTGAAGGTTTCACGAAGAAAAGACGTGTCAAGTGAGGACATGATAGCAATTCACCCACAAGGACACTGCATAAGCCTTATCCCTTAGTCGCATCGTACGACACTCATCCATGGGTAGAAATGTGCTGGTCCATTCTAAACCACCACACTACTATCACAGAGTACTATTACTACTACCTACTATTATCGGTTGGAAGGAATATATATTTTTTTTTTAAAGAAAAAATTGTTATGGCATTTATTACTTTGCAGTGTTAAGTTTAAATTCAGAATAAATCAGTCAGTGTTTAGTGTAAGGTAGGTTATATCAAATGCTTTTTATAGTGTTAAGTTTACAGAATAAAACTTATACACTAAGTAGACAATTATCTATTCTATTGTAAAGTATTAGAGTTCAACGAGTAATCCAAAATATTAACTCTCATTCAATTCGAAACATTAGGATTGTTTGTTGATATTTGTAACTTGTCCTTATTTTATGATCAACAATACAACAATACATCAATTTTATCGATTCAAAAATAACATAATATTTGCTTTTGGAAACCCATTTATATACCTATATGTCTCACCTAACCTAACCTAACTTTTTTACATGTAGACAGGGTGTTACGGTAAACAGTTGCATTACTTTAAGGGGTGATTGTACCCATGATACTGAACAACTTTTCCAAAGAAACATATAGGAAATTCGCAAAAAAAAAACGACTGAGCTGGTCGAACGTTTGTATGAAAAGTCGATTTTTTTTCGAATTTTTTAGGTTTCTTTGGAAAAATGGTTCTGTTCAGTATCATGGGTACAATCACCTCTTAAAGTAGTGCAACTGTTTACCCTATACCTATAAAAATTTTATTTTAAACTATGTATTTTCTTTCGCTGTCACCGGGCCAAAGCCTCTCATAGACCTTCCTTTTGCCAAATAACGCCAGTCTTTATCATATAATCTCGGCGAGATCTCTTCTAGGCCCTCTCCGTCCCCAAAGACAGAAAATAATTTGCGCTCAAAAACAAAAAAGGCTTGACCCGCAATTTGTACTCTTATAATTATATTCTTTCGTAAAACCATTACTAGAAAGCTCTAAAAACGTAATAACGAGCATTTGAAGTGTATAAAACATTCCACCCCACGATAAAAGTATCGAGCGAGAGATAACGTGTCTAGACGGAATAAATATCCAAAGCACTCGAATGCCAGTTCGATGGCTCACTTGGCTAATCGCTGGAGAAAAAAAAAACACATTTTCTGAACGCACCCATAACCTACTGCCACTTTAAAAGGTTGAAGGCGAATCTAACAGGACACGTGCATTTAAAACAAGCTCGTTTTAAGATAACAGTTCGGGTGCGGTGCGTTCGTAACACTTTTACTTTTTACGATTCTGTAGTGCAGGGATTAGGATACGATACGATAACCTCTAGTTGATTTGTGTATCATTGATTTGTTAATCATGTTTTATTTCTTTGTTCTTAAAGCTGGTTCAAAGAGTTATACAAATACAACGTTATACAAAATCAAACTGAACCACTTTTACTAGGTGTCCATACAACGTGTTAATGAATAAGCGCAAAACCTCATACACCCCAACTGATTTATAACAAAATAATTAGAATGAAACAATAATTTCATTATTTTGATAGTTAAAATTTAAAGTTATTTGCATTTTAAGTTTTGAGGCAAAAATTATTTGTTATCATTTCTGCAATAAATGAAATTGGGTTGATATCGGGTTCGGTAAATTTTAAATTTTACAATTCAATTATTTAATATTTTGAAAAAAATTACCTATGTTGAAACCATGATAATTCGAATCTGCTCTCGATTCTAAACAAGCTACTTTCTAGTTTTGCGTTTATTCATTAACACGTTGTATAAATAGCACTTTCAATGCAAATGGACTCAAAATAGGCTTGACTATACAGGAAAACAAGAATAATCCTGAGATGCTTATGGATTCTTAACAAGGAGGCCTTTTTCTAGCAGTGGACTTCTTCAGAATCGAAGAAATATACATGAACTACACTAAAAATTACGAAACCTGTAATATTGCATTGCAGTGCATTAAGTATGGGGTGATGATGGGGGACGGAGTAAAGGTATATAAACTATTATAAAACTGTAACAGGAAGTTTGTCTGTACATTGAAGATAAAAACAAAAAAAAAGTTACGATATGGTTTTTTAGGATTCCATATCAACAATTTTTGGATTTATTGTCTGTCTGTTTGTCTGTCTGTTTGTTTGTTTGTTTGTTTAAACGATTTTGATTAAACTTTTTGTGTTTAATAGCTTATAATCTGACTTAAAATGTGGTATATAATTTGTGCGGACGAAGTCGCGGGTTAACGCTAGTAAATAAAGAAAAATATTGTTAACTTCTTTATATAATTTGTGTGACAATGTCCAAGATATTTATTTATTTATTTATAATTAAAATTTTAGAAGTTGTATTAGGCTCAGAATCAACTTATATTGATCACAGCTATTTCTTTCAAATGCACTTATCCTATTTATTACTTTTCCTACATACTTGATACATGGGTTAGGCATGTGATTAAATTTTCTATTTACTTCTTGCTAAGTACTAAATTCTGTATTAGACTTTATATACCTTAACGTTTTGTACTGTTGCAACTCTTAAAAAAATTAAGCTTTTTAGAAGATATCCTCAGATTATTATAAAACAGTTCCATCTGAAAATAAACAGCATAACACAAAAAGATGATTAAATAATATAAAATCAAACGTGTTGTCCATAAACTACGGGCACCCCCTCGCGTGAGTCGCAAGCACGAACCTGACAAATGAGACAAATCGGACAAATGTACGATAGCCGTGCTTGGACCATAGCTACGTGATTACATTGCACCTGGTTAATCTTGGTAGCTCAGTACAACGTTTTGAATTTAATAAAACAAATAAAAAATACATAAAGAATTATAATGAAATAGAAAGCACAAAATTCTTATAATACTTACAGCGCAGCGTGTAAAGTGTAGACAGTTTCACTATGTTCTTTCATGTTAATACATTATTATTTGATTGTAAGGGCTTGGTCAAAGACCAATAGCTACTGCAACATGAATAGATCTATTGTAGCTGCATGTTAGCACATACTAACACTTAAATTTAAGAAATTGTTACTAACACGCTATGAGTCCCATGATACTCGTTTTTTTTAATTATTTTTATGATTGACTGATTGTACCCATCATGAACTGAACATCTTTGCCCAAAGAACTTATAGGAAAATAGGAAATTAGTTTTACGTAGCCTGTTCAGTGCCCCACTGCTGGGCAAAGGTATGTAGTAATAGACACACTTCCTTACACTGTGGCAAAGGCCTCCCTGCTCCCTGTTCACTCTCAATAGGAAATGAGAACAATTTCTATGCGAATCTCTAGGAATTTTGTACATGAGTAAAATCAGGCTGTAACTTATACCACCCTGTATGTTGAAGTCAAATTTTTCCATAAAACTCAATGACGACATCTTATACAAAGTTGTCTAAAAATACCTAACAAATTAAACATTGAAATAACTAATTCACCACGGCAGTACAAGAACAATTTTCAACATGGCCGACGTCCAAACTAGCATAATATTAATAACTAAACAATAAACCTTATATCAAAGGAATAAGAAATAAAATAGAAAGAAAAGTAATATTGCAGTAATTTGCTGATAACGCCCTAAGAGGGCGCGCTAATCGTATACCATTAGAATGGCCAACCGAATAATATTTGTACACACGGAAAACAGTTTTAAATGTTATTTTTAATTGATGGGGGAATTTAATTGTAGGAATTTAGTAATTAAGAGCTTTTTTATTTAAGCAAGAAGTGGAGTATAATTCAGAAAGTAGGAATAGATCTTAGATAAATACCACTTGACGCTTTTGAATTCGATGGCGTGACATTAAACTCAATTCCATCGTATTTCCATTCCCTATATTATTAATGATTTGAATAATATTGGTGCAGTTATTACTATGCATACCAGAGGGATACTCGTAATTTTTACCTAACTTACTTCTTTTTACTTCTACTTTTAAGAAAATCACCCATTGAAGTCAATAATACCTTAAGTAGGTGTGTAAAACATTATGGATTAGACCCAATAGATTTCATTAATAATACCGTCATACAGTACAACACTGGTGTCACAAATTCGGTAACAATTTACATAATTCAAGAAGATGTACCTTTTTGATATTGGTATTGATTAAGCGGGCCCGTTATCCGCAATTCGATAGACGCCTATTTTGAGTGAGGGTGGGAATGACTACTCTTCTAGAATCTCTCTATGCCTGACAGCGATAGACAAAGACATACATCGTTAGACTAAGAGACACTAAAGCAATAAGCAAGCTAAAGCAATGTAAAGTTAGCAACGAGTTTATTAACGATGTCGAATCAACAACTACAAAGAACAAAATATCGCACAAAGTCACCGTAACAAATCGCAATGTGTTCAAACGCGATCAATCGCGCCGCGATTCACGCATAAGGTAGAGCTCGTTCTACATAATATGTTAACCCGTGACTCAAGCTATTGTCAACCTTTTATCTGTACCATAAGAGTCAGGATAGGGGTCTTCTTATAGCATGAATTGTTATACAATTATTGTTACGATAACTTTACAACTACTTGTTATAATCACGAAAATATAGCAATAATTATAACACGCAATAGTTCCTCAGAATCGATGCATTTTTTTACTATAATTACCTTTGCACGAAAATATAGTTTCATAAAATAATGATATAATGTCGCAACTGTTTTCGATTTAAGTAGAAGTTAAAAACTAATTCAACATATCTTTTGGGTTCAATTTGTCTACCAATTTAGCCATCTGAACGCTTACAACAAGAGGTCAAGCAAAATATTTCACATCTACAGTAATTAAATTCAACCTTTTCGCGAACCGAACAAAGTTGCTAATAAAATAGACACTAAATTAAATAAAGTCGAACATTAAATTGGAATACGTTCACACCTCGCCTACAGAGTTGCTTTGAAAGTTCGTATGTTATTCCATTATATGATGACCATTGTGCGCTCTTTTTCAACTAAAGAGACCTACGGGTTAAGTCATTTTCATCTTTATGACGAAGTAATAGGTGTTTTATGTGGAGACGTGAAATGAACTAAAATATGCGGAGAATTGCAATATGGAAGAATTAACGTGTGTCTGCTCCTTAATAAAGGTCTGGCCACAAAGAGCTCGTGACCGACGCCTTATGGCGCGAATTGTGAAACAAACTCATTGTATTACAGCCTTATTAGACTACTAACCGTATTGTATAAAAATTAAGGTATATTTTACAAAATTCTTTAAACGACAGCAAAACCTACCTCTAACCGATCCGCTAATTGTTGCCTTTTGTTTATTAAAACTACTAGAATTAAACTGTAACTTCTTGACAGTACTGTCCAGTAGGGGACGCACCATGAAGTTAGAGTACTCAGAAATTTACTAAAATAGGTAAAGTTAACACAGGTACGAAGTAATAGCACAGATTATTTAATATTTACTACGTAATAGTATTCTTCTACATTGGTAAGAGGAAAAGAAAGGAGGAGAAAGACGGAGTTATTTAGCACGCAAGATGGAAAACGAAAAAAAACTAAAAAGTTAAAAATAATATTGCAGCTGATGACTTTTTCGTTCGCATCATAAGAAGTTTAATTTGTTTTATCGAAGTCGCTGTCAAGCCGGCACGATTCGCGACAGGGCTTGCATTAGTTTTTGGCTTGGCTTGACACCGACTTCTATAAAACAAATTAATGTTCTTATTATGCGAACGAAAAAGTCATCGGCTGCAATATTATTATTTCACTTTTTAGTTTTTTTTGAAGGCGGTTTTAATTTTTTATTTCACAATTTTCAGTGGTGAATTCATTAGTTTAATTTAATAGTAGTGCTTTAAATTAACAAACGCACTAGCCGGCACTACGATTTTCAAAGGTTCCTCTCGATTTCTCTGCGATACCATCATCAGATCCTGGTTTCCTTATCATGGTACCACCCTTGGAATATTTTCTTTCCAACAAAAAAAGAATCATCAAAATCGGTTCATATACGACGAAGTTATCCGCGAACACACATATAAAATATATATATTCTATAAGGTACTTTCTTCCTTATACAATGCACTTACCAAGCCGCAAAAAGTCTACTCATTCCATCATCATTTGATGAAGGTAGTCTGTCTTTGATATAAGTCTTCATCGCATTTTATTCTATTCCGAAATCTGATGGGCTTACTTACAATCAATGATTATTTAGAAATTAATCCCATAGCTTATTCAATGTATTCGTTGATAAGCTTTTGATCTATCTATACAGCTGCATTATAAGCGTTATAATTTAATGTATCTTTTGAACCATCCTCGTTAACGCGACGAGCACGCGAGTGATCGAGATAAAAGCATTTAGCGACATAATTTGAGTTAAAACGGTACCATGTGTGACGTTAAATAAATATCACTATAAGCATTCTATAAGCTTACAAATATGATGAATTCTGCTAATATCATAAATGTGAAATTTTGTGACGATGTTTCTAGGATGTTTTAGATGATAGGATGTTTGTTTCTGTTGTGACTCAATCACTCTTAAACGGTTTAACAGGTTTCGATATTTGGCACATCGATAAAATATGTTCTGGATTAATTTCACCCCTCCCGATGGAAAGCGTCAATTTTCATCCCGCTGGCGCTGCACTAAAGCAAGTTGCCGCTTTCCGCCTCCGTCGAGGAGAAAAATAGTATACTAACCTCGGGCAGTAAATAAGAAAGCCTCAGATCACATGTTTGTTGACCTTGACTTCGTCTCGGTCGACAATTACATGAGATCTGCTAACTTTCTTACTTTCCTGCCCTAACTCGGTGTGTAATCTACTATTGCTGTCCTGTGCCTTTAGAAAGACTGTTACAGCAATTTTGGGATTTCCAAAAACCATCGCAATGAAAGTTGAGACATTCTTTCCATTTACACAGATGAAAAGAACTTGAAACTGAATGGTTTTCATGCTTTTACGCTTAACAAGACACACGTGTAATAACTGTTAATTCTTGCTTGCTTAACAAGGTAGGTAAAAACGTGATCATTGCCTGCGAATTCTTTTTTTCTTTCTCGGTACCTTTCTCTCTTTTGATAAAAGTTAACAGCTTGTTACCTTTGGCCGCAATTATTGTGAGAAAGATGAAAATTTGCAATATCGGGGTACTCATTAACAGGGTAAGATAATCGTTAGTAAGAATCGATGTGGTAAACAGTCTTGAAATGACTCTGTTACTTAAGTATATTGATGTTATACCACGTTAAACTTTATTGTAAATACAAGAAATCTTTTATGAATTTTGGTAAATTTCCTTATAAGCTTTCTGACTTCCGACTATTCTTTTGTAGTGGTGTTTCTGAACAAAACACCACAATGCTGTTGAAATTTACAAAAAAAATTTTTAACAAAGACAAAATTTTCCTAGCTGGTAAGGAAATTTTTATTTTATAAAAAAAAAATTTCGGATAACTGGATCCATATACTATACTTGATATTTATAATATATCGAGCAGATTAGTTAAAAGATTTTTTAATTTAATTTGAATTTAAAAATTTTACTTTGAGTTTAAGTTGTTTTTATTATACCTGTACTGTATTGTTGTTAACATTTTTAATTGATACGTAAAATACAATCTTTATATAGTTTTAGTGATAGGTCTTGTTCGCCTCATTTTTATTATTGTTTATGTGCAATGTGCAAATAAAATACAAATTAAATAAAATACAAATTAAAAAAAAAATAGATTCAGTTACAAAATATATTCTAGTACTGTTATAAAATACTAGCGTTAACCCGCGACTTCGTCCGCACAAATTATATACCAGATTTTAAGTCAGATCATAAGCTATCAAACAAAAAAAGTTTCATCAAAATCGGCTCAGTAGTTTTTGCGTGATACTCGTTCAAACAAACAAACAAACACACAAACAAACAGACAGACGAAAAATCCAAAAATTAGTGAAATGGAATCAGGGACACCTAAAAACCATATCGTAACTTTTTTTTGTTAATATCTTCAATGTACAGACAAACTTCCTGTTACAGTTTTATAATAGTATAGATAATAGATTTTCGCAGATAATCACATAATCACACAAACAAGAATAACTTCACAATATTCAACCCTCAAAAGGGTGGCAGTGACAGCTGATTACTACTCATCGTATGGGGTCGAAATGACCCTTCACTCGGTATGAAATCCCTTCAAACCAATGAAATATATAACAAAGGAAAACGGGTTATTGCGACCATTATGTGACGATTATAGAACCATTTTATTGTACCTACTATTATGTGAAGGCGAAACTGAATACTTTATCAAGGGGCAGAGGGGTTAAAACTACCATTTGAAATCATTATGTCGTTGTTGTAAATATTTACAGTGATTGTAGGATGTCAGTGTGATGAGTTTATGATGGTCTAAGTATGTAATTTGATTGAAATGTCTGGCTAGGACAGTAGTCGTTAAGGTGGTTTCAGTCCATACAAACGTATGATGCAGAATACGCGTAGACGGAATTAATAAAAGTAATATTTTATATATGGAAAAATAGTTTAGAAAATCTAGTTGCCGCGTAACGAATAACATTTGCATTTTATAATATAATTACGAAGATATAAAGCTTTTAAAATTGTGTATGAAAAATTTCAAAGCTTTATATCTTCGTAATTATTTTATAAATTGCAAATGTTATTTGTGACGCGGCATCTAGATTTTCTGAACTATTTTTCCATATATACAAAGTTACTTATATTAATACCGTCTACGCGTATTGTGCGTCAAAGTTTTGTATAAAATTGACCCCTCTGCAACCGCCTTAAGTACTTCATTTCTGATATAGTTATACAAGTATTATATACGATGTTTGGGTTATGTTATGTCTGTAATTAATTGTCTCTCATTTTGTGACAAACGTACCTACCACCGATATGCATTCTCGCAACTTAATTATAGTAGTATGAAAAGTAAGTAATATATTATTTTACTTCAATGTTATTCATTTAAATGGTTTTGGAGGAACATTATAATTAAATTTAAAACAAAATTATCAAAACCTTTGATTTCAGTAGAAATTAGGACACCATTATATGATTTAAAATGATGATTGATGACGTCATGAACCATAATATGACCCTTTCCGGATTTATACAAAAATCTATAGATACTTCAATTCATCCAAATCGTGGAAAGGTTTTATTGTTGAACGACTTTAGGTAGTACCAACACACTTACTAGTATAATTTGCGTGTATAAGCCTTCAATCCTTATAATCTACATCGATGTCGGGTACAAGACTAAAACTTAAATAATATATAAATAAACACGACTTACCTGACGGACCTGCTTGTACTGTTCTTCGAAGCTCCACCCAGCAGCGCTTCCTTCAGACGAGGACGATGACGCCGACCCCGCTGGCTGGGCCGGAGGGGGCGGGGCGGGAGCCAGGAACGCAGGGGGAGCATACGGGAAGCCCCCCGTCGCCCCCGCGCCCGCCAGCGCGAACACGCTGCTAGGTGTTGACAGTGGCGCCCCCTGAGCTAGTGATGCCAGGGAGGATAGATGGGGGTGGAGCGAGGATTTGAGGGACTCGAAGTCATCTCGGACCTGCGACAAAATTGGAAAGGGTTAATGTGATTTGAAGTGTCTCTTGGGATTTCAAAGTGAGAAATGCAGTGCTCCAAGATTAGCACTAATTGTAATGTCAGATTCGGGTCCGTATTAATATACCGATCTATATAGTATATAGGGTCCTTCTTAATATGCTGACGATTTTGAAGGGGATGATCAGACTTTCAAACTAAACAACTTTGTAATATGGAACAAACATCCAAATTTGAAAAAAAAAAACAGCTGTTCTTTACATTGAGACAAATGATTTTCTTTTCGCGATTTCAAAGTTTGTCCCGTAGAGAAGGTTGTTCAGTTTGATGGTCTGATCAACTCCTTGAAAATCATCAGCATATAACAAGGACCCTGTAGGCCTGTATATGCTTTCAAGTCTACATCAGAACTTGAACTTAAAAGCGCGCAAGCACTTGAGGTCGATTTACAAACTAACTCCTCTGTCTCAACTAACTCCACTCTCTCCCAAAGTGGGTCTTGGAAGGTCTTGATGTCCAAAACGAGAGACTACCACTTTTCCCAAACCTGTGCAATCTCTTGCCAGTAACTGGCTGAAGTGGGTTAGGATCGGCATGTCAGGAGAACATATCTGGATCGACATACTGGCCTACGTCTAGTGGGTCACCCCAGGTATCGCTGGAACGACGAAGTGGAGGCTTACATGAGATCGGTTATAATCACTAATCAGTAGATTTCTTGTTTCGTGTTCACGTAGCGAACCCGTAACATAAACCCAATGGCTGTTAGACGCTAAAGTGACAATGACAGATATAAATATTAGACAAGATACGTTCATCAAGCCACGCATTTTTTTCATAGATCTTCTTGTCTTCATTATGAAGATACTTAATTAGGCATTTAATTCAAACAACATTGCGAGATATCAGAAAGCGTGACCGAAATTCCACTTAGTTCCGTATCAAAGAGACAGAAGATAGAAATCAATTGAATACCTTTAGATTGTATACCTTCAACTCTCTCTCAAGAGGCCTCGGCGTGTTCCTCTGATGTTGATGATTCAACTGATGAGTTATAGGCTGGTGGTTGACTGTCGGATGATGGCTCATGTTGTGCTGTGGCTGCAGAGGTTGGTGCTGCTGATGCTGCAGCGGCTGGTGGGGAGTGTGCGCCGGCGCGTCGCGGCCGACCCCCTCGTCGGAGCTCTCGCAAGACTGCTCTCCTGACGACTCGCCTTCTGATCGAGCAGACTGCAAGGAAAAGAAAAGTAAGTCTTAAATGTTCTGTGTTGTGCGGACAGATATATTTGGGGAAAGAGTGCACAATGCACATATTATAATCATCCTGCCTTGTTTCCAATTTTTGGGGTCACATCGTCATCTCTATCAGCCGTCATGGATCAATAGTAGGATAATTGTCACATTAGCAGAATGTTTTATCTTATATTTGTTTACTCTTTTCTTGTCGGATGACAAATTATATTTGTAGGAGAGTCTATGGATCAGATTAGATTGATCATGATAATGCATAGGTACAAAAGACAAACTTTATTCAACCAGTCAATAATATTGAGCACATCAATAATTATACTTAATTCCTTTGATAATTAATCAGCTGAAGGATGGCAATTTTTCGACATCGGCTTTATTTTTATATTCCTTTGAACAGAGAGAAAACATCAGTTCCAGAAAACTGTTATCATAATTACCTATTATTCTTTTCATAAAAAATTTTAATTTTTATAATACAGCATTATTTTAAAATAAAACACGGGGCAGGTGCTGGTAGCGTGGAGACCAGCTACTGGAACCAGCAATTACAGATAAATGTCGTCAGGCGTCAGGCGAGCTCGAATAACTTGCAAGTTATTAATAACAATAATGTTACCAGCATTTCTTTCAATTCTAAGAGAACGGACGCTTAATGTTGCCTTTATAAGGCTAAAGGTTGTCAAGAGAACTAGATTGTTGGAGACATAGCCGTGATCGTGAACGCAACAGACATTCAGTTCGCAACCATATTCCATTGGAGTAGGAACTATCAGATAATGCGACAAAATTCCAAGTCATGTCAAGGTATGAGAAATGCGAATGAACGAGGCGCGTTCGGGATAAAGATATCTACAATAACTCTTCTCTTTCCATTTCCAAGGTACTGTACATGAAACGGAGACGAAAGAACTATGATCAAATTGTAGCTCTATAAATAAACAATAAATATATAATTTGTTTACGATAATATTAATGAATAATCACGAATTAGAAATAACAAAATCTATTTAGATTAAAAGCTCAATAACATACATTGTAATCATCCGTAATTAGTTCCGAGGAAATCTATTATTTCACCTTCAAATTAATCTAGGACTGTTTACTTTAACGTGTTTAAATTTAGTAAACATCGTTTGTGATGTAGTTTTGAATTATAATTGGCAAGCTGAATGTTGAATTTGTATAGAATTATTGGAAAAAAATGGCATTTATATATTTTTTTGTTAATAACGACGTACTAACAGATGTCGCTCCCGCAAATTTTCGCTTTAGGGCCTCATTATCTTTACGACATTTTGTTTTATTCTTCTTATATTATAAGTATGTAGGTAATGTAATGAGTAATGACTTATAGAACGATTGACATTAAATATGAACACGCGTCTTATTAACACATTGTTACTAATATTCTTTTGGCAGAAACTGTAAAAATACATATTTCTTAAGTATGGAGTTGAGACATAATGAATGATTCGTTTACATGGACGAAATTACAGCACTTTGCGTCATTCGCCTTTATTCTATTCGTCTTTTGGGATTCAGATTCCACACAATTTATTTTTGTCACATTCAAAATTCCAGTTTTTGTAACCCAATCATTACTTCGGTTCCCAAAACAATCCTATTGTAATTTGAAAAAAAGCTATACAGGATGTAAACTTAAATACCAAAGATTTTTTTTCAGCGAAAACCAAAATAATCTGTGTTAAATACGTTACATACTATTATGTGGTGCTTCAGACCATCAAACTGAATAACTATTACTATGGGACCAACTTTGAATTACTACACGACACAAAATGTATGGGACAGCAGATGTTTTTTATCGCGATTTCTTTGTTGGTCCCATAGAGAAAGCTGTTCACTTCGATAGTCTGATCATCCTCTTAAAAAACAGTCAGCATATTAAGTTGGACCCTGTATAAAGAAGGTTCATACACGAGTTACTTCAGTAATGAGCCTTGAAAACCAGTCTCGATATTAAAGTACTTAAAGTTCCATCGGAATCAATAACAAAACGCAGAGAGCGAGGGCGGCAATCAAATCGTTGGTCGAAATGAGTGCGTTTTGCGCCCGCGCAGCAGTCCGACGGCCCGCGGCCCTCAATTACGACATTAAAATTATTATTTTATTTCCATTTTTATTTATTATTCGCATTATTATATTGTGTGGAGTTATTATCGGTGAAATGCTTCGTTCGGATAAACGCTCGCCGGGGAACGACACGCAAGCCTTCCCTTACCCCGAGTGGCTTTCAGGGTTCCGCCATCCCACAATCTCAAACAGGTCACTACAAGTTAAACAATCGTCTACACAGAATAGAGCTGGCACGGAGAGGGCGGAGGAGGACGGCATAGACCCCGAGCCTTATTGCAGCATCTCTCGCAACACCACTAGACGTATGATAAAGGAATGGGCCGTGAACCAAAGCCGTATACCAGGACTGAAGCATGCAAAAGAACTTGTGAATACCTTTGATGCCATCAATTCAAATTGCAGCAACTTAAGGCTCTTCGTATGAACCTTAACAGGTTACAGTTACACGTTAAACAAGCATCTACACAGAATGGAGCTTATAGATTCAACAACTTGCAGATTCTGCTGTGAAGCAGAGGAAACGCCTATACACCTCATTTGCGAATGCGAAGTGCTCATTCACAGCAGGAGTCGAAATCTAGGTGGATACATGGATGGTGGTGGTATACCTATAGACATTAGAGATCTCCCCTCCAAAAGCATAACACGGTTCATGAAGTCCGTGGGCCTAGAAAATGAACTTTAGGTAAAAGGTGACAGCTATAATACATCTGTCCAGGCCGCGGTAGCTATTGGTCTTGGCCAAACCCTAAAAATAATAATAAAATCCCAGAATCTGGTTGTTACGAACTGGTTCCCGATTGTAACAAGATCAACAACGACTCTCGGTAAATAAGTTGCACTTGCAGCTGTTAACAATTGTACGAATGTCGTATTTTGACAAATTGTGACGATGCGATGGGACAATTATGGCTGTCTACTTTGTATAACATTGCTGTATTGGCCACTTTACTTAGGGCTTACGGAACCATTTCGGACACAATACGCCCTCGGATGCCTTGTCATTTTATTTAGCTCCACTTTCTCATGGTTCCAGACTGCTACTGAATTCCGTGAGCCTTTTATTATTTTTTAAGGTGACTGTAATTTAATTTAAACGTTATAACATCAATAAAATGAGCCATTTAAGTTTCTTGCACAATATAAAACAACAGATTCATGTTTAATTCATTGATTTAAATAAACAGATATCGTCACAGCCACTAATACCTACGTCCCAGTGCGGGGCACATACAGGCCTACGGTGTATCCGGGCGTTAGTCCACCACGCATGCCCAATGCGGATTGGTAGACTTCACATATGCATAGGAACTTCTTGTTCAGCGTATGCAGGTTTCCTCCAAACAGATATACAGGGCGTAAACTTAAATGCGTTGCACACTTTAGGGGATGTTTCAGACCATCAAACTGTACAACTTTTACTATGGGACCAAGATTGAAACCGCGAAAAAAAAACTGGTCCATCATTGACTTACTAACTTATGGACGGCGGTCTTATACAAAATTCTCGAGAAAAAAGTGTCCCAGGCTAACCTACATAAACGAAAGTACGTGTTAGTCATATAATCCAACTAAAAACACTGAAAGCGATGAAATTTTTATTTTATTTTGCTTGCGTAGTTTTTACAAATTCTTACAGCACAGCAGCACGGCACGCAGACGGTGCGCGTATTCCGTCACACAAACGAAGACTGGTGCGTAAATTGTTTCTCTGTATGTGTTTTGTTTCTCTTTTGGTTTGGACACTTTTGAGCACGGACCCTACGTCCAGTAGTGGTAAGTCAATGTGATCCATAGATAAAACATCAATGGCGACTCGACTCCAATGTATGAAACAGCAAACTTTTTATACGCGATTTCAAAGTTGGTCCCATAGTGAAAGGTGTTCAATTTGATCGTCTTAAGCACTCCTTGAAGAATGTAAAGCATTTAAGTTTACACCTTGTATATTTGTGTTGTTATGGGTGTTATGGAATGACGAACTGTAAATAAGACCTGTCAAAAACCTACAGTCGGTACCGATAAGTAGGATAGCGTTAGCACAAGCAGTGCTAACTTCAATACAAATATATATGACGCCCGCATGAAATATCTCTCGTGATTTTATAATATAACTTTAACTATAGTTCCCAGTGGACTGATGAAAATGTAGTCGCATGCGATATTGGATGAGTCAACACAAACGAACGGAATTTCACCGCGTGTTAGCACATCATCAATGCATAAAGTTTATGTGGACTTAACGTAGTTATGTATGTGTGTAGGTCAGTTTTGATGTGTGTATCATAACAAGCTGATAATTTAAAATGTTTTAACGTCGCTCAACTTTGCGTCAGAGGTCTCTGACTTTTCTCAAAGAATTCTGCCCATAGACGAAAATTTTTTGCTTACGCTGATAGACTGAACCACTACGTAACCACGTATGAGACAGCTATAGTCATAAAATCCTATACAATCCTACACAATTTATATGAAGCTAGATGACTGACAGACAGCTTCTCTTTCTACGATTCTGCCATTCATCGGCTTTATCATTTCCTTCCAAAGCACGGAGATGCTCGAATAGGGAATCCCAATAACAAAGCCCAAAAAAAAACGCACTCCGATTAGCATTGGTTAAATTATTTTCTACTTCTGATTTGGACGCGTGAGTTTCGAAAATCGCACTCCGGGTATTTTCCTGTTTTTCGCGCGGGTTGCATTATTGCGTGGCGGATTTCCATCCGTGTGGTCCGTGCGATGGGGCCCTCTCCGCCCCGATGCGGCCCGTCGTCGTAGTGTGCCATATAAGCGGAACTTTTTAAAACGTCTGCCAGTATTATACAGGGTATTAGGGTAAACAGTTGCATTACTTTAAGGGATGATTGTACCCATGATACTGAACAACTTTCCCCCTAAGAAACCTATACGAAATTTGCAAAAATAAAATTGGACTCTCCCATAATGCAATAAGCTAATCGAACCGAACGTTTGTATAAAATGTCGAAATAAAAAATCGAATTTCCTATGGGTTTCTAAGGGAAAGTTGTTGAGTATCATGGGTACAATCACCCCTTAACGCAGTACCAACACATAACTCCATTGATACACATTAAAACACAAGAAAGGAAAAGTGAAAGAGACCAGTCAATGCATCGAAACCATTAAAGAACCTAGGTGCTGATGATTTGAACAAACAACGAATGAACCCAATGCCGTTCTTAGAAGAATCTCGATGCTACTCCGATATATTATGCAGCAGGTACTCGCCATTGATTATCGCCTTTTTCTAATTGTAATCCTAAATGTCTTGCATTTAACATTTGACTTAATCAGTGTTCAGATAAGGTTGATTTTAAAAGTACTGATGATACGGAGTCTGTGGACAATAATGAAGATAAGATTAGAATAATCGTGCAGATGCCTACTTTATACAAATGTTATTCAACCAGTAGTAGAGACAGATTTGATTTTTTATATTGAACCCTATGTATTTCGTAACGTCCAATATAACCCAGAAAAATTTAGTTGAAAAATGCCGTCCTGGAGAAAAAATTTCCGCAGGTTTGGAACTTTTTTAAACGTTCCTTTGGTACGTAACATTGAAGAAAAAACCATTGACCATTGTCCTGGTGATGGGGAAGGGGGGGGGGGGGTAGCTCGAGGAAGGGGAGCTCTAAAGGTGACTTTTTTCAGTTTTTCGCTTATTTCTCGAAATCTGTAAGTCGTATCGAAATGTTTTGTATGGACAAATTAAAACTAGCAAAATTTCCTACGAAACAAATGTTATGCATTTTTAATATACTTTTAGTAAGTATCAGTATATACTCTACCAATGCACACAAAGTAACATTTGTGATAGAAATCGTAATCGTGTCCATGCGAGTACATTTTATGATGCGAAATCAAATAGAAACTTGCAATGAATGATGTCGCGTACTCAACTTGTTTGGTATGCAAAGCAAATACGAGAGGTAAGTAATAAAATATTGAACATTAAGTTGTTAATTCCAATAGAGATATTTCTTCATGGAGGTGCGAGATTTATCAGCTGAGCAATCAAAGATCAGGTGATATCGTAATTATCGTATGTATATCACTTAATTATCAAGTCATTCGTAGAGCAAAATGTCTTCAAAAATAATGAAAGATCATAACAAAATTACCGTACCTAGGTACTTTTCAGAATGCAGTAGTATTAAATTGAATAAATGAGAATATAAGTTTTATGTATTTTGTAAACCATAATACCTGAATTATCCAGAGCCAATTTTGAGAACCAAGAGAAAACCTTCCAGTTAGAATGTCAGGAAGATGAAACATCACCTATGTGGGAATTATCACAGGAAATTATCCAGGTTCCCTAAGAACATGATAAAAATGTTCGCGCACACGTACCCACTCCCAGGAACATTTATTAGCAGGATCGGTCACGAAGAGCCTTTGTCCACACATTAACAGAGTTAGCACCCGGGATACCTGCTACCTGCCTAGTATTTACTTATACATGGATAAATAGAGGTATTTGACTAGATATCCACGTATATATTATCTGGTGGTAAAGATTGCGACACTATGTGCGTAAATTGTTGACGTTGAAGGGAAATCTGTCGTAGTGTTTGCGTAATGTTTGGGAATGGTGATTTTACAATAATCTTGTAAGAACCAACGTGGCTTCATGTTGTAGGCGTTAATCCAAAGGGAAAAATTAACTTACATGCAACAAAGTGCAAGGGATTAACGATTTTATTAAGGACAATAATATCATGAATCAACATAGGACAAAAGTGACCATCAAACAGGGGAATAAAACTGAACAAAGGGGAACACAAAGCGATATCTGTGAGATGCGCCCGCGACGGATAGCTCTTTTTCATGACACAATGTTGCTACATTAACAGCCGCAGTAACATTAACATTAGCGCACGTAAAATAACCGCCAATAAGCCGAAGCACGCATCAAAACGTCGACAAAGCAACAGGTTCTTGCCTCGACAAACACAACGTGTTTACATTACGATCCTGGGGCTTCATTTAATAATTCTCGGGAACTAAAAGCCTTTGAACATTTCATCAGATGACCCTCGCTGTTTGCACACACTCCTGCCTCGAGATGCTAATGTGGACACAAGGACCTGTATCGCCGATCGGCCTCCGATGCTTTATTGTTAGCCCTTCCAATACCGAGAGCTTCTATTTCATATCGATCTCTAGCGATATCTCGCGCAAACATTCCTTTCTACTATTTACTCTCTGTTTTTGTACCTTTTTTATTCCAGACTATGTACAGATCACGTAACTACAATGAAAATTACGAGTATGTCAGGAAGTTACAAATGCGATACGAAATGAGCCAAGTATTTGAGCAAAACAAAAGGTGATAAGGAGAGGTAAATAACCTGACCCATTGACGGCGTGACGGCGACACGCGGCTACACATGACATGCCGTGGACGCGGCCAGCGGGCGGCGCGCACGGCTTGCGCGGGCGCTGCATGCTGCTCACACCAACGATCAACACCTGTTTAACGCTTCAAATACTACAGAGAAATACTTTTCAGCATTCTAGTATTCTATGCGTAACCATTCTCACAATTCATTCAATCAGTCAGACTAGAGAGTCAACCAGACATATTTTTATAATATATTTCAGGCATAATGATTGATAACCTCAGTTTTCGAACTGCGCATTCTTGAGAAACAAAGACAGGCGTATTTTTGTAACTAATTGTATGCAATGATGTCGCAAACGAAGCCTGTGATTCTTTAAAATAATGTATATAAGCATTTGTTCCACTAGTTTCTCTAATAGATGCTCATTTGAACCGTACCGTCGCAGTTGAATTCCAAATCATTTGGCCGCCTAATTTTATTCAAAATACCGCAACAGCGGTAAGTAAAAAGAGATCGTGTCGCTTATTGTGATGATAATTATTTTTGAAAACAAAAACTAGAAAGCGGACAGACGAAGATGCCTATCTGTTAATTATTGTCACCAAAATGGCGGCCGTTATTGTCAATGACTCAAAATGGCGGGAGTGACAAATCGTTGGGTTTCATGTAGGTACGTTCCGTTTGATTGACGCGTGCCAGATTCCGCAGCGTCAATATACCTTTATACATATTTATTTTATGCGTAGAAAGCGCAAATAAAAACGAGTTATTTTACATTACGATTGAGATAATGAATCGATGTTTACGGAGATGTTTCGCCGCGTGATGCAAGCTGGATGGACAACAGCGGGCAATTAATAGACGGCACACGCATGGAGCGGTGTCCGAGCTCTGCTATTAGAATAATATTTGGAATTCGAAAATATCGAAATCGTTGAGACAATTTCGAAGCGTAGCAATGCTTGGGGTCAAATATTGACATTTCTCACGAGCGACGCCGGCGGACGCGGCTCGTGCTCGTAGTCGTAGCACACCTTGCGGCTCCACTAGCCCTATTCCTTCCGCTTTTCACACAAATAGGTAATAATCGATCGCTTTTATAGCGTGTCGTGTGTAGGCGCGCCGACGATGGGTGATATTTCGAGGAAACTTTTAAACTGTACGTGTCGTTTACATACAAATCGAACCTGCTATATGTTAAGTGGATCGACAAACTGGGCCGGCTTGGGAACATTTGTTATTTCATCGGAACCCTTTGATAAACGATATAGATACATGGTCCCATACAGAATGGAAGCCAGTAACTGGCCACGTTCAAAAGTAGACCGATTCACTTACGTATGCTGGTGCCCAAACGTTATGTTTATGATTTTTCAGCAGATAATAACAGTATTAAATGTTGTTAATTCCGCACCACCAATTGCAACTAACGCGGCATCTAAGATGTGATTGGTTCCTCTGAACGATGCAAAGTTACACGGTTGGAACCGACTTTTGACACCGATTACCCGGGGTCAATAACTAAATGCAAAGCTTTAAACTGCGCGAAGCGTGTCATGTAAACTCCGAAGGCTCTCTTTTGTTTACATTATTCACTTACTCCGCAAACCTGCAAACGATCATCACGAATAAAAGCCTTTGTGATGAGATGTCTCTCGTTGGTGACTCAGACTTTGAAGGAAATATCCAGTTTCGCCACAATTTCACGACATAATGACGTCAAAAAAAACTGTTTATTCGGTAAATTTAAAAATATGACAAGGAAAATTGTGTTTTTTTCTTGACGTAAGACACGATTTAGCATAAAGAGCGATATCGTCATCATCATTTGCATAAAACAATTCGTGCTTAATTTCCTTGTACCTATGTCCTATGTACCTAATCACGTTAAAAGATGATTCGAGTAAATATTATAATATTGTCTCTAACTGACATGTTAAACAGCTAAAACAACATATTATAAACTATAGTGTCACAAAATGTATATTGAAGTATTTACGATCTGTCACTGTCATTAAGTTGCAACGTGTCGATATTCTGATTCAAATACTTTGCATCTATAAAGGAACCCAATAACCTTTTGGACATAAAAAGCCATGCCCTAAGCCCTGAACATAAAGATGAAAACTCTTCAACAGCTATAATGTCAACGGTATAAGTATTTTGGTGTACATCTGTGTCTATCTCTGAAGTCCAATGAAGTAATTTCCACACTCTAAAACTAACATACTTATGCGCGTCGATACAAAGCTGTAAGCAATTCCCTGTATCTTAATTTTGAACTCATAGAGCTCAAATTAGTAACTCGCATTAATTTTACTGGAGTATTCGTGAATTTTGTTATTTATGTCTTTACTATTGACTGCTAAGCATCCGATCAATGGAGGCGCCAAACGGATGTGGTTTTCTTAGTATTTGAATAAAAGATGGCCGAGTTGTGTCACTTCCTTTGTGGAAAGCTCAGGTTATACCGTTTATGGATATATTTGTCACATTATGACGATGATTTACTTATTAGTTCATGACGAATGAGTAAAACTAATCTGTCAATAAACCTATACTTAGTAATATCCATAGTCCTTGGTAATATCTTGTATGGTTGTCAGTTGACATCGGATTACATGGATTTGCATAGGTACCATTTCTTTTAGATGCAAATGTATTTTGTAACTGTGATGTCTGGTGTAGCACAGGATCTTATTTTTCCTCCTTCTCGTATCTTGTTTGATATATGCAATCGTTGGGATTTCAAGACAGATTATTATAGTCATGCCCTGGGCTCGCTGGACTTAATTGTGTAGTGTTGATCGGATTATGAGCGCTGTCCTTGAGTTGCGTGAGCTTTATGTATAAGACACTACGCACCATTTTACCTACCTTGTCTGTAGGTAAGGCTGACAAATTTAACAACGGCAGAGAAAATGCTTTGCAATGATCACCAGCATTCATTATCATATTCATCAAACTCGATGTTTTTCAAGATGGCTAAAATGTGCATCGCTCAATGCGTTTGACAGCGCACGCAACACTGCATCTGCATAAACGCATTGC
The DNA here is from genome assembly GCA_927399405.1 of Agonopterix arenella. NCBI lineage: Eukaryota > Metazoa > Arthropoda > Insecta > Lepidoptera > Depressariidae > Agonopterix > Agonopterix arenella. The sequence goes on along the minus strand of OV656708.1, from coordinate 10,855,665 downwards.
GTTCAATGCATCTGATAAACGAATGCGCGATGATTGAAAAACAAACGAAGATTCCGCAGCTGAACATATTTTTAACCGACTTCAAAAAAGGAGGAGGTTTTCTATACTAATTTTGTTTCAATAAAGTAAATTGACCCGTTTGATAAGATTGAAATCATAACTAATCAATGAGTTGGCAATATCGGGAACTCAAATAATTACGCCGAAAAATGATTGATTTAAAATTTTTTTACTTCCTCAAATATCCAAAAATTAATAAATATTTATTATACACACCTAATTTCAAATAATATGTTTCAGATTTTGAGTTTGTTTAAAACAAGAGTTGTAAAAAGAGTAAAAGAGAAAGACAGCAAGGACTATTGTTAAACGGCAATAAAAAACCTAAAGTACTATAACAAAACTGAAGTTAGTTATTAAATTAATAGTTTTACCATTATCTGTTTACATTGTTGGTAATTTCGTAACACTAGATACTAGACCAGACAATGGATTGTGACGATCGTTAAACGCGCCTTAACCGCGGTTTAATTACCTAAGGTCTGCCGCTCGTAAACTTGGACCAGGAAACTAATGTCCAAACCGCAGTTAGGTCAGCTGTCCAGAGAAACCGATAGAAACTTTGTTATTTTACATTGTGTACTTCTAGCACTTCATTGTACATACGAATGCGTTGATAATATGTTTGAAGGGATCAGCCCATACACTCCCACGTGAGCCCAGTGCGAATTCCCGAAAATAATCATGTATTTATATCATCACAGATAAGCTTTCACCCTTTATAAGAACGACTCGATATTCTGTAAAAAACATTGGGTATTTGGAATCGGAAATAATTGGAAGTTCTTAATTACTAAGTAAAATATGTGAGGAACACAAAAAACTAATTATTATAACCTTGATGATTGAGATACAACAGAACATTTTAAAAGATAACGTGGTTGAATCAAGAACATTAACTACCTCGGAAGGGAATACAGCCGTGAGTATATGCATAAATTATTATGTCGATAATAAATAACAAACCTACTACGACAGAAGCCATCACTAAACGCAAGCAATGGAATGTTCTAACAATAGTAGCGTTTGCATCGATATCGATATAAATCAATACGGACATCGATGATCTCTAGACTATCGATCAATGTTACGATCGCAATACCAATGTCACTTATCGAAACCTCTGACATCATTAATTTATCTAAGAATATCGATTTGACATTACTCATCCATAAAATCGAAGTAACTTCATCTATCCAAGAAGATTAAACGGGAATTATTTATAATTTATTTATTTTTCAATCTTTAATTTGATTATTTATAATATTATAAATCCAAAAGCGCATTGAGACAGTCTTTTAAAATAATAAGTAAAGGAAAACATGGTAAGGAAACCCGCATACGCTGAAGAAGAATTTCAGATGCGTATTTGGAGCCTACCTACCAATCCGCATTTGGGCACGCGTAGTTGGGTGGCCCGCGTATGTTTTGAAGTTTGTATGAAAAGTAGTTTTTTTTGCTTTTTTCAGAAAAATAAAGAGCGGCAGGAGCACTTATTATTTCAGACCCAGTCTTAGAGGTGCCGTAGGTACATAAAGGAAACTTGTAGAGTAAAATAAACTAACGAAAAAGTTAATCGGTTGTAACAAGGATGTAACTTGCACAAATTGAAAGAAACGGTATGCTTATGGTACCTTTTGCTTCAAGTGTAGTGAAACTGATAACCTTTCTGTAGATAATGGACTCAATCTTCTATACATTTAAGGTTTTAATTTTAAAGATAACGATAACTTAATTTTTTTTTAAGAAAACGAAATAAGTGACATGGCGGTTCAACCAAACCAAAAATGTTCCGTTACGACCAAAAATTACTTGAGTAATCAAAGTTACGTTTTTCTATGGCTTTTTGGTTGACATTTTATAAGTAATTTTTAATCCGTACTTTTGGAGATACGGATTTATTTTAGGAAATTCCAGTTAGGTCGCATAGGTACCCAGCAAACAATTTGGTCGTATTAGGCCCACATGTATATGACTACTTTGACTTATAAAAGTTATATTACGGTAATTTGGTCATCTACTGGTGCTTTATGCGTCTGATGTTCGACTATACGACCAAATTGTTAGTTGGGTAGCTACTGGAAAATTATTTAAATGAACTGTTTAAAATAATTATGACCTGGCACTTGTATGGCTTGCTAAAAAGACTGTGCCCAGATTTGCAATTCATCTTACAAATGATGTTATTAAGTTACAGGTTATAATATGATGTACACCTTGTACGTAGGTAGATAGAGATCAAATGAATAGAATCTATAGGTAAAGTACTTATAATAATTATAAAGGTGCATATAGGCACAACACATAAGAAATCTCATTAGTATGCATTATAGAAATGCATCTAGAACGTAGAACCTTGCAATAACAATGTCAAATAGATAACGGGTAATTATTGATTGTAAAATAACTTCCTTCCAACGATAACATTCCACTGGCACAAAAAACTAACGCATCAACCGCAAACATTATTTTTATTTTAACTCAAAAGAGTCGCCCATCAAAATAAACATTCAGCTCCAAAATCAATATGAACCCTTCCCGATAACGTTCAAATAACCGCTTCGATTCAAAATAAAACAAATCGACAAAAAACCATCCGAAAATAAAATGGAATCGTAATCGAACTCGACCGATCTGTCAACCATCATTGTATTTTAATACACAAATCGATTGTACCTTTGATATGAATAAATCATACAAATTCGATCATCGCATGAAATATGTTTAAATTATCTGATACTATCATAATTTTAAAATAATTTCTTGCGTTTTCTTCAATCTTCACCGATAATTTAGTGAAGAAAAATTAATTACAATAGTTAAATACGAAAACAACATTGACATATAAAATATAACAGAGCTGGATTATAGATTCTCTTTCTTATACTGTGACTAGATTCACAATCAAGCAACGTTCCAAAAATGACAGAACCAAAAAGAGTGACAGTAAAAACTGACAGTAAACTTACCAAATACAACTAAGTTCATGAATCATATACAACATAGGATACTATATACAATGTTCTTGTATACATCGTATTAGTGCGACCCCATGCATACTTGATTTTTGCGGGTTGTGTCAATTTGGACAACGATTTGCTAAGATTTTAATATGAGACTTGGAGTTTATAGTGTTTTTTATGTCAATGGAAATAATATAACTAAATAGTGATAACTAAAAGTGACAAATACAAATGTCATCTACCACCGGTCACACTTTCGTGTCATTTCCGAATAAAGAACCGCACCCCGCTGCGCGGGCGCAACCCATTTACAAACAATGCTCCACGCCACCATAACCACTCACATTCGCGTCTTATTAATCTCATCGCTCATGATGTATTCTTATAAAACTTTACTACTTGCTTTTTTATCCGTATGATATTAAAGAATTACCCATTCAAATCAGATAATATGAAATGCGCATCAAACATTATAATTAATGATTAATTTCAAATGGTATGACATGAAAGTAAGATCGTGCCTTAAAATACCACGCTCGCATGCCTAAAATAATTGATAAATCAATGCAGTTCTCAACGCGAGGGGCACTAAATCAAAAAGGAGTAACCGAGCGCCTATCACAACGTTTTGACGTAGAGTAACGTGGCCGATATTAAACAGTTCCCGCTAGATGGCGCGATAAGTAGCTGTCAAACTCACCTGTCATTAGCTTATTAATGGCCACGGGCCACCATATTGATAGATTAAAAGCTTATTTGAGTTTTATTATACCTTCGTCTTGGCTCATTTCCTTATTAGTTTTTATGTACTGTCGAGAATTAAGTAGCCCGTTTATTAAAGCTTTCCTTTACAACTCATCTAACCCCAGCCATTAAGCTCAATTTTAATTATACATGCTTCCGTTCGCAAAAATTTAAGGCAAAAAGAAATAAGGTCATACAATAAGAAAGGGCTAATGTCAGTACGGACCCTGGAGTGACACCAATAAATATATATTTATTATACATATACACAAACACATTCTACTTACGTTTTATCTATCTCCTCCAGCGCGAAATTTTTAGCAAAGCTTATTGTTATCGAATTAAAAATTAGAATCCATCTAAACAGTACCATCCGAAACTAGTAGTAACTAACAGTTTCATATTATCTGCAGAATTTAAAGCTCCATGTCAATAACAGTAATCATTTAACAAAGCATCTTACTTTTAATGACATCTAAATAAACTAGTTATAACTTTGCATCATGAAGCGCGTAACATGTGGTAGAGACTGATACAGAATACAATGGGTCACCCACGCGATGTCTGCCGTGATGTCTGCACATCCTACCGCAATTTGAACCAATTTGCATAACCACCACCAGCAGATCCTTTCGATTTCTTTTAATAAATCCCAGATTTTATTACTGTTTACGAAAACCGAACAAACCATCCCGACTTAACACTTTCGCTATTATCCTTCGTTTTTTCAACGGCAACACTGTCTTATTTAGCTAAACATTTCGAAGCATTTAGCCAATAAGGGGCAACAGAGTCGCCCATTACAATTTAAATCTTCATGCGTACGTTTAAGATTCAAAACGGCTTCTGCATTTAAGATACTTCTAACGTTTTGTTTGTACATATGTGTCTGGGTTTGGACCACACACGGTCGCCCGTCAACATTGGTCCCTAGAACAACACCATATCACTTAGTATACTTTACAGGTAAACTAGTAGCTTTTGAAGGCACACGTCACGGAGTTTGATATGCGCTTACACACTTCGAAACTGACATGTTTATTCCGATGTTGCAAGCTCAAGTCGACTCCAATCATTCTCCGATTTGAATATGTTCGAGTGATATGATGATAAATTATTTATCACAAAGTTCAATCAAAGTTTCGTTTAGTAATTTATTGAACTCAAGATGTGTTACTTATAATATAAAATTATAATAAAGAAACATTATGTTTCCAACAATAATAGAAAATAATAAATCACGATTATTTTACTTAAGAAGAAGAAAAACATGAAACGAAACAAAGTAAAAATAATAATGAAATGAAAAGTAACTTTTTAAAAGTTATAAATAGTAAACATAAACAAGCAAACAGAAGTGGAGTGGGCGACAATAAACCGGTAGCAAGCACCAATGCAGCCGACGACACTCCATGACATTAGTCACTGAGATTTACATTTTTATTACATCTGCACACTACTAAAGATTCGTTTACAATTGGGAAAAAGCACACATTTAAATGTAAATATGATAACACTGACCATTACAATGAAAACAAAACTATGTGTCGATTTGAATAGTATATTGTTAATGGAAATAATCAAACATTATATAGGTATAAACCTATACAAATATAATAAACCTATTAAAATATATAAACATATCGAAGCGCAAAACCGCGACGCATGGAGAGAACGGAGGGAGGCATTTGGCCAACAATGGGCCAGCGACGCTACGGCTAATGAATCATGAAAATAATTTAATAACGTTTTAAAAAGAAAGCTTGTGATTTCGGAATAACAGACCGATTATTCCCCTTTTCATCAGAGATACGTTGATTTGGATTTAAGTTACGATTTAAGCTAATACAAAACTATAGTTTTCAATAATTCTGATAAAAATTGAAACACTAACACAGTAGTAACTGTAGCAGAAGAACTTAAACATGAAAATGAAAAGAGACTTAATTTTAACGACACATAACTTGAAGGAATACGGATCGTGTGCGCGCACGCATGCTAATGCGGTCCGGGGTGAAGCGACAGGAAGGGGCGTGGTCGACGCGCATTAGCGACCGTTCGACGAATCCACCACTTGCCCTCTGATCTTTTGCTGTTTTTGAAATATTCAGGACGCTTGATATAGGGTGCGTTTATTATAAAGGAAAATATGAAGAGATAGTTTTGGAATGTTGATCAATAATCAATGTATCATCCATAACGATGATCCGGATATCAGCAAAATATTTATGTTTTTGAAGCTTTACTTTATCTTTTTAAATTTATCTTCGTCATCACCACTAGCTTTTTCCCGCGACTTCGGTTGTGTTGTCTTTCAAATTATATTGTATATATTTTAATCCAGAACATATTCTATCAGTGTACCAAACGTCCCAATATTTTCAGCCGTTAATACGAGATTAAGTCACAAACATCCAAACACCGTTACAATGTTTTTATAATTAGTTCAGCAGGCAGACATTAAGCTATTTTTTAATCACCACTAGCTGTGCCCGCGGCTTTGTCCGCCCGCGTATAATTCTAACGAGCTAATTTACAGCCTGTGTCCTCCCTGAAGGACCATAAATATTAGTGAAAGAATTTTTGAAATCGGATAAATAGTTTCGGAGATTACCTCCTACATGCAAACTTTACCTCTTCATAATATTGTGTAGATGATTGAACAGATCTATCGATATTATATAATACTTCAAGCTCAATATTAATATCAGAATCAGATACCTAAGCTAGTTACAACAATCTAGTAACATATCACCCAAGCGACCACTCAAACCCGACAAGTGCACCTTGACCGGCTACCGTCACAGTCATTAGACCACACGTGGACGAGAACAAGGCAATTATGTGACAGACAACATTAAACTTCCCGAGTGAACTGGAGAGTGCAAACACTGCGGGGGCGAGCCATCCAGACGTAACACGGTAGGACTCTTCAGTAGAGATTCGAAGCTGGGCTCGATTTGGGAGGGCTGTTGATATAGTTTTGGTTTCAAAAGGAAGCGTTATGTTTCTATATTCAATATTCATTAGGTATATTGTAAATTCAGAATTTATATACAGGGTGAAATTGATATCATTAACATCCTTTTAAACTAAGAGTCTACCTATCAAACTGTACAACTTTTACTATGGGACCAAACAGAACAGAGCAAAAAAAACTGCTTTTCAATACTACCTAAATTGCAATGCGTAGTACTCGACTCAAATGTATGCAACAGCAGATTCTTTTTTGCTCCGATTGGTTTACTCCCATAGTAAAAGTTGTTTAGTTTGATGGTTAGAAAAAGGATGCTAATGATATCGATTTCACCCGGTATATACATTATACATATTATGTTATTTATTCAATATGAAACAAATTGTATGACATAAGACATAACTAAGTGTTTTTTCGTTATTTGAATCAGCATCGAGTCAGCATATTAAAAAGAACTCTGTATTAAATAATAACAAATTTGTTATGTCATCCAGGAACTTAGACATTGAAATAGACAGTGATTTATAAATTATAATAAATCGATGAACATTTGGTAGGTGTTAGATTACCATGGATTTTACAATTTGGCCATATATGTATAACTTTTGTTTTCATATCATACATAGGTAGGTATAACGGAAACTGTTTTGCTATATTTACATAAAGTACTGATAATAATGTTGTAAGTATATTTAGATAAACATACTTACACTCAACATTGTCTTATTTGGGTACTTAAAGATGTCATAATCGTGGAGACGTACCTGCGAATAAAGAAAAACCATTTATAATCTTCAATTATTTCAAGCTAACAATAAAACATCAATGTCAGAATTCAAACTTAATTCTTTAAGAACCATTTAATAAAAGCAATATCTCAAGGATATTACCATAATGAGATGCGTACCATCAAAGTTTGTATGTTAGTTGGGTGCTTATTAACAAATAGAAGAGGTCTCAGGACCTAAAGTTTGAGGGACCACCGGTGTTTGTATCAGCAAGTATAATGGAGGGAAACTGAAGAGTCATCGTAGTGTTGAGGATAGTAGTACATCTAAGGTATAGCTATACTATTTTATAGCGAAGTTTAGCTTTGATTACCGCTTTATGATACTTATAATGTTAGTATATCATCGGCTAAAGTGTAAAACCTCGGAACTCATTTTTTTTTTCAAATTACAATTTTATTAAGTACTAACTAGAGGTAAGGTTGTTTCAGTCCATACAAAATATTGACGCACAATACGCGTAGACGGAATTAATAAAAGTAATATTTTATATATGGAAAAATAGTTTAGAAAATCTACTTGCCACGTCACAAATAATATTTGCAATTTATAATATAATTACGAAGATATAAAGCTTTTAAAATTTTGTATGAAAAATTTCAAAGCTTTATATCTTCGTAATTATTTTATAAATGTGTATTAATTGTCTATTCGAAAGATTCATAAAATAGTAACATTAAATAAAATTATAAATAAAGAGACTTAGTTTAGTTTTAAGTCTCTTTATTTATAATTTTATAAATTGCAAATGTTATTTGTGTTGCGGCATCAAGACCCCTCTGCAACCACCTTAACCCGCGACTTTGTCCGCACAAATTATATACCAGATTTTAAGTCAGATCATTAGCTATCAAACAAAAAAAACCTCAGGGTTAAAAGCTCCAAAAAAAGTTTCATCAAAATTGGTTCAGTAGTTTTTGCGTGATGCTCGTTCAAAAAAACAAACACACAAACAAACAGACAGAAAAAAAATCAAAAATTGGTGATATGGAATCAGGGATATCTAAAAACCATATTGTAACTTTTTTTTGTTAAAATCTTCAATGTACAGACAAACTTTCTGCTACAGTTTTATAATAGTTTATATTTCTAAACACATCGATGGCCAACTTTATAATCCTTTTAAAAAGCCGTTACAGTTTAAAATGCTAAGTAGAACACCACGTAGCTCTATTCTGTTGGAAGCAAACCACATAATATGGGGTGACATATTATGTCCCCCCGCTTTTTGTGCCTCCTGTACAATTTGATCTAATGGAGTTACGAGGTCTGACACTTTAGACGAAGATATGAATACTCATCAAATCAACATAGTTACACAATATAATTTCATCCTTATTGTTAAATAATGTAACACTTTCTTTCAATTTTAATACTACTATCAAGTAACAAAGGGCCATGGCTAAGACTTATGGCAAAGCTCACAAATACTAGAAAAACATGATAAACACTATATAAATATTTATTACGAGCGTTAACCCGCGACTTTGTCCGCACAAATTATATACTTACCAGATTTTAATTCAGATCCTAAGCTATCAAACAAATAAAGTAACATCAAAATCGGTTCAGTAGTTTTTGCGTGATGCTCATTCAAACAAACAAACAAACAAACAGACAGACAAAAAATCCAAAAATTGATGATATGGAATCAGGGACACCTAAAAACCATATCGTAACTTTTTTTGTTGTTAATATCTTCAATGTACAGACAAACTTTCTGCCACAATTTTATAATAGTTTAGATTAGATACCTAATGGGTATGTCTTTTAAAGCTACCTTCGTATCTCCGCAATGAAAACTTGTGATTGATGTAATTATAATCTTATGATAACAAAGTGAAGCATGATGTTAAACTATTCATCATCATCATCATCATTTCAGCCTCCTCTGCTACGTCCACTGCTAGACATAGGCCTCCCCAAAAAGGGAGGTTTTGTCATAATCGCCACGCTTGGCAGGCGGATTGGCGAGCGCAGTTGGGTGTTAAATTAATTTACCTATTCGGAGAAGGCTGCTGCCCATCTTCCGCTTAATCCTTTTAGTCGCCTTTTACGACACCCACGGGATGGGCTGGGGTGATGCAATATTCTTGGCCGACACCACACGGCTATATGCAGGGTAAATTTTATACCACTGCGGATAACTTCAGCAAGTATTCTACTCATCAAACTGAACAACTTTCACTGTGGAGTCACCTTAGAAATCGCGAAAAAAATCAGATGCACCATATATTTGAGTCGAATAGGTACTGCAGTTTTGTATGGGACAGCTAATTTTTTTTCCGCCATTCGAAGTTGGCTCCATAGTGAAAGTTGTTCAGTTTGATGAGTAGAATACATGCTGAAGTTATCCGCAGTGATATAAAAATTTACCATGTATAAGCTATACTAAGCGATAATTTGTGAACATCAAGCCTTAGACAAGGCGCCTTGTCTAGTGAAGACTGCTACTGAATATATACAAAAGAACGTCTGAGAGGGACGATTATATAATTATCTATTAGTCTTTCATATAATCCAATATCCTTATTGATGAAACGAAAGTATTTGCAGACATAGTCCAAATGTTAATTAACAACCTTACAATTCGTTCAGTATTCATCTCCTAAAGGTCCCTTCAAAAGTAACAAAACGTCTAAACGACTGTTTTATAACCCATTCGCACCACAGCCGACTCCACTAACAGAAACGACTGAACAAGAATCGATACTGATTAGCATACACGATAAAGGAGACCAGTCAACATGCATGATATATTAAAATCACGTCTTCGGAACAATTAACAGAAACGAGCGAACGATCAAAATAATAAAAAGTGCCTTTGTCATTACAAACAGTTCAAGTAATGTACATGTTCTTAAACACCATAACGTCAAGAATAATAATAACTTAGTAATAACCGATGAATCTGTTTTCAGATGTTTGAACCAATCGGGTGGCGCGGGCGCAAATCGACAATATGGCGGATATAATTATTGCTGAATTACGTGTTAGCTCTACGCCTATTTTCGATACGGATTCTACTTCAATTCACAATAGGACTTGCGTTCTAAAACATGTGTGAGATCAGACAAGAAAATAATGTATAATGTAGAACTATTATCGTAATTCATCATCCCTTGTCATCAAAGAAAACAGAACGTCAAATTAAAAACTAAGTGAGACATTTTCAGCACCACCAATCTAATTGGCTTTCAGTTCAAAATTATTAGAAAACTAGGTTACTTAAATGTAAATATTCATGCAGACTACCTTTAAATAAAGGATCTTACAGGTTCAGAAAATAAATACTTTATAGGTGGATTTGTAATTCTGAAGATATAGAGCCCAGTGGCGGAGTATTCTGGGGTGATCTATATCTTACAGTTGACTAGTGTAGACTGATGCCGATAATGGAAACATGTACTAACAACCAGCAGAGTATCAATAGGGTTATAACGTCATCCAAGTACGATCATAGAACGATATTTCGTTTTACAGTCCGATCTGTAGGCCTCGCATGCCACCCCCGAGAAAACGACAAAAATCGACATGTGCCTCCATCTTTATTATTTTACGTACGCCAAAAAGAGCGCGCACGACGTTTTTCTCGTTTAAACGCTTTGTCGTGGGTGGCATGCTAGCCGTGCTGAAATGCTCCAAGTAATACTTTCATAGTCACTTAAAATTCAGAACCTAAAAATACATGTAGGTATCTATACAACATATCCCACTGGGTCGAAGTGTTGCTGGCTTGCCAGCCCCCACATGAATGAGATAAGATCTATACGACATATTTAATTACTACTGATCATTTTGAATAACAGGTAGGTAGAGAATTGGTACCTAGAGTAGGTACCAATTCTCTATTCAAATCCATACCTAAACCATTCGATACATTGTAAGCGAATCATTATGAAGAAATGACGCAGTTATTCAATATAGAACGAAGTAAGTACCTACATTTTAAGGCTACTGAGCATTCAATAACAATTTTCCGTCATAGAAATACGCGTTAGTCAACCTAAAAACATCAGGGGGACAAAAAGGCGAGACGAGACACATCACCTACAACCTCCGATTGAGAAACCCAATTTGAATAACAATCAATAAATTAATGTACAACAGTAATTTATTCATAAGCAGAGTCTGTGACACAGCGGCGAGACGAGCGCTGAATCCAAATTAAATTTTATAAGAAACACTCCTTTTCAACGGCCCATTATGGACAGAATGTAATACTTTTCTTAACGTATCATCATTATCGGGCAGCATCACAATGCTTCTTTAGTCCGAGTGTCGTTAAAGTCGACTAATCTCTCTTTACACGTAAAAACGGACGGCACCGAATGAGTTTCTCGTGTTGGAATAATTAGTCTGCAATTGAAAGCGTGCTTTATTTCAAGAGACCGGACAATACGGACATGACACGGTTGGCCAACGGTAAAACACTTTCACGAAATACAATGTTAATTATTTAAAAAAAAAACGTAATTCCTAAACGTCGGTCTATAACTTATGATTCTGTTTTTAGAATATGAAAAGAAAATTAAAAATTGTCACTGGCAGCCATAAATAGCAGCTCGTTAATTACAGACTGTAATCACATTTCGCCAAACGCGTTACGACACACATGTCCCATCCCTTCGCCGTTCTAAATTTAAATATTATTAAGGCGGGAGCAGGCACGCTCCCTGTCTCGATAGGATCGAAAATAATTTATGAATCTTTGTTTGGGACACGTTAGAAAAAGTTGTTTGAATAACTTACCGTATCTACACGAGCCACTGTCTTATACACAACAAACTGTACGCAACTATGATACTTATCTATTCACAATTAGTCTCTTAATTAGTCGTTTTCATTTGCAGCAACTCCATCATTTGCTAGTGTCATAATTTTATACTACCTCTAATTTTAGTGCAATTTTATCCATTATATTTTATCCTTGCGTCCATTAAGAGATCACTTCCTTTGAAGGTATAAATCAAGAGGATAATAACAACTTAGAGTGTCAGCTACTGGATACAGTGAATTATAATGGGGGTCCAGGAGAGCGGGGCAGAACGTTTATAACCAGACGTTTAAAGTTTCGGTTCATGCCGTTTATCTATTATAACCAACTATTAATTTAATTTTTTTTTTATACCTATTACTACACACTGAAAGACTAAAATTATACAAACTTTAAATAGATCAAGGTGCATTCATTCACAAGGAAAAACTAGGGTTATTGTTCAGGACTAGCTAAGACATTGACAAATTATAGTCTCTCTTAATATGTTGACGGTTTTTATGGATATGATCAGACAACTTTATAAAACCTTCTAAAGAAAGACATATTCTCATGCCTGTCTTCCACAGGGGTAGGAAGAGACAATGGAACGCCACCTAGTACGATGTTATGACAGACTTCTTTCGCTTCCTCCACATTCATTAGTCTCTTCTCTTCATGCTCGGTTGGTCAAGAAAGTATCTGAATAATAAGTCGATTAAACAACTAAAGAGTGTCACTGAAAAATGATCTGTAAGAACTTTGTTTCGAAGAGACAAGAGCAAAGCAAAAACATTGCAATCCGAAAATTACCATTCTTAAGGCGGTTGCAGAGGGGTCAATTTTATACAAAACTTTGACGCACAATACGCGTAGACGTTATTAATATAAGTAACTTTTTATATATGGAAAAGTAGTTTAGAAAATCTAGATGCCGTGTAACAAATAACATTTGCAATTTATAAAATAATTACAAAGATATAAAGCTTTGAAATTTATCATACAAAATTTTAAAAGCTTTATATCTTCGTAATTATATTATAAATTGCAAATGTTATTTGTTACGCGGCAACTAGATTTTCTAAACCATTTTTCCATACATAAAATATCACTTTTATTAATTCCATCTACGCATATTGTGCGTCAAACTTTTGTATGGACTGAAACCACCTTAAACCTTGCCGCTTGCGAAAATCCTGACAACATTTCACAGAACTATTCAAAACCAAACTCAAAATCAAACATAACAAAAAATACGAATCGTTCTAAAATTCCTTAACATAATGGCGGAATTAGTGTTAAAATATCACTGCGCAGTGCGCAGGAGCATCGAGATAATTCAGATTCGCGTGTCATCACGACCGCTCGGGGCATATGAAATCTTTCGTTGATGGATCCACATTTGTGTTGTTATTTGACATAATCATCTTATTATTTTAATATAATCATTGTTCAAATCTTTAACTGTAGCATCTCTATTAACGTAAACTGGCGATTTCACGGTTTTTAAATTCAGTAGTCGACGCCACTGAATTTAAAAATTGCGATGAAATACTATCCAAACTAAGCCCTATGCTTTTAGAAAAAATTCAATTCGGTTCAGTAGTTTTTAAATTATGCGTGCACAAACATATAAACAGATAAACGCTCCTAACCTAACCCGTATCCTAAACGCACCCAATTAATATTTTTGCAATCAATTACAATGTTTATCAATCACGCCAACCATAATTTTTGTATAGAAGTGTTACAAAAATACAAATAAACATTTAAGAGGGTGGTTGTTGAGACCATCAAACTGAACAACTTTCATTATGGGACCAATATCAAAACCGCGAATAAAAAATGATATTCCATCATCTTCATCATCATATTATTATCAGGTGATAGACGTCCACTGCTGGAGATAGGCCTCGCCCAAAATGGGGAGATTTTGCCATAATCGCCATGATGCGATGCGTTTGCGATGTATCATACTAAACTACAGATCTACTCGAGCTAAATGTATGGGATCAAAGATTTTTTTTCTTCGCGATTTCGATGTTGGTCCCATAGTAAAAGTTGTTCAGTTTGATATTCTCAACAAGCCCCTTAGAAGTTTTAAATGTTTATTTTTACTTTTGTAACACCCTGTAAAGGGTGTTAATGTAAACTGTTGAATTACTTTAAGAAGTGTTTGTACCCAGGATACTGAACCACTTTCCCTAAGAAACCTATAGCAAATTCGTCAAAAACTTTTTCCCATATAGGTACTTTAGTAACTTTTGTATGAAAAGTTGTCATTTTTTTTTTTATTTCCTACAGGTTTCTAAGGGAAAGTTGATCAGTATCATGGGTGCAATCAGCCCTTGATGTATCGCAACAGTTTACCTTACCATTAAAGTTTACACTCTACATAAAAACATTATAAACTTGACGTGGATATACATTGTAATTGATTGCAAAAGTATTAATTGGAAGCGTTTAGGAAACGGGTTAGGGTAGGTTCGTTTATTTGTTTGTATGTTTGTGCACGCATCACTTAAAAACTTCTGAACGATTTGTTTTTTTTTTTCTAAAAGCATAGGGCTTAGTTTGGATAACATTGAGGCTTTATTTCATCGTAATTGGTCCATTAAATCAACTATGTACTTATAGATATAGATAATCGTTTTCTTTAATCATTTAGCTATCAATTTCTTCGCTTCTTGCTGAATAAACTAGGCACTTATTTGCGCAATTTCTTGTAGTTTCCAGTTATTGCACCTATTCATTATCCATAATTAAGAGAAAAACTCGATTAAATCTAACGAACGGACTATGTTAATTCGATATTTAAAGCGAGGTTATTTTATTATCAACTTGCAGTAGCATTGCGTGTCCAAATCATTGCCTCAGGGGAACAGTAGCAATGATCGCAACTCCAAATTGCTGCCTGTCAGCCTCACCAGTCCAGTGATCCAGCTTGATTTAGCTCGCATTCGTTTAATCGTGGGAATCGATTATTTGCTACTCTTTGATGGCTATAATGATTGGGAGCTATTATGTGGCTGGCGAATGTGGTGATTGAAGGGAAAATATTTTGATTATGTTTAACTACTTTTAATTTGGAAACTTCAGTGCACCCCTACATTATCTCTAGTCTATAATATGCATTCCTAACTTCGTGATTATGTCTTTACAGTAGGCCAAGCATGCCACCCCCGAGAAAACGATAAAAATCGAGATGTGCCTCCATCTTTATTATTTTACGTATGCCAGAAAGAATGCGCATGACGTTTTTCTCGTTTAAACGCTTTGTCGTGGGTGGCATGCTAGCCGTGCAGTTCTTCAGTGGTTTAAGCTGTGCGTTGTCTGTCAGTTAGTCAGTCACGGAACTCTTGAAAATGAGTATGGATAGAGATTTTATAAGTATACATAGACTGTCGTCGATCTATCTAAAGGATGTTACAGAAATAAAAATAAACATTTAAAACTTTTAAGGGGGTCGTTTAGACCATCAAACTGAACAACTTTCACTATGGGACCAACATCGCGTTATCGCGAAAAAAAAAAACAGCTGTCCCAAAATTTAGCTCGAGTAAATTTGTAGTTTAGTATGGAACATCAGTTTTCTTTCGCGATTTCGATATTGGTCCCATAGTAAATGTTGTTCAGTTTGATGGTCTAAACCACTCTATTAAATGTTTATCTACCTAAGTTTTATATCTTACACTCAGTTGCAGAAACGCTCATTAGAGTTAATTCTCCATTAAATCTCTTGCTAGCTTTTACTACGTCAACAAGACAAAAAGTGACAGCAAGTGATTTAATGGAGGATTAACTTTAATGAGCGTTTCTGCAACTGACCACTAGACTGATAAAACTTAGGTATAAACTGAATGATTACGTTTACAGATCAGTCTCGTAGGATTCGATTCACATTGTTTTCTTCTTGTGTATCTAATAAGGACACAGAAGAGCACAGAATACAACACTTAGAGCCAACAAGGTGGTACTCGGTCTTGGTTTAAATTATCTTCTTTTATTTTATAAATCATAATTATAAATATTAGCAAACCTTAGCTAATGTCATTCAAGCACTTCAGTAAAGCGATAGGAATACACTTAAGCTAGTGTGAGTATAATGTACTATATGTACAGGGTGTACAATAAAATGTATGTGCTTCAGATCATCAAAATAAACAACTGTCACTATGGAGCCAAAACGAAATCGCGAAAAAAGCAGCTATACCATACATACATCGCCATTTATTTTTTTCTATGAAACAGCAGAATTTTTAAACAAAATTTTTTTTGCCTCCATAGTGAAAGTTGTTCAGTTTGATGGTCTGAAGCACTTGATATATAACGCATTTAATTTTACACCCTGTACTTCTTGCTGACACTTATTGAAGGGGATGACCGGACTGTCAATCTAAACGACTTTCACTATGGGACCAACAACGAAATCGCGAAAAAAAAAACAGCTCTTCCATATAAAACTGCAAACCTACCCAAGCCAAAGAAATATGGGACAGCTGATTTTTTTCGCGATTTCGATGTTGGTCAAATAGAGAACGTTGTTCAGTTTTTTGGTCTGATCATCCTCTTAAAAAAGTGTCAGTTGTTTGTAGCGTACCTAAGTTCACATGTTTAAAAAAACGTGTTCAAACTGAAAAATACAGGGTGAAATTGATATCAGTAGCATCCTTTTCAACTAAGAGTCTACCCATTAAACTAAACAACTTTTACTATGGGAGCAAACCGATCGGAGCAGAAAAAAAATCAACTGTTACATACTAAACTGCACTGCCTACTCGACTCAAATGTATGGAACAGCTGATTTTTTTTGCTCCGATCGGTTTGGTCCCATAGTAAAATAGTTGTTTAGTTTAATGGGTAGACCATATTGTATGGGTAAACTAAGAAGTTTAAAAGGATGCTAATGATAGCATTTTCACCATGTAGTTATTATAAAAGCCAAGAATTATAATAATATGTATTACGAGCGTTAACCCGCGACTTCGTCCGCACAAATTATATACCAGATTTTAAGTCAGATCATAGGCTATCAAACAAAAAAAGTTTCATCAAAATCGGTTCAGTGGTTTTTGCGTGATACTCGTTCAAACAAACACACAAACAAACACCCAAACAAACACACAAACAAACAGACAGACAAAAAATCCAAAAATTGGTGATATGGAATCAGGGACACCTAAAAACCATATCGTAACTTTTCTTTTGTTAATATCTTCAATGTACAGACAAACTTCCTGTTACAGTTTTATAATAGTATAGATCGATTTGCTCCCATAGTAAAAGTTGTTTCGTTTAATGGGTAGACTCTTAGTTTAAAAGGATGCTAATGATAACAATTTCACCCTGTAGTTATTATAAAAGCCAAGAATTATAATAATGTATTATAAAGAACAAAGATTAATGAGCAAAGTTGACAATAAACCGTCTTATTACATTTACAAAGGCGTTGTATTCGCAATCATACTGTAATTGCGGGAATAATTACAAGATTTCTACTAAGAAATATAATAACAGCATAATGCTGTCAATTCCGATCGACAGAGCACTTTAGTACAATGTTGCAGAGAGATTGTGAAAGCCTTAAGATTTTTATTTTTTTAGGAAATTTGCGAATTGGCTACAACGTGTAATTACGGATCGGTTTTAGGATTATTATCCTGACAGGAGAGTTTCACAACAGTTAATAATCTATACTATTATAAAACTGTAACAGGAAGTTTGTCTGTACATTGAAGATATTAACAAAAAAAAAGTTACGATATGGTTTTTAGGTGTCCCTGATTCCATTTCACCAATTTTTTGATTTTTTGTCTGTCTGTTTGTTTGTGTGTTTGTTTATTTGTTTGTTTGTTTGAACGAGTATCACGCAAAAACTACTGAACCGATTTTGATGAAACTTTTTTGTTTGATAGCTTAAAATCTAGCTGACTTAAAATCTGGTATATAATTTGTGCGGACGAAGTCGCGGGTTAACGCTCGTAAAGATCTAAAATAACTGACTTTAATATAAATTGATCGCCAGCTAATATTACAAACATTAACTAACAGCACTAACAATTGAACAATAATTTTAGAAATGTTAATACTTAATAATAAAAAGATGTAGAGTTTCTGGCCGCATCGTCGCTACACCTTCCAAAGCGGTGGTAGAGTCAAAAAATTACGTCGAACAGCGATGTATGCATTTTGAATGAAAACGTTAATACAATTAAGATTTGATTGACTACGAAATTGTTTTATCATTAAGTACAGGGTGAAATTGATATCATTAGTATCCTTTAAAACGAACAGTCTACCCATCAAACTAAACAACTTATACTATGAGAGCAAAATCGATCAGAGAAAAAAAATCTGCTGTTCCATACTAAAATGCAATGCCTCCTCGACTCCAATGTATGCAACTGCAGATTTTTTTTTTTTACTCCGATCAGTTTGCTTGAAAAGTGGTTTAGTTTGATGAACTCTTGTTTAAAAGGATGCCAATGATATCTATTTTACCCATACGTGGTAAAAACGAAACATAACTCATATACTTATAAGCAGCGTCATCATTTTCCTAACATTAAGAGGCTATGTGAAATAAAATAGGATTCTTCAAAGCGTCATATATCATGAAGTACAAGGAGTATCATAAGCGCATATGTGTAAATTGAACATATAATTGAAGTTTTGATAAGAGCCAAAACACGATTAAGACACATTTTCTCGATAGAAAAACAAGCCAAAGTAGCCTCCGTCTTTATCGATAAACGCTTGGAACTGCTAAACGGTGAATAATAGAAACACGAGATTTGATTTAAAAAAAAAATTGATATTTTACAAATTTTGATTGGAGCAGAATTGAACTTACATAAATAGTACAATCACAATTAAATAAAGTTTGTTTTACGCTTGCGTCGTTTCAGGCGCGCGCTGCCCATCTCTTTCTCTCGCATCAGGCAGTAATATAAACTATCACACGCCCATTTCGCTTCAATAATTTTTAGTAATAGGCCCTTAATACAATATTCTTTCTTTCAATATAATCCAGCGACGTAACGAGAAATCTTCGAGATATCGCACAAATTCTCACGCCCACCGCGCCACGCACGCATAGACGATAGTTAGTTCCACTTAAACGATCTGAATTCTCGGAATAACCACGTGAATCGCAAACTTAATGATACCTTTTGTTTATACGCACACAAGTATACATAATCAAAACATATGTTATAGATTATAGTAACGATTTGAAGGAGAGAATTCCATCCAATTGATGGTTTACGTAGGAATTATCTATCTGGGCTGCAATCGCGGTAAATATTTGGTGATTGAACCGTTATGGGACTACGTACGAACCATATCTTTTGACACATTTGGAATTGCGCTAATGGCGGTACAGCCGTTAGAGCCGTTTTGACAGATCGCTCAGACGTTATTGGCTGCCAGTTACATAGAGTTTAGTGCGAAGCGGAATTCAGCACATATGAATAGTAATTGGATTGCAATGTGATTAGAACTGAAATTGGATAAGAATAGAACTTCGATGTTTTAACTTAGCGCAATCTGGCACCTGTTTATTTTACTAATAAACTCCAACAGAAGAAGCTGGCTTTTCGGTGAAGGAAAACATCGTGAGGAAACCTGCATGCTTCAATTTCGAGGCATGTATTCTGCCCACTGTCCATTACAAGTGGCGACGGGCCACAGATAACCCCCAATAGATACCGCATGATGAAAATTTTGTACAGGCCCGAAGTCACAATTTTTGGCGGTAGGTGAGGGTAGCGGGGAACGAAATAACGCAACGTGATTGGCCATTTCAAGGTCGCACTACTCCCATCTCGCTCAACCTCGTTGCTTATATCAGTGTAAAATCATATATGTGTGGTGCGCGTCGGCGGCCTTGTATGCGGTATCTATTGGGGGTAATCTGTGCGGTGGGCTCACTCCCCGTCACACTAGACAGAGTTTCGGTACTAGTGAAACGTGGATGTCCTGAAGTTTCAGAATATCTCTGACTACCCCCTCGGGGTATATAGTCGTGAGCATATGCTAAGCGTATGCTCTAACAGAAGAATTTGGGAGATTGGAGAAGTTATCTTTTAACATATTTCTGCGTTCATGTTTTTTTTCATAGATTTTTCTTCTACACATTTCTGGGAATACTATGTGTATCTAGTTCATCGATTAAAGTTATCGATTAGGTACAATAGCTTATCGATTGTAACACTATGTTTCATAGAAACAGCTTGTTTCTTAACTTCGTAGAACCTCACACCTTTGGAAAATGAGTCAAAAATCACATTTCAATTTGTCTTTTCCCTATAATTTCTAGAATCTAAAAAGAAACAAGTTTGTTAACAATCTCTATAATATTATACAGCCCTATAGCAAAGTGGCTACCGTTTAATAGAAGGCGATTTGATCATAAATTACGGTAATTATGGATCTGGATGCGGAGTCCCGAGACACGCGTGGAAGGTGGGGCCGGCACGCAATCCCTCTTTTTTTTAATTTGATATCTCGATGTCATATTTTTAGGTTCCGTAAAAATAAGTGGTAACCAAAACTCCATTTAATCTCCAGTTTTTTTGTGTAAGCGCCCTTGTTAACGAGACGGCTTTCCGTGTCTACACTACACCCGTTACCTAGCCGAGTAGGATGGCTGTCTATACAGAGCTTATTGACGAGCCCGGTTGTACGCACGGAGCGGTCCCGCCTACCTACGCAAATCGGAGAATTTTTTATGCATTGCACTGAGCATGATTTGGTATTTTCATAAACATACGAGCAAAACAACGACATAAACAAAAGCCGCAGTTCAGCCGGCTAGCCACCGGGTACAAACAGTGCTCGTGAACAAGCTTAGCCGGCACCACCGGCGGCCCGGCGCCAGGGGCCTAAGTTTAAATGTAATAAAAACGCACCAAAGAAATTCTATTGATTAATGATTACTGCTTAAATCAAATATTTTGTCATAAGTTTGCTGTCGAGACATGTGAGCTAATTGTGATTTTTAAACTTGATAGATGGCACATACTGGAACAAAAAGATAAACAGTGTTTGTACCTAATGGTCGATCTGATATAATAATGAAATATTGCAGAATTGCGACATTTAGCAATTGCGATTTTAAACTCAGTTACATATGCAGTTATAGCATAGACGATCGTGATGTAGGCGGATTTATTGGAGAACATTTTTTTTCCGCTGTAAAGTTAAATTTATACGGAACCCTTAAGACTTAAATCAGACTTATTATGATTAATAGGGAATTTTAAGTACTAGGAGACTTAGACAAAGGCAATCGTCCTGTCACGTCAGGTGGATACGACTTGTCGACTTGAGGAATATCGCAAATTGAACTTGGATAATTACCTGTAATGTCAATCAGAATTATACTAATCACATGGAACGCCTGAAGGCATAATTTCTTTTATTAACTTGATGACAGAGTTTTAGCTATGACAAAGGTTATGCGATAAATGGAGCTAATTATTGACATGCCAAATGGTCAAAGTATACCGATATTTAATCACTGAGAATCATTGCACGATTTCCCACATAAACTTTCCTGTAATAGACATATTTCATAAGAAAATTATAGGATAAACGTGGAAGCGAAACCAACGTAATCGCATATATAACGCGATCTAATAGGACATTAGATGGCAATTATTTGTCGACATTTAAGCCCATTTACCGTACAAATAATTCTTGATTCAGACTAACGTTTCCAGTTTATAATATACAATATTATTTGCATCGTGTTGGGAGGCAGTGAGGCACCGGTATAACATAATTAGAGGATAGCGGCCAGGTCGCGCGATAACTAGTCTTAATGACGTGAAATCGCACTCCGTCGCCGCCATCTTGAAACGTAGCAGCGATGGCGGGAAAGCTTGCAATTAGTCGTAAGCTGAACACCACGACATGCAGCTTTTCCAGGAACTGCGCCGACACATCGGTATTCCTGACCCAATAGGACAGTGGCATGGAAAGACAAGACACGCGACAGTCGGTCGTCTGTGAACCTTGAACTTTTAACTCATATGACACAGTTATTGATAAATAAAGGACTTCAACAACAGTCCAACTTTTTCAACAAAAGTTCTTGTCTTTTGGTCTTCTTTTTATTACTCCTAGACTAAAATAAAAAGAAGACCAAAAGACAAGAACTTTTGTTGAAAAAAAAACTTACTCCTAGACTATAACACAAAAGATCCCACTACTGGGTCGAAGTGTTGCTGGCTTGCCAGCCCCCACAAAAAGATAAGATACTCCTAGACTAATAACTATTGTTAATCCAGATGTATTATTATTATTTGGTATTGGTCATTGACTAATAACTATACTGCGATCTGGACAGATCTATTGTAGCGATCACCGTTGATCTAAACGTGTAATCCGAGGCCCACGGATTTTATAATCCGTATTAATATGCCCTTTGAGAGGATAGTCCCTAATATCTGCAAGTGTCACTTCGTATCCACTTAGATGGCGACTCCTGCCGTGAATGAGCACTTCAGATTTGCAGAGACGGTGTATGGGTGTTTCCTCCGCCTCATAGCAGAATCTACAAGTGGGTGAATCTTTTGGAGTTTGGTGGTAAGTGGAAATGTTGGAAGGGGACGGCCTAGACGTACATATACGGACCAAGTTGGCGACATGCTTTAAAATAAGGGCCACGTCAGATCTACCCAAAACCGGCGAGCATGCGTGAGAGGAATGAATGTGGACGAAGTTTGTTCAATAAATAAATTTGATTTGATTTGAAAGCTAGAGAGGTTTGTCAGGATCATAGCAGGTGGCGTTCCGTTGTCTCTGCTTACCCCAGTCAGTGGGAGACAAGGCGTGAGAATATGTATGTATGTATGTGCATCTACAAGCCCCATTCTGTGATTATGTGTGTTTAGGTTGCAGTCTCCAACCCAGATGTAATGTGCAGATCTAAACCAATGAACCGATTTCATCGATATTTAGCTTGTAGGTAAATATTGTGAGAAATAAAAAAGGGCCTTCGCAAATTGTTTACCAGAAAACAGAACGAATTAAGATGAACGGGGGAAACAGGACTAGAACTACTTTGTTATATAAACAAGTTACAATCAAATGTCTCCGTTATTCGTAAACGCTTCCTGAAATAGTATCAGATTTTTAAATTATCTAATGGCCTTTCTGTTTTTTAAACATCAGAGTGTTTTAGCAGTCTTTGTTTCAATTTGTCTCAACTAATGAATAAAAGGGACACAGGCACAATCTTAACGAAATGATTGAACGATTAATCACCTCAATTACGCATGCGCCACTTCAAAAACGCCGTGCGTTTATAGAGACAGCTACTTGAATGGAAACATTCGGCTATTCAGAAGACTTTTGTAAAGATTTCTTAATGCTCTTTTATTATGGGGACTTAATTAATTATATTTAATGTGACCGCAGCTTTTTGTCGTCTGTTTGTGCTGCGATTGTGATGTGGAGTCACAAATTAATTTATCAGTTCTGTTATTCGCTTTGAATAAAACTGACAGAGCTTCGGTGAGATCAAAAGCTTTTGTTTTGATTTTTCATACTTAGTGACGATATGATTGAACTAATAAATAAATAAATAATGCTCACAGGCACATACATTGCAATGATCCCAAGCAAGCACTATAGACTGTTTATTGTGGAAACCATACTACAACGGCACAAACATATAAACATCCATGACCGAACCGGGATTCGAACCCAGGACCCTGGTTTGGCAGTCCGGTGTGGTAACCATTACACCAACCGGGTCGTCAAACTGATGTTGCAAAAATCCTGATGTACTATCAGGAGTTTTGCAAAACATTTCTCTTAAACTACTGAGATGTGGGTATTTCCTCCATTGTGATCTAGGAGGGCATTTCCCTTTGGATTCTTTGTTGGTTTTTTAAAGTCACCATGGTGGACGTTACGTAACTTTCCATCGCCGCAACTAATCGCCGTATCGTTTATCATCAGGTCAGACTGAGGTTAAACCTAACCGCATTTTACATGAAAAATAAACAAAAAAGGATATCCATCTGAGAAAAGACGATGATGAAGAAGAAGACAAAGCAAACTCGCCCAAGAAACCTCAATACATTTTATAATTATAAACCTATACGTTTTTATTCTGAGCCTATGACACAAATCAGAGAACACGTCAGAGGCCGTAAGGCGGTCTGAAAAAACTCTGACACCAGGGCTTGCTAGTTGGTGCCTACACGATAAGAAGAAGAATACAAATTGAAATAGGAGACGAAAACTGTCTTCTGATTGAATAATAATTTGATTTTTAAAACTACATCCAAATTGGGTCAGTTTGTTTTAGGCAGTGTTGCCAGCCGGATCTTGTCAAAAGTAACCTGAAATAGACAAAAAAGTAACCTGAAATAGACAAAAAAGTAACCTTTTGGTGTGAAAAGTAACCTTTCATATTTTTTTCCAGTAATAAGGTATTAAAAATTGATTGACAGATGTATTTTCTTACAGCAATATAAACAATTCAGAAGCGTTTTCCATTTAAAGTTGCATTTTTCATTCGATTGATTGATCGAGCGAGAAAGTGAGACGCTTAATTTAGTCATTTGGTATTATACAATAATTCGAGAGAGGATAACGTGTTTTAGGAGTTGCACTTGCTAAGTTACGAACGTTTTGGGTTTTAAAACATTGCAAAATATATAAAAAAGAGTTCCGTTTCATGGAAAAATAAGAATCTTAAAATCAATAGTACAAATTCCGAAAAATCACCAAAAAGTAACCTTTTGAATCGTGTAACCTAAAAGTAACCTGGCAGAACTAAAAATCACCTAAAAGGTTACAAAAGTAACCTTCTGACAACACTGGTTTTAGGTGAACGGAATAAAGATCCAATAGGTAATGGTCTTAATGCATTCTTAAATCCTATCCTCAAACAGCACCTCTCCAATTTTTTATTTAAAATTTTCCCAATTTGAGGCAAAATATAAAATGACATGGCATCGAATCTATAGAAGAAGAATGTCCGAAAAGATTATGTATGCATTACTTAATTCGGAAAAATAAGTAAAAACATTTATGCTATGCCAAACTTAGTGATTCCCGTATCACCTTGCGATTCCATTAATTAGAGGGAGACGCCAGGAGTCATTTTACACGCCCACCAAAATTAGATGTCAACATTTAAATTAGAGCCCTATTTTTATCACACATCGGCTGAATATCAAATCAAAATGCTCCTTACTTTCTCACTACGTAGAATAAGAGAGATCACCGTGTGTGGGACAGTTGCGGGGTAGAGATCAAAGTGTCGGCGCCCGCGCAGACGCGCTTGATGTGTTTATAAACAACTTCATAGCGGAATGGGGACACCAATTTAAGTATGAAGGAAATTAATTGGGCGAGGTGATTTGTGATCTATCTATTCAGTTTAGATGAAAAGTGTTTTTTGTATAAATAAATAAAATCACGACCGTAATCCCTTTCGGGGTGGTCAGAAACTTTGCTACAACTAACAACTTTCTGTTTAAGGTGGTTTCAGTCCGTACAAAAGTTTGACCCACAATACGCGTAGACGGAATTAATAAAAGTAATATTTTATGTATGGAAAAATAGTTTAGGAAATCTAGATGCCGCGTCACAAATAACATTTGCAATTTATAAAATATTATTTTGTACCTGTCAGTACAAAAAAATCTGCTCTCATACATTTCAGTCGTGTAGGCATTGCAGTTTAGTATACAACAGGTGATTTTTGCGCTTACACGTTTGTTCCCATAGTAGATGTTGTTCAGTTTGAGGGGTAGAGTATGCGGTTTAAAGGTTAATGATACTTTTCCTAAACCCCTGTATTCAGTACAAATGTACAGTATTTTACAATAACTTTATTATTTATTTCTCCTACCTTCGGCTGCTGACTATTTATACTTTTTATAACTTATTGACTATTTCTACCTTAAGGCGGTTGCAGAGGAGTCAAACTTTGGATATATGGAAAAATAGTTTAGAAAATCTGGATGCCGCGTTACAAATAACATTTGCAATTTATAAAATAATTACGAAGATGTAAAGCTTTGAAATTTTTCATACAAATTTTTTATATCTTCGTAATTATATTATAAATTGCAAATATTATTTGTTACGTGGCAACTAGATTTTCTAAACTATTTTCATTTATAAAATATTAATTTTATTAATTCCGTTTACGCGTATAGTGCGTCAAACTTTTGTATGGACTGAAACCACCTTAAGCAGAACCTAATACCTAGATCCAAATAACAAGGGGAGTACACCTGTATTACTTATTATTATTTGCAGTAAGTTATTTTTTTCACTTCATAGGTAAATGTAATTTTTTATGTTTTCGGTGTACAAATCAAGAGATTCTCATTTTTATTCTAAAGGAGTTTTAAATTAAATTAAAAATTGTTTATTTGTCTCATAAGCATTACAACATGAACACGTATCACAGTGTAAAGAAAAGAATTCTTATCTAAATAATAATAAAAATATCTATCTAGGTATCTATCTATCTTAATTAAATGTAAAAAAATGAAACAAAACAAAAAAAACAATAATGATTAAATTAAAGATTGAAAAATTTGTCTCGGGCGGGACTTGAACCCGCACTTTTCAATCTTTAATTTGATTCGAAATAGCACAACATGGCTGTAACATGTTTAAAAATCAATAATATTTGAAACAATAATGATTGTCCTGTACAACAACCTATGCCGCGTTTTAACAGTTATACTTACGTCAGTTTACTATCTATTAAGTATGCCATGAAAGCGAATCAATATGTCTGTCTTGTTCAAACAATATTCTAAAAATCTCTAAAATATTCGGATCATAATAAATATCAATGATATTCACATATTTGCTAACAATCACTTCATCGCGGAATAATATTTAAACAAATACAGCATTATTTTTGCACATCGGAAAGCAATTAAACAAACGGCATCGGCGCCAAAATAACGGTTCAAAGTCAAGTGACGTCACAGAGGGTGTCGAATATACAGATTTGCTGCTACCTACCCCGCCTGCAGTGTGTCCGGAATGAATGGTGTTGATACTTTGACGATATTTAGTTATTTATGAAACACTAGGCTACTCGAAACATGCATGAAGGCACGAAATAATCCTCTTGAAAATGGAATGTACAGGGTGTTAGGGTAAACAGTTGCATTACTTTAAGAGGTGATTGTACACATGATACTGATCAACTTTCCCTAAGAAACATAGGAAATTCTTAAAAAAATCTACTTTTCATACAAACATTCGTTCAGCTGATTGCATTTAGTAGTGTAAGTGCAATTTTTTATTTAGAATTTCCTATAGGTTTCCTATGGAAAGTTGATCAGTATCATGAGTACAATCATTCCCTAAAGTAGCAACTGTTTACCCTAACACCCTGTAATCGTGAGCATATGCTTGTACTTATGCCAAAATCTACCTAAAGAACAACACAGCGCAAGTAAGTATTGGGAATCCATGAACACATTGTTATTAAATTATTTTAATTATTTTTGCAATCTTAATGAACCAACTGATTATCATTGATTAAAGTAAATACTAAAATGAGATACGAAAGGTTTTCAATGCATCCTAAAATAGTGAAAGTGCGCGCGTGCGTCTCCGAATACTATTTAAGATCTATGACATTTATTATATTTTTGACGAACATTTTACATTTTACAATACCATAATTTGTATTAACATTGTATTGTATTGTTATGTAACTATGGCCTATTATTTATTATTTTGCCTGACAATAAAGAATATTTAATATTTAATTTAATTTTACATTAATGCAGATTTTAATTCAGAACAAACAATTTTATGTTTATCCAACATGCAATGCAAGCACTGACATACGTTTTCGCAACTAGTTAAGAATAGTAAGATAATTACGTTACAAAGATCAAGATGATCCGCGCGTTCTAAGGAAAGTGACGTAAGGAAATACCCGTCGCCCTTCCGAGAAATAAACTAAACTAAAAACGCAATAGCGTCTTTTTGCTACGAAAGCAACAGATCCTCTTGCAAATAAATGTATGTCAATGCGTTTGTAAATGTCTGTGTGGACCAGTAGAATGTCTTTGGTGTGGACGAACGATTATTCCGCTCCCACTCTTTCGGTCTATTCCTTTTACTCGTCATGCCTACTCCCTTATTCCATTACCTACTTGGAATCTGCGCAATATGTCGCCTTTCTCTATTCATCTCTTAGACGTTTATTCCTCCTGGTAGTCATCAAAAATTATTGTTCTTTTTCCTAAGAGTTTATCTTTATTACAATCGTTCTCTTTTTTTTTCACCATTTTGAACAGGAGATAATCAACAACACCAATGCAATGTTTTTTATTTTTTTTTATTAAATATGTCGTTGTAGGTACCTATAATTGTATGGTCTTTCTTGATTATGCTGATGGCTTTTTAAGGGAATGATCAGACCATGAAACTGAAAAAACTTTCTCTATGGGACCAAAATCGAAATCGCGAAAAAAAACAGCTATTTGGGTCCAGTCCAGTTGGTTTTCAGTTTTGTATGGAACTGCTGGATTTCTTTTCGCATTAAAGCTAAAGTCATGGTCTAGGTCTTCTTTTGCATCTTCTTCCGTATTCTTTCCAGTATTCATAAATATTATGGTGTTGAAAAGGCAGATTCTCAATGGATCTTATCTATCTTTATTACATTATCTTTCTTTTCTATAACCATTTTGAAGAAAAGAAAATCAGCAATACCAAAGATGTACCAATACAGGGTGAAATTGATATCTAAAGCATCCCTTTAATTTAAACTAATAGTCTACCTATCAAACAGAACAACGTTTGCTAAGGGATCAAACAGGTCGGAGCAAAAAAGAAATCAGTTGTTTGCATACATTTGAGTCGAGTAGGCATTGCAGTTTAGTATAAATCAGGAGATTTTTTGCCTCGATGGGTTTTTCCCATAGTAAAAGTTGTTCAGTTTGATGGGTACAATCTTAATTTAAATGGATGCAATTTCACCCTGTAGCTAGCAAATACTGAAACGGTAAACTCAGACCATCAAACTGGATTACCTACCTCAGGATCAGGATGCGCAAAAAAAACAGCTGTCCCATACAAAACTGCTCTGCCTACACGATTAAAATGTATGGGACAGCTGATTGTTGTTCGCGTTTCCTGCGGTTGGCTCCATAGTGAAAGTTGTACAGTTTGATGGTCTGAGTTCACTGTTTCAGTATTTGCTAGGCTTACACCCTGTATAAACGGAACTTCTCAAAATGACCCCATGGTTTGTCATGACATGAACCAACTGCCTTACGAAGTCAGGTGGGCGGCGCCTTTGTAGCCTTCTGTCAACATGATATCGTTTGTCGACACATCCATACCTGTGCATCGTTGGTGTCAGCAAACACGGCTCAATAGACCAAACTATTTGACGGCATTACGCAATACGATAATGGATTATTGGAAATATGTTCAAATCTATCTTCGGTTATTATATTATTTAGGTTCTAATTTGTTTATTTTTTGTATCAATTGTAATATTTATCCATCGGACAGTACACAGGGCTTCTTAACCTTGGAACTTCTGGTAGCCATTGATAGACTGGCACGAAGAGTCATAAAACGGTGAATCCACCAGAAATCACAAAAACATAGCTCTGTGGACTTATCAGTAGATGTAAATTGAAGCAATTATAAAGTAGTGAAACTGTTGATCTATAAAACAGTAACTATAGAATATTAACGTTAGGAAAACTGACCTACGACACAACCTGGTCACTTTATACAGAAGTGTTCGCACTGACAAGATAAGGAAAGCAAAATTACGCTTAATGCTTATTCTGTTAAAGCTCGCTGTGTCGCTGTATGTAACTACGAAGATACACTTTTTAACTTTGCCTATACAGGGTGAATTTCATATCGTTAGCATCCTTGTAAACCAAGAGTCTACCCATCAAACTGAACAACATTCACTATAGGAGCAAACCGATCGGAGCAAAAAAAAATCAGCTGTTCCATACTAAACTGCAATGCCTACTCGACTCAAATGTATGCAACAGCTGATATTTTTTTGCTCCGACCGGTTTGCTCCCATAGTAAAAGTTGTTCAGTTTGATGGGTAGACTCTTAGTTTAAAAGGATGCTAATGATATCAATTTCATTCTGTATATGTGGCCACGTGAAACTTTATGTCTATTGGTCCTTCTTAATAATTATGCTGATGGAATTTTTAAGGGGATAATCAGACCATCAAACTGAACAACTTCTCTATGGGACCAAAGTCGAAAACAAGAAAAATAAATCTGCTGACCCAAATAATGTACCTATAGGACAGCTAAATTGTTTAAATTCGATGTTGGTCCCATAGAGAACGTTGATCAGTTTGATGGTCTGATCATCCTCCTAAAAAACCGTCAGTATATAAAGTTGGACCCTGTATATTCTGACATCACCAGTACACTTTTTAGCTAAACAGTAAATATTTTCTCGAATCCGCAACAACTGTCTGAGCATAATGCAGTGTAAGCTCCATAAATGATTATTTTATTGAGCGTAACCAGCAGTTATAAGCGAATGCTATTGGAGAATAGCAGTAATCGTAAAATTGTCCAAGATGAATGGTTATTATAGTCACACTGTTGAATGGGCTACATAAAACCTTTGGCTTTTACGTTTAGGGTCCGCTCAAACGTTGAGGACAGAGATGGTAACGAGAGAAAGGTCCACTATGCAAATTCCTCTCGCTTTGTGATGATATTATTAATAGAAAATGATTTTGAATGAGGTGCTTTGCATAAAAGAAAAGCTTCTTCAAGCCAACTAGGTGCAGAAATCAATGAAGTGCTCTTTCAATGTTTTAGTTTGTTACAAGTTCGTATTTCTTCGAGTGGTTTGCATAGCTTTGCAATTTTTTCCTGATTTTGATGTTAGTCCCATAGAAGAAGTTGTTCAGTTTGATGGTTTGATCATCCTTTTAAATTAAAATACCGTCAGCATATTAAAGGACCCTATCTATACACTCCAATGATAGGCATGAAAGAAAAGGTCTCATTTAAAATTTTAATCTATACATTTGCATCCTAAGAAGTTGTTTAGGTACTCCTCGCAGATTTAAACAAATATTTTACCAAACAAAATACAAATTGAAATGGTTTGGTATGTTGAATATATAATAAAATAAATCTCTCCACTTGATCACCCAGCATCTTTTAATTTTGTGGGACCAAGAGTAGACTTAATGATTCTTGGGTGCTTCTGTAGTCTGCCTCAGCCCTAAGGTCAACGCGACCACACTGTTGAGGTCGATGAAAGTTGCCAGTTGCAAATCAAATGTAACTATAGCCACAGAACATACAAGCAATATTATGTAAATCTACCGAATACAGAAGCAATTTATAAAGAGAAGAATAGAATAGAATGGAATGTTTATTCATCGTCGTAGGATACATAGGGTGACAGGGGGAGGTTTCCGATTTGGCTAGATGTGGCTGCTAAATATTGGGTAACTACTGGGTGTTAGGGTTATGGTACTCGTAAACAGTTGGATTATTAAATTATATGATTGTACCTGATTGTACCCATGACATGAAAGAAATTTCCCAAAGATGCGTTGCGTTATTTATTTAATAACTTTAGTGGAAAAAAATTGGCCTTTCTAATACTAAATGCCATCAACTGATCAAACGTTTGTATTAAAAGTCCGAATTAATTTTTGCGAATTTCCGGGAGAGTTGTTCAGTATTATGAGCATTACCTACTTTAATATTCATTGATAACCCAAAAAAGTAATCATTACCCACACAGCAAAAAATATCTACAGATATTTTGTAGACATTTGTGCTGTGTGGGTAGATTAATGTAATACTCACTCTTTTGTTACAAACTCTTGAGACTTTTCTCTATGTCTTCCTTGTATCATCTGAATTTCTGCATGCAGACAATTGTATTCAAGATAGATAGATAAACAATTTATTTGCATAAGTAACACACATAATATTACAGTTCACAACAAGTTTACAAAAGAAGAATACAACGAAACATCAATAGAACAACCACGGAGCTGAAAAAAAGACGGACGGAATCTCGTCTCATCAAAAGTGAAGCATCCATTTGTATAAGTGTGCGTGCTGTCGCTCTGTCGCGCGGTACATAATGGCAGCGGGTTGTCGGACCTGCGCCCAGAACTGGTGCGGCTACGTCTGTGTCCCTTTTAGAACAAACGAAATTGTAGGACCTAGCATGCTTAACCTCTTTTGATTGTGACATTACGTCCGTCTTTTTTTCAGGGTCCGTGAGAACAACATGTAATTTATTGTATGCTACAGCAGCAAATATGTCCCAGCTCAACATAGACCTTGCCCGAAAGCAGGGTGTTGATTTTCAGATGAAAACTTTTTAGTAGTAGTCAGACGCAGCAACCAATGAAATGAGTGATAATAAATAAGTACAACTACAACTAGTCTTTATATTCCCGAATATTTTACAAGTAAGTTATCCCCCAAACCCACAAAAAGAAAGCGTTTATCCTTAATTTCTTCACAAGAAAAATACACCTGCACTCTTAGACAGTTCCTTGGCAGTCTTACCGCATCAGTTTTATTTCCACAGACGTTTTAGTACCCGAAAACAGACTATCCTAATTTAATCCCTACGCTACCTCTAATTTACCCCTCGAGGCGTTAATTTTATTACGTAAAAGAAGAGAAGGGTAGGTCAAGTTATACTGTTTATGTTTAACGCAGTGTTTTACTGCTAGTAAATAATTAAACCGCCTAATTTGATGCGGCTCGTTGCTAGTTTTGGTGGGTTGTTTATGTGGGCCAACCTGATGACGATGGGGATTTTTGGGCATCAATGTACAAAGAAAGTAGTAATGTGGTTAGGACTAGAGCTACTTGGCTACTAGAATAATAAACCGAGCTTTGAATTGATAATTCTTTAGAAGCGTGGAGCTGTTTGAGATGTTTTAAAATGGTTCAATATTTTAAGAGGATAGGTATGTGAAAAAAATAGGATTCTTCAAAGCGTCATATATCATGAAGTACTAAAAGTAGTAGTATGAATTTCGGATATGTGTAAATTGAACATATAATTGAAGTTTTGATTAGAGCCAAAACACGATTAAGACACACTTTCTCGATAGAAAAACAAACCAAAGTAGCCTCCGTTTTTATTTATAAACGCTTGGAACTAAATGCTTGCTAAACGGTGAATAATAGAAACACGAGACTTGATTTAAAAAAATACAAATTTTGATTAGAGCAGAATTTAACTTACATAAATAGTACAATCACAATTAAATAAAGTGTGTTTTACGCTTGCGTCGTTTCAGTCTCGCACGCCGCCCCGTCTCTTTATCTCGCCTCAGGCAGTAATATATGCTATCACACGCCCATTTCGCTTCAATTATTTTTCGACATAGGCCCTTAACAGTTTTCTTTTAATTTACAACCCAACAAAGTATGATCAGGTTCACTCGCTGAAAGGACAAAGGTTTTTTAATCCATACTCTTCATCAGCCTTTGCTAATCTAGGATTGAAATTCATCAACTCCTGAACATGATCGCTGTAGGCTGTTCGTATGTACATAAACCGGTGCGGTGGTATATGATGCATAGTGCTACATGAGTCATGCAGCACTGGCGCGGGTCAATAAAGGACAGGAGGCACTAGTGGTCCAAGAAACGACCACGTAAAAATAAAACACCCTGTATCTTTTTTTTCTCGAAAATATTTTGATGTCCTTTGTAAACCATGTTCATTAGGTTATCCTCTACCTGTACCATAGCAGTGGGCTCTTAGACCAGTGGCCATACATTTAACCCATTGTCCTTTATTCAATTATTAATGTGTTGTGCTGATTTTACTACCCTTAAGTTAAGTTGTATTAATAACACAATAAGTCCTGGTTAGTTGAATAAATAATTATAATTATTATCTAAACTATTATAAAACTGTAACAGAAGTGTATCTGTACATTGAAGATATTAACAAAAAAGTTACGATATGATTTTTAGGTGTCCCTGATGCACAACCATCTATGGATATCACCCACTTTTTGATTTTTTGTCTGTCTGTTTGTTTGAACGAGCATCACGCAAAAACTACTGAACCGATTTTTATGAAACTTTTTTTGTTTGATAGCTTATGATCTGACTTAAAATCTGGTACATAATTTGTGCGGACAAAGTCGCGGGTTAACTCTATTATATTTCATCGCATCATAATGATGATGATCTCATTTTGGATTGAGATCACTGCTGAAAATTGCGTTCAGTGAAATTGTGCCTAAGGGCCTTTTTAGATTGATACGTATCCCTCATGTGCGGTGTGGGAAATTGATTTACATTGCATGCCATGCTTAATGTTGCCTATTGACTCTTCGAGTATAGCAAGTAGTACACTCAAATTGCGTGGTATCCATAGAGATCTAGAGAGATGCCAACCAACGCGCTGAGTACGAAACCTAGTGTAGCCAGTACCACGCGATAGAAAGTATTTTGAATGTGTTCATTATCTATTGCGGTATCATAACTCAACGTTCGAATAATCTTTAGTACTACGCAAGCATTGTAAACTATTTCCACATAATATCTCGACTGGCTTTCAGCCTCATAATATATTGAATCCTTACTGTCGCGAGCAATGTGTTCCGTTTCTGCGCATATTGCTGCGACACTGGCCACGCCCCCTTTTCACATCTCCCTTCAGTTTTTGTGATCTGTGGTGGTATCTGTATGTCTCTAAAACGCCGCTAGGCCCAGACTTGGTGGTATAAAAGTAAAGGCGCAGTGTCCAAAATATGTTGGTATTATAAATATATCGAAGTAGGTATTCGATATCAGTATCGAGTGTAAGATTTCAAGCTCGAATCGCCCCGAGGCGGGAAACCCGACCAGTGCTAATGCGATCAAAACCATAAACTTCTTTAGTGAGTTATGATCAAAACAGGCAATACTATTTGTATTAATTATTGTACTTTCGCACTAATTATCCGAATATTTTATTAAATTCTAACAGATATTAAGTAAGTAATAAACTTAATAATTAATTTTGATATACTTACGTTTTATAAACATTGCTGATTTTCGTGAAAGATAAAATCATACAGGGTTAAATAAACCCTGTTGGAGCCTTAAAGGCTGAACAACTTTCTCTATGGGACCAATATCGAAATCGTGAAAAAAAAATCACCTGTCCCATACATTTCGATCGAGCTATGTTTCCAGTTTTGTATGGAACAGCTGACTTTTTTCGCGATTTCGATGTTGGCTCCGTAGTGAAAGTAACAACTTTTACTACGGAGCAAACATCGAAATCAAACATCGAAATTAAAAATCAACATCAAACTGAACACAGTTTGATGGTCCGAAACAACCCTTTAAGGCTCCAACAGGGTTTTTACACCCTGTATAATAAATTCAATGCACTGGTTGTTTAGGCTATACTTAATTCGATTTAATTTCAGAAATCAGAATTCCATAAACCCAGGTAGAAAAAAAATGAATGAAACAAATCATAACACATATTTCAAAGTCCAGTTTTATGATCTGGATTACCTCTTATTCGTGATAAAGAAATATGCCTAAGTTTATTTGACAAATACCAAAAATTCTATCAATGCCTACGTAGCTCATTTCTATCAAAATCTAAATAATTTTGTAGAACAAAGACAAACTTAATGGCATTAAAGAGCGCGTAGCTATAAACACACTAATCCGCTGATATCAATGTAAGCAACTGAACATCTACTTAAAGATATCAAGTGTCTTCGAATCGATAGGGGTGACTGTCTTAGTTTCAAGTATCTGATGTCGATGTTTTGTAACCTTCACTCCAATGAGTTGAGAATCAGAACAAAATTTTGGTAAAACTAATTAATTTCGTGAAGTAGATAGAGGAGAGGGAGGGAGATCCTTTAAACCCACAGCATAATTAACATCTACTCTTTCTTTTCCTAATAAATTCGTATGATATTTACTCGTATATGATAGTGTGGATGTTCAAGTCAGTTTCAAAAATAACAATTACTTACATCAAGATTACAACAGAGATGTTGTCATCCGTAACTTTGTCAAGAAAATTAAATGAGCGTGGATTTCAGGACACTTCATTAAGAAGGAAAAATAGAGGGGAAGAGAGAGGTGAAAGACAAGGGTTGATGTCGTGTCGTGTGGTATCAAGAACTGAAGGAACTGGGGGTAGAGAGACTGGATTGGCGATATTCCACCAACAAAAGATCGTAGCTCGTAAATAAGATGATGAACTTTCTGAAATTCATGTAGCCACATCGTACACAGTTAACGATGTGTTTGTTTCTTTGTATTATAACCACTGGTCAAATTTTTGGCACTATTAGGGGGAGATTTACAACTGTTGGGCAGGATGGTGATGTGATAGACCTATGAGATTAGCAAACATCCATTTGCACCATAATTTCATCTCAATCCTTAGTCCTCATCATTAGGACGGTAAAGTCAAGTTTGACTCCTTACTCCTTACTTATTCAACGATCAAAACAAACGCATTGGGCCTGTAATAATGCGCATTATCTAAACATTAGCAAAGTGCGCTAATGGCGTTTTACATCATTCTGTCTCAATGCCAACGAACCAGCGATCCTGGGAGGCGTGGTGGGGGTGATTGATACCGGGCTGCATTGCGCGGCTGCGCGGGCGCAAATCACGATGCGTTTGTTGCTATGTGCACTGAGATATTAATACCATTGTTCCTCAGTTTACTTGAGAAAAAATTATGCATATAAAATGGAAATTATTCAAAACAGGCTTTGGCAGGTTGTGGGTTCAAGGCTGAGACAAAATTTTGCAATCTTTAATTTGATTTAATTAATCATCAATGCATCAACCAATCATCCTTTTTGTTTCACCACAGATGGTGACTGTGATTCATGCCCTAAATAATTCTTCAAACAATTTTTTATGATTAGGTATTGTTTATGGTACAGGTACATTCTAAGAACCAGAAACTTTAAGTTAAAATTCTTTGGGTACATTATATCAAACAGTCGTATTGAACTAGGACCAAGTATTTATTGAAGTTATTATAAGCCGGTGCCTAGGAGCCGGTGCCCATCTCAGTACATACGCTTCCTTCCATCATGTTAATCTTCCAGGTCCTGTGTTAATGTCTTCCCACTTGGCATGTCTAGACTCTAGAAGCTTGATGCGCTAAAAAGCGAGAAGATTTCTTCATTTTTGCATTATCAGCAAACTAAATCCAACCTTCCTCCCGACCGTTTTAAGTCTAAAACCGTCCAACAGTCGTCTCGTCAAACGGCGTGACGCACAGTAGCGCATATCGTTTAATTAAGGGCAGGCGTGCACTGATCGCAATATCGGAACGCGATTATAATGTTCATACGTCTTCTGGAAGCCCAAGCAGTGCGTGCGGTCCCTGATACCGCGGTGTCGGCTTACATAACTCACTCGTCTGTTATTTACTCTGTGGCTTTAACATCTGTGATTAGTTATTGATTGGAGAATATGCCACCACACTTCCCTAATGTAATGAGCCTTATTTATTTTCTTTTTCAAATTTAGTACCTACAAAACTCAACAGATGGCATTTCAAAAAGCGTGCCAAGTCATGTCAAAATCATGTCAAGTCTGTACCTGCCTTTTTTTAAACGCTCGTCTGTTGCGATTCCAGACACAATAGATTTTCTATTGTTCTATTGACCAGATCTGAGTCTCAAAAGACCTGAAGCCTTTAAGGCTAAAGGATCGTGCCCATACAGCCATATCACACTTTAACAAAACAGTTTCTAATTTTCTAAAAAGACGCGTTGGCATATTTTTGATAATCTTTTCTCTCTTTAGTATTTTATAGAAACACATTTTGACCTTTAGTCGCGATGACCGTGGCGCCATCTAACGATTCCCTAGAAAAACTCTGGAAAACGCTCATTCCTGTATATGTTACAGTCAAAACTAATAACCGGACAAAACCACTTTTGAATAGTTTGCAGTCATAAGTGGTTTTGACTGGCTATGAGTTTTTAGACACCAGATCTAACTCAGTGGGTTAGGTTAGCAAGAAGCGAAGTGACTAGCATGTTAGGTTTGTTGCGACCACAGCGCAGGAGCCGTGCGAGTGCAGCGAGCGTGCCACGGCAGCGGCCGGCGAGTGCTAGAACCGAATCGCTACTGTTTACCTAATCCAGATTTGGCGAATACTCCACCTAGTCTCCTAGTCCATGACCTAGTCGACTTGAAAATATAATTTTGACCAAGGGCATACATGCATACATACATAAGCTCACGCCATTGTCCCATGGGGGTAGGCAGAGACCACGGACCGCCACACGATACAACTCTGACACACCTCTTTAGCCTCATTAACATTCAATACGTCTTTCATGCACTTCCGTCGATTGAGGGTGCTACGCACTTGTCCTTTTCGGAAGACCAAGGGCATGCATCGGTCAAAACCAATTTTGCCTGATTTTTGCAGTCAAAAGTGGTTTTGACCGGTTATGAGTTTTGACTGTAACATATAAGGTGTTAGGGTAAACAGTTACATTACTTTAAGGGTTGTTTGTACCCTTGATACTAAACAACTAAGAAATATATAGAAAAAAAAATTATTTTTCATAAAAACGTTAGATCAACTAATTGCATTT
Organism: Agonopterix arenella; assembly: GCA_927399405.1. NCBI lineage: Eukaryota > Metazoa > Arthropoda > Insecta > Lepidoptera > Depressariidae > Agonopterix > Agonopterix arenella. Next base: position 10,816,760 of record OV656708.1, on the reverse strand, counting down.
AGGTCAAAAATATTTTTCTTCGCGAATTCTAATTCCCTATAGGTTTTGTAGGGAAAGTTGATCGGTATCATGGGTACAATCACCCCTTAAAGTAACCACGGCTTCGGCACGATGGTCAACAGTCGTGTTTGTTGAATGAGTGCAATGTTTAGAGTTTGAGGTAAAAATTACTCTTGTTTTATCAACTTTATGTCCGGGTTTTAAAAAGTAATAGTTCCATACAATATGGCAACTATCTGCAAACATAATCAATATTTACATTATTTGCTACTATGTATTATAAAGATTGAATGAGTAACCGCGTATCGGAACAAACATACATTCACGAATTACTTGGAATTGACGAGATGATTTTATTGTAGGTTACACGTTTTGTACAATAAATACATTGATATGTGAATCATTGATTATTCATAGCAAATCGGGAACTGATTAAGTTTTATATTAGTTATCGTAGCTACAGTTTAGTCATACTCATTATCCAAAGATTTTTTTTGGTATATACCAAAAAAATCTTTGTTATTATCATTATGTAATGTTGACAGAACAAACTACCATAGTTGAACTTTGTGTCCACGAATACAAAATGTCGCGAAAAAAAAACAACTGTTCCATACAAAACTGCAAAGCTACTCGAGCCAAATGTATAGGACCGTCGATTTTTTTTTCCCCATTTCGATTTTGGTCCCATAGAGAAAGTTGTTCGGTCTGATCATCCCATTAAAAAAGTGTCAGCATATTAAGAAAGGCCGATGAAATTGATATAAGGCCCTGCATACTGGATGAAATTGATATCCTTTTAAACGAAGATTATACCCATCAAACTGAACAACTTTTACTATGGGAGCAAAAAGACTTGTGCTCCGCACAAAAAGCTGTCCCATTTCATTGTCTACTATCGATTCAAATTTATGCATCAACTAATTTTTTTTGTGCTCCGATCGGTTTGCTCCCATAGTAAAAGTTGTTCAGTTTAATGGGTAGACTCTTAGTTTAAAAGAATGCTAATGATATCAATTTCACCCTGTAGCCTGTAGAGTGGATACGAAGACTCTTGACTCGGTGTTTTATTGCAAGACTGATCAGTGATCAAACGCTCGTCGTGACATCACTAGACCCTCTGGGGTCTAGTGACAAATGAACAACGCCTATGAATCATCGCATTTCTCTCTAATTTCTCCTCAAGTAAATTTAAATAAAATCTCTTCAGAAGAACCACCGCCCTCTCATTCATATGTTCGTAACAATATACTAGTACTAGGTAGGTACCTTATAAACATGCAAATTGAACGTTTGCGGCACATTCTAATGACAGACAAACATGCTCGTACGAACTTCTATAGACTTTAATATTTATGTTAGTAATTTAATGGTTTCTACATTTCTTATTCACTTTCTTAGGTCGTATAGGTAGGTAGATAGGTAAGGAACATTATTTATTAGATATCGTGACTAAATTAAATACCTAATGCTTTTAGCATGAAAAACATTCTTTATATTGAGTCAGCTATGCTATAATAATAACTATGTACGTTGTTTGACATACCTACGTGTACATAAGTACATATCAAAGTAAATTTAGAAAATCAAAAACCATCATAAACAAATCAATTAAACATTATCAAATATTATTGATTTAAAACATGTTACAGCCATGTTATGCTATTTCGAATCAAATTAAAGAGAGAAGAGAAGAGGAAGAGTGTGGGTTCAAGTCCCGCCCGAGACAAATTATTCAATCTTTATTTTGATTTGAATTAAACATTAATCAAATATAAAAAGAATCATCAATCAATCATCATTTATTAATTTTATTTAATTAATTACATCAAACAACATACAAAGCAAACACTAATGAACACAATACTTTTTAACATAGCAAAAGTGGTAAAATTTCACAAATGGAGTTATAATAATAATTTGTCAAAAGAATTCAATACTACCCCATATAGCACCCCGTACCATCGATGAAACCAAAGGAAGAAGGTGCGGCACAAAACTGCCTCCTAAACTGCGTCGATCGGTGAGTCCACTGTATTTACTTACATATAACAGACATCAGACATCACAATCCTGAGCAGACCAGCGACTGACTTGCACTTACCGCTATCGCTTGCTAGCTCTAGTGTGTCAGACAATGTCTAGTTCGCACAACTATTCAAGAATGATTCAAGCCTATAAAACTGTCCTGTCCTTATAACGTGGATGTTCTGAGGTTTCGGAATATCTCTGACTACCCCCTCGGGGAATATAGTCGTGAGCATATGCTCATGCTTATTACATTTAAATGATAACTATGTCATCTTAATAGTGTACCTGTATTGTAGTCAGAATTCTTTGCCTATGTCAACACACTAAGCTCATTTTTTTCATTTACTTATTATCAACTTGCCGCATCTTCCTCTCTTAGACTTCCACTCTATATCCAAGTACCAAATTTAATAGCAAAACCGTTAACCAACATATTGTTAATCAACACTATTAATAGGAATGCGATATTAACAAATAGGGAAGGTATTATAGAATAAATTGTTTTTACTCTTATGCGGGCGCCCGCGCCGCAAACTATCTAATGCCAACTATACGATAATAAAACATCACAAATCAACTTCTATTCTATACCAAAACATACCTTATAAACAATACATTAAGTTTATAATCAAGTTAAGATATTTAACTTGTTTTCAAATAGAGAAATTGTTTAATTTAATAGTTGATAGAAAAATGTCCGAAGCGATAACATTTGCAAAGAATTGCTACGGGTTTTTGTTACGCATGTAAATACGTATCGTAATGATTCATGCTGATAAATCTAATAATGTTTTTGATATAAAAACATATTTTATAATCCGTAACCATCGAACTATACTTAGGTCAAGCAAATAAACGCTTCATTTTACTAAACTTTTGTGAAACACGAACGATTTTGCGAGATGATAATGATGAATTAACTGTATAACTGCAAATAACTGCAAAATGTAGAAATATTATAACAAACCATGTTCATGATTCTAATCAAGGATCCGTACTGGGCCTCCACCCGGACATTCGAACTTCGCAATTAACTCTATTACAATGAAGTTCGGACCGAAACGGTCGCGATATATCGAAAATCGAAAGTCCGGGTACAGGGCCTGGCTTTTATTATCGAGGTCGTATTTTTAGAGAATAATGCTAAGTATAGGTACTAAATATTTTATGCTTAGAAATCAAATCGCCATAGTCCAGACATCCTGACGTTCACCCTTTTTCCCCATTATCATGTTTAGTTCGTGTTTTGATTCATGTCATTTCTCTCTCTGATAATGTTGTGGCAGATAGGTGAATACGTGGTTATTATTAATAGAATAACAACACTATTGTCATTTTCATATCGATGATTGTCACTATAATAAGATGTGTAAAGGTCGACGTCAATTACACAGAAGCGTAATGCTTTAGCATTAGCATAGTATTGATCCGGAGTAAATTGATTAAAAAGGTCTGAATGGTACAGAAGAATGTAGTATTGAATGATAAAGTAATTATGATGGAAATAAACTATTATATCGACGAAAGAAACATGTGGTACAGGAAAAAAATTGGCATTACTACTATATGTATACACGGTGTGTACATAACTTGTTACTAATTATAATCTAATATTTTCTAAGCTTACGAAGAATAATGGTTTATAGTTCGTTCATATCATAATATAATATAACACAGTATTTTATCTAAACTATTATAAAACTGTAACAGGAAGTTTGTCTGTACATTGAAGATATTAACAAAAAAAAGTAACGGTTTTTAGGTATCCCTGATTCCATATCATCAATTTTTGGATTTTTTGTCTGTCTGTTTGTGTGTTTGTTTGTTTGGTTGAACGAGCATCACGCAAAAACTACTGAACCGATTTTGATGAAACTTTTTTTGTTTGATAGCTTATGATCTGACTTAAATTCTGGTATAATTTGTGCGGATAAAGTCGCGGGTTAACGCTTGTATTTTGTATTAGTAGGTGATAAAGCAAAATAAGAAAATAATATAGCAAAAGAAGTAGACCATGTGATTAAGAAAGATTTTATTATTTTTCTCAGCTGAAATGTTACACTACGGTGTAAGGTACAGCCAGAAGTAAGGTAACCCACGCAACCTTTTCCTTTATAAATATTGAATGTCAATACGATTATTTACGACAGATATATTGAATATAAATGAGAGATAAACGATCGACTTCGATTCCTCTGTAAAGATCGGTGACAAAGCCCCTTTTGTCGAGTCAGCCATTTTATTTGTATGCAAATTATAAACTCTCACAAAGGAGTCGTGTCTGATAATCAAAATATCAACACAAAAAGTAATTTTGATATTGTTGTTGGGTAAGAGATAGTAAAATTGATGGCAGCTTTATGTGCGTAAGATATACATAATATTAATATAAAAGTCAATTTGATATTCTTTAGGTCAGCACTCACTGTACCTACCTACATACCGTGGAAATAAATAATATGAACGGTTATACCAAGAATATACTTGAAGAATATACAATACTTGCTATTTCTTCTTCTTATCATGTGGGAAGAGCCCTGGTGTCAGAGTTTTTCAGACCGCCTTATGGCCTCTGACGTGGTTTTTATGTAACGACTACTACCACCAGAGATAATAGCCGGGACCAACAGCTTAACGTGCCATCCGAAGCAACGGAATCATTTTTCTTTTCCGACAATCAGGTGATTCAGCCTGCAATGTCCTAACCAACTGGGGAAAAACGCACAAAGTGACATATCACTAGGTATCCCCCGTGGGAATCGAACCCACGACCTCCGTATCGAGAGCCAATACTCTTAACCATTAGACCACGGAGGCAGTTAATACTTGCTATTTAAACACTTTCTATAGTGTGGGTACGAGAATTATAGTTTTCTTGGTTCCACTTCCAGTCGGTTATAAAGTGCAAAATTCTGATTCCTTAGCAATTGTGTCTCCTTCTTCTTCGTTTGGAATCGTCACGTCTTCTTCAAATCGTCAATTTCCAGTATCTTGCCACCTCTGTCGCACTGGCTGAGCAATTGTGTCGTTGGCTATAAATGCTATAATAGAATTAATATTGCAATTTTTACAAGCTACACAAGTTCCATACGTTGACTTATATCGTCCTTACAATGTAACACTTAGTAATTTCATGAATATTAGAATGATAAAACTTAGTTTTTTCGTCTAATATAAAGAATATTTCGTTTATACAAGGTATTAACAAAATAACGCAAAACCTGACAGCTTTATACAAATTATTTTACATAATTTGAGGCACTCGAAGTAGTCTCCATTCGATAGGTGATATTCCCCAGAAACCTTTATCCCGAATTATTTCCTCTGCTAAAGTTAATGCTTAAAGCTTTACACCTGATTCAAATCTAACATTGCAAAAAATTCTAAACCACATCAACAAAATTCAAGAAGTCATTCACAAAAACGTGTGAGTTTCCCACACAAGAATAGGATGGGGTTCAAAGGTTTTTTAACGTAGTACCTTCGATAGGCTGCCAACAATTATAAGGAGCACGCGACCAGGTACCTGCGTTACACCTGCCAAAGCTTTGGACACACGTTAAGGATACGTTACAACTTACACCCATTATATTTTTGGGTTTCATATGTCAGATTTAAATGAGCGTTTTTCTTTTGGTTTTCTAGGGGATCGATAGATGGAGTTATGGCGAATAAAGGCCAAAATTTCAAAAGGTGTTTCTTCTTAATAATAAAGAGGGAGAAGATGATCAAAAAGATGCCAACGCATCTTTTGATTGAATATTTCATTATTTACGAAACATTTTAATCGAAAATATGAAACTGTTTACGACTGACATGGTTGTATGGGCTCGATCCCTTGGCCTTTAAAAAAAGGTCAGACACAGTCTTGACATGATTTTAACAGGATCTCGCGTACGTCTCTATGGAGCGATGAACATGTCATCTGTTGAGATTTTTAGGAAATAAATTTAAAAAAGACAGGAAAACGCTTATTATGGCGAAAGAATTTTAATAGACTCGAAAAAATTGTGATCGAATAGTTTACTTATGAGGAGGTTAAACAAGTGTACAATGAAACAGATACGGTCAATTAAGGAGAACATACTCTGTTAAAATTTTAAAATAAATCATCAGTACCTGACGCCACAGATCAACATAATTAAAATTAATTTAAAGCAGCTAAGACGTGTTGTCAACGCGAAAAAATAAATTCAGAAAACCGCCAATTATTTCAATTAATGGAACGCGGTGTCGACAGGAAAAGGAAGCTGGCACTCTGAATGCGAGCTAACTTTGGTCGATTGTGCACTGACTGACAGCTAGGTTTGATTAATTAATTCGAAGCGTTTGTAGCCCTCTATTCGCCGATAATAAATCGTGGCCTCCCGTGAGATGTCGCCTGACACACCGCTGAATAAATGATTGAGTTGAACCAAAGTCAAACGCAAATATTATGCGTCTAGACCGAAATAAACGGCTAATGATGTCTTATACAGGTAGAATAAAGTCGTCACATTTACCTTCCGTTAGTTAATGAGTATCTGAAGATACTGAAAACAGTATCGTGGGCTGGAAACTAGTTATTTAGTTCATACATGAATTATTGTATTGTATGTACATTTTTTGACGCTGGTTTCTGTTGTACAATGTAACTAAGGGATAGTTTTCGAGGTAACTGTACGGTAATGTATTATTAGGTGTTGTTAACCTTCTATCACCATTTGACATATACATAATTCCATTTGAAACCCTAAAATAAATTCAATAGCACGCTTAAAATTATATTTGATTTCTATTGTTACGTTAACCTTACTACTTCATATAATCTGTGGCTACAGCAAAGATTCTGACTACTGTATTATATACAAATATTGCTGTGAATTTATATGTATAATATCTATCAATCGTCAAATTATGTATGAAACAAAAATTATACAAAAAAATCTGACGCCAAGCAAATCAATGGCGTACCGTTTTTTTCACAGATTATAAATAGCGACAGGCATGGTTCCGCTAAATAAACATCATGCAGTTCCTAGAGCCGACACAGATGGTAAAAGGGTCGTCCTTCGGCCTGCATTATAAACTTGAAACCGAACCGCGACGCGATTTGTTATTAATAATCATATCGGCGCCATTTTGTAAAAGCCGCCTGAACGCTAGCAACACGTGTTGCTAAGGAGACATCGTCAAATTTTATACCAAAACAAAGTATTATTGGAATTGGGACCTTAAAACTTTAACTGTCAATCATATTTTTCTTTGGATATATCTCTGTTAGTCGATTTCCTGTTATTAATTTGAACAAAATTTTATTTCTACCATTCTGTAGCGTTAGCACAATTTCATGTTTTCTTTTGGGTCCGTAATCCAAGTCCGAATTACATATTCTAGCATACGTCGACGTACCTATCTTCTGCGTCAAGATTGTCGTTCCATATAATGTCTTTACCGTATATCACAAACACAAGCGGTGCTCATATTGTCACATCAGTTACTGGTCACGCTATAGTTTATGAACGCTGGCCTTGGTTGCGAAGAAATCAGTTTCGGATCTATTTGGCTGGGGAGATGCGGGTGGCAATCGTTTCGCAAACGCCATTAGCCGATGAGTCGCTTTTTAAGTCATCCGAATGCGTGAAAATCCCTACCACTTTCGCCGAGCGCTCATAAACCATTTCGCGACCTGTAGCTGTATATACATTTGATATTTAGTCATTACGATGGTTAAAATAACTTAATTATGCTATCACTATTCATACAGTCAGTGAAACGTTAAATTGTAACTTGTGGAAAAAACTAATCCGAAAATTTAATTCACAGTGCCTCGTTCAATCTTCATCTACATTCCATCCAAACTAAGTATACTTCGAAATCACCAATTGACTGATCAACCTTTGAAATATTACAAAAATAATAAAAATATCTCACTTGTTCCTCCTTTACAAAGGCACCAAGTACCTGCAAATAAAAAACTAAACAAAGAAAGTCCCAGATGTGGCACTAATAAAATATTGTTAATAACAAAAATGGATGTAAATATCACCACGGGATGGTTGTTGGTCTGATTTTCATCAAATACCACGTTGTAGTTTTTGTATTGTTTGATATTTTCGCTAGCTTCGCTATAGTTAGATCACGATTTTCAAATATATTTTTATAATGTACAACAAAAGGATTACTTACTTTTACTTAGATATTGTTTTTATAAAATACATTAAAGCTATGTTATATATAGGTCATATCTTCTTTCTTATTTGTTTTCATGGTATTAATAAACTTTTACTAGTTTTTGTGGAAACTGTTTAACATTTTTAGGCAAAATATGTGTTTATCGTCACTATTTACTTTAACTCTCTTTTCATTGATGAAGCTGATATTATTCAATATTCAGTGTACGACATATATTGCAAATATTGTTACAAAAGCAGTTGTAAATCTTGATACCTTTAATTATTTGTGTTTCTTAATTATTATAATTATAATTTTTATTGGTAATATGAGGGACTTACAGCAAATTTTGATGTAATATTTCTTTATTTTTAATTTTGTCTGATCCCTTATTATATCAACGAAGATGCACTAGTAACCTATATTTATGATACAAATGGTTTACAAGTTACCAAGTTGCATATGTATACAATTCTATTGTTATATCATTATATGAGTACAATACATTATACTATAGATTACAATACCTACAAACATTATTCAATCTTTCTTATTAAATTCGAAACATAATACTCATTAATTCTGATAAATATTAGACAGTTCCAATAAGATCGACATTATTTTTGAGTGAAATATACTAGTTGATAATATAAATACCTTTGAACAAATATTTGTGAATGTGTCGTTGGTGTACCTAATAAACTATTAAACTATTTATTTGTGATCTGATAGCTACCTATATTGTGCATTATCTCTTCCATTGCGTTCCAATTCGCATTGAAATCTTTAATTAGTTTTTCATAACCAAGCTGTCATATAAAAGTACAAATACCTCTACTACATTTCTAACTCCTACATTTAACACTACCTTCAAATAACTAACCAAAACAGTATAAACATACAATATTCAAGTGTAAAAGTTATCTTTACTAAGCAGTCACGCGAAATTTCCGCCGGCGGACTGCAATGTTGATAACATTGATATCATGACCATCAAGACTTGCTTTATTTATGGACACGTCAAAGGAATTAGCAATTTAAGAATTATGTTTACCAACGTTATTATCAAATGTATTAAATTCATCACTTACCACGGGACTGTCGTCACCAAGGTCCGAATCACGGTCGGCGTCGGCCATGGCGTACGCCGGCACCGGCTCACGATTCTTTACCCGAATCTTGGCGGTTTTCGATCACGAGCTAACGACAATACGCCACCGGGGCTGTTCACACGTTCACACACGCGCGGACATATACAACGATACGCGGAGATGACAGGGTTTCTACGGAGCGGACCGGACGGACGAGCGAAACGAGCGTCGGACTGGATCGCTGGTCGTGGTGTGCGGACCGGCGGCTGCAGGCGCCCCTCTCCGCGGAGGCCCCGCCTTAGGGCGTCGCGCGTCACAGCGAATCAAACCGGCCGATATCAAACTGATATTTGTGCTATAACCCCGCCCGCTGAGCTTGTATTGTTTTTATTCGAGCTATAAAATAATCGCGTGCCATTGATCGTGGCTTGTGATTAATAGCAATGAAATGCGATATTATAAGTTGATCGGGTTCGTTACAGGTTAATGAGGGTTGTGCGGTTTGGATTATTTGATTAAGTTGATTGTATTTTAGAATGAGCTATATCGTAATTGATGGTGGTGTTAATAAATAAGACGTACCCACTTAATGTTTGAACTGTTTTAATGAAGTAACAGTGGTGGGGTAAAGTTTTTAATTAATTGGATAATCGAACTTTTATACGGCACGTTGATGTCTTTTGTATGTAAATTTGGATTCGTAGGCTTGCCCGTGTAGGCAACTTAATTTTAGCTTAAAAATTATAATTTAAACTTAAAAGATAATTAGTGGATACATTTCGCGATCAATTTAGTATTTGGAATTCAAAACATATTCTTAAACTGACCTTGTAAGTAATGAAATATTAATGACAGGGAGCGGTAGCTTATAAATTTAGTGGATTCAATGAGGCTTTATTTGACATAAATTCAATACGTGTACCCATCATGTACCAAAAGAAAGATCTACTTTTTCAGTCACATACAAAAAATAATTCACCAAACATATTTAAAACTCTAAATTAAGTTATTATTAAGTCTTCTCCATGGAATTAGAAATTGAATTTATTAGTAGCAGGTAAGCAAGGCGGATGATATAGACTCTATAATACCTACTATCCAACCTCCTTGCTTACTACAAATACTAAAAGAGATTGTATTTAAAACATTATGAACAAATACTGGCCATAAACTGTCCAAATTTTTGAGATGAATGCCATTTGGTAAAAAAAAATTTATTCTTAATTTTCTGTTAATGGCATTTGCTAATTTTTTTCATGAATATCAGCCAGTGGCAAGCTAAAACTAGACTAGATTTTCGACATTTAATTATGAAAAAGATTTTAATCATAATTTTAAATTACGCGACTCGTGTAGGGAATATAATATGACAGGAGAATATAAGTGATAAATATTTATTTTTGTTTATCTATACTATTATAAAACTGTAACAGAACTGTGTCGATACGAAAAGTTACGATACGGTTTTTAGGTGTCCCTGATTCCATATCACCAACTTTTGGATTTTTTGTCTGTCTGCTTGTTTGTGTGTTTATTTGTTTGTTTGTTTGAACGAGCATTACACAAGAACTACTGAACCGATTTGGATGAGACTTTTTTTTTTATAGCTTATGATCTGACTTAAAATCTGGTATATAATTTGTGCGGACGAAGTCGCGGGTTAACGCTAGTGGTTTTATATAATTATATTTGAGTGAAGTATGGTTTTTTATTTAAATTTTCAATTTAGTTTATCGTTTTAATTTGATTTGTAGAAAACTGAGTGTGACTGAGAATTATAAAAGATCTAAAATAAATAGGAACCTACTATCTAATTGAATCAGGCGTTTGTTATCTACCTACTAAAAATAACATTATAATTACAATCATAACATTATTAAGTATTTGATAAAAAATTTTCACAACACTTAAATAAATGCATCGTCGGTCGTGCCTACTTGACTCCTAGAATCGATCATTTACCAGCTTTATTACGATGCGCGTAGGTGCAACTCCAAATTTTTGTTTCATTTCTGAGAAATCAATAGAACAGGAAGGTTGCATAGATATTGTGTAGAATGACAATCTAAAAATCTAATAAATCCTGTCACGAGTCACGTTGCAGGTTCTGACCCGAGCACTCGTCTCGCGAGGATTTCGCGCGTCGCGTTTTTTGCCTGCCACGAGTCTCCGCAATCCTCAATCTCTTCTTGTTCTTGACCAAAAACAATCCCTAAGATTAGGATAGATTCTCCCATAAACACTTGACACTGGCGGAAATGCAGTTCTAACGCACAAGCAAGAGTCATAGAGATAATAAGTACTACGTACACCAAGACTTCATTAATTATAAATTTAAAAAAAAAACCAGTCACATTGAAGGTAAAAAAGTTCTGTTTTCTTTTGGTTTTCTTGAATTTTTCTCAGCATCATCATCTGACTGACATTGACATCGTAGGTCATGCTTCTTCTTCTTATCGTGTGGGCAGAGCCCTGGTGTCAGAGTTTTCTCAGACCGCCTTACGGCCTCTGACGTGGTTTTTATGTAACGACTATTACCACCAGAGATAGTAGCCGGGACCAACGGCTTAACGTGGCATCCGAAGCACGGAATCATTTTCCTTTTCAGACAATCAGGTGATTCAGCCTGCAATGTCCTAACCAACTGGGGAAAAACGCACAAAGTGACATATCACTAGGTGTCCCCCGTGTGAATCGAACCCATGACCTCCGTGTAGAGAGTCAATGCTCTTAACCATTAGACCACGGAGGCAGTTGGTCATGCTGGTGCCAATGGATAAACTGTATACTACCATAAATATACAATTACAACGAAATGTTAGGTAGTTTGATCACATGGCAGATTATTTAATACTTACCGAGGTGTGGTGCATATAATGAAGTATTTCAATAAAATGGTTTGATGTAGGCACATAAAACCATTGACTTACTAACTTATGGACGCCGGGTCTTATACAAAATTATCAAAAAAGTGTCCCAGACTAACCTACGTAAACGAAATTACATGTTAGTAATGTAATCCAACTAAAAACACTGAAACTGGTGACATTTTTATTATTCTTACAGCACACCAGCACGTTCGTCAATCAAAGGAAGTCTGGCGCGTAATTGTTTCCCATTGCATGATTTGGCTGATTATTTCATGATGTACCATTGGGCACAAATACCATATTATGGACAAATCATGAAATGGCGGCGGGGCATATCATGAAACGCCCAGGCAGGTTACGATCTGCCTAATAAACCTAATGCCATACGAACGGACTATAACAATACAATGGTTATCAGGAGAAGCCGTAGACCACTCACTGATAATAATTATCTATTTAACAATTCAAATATACATACAGATGTACCAACCAAAAGCTGGTATACCTACCATAAACTTAATATACTATCGTAATAGACCAACAATCTCCTCATGATCGCATCACCGAAACCGAAATGTCAATATGTGCGAAATTGATACGTGTGTGAGTTTTAGTGATAGATTTTGGAAATCAATCTCTATGCGAAACGGTTTCTTTTTCACGTATACAATATTTTTTGATCTTACATATAAATATTTGAAATAATATATTATCTAGAAAATAGGACATTTACTGCATGTAATGAACGTATTACGAAATAATTTTAAGAATAACATATTATATGAAAAAAAGTATTACGAAAGTAGTACTGTACTAATGTTATTTACCTTTGAACGTCTCTTTATTTGAGTTCCTGGTACAAATTACATTGCATTCCAACACAAAATATTATACTGTAATGATTTTTTATATTTGTCTGATAAAACACAAAATGAATTATATAGTAAATCATAAAATAATAGGAGATAATTTTTTGACAGCATACCTACCGAGACTTCATTGTTTAAAAGTGGTTTTACGGCTATTATATTATAATCTCTTTCGCACGCGTAGGTTTTTCGGTAAGGTCGGAATCTCATTCGCACACTGTGTTGGTCTACTTACGGTAGTAATATTAAGTTTATGATATCTACCCAATATCTACCTATAGGAAGATAGACAAGTAGGTATAGACAGCAACAATTAATACGGCCGATCAATCGGTTGTCGAACACAGCACATTGAAGAGTTTTGTTGTTTGCCGTAAGTTACTAGCGACGCTAGTAAAGACAGTTCCATAACTTTAAAGGGTGATTGTACTAATGATACTGAACAACTTTTCTCAAGGAACATTAGGGAAATTCTGTATTAAATGTCAACTGATCGACGTTGATTGAATTTAGTATGGCAAAACCGAATTTTTTTTTTTGCGATTTTCCTTTAGATTTCTTGGGAATGTTGATCAGTATCATGAGTACAATCCAAATTTTACACGGTTGGAAAATAAAAAGCTATGAGAATACGTGACGCGTAGTCTTAAAGTTTTGATATCAATACAACTAAGTATGAGTTACAGTAGTATCTATTAAATAATCCGTGGTATACCTTAGTAAGTTTATCACTGAAAAGATTCGTGGATTTCAAAATGTTATAGAAACTTCTTTGATTACCAATAACTATTACGTATAACTGGCCGAGATTCACGAAAAAAATATGTCTGAAACCATTACAAGTTATGAAACACGTAGGTAAAGTTTTCTGCTTTAACCACTTATATAGGGACTAGTTACGCGTGTAATTTTACTAACAAACATTTCTCCCCCTTTTTGCGGGGGGCGAGGTAACATGAAATCCGCAACTTTGGATTTTATTCCCATAACTTGAGATTCTAATTTTGAACGTTAAAAATCATGAAAAGTAGTCTCGCGTGAACCCCAAACGTTCTAAGTTCGAAATTATTGTTTCGTAATTATACGCAGTCTTGTTTAGTGATAAGGTATAAAATTGAATGTAAATGCACATGATTAATTGATCTTATACCGTGGCAGAGGGGAAATGCTACCGCAAGGCTAGTCCTTATAATAAATAGTCAAAGGTTTTCTGGCATTAGAAGAGAAATATTATCATTAATTTAACTATCTCTTTAGTACTGGAATTATTAAAAAATATAATAAATGAAACCATTTTGGTAGTTACTGCGATTGAACGTTCCTGGGGATCTTAGCTGAGAATTAACCTTTCGAGGTATTTTTTTACACTGACTATTTATACTAGTTACTGAGATAAACAAAAGTTTCAAAAGTTGGGAGGCAAAAATAACTAAAAAACTGGCCAAGTGCGTATCGGACCACGCGCAGGGTAGGGTTCCGTGCTTGCCCGTCACAGTATACGGACTTAGAAGGGGGCTTTTTGTTTTATACTACGGCTAAGGGCTAACAAAGTCTAAAAAGTTTGTTTTAAGTTGGTCGACTATTGATCGAGGATCTATGGGTCGAGGTTGGTCGTCTTAATTAGCGGTGATAGTTTTCCTTTTAATTTCGTTATATATACTACTGCCGTGAATTTTTTCACTAGTCCAGAAACAACCGTTTAGCTGGGGGTGGACGGGATACTTGACTCTAACAAAAAAATTCACTTTAATGCTTAATATTTCGCTAACGGATCCCTTAATCAAAAAATGGTTTTTCCAAATTCGCAATATTTTTAAAAGACCTATCTAATGATACCCATGGGATAGACGAGAAAAAGAGGTACCCAAAAAAATATTTTTCAGGATTTTATTTTGCCACTTTGTTGGCGTGATAAATATGTATACAGTCATATGCTAAATTACAGTTTTCTAACGATAACGGACTGACGGAAGGACATGGCGAAACTATAAAAGTTCCTTGTTGACTTCGGAACCCTAAAAACGAAACTAACTGCGATACTGAACGTTATAATTTGTAAATGGCATAAACTCTATGAAATACATAGTATGTGTGAAACTTGGATAAGTTATATGTCAAGATTGACAGTCGAAGCTACAAAACCATAGACAAATATTGTAACCAGTATTGGCGTCTAAACCCTATACATATACACGCACACAGACATAATTAGTATGGCGCCTCACGCACACCAACCTAAGAAAGTTGGCCCCTTTTGTTTTATACGGTAGAAGCATGAGGTTCTTTCTAGACATATACTTATTCGAAGGTGTGAAATTCAAAATAAGCACGGCTACTATTATCAACATCGCTGCAACCTCACAACTCAGACCACGCGCCTAGTAATCGCTCCGGGCTGATTGATGAACCCTCCTCCCACCCCCCTCCCGACCGTTTAGAGGCGAGTGATCCAAAGAGATCTATTACCCCGGGGTACATTACCACAGGCTAGCTAGGTCTTCGTTTTACTTGTGTTCAGGTTATTTCGTTAAGTTTGGAATGTTATTAATTGAAGGGTTTTATTTTAATTTAAAAAAAAGGTTGCATGAATTATTTCAGTTCATTCGCAAGGAGGCATTACGAGTATAATGCGCCACGAATTTATACTAAAATTAACCTTAAAAAGAATATTAAAAGACTCAACAATCATGAATTAAAAAACATCACTTTGGGTTGGCTAACTGATCTAGATTATGCACTGACCGAAAACTTATTCGTAATAGAAAGCTAACCATTCATTCATACGCCCGAAATCTATACAATACCCACGTATACTACATGTTACTCCACTCCGATATCGCAGGTACTTACATCAATTTGAATGTTAGTGAATGGCTGCTGATAACAGCCATTCGATCCCAAGATATGACTCGTAGGGCTAACAACCACATCCAATCCACACATAATCCAGTTCGCCCGCTCACTCTCACGCACCCTCATTCACAAACGCTGACGCACACACTCTCACGCACACACACACACACACACAAACACACACACAAACACACACACATACTCATTGCATTACAAAACTCTTAAAAATAAGTCGATACTTTAATTTTTTTTTAATTATTTTTATTACTAAAAACAGCCTATGTCTTAACTGTTAAGTTTAGCATAACAATAATTTATGTACACTAAAATTGGCGAAGCCACTGCAGCATGTACCACAGCTTGCTCTCACATGCTGCAGGGATTTCATTGATGTATTGTAACTGTTATGTGTCAAATAAACGTTTATTTTTTTATTTTTTTATTTTATTTAATTAAAAACAAACAAAGTTGATACATTTTCCTTTTATACTATAACTCGGACTATAACTAAACTACTCTTTGATAAGTTATATGTCTAAAGTTTGAAGCTACGATGGCGTCGAAAAAAATATCTATGAACTCTTGAGTGATAAACCGTGTCGGTATACACGCACACAGATTTAAGTTGTATGATGCCTCACGCACACCAACCTAAGAAAGTTGACCACTTTTGTTTTATACGGTAGAAGCATGTGGCTGTATCTAGACATATACTTTATCTAAGACCTACCTATATCACCGCACCGCACCGGACGCTTTAGGCAGCTAAGTGAAGGAATTTTTCAAGGGGATGCAAGGAACGTGCCTCCCCGAGTGACGAAACCTGAGTTCGTCAGCTGCACCCAGGGCAGTCAGCCTCGATACGACTATTGCTGGCTGGTTAATCTTTATACTACAGCATAAGTGATTGTCATGCGATAATACTCTTCCTGACACGAAAGAAGAAGAAGTAGGTACTGTCTTATCGCCATCGTATCGAATGTGTATATCTATATGGCAATTAAAAAGCAGCGGGCGTCTCTTTTTCCCGTCGGTCGAGCAAAAAAATATTGTTTCCTGTTCTATTCTAATGATAAATCTATTGGAAGATATTACCCAAGAACTTATGCAAAGTGACTATAATAATATTATAATATCAGCTTTTCTACTATGTATGTGACACCAGTATCAGCATGATCTATCAATCTTCCTCCTAATCACGATAGATCTATGATGTTACTGTGATAGTTCAACGCTCCCCACATAGATGTCGTAGATGAGCTCTGAAATCTGATTATAGCTCGTTGAGATGTGGATAAGTTTCATAAAATCACTATCGTTACGGTAGATGACGCTATGTGTATTATAGCTTACTACCTCGTAGGAACAACTTTGCTAGGAATTTCCTATATATTATAACACTTTTTTAAGAGGATGATCAGACCGTCAAACTGTACAACTTTCTCTATCTATTTACAGGATGTATGTAGTCTACAAAAAGATGTGATTATTTTAATCAACCCAGCAGACCGCCAATAGACTTGAAATTTTTTTTTTGTGATTTCTCACATCTAAAACACTCCTTTAAATCTGACCACACCTTTCTTCTACAACCTGTGTTCGTATCTAATCTAAACTATTATAAAACTGTAGCATAAATGTTGTCTGTATATTGAAGATATTAACAACAAAAAAGTTACGATATGGTTTTTAGGTGTCCCTGATTCCATATCACCAATTTTTGGATTTTTTGTCTTTTGTTTGTGTGTTTGTCTGTTTGTTTGAACGAGCATCACGCAAGAACTACTGAACCAATTTTGAAGAATCTTTTTTTGATTGATAGCTTATTATCTGCCTTAAAATGTGGTATATAAATTGTGCAGACAAAGTCGCGGGTTAACGCTCGTTTTTTATAAATTCAGTAACTATACAATACTTGTGAATTTGTCATAATATCGTAGTGCGGTCAGCATCTAGCCTCCTTGCGCTTTGGTAATGTTTCTTTAAAGCTGACTGTACATACCACAGGTAGTACCTCGTTATCGTAAAAAAATCTGCATTTTATTTACTGCTTAAGTATAAAAACGGTCTCGTCATTGTCAATACATTATTATTTATTTATTATTTGTGGTTGGGCTATTGCAAGCAAGGGTCGTTATGTAACACGGAGACCAGCGCTGGTCCTTTGTGTTCGCCCCAAGCTCACCCATATTTTACGCATACCTCCGAACTTATGGTATTTTCTTTTCATCCTCGGGAATGCAGGTTTCCTCACGATGTTTTTCCTTCACCGCCGAGCTAGTAAATGATAAATACAACCGTACATAAATTCCAAAGAACTTAGTGGTACAGGCCAGGAATCGAACCGCGTCCTCAGGATTGAGGCGCAAGCTCTCTTCCGTATGGGCTATCATCGCTCTTGTTGTCAATACATAGTCCCTTAGGATAAAACTAGGGTGCTATTCAGTAATTAGCTCGATTCGATCTCGGTATCAAATCAACATGGTGTTTTTTCATTGTTTTTGGCGATTCTTCTTCTTAATAGGTATTTAGCAGAATAGAGGTGAGCGGTATAATATATCAGTGGTATAATTAAGGATCTATGATGATCGGAGAAATGCAATATTAAAGCCTGACCAGAAATATAAAAAACCTGGTTTGGCATCGCTGCAATCGACTATAATCTTTATGATAGTGTTCCAAGTATAACATTTTTTTCCAATGATTTGCAGCGAAAAGGCGTTTGATCGGGTTCCTCGGGAGACAATCTGGTCGTCTCTGAAAGAGAAATATACCTGAAACATTTGTCGAGATTATAGCCGACATGTACCAAGACGTAAGATCTTTCATTGGAACCGCTGTAGTAGTAACAAAATCAATTCCGGTTACAGAAGGGGTACATCAAGGCTCTGTATTGAGCCCATATCTATTTGGCCTCGTATTGAATACACTAACAGAGGTAGAGGATGCCCAAAGCAAAGCATCTCGGACATTCATTAATGCCCATAATAATAGCCATTTGTACCGAAAGCCGGGAAGATCTAAAGGATGCATTAGATCATTAGAAGCTTGGAAGCACCAGTTACAGAAAGGTGCTGAGTGTTTTAAAGACTCAGATCATGGAGTGCAACATCCCAAGTTCCAACCCCGAGCCAATCACAGTCGATGGACAAACGATAGAGCGGTGTGATGAGTACAAGTACTTGGGCAGTATGATGCATAGCTCCGGATCGTTGGAGAATAACATTCAGCACCGTATTACAACAGCCTGGCTCAAATGGCAGGAACTAACTAGTGTAACCTGCGATAGAAAGATGCCCATAAGAAAGAAATGCCTTGTGTATAAAAGCATAATAAGACCTGTGCTAAACTGTAAAAAAAAATTGTTTTTATTAAAAATAAAAATTGGTTTATTATGGTAGTGAGACATGGGCCAACTACGAAACGGCAAGTCCAAACCATTCAAGTCGCTGAGATGAAGATATTACGCTGGATGTGCGGGGTCGTAACCCCGCACTCGTTGCGTATTCTGTCGTATCTCGTAAGATACGACAGAATACGCAACGAGTTCGTGCGAGGTAGTCTTGGAGTCCGCGACGTAGCTGATAAGATTTAAGAAAATCGACTGAGATGTAAAAAGAATACCATCTAATTATATAGGCAACAAAGCAATAGACTTCACCCTACCAGGTCAACGTGGCGTAGGCAAGCTAAAACTCAAATGGTCTGATGTTGTAAAGAAAGAAATGGGCAGCTCTCCATCGACAATGTTCAGGATAGAACGAAGTGGAAGAAACAGACTAGGAAAGCAGACCCTGCTACCCAGCTAGGAAGATGGTGATGATTATTGCGACAAATCTGACTTTGGAGACTTTTGCCGGCGCTGACAACCAAAAATAATGTCACTGGGAACCGGCGGCCTTGATAATTCATATCAATGCCGCCGGTTCCCAGTGACCGGCGCCGACAACCAAATGAGCGACTGTCGTGTCGTCAGCAGAGAATAGCCCTTGTAAAGTACAGTTTAGGCCTGTGACTAGCGCCGGCAGGCAACTTGGCTCTCGGCGCTGGCAGTAATTTCGGCAACGCGCGCCACCGGCACCTAACTCGGCAACCGGGGCGCTGCCAGCAGCTGGCTTGGAACAAGTGCCGGCAACCAAATGAGCGACTGGCGCCGTCAGCTGACAATAGCCGGCACTGTAAAGTACAGTTTAGCCCAGCAACTAGCGCCGGCAGGCGGCTCGCCCGTAACAACCTGGGAGCGATCTCCCGAGCGGAAACTCTCGCTCGGGAAACGAAACTAAACGAAACTAAACCGTAATTAACTCGTAACTGAGTCGAAATTGAACTGTAACTGAATCGAAATTGAATTGAAATTGAATCGTAACTGAATCGAAATTGAATTGAAATTAACTGAGAATTAATTGAGGTAACTGAATGGCAATGAACCGTAACTGAATCGTAATTGAATCGCAATTGAACCTTAACTGCACCGTAATTGATTCGCAACTGAATCGTAATTGAACCGTAACTGAATCGTAATTGAATTGCAACTGAATGGCAATTGAACCTTAACTGAACCGTAATTGAATCGCAAATGAATAGCAATTGAACCGTCACTGAATCGTAGTTGAATCGCAACTGAATCGCACCTGAACCGCACCTGAGCCGTAATTGAACCGCAACTGAACCGTAACTGAATCGTAATTGAATCGCAACTGAATCGTAATTGAACCGTAACTGAATCGTAATTGAATTGCAACTGAATGGCAATTGAACCTTAACTGAACCGTAATTGAATCGCAAATGAATAGCAATTGAACCGTCACTGAATCGTAGTGGAATCACAACTGAATCGCAGCTGAACCGTACCTGAATCATAGTTGAATCAGTCATAGTCAGTCTGAGTTCATTCAGTCGAAAGAAAGATTTCAGTTCGAATTGAATCGCAACTGAACCGTAACTGACTCGTAATTGAACCTCAACTGTACCGTAATTGAATCGCAACTGAATAGCAAAACGGCTCCACGTTTTGTATTTTTCTGGACGTGCTTTACTTAAAAATTGCCCAGTACAATCATAAATAAATTCACTATCGATCGAAGCCAATCACTTATCCGGAGGAGAGATAGTAGGGATTTCGGGGAAACTAGGTGAAAATCTATCAAGTTTAATATTAACTTAGAGCACTCTTTCCAACGATGTTGCTGGTAATGAAATCCCTAAATGATTGCTAAAAAATAATAAACATTCATCAATACGCTTGGGGCAGCATTCCTCACTCGTTCACCCCCCAGCAGAATGATAAATTAACAATATTATTGAACAGCCAGAGTCAGCGAGCAAATTAAATTAGTCAAACGCCTTCTTCATTGCTCGCCTGGACAATGGTATGGTGAATTATAGAAAGTTTGTTAGTTCGTCTTGACACTTTTAAATGCGGCTTGTGTTTTAGTTAGAGCTAGGAATCTGCTAAGAGAGCTAGCTTTGATATCTACTAGCTTTAAATTCTTACCTGTAATAACATGCTAATAGCTAAATCATTTTTGGTAAGTTCATCTATCTGATTGGGTAGGTCAACAAGGTGGACTGACGACCTGATGAAGGCGGCGGTAACCCGTTGAACGAGGGCAGCGCAGCACCGGACGTTGTGGCGATCCTTAGGGGAGGCCTATGTCCAGCAGTCGATGTCTATCGGCTGATATGATGATGATGATGATCAGTCTGAGTCAGCTTGGTCTTAATGGACCGGCGACCGCTTTAATAGCGTCAGCTTTGTCCGTTATGCGACACTTTAATTAATTTATTTATTTTTTTTATTTATTTATTTATTTGCATCAGACAGCATAAAATTATCACGGGCCCATATTATAAATACCTTAACCTAAAATACATAAAAAAAATATAACTTAAATATTTTAATTTCGCTTCCCTGAAGCGTCTAAACACGACTCCGGTAGGCCACACTTCGGGGAGCAGGAACGTCTTCAGGTGAGCGACGGGGACTCGGAGTTTGAAGGCCTTGAAGTCTGTAGACCTGCTCTCCAGTTCCCGTACCCTCACCGGGAGAGGCCCGCCGTCCTTGGTATAGAACCTGGTGCTGAGGTGACTTAGGATGTCATCCGCAGTAGTCTGTCCAGGCGGGAGATATATACCGGAGTCGTCATCGTGGCTGCTTTGATGTTGGATGAAGCTGCCGGGGCGGTACCATGCAGATTGCGGCTGCGACGATTACGGTTTTTCTTTTTCACTAAGGTAAAACCGTCGTTGTCGGTGCCTTCTTTATGCTGGTCATTAGCTGGCGCGGCAGGCTGCGCGTCCGGAGCCCTATGCTTGTAACTACAAGCACAACACAACAACAAAACACGCCCCCTCACAACTGTGAGGGGGCGCGGGGCGCGAAGGGTAGCGGCGCGGGGGGCGGCACAACACCTCCTTGAACGTATCCTTCGTGGGCCGGGGTGTAGTTGGTTTCACGGGGGTTACGAGAGGATGCTGTTTTGTTCGGCTCGGCGCAGGGGAAGCGCGAACGCGCGGCGAGGCGGGGGCATCGGCCCGCGGGCGAACTGGGTCAGTTGCAGGTGACGTCGCGCCGGAGGTGTCGGGTGGCGTAGTAGCGCTGCACCGCGCGGTCTCATTTCGCTTACTTGGCGAAGGCGAAAACGCTGGCGCAGCACTCGCTGCCTGAATTGCGGTCACCTCATGTCGCAACTCGGCGCAGGTTCGTTCCGAAGCTTCTAACTTGCCTCGAATTTCGGTGATGTCGGCCCTCAAGAGCTGGATGTCCTTTAGCAGCCTGGTAACGTCAACATGATCGAAGGTCACCGGCGGCAGCTTGTTAAGATCCCGCACCACGTACGGTTAATGGTTCTTTTTTGCTTAATGGTTCTTTTTTGCTTTCTGGAATGTTCAGTAAAGCATGATTACACCTTTCGATCCTATCTAATAGCTTATACCTACTTATGTAGCAATATTACTATAGTAGACGTATTAAAATGAAATCCGCGAGAATCGAACGTTAAAACGAGCACTTTTTAAGAAAAATTGTACCTACTAATTAAATAGTGAATAGTGACGTCATTGTTTTCCGTCGTCGTCGTCATCGTTTCAATACTTTTTATACGTAGTTTATGCGGTTATGAAAAATAGCATTCAAGCTACAAAAGTACTGTAAATGTAAGTTTAGCATTATTTTCAAACGTTTTTTTTTTGCTAAAATAATTATGTATTATATTTTTTGTTTGTCATATTTTTACCAACAATGATCTTTTTGGAACTTTCTCTTTTAAATAGAATATCTAATGTTATTCAGCTAAGATTTTCTACAAAAACAGTTTCAATATTCTATTCCATTTGTCAAATACCTACATTCAAAACAACTTCAATAGCTTCAGCAGAAGAAGACAAAATTGACTCCAACCCAGAATAAAAAGCTTCTACCTAGATAATCCACATTCTTTCCTCGAACAAGTTTACATTAACTAGTGAAAGAATTATTATTCATTATTTGTAGTTTGGCCGTGGGAGGTTCTTATTGCTTTCTGTGGCCTCACATTTGCTTAACATTAATGGACGGTCGCGGTTTGCTCCACCATTCATTCCGCATTAGAAATCACATACGAAATCCCTTATGTCAACATCATAGGTATGAAAATAGCTTGATTCGCGTGACTTTGTTCTTGAACTGAACTGTCTACGAGTAGGTCTAACATTTCTTAGGAACCATCTGCAGAATGCAAAGTGCGAATTAAGGAATCAGGAATACCTAAAAACCATATCATAACTTTTTTTTTGTTAATATCTTCAATGTACAGACAAACTTTCTGTTACAGTTTTATATAAGTTTTGATAAAAACGATCGTTAATGAAAATAAAATTAGCCTATGTTCCTTCTCATATTTTAGATTAGTGTGAGTCGAGATAGTTAAAGATCAAACAAAAAAAATAAAGCTTCGTTTATTCACATTTCTGCATTCCTCTTATAAAATACCTAAATCGTTAAAATTTCGAATCGAATCTCGTCATTGGCCAAGAACGAGATAAATAAATGCTAACTTATTCTTCGATCGTCATTTGTCTCTAGCATGGGGGAAAGGACCTCTTGGGGGATTGGAAAGGTGGGTAAGGTCTAAGGAGAGGTAACAATAGGGACAGTCTGTTCCCTAGGATGCTGCTGTTCTTGCTTTGGTGCTTCCGGCTGTTTCGCGGGTCCTGTCCTCGTCACCGGTACTATTCTTTCACCAGCGTTCGGCGGCTGGTGTTTAGGTGCGGTTATAGTCAGGACTCCATCAGAAGACAATGTGCTGACCAGGTCGTTGACATCGTAGCCTCCTGGGAGGATGTAGCGACGGGTGAACTGGCGGGAGATGAAGCCGTGTTCGTCCTGCTTCTCTTCGTGCTTGCCTTCCACGAGAACGCAGTTGTTAGAGGCTTTGACGGTTATTTCTTCAGGGGTGAATTGCTGGACGTCTAGGATTACCTGTAAATAGAGGTAGGAGAGGCATTTAAAGAATATCCACAAGCTCCGAAAAATACAGATATTCTTCTTTCGTGTCAGCATGAAATACACCACTAATTTTTAATAACCAAAAAATTATTAAGGGTGTACATTCAGACAATGAAACTAAACAACTTCCTCTGAGGAAAATGGGCCGAAAAACGAAAAAAAAAATGTTGGACCTCCCATAGAAAATCCATTGGCTGATCTGCACTTTATGGGAGGACCAAATATTTTTCTAGATTTTCGACCCATGTTCCTTAGGGAAAGTGGTTTAGTTTCATTGTCTGAATACACCCTTGAAATTTTTGTAGTAATTAAAAACTAGTGGTGTATACAAGGTGTTACAAAAATACAAAATATTAAACATTTAAGGTGGTGGTTAAGACCATCAAACTGAACAACTTTCCCTATGGGACCAATATCGAAAAAAAATCTGATGTTCGATCATCATCATCATATAAGCCGATAGACGTCCACTGCTGGACATAGGCCTCCCCCAAAATGGGGAGATTTGCCATAATCGTCATGATGCGATGCGTTTGCGATGTTCCATACTAAACTACAGATCTACTCGAGCTAAATGAATGGGACAAAAAATTTTTATTCCGCAATTTCGATGTTGGTCCCATAGAAAAAGTTATTCAGATTGATGGTCTGATCATCCCCTTAAAAAACTGTCAGCATAATAAGTTGGACCCTGTATCGCATAACAATCACTCATGCTGTAGTGGAAAGATTAGACAGTCAGCAATGATAGCAGGTATCGATGCTGACTGCCCAGGGTGCGCCTGACGAACTTATATTTCGTTACTCGGGGAGGCTCTTTTTTTGCATCTCTGGCATGAATGAAAGAAGTGATACACAAAATAACGTACCAGGTATAATTATTATAGTACTTTGTGCTAATTAATGAAATTACATTAATGAGAAGTCAAGAGTGAGATGGATTTCTAATGCACGAATACGGTACGATACAAAATGGTTGCAACAAAATGAACATCAACATCTACAAATCTAGCTACACCATAATAGATTGCGCTAACCATCACATTGTCGTGGCAGTTAAGTTAGTTAGTTAACAACTGTATGTAACTAATATTTCGTGCAACTCAAAGTGTACCTATTAAGGTATATCCCCCACTCTCACCTTACTCATCGAATGCTGTGCATCGGTGGAAGGCAGTCTTTGCATCAAAGTTTCCCTAGCGGCGGCGACCCTTTCCCTACATCGGGCCTTAAGAACCTGTTGGTAACAACAAACAATGTAATGTTTGTTGTTTTAGTCTGCTTGAGTAATTTTGCTGTTTTTTTTTCTTAAAACCAGGATAAAGGTATTTTTTTTTATATTACGTTACGTATTATCTAGTTCCAATTGAAGTAGGTAGGTACTAGAATCTAGTGTAGACTTTGTTTTACGATGACTAGATAAGGATGTGGATAGTATCCTTCCTATCTTCAAATAATTGAATTCATCAATTAAAATCGAGGTCGTTCTGTCGTTTGGCGGCGGAAATCCGTTGGATGAGGACAACGCAGGACCAGTCGTTGTGGCGATCCTTGAGGAAGGCCTATGTCCAGCAGTGAACGTTCATCAGCTGAGATGATGATGATTATTATCAGACCCTTGTGGGATTTCAACAAAGTAGTGTGGTCTATTATTAGGCGGCACTAAACGGCTATAGCTACACAGGAAACACGATCTTCAAATTTCGTTCAATTTAAAACAATGCCGCCGAATGACACAATAACATTCTTAGAGATAGGCAAAGCCTTCGGCTAATTTTAACCTAGCATTTTAATGTAGCCAATAAATAAACAAACCTCAAACTTCTCCTTAGTAAGGTTAATAGTGGAGGAGCTCTCCTGCCTGGCGAGACTCGTCCTCCAGGGCCTGAAGTAGGAGTTCCTGAACATGGAGCTGGGAGGGATGGCGGAGAGGGAGGAGATCAGGTCGTCCCTGCGCAGGCCGGCGCCGAAGTGCTGGTCGAGCAGCCTGGACGGACGGTCCCATTCGTCCCACCAGTCGCGGAACATCATCGGTACTATCGACATCTGGAAAACCCAACATTAATAGATTAGAACTAAACCAGGAACGATAGCATTGTTCGACAGGATACACGATAACTGTGATGGTGAATGTAGGATGAATCTATAACGACTAAAGTAATGCAACTGTTTACCCTACTGATGTTCCTTCCTCAAACCCTGTATAGTTGGCCTTTCGGTCATATCGTATCTTTGAACGGTCACTGGTGTTTTGACCTGCTTCTCGAAGTTGTTCATAGATGTCGACTATTTTCTCCCGCAGTTCGCTCTCATAATTAGGCATTACTTTAAGGGGTGATTGTGAATAGGAAATTCCCAAAAAAATATATATGTTAGTGTTTGTTGTAAATATACGTAGTTAATACTACAGGGTCCTTCTTAATGTGCTGACGGTTTTTAAAGTGATAATCAGACCATCAAGCTGAACAACTTACTCTATAAGACTAAAATTGAAATAAGCGACCCAAATATTTGGGATAGGGATTTTTATCGCGATTTTGATGTTGGTATCATAGAGAAAGTTGCTCAGTTTATTGGTCTGATTATTCCCTTAAAAGACCGGACCCGTTCATTCATTCAACATTTGAATTCTCACCAAAATATTTTCCACTAGCTATTTACCCGTGACTTCGTGGTCCTCCCTCAGGGTTCAAGCTACCTCCGTGCCAAATCCATGAAAATCAGTTCACGGTTTAGCCGTGAAAACGTAATAGACAGAGAGAGACACTTTCGCATTTATAATATTAGTATACGTATGGACAATAAGATTTGGATGAGGTAAATAAATGGGCATTATCACGCAGACGAAACACTACATAGCGCAATAATTCTACTACGTAACGCTACGAACTTCTTGTAGCGCTACGCATTGCAATGTAACCTTCAAATAGCACAATAAAAAAATCTAAAAGAATGTACAGAATTGTATAGAGCTATCGTAAAACCGTGTGAAAGCTGGCGAATGTAAATCATCAACAATGTCTGACTTATAACAAACATCTTTCACAGATAAACAGAGGTTATTTTAAAAGCAAACTTATTTCTGGCAATTTAAAGCCTATAGTCTTTCAGCTGCTAAGCTATAGATTAACATGATAATCAGCCTGTTTTACGCTCAGTTGCAGAAACGCTCATTAGAGTAAATCCTCCATTAAATCTCTTGCTAGCTTTGACTACGTCAACAAGACAAAAAGTGACAGCAAGAGATTTAATTGAGGATTAACTCTAATGGGCGTTTCTGCAACTGGGCGTTATTTATTTCAGAATAGAAGACGCAGACAATTCATTTATTCGTATTTAAGTTAAACTAGGTATGTATACTTACGATCTTTCTAGTTCATCGGAAATAGGTACTAACTATCTCTATGCAATTTACAGACTTCTGTATTACAATAGTACAGAAGTCTGTGGTTCAATCGGACAATAATCGGCTCAAATTGTCATTGATAATGATGACTGATTTCATGACTGGAAGAGGGCATTATATTATAACCCGTATGGGTTTGTCGGGGATCCGTGCTAATACCAATTAAATTTCTATTGTGTCTACAATAAATAAACCTTAGGTAATTGATTTTCATTGCACTATCAGGTAATTTTTTTTTTTACGAATAGGTTGATACGAAATAAAGTAAGTACCTAAGTATACAAATTTCACAATACGAAGGAAGGTGCTCTCCCTATTTATTTTGATTATCTTCCTTTATTAAGGAAACTCTTCATTATTTTGACTAAGGAATACCAAACTCAATGTCATAATCTTAAAAACAACAATTTGACCAAATCAACTAGACTCATAGAATTGCTCATACTTCAGCATTCCCGTGGGCGTCAAACCAGACGCATGCAGTAAAATCTATCAATGGACGCCCGACCGAATCCTATCTGAAGCTCAAACTACTAAATATTGTTCTGGAACGATTCCATCAGTGATTCACATGCTAACTGTTTTAGAACTGATGCAACTGTACTGAATTTCAACACTGCTATGCGACATCGATTATCTCATGCCGTAAACTTGATGATTAGTTTGTTTGATTGAAGACCTTTTGTTTCTTTTATTTTCAATTAGTTGTAGTGGGTATTGCTACGTTGTTTTTTAATACAATGGATTTGAAGAACTATTATACACAGTTGTTAGATGGGTGCGAACTTCGATAGTGACATGAAGTGATCTCTATATTACTCTATATTAAAGCGCTTTTAAAAAAAAGATTCAATTTTAAGATATAAGAAATAATATATTATTTACAAAATCGATTTAAGTTTTTAAATTAAATTGAAGCTTTATAAAACTATACCATATTAGTAGGTAATCAGATACTTAGTAAATAATAGTGTGATTATTTTGAAATTACGAAATTACCATTTTGTTCTGATTTGCAAACCACCTGATTCATTGATTGTTGGTAGGTATTATAGGGTATAGTAAGTACGAGTAGGTCGTTTTTCATCATCCAAATAGTGATAATGATAACATAAATGACAACGATTGTTTTGTTTATGAATTTTGATGTTATTAAATTAGTAAACAAATGAACATTGGTTAAAATTGTTAATTCAAACATTCAACACAATATTTTGTAAACTAGTCTTAGACTATCATCTTAGATACACCTACCTAATTTTAAACTAAACATGATAATATATTAGTGACCCTACTATACTAACTATGTTGACACAATAATAAGAGAAAACCGTTGTATAGACGTTTATATATGGTGTTAATCAATCATTCGTTTATATGGTCTTATTAATAAAGTGCTTGAAAATGATAAAATGCCAAAACAAGTCACCTTTATTGCGTTAGTGTTCGTTGCAGGCGCGCGCTGCTCTGTGATATGCTGCTGAGACTGCGTTGTTCACGAAAATGCTAAGATTTAAATAGAATTTTCAGCTGCCCACACTTGATGACTCAACGGGAACATACCTTGAACTTGCACGATGTGGGGTAACCATTCTTTATCCATCATAAATAAGAAACGAATGTGAGAAAGTCGTCTAGAACCATTGATTATTTGTGGTTGGGCTATTGCAACCCAGGGTCGTTGTAGCACTGAGACCAGCGCTGGTCCTTTGTGTTTGCCCCAAGATCACCCATATTATACGCATACCTCCGTACTTTTTCTTTTCATTCTCGGGAATGCAGGTTTCCTCACACTGTTTTCCTTCACCGCCGAGCTAGTAAATGATAAATACAACCGTACATAAATTCCAAAGAACTTAGTGGTACAGGCCAGGAATCGAACCACGGCCTCATGATTAACGCGCTGGCTCTCTTCCGTACGGGCTATCATCGCTCTTTAATGTCTAGAACCATGCATTATAATTCCCTTATGTTTTTTGGCCCTGCATCGACATCGCCTGTTTTCGTTGTTGTTTGTATTTGTTTGTATTAAGTAGTACAAACTAATAAATTATTAGGAAGATTGTCTCATCTCTGTCTCTTGCTAGTCTAAACGGAATTCTTACTTATTTTCAAGTTAATGTAATTTCCGACACGCATACAATCTCGTAGGTAGAATCGATTTATCTTTGAACGGTCGGAACGTAGTTCTACGCGATTTTCAATTGTGTGACTTTGATATTATGAAGGGATGTCGAAGTTGTTTAGATAGGTACTTTCCTGCAACTACCTAACACACTCTAGGTACAGGTACCTACACCTTAATATTATGCTTCCTTCCACTCATTCTTCATCCTGATTATTTATCATAAAAGTAAACCTAAATAGGTACATTCTATTTCAGTGTAAGTAGGCAATGGTCACATTTTCATTAAATCATTCACAGAAATAACAAAGCGATTACTGTCTATCCACTGAAGACACGTGGGTGTCATTCGCGAACAATTAGTAGATTCAGTACCCACTGTCCGTGGGACGAATGATACTGTGTCCAAGATTAGATGTTTATTTAAAAAAAATAGAATCGAAGCTTCGTCACCGCGTTACGACCACACTTCGTAAATTTAGCTCTTTATTCATATAAATAACATGCTACGTCATGTTTGTCACAAGCAGTCATCACAAGGGATCGTATTAATAGAAATAGCGTTGTCTAATTTTAGACTAGATCAACAAAGTAATTTGTTTTTTCAAATCCTTTGCAGCTTATCTCTAAATGCTGAATGAACTAATGTAATAGGTAAACCGGTTCTGGCACCAGAAGGCCTCGCATGCCACCCCCGAGAAAACGAAAAAAATGAGATGTGCCTCCATCTTTATTATTTTACGTATGCCAGAAAGAGCGTGCATGACGTTTTTCTCGTTTAAACGCTTTGTCGTGGGTGGCATGCTAGCCGTGCTTGATACGATATAAGCTTATTAGGTTTCCTGAATGCAGTACATAGGTATTAACCTTTCGGCTCCTAGCCATCAGATATCAGGAGTGCGATTTTCGAAAGTCATATGGACGTTGAAATCAGATGTAGAAAAGTATGAAGTTTTTGTATTCTCGCTCATGATTTTGAATTCAAAAATAGCATTTTGTCTATCTTTATTTGAAGTGTTTTTTTTTAATTCGACATCATGACCGAGATACGCAAACACACACATAATATACAAACACAAACTTAATACCTACTTTTCTACTGCTGATTTCAATGTTCAGGACGGCTGCAGGACGGCTGCAGGTTGGCAGTAGTTATAAAATAAACTACGGAATTATATGCGAAGTTTCACACTGCGGCTACCGTTCTGCAGCTGTTCCGCAGCCGTTCCGCAGCCGCGCCGGACTGCATCCAGTGTGACATATCGCATATAATTCCAATGTTTACAACTACTGCCGGCCGGCCTGCAGCTGTTCCGCAGCTGACCCGCAGCTGCACTGTGTGTGGTCCAGCCTTAACTTGTGTTGTGCTTCCAAGATCAGTGCTACCAACATTGAAAAATTTTTACTAAAGATATCGGCTGTATGAGCTAGATCCCTTTGCCTTGAATTTAACCAAGTAAAAAAAACAAGAACGTCAAATTTTGACATGGACACTGACAGTTAACGAAAACGATGCGGGTTTGCGTGTTTCATTTCTTTCGATTTGTTTACTATTCTTCCACGTTTACATTGTTTATCTGATTACTTTCAGCACTCTTATCTAGTTTATAGCTAGCAGATAGGATCGCCACTACATTCCACCACTTACCGGCCGAATTACAAACTTATCTCTATAGATACTGATAGTACAAGTTTATTGTAGTAATAGGAAGTAATTTCATAATGCAACACCGGTGCGTGTACGAGCAATAAGTAGAATTAGCAGAAGCGAAAGTGTGATCGATGAGACATAGCGCCGGTGCGCTCGGTTTCGTGCGAAATCAGTATCAAAGTAACCTAAGTATTTTCCTTACCACTTAGTCCGTTTGGACGTGCTGGGGTCTAGAAAACCATGTTACCGTGGCTGCAACAACGATGGACGAGTCTCTGCCTCCTTGTCATGTCTCTGGGAGCCCTGATGCTGTTCCTGTATGGATTTTTCCCACTAAAATATCATTCAGGAAAGTTGGCCCATATGGATGATCTGCCAAACTTTATTGATAATGTGAGGTTAGTTGAAAACTGTTAATAATTTTTCTAATAACAACAATTTGTTTATTTCATAAAAGCAGAAGATAAAGCACAAGATAGGCAGTTGGCATATGCATCATCAATACATAACTTTTTTAGTATTATGGCTGGTTATTTTGATAGCCATAGTTTTTTATTTATAATTAATGGACTCTTGCTCGTGAGCTAGCACTGCATTTCCGCCAGTGTCAAGTAGTTTATGGGAGAATCTATCCCAATCTCAGGAATTGTTTTTGGTCAAGAACGAGAAGAGATTGAAGATTGCAGAGCCTCTTCAATCTCTTCTTGTTGGAGTGGCAGGCAAAAACGCGACGACTGAAAACCACGCGAGACAAGTGCTCGGGTCAGAACCTGCAACGTGACTCTACAGCCATAGTTATTAAGTCGTGTTATGTTGTCGAGTCGTGAGGAATCCTGCATGCTTCAATTTCGAGGCATGTATTGTACCTACTGTCCATTACAAGTGGCGACGGGCTCACTCTCTATATATGGCATTCTATGAGAGCTTGTTCACGAGGCCGGCTGTAAGCACGGTGCGGTACCACCTGCCTATGCAAAATGGAAATAAATTCTATTAAAATAATTAACATTTTCTGAAATGATTTTTTTTTAATAAGTGGCGACAGGCTCACTCCCCTTCACACCAGAGTCTCGGTACTATTAGTGAAACATGGATATTCTGAGGTTTCAGAATATCTCTGACTACCCCTTCGGGGAATATAGTCGTGAGCATATGCATGCATGCATGCATGCATGTTGTAGAGTTTCTGTCCGCTTCTTCTCTACAGAGACAACACGTTCTGATGTGGTGGTAACTTCAAAAAAGATTTGACGTTTAATAAGTGGGTTTCAAGCTCCTATAGGGTAGGTGTAGGGTGATTGTAGGGTAGATGTAGGATAGGAAAAATGGCAGGACAACATCTGCCAGGTCAGCTAGTGAATCTATACTATTATAAAACTGTAACAGGAAGTTTGTCTGTACATTGAAGATATTAACAAAAAAAAAGTTATGATAAAGTTTTTAGGTGTCCCTGATTCCATTTCACCAATTTTTGGATTTTTTGTCTGTCTGTTTGTTTGTGTGTTTGTTTGTTTGTTTGTTTGTTTGAACGAGTATCACGCAAAAACTACTGAACCGATTTTGATGAAACTTTTTTTGTTTGATAGCTTATGATCTGACTTAAAATCTGGTATATAATTTGTGCGGACGAAGTCGCGGGTTAACGCTTGTTAATAAATAAATCCTTTACGATTTTAATTTTGTAATGGTTTGTAAACTACTGCATACATACATATGCTCAAGCCTATATCCCGCTGGAGTAGGCCGAGACAAAAGATCGCCACAGGCTATGATTCTGATACATCTCACCTCTTCTACATCCATAAGTCCTTTAAAACATGCGGGTACATTAAACTACTGCATCAATCACTTTTAAAAAATAATCTGAGTCTATCTCTTACAGCATTGACGGGCAGGAAGTGTACAACTCGGGTGAGAACAGCGTGATACTGATGGTGATAGACGGGCTTCGCTATGACTTTGCGACGGAGGAGTACATGCCGTACACGGGGCAGCTGCTGAAGAACAAATCTGCCTGCATTTATGTGTCCGTGGCTGAACCTCCCACTGTCACCATGCCTAGGATTAAGGTATATTATTATTCTAGCACTGTAACATTTTAACTAAACATTGTAGCAGGTTCTTAATTTCTTATCTGATCTGACCCTCTAGCACGATTTCTCTACTTGCGCGTGACTCGGTTTTTTTTCACACTACAAGTCGCGGCGAACGCGGCTTTCGCTCTCCGAAAAGCGCGGGAACAGGTTATTTTGTATGCAGCGAAGGCGCGTCGCACGCGTGTAGAGAAATCATACTAGACATGCTGATTTACTGATAGGCTCATTTCTTCACAATGGCAAGTCAACCATGCCCAATGGCATAAGTAGCCTCCGTGGTCTAATGGTTAAGAGCATTGGGCTCTCGACACATAGGTTGTGGGTTCGATTCCCACGGGGAACACCTAGTGATATGTTACTTTGTGCGTTTTTCCCCAGTTGGTTAGGACATTGCAGGTTGAATCACCTGATTGTCTGAAAAGAAAGATGATTCCGTGCTTCGGATGGCACGTTAAGCCGTTGGTCCTGTTACCACAATTGAAAGTGACCAGTGATGTGAAACCGATTAAAAACATGTTTTAGTTTATTTCATGTTTTATTAATACTATAATATATGGACTGATTAATTTTTAAATGGCAATAGAAATCATTCTGACGAGCCTTGCTCACATGTGCATAAAGAAAAAAGGAGCTAATGCATGACAGCTTAATGTCTACTGCACTGTACCATCAGAAATACAATTAATATCTATTCTATTCTATTTTTATTTAATGGCGTCCGATGCGTTATCACAATTGTGCCAATGTCCCGTTATGTGGAGAGTACACGTAGGAAAATGATTAGTAGCATTTCTGCCAATGTCAAGTAGTTTATTATAATCTCAAGTTAACGTTTAATAGTTAAAACACAAAAGAGTTTACAAAATGGCGGAGCCACGTGCAAACCTAACAGATGCCAATACGCACACGTCTGACCTCCCCCAGACTTGCAGTGCGACTCCTACAATTAATATCTCTGTCAGTCAATGTAACTGACTGTACTAAATATGTCCATGTCTATAATACTATGTATAGTCCAATAAGAATGTATTAAAATGTAAACATATAATTGATTGTAAAAAAATATTACTTAATATTTTCATTCATATTACCAAAGAAAAAATTTAATAATGTTTATGAACCTTATCTTGTTGTGTACAGTCACCAGAGAGAAAGAAGGAAAAGGCACAATGGAGACGCACCATAAACTTCTGGCGGGACATTTTCGCAAGTTTCACTTTTTGTAATTATGCCACTTTTGCTTAGTATGGTGGTGGGCCCAAAGAAAAAACGTTTATGTTCGTTCTTCATATGAAGTCGCACAATCTTATTCATTTATGCACTTATGAGATGCTCATAAAAGTTGTGGCAGTTGACTTCTTATGTGGAATGAACTGCAATAAGTTTAATAGCAAATAAATTTATATATAATTATAAAATTAAGAATATTGACATAAATAAGTTTTTTCTTTGGTGTTGTGCTTGAGAAACTGCATGCTTATATAAACTAGTTTTGTTTAAAAATAAAATTTTTGCTTTTCATTTAGGTAAATACTCATCTGCAATCTGCTTTGTAATAATTGTCAGGTACTGCATAGTGGTTCATTCCTCTAGTTATAAGTCATCGTAATCATTTGGGGTCGGAGCAATATGTCATCTTCCATTCATCTATCAGCCGTTATGTTCACTCCTTCCTTATGCATATCATCCTAATCTTGATCATCTACATAATCCATCCATCTTTGCTTTGGTCTTCCTCTTTTAGTCCTGCTTCCTTGTTGGAAATTCACCATACACTTATTTGAAAAACAGTACTTAATCATAACACTTCTTTTTTTTTTAAATCATGTAGATCTGTCAAAGTTTTATTCATCAAAATCAAGATTTGATTTCGATTAATAAAATTTTGAAAGAATGTATTATCTCCATGGAAATAGGACTACGAGAGGAAGACGAAAAAAGATATAAATAATAATAGAGATAATAAAGAAATAAATAAATTCTGTGATCACGAGAACCAAATTCTTATTTTGTCGGAAGTTTCATTCTATTGAAGACTAAACCATGAATACTTAGTCCAGACCGTTGATGTCTCTACAGACGTAGTGTCTGATATCCAATCTAGTGATCGCTAAACTTGTTGAATTTGCCTGAACTAAAGCATGAGAGTTGGTTTACCATGTTACCCATAACATAAAATCCAGCATAGTTACTTGGAAGATATTGCACTGTGCCAATGACCCAGTAGTTCCGATCGGCTTACGCGCTGCCATAACATGTATGCATGTGCATTACATTGCGCGCGCAGGCGTAACCGAGTCCGTGTTCTGGTTATCAATTTACAAGAGAATTAATTAAATTATTAATCAACTTATTGCATTATTTGTTACATAACGAAAAATCATAAACTTCGTCCAAAATGAATTTACTAGGTTTCAAGCAAAGTTCTTGCACAAGCCTTTGTCCGAAATTCGTTTCGTTTTCGGGATATTTATCAAATAACCTGCTAGTGCTCTCTTCTGTTCCTACACTACAGGCTACTTCTCTGTCTAAGACTCTGTTTCCAGCGAGTCCATGTGCGGGGTGCTGGTTGCAAGTTATTGTTGGCTTCATTACTTGCATGGCATGCTTTACGTTATGCCCACAGCGAATGTAGCCAGCCATACACGCAAAAATGCGTGCTAATCCCAAGCATACCCGCACGATAGGAAACGGGTGCGTTTCCTATCGTGAATCCTTATTATCCTATCCTTATTCATTGAAATTGGTTCTGTTTGTAGTTTACACTTTCGTTGTGAACCTAACACAAGAGTGGATATGATAAAATATTGGGCGTCATCGTAGAGCGTCACCTAATGACAAAATGTTTTGATTTAGCATGATATAGACTACTGGTTGTCTTGTGTTGTTTATAAAAATGTAGATTAATCAAGATGCCTGAAACCTTGGAACTAATACTTACATACATTGATTTATTATTAATGACAGCGATGAGATAAAAATATTTCATAACATACATAACATATGACTCATTATGTTATGTAGGTATGTTATGTAATATTTTTACAAAGCATGTTACTATTATTTAAAATATTCAAATAGTGAGCGCGTATGTTCTAGTCAGCTCCTGTTCTTGATAAGGGACACGGGACGGTGAACGAGGCAAGCGAGCGCATAGTCGTCTGAATCCATGAAGATTTCTCTGAACACAGACATATGACGGACAGCATGACAGGACTTCATAGATACGCTCCCATGCGAGGCGGGACTAGCATTTGCGCGCGTACTATAACAAATTCACCGTAACATAAGGTCGAGATTCAGAGACGTTCGAACTTCCGTACGTCAAATAATTCATACATTTTCGACGCTTACTTAGACTGACGCTTAGCTTAGCTTAGGCTCACGCTCAAAAGACTTCTCTGAAACTCAACCTTACTCTCAACAGGCCATGATGACAGGCAGCGTATCAACATTCGCCGACGTAGCTCTCAACTTCGGCGCGCCTGCAGTTCGCGGGGACAGCGTGCTTCGCGCCGCGGCCTCCAGGCACCGGCGCTCCGTCATGTATGGCGACGACACATGGCTGCGCCTTTTCCCCGGCCTCTGGGCAGAGTCGGACGGCACCACCTCCTTCTACGTCACTGATTATACTGAGGTACTTTATCACATCCAGACGAAACCTGAAAAGCATACGCTAAAACAGTTATGATTTCTATCAGTAGAATTCACAGAGTCTACCAATACGCATTGGGCACGTTTGGTGGATACCCTCCTAGAGAGCCTGTGGCCTACAGTGGGATGTGCTGATTCCTATTTACAATAGAGCACCCCCCTTTTTTACCTTTGTCTTCATTGTTACTTTCTCTAAAAGAGGGTGGCATAAACAAATGGATGTATATACCCAACAGTGGGTGGATTCGGGTGGATGATGATCTCCGGATGAGTATATTTAATTTAATAATAAATGAAAAGAGGCTTTTGCCCAGCAGTAGGATCAAACATGCTATTTCTTGCTGACACATTTCTTTAATTTAGTCGAAGAGTCACTAAGAAATAAAGTTTCATTTGCATTAGTTACTGTACTGTACTGCCTAGCCACCTAACGTTGTCATTCTTATAAGTATACCAATGTAGTGCTTATTATATTGACATAGTACCCCAACCTCATTAAACATCGATAAAACAACACTAATTGTAAGTAATAACTAAATGAAAACGCAATGTTTCGACAGTGCGGAAACGACAAAAGTCCTTAATTATACATAATAGTTACAAGTTTTATTCCTCAGCCTACGGTTACAAGGGCAATTAAATAGATTCATAACCTGATGTAAGTTTCTGCTTCACTAGCTCTGATAGCAGTAGAAATCAATAAAATTGATGTTAATGTCCATGATTTGTTATTGAATGAACGTAGTTACGTATTTTATTTACATGATGCTTTCTATGCGCTGACCGCAAATGACCGACAAACAATGGAAAATATATTGTTATTGATAGACGCAGTTCATCGTGTTAATGTTTATATGGATAACATTAATGTATGTTTGTATACAGGGTGAAATTGATATCATTTTTCTCGTTGGCGGCATCCTATGCCCAAAAGTCCCAGTCTCTTCACTTCTTTCGAGTCAGTATGAGCGATATCATATGACAATCACTTATGCTGTAGTCAGCAATTGTCGTATCGAGGCGAGGCTGACAGCCCTGGGCAGAACTCAGGCTTCGTTAGTCAGGGCAACCCTTATCTTGCACCCCAAAGCAAAGTCCTATTACTAAACCTCTTTAACCTCTATTCCAGGTAGATAACAACGTAACAAGACATCTAGACAAAATCCTGGCACCGGATGAGGAAAAGAAGCCTAACTTCGACTTCTTAGTTCTTCACTATTTGGGTTTGGATCACATTGGGCATTTAGAAGGTGCTCGTAGTCCCAAGATCAAACCAAAGCTGCTGGAGATGGACGAGATCGTAAAGAAGATATTCACTGCTATGCAAGCCTGGGTTCGTATTTCATGTTGTTGTCGCATTCACTTTTGCCTTGAAGACGAATTCAATTGTCTTCAAAAGCCCGTATTAATATACCAAGCGCTTGTGCATTCTTAATAACTACTGTTTACTTAAAATTTGGCGTAGATGTTTCTATTAGTGACGAGATGCTTACCTAAAAACGGTTTTTCGCAATTCAACGCCTTATTCAACCCCCAAAGATGCGAACATGGGGGGAAAGTTTTTATAGGATTTCAGCTAGTTGGTATTATTTTGAATATCGATAATATTTCTCTTTAGTTTTTAGGTACTTCTAATTCTATTCTATTTTTATTAAATGGCGTTTCCTTAAAGATTTCGCCAGTATCAAGTGTTGAAGATATTATTATAATTCAAGTTAACGTTCATTGTACGGTAATTGATATGGCGATCTCAAAGCCCTGTTTTTATACAAAAACACACACCCGAAACCGCCATAAAATGGCGGAGCCGCGTGGCTACCTAAATCGCGAGCCGAACGAAAGACGTCTACTCGAGAGACCTCTAGCCACGCGACTCCTTTTAGGTACTTTATTTTATCCTAAAATAACAAACTTTAACCTAACATTTTAAGTACAAATATTTCACGCGTCCGTAATGCGCTAGATAGCGCTAGTGTCGCGAGATGTGCAAATAAGAATAGTACGTCTATCTAAACTATTGTAAAACTGTAACAGAAGTGTGTCTGCACATTGAAGATATGTACAAAAAAGATTACGATATGGTTTTTAGGTTAGAATTTCTGTCTGTTTTTCTGCTTGTTTGTGTGTTTGTTTGTGCGAGCTTCACGCAAAAACTACTGAACCGATTTTGATGAAACTTATTTGTTTGATAGCTTAAGATTTGACTTAAAATCTGGTATGTAATTTGTACGGACGAAGTCGCGGGTAAACTCATACTCGTACTGTACAATGTTTGCGTTCTCAGGACCGAACGGGTGTGTTGTTCATATGCGGTGACCACGGCATGCGAGACGCGGGCGGCCACGGCGGCGCCACTCCCGCCGAGGTACTCGTCCCTCTCGTCGTGGCTAAGAGCAACGACTTCTCCTGCCCTCACCTGTACGTTTTACCACTTATTCACAGTAAGAACTTCGCATTTAGGCAGTTTAAAATAATAAGAATTGTATATGTCGACCAGAATCTCATGACATAGAAAAAAGTAAAAAAAATAAATAGATTTTTACATGATAGTGTCAAACTGCCATCTGTCTAGTCGAAGTAGGCCCTGGAGTGCTATTTTTGAACACCACACGTCCATTTGATTTGTCTATTTGTCATCAGATTCTGGTTCACATATAGCGCCAGTAATTAAACACGTTTTACGACGATATTGGCAGTTTGAAATTATAACCACAGGAGTACTCTTCTTCTATGAATTTACACATCCTGGCTCGTAAAGATTTTGATCACGAAAACCATGCCATTTTCGAATATTGGTTCGAATATCTGAAATTAATAAAATGTGAACACTAAACCTAAAAGTCAGATAAGTTAGTGCGCTAGGCGAGGTAGCATGTGCGATTGCCTCTGAGCAACGCGCGGTTCCCTTCCCCTCAGTATCACCGGCCCCCCGCTAACATCTACAGTACCTCGCCTCCCCCAACCTCTGTGCACCGCGGGACAGTCGCGCACGAACTTGACAGACTATCGCCGCACATAATTCCAAACTGTCTCACTAAATTGATCCCGACGTCTCCCACCACATCACGTCACCAGCAACGAACCACAGAACATTATAAGAGGGGTTATAAGTGCAAAGTAGGCGTGTAACGCGTGCCACACGATTATGTAATGATTTCTATAAAACGTGGTGCGAGCGACAAGGCATAAGTTGAAGCAGCGTGAGCGGGAAGACAAGTGGCGACAGTCGTCTCCGAAGCAAAAGCGCTACTTTGCATTTCTAACCCCTCTTATAATGTTCTGTGCAACGAACAGGAGAGAGGTTACACTTAGATTGGTTACCTAACTTTGATTCGGTTGACTATGACGGATGTTTTGCTGTCGGATAAGAGAGTCCAATGAAGGCTAATTCTGACAATACCAAAACAATAAAGACCTCTTAGATTATCACTACCACTGGAGGACCTTATTGTTTACAGAGTATCACGCATTAGAGACTCCTGAGCAGCACTGTACAAGCACAGCATAACTATATAGTCCTATCAGTACGGCAACGGATGTACTTGCGCAGAGCAACGGCGGGGGCCTTGCGGGGAAGCGTGCGGTGGGGGTCGCACCCCAAAAATCTGTATGAAAAAGTTGGCATTGCCTTGCGTATCTGCGCATGACAGCGTAAGTACAAGGGCGCGGCGCCGGGTGCGGCGGCATCGCCCGCCATCAAGAGCGTTGCCATACTGTGAGGCTTATAGTAATATTGTGGTTCAAGTCCAGTTTAAAAAATGAATTTGTGCAGAATGCCTTATCCCACTAATTGTAAAACCAATAAATATCCAACCACCTTACTTCACAGCGCAGCCCCCAGGTCAACCGTAGCCCAAGTGGATCTAGCGCCATCTCTCGCCTGGCTGCTAAACGCGCCCATACCCGGTGAGAGTACGGGCCGAGTGTTGCCAGCTTTACTGCCCGCTGATACGCGCCAACATCTTTACCTGCTGCATGTGGTAGCCGCTCACAATGCTCGGATACCCACATTGCCTTCTGATAAAGGTATTAACCTAAACTTCATTTTTCACAAGAATAATGTGGACAAGTCTTAATTCATTTTTATTTCAATCCAAAGTCCCGGGATTGCTTAAATATTTGTCGACATGCAAAATATCTTAGAACTTGGACATTTGAACAACGCTGACAATTTGGTCAACTTATAAGTACAATGTTGTCTGAGTTGTTTGAGTTGACCAAGTTGTTCATGTCGTCCGAGCTGTTTTGTTGTCGAAAGTACTTAATTAGACAATATTGACAACTTGTCAAATCAGTTGGCCAAGTTGTCAGAGTTATTCATGTTGACCCAGTTGTTTATGTTGTCCGAGTTGTCCAAGTCAACCGAGTTGTTCGTGTTGTCCAAGTTGTTCATGTTGTCGGAAGCAATATCATAGTGGTGAGACTACATACGAGC
The DNA here is from genome assembly GCA_927399405.1 of Agonopterix arenella. Taxonomy (NCBI): domain Eukaryota; kingdom Metazoa; phylum Arthropoda; class Insecta; order Lepidoptera; family Depressariidae; genus Agonopterix; species Agonopterix arenella. Next base: position 10,775,041 of record OV656708.1, on the reverse strand, counting down.
ACAAGTATGAAAAAACGGTGGATGTGGCAGGATTAAATTAACTTTATTATCCATATTTTTAACAAGAAAATTGTGTTTTCTCTGGTCTTCTTAGGCGCAAGCTCGACTTACACTTGGGCGGTTTTTATTGTTTGTTTACCCTTAAAGTTTCCACTATAATCATACCAAGTTTGACGCTTATACCTATTACAGTTTTTACGATAGAGCAAACCTTTTAAAAAGAGAAAGGGTTGAAAAAAGCTAGTTTCTTGTCGGTCTCCTTAATTTTCTGCATAAAAACAGATATTCTGTGAAAATTTCAACCAGCTTCCTTTTCTGGTTCAAAAGGACGGACGGCGGCGTCGGCTCAGTGTTAGGGTCCTGTATCCTTTTCTACTTTATAAACCGAAAAAGAACCTTCAGCCGATAATTTGACCGCTATAACCTGTGTTGTTATATTGCTAAAGCTAAATGCATGCATGTAAAGGAGGCATGATCGGCTAGCAAACCCAACTGACACAGCAAACTCAAATTTCACTTGCCGTTCATGTGGCCGTACCTGTCGCTCTCGCATCGGGCTTTATACGAGCGTAGGTGCCGCCAAGACGCTTTTTAAATCATTTTTAGGGTTCCGTACCCAAAGGGTGAAAACGGGACCCTATTACTAAGCCTACATTGTCCGTCCGTCCGTCTGTCCTACCTATTTAGGGCTGCAAATTTTGAACTGTAAGAGCTAGCTCTTACAGTTCAAAAAGGATAGTTGAAATTTTCACAGAATGTGCGTCATTACGGGGGATTGGCTAACAAATAATAAAAATGTCAAAAAGTTAAAAATTAAGGGGGGGTCCTCAAGGATCTAGTTTTTATCAACGTTTTTTCTTCTCGCTCTATGGTAAAAACGGTAATACATACAAGCGTCAAACTTGGTGTGAATATAGAGCACACTCTACAGTATAACAACAAATAATAAAACCCGGCCAAGTGTGAGTTGGTCTCGTGCTAAAGGTACCTGAGAATTTTTTTTTTGTTCTTTAATATGTTGTGTGGTGCGGAACCCTCGGTGCGCGAGTAGCCAGATTCGCACTTGACTGATTTTTATATAAATGCATGTCCACAGAGTTTTACAAACAATTCGTGCGAGCCGAGAAGCAGTTTGCTCATTACCTAGCAACCGGACAACAGAGCGCCGCCAAAATATCTAAGGAATTCTACGAGGAATCTCTGGACGAAATGGCAAAGTATCTGTCAGAGTCTACGGTCGATTTCGACATGTTTGCCATTGGAATAGCTGGCTTATTGCTATATTTTGTAAGTATATTTTTACTCTTTGTAGCCTCCTCATTTTTGTTATTAATTATATTTGTCTATTCTTGGTGTGCAAATAAAGAATATTTATGTTATAGTGATTTATCTGTAACGAAGTAACTAGTAATCTGTGACAACCAGCGCTTCACTCTCTTCCACTGTAAATAACCTCTCTTCCACAGCTAGCGACATGCATCCTCTGCATCACCCTCTACTCACTCCAGCCGGACAACTGCCGCAAACATAGCGTCACCCACCGTCAGACCGCGGCCGGAAGCTTCGTCGCCTTCCTAGTGATATTCGCCATATTCACCGCCATACAAACCACTGCCTGCTTCATCACTGAAACTAAAAGCCAATTATGCTCATTCAACCCACCCTGGGCTTTAGCCTTCGTTTCTATAACCTGCGTATTGACCATGGCGTATTTCATAGCGAAAACAGGAATAGAAAAGACTAAAGATTTGACGCCATTAAAGGAATTGAATGCTATAGATTATTTGTTGATTGGCGGGACTCTGTTTCATTCTTGGTCGTTCTTTGGGACCAGTTTCATTGAAGAAGAGCATATGACGTGGTATTACTTCTGGAATACGTTAATGTTGTTCGTGCTGGTTAGGACTATAGTGGTTGTTGTTATGTATATGAGTAAGAAGATAATGGGAGCTACTGAGGTTCAGGAGAAGCCTGAGTTGGCGGAGAGGATGAGCGTTGGGGTCGGAATTGTACCTAAATGGGTGTTGCTGATCGCGTTACATAGGTAAGTTGTGAAATTTATCTTTTCTATAAGCGTAAAGAATCAAGACAGTATTCCCATTTTGGGCTGGTAAGAAACATTTCTACAACTAAGGTCATTTCGCCTAATGACTAAGGCCAAAAAATGTGGCAAAACACTCCCGAAATCTATACTATTCTAAAACTGTAACATTGAAGATATTTACAAAAAAATGGTTACGATATGGTGTGTACTCCAAAACACCGATTTTTTTATATTTCGTCTGTCTGTTTGTCCGAGCATCACGCGCAAACTACTGGACCGATTTTGGTAAAACTCTGTGTTTAAAAGTGTATGATTAGACTTAATAACTGGGTATTTTATTTTTTGTTTTATGTCACTACGATGACGAGAGCCGGTTGGTGCGGCCGAAGTCGCGGGTAAAATTTAGTGTATTTTAAAATGAAAATGTAAACGTAAATTTTAATTAACAGATACATAAAGACCATGAATCAAACGGGCGACCGGTGGCTGTTTCTACCAGACACGGCGGACTGGCTTAACGCGCCGGAAAACGCGTTTTATCTTCAAGCACATCTTGTTGTTGGTATGTGAAAATACATTTGTCCGCCCGCTTGTTTGAAGTAAGTACATTGCTGCGTAAGCTTGTTATGTATTAAGATTATATCAAACTAACCGGTCGATGTCGATGTACACCCAGCGACACGTCAAGCTACGCAAAACAAACATAAGCTGGCCGCGCGACGTTATACATTCTACGCGCGTTATACTTGCTACGACTCTACCTACGCGCGGCCAGCTTATTTTATATTATTGATGTGTCGCCGTGTGTTCTTTAAATTGCATGCGATCGGTTGCATAATGTAAATCGGCTTTCAGTGTAATAATACACCTGACTAAAACACGATTGCAATACTAATTTTTTCATGTAAAATTGAAAATGAATCTCCGCGGAAATTACGACGCGTAATTTCGGCAGGTGTGTTTCTACACTTATTCATGTGACCAGTTCTATGCAAATAGAGAGGCTGATGATGATGAATTTAGTTCTTAAAATTTCTTTTCTCAATTCCAGGTACTCTCCTAACCCTCGGAATATGTATCTACAATACCCGCTATATGAACAACGTGATGCAATTGCATTCAGCGCTCACCATTGCAGCGACAGTCTGCATATTCTGCTATAGAATAGCAACAAACACTCTAGACTCACCTTTCGATGACATCAAAACTTGGGATACTGTCACCATAGTTAACATCTTCTGGGGTATAATTACCGCTCATTTCGTCTTCGAAATTCTAACCTACGTCGGTATATTCAAAAGCTGCGGTGTCAACCCTTCTGCTACGAAAAAATTTGTCTATAACAAACCAAAAGCTAAAACCGAAGATTATTTCTACGATGCAATGATAGAAGATCCATGGAATGTTGAAGATGTCAAACTGAATTTGGCTCGTTCGATATCCCATATAATGCTGAATAGTATGATGTTGATAATAGTGCTGCTAATGAGGCCGCATAATGTTATTTTAGTGCCGAGTGTGTACATAACTTGTGTGCTGACGTCTAAGTGCTTGGATCATAAGTTGTTGGATGCTAGGCCGGGGAGGAGGACCGACGCTGCTGATGTTTTAAGTCAGACGCTGGTCCATTTGTGGATTGGGTCGCTGTTTTTCTTCTATCAGGTAAGACTTTCAGGAAAGTTTTTGGTTGTATTCACATTATACACGAGGTGATTTTTGCCACACATCAACGCTCTCTCACGTCTCGTTATTGTGACATACGTAAAACATGCAATCGAGACTACGCCCAGTTGTCGGCACTGGCGATAAATGGGAAGAAAAATCCTCGTGTGAAACCTTGTTTGAAATAATATCTGTCTTTTTCATGTTTATCAGCTCGTATTATATTTCTTCTACTTAATTTCAGAGCAATAACCCTAGGCTAAATTGGCCGTCCTCAATTCAAGATTCGTCATTACGGTACTTTATAATGAAGATGATTGAAGTTTTATCAGTCCCTAAGTCCACCTAAGGATAACACTTTCTTGTACGGCGTCAATGTTGTTTAATTTTAAGACAATCTTATTTAGAATGATTGGTCTAGTTTAAGAAACTAATGTGTAAAATGAATAATGTTTGTGACAATTTCTAATTAACATACACATACATTACATACATACTTTATATGTATATACCGTGTGTCCACCCATACGGCGACACGTCAATCTATACCAAACCATCATAAGCTGGCAACGCGTAGGTTGAATCAAGTGTAACGTCGCGTGGCCAACTTATGTTGGTTTTTGGTAGCGTTATGTGTTAGTGTGCAATAAAGTGTTGTTATAATCAGAGGCACCTACTCTCTTGTTACAAAGTTTGCTATCAAATCAATGTAGCCTGACGCTATCATCAAACATACAGGGCAACTCAAACAGCCTGGCGTCGGTGGACCTCGGTGCCGGGTACGTGGGCCTGCGGGAGTACTGCCCCGTGCGGGTCGCGCTGCGCATGGGCCTCCACGCGTACGCGGGCCCCGCGCTTGCCGGCTGCACCCTCTTCTGTACCCTATCACACAAGGAAACCTGGCAGCTGTTAGTATTGTCACAGAATAAAACTACTCGTAAAGAAGAAACTTCGCAAGATTTAGAGCCTGTTTTACCACTTCTAGATAAGTCATTGTTAGCTTATTTGACAGTTCGTTTGACATATTTCGTATGAAAGATATGTCAAATTATATGCCATATTATTTTATTTTTTGTATTAAATCTAGGAGCTCGAAGCCCACTTATTAGACGTAAAATTTTTTTTTTAAGCTATTTCCGCGTCGGAACCTGTGTTTGTAGAGAAGATTCGGCCAGAAACTCTACAACTATTACAATATAACACGACTAAATAACTATTACAATATAAATTCTTAAGCTAAGGTGAGGACTGACTGACTGACTGACTTATCATCATATCGTATGATTTATTTAGGGTTCCGTAATCAAAAAAGGAACCCTTATACTCTTGTCCATTCTGTCTGTCTGTGTGCTTCAATTACTCGCTCATTTTTGCACCTATTGAATCGAAATTGTCTTGAAGACTTTGTTCACCTGATGGAAAGTGTAGATGAAGCCGAAGACGATGACCCAGGTTAAACCTTTTTCAACACACTTGCTCGTAAAGTGGCTCTTATCGCACCACTTTTAGGTTCATTTGGGTTTTACTTTACATTAAATACCTAATTTGATCACCGGCGCACAGCAACGTGGGAAGAAAGAAATCGGGGTGCCAGTTTCTACAAATATTTTTTATTTTTTCCTCATAAGTGTGTTGAAAAACGTCGTATAAAACGCGAGAGGGTTGGTTATTAGTGTTATTACAGTTTCGCCTCGTTTACAGCACTCTCCTGCGGGTCGTGCTTGCATCATAATAATGTACGCACGGCGACACATCAAGCTATACAAAACCAACATAAGCTGGGCGCGCGTAGGTCGAGTAACGTATACCGTCGCGCGTCGTATACGTTGATGTGTCGCCGTGTGTACCTACTAGCAACTCCTTTTTTAAAAGGTTAAATTTTCTTCCCAACAACGATTGACAACTTCCTCTACCGGCTCTTAAAACTGCAAAGTTGCAATCATATAATGTCGTTTAGAACATGAGTTATAATTTCATAAACAGGGCACATATTCTACACTTATTAAAACAAATCATTTAAATTCCAGGTACCTCCAATCAGTATGGCGAGCAACAAACATCCTAGCCTTCCAAAGAGTATATTCCCTAGTCATTTACTGCTTGGTCGCCACGGTATTCCGTCACCACCTCTTCGTATGGACAGTCTTCTCACCAAAGCTACTATACGACTTTGTTGCAACTGTGTTCTCTATACAAGCTTTAGTCACTATGGCTGAAATTATAGGACTAACACATGTTACTAGTTGGCTCGCAAGAGCAGTAACTTTTAAATCGAAACTGTGATTTTAGGATTAAATCTTTAGGAAAGGACGTCCGTAGCCGTTATTCAATAGCTAATATACGTCTGCGAATGCGAGTATTATTTTACATACTGTAAACAGGATAATTCATACATTTGTTGATAGTAACGGTGTGTGTAAAAGTAAAGTAAAAGTAAAAAATACGTTAAAACTGTGTGTGACTGTATTAAGAGTATACGAAATTAAATAATCAATTATTGGTCAAATCGTACAGGGTGTTAGGTTAAACAGTGCAGTACGACCAGGAAAAATAATTTCACTCGTCAATCTTCGTTTGCGCAGAGCAGGACCGAGTCCCCGAAGTCATTTAGTAATCAAAGGGTGCAAAGTCGGATAGTAGCGGAAAGGGCTCGAAAACAAATTAGCCAATAGCGTAAACGGATTGAAGGTCACACATCCTGATAGGTCAGTATTATTTCGCGCGCTATTAAAATTTGTCGACTGCGCAGGTAGGTACATCGGTAAGACTTATAAACCTGGTACTACTGTACCTATGATACTAAACAACTTTCCCAAATGAACAAGGAGAAATTCGCATTTTTTTTTCCTTTTTTCATTCAAACGTTCGATCAGCTGATTGCATTTAGTAAGGGAAATAAAAAAAAATGGAATTTCCTGCAGGATTCTTAGGTAAAGTTGTTCAATATCATGGGTACAATCACCCCTTAAAGTAATGCAACTGTTTGGTTAAAACTCAGTATATTTCCGCAAGGTGCGTAGTATTGTATTATATTACACAGTTACTATCGATACATGTAGATATGAATTGTGGTAAGCAATTTTGTAAAAAAAAAAATGATGCGACACGCGCCAAGAGGCTTGCCATGACTCAGAAAAACTAGCACATGGACTCCTTATACGGATAATAATATTTAAAATTCTGCACCTAACGCCAGAGCCGGGCGAAACTGAAGAGATTGTGATATATCATTAATTAAATTTTTCAGAAGAACTAGTACTGCTTTAGAAGTCTATTTGATAGTTTGTCTGTGCATATTTTTATGAGTCGAGCGAATGTTTTATAAACAGTCAAACTGACAACCTGGAATAGGAAAGCTGAATGATTAATTTTAGTTAAGTAATTAGGTTTTTAACCGACTTCAAAAAAGGAGGAGGTTTCTCAATTCTATCTAGAGTTTTGGTTCCGCTGCTTGATCAAATTGTTGTGAACACTGAAAGTATTTTTATACATGGCAATACCTTAGACCATATAACAATGGACGTGGCAAAGGCGGGCGTACCCCTCTGCCAAAGTATGTGGCCATTTTTGTCCATACGCGTTATAGAAAACTAGTTCACGCTGGTCCGCTACCATTCGGTATCGTTTCGTGTTAGCCCAGTCATTTTACGGTTTGAGCCGGGAATAATTGATATTTTTTTCGGTATAGTATTTAAGAGCCAATTTGAGCTTAGCAATGTATCAAAATTAAAAAAATTTCACGTCAGCAGCAGCCCCAAATTTGAAATTTAGCATTCATGTAGTTAAAAAAAAACTAATGTTAAAATTTTTTTGCAATTTTTACCCTCAGATTAATTCTTTACCATTATACATACTTCAAACATGGTGTTAACATTTTTTGTCAACTTAGACTTGACTGACTTTTTCCTTTTTTGTTTTCTTTTTTGGCTTTGAAAAATACATTAGTATTTTCTATTAAATATCTAATTTTTTAATTTTCAATGCCTATTTTATTGCTCAAAAAAATGTATATTGTTAAATCTAATTGAAATGAGTGCATTGGTATTAATATAATTAACTTAAAAGCCTTCTGGGACATACAATATTGATTTCTATGTTGCGTCGCGATTTTTTTAAATATATTTTCAGATAGTCTTTTTGTCACTAAATGGTGCCGGTTACAGTTTAAAATTCCAATTCATACTTACTCCCCACCCCTCCTAACAAAACTCCGTAAAATGCGTAGAGAAAAAACGCGCTCCCCTAGGTAAAATGACTGGGCTATGTCGCAAAACAGTGCTCCCGTGAAAATGGTTATGGTTTGTATCAGTATGCAGCGTTGTCTGTGCGTGTTTTTAATTTGTCGTGGTGTGCTGTACGTGGTTACAGCGCCTCCCGCTAAAAGTGGTAGAAAAATTGTTCGATGAATCAGCGCCATGCCAACTCCACTGTTATATTCTCTGACGGTATTTTACCTTTTAATTTTAGCTGAACAATGTTTATATCTTTGATAAGCAATATACAACTAATGGTTCCATTCAAAAATGCAAAAAAAATGTCTTCGTTCAAAATTATACATTCCAGGGTTTTAAAACAATGAAACAAAAGTTTTCAACAATTTTCTTTATTTTTTAAGTATACTGGAACCAACATATTTATTTATTTTTTTTAAATACAGGGAAATATTAAATGCCCTAAACCAAACCAATGTCCTTATGTAAATAAATCTAGTTATATTTTAATTACGTTTATTTATTTCTAATATTTCGCACTAACCTCAAATATATTAGAGAATTTAGGGTGCAAAAATATGTCTTCAGAAGAAGTATGTATGCTTCAAAACTAACTGAACAAGAAATGTGTTTATTGTAATATTAATAATACCACATAATAATTTTGATGTTCAGTCAGTTTTTAAACCTTAATCAGATTCATTAAAATATATTATTAGCTCTAATATATTTAAAGCCAGAATGTACAGAATAAACCGATAGGGTTTCTTAGAACAAATTAATATAAAATACGTTACTTTTCATGATCTTTACATCGAATACCTAGAAGCAATATTTAAATAAACTTGTATATTTTTTAAACAAAGCACCAACAATTTTATCCGTAATAAACATTGATTATTTAGACATTTTACTTTCTTTAGGACACCTGATAAAGATGGTTACAATGCGCAATGTACAAAAAATAGTTTTTATACTTTTGGAATGCTAGTCTTAAAAAAATTGTTTCCTGTTCTTAAGCTAAAAACGTATCCAAAAATATACATTACTTTTTTAATGAGTTGATTTACATAAATATTAATATTCTTTACAAATATTATAAAAAAGTTACGATATGGTTTTAGGTGTCCCTGATTCCATATCACCAATTTTTGGATTTTTTGTCTTTTGTTTGTGTGTTTGTCTGTTTGTTTGAACGAGCATCACGCAAAAACTACTGAACCAATTTTGAAGAAACTTTTTTGTTTGATAGCTTATTATCTGCCTTAAAATCTGGTATATAAATTGTGCAGACAAAGTCGCGGGTTAACGCTCGTTTTTTATAAATTCAGTAACTATACAATACTTGTGAATTTGTCATAATATCGTAGTGCGGTCAGCATCTAGCCTCCTTGCGCTTTGGTAATGTTTCTTTAAAGCTGACTGTACATACCACAGGTAGTACCTCGTTATCGTAAAAAAATCTGCATTTTATTAACTGCTTAAGTATAAAAACGGTCTCGTCATTGTCAATACATAGTCCCTTAGGATAAAACTAGGGTGCTATTCTGTAATTACCGGATTCGATCTCGGTATCAAATCAACATGGTGTTTTTTGACTGTTTTTGACGATTCTTCTTCTTAATAGGTATTTAGCAGAATAGAGGTGAGCGGTATAATATATCAGTGGTATAATTAAGGATATATGATGATCGGAGAAATGCAATATTAAAGCCTGACCAGAAATATAAAAAACCTGGTTTGGCATCGCTGCAATCGACTATAATCTTTATGATAGTGTTCCAAGTACAAAATTTTTTTCCAATGATTTGCAGCGAAAAGGCGTTTGATCGAGTTCCTCGGGAGACAATCTGGTCGTCTCTGAAAGAGAAATATACCTGAAACATTTGTCGAGATTATAGCCGACATGTACCAAGACGTAAGATCTTTCATTGGAACCGCTGTAGTAGTAACAAAATCAATTCCGGTTACAGAAGGGGTACATCAAGGCTCTGTATTGAGTCCATATCTATTTGGCCTCGTATTGAATACACTAAAAGAGGTAGAGGATGCCCAAAGCAAAGCATCTCGGACATTCATTAATGCCCATAATAATAGCCATTTGTACCGAAAGCCGGGAAGATCTAAAGGATGCATTAGATCATTAGAAGCTTGGAAGCACCAGTTACAGAAAGGTGCTGAGTGTTTTGAAGACTCAGATCATGGAGTGCAACATCCCAAGTTCCAACCCCGAGCCAATCACAGTCGATGGACAAACGATAGAGCGGTGTGATGAGTACAAGTACTTGGGCAGTATGATGCATAGCTCCGGATCGTTGGAGAATAACATTCAGCACCGTATTACAACAGCCTGGCTCAAATGGCAGGAACTAACTAGTGTAACCTGCGATAGAAAGATGCCCATAAGAAAGAAATGCCTTGTGTATAAAAGCATAATAAGACCTGTGCTAAACTGTAAAAAAAAATTGTTTTTATTAAAAATAAAAATTGGTTTATTATGGTAGTGAGACATGGGCCAACTACGAAACGGCAAGTCCAAACCATTCAAGTCGCTGAGATGAAGATGTTACGCTGGATGTGCGGGGTCGTAACCCCGCACTCGTTGCGTATTCTGTCGTATTTCGTAAGATACGACAGAATACGCAACGAGTTCGTGCGAGGTAGTCTTGGAGTCCGCGACGTAGCTGATAAGATTTAAGAAAATCGACTGAGATGTAAAAAGAATACCATCTAATTATATAGGCAACAAAGCAATAGACTTCACCCTACCAGGTCAACGTGGCGTAGGCAAGCTAAAACTCAAATGGTCTGATGTCGTAAAGAAAAAAATGGGCAGCTCTCCATCGACAATGTTCAGGATAGAACGAAGTGGAAGAAACAGACTAGGAAAGCAGACCCTGCTACCCAGCTAGGAAGATGGTGATGATTATTGCGACAAATCTGACTTTGGAGACTTTTGCCGGCGCTGACAACGAAATGAGCGACTGGCGTGTCGTCAGCAGAGAATAGCCTTTGTAAAGTACAGTTTAGGCCTGTGACTAGCGCCGGCAGGCAACTTGGCTCTCGGCGCTGGCAGTAATTTCGGCAACGCGCGCCGCCGGCACCTAACTCGGCAACCGGGGCGCTGCCAGCAGCTGGCTTGGAACCAGTGCCGGCAACCAAATGAGCGACTGGCGCCGTCAGCGGACAATAGCCGGCACTGTAAAGCACAGTTTAGCCCTGCAACTAGCGCCGGCAGTCGGCACGCCCGTAACAACCTGGGAGCGATCTCCCGAGCAAACGCTCGGGAAACGAAACTAAACTAAACTAGACTAGACTAAACTAAACTAAACCGTAATTAACTCGTAACTGAGTCGAAATTGAACTGTAACTGAACCTTAACTGAATCGAAATTGAATAGAAATTGAATCGTAACTGAATGGCAACTGAAACGTACCTGAACCGCAATTGAATCGCAACTGAACCGTCAATGAATCGTAGTTGAATCGCAACTGAATCGCAACTGAACTGTACCTGAACCGTAATTGAATCGCAACTGAACCCTAACTGAATCGTAATTGATTCGCAATTAAACCTTAACTGAATAGTAATTGAATCGCAGCTGAATCGGAATTGAACGGTAACTGAATCGTAATTGAATTGCAACTGAATGGCAATTGAACCTTAACTGAACCGTAATTGAAGCGACTCAGTTGCAATTCAATTACGATCCAGGTACGGTTCAGCTGCGATTCAACTACGATTCAGTGACAGTTCAATCGATGTCGAATTGAATCGCAAAACTGAATCGTAATTGAACCTCAGCTGAACCGTAATTGAATAGCAAAACGTCTCCACGTTTTGTATTTTTCTGGTCGTGCTTTACTTAAAAATTGCCCAGTACAATCATAAATAAATTCACTATCGATCGAAGCCAATCACTTATCCGGAGGAGAGATAGTAGGGATTTCGGGGAAACTAGGTGAAAATATATCAAGTTTAATATTAACTTAGAGCACTCTTTCCAACGATGTTGCTGGTAATGAAATCCCTAAATGATTGCTAAAAAACAATAAACATTCATCAATACGCTTGGGGCAGCATTCCTCACTCGTTCACCCCCCAGCAGAATGATAAATTAACAATATTATTGAACAGCCAGAGTCAGCGAGCAAATTAAATTAGTCAAACACCTTCTTCATTGCTCGCCTGGACAATGGTATGGTGAATTATAGAAAGTTTGTAAGTTCGTCTTGACACTTTTAAATGCGGCTTGTGTTTTAGTTAGAGCTAGGAATCTGCTAAGAGAGCTAGCTTTGATATCTACTAGCTTTAAATTCTTACCTATAATAACATGCTAATAGCTAAATCATTTTTGGTAAGTTCATCTATCTGATTGGGTAGGTCAACAAGGTGGACTGACGACCTGATGAAGGCGGCGGTAACCCGTTGAACGAGGGCAGCGCAGCACCGGACGTTGTGGCGATCCTTAGGGGAGGCCTATGTCCAGCAGTCGATGTCTATCGGCTGATATGATGATGATGATGATCAGTCTGAGTCAGCTTGGTCTTAATGGACCGGCGACCGCTTTAATAGTATATGATGATGATGTGACCCAACTACGTCAGCTTTGTCCGTTATGCGACACTTTAATTTATTTTTTTATTTATTTATTTGCATCAGGCAACAGTACAATATAAAATTATCACGGGCCCATATTATAAATACCTTAACTTAAAATACATAAAAAAAATATAACTTAAATATTTTAAACACTTCACGTTTATCACTCCCTAGGGTTTATTGTCCTCGCTTCCCTGAAGCGTCTAAACACGACTCCGGTAGGCCACACTTCGGGGAGCAGGAACGTCTTTCAGGGCGTCACAGATGTGTCGGGTGGCGCAGTAGCGCTGCACCGCGCGGTCTCATTTCGCTTACTTGGCGAAGGCGAAAACGCTGGCGCAGCACTCGCTGCCTGAATTGCGGTCACCTCATGTCGCAACTCGGCGCATTTTCGTTCCGAAGCTTCTAACTTGCCTCGAATTTCGGTGATGTCGGCCCTCAAGAGCTGGATGTCCTTTAGCAGCCTGGTAACGTCAACATGATCGAAGGTCATCGGCGGCAGCTTGTTGAGGTCCCGCACCACGTACGGTTAATGGTTCTTTTTTGCTTAATGGTACTTTTTTGCTTTCTGGAATGTTCAGTAAAGCATGATTACACCTTTCGATCCTATCTAATAGCTTATACCTACTTATGTGGCAATATTACTATTGTAGACGTATTAAAATGAAATCCGCGAGAATCGAACGTTAAAACGAGCACTTTTTAAGAAAAATTGTACCTACTAAATAAATAGTGAATAGTGACGTCATTGTTTTCCGTCGTCGTCGTCATCGTTTCAATACTTTTTATACGTTGTTTATGCGGTTATGAAAAATAGTATTCAAGCTACAAAAGTACTGTAAATGTAAGTTTAGCATTATTTTCAAACGTTTTTTTTTTTTGCCAAAATAATTATGTATTATATTTTTTGTTTGTCATATTTTTACCAACAATGATCTATTTGGAACTTTCTCTTTTAAATAGAATATCTAATGTTATTCAGCTAAGATTTTCTACAAAAACAGTTTCAATATTCTATTCCATTTGTCAAATACCTACATTCAAAACAACTTCAATAGCTTCGGCAGAAGAAGACAAAATTGACTCCAACCCAGAATAAAAAGCTTCTACCTAGATAATCCACATTCTTTCCTCGAACAAGTTTACATTAACTAGTGAAAGAATTATTTGTAGTTTGGCCGTGGGAGGTTCTTATTGCTTTCTGCGGCCTCACATTTGCTTAACATTAATGGACGGCCGCGGTTTGCTCCACCATTCATTCCGCATTAGAAATCACACACGAAATCCCTTATGTCAACGTCATAGGTATGAAAATAGCTTGATTCGCGTGACTTTGTTCTTGAACTGAACTGTCTACGAGTAGGTCTAACATTTCTTAGGAACCATCTGCAGAATGCAAAGTGCGAATTAATGTGAGTTTACTTTTAAGTCATACCTACTTACTCGTTTATAGTCTAAATTATAATGAATAATTTACGTAAGTATCTTTCTATCATAGCAATCAAGTAAGTTTAGCCCATACTTCTTGGCATACACCTTCCGTGAGGGTAGGCCTGTGTCTTGCGGTGGGACGTAAACAAATAGCGTTAACCCGTGACTTTGTCCGCACAAATTATATACCAGATTTTAAGTCAGATCATAAGCTATCAAACAAAAAAAGTTTCATCAAAATCGGTTCAGTAGTTTTTGCGTGATGCTCGTTCAAACAAACAAACAAACACACAAACAGACAGATGAAAAATCCAAAAATTGGTGATATGGAATCAGGAATACCTAAAAACCATATCATAACTTTTTTTTTGTTAATATCTTCAATGTACAGACAAACTTTCTGTTACAGTTTTATAAAAGTTTAGATAAAAACGATCGTTAATGAAAATAAAATTAGCCTATGTTCCTTCTCGTATTTTAGATTAGTGTGAGTCGAGATAGTTAAAGATCAAAGAAAAAAAATAAAGCTTCGTTTATTCACATTTCTGCATTCCTCTTATAAAATACCTAAATCGTTAAAATTTCGAATCGAATCTCGTCATTGGCCAAGAACGAGATAAATAAATGCTAACTTATTCTTCGATCGTCATTTGTCTCTAGCATGGGGGAAAGGACCTCTTGGGGGATTGGAAAGGTGGGTAAGGTCTAAGGAGAGGTAACAATAGGGACAGTCTGTTCCCTAGGATGCTGCTGTTCTTGCTTTGGTGCTTCCGGCTGTTTCGCGGGTCCTGTCCTCGTCACCGGCACTATTCTTTCACCAGCGTTCGGCGGCTGGTGTTTAGGTGCGGTTATAGTCAGGACTCCATCAGAAGACAATGTGCTGACCAGGTCGTTGACATCGTAGCCTCCTGGGAGGATGTAGCGACGGGTGAACTGGCGGGAGATGAAGCCGTGTTCGTCCTGCTTCTCTTCGTGCTTGCCTTCCACGAGAACACAGTTGTTAGAGGCTTTGACGGTTATTTCTTCAGGGGTGAATTGCTGGACGTCTAGGATTACCTGTAAATAGAGGTAGGAGAGGCATTTAAAGAATATCCACAAGCTCCGAAAAATACAGGTATTCTTCTTTCGTGTCAGCATGAAATACACCACTATAACCAAAAAATTATTAAGGGTGTACATTCAGACAATGAAACTAAACAACTTCCTCTGAGGAAAATGGGCTGAAAAACGAAAAAAAAAATGTTGGACCTCCCATAGAATGGGACAAAAGTTTTTTTTTTCGCAATTTTGATGTTGGTCCCATAGAAAAAGTTGTTCAGATTGATGGTCTGATCACCCCCTTAAAAAACTGTCAGCATAATAAGTTGGGCCCTGTATTGCATAACAATCACTCATGCTGTAGTGGAAAGATTAGACAGTCAGCAATGATAGCAGGTATCGATGCTGACTGCCCAGGGTGCGCCTGACGAACTTATATTTCGTTACTCGGGGAGGCTTTTTGCATCCCTGGCATGAATGAAAGAAGTGATACACAAAATAACATACCAGGTATAATTATTATAGTACTTTGTGCTACTTAATGAAATTGCATTAATGAGAAGTCAAGAGTGAGATGGATTTCTAATGCACGAATACGGTACGATACAAAATGGTTGCAACAAAATGAACATCAACATCTACAAATCTAGCTACACCATAATAGATCGCGCTAACCATCACATTGTCGTGGCAGTTAAGTTAGTTAGTTAACAACTGTATGTAACTAATATTTCGTGCAACTCAAAGTGTACCTATTAAGGTATATCCCCCACTCTCACCTTACTCATCGAATGCTGTGCATCGGTGGAAGGCAGTCTTTGCATCAAAGTTTCCCTAGCGGCGGCGATCCTTTCCCTACATCGGACCTTAAGAACCTGTTGGTAACAACAAACAATGTAATGTTTGTTGTTTTAGTCTGCTTGAGTAATTTTGATTGTTTTTTATCTTAAAACCATAGATAAAGGTGATTTTTTTTATTTACTTTGGACATACGTATTATCTAGTTCCAATTGAAGTATTGATTGATTGATTGAGGTACCTTGGTACTAGAATCTAGTGTAGACTCTGTTTTACGATGACTAGATAACGATGTGGATAGTATTCTACCTCCAAATAATTGAATTCATCAATTAAAATCGAGATTGTTTCGAAGCCGGAACAGGGTGTTTCATACCATTAAACAGTACAACTTTCACTAAGGAGCCAATATCGAAATTGCGAAAAAAATATCAGCTGTTCCACAGAAAATGTAGAGCTGCTCTTCGAAAATGTATTGAAATTGCAGATTTTTATTTTTGCGTTTTCAAAGTTGGTCCGATAGTAAAATTTTTTGAGTTTGATGTTCCCAAGCTGCCAGTTCTGGCTTCAAGACGACCCCAATTCCATGGTGTGTATAATATTTATAATTTTCAATTTTACATGCAAATATTGTCAGAGGACCGACCGACCAGCGCAGGACCGGGCGTTATGGCGATCCTCCGGGAAGACCTATGTCCAGCAGTGGACGTCCATCGGCTGAGAACCCGTTGGATGAGGACAGCGCAGGACCGGTCGTTGTGGCGATCCTTGAGGAAGGCCTATATCCAGCAGTGGAGGTCCATTAGCTGAGATGATGATGATGATTATCAGATCCTTGTGGGATTTCAACACAGTAGTGTGGTCTATTATTAGGCGGAACCAAACGGCTATAGCTACACAGGAAACACGATCTTTAAACTTCGTTCAATTTAATACAATGCCGCCGAATGACACAATAACATTCTTAGAGATAGGCAAAGCCTTCGGCTAATTTTAACCTAGCATTTTAATGTAGCCAATAAATAAACAAACCTCAAACTTCTCCTTAGTAAGGTTAATAGTGGAGGAGCTCTCCTGCCTGGCGAGACTCGTCCTCCAGGGCCTGAAGTAGGAATTCCTGAACATGGAGCTGGGAGGGATGGCGGAGAGGGAGGAGATCAGGTCGTCCCTGCGGAGGCCGGCGCCGAAGTGCTGGTCGAGCAGCCTGGACGGACGGTCCCATTCGTCCCACCAGTCGCGGAACATCATCGGTACTATCGACATCTGGAAAACCCAACATTAATAGATTAGAACTAAACCAGGAACGATAGCATTGTTCGACAGGATACACGATAACTGTGATGGTGAATGTAGGATGAATCTATAACGACTAAAGTAATGCAACTGTTTACCCTACTGATGTTCCTTCCTCAAACCCTGTATAGTTGGCCTTTCGGTCATATCGTATCTTTGAACGGTCACTGGTGTTTTGACCTGCTTCTCGAAGTTGTTCATAGATGTCGACTATTTTCTCCCGCAGTTCGCTCTCATAATCAGGCATTACTTTAAGGGGTGATTGTGAATAGGAAATTCCCAAAAAAAATATATATGTTAGTGTTTGTTGTAAATATACGTAGTTAATACTACAGGGTCCTTCTTAATGTGCTGACGGTTTTTAAAGGGATAATCAGACCATCAAGCTGAACAACTTACTCTATAAGACTAAAATTGAAATAAGCGACCCAAATATTTGGGATAGGGATTTTTATCGCGATTTCGATGTTGGTATCATAGAGAAAGTTGCTCAGTTTATTGGTCTGATTATTCCCTTAAAAGACCGGACCCGTTCATTCATTCAACATTTGAATTCTCACCAAAATATTTTCCACTAGCTATTTACCCGTGACTTCGTGGTCCTCCCTCAGGGTTCAAGCTACCTCCGTGCCAAATCCATGAAAATCAGTTCACGGTTTAGCCGTAAAAACGTAATAGACAGAGAGAGACACTTTCGCATTTATAATATTAGTATACGTATGGACAATAAGATTTGGATGAGGTAAATAAATGGGCATTATCACGCAGACGAAACACGACGTAGCACTACATAGCGCAATAATTCTACTACGTAACGCTACGAACTTCTTGTAGCGCTACGCATTGCAATGTAACCTTCAAATAGCACAATAAAAAAATCTAAAAGAATGTACAGAATTGTATAGAGCTATCGTAAAACCGTGTGAAAGCTGGCGAATGTAAATCATCAACAATGTCTGACTTATAACAAACATCTTTCACAGATAAACAGAGGTTATTTTAAAAGCAAACTTATTTTTGGCTATTTAAAGATCATAGTCTTTCAGCTGCTAAGCTATAGATTAACATGATAATCAGCCTGTTTTACGCTCAGTTGCAGAAACGCTCATTAGAGTAAATCCTCCATTAAATCTCTTGCTAGCTTTGACTACGTCAACAAGACAAAAAGTGACAGCAAGAGATTTAATTGAGGATTAACTCTAATGGGCGTTTCTGCAACTGGGCGTTATTTATTTCAGAATAGAAGACGCAGACAATTCATTTATTCGTATTTAAGTTAAACTAGGTATGTATACTTACGATCTTTCTAGTTCATCGGAAATAGGTACTAACTATCTCTATGCAATTTACAGACTTCTGTATTACAGAATAGTACAGAAGTCTGTGGTTCAATCGGACAATAATCGGCTCAAATTGTCATTGATAATGATGACTGATTTCATGACTGGAAGAGGTGATTATATTATAACCCGTATGGGTTTGTCGGGGATCCGTGCTAATACCAATTAAATTTCTATTGTGTCTACAGTAAATAAACCTTAGGTAATTGATTTTCATTGCACTATCAGGTAATTTTTTTCTTTTATGAATAGGTTGATACGAAATAAAGTAAGTACCTAAGTGTAAAAATTTCACAATACGAAGGAAGGTGCTCTCCCTATTTATTTTGATTATCTTCCTTATTTAAGGAAACTCTTCATTATTTTGACCAAGGAATACCAAACTCAATGTCATAATCTTAAAAACAACAATTTGACCAAATCAACTAGACTCATAGAATTGCTCATACTTCAGCATTCCCGTGGGCGTCAAACCAGACGCATGCAGTAAAATCTATCAATGGACGCCCGACCGAATCCTATCTGAAGCTCAAACTACTAAATATTGTTCTGGAACGATTCCATCAGTGATTCACATGCTAACTGTTTTAGAACTGATGCAACTGTACTGAATTTCAACACTGCTATGCGACATCGATTATCTCATGCCGTAAACTTGATGATTAGTTTGTTTGATTGAAGACCTTTTGTTTCTTTTATTTTCAATTAGTTGTAGTGGGTATTGCTACGTTGTTTTTTAATACAATGGATTTGAAGAACTATTCACAGTTGTTAGATGGGTGCGAACTTCGATAGTGTCATGAAGTGATCTCTATATTACTCTATATTAAAGCGCTTTAAAAAAAAGAATCAATTTTAAGATATAAGAAATAATATATTATTTACAAAATCGATTTAAGTTTTTAAATTAAATTGAAGCTTTATAAAACTATACCATATTAGTAGGTAATCAGTTGATATCAAATACTTAGTAAATAATAGTGTGATTATTTTGAAATTACGAAATTACCATTTTGTTCTGATTTGCAAACCACCTCATTCATTGATTGTTGGTAGGTATTATAGGGTATAGTAAGTACGAGTAGGTCGTTTTTCATCATCCAAATAGTGATAATGATAACATAAATGACAACGATTGTTTTGTTTATGAATTTTGATGTTATTGGTTAAAATTGTTAATTCAAACATTCAACATAATATTTTGTAAACTAGTCTTAGACTAACATCTTAGATACACCTACCTAATTTTAAACTAAACATGATAATATATTAGTGACCCTACTATACTAACTATGTTGACACATTATAAGAGAAAACCGTTGTATAGACGTTTATATATGGTGTTAATCAATCATTCGTTTATATGGTCTTATTAATAAAGTGCTTGAAAATGATAAAATGCCAAAACAAGTCACCTTTATTGCGTTAGTGTTCGTTGCAGGCGCGCGCTGCTCTGTGATATGCTGCTGAGACTGCGTTGTTCACGAAAATGCTAAGATTTAAATAGAATTTTCAGCTGCCCACACTTGATGACTCAACGGGAACATACCTTGAACTTGCACGATGTGGGGTAACCATTCTTTATCCATCATAAATAAGAAACGAATGTGAGAAAGTCGTCTAGAACCATTGATTATTTGTGGTTGGGCTATTGCAACCCAGGGTCGTTGTAACACTGAGACCAGCGCTGGTCCTTTGTGTTTGCCCCAAGATCACCCATATTATACGCATACCTCCGAACTTATGGTAGGTATTTTCTTTTCATTCTCGGGAATGCAGGTTTCCTCACACTGTTTTCCTTCACCGCCGAGCTAGTAAATGATAAATACAACCGTACATAAATGATTAACGCGCTGGCTCTCTTCCGTATGGGCTATCATCGCTCTTTAATGTCTAGAACCATGCATTATAATTCCCTTATGTTTTTTGGCCAAGCATCGACATCGCCTGTTTTCGTTGTTGTTCTCTAATCTTAAGATTTGTTTGTATTAAGTAGTACAAACTAATAAATTATTAGGAAGATTGTCTCATCTCTGTCTCTTGCTAGTCTAAACGGAATTCTTACTTATTTTCAAGTTAATGTAATTTCCGACACGCATACAATCTCGTAGGTAGAATCGATTTATCTTTGAACGGTCGGAACGTAGTTCTACGCGATTTTCAATTGTGTGACTTTGATATTATGAAGGGATGTCGAAGTTGTTTAGATAGGTACTTTCCTGCAACTACCTAACGCACTCTAGGTACAGGTACCTACACCTTAGTATTATACTTCCTTCCACTCATTCTTCATCCTGATTATTTATCATAAAAGTAAACCTAAATAGGTACATTCTACCTCAGTGTAAGTAGGCAATGGTCACATTTTCATTAAATCATTCACAGAAATAACAAAGCGATTACTGTCTATCCACTGAAGACACGTGGGTGTCATTCGCGAACAATTAGTAGATTCAGTACCCACTGTCCGTGGGACGAATGATACTGTGTCCAAGATTAGTTGTTTATTTAAAAAAAATAGAATCGAAGCTTCGTCACCGCGCTACGACCACACTTCGTAAATTTAGCTCTTTATTCATATAAATAACATGCTACGTCATGTTCGTCACAAGCAGTCATCACAAGATTCACAAGGGATCGTATTAATAGAAATAGCGTTGTCTAATTTTAGACTAGATCAACAAAGTAATTTGTTTTTTCAAATCCTTTGCAGCTTATCTCTAAAGGCTGAATGAACTAATGTAATAGGTAAACCGGTTCTGGCACCAAAAGGCCTCGCATGCCACCCCCGAGAAAACGATAAAAATCGAGATGTGCCTCCATCTTTATTATTTTACGTATGCCAGAAAGAGCGTGCATGACGTTTTTCTCGTATAAACGCTTTGTCGTGGGTGGCATGCTAGCCGTGCTTGATACGATATAAGCTTATTAGGTTTCCTGAATGCAGTACATAGGTATTAACCTTTCGGCTCCTAGCCATCAGATATCAGGAGTGCGATTTTCGAAAGTCATATGGACGTTTAAATCAGATGTAGAAAAGTATGAAGTTTTTGCATGCTCGCTCATGATTTTGAATTCAAAAATAGCATTTTGTCTATCTTCATTTGAAGTGTTTTTTTTCAAATTCGACATCATGACCGAGATACACAAACACACACATAATATACAAACACAAACTTAATACCTACTTTTCTACTGCTGATTTCAATGTTCAGGACGGCTACAGGACGGCTGCAGGTTGGCAGTAGTTATAAATTATGGAATTATATGCGAGGTTTCACACTGTGCCTACCGTTCTGCAGCTGTTCCGCAGTCGTTCCGCAGCCGCGCCGGACTGCATCTAGTGTGACATATCGCATATAATTCCAATGTTTACAACTACTGCCGGCCGGCCTGCAGCTGTTCCGCAGCTGGCCCGCAGCTGCACTCTGTGTAGTCCAGCCTTAACTTGTGTTGTGATTTTGGCGGCATCGCACGTGCTTCCAAGATCTGTGCTACCAACATTGAAAAATTTTTACTAAAGACATTGGCTGTATGGGCTAGATCCCTTTGCCTTGAATTTAACCAAATAAAAAAACAACAACGTCAAATTTTGACATTGACACTGACAGTTAACGAAAACGATGCGGGTTTGCGTGTTTCATTTCTTTCGGTTTGTTTACTATTCTTCCACGTTTACATTGTTTATCTGATTACTTTCAGCACTCTTATCTAGTTTATAGCTAGCAGATAGGATCGCCACTACATTCAACCACTTACCGGCCGAATTACAAACTTATCTCTATAGATACTGATAGTACAAGTTTATTGTAGTAATAGGAAGTAATTTCATAATGCAACACCGGTGCGTGTACGAGCAATAAGTAGAATTAGCAGAAGCGAAAGTGTGATCGATGAGACATAGCGCCGGTGCGCTCGGTTTCGTGCGAAATCAGTATCAAAGTAACCTAAGTATTTCACTTACAACTTAGTCCGTTTGGACGTGCTGGGGTCTAGAAAACCATGTTACCGTGGCTGCAACAACGATGGACGAGTCTCTGCCTCCTTGTCATGTCTCTGGGAGCCCTGATGCTGTTCCTGTATGGATTTTTCCCACTAAAATATCATTCAGGAAAGTTGGCCCATATGGATGATCTGCCAAACTTTATTGATAACGTGAGGTTAGTTCAAAACTGTTAATAATTTTCTAATAACAACAATTTGTTTATTTCATAAAAGCACAAAACAAGCAGTTGGCATATGCTTCATCAATAGATAACTTTCTTAGTAATATGGCTGGTTATCGAGATAGCCATAGGTTTTTTATTTATTTATAATGAATGGACTCTTGCTTGTGCGTTAGCACTGCATTTTCGCCAGGGAGAATCTATCCCAATATTAGGGATTGCTTTTGGTCAAGAACAAGAAGAGATTGAAGATTGCGGAGCCTCATGGCAGGCAAAAACGCGACGACCGAAAACCACGCGAGACAAGTGCTCGGGTCAGAACCTGCAACGTGACTCCACAGCCATAGTTATTAAGGTTGTTTCAGTCCATACAAACGTTTGACGCACAATACGCGTAGACGGAATTAATAAAAGTAATATTTTATATATGGAAAAATAGTTTAGAAAATCTAGTTGCTGTGTAACAAATAACATTTGCAATTTGTAATATAATTACGAAGATATAAAGCTTTTAAAATTTTGTATGAAAAATTTCAAAGCTTGATATCTTCGTAATTATTTTATAAATTGCAAACGTTATTTGTTACGCGGCATCTAGATTTTCTAAACTATTTTTCCATATATACAAAGTTACTTATATAATTACCGTCTATGCGTATTGTGCGTCAAAGTTTTGTATAAAATTGACCCCTCTGCTGCCATAAGTCGTGTTATGTTGTCGAGTCGTGAGGAATCCTGCATGCTTCAATTTCGAGGCATGTATTGTACCCACTGTCCATTACAAGTGGCGAAGGGCTCACTCTCTATATATGGCATTCTATGAGAGCTTGTTGATGAGGCCGGCTGTAAGCACGGTGCAGTACCACCTACCTATGCAAAATGGAAATAATCATATTAAAATATTTTATATTTTCTGAAATGATTCTTATTTAATAAGTGGCGACGGGCTCACTCCTCTTCACACCAGAGTCTCAGTACTATTAGTGAAACATGGATGTTCTGAGGTTTCAGAATATCTTTGACTAACCCTTCGGGGAGTATAGGCGTGAGCATATGCATGCAAGCATGCATGTTGTAGAGTTTCTGTCCGCTTCTTCTCTACAGCGACAACACGTTCCGATGTGGTGGTAACTTCAAAAAAGATTTGACGTTTAATAAGTGGGTTTCAAGCTCCTATAGGGTAGGTGTAGGGTGATTGTAGGGTAGGTGTAAGGTAGATGTAGGGTAGGAAAAATGGCAGGACAACATCTGCCAGGTCAGCTAGTGAATTAATAAATAAATCCTTTACGATTAATTTTGTAATGGTTTGTAAACTACTGCATACATACATATGCTCAAGCCTGTATCCCGCTGGAGTAGGCCGAGACAAAAGATCGCCACAGGCTGTGATTCTGATACATCTCACCTCTTCTACATCCATAAGTCCTTTAAAACATGCGGGTACATTAAACTACTGCATCAATCACTTTTTAAAAATAATCTGAGTCTATCTCTTACAGCATTGACGGGCAGGAAGTGTACAACTCGGGTGAGAACAGCGTGATACTGATGGTGATAGACGGGCTTCGCTATGACTTTGCGACGGAGGAGTACATGCCGTACATGGGGCAGCTGCTGAAGAACAAATCTGCCTGCATTTATGTGTCCGTGGCTGAACCTCCCACTGTCACCATGCCTAGGATTAAGGTATATTATTATTCTAGCACTGTAACATTTTAACTAAACATTGTAGCAGGTTCTTAATTTCTTATCTGATCTAACCCTCTAGCATGATTTCTCTACTTGCGCGTGACTCGGCTTTTTTTCATACTACAAGTCGCGGCGAACGCGGCTTTCGCTCTCCGAAAAGCGCGGGAACAGGTTATTTTGTATGCAGCGAAGGCGCGTCGTACGCGTGTAGAGAAATTATACTAGACATGCTGATTTACTGATAGGCTCATTTCTTCTTCACAATGGCAAGTCAACCATGCCCAATGGCATAAGTAGCCTTCGTGGTCTAATGGTTAAGAGCATTGGGCTCTCGACACATAGGTTGTGGGTTTGATTCCCACGGGGAACACCTAGTGATATGTTACTTTGTGCGTTTTTCCCCAGTTGGTTAGGACATTGCAGGTTGAATCACCTGATTGTCTGAAAAGAAAGATGATTCCGTGCTTTGGATGGCACGTTAAGCCGTTGGTCCTGGCTACTATCTCTGGTGGTAATTGTCGTTCCCACAATTGAAAGTGACCAGTGATGTGAAACCGATTAAAAACATGTTTTAGTTTATTTCATGTTTTATTAATACTATAATATATGGACTGATTAATTTTTAAATGGCAATAGAAATCGTTCTGACGAGCCTTGCTCACATGTGCATAAAGAAAAAAGGAGCTAATGCATGACAGCTTAATGTCTACTGCACTGTACCATCAGAAATACAATTAATATCCAAAATTATTATTGATAGCTTTTCACTTGCTCTGTCAGTCAAAGTAACTGACTGTACTAAATATGTCCATGTCTATAATACTATGTATAGTCCAATAAGAATGTATTAAAATGTAAACATATAATTGATTGTAAAAAAATATTACTCAATATTTTCTTTCACATTACCAAAGAAAAAATTTAATAATGTTTATGAACCTTATCTTGTTGTGTACAGTCACCAGAGAGAAAGAAGGAAAAGGCACAATGGAGACGCACCATAAACTTCTGGCGGGACATTTTCGCAAGTTTCACTTTTTGTAATTATGCCACTTTTGCTTAGTATGGTGGTGGGCCCAAAGAAAAAACGTTTATGTTCGTTCTTCATATGAAGTCGCACAATCTTATTCATTTATGCACTTATGAGATGCTCATAAAAGTTGTGGCAGTTGACTTCTTATGTGGAATGAACTGCAATAAGTTTAATAGCAAATAAATTTATATATTATTATAAAATTAAGAATATTGACATAAATAAGTTTTTTCTTTGGTGTTGTGCTTGAGAAACTGCATGCTTATATAAACTAGTTTTGTTTAAAAATAAAATTTTTGCTTTTCATTTAGGTAAATACTCATCTGCAATCTGCTTTGTAATAATTGTCAGGTACTGCATAGTGGTTCATTCCTCTAGTTATAATTATAAGTCATCGTAATCATTTGGGGTCGGAGCAATATGTCATCTTCCATTCATCTATCAGCCGTTATGTTCACTCCTTCCTTATGCATATCATCCTAATCTTGATCATCTACATAATCCATCCATCTTTGCTTTGGTCTTCCTCTTTTAGTCCTGCTTCCTTGTTTGAAATTCACCATACACTTATTTGAAAAACAGAACTTAATCATAACACTTCATTTTTTTCTAAATCATGTAGATCTGTCAAAGTTTTATTCATCAAAATCAAGATTTGATTTCGATTAATAAAATTTTGAAAGAATGTATTATCTCCAACATGGAAATAGGACTACGAGAGGAAGACGAAAAAAGAAATAAATAATAATAGAGATAATAAAGAAATAAATAAATTCTGTGATCACGAGAACCAAATTCTTATTTTGTCGGAAGTTTCATTCTATTGAAGACTAAACCATGAATACTTAGTCCAGACCGTTGACACTACGTCTGTAGAGATCCAATCTAGTGATCGCTAAACTTGTTGAATTTGCCTGAACTAAAGCATGAGAGTTGGTTTACCATGTTACCCATAACATAAAATCCAGCATAGTTACTTGGAAGATATTGCACTGTGCCAATGACCCAGTAGTTCCGATCGGCTTACGCGCTGCCATAACATGTATGCATGTGCATTACATTGCGCGCGCAGGCGTAACCGAGTCCGTGTTCTGGTTATCAATTTACAAGAAGATTAATTAAATTATTAATCAACTTATTGCATTATTTGTTACATAACGAAAAATCATAAACTTCGTCCAAAATGAATTTACTAGGTTTCAAGCAAAGTTCTTGCACAAGCCTTTGTCCGAAATTCGTTTCGTTTTCGGGATATTTATCAAATAACCTGCTAGTGCTCTCTTCTGTTCCTACACTACAGACTACTTCTCTGTCTAAGACTCTGTTTCCAGCGAGTCCATGTGCGGGGTGCTGGTTGCAAGTTATTGTTGGCTTCATTACTTGCATGGCATGCTTTACGTTATGCCCACAGCGAATGTAGCCAGCCATACACGCAAAAATGCGGTCTAATCCCAAGTATACCCGCACGATAGGAAACGCACCTTTATTCATTGAAATTGGTTCTGTTTGTAGTTTACACTTTCGTTGTGAACCTAACACAAGAGGGCGTCATCGTAGAGCGTCACCTAATGACAAAATGTTTTGATTTAGCATGATATAGACTACTGGTTGTCTTGTCTTGTTTATAAAAATTTAGATTAATCAAGATGCCTGAAACCTTAGAACTAATACTTACATACATTGATTTATTATTAATGACAGCGATGAGATAAAAATATTTCATAACATACATAACATATGACTCATTATGTTATGTAGGTATGTTATGAAATATTTTTACAAAGCATGTTACTATTATTTAAAATATTCAAATAGTGAGCGCGTATGTTCTAGTCACCTCCTGTTCTTGATAAGGGACACGGGACGGTGAACGAGGCAAGCGAGCGTATAGTCGTCTGAATCCATGAAGATTTCTCTGAACACAGACATATGACGGACAGCATGACAGGACTTCATAGATACGCTCCCATGCCAGGCGGGACTAGCATTTGCAAAAGACTTCTCTGAAACTCAACCTTACTCTCAACAGGCCATGATGACAGGCAGCGTATCAACATTCGCCGACGTAGCTCTCAACTTCGGCGCGCCTGCAGTCCGCGGGGACAGCGTGCTTCGCGCCGCGGCCTCCAGGCACCGGCGCTCCGTCATGTATGGCGACGACACATGGCTGCGCCTTTTCCCCGGCCTCTGGGCAGAGTCGGACGGCACCACCTCCTTCTACGTCACTGATTATACTGAGGTACTTTATCACATCCAGACGAAACCTGAAAAGCATACGCTAAAACAGTTATGATTTCTATCAGTAGAATTCACAGAGTCTACCAATACGCATTGGGCACGTTTGGTGGATACCCTCCTAGAGAGCCTGTGGCCTACAGTGGGATGTGCTGATTCCTATTTACAATAGAGCACCCCCATTTTTTACCTTTGTCTTCATTGTTACCTTCTCTAAAAGAGGGTGGCATAAACAAATGGATGTATATACCCAACAGTGGGTGGATTCGGGTGGATGATGATCTCGGGATGAGTATATTTAATTTAATGATAAATGAATAGAGGCCCAGCAGTAGGATCAAACATGCTATTTCTTGCTGACACATTTCTTTGATTTAGTCGAAGAGTCACTAAGAAATAAAGTTTCATTTGCATTAGTTACTGTACCGTACTGCCTAGCCACCTAACGTTGTCATTCTTAAAAGTATACCAATGTAGTGCTTATTATATTGACATAGTACCCCAACCTGATTAAACATCGATAAAACAACACTAATTGTAAGTAATAACTAAATGAAAACGCAATGTTTCGACAGTGCGGAAACGACAAAAGTCCTTAATTATACATAATAGTTACAAGTTTTATTCCTCAGCCTACGGTTACAAGGGCAATTAAATAGATTCATAACCTGATGTAAGTTTCTGCTTCACTAGCTCTGATAGCAGTAGAAATCAATAAAATTGATGTTAATGTCCATGATTTGTTATTGAATGAACGTAGTTACGTATTTTATTTACATGATGCTTTCTATGCGCTGACCGCAAATGACGGACAAACAATGGAAAATATATTGTTATTGATAGACGCAGTTCATCGTGTTAATGTTTATATGGATAAAATTAATGTATGTTTGTATACAGGGTGAAATTGATATCATTTTTCTCGTTGGCGGCATCCTATGCCCAAAAGTCCCAGTCTCTTCACTTCTTTCGAGTCAGTATGAGCGATATCATATGACAATCACTTATGCTGTAGTCAGCAATTATCGTATCGAGGCGAGGCTGACAGCCCTGGGCAGAACTCAGGCTTCGTCAGTCAGGGCAACCCTTATCTTGCACCCCAAAGCAAAGTCCTATTACTAAACCTCTTTAACCTCTATTCCAGGTAGATAACAACGTAACAAGACATCTAGACAAAATCCTGGCACCGGATGAGGAAAAGAAGCCTAACTTCGACTTCTTAGTTCTTCACTATTTGGGTTTGGATCACATTGGGCATTTAGAAGGCGCTCGTAGTCCCAAGATCAAACCAAAGCTGCTGGAGATGGACGAGATCGTAAAGAAGATATTCACTGCTATGCAAGCCTGGGTTCGTATTTCATGTTGTTGTCGCATTCACTTTTGCCTTGAAGACGAATTCAATTGTCTTCAAAAGCTCGTATTAATATACCAAGCGCTTGTGCATTCTTAGTAACTACAAAGACTGTTTACTTAAAATTTGGCGTAGATGTTTCTATTAGTGACGAGATGCTTACCTAAAAACGGTTTTTCGCAATTCAACGCCTTATTCAACCCCCAAAGATGCGAACATGGGGGGAAAGTTTTTATAGGATTTCAGCTAGTTGGTATTATTTTGAATATCGATAATATTTCTCTTTAGTTTTTAGGTACTTCTAATTCTATTCTATTTTTATTAAATGGCGTTTCCTTAAAGATTTCGCCAGTATCAAGTGTTGAAGATATTATTATAATTCAAGTTAACGTTCATTGTACGGTAATTGATATGGCGATCTCAAAGCCCTGTTTTTATACAAAAACACACACCCGAAACCGCCATAAAATGGCGGAGCCGCGTGGCTACCTAAATCGCGGGCCGAACGAAAGACGTCTACTCGAGAGACCTCTAGCCACGCGACTCCTTTTAGGTACTTTATTTTATCCTAAAATAACAAACTTTAACCTAACATTTTAAGTACAAATATTTCACGCGTCCGTAATGCGCTAGATAGCGCTAGTGTCGCGAGATGTGCAAATAATAATAGTACGTCTATCTAAACTATTGTAAAACTGTAACAGAAGTGTGTCTGCACATTGAAGATATGTACAAAAAAGATTACGATATGGTTTTTAGGTTAGAATTTCTGTCTGTTTTTCTGCTTGTTTGTGTGTTTGTTTGTGCGAGCTTCACGCAAAAACTACTGAACCGATTTTGATGAAACTTATTTGTTTGATAGCTTAAGATTTGACTTAAAATCTGGTATGTAATTTGTACGGACGAAGTCGCGGGTAAACTCATACTCGTACTGTACAATGTTTGCGTTCTCAGGACCGAACGGGTGTGTTGTTCATATGCGGTGACCACGGCATGCGAGACGCGGGCGGCCACGGCGGCGCCACTCCCGCCGAGGTACTCGTCCCTCTCGTCGTGGCTAAGAGCAACGACTTCTCCTGCCCTCACCTGTACGTTTTACCACTTATTCACAGTAAGAACTTCGCATTTAGGCAGTTTAAAATAATAAGAATTGTATATGTCGACCAGAATCTCATGACATAGAAAAAAGTAAAAAAAAAAAGATTTTTACATGATAGTGTCAAACTGCCATCTGTCTAGTCGAAGTAGGCCCTGGAGTGCTATTTTTGAACACCACACGTCCATTTGATTTGTCTATTTGTCATCAGATTCTGGTCCACATATAGCGCCAGTAATTAAACACGTTTTACGACGATATTGGCAGTTTGAAATTATAACCACAGGAGTACTCTTCTTCTATGAATTTACACATCCTGACTCGTAAAGATTTTAATCACGAAAACCATGCCATTTTCGAATATTGGTTCGAATATCTGAAATTAATAAAATGTGAACACTAAACCTAAAAGTCAGATAAGTTAGTGCGCTAGGCGAGGTAGCATGTGCGATTGCCTCTGAGCAACGCGCGGTTCCCTTCCCCTCAGTATCACCGGCCCCCCGCTAACATCTACAGTACCTCGCCTCCCCCAACCTCTGTGCACCGCGGGACAGTCGCGCACGAACTTGACAGACTATCGCCGCACATAATTCCAAACTGTCTCACTAAATTGATCCCGACGTCTCCCACCACATCACGTCACCAGCAACGAACCACAGAACATTATAAGAGGGGTTAGAAGTGCAAAGTAGGCGTGTAACGCGTGCCACACGGTTATGTAATGATTTCTATAAAACGTGGTGCGAGCGACAGGGCATAAGTTGAAGCAGCGTGAGCGGGAAGACAAGTGGCGACAGTCGTCTCCGAAGCAAAAGCGCTACTTTGCATTTCTAACCCCTCTTATAATGTTCTGTGCAACGAACAGGAGAGAGGTTACACTTAGATTGGTTACCTAACTTTGATTCGGTTGACTATGACGGATGTTTTGCTGTCGGATAAGAGAGTCCAATGAAGGCTAATTCTGACAATACCAAAACAATAAAGACCTCTTAGATTATCACTACCACTGGAGGACCTTATTGTTTACAGAGTATCACGCATTTGAGACTCCTGAGCAGCACTGTACAAGCACAGCATAACTATATAGTCCTATCAGTACGGCAACGGATGTACTTGCGCAGAGCAACGGCGGGGGCCTTGCGGGGAAGCGTGCGGTGGGGGTCGCACCCCAAAAATCTGTATGAAAAAGTTGGCATTGCCTTGCGTATCTGCGCATGACAGCGTAAGTACACGGGCGCTGCGCCGGGTGCGGCGGCATCGCCCGCCATCAAGAGCGTTGCCATACTGTGAGGCTTATAGTAATATTGTGGTTCAAGTCCAGTTTAAAAAATGAATTTGTGCAGAATGCCTTATCCCACTAATTGTAAAACCAATAAATATCCAACCACCTTACTTCACAGCGCAGCCCCCAGGTCAACCGTAGCCCAAGTGGATCTAGCGCCATCTCTCGCCTGGCTGCTAAACGCGCCCATACCCGGTGAGAGTACGGGCCGAGTATTGCCAGCTTTACTGCCCGCTGACACGCGCCAACATCTTTACCTGCTGCATGTGGTAGCCGCTCACAATGCTCGGATACCCACATTGCCTTCTGATAAAGGTATAAACCTAAACTTCATTTTTCACAAGAATAATGTGGACAAGTCTTAATTCATTTTTATTTCAATCCAAAGTCCCGGGATTGCTTAAATATTTGTCGACATGCAAAATATCTTAGAACTTGGACATTTGAACAACGCTGACAATTTGGTCAACTTATAAGTACAATGTTGTCTGAGTTGACCAAGTTGTTCATGTCGTCCGAGCTGTTTTGTTGTCGAAAGTACTTAATTAGACAATATTGACAACTTGTCAAATCAGTTGGCCAAGTTGTCAGAGTTATTCATGTTGACCCAGTTGTTTATGTTGTCCGAGTTGTTCGTGTTGTCCAAGTTGTTCATGTTGTCGGAAGCAATATCATAGTGGTGAGACTACATACGAGCACAAGTATGAAAAAACGGTGGATGTGGCAGGATTAAATTAACTTTATTATCCATATTTTTAACAAGAAAATTGTGTTTTCTCTGGTCTTCTTAGGCGCAAGCTCGACTTACACTTGGCCGGTTTTTATTGTTTGTTTACCCTTAAAGTTTCCACTATAATCATATCAAGTTTGACGCTTATACCTATTACAGTTTTTACGATAGAGCAAACTTTTAAAAAACAGAAAGGGTTGAAAAAAGCTAGTTTCTTGTCGGTTTCCTTAATTTTCTGCATAAAAACAGATATTCTGTGAAAATTTCAACCAGCTTCCTTTTCTGGTTCAAAAGGACGGACGGCGGCGTCGGCTCAGTGTGCTGGCTGAGTCCTGTATCCTTTTCTACTTTATAAACCAAAAAAGAACCTTCAGCCGATAATTTGACCGCTATAACCTGTGTTGTTATATTGCTAAAGCTAAATGCATGCATGTAAAGGAGGCTTGATCGGCTAGCAAACCCAACTGACACAGCAAACTCAAATTTCACTTGCCGTTCATGTGACCGTACCTGTCGCTCTCGCATCGGGCTTTATACGAGCGTAAGTGCCGCCAAGACGCTTTTTAAATCATTTTTAGGGTTCCGTACCCAAAGGGTGAAAACGGGACCCTATTACTAAGCCTACATTGTCCGTCCGTCCGTCTGTCCTACCTATTTAGGGCTGCAACTTTTGAACTGTAAGAGCTAGCTCTTACAGTTCAAAAAAGATAGTTGAAATTTTCACAGAATGTGCGTCATTACGGGGGATTTGCTAACAAATAATAAAAATGTCATAAAGTTAAAAATTAAGGGGGGTCCTCAAGGAACTAGTTTTTATCAACGTTTTTTCTTCTCGCTCTATGGTAAAAACGGTAATACATACAAGCGTCAAACTTGGTGTGAATATAGAGCACACTCTACAGTATAACAACAAATAATAAAACCCGGCCAAGTGTGAGTTGGTCTCGTGCTAAAGGTACCTGAGAAATATTTTTTTTTTGTACTTTAATATGTTGTGTGGTGCGGAACCCTCGGTGCGCGAGTAGCCAGATTCGCACTTGACCGATTTTTATTTATGAATGGAAAGGCCAATGATGATGATGAAATGCATGTCCACAGAGTTTTACAAACAATTCGTGCGAGCCGAGAAGCAGTTTGCTCATTACCTAGCAACCGGACAACAGAGCGCTGCCAAAATATCTAAGGAATTCTACGAGGAATCTCTGGACGAAATGGCGAAGTATCTGTCAGAGTCTACGGTCGATTTCGACATGTTTGCCATTGGAATAGCTGGCTTATTGCTATATTTTGTAAGTATATTTTTACTCTTTGTAGCCTCCTCAATTTTGTTACAAATTATATTTGTCTATTCTTGGTGTGCAAATAAAGAATATTTATGTTATAGTGATTTATCTGTAACGAAGTAACTAGTAATCTTTGACAACCAGCGCTTCACTCTCTTCAACTGTAAATAACCTCTCTTCCACAGCTAGCGACATGCATCCTCTGCATCACCCTCTACTCACTCCAACCGGACAACTGCCGCAAACATAGCGTCACCCAACGTCAGACCGCGGCCGGAAGCTTCGTCGCCTTCCTAGTGATATTCGCCATATTCACCGCCATACAAACCACTGCCTGCTTCATCACTGAAACTAAAAGCCAATTATGCTCATTCAACCCACCCTGGGCTTTAGCCTTCGTTTCTATAACCTGCGTATTGACCATGGCGTATTTCATAGCGAAAACAGGAATAGAAAAGACTAAAGATTTGACGCCATTAAAGGAATTGAATGCTATAGATTATTTGTTGATTGGCGGGACTCTGTTTCATTCTTGGTCGTTCTTTGGGACCAGTTTCATTGAAGAAGAGCATATGACGTGGTATTACTTCTGGAATACGTTAATGTTGTTCGTGCTGGTTAGGACTATAGTGGTTGTTGTTATGTATATGAGTAAGAAGATAATGGGAGCTACTGAGGTTCAGGAGAAGCCTGAGTTGGCGGAGAGGATGAGCGTTGGGGTCGGAATTGTACCTAAATGGGTGTTGCTGATCGCGTTACATAGGTAAGTTGTGAAATTTATCTTTTCTATAAGCGTAAAGAATCAAGACAGTATTCCCATTTTGGGCTGGTAAGAAACATTTCTACAACTAAGGTCATTTCGCCTAATGACTAAGGCCAAAAAATGTGGCAAAACACTCCCGAAATCTATACTATTCTAAAACTGTAACATTGAAGATATTTACATAAAAATGGTTACGATATGGTGTGTACTCCAAAACACAGATTTTTTTATATTTCGTCTGTCTGTTTGTCCGAGCATCACGCGAAAACTACTGGACCGATTTTGATAAAACTCTGTGTTTAAAAGTGTATGATTTAATAACTGGGTATTTTATTTTTTATTTTATGTCACTACGGTGACGAGAGCCGGTTGGTGCGGCCGAAGTCGCGGGTAAAATTTAGTGTATTTTAAAATGAAAATGTAAACGTAAATTTTAATTAACAGATACATAAAGACCATGAATCAAACGGGCGACCGGTGGCTGTTTCTACCAGACACGGCGGACTGGCTGAACGCGCCGGAAAACGCGTTTTATCTTCAAGCACATCTTGTTGTTGGTATGTGAAAATACATTTGTCCGCCCGCTTGTTTGAAGTAAGTACATTGCTGCGTAAGCTTGTTATGTATTAAGATTATATCAAACTAACCGGTCGATGTCGATGTACACCCAGCGACACGTCAAGCTACGCAAAACAAACATAAGCTGGCCGCGCGACGTTATACATTATTCTACCTACGCGCGGCCAGCTTATTTTGGTTTTGCGTAGATTGATGTGTCGCCGTGTGTTCTTTAAATTGCAAGCGATCGGTTGCATAATGTAAAGCGGCTTTCAGTGTAA
The DNA here is from genome assembly GCA_927399405.1 of Agonopterix arenella. Lineage (NCBI taxonomy): Eukaryota > Metazoa > Arthropoda > Insecta > Lepidoptera > Depressariidae > Agonopterix > Agonopterix arenella. The sequence continues at coordinate 10,740,155 of OV656708.1, read as the reverse complement.
TGAATTGATACACCTGACGAAATCTCGATTGCAATACTCATTTTTTCTTGTAAAATTGAAAATGAATCTCCGCGGAAATTACGACGCGTAATTTCGGCAGGTGTGTTTCTAAACTTATTCATGTGACCAGTTCTATGCAAATAGAGAGGCTGATGATGATGAATTTAGTTCTTAAAATTTCTTTCCTCAATTCCAGGTACACTCCTAACCCTCGGGATATGTATCTACAACACCCGCTACATGAACAACGTGATGCAAATGCATTCAGCGCTCACCATTGCAGCGACAGTCTGCATATTCTGCTATAGAATAGCAACAAACACTCTAGACTCACCTTTCGATGACATCAAAACTTGGGACACTGTCACCATAGTTAACATCTTCTGGGGTATAATTACCGCTCAATTCGTCTTCGAAATTCTAACCTACGTCGGTATATTCAAAAGCTGCGGTGTCAACCCTTCTGCTACGAAAAAATTTGTCTATAACAAACCAAAAGCTAAAACCGAAGATTATTTCTACGATGCAGTGATAGAAGATCCATGGAATGTTGAAGATGTCAAACTGAATTTGGCTCGTTCGATATCCCATATAATGCTGAATAGTATGATGTTGATAATAGTGCTGCTAATGAGGCCGCATAATGTTATTTTAGTGCCGAGTGTGTACATAACTTGTGTGCTGACGTCTAAGTGCTTGGATCATAAGTTGTTGGATGCTAGGCCGGGGAGGAGGACCGACGCTGCTGATGTTTTAAGTCAGACGCTGGTGCATTTGTGGATTGGGTCGCTGTTTTTCTTCTATCAGGTAAGACTTTCAGGAAAGTTTTTGGTTGTATTCACATTATACACGAGGTGATTTTTGCCACACATCAACGCTCTCTCACGTCTCGTTATTGTGACATACGTAAAACATGCAATCGAGACTACGCCCAGTTGTCGGCACTGGCGATAAATGGGAAGAAAAATCCTCGTGTGAAACCTTGTTTGAAATAATATCTGTCTTTTTCATGTTTATCAGCTCGTATTATATTTCTTCTACTTAATTTCAGAGCAATAACCCTAGGCTAAATTGGCCGTCCTCAATTCAAGATTCGTCATTACGGTACTTTATAATGAAGATGATTGAAGTTTTATCAGTCCCTAAGTCCACCTAAGGATAACACTTTCTTGTACGGCGTCAATGTTGTTTAATTTTAAGACAATCTTATTTAGAATGATTGGTCTAGTTTAGGAAACTAATGTGTAAAATGAATAATGTTTGTGACAATTTCTAATTAACATACACATACATTACATACATACTTTCTAATGATCCCAAGTAAACCACATAAGCGTAAGCGCAATTGGATCACACCATGCCTGTCTCGTTTTGTAAAATTTCTCTCCGTCATGTTTGCTTGAAGAAATCTATTCAGAGATATACCGTGTGTCCACCCATACGTCGACACGTCAATCTATACCAAACCATCATAAGCTGGCAACGCGTAGGTTGAATCAAGTGTAACGTCGCGTGGCCAACTTATGTTGGTTTTTGGTAGCGTTATGTGTTAGTGTTGTTATAATCAGAGGCACCTACTCTCTTGTTACAAAGTTTGCTATCAAATCAATGTAGCCTGACGCTATCATCAAACATACAGGGCAACTCAAACAGCCTGGCGTCGGTGGACCTCGGCGCCGGGTACGTGGGCCTGCGGGAGTACTGCCCCGTGCGGGTCGCGCTGCGCATGGGCCTCCACGCGTACGCGGGCCCCGCGCTTGCCGGCTGCACCCTCTTCTGTACCCTATCACACAAGGAAACCTGGCAGCTGTTAGTATTGTCACAGAATAAAACTACTCGTAAAGAAGAAACTTCGCAAGATTTAGAGCCTGTTTTACCACTTCTAGATAAGTCATTGTTAGCTTATTTGACAGTTCGTTTGACATATTTCGTATGAAAGATATGTCAAATTATATGCCATATTATTTTATTTTTTGTATTAAATCTAGGAGCTCGAAGCCCACTTATTAGACGTAAAATTTTTTTTTTAAGCTATTTCCGCGTCGGAACCTGTGTTTGTAGAGAAGATTCGGCCAGAAACTGTACAACTATTACAATATAACACGACTAAATAACTATTACAATATAAATTCTTAAGCTAAGGTGAGGACTGACTGACTGACTTATCATCATATCGTATGATTTATTTAGGGTTCCGTAATCAAAAAAGAAACCCTTATACTCTTGTCCATTCTGTCTGTCTGTGTGCTTCAATTACTCGCTCATTTTTGCACCTATTGAATCGAAATTGTCTTGAAGACTTTGTTCACCTGATAGAAAGTGTAGATGAAGCCGAAGACGATGACCCAGGTTAAACCTTTTTCAACACACTTGCTCGTAAAGTGGCTCTTATCGCACCACTTTTAGGTTCATTTGGGTTTTACTTTACATTAAATACCTAATTTGATCACCGGCGCACAGCAACGTGGGAAGAAAGAAATCGGGGTGCCAGTTTCTACAAATATTTTTTATTTTTTCCTCATAAGTGTGTTGAAAAACGTCGTATAAAACGCGAGAGGGTTGGTTATTAGTGTTATTACAGTTTCGCCTCGTTTACAGCACTCTCCTGCGGGTCGTGCTTGCATCATAATAATGTACGCACGGCGACACATCAAGCTATACAAAACCAACATAAGCTGGGCGCGCGTAGGTCGAGTAACGTATACCGTCGCGCGTCGTATACGTTGATGTGTCGCCGTGTGTACCTACTAGCAACTCCTTTTTTAAAAGGTTAAATTTTCTTCCCAACAACGATTGACAACTTCCTCTACCGGCTCTTAAAACTGCAAAGTTGCAATCATATAATGTCGTTTAGAACATGAGTTATAATTTCATAAACAGGGCACATATTCTACACTTATTAAAACAAATCATTTAAATTCCAGGTACCTCCAATCAGTATGGCGAGCAACAAACATCCTAGCCTTCCAAAGAGTATATTCCCTAGTCATTTACTGCTTGGTCGCCACGGTATTCCGTCACCACCTCTTCGTATGGACAGTCTTCTCACCAAAGCTACTATACGACTTTGTTGCAACTGTGTTCTCTATACAAGCTTTAGTCACTATGGCTGAAATTATAGGACTAACACATGTTACTAGTTGGCTCGCAAGAGCAGTAACTTTTAAATCGAAACTGTGATTTTAGGATTAAATCTTTAGGAAAGGACGTCCGTAGCCGTTATTCAATAGCTAATATACGTCTGCGAATGCAAGTATTATTTTACATACTGTAAACAGGATAATTCATACATTTGTTGATAGTAACGGTGTGTCTAAAAGTAAAGTAAAAGTAAAAAATACGTTAAAACTGTGTGTGACTGTATTAAGAGTATACGAAATTAAATAATCAATTATTGGTCAAATAGTACAGGGTGTTAGGTTAAACAGTGCAGTACGACCAGGAAAAATAATTTCACTCGTCAATCTTCGTTTGCGCAGAGCAGGACCGAGTCCCCGAAGTCATTTAGTAATCAAAGGGTGCAAAGTCGGATAGTAGCGGAAAGGGCTCGAAAACAAATTAGCCAATAGCGTAAACGGATTGAAGGTCACACATCCTGATAGGTCAGTATTATTTCGCGCGCTATTAAAATTTGTCGACTGCGCAGGTAGGTACATCGGTAAGACTTATAAACCTGGTACTACTGTACCTATGATACTAAACAACTTTCCCAAATGAACAAGGAGAAATTCGCATTTTTTTTTTCCTTTTTTCATTCAAACGTTCGATCAGCTGATTGCATTTAGTAAGGGAAATAAAAAAAAATGGAATATCCTGCAGGATTCTTAGGTAAAGTTGTTCAATATCATGGGTACAATCACCCCTTAAAGTAATGCAACTGTTTGGTTAAAACTCTGTATATTTCCGCAAGGTGCGTAGTATTGTATTATATTACACAGTTACTATCGATACATGTAGATATGAATTGTGGTAAGCAATTTTGTAAAAAAAAAATGATGCGACACGCGCCAAGAGGCTTGCCATGACTCAGAAAAACTAGCACATGGACTCCTTATACGGATAATAATATTTAAAATTCTGCACCTAACGCCAGAGCCGGGCGAAACTGAAGAGATTGTGATATATCATTAAATAAATTTTTCAGAAGAACTAGTACTGCTTTAGAAGTCTATTTGATAGTTTGTCTGTGCATATTTTTATGAGTCGAGCGAATGTTTTATAAACAGTCAAACTGACAACCTGGAATAGGAAAGCTGAATGATTAATTTTAGTTAAGTAATTAGGTTTTTAACCGACTTCAAAAAAGGAGGAGGTTTCTCAATTCTATCTAGAGTTTTGGTTCCGCTGCTTGATCAAATTGTTGTGAACACTGAAAGTATTTTTATACATGGCAATACCTTAGACCATATAACAATGGACGTGGCAAAGGCGGGCGTACCCCTCTGCCAAAGTATATGGCCATTTTTGTCCATACGCGTTATACAAAACTAGTTCACGCTGGTCCGCTACCATTCGGTATCGTTTCGTGTTAGCCCAGTCATTTTACGGTTTGAGCCGGGAATAATTGATATTTTTTTCGGTATAGTATTTAAGAGCCAATTTGAGCTTAGCAATGTATCAAAATTAAAAAAATTTCACGTCAGCAGCAGCCCCAAATTTGAAATTTAGCATTCATGTAGTTAAAAAAAAACTAATGTTAAAATTTTTTTGCAATTTTTAAGGCTTTACCCTCAGATTAATTCTTTACCATTATACATACTTCAAACATGGTGTTAACATTTTTTGTCAACTTAGACTTGACTGACTTTTTCCTTTTTTGTTTTCTTTTTTGGCTTTGAAAAATACATTAATATTTTCTATTAAATATCTAATTTTTTAATTTTCAATGCCTATTTTATTGCTCAAAAAAATTTATTTTGTTAAATCTAATTGAAATGAGTGCATTGGTATTAATATAATTAACTTAAAAGCCTTCTGGGACATACAATATTGATTTCTATGTTGCGTCGCGATTTTTTTAAATATATTTTCAGATAGTCTTTTTGTCACTAAATGGTGCCGGTTACAGTTTAAAATTCCAATTCATACGTACTCCCCACCCCTCCTAACAAAACTCCGTAAAATGCGTAGAGAAAAAACGCGCTCCCCTAGGTAAAATGACTGGGCTATGTCGCAAAACAGTGCTCCCGTGAAAATGGTTATGGTTTGTATCAGTATGCAGCGTTGTCTGTGCGTGTTTTTAATTTGTCGTGGTGTGCTGTACGTGGTTACAGCGCCTCCCGCTAAAAGTGGTAGAAAAATTGTTCGATGAATCAGCGCCATGCCAACTCCACTGTTATATTCTCTGAGGGTAATTTACCTTTTAATTTTAGCTGAACAATGTTTATATCTTTGATAAGCAATATACAACTAATGGTTCCATTCAAAAATGCAAAAAAAATGTCTTCGTTCAAAATTATACATTCCAGGGTTTTAAAACAATGAAACAAAAGTTTTCAACAATTTTCTTTATTTTTTAAGTATACTGGAACCAACATATTTATTTCTTTTTTATTTTTTTTAAATAAAGGGAAATATTAAATGCCCTAAACCAAACCAATGTCCTTATGTAAATAAATCTAGTTATATTTTAATTACGTTTATTTATTTCTAATATTTCGCACTAACCTCAAATATATTAGAGAATTTAGGGTGCAAAAATATGTCTTCAGAAGAAGTATGTATGCTTCAAAACTAACTGAACAAGAAATGTGTTTATTATAATATTAATAATACCGCATAATAATTTTGATGTTCAGTCAGTTTTTAAACCTTAATCAGATGCATTAAAATATATTATTAGCTCTAATATATTTAAAGCCAGAATGTACAGAATAAACCGATAGGGTTTCTTAGAACAAATTAATATAAAATACGTTACTTTTCATGATCTTTACATCGAATACCTAGAAGCAATATTTAAATAAACTTGTATATTTTTTAAATAAAGCACCAACAATTTTATCCGTAATAAACATTGATTATTTAGACATTTTACTTTCTTTAGGACACCTGATAAAGATGGTTACAATGCGCAATGTACAAAAAATAGTTTTTATACTTTTGGAATGCTAGTCTTAAAAAAATTGTTTCCTGTTCTTAAGCTAAAAACGTATCCAAAAATATACATTACTTTTTTAATGAGTTGATTTACATAAATATTAATATTCTTTACAAATATTATAAAAAAGTTACGATATGGTTTTTAGGTGTCCCTGATTCCATATCACCAATTTTTGGATTTTTTGTCTTTTGTTTGTGTGTTTGTCTGTTTGTTTGAACGAGCATCACGCAAAAACTACTGAACCAATTTTGAAGAAACTTTTTTGTTTGATAGCTTATTATCTGCCTTAAAATCTGGTATATAAATTGTGCAGACAAAGTCGCGGGTTAACGCTCGTTTTTTATAAATTCAGTAACTATACAATACTTGTGAATTTGTCATAATATCGTAGTGCGGTCAGCATCTAGCCTCCTTGCGCTTTGGTAATGTTTCTTTAAAGCTGACTGTACATACCACAGGTAGTACCTCGTTATCGTAAAAAAATCTGCATTTTATTTACTGCTTAAGTATAAAAACGGTCTCGTCATTGTCAATACATAGTCCCTTAGGATAAAACTAGGGTGCTATTCTGTAATTACCGGATTCGATCTCGGTATCAAATCAACATGGTGTTTTTTGACTGTTTTTGACGATTCTTCTTCTTAATAGGTATTTAGCAGAATAGAGGTGAGCGGTATAATATATCAGTGGTATAATTAAGGATATATGATGATCGGAGAAATGCAATATTAAAGCCTGACCAGAAATATAAAAAACCTGGTTTGGCATCGCTGCAATCGACTATAATCTTTATGATAGTGTTCCAAGTATAAAATTTTTTTCCAATGATTTGCAGCGAAAAGGCGTTTGATCGAGTTCCTCGGGAGACAATCTGGTCGTCTCTGAAAGAGAAATATACCTGAAACATTTGTCGAGATTATAGCCGACATGTACCAAGACGTAAGATCTTTCATTGGAACCGCTGTAGTAGTAACAAAATCAATTCCGGTTACAGAAGGGGTACATCAAGGCTCTGTATTGAGTCCATATCTATTTGGCCTCGTATTGAATACACTAAAAGAGGTAGAGGATGCCCAAAGCAAAGCATCTCGGACATTCATTAATGCCCATAATAATAGCCATTTGTACCGAAAGCCGGGAAGATCTAAAGGATGCATTAGATCATTAGAAGCTTGGAAGCACCAGTTACAGAAAGGTGCTGAGTGTTTTGAAGACTTAGATCATGGAGTGCAACATCCCAAGTTCCAACCCCGAGCCAATCACAGTCGATGGACAAACGATAGAGCGGTGTGATGAGTACAAGTACTTGGGCAGTATGATGCATAGCTCCGGATCGTTGGAGAATAACATTCAGCACCGTATTACAACAGCCTGGCTCAAATGGCAGGAACTAACTAGTGTAACCTGCGATAGAAAGATGCCCATAAGAAAGAAATGCCTTGTGTATAAAAGCATAATAAGACCTGTGCTAAACTGTAAAAAAAAATTGTTTTTATTAAAAATAAAAATTGGTTTATTATGGTAGTGAGACATGGGCCAACTACGAAACGGCAAGTCCAAACCATTCAAGTCGCTGAGATGAAGATGTTACGCTGGATGTGCGGGGTCGTAACCCCGCACTCGTTGCGTATTCTGTCGTATTTCGTAAGATACGACAGAATACGCAACGAGTTCGTGCGAGGTAGTCTTGGAGTCCGCGACGTAGCTGATAAGATTTAAGAAAATCGACTGAGATGTAAAAAGAATACCATCTAATTATATAGGCAACAAAGCAATAGACTTCACCCTACCAGGTCAACGTGGCGTAGGCAAGCTAAAACTCAAATGGTCTGATGTCGTAAAGAAAAAAATGGGCAGCTCTCCATCGACAATGTTCAGGATAGAACGAAGTGGAAGAAACAGACTAGGAAAGCAGACCCTGCTACCCAGCTAGGAAGATGGTGATGATTATTGCGACAAATCTGACTTTGGAGACTTTTGCCGGCGCTGACAACGAAATGAGCGACTGGCGTGTCGTCAGCAGAGAATAGCCTTTGTAAAGTACAGTTTAGGCCTGTGACTAGCGCCGGCAGGCAACTTGGCTCTCGGCGCTGGCAGTAATTTCGGCAACGCGCGCCGCCGGCACCTAACTCGGCAACCGGGGCGCTGCCAGCAGCTGGCTTGGAACCAGTGCCGGCAACCAAATGAGCGACTGGCGCCGTCAGCGGACAATAGCCGGCACTGTAAAGCACAGTTTAGCCCTGCAACTAGCGCCGGCAGTCGGCACGCCCGTAACAACCTGGGAGCGATCTCCCGAGCAAACGCTCGGGAAACGAAACTAAACTAAACTAGACTAGACTAAACTAAACTAAACCGTAATTAACTCGTAACTGAGTCGAAATTGAACTGTAACTGAACCTTAACTGAATCGAAATTGAATAGAAATTGAATCGTAACTGAATGGCAACTGAAACGTACCTGAACCGCAATTGAATCGCAACTGAACCGTCAATGAATCGTAGTTGAATCGCAACTGAACTGTACCTGAACCGTAATTGAATCGCAACTGAACCCTAACTGAATCGTAATTGATTCGCAATTAAACCTTAACTGAATAGTAATTGAATCGCAGCTGAATCGGAATTGAACGGTAACTGAATCGTAATTGAATTGCAACTGAATGGCAATTGAACCTTAACTGAACCGTAATTGAAGCGACTCAGTTGCAATTCAATTACGATTCAGGTACGGTTCAGCTGCGATTCAACTACGATTCAGTGACAGTTCAATCGATGTCGAATTGAATCGCAAAACTGAATCGTAATTGAACCTCAGCTGAACCGTAATTGAATAGCAAAACGTCTCCACGTTTTGTATTTTTCTGGTCGTGCTTTACTTAAAAATTGCCCAGTACAATCATAAATAAATTCACTATCGATCGAAGCCAATCACTTATCCGGAGGAGAGATAGTAGGGATTTCGGGGAAACTAGGTGAAAATATATCAAGTTTAATATTAACTTAGAGCACTCTTTCCAACGATGTTGCTGGTAATGAAATCCCTAAATGATTGCTAAAAAACAATAAACATTCATCAATACGCTTGGGGCAGCATTCCTCACTCGTTCACCCCCCAGCAGAATGATAAATTAACAATATTATTGAACAGCCAGAGTCAGCGAGCAAATTAAATTAGTCAAACACCTTCTTCATTGCTCGCCTGGACAATGGTATGGTGAATTATAGAAAGTTTGTAAGTTCGTCTTGACACTTTTAAATGCGGCTTGTGTTTTAGTTAGAGCTAGGAATCTGCTAAGAGAGCTAGCTTTGATATCTACTAGCTTTAAATTCTTACCTATAATAACATGCTAATAGCTAAATCATTTTTGGTAAGTTCATCTATCTGATTGGGTAGGTCAACAAGGTGGACTGACGACCTGATGAAGGCGGCGGTAACCCGTTGAACGAGGGCAGCGCAGCACCGGACGTTGTGGCGATCCTTAGGGGAGGCCTATGTCCAGCAGTCGATGTCTATCGGCTGATATGATGATGATGATGATCAGTCTGAGTCAGCTTGGTCTTAATGGACCGGCGACCGCTTTAATAGTATATGATGATGATGTGACCCAACTACGTCAGCTTTGTCCGTTATGCGACACTTTAATTTATTTTTTTATTTATTTATTTGCATCAGGCAACAGTACAATATAAAATTATCACGGGCCCATATTATAAATACCTTAACTTAAAATACATAAAAAAAATATAACTTAAATATTTTAAACACTTCACGTTTATCACTCCCTAGGGTTTATTGTCCTCGCTTCCCTGAAGCGTCTAAACACGACTCCGGTAGGCCACACTTCGGGGAGCAGGAACGTCTTTCAGGGCGTCACAGATGTGTCGGGTGGCGCAGTAGCGCTGCACCGCGCGGTCTCATTTCGCTTACTTGGCGAAGGCGAAAACGCTGGCGCAGCACTCGCTGCCTGAATTGCGGTCACCTCATGTCGCAACTCGGCGCATTTTCGTTCCGAAGCTTCTAACTTGCCTCGAATTTCGGTGATGTCGGCCCTCAAGAGCTGGATGTCCTTTAGCAGCCTGGTAACGTCAACATGATCGAAGGTCATCGGCGGCAGCTTGTTGAGGTCCCGCACCACGTACGGTTAATGGTTCTTTTTTGCTTAATGGTACTTTTTTGCTTTCTGGAATGTTCAGTGAAGCATGATTACACCTTTCGATCCTATCTAATAGCTTATACCTACTTATGTGGCAATATTACTATTGTAGACGTATTAAAATGAAATCCGCGAGAATCGAACGTTAAAACGAGCACTTTTTAAGAAAAATTGTACCTACTAAATAAATAGTGAATAGTGACGTCATTGTTTTCCGTCGTCGTCGTCATCGTTTCAATACTTTTTATACGTTGTTTATGCGGTTATGAAAAATAGTATTCAAGCTACAAAAGTACTGTAAATGTAAGTTTAGCATTATTTTCAAACGTTTTTTTTTTTGCCAAAATAATTATGTATTATATTTTTTGTTTGTCATATTTTTACCAACAATGATCTATTTGGAACTTTCTCTTTTAAATAGAATATCTAATGTTATTCAGCTAAGATTTTCTACAAAAACAGTTTCAATATTCTATTCCATTTGTCAAATACCTACATTCAAAACAACTTCAATAGCTTCGGCAGAAGAAGACAAAATTGACTCCAACCCAGAATAAAAAGCTTCTACCTAGATAATCCACATTCTTTCCTCGAACAAGTTTACATTAACTAGTGAAAGAATTATTTGTAGTTTGGCCGTGGGAGGTTCTTATTGCTTTCTGCGGCCTCACATTTGCTTAACATTAATGGACGGCCGCGGTTTGCTCCACCATTCATTCCGCATTAGAAATCACACACGAAATCCCTTATGTCAACGTCATAGGTATGAAAATAGCTTGATTCGCGTGACTTTGTTCTTGAACTGAACTGTCTACGAGTAGGTCTAACATTTCTTAGGAACCATCTGCAGAATGCAAAGTGCGAATTAATGTGAGTTTACTTTTAAGTCATACCTACTTACTCGTTTATAGTCTAAATTATAATGAATAATTTACGTAAGTATCTTTCTATCATAGCAATCAAGTAAGTTTAGCCCATACTTCTTGGCATACACCTTCCGTGAGGGTAGGCCTGTGTCTTGCGGTGGGACGTAAACAAATAGCGTTAACCCGTGACTTTGTCCGCACAAATTATATACCAGATTTTAAGTCAGATCATAAGCTATCAAACAAAAAAAGTTTCATCAAAATCGGTTCAGTAGTTTTTGCGTGATGCTCGTTCAAACAAACAAACAAACACACAAACAGACAGATGAAAAATCCAAAAATTGGTGATATGGGATCAGGAATACCTAAAAACCATATCATAACTTTTTTTTTGTTAATATCTTCAATGTACAGACAAACTTTCTGTTACAGTTTTATAAAAGTTTAGATAAAAACGATCGTTAATGAAAATAAAATTAGCCTATGTTCCTTCTCGTATTTTAGATTAGTGTGAGTCGAGATAGTTAAAGATCAAAGAAAAAAAATAAAGCTTCGTTTATTCACATTTCTGCATTCCTCTTATAAAATACCTAAATCGTTAAAATTTCGAATCGAATCTCGTCATTGGCCAAGAACGAGATAAATAAATGCTAACTTATTCTTCGATCGTCATTTGTCTCTAGCATGGGGGAAAGGACCTCTTGGGGGATTGGAAAGGTGGGTAAGGTCTAAGGAGAGGTAACAATAGGGACAGTCTGTTCCCTAGGATGCTGCTGTTCTTGCTTTGGTGCTTCCGGCTGTTTCGCGGGTCCTGTCCTCGTCACCGGCACTATTCTTTCACCAGCGTTCGGCGGCTGGTGTTTAGGTGCGGTTATAGTCAGGACTCCATCAGAAGACAATGTGCTGACCAGGTCGTTGACATCGTAGCCTCCTGGGAGGATGTAGCGACGGGTGAACTGGCGGGAGATGAAGCCGTGCTCGTCCTGCTTCTCTTCGTGCTTGCCTTCCACGAGAACGCAGTTGTTAGAGGCTTTGACGGTTATTTCTTCAGGGGTGAATTGCTGGACGTCTAGGATTACCTGTAAATAGAGGTAGGAGAGGCATTTAAAGAATATCCACAAGCTCCGAAAAATACGGGAATTCTTCTTTCGTGTCAGCATGAACTAGTTTTTAATAACCAAAAAATGTTTAAGGGTGGATTCAGACAATGAAACAAAACAACTTCCGCTTAGTAACATGGGCCGAAAAACAAAAAAAAATTGTAGACCTCCCATAGAAAATCCATTGGCTGATTCGCACTTTATGGGAGGACTAAATTTTTTCCTACACTTTCGACCCATGTTCCTTATAGGGAAAGTTGTTTAGTTTCACTGTCTGAATGCACCCTTAATTTTTGTAGTTAGTAAAAGCTAGTGGGGTATATCGTATAACAAACACTCATGCTGTAGTGGAAAGATTTAGCCAGTCAGCAATGGTAGTGGAGCCAATTCTTCGCATCCTGGCATGAATGAAAGAAGTGATACACAAAAATAACGTACCAGGTATAATTATTATAGTACTTTGTGCTAATTAATGAAATTACATTAATGAGAAGTCAAGAGTGAGATGGATTTCTATTGCACGAATACGATACGATACAAAATGGTTACAACAAAATGAACATCAACATCTACAAATCTAGCTACACCATAATAGATTGCGCTAACCATCACATTGTCGTGGCAGTTAAGTTAGTTAGTTAACAACTGTATGTAACTAATATTTCGTGCAACTCAAAGTGTACCTATTAAGGTATATCCCCCACTCTCACCTTACTCATCGAATGCTGTGCATCGGTGGAAGGCAGTCTTTGCATCAAAGTTTCCCTAGCGGCGGCGATCCTTTCCCTACATCGGGCCTTAAGAACCTGTTGGTAACAACAAACAATGTAATGTTTGTTGTTTTAGTCTGCTTGAGTAATTTTGCTGGTTTTTTTCTTAAAACCAGGATAAAGGTATTTTTTTTTATATTACGTTACGTATTATCTAGTTCCAATTGAAGTAGGTAGGTACTAGAATCTAGTGTAGACTTTGTTTTACGATGACTAGATAAGGATGTGGATAGTATCCTATCTTCAAATAATTGAATTCATCAATTAAAATCGAGGTCGTTCCGTCGTTTGGCGGCGGAAATCCGTTGGATGAGGACAACGCAGGACCAGTCGTTGTGGCGATCCTTGAGGAAGGCCTATGTCCAGCAGTGAACGTTCATCAGCTGAGATGATGATGATTATTATCAGACCCTTGTGGGATTTCAACAAAGTAGTGTGGTCTATTATTAGGCGGAACTAAACGGCTATAGCTACACAGGAAACACGATAAAAATTTCGTTCAATTTAAAACAATGCCGCCGAATGACACAATAACATTCTTAGAGATAGGCAAAAGCTTCGGCAACTTTGGCATTTGAATGTAGCCAATAAATAAACAAACCTCAAACTTCTCCTTAGTAAGGTTAATAGTGGAGGAGCTCTCCTGCCTGGCGAGACTCGTCCTCCAGGGCCTGAAGTAGGAGTTCCTGAACATAGAGCTGGGAGGGATGGCGGAGAGGGAGGAGATCAGGTCGTCCCTGCGGAGGCCGGCGCCGAAGTGCTGGTCGAGCAGCCTGGACGGACGGTCCCATTCGTCCCACCAGTCGCGGAACATCATCGGTACTATCGACATCTGGAAAACCCAACATTAATAGATTAGAACTAAACCAGGAACGATAGCATTGTTCGACAGGATACACGATAACTGTGATGGTGAATGTAGGATGAATCTATAACGACTAAAGTAATGCAACTGTTTACCCTACTGATGTTCCTTCCTCAAACCCTGTATAGTTGGCCTTTCGGTCATATCGTATCTTTGAACGGTCACTGGTGTTTTGACCTGCTTCTCGAAGTTGTTCATAGATGTCGACTATTTTCTCCCGCAGTTCGCTCTCATAATCAGGCATTACTTTAAGGGGTGATTGTGAATAGGAAATTCCCAAAAAAATATATATGTTAGTGTTTGTTGTAAATATACGTAATTAATACTACAGGGTCCTTCTTAATGTGCTGACGGTTTTTAAAGGGATAATCAGACCATCAAGCTGAACAACTTACTCTATAAGACTAAAATTGAAATAAGCGACCCAAATATTTGGGATAGGGATTTTTATCGCGATTTCGATGTTGGTATCATAGAGAAAGTTGCTCAGTTTATTGGTCTGATTATTCCCTTAAAAGACCGGACCCGTTCATTCATTCAACTTTTGAATTCTCACCAAAATATTTTCCACTAGCTATTTACCCGTGACTTCGTGGTCCTCCCTCAGGGTTCAAGCTACCTCCGTGCCAAATCCATGAAAATCAGTTCACGGTTTAGCCGTAAAAACGTAATAGACAGAGAGAGACACTTTTGCATTTATAATATTAGTATACGTATGGACAATAAGATTTGGATGAGGTAAATAAATGGGCATTATCACGCAGACGAAACACGACGTAGCACTACATAGCGCAATAATTCTACTACGTAACGCTACGAACTTCTTGTAGCGCTACGCATTGCAATGTAACCTTCAAATAGCACAATAAAAAAATCTAAAAGAATGTACAGAATTGTATAGAGCTATCGTAAAACCGTGTGAAAGCTGGCGAATGTAAATCATCAACAATGTCTGACTTATAACAAACATCTTTCACAGATAAACAGAGGTTATTTTAAAAGCAAACTTAAGGACAATAATCGGCTCAAATTGTCATTGATAATGATGACTGATTTCATGACTGGAAGAGGGCATTATATTATAACCCGTATGGGTTTGTCGGGGATCCGTGCTAATACCAATTAAATTTCTATTGTGTCTACAATAAATAAACCTTAGGTAATTGATTTTCATTGCACTATCAGGTAATTTTTTCTTTTATGAATAGGTTGATACGAAATAAAGTTTTCACAATACGAAGGAAGGTGCTCTCCCTATTTATTTTGATTATCTTCCTTATTTAAGGAAACTCTTCATTATTTTGACCAAGGAATACCAAACTCAATGTCATAATCTTAAAAACAACAATTTGACCAAATCAACTAGACTCATAGAATTGCTCATACTTCAGCATTCCCGTGGGCGTCAAACCAGACGCATGCAGTAAAATCTATCAATGGACGCCCGACCGAATCCTATCTGAAGCTCAAACTACTAAATATTGTTCTGGAACGATTCCATCAGTGATTCACATGCTAACTGTTTTAGAACTGATGCAACTGTACTGAATTTCAACACTGCTATGCGACATCGATTATCTCATGCCGTAAACTTGATGATTAGTTTGTTTGATTGAAGACCTTTTGTTTCTTTTATTTTCAATTAGTTGTAGTGGGTATTGCTACGTTGTTTTTTAATACAATGGATTTGAAGAACTATTCACAGTTGTTAGATGGGTGCGAACTTCGATAGTGTCATGAAGTGATCTCTATATTACTCTATATTAAAGCGCTTTTAAAAAAAAGAATCAATTTTAAGATATAAGAAATAACATATTATTTACAAAATCGATTTAAGTTTTTAAATTAAATTGAAGCTTTATAAAACTATACCATATTAGTAGCTAATCAGTTGATATCAAATACTTAGTAAATAATAGTGTGATTATTTTGAAATTACGAAATTACCATTTTGTTCTGATTTGCAAACCACCTCATTCATTGATTGTTGGTAGGTATTATAGGGTATAGTAAGTACGAGTAGGTCGTTTTTCATCATCCAAATAGTGATAATGATATGATAACATAAATGACAACGATTGTTTTGTTTATGAATTTTGATGTTATTAAATTAGTAAACAAATGAACATTGGTTAAAATTGTTAATTCAAACATCCAACATAATATTTTGTAAACTAGTCTTAGACTAACATCTTAGATACACCTACCTAATTTTAAACTAAACATGATAATATATTAGTGACCCTACTATACTAACTATGTTGACACAATAATAAGAGAAAACCGTTGTGTAGACGTTTATATATGGTGTTAGTCAATCTTTCGTTTATATGGTCTTATTAATAAAGTGCTTGAAAATGATAAAATGCCAAAACAAGTCACCTTTATTGCGTTAGTGTTCGTTGCAGGCGCGCGCTGCTCTGTGATATGCTGCTGAGACTGCGTTGTTCACGAAAATGCTAAGATTTAAATAGAATTTTCAGCTGCCCACACTTGATGACTCAACGGGAACATACCTTGAACTTGCACGATGTGGGGTAACCATTCTTTATCCATCATAAATAAGAAACGAATGTGAGAAAGTCGTCTAGAACCATTGATTATTTGTGGTTGGGCTATTGCAACCCAGGGTCGTTGTAACACTGAGACCAGCGCTGGTCCTCTGTGTTTGCCCCAAGATCACCCATATTATACGCATACCTCCGTACTTTTTCTTTTCATTCTCGGGAATGCAGGTTTCCTCACACTGTTTTCCTTCACCGCCGAGCTAGTAAATGATAAATACAACCGTACATAAATTCCAAAGAACTTAGTGGTACAGGCCAGGAATCGAACCACGGCCTCATGATTAACGCGCTGGCTCGCTTCCGTATGGGCTATCATCGCTCTTTAATGTCTAGAACCATGCATTATAATTCCCTTATGTTTTTTGGCCCTGCATCGCCATCGCCTGTTTTCGTTGTTGTTCTCTAATCTTAAGATTTGTTTGTATTAAGTAGTACAAACTAATAAATTATTAGGAAGATTGTCTCATCTCTGTCTCTTGCTAGTCTAAACGGAATTCTTACTTATTTTCAAGTTAATGTAATTTCCGACACGCATACAATCTCGTAGGTAGAATCGATTTATCTTTGAACGGTCGGAACGTAGTTCTACGCGATTTTCAATTGTGTGACTTTGATATTATGAAGGGATGTCGAAGTTGTTTAGATAGGTACTTTCCTGCAACTACCTAACACACTCTAGGTACAGGTACCTACACCTTAATATTATACTTCCTTCCACTCATTCTTCATCCTGATTATTTATCATAAAAGTAAACCTAAATAGGTACATTCTACCTCAGTGTAAGTAGGCAATGGTCACATTTTCATTAAATCATTCACAGAAATAACAAAGCGATTACTGTCTATCCACTGAAGACACGTGGGTGTCATTCGCGAACAATTAGTAGATTCAGTACCCACTGTCCGTGGGACGAATGATACTGTGTCCAAGATTAGTTGTTTATTTTAAAAAAATAGAATCGAAGCTTCGTCACCGCGTTACGACCACACTTCGTAAATTTAGCTCTTTATTCATATAAATAACATGCTACGTCATGTTCGTCACAAGCAGTCATCACAAGGGATCGTATTAATAGAAATAGCGTTGTCTAATTTTAGACTAGATCAACAAAGTAATTTGTTTTTTCAAATCCTTTGCAGCTTATCTCTAAATGCTGAATGAACTAATGTAATAGGTAAACCGGTTCTGGCACCAGAAGGCCTCGCATGCCACCCCCGAGAAAACGAAAAAAATGAGATGTGCCTCCATCTTTATTATTTTACGTATGCCAGAAAGAGCGTGCATGACGTTTTTCTCGTTTAAACGCTTTGTCGTGGGTGGCATGCTAGCCGTGCTTGATACGATATAAGCTTATTAGGTTTCCTGAATGCAGTACATAGGTATTAACCTTTCGGCTCCTAGCCATCAGATATCAGGAGTGCGATTGTCGAAAGTCATATGGACGTTGAAATAAGATGTAGAAAAGTATGAAGTTTTTGTATTCTCGCTCATGATTTTGAATTCAAAAATAGCATTTTGTCTATCTTTATTTGAAGTGTTTTTTTTTTTAATTCGACATCATGACCGAGATACGCAAACACACACATAATATACAAACACAAACTTAATACCTACTTTTCTACTGCTGATTTCAATGTTCAGGACGGCTGCAGGACGGCTGCAGGTTGGCAGTAGTTATAAAATAAACTACGGAATTATATGCGAAGTTTCACACTGCGGCTACCGTTCTGCAGCTGTTCCGCAGCCGTTCCGCAGCCGCGCCGGACTGCATCCAGTGTGACATATCGCATATAATTCCAATGTTTACAACTACTGCCGGCCTGCACTCTGTGTGGTCCAGCCTTAACTTGTGTTGTGCTTCTAAGATCAGTGCTACCAACATTGAAAAATTTTTACTAAAGATATCGGCTGTATGAGCTAGATCCCTTTGCCTATAATTTAACAAAAAAAAAAAAAAAAAAACGTCAAATTTTGACATGGACATTGACAGTTAACGAAAACGATGCGGGTTTGCGTGTTTCATTTCTTTCGATTTGTTTACTATTCTTCCACGTTTACATTGTTTATCTGATTACTTTCAGCACTCTTATCTAGTTTATACCTAGCAGATAGCATCGCCACTACATTCCACCACTTACCGGCCGAATTACAAACTTATCTCTATAGATACTGATAGTACAAGTTTATTGTAGTAATAGGAAGTAATTTCATAATGCAACACCGGTGCGTGTACGAGCAATAAGTAGAATTAGCAGAAGCGAAAGTGTGATCGAAGAGACATAGCGCCGGTGCGCTCGGTTTCGTGCGAAATCAGTATCAAAGTAACCTAAGTATTTTCCTTACCACTTAGTCCGTTTGGACGTGCTGGGGTCTAGAAAACCATGTTACCGTGGCTGCAACAACGATGGACGAGTCTCTGCCTCCTTGTCATGTCTCTGGGAGCCCTGATGCTGTTCCTGTATGGATTTTTCCCACTAAAATATCATTCAGGAAAGTTGGCCCATATGGATGATCTGCCAAACTTTATTGATAATGTGAGGTTAGTTGAAAACTGTTAATAATTTTTCTAATAACAACAATTTGTTTATTTCATAAAAGCAGAAGATAAAGCACAAGATAAGCAGTTGGCATATGCATCATCAATACATAACTTTTTTAGTATTATGGCTGGTTATTTTGATAGCCATAGTTTTTTATTTATAATTAATGGACTCTTGCTCGTGAGCTAGCACTGCATTTCCGCCAGTGTCAAGTAGTTTATGGGAGAATCTATCCCAATCTCAGGAATTGTTTTTGGTCAAGAACAAGAAGAGATTGAAGATTGCAGAGCCTCTTCAATCTCTTCTTGTTGGAGTGGCAGACAAAAACGCGACGACCGAAAACCACGCGAGACAAGTGCTCGGGTCAGAACCTGCAACGTGACTCTACAGCCATAGTTATTAAGTCGTGTTATGTTGTCGAGTCGTGAGGAATCCTGCATGCTTCAATTTCGAGGCATGTATTGTACCTACTGTCCATTACAAGTGACGACGGGCTCACTCTCTATATATGGCATTCTATGAGAGCTTGTTCACGAGGCCGGCTGTAAGCATGGTGCGGTACCACCTGCCTATGCAAAATGGAAATAAATTCTATTAAAATATTTAACATTTTCTGAAATGATCTTTTTTTAATAAGTGGTGACAGGCTCACTCCCCTTCACACCAGAGTCTCGGTACTATTAGTGAAACATGGATGTTCTGAGGTTTCAGAATATCTCTGACTACCCCTTCGGGGAATATAGTCGTGAGCATATGCATGCATGCATGCATGCATGTTGTCGAGTTTCTGTCCGCTTCTTCTCTACAGCGACAACACGTTCTGATGTGGTGGTAACTTCAAAAAAGATTTGACGTTTAATAAGTGGGTTTCAAGCTCCTATAGGGTAGGTGTAGGGTGATTGTAGGGTAGATGTAGGATAGGAAAAATGGCAGGACAACATCTGCCAGGTCAGCTAGTGAATTAATAAATAAATCCTTTACGATTTTAATTTTGTAATGGTTTGTAAACTACTGCATACATACATATGCTCAAGCCTATATCCCGCTGGAGTAGGCCGAGACAAAAGATCGCCACAGGCTATGATTCTGATACATCTCACCTCTTCTACATCCATAAGTCCTTTAAAACATGCGGGTACATTAAACTACTGCATCAATCACTTTTAAAAAATAATCTGAGTCTATCTCTTACAGCATTGACGGGCAGGAAGTGTACAACTCGGGTGAGAACAGCGTGATACTGATGGTGATAGACGGGCTTCGCTATGACTTTGCGACGGAGGAGTACATGCCGTACACGGGGCAGCTGCTGAAGAACAAATCTGCCTGCATTTATGTGTCCGTGGCTGAACCTCCCACTGTCACCATGCCTAGGATTAAGGTATATTATTATTCTAGCACTGTAACATTTTAACTAAACATTGTAGCAGGTTCTTAATTTCTTATCTGATCTGACCCTCTAGCACGATTTCTCTACTTGCGCGTGACTCGGTTTTTTTTCACACTACAAGTCGCGGCGAACGCGGCTTTCGCTCTCCGAAAAGCGCGGGAACAGGTTATTTTGTATGCAGCGAAGGCGCGTCGCACGCGTGTAGAGAAATCATACTAGACATGCTGATTTACTGATAGGCTCATTTCTTCACAATGGCAAGTCAACCATGCCCAATGGCATAAGTAGCCTCCGTGGTCTAATGGTTAAGAGCATTGGGCTCTCGACACATAGGTTGTGGGTTCGATTCCCACGTCCCCTAGTGATATGTTACTTTGTGCGTTTTTCCCCAGTTGGTTAGGACATTGCAGGTTGAATCACCTGATTGTCTGAAAAGAAAGATGATTCCGTGCTTCGGATGGCACGTTAAGCCGTTGGTCCTGTTACCACAATTGAAAGTGACCAGTGATGTGAAACCGATTAAAAACATGTTTTAGTTTATTTCATGTTTTATTAATACTATAATATATGGACTGATTAATTTTTAAATGGCAATAGAAATCATTCTGACGAGCCTTGCTTACATGTGCATAAAGAAAAAAGGAGCTAATGCATGACAGCTTAATGTCTACTGCACTGTACCATCAGAAATACAATCAATATCTATTCTATTCTATTTTTATTTAATGGCGTCCGATGCGTTATCACAATTGTGCCAATGTCCCGTTATGTGGAGAGTACACGTAGGAAAATGATTAGTAGCATTTCTGCCAATGTCAAGTAGTTTATTATAATCTCAAGTTAACGTTTTATAGTTAAAACACAAAAGAGTTTACAAAATGGCGGAGCCACGTGCAAGCCTAACAGATACATAACATAACAGAACAAGTCTGGGGGAGGTCAGACGCGTGCGTATTGGACGCACGCGTCTGACCTCCCCCAGACTTGCAGCGCGACTCCTACAATTATATATTTCAGAGGGTGCTTTACTTGGTTACTTGTCCGGTCGCCGAGAAAAGTACACGGGTATGCGACCCCGGAATCCTCGAGCTACTATTGTTATATTCCTTTCTCCTCTCCGTAACAATAGTATCCCCCCCTTATTTCCTATTATCCCTTAAATAATCCTAATTCCACTATCCCTGTGCCAATTCAAGGTTGCCGTGCCGATGAATGCGTGGCTAGGGGCGAGCCTAGTCGCAAGCGTGCCACCCTTGGGACCAGGTGCCACCCAAGGACTAAAAACCGTAGCCTTATCCTGGTATGCGGGGCTCTGTCAGGATCGATACAATACTTCCCTAGCTACTCGTGGGTCTAAAATGAGTCAACATAATAATAAACTCGGAGGCGGCGGCGCAGTTCGCCACTCGTCACGCCAAGTCTCACGAAAGGGCGAAAAGCGGACAGCGGAGAGTCGCTTTGCTACTCTGAACGTTCGTGGAGGGATGGACGATAAGATGGATGAAGTATGCAATATGATGAAAACGAGTCGGATTGACGTGTTATGTTTGAATGAAACAAAGAAGAAAGGGGTTGGGATATCCACCCATGGCGGACTTACTGCCATCTGGTCGGGTGTTCCCGAATCAGATCGCGGCTGCCAAGGGGTAGGGATCGTCCTCTCAGAAAGAATGAATGAGTGTATAAGTGAATATGAGTGTGAGAGCCCCAGACTACTGTGGGTTAGACTTAAAGTAGGTCTGACTCGATTGTTTGTTTTGGGAGTATATGCCCCAGACAATAAAAAGACCCGTCAGGGGCTTAAGGAGTGTGAGCAGTTTTGGGAAAGCGTTTTTAATGTACTATTGTTATGTAAAGAAAACGAGAGGATAGTGATGCTTGGGGATTTGAACAGTTGGGTTGGGGTGAAGCGTGATGGGTATGAAAGGGTACTAGGAACATTTGGTGATGAACGAGTGAACGAGAATGGCGTCAGCCTACTCGATATATGTTTGGAAAGGAATCTTTTTGTGACGAATACGTTTTTTCGTCACAAGAAAATCCACATGTACACATGGCAGAGGCAAGAACAAAGAAGCATGATAGATTTGGTAATAATGGATGAAAGACTGAAATAGCTCGTTGTAGATACAAGAGCATATCGTGGAGTCAATGTAGGGACTGATCATTACGTGGTGATTTGCCGGATACATGGTCTGTTCAAACAGTGGCGTCATAGAGCTAAATTGTCTACAAAAGAGTTGGAGAGAATAAGAGTGGAAAAATTACACGATACGGATGTTAAAAGTGAGTACAAGACAAAACTGAAAGATAAATTAAAAAACACCATAGATGAAGGATGTGAGAATGATGTAGAGAATATGTGGGATGTATTCAAAAAAGGATTAGTGGAGACGGCGAGTGCAGTATGTGGCGTAACTAAAAGAAAGAATGGAAGAATAGTAAAAGATAATTGGTGGGACGATGAAGTGAAAGTATTAGTTAATGTGAAAAAGAAAGCATGGCAAGATCTATTAGCAGTCAAATCCAATAAGAGAGTACAAGGTGCAGTGGATGAAGATGTAGTGAAAGGAAAATTAAAGTACGATGCTGCAAAAAAGGCTGTAAAAGAATGCGTGAATAGAAAGAAAGAGGAGTCTAAAGCAAAAAGTGACACGAGATTCTCTGACCATTTTCGAAGAAATATTAAGATTTTTTGGAAAATGGTAAAATTAACTCGTGGAAAAACCGAGACATCCAAAGTTGACAGAATAAGAGGTAGTGATGGATGCATGTTAACTGAAGAGGGAAAAATACTGGATTGTTGGAAGGCATATTTTGAAAGTTTATTTGAATGTGAAGAAGCAGTAACTCCAAGCATAGATGTGTGGCCCACAAATGTGAACTCAGAGTGTGAGAATGATTTGAGTGTGGAAGAGATAATGAAAGCAATGAAAAGCATGAAAGTAGGTAAGGCTGCTGGGTATGATAGGGTATCGGTAGAGATGCTGAGGAATGGTGGTGGGGTAGTCATAGACATGCTGTACCTTTTATTTAATAAGTGCTGGAAATCCGATCGGGTCCCAAAGGACTGGTGTAAGGCTGTAATTGTTCCGCTCTATAAGGGAAAAGGGTCACAGCAGGAATGCAAAAACTACCGCGGCATTAGCCTCCTCAGTGTGGTTGGAAAGCTGTATGCAAAAGTGTTAATTGATAGAGTGTTAAAGGAGACTGAACGAAAGATATGGGATGCACAAGCAGGTTTTAGAAAAGGAATGGGATGCACGGACCAGGTTTTTGCGGTCTATAAGCGAAAAGTTTTTGGCTCAAAACCAAAAGATCTTTTGCGCTTTTGTGGACTTGGAAAAAGCCTATGACAGAGTGATTCGGAATGAACTGTGGTCCACGCTGCACATGTATGGAGTGGATAGTAAATTGATACAGGCGCTGAAATCTCTGTATGAGAATTCCAGTGCCTGTGTCAGGATTAACGGGGCATACACTGACTGGTTCGGCATCTCTCGAGGGGTCCGACAGGGATGTGTAGCGTCCCCGTGGCTATTTAATTTATTCATGGACAGTTGTTTGGAAGATCTGAAAGAGAGTGAATGTGGATTCAGAATGAATGAGTTGCTGGTCAAATGTCTGTTGTACGCCGACGATCAAGTTCTACTTGCATCGTCGGCGAATGACTTGCAGGCGATGGTGACTTGCATGAATGAGTCGTTTAAAAAGAAAGGAATGAAAGTGAATGTAAGTAAGACAAAAGTTATGGTGTTAGAGAGGAATGATAATGACGAACGTACCTTATGTAGTATTATGATTGGTGATGAAAAATTGGAACAGGTGAATGAGTTTGTGTACTTAGGGTGCATGTTTACCAGAGACGGTAAGTGTCAGAGTGATATTGAGAGAAGAGTGAAAGCAGGAAATAGGGTAAATGGAGCTCTGAATTCCTTTGTGAAAAGCCAACACGTGTCCAAAAAGGCACGGATGGCAGTTCATAATGGAGTGTTAGTCCCGACATTGATGTATGGAAGTGAATCTTGGGTATGGCAGAAGACGCATGAAAGTAGGATTAACGCAGTAGAAATGCGCTCACTGAGAAGTATGTGTGGTGTGACTGTGATGGACAAATTGAAAAATAGTTTTATTAGAGAACGTTGTGGTTTGAAAGAGGATGTAGTGACAAAAATAGAGAAAGGTATGTTGAGATGGTTTGGTCATGTGGAAAGAATAGATGAGAGCAGATTGACGAGGGCAATCTATAAGGCAAGCGTAAGTGGAAATGTTGGAAGGGGACGGCCTAGACGTACATACACGAACCAAATTGGCGACGTGCTTAAAAAGGGCCAGGTCAGATCTACCCGTAACCGACGAGCATGCATGAAAGGACTTATGAATGTGGAGGAAGCTAGAGAGGTATGTCAGGATCGTAGCAGGTGGCGTTCCGTTGTCTCTGCCTACCCCAGTGGGAGACAGGCGTGAGAATATGTATGTATGTATGTATGTCCTACAATTAATATCTCTGTCAGTCAATGTAACTGACTGTACTAAATATGTCCATGTCTATAATACTATGTATAGTCCAATAAGAATGTATTAAAATGTAAACATATAATTGATTGTAAAAAAATATTACTCAATATTTTCATTCACATTACCAAAGAAAAAATTTAATAATGTTTATGAACCTTATCTTGTTGTGTACAGTCACCAGAGAGAAAGAAGGAAAAGGCACAATGGAGACGCACCATAAACTTCTGGCGGGACATTTTCGCAAGTTTCACTTTTTGTAATTATGCCACTTTTGCTTAGTATGGTGGTGGGCCCAAAGAAAAAACGTTTATGTTCGTTCTTCATATGAAGTCGCACAATCTTATTCATTTATGCACTTATGAGATGCTCATAAAAGTTGTAGCAGTTGACTTCTTATGTGGAATGAACTGCAATAAGTTTAATAGCAAATAAATTTATATATTATTATAAAATTAAGAATATTGACATAAATAAGTTTTTTCTTTGGTGTTGTGCTTGAGAAACTGCATGCTTATATAAACTAGTTTTGTTTAAAAATAAAATTTTTGCTTTTCATTTAGGTAAATACTCATCTGCAATCTGCTTTGTAATAATTGTCAGGTACTGCATAGTGGTTCATTCATCTAGTTATAAGTCATCGTAATCATTTGGGGTCGGAGCAATATGTCATCTTCCATTCATCTATCAGCCGTTATGTTCACTCCTTCCATATGCATATCATCCTAATCTTGATCATCTACATAATCCATCCATCTTTGCTTTGGTCTTCCTCTTTTAGTCCTACTTCCTTGTTGGAAATTCACCATACACTTATTTGAAAAACAGTACTTAATCATAACACTTCTTTTTTTTTTAAATCATGTAGATCTGTCAAAGTTTTAGTCATCAAAATCAAGATTTGATTTCGATTAATAAAATTTTGAAAGAATGTATTATCTCCATGGAAATAGGACTACGAGAGGAAGACGAAAAAAGATATAAATAATAATAGAGATAATAAAGAAATAAATAAATTCTGTGATCACGAGAACCAAATTCTTATTTTGTCGGAAGTTTCATTCTATTGAAGACTAAACCATGAATACTTAGTCCAGACCGTTGATGTCTCTACAGACGTAGTGTCTGATATCCAATCTAGTGATCGCTAAACTTGTTGAATTTGCCTGAACTAAAGCATGAGAGTTGGTTTACCATGTTACCCATAACATAAAATCCAGCATAGTTACTTGGAAGATATTGCACTGTGCCAATGACCCAATAGTTCCGATCGGCTTACGCGCTGCCATAACATGTATGCATGTGCATTACATTGCCCGCGCAGGCGTAACCGAGTCCGTGTTCTGGTTATCAATTTACAAGAAGATTAATTAAATTATTAATCAACTTATTGCATTATTTGTTACATAACGAAAAATCATAAACTTCGTCCAAAATGAATTTACTAGGTTTCAAGCAAAGTTCTTGCACAAGCCTTTGTCCGAAATTCGTTTCGTTTTCGGGATATTTATCAAATAACCTGCTAGTGCTCTCTTCTGTTCCTACACTACAGACTACTTCTCTGTCTAAGACTCTGTTTCCAGCGAGTCCATGTGCGGGGTGCTGGTTGCAAGTTATTGTTGGCTTCATTACTTGCATGGCATGCTTTACGTTATGCCCACAGCGAATGTAGCCAGCCATACACGCAAAAATGCGTGCTAATCCCAAGTATACCCGCACGATAGGAAACGCACCTTTATTCATTGAAATTGGTTCTGTTTGTAGTTTACACTTTCGTTGTGAACCTAACACAAGAGTGATATGATAAAATATTGGGCGTCATCGTAGAGCGTCACCTAATGACAAAATGTTTTGATTTAGCATGATATAGACTACTGGTTGTCTTGTCTTGTTTATAAAAATTTAGATTAATCAAGATGCCTGAAACCTTGGAACTAATACTTACATACATTGATTTATTATTAATGATAGCGATGAGATAAAAATATTTCATAACATACATAATATATGACTCATTATGTTATGTAGGTATGTTATGAAATATTTTTACAAAGCATGTTACTATTATTTAAAATATTCAAATAGTGAGCGCGTATGTTCTAGTCACCTCCTGTTCTTGATAAGGGACACGGGACGGTGAACGAGGCAAGCGAGCGCATAGTCGTCTGAATCCATGAAGATTTCTCTGAACACAGACATATGACGGACAGCATGACAGGACTTCATAGATACGCTCCCATGCCAGGCGGGACTAGCATTTGCGCGCGTACTATAACAAATTCACCGTAACATAAGGTCGAGATTCAGAGACGTTCGAACTTCCGTACGTCAAATAATTCATACATATTCGACGCTTACTTAGACTGACGCTTAGCTTAGCTTAGGCTCACGCTCAAAAGACTTCTCTGAAACTCAACCTTACTCTCAACAGGCCATGATGACAGGCAGCGTATCAACATTCGCCGACGTAGCTCTCAACTTCGGCGCGCCTGCAGTCCGCGGGGACAGCGTGCTTCGCGCCGCGGCCTCCAGGCACCGGCGCTCCGTCATGTATGGCGACGACACATGGCTGCACCTTTTCCCCGGCCTCTGGGCAGAGTCGGACGGCACCACCTCCTTCTACGTCACTGATTATACTGAGGTACTTTATCACATCCAGACGAAACCTGAAAAGCATACGCTAAAACAGTTATGATTTCTATCAGTAGAATTCACAGAGTCTACCAATACGCATTGGGCACGTTTGGTGGATACCCTCCTAGAGAGCCTGTGGCCTACAGTGAGATGTGCTGATTCCTATTTACAATAGAGCACCCCCATTTTTTACCTTTGTCTTCATTGTTACCTTCTCTAAAAGAGGGTGGCATAAACAAATGGATGTATATACCCAACAGTGGGTGGATTCGGGTGGATGATGATCTCGGGATGAGTATATTTAATTTAATGATAAATGAATAGAGACCCAGCAGTAGGATCAAACATGCTATTTCTTGCTGACACATTTCTTTGATTTAGTCGAAGAGTCACTAAGAAATAAAGTTTCATTTGCATTAGTTACTGTACTGTACTGCCTAGCCACCTAACGTTGTCATTCTTAAAAGTATACCAATGTAGTGCTTATTATATTGACATAGTACCCCAACCTGATTAAACATCGATAAAACAACACTAATTGTAAGTAATAACTAAATGAAAACGCAATGTTTCGACAGTGCGGAAACGACAAAAGTCCTTAATTATACATAATAGTTACAAGTTTTATTCCTCAGCCTACGGTTACAAGGGCAATTAAATAGATTCATAACCTGATGTAAGTTTCTGCTTCACTAGCTCTGATAGCAGTAGAAATCAATAAAATTGATGTTAATGTCCATGATTTGTTATTGAATGAACGTAGTTACGTATTTTATTTACATGATGCTTTCTATGCGCTGACCGCAAATGACCGACAAACAATGGAAAATATATTGTTATTGATAGACGCAGTTCATCGTGTTAATGTTTATATGGATAAAATTAATGTATGTTTGTATACAGAGTGAAATTGATATCATTGGCATCCTTTTAAACTAAGAGTCTAACAATCAAACTGAACAACTTTTAGTATGGAAGCAAACCGATAGGAGCTTTTGCATACATTTGAGTCGAGTAGGCAGCGGCGGCGGGTGCAGTTTAGTACGGAACAGCAGATTTTTTTTTTTTGCTTCGATCTGTTTGCTCCCATGGGAAAAGTTGTTCAGTTTGATGGGTAGATTCTTAGTTTAAAAGGATACTAATGATATCAATTTCACCCTGTATAAGTTATTATGATCACGAATTATATTCCCCGAGGAGCTATAAACTATAACGAAAAATCTGTTAAATTACTAGGGCTAGCATAACACACGACAAAACGAGAAATAAGTCAGTCGCGCTCTTTTTAGCATGCGCAAAATAACTAAAGACAGACGCACATCTCGATCTTCCTCGATTTCTCGTTGGCTGCATCCTATGCCCAAAAGTCCCAGTCTCTTCACTTCTTTCGAGTCAGTATGAGCGATATCATATGACAATCACTTATGCTGTAGTCAGCAATTGTCGTATCGAGGCGAGGGTGACAGCCCTGGGCAGAACTCAGGCTTCGTCAGTCAGGGCAACCCTTATCTTGCACCCCAAAGCAAAGTCCTATTACTAAACCTCTTTAACCTCTATTCCAGGTAGATAACAACGTAACAAGACATCTAGACAAAATCCTGGCACCGGATGAGGAAAAGAAGCCTAACTTCGACTTCTTAGTTCTTCACTATTTGGGTTTGGATCACATTGGGCATTTGGAAGGCGCTCGTAGTCCCAAGATCAAACCAAAGCTGCTGGAGATGGACGAGATCGTAAAGAAGATATTCACTGCTATGCAAGCCTGGGTTCGTATTTCATGTTGTTGTCGCATTCACTTTTGCCTTGAAGACGAATTCAATTGTCTTCAAAAGCCCGTATTAATATACCAAGCGCTTGTGCATTCTTAAAAACTACAAAGACTACTAACTTAAAATTTGGCGTGGATGTTTCTATTGGTGACGAGATGCTTTTTCGCAATTCAACGCCTCATTCAACCCCCAAAGATGCGAACATGGGGTGAAAGTTTTTATAGGATTTCACCTAGTTGGTATTATTTTGAATATTCGACAATATTTCTCTTTAGTTTTTAGGTACTTTATTTTATCCTAAAATAACAAACTTTAACCTAACATTTTAAGTACAAATATTTCACGCGTCCTTAATGCGCTAGTGTCGCGAGATGTGCGTCTATCTAAACTATTGTAAAACTGTAACAGAAGTGTATCTGTACATTGAAGATAAGTACAAAAAAGATTACGATATCGTTTTTAGGTGTCCCTGACTCCAAATCAACCTTTTTTTAGAATTTCTGTCTGTTTTTCTGCTTGTTTGTGTGTTTGTTTGTTTGTGCGAGCATCACGCAAAAAATACTTAACCGATTTTGATGAAACTTTTTTGTTTGATAGCTTAAGATTTGACTTAAAATCTGGTATGTAATTTGTACGGACAAAGTCGCGGGTAAACTCATACTCGTACTATATAATGTTTCCGTTCTCAGGACCGAACGGGTGTGTTGTTCATATGCGGTGACCACGGCATGCGAGACGCGGGCGGCCACGGCGGCGCCACTCCCGCCGAGGTACTCGTCCCTCTCGTCGTGGCTAAGAGCAACGACTTCTCCTGCCCTCACCTGTACGTTTTACCACTTATTCACAGTAAGAACTTCGCATTTAGGCAGTTTAAAATAATAAGAATTGTATATGTCGACCAGAATCTCATGACATAGAAAAAAGTAAAAAAAAAATAGATTTTTACATGATAGTGTCAAACTGCCATCTGTCTAGTCGAAGTAGGCCCTGGAGTGCTATTTTTGAACACCACACGTCCATTTGATTTGTCTATTTGTCATCAGATTCTGGTCCACATATAGCGCCAGTAATTAAACACGTTTTACGACGATATTGGCAGTTTGAAATTATAACCACAGGAGTACTCTTCTTCTATGAATTTACACATCCTGGCTCGTAAAGATTTTGATCACGAAAACCATGCCATTTTCGAATATTGGTTCGAATATCTGAAATTAATAAAATGTGAACACTAAACCTAAAAGTCAGATAAGTTAGTGCGCTAGGCGAGGTAGCATGTGCGATTGCCTTTGAGCAGCGCGCGCTTCCCTTCCTCTCAATATCACCGGCCCCCCGCTAACATCTACAGTACCTCGCCTCCCCCAACCTCTGTGCACCGCGGGACAGTCGCGCACGAACTTGGCAGACTTCAATTCCAAGCGGTCTATAAACTGTATCACTAAATTGATCCCGACGTCTCCCACCACATCACGTCACCAGCAACGAACCACAGAACATTAAGAGGGGTTAGAAGTGCAAAGTAGGCGTGGAACGCGCGCCACACGGTTGCGTGGTGCGAGCGACAGGGCATAAGTTGAAGCGGCGTGAGCGGGAAGACAAGTGGCAACAGTCGTCTCCGAAGCAAAAGCGCTACTTTGCTTTTCTAACCCCTCTTATAATGTTCTGTGCAACGAACAGGAGAGAGGGTGCACTTAGATTGGTTACCTAACTTTCACATTGATTCGGTTGACTATGACGGATGTTTTGCTGTCGGATAAGAGATCCAATGAAGGCTAATTCTGCCAATACCAAAACAATAAAGACCTCTTAGATTATCACTACCACTGGAGGACCTTATTGTTTACAGAGTATCACGCATTAGAGACTCCTGAGCAGCACTGTACAAGCACAGCATAACTATATAGTCCTATCAGTATGGCAACGGATGTACTTGCGCAGAGCAACGGCGGGGGCCTTGCGGGGAAGCGTGCGGTGGGGGTCGCACCCCAAAAATCTGTATGAAAAAGTTGGCATTGACTTGCGTATCTGCGCATGACAGCGTAAGTACACGGGCGCGGCGCCGGGTGCGGCGGCATCGCCCGCCATCAAGAGCGTTGCCATACTGTGAGGCTTATAGTAATATTG
This sequence comes from Agonopterix arenella, assembly GCA_927399405.1. Taxonomy (NCBI): domain Eukaryota; kingdom Metazoa; phylum Arthropoda; class Insecta; order Lepidoptera; family Depressariidae; genus Agonopterix; species Agonopterix arenella. The sequence goes on along the minus strand of OV656708.1, from coordinate 10,708,758 downwards.
TGGTTCAAGTCCAGTTTAAAAAATGAATTTGTGCAGAATGCCTTATCCCACTAATTGTAAAACCAATAAATATCCAACCACCTTACTTCACAGCGCAGGCCCCAGCTCAACCGTAGCCCAAGTGGATCTAGCGCCATCTCTCGCCTGGCTGCTAAACGCGCCCATACCCGGTGAGAGTACGGGCCGAGTGTTGCCAGCTTTACTGCCCGCTGACACGCGCCAACATCTTTACCTGCTGCATGTGGTAGCCGCTCACAATGCTCGGATACCCACATTGCCTTCTGATAAAGGTATTAACCTAAACTTCATTTTTCACAAGAATAATGTGGACAAGTCTTAATTCATTTTTATTTCAATCCAAAGTCCCGGGATTGCTAAAATATTTGTCGACATGCAAAATATCTTAGAACTTGGACATTTGAACAACGCTGACAATTTGGTCAACTTATAAGTACAATGTTGTCTGAGTTGTCCGAGTTGACCAAGTTGTTCATGTCGTCCGAGCTGTTTTGTTGTCGAAAGTACTTAATTAGACAATATTGACAACTTGTCAAATCAGTTGGCCAAGTTGTCAGAGTTATTCATGTTGACCCAGTTGTTTATTTTGTCCGAGTTGTCCAAGTCAACCGAGTTGTTCGTGTTGTCCAAGTTGTTCATGTTGTCGGAAGCAATATCATAGTGGTGAGACTACATACGAGCACAAGTATGAAAAAACGGTGGATGTGGCAGGATTAAATTAACTTTATTATCCATATTTTTAACAAGAAAATTGTGTTTTCTCTGGTCTTCTTAGGCGCAAGCTCGACTTACACTTGGCCGGTTTTTATTGTTTGTTTACCCTTAAAGTTTCCACTATAATCATACCAAGTTTGACGCTTATACCTATTACAGTTTTTACGATAGAGCAAACCTTTTAAAAAGAGAAAGGGTTGAAAAAAGCTAGTTTCTTGTCGGTCTCCTTAATTTTCTGCATAAAAACAGATATTCTGTGAAAATTTCAACCAGCTTCCTTTTCTGGTCCAAAAGGACGGACGGCGGCGTCGGCTCAGTGTTAGGGTCCTGTATCCTTTTCTACTTTATAAACCGAAAAAGAACCTTCAGCCGATAATTTGACCGCTATAACCTGTGTTGTTATATTGCTAAAGCTAAATGCATGCATGTAAAGGAGGCATGATCGGCTAGCAAACCCAACTGACACAGCAAACTCAAATTTCACTTGCCGTTCATGTGGCCGTACCTGTCGCTCTCGCATCGGGCTTTATACGAGCGTAGGTGCCGCCAAGACGCTTTTTAAATCATTTTTAGGGTTCCGTACCCAAAGGGTGAAAACGGGACCCTATTACTAAGCCTACATTGTCCGTCCGTCCGTCTGTCCTACCTATTTAGGGCTGCAACTTTTGAACTGTAAGAGCTAGCTCTTACAGTTCAAAAAGGATAGTTGAAATTTTCACAGAATGTGCGTCATTACGGGGGATTGGCTAACAAATAATAAAAATGTCAAAAAGTTAAAAATTAAGGGGGGGTCCTCAAGGAACTAGTTTTTATCAACGTTTTTTCTTCTCGCTCTATGGTAAAAACGGTAATACATACAAGCGTCAAACTTGGTGTGAATATAGAGCACACTCTACAGTATAACAACAAATAATAAAACCCGGCCAAGTATGAGTTGGTCTCGTGCTAAAGGTACCTGAGAAATTTTTTTTTTGTTCTTTAATATGTTGTGTGGTGCGGAAACCTCGGTGCGCGAGTAGCCAGATTCGCACTTGACTGATTTTTATATAAATGCATGTCCACAGAGTTTTACAAACAATTCGTGCGAGCCGAGAAGCAGTTTGCTCATTACCTAGCAACCGGACAACAGAGCGCCGCCAAAATATCTAAGGAATTCTACGAGGAATCTCTGGACGAAATGGCGAAGTATCTGTCAGAGTCTACGGTCGATTTCGACATGTTTGCCATTGGAATAGCTTGCTTATTGCTATATTTTGTAAGTATATTTTTACTCTTTGTAGCCTCCTCATTTTTGTTATAAATTATATTTGTCTATTCTTGGTGTGCAAATAAAGAATATTTATGTTATAGTGATTTATCTGTAACGAAGTAACTAGTAATCTGTGACAACCAGCGCTTCACTCTCTTCAACTGTAAATAACCTCTCTTCCACAGCTAGCGACATGCATCCTCTGCATCACCCTCTACTCACTCCAGCCGGACAACTGCCGCAAACATAGCGTCACCCACGGTCAGACAGCGACCGGAAGCTTCGTCGCCTTCCTAGTGATATTCGCCATATTCACCGCCATACAAACCGCTGCCTGCTTCATCACTGAAACTAAAAGCCAATTATGCTCATTCAACCCACCCTGGGCTTTAGCCTTCGTTTCTATAACCAGCGTATTGACCATGGCGTATTTCATAGAAAAAACAGCAATAGAAAAGACTAAAGATTTGACGCCATTAAAGGAATTGAATGCTATAGATTATTTGTTGATTGGTGGGACTCTGTTTCATTCTTTGTCGTTCTTTGGGGCCAGTTTCATTGAAGAAGAGCATATGACGTGGTATTACTTCTGGAATACGTTAATGTTGTTCGTGCTGGTTAGGACTATAGTGGTTGTTGTTATGTATATGAGTAAGAAGATAATGGGAGCTACTGAGCTTCAGGAGAAGCCTGAGTTGGCGGAGAGGATGAGCGTTGGGGTCGGAATTGTACCTAAATGGGTGTTGCTGATCGCGTTACATAGGTAAGTTGTGAAATTTATCTTTTCTATAAGCGTAAAGAATCAAGACAGTATTCCCATTTTGGGCTGGTAAGAAACATTTCTACAACTAAGGTCATTTCGCCTAATGACTAAGGCCAAAAAATGTGGCAAAACACTCCCGAAATCTATACTATTCTAAAACTGTAACATTGAAGATATTTACAAAAAAATGGTTACGATATGGTGTGTACTCCAAAACACCGATTTTTTTATATTTCGTCTGTCTGTTTGTCCGAGCATCACGCGAAAACTACTGGACCGATTTTGATAAAACTCTGTGTTTAAAAGTGTATGATTTAATAACTGGGTATTTTATTTTTTATTTTATGTCACTACGGTGACGAGAGCCGGTTGGTGCGGCCGAAGTCGCGGGTAAAATTTAGTGTATTTTAAAATGAAAATGTAAACGTAAATTTTAATTAACAGATACATAAAGACCATGAATCAAACGGGCGACCGGTGGCTGTTTCTACCAGACACGGCGGACTGGCTTAACGCGCCGGAAAACGCGTTTTATCTTCAAGCACATCTTGTTGTTGGTATGTGAAAATACATTTGTCCGCCCGCTTGTTTGAAGTAAGTACATTGCTGCGTAAGCTTGTTATGTATTAAGATTATATCAAACTAACCGGTCGATGTCGATGTACACCCAGCGACACGTCAAGCTACGCAAAACAAACATAAGCTGGCCGCGCGGCCAGCTTATTTTATATTATTGATGTGTCGCCGTGTGTTCTTTAAATTGCATGCGATCGGTTGCATAATGTAAATCGGCTTTCAGTGTAATAATACACCTGACTAAAACACGATTGCAATACTAATTTTTTCATGTAAAATTGAAAATGAATCTCCGCGGAAATTACGACGCGTAATTTCGGCAGGTGTGTTTCTACACTTATTCATGTGACCAGTTCTATGCAAATAGAGAGGCTGATGATGATGAATTTAGTTCTTAAAATTTCTTTTCTCAATTCCAGGTACTCTCCTAACCCTCGGAATATGTATCTACAATACCCGCTATATGAACAACGTGATGCAAATGCATTCAGCGCTCACCATTGCAGCGACAGTCTGCATATTCTGCTATAGAATAGCAACAAACACTCTAGACTCACCTTTCGATGACATCAAAACTTGGGATACTGTCACCATAGTTAACATCTTCTGGGGTATAATTACCGCTCATTTCGTCTTCGAAATTCTAACCTACGTCGGTATATTCAAAAGCTGCGGTGTCAACCCTTCTGCTACGAAAAAATTTGTCTATAACAAACCAAAAGCTAAAACCGAAGATCCATGGAATGTTGAAGATGTCAAACTGAATTTGGCTCGTTCGATATCCCATATAATGCTGAATAGTATGATGTTGATAATAGTGCTGCTAATGAGGCCGCATAATGTTATTTTAGTGCCGAGTGTGTACATAACTTGTGTGCTGACGTCTAAGTGCTTGGATCATAAGTTGTTGGATGCCAGGCCGGGGAGGAGGACCGACGCTGCTGATGTTTTAAGTCAGACGCTGGTCCATTTGTGGATTGGGTCGCTGTTTTTCTTCTATCAGGTAAGACTTTCAGAAAGTTTTTGGTTGTATTCACATTATACACGAGGTTATTTTTGCCACACATCAACGCTCTCTCACGTCTCGTTATTGTGACATACGTAAAACATGCAATCGAGACTACGCCCAGTTGTCGGCACTGGCGATAAATGGGAAGAAAAATCCTCGTGTGAAACCTTGTTTGAAATAATATCTGTCTTTTTCATGTTTATCAGCTCGTATTATATTTCTTCTACTTAATTTCAGAGCAATAACCCTAGGCTAAATTGGCCGTCCTCAATTCAAGATTCGTCATTACGGTACTTTATAATGAAGATGATTGAAGTTTTATCAGTCCCTAAGTCCACCTAAGGATAACACTTTCTTGTACGGCGTCAATGTTGTTTAATTTTAAGACAATCTTATTTAGAATGATTGGTCTAGTTTAGGAAACTAATGTGTAAAATGAATAATGTTTGTGACAATTTCTAATTAACATACACATACATTACATACATACTTTCTAATGATCCCAAGTAAACCACATAAGCGTAAGCGCAATTGGATCACACCATGCCTGTCTCGTTTTGTAAAATTTCTCTCCGTCATGTTTGCTTGAAGAAATCTATTCAGAGATATACCGTGTGTCCACCCATACGTCGACACGTCAATCTATACCAAACCATCATAAGCTGGCAACGCGTAGGTTGAATCAAGTGTAACGTCGCGTGGCCAACTTATGTTGGTTTTTGGTAGCGTTATGTGTTAGTGTTGTTATAATCAGAGGCACCGACTCTCTTGTTACAAAGTTTGCTATCAAATCAATGTAGCCTGACGCTATCATCAAACCTACAGGGCAACTCAAACAGCCTGGCGTCGGTGGACCTCGGCGCCGGGTACGTGGGCCTGCGCGAGTACTGCCCCGTGCGATTCGCACTGCGCATGGGCCTCCACGCGTACGCGGGCCCCGCGCTTGCCGGCTGCACCCTCTTCTGTACCCTATCACACAAGGAAACCTGGCAGCTGTTAGTATTGTCACAGAATAAAACTACTCGTAAAGAAGAAACTTCGCAAGATTTAGAGCCTGTTTTACCACTTCTGGATAAGTCATTTTTAGCTTATTTGACAGTTCGTTTGACATATTTCGTATGAAAGATATGTCAAATTATATGCCATATTATTTTATTTTTTGTATTCAATCTAGGAGCTTGAAGCCCACTTATTAGACGTAAAATCTTTTTTTAAGCTATTTCCGCGTCGGAACTTGTGTTTGTAGAGAAGATTCGACCAGAAACCTCTACAACTATTACAATATAACACGACTAAATAACTATTACAATATAAATTCTTAAGCTAAGGTGAGGACTGACTGACTGACTGACTTATCATCATATCGTATGATTTATTTAGGGTTCCGTAATCAAAAAAGGAACCCTTATACTTTTGTCCATTCTGTCTGTCTGTGTGCTTCAATTACTCGCTCATTTTTGCACCTATTGAATCGAAATTGTCTTGAAGACTTTGTTCACCTGATGGAAAGTGTGAAGCCGAAGACGATGACCCAGAATAAACCTTTTTCAACACACTTGCTCGTAAAGTGGCTCTTATCGCACCACTTTTAGGTTCATTTGGGTTTTACTTTACATTAAATACCTAATTTGATCACCGGCGCACAGCAACGTGGGAAGAAAGAAATCAGGGTGCTAGTTTCTATAAATATTTTTTATTTTTTCCTCATAAGTGTGTTGAAAAACGTCGTATAAAACGCGAGAGGGTTGGTTATTAGTTTCGCCTCGTTTACAGCACTCTCCTGCGGGTCGTGCTTGCATCATAATAATATACGCACGGCGACACATCAAGCTATACAAAACCAACATAAGCTGGGCGCGCGTAGGTCGAGTAACGTATACCGTCGCGCGTCGTATACGTTGATGTGTCGCCGTGTGTACCTACTAGTAACTCCTTTTTTAAAAGGTTAAATTTCCTTCCCAACAACGATTGACAACTTCCTCTACCGGCTCTTAAAACTGCAAAGTTGCAGTCATATAATGTCGTTTAGAACATGAGTTATAATTTCATACTTAAACAGGGCACATATTCTACACTTATTAAAACAAATCATTTAAATTCCAGGTACCTTCAATCAGTATGGCGAGCAACAAACATCCTAGCCTTCCAAAGAGTATATTCCCTAGTCATTTACTGCATGATCGCCACATTATTCCGTCACCACCTCTTCGTATGGACAGTCTTCTCACCAAAGCTACTATACGACTTTGTTGCAACTGTGTTCTCTATACAAGCTTTAGTCACTATGGCTGAAATTATAGGACTAACACATGTTACTAGTTGGCTCGCAAGAGCAGTAACTTTTAAATCGAAACTGTGATTTTAGGATTAAATCTTTAGGAAAGGACGTCCGTAGCCGATATTCAATAGCTAATATACGTCTGCAAATGCGAGTATTATTTTACATACTGTAAACAGGATAATTCATACATTTGTTGATAGTAACGGTGTGTGTAAAAGTAAAGTAAAAGTAAAAAATACAATAAAACTGTGTGTGACTGTATTAAGAGTATACGAAATTAAATAATCAATTATTGGTCAAATAGTTCAGGGTGTTAGGTTGAACAGTGCAGTACGACCAGGAAAATAATTCCGCTCGTCAATCTTCGTTTGCGCAGAGCAGGACCGAGTCCCCGAAGTCATTTAGTAATCAAAGGGTGTAAAGTCGGATAGCAGCGGAAAGGGCGCGAAAACAAATTAGCCAATAGCGTAAACGGATTGAAGGTCACACATCCTGATAGGTCAGTATTATATCGCGCGCTATTAAAATTTGTCGACTGCGCAGGTAGGTACATCGGTAAGACTTATAAACCTGGTACTACTGTACCTATGATACTAAACCACTTTCCCAAATGAACAAGGAGAAATTCGCATTTTTTTTTCCTTTTTTCATTCAAACGTTCGATCAGCTGATTGCATTTAGTAAGGGAAATAAAAAAAAATGGAATTTCCTGCAGGATTCTTAGGTAAAGTTGTTCAATATCATGGGTACAATCACCCCTTAAAGTAATGCAACTGTTTGGTTAAAACTCTGTATATTTCCGCAAGGTGCGTAGTATTGTATTATATTACACAGTTACTGTCGATACATGTAGATATGAATTGTGGTAAGCAATTTTGTAAAAAAAAATGATGCGACACACGCCAAGAGGCTTGCCATGACTCAGAAAAACTAGCACATGGACTCCTTATACGGATAATAATATTTAAAATTCTGCACCTAACGCCAGAGCCGGGCGAAACTGAAGAGATTGTGATATATCATTAATTAAAATTTTCAGAAGAACTAGTACTGCTTTAGAAGTCTATTTGATAGTTTGTCTGTGCATATTTTTATGAGTCGAGCGAATGTTTTATAAACAGTCAAACTGACAACCTGGAATAGGAAAGCTGAATGATTAATTTTAGTTAAGTAATTAGGTTTTTAACCGACTTCAAAAAAGGAGGAGGTTTCTCAATTCTATCTAGAGTTTTGGTTCCGCTGCTTGATCAAATTGTTGTGAACACTGAAAGTATTTTTATACATGGCAATACCTTAGACCATATAACAATGGACGTGGCAAAGGCGGGCGTACCCCTCTGCCAAAGTATGTGGCCATTTTTGTCCATACGCGTTATACAAAACTAGTTCACGCTGGTCCGCTACCATTCGGTATCGTTTCGTGTTAGCCCAGTCATTTTACGGTTTGAGCCGGGAATAATTGATATTTTTTTCGGTATAGTATTTAAGAGCCAATTTGAGCTTAGCAATGTATCAAAATTAAAAAAATTTCACGTCAGCAGCAGCCCCAAATTTGAAATTTAGCATTTATCTAGTTAAAAAAAAACTAATGTTAATTTTTTTTTGCAAGCTTTTAAGGCTTTACCCTCAGATTAATTCTTTACCATTATACATACTTCAAACATGGTATTAACATTTTTTGTCAACTTAGACTTGACTGACTTTTTCCTTTTTTGTTTTCTTTTTTGGCTTTGAAAAATACATTAATATTTTCTATTAAATATCTAATTTTTTAATTTTCAATGCCTATTTTATTGCTCAAAAAAATGTATATTGTTAAATCTAATTGAAATGAGTGCATTGGTATTAATATAATTAACTTAAAAGCCTTCTGGGACATACAATATTGATTTCTATGTTGCGTCGCGATTTTTTTAAATATATTTTCAGATAGTCTTTTTGTCACTAAATGGTGCCGGTTACAGTTTAAAATTCCAATTCATACTTACTCCCCACCCCTCCTAACAAAACTCCGTAAAATGCGTAGAGAAAAAACGCGCTCCCCTAGGTAAAATGACTGGGCTATGTCGCAAAACAGTGCTCCCGTGAAAATGGTTATGGTTTGTATCAGTATGCAGCGTTGTCTGTGCGTGTTTTTAATTTGTCGTGGTGTGCTGTACGTGGTTACAGCGCCTCCCGCTAAAAGTGGTAGAAAAATTGTTCGATGAATCAGCGCCATGCCAACTCCACTGTTATATTCTCTGACGGTATTTTACCTTTTAATTTTAGCTGAACAATGTTTATATCTTTGATAAGCAATATACAACTAATGGTTCCATTCAAAAATGCAAAAAAAATGTCTTCGTTCAAAATTATACATTCCAGGGTTTTAAAACAATGAAACAAAAGTTTTCAACAATTTTCTTTATTTTTTAAGTATACTGGAACCAACATATTTATTTATTTTTTTTAAATACAGGGAAATATTAAATGCCCTAAACCAAACCAATGTCCTTATGTAAATAAATCTAGTTATATTTTAATTACGTTTATTTATTTCTAATATTTCGCACTAACCTCAAATATATTAGAGAATTTAGGGTGCAAAAATATGTCTTCAGAAGAAGTATGTATGCTTCAAAACTAACTGAACAAGAAATGTGTTTATTGTAATATTAATAATACCACATAATAATTTTGATGTTCAGTCAGTTTTTAAACCTTAATCAGATGCATTAAAATATATTATTAGCTCTAATATATTTAAAGCCAGAATGTACAGAATAAACCGATAGGGTTTCTTAGAACAAATTAATATAAAATACGTTACTTTTCATGATCTTTACATCGAATACCTAGAAGCAATATTTAAATAAACTTGTATATTTTTTAAATAAAGCACCAACAATTTTATCCGTAATAAACATTGATTATTTAGACATTTTACTTTCTTTAGGACACCTGATAAAGATGGTTACAATGCGCAATGTACAAAAAATAGTTTTTATACTTTTGGAATGCTAGTCTTAAAAAAATTGTTTCCTGTTCTTAAGCTAAAAACGTATCCAAAAATATACATTACTTTTTTAATGAGTTGATTTACATAAATATTAATATTCTTTGATAAATAAAATAGTTTTACTAGTCACCCAATTTGGCACTAACTATGAAACAAAACAGAAGAAAAATGTTCCGTGGAACAAAACAAATATTTTCGAAAATAAATGCAGCTGCAATGAATTAGTTGAATAATGCGAAAATCTACCGATATTTTTTAATCACATCAAAGATACAATTATTTGTTTATAACCTAAACCTACCCCTTTTTACAATAAAATAATTATATTACAAAATATTGTCTACTTTTAAGACAATAAATAAGCTGCTTATCTTTGCAAACATAAGATCAGGGTTCGAAGTGATAATTATCGCGGATAATTATCGAAAATATTATATATAAAATTATTGAAAATTCAAAAAACTTGCGCTTGCAATATCACTACATTTTGTATCCGATCATGATCCGATCACGATTCGCGAAAAAAGAAGCTTCTTCACGAAACAATTGTTATCAGTTTTCTGTTGTTTTTCTCAATTATTTGTTATTCTTTGTGATACGAAACGAAAATGCCGAAGGCTGTGAGCTGGTTGGTCTGGATACGAGTGTATTAAAAGAAAAACAGTAATTTTAGAAGCTTGGATAATTATTCGATAATTATCAATATTATCATGATAATTATCAAAGAAAATAATTATCTTGATAATTTCGAACCCTGGATAAGATTACTAAGGCTTTTCAAAATGCTCAAAATTAAACGCACATTTAGGAAAAAATTTAAAAACCTTTTCCCGAAGAGTGAAGTTGGTTTGCAAAAAAACTTTGCAGTGACGATATGGCGGCTCGGCTCAAACTTACATTTTCAAGATTTTATGGACACGGATAAACCTTAACTTTGCATTTCTTTTGAGACGGATTTTGATACATAACTCCGAAATGCTAATTCGTGTTTAAATAATTAGTGAGGTATTATACAGGGTATAAGGGACAGCCCTCCGCAGACTGAAACGGTGAACTCAGACCATCAAACTGAACAACTTTTACTATGAAGCCTACCTAGGCGAACGCGAAAAAAATCTGCTGTTTCATACAAAACTCAAAGTCAGCCTCAAAAAGATGTATACACTTTAGTACGACTGTTTTCTCAGAAGTTGGATAAATCCTCCACCAACTGCTAATACAATCGGATAAGAACATGTCACATGGAACAAAACTGTATACATCTTTTTTAGGCTGACTGTACCTACCCGGCTCAAATGGGACAGCTCTTTTTTTCGCTTTTCCTGAGGTAAGCTCCATGATGAAATTTGTTGAGTTTGATGGTCTGAGTTCACTGTTTCAATCTGCGGAAGGCTGTCCCTTACACCCTGTATTTCAGCAGATACTTTAAGCATACAATCTCGTTATTTGCTGTGTTTATTTGATGAACGGCTTGAACCTACTTAAAGCAAATGCATCAATTTACATCTATTTCAATATTTACTGCCCAAACAAAATGTTTTATGCGATACTGAATTATGTTTTACGATACATAAAGTACGATCGAAATTATGTACTTTTGCTTTTAAAACCATAGACTAATTTAAAACTTGTTCCATTTATAGAGCCTAGAAACAAAGTTTAATAGATTTAATTTAATTACGATCTGTTTTTTGAAACCTAAAATTTATTTGTTCGTACCATAAAACTTCAAAACTTACTTTGCTACATTAAAATTACACAAAGTTAGATTTTGCCCTGAAAACCTTAAAATTTGCGCAGTTTTAAATGTTCTTGTATAAAAATATTGTGAAGCCATCTACCGGGACCACTGATAAGTTCTTCTCTACTTTTGTATTTGATCAAAAACGTAGACTAGTAGGCTTTTTGCTTTCTCTATACGATAAGCTTTGATAATGACAGTTTCATCTCAGTGAAGATATGATCCATGAGCTCTGATATGCACGTTTCCACTCCAACTATATTGGAATCATGTTTACCTGCCAACAAATCATTATTACTATAATAGTAGTGCTACGGTAGGAACAAAAACTAACTATTGGATACGCATATGCTCACCACTATATTCCCCGAGTGGACATGGACAGTGGATACAATACAGGGTGTTACAAAAGTAAAAATAAACATTTAAATCTTTTAAGGGGGTTGTTGAGACCATCAAACTGAACAACTTTCACTATTGGACCAACATCGAAATCGCGAAAAAAAAAACTTTTGTCCCATACATTTAGCTCGATTAGATCTGTAGTTTAGTATGGAACATCGCAAACGCATCGCATCATGGCGATTATGGCAAATCTCCCTATTTTGGGCGAGGCCTATGTCCAGCAGTAGACGTCTATCGGTTGATATGATGATGATGATGATGGAACACCACATTTTTTTTTTCGCGATTTCGTTGTCCCATAGTGAAAGTTGTTCAGTTTGATGGTCTTAACCACCCCCTAAAATGTTTTTTTGTAATACCTTGTATATGCATCGAAATTGAATTATGCCCGTTTCCTCGCGATGTTTTCCTTCACCGAAGCCAGTGGTGTAACGGTGTTACAAATGGTACATAGATTCTGAAAAACTCATTGGTACGAATCGGCCTGGACGGGAATCAAGCCATCGCCTCCTGCACTGCAGGAATGGTTATTCGCCACTAGGCCACAGCGGATTAGGAGCTTCATGCTGTCTATTTTGTAAGACCACAAAGTACGAGGATTTTCTATCGTTTGCGCTGTATCTAAAAGCGTAACAATTATAGAAACGGTCTAATGAATTCATAAGTCAATAAAGCAAATATTGAACCAAACAGTCATAATATTTTATAAACATTAGGTAATTTTATGGCTCTTATCAGCATATACTTTTTATCGGTCATTTCCAAACGTAGATATACATTTCCGCTCTATTTTTTGCGACAAACGCCAGATAACAAATTTTAGACACAAGATTTCCTTGAAAAATTTAAATATTCCCTATGCAAGACACAGAGAAAATTGTAAAGGATTCTCAGCATCGCTGTCCTGCTAATTTAGAATACAGAAACTGATACTTAGGTCAACATTTAGCTAAGTATAAGGCCCTGTATACACCAAAGCGGAGCGAAGCGGAGATGGTCAAATCAATCAATAAAATAGCTCTTATGACGCAATCGAGCTAGCGAGCTTTTGGTGGATTTTACACATCTCCTATTGGTAAACCTACTTATATCCTACATGTCCGAAACAAGTAGATTTCTAAAAACGATAGCAAAAAGCGAATTTTCAGATATTTGATAATGTTGATAAGGAAGCCACAAAAATTTCGGAAATTAGCGATTATCTCGAGGTCATGTCAGAATAACAGCATTTTAAATTAGCAGGGCAGATCTTGGGTTGTGTGCGTTTCTATGTTAAGCCCGACCAGAAAGATAAAAAAACCTTGTCATGTTGCGGAAGATCACGGGAACAAATTTTTATACCTGAAACACTGACATTAGAGGTTTTAGTCGATTGCAGCGCCTCCAAACCAGGTTTTTTATATTCCTGGTCAGGCTTTAGTCTGAAACTTACTGCTCTCCAATAGCATAGCTTAGTTTAGGTAGGCACATGTCACTGCGACTGCATCTTGTACCGGTAGACCAGCACGCTGGCGACGCCGACGAGCAAGCTCAGCAGGAACGAACCCCATATCAGCATCTGTAATTTTAGACTTCCAGCATAGTACAAAAATAAAAAATACATTAAAGTTGTATAAGCTTCTCTTTTACAACAAAATAAATAATAGAACATTAATACTAAATAAAAAATTAAAAGGTACTAAGCGCAAAATAGATAAAAATCAAGAAATATCCGCTTGGCTTCAAGTTCCTGGGAGGAGTATCAAAGATCATGCATAAGTAATGTACATAATGAATTGTTATGGACAGTCGCCATGAGGTGTTCAAATATTTCTGAGCAGGGATAATTTTTAATAATTTTTTTACATTTAAAGTTACCATTAATATCTGAACAAGAAGAACTAAAACAGAAGTTGGTAACTTTAACAACAAGGTTAATTTATATTAAAAGTCGAAAAAAAATTATTCGATAATTTTACACCGATTTGCTTAAAGCATTTTGTAAGAAATAACTAATATTTTTACTTTTAACAAGAACCTCAACAAGACTGACCGTAAAAACACAAAAGTCTGCCACCCACATATTCTTTGAAAATTTATACCGTTTCAAAGACATCTGACAGGTTCAAAAGACACACACTTTATAGGTAGGATAGGTGGACGGACGGACAGACAGCGTAGACTTAGGATTAGGATCCCGTTGCACCTTTTGGGTAAAATTACAGCTATTTCAAGACCGTCTTACCTTAGCTCTAGAAGGTTTCTTATCCGGGTCACCTGCCTTAGGCGGATCAGTCGTCCCGAGCATACGTTTAGCCAGACGCCTCTCCATCGATCTATCCCTCGTGGCCCTCTGCTCGCACCTCTGCCACTCCTTACGTGCCCCAACATCGTCCGGCGCCGCGGCGGCGGCAGCCTTCGCTGCTGCCAGAGCTTCGGAATTACGACCCATTGCGGACAGTATTTTAGATTTGCGATATAAAGCTTTAGCATTCTTTGGCTGGCAGCTTAGCACGCGAGTTACGGCCTGCGGAAGACAATCATCATGAGAACAAAGTATGTAGAAGGAATTTCTAATAATCGCAATTAAAATGAGTACACATTAGAATGCTGCTGTTCTTCCTTGATAACCTGATAAGCACCCCGACAGCTCTCAACAGTGAAAGAAAACATAATGGAAGAAGAAACTCTGACTCTGACTTTCTCTTCCATTACGAAGATTTCCAGTAAGAACAAAATATACAATCCAGAGGAAGCATGTGTGTTCAGCAAGATTCCGTCGAATGGTGAAACCGCCAAGAGAGGTAAACCCAAGAGTCTAGTAATCTATATGATCTTCCACACGCTATGATTCGGACTGACATCTTAATGCACTACGTTACCTGCAAGGCAGCGTCATAAGCGCCAGCTTTCAACTGAGCCGCAGCCATGTTATTGTGAACCCGAAGCCGTTCCTCCAGCAGCGCCTGGAGCTCGTCAGAGGTCGGGGTGAGCTCGCCCGTCGGGGTGGGGTCGGTGATGCCGCCCTCGCTCTCGTCGAGGGCATCCAGGGCCCGTCTGTACAGCTGGACGGCGAGCTGGGCTTCACCCCGCCCGTACCACCAGTTACCACGGGCTCGGCGACGAATGCTGGAAAACAACGGTTACACATTAATTTTTATGACTAATCATAATCGAAGAATCTAGATTTTGGATTAGGGAAATATTCTAGATTAAAATAAATAATAACTGCGTGGGTAACTCGATAATTTTTAAAATACTAAATTTGCTTAGAAAACGTCAGTCTTCTATATATCTACATTACATACTTACCAAACATGGCAATTGATGGAGCGGCTAAGGCATTAAAGTAGAACAAACAAGCTCAGTTTTACATAATAATAGTTTGTATTATGCAAATCTTTTACATCGCTTGTCTTGAAAATCTTATCAGGCATAATTATATCACCAGTAAGAATATTATAATTTGTAAGGTTGCCTTTCTTACACAGCATAAGTTACCTTAAGAAAAGCATGATTGAACCTCGAATTTTACTAATTGCCATAGTAAAACTCAAATTACATATTATGTATCGTTTGCCAGAAGTAAACAAAAGTAGATGTCATTGATTCCACAAAAATAAATTAAAAACAATCCTTAAATACAGGGTGTCTCAAAACTCAACGTCAAGCCGAAAACAGGAGATGGATGAGTTTATAACTGTTCAGGTGTGATACCATTTTGAAATTGTGATTAAATTCGCCAACTTATGAAACAACTTGCCAGGTTAGCGCCATACATTTTTTAAACAGGGTGTAGTCTCAAAGTTGACATAGAAAAAAAATTGTATACCAGAAAATAGTGTTTTCTGTAAAAGTATGTATGGCACTAATTCTTTTATTTTTGCATTTGGTTAACTGAAGTGGTTATTCAGGATTGCGTAGCAAGTATTTTCATGAAAAAATGTACAAATTTGTAGTAACTACATTTAAAAGTTGAGCGCAGGGTGGCGAAATTTTCCAATGTTAAAAAAATGTATCTCCTGTTTTCGGCTTGACGTTGAGTTTTGGGACATCCTGTATATTTAAATGAGCCTGAATGTGAATATCAACCTAGAAAGAATATCAACCAGTTCTATTTCTAATATGTCACGGTCGATTTAAAACCGACAATAGAATAGATAACAAACAACCTTGACACACAACCATCTGCATATTTATATGATCCACTTACCCGATTTCCATTCTTTCGGCAATAGGTAACGTTTCGTGTTCTGGCTCTTCAGCCCAATCGTGCAGGACGAGGCGTGCTTCCAACCAAGTGTCTGAGCCGATAGGTGGGCCATCATATTTTGGAGCATCAATTTCTCCAGCTAAACCTAGACTCTCACCAGGCTTAAGGCCAGTATCTCCATAAGCGAACCTGGGTTCTATTTGCAAAAGGCAATCTTCACCTTTATACATTAATGTCAGTGCTAAATCCAAGCCTTGTATTATCTAGAAAGAAAATTATTATTTTTTTATTATTGATTAATACTACAGGGTGAAATTGATATCATTAGCATCCTTTTAAACTAAGAGGCTGATTTTTTTTGTGCTCCGATCGGTTTGCTCCCATAGTAAAAGTTGTTCAGTTTGATGGGTAGACTTTTAGTTTAAAAGGATGCTAATGATATCAATTTCACCCTGTATACAAGGATAGGAGGAAACATAATTTTCTTTAAAACTTATTTTATTTTCTTTATTATTGCGAGTCACAAGTGCGACTTTTAAAAGTCACACTTTGAAATCAGCGTAGAAACATCTAAATTACTATGGAGATTTATGCATATTTCTACTGCTGATTTGAACGTGTGACTTTCAAAAATCGCACTCCACATTATGTTATTGCTTATCTCCATTAATACCATTATCCATGATTGTAATCACTTCTGTCAAAAATAAATATTAAATAACCTATAGATCTAGATTCAGTAATTTAACAAATATTTAACACAAAAGAAAGTAAGTTAATAACAGTAAGATTCTGCTGCATGGCAAACATGGCTGCATGGTCTTCTTTCATTCATAAAGTTTAGAGGAATTGCATAAAGAAAGAAACATATTTAATAGGCAATAAAAAATGTTATGTTGCTTTAGAAATATTAGAGTCAATCAATCAGATTAAATCATAGGTGACTTTCTAAGCAGACGTTGTTACATAACATGAGATGACAAAATTCATGCTGCAGAAATATTTTTCTTATCATATAAGATCGATCAATTGAATCATTTCCCACAGACAGACAGACATGAGAGAGACAGAGACACTAGGTCTCTCCCATGGGACAGTAAGAAATTAAGCTATAATTGTCTGTATCTTATTTAAAATGCTCTCTATGATCAAATAAATTTTAAAAAGAAGAATTTCAATTACTTGTAACCTACTTTTTTTATTTACAAATTAATGGACTCTTGCTTGTGCTTTAGCACTGCATTTCTGCCAGTGTCAAATAGTTTAAGGAAGAATCTATCCCAATCTCAGAAGAGATTGCAGGCAAAAACGCAACGCGCGAAAACCACGCGAGACAAGTGCTCGTATCAGAACCTGCAACGTGACTCGTAACCTACTTAGTAACAATTAAACCTATATTGTTAACAGTTCAAGTTCTTTAAACAATACAATTAGATACCTATTTTTCTATTATTCACTCAACGCAACTGCATAATGACAGGAAGTATAAATTCTATACTTCTTACTGTGATTATGATTTCGATTGCATATTAACAATAAAAACTACCAAGCATCTACTTGGCTAGGTTTTACTACATAGTTCTTATGATTAGAACAGAATGAGATGGAGAGATATAGTGTCTGCTCTCTGACCTGACTGGCTACAGCATAATTATGCTACCAAAGAGATTGTGAGAGGGAGATTATTTATAAATTAATGGCTTTTTGCTGTGACCAAGCACGCACTGCATTTCTGCTAAATTGAAAAAAAAAATTGTATTTTGGAAGTAGGTACCCAATCTCAAGTATAATTTTGTGAACAAAACCATATTTCTACTATCGCAAAATGTAGCATCGTGCACATGATATACCCATCCACAAAACCCCTCGCTACTTCCTGAATAGATTATAATGCAGTTTTCACTGGAGCAAAACATATGCGAGTAAAGCTGGCTAGTAATGACGGACAATGCACAACCTATACCACTGCAAATAGAAACATGAAATTTGGAATACATATTCTACAGAGCATAATAGGGGTGTACTATGAAAGGATTTTTCCAAAAACAACCCCTAAAGGAGTGCCATGTGGTGTTGAGAGATTTTGGACAAAGTTGCAGGCAAAAGCTGGTGTAAAACAAAGTAACTTACTTCATTATCGCCCAAGTAAATTTTAACATGATCTCTCTTTTCCACAATATGTCCGCTATCCCTTATTTTAACTTCGTAAGTAATTCGGCATATGTTGCTTCTGTGCGGTCTCAATCCTTGCGATTCGTCACCTGGTTTTAATATCTGGAAAAAGATTCCTTTTTTAAAACTGCTTTGAAGAAAAAGTAATACTGCTAGTTGGATCCTAATGTCGGGCAAAGGCCTACTCTCACCAAAAAGGGGAAATTCTTACATGCTGGCAAAATAGGGGCTAAAGAATGCATTGTAATGCATTAAATTTACACCCTGTATAGGATGATGATGATGATGAAGCCCATCTTTGTTTAATAAGCTCTGTTGACTGACCTTCTTAAGTAGTGATCCAGATCCGAGCACATCTTGCCATTCATCGGCTTTAGTTTCAGGTGACTTCTCCTTTTCGGCAGCCACTGCCTCCGCTAGCTTAGCCTCCTCGATTTCCTGAGCAGCCGCTGAAGCAAGGTCTTCGAAGGAACTACTCTCCGATTTATCCACCATTGTCCCATGTTCTTCGCTCATCTATGAACGTTTTAATTTTCAAGGAAATAATAAATCATTTAAATCGGAAAAATATAAAAAACATTTTCAAGGATATTTATAATCAATTACTTTTCCATTCCATGTTTACGACTACCTACTGCGTTATTGTAGGGTATTGTCGAAGTCATTGCCCTTAAAATCGCATTAGAATAATTTGTAAAAACTGAAGCTTCGAAATAACAAACATAATAATCGTGATTTGGCCCACTTGATCGTAATACGCAGATGTTTATAAATTTCATCAAAACACATCATGTTTCGCAACTTGGTTGTAAAACACTAGCAATTTAACATTATGTATCAATGCAAATAGCTTACCTTTTGTTAACAACAACAAAATTAATGAAATAAACAGATTTGTAGTTCGTAAAATGATAAATCAACTTTTCGCTAGACTTTTCGGATTTGACTTTTTTTGTGAATGAAAAGCAAGAAAAGTAAAGTCAAAACTGTCAAAATTCTGCTCGACCCGTTCGAAAACAACTTTTTTTAACAGTTCATCGCGTCAAATACAACATTATTCTCTCATATTTTCGAGAAATTATGAATTTATGATTAAAATAAAAACAATTTTGTACCTAAAAGTATATGATTTCAGTGAGATTTTACTCAAGTTGTAAAAATTTCCACATTTTTCGGTTTTTTAAGTATACGACGACAGCTAAAAATCGTTAAATGATAAGTAGTTTCAAAACGAACCTATTATGTTTGTTTATGAAGAGGGCCCTACCCGGCAAGAAGTTATTTGTAGACCAAGTTATTTGTTAAAAAAAGGTTGAAAATGAATGAAAACACAGTTAGTTATTTAGCTATCAGCTTCATCGTTAGTAAAGACTGACTGTGGTGTTTTAAAGCATGGTTCTATCGCCAAAGTGAAGTGATAAAAATTTATAATCATAATAGCCAACTTTATGAATGTAGCTCGAAGTGTCAAAAAAGACGCATTTATTTTTCATTTTAAATTCGCTTAATAATATGAGAAACAGAGGAAGAACATAATAATTTATGAAAAGTTTCCTTTTTCTACTCTTTTCTCTTCGCAAAAAATAATGTCAAACGAAACATTTTAAACACGCCTAGTGACAAGCATCCAGGAAAATCTGACAAAAGATAAACAATCGATTTTTAGTTTTTGAACTAATAGTACTATTTTAAAATGCAGAAATATGAAAAACTCGAGAA
Source organism: Agonopterix arenella (assembly GCA_927399405.1). Taxonomy (NCBI): domain Eukaryota; kingdom Metazoa; phylum Arthropoda; class Insecta; order Lepidoptera; family Depressariidae; genus Agonopterix; species Agonopterix arenella. Next base: position 10,688,921 of record OV656708.1, on the reverse strand, counting down.
AATTGGCGAAGGAACCTACGGAACGGTTTTCAAAGCAAAGAATAAAGAGACTCATGAAATAGTAGCTCTGAAACGAGTGAGGTTAGACGACGATGATGAAGGCGTACCTTCCTCTGCTCTACGTGAAATATGTCTCCTCAAGGAACTTAAGCACAAGAATATCGTTCGCCTCTACGACGTATTGCACAGCGAGAAGAAATTAACGCTGGTGTTTGAACATTGCGACCAGGACTTGAAGAAATACTTTGACAGCCTCAACGGCGAAATAGATTTGGACGTGGTGAAGTCTTTTATGTACCAACTGTTGCGCGGGCTCGCCTTCTGTCACAGTCACAACGTTCTGCATCGAGACTTGAAGCCCCAGAATTTGTTGATCAATAAGAATGGTGAACTGAAGTTAGCTGATTTTGGTTTAGCTAGAGCGTTCGGTATTCCTGTAAAGTGTTATTCAGCGGAGGTGGTGACTCTGTGGTACCGGCCACCGGATGTGTTGTTTGGCGCCAAATTGTACACGACCAGCATTGACATGTGGTCTGCTGGATGCATATTTGCTGAGCTGGCAAATTCTGGAAGACCCCTGTTTCCGGGGTCAGATGTTGATGATCAATTGAAGAGGATTTTCAAATTACTTGGTAAGTGGTTATGGAAGCTAGTTACTGTAAAATGTAACTAATTAACACAATTGCTGATGCTGATCCTACTTTTACAATGGGGCCAGATTGCTAAAAAACCCACCTATCTGAATAGTTTTTATCATGTTCCTGCAGTGTTAGCATATTATCATTTTCCTATCATATTGTGCGGGGTAAACTCCCGCTATACCTCAAACGAAGACTCATTGACATGTGTATCCTGCCTATTCTAACCTACGGTGCCCAAACCTTGTCTCTCACAGAGTCTCAAAAGTCCAAACGCAAGGTTTGTCAGAGAGCGATGGAGCGCAGTATATTAGGTGTTAAAAGAACAGATTGTATCAGGAACACTACACTGTGCTCCAAAACACAAATCGCCGACGTTGGGGAGAAAACAGCTAAACTAAAGTGGGAATGGGCCGGCCATGATTGTCGAATGCACCAGGAGAGGTGGACAAAAATTGTTACACCCTGGTGTAAAATGCAGTAAAAGACAATGCCATTCCACAGAAACAGTGTACACATATGAAACTATATTATATGGAAATAATAGTATGTAATGCCAATCATTGAATTGGCAAAGGAAAAGGTTTATAGAAAGTTTGTGGTACGCGATTCTACTATGGGAAATTAAGAACGAAATCATACAAAAACAATTTCTTTATCTTCGATAATAAAAAAATTACTAAGTTCTAGTAATTAATGAATAGTGCGAGAAATTATGAATGAATATTTTATCAATTCTAACTCTTATTTGATTTACACTCCTCTGGGTCTAAATATCCGGTGTCCCCCTTTCTAATCAGATCTCGACCAATGTCGAGGGCACAGTAAAGATTATCTTTTTCTTATCTTAAGATTTTTTTAGTACTTTACTCTCAATATAAACTACTATAGACTGTTTGCAAACCAGTACAGTTAATTTATTATACTATAAGTTACCAGTTGTTTACTCATGTGCTTCAACCAAGGATTTTAGAATCATAAAGAATGCCACTCCTCCTTACAAGCATAAAAACAAGAAAATTTGCTATGGCGGATGGTAATGTTCCAACGTTTTTGTGTCCCTTTCTATCCAATGATGTGACGTAATGTATAACAGGAGCTACAATTTTTGTCGTTGGATTAGAAAGGGACAAAGTAACGTCGAAAACAACAACGTGAATTTACGAAAGAAGAACATCATTACCGACCACCAAGGAGTATTATCATGTTTCACCGCTTGTTAGGCAGTCTGTACTCCAAGTTATAGACAATACCTATGCCAGCTTCCTGGCTTCAACACATGGAATATATTAATAATAACAGGGTAAACTTGGAAGCCCACAATATTTATTGATGAAATCAGTACTTTTTCTAGACCGTTATATTCATCATCATCATCTCAGCCGATAAACATCCATCGTCTGTGTCCAGCAGTGGAGCAATTTAGTGGAAAATATAAAAAATAAATTCTCAATTATTAATTTGTCTTATATAAAATTGTCTTAAAGTTTTATAGAGTTAAATTTCTATCAAATTACAGGCACACCCAATGAAGATACATGGCCAGGTGTGACCCAGTTACCAGACTACAAACCACTGCCCGTATACCAACCTAGCCTGGGCTTAGCCCAAGTAGTACCAAGACTGCCTGCACGAGGTAGAGACCTGCTCGCTCGCCTCCTCACCTGCAACCCTGCTCTCAGACTGCCCGCCGACGATGCAATGGCCCACGCCTACTTTCACGACCTCAATCCATCAGTGAAGAATGACCGGTGTTAACAATCAATACACCCGTACAAATGTACCTCAGAACTATTGTATTGTGATAAAAATGATACAGAGGTCCAGGAGTGTGACGAAGAGACTTAAGTTTTTGATAAAACGGACTTACAAGTGTATTTCTATAAGGTTGATAATTAGGTTAACGTCTTGACTTGATTGAGGTATAATATGAGCACCCAATCATTTGTGGTATACTTGTTTATTGTAAATATGTTGATTATTTACTTATATGTTAATTTACGTATTATTTGCTCATTGTGATCTCTACTATTTACAGTAACTTATCTAAACAAATAAGTATGATTATAAAAGATCAATTACTAATAAAATACATAATTTCAGGTTATTGTAAGACTAAAATGAATGAATTAAATGTATAGTGTCTAAGTAAACATTTTGTAAACACAATAAATATTGTGACAAAGGTATACGCCAATTTTGAATTACTATATGTAGTCTGCAGCTTCCTTTAATTCGGCACTGATGATATCGCACGCCATTTCACTTGTTTTTTCACTTCCTGCTTTGAAACTTGATGAAATGCTCATAGAAGACGAACTCTCTTGACTTTCAAATGTTTCAGACATCATACTGGTTTTCAGACTGGACATTTCTGTGGTAGAATTCATATTTGTATCACCAACTTTTTCTTTCAGCTCTGCAATAGCTGTTTTACACTGTCCAAGTGCTTCCTCTACCTTTTCAGCAGTAACATTCGTAGCTTGCGCAGACTTATCCGACGACATTAATTTCATTAACTCGTCTGTTTCTTTCCTACTCTCAGATATCAATTTCTCTGTATCTGAACATGCGTCTTTCAGAAGTTCTGGCTTCATTAGCCTGCAATGTTCTTCTTTCAGAATAACTTGGGAATCTTTTTTATCTGATTTCATTTCATCTTTTGTTTCCATCATTGCACCTTTTTTCGGCATCTCACAAATATCATTTTCTTCCTTCTTAGGACATGGATCACATATTTTTATAGGCACTATTTTTTCTTTTTCGTTTGTAATTTTAGGTAGTATTTTAACTGCCATTACAGTCAGTATGCCATCAGACGATAATGTCGACGTTACGCTTTCAGACAAACAATCTCTGGGTAACGCATATCTTCGTAGGAATTGTCTTGAAATGAATCCATGGTTGTCTTGTCTCTCCTCGTGTTTTCCTTCGATCGTTATTTCTTTATCGGTCACTTTCACACTTATTTCATTTGGTTGGAAATGTTGAACGTCTAAAGATATTTTTAAATTTTCTTGCGTGTTATCTATCGTCGAACCAGCATCTTTACCAGCAGTTTCTGGACATACCTTCCAGGGTCTGAAGTAATTAGTTCCATTACTGTAGAAGGGTAAGATTAAATCTTGCGGTGTGATGCACATGCCGAAATTTTGGTCCAGTAGGCGTGTGGTGCAGAGATGTGGGTAATCCATTTTGTTTAAAGGTTTTAGAAGACAGTGTTCAACCTACTGAAAAACATTGGTCTGAGCCAATTGCTTTTATAGAGACGCACTTCCTGTACAACGAAGCTAATGGTTGCCACGGATTAATTCGAATGTTGTTGATGCAATTCGTTCTATGGATCTTGTTATTGTTTTTTATCGTTGGCTTTATGCCAGTCGGTGGGATATGAACATCGATTATTAGGGATAGTACTTAGGAATGTTTAAAGAACGTAATTTTTCTTATTTCCCGTTTTCTTACAATATACCTACACCTGTTACATCGGGGTGGTTAGAGTTAATCGAGCACCACCGAAAAGGACAAGTGTGTAGCAAACTAAACAGACTGCACGTAAAAATGTATGAATGGTGAGGTGACAAAAGTGCCGAACCGTAGCCTCTGCCTACATTACAGAGAGGCGTGACGTGCGCATATGTGGGTATGAAGGTATCTAATTAGACTACGATTTCGACATCTCTTGCCTCTATAAAAGGATCAAATCAAATCAAATATACTTTATTTTACTCCAAAACATAAACAGTAAAATAGAGAAATAAAAATACGAGAGGCACAAAATAAGGCGGTCTTATCGCGAAGAACCATTTATTTAGGTACTTAAATACTCTTTGAACCAGCCGTTTCATAATAATACAGTGAAGTCAACCAATTTGAAATGTGTGTAGCCCACCTAAAAACCTTGTTTCAATAAAAACAGAAGCTTAATAACGTTAATACAGATGATTGTGACAAGGGTCTAAGAGTTTCATAGAAGTTGCCCATCACAACAGAAAGTGTTTTCATTCGAAAACTTTTGTTCAGCCCTACTGACTGTAAATACCGAGTCAATCGCTGATTGATGCTTGAACTTTCTAGTAGCAATAATAGCTGACATTTTAAATGCGGCTATAAATAAAGTATGATGATCGAATTACCTTTCTGCTGTCGCTACTTCAAAACATGGCGCTTATTTAGTAGGGCACACGTCGCGTGCAGTAAACAACACGCGGAGATCCGCCAATGATATTAAAATTATTTACGTATGTGACGGGGTTATTTAAATTAAAACTGTATCTTCCATAATTTGTTTATATTCAGTATTACAACAATTTCGCTGTCACATGTGTCGCCGAGTGCGTACGGAAACAGTCTGCCCTCGGGTCGGCCTAAGGGCCCGCCCGCTAGAATGCATCTTTAGATATTTAAAATACAATATACTTGTAACTTTGTTACTATAGGTACGTTATACAAAAATAGATGGATAGATGTGAGTAGGTATAATATTATAGACGTGTGGCGGTTGTAGATGAAGCGCTTGTAACATTCGGCCATCCTGCAGTCGCTGTGTCCCACTGCGATTGGGTTGTTTACTTCCTGGTTTGTTCTGTAACAAAAATGTACGCAGTAAGGCTTCTTTTGTTGTAGGCCATTAGTTACCCATTCTAAACAAATAATATGATGAAAAAGGTCTCATTCATTCAACGTTCCTTAAGTGAGCGCCACTTCTGTTTATTTATTTTTGAGTTAGTTTGTGATTAAGTGGTAATTTTGCTAGTGAGAATAATGTCAAGTGTTGTTTGCATAGGTATACTTTGAATAACAAATAATTTATTTTCTCAAACTTGTAACTAATGGGGAGAACTCAAAATTCTTTAGTTATCGATGGGTAGGTACTTCGTTGTTTTTGTATGTTCTTTTCAATAGGTATTTGTTTCGTTTTAAAGTTTAATTTAGCTAGTATGTAGTTATGTAGTCCACACAGATCTAGTTAGGTTAAACTAGATATTATAGCAATGGTCACACAGATCTAGATAGCCGTAACACACAGCATAGCTAAACTAGATATTTCGGTTTCACACAGATCTAGGTAGCCGCATTACACAGCATAGCTAAACTAGATATTAAGAAGTATTTCACACAGATCTAGTTAGCCGTAACACACAGCATAGCTAAACTAGATATTAAAATATTATTTTAAAAATATTTCACACAGATCTAGTTAGCCGTATTACACAGCATAGCTAAACTAGATATTATTTTAAAAGTATTTCACACAGATCTAGTTAGCCGTATCACACAGCATAGCTAAACTAGATATTAAGATATTATTTTAAAAGAATTTCACACAGATCTAGTTAGCCGTATCACACAGCATAGCTAAACTAGATATTAAGGGCCTATGTTGACAAATAATTGAAGCGAAATGGGCGTGTGATAGATTATATTACTGCCTGATGCGAGAGAAAGAGATGGGGCGGCAAACTTTATTTAATTGTGATTGTACTATTTATGTAAGTTCAATTCTGCTCTAATTAAAATTTGTAAAATATCAATCTCTTTTTTAAATCAAGTCTCGTTTTTCTATTATTATTCCGTTTAGCAGTTCCAAGCGTTTATAAATAAAAACGAAGGCTACTTTGGCTTGTTTTTCTATCGACAAAATGTGTTTTAATCATGTTTTGGCAGTAATCAAAACTTCAATTATATGTTAAATTTACACATATTCGCTAATTATACTCCTACTGTTAGTACTTCATGATATATGACGCTTTGAAGAATCCAATTTTTTTCACATAGCCTCTTAAGATAGGTAATATTTCAACAGTATTTCACACAGATCTAAATTATCATTCTACGTTAGTTATTTCTGTTCTTCCATTCTTACTATTTCTCACAGTGGAAATAAATTAATATTTTCTAATTATTTGGTCGCCTGCTATTTTGTTAAGTACAGTTATTTTCCTGTTTTCCATTTTGGTTAGGTAAATATGTACTATTAGATACTACTCTACTAGTAACTAAGTAATGAATTTTATTATAACTTGCCAGTATCATCATATAATTATTATCAGGATACAATACAATAGGTTTAAATGGACGAAGTGATTTCCTTGTAGCGACTGTAGGTACTAAACTATAAGTATCCTTTCATATCTTTTGTATTGTTGATCGTATAGCGATGAATTAAGCTATCAGTTTTGGAAATACTGTAGGTAAGGCCATGCACAATTACTTATAATTTCATTGCCTGAGCACGTTCATTCCGCGTTATAAATATCACTTTTTTTTTTCAAAAAAAGTAGTTAGTCTTAGGATACTATGTACATTTCTTCTTATTCTTATATTGTAAATAATAAGTTATTAAAAATGTTTATTTTATTAACTATGTGATATTTCATGCATTTTCTTGTCTCTTATCCAATTTATTAGACGTTTTTAGATTTTTATCTTTGTTAACTTTCTACGTTCGTTCGCTTAATTCATTTCTTTTCTTCTTGTTCAGTGATATTAGAATTCGTAGAAAGGTAAACAAATAAAAGTGAATTATCAAGCTTAAACATCATTTGAAAAAAGAGTGATACCAGTAAGTAACAGAATAGTGTTAGAAATAGTGTGGCGCCATTAATACTGCATATAACGCCAATCAATTTATCATCTCAAGCAGTCTCAAGTGCGCTCTCAATCGTAGTATTAATAACTAAGTCCATCTATTATTGTTCGTTCCACAAGCTCTATACCTGAACGTTAGAACGAAAGTACTCCGCTCACTGCGTTAAGCATAATTATGTTTAAATTGCATTTTCAATATCTACTGATGAATGCTAGGTACACCTCGATCAGAAATAATGCGCTGTGGATTGCCAAATTGTGATTACCTTTCATTCAGATTTTTGTTTTACTGTCTCAAATAGTCTCAATAACCCTGACTGCTTTAGAAATCAATTACTTACCTCCAGTGTATAACAATGATAATATTATTGGAACAAGCTCCATTTCGATAGTTTAGGTATAACTTAAACTCAAATCTCTTCCTATGTAGATATTGTCTTAGGTTATTATTTTTATAGAGTTCATAATTGTTTATAATATCTGAATTATTCGTAGGGTAAGTACTAACTAAGTGACTCTACTACTGCAAGAGTTTCCAATTCATAGTTATGGTAAAAATGGTAAAATTGCTCTTTACTACTGTCACGCGGCTAAAGTATGCAACTGGTCGTAAGGACGCATCTGTTCGATACTGAAGTAAAATTCAAATTTTCACCTAGGCCTAACCACGCCTCATTAACTGGCATCGGTATTTAACTACGTTTAAGCTTTAGGACCGTTAATAGTTAGAACAGATTATTATGTTAATTAAGCTTTTAAAGGTTTGAACGCCTGTTCTTGGTCGGACCCCACTCATTTTTTTTTAAGATAGTGGTCGATTCTGGGTCGATCTATTTCGGCTAAAAATAGAATAGGATGTCATAGAATGTTTTTTTTTAGGGCGCACGTTGCCTGCTGAATAATTGACACAAGTTTTTAGGAAAGAACCTTTTATAAATTTAGATTTTAGTGATTTTAGTACTTCTTCTAATAATCCTACACCTTCGATTATCTTATTAAACATGGAATATTAATGTCATACAAATTATATTGCCAGTTTAGATTCTAAGTTTCGGCTGGTGCGTTAGCTAGACGGCTAGAAGGAATGTGTTGTAATGGGTAGCGATCTTTAACAGTGTGTGAATTGAGCGCTCGATAATCTATGCAAAGCCGATAAAGGAGCTATTCTTTTTAACGAAAACAACATTGCTAGCTTAGGTACTCTGAGCGAAATTGGGGAGTTGACTGCATCAAATATATTTTAGTTGTATCTTCTCAGTAAAATACGTTTAAGAATAATGCTAATAAAAGGATAATAAACTATAAAAAAATATCGAAACGACGACGAAAAACTATGACGTCACTATTCATGATTTAGTACAAGTACAAGTTTAGTACAAAGCTCGTGTTTTGACGTTTGATAAAGAGTTGCTGATTTGACTAATTGGAATCTCGCGGTTTCCCGCATAATACCTGCTTCTTCTTCTGCAATGAAATGAGATCGTAAACTTTTTCCTTAATTATTTAATACGATTATCGATAAGATTTATAATTAGTGGACTGATTTGTCTGACCTAATTTTTATTTGCATTTCAAAAATATCACTGCATCCAAGGTCACTGCTATGTTCAGTAAAAGTATATCTGTGTTCATTTAATAGCTCTAAATGTTGTTTCGTTGCATTTCGAGTATTTTTCTTCTAAATGTCTTAACCTATAGAGTATAGAGTGAACATTTTCTTATTAGAATTTAGCTTTTTTTTTCATGACTACTAAGACATTATTTTGTTTCTACAATACAGTAAGATACCTATATAGCCCAGTGAGAAAATTAGGTACACGTTGGCTTACTAACACATAGGCAATCCGGTAATAGTGGTGTTTGATGAATATGTACGGTAGGTAGGTAATTAGGCACAATTGTTTAGTTCTTCGGTAATACAGAACGACTTCTCTGATAACACAGAACGACTTTTGTTAGAAAATTTGGCGTCAAAAGCGCTATTAATTACATCATCTTCTGTTTTTATTAAGTTTAACCGTTTGTGACGTTGACGTTATAATTCAATTAATATTGGATTGGTAAATTGTTTAACCTACACAATAATTAATATCGAAGTATTTCTTTATGATCTGTATTCGTAACTTCAGCTCAGCTATTAAAAAAAAACAAGTTGTCTGTAAGAATTTGTACACCAGATATTTTTTAAACTGATAGAGTACTGCCACCAAAATCTTTCATGATGACATCGGATTGCCATGTATTGATTAATTTTCAAGGTGATAATATTTATCTTCCCTTATCGATTTATGCTGCTATTAATGGATGGTCACTAATCTTTATTTTCTATTTATATAAATCTGCTACGTATTTGATTTCATAAGTTAAATATAATATTGACTCGTACTGTACCTCGATTGGCTGCTGTAGCTCCAGCGATGACGTCTCCCAGCAAACCCTGCAGTGCGCCGCGCCAGCAGGCTGTGCCGGCGACTGCGTGGCCCAGGCGTTGACAGACCTGACATCTCGCAATCCGGAAGTCTCAGGATTCATGGCCCGTCCTCCGACAGTATAGCAAATTTTCGGCATTACATTAATTTCCATGCTGCGTCGCCAGTTACTTTCCGTTCCTCGATACTGCTGTTGTTTTATGATGTTTATTTGTTTGTATTTCTTGTATTTAATATTTTCCAGTGATAGACCATGATAAAGTTGCTCTGGAGTCTCACAATTAACTGCTTTGGAATTGGTTCGTAATTCAAACGGTAATCCTCTAATGTGGCAGGAAATTTTCTTCTTCTCCATCAAGGTTGCACTTCATAGAATATTTCTTCCTTCTGGCATTTCTGCATATCGTCTAACTAAACAATCACTGTCGCTGCCCCCCGTAATGTGTCTGCATTACAAATGTACGAGTTCCGGTCGTACCTAACTCTCAAGTTGATAGATCTTATACAGTCATCCTCTGATATTTGTTGTCTTCTTGCCTGGATCAAATTTGAATAGTAATTCTGCGTCCATGTGGGTCACTTGATGCTTCTTGCAGTTCAGCTGATCGTTTCGTAGTTCCATTATGATCTTTTACAAAAAAAAATCGTGATTTTCCTTTTTCTCAATCCATGAAAGCATTTTCCGTTATCCCACTTCTGAGATGTGACGGGGTTATTTAAATTAAAACTGTATCTTCCATAATTTGTTTATATTCAGTATTACAACAATTTCGCTGTCACATGTGTCGCCGAGTGCGTACGGAAACAGTCTGCCCTCGGGTCGGCCTAAGGGCCCGCCCGCTAGAATGCATCTTTAGATATTTAAAATACAATATACTTGTAACTTTGTTACTATAGGTACGTTATACAAAAATAGATGGATAGATGTGAGTAGGTATAATATTATAGACGTGTGGCGGTTGTAGATGAAGCGCTTGTAACACGTAATTATGAAATCCAAAAATAAGTTTTCGTAAGTATTACTTACCAAGTAAACGACAGTTCTTACAAGAATGATAACTTACTTCATCATCATCAGCTTCTGTACGTCGCACTATCTTATCTTATCTTGTTGTGGGGGCTGGCAAGCCAGCAACACTTCGACCCAGTAGGATCTTTTGTGTTAGCCCCAATACTTTTTGTTTTCTTCACCCTTCAAATACATGGTCAATAAAGGAGGCAACACCATTGAGGGGAAGAAACCTAAGATCTCCTGGTTTCGGGTATCCATCTCCGAGGAGGCACATGCGTTTTACCGCCAGGACATCACAGTCACAAAGAACATGCTCCATAGTCTCTTCATCCTCTCCGCATGCTCTGCAGCTGGGATCCAGGGTCGCACTAATGCAGAGATTTATGCTCCCCTACTTTTCATTTGATATTAGGAAAATGTCTTTTTAATTTAATTACTCTACCCTTTCGGAGAATGGCATAGGTACACACGGCGACACATCAAGCTATTCAAAACCAATATTAGCTGGTCTCGTGACGTTATACATTACTCGTCCTACGCGCGGCCAGCTTATTTTGGTTTTGTATAGCTTGATGTGTCGCCGTGTACCTGTACTATAATTACTATAATTATTAGACTTACGCTGCAAACGCTGAATAAATTGCAAATGCATTCATGAAGTCTACCAATCTGCATTGGGCACGCTTTGGACTAACGCCCATACAGGGAGTATAGGCGTTATTCCAACGTAGGGGTTCCCCAACATCCATGAGGGTAGAATAGGAGATAGGCCTGTGCCCTGCAGTGGGGCGCATGTAGGCTGATGATGATGCTACAAACCTACTAGGTTCTTTAGCTTGTAGCAGTACCTAAACGACAAGAATTATATTACTTGCCCAAGATGTTCAGTGTATTTTAAGCTTCATGGTTCAGTGTGACTGGTAGGTATTTTTAATTAACTGGAAATATGAACACAATATTTCCTTTTACCAAATATAAGGTAATAAAGGTAATATTGGTAATGATCCAGGCTAAGATTGAAGCACCGCCCCCTACACGGCTTTATTAAGTCGTGCAAATAATGTTGTCATAATATAATAAATTGATCATTTCAAAGGGCCGTTTAGGGCTTTTAGTCATATTTTAGTAGCCGGCTACTGAATAAAATGATTCACGTTTTTGAAGTGATGATAAGTAATTTAATCGATTTATTGTTAGATAAGAGGTGCATTTAGAAAAGAGGGAATAGAAAATAAATAAAATATTTTAGAAAACATTTTATTTAATAAAATCTAAAGCATTTCCATTTCAGCTCTTTTCCTTTTCCTATGGTTAGCGACCATGTTTGCTGTAGTTAAAGTAGAATCACCTTTCTGTAACCAATCTAACAGGGCCTTCTCTGTGCTAGCTGCGTCCGCTGCCCTACAGCGTTCACTGGCAGACAGTGGCTGAATAGCACCTATCGAGTCACTGGATACGCTTGCTGAGAGAAGCATTCTGAATCTTTGTCGGAAGGTCTGTAAAGAAATTGTTTACATAATGTTATGGGGCATAAAGTTACTATACCTTACAGGAGTAGTGGAACGGATTGTTTTGTATTCTGAAAGTTTTATATATTTATGTATATAACAGTAAAAGGGTACGATGGGACTAACATGTACAATAGGTACAAAAGTCCCTAAATAAAATTAGATTAAAAAAAAAATGTATAGGTAGTAACTTCAGTAATAATTTTTAGATGTGTGCTCTCTTTTCTATATTGTTATGCCTTTACAGGGTGCTCCATTGTTTAATTACTAAGATCCTATATATGATTTCCTTACTGTGTACAACAATGTGGCAATGCAATAAATATTTGAATATGAACTTGAAAAAAACGGAAATGAGTCTTCTGAACTGAACTGAACGGTTTCATATGATATGGCAACTTATCGGCAGGATAAAAATTCGAGCCCTGTAAATCCAACGTGAAATTGTGGATTAAGAATAGATACACTAACACTATTTCACTAAAACTTTCACTGCTAAGCTCAAAACAATGATCCCCGCGCAGTGCTAAAATTGACGCCTCTCGTGCGCACAGTCGTAACGTAAAAAGACTAATGCGGCTCATACGTCACCCGCACAGGCGTAAGGTTCGGTTGACTCACGCTGTAGGCCATGAGCACAGGCGAAATGCAATAGAACTTGACCCCCCTCGTAGGTCGTAGAAACGATAAATGAGGCAGGCATAAGGTTTCCGGTGACTCGCGCACAGGCAAAATTAGTTCCCAAAAACGGTTCTATTGCCTCGCTTCACATATGGCTTTCTATTATACAGTGGTGCTGCTAGATAAATCTCGCTCACGCAGCTTTCAGTCACTCGCTTCTCTATTCCTGGTATAGTAACTTTATAGTATGGGCACAAATTACTAGTTAATTAAAAGGGGTTAAGATGTGAAGTGGTCAACTTACATTAACAAGAGTAGATGCAACTTCTCCTTTGATATCATGTTTAGCGATATAACAACCAAGTTCATAGAAGTGTTGCCCTAGCTTGTGCAGGTCGACGGTGCAAGCGTCTGCATTCAGTATTTCTCTATAGGCATCCTTGTAAATTCTCGGCACATCTATGGCAACTAAAGGATGTCGCCTTGTGTAAAGAGATTCAGCTAGCCACAGCGGTATCTCCACATTTGTACCGGCTTTCAAGTCCTCTTCGGTTGCTGATGGGTCTAGAAAACCTGAAACAGAATTTTTATACAATTAATGTTATACTGGCCTGGCACTACAGTGTTACTGGCAAAGGAATAGAGTGATGTATCATTTACTTATTATGTACTTTGAGGTACTTACCCATTTTCGGCAAATCATGTAAAAATTTACAAGGAACTTTTTCGTTTGTCACCAAAATATCAGAGATTGATAGATAATTGGAGTTTGCCATGGTAAAACTAATACGAATAAATCAAATATTTATAATTTCACAAATTTTTAAAGACTCAAATAAAAATACAAATTATAGTAAAAAATATTCTATTCTATTTTTTTAGTGTGATGGCGTTTCCTTGATGATTTCGCCAGTATCAAGAGTAATAATATTCTTTGATGTTTTGGCGCCTTTATTTTGTCAACAAAGAGAAATAATATTTCTTTGCAAATCTGACATTGACATTTTTTTTTTTTGGTACAATTCATAGTTTTTTTTTTTTTTTTTAATTGGCTTTGCCTTCGCATTAGCCATTGACCATTGATATAAAAGTTTGGGAAACGACAAGGATGTAAATTAAGGAAAGATTAAAAAAGGATTGGGATAACATATAGGTACAATATTTACAATTTTATATTATTCAATTCAATAAATCGAGCCAATACTTTATATATATCAAAATCACAAGAATATAATAAACAAATAATTGATGTAGGAAAAGGAACATGGGAATCTATTAACTGAGAAAGAAAATCTGAATGATCATATAATGGACAGGAAAAAATTATATGATTAAGATCACCGTATGCTCCACAGGAACACATAGGATCAGCAACAATGTTCATCTTATTTAAATGCGCTGGAGTACACACGTGCCCCAAACGAAGTCTGCATATGATAGACGTTGTTTTCTTTTCTAGCTTTAATTTACTAAACCATTTGCGGAATAGAGAGCTGTGCCATTCTGTAGTACTTCGCCTTAGAAGTATCACTAGTCCAAAGTTGATGCCAATTTTCATGTAAATATTTTTTTGGCAATGAAACCAAATCCTGATTATAATTCAAATAAGGAAATGGATCACCATCTCTAATTGCTCCATTAGCCAGCTGATCAGCTTTTTCGTTTCCAGTAATACCAACATGACTCGGAATCCAGGCCAAAACAATGATACAATTATTTAATACACACCGAAATAATAATTCTCTAATATTAAAAACTACAGCAGACTGTTTATGATGGTTATTTGTTACCTACATTTGGAGTCCTCATATTTTATTGAATTTTTATTGTTTATGTTTATAGTGAGTTTTGGTTCGTAAAATTGGTGTTGTTTTGCGTAACAAAGTGTCGTAAAAGTAAACAATATACAGTTTAGTGAAATATGATGGTGTATGAGTCGTAAACAGGAAAAGTATTCCGTTTTTAGCGCGGCGAAGTGGTCGTGGTCGGTTCACCTCTTTCCTGTGGACTTCTCAAGGACTTCTCTGCATTTCCTGCGTCTTCGATTGTCTCCAACGTTTTAAAAAAGTGAACACTGAACAACGTGATTATTTGTTCAGTGAGAGTGAACCTAATATACAATGCTTATGGCTACTTCCTCTTTGGCTTTGACTATATAAGTAGTCAAAGCTCTTTGAAGTGAACTTTATTGAAGACATCGAAGATTTGGCCTAAAGGTCTTGTAACCGGGCCAGTAAATAAAAATAAATAACTTATAAATCAATGGAAGCGTGGCTGGCTGTCAATGTGTGAAATTTTACACGAATTTCTGGATTATATATTCTGATTCGATTTTCGCATTAAGTACATTTATTTACTCATATTTACTTTATTTTGCATGTTTTCACGGGTCGGATTAAAGTATAAAAGCGAAGTATGTTGGAATCGATGTCAATTTGGCATGAATTTAGGTAAAAGGTAAGTGGGTATATAATATTTTTCTCAAAAACCAGTTTGAAAAAAACGTCGTTTATGTTTAGTCTTATAAAATTTCCTCGTGCAAATGTCATAGTTTAAAATTTTTCAGCATAAATATCTAGAAGACAATGAATACGCGACAGTCGAAACTAATTTGTTGAAGAAACGCATAAATATCGTCATTGCTGAATCGCCATCGCGCCGGCACCGCTCGTTTGAAGATCAAAGTTAGTACAAAACTTCGCCGAAATGCCTGGGTAAGTTACATATTTTCATTACTACTACTAGGTTTTCATAACTATTAGGATGTCCATGTCCTTTAGGGACCAATTACTCTTTCGAATTTCTGAATGCGTCTGGCTTATAAATGACTACTCTTAGTAAAGAATTGGTAAAAATGAAATAACGAAACATTGGCTCTGCCCGTTCACTGAATAAAAAAAAAACATGTTTAATGTGGTCCCTCGATCAACCATGTTCGTTTCCGTAGTCGGGAGCACACTGAATTTTTGGTTCGAACCTAGCTTTAGTAAAATTTCATAAACAATTGTAAATTCAGTCCCTAGTTTGTAAAAGTAACCACTGAAACGAGTCGCGTGGCTAGAGGTCTCTCGAGTAGACGTCTTTCGTTCGGCTCGCGATTTAGATAGCCACGCGGCTCCGCCAGTTTCGGGTGTGTGTTTTTGTTTAAAAACAGGGCTTTGAGATCACCATATAAATTACCGTACAATGAACGTTAACTTGAATTATAATAATATCTTCAACACTTGATACTGGCGAAATCTTTAAGGAAACGCCATTTAATAAAAATAGAATAGAATGGAACCACTGAAACGTTACAATTGATTTAAGGTGGTCCCTCAGTTGAAACATTTACTATAAATAAAATTCAATTTTGATTGCAGTTGGATGATAAATGGAGAAATACACAGCTTGAGCTTTTTTTTTTATTTATAATTAATGGACTCTTGCTTGTATGTTAGCACTGCATTTCCGCCAGTGTCAAGTGTTTATGGGAGAATCTATCCCAATCTCAGGGATTGTTTTTGGTCAAGAACAAGAAGAGATTGAGGATTACGGAGCCTCGTGGCAGG
This sequence comes from Agonopterix arenella, assembly GCA_927399405.1. Classification (NCBI taxonomy): domain Eukaryota; kingdom Metazoa; phylum Arthropoda; class Insecta; order Lepidoptera; family Depressariidae; genus Agonopterix; species Agonopterix arenella. The sequence continues at coordinate 10,672,571 of OV656708.1, read as the reverse complement.
CAAAAACGTGACGCGCGAAATCCACGCGAGACGTGTGCTCGGGTCAGAACCTGCAACGTGACTCCAGCTTGACCTTTAGTAAAAATATTTTACTAAAGATTATGTTACTAAAAATCAATCAGAAAGTTAACTTTTGTCATGTGTGATACCTGAAATTTGATAGCTACAAACATATCATCTAATGAATGCATATTTTAGAACCAACTAACTCAGTACTTTGTTCAACTTGATATACACGCATCAGCTTTGAGCTGCTAGTGTATCATATATAATAATAATAATAACTTGTCTGCCTGGCCCATGTTCCCGTGCATGTGCTGCAAGACGTTTGTATGTTGCGTTGCCTCTACTATGTAGTACAAAATAGCTCAATGCCATTCACCTACTATCAGCTTCGATGACCCGGTTGGTGTAATGGTTACCACACTCCCAATATAACAATCCCAGTTCGGTCATGGATGTTATATGTGTGTGCCGTTGTTGTATATGCTTCCCATAACAAAAAGCCTTAATTTGGTTAAGATTGCTGTATAAGGCTTAATTTGGGATCATTACAATGTATGTGTCTGTGAGTGTTATTTATATGAAGCATTTTACTTTGGAATTCTGTTGTGTGTTATTACAATTTTAAGAGTGATTTATTTATAAATTAATGGTGTTTTGCTTGAATCACAATCTAAAGATTTTTTGAGAGAACGCTCAGACACAAATCATGCAAATAACACAACAGCTTGTGGCCAAACTTGTAATGTGACTTTAATGTCCTCAGTGGGTTAAGAAAGAAACATTATAGTTTGACTACCCTCATCTTCTATATATATAAAAATGAATCCCTATTTCCCTTGATCACGACATCACTCGACAATGGCTGGACTGATAGCAATGAAACTTTGGTGGGTTGTTGTGCACATGCCAGGGAAGGTTTATAAACAAGAAAACGGCCAAGTGTGTGTCGGGTAAAACTAATTCTGGCGGTACTAGGTTCGCCGGGTCAGCTAGTATTTTATAAAATTGCTGAGTATTGTAAATTTTTATAGAATTTTTATTAATATATTGATTACAGGAAAGCCTACACTCTGCGTGAGATGAGGAAAATAGTAGACTATTTGGTGGAGCAAAGAGCCTATGAGGATATCAGAGGCCGGAAAATGTGGATAGATTTTGCTAACTCTAAGGTAAATTTGTATAATGCTCTTTTATTGAAGTCTTGGTTCTTTCAGTGTAAAGAATAATTTCTTTACATTCACATCGAGCAAGCTACAGAAAATATTGAATTTATGATTTTTGTAATAACCAATCTTATTGATTTCAGCAAGTAGACCGGACCTGGCAAAGTTTGAAGGAGACGTTTTTAAAGCGTATCTTACCGGATATTCATAATCCTTACTACAAGTTAACTCCTGAACAAATGGCCAGTTTTAGACAAGGGTTAGTACACATTTCATAATTTAATATTAGTGCATACTGTGTTCATTTTTATACCACATTTTGCTGAGCAATATCTCTCTTTAACTTTTCCACATCTCCCTATCCAGTGGATAGATAGTCAGTGCTCGAGGAAATGAGCTTTGACCTTCGACTTAAAAACATTCAAGGAGGGTGCACGTCTGATCGGCTCCGGCAACAAGTTCCAGAGCCGAACGACATGAACGGAGGAGGAAATATTATAGGGTCCTTCTTAATATGCTGACAGTTTTTTAAAGGGATGATCAGACCCTCAAACTGAACATCTTTCTCTATGGGATCAACATCAAAAACGCGAAAAAAAAAGGACTGTTCGAAACAAAAATGCAAACCGACTCTACTCTAAATGTATGGGACACCTGATTTTTATTTCGCGATTTCGATGTTGGTCCCATAGAGAATGTTGTTCAGTTTGATGGTGTGATCATCCCCTTAAAAAGTGTCAGCATATTAAGAAGGACCCTGTTTTATACAGATATTTTTCTTAACAGCTTCCGAATGTATTAATGGTAGGTTTACAGTGACTAAAACAAATAGTAGTATAATTCATTTTACAGATATGATGTTGCAAAAAGAAATAGAAATAAATTGAAACTACGATCTACGAGTGAGGAATCGAGCAATGGTACAACAGGTAATACTAGTTTTCAAATACGTAATATATTTTTTAATACAGTTGCTCAAAAAGTGGCGTATTGCAGGGACGTATAGCGTTCGGGATGTGGGCTATTACATACTCGTGCTTTTTTTTTACCTTTCCCAAACTCGTGCGTTCTCTTTCCCAACTGTCAAAATAATGTCTATTAAAAAGAAAAACCAACCATGAAGTTTTTACTAAAAACATTCATAGAAGTTTTTATGATTCATGCAAATACGAATATTTATAAAAAGAAGCTACTAATTTGTTTCAATATCAGATTTAATGATTTGATTGAATGAGTTTGGTTAGGTTTCATTTCATTTCATCTCATTAAATTTCATTTTCATTTCATATCAATAAAAAACTTCTACTGAAGACTTGGCTGTATGGGCATTTGCCTACCAGAATGGGTGAAGAAAAAAAAACTCTGCTTATATTCTACGGTTGGCGCCATTTTTCAGAAATTTTGACAAATATACATGAACAATCATACGAAATTAATAATAGTTTGTCTCAAACAGTAAATATGCAACCTAAAACTTCCCCAGTTAGTATAAAAAACTGTACCAATTTCAATGTATATGTGAATTATAACTTTTATAAGAAATAAATGTTAAGTTAGTTGAGTTTATTGTGTTTTTATTATTTTATTAAATTGCTTAATTTTTTCGCAACTGTATTAAAAATAGTCGTTCAGTACACGTGCGGAACCGTCATTGCAACTTGTTCCGACTGTCAACCCTCGCCTTCGGCTGCGCCTCGGCTCGGGTAGACATTTGTCGGAACTCTTTGCAATGACAGCCTTTCCACACTTGTAATGAAATATACTATTTAAATGCATGATCATGTCGTGGTCACCACTGTTAAGTTATTATTATTTCACTATTCAGTTCATAGAAGGATCATAAAGGAAATACGAAACTCATAGAAATATGTATATTGTTCCATACACAATAGTTACACAGGATTACGTCTATCCTTGAGCGCGGAAGTGACTCCCCGACCTGAGCTTACGTGACAAAAGTGCAAACTTGCACAAATGTGTCGCCACAGAAGTTATTGATAAATTCATGATTAGAATATATACAGGTGTATTTTTGGGCAAATGCCTGCTCTGCGCACTACACCTAAATTCATAATTCGACGAGCAATGACGTAACTTGTGACTGGATCCATTCATAACTATGAATGAAGTCATTCATAAGTTTCATCAAAGTTGGTTGTGGAATTATGACACAGACTTTTGTCACAGCCCGGACACTGCATACAAAAAATTGAAATTGACAAGATGACGTCAGCACATGCGAAACCAAAAAAATTTAATCTTAAATGTTATTCTTAGGTAACTGCCGGGTAACCAGAGGGTGACAGAGGGGTTGAGGTAAAAAGTTTGTGGGAGGATGGGAGTGTCCATACTGTGCACTGTATACTGTGTCCATAGATACTCTTTCTTATACTGTGCTTTAGTATAGATACCCACAACAACATTAATTTGGTGGTTGTCTTTTTAGAAAACCATCGAAAAGATAATGACCGAGCCGGCACTAGCAAAAACGAAGAAAATCCTCCCCCAGGTGAGAACGTACAGTGTTCAAAGATTCAAACTTCTAATAGATCTTCAACGGAGACTCTGGTTCTTGAAAACTGTTACGAAAATGCTGAGGAAATACTAAGAGAGCTAGAGTCACCGAAGAACGACGACGTCAGGTCAATGACATCACTAAAGGATTTGATAACATATTCTGAGCCATTAACACCTGTGCTACAAGAAGTTATTGATGACTTTGCAACAGATGATGAAGAAACACCTTTACAAATTGTCGAGGAAGTTGTTGATGATCCTAATATTGATGCTAACAGGTTATTAATACGTGAATCAGTAAGTCTGAAGAAGACTGAAAAAGTTAATGGTAATGAAACCAAAAAACTGATAGAACATTCTAACACCAACAAAAAGGCACATGAAAAAGTTAATAGTAATGAAACCAAAAAACTGATTGAAGATTCTAACACCAACAAACAGGCAGAAACAATAGAAATCAGCGCGACTGATACAAATGGAAACAATAAGGAAAAAGATATTGCAGAAGAAAACAATAATGCAGAAAAAAATAATGGTACTGACGTTATTGTTATTGAAGACAGTGAGAACATAACTAAAGACCATCAAGATTGTCAACAGAGAACTGATTCAAATGTAATAGATTTTTCTTGTAATGATACACCCGATTCTGTACTGCCAAATAATCAGGAAGGGTATAAAAACAATTCAAATTCTGATAAGCGAATTTCTAATGAAATATCAACATTAGAAAACCCAGACAGCAATGATGTCGGAAAGAAAAAGACTGCAAGCAAAGATCTTCAGTTAAAAACAACAGAAAAAAGTGCATTGCGATCAAAAAAACAGTTAAATGAAACTAATTCTGTAATCGAAATTACAGAAAAACCTGAAGAACCAATTGTAATCGACTCTCATTCCACTATTGAACCTGAACAAGATTCAGTAAACAATGTTGAAGATTCTCAACAGCCAGATATACCTGACAGTAAAAATACAACTAACAATCAAAAAGAAAATAGTGTTAATGAAATAATTGCCACCGAAAACATTACTGAACAAAAAGATCTTTCAAAAGAGAACAACTCTCAAGAAGCTGGACCATCCGCTTTGAATAATGAACTAAATGATTCACCAGAAATAAATCCGTGCCTAAAAAGTGTTAGTTTATATGCTGAACAATTTTCTCAATCTAAATACAGTGATTCTGACAGTAGTGATGAAGAACAAGAAACGAGACAAGACAAAACAGAAGAAAAGACTGTCGAAAGTAAAAAAGAAGAAAATATACTTTCTATTGAGAAAACAGTCACAAATGTTATAAAATCACCAGCTAAAACTATAAAAAAAGTCCTCAATGGCGTAGATGATGTAGTGCTTTTAAAATCACATTCTGAATCTGACAGTGAACACTTTGAAGGTCCAAAGCCTCAGCAGAAGAAGAAAATACCATTAACAGGTGCAGCTAAAACTAACAGAGATATTGTCTTAGGTAATATCTTTGGATTTTCAAGTGGTAAGTTTAACGGTGATCATATTTATCTTGATATAATTTACAAGGTAATAATGCTTTTATTTTATTTTTGAGGCAGAACAGCGGCCGTAATATGATGCGCGATAAGGCTTATATCACGCTTTTTGTCTCGTTGAAAGACGCGGCAGTGCTATATCACGCTGCCATACTACGGTCGCTGGTGTCAATAACAATTAATTAAGATTAAATCAGTTGTGATTATTATTCAAGCCACATATGATCACCCGTTCCAACAGTTTGAACTGTTCTAAGCATAAGAATGGGTTTGCATGCTGTTGAAAATCAAAAACATTTGAGATAAAAAACAATGTTAAGTAAGCTTTTTTCTTCCTTCGTCATGTTAAAATATTTTACTAACAAGAAATATATAATTATTATGTATTGGATGCTGCACTATCGATACTAAATACATGTAAAATTATGAAGTCGTTCTTTTGAATGTTTAATTAAGATATAAAGGACAGTTATGTCAAAAACAACAATAATCAAATATCTCCTTTATGTCTTCATAAAAATTTAAAAAATAATGGAACACTGTTAATGAAATTTCATTTTTATCACCTGAATTCTTCTTCAGCTGGCATGATTCTATAACTGAATGCCTGAACTATGTTTTGAATCGAATACGTTTATAGCAGCTACAATATGGCGTTCGTTTCAGGTACCGTATCGCGTAAGAGAAGTGTTAGCAATCGACGCAACTCTAATCACAATACGAAACGTTGCAGAACCATGTCTCGGAGCCGTTATCAGTAAGTTATTTTTAGCCCATTTTCTTTTTATAATTTCGGTTTTTTAATAAAACAGTATGTGGAATGATCAATTATATCTTCAAGGCACAGGTGCCAGATTTTGTAAGAAATTTCAACTTAGTCACCAAAAATATACGTAGAAAGGGACAAACAACATAGATTTTTTCTCGCTCACTCTTGTCTCGTTGTCGTGACTATCATTATTTTCTACGCGCCTCATTAAGGTGGTTTCAGTCCATTCAAAAGTTTGACGCACAAAACGCGTAGACGGAATTAATAAAAGTAATATTTTACAATTGGAAAAATAGTTTAGAAAGTCAAGTTGCCGCGTCACAAATAACATTTGCAATTTATAATATAATTACGAAGATATAAAGCTTTTAAAATGTTGTATGAAAAATTTCAAAGCTTTATATCTTCGTAATTATTTTATAAATTGCAAATGTTATTTGTGACGCGGCATCTAGATTTTCTAAACTATTTTTCCACATATACAAAGTTACTTATATTAATACCGGATATGCGTATTGTGCGTCAAAGTTTTGTATAAAATTGGCCCCTCTGCAACCACCTTAATAATACTCAGCAAGCTGGACATAGGTATTGTCAACACACACCTGAAAACACGAATGAACTGAATAATTTAGACAAGAGTATAGTATTTATTAGGTTGGAAGCAGTTGGTTCGCTTGTTGGGTGTACAATATTTGTCATTTAAATATTTTCCATTGCAGTAAACACGCATCTACCTCGAGTAGCTCACTTAGTAGCGATTCTACGCCGCCATGTTGCCGAAAAGAAAGAAACAATGGAGAATACATGTAAGTGTATGTCTACCTTGTTAAAATGTATATTTTATTAATCCAAACTAAAAGCTAATTTCAGCAGCCAATTAACTTAAGGTGGTTGCAGTGCATACAATCGTTTGACGCACAATATGCGTAGACGGAATTAATAAAAGTTATATATTATATATGGAAAAAAAGTTTAGGAAATCTAGTTGCCGCGTCACAAATAACATTTTCAATTTATAATATAATTACGAATATATAAAGCTTTTAAAATTTTGTATGAAAAATTTCAAAGCTTTATATCTTCGTAATTGTTTTATAAATTGCAAATGTTATTTGTGACGCGGCATCTAGATTTTCTAAACTATTTTTCCATATATACAAAGTTACTTATATGAATACCGTCTATGTGCGTCAAAGTCTTGTATAAAATTGACCCCTCTGCAACCACCTTAACTGCCTCCGTGGTCTAATGGTTAAGAACATTGGCTCTCGACACAAAGGTCGTGGGTTCGATTCCCACGGGGGACACCTAGTGATATGTCACTTTGTGCGTTTTTGCCCAGTTGGTTAGGACATTGCAGGCTGAATCACCTGATTGTCTGAAGAGGAAAATGATTTCGTGCTTCGGATGGCACGCTAAGCCGTTGGCCCCGGCTACATAAAAACCACGTCAGAGGCCGTAAGGCGGTCTGAAAAAACTCTGGCACCAGGGCTCTGCCCACACGATAAGAAGAAGAAGCAACCAACTAGAAATCAGCAACTTATAAGAACCTGTCCAACTTTCATACATACATACATATACTCAAGCCTGTGTCCCATTGGGGTAGGCAGAGACAATGGATCGCCATCGGCTACGATCCTGACACACCTCTTTTGCCTCTTCCACAGTCATAAGTCGGTTCATACACGCTCGTCGGTTGCGGGTACATTTGATCTGACCCTTCTTAAGTACGTTGCCAATTTGGTCCTGTCCTGCCTGTCCAACTTTTGTATGAAAAATAAGTTATAGCCTGTAGGATTCCACTGCAGGGCAAAGGTCTTCTCTCACTAATAGGGATGAGAGGGGTGGGTCATACCCCACCACGCAAGCGAGTGGTGCGGGTTGGTGGAGGCAAGTTAGTGGTCAACTTTCAAGAGAGTGATATAATTTTCAAGCCGCCTTAGTAGGCCATCTGACGGAACTAAGCGAGACCAACTGCTTCACGTACGTTCCGAAATAGGAGACGCTCGAGATACCACTACCATTAAACTGTCGCAAAGACTGGGCGGACCTGCACGTCTAGTATGACTTCTCAACACGCGCGAGACACGCCTTTGCTCCATAGGAAATGACGCTGACAATGTTCTCGTTACTACGCCAACATCTCCAGCGTGTTAGGGTGAACAGTTGCACTACTATAAGGGGTGATTTTACCCATGAAACTGAACAACTTTCCCTAAAAAACCTATAGAAAATTCGCGATTTTTTTTTTCGTCTTTTCATACAAACGTTCGATCAGCTGATTGCATTTAGTATGGAAAGTCCACTTTTTTTTTTGTTAAATTCCCATAGGTTTTTTCTTCTTCTACCTCTTAAAATCATTACTTTAAGAGGTAACTGAGGTCAACTGTTTACCCTAACACCCTGTTTATGTGGGTGTCTTTGCAATTAGGGTTCAGTTGTCGGGTTTTGAGTTAAGACCATAGAGATCTAGAGAGATGCCAACCAACGCGCTGAGTACGAAAGCTAGTGATGCATGACAACCAGTACCACGCGATAGAAAGTATTTTGTTAGCTTGAATGTGCTCATTATCCATTGCGGTATCAGAACTCAACGTTCGAATAATCTTTAGTACTACGCAAGCATTGTAAACTATTTACACATAATATCTCGACTGACTTTCAGCCTCATAATATATTGAATCCTTGCTGTCGCTAGCAATGTGTTCCGTTTTTTGCGCATATTGCTGCGACACTGGCCCCGCCCCCTTTTCACGTCTCCCTTTAGTTTTTGTGATCTGTGGTTAAGACAGTGCCCGGACACTGCATACAAACAATTGAAGTTGACAAGATGACGTCAGCACATGCGCAACCAAAGAAATTGAACCTTAAGTGTTCTTAGGTAACTGCCGGGTAACCAGCGGGTGATCGAGGGGGTGAGGTAAAAAGTTGGTGGGAAGATGGGAGTGTCCGTACAGTATCTAGTAATAGATACTCTCTCTTATACTGTGGTTAAGGATAGGTTCGGCATCTAGACCAGTCTCATAATCATATGGAACTATCAAAAAGCTGGGTTAAAATGCCCACCACTGGACCCTTTTTGCGTGAACGCCCAATTATTATTTATGTTTAACGTTTTTGTACAAACAAGTATATAAGGTCTAACAAAATTAGCTGAATCTATTTTAAGAGGATGATCAGACCATCAAACTGTACAACTTTCTCTATAGGACCAATACCGAAATCGGGAAAAAATAAACAGGTGTCCTATACAAAACTGTAAACATAACTCGACTCAAATGTATGGGACAGCTGTTTTTTTTTTGCAATTTCGATATTGGTCCCATAGAGAAAGTTGTTTAGTTAGTTGGTCTGATCATCCCCTTAAAATATTTTCAGCTAATTTTGTTAGACCGTACATAAACTTAATTCTAACATTATAACACACACACATTGCCACATTATATATATTTTTTTTATGTGGAATAAATTACAGGAAACCGAAATCGTACGACATATTAACAGAGGCTGGCGGTGGCGGTATGTTTGTGATAGGCGACGATAAGAAGCTGCACGAAATTGTGATGTCCAGTAAAAATTCTATGAACCATCTTTACTTTGATGAAAGTAAGTACACTGGCAGACCTCCGTCACACGGCAGTAGGTACCGAGATAACGGTGCAAGCCCATACGGAAGAGAACTACAAGGCGGCGGTTCGATTCCTGGCCTGTACCACTAAGTTCCACGGAATTTATGTACGGTTGAATTTATCACTAGCTCGGCGGTAAAGGAAATATCGTGAGGAAACCTGCATACCCTGAAGATGAAAAGACAATCCCATAAGTTAGGGGGCAAGTGTAAAAATATGGTTAAGCTTGGTGCGAACACAATATACCAGCAATGTAACACTGCGACCTTTACTGGTCTATTTGGGATATTGAATAACGGACCTTGCTTGCAAATAGCCCAACCAACAAAAATAAGGTACCAAGATATTAAGCACCTAATACTTTGGCGCACCGTAAGCAATGCGACGGACAGAATGTCCCTAAAGTAGAAAGTAACTAAATTTTTGGAATTTATCAAGGGAGTAATGATATGAAGAACTATATACTATTACCCATTCTGTGGTAATTATCAATTACGTAGAAACTCTTTAGTAATCCGTGATACTGGGTGCGAAGCACGCGAGAGCTTTGAATACTTATATTATTATATAGGGACTAGTTACGCGTGTATTCTACGCGTTCGTAGAATTCTACGAACAAACATTTCTGCCACTTTTTGCGGGGGGCGAGGTAACATGAAATCCGCAACTTTGGATTTTATTTCCCATAACTTAAGATTCTAATTTTGAACTTTAAAAATCATGAAAAGAAGTTTCTAGTTCGAAATTATTGTTTCGCAATTATAGGATGTCTCGTTTAGCGATAAGGTATAGAATTGAATGTAAATGCACATGATCAATTAATCTTATACCGTTATAAATAGTCAAAGCAAAAAGGTAACTGTGGGGCGAGCATGGAAGCTTGACGTATCACAAGTCGCGCTTATCTCTCTTTCTCTTGATGCGTAACAGAACGAGAGTTTTGATATAATCTTTGATAAAAAAAATTATGAAAAAGGATCTTATTGATCGTAAACAATAAAACATTTCAATAAGTAAATGTATTATGCATATACAGGTTGGAATTCATACTATTAGCAAACTAAGAGTCTACCCATCAGACTGAAAAATTTTTACTATGGGAGCAAACCGATTGTAGCAAAAGAACAGCTGTTTAATAGAGTTGAGTAGAGTAGATATTGCAGTTTAGTATGGAACAACAGATTTTTTTTTGCTACGATCGGTTTGCTCCCACAGTAAAAGTTCAGTTTAATGGGTAGACTCTTAGTTTAAAAGGATGCTAATGATATCAATTTCACCCTGTATATAAATTGTAAAACAAAAAGATTTAATTTTAAAATTGTAGATGGAGATGAAGCAACTGACGGCTTTTGGAGGAAAAAATTTTTTGAGGAAAAATTAAGAGCAGATGAACTGTCAAGGTAATGGCATTAAATAATTTGCTAAGTTTACTTCGACCTTGCGCCATACAACCATTGTTATATTATGACGTTTTTTATACCTCTTTATAGATTGTTAAAAAATGCTCAAGAAAGTCGAGTACCTACGACAAACCGCAGTTCACAAATTTTGCGAGGAAACCCATCCACGTGAGTGTTTCAGTATACATTTTTATTTCTTTTTAATTAAAATTTCAAGAAGTATAGGAGTAGGAGTTCGCCACTAAATCTTTAATTTAATCTACAGGGTGAAATTGATATCATCAGCATCCCTTTAAACCCATCAAACTGAACAACTTTTACTATGGGAGCAAACCGACCGGAGCAAAAAGAAAATCTGCTGTTATGCACCATACATTTGAGTCGAGTAGGCACTGCAGTTAAGTATGGAACAGCTGATTTGTTTAAAAGTTGTTCAGTTTTATGGGTAGACTCTTAGTTTAAAAGGATGCTAGTGATATCAATTTCACCCTGTATAAGCAGGCCTCACGCGGCCGTAGGAACCGAGATAAGTATCACTTTGGCACATCGTAAGCGATGCGCTTGTATGAATTCAAATTCTGAATGAAATGAAGGCAACGTCGCATATGTCGCGCGATGTACGAACTAATAACAACGCTGAGTCAAGCGCCATTAGATACATTTTAGCACGTACCGCCTGGCAGTGAACTATCGTTTCCGTTTTCTATGGAAGTGATGTATCTGTTACGAAGTAAATAATCTGTGCTATAAGTACATAATAAAATTATAAACTTGGCGTATGTACGTCAAATTGACGACATTTGCAAAAATATTCATTAGCGGCGTTTAGGATACGTAATTTGAGACCATTTTTAGAAAGTTGTTTATTCACGCATGCTTTGGAAATTTCACAAAAGCTTAGAGCATAATTTGGATTTACAAATATTCTTTTTTTCATCACAATGAGTATTTAAATCCTGTAGTTTGTGCGTACGAAGTCGCTGGCCCTGCTAGATGTTGATAAACATTTTTTATTCTATGTTCCTAAAATTAGTAAAAATTTAATGATGGTATTTTTACAAACATTCATGTTTCAGGAGTGCTGTGAAAGACGATATTGTGCAGAAACAGCTAAAAGAAAATTGTGACAAAACTGAATCGAAAACTCAAATTGCAGAAGACGCGAAAGATAAAAACCATGTGAAAATTAAATTTACAAAAGACAATGAGGTGAGAACATGCATTTGGATTACTATTCATCATGCTGCAGCATTACTATGTACTCTATGTACTATGTACTAGATACTCTTTCTTATACCGTGGCATTACACTACAATGAGCGTTTTTTTTAATTTTGTTCCTAAAAAACTCAACAAATGGCAAGTTTATCGCTCCATAGAGACGTTCGTGAGGTCCTGTCAAAATTATGTCAAGACTGTGCCGGCCTTTCTTTTTTTAGGCCAAGGCATCGAGCCCATACAACCATGTCCGACGTAAAAAGTTTCATATTTTCTTTTAAAATGATTCGTAAATATTGAAATATTCAATCCAAATATGCGTTGGCGTCTTTTTGATCATCTTTTCCCACTTTATTAATTTAAAGAAACAGTTTTTGAAATTTTGACCTTTATTCACACAAACTGTAGCGCCATCTATCGAGCCCCTAGAAAACCAAAAGAAGAACGCTCATTCATTTGTAATGACCTAATGACTTTGTCTATAGCTAAAAAGTCTATCATGCTAACGCGAAAACTACCGATTTTATCTTGTTTGGTCAAACAACTGCGATTCTTTTTATTCCGGAATTGGACAGGACGAGATTCATTGATATAGCCAGGACGCCTTTACTCGGCCGTAGGTACTGATATAAGCACCTACACTTAGGCGCATTGTAAGCGATGCGCTCGTTTGATATCTGCCACTCGCGTCGGAGGGCAACATCGCATACGTCGCGCGCTGTACGAAGTAATAACATTAACAACGCGAGTCAAGCTTCACCAGGAAGATAATTTTTGCGTGTACCTTCTGGCAGTAGGTAATTAAAGTGAGGAAATTTATCGTTTTCTAAGGAAGTGATGAATCTGTTACGAAGTAACTATACCGCATTTTAAATAAGTTGAATTCTAACAGGACTCTTATATCAAGAAACTGCTTGAAAATGGCTTGTTTCACGCATCTTATGTGAAACGGATTATACAGGGTGTTAGGGTAAACAGTTGCATTTCTTTAAGGAGTGACTGTACCCACGATACTGAACAACTTTCCTTAAGAAACCTGCAGGAAATCAGTAATTTTTTTTCGACCTTTTCATTCAAACGTTTGGTCAGCTGAATGCATTTAGTATGGAAAGTCGAACATTTTTTTTGCAAATTTCCTATAATTGTTTTTTTACAAGAGGAGTACTTTATTTACACAACAACATAGGTATAATATTAATCTAAATAGGAACTAATAGGGTCTGCTGGAAGAAATCTCTTCAGAGATAAGCTCGCCCTTTGTACATGTTTTCTCAACTTTGTGTATTATTATGTCCGTGTGTACAATAAAGTGTTATAATCTAATCTAAAATTTCCTATAATTATGTTTCTTTGGAAAAGTTGTTCAGTATCATGGGTACAATTACCCCTTAAAGTAATGCAACTGTGTACCCTAAAACCCTGTAGTAATCTCTGATATAACGCAGACCAAGTCCCAGAGCTAAAAATCAATAATAGTGTTTAAAATTTGCAGATAGAATTAGAATGCCAATGGCCTCACGTCCACCCGGTTCTAGAGCAAATGGCGCAGATGTTTCACAAGAACACTGACAAAGTCGGGGCTAAGGCGAGCAACACTGAGGCTAAAGGAGAAACGACTACAGCACAAGTTACTACGAATCACGTCCCGGTCTCTAGCGGAAATTCTACGCCGGTTATCATTCCAACTGATCCAGGTACAGTAGTTCCAGGTTTATAAGTTTTACCGATGTACCTGCGCAATTGACAAATTTTAACAGCGCGCGAAATTATATTGACCAGTCAGGATGGGCCACCTTTTCGCTGCTATTCGAATTTACACCCTTTGATTACTAAATGACTTCGGGTTTTGTCGGGGACTCTGTCCTGCTCTGCGCAAACGAAGATTGAGGAGCGGAATTATTTTCCTGGTCGTACTGTAATAATATTTATGTCAATCCGCTTGGTAAGTGCCTTTAGAGTAGAGCACCGTAACCGCAATAATTTCCCCGCAGAGGATGTCAGTGCCATACGGCCATTGCGGTGTTGCAACGCATAGAAAAATTGCTAGGACACCGCAGGCGTGATAGGGCTGCTCTCATAATATTCTCATAAGACTAGGTATCAACTAAAGTCGAGCACTGCTGCGGAGGTGTGTCAAATAAACCAATATAATAGCTTCCATTTATTTGACGCGATCGAGCTAGCGATTGTTGGTGTGTGTATATTTCTCACTTTAATCAACCTACCATTTCGCGGGACGTGGAAAGGGCCTTGCAAAGATAATGTTGCCGACGTCTACGTTTGGTTTAGCGCCGCTACTGGTAGGACGCCGCAGTGGCACTGCACAGAGGCGCCACTCCGCCGCAACGGACAATGTCTTTTGACCCTAAGACGGTTGTTGATTACAGCGCGAGGGTTATGCTGTTGTGTTTTTGAGCCTAAAAACGTATGCGACGACCGGCACAAAACGTACCTTTTTATGTGGTTTGATACATTTACATACGACCTGCATGGCTAGCATGACAGCGTGATATAGCGCTATCTTGCCTTCGCTCTCTTTCTATTTGCACGCAAACGCACGAGAAAAAGGCGTGATATAGCTGTTTTACGCGCAACATTGTACGCCTTCTGGTGAAGGCGGCGGGAACCCGTTGGATGAGGGCAGCGCAGGTTCGGTCGTTATGGCCTTGATCCTTGGGGGAGGCATATGTCCAGCAGTGGACGTCCATCGGCTGATATTATATTTATGGGAAACCTTACGTACCGCTGTTACGCGCCCTGTTAAATATTTCTAATTTCTTTTTGCAGTAGTCCAAGAACGAATTAACAAAATAGAAAGTGAAATCTTTAAAGAAATCGAAGAAAGAGATAAGACTGACACACCAGGAATTAGTTCAGAAGATCGTAATGTTAATAAAAGGTATGTAAATATTTTATAGAAATCTTTGTATACCGCGCTATAAAGGCTCTCGCAGGCTTACTGGAGCTTCTGCTTTTGAAACGATTACTGAAGTTAAGTAACTTAAGACACCGTATATAGGGTCCTTCTTAGTATGCTGACACTTTTTTAAAGGGATAATCGGACCGTCAAACTGAAAAACTTTCTCTATGGCACCAACATCGAAATCGCAAAAACAAATCAGCTCTTCCATACAAAACTGCCAACCTAATGAGCCAAATGTATGGGACAGCTGCTTTTTTTTCGCGATTTCGATGTTGGTCCCATAGAGAAAGTTGTTCAGTTTGATGGTCTGATCGTCCCCTTAAAAAGTGTCTGCATATTAAGAAGGTCCCTGTATAAGAAAGAGTGTCTACATACAGTACGGAAACTCCCTGCCCCCCCCCCCCCCCCCTACAATGTTTATCCTCACCTCCTCTGGCAGGATCGTAGCGTAAAATTAAGGCAAATGCGTATTCCTGTCTCGCTCGCACTCGCGCAGTATCGCACATACTTACCTCTTCTTTTAAATTTTTCCGATTTGTATGAAATGACAGCTAAGTGCCCAAGGTGTGCTTTAGGTCCGGTCAGCCTTTGGTTGGTTCTCCGTTTTAGTATTTCATCTCGACCACCTTCGTGCTTTGGAAGGCACTTCAAGCATTTGGTCCCGGATAGTTTTTTCCGATGGCGGCGGTGTTAGGGTTGAGCATCATCTGGAAGCACGGAATCACATTGTTTCACCCTCTTTTTTTCTGTCGCTCAGGTACGTCATTTGCATGACAGGTTGCATCACTGCCAGCTGCCGCGTGCTTTCGCATTCCCGCTATCTTTCTTTTCTAGCATGTGATGTTCCTGAGCGACAAAAAGGGATGGAGCGTGAAAAAATGCGATTCCAGATGAGGTTCAACCACAGATTACCCCCAATAGATACCGCATACAAGGCCGCCGACGCGCGCCACACATGTATGATTTTGCACTGATATAAACAACGCGAGTGAGCGTGCTCGAAGTAGTGCGACCTTGAAACGGCCAATCATGTTGCATTGTTTCGTGCCCCGCTACCCGCACCTACCGCCAAAAATGGTGACTTCGGGCCTGTACACATTTTTCATCATGCGGTATCTATTGGGGGTAATCTGTGGGTTCAACCCACATGATTGGCCGTTTCAAGATCGCACTACTTTGAGCTCGCTCACTCGCGTTGCTTATATCAGTGCAAAATCATACATGTGTGGCGCGCGCCGGCGGCCTTGTATGCGGTATCTATTTGGGGGTAACCTGTGGTTCAACCCTAAGTATTCGCTAAGCAAGATCAGAGAGAAGTTGATCACTAGTTTGCTCTTCAACCAGTGAGAATACTGCCAAACCCCGCTTAAAAACTATTCTCCAACGTATAAAAACCTTAGACCCTCTTTCTCTTACAGAACACGTGGTAGACCGAGAAAAGAGTTATCACCGCCAAGTTCAAGGTCTAGTAGTACCTCCGCGAAGAAAGCTAAAACGTCGAGCGAAGGGGATGCCAGCAAGGGTAGGGAGGCTGTTGACAAACCGATGGTCCAAGAAGTTGAACCGCCGGTCCCAGAAGTTGAAACGCCGAGCGACGCAGGAAGTCCAAGCTCTAAACGACCTACTAGACCTCCTAAAAGATTTACGAGTGGTAAGAATACTCCGACCAACAACAACAACTCCGACAAGAGCGTAGCTCTTATAGAACGTGTTAATGAATTAACGCAAAACTAAAAAGTAGTTTGTTTAGAATCGAGAGCAGAATTGAATTATCAATCATGGTTTCAACATATGTAATTTTTTTCAAAATATTAAATAATTTGATTGTAAAATTTAAAATTTACTGAACCCAATGTCAACCCACCGCACGGGCACACTCACCTTACTCACTACCATAACAAACTTCTTAAAATGTATCCATGAGAACGTTAGCACTTTCAATCATTGCTGAAATGATAACAAATCATTTTTGCCTCAAAACTTAAAATGCGAATAACTTGAAATTTTAACTATCCAAATAATGAAATTTGAATGAAGTTTCAATCTAATTATTTTGTTATAAATCAGTTGGGGTGTATGAGGTTTTGCGCTTATTCATTAACACGTTGTATAAGATGATGATGATGCAGAATCTACATAAAACCCGACCAGAAAAACCTCGCCATATTGCGGAAAATCATTGGAACTAATTTTTGACGGCCCGGTAGCACAGTCTGTAGTGCACCTGCCTGCTGTGCCGAGGGTCGCGGGTTCGAATCCCGTAAGGGACAAATATTTATATGATGAATATGAATATTTGTACCCGAGTCATGGATGTTTGTATCTATATATGTATTCTAAATCGTTGTCTAGTCATCATATGACTAGATAATTTGTGTGACAATGTCCAAGGTATTTATTTTTTTTTTTTTTTTTTGTTCTTGAAACATTGTCATTAAAGGTTATAGTCGATTGTAGCCAGGCCAAATACAAGCCAAATCAGGTTTTTTATTTTTCTGGTCAGGCTTTGCATAATTATGCTCAAGCCTATTATGTCCCACTGGGGTAGGCAGAGACGAGATCGCCTCATACTACGATTTGACACATCTCTCGCCTTTCAACTGTTCGTCTGTTCCGGGTACATTTACTTGGTCCTTCTTTAGTCCGTATCTGATTTGATCTAATATGGTAAGAATCTTTGCATACATTTTTTTTCCATTTTACGTCCAAAGATTTAGCAAAATCCGCAAAACGCGCATTTATGTCTGGGGTACCAATTTCTTAATCAAATCTGTTCTCCATACAAAAATAAGTGTTATGAGCTTATGAGTTGATAAATTTGTGAGGAGGAATGAATTTGTTTTCTTTTCATTGCTTCGTGCCTTGGTTAAATAACGTACAAGTTAACATTATCTGACTCTCCTAAAAATGTCAACAATATATAGAAAATCTTTGTTTCAGAACCTGAAATGAATGTAGAGATTAAAACAAAAGTCACCAGAGCATCCGTCTCAAAGCAAGCGACATCGGTAGAAGTGGAAATTCCTGATGATTCACAAGTCCGCTACATGTTCCCCAAGTCACCAGCAATAGCTACAAGATCTAATTCAAAATTGGTAACAAGCCAAAAGAACGATATGAAACGTAGTAAAAACTAGTGAGTATAATCTAGTTGTACCTATGCATTTAGTTTTTATGGTGTACCTTTAATCTCAAATTATTGTGTGAACAAATCTGACGATTCTTAAGTAAATTTTTAACTTAGAAATGTAATTTAAAATAACATTACTGCCGCTAGATGCCAATGCAGTCCTGTAGAGGCTTATAAATACTCTGTCTACTGACTTGCCTCCACCAAGTCGCATTGTTGTAGAGTAAGACCAAGGATTTTAGAATCAAAGGATGCCACTCCTTCATGCAAGCATAGAAACAAGAAAATTGCAGTCTGTAATGTTTGACCTTCTTTCGTACGTCTCCATCGTCGATATTTTCAACGTTTTTGTGTCCCTTTCTATCCAATAATGTGAAGTAATGTATGACAGGAGCTACAATTTTTGTCGTTGGATTAGAAAGGGACAAAGTAAAGCCAAAAACAACGACGGGAATTTACGAAAGAAGAACGATCATTACCGACCACCGAGGAGTATTATCATGTTTCACCGCTTGTTAGGCAGTCTACTCCAAGGTATAGACAATACCAAGGCCAGCTTCCTGAGTACGACTCGCTCCGTCCCACTCATTAATTAGAGGATGCTAGTGCCCTGCAGAGGAATAAAATTATGAGATTATTTAATACTTAGTTAAAGGTCAGATTTCAGTAACTCTAGTTTAAAACACCACATTGCAAACAGCATTATTATAAAACAGTACATTAGTTTGAACGGTTAATTTAAAACTTATTTTTGTATACGCAATGTATACCCCATATCAGACTTTGACCACTTATATAGGGACTAGTTACGCATGTAATTCTACTAACAAACATTTCTGCCACTTTTTGCGGGGGGCGAGGCGAACATGAAATCCGCAACTTTGGATTTTATTCCCATAACTTTATATTCTAATTTTGAACGTTAAAAATCATGAAAAGTAGTCTCGTGTAAACCCCAAACGTTCTAAGTTCGAAATTATTGTTTCGCAGTTATAGGCTGTCTCGTTTAGTGATAAGGTATAAAATTGAATGTATGTGGCAGAGGGGAAATGCTACCGCAAGGCTAGTCCTTACAATAAATAGTCAAAGATATCAGATCGATTGAGCCCCCAAGATCGAAAGTATGGGTATAAGACACATTGGCCAAGATTCAGGTTGTCTTACGCAGGTGAGCTAAGTCTAAGTAGGGTCGAATATGTGTTGATTTTGACATACGGGAGTTCTAACTAAGCCTTTAAAAAAAACATTTCTGAATCTCGACTTAAGGTGGTTTCAGTCCATACAAAAGTTTGACGCACAATACGCGTAGACGGAATTAATAAAAGAAATATTTTATATATGGAAAAATAGTTTAAAAAATCTAGTTGCTGCGTAACAATTAACATTTGCAATTTATAATATAATTACGAAGATATAAAGCTTTCAAAATTTTGTATGAAAAATTTCAAACCTTTATATCTTCGTAATTATTTTGTAAATTGCAAATGTTATTTGTTACGCGGCATCGAGATTTTCTAAACTATTTTTCCATATATACAGAGTTACTTATATTAATACCGTCTACGCGTATTGTGCGTCAAAGTTTTGTATATAATTGACCCCTCTGCAACCGCCTTAAGTAAAGGGCTTATTACACTATGCGGTATTCAGACAGTCTTACTAAGATTTTGCTTAATGTAATAAGAGCTAGCAAGTTAGCCTGTCTAATTAGACTGACCGAATGGGTTCGGCCGTGCTTACTCGCTTGCTTGCTGAATACCGCGTATGTAATAAGACTTAGCACGCTTAGACCGTTCAGTCAGCGCGCGGCAGCCGCAGAGCAAAGACATATTATATATATTTTATAATATATTTGCATATTTGATAATTTTTCTCGCAAAAGTAAATACTCTTTCACCCATATTTTTCTTTTCTTTTTTGTATTTAAATTAATAGACGCGGCAAGAGCTATGGCGATTTTCTGGTGCTTTGAAAGTTTTCCCATCGCGCGACAACCGTCACCGACTACGTACGCTTTGCAAATGAGTTAGCATGCGGTATTCAGCCCAGTGTAATAGCGAGCTTGCCTAGTTAGATTTTAAGACTGTCGTACTAAGACTGTCTGAATACCGCGTAGTGTAATAACCCTTTAAGAGCTGTGACATAGTCTTTCGGCTATGCTTAGTATTCGGTTAGGCTTTAAGCTGACGGTTTTTTATGGGAATGATCCAAACTTGATCAACTCTATATGGTGACTATCAGATGTTGTTTGCGTCTTACCTTTGCAGTTTGGTACGGAAGAGCAGATTTTTCACCCCCTTAAAAAACTAGCAGAAAATTAAGAAAGACCATACAGGGTGTTACGAAAAGTATCAATTAACCTTTAAACCACATACTCTACCCATCAAACTAACTTTTACTATAAGAGCAAACCAGTCAGTGCAAAAAAAATCATCTGTTCCATACTAAACTGCAATGCCTACACTACTCTTATGTATGAAAGAGCAGATTTTTTTTTATCTGATAGCTCCCGTAGTAAAAGTTGTACAGTTTGATGGGTAGAATAAATGGATTAACAAGTTCCGGGACAGTGAACGAGACACAATAGAACTTTTATTGTTATCAAGGCTATAGGCGGTCACTGTCCCGGAACGTGTTAAAGGTAAATGATACTTTTCTTTCACCCTGTATTGGGTGTTAGGGTAAACAGTTGAATTACTTTAAGGGGTGATTGTACCCATAGTAGTGAACAACTTGAGCGCAAAAAAATATATTTTGGGCTTTCCATACTAAATGCAATCAGCTGATCGAAAGTTTGTATGTAAAGTCAACATTTCTTTTTTCTAATTTCCCTTAATGTGTTCCTATGGGAAAATTGTTTAGTATCATGAATTTATGAGTAAATCATATTTTAAAGTAATTCAAGTGTCTACCCTAACACCCTGTATTTATATGGATACTGAATAGAATATGTTTGACAGAGAGACCTGTCACAGGGTCTGCGGGCCCATACTCTCTGTCAACGTAGTCTATCCTCTATTGGTATCCTAATCCTAAAGTTTATTTTATATTGTTCTCAGCCTCTTACCGTTGTAATGTGGATAGTCCTTTGTACTAGTAAGTCCCGTATCAGACAAGCGATTTCAGAGCGAAAGCAATGTCGCCGACGTGTTTTTGTATGCAAGAAAAAACCTGTCAAGTGTGAACCCACGACGATATCGCAGCGTTTTTCCTACATACCGATTTATATATCGTGATTCGTGAATCGATAATTTAGCTAAAATTAAAATGATTGTTAGTAATTGCAACAAAGATCTCGAACTAAACAACATTAAACAATCCCTCGAAATCTTATGTTCGTGGTAAAATAGATATCGAACTCAAACTCTTTAGATTTTTATTATTTGCGAGGTAGAGTAAAACGCATCTCTCTCTGTTCGTGTCCATGATTTCACTGACACAGATTCACGTTTTTGTAGTTATAAAAACTATGAGGACGTAAGCGAGGACCGACAATCCGGTACCTTTTCCCTGATAACATCACTATTGTGATTTTAATAGTACTAGGATCCAGTACAAAGTCATTCCTAAAATCAACTATATCGTTGCATTTTTCTAGTTTACTTCAGTCTTCAACCCTCCCTAGAGCCAGAAAAATGTATATGTACTTTTTATAATTATCTATATAGCGGAAAGGAAAATCTTTTGTACAGAATCAATCAACAGCTAAAATAGAAACGGCCATTTTTGAAAACAGAATAAAAAATTTACTATTGTAATTTTTTTTAAGGTATATAACATTTTGATTAGTTGTTATTGAATGTTTTAAAGTTATGCGTCCATTTGTTAACACGTATATTCTTTTCTCTTGCCGCTTTTTATCCATATTTATGGATTTTATTATAATACCTTTCCTTTCAAAAAACAACAATATTAATTAGTATATTTACAACGCAAGTATACTTTAAAATTAACGTGTATCCTTATATGTATAAAAAGTCAGTTAAAAATATTTAAGTAATTCTTGCGATAACTATCAAATAATTTTATTTTAAAAACTGTAATTTTAACAATAAGTTCAACTTTGATTTTATAAAATAGCGCAGTTCTATAAATTATTGCCAAGATCATAGTGATTGAAAAAAATAACTAAATCGTGCAATCTACTTTCTATTAATTTAAATTGACTCGTATCTTTAAAATCGACATCATTCTTATCGAATTGTTACAAGAACTGCTAAATTTATAGAAAAATCTCTGTTTTAGATTTTAGTTTTTTTTTATTTTACACTTTTTTCGTGTATTATATTACCTTTAAATTTAAATGTTTAAATTACGAGTTGTATTGGAAAATGGGAGCAGGTGTATTTCGAATCAATAAAGATTTGAAACAATACTTTGTGTCTTATTTCTAGTATCATATAACATATTTTAATTTTATATTAACATTTAAAGTCCTTAATTTTTTTTTCTTTTTCCATGTTAGCGAAAGTTACATAGTTAACGTTTGTTACCTGCTTCCATTAGCTTACAGATTACAATGCTTATTGCTATTTAAATCCCTTTGCCACCCAACGCATCTCGCTTTCAGCTGCAGATTTCATTTGCTTTCTTAACATCCTTTCATTCTCTCCCAAACAGTCCCTCGAAGACACCCAGGATTTTCTCGTCGCCTGACTATTCGAACACTAACTCTATAGAAAGTACTCAAGGCTACCAAGATTCAGATAACAGCCCTACGAAGTTGCCTCTGAGAAGAAAGCGAAAGTTAAGCGGATCCAGTCACTCGCAAAAGGGCAAGGAACAACCGTCACGTAAAATTAGAAGAAAATCTTGCCCATACCTAGCTGATGATGATACGATTGAAGATATTGCAGCTGATAAAAAGGCGAGTAAAGCAGCTACTGTTCGAAATTCAAGCTTGGATACTGAGTTTTACAGATCAGAATCATATCAACTCCTTTTACCGAAAGCTAGAACTTCAAATAAACTCAATAAAATAGATGAGCACAGTCCTCTAAATGAAATTGATGACCATTTTAGGAACTTATCTCCTCTTACAATTGAAAGCAACGGATTCCTGACTCCATTAATAAAAAATACCGATTCTACTAATTCCGGGCAAAGAATTGAAAATTCAAGTAACGTATCTTTACCACTATCACCTGAATTATCAGTTGTGGAAAATATTTCTATCAGCAAAGATATGATATCTTTGGAAGAACAGCCAACTTTAAATGAAGCCCAGGCCAATGATTCAACAAGCCCACAGACAATTAACAAATACATGATTTCTGATGTAGATGTATCTGTACCACTTATGGAACAAGATTGTGAGCTACGTAAAACTCGTAAAAACGTTACCTCTGATGTCCAAATGACCAAAAAAACGGTCTCAGAATCTTTGCTTAGCAAGATTTGTACCTTTAACATAGAAGGACCGTCATCTTCAGATTCGTTAGATCAAAAACTACGCGATATGTTGCTGGAAAGTGCCAAAAAGATGTCTATACAGATCCAAGATGATTTGTCGGCTAAAGAAAATATGGAAATAGATGCTACTGCATCAGAACAAAAGAAGAGAGCTAAAAAACGTTGCTCGACACCGCGTAAAAAGAAAGACACGTTTAAACCTAAGGTGCCTACCATAGGTCCAGTTGTAGAGGAAGAACGCATAGAGTTTTGTTCCCGCGGCGGCAGAAACTCTTGCCCACCATCGTTAAACGTGGCAGAACTTATTGATGATAAAAATAAAGACATAAATACCGAAACCAATAATAATAAAGGTAAAAAGAAGAAGGACATTATCAAAATTAAAATACTTCGACCTAAAGATAATAAAAACAGAACAAAAGAGAAAAAGAAAACTATGAAATCGCACCGGAATAGCTGCATTTCAGTTTGCACCGACAGTGGAATCAACGACACAGAATCTGGCGTTTTCTTTCTAGGCATCAATGATAGCGTAGACCTGATACATAATCATTCAGAAACTTGTATACACGCTAATGATTGCATAGGGGACAGTGTCGAATTCCTAGACAACACGGCTAAGTCTGTGTTATCTCTTAGTTCGGATACGAGCGATAGTAGAGAAGGGACGACGCCTGATTTGTTTTGCAACGACGCTCAAGAAGCGACCAGTCTTAATGGTAAGTTTTAAAACTGCATAATTCAAGTTCTTTTGTAATTAATAAGTCCTACAATAGGGAGCGATGATATTCGATACAGAAGAGAGCTAGCGACTCAATCATGAGGCGGTCTACGGAACAACGGAGTTGTATTTATCATTATCACTAGCTTGTGAAGGAAAGCATCGTGAGGAAACCTGCATACCCGCAAATGAAAAAAGAAATAGTTCGGATGTATGTGTCATAAGTAATAACATACCCGCAAATTAAGAAAGAAATAGTTCGGATGTATGTGTAATAACATACCCGCAAATGAAAAAAGAAATAGTTCGAATGTATATGCTTGGATAAGTTATATGTCAAGATTGATAGTCGAAGCTACGAAAACGTAGAAAAACATTGCATCCAGTACTGGCCGCTAAACCCTATCCATATACACGCACACAGACATAATTTGTATGACGCCTCACGCAAACCAACCTAAGAAAGTTGGCCCCTTTTGTTTTATACGGTAGAAACGTGATGCTCATTCTAGACATACTTTTTCTAAGTGTATGTCTAATAAAACTAATAAAATATGGGTGAGCTTGGAGCGAACACAATAGACCCAATGGTCGCAGTGTTACATTAACGAACGAACCTTGCTTGCGATTGCCCAGCCAACAATAATAAGCGTCTTTTGTTTTTGTTGGCGAAATGCAAGCCATGTCGTACTGGAGGCTGAACTACGTGAGCTTAAAGCCAACTACTGGCGAGAGATGGCGCAGGATCCACGAGACCCACTTTAGGTCGATGAGCCAGCGAAGATAGTTTTATCTTTTATGTTTGCTGTACATAAAAGATAAAACTGTCTTACAAAAAAGGAAAGAATAATGATGATGCATTGACCTCTTTTTATGATCAATGTGATAATGATGTGGGATACTTATTATATTACAACTTATTTTCATTAACACTCAACCATACATTCACACACACTCACACATGCATCACATAACAAACATACTTTATCTTAAACATAAACAACACATAATAAATATAACTAAAAACTAATATTTACCGAGTGGTCGTGCCGCGTGTAGTGGAAACAGATAATCAGAACCGATCCGCGCTGCTCCAGAGTGGCGCACGCGCACCCTGGAGCAGCGCGAGTTATATGATGTATGTGTGAGTGTGTGTGAATGTAACCCTGGAGCAGCGCTTGTTATGTGATGTATGTGTGAGTGTGTGTGAATGTATGGTTGAGTTTTAATGAAAATAAGTTGTTATATAATAAGTATCCCACAACACAAGTACAAATGAGGCGATTTTATTACACACAGACGATTTTCTCGTTACTTTACATTCTTCCACATAAACTTAGGGTAGAGTCCGGTGCTGATCTAAAAAACTCCCTGGTAATACTTTTTTCGTTCAACTTAAGGTGGTGGTCAATTTTATACAAAACTTTGACGCACAATACGCGTAGACGGTATTAATATAAGTAACTTTGTCTACTGGCTTGGCAGTCCGGCGTGTTAACCATTACACCAACCGGGTCGTCGATTATTATTGATGTATGTCTTAAATTACAGCAGTCACGGCATCGCAGGGCGCTGACATTCCGAGCGGTGTCGCTGTACATGCCCCACTTTCACCTGCATCATTCAACAGTCTTATAACCGAAGATCTGTCAGACGAAACACCGATCCAATCTCAACCGCGACCTTCTAAATGGTACTTTCTTAGCGAAGAAGAAACAACCAACACTAATATTGTTGAAGCGCCCAACCCAGACCATAATGCCGGCTGTTTTAACGCAAACCTCAAACATATATTTCCTATAACTTGCGCTGTACCAGATCTTTCCACTATAACTGAAATGTCAAGGGAAAATGATAGTAGGAAACCCACTTCTCATGTTAGTGCTTGTCCCGGTTTAAAACATAGTTTCCAAAGTATATTTGATTAATTAGCATGCTTTGATTTAATTTTGATGAAAATGACAAAAAATATTGCATAATAACATGTGTTGTCCCTTTTTTCCACATAAGGCTGATCGTTTCGTCGGTACCGCCAAACTCTTTATTTTTGTTATTTGCTACCATGCAACATTATACATATTATAATATGGGATTGAGATTGCGCGTCTAATGTAATAATAACGTCTAAGTAATGCACTATTTTATTTACTATTTGCAATCATTCCAATCGACTGTTATCAGAATAAGGAAAATAGTTTTAAGAGAACAACTAAACAAAAATTGGATTTGGCGGGCTAGATGAAATGTTCGGCCTTAAATAAAATGTAAAAGGAGCAGATAGAATCCCACTTCTGATAAACTTACATGTACTATCAGAAGTGGGATACAGAAACTGTTTCAAAATTGTTTTTTATTAAAATGCTTTTCGTATTTAGATTTGATTTTTAAGTTTAATAATTATAGCAGAGATTTTTTTTTCGTTAAATAAGAATTAATAATAATGTAATGTTTTGTTATTGAATTATATGAGTGAGAGTACCTAATTAAAATCTTTCCATTGCCGTGAGCCTTCACCTGTGGTTTTCTAGGAGATCAGTAGATGGCGCTATGGTCTGCGCAAATAGCGGTAAAAACTAAAAATGTATTTTTTTTAAATAATAATGAGGGAAAAACGATATTTTCTAATGAAATATTTCATTATTTTTGAATAATTTTAATCAATTCTTTTTGACATTGCTGCATAGGCTCGCCTTTAAAAAAAGACACGCAGTCTTGATGAGGCCGTTGCAAGAACATTGTATATACATCAGGGGGCCACAGTCACATAGGAGGTGCAGAGGAGTTTCCGTCTCCTCCTTGCAGAATCTGCAGCCGGTCGTGTCACTTAAATTCACTGTATGCATGTGCTTATTTAATTTGCATTGGCCTGTGAGTGACCTTGCTATTGTACAAATTTGATCCTTGCTGAGGGCCAGGAGACCGTTCGCAAGTTTGCGATTTGTAGCCATTGATAAGTACTTTGAAGTGGCCCATGCCTGGGGTGTTGCACCAAAGCTTTATTGCCTCCAAAGCTGGCCCTATTCAAAGAATCACGCGTTAGACTATTAGGGATTCCAAGAAAGGGCTCGGGTCTAATATAATTATATTACTCTTTGGTTCGGGGCCTATGTAGTGGTTTTCAGTGCCCCTTCTGGCCAACTCGTCCGCCCTTTAGTTCCCTTCTATGTCTGAGTGTCCTGGCACCCGTTGTAGCACAAGCTGATTGTTATTGCATAAAGTGTTCAGTTGTGACCATAGAGATAGAAAGTACTAAGTGTTGTGACCATAGAGATAGTAAGTACTACGTACACCTGGAGAGAGGTCTTCTCGGAATTTTGGGCAAAGCGGGATAGAAGTTGATGGCCGTCGTGTCCCTATCCTTAGTAGGATGGCAATGCAATTATGCTTTCAGGACTTTTAAAATTTTTTACTATTTGTGTACCTGCCTACGCTACCTTGATGAGAAAAAACTAGCGTACCAGGTAAATTTTTTCTTGGGAATCCTAAAATAGATAAAACAATACTCATTTTGAGACCCAAAATTTAACGTCAAGCCGAAAGCAGGAGATAATATGCCAGTAGCCCATCATCATCATTAACCTATGTAGGACGTACGTCACACTTCCAGGCACAGGCCTACCCTCAGGAAGGTTTCATGGGCGTTAGTCCACCACGCGTGCCCACTGCGGATTGATAGACTTCACATAAGCGTGAGAATTTTTACTTCAGCGTATGCGGGTTTCCTCACGATGTTTTTCTTCACCGTTTGAGAGCAGTCGGTATTACGTATTCACAAGTTAGAAAAAGTCATTGGTAGGAACATAATTATCATGTCATGTTGTCCGTGCGGATTAGAACCCGACCCTCGCGATTGAGTGTCCATACCTCTCTGCAACGCGCAATCGATCGACGCTATTGTTCAGGGAAAATGCACAAAAATTTTAAGTAAATTTTTTTGTGTTCGTGTGTACGCATATCATATCATACCTACCTTTTATGTTTTTACGACGGTGCAGTATCGGTTGCTCGATTCTGGCAAGCTACTATTTAGCGACTTTGTTCAGAATTTGAAGTCGACACGATAAGAAGAAGATTATGTTTTATCTTCGTAATTTTTATCATAGTATAGGTATTACGCAGCAATTTTAATTCAAACTGATATTTTGTTTGCTTCCGAAGCTTCTATGTTTGTTGTTACCCTATTACTACTTTATTATTTTCAAGACTAAAACATAATAAAAATACAAACCTGTGATACGATAAGCCACAAACTGGATAATATTCGCTTTTGCAACCGTCGATTAAGCAAATACGAACGATTTTAACATAAAAATGTGGATAAAAAATAATGAAAATTAATTTGACGGCTGGCGGCAATTTCAAATAAAATGGCAGATTGGGTTTTCATTTTTTTTTTCTTTTTTACTACCACGGCTTTTCAACACACAAATAATTTAAAAAGATTTGATACATATTTGCTTCATTTGATCTTACCAATTCGGCTGAAATCATAACAGTAGCAAATAGCAACACCAGTACACTGTTAGAATGAGACACCGCGGACAACGATTGCCATCTTCTTCTAGCGTGGTCAACTTTATGCGTGTCAAATAGTTTTGTGTTTGGGCTATGGATTATTTTTGATTAAACCGAGAGAAAGATAATTTGGCACAGCTCAATCCTCTATTGGTTATCTATACTTATATTATCTAACTATTTGACACACATAAAGTTGACCACGCTAGAAGAAGAAGGCAATCGTTGTCCGCGGTGTCTCATTCTAACAGTGTACTGGTGTTGCCATTTGCTAATGTCATGATTTCAGCCGAATTGGTAAGATCCAATAAAGGAAAAATGTATCAAATCTTTTTAAATTATTTGTGTGTTGAAAAGCCGTGGTAGTAAAAAAGAAAAAATTTGACAACCCAATCTGCCATTTTATTTGAAATTGCCGCCAGCCGTCAAATTAATTTTTATTATTTTTTATCAACATTTTTATGTTAAAATGGTTCGTATTTGCTTAATTGACGGCAGGAAAAACAATATTATCCAGATTGTAGCTTATCGTTTACAGGTTTGTATTTTTAATATGTTTTAGTGTTGAAAATATTAAAGTAGTTAGGGTGACAACAAACATTGAAGGTAAGCTGCGGAAGCAAACAAAATTTCAGTTTGAATTAACACGTTCCGGGACAGTGACCGCCTATAGCCGTGATAACAATAAAAGTTCTATTGTGTCTCGTTCACTGTCCCGGAACGTGTTAAAATTGCTTCGTAATACCTAGATTATGATAAAAATTACGAAGATAAAACATAATAGGTTGGTATGATATGATAGCTGGCGTTGCGCTAGCGTACACACGAACACAAAAAATTGTACTTAGATTTTTGTGTATTTTCCCTGAACAATAGCGTCGATGGCGCGTTGCAGAGACGTATGGACACTAAAGGACACCCAATCGTGAGGGTCCGGGTTCGAATCCGCACGGACAACATGACATAATAATTATGTTCCTACCAATGACTTTTTCTAACTTGTGTAGGTATACGTAATACCGACTGCTCTCAAACGGTGAAGAAAAACATCGTGAGGAAACCCGCATACGCTGAAATAAAAATTCTCCTGCTTATGTGAAGTCTATCAATCCGCATTGGGCACGCGTTGTGGACTAACACCCATGAAACCACTCTGAGGGTAGGCCTTTGCCTGGAAGTGGGACGTATGTCATACAGAGATTAATGATGATGATGTATAAACTGGCATATTATCTCCTGCTTTCGGCTTGACCTTAAATTTTGGGTAAGAATAAGAATATTTATGTTATGTTATGTACCTATTTATTTGAATAAACGAAGAAACGCTGTATGTCACCCAAAGGGCAATGGATAAGGCTATGTTCGGAGTTTCCCTGCGAGATCAAATCAGAAATGAAGAGATCCGCAGAAGAACCAGAGTATCTGACATAGCCCAAATAATTGCTAAACTAAAGTGGCAGTGGGCGGGGCACTGGCTTGGGGAGTTCTCGAGAGGCGACCGCGTACTGGAAACCGCAGCGTGTGTACGTGTGGTCCAACCGACGATCTTGTGAAGACTGCGGGACCTCGTTGGATGAGGGCAGTGCAGGACCGATCAATGTGGCGATCCTTGGGCATAAGAATTCTATGCCTTGGGGGAGGCCTATGTCTATGTCTGATGATGATGATTTTTTTTTACCTGGTACGCTAGTTTTTTTCTCGTCAGGGTAGCGTAGGCAGGTACACATTTTCAGTGGCAAAACGACTGCACAAATAGTAAAAATGTCCTAAAAGCATAATCGCATTGCCACCCTAGTAAGGATAGGGACACGACGGCCAACAACTTCTATCCCGCTTTGCCCAAAATTCCGAGAAGAGCTCTCTCCAGGTGTACGTAGTACTTATTATCTCTATGCATTATGCATCCACCTTATGTCAAATTGACCGTAGTCAAAGTTAGCCATAGAACATCGCCTTTTGGTGGTTTTTTCCGATTCAGTTTGCATAGAATGTGCTGCCATCTATTAAATACTTCGTAGAACTATGAAAAAAAAAAGATTTTATTGTCTATGTCAATGTCTAATTGACAAATTCACAAAATGGCTACCTATCTTGCGTAAATAATGTGCGGGTTGTTTGTAGTTTTCGTTCAATTTCGTGCCGATTTAGTGATGTTCTGGAGTTTCTGTTGTTCTCTTACCTATGTTTAGATTACAGGAATAGTAAGGATACTGGAATTTCACTCGATCGGTGCGGGAATGAACGAAAACTAGCATTCAAAACAATAATATCCATCGGTATGAGTAGATATAAGTACGTATGTATAGGTATAGGTTGAATTATTGTCGGTGAAACATAGATGGCGCTAGCTAGCCTTCAATTTGACATAAGGTGGATGCATTATGTTGCCACGGTTCTCTTTTCTAATATACTTATATTACTTTTTGATATAAACTAATGGATCCATAACCTCCTTACAAGCATGGAAACATGAAGATTGACCATGAGGCGGTCGTTCATGTTCGTTCTTCTTTAGTACGTGTCCGTCATTAATGTTTCCGTGTTTAATTTGTCTCTTTCTATAAATTTTTGTCCCTGGATTAAAAAGGGACAAAGTTGACGCCAGAAATGACGACGGGAATTTACGAAAGAAAGACGAACGTTACCGCCCGCCAAGGAGTATTTTCATGTTTCATCGCTTGTAAGGCAGTCTGCTCTCAAGGTATAGGCAATACCTATTCCAACTTCATGCCATTTTGTTGAATTGACTGAAGAAAAACTTCCTACGCAAAGTCCGTCTAAGTTGATCGACTGTTTGTGTTCTGTGCATTTGATTTATTTCTACCAAAAGTCATTTTTCTTCAAAACGTATCATTTTGGGGAAATACAATTCTCAATCTGGGGAAATTTCCAAAACCACATCTGACAACCCTGTTTTTCTTTCCCTTCTCTGTCCGAGTTCATTTTATAACGTGTGAAAATCACTCGGGGCATACAACGATATTTATGCTATGGTGAGATAGACAAACTCACTGAATGATTTTTTACACGTTTTGAAACGGACCTGTTATAAAATAAATATAAAAATATATAAAATGTGATATGATGGCAGTAAATAGTTTTTCTTAAAATGCTATAAATTTCTTAAAAATGCCGAGGGTTTTGCCTTTGAGGATATCTATCAGAGACTGTTTAGTTTTAGTTCTTTTAGTTATATTTAATACGATCCACATTACCGATATGGGTGAGTAATATTTATCATTGTTTTTTTCGTTGATACATTAAATCGATTTCGTAAATTTTATATTAACATTTACAGCAAACAATAACATGGATATTCAAAACGAGAAGAAACCTACAAAAGAAATCAGTAGTAAAATAAGTCACAGTGAGTTTGAGGACTATTTGAAGAGTTGCCCTTTCATGGACCATGAGAATGTAGAGTGCTCCACATTGCAATATCCTTGCATAGTCTGTAATAGAAGCATAGATTGCAATTACGGAGGTCATTATAACTACTCTTGTAATGTGAAGGCTAAAGTTCATTGCAATGTAAGTGTTCTTTTGTATCATTAATTCCTGCTATCTCTACTATTATGAAACTGTAACAGAAGTGTGTCTCCATTGAAGATATTTAAGAAAAAAGTTAAGATATGATTTTTAAAATTTTTAAATTTTTTTTGTTAATTTGTTTGTTTGTGTATCAAACGAAAACTAGTGGATTACTTTTTATCTTGCTATGACTATGTAACTCACTATGTTATTAGAGTCGGGACTTCCATACTAAAAACTGGTAGTGACAGATATCCAGAATTGTATGAAATGTGTTGGAGCGTTCAAAGGAATTTAATGGTGGCGGTGCACGTTTCATATAACATTTTTTTGTTAGAGAGCTGCGCGAGCCTGCTCATAAAATATATTCTCAAATTTGATAACGTATAATAATATACCAAGTCAACTAAACCAAATTTATTACCTACTAAATCATAATGTATTGTATGTCTTTTTTACTTAACCTACAGTATTTTTTTTTCTTTTTCTTTTTTCAAGGCTTTTGTCACGCTTGGTGACAATATCAGCCTCATAGGTTTATACATATATATTTTTTTTTAGCGATCTAGGGCAAGGGACAGCCCGACAAACTGGTATAAGCCTACTGCTCTGCTAGACAGAGGGTCAGCCAACCAGCAGTTGAGCTGCCCATTGTGACAGTTGTTTGTACCTATAAACCTAACTCTTAGATCTGCATTCCGGGCACATTCCAGCATAACATGTATAAGGTCCTCCACTTTATTGCACACTGTGCATAGTGGGGAGGGTTTAATACCCATTAGATGATAAAACTTATTAACTGGAATATGCCCTGAACGCAGCCTAAATGCTGAGACTAGTGTTCTCCTAGCAAGATCGGCCGAACTAAACCAGGGCAACCGATGTGGCTTACTATGGAGAGTCCTGTACCAAAGTCCAACGGTCAGCGACTGTTCCCCGAAATGGTATTCCCATTTTTCTAAAGATCTTTTTTTTATTAAGGGTGTCAGTTCACTGGGATAAGGTTTAGAGTCGTGTACAGAACCCTCCATTACAGCCGACCCTGCCAGAGAATCCACCATCTCATTTCCACTAATACCCACATGTGATGGTATCCACTGAAGCTTTATACAGACGTTCTTTGTTTTTAAGTTATGAACCAATTGAAGAGCATCATAGGCTATCGGCATGCCTCGTTGCCCCGAGGCACACCGAGCGAGGTGCTGAAGAGCGCTCTTAGAGTCAGTTAAAATAACCACCGAGGTTTCATTTGTCAATTGGGTCATTACATATTCCAATGCCTTCTTTATAGCTACTAGCTCTGCTCTCATAATACACAAATTTTGATGAAGCTTCCACCTGTAACCTACAGTATTGATGAATATATTTTATTACATTCTAATGAATATCAGTTGATATTGATTTTTTATTCAATGAATTACTCCATTGAATCAAAAATCGTAATAGATTGATAAATTTGATAATAGTAATAAATGCAATGAATGTCACCATATGCAATTTTAAAAGCTGGTGCCTCAACATTTTATATTTGGGTCTTAGAAAAAGTATATGTCTAAAGGGGCCTCACGTTTCTACCGTATAAAACAAAAGGGGCCAACTTTCTTAGGTTGGTGTGCGTGATGCGTCATACAAATATGGATAGGGTTTAGAGGCCAATACTGGTTGCAATTTTTTTTTACGCTTTCATAGCTTCGACTGTCAATCTTGACATAATAAATATAATTTATCCAAGATTCGGTTGTATTAATAAGATCCTAAAAAATCAAGTGTTGTTACTTTTGTCAGATTCTTGATTAATAATAATCTTTCATGAAAAAGGTTTTAGATTTATATATATTTAAACTGGTTTTAATGCATTTTTTTGTAATTTGTAATAAGTATTCTATATTAGAAATTCTAGTGATACTTATTATATTTGCAGTAAATTATTGTAATATTTTTAGGGCTCAAAAACATTCAACAGAACAGCTATCTGCAGATTCTGTTACCAAACAGAGAAGTGGGAGCATCGATGTGACCAAAAAGCAAATTGCAATTCCCTCGCCTCACCTCTGAAGTACTACACGTAAGCTTTTTAAATTCTTTATTAAACATTTAACTTACAAAAACAAACAGTCATTAACATCACATAATATTGTTTCGATGTTAAACATCACAAAACACTTCTTCAATCAATTAGGTATACTTTAAAGCACATCAAAAAAGTACCTTGCACTCTCTTACAAACTATTTATTATAATAAAATAAGTAATGATACTTTTGAATACTTATCAGTGCATTTATAAGCACAGGAGCGCAACATTTCGACCAT
Organism: Agonopterix arenella; assembly: GCA_927399405.1. Taxonomy (NCBI): domain Eukaryota; kingdom Metazoa; phylum Arthropoda; class Insecta; order Lepidoptera; family Depressariidae; genus Agonopterix; species Agonopterix arenella. The sequence continues at coordinate 10,637,816 of OV656708.1, read as the reverse complement.
TGATGCTTATTGGAATATGATGTCTGCTTTATTTAATATATTCGCTGCTCATTTAGGAAATATGGAACTTAATGGTGTGCCAACACCACTGGAATGTGATATGAACCAAGCTGCTAGGCGGGTTCTTGAGCTAGCCGGCAACTGAATTGCGGACAAAAACGATGTGTGCTATAGGCATGTTATTAATTCTTTTTATATTATTCTTGTTACAGAACAAATTGTACAGTTTCTGATGATATTATTTGCTTGGGACATCGAAAATTCCTGAAGAGAATCCGATGCTCCTGGACTGCAGGGACACGATGGGGAACTGCTCTTATTCTAGCTCTCACCCTTGGTGGGTTCGGAGCTGACCGTTTCTACCTTGGCCATTGGCAGGAGGGCATTGGCAAACTCTTCAGCTTTGGTGGTTTAGGCGTCTGGACTCTTGTAGACGCACTGTTGATTGGTATACACCATTTAGGTCCAGCTGATGGTTCACTTTATATTTAACTTATTCAATGCTTAGGTATCTTAATTTAATATAGTTATTTAAAAAAAAGGTTTTTTATTCAATACCTTAGAAATTGTACAAAAATATAGTTTTCAAAAGTATTTCCTCTTTTTGAATCTAACCATAATATTTATAAACTAAATCACACAAGTCATCCTTCTTCATGCCATTCAAAGCAGGCATACTGGTATCATTCTTGCGTTTCAACAACTCTTTTAACTGCGGAACAGTGTATCTGTTGACAGTTTGATATTTTACTCGTTCCTCAATTTCAGTCTCATCAAACTCTATCTTTGCTTTTTTGCTTCCCCCTCCATTTTCCCGTTGTGTAGCAGGTCTTTTTGGTGCAACTGGCCAGAATGGTCCAAATAATTCTTCAAATAAATCTTCCTGAATTCCTTCAAACTTTTCAGGTCTTTGTTTAGTTGTATCAACAAATTGTTCAATGTCAGCTTCATTCAAGGCTATTGCTTCTATAGCTCTGAACTCTGATTGTACTTTAGGGTTCTCGAACATATCAAATTTATACTCAAATTGTAATTGTTGCAATATACCTTTCATAAACCTTTTTTGTCCATCAGAGACGGTAGTTTCATCTTCTTCAACAACAGCTGGTATATCTCTTAGATTCTCCACAAACGGTATTTGGATGACATCAAACCCTATTTCAACATCCAGACCAAGTGGATGACTGCAAGGTGACAGTGCAACAATGTGGGGCCTAGAATTTACCCTTGTGCACAGCACACATATAGCCACCATAGAAGTCTCAACGCAAGCCCGATGCATAGCTTTAAATGGCACAGTCGAGCCTTCAATTATGCTTTCATTGGGAAATAAGAAATAACCAGTTTTTAAAAACCATTTTTCCTTGCACATAATTCTAGCAGGTTTGAATCCAAGTAGTTTCAACATAGGTGGACCGAAAGGATTTCTTATCTTTTTTAATTCATTGTCTGCAAATTCAATTCTTTCACCTCCATATTGCTGATAATGGAGTACCTCTGATTTTAGTAGTGGCATCTCCGTTGGTTTCCTTTCTTCATTGTCAACGTCCATAGGTGATTCAGAATTTTGTTCTGCAATGTTTACTTTCACCGTCTTAGTCACACTCGTAACAATATCATTAGTTTCACGATCCAAGTTAACTTTTTTGTTTAAGTATTGGGATGATCTTATTAGAAGATTATATACTCCCACACCAATAGAAAATCCAGTACCAATATCAAAAGTCAAACGTGCAACAGCTAAGTGACGATGTGACTGTTGATGCATTACCCTTTCAATATCTTTTGGATCCCATATGGGTTTTGGAAAAATGAAGTCTTTACCTTTATTAGCGGCCTTCAGAAAGATTTCATAGTAAAGGTCTAGATTGTAATCATCTGGAGAGACATTAATGACTTTTATATCAATGTTGGAATCTACTAAATCATCCACTCTCTTGAGTGTGGGCTGTTGATCAGCCTTCACTGGTGGTACATCAAGCCGAGTTAATAGTATGACTGTCCGTGTTGATAGCTGTTTCTTGCAGTTTGCGAACATTTTACTGCAGTGCCATAAAGCACCGGACAGTTCGAAATCTTTCGCTTGCTTGATACTCGACAGATTTACATCTCGCAACTTTTTGAACTCTTCTAAAGCCGGCGTAGATAAAGCTATAATATCAGTTACACCTTTTATGCGGAATGCTGACGAGTCCTCATCTTCGGTTCCGTACAAGGAAACACCAACATAATGGGAGCTAGATGTCCGTAGATATTGCTTCAACATTCGACAAGTCGCTGCATGACCTACGGCAGCCGTGTTGTTGTTTGATGGATCGAAAACATTGATGAGAACAATAACGCCGGGAACACCTTTCCAAGATGCGGATTCTTCTCTTTCGTCGTCGGAATCCATCACAGATTTGTTATTAGGCAAAAGTATTTGGTTTTAGAAAGAATATAAAGGAATTTCAAAGTTTCACTTTAACTTTACGTTTACATCGGTCAGTGTTGCCAACAATAATTTTGAGATTCCGCCGACTTTAATCGGTACGTCCAGTCCACTGACATTTGCAGTGTTGCCAGCTGATCTTGTCAAAAGTAACCGGGAGAGAAAACCTTATTTCTAGCAGTTGCACTCACTATGTTACGAACGTTTTGCGGTATAAAATATTGGAAAAAATATGGAAAAGCTTTCCATTTCATGGAAAAATAAGAATTTTAAAATTGACTATACAAATTCCGAAAAATCACCTAAAAGTAACCTTTTGAATCGTGTAACCTAAAAGTCAGGTTTGACGGAGCTAAAAATCACCTAAAAGGTTACAAAAGTAACCTTCTGGCAACACTGGACCTTTAGTTGACTTGGTTGGATTTTTTTATATAATATGCTTTACGGCCGCGGCGGAAGTTGGGATAGGCATTGCTTGTTTACGGCACTGGATTTTGGCGGCAGTGTTGCCAGATCCCAGCTAGTCCAAATCGCCAAAAAACTCAAGCCAACAGTAGCCTAAAGTCGCGCAATTTTTTTCCAGTGTAAACTAGCCTAATAATACCGAAAATTCGGTTTGTAAAGTTTTTTTTCATTTGAGTTTCGTAGATTATGCTTTTTTGAACAACTAATTTCATTAGTTTCGATATCGAAGCTATAGTTAAATATCTATAATTTTATAGTTTTTCTAGTGATGACGTCGTATCAGAGGCTGAATAGTTCAAACTCTTTTCTTTACGTAAAAGAATTTAAAAAAAGAAAGTTACTCCATTGACATTGACATTTGAAACCAGTGCTGCCAGATGTGATTTCGGAAATTTCCCCAGATTTATATTTTTATCCGCCAAAATTTCATTTCCATCCTCCAAATCTCCACAAAACCATAAACATCACTTTGCTTACCTACTGATAGGCACAGGCGTCGAACCATGATAGTTAGTCAAGCTATAAAATAACAGAACACCTTAATTATGTCGTTTTTACGATGGTAAATTGATTAAGAAAACACTCGAAATTCTACACTTTGATAATTTTTTCCCTACGATTTCATTTCCCCAGAGACCAAATTTTCCCCCATATTCGCGGAAAAATTTCAAATCTGACAACCCTTTCGTTGACATTGGCGCTTATATGACGTTTGATTTTTTTTACCATAGGCAACAGATTTAAACCCATTCAGCCTCTGATATGACGTCATTTAAGGGTCGAATGAATGTCAAGTATTTTTTCTATTTTTGTTAAAATATCCACCATCTTATAATGAGGGATTTTCCTAAAGCAAAAAAAATAAAAAAGTTAGTTCCTAATTTCTCAATAGATGGCGTTGACCAGAGAGGGGTCTAATAGGTATGAGCAAATATATTAATTAATATTAATAAGAAAAATACACAGTACAAACCCTTTCTTATTGCTGTTGGTTTATTATTTAGCTATCTCGGTGTTTTTGTCCGTCAACAACGAATCGAGTACCGGACGTTTCAATAAAAAATCTCAATAAAAATAAGCCGGAAATATTTAAATTGTACGTCAGATTCCGTGAATGATGAATTATGAAATGAATGAAAAGCAAAGCCATAGACAAAAAATTTCGCTCTTTATTAGCAAAGTAATTTCAATATTCTTTATACTGAAAAGTGAAGTGACCAATTTAAATATTGTTCGTATATTCAAAATCTCAGATCAATTTCAAAATGGATACGAAGCCCATAGAGCCAAGTCTGATACTTTATTCGTTTTTGACAGAAAATAAATAAATAATAAATAACGCTCACAGGCACATACTTTGTAATGATCCCAAGTAAGCCTTAGGCTTTTTGTTATGGGAACCATTCAACAACGGCACAAACATATAACATCCATGACCGAACCGGGACTCGAACCCAGGACCCTGGTTCGACAGTCCGGCGTGGCAATCATTACACCAACCGGGTCGTCAATAACACCCAGATTGTTAATAACTTGTACCGTGTATTTTTATTAGTAATATTAATTAATATATTTGCTCATACCTATTGGACCCCTCTCTGGTCAACGCCATCTATTGAGAAATTAGGAACTAACTTTTTTTTTCTTCTGGAAAATCCCTCATTTTAAGAGTTTCAAAATAAGGTTCCTAATTGGTTTCTAAAAATAAAATCTCGAAATGGTTTTGGAATCAGCATGAAATATCGAAATTCTGGATTCTCGGATAGCATATGTTCACTACTATTTTCCCCGATGGGGTAGACAGAACATTCTGAAACCTCAGAGCATCATGTCATGCTCCCCAGCAGAACTTATTAACAGATATTTATTGAAATTTCAGGATAAATTGTACAGAATATGTACTAATTTGTACCTTCGTCTGAAAAAATTTACCTTCAGTACTTTCATGCAATCAGTCATTGTAATTGGTTCTGCCAGAGAGCATGGTTCCCAGTAGAACCACCTCCAAATCTCGATAACTATACGGAGTTTAAGCAAACGCAAGATGTTGATAAAATGTACTCAAATTGTACTTCGACCTCGCAATATCGATTTAAAACATATTGTGATGAATTAGAAATTATAACAATATCAATTAGCTTCAGCCTAGACACTAGCTCTATGGACACTTAAACGTAGGCATCTATAGGTATCATAAGAATTGAATTCGAACATTGTTAGTATTAATAAACATTATTTTATTTCACTATAATAACTTTTTGTAGGAAGATAATAAGCAATAAACAACTTTCAGTTTAATAATAAGTGTTTAAAGAACAATTACAATAAATAATAACGCCTAGTAAATGCATTGGTCCATTTGAGACTTTTGCCGGCGCATTTGAACAGAAAGTTAATTGTTATTGTTATAATTACTAGTTCATCAATAGTAGATTACACACCGAGGGCAGGAAAGTAGGAATGGTCTCAGATCTCATGTAATTGTTGACCGAGGCGAAGCCAAAATGTATGAAATTAAGACTACAGACGCAATTTCATACATTTTGCTCAAGGTCGTCGGACGCCATGCAAGACTGCAACATCATTAACGATCCGATATTGGCGTAGGACCGACTGCAGTGACTGGGCCCCTTAACTGTGCGTGCGCCAGGAAAACCTACCAAAAAAAAGGAAGGTGCCATAATAGGTATTGTCTATAGGTACTTGGAGAGCAGACTGCCCTTAAGGGGCCCATTCACAGTAGTCCGTCTTACTAGACAGGGACAAACGTAAAGTCGGAAACCTAGGAAACATCGACGACGAACACGTACGAAAGAAGGTCGAACATTACCGACCGCCATGGCAAGTTTTCGTGTTTCCATGAGGATTATTATTATGAAGCCACGCAACCCGTCGCTATGACGTGTGACTTTTTGTTTAAAGCAATGATGGAAGTGAATGTAATATCATATAATCTTACTTGTCCCATAACGACGAGTTTGACCCACGCCCCGCGGGCCCTTTTCCCTTATTTGTGAAACGAGCCCTAGCCATGTGCCCAGCTGTGGGTCGTCATCAGTCGTGATGTCGTAGGCTTGATGATGATGATGATGATGATGGTAATAAAGTACTTTTAATTGAAAACTACTTATATGTTTAATAATTATACTTACCTAAAACTTACTTTTTTTTACCCGACTGTGCCAGAAGCATGGTTATTTTAATTATACTTACCTACGTTAGGTATTTAACTAACCAAAACGTGGGCAATAAATTATTCTAGGTTTAAGTGCAGTGGGCCACGTGAACGTCATTTAAATATCCTAAGTTTTACAGAGTATCAGTTATATTTTCTTTTCTGCAATGGATCTGCGTGCCGATTGATTCGCCGAAACAATTAAAATCACGCTGTAACCAGGATAGTCTGCACGCGAATACAATTATTGCACGTCCTTTGTTTCCTTGATGGGCCAGAGAGAGAAAAAAAGTGTCGTACAAGGTTGACGTAGGGTGTAATTAGTGTGTCAGGGAGGCACCGGGCGGCCGGCGCTTGTGGCGAGGCGAGGTGGAGGCGGCGGCGGAGCATGCGCGCTGGAGGCGGCGTGGTGAGCCTGCGCGACCCGTCATTCGTTCGCGGGCCTACGCCGCGGCGCCACCTTCATCACCAGCTCGCACCGGGTGCACGCAACCGACCGAGGAGCACCACCGCGACCGAAGCGCGCGTAGACCGAGCCGAGCACGGCCCGCCGTGTTGTGGTGACGCGGTAGTAGCGTTAAAGGAGCACGCGTGCGCGAGCGAGCGCGCGCGCGGCGCCACCTGCGCGCGACGACGGGCCGCGAGCATGCGAGGGGCACGGCGCTGCCGCGCGTAGCGAGCCAGGCCGTGCGCGCCATCGCCATGGGATGCGCCTCGTCCGCCGAGGAGCGCGCCGCCATCGCGCGCAGCAAACTCATCGAGAAGAACCTGAAGGAGGATGGCGTCCAAGCCGCCAAGGACATCAAGCTGCTGCTTCTTGGTAACGGGGCTTCCACTATCTCTCTCTAACGAGCCAGGTGCGCGCGCACGCTCGCCCCAGCTCTATCGACTGCGGCGTCCGTGCGTCGCTCATGCCGAGCCGGCTACACGTCGTGTCACCCTCACTTATGAATGCGTTGACATTGTCCTTACCTATATGTATGTCGTAATATATACAATCGTTCTCATGACACAATCAGTCTTATGAAACATTTCAGGGGTAATAGGGGTAGCTAATTAGCATATATTTATTATTTAGGTAGGTAACAATAGTAACAAAAAAGTTTGAAGTAGGTACTGAATCTACTGAAACATCAGTATTTACTTATGTTTAAAAAAAAATCAGTAGATACTTACTTACCTACTGAAGTATAAAAAAAATATATATTTATGTGTCTGCCCACCCCGATTAAGAGAAAGCTGCATGTATTTATGTGAAATCAACACTAACGGCACCTCAACACTTTTAGTACCTAGTAGTACAATTTCATGGCAACATTTTTAACGCTCAGTAATTTGCTGTTGACTGTACCGGGTAACGTAATTTTTTGCAATTAATGGTTAAGTATATTATTGATTTAAAAACTACATCGGTTGGTCACAAAAGTAATTTTTAAAAAGGATTAGGTTTTCTTTTTATATACCTGCGAGCTCAACGCGCCCAAACGCGCTACATACAAACGAAGTTTGAACCTATATATTTGAATTTTTGTTTGTCGTAAGCTTACTGGTCTGTGGTTAGTGATTATACAGTTTTAATTACTTATATTACTCTTTGGTTTTAATGCTGGTTTTAATAGCCTGTATAATTTAACGGAAAGTTGACAAACCACTGACATACCTAGAAATTAGTTTTTTGATTGTGTTTATTGACAGTATTGACTTTAAATTATGACTAATGGATAATGTTGAAAATAGGATCAAACTTCGTTTATATCCAGCGCGCTTGAAGGACTATCTTAACAATTAAACATCTTCAACAATGTGAAACATAGGAAACTTATCAAAACCTAATAACTTCTGAGGACAGGAGGAATCGAGAAATTCTAGTTCTACGACATCGCGGTACCACGGTCATTTCATTATAGCCAGGCGCTATAATAGCCCAGTCATTTTACAGAGTTTTGTTAGGAGGGGTGGGGAGTAATTATGAATTTGACTTTTAAACTGTAAGCGGCACCATTTAGTGACAAAGAGACTATCTGAAAACATAATATTAAAAAGAAATACGCTACGCAACATAGAAATCAAAATAGTATCTCCTAGAAGGCTTTAAATTAAATAATATTAATACCAATGCACGAATTTTAATTAGATTTAACGATATAAATTATTTTTGAGAAATAAAATAGGCATTGAAATTGAAAAAATTAGATATTCAATAGAAAATACTAATTTATTTTTCAAAGCCTTCTAAGTAGACAATAGTAGATTACGCACCGAGGGCAGTAAAGTAAGAAAAGTCTGATCTGAGGCTTTCTTATTTACTGCCCGAGGTTCGTACACTATTTTCTTCCCGACTGAAGCGGAAAGCGGCAACTTCGTTTAGCGCAGCGGGACGAAAGTTGACGCTTTGCGCCCGGAAGGGTGAAAAAATATTAACACTATGTTTGAATTATGTAAAAACTTGCAAAAAAAATTACCATTCGTTTTTTTAGAACGAGATAAATGCTAAATTTAAAATTTGGGTCTATTGCTGACGAGATATTTTTTTTAATTTTGATACACTTCGAAGCTAAAATTGGCTCTTTATACCAAAGAAAAATATCAATTATTAATTAGTCCCGGCTCAAACCATAAAATGACTGGGCCATAATGTCGTCTCTTTTAAATAATAAAAATAAACAACTTTGCTGTTAGGTATTGAATTCGATCTCAGATATCAGTAGGTAGCTGATAACTTGTTGCGGTTTGGCATGTGGTGTTGATTTTCTCGGCATTAGTCCTAAGCACAGACTAAATGAAACACGACTTGAAAACCTGTCGGCCACAAAGGTTTCAGTACTGCGTTATTGTCACACAGGACCTTGACTCTGGTTATTCCTATAGGATAAGGTGGGGTCCGAAAGGTAAGTATAAAAGTAATATTGTAGGTACTTACTACTTATTTGGTGAGATCCTCTTCTAATTCTAAGAATTTTTCTATTATGCAAAGAAACTCATGTAGTTAGAGTTAAAAACTACATTCTCATACCAAGAAAGGGAAGATATATTATGTATCGTCCTTTTATTCCCTTGAGTTTTAAGAATTCGTTGTTCTTAGTCGATGCTGTGACCAAATACTTCACATAGGTGGCTTTTTAAAATAACTGGCAAAATGCATGTCGGACCACGCGCAGATAGGGTTCCGTAGTTGCCCATAATAATAAAATAGGGACTTAGAAGGAGGCTTTTGGTTTTATACTACGGTTTTACGGCTAATAAAGTCTAAAAAGTACATTTTATTAGTTGGTCGAAATTTAAATACTTGGGACATGTAGTGACGAGGACATGGAAAGACAAGCGTAGGGCTATTGCTACATTTGCACAATGCTCGGTACAAGTCAAGATCACCCTGTTCAAGGCATTCTGTCAGTCGTTTTATACCAGCCAGCTTTTATGCAGTCAGTTCACGCGGCGCGCATATAACGCGCTGCGAGTGCAATACAACGCATACCGCTGCATGCTACGGCTGCCTTGGCGGTGTAGCGCTTCTGCCATGTTTTTTATGCAGTTATGCGAAAAAGACACGCATCGTTCATGTATAGAATAAGATCGTCTGACAATGGGATAATAGAGGCCGTATACAGGGTAGATTTTTGAGACGGGGCAGTAAGGGCAGGTACCTTAACCGTTGCAACTAGAGGGAAAAGTTCTTAAGAGACTGTCCTTAACTAATTGAGACAGTTTTACCCCCATTTAAAGATTTTGAAAAAAATGTACAGTCAGCAAGAAAATAGACTATTTACACAAAAACTTCTTTTTATGTCAATCGATCCTGTTTCTTATAAAGATCAAAAAAGTCTACGAGACCAACTGAGCTTAGAGTACTAGAAATATCAGAAATAGCAAAAAACTTCTCCCATACATTTTGTTTGTGGCGTCGTCGTCGATATGATATCTACATACTATTAAGTACTAAAATAAACAAATAAGGAACTGAAAACGATTAGGCATGTATTCTTAAAATAAGATGGCAAAATATGTACATTTAAGATTACAAGAAATTTTACATATGTACCTTTTTATGTTTTAAGATATGAGGTGCTCAAAATGGTTGCCGTTTTGGCGGATGCATAGGTTAACCCTCTTTTTTACTGAGCGGGTAGCAGCCGATAATGTTCTTGGATTAATTCCTTACAGAATCGTTGTTAGTGCCTCTTTCAGCTCCTCAACACCGTCGTAGTTCTTTTTGTAGACTTCATTTTTTAAATAGTAATCATATAGAAATCTAAAGGCGTAAGATCTCAGATCTCATGTAATTGTTGGCCGAGGCGAAGCCAAGGTCAACAAACATGTGATCTGAGGCTTTCTTACTTACTGCCCGAGGTTAGTACACTATTTTTCTCCCCGAATGAGGCGGAAAGCTGCAACTTCGTTTAGCGCAGCGGGACGAAAGATGATGAGTTTCCGCCCGGACGGAGGGATGAAAAATATCTTTAAAATTGTCTTATATTTTTGAATTATGTGGTTAACTACTGTACCTTCACCCACTTCACTTAATCTTAGTTCAATACCCATATGCGTAATAGTAAGACTATGGAACGTATAAGTAGTCGTAGGTCAAAAATGATCTTCTTTGACTACTTAAACTAGTCAGTTTTGGTGTGGTTTTGAGGGCTTTATATCTTCGTAATTATTTTATAAATTGCAAATGTTATTTGTGACGCGGCATCTAGATTTTCTAAACTGTTTTTCCATATATACAAAGTTACTTATATGAATACCGTCTACGCGTATTATGCGTCAATGTTTTGTATAAAATTGACCCCTCTGCAACCACCTTAAGTTGTATTATTTTTATTAAGTTGAGCTATTTAAGTTTCGTCACTTATGCTTAGGTTAGCCTTAGCCCCTGCAGCTTAGTCCGCCACTACAGCAAGTGAGCAAACGCTCGTTAAAAAACCAATAATCTGGATACATAAAAATGATTTTAATTTTATTTGATAACTAGCGACCCGTCCCGGCTTCGCACGGGTGCAATGCTGATATAAAAACCTTCCTCGTGAATCACTCTATCTATTAAAAAAAACCGCATCAAAATCCGTTGCGTAGTTTCAAAGATTTAAGCATACATAGGGACATAGGGACAGAGAAAGCGACTTTGTTTTATACTATGTAGTGATTTCATGGACATAAACTCTAGGTTCCATATAAAAAGCAACTTGGGTGGTATAAAGCAGTATAACGTTACGGTATAACCATTAACGTAAAAGGTCAGCTTAATTTTTCATTAATAATTAGGTATATTTACTGTAATTAATTGAAATGTAACATTGTAGAATGCACTCTAGGTATTGTAAAAAAAATAAGCTTATGACTATTATTCACCGAGAAAGTCAAATCAGTTCAATGCAATGAATAAATGAATTATGAATCATGAAAAGCTGTCAAACAAAAAAGTTTCATCAAAATCTGTTCAGTAGTTTTTGCGTAAGGCTCAAACAAACAAACAAACAAACAGACTGACAAAAAATTCAAACATTGGTGATTTTGAGCCAGGGACACCTAAAAACCAAAAAGGTAATCTTTTTTTGTTTTATAATAGTTTAGATAACATCATCAAGTTTAGGGTAAGTTATTTGTGCTTTTACTATTTTATTCCTTTAAATAAATTATAAACAATTTAATTAAAAAAAAAAAAAAACATCATGAAATATTTTTATTAGTTTATTACGAATCGAAAACACAAATATAAAACAAATTAGTACACACGGCACCGGCGGCGGTCTTATTGCTAAACGCGACTGGTAGCTTTATGTAGGTAACACAAGTTTTAAGCGTTAATTTGTTCTGAGAAGTTGTCTCCATTTTGTGTTTATGCAATATGTAATGAGATAGGTAACTAATATATTATTCGACCGATCCATAAAATAGTGACATTAAATCTATATATTAAACTGTAACAGGAAGTTTGTCTGTACATTGAAGATATTAACAAAAAAAAAGTTACGATATGGTTTTTAGGCGTCCCTGATTCCATTTCACCAATTTTTGGATTTTTTGTCTGTCTGTTTGTTTGTGTGTTTGTTTGGGTGTTTGTTTGTTTGTTTGAACGAGTATCACACAAAAACTACTGAACCGATTTTGATGAAACTTTTTTTGTTTGATAGCTTATGATCTGACTTAAAATCTAGTATACAATTTGTGCGGTCGAAGTCGCGGGTTAATGCTCGTAAAATTATAAATAAAGTGACTAATTAAACTAACCTAGGATGTGGTACAGGTTTGGTCCTTGTTGGGAACCCTCCCAGAACGCTGGCCGCATTTCCTCGCTGAGTGGCTATATATTATTAAATAATATATACAAAATGTTTATGGAATACCGCTGTACATACGGTGTGTATTACCAATATTACCATAAGTACACCTAATAAATATTCTAATAAAACGTGTTTTGTTGAGTCGAGAATCGAGATATAATAAAGTATAAATCGATAAATGCACCACTCTACAAATTTCAAAATAAAAAATCATAGACAATAAACTTTTGCATTTGCTTTTGTTCTCTTTCGTGCGTGAATCTACTTTTCACGCATGTGTGAGCGAGCTCGAACGAAAAGAGCCGAACGCACCCGAACGTCAGTCGAGCGGGGCGCGGTCGCCGTCACGGAGTGGAGCTGGCGCTTGTCATCCGGCCGCCATTATCTTGTATTTGAACGGATTCATAAAATCAATTAAAGTTCGCGTTGCTCTTACGTGTTTTCAGTGTCGGTTGTAAAATAGATTCGAGAATTATACGAAGGTGTTGTAGTTTTTCGGATAATAGTGTGATTCGGTAATTCGGGAACAGTGAGAAGTGATCTGCATTAGGTTACTGTGAAACGGGTGCTAGCGCGGTGTAGGGTGGGTCCGGTCTCCGGTGCGCACGGTCCGGTCCAGGGCTGCAGGCGTGCGGAGCGCATGCAGAGAGAGCGGTGAAAGCGCGCCCGGCTCGGGGCTCGGGGCCGGCCAAGGCTCGGGACAGCTGCCGCCATGGGGTGCGCGCAGTCGGCGGAGGAGCGCGCCGCAGCCGCTCGCAGCAGGCAAATCGAAAGGAATCTGAAAGAGGATGGCCTCCAGGCCTCCAAAGATATCAAGCTGTTGCTTTTAGGTATGCTTTTGTCGTTACATTCGGCCGAGACACATGGCCGCACCCATACTACGGTTCTTAACGTTTTTGGGCGTTACGGTCGTTCTTTTGATATTCAAACGCTCGACATCTGTAGATTGAAGGTAATAGTGATTAGTAATGCTAGTAATTATTTTACTGAAAACAAATAGTATTGATAGAGAAGAGTAAATACATCAGCTTTCTCTAGAAGCTCATCAGTATGCTGGTATGCGCAATTGTTCCGCGTGCAAATGAAAGTGCCTATTGGCCTTACATAGGAAGTGGTTCAATTCTTCATTCTGGACAAGCATTATAATGTTAGTAAAGTTCATTCACCTGGAATCTAAAAAATCATCGATCTCATGACATTGGTGTACAGTTTTACATTTTCCTGCTCTGAATTCTTCCTCTCTGATTCACTGGTGAACAATTTAAGCTTCATAAAAAGTAGGTATAGGTAGGTATCAGCATAGACTTAAGATTTATATATAGCATTATAGCAATTATGTACAACTGAAATACCTAGTTATGAAATCATAGATTTAGTTAGAATCTTAGAATATCAGTCATGAGACCATTAAAGAATTAACAATATTATTGTAACAGCAACACTTTCCCATAAATATGTAAATTTTCCAATTCTATTCCTATCAGATCTGATTCCTTCAAATCATTCTTAAGGCCAGGCCACACAGAGGCGGTTTTGCGGGAAAGCAGGCCGGAGGCAGACCAGCGGGAAGCGAATATCTCCGGACCCGCTCGGTTTTCTGTGTGTTTTGTTGTGTATGGTGTGGTGTGGTGGTAATGTTCGAGTTTTTATGTACCCTACAACACAGAAATATTCACGGGTCTGGAGATATTCGCTTCCCGCAGGTTTAAACGGATAGATAACATTATTTTAAATCAAAGTATAAAAACCAATGATTCGATATTTTTTTTATTTTTTATTAATGGACTCCTAAGATGACACTCTGACCGACTCTTGCTTGTCAGCACTGCATTTCCGCCAGTGTCACGTATTTTATGGGAGAATCTATCCCAATTTCAGGAATTATTTTTGGTCAAGAACAAGAAGAGATTGAGGATTGCGGAGCCTCGTGGCAGGCAAAAACGCGACGCGCGAAAACCACGTGAGACATTTGCTCGGGTCAGACAGAACCAGCATTTGTGACTCAATGATTCGAAATTAATCATACATAACATAACAATAATTTTATCTACAAACAAGTTGTATATACATACCTGTTACCTGTTTTGAACTGCTGCCAATGTTTCTGAGCAATGCCATTGAAAACATTAGAAAAGACTTATAAATGTATCTAATACTGGAGATTGTCTAGACTAGAGGATAATGTGTATAAAAACTGCAAAACATTCACTAATTCACGCAGTTTCCCGGTTTGGAAAAGTGCGGGTTCAAGTCCCGCCCGAGACAAATTTTTCAATCTTTAATTTGATTCACTAATTCTCCTCATCCAATTCAAGTAAGAATATTATTCTACATTATTTTTTATTTTATCTTATGTAGACTCAAGGCTATTTCGAATACTAAAATGGACCAATAGACATAGTTTTTTTATTTAATTGATAGGTTAGATTGCAAGTTGGAATCATAGAAATGAGAAGAGCAATAATAATCATTGTAATGATGTCACATGCATGATTACATCGATGCCTGTTGCTTCAGGGGCATATTTCTTTAACATAACAATAGTCATTTACAATGATAATTCAGTTTACATTGCTGGTTGCTTATGGTGATAAACAACATTTGTGTCCTTACATTCTTTTTTTATTTATTGATAATTAATGGACTCATGCGTTAGCACTGCATTTCCAAAAGTGTCCATTAGTTTGTGGGGGTATCTAAGCCAATCTCGGGGATTGTTTTTAATCAAAAACAAGAAAGATTGAGGATTGTGAAGCAAGGCAAGGCAAGCAAAAACGTGAACTGCGCGAACACCACCCGAGACAAGTGCTTGTGTCAGAACATGCAATGGGGTCACAAGAACCTAACATTCTTAGTAATATATCTCAAATTGTTCCAGTGATATAAATTATGTTCTAGGTTTATTTTCTTTTCATACTAACATTTTGTTGCCCAGCATCAAAATAGCCAAACAATTCCTTTATTTATCAGTTAACTAATGATTAATGAAAATTGATCAGGTGTTGTCAAATGTACAGATTGCCTTGATCTTGACTTTGGCACATGTTTGTGACATAGAAGCGTTGGCGCCGCACATCTGGCCATTAAACACCTGCCCATTTTAGCTCTTCTGTCTTAACATCTATGATTCAAATTTAATTACAATGTTTGCTGTAATTTGTTGCCTTTGAAAGTTAAAAGCTAGTTCAGCTTAATGTGTTGCAGGGTGCATTAACCTCGTTTAAATGATGTAACAGGGAGTATGAATAATGTTGCTTAAATAGTTTTTGGTAGGTACTTTTTATTTCAATTATGAATCACATCATTTTTTACTCATCATCATTGGCCAATGTTCATACACTAGATTACATCATAAGGTAGGTAATTGCTTCTTTCTTGGGGCCATTCTCTCCGGGTTTTTGCCAACCATTTCCCAAACTTTCCTTTTATCCTAAAAATTATTTAATATTTTGGTTTATTTGGAACATTATGTTAAAATTTTACTTTTTTTAATGTAGTTATATCCAAGATAGCTTCTAAAATACCTACTTTCATTGATATTAGCATTAATTGAATGAACATAATAAAACAGAGCCTTTGAAAACAAAAAATTAAAAAATGGTATGGTAATGTCACAGAATAAGTATATACTTATATGTTTGTAGGTAGTTCGTAATGTGTCAAAAACAGTATTGACTTCTTGAACTGGATCCTCAGTCTCATATAAAATCTTAGCAAATTTTAAATCATGTCATTCTATCAGTCCTCGGGTCCGTGAGGTGGGAGCCTAAAAACCTACCACGGGCACCAGTCTCTCACATATAAAATGTTTTATCCAAAAGCTATATTGTACCCACCAGCCTTCCATAGCAACTTTCAAAATATATTTTGTATGTTAGAAGAAAACAAATTAAAAGAAAATAAAAAAGTTATATGTAGTTCGTTATGTGACATCTATGAAAAACTGACACAATTAAAAATTCTTCCAGGAGTTTTGCTAGTCATTAGAAATCTATCTTAGGGTCGATTCACACCAGAAAGCATCGAAGAGCATTTGCTCGCAGCAAATGAGCTAGCATCACTAGAGAATAAAGGTTACATTTATTTGCACGTCGCTGACGCGGCGGCGTTGCCCCTATCGCTCCAAATAAATTTGACCTTTATTCACTAGTGATAAGATTGCCGCTGCGTGCAAATGCTCTCGATGCTCTTCTGGTGTGAATCGACCCTTAATTTATTTCTATAGAGCTTAATGTTATTGTTATATTCAAGGTCAAACGTAGCTAAGTATTTAATAGTATAATTATTGCTTAGAAATTCCACATTTGCAAATAAGAAAATGCTAATGGCGTTAGTCATAATACCCATTCTCAAGCATAATTATCTATTAGTCATAGGTTTCCCATTCACCTGCATTAAAAGGCAGAAACGCCAAAAGTTTTCACATTCGATGTTTACATTGAACTTGTTTTATAAATATTACAACTACAAAAAAAGAACAATAATGACTTTTCTCCCCATAGACATCCAATCTCGTGTCCCATCATTTTATTCTATCTTGTTTGGACAACATTATTGACGATAACATTCGGCTATTAATATTAGCCTTACATAATTAATGTTGGTTGATAGCAGAAGAAGTATTCTAGTAATTAATCCTGACTAAATTAAAATTATATTTCCAGTATAGATGGTCAAGGACTAAGTCAATTGCTCTATTTAGTTTATTGTGATAAATAGCTTGCATTGTTTGTTATTACCAGTGTTTTTAAGGTTCCGTAGTTTCACAAGGTTTCTATAAGATCATCCAGCCAGTTATGGTTATGAATCGAAATCCATGGATAGAAATAGTCTTTATTTGTAAGCAAATTAATTAAGTATTTATTTTTAACACCTTAAAAATGATAACAATTCATTAGCATGCCTTATTTGTAAGTAAGCAAATTAAACATCATAAAGGAGTCAATTTATTGTAGGTCACTTTCATTGATGGTATTACACTCTAAGAATATAATTTAATTTTCTTTATTAATCGGACGAAAGAATTATGAAATAAATATAAAAAATAAACCGTTTCGTCTTTTTTTGCTACATATATTATATACATATATATATATATATATATATATATATATATATATATATATATATATATATATATATATATATATACTTATAGTATAATATACTTTTTTCCTTCCTGTTGCGATTACGCGACACTCCGTTTAGAAGAGGTATAGCTAATATTACCACTATAATCTAGAGATTATGAGAAACAAATCGACATGAGTTCCATAACTATACGCAGACTTCCTATTTCCCATACTAAGATTGAGGATATTATTTAGCTATTAATCAGTTGTAATGTTTGCGAGATATACCTCGGCAGTGTTAAAAAAAAGGAAATCCTTTTAATTACTAATGATAGAAATTTTAAGGGGAAATCTATTATTACATCATACAATTCGTTTCCTTTCTTAACTAATCTCTGTAGGAGGGAAATTTTAATGAAAATAGTGAGGTATATGACTACGGAACACTACATGATGCGTGAACCGACACTCACTTGACCAGTTTTTACTTAAGTATTTCTTATAACTTTTCGAGAACTATTAAGATGAAATACTTTATGCTCTCAATCGAATGCTTAAATTTAACTTTGGGCATGTTACATGACCTAGTATTAGCATTTTCCTCTAGTTATACCTATACATGGCACCATACTACCAAGAATTACCTCTCCCATCTAAGAATCCTTTGAGCCGTCGTAAGTAACATAAATTACATGATCACACCAAATAGGAACGCATGTGACAGTATAATGTCAAGTCAGTCGGGTCCTGTGCCGAAGATAATTGATGCGTCACGGCGTAACATCATGAGTGACTAAAGACTGCCTGAAAATTCGTTGTTTGGCTATTGGTCATTTATGTTTTGTCCAGTTACCTCTACAGATATAATGCTAAATAGTGACACGCTTATTGGGCTCACTACCCGTTACACTGGACAGAGTTTTGGTACTACTAGTGAAAGTTTTCGGTTTTCAGAATATCTCTGAACACCACGAGGAAAATAGTCAGTTCTAATTCATACATTGCTTTGTTAGTAACTCGCTCAACTGTAGCGACTGTAATGTCAGTCGTTCGTAATAATAATATCTTTGATATTATCACACAGTTTTTCTACTCCCAATCAAAGTACCACAATCTAGCCCAGACTTGTAATATGATGACTAGAAAACGATAAATAATACATGTCATAATATAGATAGATACACATCCATGACTAGAGTACAGACATCCGTATTCGCCATGCAAATATTTGACCCTCCCGCAACTCTTGGTTCAGCTGACAGGCAGGGCCGTCTTAAGCGGGGGTGCAAGGGGTGCGGGGCACCCGGGCGCAGGGACCTAGGGGGCGCTAACCGATCGCCTGATACACATACCATGCGTTGTCTGCTAGTTTAGAAAATTACTTAACAAAAATTCATTATACATACCTATAAAAATAAAGGCACTAATATTGTTTACAAATACGCCTCTTGCAGCTTTCGGCCCATTCGGCGTGCTCAGTTGCGACTTGCGATGTGCAAGCCAATTTAGATTACTACAAGAATTTAATTGTAAATGTTCTAACAAACACGTGCGACTATTTCAGAGAGCGTGGGGCGAAAAATGAAACCGAAACATTAAAATTTGTTGATTTTTTGTTGGAAAGGGGGGCGCAGGCTGATTTTCGCACCCTGGCGCCCAGTCTGGTTAAGACGGCCCTGCTGACAGGTTCCACTACCAACTGACCTTTCGGAATTTTGGGATAAAAGGCACCTGCCTATCAAAATATTGGTCCGAGTTAAGATGAATCATAATGCTTTTTTAGAAATACGTGGCCCAGTCATTCAGCGTGATGAAACAGTCGTTTGATGATCTCAAAGGTAAAACCGGACCGAAAAGAACCTTCATTGACCAATCATTGCATTTGGACCAAACCAAGCATTGAGGGACTTTCTTGGTAACTGAGTAGCTACATATGATTTTGAGCTTATATATTTTCTTTCAGCTTTCATTTAACTTGAATGAAGAGGTTTGTCGAATGAAATAGACAGGTAGCTTTATCAGGTTGAGGTTGGCAAGTTGAGCACGCGAGCGATCTTATCGCGATGATAACGCAAAAAGGCACTGAACGATGCCGACGTCGGCTCGTCCGATCATAATGTTTGATGGAGAACTTAGCTCGTAAACTAAAACCGTTCTTGGTATTGGAACAGTCACGATATAGAATAGAGATGCTCTTCCTTATTATTTTAAAATACACGACACGCAAAGGGTTTTAGTCGGAGGCTCTGCAAGATCAGTGGATTCCTAAAATGATTGTTGATGTTTCTGGCCCAACTGTATGCTTGATTAAAACGAGGATGAGGACAACTCAATTATATCTCAAGAAATATCTTTTGTGGAGTGCAGCTGCAGCGGAGATTTTATTTGTGGTCATTCATGGAATGAATTAATTTTCAGTTTCAAGTGTTAAGGGCGCACCGACCCTCCAGTGCTGTCCTCAATTGTATTTTTAATAATTATACATTTCAAAAATGTCACATTGTAGTCATTGCGGATTTTCAATTTATCGACTCATTACGGATTTGTTTTTAATCTATCTTTTAAACCGCCACTTTTGGCGGTTTGAACGATAATAACTACAAGCTAGAACTTCATAGAAATCCAATGTTCTTGTTTATTGTTTCTATACAAGTAACATAAAACAAAAACATAGTAAAAACAACATAAAACATAGTAGTTCGTAATGTTTCGATAAATCGAAAACCAACATTGACTACAATGCGACATTCTTGTTTTTTTGGAAATGTTGTTTACCTAAATGTTTGGAAATAAAAAAAATACGATAGGGATTCACTGGAGGCTCGGTTAATAGAATAGATATATCATACATTTTGTATCGCGGAATTTGAATCACCTATATGTAAATTTATTTGAAATGAAATGAAATCATTTATTTGAAAGACTTTTGGTGGTACTTAGGATGTTAGTAATAAGTTCTCACAGAGACAACAAAAATCTACCGTGATGGCGTACAAATATTTTGTTAAAAAGCTACAGGATTCTTACATTTTACATTAATTATTCAATAACAAATTTCGTTCAATAAAGAGAACAGAACATAGAAGACAATTATTTACGTGCAATTTACAAAAGAAAGTCACCATTTTGCATGCAGTTTACACATAAAATATTCTCGATTAATTATATTTATTAGTAGTAATTATCAACATTTAAATTTGTCCAAATAAATGTCATGTTATAAGAAATCACAAAATTTTAGTACATATTATAATACCTAACCTCAATAGAATCATTGACTGTGATCGAGAAACTCAGCTACGGAATAAAAACAATTACTCAAGTGCCACGTTTGGAGGTTCCGTTTAAATTGGGTTACCGTTAAGTTTTTTAAGTCATCAGGAAGTTTACTTTTTGACTTTTACATCTATAATATTATAAAACTGTAACAGGACGTTTGTCTGTACATTGAAGATATTAACAAAAAAAAGTGACGATACGGTTTTTAGGTGTCCCTGATTCCATTTCACCAATTTTTGGATTTTTTGTCTGTCTGTTTGTTTGTGTGTTTGTTTGAACGAGTATCACGCAAAAACTACTGAACCGATTTTGATGAAACTTTTTTTGTTTGATAGCTTATGATCTGACTTAAAATCTGGTATATAATTTGTGCGGGCGAAGTCGCGGGTTAACGCTCGTAACTTATATAAGTGTAAAATTATCTTGATTTAGTTTAAATGGTTGACCATGGATTTAAACTAAATCAAGACAAACAGAATTTGATTTCCAAGTGACTTGACTATTACTAAACTTACTTAACTTTGCGAACCTGACAATTTGAGTATTTTTAAAGTCGTTGAATGAGGTGTCGGTGGGAATAGTCTTTTGTCACGCGATTACCACCCACTTCATTGTGAAAGTTTAAACGAAAACAAGTTTTAACTATGTGAAACTTTTATTATTTTATGTCTTTTCCGAAATAACAATGCCATAACATGAATTTAAAACAATTTGGGTGAGCTCAAGACTTCCTTGGAACTTTTTACGACTGAATGGTTACACTGTATTCAAAAGAATTCAATTCAACGAATATGGTGAATGGTCTGCAATTGTAGAATTAAATCAGACTAGTTCCAATGTAGGTGATATGTGTATCGGAAGGTCAGAGATCGGCCGTTCGCGTTGGGGGCAATTAGAGCCAACTGGGGTCATGGTACTTGAGTCTGTATTTGACAGGTTCGTTTTGCGACTCCCACGTAACTTAGTCAGTTTATTCAGTAGGTTGATGTTATTATGATCACGGTAGCCTTTTGGTGTCTGGAACTCGTCCAACGCGTGGCTTTGGCGTTTCTTGTATTTTGTTCTATTGAAATTGAATACTGGATCTATCGATCAGAATACTCAGTTTTTAGTGGACGAGACATTTCGGGGTTTTAAATAAATGTTAGGAAGGTCGAATTAGTCCGGAAATAAAGATATTGTAGTAAAATACTGCGTTATTTTTTTTATTCCGCCTGTAAAACCCTACTTCTGCCGGCTAAAGCAATTTTGTGTTACAGTATAACAACACTGTTGGTATATTCAGCCTTTAAGCTTAATAATTAATTGATTTAGGTCATTGAGGATTGTCTAGAAATAGTTGTAATCTTATGTCACATGAAGTATCGAGTAATTTTGTTCTTGTAGTGGAAATGTAAACAGTATAAATCATTAATTTGAATTCATCCATCACAATTTTATGCGAAACATGTTGTCTACCTACTGAATACGTAGCTCAATGTCAGTAGGTAAAATTTGTTTGGGGACCATCTTGAAATTCTTTGATGATTTTAGATTTCACTCTGCTATCGTCTGTTGTCTCTATTTCGTTTATCTACTTACCATTAAGAAGCTGTGTGTATCAAAGCTACGACTCTTTTCCACCTTTTTTACGAAATAGTTTTCTCCTCTGAAAGTTTTCCTTTCCAATGTCCGGGATACGAGTTATAAGAACGAACTATGGATCCGAAAGAAACATCTCTGATTTTCTCACGAATTATAAACGTAGGACAAATAGGATCTATTCAAAACTCAAAGTATTTAAACACTAATTTTGTATATAATCTGCTATGCTATCTACAGCTCAGCCGTGGGTCGCAGCGTTTATCTTTCGTTTTTAATTATTTTTCGTGTTATTTTTAAACAAGAGAGAGACATGTATAATGTGAACTGTTCCAGTTTAAACTGTAGGTAATTAACTGTTTTATATCAATGCATGTTTTTATTGGGGTCAGACTTACTGTTTGAAACTGCTGACTTTGTTTTTCGGACCAAATAACTTTTTAGCTGGTTTTTTAGGTAACGTTAACGTTACTAAAACAAATTATTAAATTGTCGTCGACGACGTCTTCAAAGTTGCGTTTTCACTTTTATATAAGGTCTAACAAAATTAGGTGAAACTATTTTAAGGGGATGATCAGACCATCAAACTGAACAACGTTCTCTATGGGATCAATATCGAAATCGCGAAAAAAAGTCTGCTATTCCATACAAACCTACTCGACCTAAATGTATGGAATTTTTTTCCGCGATTTCAGTATTGGTCCCATAGAGAAAGTTGTTCAGTTCAAGTTAAAACTAGGAAAGGGTTACGTAAATAAACTTGTTTGACACCATAGATATCAATGTTTAAACCGTATCTTTATAAGAAAGTACTCCACAGTGGAGACGTTTAATTAATAATTTAAAGCAATCTCAGTAATCGCATAAATTAAAGAATAAGAATATTTATAACGAGCGTTAACCCGCGACTTCATCCGCACAAATTATATACCAGATTTTAAGTCAGATCATAAGCTATCAAACAAAAAAGTTTCATCAAAATCGGTTCAGTAGTTTTTGCGTGATACTCGTTCAAACAAACGAACACCCAAACAAACACACAAACGAACAGACAGACAAAAAATCCAAAAATTGGTGAAATGGAATCAGGGACATCTAAAAACCATATCGTAACTTTTTTTTTGTTAATATCTTCAATGTACAGACAAACTTCCTGTTACAGTTTTATAATAGTATAGATTCAAACTGTGTAAAAAAAAGATGTTACAATAAGGCAGAATCAACAGTTTGGTCCGCAGCACGCGGACGTAGAATATTATAGGCTTACATTATAAAGTTGGATTTTAACGTGTTTTCTCTATTTCAGGTGCTGGCGAGTCGGGCAAGAGTACAATAGTCAAACAAATGAAGTGAGTATCTATACATTCATAACATAACCTGTGATGTTCTGTTCTATATAAGATATCAATGGATGTGAAGCTATGATCGAATAACCTAAACTTTACTTATTTGTACCCCAAGAAATTATCATATGGACATGGATCTGACTTTCTGAATAAAATAGTATCTCATGGTCGCATAAACCCAATGTACCTGACCAATAATTTTATTGACTAGACGACCGATCGGTCGCGTGACGTCATTTAGAAAGAATGCGATTACAATGCTACTAAGGGATACACTTAAGATTGTTACAAGATCTTTTGTTTGTTCAAATGTATGATATTTTGTGTCGGTAAAATTTTTTGCAATCCCGGGACTTGGAAACAATAACAACGGGATTTTCATAAAAAAATTGTTTAAAGTTAAGACGTGTTCATAATTACCCTTTTAATGAAGATTAGGTAAGCAAGCGCCCGAATATCTGATCACTGATCATTTGTCATCTCGATGACACTAGGACTCGAGGCTTAAGGGCCTATGTCGAAAAATAATTGAAGCGAAATGGGCGTGTGATAGCTTATATTACTGCCTGATGCGAGAGAAAGAGATGGGGCGGCGCGCGCCGCCTGAAACGACGCAAGCGTAAAACAAACTTTATTTAATTATGATTGTACTATTTATGTAAGTTCAATTCTGCTCTAATCAAAATTTGTAAAATATCAATCTCTTTTTTTTTAAATCAAGTCTCGTGTTTCTATTATTCACCGTTTAGCAGTTCCAAGCGTTTATCGATAAAGACCGAGGCTACTTTGGCTTGTTTTTCTATCGAGAAAATGTGTCTTAATCGTGTTTTGGTTCTAATCAAAACTTCAATTAGATGTTCAATTTACACATATCCTCTAATCATACTCCTACTGTTAGTACTTCATGATAGATGACGCTTTGAAGAATCCAATTTTTTTCACATAAATAAAAAACACACTTTCATTTAGAAGCAAGTAATCATGAAACAAAATTAGAAATCCCTGCTACAATATGAACTTAAGGTCATGCATGACATAATTATTATGGCGCAAATTATATTGCTGTGACGTACATAAGAAGACCTCGAAGTTTTATTATCGTCACTAACACGATGACGTCACAAACTTCATTCGCGCAGGCACCGCTCCGGCCGGCAGCGTGACGTGACGATACGTCCGTTTCAAATAGCCGTTATAATTATACACAATTACACATGAGAGTTGCTAAAAGAGAGCTGTCTTGACTGTCACGAAGAAGATTGTGATATTCATTTTATATTTGTGTTGAAAGTTTGTGCTAATATCTGCACAACTGTGAACATTCTAGCCATAGCAATGACATGAAATGGAACGAAGTGCATTTATTTCAGAACTTGAAAACTTTCACAACATTCTATAGCAGGACTTCCCAACCTGTGGGGCGCGCCCCCACTTGGGGGGCGTAGTGATATCGTAGGGGGGATAAAAGCGTTAGTATTTCGAAAAGAAAAATCCAGTTAACGACGTCAATTCTACTCGTTATATCATTTTATTAGTTCACTCATTCATTCACTTACTAATTCACCCATTTGTTCGTTGTTACCGACATGTTCAGGGTCAGCAGGTCTCAGATAGCACCGTTCCACCCGCGCTTGTCATAAAAATTTCTATAAGGGGGGCATGAAAACATTACTTATAATAACAGGGCAGGGGAGGCGTGACTCATAAAAGGTTGGAAAACCCTGTTCTATAGCATACTATTTTATATTCTACTCCTCATAGATAATTCACACACTGTAGGTGTTATTATTGTTTCTTTACAATTTTTGTGTCCAAAATAGTCATAATTACATACTAGCTACGGATACTACCCCAATCCAAAGCTATTAAAACATTCATTGACTGTAAATTGATAATTGAACCCAAACTAAAACAACAGAATTTAAAAGTCTAATTATGGGTTTATCAGTCGCGTGGGTGTAAAGTTATAAATCAGTTCTGTAACTAAATTGTAACAGTTATATTTATATTTAGGTATTGCATAAAATTCGATATCGTTCTGGTAATCTTTTATCTGCCGAAATGTTAAAATGTGTGTTGACATGTAGATATGATAGATAGACAAGTATCGAGCAATCGGGCCGTGTATTGTGCTGTCGAGTGGCAATAAGAAATCAACAATTATTGATTACTTACATTTTCTTATCTAATTTATGTATCATATTAAAATTGAGATTAGATTAATTAATTTTAATAATGTTGTTTTATAGACATAAACTTATACATAGGCAGAACACCTTTTTTCGCGGTGAGTAATTCCCATATCATCCTCTTTTTTCTCCTAAACGAAGTCGTGGACCAAGCCTCGTTTACAAAAAATATAATAACATTACTCAACACGCCAAACAACAGATCTAATCAGATAGTAGAGGCAGTCATGTCAACAAAACACGATAACAACTGCATGGTGCCTGCCAAATGTTAATTCGTGATGGGAGTTTCAATTTAACTCAGCGCCGCTGGTACGAGTAAACCACCATTCGACACGGCTAGTGCAAATGAAGTCACGTCATTCTGGATGCCAGGAGAGACATGTGACGTCATCAAAATTAGTCAATAATAACGAAACTAAATGAAGTATAGATTACATTCCGAAGACCTCTTTGAAACAGCTTACTTTAGGAACAATCGGTTCCCGGTGTACCTTGTTAGATTGCGAAAGTAAAAGAACGCAAAGCAATTAAACTAAATGACAAAATGTGCTGGCATGACTCGGGGGTTTGATCCCCCTTCTGAGTGACTTGCAGTATTCAGTCCACTGAACTCTTCATGTATCAGTAAACTAAAGCTTTGAAGATAAATTGCACCGCATTCCATCTCTTGCGATTCTTTATACATGTCACGGAAGACTGGAATGTTTACAAAATATCTTATAAGATGGCTTTGAGTATGCATACTTCGTCGATCTCATTGTTCGTATTCTTCCACCGTGTTGAAAAACGTGTGGTTTGATAAACAGCACGCGTACCGCAGTCTTAGTATATAAGTTATGATGTCAAAGATTATTGTGGAAGCCTTTCTAAGGACCGTTTTTCGCATGTTAAATGGCAACGAACTAGGCCGTTAGCAACAAACAGTTTGAAGGAACTGTGGCCGTTTGGACGCTTACCGCAGACGCTCATAAAAACTGCTTCGTGACGTCACGACCCTTTTGTCGGGACTCCCGAAGGCCCCCATTTTTTCGCTAGCTAAACGGGACATTTGCGAAGTATCTTTATTGGTAGTCCCAGGACCGTTGTTTGAGCTCTGAGCTGTTAACTATCAGTAGTTCTTCTGCTTTGCAATTAAGTAAGTCATTAAGTTTTATAAACAAACTACTTTTATTTGAGTCATCAAGTATACAGAAATAGTTGAAGATAAATTTCCTTTTGAGTTCGATTCAAATCTGAATGTTGAACATATGAATCTAACAGCGAAGTAGCAAGTTAGTCACCACGTCTGATATTTGTAGCACTTTTACCTCTGACTTTTCCCACAATTTACTCGAGCATAACCCATTGTTGTTGTGTGAAAAACAGTATTTTAATTTGTATTGTAATGCGAAATATAAAAACTTTACATTTTCATCTTACATTCTATTCGAAATTGACCTAGTGGTCTATATTCGACTTCGTATACGATGAAAACAATTTGAATAATCGATAAAATTATGTGGTGACGAATTATTGATCGCTAAATCGCTAACAATATTTACTCGTCGATTCGTCGGTTTTAAACTAAGGCCGGATTCGACCAAACTTTGATTTATAGAAGAGTAACTATACAAGGAACAATTTTACTCTTAGCGTTTACTCCCAAATAACTTCATTTGCCTTCTACCTCACTAAAACCATACTAAAAGAACGAATGTATAATCCACCTAAAGAAAGAGGTCGTGGTATCCGTACTTATTGCATTGTGAGGTTATATAGTTTTAATTTGTTGGGTTTCTTTTTTCTTAAATTTTTTTAATTATGTGACATTGACATTTCATTAGTCTTGGTATAAGCTTTACACCGTCAAAATTTGCGCGTAAAATTTACTCTCAACTTATTCATAGATTAGGGTTGGTAAAACGCAAAATCAGTTTACTCTAGAGTAACCGGCGACGGCGACTTAATCTAAGAATAAAATTTACTCGCGTTTGGTCGAATCGGGCCTAAGAGGGTTTTGTGTCGAATGAAAGTAAAACAATAACATGTCTTTGCATAGAAAGCAGATTTGGATGACTCTCTATTTTTAGAATTTGTTTGAGTTCATACTCGTGCCAAATCATCGGAGAATATGAGAATTATACACATATGGAAATCTAAGTTATAATTTTAGGACTTGTGTTGACCTTATCTATCTGCTTTTCAAGAGTCATTGCTGGTACTAGCAGCTAAAACTATACAGGGTCGTTGACAGTTTTTCAAGAGGATTTCTCTGCGAGAAGATCCACTTTCTCTGCGAGACCAACATCAAAATTGCGAAAAAAAAATCTGCTGTCCCATACATTTGGCTCGAGTAGGTTTGCAGTTTTGTATGGAACAACTTTTTTTAGTGTTACGTAGCAAAATTGGCAAAATGGAACACTTATGGAATCAGCTCGGTGCCTGTCCGTCCGTCCGTCCGTCCGAATGTCACGGGCATTATATATGTGTATGATACAGTAATACATCGGAAGCTGAAACTCTGCACTGAAAATATGAGTTTTAAAATTAATTTTTCAATTCTTTTATTAAAACTTTGTTAACAAAATTTTCAATTAAATCCGTGAAATTGCTGTCCCCACCTCTATTTCAAAAAATATAGCCGTATAAAGTCTGAAAAACAAATCATGAACATCAGAAATAACGTGTAGATGGCGGGAAAATTATCAGGGTGGCACTAACTTGGATAGTTTTTTTTCTATACCCAAAAAACTAACAACAGTGTAAAACGATCTTCAATTACTATGTGACCACATACGTTACTAAGTTTCAATTTATAGTGGTTGTCAT
The DNA here is from genome assembly GCA_927399405.1 of Agonopterix arenella. NCBI lineage: Eukaryota > Metazoa > Arthropoda > Insecta > Lepidoptera > Depressariidae > Agonopterix > Agonopterix arenella. The sequence goes on along the minus strand of OV656708.1, from coordinate 10,609,186 downwards.
CAATGACCTATGTTAAACAACTGGTAGTATGGAAAACTAATTGCCCGGGTCCCGACTCGTTCTTGGCCGGTTTTTTTTTTCTCGATTTATATGTGGTGTTGTGCCATAGAGAAAGTTGTTCAGTTTGACGGTCTGACCATCCCGTTAAAAAAAGTATCAGTTTATTAAGAAGGAACCTATATAGAGCACTATTCTAAACCAAAACGAAGTTTTACTTATAAATACTTAGAATGAACACGTCATGGGACCGCGGAACTATTATATGGAACAGTTGCAACTAAGCTAGGTCATATCTTGACATGATTCATACAATAGGTACTCGTGTTGAGAGCCGAATGAGTAATCTGTGCATAAACGCCGTTTATTAACATGTTCAATCAAAATTGTAATAGACGTGTCTCAATGTTGTTCTACAACGCTATGAGATTCTGTTAGGTATATGCATTATGTAGTGTACCGGTAGAAATTGATATCATTAGCATCCTTTTAAACTAAGAATCTACCCTTCAAACTGGACAACTTGATGATCTCATTAGCGAAGCGTTGATGATTGATTTTTTTTTTATTTTAGCACGGACTTTATGCTTCCACGGTAGACCAACTAAAATTATGTGGTGGTACACGAACAGATTCAAATCATGCATTTACACCATATGGTACTTAGTAATATTATATCACATGAATGATATGAATGGATATATGTACACTATAGAAATGAAACACCCGCGTTAAACGTCAAGATACCAATAAGCCTACCGTCTCGTGTTGGTTTAACCAAAGTTTTGCTTCTACGTAGTGTATTAAATATTCTTATGGTGATAGGTAAATAAACATATTGTACAGCACTGCAGTTATCGTACTTCAAATGGTAAAAGAAACTGTTCAAAATTTTAGGTCAATAATAAAATTTGCATTGGCAAACTTATTTTGGAGCTCGTCAGTTCAAAAATCAAAATCATCACAATTATTAAACTTTCATCGAAATCGATTTAAATTATGTCTTTGTCAACAGAATTATCCACGAAAGTGGGTTCACGAATGAAGACTTCAAACAGTACCGGCCGGTGGTGTACAGCAACACGATCCAGTCGCTCGTCGCCATCTTGCGCGCCATGCCCAACCTGGGCATCACCTATGGCAATAAGGACCGAGAGGTAATTAATTAGATACCGACACATACCTACATCACCAGTACCATATCGGGTATTGTTAGTAGATCCTTAGCTAATATAGCGCGGTTAATCTAGAACTAGCGCGAGTCGGATTCGCGCATGGAGGGTTCCGTACCATAATACATTATGTACAAAAATAATTTTTTTTTGCTTCAATCTCTTTGCTCCCATAGTAAAAGTTGTTCACTTTGATGGGTAGACACTTAGTTTAAAACGATGCTAATGATATCAATTTCACCCTGTATAATGTGGCAAAATCTATATGGAGAATTTAGTCAAGCAAACCAAAACAGATAATCCCACTAAGTACCGTGTACGTGAGAGTTGCGTAAACTAGCCATTACGTGTCGGCAGTATTCTATAAATATTCGGTCGTAAGTAAAAAATAATCATGATTGCAGCGCTATCTACTCTCCCGACCAAGTGCTCCTCACTTCCTGTTGTGATCTGATTTGTACTTACCCTAATATTACTAAGAAATTACCTTCAGAAGTTGAAAGATTTTAGTATTTTAATAGGAAACCTTGCCTAAAGCCAGTCGCCATCATAATCTCTAATATTATAAACCTGTAACAGAAATGTGTACACTGAAGATATAAAAAAAAATTACGATATGGTCTCTAAGTGTCCCTGATGAGAAATCACTCGTCACACGTCTCTTTGTTTGTCACGTGGAAACTACAGGACTGATTTTGATGAAACTTCTTGTGTTTTAAAGCTTATGATTAGACTAAAAAATCTGGCATATCATTTATCACGCTAAAAAAACAATAAACATATAACGGGGGTGCTTAAGACCATCGAACTGAACAACATTCACTATTGGACCAATATCGAAATCGCGAAAAAAAATCGCATCATCATCATATCAGCCGATAGACGTCCACTGCTGGACGTAGGCCTCCCCCAAAATGGGGAGATTTGCCATAATCGCCATGATGCGATGCGTTTGCGATGTTCCATGCTAAACTACAGATCTACTCGAGCTAAATGTATAGGACGAAAGATTTTTTTTTCCGATTTCGATGGTGGTCCCATAGTGAAAGTTGTTCAGTTTGATGGTCTCAAGGGGTGCCCCTTAAAAGTTTTAAATGTTTATTTAAGACGACCACCACAAGCCACCACAGAGTTATTTTATGACAAAGATTTATTTATCAGAATGTATTGCATTCATTTTATTTTCGAACTAAAATATATAAGAATGCTCATAGCTCCGTTAAAAGGTTTAATAGGGGATCGGACAATTAGTCAAATTAGCAACTTTTAATCGAACGTCAAAACGCGCGCGATGTATGAAAAATTTTACTAAATACCCACAAGTGACGTCATCAACATTTCATTACTTTTTATAGTTCATCATGTTATTAAAAATAGTATTCCAGTTAAAAAAAAACTATGTGTGTATAGCGTTATTTTCAAATGTTTTTTTTTACGAAGAAGACTGAACTAAAATATATTTTATGCAGTCCGCTTATTATGTATTTATATCACATAAATCAATGATATCTTTAAAACTGGCGGCGATGTTACAACAAAATAACCTATTATATTTTTGGTCACCTAAGTGGCCTAAGTTTCCTCTTGGTATCGATATATAAACAGGTTTCATATTTGTGAAAATTCAAGATGGCTCCAAGAAGATGCCATAAACCTTCAAAACCCCTTTGTATAATTATTATTATTGGTATTTTTGCTATAAAACTTGCAGGTTTGAAAATATACAGGGTGAAATTGATATCATTAGCATCATTTTAAACTAAGAGTCTACCCATCGAACTGAACAAGTTTTACTGTGAGAGCAAACAGATCGGAGCAAAAAAAAAAAATCTGCTGTTGCATACATTTGAGTCGCGAACTCGCGCGTCGATATTGCAGGTTAGTATGGAATAGCCGATTTTTTATTTGCTCCGATTGGTTTGCTCCCATGGTAAAAGTTGTTCAGTATGATGGGCAGACTCTTAGTTTAAAAGGATGCTAATGATATCAATTTCACCCTGTAGTTGGGATTGGTTCATGATGGACACTGGTAGTAGTAATGCAATGTTGCTGACCACCCCGAAAGGGATTATGGTTGTTAGTTTATGTATCTGTGTATATATATTATTGTTAAGATTATTGGTATTTAAGATTATTCAAAAAATACAGCAACAGGATTATGACTGTAAATTACAATAACACCAAAACATGTTTTGTTTAATTTAAAATTCAATACAAATAAAGCATGCAACCAGAATAGCATTTCGAATTGGTCGGATTCCGCGAACCGCACACTGTATTGGGGATCAATATTGTTGATACTTTATTCATGAGACTACCTCACTGCATATACCGCCTGCACAACTGGTTTGGTACGTGCATTTATTTATTATGCATACCCTATTGTTTCGGCACTAATACTATATAGATGTAGATCTGATTTATTATACAGTTTCCCAATAAATATGTCGAGAGTCTTGAGAGTCAAGCGACACACAACTACCTAAATCGGTTGCTCCAAAATGAAACACGGTATTCCTTGTTGATGTTGAACCATTGAACATTTTAATCTAGAAAAAACCTTTTAACGGGTTCTTACCGCGTTTTGGTATATTTGAGTTCCCGATATTTCGGCAGAACCCGGCGGAACGCGGTAAGAACCCGTTAAAATGTTTATTTCTAGATTAAATAATAACCGCGTAACTCTCAAAAACTGTATTGAACATTTTACGCCAGAACTACTTTTTAGAATTTATTTTACTATCAATTACTTACTATACCCGATAAATTAAATTGTTTGTGGATAATTCGATTAATATATTTCTCAAATGTTTAAAAAAAGGATCCTCAATTCTGTTAAATTTTGAACAAGGTACATCAATTTGTAAAAAGGGGCAAAAAAAAATTATATTGCGTATTCCGTGTTTTAGTTTGGAGCAGCCGAAATAGTCTTAAGTACTTATGTTCGTTTATCTCATTCAAGTCTGTAAGTATCTTCAGTTAGATTTGAGATAACTTATCTCTGTTCCGTTCGTCTTTGAGGGTCGAACAGTCATTGCACGTCATTACATCTGTCAGTATAATGTTCGTGTTACAGTAGTACCAGGTTTATAAGTCTTACCGATGTACCTGCGCAGTTGACAAATTTTAAAACCGCGCGAAATTATATTGACCAATCAGGATGCGGCCACCTTCAATCCGTTTACGGTATTGGCTTATTTGTTTTCGCGCCCTTTTCGCTGCTATCCGACTTTGCACCCTTTGATTACTAAATGACTTCGGGTTTTGTCGGGGACTCGGGCCTGCTCTGCGCAAGCGAAGATTGACGAGCGGAATTATTTTCCTGGTCGTGCTGTACGCAATTGTAATCTTTTTAACACGCTTATATTAGCTTCACTTGTATTGTAACTATGTAAGAAAATTTAGGAAGTCGATTTTAACCTACTTCTAATTAATTAAAATCTATGTTATTGTTTCATTCTACATTCGAATGAAAAAGTCATGATTCTCATGAGTCATCATTATTCATAAAGGAATTTTAAATTACTTGTTCCACCAGAATGTGCATTCATTGTCCTGATTTAGTTTTAACTACTAGTAAAACAAACATGTTCTATAACATGGTCTTTCATACATGTTCTGACCCCTTTGCTTGATTGATTTAAAAAAATAACAACTAGGTGCATTTAGAAAGAAATCTATGTAAATTTTCTGTAGCGTTATTGTCATATCTGTTAACGCCTTTAAATAGATATTCGTTTGAGCATATAGGAGCTAAAAAGATTGGTCGCTAGGACACTTAGCTAGACAGGAAGATGGTCGGTGGACCAAGGCAATATCAGAGTGGTGGCCAAGAGAGGGGCAGAGGACAGTAGGCAGACAACCAGCACGTTGGTCTGATGACATTGTGAGGGTGACGGGTTCGCATTGGATCAGACTAGCTCAGGACCGTGAAGAATGGCGCAATAAAGGGAGGCCTATGCCCAGCAGTGGGTTGATGTGGTCTGATTTGAATTATTGAAGGATTTGCCAAACTTACACGCTAACTCGAATTTCCTTGCTAAGAAAGAAAGCTTTTCTTCGCATGTGTTGCCGATTCTACTATGAACTTATTCAGTAGGTCTATAATACTTAGTTTTAAACGCCAGAACTAATAGCAAATACAATAATAATTGCAGACTTACCAGTAACCCTTGTATGTATGTTAGCAATCGAATCGATCCATGTTATATTGTTAGCTAGGCTACATTGACTGCCAACGCGACCTGATTATATCGAAGCCTCTATCTACCTACTTATGACTTTATAATTTACTTGTCATCTACCCTGTCATTCCGCCATTGATTCCGCCTATTTCAATTTGAACATTGCTACACCACAGCATAATATTCGGGACACAGCTTTTATTTGCCAAATTAAATTGCGGTGTTTTGCTGCGGATCTCCCATTTCTGCATGACAATTATCAGAGAATGAGTCTGTCGGTGCATTTTATTTTATTTGCCAAATTAAGTTGCGGTTTTTTGCTACCGATCTCCCTTTCTGCATGATAATTATCAGTGTATGAGTCAGTCCGTGCGCTGTCGCTGTGTAAATGGCCCCGTCAATCTTACCCTTCAAACATAGTCCTTATCTCTTTGAGGGACGCGATGAAAGAGCGGACGCCGCGGCACTGACAGCTAGCTTCGGAATAAAACATGTTGAAACAAAAGTACATGGTAAAGTTAGGGTGCTTTTCCACCGGAGATTTGCGAGGTAGCGAAGCGGTGAGCGAAGAAACAATCCGCCAATAGCGCGCTCGCTCGATCACGTCATTGGGAAATTGAAGCACTCTCATTGGTCGATTTTTCCTCGCTCACCGCCTCGCTATCTCGCACATCTCTGGGATTTGGGTTAAGCAATCTGTCGATTTATAGTGCCTCAAATTAAAACCTGGATAAGGTTTCAGTCCCGAATTCAAAGTTAGCCCTTGCATGGCTAATTGCTAATTTTAGAGAATTATGCTAAAGATAAACGAAATTCGTTTAACACAGGAACTATAAAGACCAGTCAGTTTAAAGACTTCGAAGTCATCCATTTTCTTTTTTTGTAACCCGTAATCTTAGAAGAACTACTAACTTACACTACTAAAAATATTATTTATAAATGATAATTTAATACATATTTTTATCTTTTCCTGCAGATAGTTCTTAACTACTGATTGTAACGAATAATGTGCCAATCATCTCCTACAGTTCTTTGAAACGTTAATTAGAATTGTAAAGAGATTCATAGCCCTCAATTAAGTGTTATTACTTGGAGTCGTCGTTGAAAAATGTTCACTGTGTTCATGCATCATTGGACTGTTCTAGACGTTAGAAGACGTTTTTATAATTGATATCTTACAAGGTGCCCTTGATTAATTAATTACCTACTCAACACTACTTCATGGACCAGAAGACGCGGATTTAATCCTATACTTTTATTAAGGACTAACAAATTCACAGTTTGCCTAACCAAGTCGAATTTTTAGCCTGATGTTTTCATAAAAGATAGACTATAGACTTTTAAAACAACACAAAAAATTGTTTTAGTTGTTAGTTCGTTCATTGCGGAAAACGAATGAATTGGTTTCATAGCCTGTAATGAACTAACTTACAAATTAGATATACTTTTTATCCCCCTTTGCTTTTCCTATTCTATCAAAGAAGTTGATTAATTTGTTGCGGGTTCCAGTCCAGGAAGGTATTAATCCCCCGGGCTCGCTGGACTTCATTGTCTAGTGTAAAACAACACTCAATAAACTTAGAAACTTGAAATTTCTAAAAGTAGTCTAGATTCGTGTAGATATGTTCTCTTAAACAGGGTTCGCCCAAATTAGTAGAGACAAAGGGGGTCGATTGGCGATGCAGTGAACAAACCGCTAGTCGTTTCAGGACTAAAGAGATAATGGATGCTAACTGCAGTAACGGTACAAAGGGTAGGGTGGAGTGGAGTGGGGTAGCGATGTGAATGACGGAGTTCGGGGTGTTGGTTCGGGATTTTAACGCATGCGTACATAGTACCGACCGCTACGCCCGTCACAATTACACCATATTTATACAGCAACACTGGGCCACTAAGTGCACCATCTTGTATTAAATATTTACATTACAATCAGGGTTTTACTGAAAACTCGAAATTTTACTGTCGTTCTATTCTAGTAGGCGTCATCAACATGCTATTTTACTTTTTTTAAAGCTTTTTAGGTATCTACATCTACATGCCTTGAACATCAATATTTTGATTACATACCAATTCTAAATATTATGTGATTGATCCAATTGCGTTCAAAATTATTTAAAATCTTTCCTTCGAAATTATGTTTAACTAGTTAGTAGCATTATTAGAAATTGCGAAACGAAAGCATGTTGGAAATTGAGATGGATCTGCTAAGAGATCTACTAATCCTGTTAGGTGTAATTAGATAGCACGGTCTAAGAGATTAGGCCACTGAACTTCTTGAATCCATTGGTATAAATAAAAGACATCTGACTACTCAGACTACTGCAGTTATTGTCGTCAACAACATATGTATTCTAGTCGCAGAAATTTGTAGGTAATGATGGTTTGGTTGAAAACATAATTTTGCAATAGAATGAACAATATAACCTAATTTTCTAATTGATGCGGCTTTAACGGCATAATTATGGGTATCGTTTAATACGTTATATTATTAACTCCACCAGCTATGCCATGCTGGCCATTAGCTTCTGACCACCCCGAAAGGGATAATGGTTGTGAGTTTCTGTATGTGTGTATTATTAAATGATATTTTTTTTATTTTTAGATAGCTTTAATATAGTCAAGTAGTAGTTTAATATAGCTTTAGTCAATAATTATCGTATAATTTTTAAGTTATTCATTCATTCTTTCTTTTTTAATTTATTGCAGATCATAGATCCATAGTGTTAGTAACAATGACTTAAAACTATGTTATCCCCGTTTCTTTAAGATTGGTATTTTAAGAAAGATTTGTTACAAAAATCTCGTACAGTTTGGTGATTCAAAACTAGTAGAGAGAATAGTATTATCTCAAATCCAAAACATTTGTTTATTTAAGCAAGTGACAAGTATAAGAATCACATTAATAACGAAAAAAGTTGTTTCAGAGCGACGGCAAAATGGTGTTCGACGTGATCCAGCGAATGGAGGACACGGAGCCGTTCAGCGAGGAGCTGCTCGCGGCGATGAAGCGACTGTGGGCGGACGCGGGGGTGCAGGAGTGCTTCGGACGCTCCAACGAGTACCAGCTCAACGACTCCGCTAAATAGTGAGTGCATACTATAGTGGGGTTAGCTAGTTAGAGGACAACATAGTGACCGTGGATAAGTTATATGTCAAGATTGACAGTCGAAGCTACGAAAGCGTAGAAGAAAATTGCAACCAGTATTGGACATATACAGGCACACAGACTAATTTGTATGACGCCTCACGCACACAAACCTAAGAAATTTGGCCCCTTGTGTTTTATACGGTAGAAACGTGATGCTCATTCTAGACATATACTTTTTCTAAGATAGCGACGTACTCGATACGATAACCTGCGACGCCGCAATGGTACATAACATACTAGGGTCTGAATACGGTCCTCTGTTAGAATTCTAGAAGCTCAAGCCTCTCAGACTCTGTTTAGTCCTTGCAAGAGACAGACCTTTGAAGCATATGATGCCGCTTTTGAAAAATGACACTATCTTTAATTTGTTTGAATAATCAATATCTGTTTCACTTCCTTCATTGAGTTATTGAGTAAAATTCTCAATTTGTTGCTGTGCCTTTTAGTAATGTATTCTATAAGTAGTATAGTGTAGGTAATTGTTCGGGTATTATTATTACTATCACATTTATATTTATAACAATAATATGTTTTTAATCGGGCCATTCGATTCGTACATAATATCATTGATTGATATCACATTAAAAAAACTCGAACTTACAGACGCCAAATTGAATATGACAGTGAAACTACTATTACATTCTATTCAATACGAAATAATGTCAACTAATTGAACATAATGTGCAATGAATCTTTGGTAATGCATTTTGATTTTTAATCCCCAGTATTTAAAGTAGATTTTCTCGGTGTTATCGTAAATTGCAGCGGCTCGTTGGGTACGTAGGTCGGCGTCACGCTGTACGTCAGCTCGCCGTATCTCCACGACACGTGGTATCGATGAAACGTCTGAAACAAACAAACGTTATCGATATTGTGTAAGAAGCAAGGTAACGTCTTGTGATGTGAATTACTGACAGATGTACCCGGCTTTGCGCTACTAAAACAAGGAATAACAAATAAAATAATATTAGTTCCATAATAATAAAGAATGAAATGTATCAAATTAAGTTTCACCATAATTTAGAACCAGACTGGTGACTAATTTTAACAGCGGCAATACGCGAATATCTATAGATAATCTGTTTAGATTCTTGGATGAAAGTTTCTAAGTTTTCGGTTTCTCATTTAGTGCTGCAAATTAGATTCATTGAAAGTTTCATTGAAATAGGCGGCAGTTTCCTTGATTCAGAAAACTAAGCTTAGCCAGATAGTAGAATTTTGTAATTGTAAGGTACCTTAGCCAACAAAAGTTGTAATTCGGCCTCCGCAAATCTCTTCCCGATGCACATTCTTCGCCCGAATCCGAATGGGAGCGAAGCGAACGGATGTATACCCATTTCCTTCTGTTTATGCCATATTGCAAAAGCTTTGGCGTGCTCACAAACATCTGAACCTTCTGATCCACTCGGGTCTTTTAATTCTCGATTCTTATTCTCATTTTTCGTTCGGGAATGATCTATAGGGCATTGTTTGAACTCGTTCTTTTCGATTTCATTGTCTCTCAGCCACCGTTCAGGAACATATTCTTGCGGCGACGGGAAATATCTCTCCTCGTTGGACAGTATGTAATGCGGGAACACTATGTGCGACTGAAAATGTAATAAAAATATTGATGGATCCGCTTTTGAAAGGCCAGCAGAATTTGAATGTAAACAGAATTATTAATATCCATACCCCCTTAGGCACTTCATATCCAGATATTACTGCGTCAGATTGGATACAGCGGCCGTTTCCTAAAATAACTGGTTTGATTCTGTAAAAAACAGAGCTCGTAATGTAAATCGTTTTATGGTGTACGAATTCTTAATTAATTGAAACACATTTTTAAGAACCAATGAGTCACGTCGTAAGTCTGTAACTAATTAAGATTATGGTTGTTTAAATAACAAGTTTCTCTAAGTACATTATTTGTTACGCGTATAATGTCACATTACAAACAAATGTAGTAAAGTAACTCGCTCGTTACATAAGTCCCAGTTTCGAGTGATAATAAGTACCTATCAGTAACAACTTGCGAACATTTCATTATGCCCAACGCGGTGGAGCAAAACTTGTTACAAGCCTGTCAATCTCACCCAATTCATTACATTACGCCGTTATCAGTGCGTGATAGCTTCACATACGGTAGTGTGCGTGAAATATAACAATAGCTGTTGGAATATTTTGTTGATAATACTTATAGTTCATGTACTCGTAAGGCTAAGGTCTTAATAGCCCCGCGCACGAGCTCAGGTGCTATGTAATACGACTCAGACCATCACAGGTCACGTTACATTAAGATGATCATGTTTAGATCCACTATGTAGATCTTTTTGTGTGGTTACTCGAATGGCAGCTCATGTACTCCAGACGGAGCCAATTAGAACATGAATGCATAATTAACACGTTTAATCGCCTTAAAAGGATACTATTTTTGTTACAAATTGATACTGTAGTGTAGTCTCTAATTGTATTGTAGGTTGTAAGTGGGCTGAGTATAAAGGGAATATTATTTTTAGCGGGTGATTAGTCGAATATGATAATAACAGCGAAGGGAAAACTTTACTTGAATTGAAACTACGAATGGAAGACGGCGTTTTGTGATAGGAAAATGATTTTGTATTTTTCCTTATCCTTTCAAAGTAGTACTTCTGTATTAATAGTGAATTTAAGTATATTTTTATTGCATTTGTACTATTAAGAAAACCACAAAGGCTTGAGAAATATGACTAAGCTACTCGACAACATACTACGTAAACGTGAATCATTGTCAGATCAAATTGTAACTTCATAAGTTCATAGCACTTTTTTACCCAGTGGAATGTTCTGTTTGAACAGAAAATCACTCGACGTCTAATATGGTCTACATGGGCCGTACGATAAGAATCGATAGGAGACTAAAGCATCGTTGTGGAGTCATGTTTGCCCGACGCCGGTGTCTGTACCATTAGCCGTGTAATGTAAATATTATGCAAACTGCCGCCGCGCCGTGAGATACTCGTATGTGCTGAGATAACAGTCTGACGCAGAGGGGTGTCTCTTCCTATACGTTCCTTCGTACAGAACACGCTGACAAAAATAAAAGAGAAATCTGTTGCCTTTTCCAAGGCATAGAGCCAAAAAGCTAACGTATTCAAGTAAAACTTACCGCAGCGATTCCTTTATGCAGGCTCTCAGGTACGGCAGCTTATCTAAATCCTTACTCGTCAATACTCTGTCCACGGGAAGATTTGAATCCAATTCGTTCTGCAATCTCCTCTGTGCTCTTTCATTATTCGCTAATAAGTAAAAAGTGCTAGCGGCTGCTGCCGCTGTCGTGTCAACGCCGACCAACAACAAATCCAACGCTAGTATCGTAGCTACTTTTTCACCCGAATGCTTTGCTATTTCAGCGCAAACGCCGTTATCAGTCAATCTTTTTAGGCAGAGTGTTCTGAAGGCGTCCAGAGCTTCAACGTATGTTTTGTAAGCTGGGGTGGCGTATAGCCTCCATAGGGGAGCAGACAGTTCCAGTTCTGGGACGCTGTGGAAGAAACCGTGGATGCATCTGATTATGTCCCGTGCGTCGGCGTCGTTGTCGCTCAAACATCCCAGTCTTGTTCCCAAAGCCCACGCCCCGACAGCTGAAAATATACGAGTTTAGTAAACTTGAATGCTAAGTTAAATCATGTGAATTATATATTGTTGTTCTAAATATTATTACAAAAGTCAATTAGATTCTTCCATAATTGGTAAATTGGATCACGTGTTCACAATTTCAAATAAAAATACAATTTTACAGACTGGAAATAATAGCGAACAAATGTAAATAAGCAACATTCATGTATCTAGTGAAACGTGGATGTTCTGAGGTTTCCGAATATCTCTGACTACCCCTCGGGGAATATAGTCGTGAGCATATTCTATGCTATGTATCTATCGATTACTTATGGATTGTTTGCTGGACAAATCATGCTCTATGAGTCCTTGATATTCGTATTCTAGTAACACGATAATTCGTGATCAACACTAGCACACAACATCGGTCGGTGTTGGTCGACATTTCTTTTTTTTTTAATGATAAATAATTTTGAATAATGTTAGTACTATAAGTACAAGTGTTAGAACCACTTACATTCGAGGGCCCATTTGTATAACTCCGTTAAGTAATCTTTAGGTAGCTCACGGTTCCCATCCACCATGCTTTCCATTCTATGCATAAAAATAAAATAAAAACATTAAAAAACTCATTCATTAAAATGTTAAAATTACGTTCCGGCATTGAAAATAATAACAAAATGTCAGTTATAGTGTAAATTAATATAAATTGTCTTGTTCAAATTTAAAATTGTGTTAATTTCTTTCAACAGTTTAATATGATTGATGTTAAAGTTACTCGAATGCAACGCTACTATTTCATTGAAAGAGGTTTGTTGTTCCCGCTATGAGTCAGTAACTCAGTAGTGTAAGCTCAAAACAAATGCTCAGACGATTTTAAAACGGGATGTGGTCATTAAACCGAGATTCTACATCTCGAGACTTCAATTCCATTCGTGACTTTAGCTCATACATTATAAGTTCTATGCCATCACGTTAAGGTTCTGTTACCATAACAGTGCAGAATGTTAATGTGACTGCATACCGCGAAACTGTTGATCTAGTTATTTTTTACAAGGTAAATAGAGGCACTTGGCTATCTGCAGGTTCAGGCTGTTTGTTGTATAACGAGTTTTTCTCGTGTTACGCTATTTATGTGTCAAAACTCTTAATGACGACCAATAGACGTAACGTCACGGCTCCCTGTCAAGTTATGGCGATTAAGATATTGGTTTTCGTGTTATAGATTTTTGATCGAGTGGATTTAATCACATTACCTACAGCACAGAACATTATAAAAGGAGTTAGAAGTGCAAAGTAGGCGTGGAACGTATCGCCACAGGTTATGCAATGATTTGCATAACACCATAAGGCGCGCGGCATGGTGCGAGAGGGCATGAGTAATTGTAGCAGCGTGAGCGGGAAGACAAGTGGCGACAGCCGTCTCCGAAGCAAAAGCGCTACTTTGCATTTCTAACCCCTTTTATAATGTTCTGTGACCTACATTACATGGCATGAAGTGAAATTAGTAAAGCACACAATTAGATGCGTTTTCTCTAAGACACAAAAATTTACAGTCATAAGTTTGAACATAACAATAATATGTTATAGATTTTTATAACATAAATTCTTATCTGAACGATTATTAGCATTTCTTATTAGATTCGTACCTGCTTTTTGCGTAGGTCGTGATCAATATTATCTAATTCGCTGAACACGAGAGTTGACAATATTATTAAGTGTACGTTTATGGTGAAAACATATAATCTTATTTTAGAACAAATAGCTCTAGAAATGCTTCGGTTAAGCAAAAAAGAGTAAGTAAAATGTTACCTGTTAACAAAATCGTCCGCGACGTCGTCCAAGGCAGGCACTGCGGCCCTCGCTGCCTCTGGCGCTGCCAGAGCTTTCGACACTCTCGATCTGAACTTCGACCACGGTTCGCCATGCCTGTGGGACGAAGCAATACAATCATCATACTCATTCGACTATGAGTAATTGTATTATGTGATAATGACTTACACTCCAATCAACCCCGGCTCCTCCCCGAAAAAATCTCTTCTCAATTCTTGCTTGTAATGCTTAAGACATGGCGCGACAGCCCTGTGTGGCATTGAGTCTTCACGCCTGTATATCCTAGCGGTTTCTTCAGCGCAGAATGGAAACACTAAATCTGGATGCCCAAACAATTTGGCCACTTTTGCTGCACCACCAGAACCAGCTAAAGCCCTTAACGTCCACAGTGTGATATCCAACGTGCGGGTCTTCCAAGGTTTTTGGCCTAAGGCGAATCTCCAAGAGTTGCCCAGGATGGGCAAGGGCCTCGGTCCCGGCATTACCGCGTAGCACCGTGCGTTACTCATCGCGAATGAGGCATCCGTGGCTGCAGCTCCTGAAGACCGTGTGGAGGCAGTGGGGCGGCCATCTGTTACGTTTTAGTTGTGTCGTAACCCGTGCCACCCGAACGAGTTGACGCTCGCCCCACGTAACCGCATAATAGTTGTCTAACGGTATGGTGGAGCTCTTCATTTAGATATCTTCTAAGGATTCCGAAAGGGCCCATCATTTTGGGATTTACCCTTTGATGAGCCTTCGGGAAGGCTTCACTAATCTATACTATTATAAAACTGTAACAGAAGATTGTCTGTACATTGAAGACATTAACAAAAAAAAAATTGGATATGGTTTTTAGGTGTCCCTGATTCCATATCACCAATTTTTGTGATAAATGATCTGACTTATAATTTGTGCGGACAAAGTCGCGGGTTAACGCTCGTTAATACATATTTGTGTACAATTTTATTCACATAGTAATGAACTAATGAGTTGTGCTTTGAAGCACATTTCGACTATAATATTTTACAATATTTTCCTGTTTTACTTTCATGTTATTGGATTTAATGACCGTTTATTTAATTAGTCACACGTTTCGGTCTCACACAACTGTGGTACTAATACAAATGCTGCTGTGTATTGTTCTTGTTCATTTAATTAATTCTGCCCGAAATTGTAATGCATGGTATTCCGTGGACAGGCATTTATGATGTCATCCAGCCATCTGAGGAATTTAAGAACACGTTTTTTTACTTCAACATCAAATGCCTGAAGTTTTTTTAACTGTTGCTAACCGAATGAGCAAAAGGCACATAAACCATAACCTATAAAAATGAAGTGACTTATACTATTGCTTGTACTGAGTTATCGACTTGAGTGAGTTTTCATTCAAACTAATTCCTCTTTTATTGTTTTGGTGTAGATTTTAATAAACAATTTATTTATTCTAACCTTTATTTGAAAATAACTAGTGGTTCAGTTCAATTCAGTATTCAGTTCAGATGCTATCAAGTTGTCTATATGTTCAATTAGTTGTTCCCTCAATGAATGCCGCTCCCTGCGCCCGCGTCGATTGCCTCGTCCGGTCGCTGAACATTCATGTTTGTGTACCTTCCGCAATCTCACAACTCAGTTCAGTACTCACTATAGATTTATGTCGTTTCATTTTAACTAGCTTTTCTTTTTACTGTGTTGTTTTTTGGTTACTAATCCATTCATAGAACTGCCCGTTTTCTTTCTTTCACACACGTGAACTTTATGTTTGTTATATGCAATAACATCCAATGAAATAACTTTAAGTGACAATATAATGCCTTCATGACTCTGCAATTTTCCTTAATTTGTTTAGATAGGATATTTGCGTCCCTTACCGCCATGAGTGTGACGAAATTATGTCGGAACAGCGTTTACAATGTTTAGCAGATCGTTGCTAACTCGGAGCTAAATTATTCATTTACCTAGGTTAGGGCTACCTCTTCGAATTTGTACTTTCTTCCGTCCGTCTGCGAGAGGCTTATACACTGACCTGCAAAACTAAGTACTACACTTTTAATATTTAATTTTTTTCTGAACTATAGAAATTAGAGATTTAAAATAAAAAACTTTTTAAAGCCAATAATATCAGCTTTCTTTGTAACTATTCTTTGTAAATTAAACTCTTTTTCGAGTCCTTTTTATTTCGAAAGTATATTTTGTGTACTTAAAAAGCACGAAGAAAAGAAGGGAGCGGAGGTGAGGCAAGGCAATTTTTCTATTCAAGTAAGTGTCGCCAAAATGCGGGGGACGAGGTACGAGATGGGCGTAGGCTCCGCCCCAAAAACCCAAATCCATCTAGCGGCGAAAGGAGTAACTACAACAAATGCATAGTAACATGACAACTAACTAGTGTCGTCTGTTGTGACCGTTATCTACTCGCCGGTAGATGTCGTCTTGGATTTGAACGATTTTTTTAGTAATTGACCAATTCAACAAAGAAATAAAATTTAAATTGATATAAACGAGTTAAACACTTTGTTTTTATCATTATTTTCATCTATCATTTACACTTTAAGTTTCTAAAATCGATTTTTTTTACCATCTTAAAGAGCGGCATCTTGCTCGTAGTAGCAAAACCAATTTTCCTTCTAATTCGAGAATTATTTTCAAAAAATAACTTATTAAATTATATTGGACTTACCTATGAAAAGTTATGCCATCTGCAAGCTTTGTCTGTGATCCTGAACAATTTTTACATCCAGGAACAGCGCACTTCATCGTTCTAGATGTTTATTATTGACAAAACACCTCTCAGAAAACAAAATAATGACGTACGAAAGCAATGGCGGTCCGATTCGAACTGAGCAGCATAGGCCACGCCCACTGTGACGTCATGACCTCATCGAATGGCGACTGACCTCACTGCCTTGCCTCAACTCCGCTCCTTTCTTTTCTTCATGTTAAACAGTTATTGCAATTTCAAAAGTGTGATACTTAGTTTTGCAGGCCAGTGTAGTTTTTTTTTAATAACGTGTTTTGTTATTTCACAACAACTTTCTGGTGGTACTACCTACTTTAGGGGTGCAACAATTTTCTGATCTACGCTTGTAAGATATCGTTGAATATAATTGTATGTTTTTGTGTTACATCAAAATTTGGTTTTTGTGTTATTTTTAATATTCTTACAATTTCTATAGTATAGGATTGTGCGTGATGTTGCTTGTTTCTTCCGAAAATTATGTGGTATGATCTGCTATGTTCCTAATCATACCTTGAGCAATAAAATAAAGTCACCGTCCTGACCGATTGCGCTAAGTTAAAACATCGAAGAAAAATCTATTCAACTGTGCTGAATTCCGCATCGCGCTAAACTCTATGTAACTGACAATAACGTCAGAGCGATCTGTCAAAACGGCTCTAACGGCTGTACCGCGATTAGCGCAATACCAAATGTGTCAAAAGTTATGGTTCGTACGCAGTCCAATAACTCCGATTGCAGCCCAGTTCTGATTTATTTTTACAACTTATTATTATTAGAATTTTGGTGGAAGAGATGATTAAACGCATCTCGATTCAGCTTCAGTAACATGAGGATAGTTTTATTTGATTAGTGCACGCATGTGAAACGCGGTCGATCGACGGATGTTCCGCAACGGCAACAAGGCGTTCCTTGTACGAGCCATCATCTGCGTCTGGTTTCTTGGCGCCTGCCACGAGCGATAGCGAGACTTTGTCGCCGTTGAATATGCAAAAACTGTTCTTTTTTACAAGGTTAATTGGTTACAGATCTTATTGCATACCATGCATTCATATTTTTCCTAAATAATTATAGTAGGTTCTTCTTAGGTAGTATGGGTAGGTAGGGCCTTCGTATAATTTTTTATGAGCAAGTTGTTTAAGAAGTTGTCTTAAATAGGACATTTTGACAATTATTGCAATAAGAATCGGTGGTTCTCGTACCAATAGCATGCAACATTGTGTTGCGGAAATGCCCATGTGAAACTGTCCAGTATATCTACTCTCATGTTTAAGAGGTCGGAAAATTGCTACTTACCGTCTCGTTATGAGCTGTGAGCACATACCATACTCAATCGAACACATTACATTGCGGAACGAAACGACACGCTGACTTGTAGAAGGTATCTTCAAAGCCTAACTTATTCTCTAATACCGTTATGGTAATGGTAAATTTTCATAACATCCGTGAATTGTACTCAGTTTTACAAGCGTAACATTTTGATTGTCTCGAACATAATATTTGTCTACTAATTTTGTTCATTCTCAGCGCATTTTAGTCGAACTTGTCTTAAATAATTTCGAAGACCTGCCAATTAGCGCATGGAATACTCGAGGTACCTAATACGAGCGTGCGTATAACTAATTCAAACGCTATGTCAGATTACAGTCATAATTTAGAAATACAAGAATCGGTCGTTCAAATTCAAAGGGGTCGATTTGGTTTAAGCCTTCCTAATTTGAGAATGTTTTATTCATTGCTACGTCATTCAGAAGCTAAAAGGCACGATGTAAATGCGTTATTTATTAAGAACTACTGATCGCGTCCCTGATTACAATGTTCCACGTTGTATTTTTATTTCACTAGGTAATCAAAAATTTAAGGTCCTGGGAATCATGGGTTACACAGTTTTTATTCTGTGCTCTGAATAATACAGTATTTATTCGTAGTTTGAAACAGGTGTTCGGAAAGCGTCGAGCAATCCTATTTCGAATGTGGTCAGCGGTTAGTGAATAGAATTCTCAACTCCAATTGAGACATCTTGACAATAGCTGTTACCGATGGGTAATTCATTACATTACATTTAGATTGGCTTTGATTGTATGATGCGTCATGCGTCATTAACTCATTGTACCTACGAGTACAACCTGACATCTGACGCACGAGTTCTATTCCAACCGCATTTAGTCTTTGAACTCGACGTAAAATGCATTTAGTTTCACTAGCGGTTTGACAATGAAATCGTGATTTAATTCGAAACGAACAATTAAGATCTAACTCAAGGCTGTCTATTTAATAACCGAGACGTGCTTGTTCATCTGAAATCGTGTAAATGGTTAAACAAAGACAATTCTGTACACGAAGAGCAATTGAGATGGTATCAGCATTGCAGGCCGCCCACGTCGCAGGTCTAGCGGCCCGGCGACAGATTTATGAGCTGATCGCATGACGGCCGTGCTCATTCCGGAAGCATTTTACAGCAATGCTGCTGGGCCCTGAACTATGCCCTCCGTGACCTAACCTGCTGTTGCGTTTGCGACACCTCGCTACGATGGGAATCGTGACAATTTTCACACTTTTATCGGCCCATTAGTTCAAAGCTATCCTAGTAGCTAAATCTATGGCAGATTATTGATGCTATTGTCTTAGCCAGGTACGAGGTAAGAGCGATGATAGCCCATACGGAAGAGAGCTAGCGCCTCAATCACGAGGACGCGGTTCGATTCCTGGCCTGTACCACTAAATTTTTCGGAATTTATGTACGGTTGTATTTATCATTTACTAGCTCGGCGGTGAAGGAAAACATCGTAAGGAAACCTGCATTCCCGAGAATGAAAAGAAAATACCATAAGTTCGGAGGTATGCGTAAAATATGGGTGAGCTTGGGGCGAACACAAAAGACCAGCGATGGTCGCAGTGTTACATAACGACCCTTGCTTGCAATAGCCCAACCACAAATAATAATAATAATAGCCAAGTACATCATGGAAGAGATTTAATAAAGAGGTTGTTGACATGAGTTGTCCGTCAAAATTTTGCATTGTTCTTGCTAATAAGTGACCCGGGTGCGGATAACAACCTAATTTTGACATGACAGAACTTTGCGTGTCAGGATATTCAGGTAATGTAGTGTTGCTGCACTTAAAGTTGCCCTTATCACATAGTCAGGAATATTAGAAGTGCATGTGAATCATAGATAGCGTGTTAACGGTGGTGCGTGGTGTTGGTACGTGTTGCGAGGTTCGCGAGGCATCGAAAGGGCTCGGCCGGCCCGCGCGGCGTGCGGCGGCGCGCGGCGTATTGATCGCGCCGGACCTGTTGCCGGGCGCTGCGACCCGACAACCCGACCCGACTAACACGGCACCAGCACAAGGATTTTGTGCATTTCACATGCTCTATGCTTTTTACTAATGCTCTCCGTAAAAAAGGTTTATGCGGCGATGCGGTTTATATATCGATCCTGATCTGCAAGTGATTCCTGAAGTCCCAACAGGCCACTTTTTTTTTTATTGCTCTTCTGTGCGAAACAAAAGACATTTAACTAGCATTAAAAAAAAGTAAGCATACAAGTTATATAGGCCTATGTCCAGCAGTGGATGTCTTTCGGCTGAGATGAATGAATTAATGAAAGAAGTTTAATTAATTATTTATTTTCTCACAAAACACAGTACATTACATTACACAGATACATTTTATGCCAAACTGCCTTTGACTATTTATTATAAGGACTAGCCTTGCGGTAGCATTTCCCCTCTGCCACGGTATAAGATTAATTGATCATGTGCATTTACATTCAATTTTATACCTTATCACTAAACGAGACAGCCTATAATTGCGAAACAATAATTTCGAACTTAGAACGTTTGGGGTTCACACGAGACTACTTTTCATGATTTTTAACGTTCAAAATTAGAATCTAAATTTATGGTGAATAAAATCCAAAGTTGCAGATTTCATGTTACCTCGCCCCCCGCAAAAAGTGGCAGAAATGTTTGTTAGTAGAATTACACGCGTGGCTAGTCCCTATATGAGTAGTTAAAGCAAACTGCATAACAGTTTTGCAGCTCTTGATAACATTTACCCCTCATTAATAATTGTGTGACTCTAGAAATCTGATGAGAACCCAAGTTTCAGCTAGAGTTGTAAATAATTATACAACGATCACTGTAGTGCGTATTCGACTGATTCGAATGTAATTCATCCTTGTCTACTGACCCAGTTAATGTTGACACAGTCCTGACGTCAGCAGCGCCTAGGATCGGCGCGAAAAACGCCGCATCGACTCCCGTGAAATATTTAGAGGATGCTCGTTCAACATTAACTAATAATTACGCGAACTCATTGCCCTTGCGAAATAACAAGGGAACAGATAACTTGGTCAAATCCCTCGCGAATTGCAGTTCTGATTTTGTTTATCTTGTATTTCCCCATTAGTCAAAACCGATTTAGTTGATATGCCTCGCACTGTGGAAGATTCATGTTCATTTCTTAGTTTATGAAGATTTTTCGTTTAATATTTCTGTATTCCTATGGGAAATAAAAATGTCAACTGTGCCACGTGACTCAGCCAAGGTTTTGACGCAACACGTTATTAAAATAAATATCTGGAAATAGCTTTAAATAATTCAAGTGGTTTTTTTTCCTCGACATGTTGCTCTGCGGTACTATCCGAAGGATCGTAGAAAGAAAGGGTCCTCTAGTTTGGCAAGCTTCCAAAACGCGGCCCGCCAAGGCGCTGACATTGAAACTAATACGTCACTGCGGGCTCTCACTCTCCGTTTAAACGATTTGTTCTCTTTGTTTAAGAGAGGATCGTTTAGCATACACACAAACTTGTCCGTGCCTTAATGGGAAGTTAAGAAACAAAAGGTCATTAAATGATAAATACCTCTTGATTAAACTAATCACAGCAAAAAGCAATTCCTTGTATCTTAAGAAACGAGCTTTTGACCCGCGACTTAGTCCGCGTGGATTACCCCGTTAGGGGTCGATTTTCGAATAATCCTTTCTTAGTGCACCCCTACATCCTTTAGGCTGTGCGTTGTCTGTCAGTCAGTCAGTCACGGAACTCTTTTATTTATAAAAAATTGCTTTTTCCATGTTTGGTTTCAGTTTTGTACATCTTGTCGTGATAAGTCCGTCTTCTTGTACATGTTTTATCATCATTATCATCAGCCTATATATACGTCCCCAGTTTCCTGTGGGTTGCCACAGTGAGGGTGTATATGCGGATTGGTAGAATAACATTATGCATCACCATTTCTTCTTCAGCGTATGCAGGTTTCCTAACGATGTTTTCTTTCACCGTTTGAGAGGAATCGAAGCAATGGTACATGTTTGCTTTTAGTATATTAAAGTGCATAATTATTATGTGTTTGTGTGAAGTGAAGAGTATACATCTTGATTGATTGATTGGTTATTTGGACAAGACAGCCCGGTAGGATTATTTTTCATATAACAATTATTATGATGGACAGAACACATTGTGAACAACGGATTCTGATTTCAGATTAAACCTAGTTTCTCCTAAACAATGCTATTTTAATAGCTTGAAATCTGTTTATATCGTGTATCCGTAATTAATCGGTGCTTTGACATTGGCCAAATTGTTGTTTTTTACGCGACTTGAAATTACATGCCTAGCTGAATCCGAGATCCGATATAAATCTTGTAAATTCACGTCACGTTTTTCAGTTATCTCCGACACAAGCTCTCAAGATAGACAGAAGATAAATTGTGCCAACGTAACGCAGCGCAGATCAAACATAACTCAAACGAGCAATCAACCCTCATGCCTTATTCCCAAAGGTTGATCCCATCGCATCTGTATGAGCCGGCCTAACTTTCTATCTGGCTTTCTGCCAACAGTGCCAACTCGAATACATGCTCGCATAGAGTGAGATTGGCCTTGAATTGCTGACACCAATGACGGTATACTATGCTAATTTAGTGTTTATTACCAGTTGAATACATACTCTGCAACATTATTTTGCAGTTTTGCGTCTAATAATACTATTAACCCCTACTTACGATGACTAGTATTTAAAGGTCGCGTAAAATCTTCCATTGCTAAGTTACATTGTATGTAACTTCACTTGTTAAGGTATAAAACGACAAGATAATATTAGGCTACGATTACTATAGGTATAGCGTTTCGTATAAAACCTACAATTTGGAAACCAGTCAGCCATTTGATGAAGTCAGGCAAGAGTTTAGCGCGAAAATGGAATAGCCAACAAAAAGCAAAAACGTCGCGTGACGTACGGACGTGGTTTTTCATTTAGTGTGGCCTGTAGTTACCGTTGCCGCGCCTGCACTAGCCTTTCACACGCACCTCTTTTAAATACAGCTACAATTCGCGATAAGACCTTAAATTATGCGGGTATTATAAAGGTAGATACGACGTCACATCGACTGTACATTTGAAAATAGATTCTCTATTTCCTTTACCAAGTACACACGGCGACATATCAAGCTATACAAAACCAATATAAGCTGGCCGCGCGATGCTATACGTTACTCTACCTACGGGCGGTCAGCTTATGTTGGTTTTGTATTGCTTGATGTGTCGCCGTGTGTACATTGATTGTGCCTCGTTAGCTATCGACAAAAATGAACCATATCGCAAATATTTGATAGCTATATTTTCTTCCACGTTTCTTATAATAGACCGAGCAAACAGCATAATAATGTAGCCAGACGTTGGTTCGTACACAAACAAAGTACGTCGATCTCGTGACCCACTGTCATTTTGCTAAAAGCCTGTCAGGAGCAGTGTGAAGGGCCTTTACCCCATTGTGATATTCGAGAATAGCGTGTTGTCTATGTCTGAGTGGTGAGCTCGTTAATATGTAAGCGGTGCCGTCGCCCTCGCGTTTGCACCAACTAGTTGCTAACCGGACGGTTCTAATATACCTACATTTATAACTGAATCAAATATTACAGAGAATAGAACGCCTTTGGTTTTCCACATGCAAGTTTCATCTCGAACTGTAGACAATAGCAGGAGTAGTTAACGATATTAGTTCTTAGACCTTCGTCTGGTCTTACTGGGACATGGGTATCGAATAGATTACCTAACCTACCTACTTAGAACATCTAGTACATTCACTGATTCAGGCATACCTTTCAGATTTGATTCTGCTTGAACCCTATCAAAATTGCCCCAGCAGAATATTCGACATAGACATTATTTACATATTTATTTCATTGTTAATTACTCATGGTCTAAATGAAATGACTCTGAAGGACATTGCGTGTTATAGGAATCGAACAAGCTGAACCTTTTATATAAGATGTCTAGGCTAACTGATAAGTTTAATCAATCAATCACTAATGCAGTTTTTATAAATAAATAAATAAATAACGCTCACAGGCCCATACATTGTAATGATCCCAAGCAAGCACTAATAGGCTGTTTATTATGGAAACCATACAACAACGGCACAAACATATAAACATCCATGACCGAACCGCGATTCGAATCCAGGACCCTGGATTGGCAGTCCGGCGTGGTAACCATTACACCAACCGGGTCGTCAAATTAAGTAACGACGACTTTCAATCATGTGCCAAAATATGCACACATAACCAAAACTGTGGGCTATTGTAATGCAAAACAGTACTAAACCTAAAGAACTTAATCTTTATAAAAGGCGAACGTGGTGCGTGTCACGTTTACTATAGGTACGTCCTAGGATTAGTTATTAGTTATTTACATAGCTACATGGTTCAATAACAGTATTTAGTGACATATAATAATAAATAATTTTGTTTTCTCAACAAATTGTTACATACAAATAGACACAGATACACAGAAAATACAGGCATTTTTATTCAAAACAATTTGAGGTTGACTGGAGCCTAACGTAGGTAAACCAGAAGGTAAACCTGTGAATTGTTTGTCTCCCCCACCTGCAGCTTATTTAAGTTACAAAAGTTTGTAATAATAATCTGATTGATCCATGATACAGTAAGGGGTTAGGAGAAACAAAGTATAATAAGTTATAACTAAAAACATTATGTTTTAAAAACAACAGATTGAGAGTAAATTAAGACTGAGATAATAAAATATTTTCATATACACAAGTTGATTGTGGTTTCACTGTGGTGTGTAAGTGTGGTGAGTGAGTGTAATGTATGAATGTCGGGCTGAATTTAGTGACCAACGCTAATCCGTTGGCTGAAGAGACACCTCCAACACAGCAATTTCACATCAGCCAAACGACCAACGCTGAAACAGCCGATCCGAAAAACAAGGGAAAACAAGCTTTTGGTCACATCCAGCGACGAATCTTGAGTCTATAGTTTAAACGTCACGTCCATCTTAATTTTTAATTATGTATGACCTTGTGTGACCCAACTAATCCGTGATTTCATCTACGTATACATTCAAAATTATGTATTTCAGATAACCTTATTGAGTGTTAAAAGGCATGAACTATCTCTGTGCCAAATTATATCTAAGTCTACCGTAATTTAAGTTATAGTTAGTTATGTATGAAAAAAAATGTAGACACGCAAATAAACAACTAGTCATATAGGAAAGGTAGAGTTAGAAAAGTTTCTGGTTATCCTCAATAGAAGGGATGATCTGCTCCTGGCCGATTTCGGCCATGGTGAATGCATTACTTTGTTGTTGGCGTCGATGAACTCTCGTGTGAACTAACATATCTAATCTCCATCGTAAAAATCCCTCGCGCATAGCGAGTATTTGAGCACACCATGTATAAATAAGTAGAACATACCAAATGATTTGTTTACTTTATAACTAAAAATCTTGTTAATTTGTTTCCAGTTTCCTTGATGACCTCGATCGGTTAGGTGCTAGAGACTACCAACCCACCGAGCAAGATATTCTAAGAACAAGAGTCAAAACCACTGGAATTGTCGAAGTGCACTTCTCATTCAAAAACCTTAATTTCAAGTAAGTTTCATTCTAAATTGCATGTTTTTTTGTTTTTCATATCTATAGCAATATGAAAATAATGGGAATAGAGAACATAAGTTGAACATCGAGAATGGGATCTTAAATGAATTTATGGGTTAAAATGTGCTTTATTTCGGTCCGAATACTTTAACATAATGTTTCTTTAATAGTAATTAAATTACATATTACACAAAAAAGTTGTTGCATATTACACAAAAGACTACGCAAGAAATATACGTTTTACGGTATTGTTGACCCCACTATAACAGTTGTAAACTTTGCTGGCACCTTATCAAGTCCACTGCAAAGAAGATTAGCATGGCTATACAGAATAGTGTACGGATCTTTTTGGCCTTTTCGCTTGAATTGAAATGAAATTGTTTAAGAACTGTTAGTATCTAGATTCAACGACTGTTAAAAAATATCTTTACACTATCGCACACAAACGAAGTAACTAGAATCTAGTGGAATCTAATCCATTGTATTATAGAGACTAGACGGCGATAGAAGTTTTGATAACAACCTGCGACACTTGGCTTGAGGCAGGTTCACTATCAACAGAGCTATCGGACCGCGTTATATGTTACTTTTGTGGAAAATAGTTACTTCGCATCCAGTTCCAACAACTGACATTGTAAAAGTTTTCTATTGGTTTTATTGTCATAACAGCAACACGAATTTAGCTGCAAAAGATGTTTAAGGTATTGATAGAACATTTAGGCAGATTTTTTTAAATATCTTGGACACTGTCACACAATTTTGGTGTGTCACACATATTGACGCTACTTGCACATTAACGGAACCACCTGGATGCGATTGGCACAAGACTGAGTAAAATGGCTTAACGGGGAAGAGCATTTACTCTGCTGTTGGTGGATAAGGTATAGAAACACAGTATAAGAAAGAGTACTAATATCTACGTACTGTAAGGACACTCTCCATCACCAATTTTAACCTCGCCTCCTCTGGATAGACGACAGTATGCAGTGGTGAATTCCTCTCACTGTCATTCAGCACATATATGGGATAGCCTAACAACAACAGCACAATAGGTACAGGACAGTACAAGTTATACGAGCCTGTTTGAATGTAGTGTCCAGGGTGATAAAACTAACTAGTATTGTTACGTGCTTTCAGATTGTTTGACGTGGGCGGTCAGAGGTCCGAAAGAAAGAAATGGATCCATTGCTTCGAGGATGTCACGGCGATCATATTCTGCGTCGCCATGTCAGAGTACGACCAGGTCCTGCACGAGGATGAAACAACGGTAATTGTTATGTTTTAAATACAAAAATTTCATGTCATTTTTAGAAATTGCTATTAATTACTTTAATATCTCTCTCGGTTTGATGATACAATTTGGAATAAAAAAATCTAGATTTCAATGAAGCTACATTGAATGTGTCTTGCAGACAAATTAGATGCAATCGTCTGAAAAATGTTTTCAAAATGTTATGCGCTCAAACACTATCTCTAGCACCAGTAAGATAAAAAAAACTATCTCGTATTTCTGATGATATAATTTTAGTTAATATTGACACACAGCGAATGCTGGATAATTTACGTGTTATAAATATTAGAAAATGCAGCAAAGAAGAGCTAATTCACAAATGTTTAACAAGAACACACAAGGTATTAAGGTTCTTCGATATGCTAAAGGTGATCTTGCTTCAACCGTGCGCTCAAAAGGATAGTTCGTAGTTGAAGCAGTGTCTCTTGACCACCCCGATAGGGATTATGGTTGTAAGTTTATTTTAAGATCTGTTTATATCGTGTTCTTTCTAGATTATTCATAATCTAACATGTTAAATCTATGTTGATTGCAGAACCGCATGCAAGAGAGTTTGAAACTGTTCGACTCGATCTGCAACAACAAGTGGTTCACGGACACAAGCATCATCCTGTTCCTCAACAAGAAGGACTTGTTCGAGGAGAAGATTCGCAAGTCACCCCTTACCATCTGCTTCCCTGAATACACTGGTAACTATTTTACAATTGTCTCTTCTTCTTAGCGTCAGCGCACACCTAGCCTAGAACTGTTCGAGCATGCGCGAGCAGTATTCATTCAACTCTATTCCCATTGAAATAGAGTTTAAAATAGCGTGCAGCTGTGGCGTCTGTTAAGTATGTTTGCGTATGCTCCTCGCGGCGATGCGCGCATGTTCGAGCATCCGCCGCTGCCGCCGTCGGATTTCTCCGCTAGGTGTGCGCGACTGCAAATAACATGCTCGCGCATGCTCGAACAGTTTGTGCTAGGTGTGCGCAGACTCTTAGACTTTACGCTCTCGGTAGCTCAGCAGCTAAGCTAACTTTCTTACAAATGGGAAAAATTTAAGAGTTGAGCATATGTCATGAGTGTGTCTTACGCCACGATCCTACCAGAGGGCCAGAGGTAAGAAATAGGTGGGCGAATCTTTCTTATACTGTAGTAGAGTGGTCTTGGTCGATAGCATGCTGCACAAAACAGCTCCATTACTGTGTGATCTACTCTACTCTACTCGCGCGCGACGCGCCTTAGCTGCATAGAAAATTAAGTTTTCCTGTGCTTTTCAGAGAGCGAACGTCTCACGTGTCGCGACGATTAGTATGAAAATAACATAAATAGTAATTATGCTAGAGGGGCTACTATATTGAAGAAGCCTATTCACTCGTACATTATTATTATTATTTTGAGAGATTTCTCAAAAACAATATAATAATGTACGAGTGAATAGGCTTCTTCTGGGTAAGCTCGCTACATCTTCGACCCCATCTTTGTCCTAAGGACTGGATTTAGGTCAAGAGTAAACCCATCTGTAATAAAAAAAAATAGATACTTAAACAAAATAGTGCCAGAATATTTATGTTCTGTTAAAAAGAAGGGATCAGTCTTCAATCGCCATGCCTTGCGGAGGAGGTAATGCACAAGTGAATGGCTGTTCTTCGGTAAACGCTAAGTTACCTCGTAGTAAATTCAGAAGTAGAAACCGGGGTTACAAGGCAACTGCTGTCGTTTTAGGAACGTCATTTGCTAGAGCGAGGAAGGTCAAAGCACTGCCGGTGCTGCCGCGTGCTATCGCATTCCCGCTATCTTTCTCGCTCTAGTAAATGACGTTCCCGAGCGACAGAAAATGATGGATCGTGAAAAAATTCGATTCCATGCTGCCAGATGAGGTTCAACCCTAACGCTTCAATTTGTCTAAATAGAAACAAAAGGCAATTTATAATCATCGTGTGTATTCCTTTTTACGTTGTATATAAGAAGTTTACGCCATTTTGCGTAAATTATTTAACCAAAATGAAATTGTTTCAGGCGCGCAAGAATACGGTGAAGCGGCAGCGTACATCCAAGCGCAGTTCGAGGCAAAGAACAAATCTACCACCAAGGAGATCTACTGCCACATGACGTGCGCCACCGACACCAACAACATTCAGTTCGTGTTCGACGCCGTCACCGACGTGATCATCGCCAACAACCTGCGCGGCTGCGGCCTCTACTAGGCGCCTCGGGACCCGGAACACTACAGATAAGTACAGTACGGCCATATCAGTGCTACGATCCAACGACGGCTCTGAACGCAGTCGAGCGCGGCGTCCCGACGGAACGCCGCAGTGTACTGATACACCGTCGAGCAACTCTTGTGGTCGTATTGCATCGTTCCTCCACACCGCTCCGCTCACACCCTACGAGCGACGAAGTGATATCTCTCCAGTAACCACGAGCAAGCATATCAGTGACGTCATCGAGACCGACCGCCGCAGGGTGTCAGCGCAACGGACAGGCTCACGCAGCTACGCGTATTATATTATATATTTTTATGGGATGTAAGCTTACTGGTACCGCCGATGTGCAGATATCATGTGTCACATGGCTTGGGGCATTGTATGTTTTACATTCGCTCTTAACCGACAGAGCGCAACTAGATCCCAAGGTAGTGTTATCTCCCTGTATAATAAACCGACATTTCCTCTTCAGTTTTTAAGGCGATGTGGTTTTTCCGATTCAACGCACACGCCTTTCGATTAGTAAAATCATTTTTGATAAATGTGAATTAGGTATCTAGTGTTCAATTCTAAATTTTGGTGCTAGTATAGTATTTGTTTTGTGCAGATGGTAGTTTGTGGTCTAGTTGCGGCGCTGTGGGTCGAGGCGTGGCCCCGCGCGTGGTCCGTGGTCTGTCGTGGTGTTGCGCGCGGGCGACGCCTCGCGAGCTCCGGAAACAAATGTGCTTATATACTCACTCTCTTACGGACCAAAAACCGAAAGGAACCAATATTTAGTACTGAAAAACTCGGTAGTGAGATGCATGAATACGTTCACAGGCCTACTTTTACTGATACTAAACAATTCCATTATCAATTTCTATAAGAACTTATTTTTTATAAACTTTTGAATGCACAAATCTGTATCCGCTAAGAAAGAATCATTTATTTTACATACCTTAAATCGTTTTAAGCTAAGTCCTGTGTCATCTTTGAATATGCATTTTTATTTTAGTTAGGCGTCATATTACGCACAAACTATTTATTTCTGTAAGAGCATTGATTCGTTAAGCCATATACAATTTTAAAATAATTTTTCATGTTCATATTTTTTCTATTATCACTTTACAGTAAACCTTAAGGTATAGCCATTTAAGATCTACTCTTGTATTCAATTATAAAAAAATCATGTTAGGTATTTATTTTATCTAGTGTATTTGTATTAAAGGTGGTATATGTAAACTTGTCACGTTTAATTTTATATTTAAGTAATTAACCAATGTTTATGATCATGTTTATCTTGATTATTTTGTGGAGGTGGGCGGAGTCTGTAATGGTAAGAAGGGGTCGCCGAATGCCTCGTATCGGTGGTCTTCAGTGGTAGCGGTGAGCGGCCGCTGGCTGGCATTACGTACGTATGTAAGTATGTTGTCTTTAAGCACGTGTCGAGACGTGCTTCTCCCGTGTAACCGGCGCGTTCTACGATTATGTTCGCAACAAGTGTAAGATATGTGAGTATATAAACTTTGTATACACTCGCGAATTGGCGTAATCAAACCTTATACATATATATTATACTATATAACATAATTTATTATTAATAATAAAAATAAAAATCTTACTTTTAAGCATTAGGGCAGTAACTGTATCAATAAACATTAATTAATAATGCAATTAGACAGTAACCTTTACTATTGTCATAGTTAGGTGATTTGTTTTCATTTTACGTTTATGGAGTATGTAAAAAGTGATTAAATGAAAATGTAACGCCTACAATGTGACCGCGCGGGCCATTCACCAGAGCATAAGCAAGTCCGAACCTCGTTCACTTGCAGATGCAGCGTTGCTAAAACCAAAGATTTTAACATTCACTACTCTATAAGAAGTCGAAAATCTAAATTTAAAAACTTTATGGATTGAAACCGCTGTGGTGATTTGCAGTAGTACTGTTCGCGAGACGACAATCATTGCGCTCGCTTGTTATCTGCGATCAGTCCGTAGATAGGAATGTACGCGTTATATCCCTTTTGAGATGTGTGGGAGTGGCCCGCGGCCCGAGCGCCTGCCGCTCGCTTGTTGCTAGGTAGGTTTTTTACTGTTATGTAACAATATGTGGACGTACGTAAAACTAATAAAAAATAATATAAGCGCAGTTCTACATTCAACCCGAAACCTATATTTAAGTAAGCTTCACACTACATGAAGGGTTTCTGATCGACCTGTCGAGATGGGGTTGATTCATTCGCATTAAAATCACATCCGTAAGCATGACGGGGTCGAAGTATGTTCTGTTTCTCGCACGGCGTGCGGACAAATTGGTGTGCGTTTCCGCCTCGCTGAATGCGATGCGGCATTGCACGCCGAAGAACGACGATTTTGCATACGCAAAAGATTAGTGTGTATAAGAAACACGCACAATGATGCGAAATATAAATTTGTCATGAAACGGAACACGCCCATTATCGTCGTATGGAGTGCGGGGGTATTGGCGGGCAGCGGCCATGGATAGTGCCATCAGAAACGCAGCTTTAAGCGACCCACGAGACAACGGCTGCCGCGCCAGTCCTCCGCACTAAGCGTACAATACGCAAGTCAGTTTCACGTTTTAATGTGTTCCTCCGCCGCTAAAACATTAACTTGTATGCTTTAATATTTCGAGTGAATGTGATGTAAATTTTGTACACTGCCGCATTGTTTATTCGCTCGATTCACATTTAGTTTATAAGATTTGGGACAGTGACCGAACCGCACTAGCCACGCACAAGCAGTTTGTTTGGCGCACGAGCCCAGCTCGATCGCGAACTCGTCTCGTCTCTACGCTCAAATTCAATCGACCCTTCAGCCAAACGTTACGCCAAGTGGTATGTGCGTAAGCTTCTTATTTGAAGACTGAAATGTTGCCGCTCAAATGTTCTCGCGCTTTATTAGATCCACGACGGGGGAGGATATTACAGTTTTTTAAAAAGAGTTAGCGTTTAGTGATTGGGGTCAAAATAGATGTCTTTATTGTAACTTATAAAAGATGTGGCATAAGATAACTCGAAGACTACCCGGATCAAGAAATTAGCGAATTGAGCGACATTCAGTTGTAATTTTTAATATTAAAACGCTGAGTCTTTGTCACAATGTTGTCGATTTAAAAAACAATATCACCATGCTTCATTCATATTTGCCAAAGTTAATACTAACCTCACTATTTATACCTACTGTATGTTCTTTGATGACTATGATGTCAGATTCGGGGTGAGGTCGAAGGCGCTTTGCACGCAGCAGGCATCGCGCCGGCCTCGTCGGCGAATATAGTCGTATCGGTACTGATCAGAGTACAATGTTGAAAATATCTTATTTAGAATTGATGACATGTAAACATTAATTTCTAGCGCGTGCGAGGGACCGCTCGGTGCGACACTCGGCGGGCGCGACGCTCGTGTGTAGGCTATTGAGGCAGAGGCAGGCAGGGCGGCCTGTACGGCCAGGACGACCTTAAGTCGCGCCCGCTCGGAAACACGCTCCGGGCGGTCCCGTCTATTTGAACAAACGTTTAAGAAAGTAAAAACTTTTAGTCACTAGTAATGGGTAATTTTTGAATGTGATTCAATCTTATCTTTATTTTTCTATATCGAGTGACATCTTTTTAACTTTTAATTTCATTACGTTCCGACTTATGTTTTGTATTGCATTTACTGAGAGCGATATATTTAACCAACGATGTAATTAAACAATATTTTCTCTTTTTTGTATCTCGTCTGCACTGGTATTTTTTATTGAATTTACTATAAATGTACTTTAAGTGTATAATTTTAAATAATTACTGAAAATGATTATATTCTAATTTTTATGTTCAAATAATTATTCTGGTTTTATTTAATTCCCTTATAATCTCCTAAATCCTGCAATGATGGTAAACCACCGGCACCGAACGAGGATATGTCTTCAAATCAACAGCCGTCAGTAGCTTTCAGTATGTCACCAAGTCCTTTTGTGAATAGAATTTCATATACACATAAACAAAATCCTTTGAGGAGTGACCAGAAACTTTACAAGTATAACTGTTATTTTTTTATGCTAAGGTGTCATATTTACATTTTCGGAATGGGATGATGACTGATGAGTTAATAATTATGCATGAAAATATTTGTCGATGCCATGAAGAGTTACAAATTAGTTATAAAGTATTTTTCTTCTATCGAGTCGACTGGCATGTCATTCTTAATTTTTGCAGTCCAGTATTTCGCCACACGGATAGCACTGCCGGCAGCGCGCAGCGTCCATAAGCTCCGTTCACGATAAGGTGTCAGGGCAGGATAGGAGATGGTCCATAGTATGAGGAGTAACACCGTATTCACACCTAACCTAAGGTCCGTCCGACCCGTCTGTGTAACCCCAAGTGGGGTTGGCCGGTTGTCTGTTCAAGCGAACAGATTGTCTTTAGTCTTTACTCCGGCCAACCTGGCATGCTCGCCCCGCCGCGGATTTCTCGGATAGGTGTGCGTGACTGCAAAGAACATGCGCGCGCATGCTCGAACAGTTCTCCGCTAGGTGTGCGCTGACCCTAAGGCGCGGTTTATACAACGTGTTAATGAATTAACGCAAAACTAGAAAGTAGTTTGTTTAGAATCGAGAGCAAAATTGAATTATTATGGATTCAGCATAGGTAATTTTTTTCAAAATATTAAATAATTTGTTAGTAAAATTTAAAATTTAATCAACCCGATGTCAACCCACCGCACGGGAACACTCACCCTACTTACTACCAAAACAAGATTATTAAAATTTATCCATGATTACGTTAGCGCTTTCATTCATTGCTGAAATGATTTTTTTTTCTTCAAAACTTAAAATGCGAATAACTTTAAATTTTAAGTATCAAAATAATGACATTATTGTTTCAATCTAATTATTTTGTTATAAATCAGTTGGGGTGTATGAGGTTTTGAGCTTATTCATTACCACGTTGTATGGAAATGACATGGCGCGGGCGGGTGCGGCAATATAAACCTTATAGTACGTAGCATAGCGTCGTTTGGAGAATTACGTCCGCGCCACCAGGCGACGCCGCGACGTCGGCGTCGCCTGGTGGGTGGCGCAAGCGCGATTTTCCTTTACGATAAAAACGACGCTATGCTACGTACTATAAGGTTTAATAATCCGCCACTAGCCCAGTCATTTTACGGAGTTTTGTTAGGCGGGGTAGGGAGTAATTATAAATTGAAATTTTAAACTGTAACCAGCACCATTTAGTGACAAAAAGACTATCTTAAAACATATTAAAAAAAAAAATTACATAGAAATCAAAATTGTGTGTCCCAGAAGGCTTTTAAATTAATAATATTAATACCAATGCACTCATTTGACTTAGATTTAAAAATATAATTTTTTTTCTAATTTCAATGGCATTGAAATGTAAAAAATGAGGTATTTATTAGAAAATACGAATGCATTTTTCAAAACCTTCTAAGTATACAAAAATATTCACACCATGTTTGTAGTATGTATAATGGTAAAGCCTTAAACATGTGCAAAAAAAAATTACCATTGCATGAAGATGGATGGATTCTTATGCTGTGGCACAGGCCTACCCTCGTGGAAATGTGTATGGGAAGTTCGTCTACCCAGACTTCCAATGCGGATTGGAAGATATGCATCGTAGATAAGTTCAACTAGTTTCAATCATAAACTCCGGATTTTCTTGAGAATACATAGGTACAGAGTGTAAGGGACAGCACTCCGCATACAGAAGCGGTGAACTCAAGACCACCAAACTGAACAACTCAGTATGGAGCCCACCTCAAGAAAAAAAAAAGCGGTTTCATACAAAACTGCTGTACCTACCAGAATCAAATGTATGGGAAAGCTGATTTATTTTCGCGTTTCGTAGGCTATATTGTCAAAGTTGTTCAGTTTGATGGTCTGATCCTCCCCAAAAACCGTCATCATATTAAGGATGTAGGCGTGTACTTACACCTAAATTCACGAATATTATAATGTCGCTGAGGCAGAGGAAATGGCGTAGTAAATACGCTTCATTCCTCTTCTGAGATGCAAAGAGAATGGAATCACTACGTTTTAAGAGTTTGCACTGCCTAACTAGCTTCGAAATCCAAAAGCCGAAGCCAGAAGACTCATTGGCGACAGTAAGCTGGTTGAGACCAAGCTTCAAAGCCTAGCCCACCGCCGCAGAGTAGCGTGTTTGTCGGTCTTCTACAGATTGTGCTTCGGTGAGTGTGCCCAAGAGCTGCATGAGCTCATCCCGCCTTCCCCTTTCTACTATCGGACTTCCAGACGCACCGCGGGATACCACCCCTTCTTGGTTGATATCCCTCAAATCCGCACTAAGCGCCTTTCTGATTCTTTTATAATGCGCACAGCCAAGGAGTGGAATGCCCTGCCTGCGTCAGTATTTCCGAGCGCTTACAACCCGAATTACTTTAAAGTACGAGTGAATAGGCACCTTCAAGGTAAGCTCGCTACATCTTCGACCCCATCTTTGTCCTGAGGACTGGATTGAGGTCAAGAGCAAAGGCATTTGAAAAAAAAAAAAAATGCTTCGAAATCCAAAATAGTATGAAGCTAGGGAATTAAATCTTTGGAGCCCATACAATCTAGGGCATTTCATACGATTACGATTTTGTTCTGAGTGTCGCGGCACTGCTGAGATGTATACCAAAATATCGTAGTCTGGCAGAAGAGATGATTGATACAAAATTAGGCGAAGAGCCAAGCGACCCAAGAGTACAGAACAGACCGATTTAAATCTTCCCGCCCGTTTACCGCCAATCGAATTTATTTTCTATTTTTTTTGGTTCAATTCAAGGTAAAGGTTATATTCCATACAACCGATGTCTTCAATACAGTTCTCTCATTTATAGCAATTAAAACGTCGGTGTTCGACGTTTTGACGCTTGTTTGGAGTTTTTGGAGGCAATCGAAAGACGCAAGGAACGCAGAGAAGTCCACAGGAAAGAGGTGAAACCCGCTTTGCCGCGCTATAAATGACGGAATTCTTTTCCTGTTTACAACCCATACAGCATCATATTTCACTAAACTGTAAATTGTTCACTTGCACGACTTTTTGTTACGCAAAACAACACCAATTTTACGAATCAAATCTCATTATAAATAATAAGAATTCCATAAAATACGTGGACTCCAAACTAAAGCTCCAAACGTAGCTCACGAATTCCCGCCAAAAACTCCCGATTTTATTTGTCTTGTGATTGTGGCATGGATATAAAACAGGTATTTCTCTCTCGCGAGAACTTGGCGAGAATTCTGGGCAAGAACTTTCAAAGGAAAATTACTATGGCTCACGATGCCGCGAGAGCAATGAACGGCATCTACACTCACGGTCTCGTTCGTTCTCGGCGAGAATGTAGTGCCTGCATAAGCTTCTTGCACACGATCTCAAGGCACTACATTCTCGTGGAGAACAGCGAGAGCACGAGATGCCCTTCATTGTTCTCGTGGCGTCATAAGCCGTAGTCTTCATATTTGATCGCAGGCCGTAGTAATTTTCCTTGAAAGTTCTCGCGAGAGTGAAGGGCATAGATTAAACTATAAAGCAGGCATGCTTTATAGTTTAATCCAGGCGGAGGACAGTCGCCTTTTGGTGGCTTTTTCCGATTTAATTTGCATAGAATGTGCTGCCATCTATTAAATATTTCGCAGAACTATGAAAAAAAAGATTTTATTGTCTATGTCAATGTCAAATTGACAAAATCACAAAATGGCTACCTATCTTGCGTAATGTGCGGATTGTTTGTAGTTTTCGTTCAATTTCGTGCCGATTTAGTGATGTTCTGGAGTTTCTGTTGTTCTCCTACCAATGTTTAGATTACAGGAATAGTAAGGATACTGGAATTTCACTCGATCGGTGCGGGATTGAACGAAAACTAGCATTAAAAACAATAATATGCATTGGTATGAGTAGATATAAGTAGGTATGTATAGTATAGGTTGAATTATTGTCGATGAAACAGATGGCGCTAGCTAACCTTCAATTTGACATAAGGTGGATGCATAACGTTGCCACGAGTGGGTTCTCTTTTCTAATATACTCTTTGGTTTAATCTAAGGGATCGTACCCAGAAGCCGTAGCATGCTATGGCTGTATCTTTTATCTCGTTCGTTTGCGCGCAAATAGAAAGAGAGCGAAGGTGTGATAGCTCCTTATGACGGTGGCATGCTACCCATGCAGAAAGCTGGCATTTGTCTAGGATCGTACAAAACAGAAACCAGAGCTGCCATAGACATTATTTCCTCGTACAAAAGAAAGAAAAATCTCGTACTTTGTATAATAAACCTCGTACACACGGCGACACATCAAGCTATATAAAACCAACATAAGCTGGCCGCGCGATGCTACACGTTACTCGACCTACGCGCGTGCAGCTTATATTGGTTTTGTATAGCTTGATGTGTCGCCGTGTGTACATTAATTAAAAGTGTGAAAAAACGAATTAGGTTCGATCAGCTCGCATCAGGCATAAGTTTCTTATAGAAACAAAATTATTTTGTTAAGCGGTGGTGATCAGTTTCGTGAGGATTTCAATATGACGTGATAAACGGTTAAAATATTCATTTATTCTACAAAACGGTTAGCTACGTTTGGAGTCCTCATATTTTAATGAATTTTTATTGTTTATAGTGAGTTTTTGATCGTAAAATTGGTGTTGTTTTGCGTGACAAAGTGTTGTGCAAGTGAACAATATACAGTTTAGTGAAATATGACTGTGTATGGGGTAGTAAACAGGAAAAGTGTTCCTTCATTTGTAGCGCGGCAAAGCGATCGGTTCACCTCTTTACTGTGGACTTTTCTGCGTTTCCTGCGTCTTTCGATTGTTTCCAAAAACTCTAAAGAAGCGTCAAAACGTCGAACACTAACGTTTTAATTGCTATAAATAAAAGAATTTTATTGAAGACATCGGCTGTATGGCATTTTTACTCTTTACCTTGAACTGTACCAAAAAAAAAAGTGTTTATGGTTAACCTTATTTTAGGTTTGTGCGTTTGTTTTGTTTGCAGTCAAGTCAATTTGCAATTTAAAAGTTTCCCTTGTGAATCCTAATTTATTTACCATGAAAGACGTGATAGACGTATTGGCGTTACAAAACAGCAGACGCGAAAGACGCTTGCCAGACTACCGAAGTGCTCCCAGTCACAGTTTGGCTACTAATTTCATATTTGAAGTTGGAATAAAACTTGGCCTGCAACCGGCCACCGTCGCCACAGCAGCGGTGTTTTACCACAAATTCTTCAAGGAAGCTGATAAAAATGATTACGACTGCTACGTTATCTGCACGGCTTGTCTGTGCGCTGCTGGGAAATCGCGAGATGAGCCTATAAGGTTGAGGGACGCCGTAAACGTCGCTTACAACTCGATCAATAGAGGCGCTGGACCTTTAGAGCTTGGGGAGGAATACTGGTCGTGGCGGGGGGCAGTGGCTCAGGCAGAGCTCTTAGTACTGAGATTACTGGGTTTTAACCTAGACGCTCCATCTCCACATAGATATTTGCTGCACTATTTACGGTCACTTCAGGAATGGTTCCCGGCGTCGCAGTGGCGTACGGCGCCCGTAGCTCGCACAGCGATGGCTTTTCTTCAAGATTTCCATCATTCGCCGGCCGTGTTGGATTATCGAGCGCCTCACGTAGCGGTTGCGAGCTTGACTTTGGCCTTGCATGTCTTGGGGGTCTCCGTGCCATTGGCGTCAACATTGGATGATGATGCAGCGTGGTATTCTGTAAGTATACAGCTTTATTCTTTAGTATTTCATTTATGATAGTCCTGACATGTCTTGAATATCTTAGATTATGCTTGCCTATCACCATTATCACATTGCCGATTATGTCAATTAACACTTTGGCTGCTGACGACGTACTATACATATGACGTAGGTCAGCAACAAATGGGCCACAGTGCGCACAACTCACCCGATGAGTCAGGATTGTATCACATTCCACACTGTGGGAGTATGATTGTTTTGAGCTTAGCAGCGAAAGTGTTAACACATTCACTTCTCATCTCGAAAGTAAACAAGGTTCAGTTGAGTCTGAAATGCAGCTACCAACTACTCTTGATTGTGGTAATTGGCTATCAGGGACTGCAGAAGTACTCCACGATGGGGAGCAGGGCAAACTTCTAAATAAAGCTTTGTGAAGGGTAACACAGAAACCTTCTTTACCAGGTAGTAAAATTGGAGAGGGCGCAGGGGCATTTGGCCCCCTCTGCCCCCCACTTCCGTGGTCCCTGTTGGCTATGGTTGACCATCACTCGCATTGCACCTTTTCAGTCACTGATCGCATGAAACTGTGATTTAACATACCAATTTCCATAGAGTATCCTAATTGGCCATAGTGCGATCATATGAACTTTGTATGTGGGTTTGTTCGATTGGTGCCATAGCGTCGATTGCATACGATCGGTGCACAACCACATGAGCTCAAAAAGTGGCACCAAAACTCTACTGCATTCTAAAGTTGTTCTTTGAAAACTCAACCTTGCCACCAAAACTCGTACAAAATATAATTTTTCATTAGGTGCCTAAAATTACGTTGCTTTTGTTTAGAGAGCAATTGCCAATTAGGACGGCGCCTATGAAGCATACAAGATCATCTTAACTGTAAATCTGCATGATTTCATTACCAGCCCTAATTAGTATAAAACTAACTGAGTGTGTCTGTACATTGAAGATATAAAAAAGAGTCACAATATGGTTTTTAGGTGTCTCTGATTCCAAATCACCAATTATTGGATTTTTTGTCTGTCTGTTTGTTTGAAAGCTTATGATTTTACTTAAAATCTGGTATGTTATTTGTGCGGATGAATTCGCGGGTAAAAGCTTGTGGTGCATAAAAGTTTAAAATTATCTTTTTGCAGGTATTCACTAAAGATTTGCAGAAAGAGAAGAACTGGGAGATAATGGAGAAAATAATGCAAGTTTACAGTAGAGAACCAGAACCAATATAATCTTGCTTTGATCTAGTAATAATTGCCCATTTTATTATGATATATAGGATTGTAAGAGCAACCTAAATGTGTTCTAATAAAGTTAAATGATCTACCTATCTGCTGTGTGTAATTGATAATTATGATAGGTAACCCGGATACTAGGATGCCAAAAATCTCTTCATAGCAAAAATGTTGGGTAATGTAATCGCTGCATTTGGTGTGTAAAAAAAATTGGACCGGCACTATGCTAGCCTTTCATTAATCCATAATATTCAGACATAGCCTTCATTCAAACATTTCCAAACACATCACTTTGAAAGCTAGTTCAAGCCATACAAGCTGTGTGAAATGTATAATAAATTAATTAGCACACGATAGCTGCAAAAGTAGGTACACACGGCGACACATCAGGCTACGCAAAGCAAACATAAGCTGGCCGCGCGGCGTTATACCGGTAGTAACTATTAAAATAATCTGTGGTTATACAGACCACCCCGAGCCCAGCTTATTTTGGTTTTGTGTAGCTTGATGTATCACCATGTGTACAATAAATAAATCGAGGGTAGGAAACAAAAGGAAGATAAATAAACAACACAATTTAGATCTACAAACAAATATAATTCAGTTTTCTAACATTTTACGATACATAATTTTTATAAATGTACAGGGTAAGCTCATGACGTGGGAAAGCGGTGCTAGTTTTCAACTGGCTACCGGATGTATGTACGGGTGCGATTTAATTAATA
This sequence comes from Agonopterix arenella, assembly GCA_927399405.1. NCBI lineage: Eukaryota > Metazoa > Arthropoda > Insecta > Lepidoptera > Depressariidae > Agonopterix > Agonopterix arenella. The sequence goes on along the minus strand of OV656708.1, from coordinate 10,568,496 downwards.
ATTAGACAACATGGGAAGCGGCTGCCCGCTCTGATATGCTTCACTCTCCGTGGAACTGGTATGACAACTTACATCTAGAGTGAATGAGAAGATATGGAGTACATTTCATTCCAATGTGCCGTCGGGTTACAATTCTACTATAAGACACCAATGACTAGTAATTTATAAAATTTACGCTAAGTTTAAGCGTATTGAATTTCAATTTTACATCAGAATTCTGGATAGTTAAATTTAGGCGCTCCGTTATTGCGCCGCGCATTAAAGAGACTTCTGTGCATCCCATTGGAAGACAACAGAATAAGAAATTTCTTTTTTTAAATACATTTGTGCTTTCATTATTAAATTACGAGTCAATTACAATGAGCAGTTAAAATAAAACTGAATCTACACTTGTAGCTATGTTACCTACTGGCGCAATTACTTAGAATGCACGAGTTTCATTAACATCAGTATAAAGAGAAATATATGTATGTATCTTACACTATTTTATTTATATCTATAAATAAATTCCACACTGACAAAATTTAACACATGATATTGATGTAAACGACATAGATAAATGACAGTAATTATTTATTGCACGATACTATAACTACTGGGTCTGATACACCGGGGACACACAGACAGACAGACAGACATATAATATGTGGTGGAGCGGACACGTTACGCACCTCACCTGTACAATGTAACAAACACAATGTTATACATGGGAATATCAAACTTTATATAGGTTGCATTAAGGCTATATTCGCGTAAATAAACCGTTCTCGTTCTTATAAGAATTATTAAACTCTGAAGTTTCTCTGCTCTTTAAAATGTTAGATTAAAATCTTCCTAAGCTGACTATGTGTTTTATTTACAGGAATATAAGTCTCCCTGCATCAACCTAGGTATAATATGTATCATATAAGAGAAAACCTTGCAATGTCATTCCACACACATAAAAGCAATCCAATATATTGGACAAATGGAAGTTCTTAGATTGACATCCTCTCAAACTCAGCATACTTATTCAAACACTGTAGAAACATTGAATTTTAGGTGAAATTGAAAAATCGTTAGACTACAGTCAAAGAAATGTTTTACAATATTCTTTACATAATTTTCTTATACATCATCACTATCTGTTTTTTACCTTATATTTTTCTTTAACTGTAACCTACGATTTGGTCAAACATTACTACAAGTTAACTCAAGAAATAGATTTATTCTACTGACTTCCAAAATTTGGCTTACTAAAAAGAATTGGTCAACTGGTCACCAGATACTGAGCTAAACACACATACCTCACAACACATTTCACAATTTCACTTAGAAAAGGCAGTTCAAGAAGATAAAAATACGAGTTAAGGTTGTTAGTAAGAAACAGTTTTAATTGATTTCCGATTGATGTTTCTGTATGAAATAGGCACTTGAAGTGAGAATCTTATCGCAATTCATGGACAGATAAAATAAAATTTATTCATTAACAAAAATATAATTATTAAAAAAATATATTTCAACCAGCAACGAGGGAATGTATTAGCTACGTCAACCGAACGCATTATAACTGACTACCTCGGTTAATAAACGAAAGCAGAAAAGCAAAGAGCCAAATAATTATGATACAAAGGTCAAATCTGGTAGACAGATATGTCTGAAGAACGGTTAATCTAATAATCAAAATAAAATTACTAACATTAAAATTCATTTAGGTAAAATAAATCATTAAATTAAAACAATAAACATCTTCTATGGCAGCTGAAATAAATTTGTACATTTTGCACATGGCGTCTAAAACAATACACCCCTCAGGATTTGACTATGCTCCATTAAATTTTCCTATTCTACTAAATATTTAAATTACAATAAGAAGTGACGAAAACTAATTACTACATAGTAAATATAGACTTAAATATTTAGTGCTACACATGATCTTTATGCATTCACCTACTTTGGCTGGATTCACAAATTAGGATTGTAGATTTTTCTAATTTAAATAATACTGGAAAGATCTACCTGAGGGTCGAATGATTAGTGATCGACCGCGCGTGGCATACACTAGTAGAGGGCTCGCCGCGGCCGCACTTTTATATTATCGGTGGTCACCTCACCGCACACACTCGCACACTATAGGATACACAACGCATGGTGCTATGCGATATAGCCGTACAAAACAATGTGTTCACTGGAAATAAGTTATTTACCGATCTGTTTACTCGTTACAAAAGGGCATCTTTATAAAAATCAACAACTATAGATTTGATGTCAACAGTGTTCACTATAAAACATTAAGAGTCAATACACCTCAGATCTATTAGGTAAAATGTTAAAGACCAACAAAACAATAGGAACTCTCTACAACAGAAAAAGCTTTAAAACATAAATTATTTAGAACACAAAAAAACAATTCCTTTCCTAAAAATGTTTCTAGGAAACATTAAAAAAAAAACCTATACTGCGTAATAGGGACACAGACTTAAACAGTAAAACAACAATTTTCCGACCGATATCTAGCCTGAATGTTTCTCGTCTTCCCACTTACAATTGAATATGCCCAAAAGACACTTGTAAATTCGCAATGTCCTGCTACAATTACAAAAATGTAACTATAATTTAATTTGGCATTCAATTATCTGATTCGCACAATATTAGGTACTATCTCCATATACATATATCGTATAGAATCCATTAACCGCGTTAAAATAATTAATATAAATATTAAATAATAAAATAGAAAGTGAATAGATTTTATCTAATCACAAATAAAATAAAACTACATACTTTACCTACAAGGTATATAAATTCTGTATCATTCAGAAAAGCCTGTGTCAGTGAAAAGTCTTACAGTTAGTAGAAATAATGGCGATAGTAGTAGAGAATATCCAAATAGGACAATACCGAGCGCCGAATAGCATTGCATTGTCACTACTAAAACATCTTTATTACGGTATTTATAAAGACCAATATGCCTTATCCCGTAGTCTAAACTATTTCACATAATCTTATGATGTTCCCTTCAAACTTGGTTGACGATCGTAGGAAACAAAATGAAACAAGGGTCATTTTCTTTATGTCTAAAACATTTTAAAAATACAATTTCTCAAAGCCAATCAAAGAAAATAAAACCATTACTTTATTCAACATTTTAGTCAAACATAATTTAAATAATAACTTGTGAAAGGTAATAAATAAGTGTAACTAAAATTAGATAAAAACCACATGTATGGCACATAGTGTGAGCGTGATTTCCAATAACAACCTACATGTTTTATTTCTCTCACAAAACATTGAGAATGCGAAAAAGCGCGCCAGTCCGTCGTTATTTCATTTAGTTTTCTACGGTCGATCGACGCCACTACAATCCTTTGCGTGTATCTTATATTTACATAGCTACTAAGGCATTTCACTATCTAAAATAAGCGTATTTTTGTACCAATGCAATATTATTGAGCTCTCGTGTTTGTCATTTCGCCTTCCAACTCGTAATCTGTACATAAATTTCAATTACGGGAGAAATATAATCTTCGACATGGCACAGTTTAGTGTAAAATTTTATATTAATAAAAAAAATATTTGTACTTCGTCCCATCGGTAATTAAATTAGTAGCTGGTAAATAAAGCAGCATGTAAAATGTTAAAGAACTTAAAGCGACATAGTTAGAGATCGCTAGGTGAGCAAAAATAGATCGGTCTCAAATGAGATTACGCCGATTTTCTTTGGTAACATTATGCTATTTGAAATTTATTGAAGCAGATTTTGAATGCTCATGATTTTGGTCACGTTAAATTACGTAACAGCTTTGAAATTTGCTGGAGTGCTATTTTTCGATTCCACACATTCTATTTCGTACACGAAAATGCCATGTCATGTTAGTATTATGAATTAGAACGTGTACAATTGAAAATAGCTCACTCGTAAAGCCGGGTAGAAGCACACTTCTAATGTGATCGGACATTTAAGTAGAAATTTAGGTTCAAGCAGAACAGTTGGTTCAAGTCACGTCAGAACCCACACTACTAGATGAAATCTAGGGTGTCGCCGTTGACGGATACGTCAAGGAGGACATCAACCTCGCGTAAACGTTGATTTAACAACCATTAATTTGTACAACCTCTAATAATTACTATAAGTAACAATGAAATTCAATTGCGAGTAATTACAACCAAAATTCCAAATAGCTGACGGCAGTGTCGGGCGAAATGTCATTAACTACTAATTATATATTGTAATTTTTAATTTCAATTACTCAATAAATTTTTTAGTTACATTTAAAAATGTACGCATTTTTTCGATTATAAACGATTGCATTAGCCATAAAATGCTTCAAATGCATTGCTGTGAATGCAGTCGTTCTTTACTTTCGAAAAGCGTACATTTACAATAGTAAGCAAAAAAGTTGCGTAATCGCAATTAACATTCACAAAATGTAGTAATTAATAACATTTTGCCCGACATTGACTGACGCATTAACTAAATTTGAGACCGAACTAAGGCTGGTTTCAGAGTCACGCATACGGTCAGCGCGGGCAGTAAGCGCGCGGTTCGCACTATGAAATTGGCCGTCGCGGGTCAGATTTCACTGTGAAACGATACAAGGCAACACCTAGCTCGTGGCCCGCTTCGGTTACCACCCGTGCCTAAGCGTGACTCTGAAACCAGCCTACAAAGAAGAGCACATAAATAATAAAGGTTCGTAGATTACGGTGTATGGAAGGGAAACGACGGGCCGCGGCGGCGCCGGCGTCGCAGAGAGGCGGGGCGCGTTCATCGCACGTCGGTGAGGTTGCTCTTGTCCCCGAAGAGCTTGACGAGCTGCTCCTCATAGTCGTCGATGTTACGTTTCATTATCTCCATGCAGGGGCCGAGCAGCCGCTCGAATGTCTCCACGTCCAGGACTGAAAGTGCGTTTAACATTGCATTAAGTCATAATGTACAGTAGTACCAAGTTTATAAATCTCCCCGATGTACCTGCGCATTTGACAAATTTTAATAGCGCGCGAAATTTTATTGACCAGTCAGGATGTGCAACCTTCATTTCCTTGCCACGATTGGCTAATTGATTTCGCGCCCTTTTCGCTGCTATCCGACTTTGCACGCTTTGATTACTAAACGACTTCGGGTTTTGTCTGGGGACTGCGCAAACGAAGATTTACGAGGTACATTATTTTTTCACCCCTCCGGGCGGAAAGCGTCAACTTTCGTCCCGCTGCGCTAAACGAAGTTGCCACTTTCCGCCTCTGTCGAGGAGAAAAATAATATACTAACCTCGGGCAGTAAATAAGAAAGTCTCAGATCACATATTTGTTGACCTAGGCTTCGCCTCGGCCAACAATTACATGAGATCCGAGACTTTTCTTACTTTCCTGCCCTCGGTGTGTAATCTTCTATTCCTGGTCATACTGTACCAGGTATATAAGGTCTAACAAAATTAGGAGGAAGAAACTATTTTAAAGGGATGATCAGAATATCAAACTGAACAACTTTCTCTATGGGACCAATATCGAAATCGCGAAAAAAAAATCAGCTGTTCCATACAAACCTACTCGACCTAAATGTATGGGACAGCAGATTTTTTATTCGCGATTTCAACATTAGTCCCATAGAGAATGTTGTTCAGTTTGATGGTCTGATCATCCCTTTAAAATAGTTTACCTAATTTTGTTAGACCTTATAATATAATGGTTACGGATGTACCAGCGCATTGATTGTTATTAAAACCGCGCGAACCAATCACGATAATCTACGGTTGCCCGCCAAAAATGATCTGCTTCTACTTGTTTTTTCAATTCACACCATCTTCATTTGGTCATTCTGTTGTTTCTCCTAATTATTTGTTTGTTATTCATTGTGATACGAAACTAAAACACCGAAGACTAGATTCTGTTTAGTCTAAGCAAAAACAGCAATTTTGAGAACTTTATTTAATTTTTAGAATTAGAAATTTTAGTCAAAACCAAGAATCGGCTTTGATGATTAATTATCTTAATAATTTCGAACCCTGTTATGACCTTTTGTTCAACGAAATGTATGAACAAATATGTCACAGCACATGCATAGCGCACATATCAGTTCTCGGGCTGCACCTGAATGCTACTTCTACAGAGGCTATGTGAAAAAAATAGGATTCTTCAAAGTGTCATATATCATGAAGTACTAACAGTAGGAGAATGATTAGCCGATATGTGTAAATTGAACATATAATTTTGATTAGAGCCAAAACACGATTAAGACACATTTTCTTGATAGAAAAACAAGCCTCCGTCTTTATCGATAAACACTTGGAACTATATGGAATATTTTACAAATTTTGATTAGAGCAGAATTGAACTTACATAAATAGTACAATCACAATTAAATAAAGTTTGTTTTACGCTTGCGTCGTTTCAGGCGCGCGCCGCCCCATTTCTTTCTCTCGCATCAGGCAGTAATATAGGCTATCACACGCCCATTTTGCTTCAATTATTTTTCGACATAGGCCCTTAAGGCGAAGTCGGGTTCTCTGTTCTGTGTCATAAATAAGCGAAACCCAGTGCAGACAGTATCAAGCCTTAAATGTCTCGGCTCTAGAATACTCGTAATCCTCTGTAGATAGCCCTAAGCTCTGTTACAGTACATTATTAACATATTCATCTTCGTGCCGCTGTTGCGCGTCGCTACGTGACTCCGGGGTTTTTATATTCCAAGGATGTATGCCCCACATAGTATTTCTTATTCGTAGGCCCTGCATGTGGCTCACGCGTCTAGTAAGGCACGTGACAAGGTACTTTTTATCTTATTCAACATAACAAGACCCTATCTAGTCATGGTTTCTTTTTAACAAAGTAACTAGGTTGAATACCTATATGAAAAGGTATGTTTCAACCCATATGAAGAGGTATTTTCGGAGCGCTCAGTATTCGTTTATTAACACGGTTTTCTATTAACATCGTGAAGCAACCTGCATGCTTCAATTTCGAGGCATGTATTGTACCTACTGTCCATTACAAGTGGCGACGGGCTCACTCCCCGTCACACTGGACAGTGTTTCGGTACTACTAGTGAAACGTGGATGTTCTGAGGTTAGAGAATATCTCTAAATAGAAAATATCGGGGAATATAGTCGTGAGCATATGCTATGCTTCTATTAACATTGGTTTTAGAGTCGTACGGATTGCTCCCCTTAAACCAAACTGACTTACTTATTTAATTTTTTTTTATTAGAGACGACCTTAAAGACTCTAAAATACCTCTTAAAGCAAACTCTGACAAATATAATAATGTCAAAACATGTCCGAGTTGCCTATGAATGTAGATTGTTGAAAAACTAATGAAAAGTGTTTGGATGTTTGTTACTCCAAAGCATATATGCTTTTAACATCTATAGAAGATCTAGATAAACACAGGAATATGGAGCTTCCTAGGCAACTTCTGACGCCATGACGTCTAAACTACTGAACAGATTTTAAGGAAGTAGCGTATGGTAGGGACTTAGGTATACGAATCTTATGCGGACAAAGGCGCGGTAAGTAATAATGAATGTATACTTACATGCCACCTTTGTGGTTCCGACAGAATAAACCGATGCAGCGCGAGGCTTGTGGGTCACCAGAGCCAGCTCACCAAAGTAACCACCCTTGCCTGTAACGATTTAACATTGTGAGCAAATACATATCTTATAAAATTTGTTGAAGTGTTTAGTCGCAGATTCTCTCAAAATATTACGCGTTAAATAAATTAACGCACAACGAAACAGAATGAACGATTTCTCATAGTCGACTTCGACTTACTCGATTAGAAACTAGCGACCCCAGCTTCGCCAAGGTGAATCTTAAAAATTTAATAATTAATCTAATGTCAAAGTTTGGATGTTTGTCACTCAATCACGCATTAACGGAAATTTAGCTCATATTATCCTGATGAAACGTTTTTTGAACTTTCCTGCAATGGCAGTGCTTGAAGTAAAAAACTATTTACATAAAATTGGACCCCATTTAAGGTGGGGTAATTGTAACATAAATTTAGCATACTCTTGAAACACGTTTCTTCAATATTTGAGTAGTAGATTACACGGCAGTAGTCGGCTTTGTCATGCAAAGTTAATGCTAACCGCCCGACGGAAAGTTCCTACTAATTGCAAGTATTTAGGACACATGTGCTATGGTAAATACGCAAGTCGAATAGAATGAGAGATGATAAAACTGTAGTTGGACACCTAGATTGAAAGGAAATTAATGATTTGTGGATTGGTGCGATGTTATTTATATACTATACACTACAATTATTTATACACGGTGTAAGGAAAAGTATCATTAACCTTTAAACCACATCTAACTGAACAAATTTTACTATGGGAGCAAACCTGTCAGAACAAATAAAAAATCTGCTGTCCCATACTAAACTGCAAAAAAGATAAAGATCATTGATTTGTAGAACATGAGTATAAAGTACAAGCAGATGTCAGTAGGTATTAAAAAAAAAACCTTCATGCCTTGCCTTCCGGCGTACAAAAAAAAATTACATATAAAAATTAAATATTAATTTACAAAATACCTAATTCAAACATATGGGGCAGCAGATTTTTTTATTTGTTCTGACAGGTTTCCTCCCATAGTAAAAGTTGTTCAGTATGATTAGGTTAATGATACTTTTCCTTACACCCTGTATACCAGAAAAATTGTAAGGGTGTATTAAGATAATTAAACTTAACTTAATAATAACTTTCCCTAACAGACACGGGTCGAAAAACGAGAAGCATTTTTGGATCACCCATACAGAAGTGCCGATCAGATTAGCCGATCTATTTTCTAGGAGTTTGAAAAAAATTCCAAACATGTTGCATAGGGAAGTTAGTTACGTTTTATTTTATTTTATATTTATATTTATTTGGTACTTCATATGTGTATCTTTCATCATCTTTCTTTTTCAGCATATGCAACGTACGAAGAGCCAGTACTGTTACAATCTTCTATACTTACTTATATGATAGACTGACAGACAGACAAAGCACAGTCTAACCCGCTGAAGATAGAAACATGAAATATTTATTCAACAGGGGATTTACGGGTGCGGTGCAATATAAAAGGATTTTTCGAAAATCGACCCCTAAATGGGTAATCCACGCAGACGAAGTCGCGGGAAAAATCTACAAGATAGCCAAAAGGTATAATTGCTTACCAAGGCGCTTGACCTCGTGCTCGTTGCCGTCGTCGCGCGTGATGCGGACGCTGATGGAGCCGTCCTCGACGAAGTACATGCCGTCGGCCGTGTCGCCCTGCCGGATGATCAGCTCCCCGTCGATCAGCGTGCGCGGCAGCAGCGCGTCCGCGAGGTTCGCGCGCTCGTACGACTGCACACGTTAACGTTTATTTAACACACATACATAAACTCACGCCCGCAGGTCCATTAGGGGTGATAGGAAGCCTAATAAATAATTAGGCACCAGGAAAACCAGCTGTTCCAAAATAAAACACTGAATATGCCATTTTGTTAAAATAATCATCATGTTTAGAAAAAGATCCTCAATTCTGTGACATTTGAACAAGTTACATGTTACATCAATTTGTAAAAAGGGGCAAAAAAAAATTTTTTTTAGCGTATTCAGTGTTTTATTTGGAACCGCCGAATTGACCTTATACAGGGTGAAATTGATATCATTAGCATCCTTTTAAACTAAGAGTCTACCCATCAAACTGAACAATTTTCACTATGGGAGCAAAAAAAAAAAAATTTGCTTTTGCATACATTTGAGTCGAGTAGGCATTGCAGTTTAGTATGGAACAGCTGATTATTTTTTGCTCCGATCGGTTTGCTCCCATAGTGAAAGTTATTTCGTTTGATGGGTAGACTCTTAGTTTAAAAGGAGGCTAATGATATCAATTTCACCCTGTAGATATTGCCATCCCTAACACTCACAACTTGCAGACAACAATATCAGAAAAATAAGCAAAATAGATAATAATAAAAATAGAGATCGGAACGAATCATCGATCGATCGAAACAGATCAATTTTATTTAATGTTCTACATGGAATTTCAAGCATACTATAACGAAGTAATTAAAAATTTAGTCTAAATGTAATATACGAGTGTAACACAAATATACGAGTGAACTACACACGAAATCAATATTTCTAAATCGCAAGATCATAATATTTACCATGCCGATGGTATTTTAATTGAAACTACTAAAATATCACATCGAAAGTTGATGTGGGGGCTGCGATAGGCTGAAATATGTAGGAGCTAATTTGATTTGTTAAAAGGGACCGATGTTGACCTGAACATTAGCATAGTTTCCTAGCCCTCCATTAGCAGTATATTGCAGATCGGTTCAACATTAATTATTATAAATTTCGACGTCAAAGCATTTAAACTACACCCGAGAGCAATGAATCCGGGTCACCAACATACCTTAATATCTCGGAAACTAAGAATGATAGCGTATTGAAATAAAAAGTATTTTATAGCCTATTTAATAGTTCTTAAAATAAATTGATAACATTTTTAGTTATCATTTGTTTGACTTAATTTTTCTTATCGTGTGGGCAGAGCCCTGGTGTCAGAGTTTTTTCAGACCGCCTTACGGCCTCTGACGTGTTTGACTTAATTAAAAGATATAGATACAAATACGTCAATTCTAACGCAGAACAATAATTTAAAATAACCATTTTTTGCCACAGATAAAAAATTTCCCCACATTTTAGTGTATGTGAGTGATATAATTACCTCATTAGTAATAAATGTTGAAGAATAGAAATAAAATTTTCAAAAAAAAATTTTTTTTAGTTTATTGCCTTTTTTATTGTCAATACTTTACAGCAACCATAAATTGTATTAATTTAAGTAGTAGTATTAAATTATCTAAAGTCGTCGCAAAGAGTGTCGGTGGCACGTTGCGGAGAGGTATGGACACCCAATTAGATTGGTCCGGGATCGAATCAGCACGAACAACATGCCGTGTACCAATGACTTTTTCGGTGTAACGGACTTGACTTTTTAAACGGTGAAGGAAAACATCGTGAGGAAACCTGCATACAATGAAGAAGAAATTCTGATGTGTATGTGAAGTCTACCAATTCGCATTGGGCACGCGTGGTGGACTAATGCCCATACACCCTCCCTGAGGGTAGGCCTGTGCCCTACAGTGGAACGTTTATAGGCTGATGATGATGAAGATGATTAAATTGTCTATAAAATACTTTTTATTTGAATATGCTATCTTAGTTTCTGAGATATTATGTTGGTGACCCATATTCATTGCTCTCGAGTGTAGTCACCAACATCCCATACCCACGCATTTCCCCAAAATGTGCGATATCTCTCCATAATTAGGTCGAATTCGGTTTCTAACAGATCGTCAAAATTTGTCGGGAATGCCGGTCGTTAAAATCACATATTTGTTTAGGAGCTTCATGAATCGTGAGCCAGCCTGCAGCGATTGGATCATAAAATCTCCCTTTATGTAAACAGTGGCCATTTTCTAATCTAATGAGATATACTGAGACCCGGTTTTAATGCTTTACGTAAATGTACTTGGATGTTAAGGTTACATATAGGATGTAAATAAGTTTAAAATATCTATGGACTTAGCTTAGAAAAAGTATATAGGGTCCTTCTAAATATGCTGACACTTTTTCAAGGGCATGATCAGATGTCAAACTGAACAACTTTTTCTATGGCACCAACATCAAAATTGCGAAAAAAAAAATTCTCTTCCATACAAAATTGCAAACCTACTCGAGCCAAATGTAACAGAGAACAGATTTTTTCTCGCGATTTCGATTTTGGTGCAATAGAGAAAGTTGTTCAGTTTGAAGGTCTGATCATCCCCTTAAAATAGTGTCAGCATATTAAGAAGGACCCTGTATGTCTAGAATGAGCCTTACGCTTCTACCGTATACAACAAAAGGGGCAAACTTTCTTAGGTTAGTGTGCGTGAAGTGTCATACAAATTGTGTCTGTGTGCGTGTATATGGATAGGGTTAAGAGGCCAGTACTGGATGCAATTTTTTTCGACGCTTTCGTTGCTTCGACTGTCTATCTTGACACATAACTTATCCAAGGGACTTAGCACCTAAGTTTATAAACATTCATAGTTACGTGCACCACAGAGTACTATAATACTGCCGTAACATGAACTAAATGTTACATGACATAAAATGTAATAAATCTAAACTTGAAAAGACTAATTAATGGGTTCTAAAACAACTGAACCGAACTGAAACAACAACTTGACAATAATAGCAGTGGTTGGACTGTGGGAATGTGCAAGTGTTTATTTCTATGAAAGCGTCGCCATCTGTACAATTTCGCGATTTGTACAATTCCTGACTTATTAGCAGTTTTTACAAAATTTTATTTGACATTATACAGGGTGTAAGTGACAGCGTAGCAAATACCATTAAACAACGATCCTACGTCAAGATCCTAATATGAGCCTACGTCAGGAAACGCGGAAAAAAATCAGCTATCCCATACATTTTAGTCGGGTGGGTACAGAAGTTTTGTATGGGACAGCTGATTTTTTGCGTTTCCTAAGGCAGGCTCCATAGTGAAAGTTGTTCAGTTTAATGGTCTGAGCTTTGCTACGCTGTTACTTACCCCCTGTATATTCATACGTACTGGCTGTGTAATATTTTGTTTTTGTATTTTTTTAAGACAAGTATTATAATTCTATTCTTTAATCTCGCAAATATATCGAGACAGACAAACGCATTACAATTAGTCCCAAAGGATATTTTGTTCCAATTTTCAGACCTATCTAACGATACCTTACTCGATGTGGAGTTTAAGTTTGTTTTTAACCTCTGTTTTGTTGTACGGGAAGGTAAAAAATTACGGATCCCCGAAAAACTATAAAAAGCGTCAAGTTGAAGTGTAATCTTAACTCGCACATCTTGTGACGAACAAAAGAATGCAGCTAGATATAACGTGTTTTACGTAATAGTGACGTCTGTTTTATCACTGGCTATCATTCAATTGCTTTATACAGCGGCTGATAAATGAACAAATTGAGGATTATTGCTTTTAATAGACTACTGAAATACCGTTTTGAAAGCCAGTATAACAAAGGATAATAATAATTCGTAGAGTTTGTATTAGATTGGAAAACATTGTTGTTTTCGTAATTTTACCGTTTCCTAGAAATTTAAATTTACAATTAGTTGGAATAGTTTAAGGTGGTTTCAGTCCATACAAAACTTTGACGCACAATACGCGTAGATTATAGATATATATATAGATTAGAAAATCTAGTTGCCGCGTCACAAATAATATTTGCAATTTATAATATAATTACGAAGATATAAAGCTTTTAAAATTTTGTATGAAAAATTTCAAAGCTTTATATCTTCGTAATTATTTTATAAAATGCAAATGTTATTTGTGACGCGGCATCTAGATTTTCTAAACTATTTTTCCATATATAAAATATTACTTTTATTAATTCCGTCTACGCTTATTGTGCGTCAAACTTTTGTATGGACTGAAACCACCATAAACGCAATTCTAAAGTTAGAACATAATGTTGAAAATAATTCAGAAAATATATTACAATCCTTATCTTATCCTAATTATAATATACTACTATAGGGTCTTTCTTAGGATGCTGGCGGTTTTCTAAGGGGATGAGCCAGACCATCAAATTGTCTATGGAACCAACATCAAAATTGAAAAAATCTGCTGTTTCATACATAACCGCTATTCGACCCAAAATGCATGGATTTTCGATAAGCTTCTATGAATAATATAAATGCACTTGAATTTACAACTATCTGTGGTTCAGTTAGTTGAGTGCATCAATAGAACTGAGCGGCTACCACACCTTATTACTTACATAAACTCACGACTATAATCCTTTTCAGGGTGGTCAGAAGCTTTGCTTCAATTACCAACTAGTGCAGTTGTAGCTAGACTCTTTTAGCATATTCAATCCTGAATATGAATATTAATCATTACTTTCTCTATGGGACCAATACTGTCCCATACAAAACTGTAAACTAGAACTCGACTGAAATGTGCGTGGGTGGGAGTTCAGTTTGATGGTCTGATCATCTCCTTAAAATAGTTTTAGCTAATTTTGTTAGCCCTTATACAAGTTATTCTGTGGTATAAGTATCAATCTCACCTGCAGAGCTTTCAGCATGGGCACCTTGTCGAGCAGCTCCTCGTACAGCTTACGCTTCTTGAAGGCGCTCTTGAGCAGGATGCGGCGGAAGGTGTGGCGGTCCATCGCCCACAGCGCGCCGGCCGTCTGCGCGCGCACCGACGCCGCGCGCGGCATGTTGTACATCAGCGCCAGCTCCCCGAACGAGCCTGACCCTTCGTACGTGTGCACCACCTGCCGGAGATACCAGCTTGAAGATACCATCCGTCACATTCCATACGCAAGGACTCCGCATCGGTCCGCTGTTAACACTTTCGCTGCTAAGCTCAAAACAATGATCTTCGAGCAGTGCTAACACTGTGGAATGCTATATGATTCTGACCCACCGCGCGAGTCGTGCACACTGCTACCTACGACGTAGGTCGTCAGCAGTTAAAGTGTTAACGGGACCGCAAAAGTGTGCTTATTTGTTCTACATTTCTGCTTAGTGACAGAGGACATTTGAAAGGACTGGAATTGTGTGGAATGCCAGCGGCAATGTATGACAGCCAAGCACAACTGAAGCATAGTACTAAAATTACTTCAGAAAGTTGTTTTATAGGATACTATTTTGAATAAATGATTTAATTGATTGATTGAAACTTAATCCAGCTTAACGTTTTCTTTAAAGTTATATCGGCAAAATAATGAATCTAAAATATCTATTTATTTCCAAGAAAATGCAATGTAAAAAGAAATAATGCGCGATGCTGGTACAAACAAACAGACAAAAATTCAAAAAAGGTTGATTTGGAGTTTGGGACACCAAAAAACCATATATCATTATCTTTTTTGTTAATATCTTCAATGTACAGACACACTTCTGTTACAGTTTTATAATACTACTAGCGTTAACCCGCGACTTCGTCCGCACAAATTATATAGGTACCAGATTTTAAGTTAGATCATAAGATATCAAAAAAAAAATCATCAAAATTGGTTCAGTAGTTTTCGCGTGAAGCTCGATCAAACAAACAAACTTCTTTTTTTAAATTTACAGTTTTATAATAGTATAGATATAGATAGATTGAAGCCAAAACCAGTTGACGTCATCGCAACAGAAGACTAGTCTTGCCGACAAAACGTCAACACGCTGATTTATACTGTTGTCTCTCTTTAGCACCTGCTATCTACAGAGATGACATTCTGTTTTTTTGTCGTAATTGAATCGCTGATTGCTTGCGCGTTCGGCGCACTTTTGAGATTCCACAGGTTTGAGAAATGCAGGGGTGGAAACTGATTTCATGGCCAAAAATACAGATTTTACTGACTGAAACCCTCTAAAATACTGACCATTTACTGACCAAATCTCTATCTAATCTTATCAAATTTTAAAATTTTACCTGTGACTACAAAATTGGACAATGTTTTTCTTCCGCAGTTTAACATTTTTTGTTACGATTCGATGAATTAATCATCGAAACAATAAAAAAGATCTGTAATGTGATATTATACAAAATCTTAAAGTTAAGTTTAGGGATCTACCAAAAAGAAAAAGATATGTTAAGAGATTTTTAAGGGACTCCCACTCCAAAACGGCATTTTTTTTTCACCTCAATCTACTGAAACCAGACCACGTGAACGTAGCCCCTGATCCTCAAAAAACTGACTTTACTGACCATTTAAAAAAAAAAAATTACTTTTACTGACCATAGCAAAAAAAACTGAGTCTTACTGACTTTACTGACCATTTTCCACCCATGGAAATGTAGAAGCATTATGGGTGGTGTCCGACAGAAGTTTAGTTTAGTGTATTAGGCTGTGGATTTTCCCAATAAAGATAAAATAAGAAGTTGCGGCTTCGGTCACCTTCGGCCAAAAAAAGCACCATTGGCTACACATTCGGATTCGGCGAAAATCAGCCGAAGTATTGGCCGAAGCCAAAGCATTGTATTCAGACACAGGTTTGTTACAATGTTACTGTTTTAATTCTTGAAGTTGAACATTAGGTATAATTTTTCCATTTTAGATTTAATTTCATAGAGTTGTTGGTTTCATTAAGATAAATAATAATAAAAAAGGTCCCATGGCTGTGTGGAACAAACAGCTTTTAGCGATAGAAGTGTTCTGCCTATTTTGTTCACGTATAAAATTTTTACTAATATTTTTGGTGTTAAAACAGAATATTTATATGGTTATGCAACATGCAAGTATTAATACTATAGGAAAAGTAACTAGAAATGTGTCTGTGAAGACAATTTGAACAGAGAAAATAGCTGGCTTTTGTGCAAGTCTATTTCGATCTTGAACATGTGTTTACTGTTATGAAATGTTAAAAATAATGTTGGAACAATATGATTTATCTCGGACATTCAGATAAATACCAAAACTGGTACATATGTGTTTTATCCTGCTTGTTTACAATAGCAGATAAATATTTTACTCAAAATTAAAAGACATTTAGATCAACATTTTATCTTGGCTCAGAAAACTTAAGAAAAGTTTCGAAGATGAATGTCAAAATGGAACTAGAGATGTATTATTAATTCTGCAACATCTATTTTTTGGACGCAAGGTACAGGCAACAACCGCAAGCATAATTTCTAACACCTTTAAAATTGGTCAGTTCCATTATAGCCCTTTTCCTATTATGTGCTGAAGACACTCAAAAATCAAAATCAAATTTTGTTTAATCAAAATAATATCAGCCTTTTGACGTCAGTTGTGCAATCTTTTGTGTAAACATTAACATAGCGTTTTAATGTAAGTTCAAATGGTTTACCTTCTCGACGCCGTCGTCGCCGGTGACGAGCACGTCGAAGACGCCGTTCTCGATGACGTAGAAGTTGTCCCCGTCGTCGCCCTGCCTGATTATATACTCGCCGGGCTCGGACCGCTTCTCGAACATAGCGTCCAAGACCTGCACAAACGTTCAGTATTTATAATGATGCCAAAAGTAATCTACACCATGTTTTTTAACGTTTTTTTTTCCGCATATGTTCTGCTACTACTTCTAAGCAAGCACTTATCCAGACTTCATAGAAAAGCCTTGTAGAAGTAATCGCTGCAATCACTGTTCCATACATATTTTTGGATCTCGGGGGAGGAGAGAGGGGGATCCCACCTATCCACGACCCTAGACACGTGCTTGTATTAAAGGGTTTTAGGGTGGAGAGAATTGGCACCGGCCTACTTTTATCGTGTACAAACATTGTACGAAGCTAAAAAAATGTGTATGTGTATCTAATATTATTATGACAATGATAGTCATTGTACATACGGCGACACATCAAGCTATACAAAACCAATATAAGCTGGACGCGGGACGTTATACGTTACTCGACCTACGCGCGGCCAGCTCATTTTGGTTTGTCGCCGTGTGTACATCCACTATCTCATCGTCTTTTTTTCAGAGTTAAAAGCAAATTATAAGCAGTAGGGCGTCGGAGAGGATGTTTTTTATAAGTATATAGGTTTCCCGCGACTTCGTCCGCACTGGTTTCTGTCATAGCGAGATAAATGTTATACCAGATTTTTCAGAACGCTTTCAAACTCAAAAGGTTTCATAAAAATAGGACCAGTAGTTTTCGCGTGATGCTCGTACAAACTAACAAACAAGCAGACAAAAAATCCACAAATTTGTGATTTGGAATCGGGGACACCTGAAAACCACATCGCAACTTATTATAAATATCTCCAATGTACAAAAACGCTTCGGTTACAGTTTAATAATAGTTAAGATGTATAAAGACAAACGTTCACTATTACAATATGATAGATATGACATTTGACACGTAGTTTGCATGTCTCGCGCGCCAACACTACATCTATGGAATCTATAGCGCATCGTTGCGTTGGCGCGCGGATAACTTGCGGCTTGGCTTGTGTTAACACTGTCATCTAAGTTTCTTTTATATAATCTTGGTTATTCTATCCAGTTTCCTGTATATTCTAGTTTCTAAAAAGTTCTCCCTTTTAGCTCAGTAGACATAATCCTTCAAGGTAAATTTGAATGGATGCCTCCAGTGAACATAACCTTTGATCTTTTTCACACTCTATTAGGCAGTCAAAACCCGATATTTACATTATTAAAAGGATATACTAGTACCGTTTTGACCATACAAACGTATTCCCCTGTTTTCTCCCTGGATAAAAACATTTTTTTCCATACAATATATGTTACCTCTGCTATATCCCTGTTTTGCTTTTATTCATAAATTAATTATTGTAAGAACTAGGGACCTTCGCAAATGAAAAATTTTGCCACCCGTTTTCAGACATCCAGCAAGAAAATTTGAAGAATATAAACAAAAAAAAAACAAAACATACAATCTTTCTCATATTATTCTTGAAAGAATTATTAAAATCGGGAATATTTTGGAGGAAACAGAGGAATAGGAAATGATGACTTCGTCCATTTTATGTAGATAAAATCAGTCCGAGCTGCAGTATCTTTCGTTTTTTAGTCGGTACACCCCGTATGGGTGAGAGGGATCGGAAAGTGACCTATTCTCCAAACTTCTTCGAGAGTCCGCCTGTCCTCTTATACTGTTAAAAAAAATACGTGTAAGCATATATGCTCACGTCTATAATCCCCGAGGGGGTAGTCAGAGATATTCTGAAACCTCAGAACATCCACGTTTCACTATAGTACCGAAACTCTGCCCAGTGTGACGGGGAGTGAGCCCGTCGCCACTTGTAAATGGACAGTAGGTACAATTGGAAATAGAAGCATGCAGGTGCAAAAATACGTGTTTTCAGTTAATCCGTAATATAACTTTTATTTACGCTTTGTGATTCGCGACTTGGATCAGATCATGCTAGCTTCTTTCTGTATCGTGCGACGCTTTGTAGCCCAGTCATTTTACGGAGTTTTGTTAGGCGGGGTAGGGACTAATTACTAATAGGACTTTTAAACTGTAACCGGAACCATTAAGTGAAAAAA
This sequence comes from Agonopterix arenella, assembly GCA_927399405.1. Taxonomy (NCBI): domain Eukaryota; kingdom Metazoa; phylum Arthropoda; class Insecta; order Lepidoptera; family Depressariidae; genus Agonopterix; species Agonopterix arenella. The sequence goes on along the minus strand of OV656708.1, from coordinate 10,549,507 downwards.
GGACTATAGTCTAGGAAAAATACAGTTTGAGATTGCATTAAATACACTTTAGTAAATTGTTTGAACTAATGTGTTAGTTAGTTTATAACACTTTTGTCAAGATTTGGTGGTTATATAGGCTGAGGACCCTGAGAAATTCCTTAAAATCGATATAACTGTACAAAGGGCAAGCTTATTTCTAAAGATGTTTCTTCCAGCATACCAGCAAAAGAGACAGTTAACTAACCCCATACAAATAATTAAGATTTGAGGTTATAATTTTTAAATACTTACAAAATGTTAAATATTATTATTGTTATAAGTAAAACTTATTGAACGAAGCCGTCCTGTACAAAATCACCAGTTTTAAATTTGTTGTACATACCTAAATTTTATGTTTTGTAAATGTCTTCATTATTCCATAATACACAATACAAAATCGGGGATTATTGAGAATTTATGTTTTTCAGGTATATATCTACTAATATTTCAAACTATCACCTAAAGTGCAATTGAAGCAATATACTCCATACAAAAATCGGTAGATTTCCCCGACTACTATCTTAAAGCATATTTAAAAAAATCGCAACGCAACATAGAAATCAAAATTATGTGTCCCAGAAGGATTTTAAATTATTAATATTAATACCAATGACTCATTTGACTTAGATTTAACAATATAAATTATTTTTGAGCAATAAAATAGGCAATGAAATTTAAAAAATGAGGTATTTATTATAAAATACGAATGTATTTTTCAAAACCTTCTAAGTAGACAAAAATATTCACACCATGTTTGTAGTATGTATAATGGTAAAGCCTTAAATAAATGCAAAAAAAAATTTACCATCAGGTTTTTTAGAACAAGACAATAGGTAAATTTTAAAATTGGAACTGTTGCTGACGTGATTTTTTTAAATTTTGGTACATTTCAAGGCTCAAATTGGCTCTTCAATATTATACCGAAAAAAAAATGTCAATTACTAATTAGTCCTGGCTCAAACCGTAAAATGACTGGGCTATTGTGAGAGATAAAGTTGATATTGCATTGTTTTATGGGTAAAACTATTCATCACATAATTCTATGCTACAACTCTAAATACACTAAAAGCCTACTAAAAAGTGACCTTGCTACATAGTTCGTGTTAGTCGCTAGGTAGTAGTTGATACATAGTTGTAGGACAGTGTCAGTCTCAGAAAGTATTGTGTAAGCTTCCAATTATATCGAATACAAAATCGGTAATGCAAGTACGAAAGTATTGGCCAATTTTAAAATAATACTGCAAACAGAATAATTAAATATTAAGAAGCAGACTCATTAAGATCTGTCAAAAAACATCATGTCGATTATGTACGATACCGATATGTAGTCGGGTAGTTACACACAAAGTCTTCTGGTCTTGATTGATTTCGGCCATGGTTATTGCATTAGTTCGTTGTTGGCGTTGATGAGCTCTCATGTGGAGACCGACATATCTAATCTTCTTCGTACCCTCGCGCATAGCAGGCATACATGGTATGCTTAAGCACATGAGCATGTGCATGAGCATAGCATGTATGAATATGTAAATACCAAATGAAATGATACACCCCAAAAAGCAATTGGAACCAGTGGTAAATTTGTTTTATGATGTTAAGTTGTGAGCATGAATATACCTGCTGCATCTGCTGGGCGTCAAGCGAGCGGAACAGCAGAATGCTGCGCACGGCCTCCGCCAGCCGCGACCGCTGCGCATCCGACTTGGGGAACACGACCGGCGCTCCCTCGTCCGAGTCATCTTCCTCCGGATCATAAGTCTCCGCGAAGACAGACTTGCGCCGGTTGTTGAACCGCGCCACCGGCGGCTCTGTTTGAATCGGTATTACATGGTAAATAAACAATAACAATTGTACTATAAGAACCATAGCAAAAGCCTAACTAGGCGTGAACAACAAGGGTAAGAAATTTATTATGTCCAGTCACTAATATAAGTTGGCGTGAAATGTAATTATGTTTCGGACAAATCCAATGTGTTCCTTTGAAAGTTTTATTGATTCAATTAAAGCTTTGAAATATCTAGAATATTGCGTTGTCTACGAAATTGAAAACACTTCGTGATATGTAAATAAAGTGCGCGGGCGCTGGCGACATCTCGCCACGTTCACATTATTACGCCTAAGTAGGCCATAACATTAATCTGTAATAAGTATAGCAAATGCTTGTCGACCTTCCTATAGACTGGTTCCCTTGATTGAATAATGTTGCGTAAAACGTGGCTTATCTCGAGATTAAAATGAAATTTGTTAATCCAAATGGGAGGATCAGTTTAAAAACATACTCAAGTTTTTCTAAAAGTTTGCTACATAATTTGGCAAGCCCCAGTTATTCTTGGCCCTTGCTCAAATACATTAATTACGATTATTCCAAACAGATTGCCTATGCGCCTGGACCTGAATACTTAATTGAGACTCAATTCATTACATAAAATTTTAACTGATGTCATGATACTAAAATGGACTAATACCCAGATGCACTCGACTATTCAGAAAACATTCAACTTACATAATAAAAACATCAATGTTCTCAATTATAATAATGATTTACAATGTTGCAAAGAAACAGCCATAAATAGACTATAATGGTATTTCAGATACAATAATAAAAAGGTAAACTTTAAGTGGTACTCAAATAAAGATCTGCTCATGTGAAAAGAGTAGCTTATCATGATGTTTTCAACAATGATGAGATTATAATGGACACTACTGAAATGTTGTACATTATGTTTTTGTGTACAATAAAGAATCTAAGAATCTACGAATCTATTCTTTACAACTTATACCATCACTGTTTTCATGGCTTGAACGAGTACTATGGGTGCTGTCTGAAAAATGCATAACACATATAATAGAAAAGATTTTTAAGACTGATAATCTTCTCAAAACAAGATTATCATATTTTAGGTTTATTTTTAACTAATTTCGTAGTGATGTCACTATTGTACTCTAAACTGTTATAGTAAATACAGGGATAATCTAGTAAGCCATGTATTTCATGGCTATATCTTGCGTGAGTTAAATATAGACGCCGTGACGACTAACATCACTATCAATCAACAGGTAAAGGTAAATCCACAGTAGAACTCTTGTAAACACCGCTCATACCTAATCATTATTCTATGACTGTGAGACTTTTACACAAAAAAACTACATTTTTCAAAGTGAGTCATTATAGTTAATGTACTTTTATAATGGTCATGTTTCTTACTACACGTACTGTAACAATGGAGCAGAACATCTCTCTTACGCAAATATAACTCAAGGTCTGGTTAGCACCTGTACATTTCATTTTAAAGATACACATTACCTACAATTACATAGGCTTGGCTAATTTTATATAACACACGCGTAAAAAAGGCTAACATCTGGTGCGCTTGATGTAAAAGTCAGCCGCGAATGTGAAAAAATAAGCCAATCACATAACAAAGTTCAAAGCGTTAAAAAACAAACAAACCAATTGGATCAGTGTAGTAAACACTGAAAATTTATGTTTCAGTCAAACATTTTCACTTGCATTAGTATACCAGTTCTCAGAAGCGTGTTAGTGATTGTTTTCAAATACTCTCATCAAGATACTATTGTTTCAATTGAAAATATGTGCTATGAATTAAAATTGTTTGTCGTGACAAATAATTTAAGGCTGCTCTACATTGTGAATTAAAATAAGATGTTATAGATACCAATCTAAAATTATAGACCAACATAATATTTGCTATTATACTATTATACCTGGATATTTTAAATTTTGGGAATTTTTTCATTACTGTAAAATGTTAATGATATTTGTGAAATTTTAGATAGTTAAAACTACCATTAACGATGAAAGAAAGAAAACAGAAAAGTAAATCTTTGTTGTCATATGTAACACCGTGTTTAAATTATAACTTGGCAACAGCGATATTCCCTAAAATCTCAAATTAAACATAAATAAAGTTATATCATTGAAACTATGATGGCATATTGCCAAAATTCTGAGCGTAGTGATTACAACTGTTAGCTATATGAGTGTATTTATAAACATTTTTTTATTCATCTCTGTATAAAAAAGACCAACAGGTTCTAAATATAAGATTTTGAGTGGCTGCTAAAATTCTGTGAAAATTAGGTACCTCTATGGTCTAGTGACTAAATGAAACTAAATTTACTAAGACTACTCAAAAAATTCTAGCGTTTCTAATAGCTTGCTTTTAAATGAGATATGATCAGCGGAAGGTTTAGAATTCTTGTTATTGACTTCCAATTCTAAAATTGGTTTTCCAATAGAAAAAAATATGACTGGAAATGGTCAGTGGTCAATTTACCACTGTTCCTTTAGCAAGTGACTGAGAAATCGTCACACTATAATAATTGCAATCCTCATTAACATTTCAACGGCTTTATCTAGTGCAGTGGTTTAATCAAATAATTAAATCAGTATTATCTTCAAGCTGATAATATGAAGTAGTACTTTAACATTTGGCACAGACATTGCAGGCCTTGCATGTCAATACCAACATTTACTCAAGTCTAGTCCATAGGTGACATGGACTGAATAATTAGGTGGATAATTATGTATTCAGTAAATTAAAAATGGATATGATGTCCTACGCTACGGCGAGGCCCTAATAAGCTCACCTCAGGTGTCCCGACATGGTTCTGGAGAATATTATAGAGTTTCAAAGAATTATCAGTGAGAGAGTACCTTCTTCGTCTGATATTATGGACTCATCGGGCGTGCCGGCGGTGGGGCCCCGCACTATGGTCGTGGTCCTGTTGTTCTGTAACCGTGTGAAGAACTCGACGGCGTAGTTGATCACGTCTCCAGGCTGCTCCAGCAGGTAGCTTATGGTAAACTCCAGTAAGATCTCTCTAAGGTCATCCGGGACCTGTATGCGTCCGCCCTGAGGCCTGCTCATTTCTAACGGAGAAGCCTCGCTTTCTCGATAGGATCCCGAGCGGAGAACGTCGAAGCGACACGTTAGATTACAACTCCAATATCATAGCCATCGAATTAGCTAAAGCGACACACCAACGAGCAATCTTACGACGGGAAGTAGCACTACATACAAAACGTTAGTAATAAATAAAACCACACTATTATACTAAGATTTTCTCAAATAATAGTCTCTGCTACGGGAAATTAAATACAATGACACACTTAGAAAATTATCTTCGTCCTCCAGCCTGACAAAATATAAAATCTCCCTTCACAAAAGTAAAAATGGCGAATTTTTGATTGCCCTACTTCTCACTTCACTTCACTCATTTTTTGGTTAACTGTATTGCCATACAACAAAATTGTACCATAGACTAAAACAGTTGACAATCGATCGTAGGACCGTAGGAGGAGGTTGTGGGAGTTGGGCCAAGGAACATATTTTTTTTCTAGTCGGGAAAGATCATTATATGGGAATCAGCGCGACGCGGCGTTGGATGGAGTTATTTTCGTTGATTAAGCGCTTCGCTGAGCACTTTTACTGGAAAGGGATGGGGAAAAAACGTAGAAAGAGAAAGACTAGAAAAGGCATTAAAATAATAATATTCGAAAACGAGACAGGCTAAATGCAAACATAAGCTAATGAGTGAGCTAGAGAAACATCTATGCTGTTTGTCCCTTTCTACGTATGCTGTATTTTTACGCGCGTGCTTTTAAGATCAGTGCTGCCAATATTGAAAAAAATTATTGAAGACATCGGCTGTATGGGCTAGATCTCTTTGCCTTAATTATTAACCAAAAAAAAAAAATGTCACTGTCACATTTTTTCGGTGGTGCCAGATTAGGCGATTTATCGCCATTTAGGCTACATTAGGGGGTCTTTTGGCGACTAAAAAAAGCGATTTGCGACGCGACCGGTCGTTACATCAAGAAAAACCTGTAAATTCGTGTTTTTGTAAGTAAAATGCTTATTATGTTTATGACACCCCATAAATAAAAAATAAATTGTAGAAATGACATTTAAATCACTTTAGACTTAACAGCACCGAACAGTTACTTGTTTAGTTTACTAAGTAGGTTTCTCTAAAAAATAACATCACCCGCCCCGCTGGCCTGCTTCTCAAATCGGACCTGACACTGACATTGTGTTTATAGCGATTTTCGTTATGTTGTTTAGAATCCAGAATACTCTTGATACTTTTTTTTATTGTGAACTGTAAAAACTGTACCTACGTATGATAAAAGTGGTAGAGAAGTATTTTGGAAAACTAAAAATAAAATAAAATTACCTACGTTTCGACACAAACATTTGTAGTTTCCAGTAACTGGGTTTCATTCTGCAGAAATAACTGTCCCCAATAACTACAAAATGTGCAAGTTGGGAGTAGAGAAAAAAAAAAGATTTTTTTGTCAAGAACAGCACCCGAATCTAGCAAAAAAGTCACTATTTACTTGCCAATTTTCGGTATTTGTAGGCTACATAGGGCTACATTACAATGGAAAAAAATTGGGCGACTTTAGGCTATTTGGCTTGAGTTTTTTGGCGATAGCGGCGACTTGGACTGGCTGGAATCTGGCAACACTGCATTTTTTCTCTGCATCACCTGCATCATGTGTTTCGAAATTTTGTACAATTCTCTTTATATTTTCACCTAAAGGAAATAATCAGAATGGATACTAATTTTCAGAAGCAATTGTCGTGTAATTACAAACCAATTATAATTGATGAAATCGCCCTCGAGGGCTTGGACGGCATAGGAATCGACTTATTATGGAGACGTATAGAAAAACGTATTTCGTCGCCGATTACAATGAAAATGAGAGCTCGATTTTGGAATTTTATCTTGGATTACAAAGATGTAACGTTGTACCAACTTCCTGAGGCTCCTGAAAAGGTTAAGATTTTGGACAGGTTTACAATAATCGACGAGGAATCTGGTCATCTGATGGACCCAGTAAGTGAAACTTTTCTTACCTAATTTTTCCTTTTTATATAAATTAAAATGTGGGGGGAAGCCTATGGGCTGCAGTGGACATCTAATGGCTGAGATGATGATGATTTAAATAATGTCCTATTAAGGATGTGAAGGCGGTGGGAACCCATTGGATGAGGGCAGCGCAGGACCGGTCGTTATGGTGCTCCTTGGGGGGGAGGGGGGGGGGGCCTATGTCCAGCAGTGGACATCCATCGTCTGAGATGATGATGGATGTTCACTTGAAATCAGCACAAAACACTTAGGCCGAGATTTAAAGACTTATTTTTTTTTTACTTGAGCTTATGCTGAATATGGTATAAAAAGTAAATTTTTACTTACGGGAGTTCTAACTATGAATTACAAAAGCAGTTAATTAAATTTTAAGAAGTTAAGAAACATGATATCTTCATCGAGGGGTTGGAGAGGTACTTTGGTGGGTAGAGGGAGTCGAGGTCAATTTTATAAATAATTTATATATTATGGTATTATATTTTATATTATGCGAGGTGACATGCATATTGATAAATGACCTAAAATTAAATATTAAGTAGAAAGACTTATTTGCTAAATTTATTATTGACTCACAAATTGTTTTGACATCGGTAATTCTATTTAATTCATAATAACTCTATAAATTGTAATTTTTATCTAGGTCTATTTTGTTTTAATGTAGGTATGTGAAGTTCAGACACAATGTATTTATTGTTATTGAATAAATGAAATAAAATGAAATGTAAAAATGAAATCTTCATAAAAATCCAAAAACTTAAAAACTCACAAAAAAATTTACAATAACACGAATAAATGATGAAACCCGTCCCACGAAAACCTATATGGGTTTATCTGGGAAAGGGGCGTTCACGTTCGCGGACCACCTGTCCATACACATATGCAAGTACATTTATACTTACATTTATGTTTAATGCTGTTTGGATTTTGTTTGCTGGAGGTATGAAAATGCATGTTCAGATTAATTAAATGATATACACATAAATAAAAAAATTCATTTTCAGGAAGATTATCTAGACGGTCCATACGAATACCACCCAGTAGAAAGTGAACACGGATCCAGTATAAATATCCTCACAAGAACCTTGATCAACAAGAGTGAGCTTTGTTCCATACCTTACGACAGAATGGTAGCAGAGTACGGTGACACGTTAGTAATGGTCGCTTCAATAGAGCAGCGATGGCAAGCTTTGGCACCCCATATGCCGATCACCCAAATGTCACAATTGACTCCTTTACATTTTTGTATTTTAGAGTTGGTTGGCAGGTCTAGGGAGAATGTAAGTGTTTTTTTCTGTTGCCTTAGATAAATAATTGTTTTGCTTACCCGATGGGACAATGATTTTTATGGGGCACTAATAAGTTTTTAACTTATATATACATTACCCATGGGGTGGTCAGAAACATTGCTACAACAAGAAATCTCTTCAGAGATAAGCTCACCATTTGTACACACGGCGACACATAAATTCAAGCTATATAAAACCAACATAAGCTGGCCATGCGACACTATATGTTTTTCAAACTACGCGAGGCCAGCTTATTTTGGTTTTATATAGCTTGATGTGTTGCCGTGTGTACATGTCTACTTTATTTGTTTTATCTGTAATTTTTGTGTAAAATAAAGTTTAAATAGGTGTTAAGTAAATAAATATAATACAATTTACACCTTCAATTAAAATGAAACCAAGATTAAATTTCTCATTTAAGTACATATTTTTTTTTTCTTTCTAGGGACAAATGACAGTAGGAAAAACGAATCTAACGAAAATAATGAAAGACTCAAAACTACTGTTCTATAATAGGAACTTTCTACAAAAATTGGATTTAATTCGAGTGCAATGCTTAACTCAAAGCATTGGTGGTAAAGGAGTTAAAAGTATATTATTACGTTTGAAAAGATTCCACCAACCTGCCATATTGAGTATGCCTAAAGTTGGTAAACTCAGAGAGGTGATAGACCACCTGTCTACAAAATCGGAGTATATGGATAGGACTGATGTTTTAATAAAAAAAGGAACTATAACACAGGCACAGTGCAAAAGGCTTCAGAAAAATGCAAATATATTCAGTTTCGTACGTACATTATGATATTTTATTAAATAGACTATTATATGTATTATTGTATGCATAAACTTAGCTGAAGTATTTATATTTAAATAGTTATTAAGTCATGTTATGTTGTAGAGTTTCTGGCCGCATCTTCTCTAAAGCGACAACATACGAGGGGCGGCTGAAAAGTTTTAAGCCTAGGGTATAAAAATGCAGATAAATATCTATAAAAAAAATATTTTTCTATGTAATCTCTCTCTAATTCAATACACTTCTTACATCTATACTATTATAAAACTGTAACAGGAAGTTTGTCTGTACATTGAAGATATTAACAAAAAAAAAGTTACGATATGGTTTTTAGGTGTCCCTGATTCCATTTCACCAATTTTTGGATTTTTTGTCTGTCTGTTTGTTTGTGTGTTTGTTTGTTTGTTTGTTTGAACGAGTATCACGCAAAAACTACTGAACCGATTTTGATGAAACTTTTTTTGTTTGATAGCTTATGATCTGACTTAAAATCTGGTATATAATTTGTGCGGACGAAGACGCGGGTTAACGCTCGTTTGTTATAAAATGCTTTTAATCCAGTAAAAAATAATTCGCCATCTTTGCTTTCGAAATGGTCGTCTATTTCCGCCTTTATGTTTTTGTCAGTCGAAAAGGTATTTATTCAAATTAAAAAACAGGATATTATAGCTGGGAGTTACGAGTTCCTGTCTTCGATAGCATGTATTTTACCATTTTGGAATCTGCATTAAATAGGCAATTTTTGAGAAAGTAGGCCACCCTGGTCGCCATACATTTTTTTTAGACCACACATGCTTGAACTTGGGTGAAAATTCCAGAAAAAGTTAAATGTTGACTTTAAGATTCTTTTTTTAATAAACGACTAGCTATACTAACTTTCTTACCAAATATCTCGAAAACCGTGGAACTTTTAAGTTAACATGACAGTCCATTTTCTGAATGGGTTTGAGGTCCTCTATCGGCAGTTACAGGGTTATCGGACACCCTGTATGTATGATATAATATTATTATAAGTTATAAAACTTATTTAAGTGCTTATAATGATTATGAGTAAGTAGTATAATATATTTTTGTGAACCTCTATACATTTTATCCTGGAATTTTCAGTATCCTTTCAGTGTCCTCGTAATCAAGTTCTAAAAGCCAATTACGGACCAGATGTTTGGCAGTACTTACAGCAATGTGTTTGTTAACGCAATCTTTTACAACTTTATTTTAAATGTATGGATGTAGAAATGGAGCGAATCCTTGTGCAAACGCTGTTTTCTAACGAAAACACGTACAGTTTTAGCTTTAAAGACTCTGCGATTTAGCATCGTTTTGTACTCCGGAGACTTAATAATGTATTTATGTTGATGATAAATTGCTTCCGTATAGTTAGGGCTTTGGATTAGGACACGGCAATACCTATATAAGTCAGTCGTTGGGTACCGGATAGGCTTCTTTAGCATTACTTTCAGAATTGAGCGCTGCGCTCTTTCAACAGCTATTATGTGGGTTTTGGCGGAGCTTCCCCAGCAGCTTATACAGTAACTTAGGACTGATTGGCGTAGTGCTATATAAACTGATGTTAGGATTTCTAAAGAAGCACTGTTTCGTAGAAGCCTCATGATGTTAATGAGTTTGCGAGCCCGACCGGCTAGGGAGCGGATGTGCTGGAGGAAAGTGACTTTTTCGTCAATGGTAACTCCTAAATATTTGATGGCATCGGTTCTTTCAATAATATCGCATGTGCATGAGTCTGATAGGCGGTTACTGGAATGTATTTTGATCGGGGTGTCCTGAAGCTAAAGTTTTATGAAAAAACAGGTATTTGGTTTTGGCTGTAAGCAGGTTTTTAGCAAGCCATTTTGCAATTATTGAGAGGCCGTCTATGGTTTGAGAGAAAACCGAGTCCCATGAGGAGCCATTAAATACAATAGCAGTATAGCCATTAAATACAAGCGTAATGATGCTAATGACATGAAACTCTGCATTCATACTATTGAGGATATTTGTAAATTAGTGACATGCGCAACATATTAATGACACTTAAAAGTACTTAGGCTCAACACTTTTCAGCCGCCCCTCGTACACACACGTACATACACGTCTAATAAGTGGGATTCAAGCTCCTATATTGAATAAATTATTTTGACTTTGAATACAATTTCATATTCTCAATGGCAGGCGTGCAGCATGAAAACCAATGTGAGTAGATGAAAATGGTATAGGTATCACTAAAGCTGGCATTCCACCAGAGCTGGATTACCTCGGGATTTTATCCTCGCTCACAGCCTCGCATGCAAAGTTCTGGTGGAAGAACAAAAACCGCGATAAAAATAGGTTCTTCCATAGAAAATGTAAAAATAATTGCTACTCGACCCAAATGTAAGGAACAGCAGATTTAGATTTTGGCTCCATAGTGAAAGTTGTTTTAGTTTGGTGGTCTAAAGCACTCTCTACGAATTAAGATAATGTAATTTATTTAATTTTACACCCTGTATACTTCAGGCTTAGGTAGGTATATTGTACTTCTGAACTCTAATTTTACAAAATATTAATGAAAATTGCAGGTTGAGAAACAAGTGATAGCAGAAGAAACGACTATAAAAAATGCTAAAGCAAAAAAAGTAGAATTGAAAAGACGATTTATGGTCCTGACATCCCCAAGTGATGAGTCTTCAGAATCTGAGGGTGAGACGAATGATGAACCTCTCAAATGTCGGTACAAAATTGGAGTAAACTTGCTGAGACAAGCCTACGAGAGATTCCTTGAAGCCGGTCTGAAAGGACTTACTCAAATAGAAATAGCTCAACTACTAGGTGTGGAGTTTTACACTTCTAGGACAATTTGCAGGGTATTCAAGTCAAGGAAAATTGTTAGAGAATTTCTTGAGGATAAAGGCAGACAAAGGACTGCAAGGTGATGATATAAACTTTTGAAGATGCCTACCACACATAAATCCTATTCTTTGGGATCAACGACACATTTAATATTAGATTGATGGTCTATGTTGTATATTTCAAAAAATTCCATTTTCATAAAGTAGCAAAATCAAAAAATATCACTTCAGTCCGCAGACTGTATTGTACCAGTAATAGATACATAAGCCAGGAACTTTGCTAAAACCACTAAGATAGCCTAATTATAATTTATTGAACATTTTTTAAAATCAAATTTTACAGATACATTGCAGTACCGGCTACTGGAGAAATGGATTTCAAGTATGCAGAAGAAAAGAAAAAGTTTTTGGAATACTTGGTTGACAGTCAAAATTTCGGGAACCGCGATATTCCCACACCAGTGAAGAGAGCGGCGGATACATTTGATGAGAAGAGCGTAGTTCCGATCAAAAAGATTAAACTAGAACAACCAGTCGTACCGGAACATGAAAATGTATCAATTGATCCCAAATCTATTGAGAATGACGTCACAGAAGTTAGGGTGTTAGATGGCTTAGCAAATTTTGAAAACGTTTCGCTTTTGGGGACAAAAAAATGCCCAACACTAAGGCAGTTAAGATTTGCGAATGGAATGCTAAAAGTAATAAGGGAGAAGCTAGCCATCTCTGGTTATCAAACATTGAGTATGCTGGTCTCAAAAGAAATTAATGAACCACCATTAGATACAAAAGCGTTAAAAATATTCGTACAGAAATTAGTGGTTGATGGTCAAATGAAGATTTTGAAAATGAGGTGGCCGGGTCTGATGAACAAATATTCCGTGCTTCTTTGCGCTCCGCACGTGCAATCAACTGACCCAGTGATCAAATCTAAATACAAGGAAATTAGTATAAGGGCAATTAAAAATAAAACAACAAAAACAAAGAAGCCTTTACCAGATGTTAATGCAACTAAGATTCTATCAATATATGCCTACCCCCGATACATGAAAATTCAAAAACTTCACGAGTTTCTTATAAAGATTGTGTACTTCAGTAATGAAGACATGAAAGAACTAACAAATTTGCCAGAAGGCTTTGCATCTCTGGTTCATATTATACCAGAATTCACGGTTGAATTTGCTTTAGGTAACATAAGCCATAGTTCTATGATGTCCGAAATTTCACAAGACAAGATAACTGACGAGATATTCAAAATGAAACTTCGAAATACTCCAACGGACGTTTTTAGAATGTTTTTGCTTTCGGCGAGTCTACAAAATGCTATTAGAACAAACCTAAAAGTCTTGGCTATGCTTGGCCTTATACAACTGGTAAAAGAACCAACGCAATCTGACGACAGCGGTGCCTTGGGCTACGTTTTTTATGTAAACCGTCATGCCAAAACAATTAATACAACCGGTATTTGGCCAAGAGTAGTAGACAGCGAGAGAGCCGTAGACAAACTCGAACTAGAGAAATGTTATTACTTTGAGAGCTTCAAAGACGTTGAGGTCTTTTGGAGTGATGTTTATAACATCAGCACGAAAACGACTATAGAAGTCTCGCGAGAAACAAGATTTAAGAAAAAGCTAATGCCGGTTGTTCGATCACCGAGCGAAGTACATCACAATGATAATGGACAAGTTTTAGGAGACGGTTTCGGGCCATGTGGTTTTGATTCATCTTTCTACATGGAGATCCCGCGACTGTGGTCAACCTTCTACTGCAAAGTGAAGAAAAAAAATCAAGTAATGCCGAAGAAACAAAAAATCAAAATTCCAACAAAAAGAGAAACAGTTAAAAAACTTAAACCCAAAGTAGTAAAGAAGAAGAAGCCTGTTGTAATAAAGCCTCCAGTAGTAGAAGATAAAGCTAAAAAGACTAGAAAAAGAGAAGAATCTTCCAATATTCCGAAATGGACTACTGAAGAAGACAGGATTTTAATGTTGTGTAAAGCGGCTATAACTATTATGAGTCCGATATCCCAACCAGGCTGTCTCAGGCTGAGAAACCTTGTCGCCAAGGACTTACTTTCCATTAATGATCCGAAAAAATTGGCAGCTGCATGTCACAAAAGATCACTACAAAATGATTCAAATTGTACCCTGGCTTACGAAAAAGACTGCCTGATAAATGAGCTAAGACATCGAGGAAATCTGATACATAAATATGACGGTCTGTTAAAGAAACTACGAATTCGGTTCGCGGGTAATATGTCGAAACTGATGTACGAAGCACGATCTCCGATGTTGGAACTAGTATGGATATTATCTCAGCTGTACAGAAGCAAATCCTTCAATCGAAGAGTACCCTGCATCGCAACGAACCTTGAAGACTTCTACACAAAATTCACGATATGTCCATCTTCTGCGAACAGAGCTTACAACTTGTACAAACCGCCACTGGATTCTGAGCCCAACCTTGCTGCAATTAAAGAAGGAATTCTTCTGTCAGTGATGTTGACTTTTAAACATGAGCAGACGCCGGATGTCGCCAAAAAAATATATACGATGTTCAATGAACATCCAGAACAAACTTTGCGTATTGCGATAGAGCAGTTACGTAAATGTGGAGCAGTGTCCGCCAAAGATAAACTCCTCAACAACCAAATGCACAGATTTAATTTCCAGGACATTGTGCAGGCATCGTATAAGGTCGCAGTGTCTTACCAGCGTAGATGGATAAGCAGGTTAAATTCAGAGTTCGTTGAAAAATTGACTGAAACTGTAGATTCTGAGCTTTCCCAGACAGGGCTGAAGGGATGTCCGGAAATAAATTGTGCACTCTTTGAAATGCAAATGTGTGATGCTTTGGAAATTATCTCAGTGAGTATTCCTGTTATCACCGGATCTTCGGGGTCTATTATTCAGGAGGAACAATTGAGTGTTATCGACATCTTGCTGAAATTCAAGCTTAATTCCGGTACATGCGGGTGGAAGAATAAAAGCACTGTGAAGAAATTTTCTGAATTTTATGAAGACATCGAAATTGAGGAGCCATTGAAATGTCTTTCGAGGTAAGATTAATTGTATTGTTAATTAATTTAATTCGTAGTTTCTTTTTTTATGCATTGGGCAGGTGTCTAAAGGCGCATGTCCACCAGCTAGAATGGAAATCTTGACGACCCGCGTCCACCGAAAAGAGAACATCGCGAGTTTTAAAATGTTAGTGCCAAATTGAAGTATAATGCCGGACACTCTCATTTGATTATTCTGCAGCAAAAAAATTCTTACCATGCTCATTGCGAATTTTCAACCGCAGACATGCTGTAAGCGCGCGGAAATGCGGTTCAATTTTGCTCCAATAAACGTTTCAAATTCTTGTTCGGCCGTCCCACCCAGCAGGGCTAGCATGCCACCCACGAGAAAACGATAAAAATCGAGATGTGCCTCCATCCATTTTACGTATGCCAGAAAGAGTGCGCATGACGTTTTTCTCGTTTAAACGCTTTGTCGTGGGTGGCATGCTAGCCGTGCCGGAGTGCTATTTTTGAAATACATCCTAATTCGTATTGGTAAGAATAATTCATAAATTCCATAGAGTTTGGCATCACTTTCATATACGAATTAGGATGACTATCAAAAATAACACTCATGCCAGGCCTTGTCCACCGAAGATGCGTTAGGCTTGAAATTTCGCAATGAAATGCTGCCAGTGTCTGCTGCCGTAGATTCTTCTATTAGAAGTAAACTATCACCTGTCTGTTTCGCTATCTATGTAAATCGGATTTACGTTGATAATTGTTTACATTCACACATTATTTGTTGTTTTTCTTTGCAGAAACTCAGTAGTCAAACGGTCAGAAGCTCAGAATATAGACATAAATGACAAAATTATCTCTCATTTGAAGAATAAAAAAGATAAAGGTTCTACTTTCCCGGAACTGCAGGTAATTATTAATAATACTTGAAGTATCCGTTCATACTTACACCTTATTTGCTCACTTTCTCCGAGTGTTGCCAACTCGGCAGCTGGTTTTGTTTGAGGCTAAGAAAATCTTAATCCTTATCAGGCAGTGGCCACCAAACTACTACAATTACTACATCCAATATTTTTTTTTCATTGGAAGCATTGACTTACCACTGCTACTACTACTGAACGCTGAACAATTACGCGCCAGTCTTTATTTGATCCACCGACACTTGCTCATAAAATGGCCCTTATTTCACCGCAATTAGGCACATAATGACACCTATAATCAAACTGTGACTTTTTCATTACTATTATTCACAAGTGAGATATAGGTTAGAGTAGTAGGTATCTAAACTTCTTGGTTGAGTTCTTGAGTTGCTTTGTTCTTAAAAAAGTTTCGATACAAAAAAGATCATATTCAATAGTACAAATAAATTCTCTAAATAAACTTTTTATTTACTAAATAAAATGATTTTTTATTATTATTTTCTTCACAAGTGTGTTGAAAAACGTCGTATGATACACGTGTGTATTGATGATTACCGTCCTCGGCTCTCTTAAGACCCTCGCCTACGGCTCGGGCCTCAATGGCGCCTCAGCGGTAATCACCAACATTACACACTTGTACCATAATGTACTATTAAAAACTATGCAAGCAAAATGAACAACTGTTTCAATGCTTTTAGTTGGTTTATATTACTAACAAGTATTCACGTTTATTTAAGTTAGTCTAGGACATTTTCGATGTTCATTAGTTGGTAAGTCAATGGTTGGAAGAGTAAATTATTGTGTTAGTTCATTAGGTGATTGAAGAAACTTACTATAAAGACCGATAAAGCATCAAAAAAGTGAAATTGGTCTACAAATGATAGATAGGCCAAATACAGCATTTTTTTATTTTAATAAATGTTTTCTTACTTACAGGAAATAACCGGATATGACACCAAAACCCTGATAGACAAATTAAATAGACTCGAATCCGAAAACGTGTTAAGACGAATGGGCTACTTCGAAAACCTGATCATACTCACCGAATACTCAAAGCCTTGGGCAATGACTGTTGATGACAATTTCATTATACCAACGCCGTGGCTGAATTTAAACTCCGATATCAGATGTGACATCTTTATGAAATGGGCTGGTGTAATCATGAACAAAGTGTTTGAAAACCCTGGCTGTTCAATTTTCTTTTTATCCGACACATGTGAATTATTATCAACCAGGAGTGCTCAAGACATTTGCATGTTTTTAGAGAAATGCGGGTGTGTGAAATTGAATGTGATCAAATGTCCCGAGCCTGATCTGTTTTCAGCCGACGATATTGACATAGAGGTACAAGAATTTAATGAGTACGAATTAGTGAATAATATTTTCGTGCACCCGGTGACAAATTCGTTGACCAAGTTCGCGTATTTGAGAAAGAAAATTTTAGAAAAGTACCTCAATGATCAGAATTTACAGCAGAATATAGATAGAATATGACGTGTTAGTGAATAGTTAATGATTAAATTGTTACGAATTAAGTTGCTTTGTTCTTTCATAGTACCAATATTTTACATGATAATATTGTTGAAGCCAGACCAAAAAAAAAAAATTCGGTCAAATGCGAGTCGGGCTGTTCGCGCAACGAGGCCGAGGGTTCCGTACCATACCACCACAACCATATTAAGGTAAAAACTATTTTTTTTACTCCATGACCTTTATCACGAGACCGACTCACACTTGTCCGGTTTTATTATTTGTTCTTATACTGTAGAGTTTGCTCAATAATCACACCAAGTTTGACGCTTTGCCCCTTAATTTTCAATTAAGGGGTTTTCAATTAATAATCTTTTTTACATTTTTATTAAAAATGTATACCAGATTTTAAGTCAACTCATAAGTTTTCAAACAAAAAAGTTTCATCGAAATCGGTTCAGTAGTTTTCGCGTGATGATCGATCAAACATTACAAACGGACACAGACAAAAAAAATTGATTTGAATCAATCACCTAAAAAAAAAACTATATCGTAACATTGTTTATTAAATATCTTCAATATACAGACAGACACACTTCAGTTACAGTTTTATAATAGTAGAGATCTGTCGGTTGTACGCCCCCAAAACAAGGTTTTTTTATTGTTTTTCGGCCTGGTTTTACAACTTTTAATCGTAGCATAACAAAAAACGTTTTATGAAATTAGTTCAAGAAGCCTTGCGAAAACCGCAGTTTAACCAC
Source organism: Agonopterix arenella (assembly GCA_927399405.1). NCBI lineage: Eukaryota > Metazoa > Arthropoda > Insecta > Lepidoptera > Depressariidae > Agonopterix > Agonopterix arenella. The sequence continues at coordinate 10,531,512 of OV656708.1, read as the reverse complement.
ACCCCGGGCACTTCATACAAATGGGCGCACGGCTTACTGTCTTCACCTCCCGTGAAAAATCAGTATTAGTACTGGGCTTAACTGACAGGAAAAGGAAGGGGATGGACAAAAAAACAGAATCAAGTTTCAATATTTTATTTACTAAAGAAAAGGAATACATTTTATCCTTTGCTAAAATATTTAGCATAATATTAATAATATTTTAATGAGAAAATGATCATAACATTTCAAACAATGACATGTAGAATACAAAATGGACGTTTGAAAGACTCTCACTTTATATTTTACAAATCAAAGTTTCACATTTCTATTTGTATCTAGTTATAAAAAAATTGCACTCTATAAATACGGGCAGCGAATACGGTGTAACAGTAGATACTATCACTGCATTTTTGCTTTTTATTATTTATAAAAACCCCTACTTAATCCTATGGAGTGTCTAAAAGCAAATTAATGCGGTCTTAACAACTGATTAGTTTATTATAAAAAGTTAATGTTGTATTCAATGAGTAGGTAACTTATGATAATTTACGTGGTTCTTATTCATGTAGGTATCTATAGTTTCCCCAAACTATCATCAAAAAGGGCACGGTGGAATGGAGTAATAGGTTACGGACTACGGATTTAATTTAAAACATTACAAACACTTATAAGTTAACGAACTCATGCTTCTGAAATGTCTGAATCGTTATAGATGATTGGGATAAAATTAACATATAGATTTTTTAAAGAAGTATAGGTTTTTATAAGTTATTATAACTTATAATATTAGTAAGATGTAGAATAACTGTTTTAATTTCCAGTAATACGAGGGATAGTGGGTATTCTAGAGCAAAAGGCACGCTAAAGAAATGCTCTACGGCTCGCCCAATGGTAGTCGACTGAATGCCATTAAAACTACAGATGCAATACAATTTATTAGGCACTTCCCATAGTAAGATATTCCCCATTAATTTTTTGTGGTCCGTGAAAGTGTCGCGGCAACGGGCATACTAATTTTGAATTTTTAAACTTTTATTCGCCGAAGTCAGAAGTAGAAAAATATTGCACACGTATCGTTAAAACCGACTCCATTAGATAATAATTAATAACTCAACCCCATTATATTTACATGCTAGTTATAGGTAGGTATTGTGATGCATAGTTTGAGAGTAACGTGAAATAATCGCGCTATACCTTAACATTATACTTTTTAATAAAAGTTTCGGATCTTATTTTCTTTATTCAATCCTCTGTAATTACAGTACTTCATTATTTTAATAAAAGTCTTCAATTTCTAACACTAAGGCTTCGAGTCTCAAACCAAAATTAAGCGGTCTATAATATACTACTGTACGATACGTTCTATATAATTCTCAATATAATTATAAATCAATAATTTACGCTTATTACAAGAGACTTTCTAGGCATGTTTATGAATACGATTATTTACGAGTATAAAAAGGTGGTTCAGTAATTTAAACGTAGAAATGGTTATTGTACATTTCATCAATATTATTTTTTAGTTAATACAAAAAAACAATTCTTAACAATTCATCATCAAAAATGTTCTTGCACTTAAATTCTAACGCTTACCTACGTTTTATTTACTCGACGAAAACTAATTTACATTACAGAACTCGCTATGTACAAGTACTAGCCTCTCTTACGTATGTTTCACGTGTTACGATTTGTACTTACTGACTATCAAAATGATAACCATTACTTAACCGATCCTAATTTTAACACTTTCGCTGCTAAGCTCAAAACCATGATCCTCGCGCAGTGCTAACACTGATGCCTCTCGTGGGTCGTGCGCACAGTTGTAACGTAAATAGCCCAATGCGGCTCACTTCGTGGGTCACCCGCACAGGCGTAAGGTTTAGGAAATGCAATAGAATTTGACCCCCCTCGTAGGTCGTGCTCACAGTCGTAACGTTTAAACGATAAATGTGGCCCGCGTCGTGGGTTGCCCGCGCAGGCGTTAGGTTTTCGGTGACTCGCGCGGTAGGTCATGAGCGAAATGCAATTGAACCTGCTCGTTACGTGGGTTCTTCAGCACTGCGGCCCGTTTGTCGCCGACCTACGGTGTAGGTCATCCGACTGCAAGTAATTACAACTCGACAACTTCAATGTTGATCAACTGCTCCAGGTGTCCAATTAGTGCGCGATTTATGGATTGTTTAATTTTTTGAGATTTCTTAATTTTTAAGGTTACCATTTTCAAAGCCCGTAAATTATTTTCCAAACAAGCCTGGCCGTGTACAAAAGCATCTAACTATCGCATGTTTTAATGTTAAATAAACAATATCTGTGCGTTTACTTTGGTTAGTAATGTCTCCGGATTGGCAGTTAAAAATCACAATTAAAATTAACAATTGATTACTTACGTAATAATAGGTTCTTTCTTATTAGTTACTTCTATTTAAATAAATAATATACATTACAAATAACTTCATCTTTGGTATGTTTATTGAAAAATGAAATTAATAATGAGTATTATCAAGGCAATCTTGAGAATGCCCTTTCTATTATTATGGCGTATAAAAATCTTTAAGTAGCTTTCGCGATCTCTCAATACATTTTGATCTATTGCAACGGCTACTCTAATGGCTGTCTAACGTTCGCTCTATGTTCAGTCCAAACTAAAACTGAGTAGGTAATTGTAATTACAAATTACATTCCTGCCACACACACTTAGGCACTAAGTCATTACAAATAGAATTGACATTTTCTTTACACACATCCAATTGTCAACAATGAGCGAAGATGAGTTTGAACATGATTTGAACACTATCCATTATACGGGGTTAAAATAAACACTAGCTATATTACAAATTATAAAGCGCATTCAAATGGAAACGTTTGATTTCCGCGATTACAAAATAGCAACAGGAACGTTTTTCGAAAAAGTATCTTTTTTTTAAGTTTTGGCCCACATTTCTGGAAAATTTAAATTTTAGAAACGACAGTTGACTTTAGAGGAGAATGTCGTTAGTGTAACAGAATGTATGTACACATGATCACAAGTTACGGATTGTAACTATACAATGGCGCACCAACAATCTAAATTGGCAATGTGGCAGCACAGTGCCCTCTTACTCTCTATTTATCTATGTATATATATATATGTATATATATAATAGCTAAATCTATAACATTATCGAATAATTATCAAAACGATCCCCTAATAATCTAAATACACCCATAAGAAGCACTTTTTAATGAATGAATAAGTATCAGAACTTTACATATCATTTATACACGGTAAATATAATTTATATCATATTTTTGTGTTTCATAATGACAATGTTTTCAACTATTATTATTATAACCATTATTTAAGTAGTATATTCCCACATCACTGATGAAGTCGGTGATCAAATGCATACAGTACTGAGAATACGATGATACGTAACAATATTACGAAGGGCAGTGTCAAAGTACGACGCGGTTACAACGGACAGCGCTGCCATTAGTGTTGTCGAGTTATACATAGCTAGAACTTTTAGAATAAGAGAATTCCTATATTTAATGACGTAATGCTACAAATAGTAGGTATGTAAAAAAGCGATTTATGAATCCATTGCAGTTTTCTCTATTCATACATTATCGATAACGTGCAGCGGCCGCAAAACATTGGCAGTTCATGAAAGAGACAAATCTGCATGCCGTTCTGCGGCCGCAACATTGCAGTTCATGAAGTAGACAAATCTGCATGACGTGCTGCGACCGTAACTTTGACAGTTCATGAAGTAGACAAATCTGCAAGAAGTGTTGCGGCCGCAAAATTGACAGTTATGAAGTAGACAAATCTGCATGACTTGTTGCGACCGCAAAATTGACAGTTCATGAAGCAGACAAATCTGCATGCCGTTCTGCGACCGCAACATTGCAGTTCATGAAGTAGACAAATCTGCATGACGTGCTGCGACCGTAACTTTGACAGTTCATGAAGTAGACAAATCTGCAAGAAGTGTTGCGGCCGCAAAATTGTCAGTTATGAAGTAGACAAATCTGCATGACTTGCTGCGACCGCAAAATTGACAGTTCATGAAGCAGACAAATCTGCATGACGTGCTGCGGCCGCAACATGGACAGTTCATGAAGTAGACAAATCTGCATGACGTGCTGCAGCCGCAACATTGGCAGTTCATGAAGGAGATAAATCTGCATGACTTGTTGCGACCGCAACATTGGCAGTTCATAAAGTAGACAAATCTGCATGAGGTGCTGCAGCCGCAACATTGGCAGTTCATGAAGGAGACAAATCTGCATGTCGTGCTGCGACCGCAACATTGGCAGTTCATGAAGTAGACAAATCTGCAATGACACTCAGATTTCACATTAACTATTCATCAACATGTTACCAACAAAAACTTATATTTTCCCCTAATTATTAGTAAACTATGTATAATCTAAACAATCTACAATTTATTACATTATTCATCTTACATACATCAATCGATAATATTGTTCCGTCTTTTAAAAAAAATACAATCATTTTTGTCACACCTCTACCACAGAAAGGGTCTCATTACACTGTGGATTATTACAAATACGTATATTTTATTTCATGGAAGAAATGTATTTCATTATTTTTTTACAGTCCTCAAAGAAATTGTTGATAATTACACAATTATCGAATTCTTTATCATGTCAAGAGCAGCTGTCTTTTGGATTTAGACTTTGTTTACGATTAAATACAATTTAGGCAAACTTTCTTGTACGATGTTGTCGTTATCAAAAACATGGATAATACAGTCACCTTGATAATAATAACAAAACACGATCTAAACATTACTATTAGTTTTTGAACAACAATCACTTGATTTTTTTTTTCAATTTGGAATGTCTTGTCAGTCCACAATAAAGTTTTAGACGAACGTTTTTGTAGGTTCGTTCACACCGGTTAGAAAGACGGGGCGAGTAGTTCGTGCCAGTGTGGGGGCGATAGCGGGGCGGCGCGCTAGTTGCGGTAGATGTACGCGCAGGGCTGCGGCGCGGGCGGCGGCGGGGTAGGGGGCCGCTCCCCCGAGGGGGAGGGCGAGGAGGAGGGCGGGGAGGGCGACGACGATGATCCGCCTCCACTCGCTGTCCCTGATCCTGAACCGCTGCTGCGCTGCGACACTGGGTAAACAAAACCTATTAATGCTATGGTAACACAATATCTCACCCCTTTTAATCGTATTTTCCTAAATATCATTAAAATGTACTTTGACGTTTATTTTGTTTAATATTTCTAGAAATAGGTTTAGCAGTGAAAATATATTAATTTTCTATTTATCTTTTCCTATTAGATAGATAGATAGATAGATACATAACACGTATATTCATGTCGTATACAGGGTGTAAAATAAAATGGGATAGTTACTTAAAGGGGTGGTTCAGACTATCTGAAAACTGAACAACTTTCTCTATGGTACCAATATCGAAATCGCGAAAAAAAAATCCGCTCTCCCATACAAAACTGCAAACATAACTCGACTGAAATGTATGGGACAGCAGATTTCTTTTTCGCGGTTTCGATATTGGTCCGATAGAGAAAGTTACTCAGTTTGATGGTCTGAAGCACCCTTTAAGTAACTGTCCCATTTTATTTTACACCCTGTGTATCGTATATTATGTTTTCAAAATACACTGTAACTAAATTTTTATGACTTTAGAGGTAATTTCTTTACTATATAGGGTATTATAAACATAAATGCGTTTCATATTTTAAGAGATGCTTCAGATAGTTGATTGAGATATTGACCAATTATTCAATAAAAAATTGGTTGTTCCATAGAAAGTGTTAACAGCCAGAAACACATTGTGGGTCGAGACCATAGAGAAATTACGCGCTCCCCTAGGTCGAGACCCACAATGTATTTGCGCGGTTTCAATGTTGGTCCCATAATGAAACTTGTTCAGTTTGATGGTCTGCAGTACCGCCAAAAATATATAGGTAAGTATACCTAATGGATTTCAGTTTACATTCTTCATTCACACAACATAACCTTTTAAAGAAGTAACTTAAAAGTTTAGGGAGGTCTAGATTAACTTTACCTCTGATCTTTTGTCGTTGTCCTCACACGTGTAATGGAGAATTACTTAATTATCTGAACGTAATATTATAGGTAATCTTTAGGGTGAAATTGATATCATTAGTATCCTTTTAAACTAAGAGTCTACCCATCAAACTGAACAACTTTTACTATGGGAACAAACCGATCGGAGCAAAAATAAAATCAGCTGTTCCTTATTAAACTGCAACACTCGACTCAAATGTATGCAAGAGTTTATTTTATTTTTGCTCCGATCGGTTTGTTCCCATAGTATAAGTTGTTCAGTTTGATGGGTAGACTTTTAGTTTAAAAGGATGCTAATGATATCAATTTCACCCTGTATAGATAATTCTTAAGGACTTCCTGGCTTAAGAAACTGTGTGGAATGGTTCGATATGACCTCTATGATATGGCTGCAGTCTCCAGGGTCCGAATGTAATATAATGATAGCCGACCTAGGATAGGAGATGGTACTACAAGACGAAGAAGAAAGGTACTCACCCAATGAGTGGTGGTGGTGCGTATTATGCTTATGGTGGTGCATCTGGTCGCGCGAATCCGCCCCGCTTGTTTCTCAGAGGTACACCTTCTTCACTGAGCGCGTGGTCGAGAAGCCATTGTCGTTGCCGCGCCTATACCCATCCCCCTGCGGTCCGAACATTCCTGCGTTAACTGACATGCCGGAGTGAATATGCGTGCGTGGGTTAATGGAAATGATGAACTGGTTAAGACATTAGATGATTTGTTCGTGATGTGTTAATAAAAACATCTGTGAGACGAGTAGGTTTGTCGGTGTTGTCTCATAAGCTTTGACCATATAACTGTGGACCAGGCTGGCGTTGGCATTCCCCTCTGCCAAATTACATGGCCAATTGACCATGTGAATTTACCTACATACAATTGTATCCCTTATTACTAAACGAGACAGCCTGTAATTGCGGAACAATAACTTTAACATAGTCTCGTTTGGGTTCTCACCAGACTATTTTTAACAATCAAAATTAGAATTTAAAGTAATGGAATAAGATCCAAAGTTGCTTGTCCCCCGCAAAAAGTATCAGAAAAGTTTGTTATGCGGGCACTACATTCCTCAGAGAACAGCCGACAACGACGACGACGAGAGTGAGATACCCTTCATTGTTCTCGTGGCGTCATAAGCCGTAGTAATTTTCCTTGATGCAGGCACTACACTCTCGCGAGAACTTCTCGGCGAGAGCTTTCAAGGAAAAGCGACATAACGAGAAAGATGAAGGGCATCAACACTCGTTCTCGGCTATTCTCGCCGAGATTTTTGTATTTTTTTTTAATTTATCAGAATTACACGCGTAACACGTCCATAGTTATATTATGGTCGAAGCTCATGAGAAATAGATTTTAGAAGAAAACAAATAATGACAATTTATTCCAGAAAGTTGAATAGTTCAGACCGCTATAAGTGGTTTTGGTCTGCACTTTATATGGATGACGGTCACGAACAGCTCACCTTAATGACAATGATGGTTAAAACAAGATAGAATGGCAAAACATTATTGATTAGCAGATACATTATTTCATGGAGATGAGAATGGTGAAGCGGAATGATTTATGATAATGCATGCAGAATACATAACTATGGTATTATCCCGTCTTGTTTGGTGTTATATAAGTTTAGTAGGTAAATAAGTAGTGATTAAAAAAAACATTGATCATGTCATGCGAACGATTGCATATTACATTAGAAAAATGTTGGTCGATTGATTTTCTTCTATGACAAGTCTTTCGAATAATCGTTTATTTGAAACTGTGAAATGGCAAATCAAGGACAATTCTGTAGTTTTTAGTTTGTGAGATTTAAAGTAGTTCACTTCAAAAGTCAAAGTTCAGGAATCGAACCTTTACACCACAGTCAGGTCTAAAATAACTTTAACATTGTGATTGATCTTACTATACGAATACTGCGAATTTCCTATAGGTTTCTTAGAGAATGTTGATCAGTATGATGGGTACAATCACCCCTTTAAGTAAATGCGACTGTTTACCCTAACACCCTGTAGTGATTTATTTCATTATCCTAACCCTAATAGAACAAAGCCATGCATAAGAAAGAATAGGAGAACAACTGACATTGACCTGATGAGAGCGGAGGGTTCCGAAGTTGTCGCGGCGGTACGCATCGGGCTGGAACTGGAACAGCGTCTCGTGGTGGGGGTGGTAGGGTGGGTGCTTGCGGAGCGTCGCCCGGGGGGAGGCGGGCTTCGGTTGGGGTGCCAGTACTGGCTCCGCGTATGTTACTTCTTCGACTTGCTGCAGGAGTTTTGGTTCTGCTTGGATTCTGTTGAGACATGTTTTTATTAGCTTTTGTATTTTCAATTTGCGTCATTTCAGCCTGAAACTTAAATTGCTACAACAACATGCTTAAACAGAAAGTTGGTAGTTAGTTGAAGCAATATTTCTGACCACCCCGAAAGAGATTAGGGTCGTGAGTTTATTTATGAGTTTGATGATGTTTATACATAATGTATGATCTTAAACTCATGTTATGCCATAATGTCTGCATCTGCAACATACCTCCTACAAAATGTCATGGACCATCTCAAAGTAGGGTTTTACGACTCATGGCATTGACTTGCCAACTAATGGATGTCGGGTCTAATACAAAATTCTCGAAAAAAGTGTCCTAAACTAACATACATAAACGTAAGTACATGGTAGTAATCACAGATCACAAAAACTAAAGGGAGATGCGAAAAGGGCCAGTGTCGCAGCAATATGCGCAAAAACGGAACACATTGCTCACGACGGTTAGGATTCAATATATTATGAGGCTGAAAGCTAGTCGAGATATTATGTGTAAATAGTTTACAATGCTTGCGTAGTACTAAAGATTATTCGAACGTTGAGTTCTGATACCGCAATGGATAATGAGCACATTCAAGCTAACACAATATTTTCTATCGCGTGGTACTGGTGATAATGCAACACTAGGTTTCGTGCTCAGCGCGTTGGTTGGCATCTCTCTAGATCTCTATGGTAGTAATTTAAACCAACTAAAAACATTGAAATAGCTATTCATTGCTGCATAGTTTTTAAAAATTCTTACAGCACCGCGGCACAACATATTTTAGACGTGCGCGTAGTCGGTGGATCAAATAAAGACTGGCGCGTAATTGTTACTCTTTATACGTTTTGTTACTCTTTTGGTTCGGACACTTTTGAGCGCGGACCCGACGTCCAGTAAGTTGGTGAGTCAATATCTCATGGCGATAGCGCTATGATATCATTCAATCATAGGTACAAAGGCTGATATTTCTAACTGTTCTCCTCGGCATTTCACTTAGCTCCATTTTAATCTAAACCAATACCTGTTGATGTTCTGCCGCTGCTCAAAGTATTCATACTCCGTGTCAGGGTACGGCATGTTGTCATCTTCGTCCTTCTTACACCGTCGCCCGCAGATGTAGCCGGCAGCGAACCCTGCTCCCAGGGCAGCTAGGGCTCCAGCGGCGACCGCCAGCGCGAGGGTTTCCACGGAGTATGCTGCTGGAGGTGGATCCGCGGCGAGGACTTCGGGGCCTGGCGGATAACCAGGCTTAGGTTAGTGCTAAATCTTTATCGTTTGACAACGTTAGACTCAAATGAAGATCTTCCAGAGGTCAGTTCGGATTTATAAGAAAACAAACTTGGGATCTAAGGGATGCAATTAAGAGATGCATTTTATTCCAACAGTCAAAATAATCAGTCAGATTTTTATTGTGATATATCATTATGAATATTTGCAGGAGTTGAATTCAGGTTTTGTTTTGTAGTTGATGCAAATGAAGTAAATGAAAATACCTTCATTATTGTTGTTGTTTCCCTTTCCATCTTTATCTTGCACAATGTTAATGACTTCTCCTTTGTTTTCTCCTCGCGCGTCATCGTATAGTCCTGAACTTAAGCCACCGACAGCGCCAGCGTCCTTACCTAAAAGAGAAAATACTCAGTAAATTCTGTAGCAAGTACTGCTGCATTAATTCCTTTAACATTATCGTCTACCCTTAATCAGCTTGATTGATTTGTGGTTGGGCTATTGCAAGGATAAGTCGATATGTAACACTGAGACCATCGCTGGTCCTTTGTGTTCGCTCTAGGTTCACCCATATTTTACGCATAAACATATGGTATTTTCTTTTCATTCCCGGGAATGCAGGTTTCCTCACGATGTTTTCCTTCACCGCCGAGCTAGTAAATGGTAAATACAACTGTACATAACTTCCGAAGAACTTAGTAGGCCAGGTATGGAACCGCCGCCTCATGATTGAGGCGCTTCTCTTCCGCATGGGCTATCATCGCACTTTAATCAGCTTAGTCTTCGTAATATGTTATACTTACTGTGTGGACAAGCAGTATGGCTTCCAGTGCTGACGCTCTGGTAGAAGGAATTCTCGTCCAACCACCGACTGACTCCATGCGAGTACGCCCTACATCGTCCTGCTTGTTTATCCCATGCACAGTACGGGTCTTGCAGAGCTACGCACTCACTGGAATAAAAGAAAATTGGCTTAATATTAACGGTCTATGGCTTTCTACTTTCAAGATACAGATTTGGATTCATTTCTCTGTCTATTTTCCAAAGATTTTCTGGGAAATCACGCTACATCTTCTGGCGCAGCTACGCTTTCTATCAGGTGAAATAAAAACCTAATATCAACCTATTAGATGATTGCGATTGACCTTTCGCTTCTTCGTCTTTCGTGTCAGCATGAGTCATATCGCATGACAATCACTTATCCTGTAGTGAAATTATTAGTCAGTCAGCAATAGTAGTATCGAGGTTGACTGCCTTGGGTGCACCGAAAGAAATCACCGGGTTTCGTCACTCGAGGGGCTATTTCCCATCTCGTGTCAACACTTCACACCGTAGTCAGTTAAAAATCTTCTTAAAAACAATTATAGAAAATACTCACGAGCATGAGCTAATTTTATCACTGGAACACCTATGCAGTCTCAGACTCAGCACCTCCCTATCGGAGACAGCTATAAGTCTGGCAGCGTCTCTCCCTGCTCTTGCTACCCTCAGAGCTCTGACAGGTGACCCAGCTGCGAAGGCCTGTAGCTCCTCGATGACCACAGGAACCGCTCTCTTGTTGGAATCGTATGATACTGCGTTGATGGCTTTTATTATTTTGCCGTTATCTGTAATTTATAAAAAGGTTGAAAAGAAAATGATGGAGTTGACACTCTTTATTGAATGTAGGAATGTATTGTGTTCTGTTTTGATGTTACTTTGTAAAAACTAACACTTTTGAACGTTAAGGTAGCTAAGGAGATTAAGTTTAAGGATACATACATTATTCTTGCTTCACTTTAATGATGTATGCACCTATGTGAAAATATTTACCTGTTCCAATGAAGAGCACATCATAAGCTTTTCCTCCCGGCGTTTTCACTTGCGGATCCACTGCGATTTGCGTAAATCGATAGCTGTAAAGAAAACAATAATATGAGTAGGTGAGTTAAATATGATCCTTCGAGACGGATCCAATCTAATGGCACTGTCATTAGTTATGAGCAGTGTGAGAGACAGCGTTCACTAAATACATTTTGGTGTACTAAGTATGTTACAAGTATGTCCTTTACACGTAACGACCATTAGGTTAAGAATCGGGTGAATTACTGTATTTCCTATTGTAGAGATAATAAATAAATATAAACTCACTGGAAACTGGTTCTAATGACGATGGGTTCTCCAAAGAAAGCGGGAACAGATTCGTCCATCAACGTGTGCGTTTTGATAAAATTCAGCGTCTGATCGGGCAGTTGTCTTGAATCGTTGTGACACGTCCCAGGACGAGGCTCGGGCACCTGTAATTAAAATTTAATTCAGTTGTAATTAAATGAAATTTCCATAACGTATTTTGCACTTTCTTTCTTTGTGAACCAGAAACAGCCACCTTCTAATACGCCTCCAATGCATAATGATTATTCTGTTAGGTTATTATGTAATGTAAATTTAGTCTCGAAAAAAGATAGAAATTAGCAGCATTAATATAAGTGCCAAAAGCAAAGGAAATATAATGCTTTATAATTTATTCTGTATAAATTGAGCAATTTTCCTGGGTTAATTAAATTGTAGCCATTAGACATTGTCAATGTCCCGGGACCTTGGAAAAGGCAAAAGCACTTTGATAATTAGGTACACAAATGTCCCAGAGAATAATCAACAAATTCTTCATCATTATCAGCCCCTAACCACATGAGTAGAGCCTCCTTGGCATCATGCCACTAATATCAGTCCTGCACCCATCATATCCAGGTCTAATCTATGCCCATCGCATTTCAAACATGAGCTTTTCTTGGTATCATCAACCCACTTGGCTGATGGATGCCAGTCTCTTATTTTGCATAATCTTAGCCAATGCGCCAGATAAAGAAACTGTAGGCCAAGGCCAACCGATCAAGTCAGTCCTCGCCCACGACATTACAGGGGCGGGATGATGTTGTTAGCAAACTGAAGCTATGGCCAGGGCCCTGTTTAATAAACGCGACAATCCAGAGAACATTGCTGAGAATGCTAGGACACATCAAGCAAGTTTAGCGTCATTAGTAACCAGCAATGTGCTCCGAATTTTCATTGTGAATTGTCGCGTTGATTAAACAGAGCCCAGAATACATCCTCCGCCCGCATCCCGTGCCGACAACTATGTCGTCACGCCCCGTGCGTCTGTCACGTCACGGGCGAGGTCTGTCTTATCTGGACGGTCTATAGATTGGTGGGTTTTCAATTTTATTCTTTAAGCGAGCTTATTAACAAACTTACCTTAGCACTATTAACCGGCAACCAATTCGAGTTCAGAGCACTCTGCTCCTTGAACGTCCCTTCGAACGTATCAGCGATGTCCTGCATGCTGAACGCGCATACTGCACTCCCCGATATACTGTTGGGGGGCGTCGTGAAGGTACCGTAGATCAGTTGGGCGTTCAGACCTCCGTATACTCCTTCTATGAGTTCTGTTGTTGATTCTGGAAAGTGGGAGATTGTTTTGTTAGTTTTACCGTTGAAATAGACCATTATTTCTTCAGAAATCAGAAAAATCTGAAATACGAATTTAATTGGCTTTCTAACAGATAATCTTTTCTTCTGGTGTCGAACGAGGCGGATAAGGGATATTGTGTCTTTGGCAATGTTGTTGTGGGTTAAAGTCTAGCCTTATAGTCACCATTATGATACATAATTATATCCTGAAATTTTAAAGTGCTAAAAATATAAAATAAAACTACAAATGTCGGTATGCTGTGCTGTAAAGTGCCGAGGCCGGTCAAACAGAGGCTGGGACCATACGTGGGGAATGGGAATTTTTTAAACTTACGGATCTCATTGAAGTAGAAGGGGAAGTCGCCGGCCACTGAGCAGTTGAGCCTGGACTTGAGGAAGGAGGTCCAGCGCTGCTTGAAGCGATGAGGTCCTCCTCGGTCGTCGCGGCACACTCGCGCCACGCGGGAGAACACAGACTGCGTAGGAAAGATTGATATTTCAGAATAAATCAAGTTACCAATATAGTAGAGGTTGAGGAATATCCGTTTGTACCAAAGATTTGCATCGTTAGAGAAGTCCTTTGCATACAACGTGCTCTTGAAAAACGTCCACTTTGAAAAGAGGGACCTCTTGCTTTTGCATTGAACTAAGCATTAATTTAGTTTAGATCTTATGTAATTTTAATTGGACATATCATGTCAAAAGTATGGAGATATATGTATATTCTACCTAATGATTTAAATATTTTGTTTTTAACCATCAATACACGGTATGACGTCTATGCTACGGCGTAGCATTGTTCTACGACGTAGCACCTTTCGCGAAGATATTTTTTTAACGTAGGTACCTAGAATTTTTTTACACTAAGCTACAAGGAAGACTCAATCGAAATTACCTTTCCACAGTTGATGTATTCAACAGCAGTTTCTCTAAAGAAGAAGTACACGAAATTCCCGTGCACCAGCGAATTCACGAAGTCCGGAGCTGCGAACATGAAACATCGACAATCAAATTATTATACCCTCTATAATAAATAGACAAACAATTTACTTAGGGACCATAACCCCATCGCCGGCAGTGTCGATAATTCTAATACGATACTAATCCGATTTAGTGATTGTTGACACGTCAAATGTCACTTTGACAGCCAGAGTTCCCGCCACTACGTTCTAAATTCAATTAAATTGACGGATGTATGTTTGACGGCCGCATTTGAGAGCAATCGACCGTGCCGGACATACAAACAGAGATAATTAACAGGGAGATGTAACTAAACATTATTCAATGGTAGTGGCATTTTCATGATAATTTCAGCGCAAATTTTGAAACTTATCGCTTTGAGAATTAAGTTCATTTGTTTTAGCTATTGACAATCAGTGCTCATTGGGGCAGAGTTAGTGAGATAACGTTTCAACATTTATTTATTATGTTGTTACTTTATTATACACACAGTTGTACTGTCGGCCAAAAAAGTGGTAAAGTGCGGGTTCAAGTCCCGCCCGAGACAAATTTTTCAATCTTTAATTCGACCCTTGGATAAGTTATATGTCAAGATTGAAAGTCGAAGCTACGAAAGCGTAGAAAGAAATTGCAACCAGTACTGGCCTCTAAACCCTATCCATATACACGCACACAGACACAATTTGTATAACGCCTCACGCACACCAACCCAAGAAAGTTGGCCCCTTTTGATTTAAACGGTAAAACCATGAGGTTCTCTCTACACATATATACTTTTTCCTAGGACCAAGTATTAATACTATTTGTTAGGGTTACCATTAAGTTTACACGTCATTTTTGACGTATTGTTTTGAATTTAAATCTAGAACAATTTCAAACTCCACCTTAGCGAAATTTGTAAAAATTGAAAATCCACTTTCTTACCCGACTGTACAGACACAAAAAAGAGAAATATATATTCTATTGTGAACATAAAGAATATTTTATGTTATGATAAAGCTCCTAACTGGTTTACACTCAGTTGCAGAAACGCTCATTAAAGTTAATCCTCCATTAAATCTCTTGCTGTCACTTTTTGTCTTGTTGTCGTAGTAAAAGGTAGCAAGAGATTTAATGGAGGATTAACTTTAATGAGCATTTCTGCAATTGAGTGTTAGACTATCAAACTGAACAATTTTCAGTATGGAGTCGACATCGAAAATAAATTCAGCTGTTTCATACAAAACTGCAGTATCTCAAATTAAATGAATGGAACAGCAGATTTTTGTTCTTGTAGCACCATGTTTTGTTAGAAATTAAGAGCTGGAGTAAACTGCACATTTGAACGAAATCAAATATATAAGGTCTTTTAAGGTCGTTTTTTTTATTAGGCTATTTCATCCCACTGCTGTGCAAAGGCCACCCCTTTAATCCTCCAACCATCTCAGTCCTGTGCATACTCTGGCCACGCGTCATCGAAAACATCCAGCTCGTCCCGTCACATTCCTAGGACGTAGTAATTTTAGACAAATTTAATTTAATGTTCCACTTTATGCACTTGTTATAAGTTCCACTTGTTATGATAGAACTTCACGTTAAATTCAAACTAAATGTGTTTGATGTTGCCATATACATGAAACTTCAGTGTTATGATAGGTTAATAACTTGGCCCTATTACAATATGGTGTTTGTTTGACATTGTTTAATTTAATTTACCGGTTAGCGTTTAAGGGTTAATTAATTTAGGTTAAACTTGTAACTGGAAATAAGAAGATTGTGGTAAAATTTAATAATAACAGGTTTAGAATATAATCTTAACTATTATAAAACTGTAACAGAAGTGTGTCTGTACATAAAGTAACAATACTTATGGTTTTTAGGTGTCCCTGATTCCAAGTGACTAATTTTTGTATTTTTTCTCTGTCGGTGTATTTGTGTGTTTGTTTGTTTGATCGAGCATCACGCAAAAACTACTAAACCGATTTTATTGAAACTTTTGTTTGATAGCTTATGATCTGACTTAAAACCTGGTATATAATTTGTGCGGACGAAGTCGCGGGTTAACTCTAGTAGAATATAATTCTTAGCTTAGGTTTAGCTTATTTTGTATGCGAAAGATTACTGATTTCATGCATCTCATTCGTTATCTTTGGCGTACGGAAGAAATTGCCATAGAGATGGAATGCTGAAGTTTATCGACATCAGAAATATCGAATTATTTCACTTCTTTCAACATAGGTAACTATTGATAATGATAATTGTATTGTATTGTATTTATTGATCAAAGATCACAGTCAAGGAGTTATATTGTGTGACTACCCGATTAAAAAATCGCCATCAGGAAGGTGGCATAGTCATTCGCCATGGTGTTTTTGTCAGTTCTAGGTCTGCTTCTTAATATTTAATTAATCAATTTCATACAATGGATGATCATCGGACACAATAGTACTTAAAATTATCCAGTAAAGTCATAAATATATAATCTGTTTTGAATTCTTAGATAAATTATATGCCTAGATAGAGCCTCACGCTTCTACCGTAAAAAGCAAAAGTGGCAGAGTTTCTTAGGTGAGGTAGGTGTGCGTGAGACGTCATACAACTTATCTCTGGCTGCGTGTATAGCGACACGGTTTATCACCCCAGAGTTCAGTGATATTTTTCAACGCTTTCGTAGCTTCGACTGTCTATCTTGACATATAACTTATCAAAGCTTGAATTGATGTAAACGGAAACTTGCACAATATTCCTACTGATATTCATTACTAACTTTCTAACTTACCATTTAATGTCATAGAGTCATAAGGTTCAGTTTGCAATGACTCCCGGTATATGATGGGCTCCATACTGCTGAAGTCTGCCACTGTTCCCGAATACAACTCCCCGTCTGAAAAACAAATGACAGTTGTAGAGTAGAAAATAAAATAATATTTTTATATTTCGAGCTCAGGTGGCGGTTGCATTGCTCGAGCTTTTAAGAAAGGGTTGAGGTAATTTAAAAAAGTTTTTAAAATAAGTATTTTATCTCTAATGAAAAGCAAAACAAATCTATTAGACATTTCAAAAAATTTCCCAACAGTAATGAATTAGTGTGCTTAGAAGTACTTATACCGGGTGTAAGGTATCATTAACCTTTAAACCACATACTATACCTATCAAACTGAACACCATTTACAATAGGAGCAAACCGGTCAGAACCAAAAAAAAAAAAACTGTTCCATAAAAGAGAGAGAAAGATAATAAAAGAGAATATAATGTACTTAATAATGTCAATACCTAATTAACATACACTAGCATAATTTAAACCTACTAACAAAATTATGGATTTTATTTTTTTATCCGAAATAAATGAGTATTTAATTTAATTTTTAATTTATATTAAACTGAAATACCTACTCGACTTAAACGTATGAAACAGTTGTTTTTTTTGTTCTGATAGGTTTGCTCCCATAGTAAAAGTTGCTCAGTTGGATGGGTACTACGTGGTTTAAAGGTTAATGAAACTTTTCCTTACACCCTGAAATTGATATCATTAGCATCCTTTTAAACTAAGAGTCTACCCATCAAACTGAACAACTTTTACTATGGGAGCGAACCGATCGGAGCAAAAATAAAATTAGCTTTGCATAGATTTGAGTCGCGAATTCGCGCGTCGACATTGCAGTTTAGTATGGAAGAACAGATTTTTTATTAGCTCTGATCTGTTCCCATAGTAAAAGTTGTTCAGTTTGATGGGTAGACTCTTAGTTTAAAAGGATGCTAATGATATCAATTTCACCCTGTATTTACTCGTATATTTGAAAATATAACTCTCTAGTGTTATTATATCATCAACTATATAAAACCAATAATGAAACACGTATGATAACTAATATAGTACGATACACATCGGTGGCTCAAATGAGGCACAGCCGAAGTTAATTAGCTCTCCGTATAACGAAATTGCTATTTTAAGCTGAAGAGCCACTTTCGGTAGGTAATTGAAAACGTTAAGAGATATGGAACGAGGGCTTGCGCTAGTTTTTGAGATTAAAATTTTACAATACGTGCGAAAGTTTAACTATTTAACACTTTCGCGGACAGTGAACGAGACACAATAGAACTTTTATTGTTATCACTGCTATAGCCAGTTACTGTCCACGAAAGTGTTAAGGTGGTTGCAGAGGGGTCAATTTTATACAAAACTTTGACGCAAAATACGCGTAGACTGTGTTAATATAAGTAACTTTGTATATATGGAAAAATAGTTTAGAAAATCTAGATGCCGCGTCACAAATAACATTTGCAATTTATAAAATAATTACGAAGATACAAAGCTTTGAAATTTTTCATACAAAATTTTAAAAGCTTTATATCTTCTGTTTAAAGAATCTTTATTTTTTGACTCATTTCGACTTGTCTTCGTAATTATATTATAAATTGCAAATGTTATTTGTGACGCGGCAACTAGATTTTCTAAACTATTTTTCTATATATTTATTATTACATTTATTAATTCCGTCTACGTGTATTGTGCGTCAAACTTTTGTATGGACTTACACCCCAGTGCTTGGAGTGTGTCTCCTACAGTGCGGGTTGGTGGAGACATGTTTGTACAGTAGTACCAGACTTATAAGTTCCCTCGATCTACCTGAGCCGTTGACATCCTTTGATTACTAAACGACTTCGGGTTTTGTCGGGGGACTCTGCGCAAATGAAGATTGACGAGAGGAATTATTTTCCTTGTCGTACTTTAGTAGCAGTTTCCTTTTTTTGATGATTATGTCTGATGGCTGTCACTGGATACTTCATAAAAACGGGCTCGCATTGACAAGAAGAGGCTAGCACACGCATGCTCAATGAGTGAGACAGAGAGAAAAATACACCACTGCATATTGGACGACAGGTCTGTCTGTACATTGAAGATATTTACAGAAAAAAAATTATCCTGTCCTCATAATCACTAATTTTTGGATATTTTTCCGTCTGTTTGTTAATTTGTTTGTTGGAGCATCACACAAAAACGACTGAACCGATTTTGATTAAACTTGTTTGTTTGAAAGCTTATGATTTGACTTAGGTAAATTCTGGTATATGTACTATAATTTTTGCGGGTAAAGCTCGTTAAAATATTCCTGTAATAAGAGCAAATTTAAAAACTCCGTACGTACGCAAAACCCACAATGTGGTTAAGTACGTCTGATATAAAATTACTTTCCGCCATTATTATGAGGTAGTGCCACAAGACCACGCTCGCAGAACTCCCCTGGGCGTCGCTACGTTTAATTGGAACAGATCAATAGGAGATAACTAACCGTGCCCGCGGTAATGGACTGCCTGGTGAGTGTGTGAGTGTGTGTATGAGGGTGTTCGAGAGTGTGTGTAAAAATTGTGCAGATGGCCAGCAGGATACTATTGTAGTTTTGTAAATATGCCGTCGTTGAGAGGTTACAAAAAATTTGAGGGAGGTTACAAAGATATTGTGTAATTCAGAGTTTAGTAGACGATTTTAGCTGAATTTTTTAGTACTGATTTTGACACGAAACGATAAAATGGAAGTGGAACAAGAACGAACGCTATATTGTAGTAAAAAGAGGGATAAAAAAAATTGCAGTCAAAAAACTCACATTATTGTAATACTTATTTTCCCCTAATACTTTTAGAAATGAGAAAATTTACTTAATCAATGTTTTCAGAAAGACACGCGCTTTTTTTTAATTATAAGATATGTTATGTTGCATTGTATTTTCTTTTGGTGTAAATAAAGTATATTTCATTCATTCATTCATTTTTCTTACTAAATAAAATAAAATCTTGATAGGGCGATAATCGAGTTTTTATAATACCTGTTATTTTCAGTTTTAGTAGAATTGATAACATAACATGCCTGAAGACAATTATTTAAAAAAATAGTAATTCGTTTAACACGTTCCGGGACAGTGACCGCCTATAGCCGTGATAACAATAAAAGTTCTATTGTGTCTCGTTCACTGTCCCGGAACGTGTTAAGCCACAACAGTTTTAAATAAATAAATAAATAGAATTCTGGCATAAGAATGTAGTAGGTACAGTCCGTAGAATTAATTTGTTCTTAAAGAGTGAACCATTTGGTAAGGATGAATGCGATTGAAAACAAACACTTCGCTAGTATTGTCGGGAATTTCCTCGAAGGGCAAGTAAATACTCCGAGTACTCTGACAGACAATAGAGTCTGATCCGCTGCCAAAACATTACGTTACTTAGATATATATTGAGTTCTTGTGAATTACATGAAATGTTTGGTTACAGTAATAATGAGAATATTGTGTTATAATCTTCTTTTGAAAGTGAAATAAGAGAATACGAGATTGAAATTACAGATAATAATACTCTAGGTTTGTATCCTGGATTCTGTGGCGTTTGTTTTTGTCGTCACAAATATTTTATGCACATACAGTTTAAAGACGGCATAGGAGTCTTTGTGAGACAATGATTTTTATTTATATAGATTCATCACCCGCTTACAAAACGCAAAGAAATATAATTCCATTTCCAACAAGGACAGACCTTCACACAAAAAAGAGAAGACAATAGTTATTGCCTCGGAAATAAGAGCTACTTAGTTCTTTTCGATGTCCTCACGTTTCGCGCTTATGTGCCTTATCATCGTGTATAATATCATTGGTGTGAGTGGTTTGCTTTGGACACAAACTAATTATTCAGGGGAGCACTCTCCAGGGTCCGAATAGGCCTTATGATTGCCACCCTCAAGTTCAAGTACGAGATGGCACTGCGGGAAGCTACAGTTTAGGGTTCGAAAAAAAATAAGCATTTAATTTTAAATTGTGCTGATTTATCTTCATGACCGCTAGTAATTTAAAAGAAATACTGTAGCGGGTCGGAAATCTATAATACAAAATCTACGAGTAAAATAGCAAACTATCTAGTCTAGGAGTCTAGCGCGCGCGACCAAATGATAGATGATTTCCACGGCTTATTCATGCGCAGTTTCAAAACATTTGGACAATGTAGATAAATATTGATGGAGCCGACTGTACGTTAATGTGAATGTATCGTTTTCGAGTCTTGTATGTGTGTGATAAATGGGTGTGAATTTGCAAGGGGATGCGCTAACGTGAAGAAAATTGCACAAAAGGACATTGTGACGGTAATTGATGGCGTTCACTGTACTTGCATAGGAAAATGTTGTTTAGGGCGGGAATGTATTGGGGATGTCAATGTAGAATTTGAGGAAAATTTATAAACAATTATTTCTTTAGGTCAGTTTGAAAGGACATCATTCACCTGTGTCACAGTATAAGAAAGAGTATCTATTACTAGATACAGTACGGACACTCCCTTCCTCCCAACAACTTTTTACCTCACCTCCTCTATCGCCCTCTGGTTACCCGGTTGTTACCTAAGAAACGCATGTGCTGACGTCATCTTATCAATTTAAATTTTTTGTATGCAGTGTCCGGGCCTGTGTCTTCAATAACCAATGATTAATAGATTAGTTTCGCGATAGTTTGCATAAATTGAGAAGAGTGTGAGAGGTATCAACATTTTGTTCGACAGAGTTATAAGAAGGAGATCTTACGTCGAATATTGTTCCAGTGCAAACGCATACAGGTTCAGAGTTGTTGAATAGCAGTTAGTTGCGTAAAATATAGGGCACAACATATCTTTGTTCTGCAGTCGGATCTTATTGGTTCACAACCAATTATTATGGCGGATTTGCTAACAAATAACAGATAACAGGATGTTCGAAAACGGCTGCTCCACAAGTAACACCGTGGGTAATTGCTGTAATAATATAACCAGTGATCGGAATAGGTAGTACAATTTAGGGTAAAATGATGCGAATATTTTTGTGTGATGAATATTAACATTTGTATTCGATTCACGGGTGTTTGTATCTACACGGGGCCAGCACCCTGTTTAATATACAATGCATAAAATTTTACGCCCTGAATAGATACAAACGCCCATGAATCGAATACAAATATTAATATTCATCACACAACTATTCGCAACTTTACCTTAAATTGCACTACCTTTTCCGATCACTGTATATAAGGTCTAACAAAATCAGCTGAAACTATTTTAAGGGGATGATCAGACCATCAAACTGAACAACTTTCTCTATGGCACCAATATTGGAATCGCGAAAAAAAAATCTGCTGTCCCATACATTTAGGTCGAGTAGGTTTGTATGGAACAGCTGTTTTTTTTTTCGCGATTTCATTATTAGTCCCATAGAGAAAGTTGTTCAGTTTGATGGTCTGATCATCCCCTTAAAATAGTTTCAGCTAATTTTGTCAGACCATATATAAACATTTCGTAATATATAAAATCTTCAATATCGGTGCAAAAGTTTTCTTGGTAATTATAAACCTTGCCTTTTAAGAAGTCTTTTAAAAATACAATTTTTTTCATAATTGCGCGACTCCATTCAGTCTATGGGCTGGATATAATTAAACTAACTACGTAGGTACAGCAGCTACAATACCCTCGGTGCAGGTGAGTCGTGTCGGCTAATTGACACCAACTGACAGTCAGACGTGTCTGCGATGCGCTCTGTAGCCCAGTCATTTTACGGTTTGAGCCGGGACTAATTAATAATAGATTTTTTTTTCGGGTCTAATTAATTGAAGAACCCATTTGAGCCGAAAAATGTGCTAAAATTTAAAAAAAAATCACGTCAGCGACAGTTCCAGTTTTAAAATTCAGCTATTATCTCGTTCTAAAAAACATGACGGTAATTTTTTTTTGACATATTTAAGGCTTTACCATTATACATACCTCAAACATGTTGTAAATATTTTTGTCTACTTACAAGGTTTCGAAAAATACATTCGTATTTTCTATTTTAAACTTTCAATGCCAATTTTATTGCTCAAAAATAATTTATGTTGTTAAATCTAAGTATAATGAGTGCATTGGTATTAATATTATTAATTAAAAAGCCTTCTGGGACACACAATGTCCATTTCTATGTTGCGTAGCAAATTTTTGTTTAATATGTTTTAAGATAGTCTTTTTATCACTAAATGGTGCCGGTCACAGTTTAAAAGTCCAATTAATAATTACTCCCTACCCCGCCTAACAAAACTCCGTAAAATGACTGGGCTACTGTATCGCTATGCAGGTAGGTGTTTTATTTCACCCGACCGGACCAAAGGAAGGTAATGTTCTTGGCTTTGATATAGTTAATTTAAATATGCGCGTAGGTAATCCTAACGCTTCTAACGGAATGATTAGACCATCAAACTAATTAACATTTCTATAGGACTAAAATGTAAATCGGGAAAATAAAATCAGCGGTCTCATACATTTGGATCGAGCATTATAGTTTAAAAAAGTTTAAAAATGTACCTATACCTACTTTTGTACATATTAAAGATAGTTCTATGCTGAAATTGTACCTAATCGTTATTCAGTACAGCTTTCGTTGAAAAGAACAAGTACTTTGCATTTTCAGTCCACCCATTTGATTGTTAAAACAATACAAAAAAAAATAAGAAAGAAAGAAAAAAAGAAAGAAGAAATAAATAGAAAGAAAGAAAGAAATAAAAAGAAATTAGTTAGAAATAAACTTCTATGAAAATGCAGGTAAATTTAAAAAACTTTTTTTTATAAATATGGTATTGCCACTTCCACCTGTATTTCACTTTAGGTACTCTAGCCATAAGAAAGAATTATAAAACCCTAAAGGCGCGTCCACACTTCACACGTAACTAAAACTGTGAATAGACCTAATATTCACATTATAAAACGTACAGGCATTCCTATCGGAACCTTTTCAATGCAACAATGAATGCCCATTGTACGCTACTAGACTGTGAAAGTGGGTTCAATCGATATGAAAAAGATTTTCCCTCTCCTAATTTGCTGACAATGGTTGTACTATTATGGATCTTAGTTCCATATGGGTCCGGTTTGGGCCATTTATAAGTACAAAATCGTGCACACCGTAAAGAGGTTTTGATTTTCTTTTACATATAATTGCTATTGAGATATAACTACAATATAAGACTATCATGTTAGAATTTATTAGAAGCAAACTTGTATTAAATTATAATTAGAATGATTTAGTTAAATAAAATAAATAAATAACGCTCACAGGCACATACATTGTAATGATCCCAAGCAAGCACTATAGGCTGTTTATTATGGAAACCATACAACAACGGCACAAAAATTATAAACATCCATGACCGAACCGGGATTCGAACCCAGGACCCCGGTTTGGCAGTCCAGCGTGGTAACCATTACACCAACCGGGTCGTAGTATCTGTCGTGACATGGCTATAACACGAGATTTGGAAGATCGCTTATTTGTCCGTTCGTGTATTTTTCTAAAATGTGGACTTCCCATACTAAATGAAATCAGCCCATACTAATTGAATGTTCGAATAAAAACTTTTTTTTTCAAATTTTCCACAATTTCCTTGGGGAAAGTTCAATATTCAGTATCATGAGTACAGTCAAAATCAAAATTTTTTATTCAAAATAATATCACATAGATAGCTTTTTGACGTCATTTTTTGACTCTACCACCGCGTCGGAAAATGTTCGGTTGAGAGAAGATGCAGCCAGAAAATCTATAACACACATCTTTTTAAAACAAAACAAAATATACAAAGTACAATTAAAATACAATATTGCATTACATAGTGTAACATTGTCAAGACCAGACATTTTGGTCATTCAAACCACCCACCATTCACCCTTTAATGTAATGCAACTATGTACACTAACACCTAATGTAATATTTATCTATCTTAATAATTGAGAGACCTACAGAAAATAGTTTTGAGGCTGAATAATATTCGTTCTTTAAAAGCATTTCAATTGAAATAGAATGTAAAGGACACCGCACACAACTATAGTCACGCTACTCCGTTACAGAGTAGTCAGATGCCATTAGTGGTCGAATTAATGCACTACGAGTGCAGTGCACGCAGGCCATGTTGTAGTTTATTAGTTGCATTAGTGTTTGTGCACGCTGGATCATGTTACTAGGACAAAATTGTATGTTAACTAGTGGTTCCGTTCGGTGATTACTTTGCTTTTGTAGTTAAATTCATTTACAAATATGTTTCTTAAGGCAGTAAGATAAAGCTTATTTTAATTAATAAGTTGAATGAAAATATCTAGGGGAGAGTCGACTGTATTGGAACGCTGCGTCCGCCTCCAGATTTCCTACTAAATGTTATTGTTTTTCTACACTGGCACTAAAACAAACAAACTCCTAGTAAAAACTGTTTAAATTCTGTTCTACCGTTCAGTTTCGAGATACAAAGAGTCAAAAGGTCAAAGAGATCAATATTAATACACAATTAAATTTCCAGTCCTAAATCACACTATCGAAGTTCGTAATAAAGATTGTACAAATACAAGATTCAACAGTTGAACAACGGTCCTTCCCCTCCACAAAATTTACTTGACAAGGCAGAAACATCCTAAAACTTTGGTAAGTTTAATCAAGAACGCAACAGCAAGATATAACCATCTCTTTTACTCACCAGCATAAACAGCAGTGGAATTATGCTCCGGGTCATATGGGCAGACCGCTTGTCCCGACTTTTCTCTCTCCATCTGATACGAATCTCTCTGGACGCTGTACTCCCGACAGAATGGCTTGAAACTGTTGGTGCCGCAGACCAGGAGCTTGCCTGTACCCAGGGAGACGAGGACTCTGATGTAGTTCTGACAGCTCTCCTGTAAGAAAGATAAGTGGGGTTTAGATGGTTTTTAATTGTTGAGATTGCTCTAGATATGATCAATCCACACGGGTATCGTAAGAAGCGGTTGATCCCTTCAAGTATCACTTCATCAACATCTCTGATCATCATCATAGGCTGATGCCTATAAAGCCATTGCAGGACACAGGCCTTCCCTCAAGGAGTATGTATGGGCCTTAATCCACCACGCGTGCCCAATAGGGATTGACACACGAATCAAAATTTCTTCAGCAAGGTTTCCTCACGATGTTTTCCTTCACCGTTTGAGACGAGAATTTGAACATCTCCGATGTGTCAACGTTATTCAACCTACGCGCGGCCAGCTTGATGCCGTGTGTACCATCTACTGACTGACGTGACCAGTTCCGTATTCTTTTTAAAATAATTTGTCATGCCTCTTTTTTAGTATTACAGCACCTATCACTGTAGGTTATATTTGAGAGCTAATTAACTAATCGCATAAAATAATTAAAGTTACCCTTAAACCTCTTCGCCATCCTTAATTAATCACAGAAAGGAAAGATAAACAAAATCCTACAGCTTTCGCAGCTAGTTCCTTCTAAACCCTGTCACTTGCAATTTGGCTCAGCGAAACTGGAATTTAGGCATTCTTCCAGGCTGCTGGCTGGCAGCTCACGATATTGTGCCAAACTACTATATTTTTGAGTCTTTGCCCGTAAAGGCTGTATTCGATCCAATGAGCTGAATATAATTCACAACCTTTAAATTAAAATACTGTTCGTTTTATAAGATTGCTCATAAAATAACAAAGAACAATGAGGCGGAGTTCTACTGGGTACGCAAATTTAGCGAAATCTGAATATGAATTATCCTATCTCTTATAAAAAAAAGTCTGAATTAAATTATACAGGGTGTTACAAAAATACAAGTAAACATTTAAGGGGCCACCCCCTAAGACCATCAAACTGAACAACTTTCACTATGGGACCAATATCGTTATCGCGAAAAAAAGATCGGATATTCCATCGTCATCATCATATCAATCGATAGACGTCCACTGCTGGACATAGGCCTCCCCCAAAATGAGGAGATTTGCCATAATCGCTATGATGCGATGCGTTTGCGATGTGGGACAAAAGATTTTTTTTCGCGATTTCAATGTTGGTCCCATAGTGAAAGTGGTTCAGTTTGTTGGTCTAAGCCACCCCCTTAAAAGTTTTCAATTTTTATTTTTACTTCTGTAACACCCTGTATACAGTATACCTATACCTACCTAGACATATGTATAGTCCACTTCTATTTTTTTAAAGGAGTCAAAGTAAATAAATATATGTTATAGATCTATCATATCCAAGAATAATACCTATATTAATAAAATTCATTATATTTACACAATCATTTTACGTTCCCTAAAATCACTTTTAGTAATACACAAAATTTCAAAGAATTCAAGTAATAGTAGGTACATTATTACAGGGTGAAATTGATATGATTAGCATCCTTTTAAACTAAGAGTCTACCCATCAAACTGAACAACTTTCACTATGGGCGCAAACCGATCGGAGCAAAAAAAAATCAGCTGTTGCATACATTTGAGTTGCGAAAACGCGCGTCGAGATTGCAGTTTAGTATGGAACAGCTGATTTTTTATTTGTTCTGATCGGTTTGCTGCCATAGTAAAAGTTGTTCAGTTTGATGGTTAGACTCTTAGTTTAAAAGGATGCTAATGATATCAATTTTACGCTGTATACATAGAAATAAACCACAAATCAACGAAATTGCGAAATACTAAGGAAATCAAGCTCAGCCCTGAGAAGACAACAGTTGTGTACGTAATATGATTGCATTCGCATTTCCATATACTCGTAGGTATACCCTCCAGATGTCCAGTAATCCTGTTCGGATGCGGTACGATGGGTACCTAGCCTCTGATGGATCTGTGCGTATCAATCCTTAGTTGGGGGTTTGGCCCGAGTTGCAGTTAGATAGAAACCACAGTTTAATTTTGGGAAACGTATTTTGTTGATTGATAACTAAAACTATGCTAGTTTTCGATTGTGAAGTGGCTGCTTTAAAAGTACATCAAAAACAGAAACTTAGTTACGCTCGAGTAGGTACCCATTGTTTCTAATTCTCATCTCATTGCTATTAACTTCGTGCTTTTGCGGTAGCCAATGACTGCCTTGTTATTTATTTATTTAACACTTTATTGTACACATAACATTACAGAAAAAAACAATTAAAGTAGACATGTACAAAGGGCGAGCTTATCTCTAAAGAGATCTCTTCCAGCAAACCCGCAACAGAGACAGTTCTGAAGTGTGAGGCAGACAAAATGTGTACAGCACAAATGATAAAAACTAGATACTTGTTGTTTTGTAATGAAGGGACATTTGATATTTTTTCTACTTCTTCTTTGATTCAATTCGATGCGGGTTTCAAGATAGATTATTAAACCCGGCTTGCTGGACTTCATTATCTAGTGTTGTGATCGCCGCTGTTGATTCTGATTTATAAGAGTTACTGCGATAGGAATGAGTGGTGAAACTGTGTCTGTTTCAAAATAATGTCAATGAGATCATAATATTGTCTATGTAATCATAACAAGTAGGTAGGTATATAAAATTTGTTACATGTAAGCCTTCCGAGTTACAGGAACACATTGTGCCACACCACTTCACTAAGCTGCATCGAATTCATGTGAATTAGTACGATTATGTTATGCAGTTAATTCGGAGAACGACTAATTTAGTCGGAGTTGCAGAACTGAATCTAATGATTACGGTATTATTCGACTTTGACGAATTGAGAGGTTTTGGTAAATCATATTAATCTATCTATCTTGAATCAGACTTGTACCATTCCATATTTATAGGTTAACATAATAGTAGATTACACACCGAGGGCAGGAAAGTAAGAAAAGTCTCAGATCTCACATGTCATCAACAAACATGTGATCTGAGGCTTTCTTATTTACTGCCTGAGGTTAGTAGACTATTTTTCTCCCCGATTGAGGCGGAAAGCGGCAAATTCGTTTAGCACAGCGGGACGAAAGTTAACGCTTTCCGCCGGGAGGGGTGAAATAATCTTTTCTCGTCTCGTCTTTAATGACTATCTATTTATGACAATATGACATCATCGAATTGAAATATTGCTTTGTCAATCTTATTGCTGGATAGTATTAAATTGGTTCGCCTTGGAAGGATAATGAACAAATTGACTTATTATTGAGCGCTACTCATTGTAATACAAATTCGATTCGCCGTACGTCTATCCGTATGACGTAACACAAGTCAATATAAGCCAGAACTAAGCTAACTGGAAGGCAATTGTTTCATAACATAACACACGTTAGAAGGGTACGAGGCGTCGTAATCTCCATTATCTAAATCTAATATACGGGACGTCTTCATTGTTAGGATTAACGTCTTTGGGTTGTATAATCTCATGGCTTGGTTTAAATTCATGGCTTATTTCTTTTGATAGTATAACATTATTATTAACTGTTGCTTGTAAGTTATAATTGTTGTCAACAAAGTTATTTTGCAGGTCAAATTTCCAGCGATGGTTTAAATGATATAGAATATCTAACCGAATAACTTTTACAATAGGAAAAACATCGAAATTAAAAAAAAAAAAAAGTTCTAAAAAGCATGTCCTGTGAATTGCTATGTGACCTAAACTCATATGTGACTCCTAGACCAAACTACTATGTATGAAACAGTGTATTTTTATTTTATTTTCATGTAGCTCCCGTAGCAAAAGTTGTTTTGTTTGACCATCTGAACCACCCTTGAAAATGCATTAATGAAATCAAAAGTTATACTTGCATACTTAAACTCTGTCTATCATTCGTCATATTACACGACTATCCTTATACAATATACATATATTAATATATTCTCACACACGCAATTTAATACAAATTCCTAAATAGAGATTCAATGTTCGCAGCATACTGGCATCGCATATATCGTTTCATATATCCCGCAATCCCATTACTATTGTTATTGTCGCGGAACGGCTTCTGTTACGGGAACAGAGTTCGAACCGCTGCTTAAGATTATCATCATCATCAGCATATTATCGTCCACTGCTGAACATAGGTCTCTCCCAAGACGCGCAATAAAACTCTGTCCTCGGCCTTCCTCATCCAGTCACTCCCCGCTACCCTTTTTAGGTCGTCTGTCCAGCGGGCAGCAGGGCTTCAGACAAAATAATGGGCAAAGTAGAGGGCAAAATAAGCGTCGATAGGCCACGAATGTCGTGGCTGGCGAATGAAAGAGTGGACAAGCATCGCCAGCGTCAAAGAGCTGTTACGTTTCGCAAGAGATAGGCAATGATATGCAGAGCTGCCTGCCAACTTTCAGTAATGGAGAGGAACCCGAAGAAGAAGAAGAAAACCTTTGTTATACATTCGTATCGTTAGTATAAATAATATGCTCAAGACAAAATTTCTACCCAACTTCTGATAGTAGCGGTACCCTATTGCATCAGATTCAGGAAGTTAAGGACAAAGGTACGTACGTGACACGTCTACCTGACCATTCGATACAGCAAGTCACCTAGTATAATTCTTATATCTTCGTTGTAAGTACGGAAATGGCTTGGTTTAAGGCGTTTCGTGTGTAGAAGTATAAATATTGCTTGGCTAGTGTAAAGTGAACCTCGGATTCCCACACCATGCCCGCTACAAATTGTATTCGAAGATTGAGTCTTGGGGATCAAACCGCTTTTCATTTTTGTTTTTGTGTTGTACATTTATAAAACACTAGCGTTGACCCGCGACTTCGTCCGCACAAATTTTAAGCCAGATCATAAGCTATCAAACCAAAAAGTTTCATCAAAATCGGTTCAGTAGTTTTCGCGTGATGCTCCATCAAACAAACAAACAAACTTCATTTTTTAAATTTACAGTTTCATAATAGTAAAGATTTATTTATTTAGTTTACTAAAGCAATAGGTCTGTGACAGTTTTTGGATATATGCATAAAGAAATACCAGACACATATACAATTAAGTTAATCTAAGAAACTGACTTTATGAGTCAACTCTTAATTTTTGATTTACTGTGCTTTGAATTGCATAATCAAAACATTTAAAAAGTTAATTTTACTCAGAGCATTCAACAAGAAATTATACACTTTCTACGATCGTTTCGGAAGCTGCGGTAAAGATGTTTAGCTTCTCCTTATAAAACCACTAAAACTAAACATACTAAGTCAAGAGCTCAGTTAAGAGTAGTCTCGTGTAGTTCAGACTATGCAATTGAGGCATGAATTTCCGAACGTCCCACGAGCGCCGAGCAATCAGCTGCAAGAACGGACGTCTGTGACGCAAGGGGGCACCACTACCTTAGTTTCGAATGAGCATAAGTCCAGCTGGTACTAAAAATGCCTTAGGACACAAGAACTATGACACTTGAAACTGACTACTAGTATGACAGATGAAAATTTGCATATCAAAGAAAAAAATCTTGGTCTTTATCATACGTAATTGTTTCAAAATACAGTCAAGACTTATTTAGTCTTGACATAACCTAACTATCTTCTCTTAATATAACTAGAGTTTCGCCGCCATTTTGTCCGCAAAAATTACATAACAGATTTTAAGTCAAATCGTAAGCTTTGTAATAAAATAGATCGAAATCGGTTCAGTAGTTTTGCGTGATGTTCGAACAAACAAACAGACAGTAGTCAGAGACACCTAAAAACCATATCGTGATCTTTTTCTTGTAAATATCTTCAATGTAAAGACACACTTTTGTTACAGTTTTATACAAGGTGTTACAAAAGTAAATATAAACATTTAAAACTTTTAAGGGGGTTGTTTAGAGTTTAGACCATCAAACTGAACAACTTTCACTATGGGATCAACATCGAAATCGCAAAAAAAAATTAGCTGTCCCATACATTTACCTCGAGTATTAGATTTGTAGTTTAGTATGGGATATACGATTATTTTCGCGATTTCGATATTGATCCCACAGTGATAGTTGTTCAGTTTGATGGTCTAAAAAACTCCCCTAAATGTTAATTTTTATTTTTGTAACACCTTGTATAGTTTAGATTAGATATAGAATATTGCATACTGAATACCACTAAGTCATGGACTTAGATACACATACAGGGTCCTTCTTAATATGCTGACACTTTTTTAAGGGTACTATCACACCATCAAACTGAAAAACTTTCTCTATGGCACCAATATCGAAAACGCGAAAAAAAAATCAGCTCTTCCATACAAAATTGCAAACCTACTCGAGCACAATGTATGGGACAGCTAATTTTTTTTTTCGCGATTTCGATGTTGGTCCCATAGAGAAAGTTGTTCAATTTGATGGTCTTATCATAATCATTCCTTTAAAAAAGTGTCAGCATATTAAGAAGGACCTTGTGACTACACAGAATATTGCGGGTCCTTGCGGGATTCGAACTCGCTACTCGAAGGCAAAAGAGTGTTGTAGCTTGATTTTGCAGATAAAGTAATTGGATGACGTAAGTCGATGGAGGATTGAGAATTGAAGAGACAACCGCATGTCGGTGGCAACCCAAATTGTGATTAGAAATTATTTAGTATCTACTTTTCATTTCTTTCTTTAGTTGTATACAAATAGAAGAAAATAAATAATTTGTGTTGTTTACGACTTGTTTGCCGTCCTTTAGGTACCTGATATTTTTGCTGAGAAAAATTGTACTTTATTACAAAGTGAGATAAATATGGCAATAATTTCTAATTCCTGCTTCTGAATATTAAAGAAGATTAAATTTGCGAGTTCTGTTTATGAGCAAGATTATGTTTAAACGTTTAATCTATTTATAAAAAAAGCTAGAGTAACAATTCTGTTAATGAAAAAGCAGATTAAGAAAGAATGGGGCCGCTTTGATTAGGCCCGCTCTAACCCTTTTTCATAAGGAAAGCCACCCTGCATTGGAAGAATCATGATGATGATGATGAATGACTTGATTAAAGAAATATTTTCCGTAGATTCGACATTAGTTTTAGGGTTCCGAAGTCAACAAGGAACCCTTATAGTTTCGCCATGTCCGTCCGTCTGTCCGTCCGTCAGTCTGTCCGCGGCTTAGCTCAGAGACGCTTAGTTCTAGAAAGCTGTAATTTGGCATGGATTATACACATTAATCACGCCGAAAATGTGGTAAAATGAAATCTTGACAAATATTTTTTTAGAGTACCTCCCCTACGCGAGAAGTGGGAATGGATTTTTTTTCTGGTCTACGCCATGGTGTCGTATCGTTGGACAGGTGGTTTAAAAATATTATGGGTGTGGGAAAACCATTTTTCGATTTAGGGATCCGTTAGCGTAATATTAAATTTTTAGCTTTAAATTGAAAATTTTTGTAAGAGTCAAGTGTCCCCCCCCCCCCCCTCCTGCCACCAAAACGGTTTTTCTGGATATGTGCAAAAATTCATGGCAGTAGTACATATAACGAAATTAAAAGGAAAACTATCACCTCTAAGTAGGCTTTACAAGTTTACGAGTAATAGTCGACCAACTTATAAAATGTACTTTTTAGACTTTATTAGCCGTAAACCGTAGTATAAAACAAAAAGCATCCTTCTAAGTCCCTTATTATATTGTGACGGGCAACTATGGAACCCTACCCTGCGCGTGGTCCGACACGCACTTTGCCAGTTATTTAATCATAGATCAAAAAGAGTTTCTATGCTTTTACGGAGTCCTTTTGTTGCCCAATCGCAAAATATGGATTTATTTGATTTTTCAATAATTATTAATTAAATCATTCATTATTATTTAAATTATCATTCAATAATTATGTTTTTAATCACATGAAACCAAATATATTCCTTACATCATCCGCAACATGCTTCATCCATAACGTAATACATTCCGCAAGTTCATGGGTTTAATTTTCAATGTATTTTTGTTATAATAATGTCCCGGCATGTTATACTTATTAACTAAAACACGACGCGAACTAAAAACTTGGGCTTTCATATTGTCAAACAAAGTTAAAAGAAACATGCACGAGCTAGAAATTCCCAGAAAACTACGGAGCCGTTTTAGAAAATTATTTTTCCATGACCTAATTGGGTCAAGCTGGCCAAGCGCGACAGTTTCACGAAATACGGACCGATGGATTGCGATAAATTCCCGGAAAATACACATATACCGCACGGTTTAAAAAAAACGATGACTTTTTTATTTATTTTTAGGGTTATAGATTTTTTTAGAGGAATCACATGTTTGTCAGCATCGCATCTAGTTGATCGTTTACCTTCCAAGTGATTATAATTTTGGGAAATTCTTTAAGTTCCGAATAGTTTCGAGTATAGACTTTGATTGGCAATTCATTCCAGACCAGATGCTTTTTTATAAATCCACGACATAAGCCTGGGGATTTTAAATGCTTGTTCGTTTTGGTCGGATGACATTGGGATTAGGAGGGTAGATGGCTTTCGTTGGGACCGATACAAACTGTGCGAAAAAAATGAAACCAATGCTAAAAATAGGTCAGGAAAGGACAGTGGGCAGGAGTGGTCCAAGAGCCGCCACATAAGTGGTATACTACGTTTGAAAGGGGGTCTCATATGTGCCACCAATATCTTTTCGAGAGAAAAAAAGATTAACGATAGCCCTATTACTGTTGCAAGCTTAATAATAACGTTTAGTAGTTGTAGCTAAGTGTCTGATGACCCAGAAATAGATTACATCGTTCGGGCTATAATGTCAACATTACTTTTACCTAAAACGACCCCGTCAAAATAAAACACCCTGTACATTTTTTTTCTCGAAAATATTTTGATGCCTCTTGTGTACAATGTACGTTTTACCTCTAACTGTCCCTACATGTGCCATTGCATTTTGTCCTTTACTTTACAATTTTAGCGGTTGGAGTAAAATATAATTATTTCTGGGAATCTTGAACATTGTTAGTGTTTAGTCGAAATACAACAGTAACGAAATTTTATTTACAAAAAAGCAAGCAAAAAAGTCACTGCGATGTGCGGAAGGGTTCAGTTAGTGTTTCATATATCAAGCAAGGTATTCCCGTTGAAAAACAAAAAACGTTCCGAAGTTAGAAAAAATTGCCTCAGTTTAAAGTAGTTCTGAACAACAATTTTATTTTAAGTCACGCCAGAATGGATATTAATTGCTTTTAAGTTCTAAACATCGAACCAAACTTTACATGACCCTATTTAAAAGTATATGTATAAATTCCATTCGGGGTGAGTATTCCGTAGGAGTATATACTATTAGAACGGGTATAAAATAATCATAATATTCGCGACAGGCTTATAAATACGCTAATCGCATTGAGTGAACGACAGAAAATCTTTGTTGTTGGTAAGTTGTTCTCTAAGTATGCGAAATTTTTGTTTGACTCAGTGAAATTGCTTACAAAATCTTGCAACTGAGTCAAACAAAGGCACGATTTTTCATTTTTTTTTGTTATACAATACCCCTTTCCTCAGGTTGTCGATATAATATTCAGTCTACGGGGTATTTAGATATTTTCCTTTAACTACCAAAACCAACTACTTTTACAGCTAGACCACAGTTTACTTTTAGCACATTATGTATCCTGCTTATCTCAATTGAACTTAGGTGTGAACATAATGTATGAATCGTTAAAATGCAATGTCAAAAAGTTCCTTGCAATTTAAACTGTACGGTAAACGGTTAGGCAGTTACAATTACATCATAGAGATCTAGAGAGATGCCAACCAACGCGCTGAGTACGGAACCAGTGTCGCATTACCACCAGTACCACGCGATAGAAAGTATTTTGTTAGCTTGAATGTGCTCATTATCCATTGCGGTATCAGAACTCAACGTTCGAATAATCTTTAGTACTACGCAAGCATTGTAAACTATTTACACATAATATCTCGACTGGTTTTCAGCCTCATAATATATTGAATCCTTACTGTCGCGAGCAATGTGTTCCGTTTTTGCGCATATTGCTGCGACACTGGCCCCACCCCCTTTTCACATCTCCCTTTAGTTTTTGTGATCCGTGAATTACACGAACATCCAAACTTACTCCTTTTTTCAACTAGGTATAAAAATTAAAGAGCCAAATGCCGCAGTGCCATAAAACGGAGGGTAATTAAATTTAACACGGTCTTAATTATCCATCCCGTTGAAATATGACCGCGTCTCGTAAAATTATAGTTTCGTGTTAGTTTCTTTATGGCCGGTTTAATAATTTTGCATATAATTGCAATGAAAGGCAAGGTGGCACCGAGCCTCCAATGCTGCCCTCAATCGTATTTTTTTAATTTCTTATAATAATACAAGATTTTAAAAAAGCAAGAGACAGAGTGATAGGTAGATAACACGATTGTTTCGAGATCCCCGTTTCGAACGTTCGTCGGTCTAACGCTCCTTGTAGTTTGGTCGACAGCCTAGGAGCGTTAGACCGACCAACCTGTCGGTTGGAAAAAGTGTGGTTAGGTGGAAAAAGGTCGGAAGTTAATGAGACTTTGCGATGTTTGTTCAGGGATTGTTAATTAACACTTTCTCAAGTTTTGAACATCGAGGACAGTGTGCGAAAGGAGGGGGGGGGGGGGGGGGGTTTAAAAAAGCAAGAGACAGAGTGATAGGTAGATAACACGATTGTTTCGAGATCCCCGTTTCGAACTATCGTCGTGTGCTTGTTTCGAACGTTCGTCGGTCTAACGCTCCTTGTAGTTTGGTCGACAGCCTAGGAGCGTTAGACCGACCAACCTGTCGGTTGGAAAAAGTGTGGTTAGGTGGAAAAAGGTCGGAAGTTAATGAGACTTTGCGATGTTTGTTCAGGGATTGTTAATTAACACTTTCTCAAGTTTTGAACATCGAGGACAGTGTGCGAAAGGAGGGGGGGGGGGGGGAACTGCAAAATTGTAGAACATAAGGAAAAACTTAAGGAACTTAAGGAAAAACCGGAGGAAGATCGAAAATTTTGTCTCCCTCCTCTTTTCGCACAGGGTCCTCGAGGTCCGAAACTTGAGAAAATGTTAATTAACCATCCCTGAACAACATCCCAAAGTTTCATTAACTTCCGACCTTTTTCTATCTGATGCTACCTGTCGACCAAACTATTGGTGAAGCGAAACCTAATGATCAAGGACCTCTTTATTTTAGAATAAAGAGATCCTTCCTCTTAGAGCGAAACACGTGTAGAGTAGACATTATTTGGTGGGCAGGTTGTATTGCAAAACGTAATACAACTTTGTCTACTAGGTATTCGATAGAAGCGGAGGTTTCGATACAATCGTGTCATCTACCTATTAGCCATGGATTTCCGCAAAGTTACGCCTGATTCAATTAATTAGAGATATAGTAGTGATATGTATACAGGGCAAATTGATATCATTAGCATCCTTTTAAACTAAGAGTCTACCCATCAAACTGAACAACTTTTACTATGGGAGCAAACCAATGGGAGAAACAAAAAAAATCTGCTGTTGCATACACTTGAGTCGTGAACTGGCGCGTCGAGATTACAGTTTAGGATGGAACAGCTGATTGTTTATTTGCTCTGATCGGTTTGCTCCCATAGTAAAAGTTGTTTAGTTTGATGTTACAAAAGATTTGTATTTTAGTATGGAACATCAGATTTTTTGTTCGCGATTTGGATATTGGTCCCATAGTAAAAGATTTTCAGTTTGTTGGTCTTAAAATGGGGTGGCCCTTAAAAGTGTTAAATTGTTATTTTTACTTTTGTAACACCCTGTACATACATTCATTAAAGGCATTTTGATAAAAAGACCACACCAAACCTCAGACACAGTTTAAGAAAGAGTATCTATTACTTCATAACACCCTGTACATACATTCATTAAAGGCATTTTGATAAAAAGACCACACCAAACCTCAGACACAGTTTAAGAAAGAGTATCTATTACTTCATACCTCAGAGCAATGACTAAAGCATTAGAAACGCGCAGTAATTTTAAATCGTGGTAGCTCATTAAAAATTGACTAAAATAAAGTCACCGGTACACGGGGCGTCTTTGCGTACACTCCGCTCTGTCGTCAATTTCCGCTCGATTTGCGTTTTAATTTGCCGTTATTCGGTAGAGAAACGTTTAGCAGAATACGACCCCGTTCTGCACGAGAATAGGGTTGCCAGTTCCTCGGGTACGAGTTTTACAGTTTTGTGTCAACCATAGACAAATTAATTTACTCTTACTCCTGTAGCATGACAGGGGTGAGAGCGACACAGGTCACTTCTAAACGTCAAATTTAAGTGAGATACTATGGAGATAACCGCCATCTCACTTAAATTTGACGTTTAAAAGTGACATGTGTCGCTATCACCCCTGTCATGCTACAGGAGCATGAGTCACTTGGCAAGTCTTTTGGCAGGCATATACAGGGTGTAAAATTAAATGCATTACACATCGAACAGCGTGCTTCAGATTATAAAACTGAACAACTTATATTATGGGACAAACTTTGAAAGTGCAAAAAAAATCTGCTGTTCCATATAAAATGTCAACAGCTACTCGATCAAAATGTATGAAAAAGCAGATTTTTTTTCGCAGTTTCAATGTTAGTCCCATAACTCCCATAGTGAACGTTGTTCACAAAAAAAAAAAATGGCCTATACCATAAGCTTATGCAATTCTATTCTGCCAATGTCAAGTATTGTGCAAATCAAACACAAATTAAAAAAAAAAAAATTGATATGGCAGTAGTGCAATAAAGTGTACAAACAAAATAAAATTGCTTTTAAAAGGTTGGTAATTATAGCAATGTTTCTGCCTACCCCGAACTGGAATATATAAGTTGGTATGTAAAAATACTGACGTATGGCAACCCTACTCGAACGACACGTTCTATATTCGCCACAAGATGGCGCCAGATTACATTGATATTACATACTGCACATGTTTTAAGAAATTGCCGCGAGTCAATGTGATCCTACTTCCAAGAGTTTGTTAGTTAATATTGTCGAAACATGTAATCGTTTCACGTATGAAGTCGTCCGAATCAAGCTACATTCATACTTATGCCATAGTAATAACAATGTTTTAAGAGACTTGTAGAAATAAAATATGTTTATTTCAGTGTCTACGAAGTAGCAATCACCTACGCCGTAGTAGTCTTGTAGCTAATCTCTACGTGAATTTTTTTTAGGCTATTTGGGATTGGATTCTTCCCACGTATTTTGTTCTTTTGATCTTTTCGATTTAACTAAAATACGATTTCTTATTGATGTGTGTTAACATTATTGGCAATCGAAATTCTTTTTGGAAATACAACGTGTTAATAAATGAAAGACTGGTATTGCGAAAATTTTGCTTAACACTTTTGTCTCTTACACCTTTTTACAACTTGGACTGGAGAAAAGGAGAGCAGGATGTTCATAGTGATAAATAATGGATGAATGGAATGGAGGGTGATCAGGACGATGATCAGACCATTAAAATGAACAACTTTCTCTATGGCACCAACATGGAAATCGCGAAAAAATCTTCTGTCCCATACATTAGGGTATAGGTTAGGTAGGTTTGCAGTTTTGTATGGAACAGCTGTTTTTTTCGCGATTTCGATGTTGGTGCCATAGAGAAAGTTATTCAGTTTGACAATCTGATCATCGCCTTAAAAAAGTGTCAGCATATTAAGAAGGACTACTAAACTAAGAAGTGCTCGACCACGGCAGGTCCTCAGACTTCACACCTAGCCTGGCGGATGATATTCCCTTTTTAAATTGAGGGTCATTCAATGTAGCTTAGGGACTAAAAACATCTTACCTCATCTTTTCCTTTGACGACGCACATTTTGACGTCATTCTCCGGTGAGTACCAGACCAGACGCCGTTGCTCCGTCAGGTCTGTCAGGCTGAGGTTGTACACGACGTTCCTGCAACAAAATCATATATTTATACATACATAATATGTACCATACTAACAGCAATACCCCACGTGGCGGACTATGAGCCTCACTAATATCCCTTAGTCACCTTATAAAGGAAAAAATTCACAGATCTCATCCCACTACCTTCCACTAACAAGGGTACATTGAAAATCTGCCAAAAAAACTGAATAATATTTTTCTTTGCATCACAAGGTACAACTTCTGAATAACCCATCAGTGATCCAACCTCCAATATTATTTTTAAATATAGCCCAAAGTCATATCTCTAGGGTTTTTTTTAATTTTTTTCCATATATTATTTCGTTTTTGAGATATTAATTTTTTTCTGGCCGAAAACGGGCGAAAAACGACCGCATTTTTCGAATTTTTTCGTTTATAAAAAAAGATTTTGTGTTTTTTCAAAACAAATTTTTGCTTTTTGTAGCCCTCGTCGAGACACGTCTTTTGATATCCCAATCAGTCACGTAGTCCCAAAACCCACAACACCAGGGCGATGTCGCACTTTCGCTGAAAGTCGGGCCTATACCAAAGCGACAAAAAACATTTTTAATGTCAAAATGAAATAATGTATTCCAGCTTATTTTACTATTTATCCACCGAACACCATCTTTAGTATTTAGGGGTCCAAAATCTGAAAGAATCTCTGACATTCTGTTACGTTTTCACGGCTAAACTGCTGAACCGATTTTGATGAATATAGAATCATCATCATCATCTCAGCCGATGGACGTCCACTGCTGGACATAGCCCCCCCCCCCCCCCCCCCCCCAAGGATCGCCATAACGACCGGTCCTGCGCTGCCCTCATCCAACGGGTTCCCGCCGTCTTCACCAGGTCGTCGGTCCACCTTGTGGGGGTCCTACCCACGCTGCGCTTTCCGGTACGCGGTCGCCACTCGAGAACTTTTCGGCCCCATCGGCCATCGGTTCTGCGAGTAACGTGCCCCGCCTACTGCCACTTCAGTTTAGCAATTCTTTTGGCTATGTCAGTTACTCTGGTTCTTCTGCGGATCTCTTCATTTCTGATTCGCTCTCGCAGGGAAACTCCGAGCATAGCCCTCTCCATATAGAATAGGAATATAGAATATAGATAGCTTAATATAACGACATAAATATACAAATTCCAAGGAGACGAAGTCACGGGTAGCTAGTAAACGATAAACTTAAGTTCAGTCACAGATGTGACTTCTTGTGATGAGAAAAATATAAGGTAGCTAAGTTCTAAAAAGATATAACCGAAAATTGCATCTCTTATTAGTAAACATCTTCAAACAATAAATTGTACCCAAACATCTGCAGCCACTTTATATAAATACAAACAAACTAGTCTAGTGAATGTCCTCAAAATCCAGATCTGTGACAAGCTTTACTCTAAAACAAACGTACAACGAACGAGCCTTGAGTTCATTTTACAATGGCAACGTATAGCTGTTTGTTGGCCGCTCTAATCGTACAAGTTGTGTGGAGATTTCAGGTAAAGTTTCAGGAATGGTTTTCCCGCAACATTTGTTATGCGACAATCTGCGGCTTGGACTCCGTACGAATGAGTTTTGAAAAGCTGTTTACTATCAAGTTAAGTCAAGATTTAAGTGTATTATTGTTGTTTTAACACGAAAGTTCAATAAGTTATACAGGCATATAAACTTAAATGCGTTTTATATTTTAGGCAGTGCTTCAGACAATCGAAATTACAAAGAAGCGAGAGGTGGCGTGTTGCGGAAAGGTATGGATGTAGATGGATAATCAATCATGATGGTCCTGGTTTGAATCCACACGAACGACATGCCATGCACCAATGAGGTTTTTTAGCTAATATAAAGGTACATAATACCAACTCCTTTGAATCAGCGAAGGAAACCTGCTTACATAATTATGCTGAAGAAAATTTCTGATGCGTATGTGAAGTCTACCAATCCGGATTAGACTGGACTAATGCTCCTACACCCTCTTGAGGATAGGGATAACGCTCGGGGTCTTGCATTAAGATGTATCTAGGCTGATTATGAAGATGACTTACTTGTATGATGTTTTCCTTCATGCTTCAAATAAACAAGTTTTCTAAAACTAATTGGTATAAATATAGTCCGGGTTGGGATCCTTTGAATGAAAGCTAAGGATAATAATCCTTTGACTATTTACTATAAGGACTAGCCTTGCGGTAGCATTTCCCCTCTGCTACGGTATAAGAACAATTGATCATGTGCATTTACATTCAATTTTATACCTTATCACTAAACGAGATACCCTATAATTGCGAAACAGTATATTTGAACTTAGAACGTTTGGGGTTCACATGAGACTACTTTTTATGATTTTTAACAATCAAAATTAGAATCTAAAGTTATGGGGAATAAAATAAAAACTTACATGATTTCATGTTACCTCTCCCCAGCAGCAAGTTTAATGTTTGTGTAATTAGTCCCTATATAAGTATTCAAAGTAATAATCACTATACTACCACCGTTATTAGTATAAACGAGCGTTAACCCGCGACTTTGTCCGCACAAATTATATACCACATTTTAAGTCAGATAATAAGCTATCAAGCAAAAAAAGTTTCATCAAAATCGGTTCAGTAGTTTTTGCGTGATGCTCGTTCAAACAAACAAACATACAGACAAAAAAATCCAAAAATTTGTGATATGGAATCAGGGATACCTAAAAACCATAGCGTAGCTTTTTTTTGTTAATATCTTCAATGTACAGACAAACTTCCTGTTACAGTTTTATAATAATTTAGATAATAATGCTATTGGCTGCAGATTCTGCAAGGAGGAAATGGAGACTCCTCTGCACCTCCTATGTGACTGTGGCCCCCTAATGTACAAACGTAGTACTCATCTAGGTAGGCAGGTTCTGTCACCAGATGAGATACAAACTATCCCTATCAAGAATCTACTGCGTTTTCTGGCCGCAGTGGGGATTGGTAAGGAACTTTAAAAAAGGACCAGCGATGGTCTACGTGGCACAGGCTCAGCAAGCCTGTCAAGGCCCAAAAACCCCCCCTAATAATAATAACTGGCATTTGGCAAGTTGCGTATAATAATTAAATCAAATGGCTTCCCAGTTGTTAGTTTAGGAAAGAGTAAACAGTTTCATAGCAAACGGATGTTACAAAGGTTGACCTAGTACTCGATATGATTTATTGAACAGACAAGAATCTAACTAGAAAATATTTCAAGTGCTTTTATAGCAACGCTTGACAGTAATGGGGTGATTAGTCAGAGTTAACGACTTAATACAACTTGGTTACTTCGACTCTTAGTTTTGAAAACTAATGCCAAAATGTCTTTACTAATGTATACAATTTCAAGTGAATTGTTACTTAAGTTGTGGCAATTCATTTAACTTCGCAAAGCATACCTGCACTTTGACGTAATTGCAAAAGTCTTCACCCTTAATTTAGATATTTGGCACGAAAATTTCATAAAGAAATTATGGTTGTAAACTTTTCCAATTATAATCTAAGAATAGACCGGTGTGACTTACGTACATAATGTTTTTGAGATTTAACACCGAGAAGTTTGGCTTGGATCAGTATTATTTGAATTGATATTACAATAGAGTCCGTAATAGGCGATTTACCAAGTTTTAATAGCAGTT
The DNA here is from genome assembly GCA_927399405.1 of Agonopterix arenella. Taxonomy (NCBI): domain Eukaryota; kingdom Metazoa; phylum Arthropoda; class Insecta; order Lepidoptera; family Depressariidae; genus Agonopterix; species Agonopterix arenella. The sequence goes on along the minus strand of OV656708.1, from coordinate 10,488,433 downwards.
TCGTGTTTTGATTCCACCATATTGTCAGGATAATCATGTCATCTTTAACTTCTGAGTGTTGTTTTCCAAAGGTCTATTAACCTGAAAAATCTTTTCTACTAAAATAAAACCTGTTGTGTTTTAGTTTTTGAGACAGATTACTGGAAATCGATTTCAAGATCGAGTCTACAAACGAAAACGAAATTAAATCGTTTTGTAGTTCATTCACAATAATTGATATAGAGGATAACAAAAGAACATAATGTTTTATAGTTAATAGACATACACTCAGTTGCAGAAACGCTCATTAAAAATAATCCTCCATTAAATCCCATGCTGTCACTTTTTGTCTTGTTGAATTAATAAAAGCTAGCAAGAGATAATTAATGGAGGATTATCTTTAATGAACGTTTCTGCAACTGAGTGTGTCATAAGGGTACATTAAAATCACCATTAATCTTATCTTAGAACTAAGTAGTGAATACATTTGAATCCCGAAGAAGGTTCAAGAAGACGAAGCCGGTATAACCAAATTTTGGGAACGGTCGGTGCATGTTAAACACAGTAAATATAACGTTTCTTGGATAAAAATAAGCGATATTGCCCAAGATAGGCATGCTCTAAGGAATCTTTTTGGAAGCCAAAAGTTGCTGGAGAAAACAGAAAAAAAGGAGAGAGAGAACTAGCGAATATAAACCTGGAATCGAATCAAACAAAGTTGCCGTACCCATACGAAGTCGCAGGCCAAAGCAAGAATCACGAAAACATATAACAGTTAAAGCCTACAATTGGAAGTTTAAAAATAGAGTTTAAATTAGTTCCACTAGCAGGGTTAATTATTCCGTACAAACTGGCGTCAGTGGTTTTAATCAGGGAACTTTTCAGAAGTTGGGACAGTCTCTCGGTGTTAGCCTGCGCCACCCAAATGTACTGTCCGAGTGCACCGACTTAACTAGAAAGGGACACTCTTGACTTTGGGTTTACATTATACCTAATTGTATTTGTTTCTCTCATTTAGCTTTGTGCCACAGAGTTTAAAAAATTTCCAATTTCATCTTGCACTGTCAAGGATCAACAAAAACATTTCCTTTTTTCTTTATCTCCTATCAAACTTGTACAGTAGTACCAGGTTTATAAGTCTCACCGATGTACCTGCGCAGTTGACAAATTTTAAAAGCGCGCGAAATTATATTGACCAATCAGGATGTGACACCTTGCCGCTATTGGCTTTTTGCTTTCGCGCCGGTTTCGGTGCCAAAGCATCCATAGTCTGCTATTCCACAGAGCGAGATAGAGAATACCCGATTTGGCACTGCTCTGCGCAAACGAAGATTGACGAGCGGAATTATTTTCCTGGTCGTACAGTAACTACATATTATATTATAATTATAATTACGGGAAAAGAAGAGTTTATACTATTATTATCAGTGAAGCCTTTCGAGTCTCCTGCTGACTAATATGTACCTATCACTTCAACTTTGACATGTAGTAATAGCATCAAATGCAAATATTCATGTAGAATTTAGTTTTCCCGTTATTTTGTATTTTATATATTTATAATTTTTTTTATAAATTTTTATTCTGGAAACCAACAGTCAAATTACAAACGAATGGTTACAAACTATGAACATAGAATAGACCAATTACAGGAATCCTATAATGGTAATTCAAAATTAAATGAAAAAGTGCTTGCAAAGCTTATGCAATAATAGCTACCTATCAGAAGGAAGGTAGGCTAAAATAACAATATTTGGTATAATATGAGGATTCAAGAGAGAAAACTTACTAAAACAACAAAAAACTTATCAGTAAAGTTTACGTATAAATTACCCGCTACAGAATCAGATTACTCGTTACTAGTCGTTACTAAGTGATGAATTGATGCCTTACATGCTTACATTCTAAGAAAATAGATCCCCAAACCTGCATAGATCTACTTTTTGTAAAAAGAATTAAAAAAATGCAAAGATTCAATAAATCCCCATTATTATCACTACCATCCTTTCCAAGTCGTTTAATATGAAAATTCTTAAGTGCCATTACGTTGTAAATTCGGTTCATTCACGTCCGATGCATGCAAATAATGCATGTCTTTCTCAGACATTGCCTGGGGTTCGAAGTGAGGGAAACGTCTGTAATTCGGTAACGATACGGGGGGTCAATTTGTGGGCTACCCTACTGATATTTTATACGTTTTTTTGTAGAATTAACGAAGTGGCATGATGCAATCAAGTCGTCATAGTAACAATGAAGCCAATAATCTCGTTAGAGCGAATAAATTTATCACTTACTCTGTAATGTATAACTTACAAAAGGAGAGTCTTTCAATAATGTAAAAAATAAAATTTCTAGAAAATAGTGAAATAATCGATATTACCATACTCTACCCAAGAGTCAACAATAATTGTATGATAACTATAAAGGGAATGTTTATTTTTAGCCTAAAAATTACAGTGCAATTTTCATTAGAAGACATAAAAACGTTTACTGTTTTTAAAAGGGGGCGGGAACCTTAAATATGGATGTAACAGAGGTATAATTTTGAAATATTGTCGTAAAATATTTCGGCGGACAGCCGGGGACCAAGGAACAACACAAAGACTGTATCCTTTGTCAATTACTCGCTCCAGCGGTTCCCGCCAAAAGGCGGCGGCCATCTTGGGTTGTGTGCGGTGGATTGTCAGCGCCATCTATTGTTCGGACACTCGCCCATGTTTTTGTGTTTAGTCCAATTCGGAACGCCCCGCGGTCTGATTGATGATCGCAAGTTACAATTATCTTCGTGTCCTGAATGTTGATTGTCCATTTTTTGCTTTCTGTATCGCGATTGATTACTTCTTTTCTTTTTCACTGATTTGATTACTTGTTAGGTCACTTGTCACGTCATTTCATGTGGAAATTAGAAAAAAATTGAAATGTAAAGATTTGCGACAACTGCTTGCTTTTAATGGCAAGTCGTTATAGCTATGACGCTGCTTAAACCATATTTTATAAGTGATAAATCAATGATTCATTCAACTTCATTGTTGGTATTCAACAATACCTTTTTCCAACTTCCTGGTATTACAGAGCTCCCTTTCTCTTTCACATGTGGTAGCCATCTTCATTATAAAGATCCTCCTCCTTGTTACCTATTGAGGCGCTATGTAGACGATGGACAATTTTACCCGCGGGCATGCGGGGTTGTTTGCACGATGGAACTCTACGGTTGTGTGCGTAGGTAACGCACTGTGGCAAATTCAATGCTGAGGCAGCGTGACAACGGACAAAATGTACATCGTCTGCATAGCGCCTGAAAATCTCATGATCGTATTGCATAACCGTATGTGGTCGGGCTTTTAATACGTCGCTAAGGAGAAAAGGAGGTTACGATCGTGATTATTTAAAACCTAGTTAGGTACAGAACGACCAGGAAAATAATTCCGCTCGTCAATCTTCGTTTGCGCACAGCAGGATCGAGTCCCCGACGAAACCCGAAGTTATTCAGTAATCAAAGGGTGCAAAGTCGGATAGCAGCGGAAAGGGCGCGAAAACAAATTAGCCAATAGCGTAAACGGATTGAAGGTCCACACATCCTGATTGGTCAATATTATTTCACGCGCTATTAAAATTTGTCGACTGCGCAGGTACATAGGTAAGACTTATAAACCTGGTACTACTTTATATCCTAAATCTGTCCAGTATTCTAATTCGTTTGAAAACTTTAAACACATTAATTTTCCAAAACGAAAACGTCGCAGTTGCCAATCAGAGTTCTCATCAATATACATGACAGACGCAGCCAATGATCGAATTGAAATGAAAACATCAAACATGGTGGTGCTTTTAAAACGAGATTTACATATTAAATATTATTATTGGTTTAATTCGACTGTACGTTTTTGAGGACGGCATGCGATAGGGCATTTATATTCAGTTGATGCCACTTTTCACATGTCATTAACGTACTCTTCGATGAACTGTTTAAAAGTTAATTTTGATATACTTACTTACCTACTTATTTCGAAAAACGCACACGTATGCTGTCGGTATATAATATACAATGAATTGAGAAAGGCGCAAGGCAATGAACGCGGTTCTCAAAATTTATGTGTTTGTTTCTTAATACAGAAATGAAATAAATGACCATGTTATATAGGTATAACTATAACGATACTGAGATTGTATGACATAGCTGGAGGTCGAGCTACAAAGTGTGAGTAGGTAATCGGTAAAGAAGGCAACTGGAGGATAACTTTCCATTCACATTTTGCAATGAAATCACTACATCAACTCACTCACTGTACAAAGATGCAGAAATATTACTTCTAAGAGTATTATGAATGAATGAATGAAATATACTTTATTTACACCAAAAGAAAATACAATGCACAATTGGAAACATAAACTGAATATGGTACAAATAAGGCTTAATAAGTATTAATTTTTGGATAATAACTAAAATGACTTTCAACACAATAAAATTACCTCCCGAAGACTTATTTGGTTTGATGGTTACCAGTCTAGGCTGCCAAACTAAACGGCCATAATACTAATGTTATAAGTTATAATGTTGTATCTTGTATCGTTATTGTTCAGTTATTATAATAATAAAACACTTTATAGCTTCAACTATTAACGCTTCAATTAAATCTTAACACAGAATAACGTACATACGCTTGTAAGCATCATTGGTTAATTAAGATAATATTAAAAAAATTAATTTCGAACCAGTTTTAGTATAACAAATCTTGTTTACAAAACAATTCCTTCACTGGAAAATAAATGATTCAATCCTGCGAGGCGCATTTGCGAATTTATTTTTCCTTGTCACAATGTTCGAAGCAGGATATGTGGCCTTAAGGACGCCGGGGGATTACCAGGGGTCCATAAAATGTCTCTTAACTGGGTGCAGTAAAACACAGAGGAAACTAGGGGAGATGTCGTCGAAAGAATAAATTATTGGCAGATCCTAGTTTAACAAAGTGACTTTATCTTGTACGATACGACAAAAACGTCCCCTATGCAACTTATGTTTTAGTTTTTATCTGCGAGGATTTGTTAAAGCAATTGGATTTCTATTTGGATCTAAATTGCATCTTACACTCTCACAGATTGCATGGCATTATGTTGCTTCACCTTAATTTTGATATGCGGATTATTGAGTTTCGGTAAGAAGCGTGGATATGAAGAAAGTCTTACATACAGGGTGTCCCAAAACTCAACGTCTAGCCAAAAACAGAAGATGGTCAAGTTTATAACTGTTTAGGGAGAAATAAAAAAAAATCTAAATTTGATAGTTTTCGAAATTTCTAGATTTTTTTAAACATCGGGAAAATACTTATACTGGGCCGAACTTTTAGATGTAGTGACTATAAATTTGTATATTTTTTCATGAAAATACTTGGTACGCAATTGTGAATAATCTATTCAGTGGACATAGTGCCATACTTTTTAAAGAAAACACTATCTTCTGTCAGACTTCTGCGGTAACATATATTTCTTTCGCAACTTTGGGACTACAATCAAAAATGTATGGCGCTAACTTGTCAAGTTATTTCAAAAGTTTTCAAAATGGTACCTATCCTATTGCAACTTTTTGGTTTTAATAGCTTAGTATATAATTTATGTGGACGAAGTCGCGGGTAATCTCTAGTATTTTCTAATGTACTAAAGGCTAGGGAAGGCTTGTAAGGAAAATATTCAGTACTTTATTATTTTACTAAGGTAAAACAAAAATAAGAGAAATTTAAGAACAACAATTTTAATATTCATATTTACAAAAATGTGATCCCAAATATTGCTATTCAGCATAGACGAATTTCAGTGACATATGCAATTTGTTTGCGTGCAGTCGACACGGAGGCGATATTGGAAAACTTTGCTATCGGTACCGTACCGTGCGCTTAGAACAATATCAATAGGACATTGGGGCACGTGCTACACATATCGGGAGTTAAACACAAAGATACAAATGTATTTTGAAATCGTGACTTCATTTTGAGCTTAGAATTTGCATCGTTGCATTCTGGTGGCAATATGATCAAAATTCATAATCACGCTATCCCATTTTAGGAGCTCAAATAAACGTTTTCTACGGTATCATGTACAAATTACGATTAAACAAAACGCCGCGCCGAATTGGTTTGCTACGGCCATGTTCATGTTGAGGCTTGTGCCTCCAGCGGCCATAGTATGATGCACGCGATAACGTTATATCACTATATCACGCCTTTTATCTCGTTCGTTCGCATGCAAATAGAAAGAGAGGTAAGGCGCGATAACTGCAATGCTACGGTCGCTGACAGACTTTTCGTAAGAATGTAGTTATTAGTTCCATTTACGGAACAAGTTCTTAAAAAATTTCAATAGCTCGAGGCACAAGTTGTATTTAAAGAGGTGTCATCGTCTCGAATGAAACACCTACGCTTCTAAAGATTGTCATCTTTGCTCTCTGTTAGTTACCATAGACTTTAAATTCACTCCAAGATAATAAAGTCGATCTTGAATCTCAAGAAACTTAAATCGACTCCTCAACTCTGCGTTTATCATCAGCATTTGACAGTCAAATGGGCACTCACATGCATTGGCTGACGTCCGCCATCTTGGAACCCGTTTTTACATGCCGAACGTCCCGGTTTGGCGCCCGGGCGTCAATATTGGAAAAGTTCGTGGCACCGGCCTCCAACTGAGAAATTGCGCTTCACATGTTACTAGATTTATTGCAATTGTTTCACAACAACATTCATCGTTTATTTCATCGAATTCGCGACGTTTCCGTGCGGTGAAATGGTATTTTCTTGCAATTTAAATTGTGAATGCGTTTTGTTTTTGTTTTATGCAAGTTGCAGACTGTTGAAGTTACTCCAACAAAAATCGAGAACACAACACACGACCGTGTAGTGGGTAAATTAAACGCAAATAAATTGAGAGTAAATCATTTTGCGGAAATACCTTGTTTACAGCCCGTTTTCAATTCTTATGAATAGCTGTGCGACATTTTAATCAGACTTTATTTTATGTAAAACAAAATAATTGCCTTTTCACTCTCGCTTTATGTGCCTAACGAACTGCAATGATTAAAAAATAACATAGCGTAACCGAAATTGTATGAAAATCGTCCACATTCATTCAACAAAAAAACGTTTAATAAATATTTCAATTTGTTTTTATTAAAATGTCAATATCCGCTATTGTCTTTGACTACTTATATGAGGACTAGTTACGCGTATAATTCTACTAACAAACATTTCTGACACTTTTTGCGGGGGGCGAGGTAACATGAAATCCGCAACTTTGGGTTTTATTCCCCATAACTTAAGATTCTAATTTTGAATAATAAAAATCATGAAAAGTAGTCTCGTGTGAACCGCAAACGTTCAAAGTTCGAAATTATTGATTCGTAATTATAGGCTGTCTCGTTTAGTGATAAGGTATAAAATTGAATGTAAATGCACATGATCAATTGTTCTTATACCGTGGCAGAGGGGAAATGCTACCGCAAGGCCAGTCCTTATAATAAATAGTCAAAGGCAATTGTTTAACATGTGCAGTGCACTATTATAATTTGGATTTTGAATGACTTTAATAGCCTTAGGTGTGATAGAATAGGATCTTATTTAGCAGCACGGCTGGCATGCCACCCACGACAAAGCGTTTAAACGAGAAAAACATCATGCGCGCTCTTTCTGGCATACGTAAAATTATAAAAATGGAGGCACATCTCGATTTTTTTCGTTTTCTCGGGGGTGACATGCGAGGCTGTGCGAGGCCTACTGGGCATGATGATGGTGAATTCTTACAGATCTTGAAGGTCACAGTGTCAGGAAGAAGTAAACTATTATGATCTCCGAAGCAAACTAATACTAAGTAGGTAATGCATTTCTCGTTCTACGTCAGTCTCTTAAAATTTTAATTAAAAGTGTTCAAAACGCTACCACACTGGCCCTTTATTGTTGTCTCATTCTGACGTCCCTATGATTTATGGGGCGCAAATGAGAAGGGTTGCTTCGAGGTTTAATGAAAATATACAAAATTAAAATTGTCATTTTTGTGGTACTGGGTTGGGATGCCTTTCCCCTACCAGCTTTCCTTTTGTTTGATGTACAATGTTACTAATGCGGTGCTCAAATTACAACGGCAATGAATTTATTGTTAGTTTAGTTTCTAGTTAATTTCATTAGCTGTAGAGGAACCACAGACTTTAATATAACATCAATATACTGTTTTCTTTAGATAATATTATTTTTTGTAGCAATTTTCCGTAAATGGAAGAAAAACATTACACGATATAAATGACTAAAGATGAACGCACACGACGTAGTCATTTGTGAGAGGAGGCATATGCCTTGTGATGGACGTATAAGCCTGATGATGATGTTAAAGACGTGCTACAGTTTATTGGTGGAGTGATTTATTAAAGTTTTGGAAACGTGGCTTCGTTGTACTTTAAAAGATTCAATTTTAGACCATCTAATAACTTATTCAAATCTGTGGTAGATTTTGCAAGAACGCGCGTTGCCGCAAAAATCGGCATGTACAAGTTAACTTGAAACAAAACTAACATTCTTTTTTTTCATATTTATTTGAGATTCCGAAAATATTGGGCGATCCACGCAACTATTTGATACACAATCCGCATGAAATGATGTCACAAATACATTACCAATTTTTTACTAATTCATTGAAACGGAACTGTTCATAAAAACTGGGTGACTCAATCTTTTTGTTTCTTCATCTTCGTAGAGGCAAATAATCTCCATGGTTTACTGCGAAGATCGATACTTTAAAATATTTTCGAATCAAAAAAGTTTTTACTACACGCAGATAGTTAAGTGCTGGCGACATTTGCAGTAAAAAATTACATTGCTGCCATTTGCTTCAATTAAAACAAGAAAACATGTTTTCTTCTTTCTAATTTTATGGCCATTCTCAATTTTTTTTCAGACTAAGCTGCCTGTTCCAGTGTTCCATGTACAAAAAAAATTGAGACCAAAGAGTTTTTAATGCAAAGTGATGTATACTTTTGTTTTGTTCGTTAATTTTAAACAAGCCGTCATGCAAGTTTTATTCGAGAGAAGCCGGGTTCGCATTGTATTTTAGAAATTTTGTGTTGTATCGTTGGTGTAGCTCATAAACTATTAAACTTTAATTATTATGTCCAAACCAGGATTCGAACCTAGGATTTATTGAGAGACATACCAGCGTTATAATAATGTTAACACAAACCGGGTCGTAAATTCTATCATTATTGCTTGTCCTGTCTCATTAGCACAAAAAAACATGTTTTTTTTATTTATATGTTTGGGTCAGCGTCTCTGTGAAGGAAAATATTTTTTGTTCTCTTATCTGTGAAGATACTTTATTCCTTTCAGCTCTTTCATCTTCATTCGGTTGAATTTCGTCTTCATTGTTACGACCTTGGATACGACATTGTGTTATTTTTTGCGGTCAACGGTTCGTTTTCGAAACGTATAACGTTAAAAGAAAAAAAAAAGTGTTTTCTGTGTAATTCAACATTGGAACTCAGAATATTTAAATTCAAAATTACGAATAGTGAAAATGTAAGTTAGTTAAAAATACAAATAAGAAGTTGCAGATCTCTGCTTGTATTTCATTGTTTTGACGAAGCGTTTCGCTGATTTATGTGTATTTGTGTATTCTTGTTATTGGCGACGCTTGTGCTGACTGCTATATTTTAATTAGTAGTAATTATTCTTTTAATCAATTAGCTTCAATTTCGAAGCGTGTGGCCACTCTTCTGGCTAATTGTCCAATTTATCTGATCGAATATTTCCATTTTGTTTATATAAAAACGGCATTCAATTGTAAAGCGCTATTATAAAGCTCCTGGAGTGCGATTTTTTAATCTCATACGTTGAACTCAGCAGTTGAAAATGTATGGAGATATACATCTTTCTGCTGTTGATTAGACTTTCAAAAATCGGACTCCTGAAGTATGATTTTTGAAAGTCAAATCAGCAGTAGAAAGATGCATATCTCCATAGTAATTTTGACATTTTCAACTGCTGAGCTCAGAAAATGAGTTTCAAAAATCGCACTCCAGGACGTTTATAACAGCACTATAAAATAGAATGCCTGTTCTTATAAACAGGATTAAAATGTTTTTCAAACGCTCTGAATATCTTCTGTCGTTCTGTTCGTCTGACTACTTTCTTAGGGAATGTAATGTAGACGTGAGAATTCGCTGCATTTATTACATCAATAGCTCGCATGGTTCTAATACGAAATCTTTTGTACGAGCAGTAAGCTACGACGTAGTAAACTGTTAGAAGCATGCTACGCCTTAGCCGCAGCGTAGCAAATCTCAATCACTGCGGGTAAAAGTTCGGGTTAAAAAGTAATACAGTTTATAAACGTACAAATATTAAATAAAAAAAAAAAATAGTTTTTATAATTATTCAGGAACGTGACGAGCCTCGTGTTGTGTTCTATTTATTTAGTCGAGTATTTATTCAGATTTTTTTTTATTTGAACATCCTCTTTTACAAATTTCTTATTTTATAGATTAGAGCAGGGTTATAGTTACCGATTTTTCATACAAATATTCAATTGTTGTTCTACATTCATACTTAGTTTCATACGTGTTGTTGAAATTGTTGAATGTACAACCATTTTAAATTATCACGAAATTATTTCCTAATATGAAATTAAATCCCTTAACTAATTTTCACAATACACTGTTTGAATTCTCCAAAACAGAACCTCAAAATCCCCAAAGCAAAACCCTTTCAAAAGGTCATACGATACCAAATGAATATCGACCTTATTCGTAACAAATCAGAGTCGTCTACTTAACAAGTTAGCCGATCTGTTTCCCCCAAACTACTTTATTTGTTTAGGCCACAACAAATAGTACGGAGAACTTTCTCTGAGATCGCACGGAATTGAGTCTGTATTATGTAATGAAAAGAATTGGGAAAAGGGAAATACTGATTTGTTTATAAACATAATGGAGATGTATTGGGCGTTTCCTTTGGCTCCAAAAAGAATCTACAAAAGCGTGTAGGGTCAAAATTTTACTGTTTGATGTATTATGGAGGGTTCACCTTAAAAAACATCTTATTTGCTTATTTTAAAATAGGTTTTTGCAAACTTAAATTAAACTTCTTTCTACAGCGAATAAACTGTTATATTGTTTTGGTGCAACAAAATTAATCCGACGTCCGATGTTTTTTTTTATAATATGGTTTAAAATTTTATGTTATTAAAAAAAAAGACAACTGGTAGTTACAGCAAAGTTTCTGCCCACCCTGAACTAGGAATTTTTTAAACTTTAATATCTTAATCTTTCGACTTCGAACCGACTTTTCGAAAAATGCTCTGGCGAGCATAGTATACAGGGTGTAAGGAAAGGTATCATTAACCTTTAAACGACATACTTTACCCATCAAACTGAACAACTTTTACTATGGGAGCAAACGACAGAACGAAAAAAAAATCTGCTATTCCATACTAAACTGCAATACCTACTCGACTCAAACGTTGATTAGCTGTAGCGTTGCAGCAGATTTTTTGTTTTTCTGATAGGTTTGCTCCCGTAGTAAAAGTTTGACGGGTAGAGTATGTGGTTCACACCTTAATGATACTTTTTGTTACACCCTGTATAGAATAATGAATCAATAATATAAAGTTAAAATATGTTGTCTTTTGTCTAATTATGAGTCTCGATTCAATTCAATTCAATTATACTTATTAGTAACTAGCGTTAACCGGCGACTTCGTCCGCACAAATTATGTACCAGATTTTAAGTCAGATCATAAGCTATCAAACAAAAAAAGTTTCATCAAAATCAGTTCAGTAGTTTTAGCGTGATGCTCGTTCAAACAAACAAACAGACAGACAAAAAATCCAAAAATTGCTGATATGGAATCAGGGATACCTAAAAACCATATCGTACCTTTTTTTTAATATCTTCAATGTACAGACAAACTTCCTGTTACAGTTTTATAATAGTTTAGATTACACATCAAAGCAAAACAAAGGGTCACGTTTTTTATGTCCACACGTCTTAACTACCAACACCATTTTAATGGAATAGCTCCAAAAAAGTAGCGTGTATCAGAAAGAACATGTTACTTTTCATTCCAGAAATAAACCTAACGAACAAAGCCGCAGTAAAAGCTAGTAAGTAATAATACTACGTTGTTTTGTGAATTAAGAAGCAGTCGCATACGCCCCTGCGTTTCGTTATTTCTAATTGAAGGGATCTGCCCTTCCATAGCTCCCCTTAACTTTGTTTATACAATAGATACTAATTTAGATCTTTTTATACTGTTTTATACATTCATTCCTTTAGTTGGGCAATTTAGTTATCTGTTCCCTTCATGAAATCCGTTTCCCTTTTCCTTTTGTACAAATATTTGTTTTCATTATAATTCTATACTACAAAATCACGTAAATAGCTATAATAAAATCACATAAACTTTTCTTTTCAGGTTTTTTTTTGTAGTGTTTTAGGCTAGCCAATTATATTATACCAAAAAGAAGCAGATATGTTACTAGCGCGCGCAAGGTGAAGACTCGACAAAGACCTAATTGGGTATTCTTTTCATAATCCGCGTCAAGCAATGGGACGGATACAGCTGTGGCCCGACACAATTTTCTATGAAGGTAACATAAATATCATTACCTTTAAACCATATATTCTACCCATCAAACTGAACAACTTTTACAATGGGAGTCAGAGAGGTTGCTCTGGGATTGCAAACCCATACGTAATAATAAAAAAAACCTTACTGAGCTGACATAACCTCAGGGCTAAAAGCTCCAATAAAAAAAAAAAGAATTAAACAAAAAAGTCCCTGACTATTTATATAAAATTACATTTTTAGTCAAAAGTTTATTTATCATATTTTAACTAAAAGAAGAAATGTACACAGCATCCTAAGACTAAAAGAACAAACAAAGCAACCAAACCTGACAACTGTCTAGTCCAGTAGCCCACCTTAGGCAAATGATAAAGAATATTTAGCATCTTTTCTGGTATAAATCTAGCAAACAAATGTGTCTCAATCAAGAAGGCTCAAGCTTTACAAGACGAGTCCCTAGGGAACACTCCGCGGTAAAATTCCTGATGAATACTATGATCACACTAATTCCTCTTTTGTCTGTGATTTCGATTGTGTATTTTTTACTGTTGTTTTTGGAAATCGTACTTGAAGTGGTAAATGTTAAATTGTGTTCTGTTTAGATTTTTATCGTTAAGTTTTGTTACATCGTGTGGGCAGAGCCCTGGTGTCAGAGTTTTTTCAGACCGCCTTACGGCCTCTGACGTGGTTTTATGTAACGACTACTACCACCAGAGATAGTAGGCGGGACCAACGGCTTAACGTGCCATCCGAAGCCCGGAATCATTTCTTTTTTCAGACAATCAGGCGATTCAGCCTGCAATGTCCTAACCAACTGGGGAAAAACGCACAAAGTGACATTTCACTAGATGTCCCCCGTGGGAATCGAACCCACGACCTCTGTATCGAGAGCCAATGCTCTTAACCATTAGACCACGGAGGCAGTTGTTACTGATGTGCCCAACAGAAATAGGGTTGTCATTAAATCAGACCTAAAATGTCAATGATTGATTATTTCACCTACTGTGTATGTCTACTAGTAACCTAATAAATTGGTTAATATACTGTCAATGTCCTTGTTTACATGTGGAAGTAAATTTTTTTTGCGTTAGGCGGTTAACAAATCTATAAGTAAATAAAAAAAATCATTGTATATAATCCTTTCTGTATACATAGGTTTTAGAGTAAAATGTAATCAAAATACTGAACACCTTATTCAAAGGGACCTATATGAAAATAGCATAATAACATTTTGGATTTTTCATACTATAATGCAATCTTGATCGAAAAGTAGTTTTTTTCAACGAATTTCCCTTGTTTTCCTTTGGGCAAGTTGTTCTGTAGGTATCATAAGTACAATCACCCATTAAAGTAATGCAACTATCTACCCTAATACACTGCTATCTACTTTTCGGGGTGAACAGAAACTTAGATTGTAATGAATCGTGATGTTGAAATATAATTGTCAAAGAAAGATCTCATATTCTTTCTTCAATCAAATACATTTTAGATTATACCTATACTATAGAAACGTTTAATAACAAAGTAATTTGTTCGTTCCTACCCTGAAACTTTCTAACTGCTATCCTTTTTTCGCTATAACAAAAAGCTAACATGTTTCCCACAGAATTGTTACGAATATTGTTTTCTTTTAGTAGCATACGAAATGAATTTTAATAAAAAAAGGGTGCCTAAATCGAAAGTTTTGAACAAACATGATAAGCACTTTCGCAAACCACAATGTGCTGTGTCTAGCAAAATGGGAGACCCAAACATTTTTCATTTACAAAAATTGTATTCATATTCTAAATTGATTTTCCGACAGAGTTTGTTCTGAATATGATTAATTAATGTACGGTTTATACCAAACTCCGTGTTTTAGATGCACGTTAGTTAGACCTAGATAGTCAGGTCAAGGTCAAGGTCAAGGTCAAGGATGCAAGTTGACCACTACAGCAGCGATTACATTACCCAACATTTAGGTTCAATTTCGGCATACATTGCTTGCTTTGATCGCTACACTTTAAAATAGAGTGAACAAATCAGGCAATGTATACCGAAATCGGCCCTAAATGTAGGGTAATGTAATCGCTGCTTAACTTGCCACCACCAATCCGCATTGGGCCCACGTGGTGGAGTATGACCCACTCCCTCCCACTCTTATTCGTGAGAGTTGACCTTTGCTCAGCAGTGGGATCAACCCTTGGACAAAATTTGTCCAAGGATCAACACGAATTGGGTTATGGTTGTGAGTCTATGTATACGTATAGTAGGTACGTATAGTAGGTATGTATGTATGTAAATTAATAATTTGCAAATATCTATTTTACAATGGACAGAGTTTCGGTCTAGTGAAACGTGGATGTTCTGAAGTTTCAGAATATCTCTGACTCTGACCTCTATATGTGTAAATATTAATTTTACTGTTAGCATAATTATTCATAAGCACACACACACACACGCATCCAAAGATATGGTTAAAACATTCTTCATCATCATCATCTCCCAAGGCCTCTCCCTAGGCGCGCCACAAAACTCTGTCCTCGGCCTTTCTCATACTTTTTTTAGGTCGTCTGTCTAGCGGGCAGCGGGGCGTCCCACACTATGCCTATCAGGTCGCGGTCTCCACTCTAGAACTCTTACACCCCATCGGTTGTCAGTTCTTCGGCAGATTTGACCAGCACATTGCCACTTCAGCTTGCTAATTTTCTAAGCTATGTCAACCAATTTAGCTCTTTGACGTATACCTTCATTTCTGATGTGATCTCTCAGAGAAACACCGAACATAGCTCTCAACGTAGCTCGCGGAGCGACCTTGAATTGATGAACTAGTCCTATCGAGTCACATACTTTTTAATTCATCTTTTTTAAAGTCGGTTAAAGTAATTTGTACATGATTTTGTCACTTGTACTTGGACGAAAAGCGAATGGACGAACTACGTGCTACTAAGTCATTAAATACCTATAGCGTTCTCCAACGTTACTGCCAGTTGCGTTTTGTAAATCGACGCTACTTTAATAGAATAAACAAAGGTATGAAGCTCCACATGATCTTTTATATAATTATAACAAGTTTCAACCAAAGAGAGTATTTACCTAAGTGGTACATAACACTCTGATATCACAACACACATGGCGCTCGGCCAAAGCGGCGTTAATTTAGTTAAAAGGGCACAAAAGAGGCTAACACCCGATAGTAGAATAACATTATACGGGACACGTCCCGAATAACGTAACAGGCAACCTTATACTATTAAGGGTGTGGCTATGGGAACAGCGAAACGCTTATAAACTATTTTAAGAATTTTGGGCAATCTGCAATGGCAAGTGTGGAAATCCCTAAATCGGCCTCGTACTCAGGTCGGCCGTTGCAGACTAAACCTGTGTAACTGGGGGTATAGGGATCCTGGTCTGACACAGTGTGATTGCGGTGAAACTATTCAGTCGATGGGTCATCTGCTGGAATGTCCGCTGTGCCCGAACACCTGCACGAGAGAGGATTTAAATACAGCTACTCCTTACGCTGTCAGGCTTGCCAAACACCTGGCTACTAAAATATAAAAACATCACTGCAGAACCATTGACACGAAAAGAAGAAGAAGAATTTTGGGCGGCTTTTTACCGTTCAGGTGCGGAACATTGGAAATGCAAAGTAGCGGTTTTGCTTCGGAGACGACTGTCGCCACTTGTATTCCCATTCACGTTGCTACAAATACTTATGCCCTCTCGCTCGCACCACGCCGCGCGCCTGTGTTATGCAAATCATTGCATAACCGTGTGGCACGCGTTTTACGCCTACTTTGCACTTACAATGTTCTGTGGGCGCCCTCATCACAAAATGTATAATTCCGCAATATAGAAAACCTAAAATAAAAAAGTGTAACACCAACTTCTTACAAAAAAACCTATTTTTATACAAACATACATAAACTCACGATTGTGACCTCTTTCGGGGTGGTCAGAAACATTGCTAAATCTACCAACTTTCGGTATAAGAATGTAGTGTTGTAGACAATGCTCACATTTATCATTTATAGGTTTCAGGATGGAATGAAGTGTCAAATGGTTAGAGGTGGCTAGCCTTTCGCCCACATATTTAATCTCTTAGTCGCCTCGTACGACACCCACAGGAAGAATTAGGGTGCTCCATTTTAAGCCGAAATCACACGGTATATTTATACTTCAATATAAATACTTTTATTTCGAGCTTTTGACCCGCAATTTAGCCCCCATTGAAAAAACACCTTTAGCGGTCGAGTTTAGAAAAATCATTTCTCAGTGCACCCCCAAATCCTTTGTAGAAAATATATTCAAAATTTCATGTTTCTACTTTCACCGGTTTAGGCTGTGGCTTGTCTGTCAGTCAGTTAAAGCCAATCACGGAACTCTTTTATAAATAGGCATAGATTAATAAAAACTAAAAAAAAGTATTCGAAATTGAGAAACCACCACTTCCCAACAGTGAAATAAATATAAACACCGTTTTTATAGCTACTTATTCCATTTACCTACACAAAATTATCTTAGATCAAAGATGACTCCGTCAAAAAACAGAAAAGAGTTCGTTATTGATTCTGAAAAGATAATAATTATACTAAAATCCCAGCATAAAAGTTTCAAGTAACTAATTAAGTCAAGTCTATCTGAGTATTTATATAACCTTTATTATACGAAGTTTAGTAGAAATCAAAAGAGTTAATTATTGAGCACAAAAACTAAGTTGAAGGTTAAAAGAGTTTTTAACGTAGCTAATTATCTTAGTGTAAGTTTATCTGGCTAGACAAATATAAAGGCAGACGACACAAGGTCGGGTGATCTGATGAACGCATTTGACCGGCATTGTGAAGACTTATGGACTATGCAAGGTTAAATGTTATAGTTATACAATATACAAACCTATAAGTAAAAGGCGTAATAGAATTATCATGATAACTAAATCTAATTTTTTCATGATAATTCTACATTCATCTTCTTATCGTCCTGTTGTCAGATTTTTTTCAGACCGCCTTACGGACTCTGACGTGGTTTTTATGTAACGTCTACTACCACCAGAGATAGTAGCCGGGACCAACGGCTTAGCGTGCCATCCGAAGCACGTAATAATTTTTCTTTTTCAGACAATCAGGTGATTCAGCCTGCAATGTCCTAACCAACTGAGGGAAAACACACAAAGTGACATTTTACTAGGTGTGCCGTGGAAATTGAACCCACGACCTCCGTGTCGAAAGCCAATGCTCTTAACCATTAGACCACGGAGGCAGTCTATTCTACGGAGGATTCTACATTAAAAAACTGCAAATGAAATCTTATTGAAGATTTAAAAAAGTCCCTAACTGCACGGGCGTGTTCTAACGAGCACTAAACTAATCCCTTGTTGGAGCATGTTGTATACCAAACATAAAAAAAACGACTACTACTACTAACTACTACTAAACCTACAATTAGAATAGAAAAACCGGACAACCATTTCATTATTTATTTATTTAGGTGTCCCTGATTCCAAATAGCAAATTTTTTGATCTTCGCGCATCACGGGAAAACTACTGAGCCGATTCCGATGCAACTTTCTTGACAGCTTAAATCTGGTATATCATTGATCTTGCGATGACGGGAACCCGTGCGAACGGAGTCGCGGGTTAACTCTAGTATAGGTATAAAACTAACTTTATTAATCACATAATTTCCACGCATAAAAAAAACTCAAAAATCTAGTGAACCCCAAAAATTTACTTTGCAGGTCAAAAAGAAATTATAGATTCAGAAGAAACGATTCTACATAGAAACCATTTATAACGAGAAGCAACATACACTTTGTAGCCCAACGTTTGCGGAAACTGTTAAAGGTTTTTTAGTATGATTATGTTTAGAGGTATTTAAACATCAAGATGATACAGAGTTTTTAGACCGTACTAAGTAACCACAAGCTTTTACTAGTAGCTTTAGCTTTTGGAGCAAACCACAGGCCGACTCGACCACTCTTTTGGCAATTTATGGCAAAGCCGAGAGGATTTTCCATGTTACATCTAAACTATTATAAAACTGTAACTGGAAGTTTGTCTGTACATTGAAGATATTAACAAAATAAAAGTTACGATATGGTTTTTAGATATCCCTGATTCCATATCACCAATTTTTGGATTTTTTGTCTGTCTGTTTGTTTGTTTGTGTGTTTGTTTGTGTGTTTGTTTGTTTGAACGAGCATCACGCAAAAACTACTGAACCGATTTTGATGAATTTTTTTTGTTTGATACTTATTATCTGACTTAAAATATGGTATATAATTTGTGCGGACAAAGTCGCGGGTTGATGCTCGTAGATGTATAAAACTTTGAACGAATAAATGGGATAGCTTTATGTTTCTAGGTGAACCATTTGTTTTATGGGTACCAAGCTAAAGGTACAAAAAAAAAACTGTTATAATCAAGCCTAGATACATGATATTAGGGTAGACAGTTGCATTACTTTCATGGGTGATTGTAAACACGACACTGAATATCTTTCCCAGGAACAAAAAGAAAACCGCAAAAAATACTTTTCTTACAAACATTCGATGATGGCATTTAGTATGGTCTACAATTGTTTTTACTAATTAGTAATACTGAACAACTTTTCCTAAGAAACTTATGGGAAATTTCCCATAAGTTTCTTAGGAAAAGTTGTTCAGTATCATGGGTACAATAACCCCTTATAGTAATGCAACTGTTTAAACTAACATCCTATAGTTTCATCATAGTATAAATAGCAATGATCAGCTGATATTTTTTGTATGAAAACAAATAACCTTTTAAGGATTTCAGTTTGAATCAGTTGTTCTGTTCTAGAATCACGCTCTTTCGATAGCGCCTGACTTATTTTCAATTATGTGGACCGCATTATAACACAGCGTAGATAAAAATGTAGGTATCCCACCTTCCACGATTAGACGTCTTCTAAAAACAAGATTCCTTCCTCAGCCGGTTTTTATTACAGCCTTTTTCCCTCCTTTTTGCTCTCTTTAATAAATCCCAGGCGCAGCAAAGTTCGTGCAATGAGAATTTCATCGAGCGTCGACATGACCATTGTCATGTAAATCAGATTTGGAAAGAAATGCAAACTTCGCTAGAACGGATGAATATTTCAAATTATCCGACACGAGACGGCTTTCGTTGTTAAAAATATTGTCCAATTTGTTATGTATCTGAGCCTTCTGTGAAATCATTTGAGTAGAATTGCTTTTGGGACTGAACGTTCGTAATAGATGGGAATTATTTTTAGATTGTTTTCTTGTTTACTGATGATAGATTTGTTAAAATTAAATAAATACTTATACAAGGTGTAATAAAACACCTTAGTAATATTTATAGGGGTGGTTTAGATTAGACCATCAAACTGAACATTTTTCGTTATTGAGTCAACATCAAGTAAAAATTAAAAATTCACAGATTTCGTGCCTCACATGACTATCGACCACATTGGAAATGAATCTACGGAATTCGAAAAAATATTGTCTCAAAAAGGTTAGGCTACAGGGCAAACCCTTAACCCGATCGTTTTTGTTTTAGGCTCGAATTGTAGCTGACTAAATTATCCAGAGGAGTTTTGCTCAAATTGTTGATATCATTCCTCGTTTCGGAAAATTCGAATTTGAAAATTCGTTTTTTTTTTCACTATTTCGGCCATAACTTTTTTCGTTTTTGTCTTTCTCGAATAACTCTTTTTGCACCTTACAGCTCTCGTAAATACGCGTTTTTTGAGCCTGTTTTGAATATCATACCTTCACAACTCTCTGAGATATAAGGGGATCGCAAAATCTCGTGAAATTGGAGCCTATACTGGAGCGAACGAAAGGACATTTCTGAGTCGAATATCTGAGTCGAGTACCAGCGTAAGCAAAAAATTCTTCGTCTATGGTCCAAATATTTTTATTTTGTCTTGATGATGGCTCCGTAGTGAAAGTTGTTCAGTTTGATGGTCTAACTCTAAACTCTAAACCATCTATTTAAATATTACTAGGGTATTTTGTTACACCCTGCTATTTTTATGACCACAAAAAGCACTATTCCATCTCAAAACCCTGAATATACTAAAATGGTCCACTACAAATGCACTTCACCATAACAGGCAAAGCTTCTGTCCACCCGGCAATAGCACGCATATAAGTTCTTGTTAACAATATTTATGTAAAATCTTATGTGTCAAGGTGGTTGCCTAGAGAAGACTTTTAGGTCGCTAGAAGTGCCGCATTCAATACGTATTTTTTTTAAACTAGACTTGACTTTATTCAATTTTTATTTATGATGTAACATATCAACTAAGTATATATTTTAACGGAAATAATAAAAAGGTATAAAAAAATTAAATCTTAGATATAAAAAAGGTCGTCGGGTGCATCACCGCGAGACATGGTGCCAAGCATGCTGGCAGCGTTCCCCCTTTGAATGGTCAAACTGAGTTAAATATAATAAATATCTTGGACATTGTCACACAAAGATTATCTAGTCACATTTAAAGTACCTGCCTAGCTAGCATGCCACCCCCGAGAAAACGACAAAAATCGAGATGTGCCTCCATCTTTATTATTTTACGTAGGCCAGAAAGAGCGCGCATGACGTTTTTCTCGTTTAAACGCTTTGTCGTGGGTGGCATGCTAGCTAGGCTGGACTTGTATTATGATGACTAGACAACGATATAGAATATATAGATACAAACATCCACGACTCGGGTACAAATATCATATAAATATTTGTCCCTTACTGGATTTGAACCCGCGACTCTCGGCACAGCAGGCAGGTTCTCTATAGACTGTGCTACCGGGCCGTCAAAGTGAGTCGTTGACCAAGGAAGCTGCCAGCTCTACGGTCATACGTATTTTAATTTTTTTACATTCGGTATAAGCTTGTGTTCCACTTACATACAAAAAAACATTAGTCAGACCAATTCATCTCTTTATTACACCCTAAAGAGTTATCAAAGGCCAATATATCTTCCAAAGCATAACAAGGTGTATTTACAGAACAAAGAATATAGAACGCAATGCTAGAAATGTAAACACTACGGAGTACGCCATAACGCGGGGTGGGCAGATGTGTCGCGGCATGCCTCTGCTTGCCTTGCAGTGGTGGGGCTATGTTCAATATCGATAAAAAATATCGATAAATAATTAATTGGTTTTAATACTTGTATCTAATAGGGTAGATAGAGAACCATATTTACGCCACTGTTGAGGAATCGTAATCATGCTCTAGTAGCACAAAAGCTCTACAGTACTGAGTTTATTTGAATTAAAAATAAACTTTTTTTCTTAACATTAGCCGTATAGTACCGACTAACGATTACCCTCAGCTCCTGTCCCCTGTAAGTGTGTTATTTGGATAGGACTAAATGGCAGTGAATGAGAGATCAAGATAGGTTTCATTATTTTATCCACGAAGTTTTTACCAAATATAAATATACAGGGTGTAAGTGAGCCTGGCAAATACTGAAACGGTGAATTCAGACTATCTAACTGAACAACTTTCACTATGCTGTGACCATCAGGAAACACGAAAAAAAAACAGCTGTACCTACTCGACTAAAATGTATGAAAAAGCTGATTTTTTTCACATTTCCTGAGGATGGCTCCGTAGTGAAACTTGTTCAGTTCGATGGTGTGAATTTACCGTTTCAGTAATTGCCAGACTGTCACTTACACCCTGTATAGTTTCAATGCTAGGATTAATTTAAGATTTGTAGGCAAAACTTTAAACCACGGTAACTTTGAAACTATATATTTTAACGGGAATCTGACAAATGTAAAGCAGAGATTAAGCAAATGTATAGCATTGACAACAAGGTTTCTAAATCGTGTCTAAAAATTGTCATAGACTTTAATTGATTAATATCCAAAATGTAATCGAACTTCGTTTGTATAGAGCGCGCCAACGGTAATATCCTCTTAAAAGTTACAGCTTAAATTTTATGATAATCAGTATCTTCATTGAAGCAAAAAGAAATCAAAAGCCTCAACAACTAACAGGAAACAAAAGCCTAATGTTTTAAAAGAAAGGACAACAAATGGCACTGGCATAATTTTTCCACTTTCAATTTATTTTCCCTTTGAGTGCTCACGTGAAATGATCCGAAAAAAGGGAATCAGAATCGATAAACAGGCTATCGATACAGCACCTCCCTACTGTTATAAAATGGCGACTGTAGGCCGTCGGGTGAGGGGTGTTTTTAAGTCTTGCCTCCATCCAAACACAAGCCAAAAATCTTTATAAATGCAAACGAGAGAACGCTATTCACAAATCCGAGGGAAAGTAAGGGATAGAGATAGGTGCATTCGAGTTGCGGTCTTGGGTAGATACAGCACGTTCTTGCCGCTTCAGACGATGTGGTTAAGGGTACCCTAACTTTACTTCGAATTGGAGTGGAGTTGGAAAAACAAATAACTAAGTATCTCATCTGAATATAATTTTGAGTCTTTTAAAATAGGATAGGTGTCACTATGGCTTGAGGATTTTTGCAGAGCTTATTACGTAACAGTATGATCGTTTGCAACTTTAGATAACAGTTCAATTGACATCTACCGATTATTTCATCTACCGATCATCTTCTTTGATTGATTCATTGCGGGTTCCAAGACAGATTAGAGTCATCCCCCGGGCTCGCTGGACTTCATTGTCCAGTGTTGTGAGTGGTCGCCGCTGTTGATCCTGGCTTACAGGAGTTACCGCTGTGGGAATGTGTGGTGGGCCTATCTACCGATTATTATGTTGATTTGATTAAGATTTAGCGTTTAATTTATTGATCATCATCATCATCATCAGCCTGTAAACATCCCACTGCAGGGCACAGGCCTACTCTCAGAGAGGGTGTATGGGCATTAGTCCACCACGCGTGCCCAATGCGAATTGGTAGACTGCACATACACATCAGTTTTTCTTCTTCAGTGTATGCAGGTTTCCTCACGATGTTTTCCTTTTGAGAGCAGTCGGTATTACGTACATAAGTTAGAAAAACTCATTGGTACATGGGATGTTGTTCGTGCGGATTCGAACCCGGACCCCAATAATTGGGTGTCCATACCTCTCCGCAAAGTGTCACCGACGCTCTTTGCGACGACTTTAGACAATTTAATGCTACTACTTAAATTAATACAATTTCTGGTTGCTGTAAAGTATTGCATGTTGCAATTAAAAATGTTCTCGATTAAAAATACTGTATAACTTTTGCTTTTTCATTTAATATGAGATGTTTGATACACATCGCTAATCTTAAATATTATAAAACTGTAACAGAAGCGTGTCTGTACATTGAAGATATTTACAAGAAAAAGAATACGAAATGGTTTTTAGGTACTTATCCCCTCCTTTTTTAGAATTTGTGTATGTCTGTTTGTTTGTTTGTAACAGCATCACGCAAAAACTACCTACCCGATTTTGATGAAACTTTTTTGTTTGATAGTTTATGATTCGACTTAAAATCTGGGCTGCAATCGCGGTAAATATTCGGTGATTGAACTGTTATTGGACTACGTACGAACCGTAACTTTTGACACATTTGGTATTGCGCTAATTGCGGTACTGCTCTTGACAGCCGTTAGAGCCGTTTTGACAGATCGCTCAGACGTTATTGGCCGTCAGTTACATAGAGTTTAGCGCGACGCGGAATGCAGCACAGTTGAATAGTAATTGAATTGCAATGTGATTAGAACTGAAATTGGATAAGAATAGAACTTCGATGTTTTAACTTAGCGCAATCGGGCTCCTGGTATATAATTTGTGCGGACGAAGTCGCAGGTAAACTCTAGTAAATATATAAACCAAAAAGGTCAGAAACCGAAGGACGCAGATTGCTTTAGTTTGACCGTAACTACAACAAAATATAATATTGTGGACTACAATTTGATTGAAATGGAAATGAATTATGAATGAACAAAATAAAAGAACCATCGATGTAAAAATATCACAACAAATGAAATACGAGAGAGAATTGAGGGATTTTGATTAGTGGAACAAAGGGACTATTGTTATGATGTTTAAGGTCCAAATTGTTTGAAACAGATAGGTCTCCTGAAGCTTAATTTAATTCTATTTTAGAGCTAACTGGTGATTACAATTTGTAATAAGTTGAAACGACTTTGTTAATTAATATTTTAAGACTAATAATTTTCGTTTACGAAGGTAACTAAGCCTGAATTCATGTCTATGGAGAAAATTACGTTGTAACAATACTCGTAGAGTTATTCCCTTAGCATTAACTTGATATTTTAGTATTATAGTATCTTCATCTTCTTCTTATCGTGTGGGCAGAGCCCTGGTGTCAGAGTTTTTTCAGACCGCCTTACGGCCTCTGAAGTAGTTTTCATGAAACGACTACTACCACCAGATAGTAGCCGGGACCAACGGCTTAACGTGCCATCATCGTGCCAATCATTTTTCTTTTCAGACAATCAGGTGATTCAGCCTGCAATGTCCTAACCAACTGGGGAAAAACGCACAAAGTGACATATCAGTAGGTGTCCCCCGTGGGAATCGAACCCACGACCTCCGTGTCGAGAGCCAATGTTCTTAACCATTAGACCACGGAGGCAGTATTATAATATTAAGGAATATAGAGCATTAGCACTACTATAAAAAACCGCGTAGCTTATAAAGGTTCCTCTTAATACGCTGAGACTTTTTAAGGGGACCATCAAACTGAACAACTTTCTCTATGGGACCAACAACGAAATCGCAAAAAAAATGTTCCATACATTTGACTCAAGTAGGTTTGCAGTTTGTATGGAACAGCAGATTTTTTTTCGCTATTTCGGTGTATGTGCTATTGAGAAAGTGGTTCAGTTCGACGGTCTGATCATCCCTTTCTGTGAAAAACATTGTCAGCATATTAGGAAGGACCCTATACAGGGTGTAAGTAACAGCCTAGCAAATACTGAAGTGGTGAACTTCAGACCATCAAATTGAACAACTTTCACTATGGAGCCTACCTCAGGAAATGTGAAAAAAAAAACAGCTGTCCCATACAAAGTTGCTGTATCTACCCGACTAAAATGTATGGGACAGCTGATTTTTGTTCGCGTTTCCGGAGGTAGGTTCCATAGTGAAAGTTGTTCAGTTTCAGTATTTGCTAGGCTGTCACTTACACCCTGTATAATATAAGCCAAGACTACATAATCTAGCAGCCAGTGAATTATTTTCCTTTCAAACGCTCCTAGTAGCTTCTTTAGACTATCAACATTTCGTAACAACTTTAATTAACCAAATAATTATTTTGTCCCCATCGCACTTATTAAGAAGTTAATTAAGTAAGACAAAGAGGAGAATAATAAAGACTCACCTGCCGCCGACCAGTAAATAATTTCCATCTCGTAATAACAATCTGAAGTAGTCTGTGTGTGTTTCGTTCCCGTGGAACTTGTGTGTGTCGTCGACACCTGTAACAAAATATAAGATAAAATATTAGTAATGGAATCATTGCCATCATGTCATGTTTTGTTACAATAATAAGTATCAGCACATCTATTTTCGTCATTAAGTTTTCTGAGGTCAAAAAGGTTTAATAGTTTATTAGAACAAATTCACAGATTTAAGGTTTTAAAAAAAAACACGGCGAATATGCCGAGAGGGTAGTGCCTGCATAAACACTGCAAATTGACCTTATATTTTAGTATTTTCGGCCACAAGAAACAACTAACCGTAAGTAACATGAAAAACTACAAAAACAAAACAGAGTGGATAATATAAGTAGGTAAGAGTGATTGTATTCTCTTTGAGTAGATCTGCCTAAAGGTGAAGAGCCTTCCGTAACATATAGAAGTATCAGTCACTATAATAATGAAATACTATTTCACAAGCTCTCGCTGTAAGAAGAAAGCGTTCATTCATGTGTAAAACAATATTCATAAAATATACGACATTTCCTATTGTGAGACATAAAGGCATAAAACGCGCACTAATGGTTCCGTACCTTGAACATAATTCTTGTTTCTTCATACTAACATGCCGTGTAGTATCCGGTTTCGAATAGACGCACCCACCCAGTCGAGTGTCGTAAGAGGTTACTTTGACAGGTTTTTAAAAATAGTTTTACGTTAATCACTGATGTCTAAGGACCTCTATAGAAAATTTATATTTTACGTTCAAGAAAAAACGAAAACAAATAATATAATTTAAATATCCCGCGAAAACGCTTTTCTTGACAATATACGTGTCTACATGCAGGTGACACTCATACTCTACACGCATCTGTCTACATGCAGTTGACGTCATCAACCATTCGGTCAATCACAGTCGTTTACGATCACGTGACAAAAGTAGACAAAAAAAAATTTTCTTTGTCGATTTTCTCTTAATATATCAACTATTTTTCTTAACTTACTAAATAGTTGGTTTCCAAAATTCATATTCAATACGGATGCCATCAATAGATCCTATATTTTACATGCTGTCAAATACTCTATTCCTGCAGGTGTCATACACATCCTTGACCCCAAAACCCTTAGAAAAAGTATATGTCTAGAAAGAGCCTCATGCTTCTACCGTATAAAACAAAAGGGATCAACTTTCAATACAATACAAATTATGACTGTGTGCGTGTATATGGATAGGGTTTAGAGGCCAATACTGGTTACAATTTTTTTCAAAGCTTTTGTAGCTTCGACTGTCAATCTTGACATATAACTTATCCAAGCCCAAACCGCGTGGCTGCCGGTTATAACCACTGCATCTGACTCCATCTCTGATCGTATCATATCGGTCTCCCGTTCCATCAGATAAAGGAGCTTAAGGACGAGAGAGGGCATCTGTGTTTAGCGCGGAAATTTATGCACTTCAAAATATCCTGCGTACCGTACCAGAACATAATCGACGAAATCGAAAAGGATTCCATCATCAACTTCATTAATCTACTCTAATGTTCGTACAATCGTTCGGAAAATAAAATCTCGTACAGTTCTGCAAATAAATAGTAAGATGAAATCATACGAAATTTAATTAATTGAAAAGCATTAAAAAACTTGTTAAAACTATCGTCATACTTGTTCTATTCTATTTAAAAAAAAATGGCTGACATCTTGGTTGTGATGATTTTGCCAATGTCTAGTTTATTTAGCAAGAGTGCTTGACGTTGTACGGTAGTTGGTGACTTCAAGGATTGTTTTTCAAAAAGAACACTATCTTGAGCTTTGAAGTTTCGTTGTAGGCCCGGGAGGGGACAACCAACAATCGACGAGCGACACGTGACTACCCAATAGCAGACCTACAACGCGTTGTTATGTTTTTTAAAGATGTCCGGTTGCTTAAGATTAGAACTGCAATTCTGCCAATATCAAGTAGTTTGTTTTATGAGCAAAAACACATTTGAGAAAATAGCCTCGTGGCAAGAACGAAAACCGCGCTAACGACACAACCACTCGTGGCTTAACTTGCAACGAGACTGCGTCAGGTGGTTGTCATTCTTGGCTTGTGTGTTTGTTAGAATAGAAGAATAAGCAAAATATTTCAACAATCAATGGTCCTTTTTTCGAATTGAAGTAAGGAATCCTAAATCCGGAGTGAGAATAAGATGACAAGTAAAACGGTTTGATGGCACGTACGATAAAATCAAAGATTACCAGAAAAGGACCTTTTTTATGACGATGGATGCGTTCACGACTTTATTCACGAAAGCTGAAGTCAAATAAAATATATTTTTATGAAAAAATGAGTCGAATGAAACGATAAAGCCCGAAAAGTGACTGAAATTAATTAAGAAACATAATAATGTTCCTTAGAACTTTATATTTTTAAATAGGTAAGTATTGCAAACATGGCCTTTTTGATGTAGAACGTTTATAATAATAATAGCAAATTATGTAACAAAAACAAAAGCGACGACCAGGAAATTTGTTTTTTTTTCAAAGACCGTCTTTTATAACTATTTATGTTGGCACCCTTTGACATTAAATCATTAATTTAGTAGGTACAAAGTGCAAGTGGATAAGCAAATATCTTGGACATCGTCATAGTCTCATTGAATGTAAATCTAGGACTTGTAAATTTTTTTCTTTTTTATGATAACAAGACAAAGAAAGATACGTACGATAGGGACATAGCAGGGGTAATATAATATATTGAACGGTAAAAAATGTTTTGCTCTAGTGTCATTATTCAGAGAGGACACAGGGGAATACGTTTGTATGGAAAAAAACTTTGACTACTTATATAGGGACCAGCCATGCGTATAATTCTAGTAACAAACATTTCTGCCACTTTTTGCGGGGGGCGAGGTAACATGAAATCTGCAACTTTGGATTTTATTCCCTATAACTTTAGATTCTAATTTTGAACGTTAAAAATCATTAAAAGAAGTCTCGTGTGAAACGTTCTAAGTTCGGAATTATTGTTTTGCAATTATAGGCTGTCTCGTTTAGTGAAAAGGTACAAAATTGAATGTAAATGCACATGATTAATTAATCTTATACCGTGGAAGAGGGAAAATGCTACCGCAAGGCTAGTCCTTATAATAAATAGTCAAAGGGAAAAAACGGTTCTAGTCTATCCTCGTAATGATGAGTCAAACAATGTAAGACCAAAAGAACGCTCACTGTATCCATTTATTTAATTGACACTTTCAAAGTGAAATGTCAAAATACTGTCATCCTAAAGTCATGAATTCAAAAGTACCATTTGATTCAAAAATTTTCCATTGTCCTTTTAAACGAGGGGGGCTCGTGTGACAAAAGAAAATAATAAATAAAAATTTTAAACGATAAAGTTAAGTGGTTCTCCCCTAATCGAGCACAGAGGGGATATTAAAAAAAAACTAATTACTGTGACGTCATTAAAATGTATGGTGTGATTTGTAGCGGGGTCGTAGCTGGCCGTTGTCGCGAGGTAGAGGTGGGGTCTCAATAGAAGCGTGCTTCAGTTTATTCCCCATTAACAGGCATTATCAGATAATTCTTCTTCAGCACTCCAGGATTAAGGTTATTTAAATATCGCATTCCGATGATTGATTGCGCTAATCATTTCTCGAGAACTTATTATTATTTTTTTAATGGACTCTTGCCTGTGCGTTAACACTGTCTTTCCACCTGTGTCAAGTGGTTTGTGGGAGTATCTATCCCAATCTCAGGGATTGTTTTTGATCAAGAACAAGAAGAGACTGAGGATTGCGGAACCTCATGGCAGGCAAAAGCGCGACGCACGAATACCACGCGAGACAAGTGCTCGTGTCAGAACCTGAAACAAGACTCTAAAAACTCAAGAACTTATTACTTTGTTATTGCCCTTTAAGAATCTAAGTCATTATCAGTAATAGTGCCAACCTGATAATTTTCCCACAAATAAAAAAAAAACTCTTAATCACAGTTTGTGCCATAAATCTAAAAATCAAAACATCTATTAGTTGAATGTATTCAAATTCAAGTTACATATTTTACAGTTTTTTTACAGCGGCGCCGGCGTTGGGAATTCAAATAATTTCACGTGGTACCAATGTGTATTAAGAATATCTTTAAAGTTCATAATAGCGATTGTGTAACTGTAAGTGATGTTTAAATAAAATACTTAATTTTGACCACCCAATTTTATAACGCGTTTATAGCAACCATACCCTTATACTGTGACCACACTGTCCCGCCGGAGTCGTTTGGTCGGCATGGCGAATGGGCGCTTTACGCGTGCAGTCTGCACCCCGCTTCAAAATTTCATAAATTTTCTCAAATGCTAATTAAAGCGCCGAGCGTATTAATTTTTTAACCAACTTCTGCACGAAGAGAGTGTTTTGCTTACACGTGTAGTTTACAAGAAGCTTATGTTAATGACACTACTGGAAGTTTGTCAGAACCTCTAGATCTTCTGTGACCGCAGAAGAGATAATGGAAAAAGCGTAATCAATAGTGTTGTCTACTTGAAAAGTTTCGAATCTAAGGTTGTTTAGTTGTATGTTACTTCAAACAAGCTAAAACGGCGGAGTAGATTTGTATGAAACTTGACAATATATCGATCAAAATCATCATCATATCAGCCGATAGACGTCCACTGCTTGACATAGGCACAGCCAGGACATTGCATACAAAAAATTGAAATTGACAAGATGACGTCAGCACATGCGAAACTAAAGAAATTGAACCTTAAGTCTTCTTCTTAGGTTACTGCTGAGGTAACTGCTGAGGTAACTGGAGGGCGATAGAGAGGTGAGGTAAAAAGTTGGTGGGAGGCAGGGAGTGTCCGTACTGTATGTAGTAGAAGATACTCTTTTTTATACTGTGACATAGGCCCACCCCAAGGATTGCCACAACGATCGGCCGTGCGCTGCCAATCAATATGTATATGTTTTATTAAAACACATTTAATACCTACACAGAATACAAATTGTTTTATTAAGCGTGCAGTTGAAATATTATTCTTCACTTTTAATACAGGGTGTAAGTGACAGCCTAGCAAATACTGAAACGGTGAACTCAGACCATCAAACTGAACAATTTTCACTATGGAGCCTACCTGAGTCGGGTAGGTACAGCAGTTTTGTATGGGACAGCTGTTTTTTTTTCGCGTTTCCTGAGGTAGGCTCCATAGTGAAAGTTGTTCAGTTTAATGGTCTGAGTTCACCGTTTCAGTATTTGCTAGGCTGTCACTTACACCCTGTATAGCGAAAACAAAAATAGTTTTTCGCTATGGTTTAATCATATTTAAGGTTATTAATTTATAGACTAACTAGCTGTGTTGCCCGCGACTCCGTCTACATTGACATTAAAAAAATATCCTATGTGTTAATGTAGAATGTATTCCTTTCGGTATTAAATCCGTTTAGCATTTTACGCGTGATTTAGCCACAAATATACAAACATCGTCACAAACTCTCAAATACTGCTCTCAACACAAATCAAAACAAGCATTTGTTAGCAAAAATCTGCGGAGAATAAAAATATTCGGCAACTATATTTTTATTTTTAAACCACAAAAGAGGGATAAATCCGTCTCATCTAACGGACGTTATAATCTGTCAGCAAAAACCCTTATCTGATAAAAAAACTCCCAAGGAAAAGTTGTCCTACAGAGGATCTGGAGGCTTATACAAGTTTTTAGGCCTCTGTCTCAATTGATAAAACGGCCGCAAAGTCTTTGTAAAATGAAATCTATCTTCGGTATCATGATATTTACTTTTGAAGAGGAAACAATGCTTTTGTAAATATTATTATTATTATTATTATGGAAGAAGAGAGAAAACTTGAGATTTATCTTGCGTTTATACCTTGTGTATATACCTACCTATAAGATGCTCACGACTATATTACCCGAGTAAGTAGTCAGAGGTTTCAAATTCAAGAGGGGCAATCAAAGATGGCGACCAGTACTTTCGTTTTTACGGTGTAATATGAGAACTACTGGACCGATTTCTTTGTTTTTAGTCTTATTTGAACGGGTATAATATTGTCTAATATACGTTTAAAGACATCAAACACAACAATGCAGCGGTTGACGTGCAATATTGCAAAACATTCAAAATTTGTAATTTTTTTTCTTACATTTAGTTTTTGTGAATACAGTGTTCACAATCTAAGTACAGAAACAAATTAGCTAATCAAAAAAGTAACAATCATCACTCTATTGTTTATGGTGCCTGAGTTTACTAAAAGCAGTTACATGGAGATGTACACGTAGTGATTCCATTCTCTTTGGAGATGTACGAGTATGTTATGAAGATGTTTTATCTTTATTATTAAAATTATTAAATTCTTATTATTAAAATCTGCATTGTACGCTTTTATATGGTATTTTAGTGGATGTCGGTTTTATTAAGTACAGTCTATGTTTTTTAGTCATCGCATTATGTCGAAAAGTCACTATTTGATGATAGTAGGTCGGCGGAATGAGGTTATCCGAATTCAAAGATTTTCTTGGTCCATAAAATTGCTGTCCGAATTATCATATGAGATATGGTGTCATCTGGTGTCAATGCGTTCAGTATGATCTCCTGAACACAAATAGATGAGATTTGATGTCTATGAATGTCTATTAGACAATATTATACTCGTTCAAACAAGACCAACGCTTACTACGCTGCAGTCACCTTTTGTAGAAATTGCTTCTTTAACGTAGAAATGTACATTAGTAGGTACTTCGATAAACTTTTCAAAATAATGTTCAAACCAACGGAAAGCATTTTCTTGCATGTAGAGATTTTAGTATACAAGTTATGTAAAAGCAAGCTGTTTTCCATTAGGAAACGGTCTAAATTAGATCGTAGATAGTTTTCGCTTCCTTATGATGCATGTTCTTGGTGTACGGAAATTAACTTAGCTGGCGGAGTGGGTCAGGGAATACCAGATTATTTAGATATGCATGGAAAAACAGAGTAAGAGAGTACTTTATGCAGTGTAGTGTTATCTTATAGCCTTGATCTTAAATGCAAGCTTTAAAGTGTTTTTTGGCGGCCAAAGCTTGGTAAGGGTTTTTGTAAAATTGGTAGTCATGGTTTTACGTTATGTAGGTAGTTTTGTTAAGATGATTAGACATACATATTCAGATTCTAAGATATTAACCTTACCTTTAAGAGATAAAGTGTGTAAAATTAAATACATGCATTTCGAACATGGTGCTTTATACCATTACTGAACACAATGGGACCAACATCGAAAACATGAAAAAATCTGCTGTTCTATAGAAAATGTCAATAATACCGCCAATTGACCAAAATGTATAAAACGGTTTTAATGTGGATCCCATATTAAAAGTTGTTTAGATTGAAGGTCTGCCCCAGCGCCCAGTAAAGTGTGTTACTCATTTAGATTTACACCGTATGTACCTTTTTTTACCGTATATTCCCATTTTGCAATGATCCAGAAGCAGTTAGTAACTCTTACTTTAAGCATATGTAAAGAAAGGGTATCAGGAAGGAATGTCATATCAAAATGTCGATAAGTGTTTTTTTCACTTAAACTGTAGCTTAATATTAAAAAAAAACTTATTTCCATTACGAATGCAAAGCGGTCAAATAAAAAAGGTAATAAGATCGAGAATTTAACGACAGAAAAAAGATAAAAGAAAATCTAACGCTCCCAAAAACTAATTATCATCAAATGGAACGACTGGAAAGAAACAAAGACGATTTCTAAAGGAAATAACCGAATCGCCCGCCACAATTACTATTTCCGAACGCGACCAAACGAATTTGAACAGCCAAAAACTTTTTTTTACCGCTCCGGAACTCCAAAAACACGCATCACGGCAATTTTTACAACTTCTTATTCATACTTACGAGTTTTTATGGGCCCCAGGTTCGACCGATGAGATTATTTTTCGAGAAACGACCGAGATAACGCGTTTTACGAGAAAGACATCGGATGTCGTTCGCCTTTTTAGTTTGCGAGGTTTAGCCAAGTTTAGCTGAGCTTGAAGATATTGACGATTACAACCTTCAGAAAATGATCTGGGTTTCTGGGGAATTGAGACTTTCTTGTTGAAGATATATTTAGCTTTCTGCATGGCTGCGTTGCTAGTTTGCTACGAGATTTTCAAATATAATAGCCTAGGTTAGGTAGTGTACAATCTACACGATTCTACAGGGTGTTAGGGTAAACAGGTGCATTACTTTAAGGGGTGATTGTACCCATGATAATGGAACAACTTTCCTAAGAAACCTATAGAAAATTAGCTCTTTTTGGATTTTCCAAACTAAATGCAATCAGGTGATCGAACGCTTGTATGAAAAGCCGTTTTTTTTTGCGAATGTGTCTTATTAACCGACTTCAAAAAGGAGGAGTTTTCTCAATTCGACCGCATATATAAATATATATATAATTTTAATATAAAATGATTCGACATAGTCTAACTAAAATTAATATACTCCAAAGAACAATAAATAAATAAGTTATACAGGGTGAAATTGATATCACTAGCATCCCTTTAAACTAAGAGTCTACCCATCCAACCGAACAACCCCTAATATGGGAGCAAACCGATCGGAGCAAAAAAATATATAATTTTAATAATGTTACTGTCTCCCTTGATCTCCCCTGTATATAATATGTTTTTCATTAGCTGTCCATACATGCCTGTATTATTTGAGGTCCAAGTCAAAGCACTTTATTGCGATTAAAGGTGCAGCCGACCGTATAATTTCTAAACAAAACAAAGAAACCCAGAAAATTTGTATACATACTACATTTTATCGTTAAAATCTTGTTATACGAACCACTAGTTCTTGCAAGGAAACGATATAAAAAGAGCTCAGAACGAGCTTGTATCTGTCTTCATTACTAACAGACGCTGTTACAGTCAACCCGCGAGTGGGAAACAAATAGATTCGGTAAGTGTACAACTGTAATGATGCTTGTGTGGTGTGGTGTACATTGTCGGTTTCTTGCTTTAGGTAGAAGTTAAGTTCTTCTGATTTTGTTAAAAGATTCTAAAGCTGCATTCCATAAGGGCTGCTCGACCCGAATGTACGGAACAGCTGTTTTTTTCAAGATTTCAATGTTGGTCCCGTAGTGAAAGTTGTTCAGTTTAATGGTCTGAAGCCTTTAAGAAACTGTCACATTTTATGTAACACCCTGCATACAAGGTGTAAGTAACAGCCTAGCAAATACTAAAACGGTGGATTCAGACCATCAAACTGAACAACTTTCACTAATGGAGCCTACCTCAGGAAACGTGAAAAAATATAAGCTGTCCCATACAAAACTGCTGTACCTACTCGACTAAAATACAGTGTTACAGAAATAAAAATAAAAAATTTTCGCGTTTTTGATATTGGTCCCATAGTGAAAGTTGTTCAGTTTGATGGTCTGAGTTCACCTCTTACGCCATGTATATAACAGAGTTCAGATTTGATAATGGGTAGATGTTTTTGTTCCACTACCTACAGTGTGTCTACCGCCAACCTAGCTAACATTTCAATTTAACCAAAACTTGAATACACAGAGTTACAAGATGAATAAGCATAAGCATATGCACACGACTATATTCCCCGAGGGGGTAGTCAGAGATATTCTGAAACTTCCGAACATCCACGTTTCACTAGTAGTACCGAAACTCTGTCCAGTGTGACAAGTAGTGAGCCCGTCGCTACAAGTTGAATAAAAGCCAGTGAAAAGTTCCAACACACTTCCACCGTCGAATAACCATAGCAAAAAAGTGGCTATTCGGTTAACAAGCCCCACAATATGCGTTACTACGTACAAGTACAATGTAAGGTAAAGGCACCTATTGTTGGCTCGACAGGACATTTTGTCCTAGCTCGTTAGCTTTAATGGCCACAGCTATTTTGTACGAACGACACTCGTATGTTATCACCTTCTCTTTTACACAATATACCCAAAAACCTTTTGTTAAGGATTTAAAGGTGTTGCTTTGCAGATTTTTATCTTTAGATTGGTAAACCTCGAACAAATGTACGAGTGCCATTTGGGATTCAATTAGGTACAATTTATGCCTATATAAATTTCATGGTTGCTCCGATGAAACCAAATAAAGATGTGTTACCCCTGATAAATTATCCCCCCACACTCCCCGTCACTTTGGATAGAGTTACGGTACTAGTGAACCGTGGATGTTCTGAGGTTTCAGAATATATCTGACTACCCCCTCGGGGAACATAGTCGTGAGCATATGCTATGCTTACCCTTGATAAATTAAGTCCAATATGGACGGACGTAGTACGTATTATGTGGTAGTAATTTTTTTAGTGTCATCGCAATATTGTTAACACAAGGTCCAATTTAACTCGCTGATGGTTTCTTAAGAGGATGCTCAGACCATCAGAACTGCTCTATTTCACCAGAGTATTTTTGCTATGGCACCCAAGATACCAAAACTGATACGAAATCAGAAGGACATTAACACTTTTAAAACTCATTTGTTCACGTCTCTCATAGAACGGCCCTATTACTCTGTATCACAATATCTTAACGATACAACAATGTAACGCAATGATTTAAATACCGACATATTTATGGGTCCGAAAATTGACATGTAAAACTAATTATAAGAATGAACTAAAGTTGTAGATATTGTGATAATTTTGATGCACTTATCTATATAATGACTATTTAATTTATCTCAGGTTTCTTTGTATTTGTATTTTAATTTATTTTGAGTACCTAATAATTTGGTTTGACATTTGATTATGAATTTTTATTATACGCCGATTAAAGGCAGATCATATTGAACTATTATAATAGCTTTGTGAACAACTTCTTGACATTATGCACATAATAAATTGATTTCTATTTCTATTTCTATCGAACTGAACTACTTTCTCTATGGGAATACATTTGGGTCGAGTAGGATTGCAGTTTTGTATGGCACAACTGATATTTTTTTATTCGCAATTTCGACGTTGCTCCTATAGAGAAAGTTGTTCAGTATGATGGTCTGATCATACATTTAAAAAACTGTATACATATTAAGAAGGATGTAGTTGTGTGTGACTATATTATTTGCCCTTATTAAATAATTTAAACAAAGCTAAGAACACTCCCGCAAAAATTAGTTTTCTGCCGCATCGAAATCGGTTTACCCGTTTGGGCGGACAGACATAGGCGTCAAACTTATAACACCCCTCTTTTTCGTTGGGGGTTAATGAATTGACATTATCGAGCTTATTGAAATTAAGATATCTGTATAAAAATAATGTTCTTTTATTGAACTGTATCTGTCTTTACTATTTTGGTTTTAAATCTGGGAAACAAGGTGAATCAATGGAAAATCTGATTGTTTATATCCTACTACAGGATACCTATATGCAGGAATAAGGTTCATTAAAGACAAACAGTATACAAGCGCCGGAAAAACGACCTTATACATACATGAATTAACGAAAATTCTCTTACGGTGAGATCAGAAAGGTCAAAGAAACAATTTGTTTCATCTAAAATTTTTTTCCTAAAAACCTTTATACGATCTCATAACAAAAGGAGATTTACCTAAGAGCTATCGAGTCTTTCATGGAACTAGATATCTAGGCTACCTACTTAGAATAGACTACCTAGTGCTCAAGTTCCAGCACTAGAGTAGGTTAATACAGTTTAGTCCGAAGCTATTAACCTGAGTCTTACTTTGGTGACATACTGTTAACTAGTTTGGTGAACTTTTTAAAAGATAATGTATGCTCTTTGTAATTTAAGTAAATCATACTTATATTAAATTGTGGGATCAATATTACGAACCATAATGAAAATAAATAGAAATAAGATATAATTTTCATCCATAAGAGTAAATACACCTTGAAAACAAGGACGACAAGATTTCTGAATCCTATTTAGCTTTGTGCCCAATTATGATTAGCAAATATAATTTATCTATCCGAGATATCTTCGACGTTACTATAGCTGTTTTAGGAATAAGTGAGAGTGAGAGTGTTTCAATTCTGATTCAAAATAGCCCTAAAATTTCTTTGCTATTTGGAATGGAGTATAGTTATGTAACACAAGCTATGTAACACGTTTGGCGTGTGGTGGCCGCTGTAGGAATAGCCCCAACCTCATTCTAACCGAGGTGTCGTAAAAGGCGACTAAGGTAGTTTTTGGCGGAAGTGATTAAACTCTCTACAATCCTTATGTTTTTTTCTTCCGAAATGGGAATGCAGACCTATTAGAATTGGCTTGCAATCTGCATAGGAGAAAAAAACTCCGAAATAAAATCCCGGAAGTGCTGTCTCCGTAAGGCGCGAGTAGGATCCTATCCGAAATAAGCGGCAGACGCCTGCAGCCGAACTAGCTCTCCACGTTGTGACTTGTTACTCCTGGGGGCCCAGCCAGCAAGGTCGAGAGGGTAGTATAGGTGCTGGGCAAGCCTATACTATCAAAGCGCGTCCCAGGCGATGCAGCGTCTGTGGAGAGGGCACTTCACCCACTAGCCCAGCTATGATGATGATAGTTATGTAAAATTCAAATCTAAAATTGGCAATTTTGCTTTATGTGGCTACGGACTCACTTCTTGAAATGCTGGACAAAGTTTTAACACAACAAATAATGAAATATTGATAAAAACTCTGACCACCCCGGGGAACAAAGTCGTAAGCATATGTTCTGCCATTATCAAGTACCTATTAGTTCTAGAATTAAACATTTTAACGGGTTCTTACCGCGTTTTGATATATTTGAGTTCCCGATATTTCGGCCGTGTTACAACTGCCATGATCACGGGATCACTGAGGAACTGCAGGTAGATTTCTAAGATCAGACAAATCTGTCTACTCTCACTCTTCGTCGTTTGCTCCGCCCACCACAATCGGAACTCACTCGATTGTCATCGTCACTTTTGTCACTTGGTCCAGCCCGACAAAATACACTGACTGTGTCACTCCGACGTTTGTTCGAACCCGAGTATTACGGTGAAGCACTAAATAAGTACCTATAACCACTGGATTCCACGTACTTGACAGCTTGAAACCACCCTCTCTGTTGAAATTTCGATGTACGTGGAAAGAACCCGTTAAAAAGTTTAATTCTAAATTAAATAATAACCGCGTAACTCTCAAAAACTGTATTACCCTATAGTTCTATCCCAATCTTAAGCATTTTATGAGCAAAAACACATTTGAGAAAACAGATGGTGGATCCTCATAGCTAACTCGAACGCGAACCGAACCGAACGAACACCGCTCGAACGACACAACCGTTCGCGGCCAAACTTGCAACTTGACTCGTTATGCTATAAATAGGTATACATGGCCCTTCTTAATATGCAAACACTTTTTTAAGGGGATGATCAAACCATCAAACTGAACAACTTTCTCTATGGGACGAACATCGAAAACGCGAAAAAAAATCTGCTGTTCCATTCAGTCCCATACATTTGGCTCGAGTAGGTTTGCAATTGCAGTTTTGTACGGAAGAGCTGATTTTTTTTACGTGATTTCGATGTTGGTACCATAGAGAAAATTGTTCAGTTTGACGTGGACGCGTCTTGTCCATTCCGAAAAAAGTGTCAGCATATTAAGAAGGACCCTATATATCCATTTCCATATATCAATACCTATGCCAACTTAATGTATATGTATATCCAATGCTCAGAATCCGTCAACTGACTAACTGTCAACGTCGTACCCTTCAAACAGGCGTGTAAGTTTGTAAACACATCCATTTTGTTTGTGACCTTCGTCAAAAAGGTATAAAAGCTACTACGTGAAACTACTCGTTACTGTCAACTTTCCATTTGTGTAAAGATAAGAGATGACATGAGAAGGTTCTCATTCTCATTTATTGTCGAAGACGTTTCAAGACCATAAATGCATGAATCTATCTATACTATTATAAAACTGTAACAGGAAGTTTGTCTGTACATTGAAGATATCAACAAAAAAAAAGTTACGATATGGTTTTTAGGTGTCCCTGATTCCATTTCACCAATTTTTGGATTTTTTGTCTGTCTGTTTGTTTGTGTGTTTGTTTGTTTGTTTGATTGTTTGTTTGTTTGTTTGAACGAGTATCACGCAAAAACTACTGAACCGATTTTGATGAAACTTTTTTTGTTTGATAGCTTATGATCTGACTTAAAATCTGGTATATAATTTGTGCGGACGAAGTCGCGGGTTAACGCTCGTAAGTTTATAAAACTAAATTCGTATTGTGATTATGATGTTGTCTGCATACTATAAGTGGTTCAGAATTTCAGATTGATGATTTGAAGCCCCCCGTATAACGCGTGTTAATAAACTTCCAGTATAATGATAACAAAATACTAAAAACCAAATTTTTACAAAAAATTAAAACCGCCTTCAAAAAAACTAAAAAATAATATTGCAGCCGATGACTTTTTCATTCGCATCATAAGAACATTAATTTGTTTTATCGAAGTCGCTGTCAAGCCGGTACGATTCGCGACAGGGCTTGCATTCGTTTTTTGGCTTGGCTTGACAGCGACTTCTATAAAACAAATTAATGTTCTTATGATGCGAACGAAAAAGTCATCGTCGGTTTTAATTTTTTGTTAAAATTGTGTTTATTTCATAATTTTCAGTGGTGAATTCATAAGTTCAATTTAATAGAAGTGCTTTAAATTAACAAACGCACTAGCCGCGCTAGGCACTACGATTTTCAAAGGTTCCCCTCGATTTCTCTGGGATGCCATCATCAGATCCTGGTTTCCTTATCATGGTACCACCCTTGGAATATCTTCTTTCCAACAAAAAAGAATCATCAAAAACGGTTCATAAACGATGAAGTTATCTGCGAACACACATACAAAAATATATTATATATCTATATATAAAAAACATCATTTTTTGAAGTCGGTTATATAATATACATATAAATTATAATACACATATAAATTATAAAATAAACTAGTAGTACAAACAGTATTAAATAAAGTAGGTATATCGTTTCATTGCAGACCTCGTTGAAAACAAATGACATACTTTTCACAACTTTGTTTCTTTTATTTTACTGTTGACCAGTTTATTGTCTTGGAGTCTTTGGAACATCAAACTGAAACGTAATATAATCACGTTAACACTAAGATAGTCCTATAACAATTATATGATACCAAAAAGAAGCAGATATGTTATAATACACGTTACTGGCAAACGGTAATTGAAGAACCGAAGAAGACCAAATTGGGTATTCTTTCAATAGTCCGCGTCAATTAATGCTACGAGCAAGACGTCTGCGGCGCGGCACAATTTAACGTACCATTTTCTATGAAGGTACGAGTAAAATATCTTGTAAGATTTTAGGTAAGAGAATGTAATTCATAGTTCACATTTTGTAAAGTTTCAGAAATCTCGATGTTAAATTCCGAAGTTTTCTTCACTGGACACCAGTGTGTGCATTGTGTAACTGGAGTTCGTTGAAGTTTACACTAGAGTCGCAATTAATAACGAATTGTAAGACTTTTGATTAACACTCAGTTGCAGAAACGCTCATTAGAGTTAATCCTTCATTAAATCTCTTGCTAGCGTTTACTACATCAACAAGACAAAAAGTGACAGCAAGAGGTTTAATGGAGGATTAACATTAATGAGCGTTTCTGCCAATGAGTGTAAGTCTATTAAATAATAGATTTATAAATTAACTACCCTTAAGGGGCCACCCCCTTCAGACCATCAAACTGAACAACTTTTACTGTGGGACTAATACTGCCGTGCTTATCAAGACTGCAATAGTATTTTTTTGGTGGTGTTGAGTTGTATATGTTTCCGGGATCCTTGTGACGAGCTCTGTAATGAAACTTTGATTCTTATTGTAATATCTTATTCGGAAGAGGTAGAAATGGTAAGCAAGAGTGCATTAAATATACCATATTTAATGATCGATCCTTATAGAGCACGAAGGACTCCGGAAAAATACGTGGCTCAGTTTGCCAAAAAATAATTACTGCAGTCTTGATAAGCACGGCAGAATAATTCAAAAGGAATATAAATAACTGGCCAAGTGCGTGTCGGACCACGCGCAGGATAGGGTTTCATAGTTGCCTGTCACTATATGTATAATAAGAGACTGAGGCTTTTTGTTTTATACTACGGTTTAATAAAGTCTAAAAAGTAAATTTTATAAGTTGGTTGACTATTACTCGTAAACTTGTAAAGCCTACTTAGCGGAGAAAGTTTTCCTTTTAATTTCGTTATGTATACTACTGCCATTAATTTTTTCACAGGGCTGGCATACCATCTACGAGTATTGTGCGTCAAAGTTTTGTATAAAATTGATCCCTCTGCAACCACCTTAAGAAAGAAGTAAGAATGTATAGGTTTGCTGCAGTTTATATTTTTAGAGTCAATCAATCACTTTTAGTAAGGCTTTTGATGGACTCTGTTGGACTCTTCTAGTAGAAATTCCAATTATATTTATGTCCTCTAATGCTAGTCTTTTTTACTGAAGAAAAATAAATTTACATTGCAGCACCGGCTGCATGGCAGCGCGATATAGGGCTATCGCGCCTTTAGCTCTCTTTCTATTGTGCGAGAACGAAAGAGATAAAAGGCGCGATATAGCATTATCGCGCGCATTATGCAGACCCCACAGGTAATGTAAGGCTGTTCTTGTCTGGTTTTGAATAAAAACTTCGTAGCTTTTAGTTTGGAACCAGAACTTACATGCAAGGACGTCGTGTAAGCTTTGCATGTAAGCGTATTAATTTTATTTAATTACCGATAATTGTTTTTAAGAATAAATAAAAGTGTTTAAAATTTCTTTTTCTGTAATTCATAATAGCCTTAACTTACGTTCTATTTGGAACGGAGTACCTATAACAATTTGGTCGTATAGGTGTCGTATAGTCGAACATCAGACGCATAAAGCACCAGTATATGACAAAATTACCGTAATATAACTTTTATAAGTCAAAATAGTCATATAAATGTGAGCCTAATACAATTGTTTGCTGGACAGTTAGA
The DNA here is from genome assembly GCA_927399405.1 of Agonopterix arenella. Lineage (NCBI taxonomy): Eukaryota > Metazoa > Arthropoda > Insecta > Lepidoptera > Depressariidae > Agonopterix > Agonopterix arenella. The sequence continues at coordinate 10,445,599 of OV656708.1, read as the reverse complement.
TGATGATGATTAATTTTGACTGAGAGTATCGGAAATTCTACTTTCCATGTTCAATGCTAAACTCTTATTTATTAAACAACAGTGAGTACACTGCAGGTAACATTAGAAACTTTGGTTAGACGGAGTTTATACCAGAGTCGCAATTATTTACGTTTACCGAGACTATCGCTTTGGAGTCTGCTCTATTTATAGTTTAAACTAGTTGCCTTGAGTTGACTTTCCATGGATGTGGATTGCCTCGTATCCTGTTTAAAATACCTGAAACAAAAATGGGAAAATTTTTAGAACAGGCTTATTGTAATTTTTTCCTTTGATCGGGTTTTAAGGGGAGTTCAGGGTTTAGCGGATCCACTTTCTACAAATTTACACATCATGCCTGCATCAATTTGAAATCATGGAAGAAATATCTTCAGTATATCTGATAAGCTCGCCCTTCGTTCTGATCAACCAAGCCACATCCTGGACACTTCAATGTCACTTCATACAAATGGGCTCGCACTGACAAGAAGAGGTAAGCATGTGCGGTACTGAGTGAGTGCGAGTGAGAGAGGGCTACACCAGTGTCTTCCACTCGTCTTCCACGAGGGTGAGGTAAGTAATTGGGGGAAGGGAGTGTCTATCCTGTATGTAGTACCAATACTGCTTCTTATACTGTGACTTTGCCGGATTCATCATTGCCGCCCGTACAGTAAAGTGTTAAGGGCTTATGTCGAAAAATAATTGAAGCGAAATGGGCGTGTGATAGCTTATATTACTACCTGATGCGAGAGAAAGAGATGGGGCGTCGCGCGCGCCTGAAACGACGCAAGCGTATAACAAACTTTATTTAATTGTCATTGTACTATTTATGTAAGTTCAATTCTGCTCTAATCAAACTGTATAAAATATCAATTTCTTTTTTTAAAATCAAATCTCGTGTTTCTATTATTCACCGTTTAGCAGTTCCAAGCGTTTATCGATAAAGACGGAGGCTACTTTGATGATAATTATATGTTCAATTTACACATATCCGCAAATCATACTCCTACTGTTACTCCCCCTCCTTCGTGATATGACGGTTTGAATCCTATTTATTTCACATATCCTTAAATAAATCCTCTTAAATAAATAAAGTAATAACCGGGAAAGCAAACTACAACATTCAAAGTACGTATTAAAACAATTTAGACAACAGGGTCAGTAATAAATTCATCTCACTCCCCAAGCATCGCGTCGGAGATGCAGCCAGCTCGAGCTCCAGCTCGAATATCCGCGGGGACAGAAACGTCGATACTTAATGCTCTAAGTTATAGTGACTGCATAGTGAGAACAAAATAGATTGCACTGCAAGTTATGCTTGTTTGCTTTAAACGAGAGAATTTAATGCTTATTTATTGACAGTTTAGTAACAGATTTGAATGGTGAATTGTTTTCAGTGAATGGGTGAAACTTTGTTTCCTTATTGTTAGGACATGTGTATCCTGCCCATCTTAAATTACGGTGTTCACTTACTGAGGCCCAAAAGTTAAAAGAGCAGCGGCATTAGAATGCGAGCGATAAGGCTATATCACGCCTTTTATCTCGTTCGTTCGCGCGCGAATAGAAAGAGAGCTAAGGCGCGATAGTGCTATATGACGCTGCCAATATTATGGCATTTTTTGCCATTGAAAACATCGTGAGGAAACCTGCATGCTTCAATTGCGATGTATTGTAACTACTGTCCATTTACAAGTGGCGACGGGCTCACTCCCCGTCACACTGGGCAGAGTTTCGGTACTATAGTGAAACGTGGTTGTTCCGAGGTTTCAGAATATCTCTGACTACACCCTCGGGGAATATAGTCGTGAGCATATATGCTATTACGGCCGCTAATCGGGTCAGAAGCACAATGCGCTCCAAAACTCAAATTGGTCGTTGGAAAAAAAGGGCCAAACTTAAATGGGAGCGGGCCGGTCATGTCTAATGGATCCATCTCAAAAAATGAAAAAAAATCATCACGCCCTGGATCCCTGAAAACGAAACGGCATCGACCGGTTGCCGGCTTCCAGGTCAACCCAGGTCGACCCAGGAAGAGGCGGCGGGATGACTTGGATCCAGGACCCAAAAACAGGATTGAGTGGAAGAATAAAGGCAAGTCCTAAAGGACTTCCCACCATCTCATCATCTGGGTAAACCCAGCAGTGCAATCGAGTGGAAGAGTAAAGGGAAGTCCTTTACCCAGCTGTGGGATGATATAGTCTAATAAAAAAACTTCTTTTAGGCGTGCTTAAAACGTATTATAGTCAGCTGGCGTTTTTTATATAATATGGTTTTCCATTAATGTAATTTATAACAAAAAAACTGAGCAGAATTCGCCGAATCAAATTTACCTACTCGTATGTATGCTGCACAGAGAAAAATTACACACATAGCGCGACTAAGATAATAGTTTTCGCTGTATTGCCTTGAACTACAGCAAGGCACTGAGTTTACCTGCATTAGGTCTTCCTGTTCCTACTTCCATTCCTAGCCGTTTGTCATTTAACTCTTATTTTTTTTGTTGTATCAGCCATTAATTAATAAGTAGGCAGGTAGGTATTTTATAGGTGAATTATGTATGTATCGTTTGTAGTTTCGTTTGCGGAATACAATAGATAACTATATTCAATTTTTTACAGAAAATGTTCAAATAATGTGGGTAAGCTCGATATCTCACTTATTGTCCAGGTTGATCAAGAGGAGGTAGGGGGAAATGGGAGTCTCGTTCCGATAAGCTCACAAAAGGTTCGATCGATGGACGATGAATTAATCTTTAAATACACACTCAAAGGCTCCGCTTTCGAGAGTCTATTTAAGAAATTCTAATGAAATTACGAATTACTCTCTGGACAAATCATTATTGCGTAAATAGCTTGTATTTTAAAAGGTTTTGATGAGTTCTGTTTAATGTTTTGATAGCCGAGAGAAATTAATTAGGTACCTAATTATTAGATCCCTAGGGATGACACAAACTTTTTTCTTAAGATAATTCAGACATCGACATCCAATGCTATGCAGGATCCTAGTTCAAGAGATTTGTTGAACATAAATGCTAGCACTTGATGGGCTTAATTAATGGCTCAGAAGTGTACATTTACAGGTAAGTATTGAATAAATTAAATATACGGATTCCACCAAGTATATCACGACTATATTATTTGCGGAATTATAATGGAGAGGAAACGATACAATACTCCAAACTTGAAGTATGTGCTTTTTGTAGGTTCTATGCATGTGACAAATTTTGATTTGAAAAACATGTACTTTTTTAAATTATTTATTTCTCACAAAACACAGTTACATTTTATGCTAAACTGCATAAGTTTGTCGGCACGGCAGTGAATTGACTTGAGTGTATCTTCAATCTTAGTTTACACTTATTTATTAAATGTTAATATTAATACTATTACTGTAGTTTAGGTAAGGTTCACAAAGTCATAACTCTTTCTGACACTTGCCACATAAATATTCCAAAAGCAGTAAACTTGTGTGGGATACGATTACGTAGGTAAGTAAGGTGGCACTGATTTAATTTCCTGTGCACCGCTGCACCGCACCGTTTTACCCCGCTCTCCTCCGAAAACATGGAATTAGGATTATTATGTTTGGTAGGTATGACACATCAAAAAATTATTAGTTACCACTAAAGAACAGGTAATCGATAATTTAAAAAAAAATTTAAGCATTTCAATTCCGTTTGTGTTTTTCCTAAAAAAAATATCCAGTCGCAAATTTTCATAGATGTATTACACACGGCGCTACGAAAGCAAGAGGTATACAGTAAGAATTGTTCTTTATTACATTAACTTTGAAAAAATTCTAAATTTTAACCTCACGTTGGTGCAACTGGATGCGTCACCTAGTTTTTCGATACTTCGTATTTCAAGGAGGAAAATCTCCAACCGATAATACTAACAAATCACAACAACTTTCAAGGTAAGTCTTGCCCGATTCACAGATTAATAATAAGTCCGATCGTTTACTTCCGTAGGCTCATCCAGTACCCATAACTCCATAAAGAGGGGGACGCAACAGTAACTACCCAAACTCAGAGTAACATTAAGAAACGAAAGCTGCAGGTGATTTGCGAAGTTTCCAGCGCAACGTCTGAATAATAATCCACGTCTAATGGTGTCGGTTAAACCGCTGTTAAACGGAGTTGCATGATTTTGCCTTTCGTAGAGGGTGACGATGGGAAATTATCTATGTAAATGTTGGTGGATGTCCTATGAATACTGATTGCAGGTGCATTGATTTAATCGTGTGGGGGATGAAGTTTTTATGGTTAGTGATTTTGTGGGGACGTCTTTGCCTTTGGAGCGCATCTAATTTGCGTTCTAAATAGTCGAAGTTAGGGAGACCGCGAAAATTCTATAAAGAAGTATATTTTTTGTGATCAGTGCCGTCACAATACTATTCAATGTGTTTTTTGTATGAGTTTTTTTCGAATTTAAAAATGTTACTACATATTACATAATCAAATCTTTCGATACTTCTGAAGAGGAGGTTTTTTAGTTTTGTATGAATTTCTGTAAACGATTTCGATGAATGTAAATTCCAATGTAACAAATGCGCGAAATATTAGCACCACACACTAGTAGGTACCTACTTACAACGCAAATGCATCGAACGCACCATTTCCGCCCCACTGAGAGCTTGCTTGGCACAAACTTACATATTTACCGACAAACGGAAACGCAGAATGGTTGGCACTGGACAGTTATGGATGCGTTTCCTGGCCGAGCGCTGTCGATTAATCTTGCACCTCACTGTACCTTTGTTTAGTTGACGACAAGTTAGAGCGATGGTCTGAACTATTCCTTTAGGTACGTAATGCTCTAAAGGATCGATGGCGCTGAATTCATTAGGCGTTATCAGCTGATATGATGACTAGACTAGCTGATAAATTCATGATCATATTAGCTGATACACGTCCTACGCTAGACATAGGCGTCCCCTAAGGATCGCCACAACGAACGGTCCTGCGTTGCGTTGTCCAATGGACAAAAAGTGCATTAACGCCATAATCCTGGTCAGTGACCTGAGACTTTGTTCCCAATACCATTTTTAAAGCGTGTAGTTATAGCAACGATCACTTCTAGCATATAGCTTTGGTACACGCTGTAGTATAGGTCTTGTGTTTGACCAATGAAATACTTCTAGCAATGCACTGGGTCCGCGTGATAAAGTACAGCCCACTCACTCTCACCTTCGCGAGAAGAGGTTCACAGCACACGCCTCCTCAAGCCTCAAGCCAAGAGTATAATAATATCCTCATGCTAAGCCGATAAGATCACTTGGACCTATGTTTGCCTTATTAAAAGTCCTAAAAGTATGTATTTTAAGCAAGCTACCTGAAATCACTCCCTAATACAAAATACCATAATATTTTCAACCTTATAAAATGTTTCATAAAACACATTTCACAAAATGTCTTCGATATTAGAGTGATTTACGATACAGTACAATTTTACGGAGATTAAACATACCGTCTGGCTAGACTGGACTTTGATAAATTTATTTTTTGGTATTTTATTATGAAATCCTACCTTCCTTTACTAGCTCAGTTGTGAAAGGCATCAGTAAGAAGTTGATTTGCCATTGCCTGTGCCAAAGTGCCATCTAAGAATTACAAATCCGAACATTCATTTCTCATCATTTACAATTTTGTTTGAGTTACATAAAGTAATCTGGAATGAAGTGCCAAAGGAAATATTATTATTATGTCATTATCATCATCAGTTTATATACACGTCGCACTGTAGGGCATAGGCCCATCCTCAGAGAGGATGTACGAGCGTTAGTTCACCACGCGTGCCCAATAATTGGTAAACTTCACATACACATTAGAATTTCTTTTTCAGCGAAAAACTCATTGTACATGGCATAATGTCGCGTGCGGATTCAAACCCAGACTTCATGATTGAGTGTCCATATCTCATTTGTTTTATGTGATTCATTTTAATTACACTTAACTAAAGTATATTTCAATCATTCATTCATTTATTCGACTAATTGAATTATGTAATGTAATTAACATGATTTAATTACTTGCCTGGTACTATAATTAGATTATTTAGATATTTATTAATATTATATTTAGAGCTACATATATACATTCCCTAGATTCGGTTCGTGGGTTTCAGTCCAGAATAGATTTGACAAGAGTGTAGTAAGTAGTCATCCTGATTATTAACAACGTTTGTCTGACTGTGTATGGGCAATTCCAGACACAGTAGAAAATAAATTGTTTTATTTTAATTTTTTTTTTTGACAATTTAAAGCATAAACCATAGAGATCTAGAGATATGCCAACCAACGGGCCGAGTACGAAAGCTAGTGTCGCATTACCACCGGTACCACGCGATAGAAAGTATTTTGTTAGCTTGAATGTGCTCATTATCCATTGCGGTATCAGAACTCAACGTTCGAATAATCTTTAGTACTACGCAAGCATTGTAAACTATTTGCACTGACTTTGAGCCTCATAATGTATTGAATCCTTACTGTCGCGAGCAATGTGTTCCGTTTTTGTGCATATTGCTGCGACACTGGCCCCACCCCCTTTTCACATCTCCCTTTAGTTTTTGTAATCTGTGGGATAAACTATAGAATCTATTTTGATTAGAAGAGGACTTAAATAAACGAATGTGTGAAATTTCCTAAGGCCATGTCGGTCTGCTGCAATTCTATTGTGAACATAATTCACAAACACACACAAATTAAATTAGTTACGCAAATATAAACACGATATCATTGATTCTGTCAAAAAATCTGTGTTTAGTCGCGGTAATATAAAACATTTACGTTCATTAGGATTCCGTTTTTTTTTGTGATGCAGTGTCGGTTCAGCTGCGCGGAATTTGGTATCGTGGTAAACTTGACTTAACGATTCAGTGGCGATCGAGTTACGACTCAAATTGCTGTCAAATTATTAGCGCGATACCAAATGAGCAACAAGTTGTGATTTAGTTTTTTTTAAATTATATAATAATAAGTTTCGAAATACCATTGTTTAATTATAGTCCTACAAAACCATGTTTTATGGTTTGGCTGTAGGAAACAGAGAATTACAGTCTCGCATTACATAGGCGCAACAATACAGGTAGTCAATTTTTACATGTTACATGTCTGGCGTTCAGAGTACGTACTAGCTAATCACTGATAACATTTGATAGTATAGTTCTTTTAACATTCTACACAATTTCGGCATCTTTACCTCATTTCGAATATCAGCTGGTAGCTCGTTGTACAGCTTTGGAACGCACCTACTTAGGGTTAGTGGAAGTTTATTTAGCGCGATCGGCACCCCGAGCATTGGTCTCAATGATGATCTCGTGATCCAAAATATATCTTCCGTTATATAACAAGTTCCGGGGCAGTGAACGAGACACAATAGAACTTCTATTGCTATAGCCGGTCACTGTCCAGGAACGTGTAAAAAGCTTAAATATTATCTTATGATGAAATAAATCGAAGGTACAATCACAGACAGAATTCTCGAACAAAACTAATCCAGTCACAATTGAAATAAGATTTCTTCACTATTCACATAAATTTGTAGTTCGAATAAAACTCGAACTAAGTTAAAGTTTTGTAAGCTTCAAAGTGCCAACTTCATACAGTAAAGTATAGAATCAAAATGAAAGTTTTTACGGACGGACGTGCCAATTTTAAAATGCAAGTTTTAACTGAAGTAAAATAACGAAGCAGGTCAAAGAGTCTGTTTAATAAACTTGTTTGATAAAATAAAGTTAGGTCGACTATCCACACGATATTTTATCGGGTCATTGGCATGAGCAGAATACGAGATAAAACGTTATTTAATAAAATATGACATGGTGTAAGATGACAATAATATAGTTTTTCTTATATTGTATCATTAAAATGTCAACCATATTATTCATAAACATACTATATCACGGAAGTTGTTTGATTTTTAAAGACTTGAAAGCCGATTTACAAATAGACTTTTCAAAACCTATTTTTAGATCGGTTAAAAAGCCTTTCCAAGATATTACTGAATTGTAGCTCGTACTACAACTTTAATACTTTATAAGTCGAGAAAATCCCAATGAAAATTAATAATTTCGTCATTTCGCCGAAGCCTTCGAAGGACAAACTTTCGGACCGGACGGATTTAAAAGTTGAGGACTTCTCGATATCTATTGGAGTTGAGAATAAACTTAAAGGTAGAAATGTATTGTGGAGTGTTGTCTAAGTGTAGTGTTGAAAAGTGGATTGTGGGATTGAAGTCAACACTAGTGGCTTGTACCAAAACGGCTTGTACGTATTTACTGACGGTCTGTCACTCAAACTTTTCTTAGTGTTGATCTTAGATGAAAGTAAAATTAATGGATATACCCAAAGCGCGTTTAGTTGAACCTCACAAGTAGCACAATCTTGGTACGTATTTTGAAGTATACCCTGTCATTTGTTTTGACTTATTTTTCTGGTTTGAAATGTTAGGTTCATCCCTTAATTTTACTTTCATCTAAGGTGATGACAGCGATCGCATAGTTTTCAATTTACGGCTAAATACGTTTATTAATTTATTCCAGCTATGAAAGTTAGTCATAAATATGGTAATATTGAAAACTTTTGATAATAATTCGTAAAAATTTCTGTTAAAATTCTGTCAATTTTTTTTTCATAAATGCCTAGAGATGTAGTCCCTAGAGAAAACAATATGATGAAAATGGATTTTTAATGGACCCTTTCGGAATGAAACAATTTTGCGTGGAACTGTATCTAACAACCATTTATATTCAATATTAAAAAAAACATAATATCAAAACATAGGCATAACATGTACAAATCAAGATTAATAATATATAATATAATTTATTATATTTATATTTAATATTATTTAGAAGATTTTTGCCTAAACCGAATTTTACAAACATTATCATAAGTTTAAAGAAATTGGTTGGAAACGTGCTATACTTCCGTGACGGACCCACCATACCCCTGGCCATACCCCTGGTGGTAGGGTGGGACCCAACCATACCCCTATAGTAGTGATGTGACCATTGACCATCAGCATTGAGATGTACCAGGAGAGCAGAAGTGTACAAGAGGTCATTAGGTACTGACCTTATCTTTTAAGGAAGTTCGACCTCATGCATACGTCTGCTCTCCTGGTAAATCTGAATATTTTAAATAAGTAGTAATAAATAAATAAGTACATGAAAAATGTATAAATAAAATGTATATTCTAGCAATAACGTCGTTTTAAATAAAAGGCATAATATACTTCAATAGAGCAGTGGGGGTAGGGGGTAGGGGGTAAGAGGGTCGGGAGTAACAAGAGCTGTCATTCGCAGCAACTCCGCAGCAGAGTCGAGTTACACAACTTGTCACCGGTCTTTATCTTGCTCCTAGAATCTTTTTAAGATCGAGATTTATTCATCTACTAATTACAGTAGAAGGTAATCTTCCAATGAAAAGAATCATGGTTGACATTGTTGCCTCGAACATTCGATAATAAATTGTCTGCCAATCTGGCAGTTTTAGTTAGTTTTTTGTTGCTTTGGTATACCTACAGGCCTGATTTTCAGCGAAAGTGCGTCATTGCCCTGGTTTCGTGGATTTTGGGACTACGTGGCTAATTGGGTTGTCAAAAGACACGTCATGATGAAGGCTACAAAAAGCAATTTTTTTTGAAAATCGAAAAGATGTGTGTAATGTGGTCGTTTTTCGCCCGGTTTCGGTCAGAAAAAAATGCATATCTCAAAAACGAAATGAGATATCGAAAACTTAACTTCTATTCCTCTTTCACCACAGGACTGTTTCACTCGATGACGTATGGTTACCTATGGTGAACTCTCATTCTAACAAGTGTAGTGCTACCTTGTAATGTAAAGCAGGGAAGAACGAGCTTACCTCTTCCTCTTCTAGGAAGACACCTCCCCGTCACTGCGGCGTCTAAGCCACAATTTGCACTTCCAAATCTCTTTGCCATTGACACGACAGGTCAAAGTTAAAAAAAAGGGTTATGCAAGGGTTTTACTCAATCAAAATGGAAGCGAATTGCAAATTTATAAAAATCCGACGATGGAACATCTCTATTATACAGGGTGTAAACTTAAATGCGTTACTACTTAAAGGTGCTTCAGACCATAAAACTGAACAACTTTTACCAAAAAAAATCTGCTGTCCCCTTCATTTAGGTCGAGTAGGTTTGTATGGAACAGCAGATTTTTTTTTCGCGATTTCGATATTGGTCCCATAGAGAAACTTGTTCAGTTTGATGGTCTGATCATCCCCTTAAAATAGTTTCACCTAATTTTGTTAGACCTTATATACAATGCAAGGCGTATAGAAAGAGGAAAAAAATCAGCTGATCTATTGAAAGCGGCAATGGCAACTCGCCTCAAATGTATGAAACAGCTGATGGAATTTGTTTTTCAAGCTTTCAATATTGGTCCAATGGTACAAGTTGATCAGTTTGATGGTTTGAAGCACCCCTTTTAACATGTAACTCATTTAATTTTACTACTTGAATTAAATTTAAATCAGTTCTGTGACTGACTGACTGACAAACAATGCATCGATCGCCTAACTAAACCATACCCAACTAACAATTTGGTCGTATAGGTGTCGTATAGTCGAACATCAGACGCATAAAACACCAGTATACGACGAAATTACCATAATATAACTTTTATAAGTCAAAATAGTCCTATAAATGTAGTATTGATAATAGAAACATATGAAACTTGGAATTATTCTATAGAGGTTGAAGAGGTGCATTAAAAAAGGATTTTTCGAAAATCGACCGCTAAAGAGGTGCAACGGGCTGTTAAAGTTTTCCGAAATCCGTTTCGATATATTACCAACCCATCCAAGTCTGTTCCCTCCCTAACTAATCCTTTACTCTGAAAGACATTAACAACAGGTCGATATATCGAGTTCTATCTTGCCGGAAGTACAAAATGGCGGCGAGTGGCCGGCATGGATGCACTTCCGGTGCAGTGTTGTCCGCTAGGGGACAATTAATCTTGTGTACTTATTTTGCTCTCGGAGCAAGAAGTTGCATGGCCTTATTATGGAGAGGACATGATACAAGATAGAAGATAGATGAGTTTTTGGCCGTTTTGGTTTCAGTTTCTATTTTAATCTTAAAATTGTAGCGGCATCGTTTTGTTAAATATTCTAACGCAGGATGGTATATGACAAGGATGGGATGCTCGAAATACCCTATACAGAGCAATATTACAGCAAGATTTAGGGTTTGATTAAAAATGTCAAGCTTATTGTGACCTACTCATCATCAGATTTAGGATTTGATTAAAAATGACAAGCTTATTGTTAACTACTCATCATCAGATTTAGGATTTGATTAAGAATGACAAGCTTATTGTTAACTACTCATCATCAGATTTAGGGTTAGATTAAAAATGTCAAGCTTTTTGTGACCTAGTCATCATCAGATTTAGGATTTAATTAAAAATGTCAAGCTTATTGTGAACTACTCATCATCAGATTTAGGGTTTGATTAAAAATGTCAAGCTTATTATGAACTACTCATCATCAGATTTAGGGTTTGATTAAAAATGTCAAGCTTATTGTGACCTAGTCATCATCAGATTTAGGATTTGATTAAAAATGTCAAGCTTATTGTGAACTACTCATCATCAGATTTAGTGTTTGATTAAAAATGTCAAGCTTATTGTGACCTAGTCATCATCAGATTTAGGATTTGATTGAAAATGTCAAGCTTATTGTGAACTACTCATCATCAGATTTAGGGTTTCATTAAAAATGTCAAGCTTATTGTGACCTACTCATCATCCTCAGCCTATTAAACATCCCACTCCAGGGCACAGGCCTTCCCCTTAAAAAAAAATGTATGGGTGGTAGTCCACCATGCGTGCCCAATGCGTATTAATGTAACCTAGTAATTTTTTTCATGTCACCTAAAAATCTATTTTGGTTTATGTGATGTATCATTTAAGTCGTTTCAATCATGTTATATGGTAAATAAATAAATACAAAATATAAAAATTAGCTAAATATTTTCAGAGCACTTTAATTAATTAAGAACATTTCAGGTTTATTTGTAGGGGACGTTGAAACGTATAATGGGGGATAGTTGTTAAATAATTAATTAAATCATTCATTCTATATAAATCTATCAGCCGTGCATGTCTTTGAATAATGATAAACAGTATTACATACTGAACGAAAACCACAAATAGTACGGTTTTAATCCCTTAATTAGTATGCTTTGATTTAGCTAACAATAATATATAAAAGCATTTCGAATGTTGTAATGATCAAAATCGATGCATTTTATAGATTGGAATACGAATAACGAATGGAGTTAGTATAACTAGAATGCTATACTATATTGGACACCATTCGATTTTAAAATTTGCGCATAATTGTTTGGAAACTATTCATTCATTGGTATATTCATCAATAGGGCGGGGCTAGATAGCGCTTTTATTTTTTAGTATGCCTATGCAAGCAAAAATGAGCCTAGTGGTGCTCAGGCGTAAAAGTCCGCGGAAATGCACATGTACATTAATATGCACCAAGGCGTATTTTTTAGGGTTAAATAATGATGCTGTCACTATCATTAGTATCATCAGTGTGAGAGACAGAGCGATAATTTCATTTCATTTATTCAATGACAATATAAATTGTGTTTGAAATATTTTACAACTAAAACTTATATCTAAAATCGAACCAAAACAATCATTTAAAATTAGGATTATGTCACATTAAATAGTTAATATTATGACACTGACATGATCACATCAAAGGACCGTATAGATGAATTCAACATTTTCCCTAGTTGATTGTAATTATTGAATTCGAATAGTAACTAATATAGTATGGCATTCTAATTATACTAACACGGTTTCAATCTGACGCGCATACAGGGTCCTTCTTAATATGCTGAGACTTTTTTAAGGAGATGATCAGACCATCAAACTGAACAACTTTCTCTATGGGACCAACATCGAAATCGCAAAACAAAAATCTTCTGTCCCATACATTTGGCTCGAGTAGGTTTGCGTTTTGTATGGAAGAGCAGATTTTTTTTCACTACTTCAAATGTTCGTGCCATAGAGAAAGTTGTTCAGTTTGACGGTCTGATCATCCCCTTAAAAAGTGTCAGCATATTAAGAAGGACCCTATATAAGGTCTAACATAATTAGGTGAAACTATTTTAGGGGATGATCAGACCATCAAACTGAGCAAGTTTCTCTATGGGACCAATATTGAAATCGCGAAAAAAAAATCTGCTGTCCCATACATTTAGGTCGAGTAGGTTTGTATGGAACAGCTGATTTTTTTTCGCGATTTCGATATTGGTCCCATAGAGAAAGTTGTTCAGTTTGATGGTCTGATCACCCCCTTAAAATAGTTTCACCTAATTTTGTTAGACCTTATATAGTTATATACCGCGTATAACATAATGAATTTCGACCATTATTCTTTTCATGGTGACCAAAAGCTTTGTTATAACTATCAACTATCTATCTTCAGCAATGTTTTCTATATATCTATGGATAGAATGTAGTAAGTGGTGAAAATAAAACTTCTCTTCTAAAAAAATCCAACAATTTTGGTTTAGGGTGAGAAGGAACCAGATTGTAATAACATTCATTATATTTCTAGTGTCCGAAAACAAAATGGCTCGAAACTTTCACAGGAATAACAGAATATTAATTATCTTTTTTTTTTTAAATTATCTACGCACATTTAACGTACCGGACTCAAGCCTGGACTTAGCTAGCTATTATGATGACTAGACAACGATATAGAATACATAATTATAGATACAAATATCTAAGACTCGGGTACAAAATACAAATACTCATATTCATTATACAAAACATTTGTCCCGTACGGGATTCGAACCCGTGACTCTCGGCGCAGCAGGCAGGTTCAGTGCCAATCTTAGAATTTTGTATCTTAGAATGCTTCTATGCGTCCACATCGTTCTAGGCGTCCACATAGAGTGCCAAATGATATTACGACCAATGAGCGTTTTTCTTTTGGTTTTATAGGGGATCGATAGATGGCGAATAAAAGTCAAAATTTCAATAAGGGTTTCTTTAAAACAGTAAAGAGGGAAAGATTATCAAAAAGATGCCAACGCATCTTTTGATGGAATATTTCATTATTTGCGAATCATTTTGATCGAAAATTTGAAACTGTTTACTTCTGACTTGGTTGTATGGGCTCGATCCCTTGGCCTTACGAAAAATGGCAGGCACAGTCTTGACATGATTTTGACAGAATCTCACGAATGTCTCTATGGAGCAATAAACATGCCATCTGTTGAGTTTTTTATGAACTAAAATTAAAAAAGAAAAGAAAAACGCTCATTAAAATAGGTTATCCAACAGCGCCACCTAGAGGGAACATTGTGTACTTAATTGATTTTATAAACAGTTTCAGTTCTCCACTTCCAATATACAATCGTACATCGTAAAAGTGTCCGTAATAAGACTTCCGTTAATTCGGTTCGAAGTCCGAGGTTCATTTCGTTTCGTTTTCGGTCGAGAGATTCGACGCCTTCCTTTTGTAAAGTCTGCTGATTGTTACTGTGATTTTGTATCGAAATTTCGCCAGATAAATCGACTTTTCATCTTTATTTTAAACGGCATAAGAGTGGGTTTTCATTTGCTGTGTTAAGAAATAAAAGGAAATGTTTGTAGACGTTTGTGTATTTTTTTATACAGTGAGCGATAAGTGATTTTCTTCAGTTAAATGTCCAAGGACTGAAGGCATGAGAAAGAAAAGACCTATGACCAGCAGTGACCTTTATGACAGTCGAAAAAAAATGACATGAAATATACTTTATTTACACCAAACATAAAATACATTGTACAGAAAACAAAAACTGGTTATGGTACAAATAAGGTGGTCGATTGTTTTTTTTTTACTTATAATTAATGGACTCTTGCTTGTGCGTTAGCACTGCATTTTCGCCAGTGTCAAGTGTTTATGGGAGAATCTATCCCAATCTCAGGGATGGTTTTTTAGTCAAGAACAAGAAGAGATTGAGGATCGCGGTGCTTCGCGGCAGGCAAAAACGCGACGCGCGAAATCCACGCAAGACGAGTGCTCGGGTCAGAACCTGCAACGTGACTCCGTCAAGATTGTTGTCTGAGTTCATATTATTAATATATTATCGAAAACTTCAGTACTAGTGGAGGCTATGCAAAGCTGCATAAACATTATACTATGTTAAACATACGTTTCTAGCGAAAAAAAAATTGCAAAACCGAACGTCACTTTTGTCCTTTTACCACGATATCTCTATCGTATAGCGACATGAAACATAAGTTAAAACGATACTCGATTCTGATCACAGGAGAACATGGTACGGTAGAGCAATGCCTTTTTATGCAGATTTGATCAACCACTATAACTTTATTATTAAAATCGCCATTTGTTTTAAAGCATTCAATACGACGACGAAGAGCTTCATAAATACTCAAGCTACTGCATACAAAGCTAATAAACCCAGTCGTAAAATTAGCTTCCTCCTAAGTATAGAATGCTAATACTTTATAGCAAGTAAAGATAGAGTTACACTGCACTTAACCTACACTTGCATAATCCATGAGTTGATGTACACGAGTGCACCAGCGCTTGTAATATTTTACACAAGTCTTAAGAGCGTTGTGAATCACGACCCAACATTTGTGTATTCAGGAGAGAATGTGTTACGTTTCTGATTGGTGGACTTGGTACCTAAAATGGTTAATTGTAGTCTCTGAAACAATCTCTGAAAACATAGATATAGGGGTTTTTTTGTTTTTTTTTATATGTGATAGGTAAACATCTGACCCCAATCTCACCTGATGTTGAATGATGATAAGGCTGCAGATATAGCATGCTTACCTAGAAAAATGCCTATTCATTCTCGCCTCGAAGAGGCCCAGGTTGTATTGCTCAGGGAACAGGTCCGCAGGCTGTGCGTTCCACTCCTTAGTCGTGCGCATTATAAAAGAAGAAGCAATCTTTTTCGTGCCATGGTTTAATAAAACACTCTAGTAATATTTACAGGGGTCGTTTAGATCATCAAACTGAACTACTTTCACTTTGGAGGATATACAAAACTGTAGTAGGTACCTACTACTTCACTCAAATGTATGGGACAGCAAATTTCTTTTTTAATGTTCTTCGTTGTCTCCATAGTGAATGTATTATCTTCTAAATTCATCAAAATTCTTGTGTTAACCTTCTTGTTGATCACTTCGGCATTATTCTAAAAACCGCGGTAAAAACCGTAAAACATAAAGAAAATGCATAAACTAAACAAGGTGCATACTAAAGATTAGCGCGGCGGCGCATTGCAGGAGTAATGCACGCTTTTCACAAATGCAGGATTTCGTAGCAAGCTGCGAATCACCGTGAACATGCAGGGAGCTTTGCATTTGTTTCCTCAAATTACGTCTGTTTGCTCTAAATAATAGGATTTTGGAGAAATGTAAATAATAACAAATTAAAGAGTCTTTGGAGAGCAAAGAGCCAGTCGTTTGTCTTTTGTTTTGTTTTATGTTGATGGCCAGTTATAAGTGTTGTTTGCCAAATTAGAGGGTTATTGCAAGCTGCAGTTAGAATTTTATTATAACACGAGCGATAACCCGCGACTTTGTCCGCACAAATCATATACCAGATTTTAAGTCAGATCATAAGCTATCAAAAAAAAAAGTTTCATCAAAATCGGTTCAGTAGTTTTTGCGTGATGCTCGTTCAAACCAACAAACAAACAATCAGAAAATCCAAAAATCGGTGATATGGAATCAGGGACACCTAAAAACCATATCGTAACTTTGTTTTTGTTAATATCTTCAATGTACAGACAAACTTTCTGCTACAGTTTTATAATAGTTTAGACTGAGACTATTTCCTGATCTCTCCCATATTTATTAAATATACCTCAGAATTTAATTCATATTTTCGGTAACGCTGGCCAGTAGAAGATGAAAAAATTGTATCAAAAATAAATTACTTTCAACGGTAAAATTAGTTTTTAAAGCGGTCGTATTGAAATAGATAATCAATATAATACACGTTGATTGGAGTATTTTCTTTACAATATGAAATATTTAACTAACAAACATTCACTAAATAGGTAGACACTATTTGAATAAAATATACCAAGATCGAACCAGCCAAACGAATATGACCTTTGAAAGCCACACTCTATAATACCGCTTACCGATGCAAGCTGAAAATTACAGCGAACGAGATTTCCTTGATTGCAACATTAATTTAGCTAGGAAGTGCTATAAGACGAACATGAGAACTCATCATGTGCGCAGGTGCCACCGATTTTAATTTCCTGAGTCACTGCAGGCTAAGATACCGTTTATTTGTATTTTAAATAAATATTAAATTGAGGGTAAGAGTTTCTCCTATCCTCATTTAAAAATGTATTACGCTGAATATTATACAGAGAGTAAAATTCGATTCGCTACAATAGTGTGCTTTAGTTTAGACCATCAAACTGAACACCTTAAAAAAAATCTGCTGTTCTTTAGAAAATTGCTACTCGACCAAAATATCTGAAACCGCTGTTTTTTTTTTCGTGATTTCAATGTTGGTCCCCTAGTAAAAGTTGTTCAGTTGTTTCGTTCAGTGTTGTTCAGTTCAGTGTTGGTCTGAAGATGGCTGTTCGATATGAAACGCATTTAAATTTACACTCTGCATATTCAACATTTTTGTTATAGAGCATGTATGAAGAGATGTATGGATGCGAATGGGGCGAAAAAGGTATGTAAGGATCGTAGAAATTGCGCGGCCTAGTCTCTGCCTACCCCACTAAATATTTTTGCTGCCCCACCAAAAGTGAGGTAGTTCTAGCCCCAAAGAAGAATTATTTCTTGAACATAAATACCGAGGAGATTAACTTTAGGGAGCGAGAGCTTCATACTAAGAAAACGGTCAAAAATGCCTGTGGGTAGGTAAGCATAGGCATTTTTGATCATTTACACTGCATACATTTCAGGGATATGCAGCCCTAAATTGAATAAAATGTAGGTAAAAGTATTTATTGGCTTTTAGCTTAATCAAGCATACCATATTTTTAACAATATTAATTTGAAATACCTACCTTCCGTAGATAAACATTTAAGTAACTGCACATAAATATTGTACCTAGGTTTATAACATGAAATACAACATGTTTTTATGATCGTTAGGCCTTCTGAAAAGGATAATCCTTTAACAAAGCTTGGCTCACAATATGGCCTGAGCGATTTACAGGCTAAAGGCGCGACCATAAAAACGACAAACATAATAAATCTCGTGTGAAATACAGTCTGATCTGAGCTTAATGGTTTACCTGTTTATTTACAAAGTTCTAGTACTGAATGTAGTTGATTTTTATAGTTTTATTTCTAAATTAATAATGGTTTTTTCCTGTATCTCAGCACTGCTTTTTGCCAATGTCGATTGGGTTTGAAAAGTATCATAATGTGGGCCTATGTCGAAAAATAATTGAAGCGAAATGGGCGTGTGATAGCTTATATTACTACCTGATGCGAGAGAAAGAGATGGGGCGGCGCGCGCGCCTGAAACATACTTACGCAAGCGTAAAACAAACTTTATTTCATTGTGATTGTACTATTTATGTAAGTTCAATTCTGCTCTTATCAAAATATGTAAAATATCAATCTCTTTTTTTTTTAATAAAGTCTCGTGTTTCTATTATTCACCGTGTAGCAGTTCCAAGCGTTTATAAATAAAAACGGACTTTGGCTTGTTTTTCTATCGAGAAAATGTGTCTTAATCGTTTTTTGGCTCTTGTCAAAACTTCAATTATATGTTCAATTTACACATATCCGCTAATCATACTCCTACTGTTAGTACTTCATGATATATGACACTTTGAAGAATCCTATTTTTTTCACATAGCCTCTTAAGGATAGTTTGATAATTAATCAAAATGGCGGAGCCTCGTAGCCAGTCAGAAGCGCAGAATGTACACGACCGTCCGCGAACCCAATCGCCACGTTACTAGCATTAATTTATAAAATAAAGTTTGAAAGTAAATAATTCTTGTGTTGTCATCGAAGTTCCATGTAATAATCCAATCGGAAAACAATATTTTCCTAACTTTCTTGGCATGTAAAACCCTCATTGCCTTTTCTTTTGCATCGTGCCAAAAGCAAACAAATGTCTTGGCAAAATCGAAGCCTTAAACAAGATTTCTACAGAAAATTTATATCGAAAAACGGAAACGTTATCGACAACGGAACTTTCGAAAACGCGACGATATCGACCTTATTCGATATGAATATTTATTCGCTTGTTAAATTAACTCGATTATAGAGACAATTTCCCATAAATAATGATAACGGTTTTCTGTTTAGTCCTTTCAAATATAACTGAGATATGACATGATAGAATTTATCTCGATGATGTAATTGGTACAGTGAGAAACGAGGGTCTGTAGGTTTGTATTCAATTCTCGTTTCAGGCAAAAACAAAAGAGCTAAATAATTGTATTCTGGATAAAAAATCTGGCCTGCAATCGCGGTATATATTTGGTGATTGAACCGTTATGGGACTACGTACGAACTATAACTTTTGACACATTTGGTATTGCGCTAATCGCGGTACAGCCGGCCGTTAGAGCCGTTTTGACAGATCGCTCAGACGTTATTGGCTGTCAGTTACATTAGTTTAGCGCGATGCGAAATTCAGCACAGTTGAATAGTAATTGGATTGCAATGTGACTAGAACTGAAATTGGATAGGAATAGAACTTCGATGTTTTAAGTTAGCGCAATCGGGCACCTGTACGTAGACTTAGGGCCTGTTTCACCACTTCCGAATAAGTTCTTGTTAGCTTATCCGACAGCTCAATTGACATATTCTTCATACAAAATATGTCAAATTAGCCGTCGAATAAGCTAACAAGAACTAATCCAAAAGCGGTGAAACAGGCCCTTATTCTAATAAATTCGAAGGTTTCAACAAAACGCTGAACTTGTTAAATTACATAAATCGTAGAAATAAAAAGCGACATCCTTTTAAAAACTGAAATGAAATTAAAATTAATATTCATCAAAATTCCTTTGAAATATATAGAAATCCCATCAGCAAAATAACTTATTCAATTGAAGCTTTGCTATCTGAATATTAATCATGATTTCTGTTATCAAAAGCTCGCTTGAAAGCCTCCACAAAGTTGGGTCCAATATCGCTGAAACTTGCCCTGAAGTGTTGTTGATTTCCCCGAAACTATTTTTAATTTCCCCGAGGGCGATTCGTTGAGGCGAAATCGACTTTATTGGAGAAAGCTTATTGCTTAATTTTGTAGAACTTAGCTCAAGCTAGACTAACTAATAGACGATGAGTTTAGGTCCAAGCAAAAACGTTTTCATCTAGCAGAACATCTTTGTTTGAGTATTGTTGTATCAATTATCACATAAGAATTTTATTGTTACCAAGATTACGTAGAGGATGAAAGGGTAGGCCTTTGCCCAGCAGTGGGATGAAGTGGGCTAGTGATAAAAAAAAAGATTACGTCACACCTTGTCGACTTAGCCGTCATTTCATAGAAATGGATAAAATTTACAAGAAGAGGTACCTGAGCATGTGCGATATTGATAGTGCCAGCGAGACAGGAATACGCCATGCCTACATTGTCAGCCACGCTTCCTGCCAGAGGGGGTAAGGTTAAAATTGGTGGGCGCAGGGAGAGTCCGTACTACTAGATACTTTTTTTATATAGATAGTTACTATGAATACTTACGCCCAGTCATTTAACGGTTTGAGCCGGGACTAATTAATAACTGATATTTTTTTTCGGTATAGTATTTAAGAAGCCAATTTGACCTTAGAAGTGTACCAAAATTAAAAAAAATATCACGTCAGCAACAGCCCCAAATTTTAACCAATTATCTCGTTCTAAAAAAAGAAATGGTAAAATTTTTTGCAAGCTTTTAAGGCTGTACCATTACAAATATTTAAAACATGGTGTTAATATTTTTGTCTACTTAGAAGGCTATGAATGGCTATGTTAGTACATTCTATTAAATATCTAATTTTTTAAAATTCGATGCCTATTTTATTGCTCAAAAATATTTTATATTGTTAAATCTAATTAAAATCAGTGCATACAATATTAAAAAATCTTCTGGGAGATACAATTTTGATTTCTTTTTTAATATGTTTTCAGATAGTCCTTTTGTCACTAAATGGTGCCGGTTACAGTTTAAAAGTCCAATTCATAATTATTCCCCACCCCTCCTAACAAAACTCCGTAAAATGACTGGGCTATGCGTCGCGTCATCGTTACCGACTTACAATAGATTGCTTATACGATTAATTTGTCATGTAAATTTTGCTGGTCTTAAATACGACACGAATGTGTCTCTTTCTCTCTCTTTACCTTTACTCACTAGCCAGCAACTTTCTTTATCCTATGTCCAGATTCATTTATTAGTTTCGGGTCGTGCAAAGCGACATCTGCTCAAGACTTATACGCCCGACCGACAGATGGCGTTGGAAAACATAAAATGTAGGCTGGCAAAAAATATGGACACACTTCAGCAATCAAATACGTGGCGCGTACCATTTTTTCGTGCCAGCCAGCTACGGGAACAGTAATAAAATAGTCCAATTTACGTGACCGAAACGAAATTTCCAGTTTGTTTCGGAGAATATTCAATCAATGATGCTCCATTACTTTCATAATAAAGTATTGATAATATTTGCATTGAAGGTTTTCATTGGAGCTCGCTTGCTGCTATTATTTGCAGCGTAAAATTTTTCAATACCAAATTATTTTCGGTAAAAATATTATTTGTTTATCGATTTTGGTCTCAATGGCAAAACCATTTAATACGTAGTTACAATTAGCGTACTAAAATTCATTCAGTGTTAGAGAAAGTCTTTGCCTTTGCCCAGCAGAGAGACATTTTGCAAACTAAATAAAGGTAGTTATTTAATGCATGTGATCATTTATGTACCTATTCAAACGTCTGATAACTTTATGATTCAATCAAATCAAATCAAATATTCTTTATTTTACACCAAAAAATAAACAGTAAAACAGTTTTTGAAACTTACGCGGTTATTATTGAATCTAGAATTAAACATTTTATCAGATCATGGCAGTTGTAACACTGCCGGAATATCGGGAACTAAAATATACCAAAACGCGGTAAGAACCCGTTAAAATGTTTAATTCTAGATTAAACAGCAAAAACCTAATTAAGAGTGTGGTTCCAAATATGGAACAAGTAAAATAGTAAACCATGTATGTGGCACTTCAGTCTGTAAAAAAATTCGGATTTTGTATTGTAGTTTCTTTCGCACGCATGTGTGTGCTATAAAATACTGTCTTATCACACGCTATATTCTTAGATTATAATATTTATAATAGACTAGCGTTAACCCGCGACTTCATCCGCACAAATTATATACCAGATATTAAGTCAGATCATAAGCTATAAAACAAAAAAAGTTTCATCAAAATCGGTTCAGTAGTTTTCGCGTGATGCTCGATCAAACAAACAAACAAACTTCTTTTCTTAAATTTACAGTTTTATAATAGTATAGACTAGGGTTAACCCGCGTCTTCGTCTGCACAAATTATATAGGTACCAGATTTTAAGTCAGATGATAAGCTATCAAACAAAAAATGTTTTATCAAAATCGTTTCAGTAGTTTTCGCGAGACGCCCGATCAAACAAACAAACAGACAGACAAAAAATCCAAAAATTGGTGATATGGAATCAGGGACACCTAAAAACCATATCGTAACTTTTTTTGTTAATATCTTCAACTACAATGTACGGACATACTTTCAAGAGTGCGATTTTTCAATCTCATTCGGTGAGCTCAGCAGTTGAAAATGTCAAAATTACTATGGAGATATGCATCTTTCTATAACTAATTTGACTTTTAAAAATCATACTTCAGGAGTGCGATTTTTGAAAGACAAATCAGTAGTAGAAAGATGCATATCATGTATTGCATATGCAGTAATTTTGAAATTTTCAACTGCTGAGCTCAGCGAATGAGATTCAAAAATCGCATTCCTGTTCCAGTTTTATAATAGTTTAGATAGATGAATAATAGCGTGCACGCGACCTAGTATTGAACTAAGATCTTCAACTCTTCACTTTGGGAGAGTTTACGTTTGCATCCTACCAAGCGAGTCCGTTCAAAGTTCACGACTGTATGTGTTGCATTTCTCTATGACTCAACTTCTCGAACTCTGTTATCGTTTGACAAAGTCTTCCCGATTATCAAAGTTACGCCAACTTTGCGCTAAGTGAAACCTCATACAAAGTATAACATATGCATAACAGTACCGAAGAGGTCAAGGGTTTATGCAGGGTGTAAGGGACAGGAGCGCTGTCCCTGACGCAGACTGAAACGGTAAACTTAGACCAAAATCAGACCATCAAACTGAACAAATTTCACTATGGAGCCTACCTCAGGAAAAGCGAAAAATAAATAAGCTGTCCCATACATTTGAGTCGGATAGCAGTTTTGTATGAAACAGCTGATATGTTTTCGCATTTCCTGAGGTAGGCTCCATAGGAAAAGCGAAAAATAAATAAGCTGTCCCATAAATTTGAGTCGGATAGCAGTTTTGTATGAAGCAGCTGATATGTTTTCGCATTTCCTGAGGTAGGCTCCATAGTAAAAGTTGTTCAGTTTGATGGTCTGAGTTCACCGTTTCAGTCTGCGGAGGGCTGTCCCTTACACCCCGTAGAATCCTTTCATTTTCAGCAGTTTAAATTTTATACAAGTCAAAATTACATCTACAAATTCTATGAAGTAAAGTCGTCCGTCAATGTCCACGTAATTGTAGCATTGTTTCTAACCATTCTGAAATGGATTTCGGTCGAGGGTTTATATTTATCTTGTTTTTATAAACAAAAGGAATTTACATACATACATATACTAAAGCCACTATCCTACAGGGGTAGGCAGAGACTACGGCTCGCCATACACTACGATTCAGACAGACTCGCCTCATCCACTTTCATACATCTCTTCATGCACTTCCGTCGGTTGAGGGTAATACGCACTTGTTATTTTTCGGAGACCATTTATATGGTCGTGGAAAGTTCTCCTCGGACGCCCTCTCTCGACTGTTCCACTCACATTGGATCGATAAATCTCCCTAGTGAGTCTACTCCTATTCATTCAAAAAGGAATTTTCTGTCCCAAACTCCCAAATCATGTTTTTATGTTTTAGGCTGAGTGTTGATTGGTCGACGCATCGGAACAGGATCAATTCTTGTGTGTTGCAATGATGATAGTAACAATAGGTACCTACGTATGTTGTAAACAAATGAACGCAAAACCTTTTATAAAAATGTATGGATTAGAAATCAGATAACTGGTTGAGCAGCTTGTCTATGGGTCAAGAATTTGATCTGGCTAGGTTTCATCTCTGGGAAATCAGTTTCAACGTCATGGCAGTGATGGTGATAGAAGAAAACTCGTTCCTGGAGGTAAGTAGAAAAAATGATTACCGTACAAAAACCTCATGAAAAAGTGCTCTAAAACGTGTCTATGACCGAGTCTTCATCATTATTATCATTATCATTATCACCATCCACCTATCATCGTCAACTGAACATAGGTAGGTAGTCATCACAGACTAATTAGAAAGTAGTCATCTGCCAAGGCGCACTAAAAACTATCCTCAGCTTTCCAAATCCAGTCGCTACCAGGTCTTCTTATCGTGTGGGCAGAGCCCTGGTGTCAGAGTTTTTTCAGACCGCCTTACGGCCTCTGACGTGGTTTTTATGTAACTACTACTACCACCAGAGATAGTAGCCGGGGCCAACGGTTTAACGTGCCATCCAAAGCACGGAATCATTTTTCTTTTCAGACAATCCGGTGACTCAGCCTGCAATGTCCTAACCAACTGGGGTAAAACGCACAAAGTGACATTTCACTAGGTGTCCCCCGTGGGAATCGAACCCACGACCTCCGTGTCGAGAGCCAATGCTCTTAACAATTAGACCACGGAGGCAGTACTACAGGCTACCAGGTACCTGACCAAGTATTATAATGATCTCTATTTAAAAGCTGGGCCCAGTCACTGTCGCATAATGAGTTTTGTTGGCCTCCGAAACAATTAGAAACTTTTGTAATTTAATTTATGCTCGTATTAGATCAAGACATGTCGGAATGTGTAATAATGATATTACAACTTTGAGACAACATTAGTCAGCAAAGTTCTTTCTTTTACAAAGTTCTGTTATGACATTAACATACTTTATGTTTTACAGAGTATGAGACTAACTTTGTATTATCTATTCATAATGAAAAAGTTTCGGGATTCTTTCGAAACAAGCAGTGGCTAAGAATATTTAATATTTTGTTGAATACCAAGGATGACGATCTCTATACACATATTTACTATGTAAGATGACCTTGCCATCTATTGGTTAACAATTGAACTACCTATCAGTTTGTCTACAACTTGCTTCGTTACGAATTCCCATTCCACTGCATTTTTCACACCTTTAGGTCGAATTTCGCTAAATCCTTCTCTTGCCAAGAGAAACTATCAAGTTAGTAGTGTAATATTGGGCACTCTAGGCCACTTCGTTTCCTTCAGGCTCACCCTGTTCGCCTTCAGTCACTCGTTGACCTAGAGTGCCCAATATTACAAAGATATTTTTCGTTCAATCATTTACTCAGACATTCTAATTTAAATTCAACCTGTGTCGTTATAACGCGATCAGATGAGAGCCATGGTAAGATCACTCCTTGAACGCACTGTCATCTAGGATGTTAAATCGTTTATTTAACAAGAACAGGAACTCGTTTTATCTGTCTATTTGTCGAACAGAAAACATTATTTTAATCAAAAGAAGCAAAAACCTCGTGCTTTGAGCTTTCAGGTACCTCGCTCGGTCTCGTCGGCTAGTGTCGGAAGTTGTGCAAGGTACCTTAATTGCTCATCGCACATTAGAGGAAACCCCTAAGGGTTTTTTTAGTATCCATTTGAGGTTCGACATTACAGTGTCAGTTCTCAGGTAGGATTTCAGGGTTTTTGGTATCCATTTGAGGTTCGACATTACAGTGTCAGTTCTCAGGTAGGATTTCAGTTCATAGAGATATTACTTTATCAAGTTTCAGATTGGCCAGATCGATACTAATTGATATTTCATATCACAGGCATGTTTGAAGTTATGGAGTGTAGTCAAGTCGGCCAAGCTTAACTAACACCACATGGTCTCAACCAGCCCAGAGGAAACTGTTTCACTCTGGTATATATACGAACATCGTTGAAAACTTTAATAGCGCGATTTAGAAATCGTTATTTTAATGCGCGAATTTTCGCTAGGCCGCTGTACACTAACGTCTTTAGTAAACAGAACCAGTAACAATACCTTTATAAAAGAGTCGATGTACCTCATACAGCTGGATTAAAGACGCGGCATTAAATAAAAACTGAATTCCCCGGTTAGTATTTGATTACCGTAATATGATACTAAGGATGTCGTCATTGCGATTATACAAGGTGTTAATTTTAATATTTTGTTAGGTATCCACTGAAATATACGATAATATAAGAAGGATATTATTATTAAGTTGATTACATCACAATACTAAAGGGATTAACTCAAGTCTGTAATAAGATAATGTAACCAAAAATTCTTCTTGTTATTTTATCAACTAAGTTGTGTACTAGTTCGTATTTAGTAGTGAACTTACGTAAGTTTAGGTGTGTTTATATACCTACTTAGTTTTATTCAGTATGGTTTTATTTAACGAATTTCGTTATCATTTTATTATTAAATAATAAATAAGTATGTATAATAAGTAGGTAGGTAGGTAGGTATAATAGGTAGGCAGTTATTGTCTGAAATATATGCGTGATAAAATTAAATATGTTTATATCTTAATTAATAATATTATATACCTAGATATAATTTATAGTGATGACAAAGATATTTAGTTAGCTACATAACACGTTAAGCTTCTTACCTACCTACAAAATAGATATTATCTTTCTTCAATATTTATCAAAATGACACACTGTATTTTTTTCGAATGTTGATTCATACTGTGAAACCGAAGAAAACCTAAGTAAGCATTTTTATCGTAATAAATCAGAATGTATTATGTGATAAAAGTGACTCGTAGAATGTTACATAGTATTTACTTGAATTTAAGGTTCAAATTACATTGATTAGAACCTTTACATTACGTTTTTAGATGGAGACTTAAGAGTAAAAAAGCTTACCTAATTATTGCAATCCATAATTTGTAACATACTTATTTTGATTTTGCTCAACAGTAGTCGCAGTATAAATTATCGTGAGTGATTTTTAATAAATTCAGTTTCTTCAAGAAAAAATGTAAGTAGGTATGAGAACAATTATTTAATCATGCAATCATTAACATTATGGTTATGATTTAATACCTACAACATGGGTTCGAATCCTAGTTGAAACTTATTTTGATATGCCTAGTTGCAATTATAGTACTTATATTTTAAACACATTAGGTACAGTTTAACGTTCGAGATCTGAAGGTAGATAATTTATTAATTTTTGCTTAATAGTTTTATTAACTTTCAGGTCTGACTCCGAGTATGAAATTGTAAGTGAAGAGGAGAGAGAAAAGGTTGATAAAACGAAAAAGAAGACCTCTAAGAAATCTACGTCGTTGAGTAGTAGCAGCGTGGGGAAGCGAAAAACGTCATCGACTAATTTAGCTAGGTAATTTGATTTTTAACTCGCACCTACACCATAAATTTTTTTTGATTGATTTTTCTTAATAAACAAAATGTTATGTTATAGCTATTTGTTTGCTTTTACAGTGCGCGCAAGAAGACAGCCCCAGCAGCGCTCGACGTGTTTGGGTTGACCAAGGATCAACCGCAACCGTCATCTTCAAAGCCAACAAAGCGGAACGGGACTCTGGAGTCCTGCTTCGTAAACCGGGTAGCAACAGGCAACCAACGACGGGTGACCGAACAAAGTGGTGAATACTATATTGATCTTAAAGTATATAATACTACCGACGCCGAAGGTTCTAAGCCAGAGGAACGTTGGAAGAAGGCTCTCGTAAGGGTGAAGTTCTTTACGAATGACGACTGTCCGCAGTGGCAAAATGTCCAAAATCTTGTGAGATCGGCTCATGAGCTGTTTGAGGACATTCCACCTTCTTTTTATAATAATTTTAATAACTAGTCACATCATTTTTTGATTTGTTGAATTTTGATAAAAAATAGTAGGTAGGTACAGTTAAACCGTATCTATAAATACTTAGCGTTAATTATAGTTAATACGTACTGTTGATAAAAAACTACAAGAGTTAAATTATTCTAACATGCCTTTTTGTTCAAGCTGCGGTATTTTAGTTGTAAGAAACAAATGGACAGGTCATTTACGAAGTAACGTACACAAAAATAATGCCGCTGCATCTGTTTACGATAACGTACAGATAATAAAATCCGCTTTCCGGGGTCGTATCGCGAGCTATAGGATTTTAGCAGTGACTGAAGAGGAAGTAAATTCTATAAATACGTTTTTTGTCAGAACTAGTTTCAAAATCAAGTCACTTTTAGATCGATCACTTAAAAGTCATATATGTGTTAAAGTTAATATTGAACTTTTTTCTATGTTTTTGATGTTCAAAAATGATACCCAGGAAGTGAAGTCTTTTGGAACAAAAAATTTTACACTTCATTTAAATTATGACTTCGATTCATTATTTTTAGATGTCAAAAGTAATTTGATAAAAAAGATTGAAGAATTTCAAGAGAGGGACAGTGGGTGGACATTTTTGAACAATTTACACTTAGAACTGAACATAAATAAATGTCAACCATTACGAGGATCAAATTATATAGACTTACCTAAATTTATCAAAAACAAAAAGGCATGCCTGAATATTCAGAATAATGACGAATACTGTTTCTTATATTGCGTGATGGCGGCCCTATATCCTACCACAAAACACTCCGTAAGACCTTTATCATATGCAAATTTCCGGGATATGTTGCAAATTAAAGATATGTCGTTTCCAGTCAGCTTTAGGGACATTTCAATTTTCGAGAAAAATAATCCTGCTTTAAGCATTTATGTTTATGGTCTGAAAGACAAAAAGATTATAACTGGACCATTGTACAAATCGGAGTCAAGTAGCTATAAAAAACGTATTCATTTGTTGCTTCTTGAAAATGGTGAATCATCGCATTATTGTTTAATCAAAGATCTGCCGCGTCTTGTTAGACGACAAATAACAAAACATCACGGCAAGTTATACTATTGTGATACTTGTTTACAATTTTTTACATCAGCTGCTAAACTTGATGAACACATTTGTGGAGGCGTCGTTACTGTGCTGCCTGAGAAAGGGTCAGTTATACAGTTTAAAAATTATGAACGAAAACAAAATGTTCCTTTCGTTATTTACGCTGACTTTGAAACTATGCTACAACCTTTTCAGGGCTGTGAACCTGATCCAAATAATGCAAGTACAACAGACTTACAGCGTCATGTGCCCGTTGCGTTTGCTTATCAAGTCGTTTGTTCAGTTGATGAACGTTATAATCGGTTTGTTAGTTATCGCGGTAAAGATTGTGTGCCAAAGTTTGTTAGCTCACTGCATAGAGATGTCGCGGAAATTCATGAAGTTCTAGGTACTATTATCCCTATTATATTCAGTAAACAGGATGCTAAAGATTTCGAGTCATCTACTCGTTGTCATATTTGTCATAATTTTTTATGGAATGATAGAGTAAAAGATCATTGTCATATCACAGGACGATATCGCGGTGCTGTCCATCAGTACTGTAATTTACAGTATCGGCTTCCTAAATTTATTCCAATTTTTTTTCACAATCTTGCAGGATATGACTGTCACCTGTTTATCAAAGAATTGGGAGTAACTCCCGGCATGATCAAAATCATACCAAAGTCTAAAGAAAACTATATTTCATTCACTAAATTTATTCAAGTTACAAACGAAGAGTATATTCAGTTAAGATTCGTAGATTCATTTAAATTTTTAGGAACAAGTTTAGGAAAGTTAGCGAAAACAATGAAGAAAGATGAATTTACTAGTCTCCACTATTTCTTTCCAAATAAAGACGAGTTTAGTTTACTAACAAGAAAAGGTATATATCCCTATGATTATATGACTGACTGGAAATGTTATGAAGAAAACTCTTTACCGCCGCAAAGTAAATTTTACAACTCACTGACGGGTGAAAACATATCATGCGAAGATTATAAGCATGCGCAATCGGTATGGTACCAATTTAAAATAAAAAGTTTAGGGGAATACACGGACTTATATCTGAAAACTGACGTTCTTCTGTTAACGGATATATTTGAAAATTTTCGGCAAACGTGTAAACGTCATTACCAGCTCGATCCTGCATTTTATATCACTGCACCAAGCTTATCTTTCGATGCGATGTTGCTCAAAACCGGTGTACAACTAGAACTTATTGATGATTTGTCTATCATTCGAATGCTACAAAATGGAATCAGAGGCGGTGTATGTATGTGCTCTCATCGATACGCAAAAGCAAATCATAAATATCTAGATGACTATGACTCTTCCCAACCAAATTCATTCATAGTTTATTTAGATTGTAATAATTTGTATGGGTATAGTATGTGTCAAACATTACCCCTCTCTAATTTTAGATTTTTAGAGCAGAACGAAATTGATGGTTTATGCGTTTCGGATATACGAGATGACGCTGATTACGGTTTCATACTCGAGGTTGATCTGCTATATCCTGAAAACGTACATTGTGATCATAACGATTTCCCGTTTTGTCCAGAGAAATGTATACCACCTGGTGGGAAGAATGTAAAGCTTGTACCAAACTTGTACAATAAATACAACTACGTGATCCATTACGTTCATTTGAAAAAATGTCTAGAGCATGGGTTAGTATTGCGTAAAATTCACAGGGCTATCACATTCAAACAAAGTGCTTATTTGAGACAATACATTGAGTTTAACACAGAGCTACGGCAAAAAGCACAGTCTGAGTTCGAACAAGATTTTTTTAAACTGTTGAATAACAGCGTTTTTGGTAAAACTCTGGAAAACAATGAGCGAAGGGTTAACGTACAATTGATAAACCAATGGAATGATACAAAAAATATAACCAAAAAGGAAACTAGTGCCGATAAACTCATAGCTAGTCCTTACTTCCATAGTGTATCAATTTTTAATGATAGTTTGGTTGCAATACAAATGAAACCAGATAGAGTCATCTTAGATAAGCCAATTTACATAGGCTTTTCGGTATTGGAATTATCCAAGGCTCACATGTACGATTTTCACTATAATGTAGTGAAACCCTTCTATGGAGATCGAGTTCAGCTATGTTATACTGACACAGATAGTTTCATCTATAATATTACCACAGATGATTTTTATCGAGACATGAAAAACAAATTCTTACCTTACTTTGATACAAGCAATTATAGCGAAAATAATAAATTTAATTTACCACTTAAAAACAAAAAGATACCTGGTTTGTTTAAGGATGAGATGGGAGGGAAAATTATAACGGACTTTGTTGGTTTAAGGTCAAAGTTATATTGCATTAAAACCAAAGAAAAAACAATAAAAAAGGCAAAGGGTGTTAAAGCAAACATTGTGCGAGAATTGAGTTTATCAGATTACGAGAAAGTTCTTATTAATAAAGATGTCATTCGCAAAAAAAATATTTTATTTAAATCAATCAAACATGAAATATTTACTAGAAGTGTTAACAAAGTTGCACTCTCAGCGAATGATGACAAACGTTCAATTTCTCAAGATAAAATATCTACCAAGGCGTGGGGTAGCGAATGTATCTTAAAATCTTAAATTTTTGTAGTTTATTATCAACAGTAACAGTACGAGTGTAGACATTATCCTAAATTGATAGTTTCTAATACCTTGCGCACAAAACCTAATCTCCGCCTGAGGCAAGGGAGGTGGGACGTAGAATAAACGCATGCAAGCGATCGTCGCGTCATCAATTCGGAGCTTCACGCCATCCCATGTCTCAGGCGGTGACTAGTCAGTTGCGAGCGGGCTATAATATTAAGTATAATAATGAAGAAATAGATAGGTTGATTACTCATCGACTGTTAGGTGGTATTGTAAAAAGATTGTGTGAATTATATTTCAATGAATAAAACTGATTATAATACTAAATTTATATGTATAGCAGACAACATTATTTTATGTTTAACTTCAAAATGATATAATATTAATTTCTTACTTACCTATTGTATAAGTTACGCTAGCCTAAATGTCTCAGCTAGCACTTTTATAGCGTGCTAATAATAAAATTTTTTCTACTTCATATCATTTTTTATTTATAGTACCCTACTTCCCTACATAGACATAATGTCTATCACACAAAAATATGGTGAGGTAAAACCAGTAGGCGTCGCATGCCAGCCCCGAGAAAACGATAAAAATCGAGATGTGCCTCCATCCTTATTATTTTACGTATGCCGGAAAGAGCGCGCATGACATATTTCTCGTTTAAGCGCTTTGGCATGCTAGCTGTGCTGACAGATAATAAAATATTATGATAAAGATATATATGTATACTTAACTTTATTAGCTTATTAGTAATTCGACTCATACTCAGACTTCAATTAACTATAATTGTTTCACTTTAGAATTTGGAGGAAGAAGGAATTTGTAAATAATTTGAAAGTTCATTTTCATTTTACTGTTTATTAAACTTAACAGAAACAATTTTACAGTGTCCATAAATCTGATCATTTAAATATTAATTATTTTACAAAGTGTAATTTGTCAACTTTTTAGAAATCTTATTAATAACACTCTCTGTCTGATCCATAATCTCGTCCATTCTTTCGGTGACAACATATTGCGCATTAAGTATTGCACTATCTTCTCTAACACAATCAATTTCGCTCACATCATAGACTAATATTTTTATTAACCGCAGAGGTCTGTCCGGTTTCTTGCAAATTACAAAGGATGTAGGTGAAATAATTGACTTCTTTTTGTTAACACGCTTATTTGATTTCTTTTGTTCCTTAAATTTTGTTTTTCCATGATCGCGTTTGTTTCTTAGCTCAGGGTAATCTACATCAAATCTATTCAAGAGATCTTGATTATAAAAGTAAGGAACGGTAGTTTCCTCCATGATCTGAAAACAAAAAAATGTAAAAGTAAAATCATTAGATAACTGTAATTAAGCAAGATTAATGAGGTACTTACCTATACAGGATGCAAGTGACAGCCTAGCAAATACTGAAACGATGAACTCAGACCATCAAACTGAACAACTTTCACAATGAAGTCTACCTCAGGAAACGCGAAAAAAAATTTAGCTGTCCCATTTCCATTTTAGTCGTGAAGGTACAGCAGTTTTGTATGAGACAGCAGATTTTTTTTTTGCGTTTCCTGAGGTAGACTCCATAGTGAAAGTTATTCAGTTTGATGGTCTGCGTTCACAGTTTCAGTATTTGCTAGGCTGTCACTTACACCCAGTATAGTTTAAATATTTTATAAAGAGATGAATTAAACTTACCGAAATGCCTGATTACCTATAATATTTTAATTCAATAACAAATTAAGTGACCTCTCCAAATGCTTATGTGCAAGCGACTAAAGAGTTGTTTACCTAAAAAGATCACGTCTAAGCCTCAGGTTCTATGAAAAAAATATTCAATTCATCTCAAGAATGAAACAAGATCAAACTTGATTTAAATTTCTTAGATAGGTACTTACATTATTATTTATATATTTCCTTAATTAAACAAAAATAGTTTTATCATTTTCACATAGGTAGGTATAGGTAGTGATTACACGTGTTAAACCATTCCCGTAATGAAAAATTGCATGGAAAGCAAATTCAAGTTCATACTTGTCGGTCATGTGAAGCTACCGATTATGATGACATAGATCGTTTTGCAGTTTCTAAGTTTCAAATTTCCATGCCTCAAGTTATTTATTTCATAATTAAATTATTCGTCATTCATTAAGTAACCTTAGTACGGAGCATCCGCATTTTTATTTCATACTTAAAGTTCAAAAACATAATCAGAATGTCTAGACCAGTGAATCCAGTCATCACTAGCTACCTTGCAACTGATACGTTTGGTGTTCCTAAATTTACCATCAAGATAGAAGTAAATCAAATAGTTGAACGAGATTCAATAATTGAGGGTCGACCAATGCTGAGATCCATTTATGCAGCGCAAGATGAAGAAGATCCTGTGATGAAATCAGTGTCACACACATTGTTTTTGATTTCGAGAGAATTGGGAGACCGCTCAGATACAAGTAAATAGGTTAGTACATAATTATACTCTTTTATTTTCTTTTCTTATTGTTTCATAGGTCTCAACCTACCCACGGTGCGACGTAGGTGTAGGCATTATGTATCTATGTATTTTTTCAACCTTACAGCTCGATACTGCGTTGTTATTAATAGTGTAAAAATCATTTTATATTTTCTTTTTCAGGTACTACCGTTTGGAGCGAATAAAATGCAAGAGGAATACTTACTTTAGTACTTATTAAATACATTTAATTTAATTTTAGTTTATGTAATTCATGTTCATTAATAAATAAAAAAAAAATTAAAGAAGAAATATACACAAAAAAAAAAAAAAAAAAAAAAGTAATTAAATAATTCTAATTTTGTATAATTTTAGTGCTTTTATAATCTGTAATTTAATATATTCAGTAATAATTTAGACCTAAGTATTATTATTTTATGAAATTACTCTCAGACTTGTAAGACAGAGCGATTAAAATAAAAAAATGTATCATGCTATTATCAATTAAAATTTGTTTAAATAATTTCACTAAGGTTTTAAAATAAGTGATAATATGTTAGGTATAAATAAAAAAAAATGTTTTTGTTCACAAAGAAATGATTTATTATTTACTATTTTTATATCATATATCTAATTCTAACATGCAATTTAACATTTTATATTTTTAACATTATTTGCTTAATTAAATTTTAATAAAGAGAATAAAAAAAAATATTACAATCAATCAAACAAAGAGAACTTGTACATATAATTGTCTTCGTACCATTTTTTAATACATATTACATTATTTAAAGCACATTCTTTTGTATGATTTATACAATTAAAATTAATATTGTTTTTACAATAATCATTACGTAATTTTAGAATATTAGGACATCCTTTTTCTCCTATATCTACTATTTGACATGTTGAACACAGTTCTTTAATCCATTTAATTTTTTCCAAGCCTTTTGTCAATATTTTTTTATTTTCTAAATATGGTATGATCACACGTTTAAATTCACGATAGTCAATAAAACCTTCACTCCATCGAATTCCTCGGTTTTTCTCTAACCATATGATTTGTTTCTTTTCAAAATTCGATAAATTATGAAATGAATATGGAGATTTTATAAGAAACGTTTGTGTAAATTCGATAGTAGCTATAGATAGTTCTTTAACAATAAAATCATTTTTAAAATTTTTAAAGCCTTGAATATCTACGAAAATAATATCCTTATTCATGATATCTTTTTGACTGTATTGCTCAACGGTTTATATTCCACAATGCAATCGTTTAGGATAAGGCAGTATGCAGAAGTTTGATCAGGTATTTCTGTGTTGCTCTCGAGTTCAACTCGCACGTTAACGACAGGTCCCGACTTGAGATTATC
This sequence comes from Agonopterix arenella, assembly GCA_927399405.1. Taxonomy (NCBI): domain Eukaryota; kingdom Metazoa; phylum Arthropoda; class Insecta; order Lepidoptera; family Depressariidae; genus Agonopterix; species Agonopterix arenella. The sequence goes on along the minus strand of OV656708.1, from coordinate 10,409,962 downwards.
AGTTTGCCTCGAGCAATCGATGACAAACAGAGGTGCTTTTTCTTTAAATTCTTCTAAATTCAACAACGGTTCTGTTCTACGACCGAAATAAGACTGCTGAAATCTTGCGTATTGTTCATATAATAAAGCAATTTTGCCATCGGTAAAATTAACATTTAAACTTTCGTATGGGAAGTAAGTTGAATTGAGATAGACTTTTACATCTCGCATAGTACAATGGTCGAATTGGGTCATATCTGCTGCGGCATTATTTTTTCTGTTCGTTTGAAATCCTATAATAACGTATCTGGGTTTTTCTATTTGAGATGAGGTTTTTATAGACCATGTATGTTTAGTAGTTTTTGGTAATAATGGATATTCATATAAATCCCAGTTTCGAAATACTAACTGAAGTGATCGATCTTTTTCTAATAATTTAAGGAAGTTTAGCCTTTCTCTATCGGACACTTTTACATGCGGAACACGCCAAACTATTTTATGTATTTCAACATCATCCACAACTTCTCCCGAACCTAATTTCAATGCGTTAAGGTTAGTATTGCTCCGTAAGAGTATCAGTTCATGCTTACAGTTTATTATTACTTTTTTGTAGTCTTCTGCAAAACCAAGAATATTACAAAGGGGTATAGATGCAGAGAAACCACCACTCTGTTTGTTCTTTGTTCCGTTAATATCCCAACCCCAAGCTTTAGACATCTTTGCTTCACTTTCGTTCATCGATATTAATGACTTCATCGTTGTTGTTATTCCAGCATTTTTTATTTTATCTATTTCTACACCATTTAATTCATAGCGAATGTCTTGGAATAAGTAAAGTAAGGGATTATTGGTAAATTGCACGCTCTGTGACCTTACTTTCGTTTCTCTGTGGTGAACTTTTACAACCCCCTCCAAATATAAAGTACTTGCTGATGGTAGTACGTACAAATCTTGCTGATTTATAGGAATACGAATTTCATCATTTCTATTAAAAGTGATAACGTAAGGTTTATATGAATGTATTTCAACACTGTCGATAGTGTTATCGTACGAAGGAATACTAGATATGTCTAGAATGCTCATTTTAACAATCCAATTAGTTTAAGGAATTTCTTATTTTCTTTTGTCAGTTTTATTTTCTTTCTTGGTGTTTCTTTACCGATAGATCGAATGGTACTGATGTTTTTGGTTAGCGGCGATATATATTTATTGTATTCAATCATTTTTTGTTTAGGTGTAGATATAACTGAATTTCTTCTCCACGTAAATTAATCAAATTATTATTTATATCTAACAATCGAATGTTAATACAATTTACGTTGTTTTGATTTACTGGGAAGTAAATAATGTTTTTAGGTATTTCTATAATTCTATAGCCTGGTGGTACATTCGGCGCAAATTCATGGATAATATGGCTTGATATTCCATTAATATAAGATCCTGTCACTATGTCACATTCAACCCTCACAACTGTCGTTGATAGAATGTTGACTGTATGCTGTGACTCGTGTAATATATTTGCTTTGAGTGTTTCATTTCCAAATCCCAAAAGTTGACCGAAAGAAGTTTCTCTTTCAAAATGGATTTCTTTTGTACAAAAAATTGATGTTTTTAATGTATTATTGTTACAGTGTAATTTGAAAACTGCATCTTTTATATTGGCCTTCAAATAATCGCAGATGTCCTGGAGTTCGTAGGCTCCCTCGGGTATTTCGATAACTTCATTATTGCCGTAATGAAATTTGTTATTTCTAACATCAATATTAGGAATAGAATTAAAGGTTGATAGATACAATAAAGCGCATTCATATTGACCTTCTAATTGTAAAGTTGGATAATAATTATTAGATAAAATCGATTTATTACCAGTTATTGATACAGTGAAAGACATTATATTAATGTTGAATATTAAACCAGCTTTCTCATTTTATATGTTTATTCCAAAAATTTATAAGATATGAAATACATAAATGACCACAATTTACTGTATTAAACTCTTGATAACATTTGTAGTTGTAAAAAATGTCGAAGAGATTAAAATAATTAACAATCTCTAAAGGAGGTTTCAAATCACCATAACTGTTATAATATTCACAATAATTATTTAATTTCGCATAGGCTACCCAATGAGTTCCATCACCATCAGAATTATCTAAATTAACAATACCACATTCGATAGGTTTAGGCGTTTTAGGTAATCGATCTTTCATAAAAACACCTCTAAAGTACGGTATATCTCTAGCAAATTTTATAATATCTAAGTTGGTAAGGGCTCGTTTAGGTAACCTTTCGTTTAGTTTTTTGAACTCGCAATAAACAGTCCAGCGCCTTTCTTGTGTGATTTAATGTATAAACCTTTTCCCAATGAAATAGATTCCATCACTTTGTTGTGACGTTTAGATTCACTTAGATTTTGTTGAGCAGATTTATAATCGTTCACAGTTTTTGCAATGCCAGCTGCTCCTCCTGCCAGTGTACCTAAGGCTGAAAGGCCTGCAAAGATTGGTAGTAAAGGTAGAATTCCGCCTGTCTTTGGGAGTGGTATTACGCGTGGTAAACGAACTCTCTTGTTATTAGCGAGAAATTTTTTAGCTGCAAAATAAGCACATTTGATTGCAGCCTTCGTGTTCTTAGGTTTTGACCTTTTGAGGTGAGACTTGATTTTTGAAACAGCTTTATTAAAACCCTTTACTCCTGCTCCTGATTTCAATTTAGCTTTCATGGCTTTAGTTACTATCCAAGAAGCAAGTTTTTCTCCCCGCGAACCATCCTTTGATCTAAGTCTTTGCTTAGCCATGTTTAACAACACTGTATCTGCTTTATGTCGATTTTCCAAATCTTGATGGTTAGAATAAGCTATATCGTGATGCATACAAGCGTTGTCTAGCTCATTAACACCTTTATCACCTCGCAATAATCGCTTTTGTAGTTTAGTACCAGGTCCACAAAAATTATATCCAGGTAAGTGTAACTCGAATGGAAGATTATTTATTAATTTATTAATAAGACCTCCTCCTTGCATATCTCATTAGGTAATGAATACTAAGTTCATACCATTTCCTTTTTATCAATCCAACTATTTTCATCATCACTGAGACCTAACCACTTAACCAATATCTTATTTCCCTTTTTCCGAATAATTTTCTCAATTAAATATACATCAGGATATTTGGTTTTTTGAAGTTCTTGTTTATAAAATGTTCCTAGAATAGGTTGTTTACGTAAATCTTCAATAATGTATGTTATAGGAATAGTATTATTAACTTTTTTAATTGTAAAAATTTCTGTCGACCAATTTGGAGTGTACACTTTTTGAAAAATACTTTTATATTTACTTATTCTAACGTAATCACCTGCAAAGAGCTTCTGTCTATCAGGTTTTGATATAAAAATTTGTGATTTTTTAATGTTACCCATTACTATATTTTCACTAGCCTGAGTAACTTCAATTGGTTTATATTTTGTAATACGATGTTTTGTATTATTATACAGCCTTACTACATCATCTAGCGGTCCTTGGATCCATTTATAACTACCATTCAAGCAAAAGGTTTGATACAAATTGTTTTTTAAAGTTCTGATTAATCTCTCAACAATTGAAGCTTTTTTTATAGAAAATGTAGAATAATGGTTGATGGTAAATAATTTCATTAATTGTTCAAACTCATCGTTATAAAACTCAGTACCCATATCAGTTTGTAAATTTTTTGGACGGCGATGACTCGTACACAATACATGATGAAACGCCTTTGTTATTTCAGATTTTGTCTTGGTTTTGACTGGAACTGCCCATGAATATTTAGAAACACAGTCTATTACAACTAAGATAAACTTGAAACCCTTGTTATGGGTTTTTAATGAACAAAAGTCTATTAGATCAGCTTGCCATAGATCATCAATTCCTTTTAGAATCACAGATCTTCGTATAAAATTTTTTCGAGCTGCTTTATGAAGTTCTTTCACTATTTGCTGCTTTATCATTTTGTTTTTACAATTTTATCGACTTCAGTTTTAGTATAGTACTCCTTTTTGAAGTGATTTAAAACCTTGTTTACGTCTGCTTTTATACTTTTAAGGAGTGCCGAAGCATCATCCTTGCTACAACATAATTTAATAACAGTATCAACATATTCTTTATTAGCTGCATCATCAGCTGACGAAGGTATTTTAACACCTCTTAGTCTTGTTTTTTTCAAATCGAATTCTCCTCCTTCTGTTTTCATCAAAGTTTTATCGGTTAAATCAAATATTTCAGATAACCGCATTCGTTTATGAACATGATGACCAAATTTATCAATATTCATGATGAGAACCTATCAATTGAAAAGTTAATATACAAATGAAACAAAACAAATATGATGACTTTATTTATTATACAATAATTCCACTTTCACGCAACTCTTCTAGAACCGATATTATTTCATTATCCAGTCCAGTGTTACCTGCATCTCGAGATGCAATTAATATCTTTAGTCTTTCCACTAATTCGTTAGGATCATCCCAGTAAACGTAATCCACATCTTTGTTCCACTTTTTCATAGACGGTAAGCCAGATCCTTGAGCAACACTACCGTCAGTACTTACAGAAACTTTACGAAGTTTGAATAATGGTTTGATAATATTCAAGTATTTTCGTCCTTTATTGCTCTTAATTGGTTTAGTTGAATCAAAATCGCGTCTATGCGCATTTGTATCCATCAACATGGTTTTATAATTTTGTATGTCTTCGGAAATTATCAAGTTCGTATCAGGTACTTTCTTGAATATCAGTTCACGTATTCCTACAGTGTTATCATACGTATGCCCACCTATTGTTATATATTCTCCATTTGTAGTTACACGAGCTGAACCCATCATAAGTTTTCCACGTTCATTCCTAACACCATACGGAACATCTTCATAAAACTCTGAAGATAAAGACCATGATGATGCATTACGTGCAGGACTATTCTGAGCTGAATCAACAGTTTTAAAGGACATATTGCTAATATCATGGTCATTAAAACTGTTATTATTGTCATTATCATCTTCATCTGTGTTTACATCTGATAAATCTTTTTCATTATTTATAATGTCAGATTTCCTTTTCATGATTGTTTTATCCAGATACGGTTCACTAGATGACGATGCATCGGAATAGCTATCTCTCAAAGACTTAATCTTTTTAACTTTATTTTTTTTTGACTGTGTGCTTTGTTTCTTTGTTGCCAACATTTGATTAAGGGGATTTATTATTGGTTTAAAAACGTTTTCAAGTGTTTTATCTCTATCAGTTTCAATATTACGCATTTTTCGTACCTTTCTTTTTACAGCTTCAGCTGCATTAACAACTTGTCTTTTTATAGATTTTTCCATTTTAATTCAGTGTAACGTGTCTAAGCTTTGAATAATTTCCACGTAATGATAAACGTAAGAAAGCAATACACTTATATACTATTAATGTATTATCAACTAGTCGAATACCACGAATGTGTCAAATTTCTTTCTATAGCACCCTTTATTTTTATCACAATCTTTATTAATCACTAAGTAGCTGTACGACTTATTCCATATTTTTGAACACATTTTTCGAAAATCGAACCACGTCATATCTGTATTAACATGCTCATCATAAATGTGTTTTAAATTCACATCGTCTTGCTTGAAGATAACCAAAAGGTTCGCATTATCTCTTACAAGCTGTTTGGGAATTTTGGTATATGTCTGGTTAAGGTAAAAACAATCTATGTTTTTATGACGACCCATTGCAAAATAATCTCTTATATTATTTTGATTTTCACATGCAACATCATCAAATATTATAACAGAGTTAGGTTTAGCATTTTGAGGACTTAAGACTGTCTCATTTTCGTGGTATTTTGCGAAAGATATACCTGGAACCATATTTAAAACTTTCTCCAAGAATCTGTACTTAGGCTGATGAAGAGTCTTGGAATAAACATACACATTTCGATAATTTAACCCATTTTCATGTAGAAGAAGTCCAATGACTAAATTAGTTTTTCCGCAGTTTGATGGTCCACAAATTAAGCACCTTATTGTATTCGGTAGGAGATTTCCATGACGAGAAGTAATATTCTTAGAATTTATACATAGGTTTTCAACTTTTAAAGATTGTGCTTGTTTCACAAATTTCATTTTGGTGCAAATAAGGATGCTGTCTTTATAAGAATGAAAGTAATGTAAGAAAACAACGTTTATTTATATTCCTGTCGTTGTAGGTAATAACTAATACCTTATTTGCTCGTTCACGGTTTGGGTACTTCCTCGAAATCTATAAATTTATTGTTCATTCTAATCACACGAGCAGGTACCCTGAGTCCTTCATAATAAATTCCACTCCATGTACCATATTGGTTTTTGTGTAGAATTGGTATTAAAATACCTTCGTAATAGTCTGAACCGATTATTTGAACATTATGAATTCCATATTCATTGCGTTTAACAATAACTACTTCCACAACATCATCTATTTTTAAAGACATTATTACTTATTTATTTATAACGTCTGTCGTGTTCGATGTCAACGTGGTATCTGCTACTATAATCTTGTATCTGCACAGACTACATGCGAGTCTTTCAGATTGCTCTCACAGCTGACTGATACATTAGGAAAGCGTTTGATCGGAAAGGTTTTGAATTAGAATTAAGCATCGTGGATGCAAGAGTAAACGATTTCACGAAAGATATCTTTGTAATATTGGGACACTCTAGGTCACCTCGTTTCCTTCAAGCTCGTAGTATAATATTGGGCACTCTAGGTCAACGAGTGACTGAAGGCGAACAGGGTGAGCCTGAAGGAAACGAGGTGGCCTAGAGTGCCCAATATTATACTACTCAAGTTTGTACGCTTTTTAGTTCTGGTGATTTCATGATGAGTCAGTGAGTGAGTGTAGATAGTGAGTATATTTTATATAGATATGTGTGACTCATACATAAACGATTGGGAGCACCCTCAAACATCTAACTTTCATGCCAGTTGTATGTACAGAACCATAACTCCTCTAATCCAGAGTTCATGGACCAATGGCATTTAGTCATTGTTAAAAACTTGTTAATCATTTCAAATTGGACCCGACTTTGATATTTTGTCACTGTCTAGACATACGAATTAGCTTACGTTTGACGGTGACAAAACATGTAAAACTCTTCTAACATACTTACATAATAAGTTATAAATAAGTGAGAATTATATCACAACGGTGTAAAAGTCCACTTAAAAAAATGTGTTTAGTACAAAGTTTTTTGGTTCGTAACAACTTTCCATTTATTCACGTTATACCCAAAAACTTTTTACTTATTGCCCTAGGAAAGGTAGAGTACAAGTTTTTAGACAAATCCCGGGCATGAGTTATATCAGTAATTATTTATTTCATGTAAAAGTGATGTAAAGGAGCATTCTCAGCGTATAGACATTTATGGAACTAGATTTCTAGCGTATCATCACATACTAACAAATGAGGCATTTTATATAAGAACATTTTTTCCACTGCACTTAATGATGGCACAGATGGCGTTGTTAGAGAATAATTGACATATCAAAAGCATTTACCTCGACTTCTCTCTAATGAGGACTGCCTCCGTGGTCTAATGTTTAAGAGCATTGGCTCTTGACACGGGGTCGTGGGTTCGATTCCCACGGGGGAAACCTAGTGATATGTCACTTTGTGCGTTTTCCCCCAGTTGGTTAGGACATTGCAGGAAGAATCACCTGATTGTCTGAAAAGAAAAAAAGATTCCGTGCTTCGGATGGCACGTTAAGCCGTTGGTCCCGGCTACTATCTCTGGTGGTAGTAGTCGTTACACAAAAACCATGTCAGAGGCCGTAAGGCGGTCTGAAAAAACTCTGACACCAGGGCTCTGCCCACACGATAAGAAGAAGATGAAGAAGTAAGAAGGACAAGTTCAGATTTCTTGAGGAGCTGGAGGTGCCCACTTGGACTAAAATGGCACAGAAAGAAGATTAATGGTGTGTTTTAAGACCTACTTCGGCTCCCAGAGCCATAGCTGTAAAGTAAGTATTCATAAACGATTACGATTGTAACGTAAAAGACATTGCCCACGTGACGAAGTGTATTCGTTTCCGTCGTTTCGCAGCTGGCGAATGTGTATGATCAAAGAACACATACAAATCATATGATAGCTGAAATTATATACAGGATAGGAGGAATATCGTGCTTCCCAAGGAAATGGAAATTATCCTTTTCTATCGTGGCATAAAATTTAAATTCAAATTTACCAGTTTTGAGGCGGAACGGGATTGGGCGTTTTTCTTTATCACTATCATCCTATGCTATCATCACTATATATATATCTCTGTCTGTCCCTATGTATGCTTAGATTTTTAAAACTACGCAACCGATTTTGATGCGGTTGTTTTAATGGATAGAGTGATTCAAGAGGAAGGTTTATACAGGATGGTCGAGTTAAGATGGTCCAACGGAAAATCTGGGGTAGAGGCCATCATTTTTGACCTTTTTGGTTCTATACAGGATGATCCAAAAATTTACGGTTTCAAAGTTATTCAAGTTTTTCAAAGGTCGAAAATGATGTCTTCTACCCCAGATTTTCACTTCCCTCCCCGCGCCCGGTGCAGTGCGTTGCTCTGCGTATCGCGCTGTCGTGAATTTAATCATTTTATGTGGTTAAAACATCGTATTGGTGCTGTGAGTGATCCTAAATCATTGATTACGTCTGTGACTGTGTAAAGTGTAGGTTTTCTAATAGTTTTTCACGGTAATTGTACAGTTTTAAATAAATAAAATCATCGGATAATCGTAAGTACTTTTTTCTTGTCACTTTAGGTAATAGAGGGTAGGAGCGCGGCGAGCGCTCGCTGGTAAACCGTTAGCGGCCGGGGTCTTACGTCATCACTGATCAGCTGTTTATCGAGGCTGATTACCGTAGTTTAGTTTTAGTTTTTGTTTAGTTTGGGTACTAATTTAGATATTTGCAATTAATATTAACTAAAAGAACAGTTTTATAGTTTTAACCGGAGTTTACATGATGTCCGGACGTCCGGGTAAACCGCCAGATGATGGCGGGCAACCGGAACCGTTTGTGCGTAGCCAGCGTACGCCTCGTTCTCCTCCTAGTTCAAACAAGCGCAATTTTGGGGACATCACCCCGAATGAACTTTCTCCAGCCAAGAAACGTGTTTTAATCGCCGGTCGTAACGTCGGCGGCGACGGCGGTTCGCCGCCCATTGTTAATGATAACGTTGATTACTCGAATGACAATCTCTCTTTTACTGCTCTTGTTTCTAACGCGTCGGATTACTTGTCTAAAATTAATGATCTTGTTAATGATCAGGGTTCTCGTTTGAATATGTCAAATAAAACAGCCGTTATGGATATGACTCAAATGGTTACTGCCGTAGTGGGAGTGCTTGCGCTTAAGTGTTCAGAACTTCAGGTTCAGCTAGCTCAAACAGAGCGTGACTTAGTTTTGGCCAAGTACCAATCAACCCGTGCCACATTAGATGCCAACAAGCCGAAGCTCTCGTATGCGGAAACGCTGAACCTCAGGGTCGCGCCTAAAGCGCAGCCAGCCGTTCGTGAGTCGCGCACGCCGCTTCCCTGTGTCATCGCGTACCCATCTAATGAGAGGGCGGGTGAGTTGCAGACGTCTTCTGCTACTAAGAAGGCATTGAAAGAGGTTATTGATCCTACCGACGGGTTCCAGATTGTTGGTTTGAAAAAGACTGCTAAGGCTGGTGTAGTTCTGCGTGTTACAAATCAAGAGCAGGTTAAAAAACTTTCGTCTGATGTCGCGATCGCGAAGGCTGGTCTCCGTATAGAACAGCCAAAGAAAATCAACCCTCGCATTTTAGTTAAACACGTTCCGGTTGAAATGGACGATAACTTTTTTCTTAAGTGCTTTTTTCAGCAAAACATTTTAGAAGAAACACCCGTTACTGAGGATGAGTTTAATAAAACGACTAAAATAGTGCGTACTAAACGTTGGGGTGACTCGAAATTTAAATGGTTAACAGTTGAAGTCTCAGCGACCGTTCGTAAACACTTGATCGATACCAAGCAAAAATTGTTCATCGATTGGGACACGTGTCACTTCGATGATCAAGTAGACGTCTCGCGTTGTTTTAATTGTCAACAGTACGGTCATATAATTAAACATTGTACTCAACCCGTTTGTTGTGCCTACTGCGCGGGGCCTCATGAGTCTAGGTCATGCATGGCTAAAGGCGCTAGTGATTTTAAGCCTGTCTGCGCATCTTGCAAATGTTTTGAAAAACCATCAGATCACGCTTCGGGTTCATCAAATTGTCCTATGTATAAAATTAGAGTAGATAATCTTGTATCCCGCATCAACTATGGATAAGCTAATAATAGGCCAATTAAATCTTCATAACAATAAGATTGCAACTTTAGAGTTAGATAGGCTCGTTATTGATTATAACATAGACGTAGTCTTAGTTCAGGAACAGTACCAGCTTACTGCTTTAAAAAATAAACTTTTACAAGTATCTAAGTCGGCTCTCGCTGGCATTTACATTCACCTGAAAACGACAGCGATTATCATCGTGAAATAAGAAAGAGAGCTGCTGAATTGCCTGAAACACCATCTTCTTGTTTACCGTCTCTTGATGAACTGCGAAATGTCGTGGGATCTCTGCCGGCGGGTAAGGCTTCCGGTGAGGATAAGATTTCGAATCGGATGATCAAGGAGGCTTTTAAAGTTGCCGGTGAGTCTATTCTAACAGTTTTCAACCGTTGCATTGCTGGGGGAGTTTTTCCAAACTTATGGCGACGTGGTTGCATTAAAATAATCCCCAAAGCCGGTGATAAGCCCCCTGATGATCCGAAGTCTTATCGACCTATTACCCTTCTTCCATCTTTGGGTAAACTCTTGGAACGCCTCGTTGTCCCTCGGTTAATTCCAGGAGGACCTAAGTTCAGTGACAGGCAATTTGGCTTTACCATAGGGAAATCGACTTCAGACGCGTGCTTACTCGTGAGAGAGGCGGTAGAGCTCTCTGAATATAGCTATATCGTCGGTATATTTCTTGATATATCGGGTGCCTTTGACAACGCATGGTGGCCAATGCTTCTCCTAAAGCTCAAAAATAGAGGTTGTCATCGGAACATCTACTCGCTTATTTATTCTTACTTTACGAACGGAGTTTCAAAGTTGAGGCTTGGTCACCATGTAGTGTCCAAAGTGCTGACACAGGGCTGTCCTCAGGGCTCTGTCCTTGGACCCTATTTATGGAATATAGGTTTTGATGATTTTCTGACACTTCCTTTCCCTCAAAGCTGCTCGCTAATAGGATATGCCGATGATGGTCTCCTGCTCATACATTCCAATACTAGAGTAGGTATCGAAAGACTGGCTAGCAACTGCCTGCAGCAAATAACAGATTGGGGATACAGAAATCGTCTTCAGTTCGCCCCGCATAAAACATTCCAACTATTGCTCAAAGGGAACCTGAAAGTACCACCACGAATAAAATTTCAAGGCATTAATATTAAAAGTAAAGATTCTGTTTCCTATTTAGGCTTTCATTTGGAACGTAATTTTAGCTTCGTAAATCATATCAAGACAATAGGAGAGAAAGCCAAAAGTAATTTTTTGAGTTTAGCGCGTATTTCCACCTCGACATGGGGTCTTTGTTACAAAACACTTAAAATAATATATTCCGCAACATACCTCGGGTGCATGTGTTATGGAGCTGCGCGCCGTAAGTTACTTCAAAGTCAACGTTTAGCCTTGATTTTCCTGTGTAAAGCGTATAGAACGGTCAGCACCGAAGCACTCCCCGTTCTAGCGGGGGTGGTTCCCGTAGACTTGGAAATACAACGCCGCGCGGCCAATTACTTTCGTTCAAGAAAAGTTAGTCATAACTTCTTAAAACCTCGCGACCGAAATAGAATTAGTAAATTATTTAACTTTGATTGCAACATCTTTGATGAACTTTTATTAGACTGGGAACTACGGTGGCAAGGGTCTACAAAGGGTCGACATCTATACCAATTTTTTCCATCTGTTCGCGATCGTCTAGACAAAGCGTGGCTAGAGGTAGATCACTGCGTAGCCCAATTTCTTACTGGACATGGTAACTTTAAGGGAAAGCTATTTTATTTTAAATTGGTTGCGTCACCTTTATGTGAATGTTCTGTTGACAGTAACGAGTTCGAACAGACCGCTCATCATATTCTTTGGGAGTGTGAGCTCTGGTACGCCGAGCGCCAGACCATGCTTGACTCAATAAAATCGTTTTCTGGTGTCCCTTACTACATGGATCTTGTTGCGACTAGGGATAACTTCCGTGCGTTCAGATGTTTTTGCCATACTTATTACTGGAAGCAAAATAGGTCATAGTTTCAGTACAATGTTAGGTTCCTATTGTTTTATTTTGTATTTTTGGTGCTTTTGCGGTCGTGTCTTCAGCACTGCCATAAAAGATCTCTTGAATTGGCTCTCTAATAGCCATGTTTTTTCCTTCTTATTGCTGTCTCCCGTTTGCAATGGAGGGAAGTCGGATATTTCGTTTTCCTACTCCTCCTATCTTCTTTGATTAATTCATTGCGGGTTCCAAGACAGATTAGAGTCATCCCCCGGGCTCGCTGGACTTCATTGTCCAGTGTTGTGAATGGTCGCCGCTGTTGATCCTGGCTTACAGGAGTTACAGCGGTGGGAATGTGTGGTGGGCCTATGCCCGTTTACCCCAGATTTTCCGTTGTCTTAACTCGACCATCCTGTATCAGCATTGCACCCGTGCGAAGCCGGGACGGGTCGCTAGTGTTACGTAATTCTGAATTCATTTATTGCATCATCTGACGTTATCTAAACAAAACAGAGGCTGTTTACATTTTGGGATGTAGATTTTCAGCTGCCATATGAGCCGTAATAATGGGTTCCTAATGTCCCTAAATGACCGAGTAGCTCTCGAAAATAGTAAATTCAACTTTTCATTCACAAAAGTTTTGCTTATCTAACTGCCGGCATTTTTGAGCGAATGTCAGTGAGATGACGCGGGCGTTTCGCCAAATGCATCTCATTTGAGAGCTGCATATGAAAAATGCAGCTGGGAATACTGCACCGCTATTTTCTCTGAAGAGAACTTTACATTCAAGGTGTTGAAAATTTTATTAGTACACTAAAAAAATAGACAAGGCAGAGCCTAAAAGAAAATGTACTGGGAGCGAATATACATGTATTATATGTTTTTGGTGTCTAGTACGAAAATTGTAGCATCTTCTTTTTTAATCAAGAGATGCCAAGTAATGTTCCTCCATCTTTACAATTTTATGCCATCCACGAGACAGTAACGTCATATTCGAGAAGATCAGTATCCTAAAGCCCTTATCACGTCGGGTACTTAGAATCTGTGCAACATGATGTCATCTCCTTTCCTTCTCAATTAGTCATGACTCTCCTTTCTTACATGCATCACAGAACAGAGAATCCGGGTAGCATGTACATGCAGGTCGCGTGTTCATACATTTCGTTCACAAAAACGTCCAAAGTCACTATGTCAATATTAGGAAGATTCAATCATAATCAGAAGACATAAGGTTGAATTGGTCGCGCTAGTTCTTGAACAATTAGTCCTCATGCTATTTCCAAAAGTACAAATATAATTGTTTGTACACACAGGTATAATTGTCTATGTAGCCCAGTCATTTTACGGAGTTTTGTTAGGAGGGGTGGGGATTATGAATGGGACTTTTAAACTGTAACCGGCACTGTTTAGTGACAAAAAGACTATCTGAAAATAAATTAATGCACTATGATTAATTAGATACCAATGCACTCAGTTTAATTAGATTTAACAATATAAGTTATTTATGAGCAAAAAAAAATAGGCATCAAAATTTACAAAATGAGGTATTCATTAGAAAAATACTGATGTGTTTTTTAAAGCCTTATAAGTTGACAAAAATATTAACATCATGTTTGAAATATGGTAAAGGCTTGAAAATGTGCAAACAGAAATATACCATCAGGTTTTTTAGAACGAGATAAATACTAAATTTTAAATTTGGGGATGTTGCTGACGTGATTTCTTTTCAATTTTGGTATATTTCTAAATTGGCTAAAATTGGCTCTTAAATACTGTACCGAAAAAAATATCAATTATTAATTAGTCCCGGCTTAAACCGTAAAATGACTGGGCTATATTGAGACACACAGATAAAAATAAGATATTACAGGAGATAAATGTATCTCTGTGGCTTACCAAAAGCCATACAAAATATATAGGTATTGTTATACCCGAAAAGATCCACTGGATCTGATTTCTGTGCGTGGCATCTTCCATACAATCTTTTCATTTCTCTCTGCTCATTACCTCTACACAATAGCTTACCCATAGATATCGTAGTACTTACTATCTCTATGAGCTTACCTCGCAGCTCTTCTGTCATAGAAACTTTCAGGCAGTATAGAAGATATTCAAAGCAAATAAACCTCCCCAATATACAACCTTGTAAATATTTTATTAGCCAAGTCTCTAAACTAGAAGTCTTCTTAGAATTAAAGTACTTAGTTTCGAGCTTTATCGGCGTTAGTTTCCTGTTCCGGTCACGATCGGGTCGGATCGATTTTCTATTTGTAGTTCACCTGCACTCTTCTCTTAGCTCTTTAGTGTTTAATCAGTCTTTGTGGACTAGCTGTGTCTTACTGAGATTGTTAGACCGCTGAGGATTCTTGTAAGAACTTCTTTAATATAAATAAGGGATAAAAAGCCGTGGTCTAGTGGCGAAGAACCTTGCCTGCCGTGCAGGAGGCGATGGTTCGATCCCCGTCCAGACCGACACTGTACCAATGTGTTTTACGTAATTTATTTACGATTTGTAACACCACTGGCATTTTGGTGAAGGGAAACATCGTGAAGAAACCTGCATGCAAATTTTGAGGCAATGTATTGTACCTACTGTCCATTATAAGTGGCGACGGGCTCACTCCCCGTCACACTGGACAGAGTTTCGGTACTACTAGTCAAACGTAAATGTTCTAAGGTTTCAGAATATCTCTGACTACCCCCTCGAGGAATATAGCGTGAGCATATACTTATATGCTAAAATCTTAATAATTTTCATTAATAGTTATTACTAGCTGTTGCCCGCAACTCCGTCTGCGTGGACTTCAAATATAAAAATTTGTAACTTAGATGTGTTTCTGAAATAAATAAATAATTAAAAAAATCTAAACATCCAAACCTTTTTACACCACTATGGCATACTATTATAAACAGAATATTTTCTTTTTGTTCCGTTACTTATAAATATAACGTCGTTGTCATTATTTGTAACAATAATAGTGTAACAATACAAAACGAACCTCAAAATAATTTCTGTTGCAAAAAAAAATCTGAATCGAAAATCGATATGATCTGTATGTCGCTAGGCGGAAGCGGAAGTGGCGCCATAAATCCGCCGTTCGAGTCCGCCCAGTGTACTTCCGGGTAAAATTCCCGCCCAATATCGCGCTCGTCGGTTTTTACACTATTTGTTTGTGCTACATGCGTATGATTCAGTTGGATAATGTAAATAAAGTACATTACACGTTTGTTGTGGAAAATAGTTGATTAAAATTTTATTTTAAAATAGTAAAGCTCGTCAGCTATTGCTTGAGTATTCAAAGGGGGAACGCTGCCAGCAGGCTTGGGAACAGGAGCCTGTGACAGGAGTGCGATTTTTGAACATGGGCATCGCACGTTGTAATCAGCAGTAGAAAATGTCATAATTATTATGGAGATTATGCATTGTTCTACTGCCTATTTGATCGTGTACCCCAAGACCTTTTTTATCGGTAAGTTATTTTTTACTCCTTTTATTTTTTTGGTTTTGTTTCATTTTAAATTAAACTGTAAACTGTGAAAAAATAAAATTTATAATGTTATCTTATCTTATCTTCACATCTACAAGATCGCTACAATATCCTGCCCATAATAGATGTTAAAAAATATATATATCTGGCAGTAATTCAAAAACTCAATTTATTACCCTTCCTAATCTATAAAAGAGCTTCTTTCAATTTCTTAATAGCAACATATTGAATAATGTTCGCAACAATGTAGCTATACGAGTAATGTATCATTTTATACATATTTTTAATGTACAAACTTTGGTTCGTCTCAGTTTGATAACGTTTTGGCAGAACGAAGATTGATTCGGGCCGATGTCTTCGTCATCCATCACCCGCTACGTAAACACGACTCGCGCTTGACAATACCAATAAGTGTCAATGTACACTATAAATAGATGAAATGTCGTGTGAACGAAAGTCGGAGCGACGTGCATTGACACCGAGATAGGCGTAATTGAAAGCAGTTTTTGGAAAAATTCAGTTGGATTGATGTTTTTCCGTTATTTGTTTCTGATTTTTTGTGGGTCGGAGTTGTATTAAATTTTAAAAAAGGCTGTGATAGAACTACAAACTTTAAGTATAGTAGATAAAATTGCGTATCAATTAAAATTCCGTTATATACCACTCAATGGAATGATAATATCGTCGGGATAATGTTATAGCAAGTAACTATTTTTTGTGAAAATCGCATAAGAGCGAAAAGAAAAACTTTACTTGAAAAAATCTCGAGGCAGAAGCATTATAACGATATTTTCCCAACCCCTCTTTCGTTGTAAGGGAGGGGGTCGAAAATATTTGTTTCTGTTTTTGAATTAGGTACTGTTATCTGTCTTCAATTGGTGCAAAAATGTGCGAGTTATTGAGGTGGGGCATACAGACAGACAGAATGGACGATAGTATAAGGGTTCCTTGGTTGACTACGGAGCCCTAAAAACTTTCATCACTCATAAACATAGGTAGTGTATAAGAGTATATTCGACAAGGGAGCAAATTCCCAACGCTAGTTCCGGTCTAATGGAAAATACAAAGCTTTCCACTGACGTCAGAGCTTGCAGAGGCGTGCGAACGAAACATGTTCGAACAGGCGACCGCGGCTGGAGGCGTCAAGTGCGGTGGCACTTTGCAAACAATTATTTTATTAAAAGTTCCCCTATACTTTCTAAACATTTATATGAAAAACATCAGCAGGGTAAAGATTAAATAACGGTATACATATGCTCCCAGGCACATTTTGATCCCACGCTGAAGTTACCAGGTCAAGGGATCAACAATGAGATATAAACCTATTGCAATCGATTTCTGAACAGGCAGGGATTCGATGGTAATGTACTCAGTTTCATTTATTGAGGGGTCATACGTCCCGGATTTACCTGGGAAGGACTCTCTCATTTTTCGTTTTTAAACAAGATTTATAAATACATGTTACCGAAATTTAAATGGTTAACAGTTGAAGTCTCAGCGACCGTTCGTAAACACTTGATCGATACCAAGCAAAAATTGTTCATCGATTGGGACACGTGTCACTTCGATGATCAAGTAGACGTCTCGCGTTGTTTTAATTGTCAACAGTACGGTCATATAATTAAACATTGTACTCAACCCGTTTGTTGTGCCTACTGCGCGGGGCCTCATGAGTCTAGGTCATGCATGGCTAAAGGCGCTAGTGATTTTAAGCCTGTCTGCGCATCTTGCAAATGTTTTGAAAAACCATCAGATCACGCTTCGGGTTCATCAAATTGTCCTATGTATAAAATTAGAGTAGATAATCTTGTATCCCGCATCAACTATGGATAAGCTAATAATAGGCCAATTAAATCTTCATAACAATAAGATTGCAACTTTAGAGTTAGATAGGCTCGTTATTGATTATAACATAGACGTAGTCTTAGTTCAGGAACAGTACCAGCTTACTGCTTTAAAAAATAAACTTTTACAAGTATCTAAGTCGGCTCTCGCTGGCATTTACATTCACCTGAAAACGACAGCGATTATCATCGTGAAATAAGAAAGAGAGCTGCTGAATTGCCTGAAACACCATCTTCTTGTTTACCGTCTCTTGATGAACTGCGAAATGTCGTGGGATCTCTGCCGGCGGGTAAGGCTTCCGGTGAGGATAAGATTTCGAATCGGATGATCAAGGAGGCTTTTAAAGTTGCCGGTGAGTCTATTCTAACAGTTTTCAACCGTTGCATTGCTGGGGGAGTTTTTCCAAACTTATGGCGACGTGGTTGCATTAAAATAATCCCCAAAGCCGGTGATAAGCCCCCTGATGATCCGAAGTCTTATCGACCTATTACCCTTCTTCCATCTTTGGGTAAACTCTTGGAACGCCTCGTTGTCCCTCGGTTAATTCCAGGAGGACCTAAGTTCAGTGACAGGCAATTTGGCTTTACCATAGGGAAATCGACTTCAGACGCGTGCTTACTCGTGAGAGAGGCGGTAGAGCTCTCTGAATATAGCTATATCGTCGGTATATTTCTTGATATATCGGGTGCCTTTGACAACGCATGGTGGCCAATGCTTCTCCTAAAGCTCAAAAATAGAGGTTGTCATCGGAACATCTACTCGCTTATTTATTCTTACTTTACGAACGGAGTTTCAAAGTTGAGGCTTGGTCACCATGTAGTGTCCAAAGTGCTGACACAGGGCTGTCCTCAGGGCTCTGTCCTTGGACCCTATTTATGGAATATAGGTTTTGATGATTTTCTGACACTTCCTTTCCCTCAAAGCTGCTCGCTAATAGGATATGCCGATGATGGTCTCCTGCTCATACATTCCAATACTAGAGTAGGTATCGAAAGACTGGCTAGCAACTGCCTGCAGCAAATAACAGATTGGGGATACAGAAATCGTCTTCAGTTCGCCCCGCATAAAACATTCCAACTATTGCTCAAAGGGAACCTGAAAGTACCACCACGAATAAAATTTCAAGGCATTAATATTAAAAGTAAAGATTCTGTTTCCTATTTAGGCTTTCATTTGGAACGTAATTTTAGCTTCGTAAATCATATCAAGACAATAGGAGAGAAAGCCAAAAGTAATTTTTTGAGTTTAGCGCGTATTTCCACCTCGACATGGGGTCTTTGTTACAAAACACTTAAAATAATATATTCCGCAACATACCTCGGGTGCATGTGTTATGGAGCTGCGCGCCGTAAGTTACTTCAAAGTCAACGTTTAGCCTTGATTTTCCTGTGTAAAGCGTATAGAACGGTCAGCACCGAAGCACTCCCCGTTCTAGCGGGGGTGGTTCCCGTAGACTTGGAAATACAACGCCGCGCGGCCAATTACTTTCGTTCAAGAAAAGTTAGTCATAACTTCTTAAAACCTCGCGACCGAAATAGAATTAGTAAATTATTTAACTTTGATTGCAACATCTTTGATGAACTTTTATTAGACTGGGAACTACGGTGGCAAGGGTCTACAAAGGGTCGACATCTATACCAATTTTTTCCATCTGTTCGCGATCGTCTAGACAAAGCGTGGCTAGAGGTAGATCACTGCGTAGCCCAATTTCTTACTGGACATGGTAACTTTAAGGGAAAGCTATTTTATTTTAAATTGGTTGCGTCACCTTTATGTGAATGTTCTGTTGACAGTAACGAGTTCGAACAGACCGCTCATCATATTCTTTGGGAGTGTGAGCTCTGGTACGCCGAGCGCCAGACCATGCTTGACTCAATAAAATCGTTTTCTGGTGTCCCTTACTACATGGATCTTGTTGCGACTAGGGATAACTTCCGTGCGTTCAGATGTTTTTGCCATACTTATTACTGGAAGCAAAATAGGTCATAGTTTCAGTACAATGTTAGGTTCCTATTGTTTTATTTTGTATTTTTGGTGCTTTTGCGGTCGTGTCTTCAGCACTGCCATAAAAGATCTCTTGAATTGGCTCTCTAATAGCCATGTTTTTTCCTTCTTATTGCTGTCTCCCGTTTGCAATGGAGGGAAGTCGGATATTTCGTTTTCCTACTCCTCCTATCTTCTTTGATTAATTCATTGCGGGTTCCAAGACAGATTAGA
Source organism: Agonopterix arenella (assembly GCA_927399405.1). NCBI lineage: Eukaryota > Metazoa > Arthropoda > Insecta > Lepidoptera > Depressariidae > Agonopterix > Agonopterix arenella. The sequence continues at coordinate 10,390,126 of OV656708.1, read as the reverse complement.
GTCATCCCCCGGGCTCGCTGGACTTCATTGTCCAGTGTTGTGAATGGTCGCCGCTGTTGATCCTGGCTTACAGGAGTTACAGCGGTGGGAATGTGTGGTGGGCCTATGCCCGTTTACCCCAGATTTTCCGTTGTCTTAACTCGACCATCCTGTATCAGCATTGCACCCGTGCGAAGCCGGGACGGGTCGCTAGTGTTACGTAATTCTGAATTCATTTATTGCATCATCTGACGTTATCTAAACAAAACAGAGGCTGTTTACATTTTGGGATGTAGATTTTCAGCTGCCATATGAGCCGTAATAATGGGTTCCTAATGTCCCTAAATGACCGAGTAGCTCTCGAAAATAGTAAATTCAACTTTTCATTCACAAAAGTTTTGCTTATCTAACTGCCGGCATTTTTGAGCGAATGTCAGTGAGATGACGCGGGCGTTTCGCCAAATGCATCTCATTTGAGAGCTGCATATGAAAAATGCAGCTGGGAATACTGCACCGCTATTTTCTCTGAAGAGAACTTTACATTCAAGGTGTTGAAAATTTTATTAGTACACTAAAAAAATAGACAAGGCAGAGCCTAAAAGAAAATGTACTGGGAGCGAATATACATGTATTATATGTTTTTGGTGTCTAGTACGAAAATTGTAGCATCTTCTTTTTTAATCAAGAGATGCCAAGTAATGTTCCTCCATCTTTACAATTTTATGCCATCCACGAGACAGTAACGTCATATTCGAGAAGATCAGTATCCTAAAGCCCTTATCACGTCGGGTACTTAGAATCTGTGCAACATGATGTCATCTCCTTTCCTTCTCAATTAGTCATGACTCTCCTTTCTTACATGCATCACAGAACAGAGAATCCGGGTAGCATGTACATGCAGGTCGCGTGTTCATACATTTCGTTCACAAAAACGTCCAAAGTCACTATGTCAATATTAGGAAGATTCAATCATAATCAGAAGACATAAGGTTGAATTGGTCGCGCTAGTTCTTGAACAATTAGTCCTCATGCTATTTCCAAAAGTACAAATATAATTGTTTGTACACACAGGTATAATTGTCTATGTAGCCCAGTCATTTTACGGAGTTTTGTTAGGAGGGGTGGGGATTATGAATGGGACTTTTAAACTGTAACCGGCACTGTTTAGTGACAAAAAGACTATCTGAAAATAAATTAATGCACTATGATTAATTAGATACCAATGCACTCAGTTTAATTAGATTTAACAATATAAGTTATTTATGAGCAAAAAAAAATAGGCATCAAAATTTACAAAATGAGGTATTCATTAGAAAAATACTGATGTGTTTTTTAAAGCCTTATAAGTTGACAAAAATATTAACATCATGTTTGAAATATGGTAAAGGCTTGAAAATGTGCAAACAGAAATATACCATCAGGTTTTTTAGAACGAGATAAATACTAAATTTTAAATTTGGGGATGTTGCTGACGTGATTTCTTTTCAATTTTGGTATATTTCTAAATTGGCTAAAATTGGCTCTTAAATACTGTACCGAAAAAAATATCAATTATTAATTAGTCCCGGCTTAAACCGTAAAATGACTGGGCTATATTGAGACACACAGATAAAAATAAGATATTACAGGAGATAAATGTATCTCTGTGGCTTACCAAAAGCCATACAAAATATATAGGTATTGTTATACCCGAAAAGATCCACTGGATCTGATTTCTGTGCGTGGCATCTTCCATACAATCTTTTCATTTCTCTCTGCTCATTACCTCTACACAATAGCTTACCCATAGATATCGTAGTACTTACTATCTCTATGAGCTTACCTCGCAGCTCTTCTGTCATAGAAACTTTCAGGCAGTATAGAAGATATTCAAAGCAAATAAACCTCCCCAATATACAACCTTGTAAATATTTTATTAGCCAAGTCTCTAAACTAGAAGTCTTCTTAGAATTAAAGTACTTAGTTTCGAGCTTTATCGGCGTTAGTTTCCTGTTCCGGTCACGATCGGGTCGGATCGATTTTCTATTTGTAGTTCACCTGCACTCTTCTCTTAGCTCTTTAGTGTTTAATCAGTCTTTGTGGACTAGCTGTGTCTTACTGAGATTGTTAGACCGCTGAGGATTCTTGTAAGAACTTCTTTAATATAAATAAGGGATAAAAAGCCGTGGTCTAGTGGCGAAGAACCTTGCCTGCCGTGCAGGAGGCGATGGTTCGATCCCCGTCCAGACCGACACTGTACCAATGTGTTTTACGTAATTTATTTACGATTTGTAACACCACTGGCATTTTGGTGAAGGGAAACATCGTGAAGAAACCTGCATGCAAATTTTGAGGCAATGTATTGTACCTACTGTCCATTATAAGTGGCGACGGGCTCACTCCCCGTCACACTGGACAGAGTTTCGGTACTACTAGTCAAACGTAAATGTTCTAAGGTTTCAGAATATCTCTGACTACCCCCTCGAGGAATATAGCGTGAGCATATACTTATATGCTAAAATCTTAATAATTTTCATTAATAGTTATTACTAGCTGTTGCCCGCAACTCCGTCTGCGTGGACTTCAAATATAAAAATTTGTAACTTAGATGTGTTTCTGAAATAAATAAATAATTAAAAAAATCTAAACATCCAAACCTTTTTACACCACTATGGCATACTATTATAAACAGAATATTTTCTTTTTGTTCCGTTACTTATAAATATAACGTCGTTGTCATTATTTGTAACAATAATAGTGTAACAATACAAAACGAACCTCAAAATAATTTCTGTTGCAAAAAAAAATCTGAATCGAAAATCGATATGATCTGTATGTCGCTAGGCGGAAGCGGAAGTGGCGCCATAAATCCGCCGTTCGAGTCCGCCCAGTGTACTTCCGGGTAAAATTCCCGCCCAATATCGCGCTCGTCGGTTTTTACACTATTTGTTTGTGCTACATGCGTATGATTCAGTTGGATAATGTAAATAAAGTACATTACACGTTTGTTGTGGAAAATAGTTGATTAAAATTTTATTTTAAAATAGTAAAGCTCGTCAGCTATTGCTTGAGTATTCAAAGGGGGAACGCTGCCAGCAGGCTTGGGAACAGGAGCCTGTGACAGGAGTGCGATTTTTGAACATGGGCATCGCACGTTGTAATCAGCAGTAGAAAATGTCATAATTATTATGGAGATTATGCATTGTTCTACTGCCTATTTGATCGTGTACCCCAAGACCTTTTTTATCGGTAAGTTATTTTTTACTCCTTTTATTTTTTTGGTTTTGTTTCATTTTAAATTAAACTGTAAACTGTGAAAAAATAAAATTTATAATGTTATCTTATCTTATCTTCACATCTACAAGATCGCTACAATATCCTGCCCATAATAGATGTTAAAAAATATATATATCTGGCAGTAATTCAAAAACTCAATTTATTACCCTTCCTAATCTATAAAAGAGCTTCTTTCAATTTCTTAATAGCAACATATTGAATAATGTTCGCAACAATGTAGCTATACGAGTAATGTATCATTTTATACATATTTTTAATGTACAAACTTTGGTTCGTCTCAGTTTGATAACGTTTTGGCAGAACGAAGATTGATTCGGGCCGATGTCTTCGTCATCCATCACCCGCTACGTAAACACGACTCGCGCTTGACAATACCAATAAGTGTCAATGTACACTATAAATAGATGAAATGTCGTGTGAACGAAAGTCGGAGCGACGTGCATTGACACCGAGATAGGCGTAATTGAAAGCAGTTTTTGGAAAAATTCAGTTGGATTGATGTTTTTCCGTTATTTGTTTCTGATTTTTTGTGGGTCGGAGTTGTATTAAATTTTAAAAAAGGCTGTGATAGAACTACAAACTTTAAGTATAGTAGATAAAATTGCGTATCAATTAAAATTCCGTTATATACCACTCAATGGAATGATAATATCGTCGGGATAATGTTATAGCAAGTAACTATTTTTTGTGAAAATCGCATAAGAGCGAAAAGAAAAACTTTACTTGAAAAAATCTCGAGGCAGAAGCATTATAACGATATTTTCCCAACCCCTCTTTCGTTGTAAGGGAGGGGGTCGAAAATATTTGTTTCTGTTTTTGAATTAGGTACTGTTATCTGTCTTCAATTGGTGCAAAAATGTGCGAGTTATTGAGGTGGGGCATACAGACAGACAGAATGGACGATAGTATAAGGGTTCCTTGGTTGACTACGGAGCCCTAAAAACTTTCATCACTCATAAACATAGGTAGTGTATAAGAGTATATTCGACAAGGGAGCAAATTCCCAACGCTAGTTCCGGTCTAATGGAAAATACAAAGCTTTCCACTGACGTCAGAGCTTGCAGAGGCGTGCGAACGAAACATGTTCGAACAGGCGACCGCGGCTGGAGGCGTCAAGTGCGGTGGCACTTTGCAAACAATTATTTTATTAAAAGTTCCCCTATACTTTCTAAACATTTATATGAAAAACATCAGCAGGGTAAAGATTAAATAACGGTATACATATGCTCCCAGGCACATTTTGATCCCACGCTGAAGTTACCAGGTCAAGGGATCAACAATGAGATATAAACCTATTGCAATCGATTTCTGAACAGGCAGGGATTCGATGGTAATGTACTCAGTTTCATTTATTGAGGGGTCATACGTCCCGGATTTACCTGGGAAGGACTCTCTCATTTTTCGTTTTTAAACAAGATTTATAAATACATGTTACCGAAACGAAAAAATAAACAGTATTCTTGGATAGTTTATTTAGTGAAGTTATAAATTGAATACACGATTGACATTACTTCATATGATTTATTTTCGGAGAGTTAACAAAATAACGGATTTTCAACATTATGTTCTCAAACTAGAATAATTTGCAACCGTTTATAATTTATGGAATTTTACTCACATATTCACCATTAGCCATTAGTTTATCTAGTGAAATATTAAAAGAAATCTATACAGTTATTTTTTAAATAGTTTTTAATAGAAAATACACACGCAGTGCACACGCACGTACTTTTCGGAGGGCTGGAGTGCGATTTTTGAAACTCATACGTTGAACTCAGCAGTAGAAGATGTCAAAATTAGTATGGAGATAAGCATCTTTCTACTGCTGGTTTGACTTTCAAAAATCATACTTCAGGAGTGTGATTTTTGAAAGTCAAATGAGCAGTAGAAAGATGCATATCTCCATAGAATTTTTCATTTTCAACTAATGAGTTCAGAGAATGAGTTTCAATAATCGCACTCCTGGGCAATCGCGGTTCTCATAGAAAATATTGGCCTGAACCAATGGCCCCTTAACTAAAGTGGGTTCGAGTAGTAGAGTATGACCCAGCGGCCTATATTAGTAAGTCGAGGCCTTTGCCCTATAGTGGGATTCTTACAGGCTTACTTACGATGAAAAAAGTTACCTACTGATCTAGTTGTCATAACTAAAACTTAAAAATGACCTACTTTCTTTCACCGTTAGTTAAAAGATGTACTAATCTAATATTGCCCACCCCTTCTGATTCATATAAGTGAGAGGAGCTTTTGCCCTGCAGTGGGATCCTACAGGCTATTACTTACTGACTTATTTGATAGTACAGTGGATTTATCATCATCATCTCAGCCGATGGACGTCCACTGCTGGACATAGGCCTCCCCCAAGGATCGCCATAACGACCGGAACGTACAGTGGATTGAACTAATGAAATTGTAATATGATGGTATGTTTGTATTTCTTCGTCAGAGGAAATTAATTTTTCATTCTTTTGTTATTCTTTAAGAAAGACGCCGGTGAAAAGTAAGAATCATGTCTTTCTGTCGGGTTTTTTTGTACCAGACTATACGGGGTCTTACTTAATATACTTTATTATTTATTTATATGTGAGTAAATTGTGTTATGTTGTATTTTCTATTTAGTATTTATGTTACCTTGAGGCTATTGTGCAGTCGCGGAATCTAATTTCAGTAGTAGGTCAGCTTTAGGTAATAATAACTTAATCTTAATGCATTTACGAATGAAACCGCTAAGCGGTTGGGTTTCGCGAATGTGCCTACCTACCATTGTTAATTGTTTGTAAATGTTATCAAGAGCTCATTGTATGCCGACAAACTGTTATGCAGCTTGGCATAAAATGTATCTGTGTAATTTACTGTGCTTTGTGAGAAAAAAAAAAAACGAACACTCACGTGCTAGACGCCCTTAAAACTAGTACATCTCTAGTAAAGCCTAGAACAATAGATAAAAGATAAGTTCACCCAAGCACTATCCCAATCCCGACGCAGCCTAGGGCCTTAGGGTGCATATCAGTAATCCCCATCTCGCTACAAAGCTCCGTTGATTACGGTAGATGCCGCAGGCGACGCCAGCCATCTGAACGCAGCCTAATGTGCTTTAACCATAGAGGAAACAAAAAAAAAGAAGCGGGAATAATTTGTTATTTTGAACAGACCTGGTTTTATTAAAATTATTTGTATATGTATAATGTGTGATGTGTGTGATGCATGTATAGTGTGTGTGCTTATGCTTATGTATAATGTGATAAGTTAAAACTGCCTCCGTGGTCTAATGGTTAAGAGCATTGGGCTCTTGGCACGGAGGTCGTGGATTCGATTCCCACGGGGGGTACTTAGTGAAACGTTGCTTTGTGCGTTTTTCCCCAGTTGGTTAGGACATGGCAGGCTGAAACACCAGATTGTCTGAAAAGGAAGATGATTACGTGCTTCGGATGGCACGGTAAGCTGTTAGTCTCGGCTAATATCTCTGGTGGCAGTAGTCGTTACATTAAAAAAAAACCGTGTCAGATATGCCGTAAGGCGGTTTGAAAAATCGGACACCAGGGCTTGCTGCCCACACGATAAGAAGAAGAACGTTAAAAGTACAGACAAAATAAAAATAATTGTTATGTTAAAAAGCGGAAGAAATAGCTGTGGTGTTATAATATGAAGGTCAAGATTATAGCAGGAAACAGACGGCGATTGGGTCCACCAACAAGAGCATGACTTTAAATACGATATTTATGGGAGACAGAGTGTATGACAGTTAGACAAAACAGTGTAAAGCCTGGGTCTGTTCCACAGCCATTCCGCAGCCGCGTCGGACTGCATCTAGTGTGACACCTCTCATATAATTCCATAGTTTACAACTACTGCCAATGCCGTCCCGCAGCCAGTCCGCAGCCGTCCCGCAGCCGCACTCTGTGTGGCCCAGCCTTAATGGTTGTGACGAGCTCAGTCAAATTCATCTAAGTTTATAAATTAATAATATAATAATAAATATCTTGGACATTGTCACACAAATTATCTAGTCACATTTAAAGTACCTGGATTTGTATTATGATGACTAGACAACGATATAGAATACATATATAGATACAAACATCCATGACTCGGGTACAAATATTCATATTCATCATATAAATATTTGTCCCTTACGGGATTCGAACCCGCGACCCTCGGCACAGCAGGCAGGTTCACTACAGACTGTGCTAACAGGCCGTCAATTATCAGTTATCAGACACACGGTTAGTACCGCATCTTCCTCTTTAAGTTTCGTCTAAGTTTCTTTCCTTGTATTCTATCCTTTTTATTTCAAAATCGATGTAGGGCTACAAGAAACTTGTTGGTACTCTGAATCGCTTTGACTCGGAAGCCAGATGGCAGTTCTCGAGGTTACGCTACAGGCATTTTTTTTCTTAGCTGAGAGTTTTTTAAATCAAAGTACGTATGCGTCTTCTTAAGCTTTTTGCCTACCCTAATGTTATTATATCTTGCACTGAGCTAGAATGGTGGAATACGGCCAACTCCCACAAAATTGTTGGTGTGAGGTTTTAGATTTTTGCCCTGCAGTGGAGAGCTACGCTATAACTCATCTTTACTTCTTTCCATTGTATCTAAAAAAAGATTTTATTGTACGTATCCTTTCTGTGTGATATGTGTGGTATTTGCAATGTCGATTGGCTTCATATTTGATCTATTGGCCACAAGAAAAGAATATACCCGAGCAAATATAAGAGAGCGTTGGTGGCGTGTTGAGGTATGGACACTCAATCATCAGTGTCCGGGTTCGAATCCGCATGGACTACATGCCATGTCTAGATAAGTTATGTGTCAAGATTGACAGTCGAAGCTATGAAAGCGTAGAAAAAAATTGAATTTGAATAAGAAAGTTGGCCCCTTTTGTTTTATACGGCAGAAACGTGAGGCTCATTCTAGACATATGCTTTTTATAAGATGCCATGTACCAATGAGTTTTTCTAACTTATGTACGTAATACCGACTGCTCTCAAACGGAAAAGGAAAATCGCATACGCTGAAGAAGAAATTCTGATGCGTATGTGAAGTCTACCAAACCGCATTTAGCACGCTTGGTGGACTAACGCCCATACACCCTCCTTGAGGGTAGGCCTGTGCTCTGCTGTGGATCGTATATAAGTTGATGATGATGATGAAGCAAATATTGGTTGCTGACGGTTTTTAAGGGGTTAGTCAGACCGTCAAACTGAACAACTTTTTCTATATCTGCTGTTCCATATAAAACTGCAAACAGACTAGACCCTAATGTATGGGACACTAGCTGGTGCCCGCGACTTCGTCTGCGCTTCTTTATAAATAGTAGCCTATGTGTTATTCTGATGTATGAGCTATATTATTGTAAAGTTTCATTAAAATCCATTCAGTAGTTTTTACGTGAAAGAGTAACAAACATCCATCCATACTTACAAACTTTAGCAGTTATAATATTAGTGGGATTCTATGGGACAGTTCATTTTTCATCGCGATTTTGATGTTTGGTCCTTTTGATAAAATTATTCAGTTTGATGGTCTGGTCACATCCTTAAAAACCCATCAGCATATTATTAAGCAGGACGTAGCTTCGCACAAGAATATTCTCTAATAAAACCAATAAATTTTAACACCAATTTGCCGATAACTGGTTTTCACTAAACCCTCGAACTTTCCAAAACAATTAATACAACAATTGTTCATTAATCGACCTTTCTTTTTGTCTCGTTCGTGTGCAATGACCCTAAACCGCGTGTCTGTAGGACGTAAGGTCATATAGAGCAGTTGACCCTAGGTAATTAATCTTATTTTAACAATTACCTTTCCCACATTGAACTAACGAATAGATTGAAATTCCTTATTATTTAGGTGTAGCGAACTTTATATTGTTTGGTACTGAGCGATTGAAATATTCTTGCTTTGGTTTAAATTCTCTTATAGTACCTATGCAAATATATTCTGGTACTTTTAGGCATTTGTAAAATAAAATAATAAATATTGTTGAACAATTTTACTAATGTGACCGCTACCAGCATCTGCCATCGAGCGGTTGTTTATAGAGCATGTTTTTTATTTATAGTGTAAGTTTTCTCTCTCTATTTTAGTTTTAAGTGAATGTTAGAATTTATGTTATTATTTTTTGTTACTACTTTACAATATACTGTTTAATTTATTTTACTTAGAAATAAGTAAAAAAATTCAAACGTATTCTTTACTAAACAGTATTTAGCAACCAATAGGCAGTTTGAATTTCAACTACGATTAATCTTTTAAGAAAGTGCACAAGGTTCAATTTCTTGTGGGGTGCGAAATTAAATTCTTCCGACGCGGCGCGGCAACCTTACGCGGCGTGACCTTAGTCTCGTTACTGTTTGTATCTACGTCACAGGATCAGTGGGACCCGTTGATGGATGGATCCGGGGTCTGATCAATCTTCGTTCCCATTGTCGTCTTTTACTCTTAGTTTCCAAGAATCTAGATCTATTACGAGTGATAACGCAATTCAGCAGGAATTTACGATTTTTTTGCTTGTTAGATGAAAGGTATATTAGGTTTTTTATTTCTGAGGCCTTTTTACTGGCAGGTTGAGAAATTTATCTGATTTAAGGTTTAGTTCAGGTCTATAGAGCCTTAAACGTGTTGCTTAATGTAATAATTTACGTAAGTACTTTTAGTAAAAAAAATAAGACGGAAAAATGTTTCCTATTGGTTCCTGCCCAAAGTTGTATTCAACTTTAAAAAAAAATTTATGCTTACAAAATCTATTACCCTTTTATTATAACTACATGATGTAAAAAAACATCCTAGTAATATTTAAAGGGGTGATTTAGACCATCAAACTGAACCACTTTTTCTTTCTAATATCAGCTGTTTCATACAAAACTGCAGTAGTTACTTTTTTTGTGATTTCAATGTTGGCTCCATAGTGAAAGTTGTTCAGTTTAATTGTCTAAATCAGGTCTTAGATACAGGGTGTTTTGTTACACCCTGTATTTCATGTAGCGTTCTAAAGAAAAAAACAAAGTCCGGAGAAATATTTACCAACCCTAATATTTCAAAACCAGATTTGTTGTTCTCAGTAAGTTTTATTATTTTAGAATTGATTACTTTATTCGTTGTCTAAGTCCTGAACACGATTTATTTTTTATTAACTATCCAATTTCTGCTTTCATCATATAAATGAAAACAAAATGATGTCTAGACGAAATGATTTATTTTCGAGGCCACCGAAGTAATTTTGTTGATATGGGTCAAATATAAATACTATTTTTCTTCTTCTTCTTATCGTGTGGGCAGAGCCCTGGTGTCAGAGTTTTTTTTGATGTCTCAGACCGCCTTACTAGTAATACTAATATTAATTTATCTAAAATGAAGAAAAAAAAAAACACCTAAAAATTTGAAATAGTTTTCTACGAAAGAAAAAAAAAGAAGAATTAAATACTATTTCCGAGTATCAAAGCAAAATTAACTATGGACGTTATAATGAATTATGTGACATTATTTTATTTTTACTTGAACAACGCTTACATTTTCTTTCCATTAAAAATTGTCTTTCTATGATTATTATTTTGTCCAGGTAATTTATGGCTATTGTTACTGCAAAATGCAAAAATAATATACTATTTGGAATAAAGTGTAAAATGGAAGATAATGATATCTTTCATTTTACACGTTATTCTTATCTATGGGCGATTATAATGTATTCCAAGAAAAATTTCTTTCATAGCATCAAGGTTAACAGCCCCATAAAAAATGAAAGAATATTGAAAAAATATCATAAGAAAAAAAAAAATTAAAATTATTTACTGCCAGTGAACCAGCAAGTTGGTTGCACACTTCTATCTTTGTTTTTAATTTAGTGTTATGTAAACACGTAACTACAGGGTGAAATTGATATCATTAGCGTCCTTTTAAAATAAGACTCTACCCATCGAACAGAACAACTTTTACTATGAGAACAATTCAATCGGAGCAAAAAAATCTGCTGTTGCATACATTTGAGTCGAGTAGTCGTTGCAGTTTTGTATGGAACAGCAGATTTTTTATTTGCTCCGATCGGTTTGCTCCCACAGTAAAAGTTGTTCAGTTTCATGTTTAGACTCTTAGTTTAAAAGAATGCTAATGATATCAATTCCACCCTATAAATTTATGGCTCGGAGAGTAAAAGTGGAACACTACACCTACAAACTAAGTAATGTACTTAGTTTTTCAGTGTCCGTAGCTCTTTCGTTCACATCTAAGTAATATCCAAAAGATACTCGTATAAAAGTATTTTTAAAATACTTGAAAGACTATCAAATACTTTCAAACATTTCCCCCATACCTAAACACAACTAAACTGCATCTAATTCACATGTTTCGTCCAACCAACACGGATTCTCACTCACGACGTAACACCGCGGGCGTGGTGTTGTGTCCGGGGTCTTCTGTCACTTGTGTCTAGTGTCTAGTGTCCAGTGTCCAGTGTCCAACTGTACAATGTGGCCTGTGTCCGGACGATGCCTCGGGCGGTTTGAACTAGTCCGACGAGGCACTGATAATTACGAATTAAATGCTTGCATTTTCATGTTTTACCAACTTTGTAAGTAAATTTTTAATTGTTTAGCATTTATTAGTTTGGATCAACTATGTCTATCATTATATTCTATGTCTACCAGAGTAACTGACATAGCCCCAAGAATTGCTAAACTAAAGTAGCAGCTGGCGGGGCACATTGCTCCCAGAACCGATGGCCGATGGGGCTGAAAAGTTCTCGAGTGGCGACCATAGATTAATAATTGTATATTGGATATAGATAGGAAACTCGCCTTGAATTTTAGGACGTCATAATTGCGTTGCCGCTTTAATAAGCACTAGGGGGCGCCATATTATGAAATAAATTGAAAAAGACGATCGGCCGACACGAGGATCGAACCTTAGCTACCCGGATCGTAAGCCGGTTGTCTAGACCGCTAGACTAACAAGACAGTGATTGACATGGGCGAAATCTCTCACTAGTACAGCGCAGCGCGTGAGGTGCAGTGCGCTGTTACTCCGATATGAACCCTAGTTTAACACATAGTGCTTCGAAACATAACCGATAGATGGCGGAAGCTGTCTATAGAAAATCAGCGTTCCACTTAGTTTCTACTAAGATAACATAGCATTGTGGCGACCGCGTACCGAAAAGCGCAACGTACCGACCTGGTGAAGGCGACGGGAACCCTTTGGGTGAGGGCAGCGCAGGACCGGTCACTATGGCTATCCTTGGGGGAGGCCTATGTCCAGCAGTGGATGTTCATCGGTTGAGATGATGATGATTATGATGTTCAATCTATCAATTAATCAAACTGACTTTACTGAACCGATTTTGATGAAACTTTTTTTGTTTGATAGCTTATGATCTGACTTAAAATCAGGTATATAATTTGTGCGGACGAAGTCGCGGGTTAACGCTCGTACTATTATAAAACTGTAACAGGAAGTTTGTCTGTACATTGAAGATATTAACAAAAATTTTTAGGTGTCCCTGATTCCATTTCACCAATTTTTGGATTTTTTGTCTGTCTGTTTGTTTGTGTGTTTGTTTGTGTGTTTGTTTGGGTGTTTGTTTGTTTGTTTGAACGAGTATCACGCAAAAACTACTGAACCGATTTTGATGAAACTTTTTTTGTCTGATAGCTTATGATCTGTTTTAAAATCTGGTATATAATTTGTGCGGACGAAGTCGCGGGTTAACACGTTCCGGGACAGTGACCGGCTATAGACGTGATAACAATAAAAGTTCTATTGTGTCTCGTTCACTGCCCCGGAACGTGTTAACGCTCGTTATATAATAAAAAAGCAGTTAGGTACGCATGATATTTTGAAATGTGTAAGTATTTCGCGCGTAGCACACCAGACACTATAGATCAGAGTTTCTTAACGTGGAGTTAATTAATTATTGCAATAATTTGTAATACTGGCGCGTGGTCTGTCTAACTTTTCAACTAAACTCCTCAATTCCTTCCCACTGATCCAACTGAATTAGCGACCATCTCAATAACAGATTAATAGACATTTAGGTATTTCTTCCCTAAATTACTTATAATAAATAGTAATTCCTTATATTTTTTAAATTTCCTTGTTATCTTTTTCTACAATTCTATTCGAAAGGATTCCATGAGATTTTTGAAATTATGAACATAGTCTGCGTCTACAAAAAGGGTAAGAAACCGTGCACTACAGAAAATTGTAATGGACATCTTTTGCTTTTTTGGCCTAAAAGGCATTTTAGAGGTCAAATAACTTATTCCTTAGTTTTTTGTAATAAGTAACAATTTTGCGTAACACTTCATAATTACTTAAAATGCATACTATAAACTTGCAGTTTTATTATTTAGACACATCAAATAACTGATGATGAACGGGGCGTTCATTATTCGGCGCTCATTAAAATCCACTCCGAATTTAAGTGTCCAAATCTATTTATTTATTCACAAAGGCGGAATTTTCGCTGGATAATCCGAACGGGGCGATAATGTGATGCGTCTGCGACTAGTTAGTTACAGGGAGGGTTTTAGGGGATCCGCTATATACAAGAGGGTCAGGGAAGTGGACCTCAATTATTTCTAAATAGTTTCGAATTATTATAAATCCCTTTTTAAAATGTGACAATGTGATAAGCAGTGTTTAGTTTATGTTTAGTACGTTTAAATAAAGTGAAAACGTGTTTTCTAGAAACGACAGAATTTAGACCAGTGCACGATATTATTGAGAGAGGGAGAAATGTTACATTGTACTTGATAGGTAAGCAGCGTCAGTACGTTTAAATCTGTGTTTTATAGAATTGAACAAATTTAGACCAGTGCACGATATTAATGAGAGAGGGAGGAATGGTACACTGTACTTGATAGGTAAGCATTGTTAGTACGTTTAAAGTTGTGTTTTCTAGAAATGAACAAATTTAGACCAGTGCACGATATTAATGAGAGAGGGAGAAATGGTACATTGTACTTGATAGGTAAACAGTGTTAGTACGTTTAAATCTGTTTTCTAGAAATGACAGAATTCAGACTAATGCACGATATTTATGTAGTGTAATGTTTGTCAAATATAAGGTGTTTTCACGTGTTCCTCAGTGCGATGTAATTTATATAGTGCAATAGAATGAGAAACTAACATGAGAAAATTTGTTTTTTATTTCGTCTTATATATCTTACATTTTTACCTACGTTTATGAAAATGCACGACAATAGCCAAGTCACTAGTTTAAAGCCTCCTTGAGTGACGTTCTAGACCTCCCTATACGTCCGACACACTCTTTATTTAGTTTCATTGGTATATATTTTTGTAAAAAAAATTTACGTTCTACTAAATGGGTATGAGTATTGTCATTTTTTTAACAGTCACGGCCACCAATGAAAGCAGAGGTTCCTTTTTGATAAATCAAAGCCCCATTTACTAAAGTTCATACCTATTATACTAACAACTTAAGGTTATTAATTGTAAATTAGGCTAAGTGGATGCAAATAAACCTTTTTTTATTTTATTTATTTATTTATTATATAAATAATATAGTACTATAAAAAACTAAAATTTTGTAATAAACACTTGTGGCCTAGCTCGCATTGGAGCTGTGATATTTGACTCTAAAGGTACATGAAAAAGTAACCAAAACATTTAAGAATCAACTCATTTTCAATCAATCAATCGAAAAATATTACCTACTCAGAAAAATATACCGTAAAGATATACAGAAGACATAAAACAAGGCGGTCTTAGCGCTAAAAAACTATTTCTTCTATACAACCTTAGAAGTTATTTGTACCTTAATGCACAGCTCCGATGCGGCCTAGCAATGAATGTCATGTTTTATAATGTAGTTTGAATGGTCTTCTAAAAACCTATGTAAGTCATTTGGGCCGACACTGAATGCGGCACTGTATCGCTGCATTTGTAATGCATGGCCCCCCCTTATCCGCTGCAACTTCAGGACATTAGACTTGCAGATATTTTGTCGCTGTCGTGCGGGAAGGAACTTACTTCTGAAATATGGTTGGTTGTTAGCTCTTATTTATTACTTTTAGGTCTCAAGATATGTCTAGGTAGGCTTGTCGGGGCATATGTGGAGCCGTGAAGCTATTAAGGTGGAAGTTAGAAACTACATTGTTTTGTGTTTTGTTTTTAACTGCAGGCGGGAAGATTTGTATGAGGGTAGATTGAACTCACATGGGGTCTAGATAATTTGTGTTATATTAATGTAAGTTATAGCCTGTAGTATCCCACTGCTAGGCAATGACCTCCTCTCACAAATAAGGGTGAGAGGGAGTGAGCCATACTCCACAATGCGGTTTGTTGGAGTCAAGTTTGTTGTCAGAGAATTTTCACTTTAATAGGCCTCTGACCTGGCTTACCCAATTGTTATTTGACGGAACTATCCGGGACCAACTGCTTAAGGTGGTTTCAGTCCATACAAAAGTTTGACGCACAAAACGCATAGACGGAATTAATAAAAGTAATATTTTATATGTCGAAAAATAGTTTAGAAAATCTAGTTGCCGCTTCACAAATAACATTTGCTATTTATAATAAAATTAAGAAGATCTTCGTAATTGTTTTATAAATTGCAAATGTTATTTGTGACGCGGCATCTAGATTTTCTAAACAATTTTTCCATATATAATACGCATAGCATTGTGCCTCAAAGTTTTCTATAAAATTGACCCCTCTGCAACCACCTTAACGTGTATTCCGAAATACGGAGACGCTCGGGATGAAATTCAACTAAACGGTCACCCATCCAACGACTGAGCGGTCATGACGTTGCTTAACTTCGGTAATAGTGTGATATTGTTTGAGGTACCTATTTAGAAAACTTTTGATCTATATCAAAATTGTGTCAAAATGTGTAAGTACTTTCTAATACACAGACGACATTAGTTAACCTTTGTATTGATTTAATGAATTCTAAAAAAATATATATATATTATTTTTTTTACCGTAAATTGAAAAAATACGGCATCGATGAAACGTTCCGCGTAATGGAGCAACAAAAACAAATCTCCCGTTCCCATTCACCGAATAAAACCCGTCGACGCCACAAAATATAAATCAAAACGAAACACCAAACAAAAGACTCTGTAAATGAATACTTTTCCAATTAAATCACAGCCTTTTTTAATTAAACGAATGCTTAAAGCCCATCACGCCTCATAGGGCTCAATAGGCCAATGTTTTGCGCCTTTCCCTTCCCTAATACCGATTGACATTTTTAAAGCGGCGCGAACGGCACGAATATTTTATTAACCGTTTGAACGCTGATTGAGATAAAAAGGTTTCCGATTGTCGCATTGCTACCTCGCGAACCTTTGATATTGACAAACATCTTTATTTTTTAGACGTCTAATGAAATTTTGTAGTCGTCGTGCCATGGTGGCGAATAACCCAACGTCTGCCGTGCAGGAGGCGATGGTTCGATCCCCGTCCAGGCCGACTCATACCAATGAGTTTTTCGTAATTTATGTACGATTTGTAACACCACTGGCTTTTCGGTAAAGGAAAACATCGTGAGGAAACCTGCATGCTTCAATACTTACACAGGGTGGAAAGTTAAGATGGGGCACAAAGGGTAGCTACCAGAAGCATTATAGCTACAAGAAAAAGATCTTAGAAGACTAGCCCTAACTTTTGGAGTGTTTTTGAAAAAATGTACAGTCATCGAGAAAAACTGAATTTATCACAAAACTTATTTTTCTTCCCAATCGATTCTCTTACTGATAAGGAACATAAGTCTCTATGGGGTCAACCGAGGTCGAGGTATTAGAACTCTCAGAAAATACAAAATTAAATTCCGATACATTTTAGTGGGGAAATAACCAAATCACCTATAGTGATGATTTTGTAAACCCTTCAAATTTTCAGGGGTGGTTCAGATTATTAAACTGAACAACTTTTACTACGGGAGCGAACTTGAAATCGCAAAAAAAGAGTCTTTTACATAGTCCTTGCAATTTACTATTTCAATTTTGCTCCTATAGGAAAAGTTGTTCAGTTTGATGGTCTGAACAACCCCTGAAAATTTGAAAAGTGATTACAAAATCATCACTTGGTGATATTTGTCATTTCCCTACTAAATGTATGGGGATTTAATTTTGCGTTTTCTGAGAGTTCTAATAATCTCGACCTCAGTTGACCCCATAGAGACTTATGTTCCTTATCATTAATAGAAACGAATAGGATGAAAAAAAAGTTTTGTGAAAATTGCAGTTTTTCTCGATGAATGTACTTACATTTTTTTTAAATCGGTGAATGCAGAAGTAAAACACTCCAAAAGTAAGGGTTAGTCTCCTAAGAACGTTTTCTTGTAGCTATAATGCTTCTGGTAGCTGCTCTTTGTGTCCCATCTTAACATTTAAGGGGTGGTTTAGACCATCAAACTTAACAACTTTCACTATGGGACCAATATCGAAATCGCGAAAAAAAAATCAGATGTTCCATACTAAACTACAAATCTACTCGAGCTAAATGAATGGGACAGCTGATATTTTTTTCCCGATTACGATGTTGGTCCCATAGTGAAAGTTGTTCAGTTTGAACAACAACCCCCTTAAAAGTTTAAAATTTTTATTTTTACTTTTGTAACACACTATACATATAGAAGGCATGTATTTTTTTTTTTTTTTTATGTCTGTTAGGTAAGCATTTGACCCCGATCTCACCTGATGTTAAGTGACGATGAGGCCGAAGATGTAGCATGCTTACCTAGAAATGTGCCTATTCACTCTCGCCTTGAAGAGGCCCAAGTACCGTAAGTATTGTACCCAATGTCCATTATAGGTGGCGACGGGCTCACTCCCCGTCACACTGGACAGAGTTTCGGTACTACTAGTCAAACGTGGATGTTCTGAGTTTTCAGAATATCCTCAGGGAATACAGGGTGTAAGTGACAGCCTAGCAAATACTGAAACGGTGAACTCAGACCAGACCAGACTCAGAAACGCGAAAAAAAATTCAGCTGTCCTTGTATTTGAATGTTCTTGGTGTGCAAATAAAGAATATATATCTTATCTTATCTGTTCCATACATTTTAGTCGGGTAGGTACAGCAGTTTTGTATGGGTCAGCTGATTTTTTTTCGCGTTTCCTGAGGTAGGCTCCATTGTGAAAGTTGTTCAGTTTGATGTTCTGAGTTCACCGTTTCGGTATTTGCTAGGCTGTCACTTACACTCTCTATAGTCGTGAGCATAAATGCCTACGAATCATCGTAGCCCCGTCGCCAGTTCGTAGCAATGACGTCACTAACTCTACGAAAGCTTTCATCCTACGAAAATGTACCTACAATTCTGACATAATGTATTCTGTAGACGTATATACGAGTAGGTACGCTGTCGAATTCGCTTCGCGTCACCGAAATGCCCATTCGAATTTTTCATGAGCGTCCGCCATTTTTCGACGGAAGCGAAAGTGGTTAAAACGATTGCCTCATTTCGACTCGCCACTCGACGAACCCACTCGAAATTAACGAACTCTTTAAAAGTCTCTCTTGAAATGCTCACACGTGCCTTCTCATCAGAGAGGAACAATAATTACTGTTTATTGCCGGATGAAACGTGACTTACATTTTTGTCGAAAAATTTATCAGAAAAATAATTAACAATTTGTGATAAATGTAAGAGAATTTCGTTACTTTTTTGCTCAGTCACAAAGAAATATAGCTCAATCACGTGTTTTGCGAGCTTTATAATATTAATTGCGATGTTTTCCTTTATCGCAAACAAAGGATTTCATTCTGGATTCTGGAGGTCTACCCTAACATTCGAACTTAGCAATTGCGTGAACGTTTTCGTTTCAATGTCAACTCTATTACAATGAAGTTCGGTCCGAAACGGTCTAGATATATCGAAAATCGAAAGTCCGGGTACTGGGCCTGGACTACATTTTAATTTGTCTGGACTTCTAGAGGTTGATGATGATGAATTATTAGAACGTAATTCTTACAGCGAATTAAATCAAAAGTCAAATTCGGATCGCAAACCATGTATTGTATACATAACACAAAATTACGCGCGAAAAAGTACCAAAGGAAGATTATTCTGCCATTATCATTAGCGCGAATTTTGCATTCGAGTTTTTTACCAAAAATAGGGCACAGCTGTTGGTGACCCAATAAGCGATTCTCCAGATTTTTTGCTCCTGTTGAAGTTAGCAAGATGGCGCGTAGCATTTAACTGATATGCCGTCAGGTTATGGAGTTTTTATTTATACAGGGTGTAAAATTAAATGGGACAGTTACTTAAAGGAGTGCTTCAGACCATCAAACTGAACAACTTTCTCTATGGGACTAAGATCGAAATCGCGAAAAAAAATCTGCTGTCCCATACATTTCAGTCGAGTTATGTTTACAGTTTTGTATGGGACCGCAAAATTTGTTTTCGCGATTTCAGTGTTTTTCCCATAGTAAAAGTTGTTCAGTTTGATGGTCTGAAGCACTCCTTTAAGTAACTGTCCCATTTAATTTTACACCCTGTATAGATAGTGGTTTATACAAAGGGAATCGGTTCGTGAGGGATTCATGTCAGGGCTGTTTCCCTTTCTTTCATAGAACCTGATGGAATAGAGTGCAATAGGGGAAAAACTGTGGTCTTTTTCTTTATATGAAGTGCCCACACCTATTTAATAGCAACTTGCATTGGACGGCTATTTCAGTTTTTCCAGTGTGTACTGCCAGAGGTGACATACGGAGCTGAGAAGTGTTCGCTAACTCATGGGCAATGGAGAGGGCAGGGAGAACCAGGGTAGCCGACATAGCCCAAAGAATTTATAAGCTAAAGTGCGCAAAGGGCGGGGTACATTGCCGATGGGGCAGAAGAGTTCTCGAATGGCGACCGTGTACCGTAAAGTTTGGCAGATTTAATGTAAAGAAACCTTTTTGTAATGTCTTTTGGATAAATAAATGAAATTGAAATTGAATTGAAGTTCAGCGAGGATAGGCCCTCCAAAAGGTAGACCGACGACCTGGTGAAGGCGGCGGGAACCCTCTGGATAAGGGCAGCGCAGGACCGGTCGCTTTGGCTATCCATGGGGGTGGCCCATGTCCAGAAATGGATGTCGAAAATCGATTCGAAACATTTTTCCCTCTAATGAAACCCATTCATTGTTCTCTCACTTTCGATGTTCAGCCTTTCTTCCACAAAGATAAAGTTGTTCTATTGAACTAATTTCGCCAAACAATATAACTACTGCCATAGTTTTGTGAATGGGAGACGATTTAACCCCCGAAGCGTCGTAAGCGTCACCGCAACTTGTTAGTCTAACACTCGGCTTGGAAATAAAGCGCTGAAGCGGCCACTTTACACAAACCACGTGCCTTGAATCAAACGATGTTGATCCTTATATCATTGGCTTAAGATTTTTGTGAGGGGACGTCTATATGGGATGGATGGCAGTGCGCGTGCGTAGATCCCCCTTCCCCTTGTGTCAGCTGACGTCATAGGGTTGGTGTTGTGGGAGAGCGCTTATCAGCATTTTTATCTGTAAGGCCTAAGTCGATTATGATTCGAATCGTATCCTAATGTGGTTAGGGTTGTTTGTCCTATAGAAGTAAAATGTGGCATCTATTTACATTTGAATGGTGAAAATCTTCAGACAGGCTAGGTACGATTCCGATTTTTATATTATTTAGATTTACCAACAGTAGTTAGGTTTTTTTTTTATTAAGGATGGGTTTGTTCTTGACCTCGATCTAGTCCTCAAGTCGAAGATGGGGTCGGAGATGTAGATAGGTACATTTAAATGATAGGAATAACATCGTTAAAGGCTCTGAACCAAATGCACCACGAATAGTTTATGGGTTCTTAATACAGATCGGTCGTGGTCAAAAAATCTTTTGGTTGGAATTTCTATGTATGGTAAAATGTTCATACAAAATTTTGAAAGCGCGATTTAGGCCACATGATTGTGATTGAATCTGGAGACCATGTGATTATTTTGCGCGTTTTTTTAGCAGTTTTAGTTCTGTGAAACTATCTACAAATTTATCTTAGCCTGCAGCTGCTGCTTTGCCTACGTATAACTTGTTTTGACATCATCATCATCTCAGCCGATGGACGTCCACTGCTGGACATAGACCTCCCCCAAGGATCGCCATAACGACCGGTCCTGCGCTGCCCTCATCCAACGGGTTCCTGCCGCCTTCACCAGGTCGTCGGTCCACCGTGTGGGGGGCCTACCCACGCTGCGCTTTCCGGTACGCGGTCGCCACTCGAGAACTTTTCGGCCCCATCGGCTATGTTTCGACATCACATTTAGAAATTAAAATCAGTTCAAGACAGTTTGACTCTAGGAAGACAAGATTCATGTATGCGTATAAAAACATTACTCACTCTTTTGGACTCTATCACAGTCGGGTAAAAGGATGTCCTCTCGGAGATTTCTTTCGCCCATGTCCAACGCCTACTGGAACGCTTTTAATGTTCCATGTATGTGTACCTACGTGTGTGTGAGTGGCTTACCCAAAGCGTGAGCCAAGCTGGCTTTGTCACACGTTAGCATGAATGAGAGAGAGGCACGATCAATATTTTGAGGTCTGCAAGCTTGGTAACTTATGAAATTTTTAGTAGTTCCATAATGTTTAGCTTTTGTCGTGTAATTAAATCTTCTCATGGGATGCTTTTGTCATACTTTCTGTGTGTTACTAGTTGTTTAATTGTAGTTTTTCTGTTTTATAGTACACATAGGTTTGCTAATGAAATGTATGGAGTGTACATTGTGCTGGAACTTTTGGTGTATACTGTACGGTAGTAATGAATAAAATATGCTTCTCAGTCATTTTATTTGTTCTTTCCGTTCTGACTGAAGGATAATGTTCCTATTGATGTATTGGTCTATGTGAGAGTCTACCAAGGGGAACGTGCAATTTCTCTATGTAGTCTACGCATAAGAGTGTCAGTCCCAAAGCAATTCAGTTAGACTTTTATCCAAATGGTTCTGAGTGGAAGAATTGTGTATTATTTTACACTTACCGCTAAACATCTTTCAATTTTGGAACCTAAATATGCAAGGCTACGTGCTTGAGAAAAGTTTCAGGCTACCCTGAAACGGAGTCGAGAGTTTATGGACCTAGATATCATAATGGTAAAGGTCTAAGTATTTTTGGAATTTGTTATTGATAGTGTATAAGATGTATGATTAAAATGAATGATAAGAGTGAAGGAAGATAGTTCAAAGGCAACTAATCAATTATTATGTGAAATATTGTTTCTAGTTATGCAGTTGTGTCTTTTGTTCAAATCGGTTGGTAAAGCCTCAAAGGAGTTTCTCATTTTTTTCTATTTTACATACAAATGACGGAGATGTTTTAAAGTCAATGTTTTGATACGTAGGTATATGGTAGGTAGTTATGTGTATCATAATATCGATGTTGTAGTAGGTAAGTAGTCCAATATCGAATAAAACTTGAATTTAGATATATGATCTTTTGTAATTTAGTGGAATATTTACTGGAATATTTACCACAATATTGTGAGTATAGCTCTTTTGTAGATGAAATTAATGTGTGATTGAAGTATATTATAAAAAATGTTTACGCTCTATTTAAGTTGTATTGAAAATGTAAAAAATATGTAGTTTTTAGTAGCTAAGTTTTTACATTTTAGTACAGTTTAATTATTAACAGCCAGTTGCAGAAACGCTCAAAGCTAATCCTCCATTAAATCTCTTGCTGTCACTTTTTGTCTTGTTGACGTACTAAAAGCTAGCAAGAGATTTAATGGAGGATTAACTCTAATGAGCGTTTCTGCAACTGAGTGTTAATCTGTGAAGATAGACAACTGAAATATTGAAAATTGTTATTATTTATGGGTAAATAGACAGTAAACTAATTGTACTACTTGTACACATTACTAAATATATTTTTAACTACATGAACATTAAGATGCATACAACTGCATACCATTTATTAAAGAAAGGGCTATGATAATCAGAGTCGATATTTCTCTATCTGATCTTGAAGCCAGTAGCTTTCTATCCTGCTCACACGTATATATTTTTGCATAAGAAAAGGTGAGATAGATAGTGGTGTTGTGATTAAGATCGGTACTGAAATATCGACTCTAATGTAAGCAATGACATAGTAGCACGAAGACATACACATAAGAAAATTGCTAACAATGAGGATTTAAATAATTAAGAGTTACAGACAAGGTAGAGCAGAAAGTAAAACAAATTATTAGCCCGAAAGTACGATAATCAGTCTTATGACTTTTCATCTGAGTTCAAATTGGATTTTTCGGATCAATAACAGTTTGCTTCCTGCAATAGGAACATCTAAGGCGAAAGAAAATGCAATAAAAATTATAAAAAATGGGGGGAAATAGTGCGATAATGATTTGCGTTTTTTTTTAATAGAGTATAAATTAAATTAGAATGAATCGGCAAATAAAAAGACAGACTTAAAATGAACGAAAGTGAATTTAATTTCGATGGTTTATTTTATATTTTAAAGAAAATGAGCTTTAGCTCAAGTTTGTTAAAGTAAATTTTTGTCTAATTGGCTTTAGAGGGTTGGATTTGCTGTTTTACATAGTTATTTTTTATCATGGAAACATTGTTTTAGGCACCCGTAAACACAAAATAAAAGAGAATCCATAGAAATCCAACCCAATTTTCACTTACACACCTAAACAGTTTTCAGCCAATTGTCAACTGAAAATAAATAATTCCATAACTGAATTAATACAACAACCATTCGTATAGTCTGTGGAGTACCTTAGAGTCCATGGCCAAGTGGCTAGACTCACCTGAAACTGAAGAAATTTATCGTTAAACAATCTTTACACATTATTTATATTCAGTTTTCAATTAATAGCTAAAATATACAAAAATATACAAATTCTTTCTTTTTTATGCCGACGGTTTTTTAAGAGGATGATCCGACCATCAAACTAAACAACTATGGGACTAAATCCGAATTCGCGAAACAAAAATCTGCTGTTCCATACAAAACTGCAAACCTACTTGACGCAAAATGGTGCTACAGCGGATTTTTATTCGCGATTTCGATGTTAGTCCCATAAAGAAAGTTGTTTAGGTGACTCTGTGGTCTCATCATCCCTTTAAAAACTTTCAGCATAGAAAGACACTTTATATAATATTCTACTTATACTAATGACTCTAGTTGAAAATTTTATTCTACAGGATGTAACAAAACACCCTAGTAATACTTAAGGGGGTGCTTCTGCCCATCAAATTGAACAACTTTCTCTATGAAACCAACTTCGAAATCGCAATAAATAAACATAGCTGTTCTATACAAAACTGCAGTACCGACTCGACTAAAATGTATGGGACAGCTGATTTTTTTCACGATTTCGAAGTTGGCTCCATAGTGAAAGTTGCTCAGTTTGGTAGTCTGAAGCACCCCCACAAGTATTACTAGGTGTTTCACCCAGTATACAGCATCTAAGATAGATCAATCACAGCCTGCTAACGTTATGCAACAGTAGGCCTTGCACGCCAACCCCGAGATAACGATAAAAATAAAGATGTGCCTCCATCCTTATTATTTTACGTATGCCAGAAAGAGCGCGCATGTCGTTTTTCTCGTTTAAACGCTTTATCGTGGGTGGAATGCAAGCCGTGGTGTTTGTGAAAAATAGAACATAAATCGACCCGGTCGACAAATCTTATCGACCCGTTGTGTCGAGTGTCGTTATTTCAGGTAATCGGTGTGCACCTGTCACTCCACGCTTACATTTTTTGCTCAATTTTTAACTTCGTAGAAATGTTTTCATGTGATGTTTTTGGGGTTATTTTGTTTATGAAACCTATTAAACAAAAATAACAAAGCTCTATTTATTAGCATTCTAAATTTTTACTCCGTAGTAGGTCAACACAGGAGTCTTATTTTTTTAGTACCTGCCCGATTCAATCGGTATTAAATCAGTATGGTGTTTTGGCAGTTCTTAGCGATTCAACTTCTTAATATTTGGTTAATTTATTTCAGACGATGGATATGATGATCACAGAAACAAAAGAATACTTAAAAATTGCCCAGTACAGCCATAATACGTTATCTATCTTTTAACACGTTCCGGGGCAGTGAACGAGACACAATAGAACTTTTATTGTTATCACGTCTATAGCCGGTCACTGTCCCGGAACGTGTTAAACGATGTAATAGTAAACTTTAACAAGAGTCCTAGCAACGGTTTGTAGAGGTTGTACGCCTAAAAATGTGTGTTTTGTTGTCGTTCTTTTGCAATAATAATAATATGTTAATTATAAGCAAAACTAGGTATTAAAATATTACAAAATTGTCTAACCAGGTTGGGTTACCCGTGTCTCTAGTTATAGTTACAAAATAACATAAAAACCTATTTTAAACATTTCACTAATGTCCAAAATCAATTTAAAATAAAAATTTCCAGTCAGACACCGCAGTACAATGTTCAATTTCGTAAAATATTCAAACATTTTTAAATATTGCTCGGCGAGAAACGCAATTCATGACAATTTTTCGATTGGCACCGGCATTTTCAATGCAGTAATGTGGACTGCTGGCATTTCGTTGAACATTTCACAGTTTTACGTGAACTTTTTGAAATAGAGTGGCATGAAAAAATAAATTTCAATAATATTTTTAGTTTTCTTATTATTGAATTAGTTATCAAAACTAGCTCTCGTAGAAAACTAACAATAATTTAACTACCACTTAATTCAATTCGTCTACGTCTTTATTATCATATTTTATAGTAATTTATTGAAAATCGGCACTTGGCAAGGGAATCGAAAAAAAAACTTTTCGATTTATTTATAAAATGTTGGCACTTCCTTACAATTAATTTATGCCAATAAACCTTTTTACCACCATACCAAGTAATGAAGTATTAAAAGCAACATATAAAATATTTTTTTATGTTGTTTGCAACAATTTAAAGAACGGATATTATTCTGGTTTATTTGCTACACCAAGTAGAGTAAAAATCATATTAGCCCAGTCATTTTACGGAGTTTTGTTAGGCGGGGTAGGGAGTAATTATTAATTGGACTTTTAAACTGTAACCGGCACCATTTAGAAACAAAAAGACTATCTTAAAACATATTAAAAAAAAATCGCTACGCAACATAGAAATGGAAATTGTGTGTCTCAGAAGGCTTTGTAATTAATAATATTAATACCAATGCACTCATTTCACTTAGATTTACCAATATAAATTATTTATGAGCAATAAAATAGGCATTGAAAGTTTAAAAATTAGGTATTTATTAGAAACTACGAATGTATTTTTCAAAACCTTGTAAGTACACAAAAATATTTATACTATGTTTGAGGTATGTATAATGGTAAAGCCTTAAATATGTCCAAAAAAAAATACAGTCATGTTTTTTAGAACGAGATAATAGCTGAATTTTAAAATTGGAACTGTCGCTGACGTGTTTTTTTTTTAATTTTAGCACATTTTTAGGCTCAAATTGGTTCTTCAATATTATACTGAAAAAAAAATCAATTATTAATTAGTCCCGGCTCAAACCGTAAAATGACTGGGCTATATTACTTGCAAATACGATTACCATATAACGTGGCAGACGCAATATCTATCTCGATCTTATTCCGCGAGTAAAATCGAAAGATTCACAACATCTGAATACAGGGCAATAAGTCGCCAAATGAATCCGCTATGATACATTGCTTCTCTACCAATATCGTCTCCATATAAGATTTCTCGTGAGATTTATCACCCTCTATGTAAATAGACGTGATGGATATTGCGGGGGAGAGATGTGTTCAAAATTAATGTTTTTTCGTCATATCTTGGATTTCTGATTAATTCTGAGGATTCGATGAGAATGAGTTTTCGGCTATACAGGGTGTTACAAAAATACCCCTAAAGAATACAAAAATTAAAAATAAAGAATAATTTTAATAAAGTAATAAATATTTGTCATCATATAAGATAGTTTAAGCATCTTACAATTCGTTTCATTCGATAAAGAAAGCTTCTGTCTCTGAAATGTAGGTACAAATGACTTACAAACACTACCCTTCGGAAAAAATATTCTATGTGTAATTATGTAACACCCTGTATAGTAATCTATATTTCTTTCAGATAATAATTTTGTCAAGATACTTGCTATTAAATACTTTGCAGCAGCGTCACTTCAGCAAACCGCACTTGGGTCAGCATGGTGTTGTATATCCATCATCTTTCACCCTTATTAGTGAGAGGTCTTTGCCCTGTAGTGGGGTCCTAAGACTATAACTTACTATTGCCATACTATCATTTTTAGAAATATCTATAAGTAGATGAAGTAAATCAAACAAGCATCATTGGAGCTATATGGTATGATTTCGTTCTAGTCGCTTATAGAAACAGGAGGTCCGTGGGGGGTCGATGCCAAGGGCTTTATTAGAGAACTAGGGCAGCGAATGCGGACTAAAAGATGCTAAAGGGAAGGACCGCCGCTAGGATGCCTTTTTGGTAGAGAATTTCTCTGGCCATCCAGAGGGCCATTGCGGCCAGCATCTTGCGGACCTTTGAGCCGGGATTGGGCAGGGCAGGGCCTTATTTTAGTTAGTAACGAGCGTTAACCCGCGACTTCGTCCGCACAAATTATATACCAGATTTTAAGTCAGATCATAAGCTATCAAACAAAAAAAGTTTCATCAAAATCGGTTCAGTAGTTTTTGCGTGATACTCGTTCAAACAAACAAACACACAAACAAACAGACAGACAAAAAATCCAAAAATTGGTGAAATGGAATCAGGGACACCTAAAAACCATATCGTAACTTTTTTTTTGTTAATATCTTCAATGTACAGACAAACTTCCTGTTACAGTTTTATAATAGTATAGATAGATAGTCTGATGAAGCTTGCATGCGGATTATATCTTGTGTGTTGCCATTGACGAAGCTTATAGCGGGTATAGATAGATGTTATTTTGGTTTGACCACAGAGTACTATAATTACTACGTTTTACGAAGCCTAA
The DNA here is from genome assembly GCA_927399405.1 of Agonopterix arenella. Lineage (NCBI taxonomy): Eukaryota > Metazoa > Arthropoda > Insecta > Lepidoptera > Depressariidae > Agonopterix > Agonopterix arenella. The sequence goes on along the minus strand of OV656708.1, from coordinate 10,361,939 downwards.
GTTGCGGATTCGATTTTTTTGTTATTTTAATTGTACTTTAAATTAATTGATTTATTCGAAAATTTTATTAATAGAAAACTTTAAACCACGGCGTAGCTTTCGTCAAATGACGTAAATAGTGGTTAAATTCGACAAAAATTGAGTATCGAATTGTTCATTACATCTACGTCTGTCGAAATTTTAGACTTCTCCTTTGACACTGGTTATATCTGATTATTATATTGGCGTGGCGTATCCGTTAACTATTAAATTAACCCAATTGCTGCTCTAACATGAACCTAAGTAACTCCTAACGCGACATAATACGAACAGAATTAGTGCGCTATGATTACCGAGTAGAGCGGATTTCGATTAAGCGGGCATGTAGCTGACCAAGCAGTGGCTGGGTAATCAACCTGCTGCCGAATTAATCGCCATTATTGATTCTGGATTAATTGGAGCATCCACGGGTTGGCAATCACTGCACGCGCCTCGCCTAGGCAATCTGCTGTGGTCGGAGTCATGACTTCGTGTAAATTTGCACAGCGGCATGACTTTAACATTCGCATGGTAATCGGTTTCGAAGGGATGAATTCTGGGGTTAACAGTACTTTGTAGGCCTATCGGATGAAGTTAGCTGGTGCCTGATTTGAAATTATCGATTTACAGTGACGTTATCTGCGAACTGTTGATGCAATACAGGTTTGTCCAAAGTGCAAATATTGTTTTTAGGTAAAGTACATCGGTGTTAGTAAAATAAATAAAAAAGATTTGGACGTCTATATTTTGACCACCACATTTTTGTATGTATTGTATTTCAACAAGCAGGTTGTCAACTGGGGTGCTTTAGACCATCAAACTGAATAACTTTCACTATTTACACAAAATTTACCAAAGCGTACACCGGAAGCTACTGGTAGTGTTTACGTTATACATAAAAAAAAATAAAAAATCTGCTGTTTCATACAAAACTTAGATTTCTGCTTTATGATTGACCATACTAGAACATGACTAAACTAGAACATGACCAAAAAAGAACATGACCTCCAGCGAACAACCCGTAAAAGTTGTTCAGTTTGATAGTCTAAACCACCCCTTTAAATATTAGGTACTAGAGTGTTTTCTTACACCTGATATAACAGTTTTTTTGATAGCATCGTCAGTGGCATCTTCAAAATATTTTGTTCCGGAAGCATAATTATTATGAGTAAAGATTTCGTTTGCCAATAAAAACACTGCATAAGAAACCTTATCCTCCTCGAAAAGGCCTCGTATGACGTCACCAGGAATAAATGGTGTGCTGTATGCTTGAGGTAAAACTGAAACAGATTTTGGATTTATTACATTGGCTCTCTATGTAGCAACAAAAATAGACAAAGACATTATCCAAGCCTGTATTTTTAGTAAAGTATCAGAAGAGGCGAAAGTATTTTAGAAAATTTTCCTCATCCTGTCTCGATTGAAGGAAAAGCAAAAAAATTCCATGTAATTAACGTCTGTTGTCTTCGTAAATTTTTCCATGCCCTAGCTTTTCCCGATTTGTAAGTAAAATTCAACAGTCAGCAGTGTGAAATAAATTGCTTGCGAAAACTCGAGGGCATGAGATAAAAAGAAAACTGTTATAGCATCAAGAGTCGAGTAATTAATGGAGACGTAGGAGCGAGGGAGATAGCGAATACCCAGCTAGCGTGTGACGTCACAGATTGTAAATTCTGCTATAAACAGGATTTATTAATCACATTGCAAATTTGGTGTTTTTAAAATGGCCTTGTGCACTTTTCTTTCAGAATTAATTAAATTTTGTTATATTTTTAACCGTAATATTGTTAATTTTGGGATATTTTTTACGGTTATTGCGAATTTAATATCTAGACGCTTAACCGTGTGATTAGCCAAGCAGATTAGAAAATGTAATATAAAAGTGTGCCAAGTTAATGGGAAAGACGCCAGAAGAGATTGGGTTAGTGCAAAAAATCATTAAAATGTTTTCCGACACGAAATACAGGCTATGAAGCCTTAATCACGCGGACAATAACTTCACAATGTAGATGTAGATAGATAGACAGATAGATAGATAAACAATTTATTTGCTTTAGTAACACACACATAATATTACAGTTCACAACAAGTTTACAAAACAAGAATACAACGAAACATCAATAGAGCAACATGTAATTTATTATATGCTACAGCAGCAAATAGGTCCCAGCTCAACATATACCTTGCCCGAAAGCAGGGTGTTGATTTTCAGATGAAACCTTTTTAATAGTAGTCAGACGCAGCAAACAATGAAATGAGTGATAATGAAATGAGTGAGATAATAAACATGTTAGTGTTACGTTGTGTACGAGTAGGTATACCATTCATGACCCAATGGGGATTCACACTATGATATGGAAACAATTTTATGCAAAATGTTATGTAATTTTAAATACATAGTATTTTTGTACACACTATTGACAACATTTTGTTTCAAAATAAAGTTTGATAGTTCCGTATTTAGTATATTTTACTGAAGATGAATATAGTAACTGGTTTTTTGTATTCTTTTGTCTATTTTATGAAAAGAGATACCCGATAAATAACCAAAAACATCCGCTAACAACTTGCAAAATTGACTGTGATTTTGTAAACAATGCAGACCCTTAAGATAAATCTGCGAGGTCACAAATCGACAGATGGCGCGACAGTGCAAATCGATTGTATTGGTCCGATACACATAACCTAATCAGATGAAATGAATCGAGTGCCCCATGAGTGTTCGATTTAGTGGTCCCCGATAATGAATTTCAATTGTGATGAATAAACTTGTCCATATTGAAATGCTATTCATGATGAAATGGCATTATTTTGTAAGTATATTTATTTAGTAAATTAAAGGCTTGGATTGTTTGAATATAGCGTAGAGCGTGCCGGACTTTTTTTCAAATTGACAATTCTTGGAATGCTCAGGTAGAAGCTACTGCTTATTGCTGCGGAATATTGGAGGGACCACGAAGGGTCTACCGAGTCAGTGAATGAACTTAAGCAACCGACGGTACGGACTTCAGCATAGGACGGTGCTGGGGCTACGCGGCTGATTGGGGATCGGTGAGACCTTGAGAACCTATGTTCACCAGTGAACGATGATGGGCTGACGAAGAATTCTAGATACTTCCTTCTTATAGGTATCTTTAAAATATGATTAAGCTTTCAAATATAAAACGTGTCGCGATATCACAACTTGAAGGCTGTAGATATAACTCATACAAAGGTAGACGCAGCATGCACACAGAGTGACATACATGGCATCGGAATTGAACCCAAGCGACGCGACGTCTCATTTCTTCGCAATGGAACTAGACACGTACTATATGGAATAAATTCCATAAATCTCGCCAATATCTCGGCGGTGAAGCTTGGAGAGACAGCGGTACAGTCGGTGGCTAAACACAACCTCCGAGCTTATAGGTGACTTTCTTAAATTTTGGTTGACTGTATAAAGTTTAATTCGATATATCTCGGTTTCTTAGACAGGTACAAAAGCACCTTTTAGGTAAGTGTGATGTACCCTCGTCATTAAGACTGGTGAAAGGCGAGTCCATAGCATAGCATAGCATATGCTCACGACTATATTCCCCGAGGGGGTAGTCAGAGATATTCTGAAACCTCTGTCCATTATACATGAAATAAAGATAAACTCCTACATTATGACTATTTAGAGCATATGGTTAGTAAATGTCGAAGAGGTAAGAGAGATATAATGCCACTATCGTCGCAGCTGGTGATCGGAACATAAGAGAAATTATACAGGGTGTTAGGGTAAACAGTTGTATTACTTTAAGGGATGATTGTATCAATGATACTAAACAACTTTTACTATGAAACCTATAGGGAATTCGCAAAAAAAAACAATTTGGACTTTCCATACTAAATGCAATCAGATGATTTTGCAAACGTTTGTAATGGAAGTCGAAAAAAATTACATATTTCCAATAGGTTTCTTAGGAAAGTTGATCAGTATCATGGGTACAATAGCCCCTTAAAGTAAAGCAACTGTTTACCCTAACACCCTGTATAATATACGCTCCTGGCTATTTTTTCGACCTTAGTTTTGCAAGTAGAACGTTGACAAATGTTTGTAGCTTATTATGCAATGTCAGTTAGTCATGGATGTGGTTTACATGCACAGATAGAAAGGCTTGCGTTTGAATCATTCAATCAATTGCATCTGACGGTAAGCGATGGCGAGAGACGAGGACGGGGAGGAACACACCCATAAAATTCCAATAATCTTGCCTTGGAGGAGATATTATTACGATGTATAATATTTCCCTGGACTTCAATAATTTTTATCGCTATATCACTACATAGTATAAAACAAAGTCGCTTCCCACTGTCCGTCTGTCCGTCCCTATGTATGCTTAGATCTTTAAAACTACGCAACGGATTTTGATGCGGTTTTTTAATAGATAGAGTGATTCAAGAGGAAGGCGAGTCGCTAGTATACAATAAAATATACGTTATCCAAGGGGTATGACGATACAAAGAGAGAAAAAAGCTGCAGTTTATTATAATGCTTTGTTTTAAAGAAGCGTAGCAAAGTGAAAGTTCATAAATTATAAATTTCGCTGTCTGCTATGTATATCAGTCGGCGGTACACAAAAAAACTCTTGATGCTCGTGAATATTTAAACATAAATGATATGCAAGAAAATATAGTAATATCAGACAACAGATTATAATATATTATGAAAATGTTACACCTATCTATGAATCAAACTTACAATATATAAAGACATACATTTTGTATGGAGATGCTCAGTGGCGCATTGCCCCGCAATGGTAAGTATGGACTCTCAATAATGAGGTTCGGGTTCGAATTCGCACGGATGATATGCCTTTGCAGTCGGTATTATCTACATAAGTTAGAAAAACTCATTGGTACAAACCAATGAGTTTTTTTAACTTACGTACATAACACCGACTGCTCTCAAACGGTGAAGGAAAACATCGTGAGGAAACCTGCATACGCCTGAAGAAGAAATTCTGATGCGTATGTGCTTGCGTGGTGGACTAACGCCCAAACACCCTCCATGAGGGTAGCCCTGTGCCCTGCAGTGGGACGTATATGGGCTGATGATGTTATATTTTGTAAATTTATAATTTAGGACTTTCGATATTTTACATACAGGGTGAAATTGATATCATTAGCATCCTTTTAAACTAAGAGTCTACCCAACTGAACAACTTTTGCTGTGGGAGCAAACCGATCGGAGCAAAAACAAAACTGCTGTTGCATACATTTAAGTCGCGAACTCGCGTGTCGACATTGCCATTTAGTATGAACCAGCAGATTTTTTTATTTGCTCCGATCTGTTTGCTCCCATAGTAAAAGTTGGTCTGTTTGATGGGTAGGCTCTTAGTTTAAAAGAATGTTAATTATATTAATTTCACCCTGTAGAGACCGTCGAAAAAGTATTGTACTATCGCAAATACTCTGACTATTTATTATAAGGACTAGCCTTGCGGTAGCATTTCCCCTCTGCCACGGTATTAGACCAATTGATCATGTGCATATACATTCAATTTTATACCTTATCACTAAACGAGACAGCCTCTCACACGCCTTCACACGAGACTTCTTTTCATGATTTTTAACGTTCAAAATTAGAATCTAAAGTTATGGGGAATATAATCCAAAGTTGCGGATTTCGTGTTACCTCGCCCCCCGCAAAAAGTGACAGAAATTTTTGTTCGTAGAATTACACGCGAAACTAGTCCCTATATAAGTAGTCAAAGCAAATACTGTTCTATTTACATCGTACCCTCGATCCGTAAGCACACATTTGTATCAAGCATTCAACTTGATCTAGCTAAGCCATGGATTTCTAATGCAAATACATTCATCAGTGCTAATGCATGGGAAGTAATCAGTCGAAGCTGTCAGGTTGAGATATAAATCAAACTGGATTAAGCCGGTTTAAGGCGATGATTGTAAGAATGCGGGGTTGGGAATAATTTAATAGGAAAGTTTTAACTGGACTGTATATCACTTCAGTGATGTTTAGAACTGCGAAAGAATGATGCACATCACACTTTGTGCACACACTGTATATACGTTGCTCGAAAGCACGTTACTTCGATGAACGTTACCCAGAAATGACACGAACTGCTACTGGTATGGTACTGCGAAATTTTTCGACTGTAATGTCCTTTACTGCGAAGCTACATTACTGCAATATCCTTTATTACACGACTGGTAGGTATGTATGTATGTTACTGCGAAAATTAATTATTGCGAAATTAGTCTACTATACAGAGTGCAAGTGACAGCCTAGCAAATACTGAAACGGTGAACTCAGACCACTAAACTGAACTACTTTCACTATGGAGCCAACAAAAATCAGCTGTCCCATACATTTTAGTCGGGTAGGTACAGCAGTTTTGTATGGTACAGCTTATTTTTTTCGCGTTTTCTGAGGTAGGCTCCATAGTGAAAGTTGTTCAGTTTGATGGTCTGAGTTCATCGTTTTAGTATTTGCTAGGCTGTCACTTACACCTGTATAAGGTCCAACAAAATTAGGTGAAACTATTTTAAGGTGATGATCAGACCATCAAACTGAACAACTTTCTCTATGGGACCAATATCGAAATCGCTAAAAAAAAATCTGCTGTCCCATAAATTTAGGTCGAGTACGTTTGTATGGAACAGCTGATTTTTTTTCGCGATTTCCATATTGGTCCCCATAGAGAAAGTTGTTAAGTTTGATGGTCTGATCATCCCCTTAAAATAGTTTCAGCTAGTTTTGTTAGATCTTATATAGAATGTTACGATTACGAGTACACATACTGCGTTTTTACTTTCCTACAAAAGTACACTTCTATGATGTAACTGCGATAACGATACGATAAGTTTTTTCTGCAACCATGGGTAGGTACTTTTGTTCCTTTAGTCAAACTTATCTAAAAGAAGAGTAAAAAAAAAATGCCTTTTCACACTTTTGAATAAAAGGTAACGTGCTATAAATTTGGGAAACAATATAGAATATCGGCGGCCGTTTGCAAAGGTTCGGCCCTTTTTAATCGCGGCGACCGATCTTGCGAGAACCCAAAATGTCACTTTACGAAAAATAATTACATTTATTGAATAAAAGCCTGAATTATAGAATATATATGACATATAAATTTGGTTTGGAAATGGCTGCCTACTCTAATATTTGTACTGACCTATACCTATATTATAACTTTCGAGTGCTATTTTAGAAAGTCACACTTTCTAATGTTTCTGATTACCCCGAAAGGGATTACGGTCGAGAGTTTATGTATACATTACATAGAGTCCTTCCATCACTTTTGAATACGAATTAGGATATGTGAAAAAAGCACTCCACGGTTTTTTTTCACATGTCGAGAACCAGCGCGGCTTTCGCTTTCCAAAAAGCGCGGGTAGAGGTTATTTTCTATGGTCCTTTTCTATAGAGCGAAGACGCGTCGCGCGCATTTAGAGAAATCATACTAGAAGACTAGAAGTGCTGACGTTGCTTAACTTCAGTAATAGTCTCCAACCGAGATGTACGTAAGCTGTATAATACCTGCACAGTAGCTGAATAAAGGTCATTTATTTAGCTACTGTACAGCTACTATACAGCTTACCTTACTTACCGAATCTCCGCTACGCCAATAAGCAGTCTTATTATTCTCAAAATCCAATTCTGTGAAACTGAGTACTTAATACAGCTGTAGAAGTATAAACACTCAATGGAAGAGGCAATCGACTGTTTGGGCACAAATAACACTGATGAATTCAGTCGGCCACTTAGCCCGAAAGTTGTTCAGAATTTCGGATCCTTCTTTGTTTCCGAGTACATTTATTTAGCAACTACTTGTAGATTCGAATCCGAAGTTTATGAAAGGTCGGATTCGTATTCTTATAGACGTAATACGGTCTCAAATTATTTTTGAGTGGAACCTCCACTCAAAAATAATTTGTGTAGGTAATTATTTATTTGCCAACTAAAGCTAAATTTAAGATCACATTAATCAGAAAATACCTAGACATCAAATATTCAATAGACTTCTTTGATTTGATTAAAACGAAATCTTGTTGAAATTTTGATTAGCCAGATTGAAATTTGTCGGACGATCATAATTTGATAGAGATTAAAATTCATTTACAGATTCAATATAAATTCAGATAAGTTAGAAAATAAGAGCGTTTTATTATTAAACAAAGACGATGTTTTAGATTAATTCGGTTGTTTGTAAATGCTAAATATTTCGACAATCAGTCGCGTAAAGTGCGAACGCTAACTTCCATCGGGCAATTAACGACATTTGCAATTCCGAAACCATCGTTAGCGAGAAAAAATGCAAAGGGAAAGTGCCTAAAAGTAAACACAAACCAACTGGCGAATAAGATAACATAAAACTCCTGGCACCATAAAGAATAGAAAATTTTCTCAAAAGTTTAAAAATGAATTACTAGAAACGTGACTTTACAGAGGAAGTATAAAGTCTTATACATTTTATTCTCTAAATTTTTAAATTTCTCCTCCTAATTACGTTTATTCTTCGCTGAGAACTCTTTTTTATTTTAATTCACTCGGATGTTTGCGGAAGATTTTTCAAAGACGAATTTAATGGTTAACTTTTAATTCTTTGTAAGAAGTTTCGTGTTTGTAGAAATACCTGAAACAAATGAAAATGTACGTTAGTCACATTACTCATTACAGTTATATCAAACCAAAACAAAGTTTTCATTATTAGTTAGAATTAAAATAAATGAGAAGAAACATACACGACATTAGTGACGCCACAAATCAGATAAAATAAATCATATAAAAGTAGCACCACGATGTACGAGCAAGTCAAACTGAATGTGATGATATCGACTGGACCGAAGAAGAACAAATTTTCATGATTACCAATCCGCATTTGGCCCGCTTTGTAAAGTAAGGCCTGAAAGAAGCCTTTTGCCCAGCTATAGGATACCACTAAACCCTTTCGAGAAAAGGTTACATATCATTAACAAATGATTTTCATAATCTTATGGTGTATTTAAAATGGCACGAAGACGAATCAGGCACAGTGGTTAAATTACATCTAAAATAGCTGAGAAACAGTAGTCGTCAGACCATCAGCAGAACAGCATGGTGGCATTTTAGGCAGTAGATGAGAGGAATAGTAGATTACACACCGAGGGCAGGAAAGTAAGAAAAGTATCTGATCTCATGTAATTGGCCGAGGCGAAGCCGAGGTCAACAAACATTGTGATCTGAGGCTTTCTTATTTACTGCCCGAGGTTAGTACACTATTTTTTTCCTCAACGGAGGCGGAAAGTGGCAACTTCATTTAGCGCAGCGGGACGAAAGTTGACACTTTCTGCCCGGAGGAGTAAAAAAACAATATTATCCTTAAAGATTTCATTAAACAGCATTTCAAATATGACAAAAGATGCATACTAAAAATTTTCAATCTTATATGCAGATGCAAATAAACACAAGCGGAACAGAAATCGGTACCACATTTTTTGTTCTACAAACCGATCCAAATATTTCTCATAACATCTATTGCAATGCGAGACCAGACGGAACAACAGGCCTGGGGGACAGATTGAATTGGAAGGAATATTTCCCAGGAAAATCTTCCATTGATAATAATAGCTGCTTTTGCTACCCCTGTCGATTTTATTACTGAACCACTGAAAAAATGTGGATTCGTGTATTGACAGGAATGTTTATTGAAAGGTCTTCATTATTTTGAGCTTTTGAAAATTTAAAAAAAAGAGAGAGCAGTTCTCGAATCGATTTATTTATTGACACACCGACCAAAGTGGACGTTTAAGTTACCTATTGCTCGGTGTCTGTCTGACAGGTTTTACAGCAGATAAAGCCTTTTTTTCAGGCACCAGTCTACACTACACCAACATAATCATTGTATGAAGCTGTATAATTAATAATAGGAATGCGCAAGCAAAAAAATAGTTTATATTCCACAAACATACAAGCAATTGTATGTTTGTGGAATATAAACTATTTTTTTAAATACGAGATGTATCTATACTTTTATAAAACTGTAACAGAAGTCAAATCAAATCAAATATACTTTATTTTACACCAAAAACATAAACAGTAAAATACAAGGGGCACAAAATAAGGCGGAAGAAGTGTGTCTGTACATTGAAGATTTATTAACAAAAAAAAAATTACGATATGGTTTTTATGTGTCCCTGATTCCATATCACCAATTTTTGGATTTTTTGTTTGTGTGTTTGTTTGTTTGATTGAGCATCACGCAAAAACTACTGAACAGATTTTGATGAAACTTTTTTTGTTTGATAGCTTATGATCTGATTTAAAATTTGGTATATAATTTGTGAAGACGAAGTTGCGGGTTAACTCTAGTAAATTATATTCTTGACATTTTGGACGAGTAGTACTGACATTTTCTAGAGCTGATTTTTTCTGAAACACCCCCGTTTGTTAATGTAACGCATTTACTTTTACACCCTGTATAGTAAGATAATCGACAGATATTCTCAGTATTCCTTTTTATCTTATTATCATAAAACCCTGAAAAGGGGACGAAGAAAGATAATCAGTGAATTTGTTTGGTTCAGGTACATGGAAAATGAAAAAATTTTAAAACCAAGAGACCCTGATGAATTATTGAAGCCTTTTTAAATAAGAACGCCTAGACGTACTTCAACTTAATGATCTTGATCATTATCAAAATAAATAAAAAACCGAGGAAAATATCAAACAAATTATTACTTACGACGTAATTTTTTTCTTAAAATTGTTATCGATTACTATAAAATACTTGAAAAATGGAATTTGTTTTGGTTATGATGTAAATAGTGCCTTTTTCCACGCAGCGCTTTCAATGTCGCGTCGTAATTTTTATATAATTCAAATTTAATGAAATTTTTACTTAATGTTACGTGATCGACTGTATTTGTATGTGTATGTATGTGTACATGTATCTAGTAAGACTCGCGATAACATCCATATTATGTTTCTTAGAACGTTCTTTTTCGATTTGGCGCGCTTTACTCCACGAAAGCAAAGTTATACAAAGGTTTGTTACATAGTAAAAGCTGAGCAATGTTCTTTATTTTGAAAAGATCGTGGATTGTTTAGACACCTCGAATGATCGACTTAAAAAAAAAACTCCGCACGCAATCATACGCATTATCTCTCATTATTTATCCTACAATTCGTTCCGTTTAATGGACTCTCTTTTCCATACTTATTGCTAGGCTCAATTTGTGAATATTGTCAAGCAAATTTATTCCCTACAGAATGGGAAGGGACCCGAAGTATTTACTTTGATTGCTTCAGTATTTACTTTATTTTCGTCTTGTTGTTAAATTCACCCACCTGATTCTGTTTCACTGTTGCTTAGAGGAATAACATTTTTCACTAATTTTTATATAAGAATGTAGCTTTTTATTCAAATTAGAGGCTTTGTTAGGGAAAAGTATTCAACTTTTCTACTATCTGTTTTAAGCCCTTGTGGTAGTCCATGAAAGGAGGTACCCTATATATTTTTTCAAATGATGGTAGTACTTAATATTTTTCCCTTAGTATAGTCTTGTTAATAGAATTAGAAAAAAACACTATTTTTAAATGAAAACGATAAAGTGTATACTTAACGTATACTAATACGTAAGCCGTAGATAAAACCAAAGAAGAACTAACGTTTCTTCTCCGTATCTCTAGCTACTATATTAATTATGTGTTGGTGTAAAATACTGTATAGAATTTTAATTGAAGATTGATATGCATTCTGAAGACGATGCAATGCAATGAATTAATAATTTTAATATTATTTATTTACTTTTAATTGAATATTATAATTTTAATTTGTTTATTTGATTCAGTCAACAGTACAATATAACATCATAACGAGCAAATATTATAAATACCTTAACCTAAAATACATAAAAATATAACTAAAAATGCTTACGATAGAAACTATGCTGGTTCAAATTTCAAATGACAATTTCACATTTAGGGACCTGTCCGTAAATACCCACAGCTTTTCCTAAACTTTTAGAAAATGCTCCCATATTCTAGAAACATATTTCACAACAGCAACCCTATACTAAGTAAGGCGTCGAACTGAGCACCTTTTAGCGTGCGCCACTTAAGGGCGACGTTAACTCCCGGGGTCTTCTTTAAGTGCCGAGTAACCTGATATGCGAAGAATTATTCCCTCCCTTGACTTAAAGCTTAATGAGTCAAACAGGTGAAGTTGTTTTTCTAATTTTAGATGGAAACTTGTAGTGAAACTTTGGTGATTAGAACGATCATATAGGTCATGCCAGCTTTCCTGAAATTAAATCGGCGATAAGCAATACTGAAGTTATAAAGCTTGAGTCAAACATAGAGAATATCGTCGCGTAATTCCGCACGGCGAATTCATAAATATAGAATTAATAAAGATAACAATGTTTGCGTGCAACGGAATAAAACTAACAAATAAATTATTTTGTAAATGATAACAAACTGGAACCATAAACAAACAGAAGGAAGTATCCAATCCGTGACTAAGAGTAGATACAACTGAGTGCTGCTTGATAACTGTTCTGGAATAAATGTCTAGATTCAATACTCAGGCAATGATCAGATGATTAGAGATCAAATAATGCTTGAGTTTCGTTCTGTAATACGGGCCATAGTGTTACTGCTAATGAGCTAATGACACACCTGCTGAATTTACGCAGCGTAACTTACACGTCTAATAGAAAAATTGGCTGTATCTCCGGTATAGAGAAAAGCATTGCACGCGTAATTTACATCGTGTAAATTCGGCAGATGATTGTGTCGCTTCACTTAGTTTTATTATTAACACGCCGATAGAGTGATCGATATTTATTTTTCCCATATAAGGTGGTTGCAATTATTTTGTATTAATTTATTTTCAACATCTTACACTCTCATTTAAAAGTTTGAAGGTACCTAATTGTTTTAAGCTTCTGACCGACTTGAAATGGACTGGGATCGTGTGTGGATGTATGTGTTATGTCAAAAGTTATGTATTCACATCCACGTGGCATCAATACGCAGCATCTAAATAATATAAATAATTAATTAAAATAAAAAAAACATTTTATTCATACAACTAAAACGAGCACGGGACAATTTATTCTAAAATTATAATTACGCCTTTTACTTAGCATCGTTATTGCCTGCACTTCCCTTTAATTAGTTAAGTGTTAAAAAGTCAAACTTCATTACCAACCTTTTCCCTTACACAATAAGACTTAAAATCCCCCCTTCATAGTAAATATTTTTAAATGACAATGAAGAATATGCTGCAGAACATAGTTTTAAAGGTAGAATTTTGTTTGTAACTTGAATTACAGCTGTTATATTAACAGTTACAGCAGCATAACAAATTCAGTCTTATTTACGATAAGAATAGAGTTTAAAATTGTGAAGCCGTGTCAGCTGTTAACCATTTGACAGTATTCAAATAAAATGAGCATTAGCGGATTAAAAACCTTATAGACTAGGATTAATAGTCGAATGTCGTGATGTAAATAAATTTTAAGGGGCAGTAAGGGCAGTGTTTTTAATTCACACATCTGTCGCACTTGCTCGCTTTTGTATGGGGTTTGAATGGGGTTATTACACCCTAATAAGGTCAGAGGGATGATTTTGAAAAGCCGTGTAAATGTCGGATCGGCATTTTATTAATTTATTGCCTTTACAATTTAAATTTAGATTTTCGAACCGAATTCTACTGATTATGTAAATTGTGACCATAGAGATCTAGAGAGATGCCAACCAACGCGCTGAGTACGAAACCTAGTGTCGCATTACCACCAGTACCACGCGATAGGAAGTATTTTGTTAGCTTGAATGTGCTCATTATCCATTGCGGTATCAGAACTCAACGTTCGAATAATCTTTAGTACTACGCAAGTATTGTAAACTATTTACACATAATATCTCAACTGGCTTTTAGCCTCATAATATATTGAATCCTTACTGTCGCGAGCAATGTGTTCCGTTTTTGCGCATATTGCTGCGACACTGGCCCCGCCCCCTTTTCACATATCCCTTTAGTTTTTGTGATCTGTGATTGTGACTTATACTAATAAGGTGTTTTATAAGGTTTTTATAAGGTCTCGGGTAATTGCACTAGATTAAGCATGCATGTGCACCCCATGTGTCACTGATATGGTGAATATACCGTATCTTTTCATATATTTCGTTCAGAAAAAGGTCATAAAGACCATTTTAAGAAGATTCAGTCCTAAGACTATGTAGAAAAGGCTGCATGTCTTTTGATAAGATTTTTTTTTTGGTCCAGCTAATTCTAGAACTGAGGACTATGCTCAATCAATTTCTACTGGTTCTCTTATCTATGGGTAATTGCATCTACTAGGCATTTGCTCCAGAACTTTAAAATCCATCCATAAGTCCCTGTTTTTGAACCTCGATCAAAGATGCTTCGTATTAGACCTAAATCTCACCAATCCCCGCTACCCAATCCGCCGCGTAGCCCCAGTAACGTCCTATGCTGAGGTCCGTACCCCTCTGGGTGCCACTAGGTCGGTTGCTTAAGTTCATTCATTTGGCTCGGTAGACCCTTCGTGGTCCCTCCGATAGTCCGCAGTAACAAGCAGTAGTTGCTCCCTGAGCAGAGCTGTAATAGACAACTCAAAAAAAAACCCTGAATCCCCTTGACAGCATTCCTAAGGCCCGGGCATCGGCCCTTGAGTAAAATCGATGGACTTTATACCTAATGGGAGAGTCACAAAGACCAATTTACCTTCAAAGCAGCTCTAATAAAAGTAGCATCATCTCACAAAGGGACACTAATCACTTATCCAAACACGTGAAAACAAAGCAAGGCTTATTCACATGAGAGATCGTATCAGTTAATTGCATCATACGTATATGAAAGCACTAAAAATGGTTAAAATAGAAAATACAGTTTTTAGTCGTGGAGGGACGTCGGTGTTATTGAATTAGTGTTCGTAGCGCATTGCAGTCTTTCCGCTTCGAGCAAACTTGGGCGGGAATAGAACACAAATTTAATGTTTGCTTTCTATGAGCATTAGTTTAGTGGAGGTTTGAAATTATTGGCGTACGTGCGTTTTCTTTGATTGTTAATTTAGTTTAACATTCTAGCTGAATTACCAATACATGGTACGCTCATGCTAGGTGTTTATAAAGTTGGTTTTGTTTTGAGTGAAACTTCTATTTTGAATTCTTTGAAGAGGAACTGGCGGAAAAGAGATTGTATTGGCGAATACTCCACTGACAAGAGGGTTAGTTAAATAAGATGATTATGATGAAAAGAAATGGTTTGCCATTTTACCGTTTTGATAGTTAAACAGAAAATTGATTATTTCTTTCAAATTAATATTACTATACTATACCATACCTATATTACCACCATAGTCTGTGCTCGACAGATTTTTTTAAAAATATCTCCGTAATAAACGTGAATTATAATTTGGACCATGGTTTACATTTCAGTTTTAAGATAGAACGTCGTTTCTTCTTGTGGCAGCCTTTCTTTCACAAAAATCCAAAACCCTCAGTTGCATCGGCCATCACCAGGATGAGACAAAAGGTGTGAATAACAGGGTGTTATGGTAAACAGTTGCATTACTTTAAGGGGTAAGTGTACACTACAAAAAATTTTTGGACTTTCCAAATTCAATCAGCTGATGGGACATTTGTATTAAAATTATCTTTTTTTTTTGTGAATTTCCGTTATGTTCCTTTGGAAAAGTCGTTAATACAGTCACCCATTAAAGTAATGCAACTGTCTACCCTAACATCCTGTATTTTTGTTATATCACTGCAATGAATCCCGCAACACAAAACAAAATAGTATTTATTAAAACAACGGTACAATATAGTGCACCTGGGAATAATGACTGTCATTACCGATTATTACAAGTAATATCCAGATAAAGCGGACGTAACGGCAACACGATTGGTAGTTCAATTGATCATGATCATCCATGAAAAATGTCAGCGAAATGAGCGATGAAACAGTAATATTATTCTTGTCCGTTTGTTACGTATTTATACTTAATGAGTAACAGGTCATCGAGAAGAGAATACATTAAATTCGTTTTTGGATCCAGATGAGTAAATAATTCTGCTTAAAGTGAACCGTGCGATATTTCACTGCTAAAAACGTACACACGGCGACACATCAAGCTATACAAAACCAACATAAACTGGCCGCGCGACGTTATACGCTAGGCGCTAATCGACCTACGCGCGGCCAGCTTATTTTGGTTTTGTTTAGCTTGATGTGTCGCCGTGTGATAGGGCTGCCATCACCAAATACGCTGTTGCCGGACAAAGACTTCAAAAACACTAGTTATATACAATATTACATTCTTATTTTTTTGGAAATGTTGTTTTATTGTTTAGAAATAAATAAAAATGCGATTGAGAGCAGCACAAAAGGCTCGGTGCGCCCTCTTTTCCATATGTCATAGAATCCATTAAAAGAAATTTGGCTTCTGGCCTAAACGCCAGGAGAAAAGCATTAGTCGACCCAATATCTGAAATAAAATCATTAGCTGCTAAAAGAAGATAGAAAAGGCTTTTAACAACACAAGAAAAATAATAAAATGTTTTTAGAATTCTAAAAATAATTGTATTAGTTTTCTTTTTGACTTTTAATAATATAGAAGTTTTTGGGAAATCACAAGCCTAAATAAAAAGCCATAAAACGTTTTTTTCTTTGTGAACTCGTTGAGATGTAATTAGAAGAAAACTGTCAAATAGGTATTTAGAAAATTTTAATGGCTCTTAGAAAATTTATTTTCTACTCTACAGCAATCAATAGCCCAATAAAATTAACGTCTTTATGTCTCCTAGTTACAAGAAATCTACAAGAACTCTAGAAAAATAATGTTCAACAATAAAGTAACCCATGGCTGCTATCTCAAGCATCTTATACAAATAATACATAGTCTGTATTATTGTATGTATTCAGGGAAGCACATCATTGGTCCAAATAATGGGATAATATTATTGTATTAGGAATTGGCATTAGCAGATATTGGCGCGATGCCTAAGGCCTTCGTACGTGTATGGTGTATAAATATGTACATAACTACTAAATAAATCACGTGTGAACATAATTTTTACGAGGGTATTATGCTATAAAATTTAAGTAACGATATTTTACATAAACATCAAATTAAAGGCGTATTATTTCAAAGGGAGAGTACATTACATAGAGACGACCCAGTTGGTGTAATTGTTACTACGCCGGACTGCCAAACCAGGGTCCTGGTTTCGAAATTTTCGAATCCCAGTTCGGCTCTGGATGTTATAATTAATCTTGTGCCGTTGTTGTTTGGTTTCCATGTTAAAAAGCCTAGTAGCTTACTTGGGGTTATTATAATGTATGAGCCGTGAGCGTTATTTATTTTTATTTATGACTATTTACGGTCTATTTATTTGCTTTCATAATGTTAATATTGTACCTAGAAAAGAATTGAATCCTATTTCTTACTAACTTAAAAGACAGGCAGTAAAAGCAAAACTGTTAACTGACTGACTAATTGACTAACTACTGACTTACCAATTTTATTGACTATGACTATGGTAACAATGTTTTAATTTGCACGCCGTAAATGGCAGAATATGTACGGAACAAATAAAATATTATAATAATTTGACATTTCTGTTTTGTCTATGTACCCATATTCGCAAAAATAAATGATATTCTATTCTATTCTATTCTTAAAATTAATCTAATATTACGAAAACAATTATAGTTGAAAAATGTTCAGTGCTTTTATAAAATTTAGTTTCTTGATCCAGTATATTTCAGAGGCCGTATGTGACAGTAAATGGGGCATAACTAGGCATTAGACAAATTGGCAGAGAGCCAGGCACCCCGGGGCATGGTCGTTATATTATCTATATTACTTTATATAGGTAGATATGTACTTTTTATAGTATGTGTGCACTTAATTGTGTTTCCAGCGATTATGGTCAAAGCCTTATGTTTATACAAGGCTGAAGTACTTAGCTGAGAATAAAATGCGGAGTTATTTACGTTCAGTTGCCAGAACAACATCTGGACTTTCCGCGAAAGGGCCTTTTTGCGAAAGGGACAAGGGGACGTTTTGCGAATGGGACATTATCCGCCTAAATCTATATTACCTTGCATGGAACATGCAAATATAAAGATTTGCACGAATTGATTCCGACGAATTAATTAATAATAGAGATATTAATGCACCTTTTATAAAACTGAGGCTGCACAAAAGCTGGATTATAGATAGTATAAATCCCTTAAAATACATGTATCTTATAGCGTGACCTTGTAAAGAATAGAACAATCTTAAACTCAATAAGCTACTACATATAACAATATCATAATAACAACAATGCACCTTGTATAATTGTGGCTGTATAAAAGCTGCATAGCAGAGCCCGAGTCGTTAATCTTAATGCAAATTCGTGCCAAGCGTCCCTAATGGCGCCCGTATTTACTATTTACACGTCTTATTCTTCACGTTGGATAGCTCTGAACGTGGTGCGAATTGCTGAAATTTGAGGCCGTGCTGCTGCAGTGTTTGTTTTAGTATTTATTTGTGTTGGTAGTTTGTTGTTTAAGAGATTGTAATGCACTGTAATTACAGGTCCTGTTGTAAAGCACAGACATTATATGAATAACTTATATATAGCATTAAAAGTTTTTTGATATGGTCAAGACTGTATCTTATTTAACAGTAATGATTCGTTTATATCTAGGATAAAAAAGAAGAAAGAATTTTATTACAATTCTTTTACAGTACGTCATGCATGATATACAGGGTGGAAAGTTAAGATGGAACACAAAGGGCAGCTACCAGAAGCATTACAGCTACAAGAAAACGTTCGTAGTAGATAAACCCTAACTTTTGTAACGTTTTACTTCGGCATTCAAATATTTTGAAAAAAATGTATTGTCATCGAGAAAAATTGCAAATTTTCAAAAAAACTTTTTTTATCCTATTCGATCCTCTCTCAACATAAGTCTCTATGGGGTCAACCGAGGTAGAGGTATTAGAACTCACAGAATACGCAAAATTAAATTCCCATACATTTAGTAGGGAAAATATCAAAATCACCCTCTAGTTCTGAATTTGTAAACACTTTCCAAATTTTTAGGGGCGGTTCAGACCATCAAACTGAACAACTTTTACTAAAGAAGCGAACCTGAAATAGCAGAAGAAAATTCGGCTGTTTGATACATTTGAGCCGAGACCGCCTTATTTTGTGCCTCTTGTATTTTTATTTCTGTATTTTTTACTGTTTATGTTTTGGTATAAAATAAAGTATATTTGATTGATTGATTGAATCTAGACTAGACTCTAGGTAAGCCTTGCAGTTTAGTATGAAGAGCAGATTTTTTTTGCTATTTCATGTTTGATCATAGTAAAAATTATTCAGTTTGATGGTCTGAACCGCCCCTAAAAATTCGGAAAGTGAGGGGAATGTATGGGAATTTAATTTTGCGTTTTCTGTGAGTTCTAATACCTCGACCTCGGTTGACCCCATAGAGAATTACGTTCTTTATCAGTGAGAGGATAGAATGGGATAAGAAAAAGTTTTGTGAAAATTGCAGTTTTTCTCGATGACTGTAATTTTTTTTCAAAATCTGTGAATGCCGAAGTAAAACGTTACAAAAGTTAGGGTTAGTTTACTACGAACGAACGTCTACGAACGCTGTAATGCTTCTGGTAGCTGCCCTTTGCGTCCCATCTTAACTTTCCACCCTGTATATTATATCACATAATTTTTTTATTAGCACATTGACAAACACTATATTTACATCATCCCTCCCATCATACACATACACATCAGCATTTCAGTATGCAGGTTTCTTCACTTGGTATTACGTACTATCGCGACTAATGTTTGAAGGCGAAACATATTAATTAGGGATTCGAAATGGATAAGTTTCAATAAGCAATACACTGTGATGATGGCAGAGAATGCGGAAAGTTCATTTTGCAAAAGAAATTAGTCCCAACCAAGAACTTAAAAGTATCCAAAGTATATCATGTATTTATAGGGCAGGACTTTTGTTTGAGCACTGAGTTATAAGTTATAATATAACAGACCATATTACAGCGCACGATGCAAGGAACGCAAATGACGCAGCAGTTTACGACGTAATAGCTAATAATAATAACGTGCAATTTGGCTCGAGCTACACATCAAAGCCGGTAAATTAAGCAGCTGTATTACTTAGCTGAATCTACATATATCTACGTGTGTCACGGAATATGTACATTAATGGCACAATCATTACTATATGTATCAATCTACGTAGGTACGTAGAAAAATGTTTTGTTGAAGACATGTTTCATTTTATTACATTGGGATGAAATCATTTCGTCCAGATCTTCCTCTTTCTAAAGAAAAGATTGAAATTCGACTCTCGGTTATGTACAGTATACAAGAAAGAGCACGTACCTGACACTCCCTGCCCACTGGAGGAGGCCGACAGTAAGCAATGGTGTAGTCTTTTCACACTCGCACTAACTCAATATACTCGTGCTCTTCTAATCAGTGCGAACACTTTTGCATGAAGTTTCCAAGGTGTGGTAGCGTTCTAGCAAAAGCTGATGATGATGTCTGGTATATCAGGGCTTATCGGGATTTTTTTTTTAAATGTTTTACAGATACATTTTTTAAAAATGAAATTCAGTTGAAAACTAACAAAATAATGTACCACACACTGCTAATTACTTCGATCAATCATTACCATAAATTGTCAATTCAAACCTTATTGGCTGTACAGTGGAGCGTGACGTCACATGTGTAATCTAAAATGAGGCGTTATAAGCCTCCCCCACCTCCTCCACACCTCACCGCAATCCTTCTATCTATCCTCCTATCTTCGCAATCCGCTAAATACGGCGAGTGCCTGAAATATGTATGTACCGGAGCTTTTAGACGCATGTGATGATGTGTAATTTTTCGCAAGGGCAATCAGTGGTTTTCCCTTTTTTTCCTTGTCAAGTCTGCGGAATGTACTGTTTACGGAAAAAGTGGGATATTTTTGCAAATAGAGTTTTTGTAAGTGAAAAGTTTTAAAGTATTCTAATTTGATGGTAAGGATATGTCGTATTTTACTAAGCACAGAAAAATTACGGGTATGTATTCAGGGGTGGAAACTGATTCCATGGCCAAAAATACTGATTTTACTGACCAAAACCCTCTAAAATACTGACCGTTAACCGACCAAATCTCTATCTAATCTTATTCAATTTTACCTGTGACTACAAAATTGGACAATGTTTTTCTTCCGCTGCTTTAAATGTTTTGTTATTATTTGATGAATTAATCACCGAAACAATAAAAAGAACTGCGATTGATGTGAAAGAACAAAATCTTAATTACAGGTTAGTTAGGGATCTACCAAAAAGAAAAAGATAATATGTTAAGAGATTTTCAAGGGACTTCCACTCCAAAACGGCATTTTTTTCACCTCAATCTACAGACCATTTTTTACTGACCATTTTACGAAAAAACTGACTTTTACTGACCTTAGCCAATAAAACTGACTCTTACTGACCATTTTCCACCCCTGTATTATAGCTGCCCAAATTATGCCGTTGTTGTTTGGTTCCGTAATAAAAGGCATTAAAAGCAATTAATTAAAGTATCAAATTATGATCTATAATCTGTAAGTCAGACCATTTATGCTTCCGCAGTTGACTTATGCAGTGCTGTGCGTTTAAAGACTATAATGAAATGAATTAATGACTGTGGACTTTGCTTAAGTTGGTTTCAGTCCATACAAAAGTTTGAAGCACAATATGCGTAGACGGAATTAATAAAAGTAATATTTTATATATGGAAAAATAGTTAAGAAAATCTAGTTGCCGAGTAACAAATAACATTTGCAATTTATTATATAATTACGAAGATATAAAGCTTTTAAAATTTTGTATGAAAAATTTCAAAGCTTTATATATTAGTAATTATTTTATAAATTGCAAATGTTATTTGTGACGCGGCATCTAGATTTTCTAAATTATTTTTCCATATATACAAAGTTACTTATATTAATTCCGTCTACGCGTATTGTGCGTCAAAGTTTTGTATAAAATTGACCCCTCTGCAACCACCTTAATCATACTATTACTTCTTCTATAATATATATAATACATATAATAGGTAAAATTTTAAACTTAGCGTGGATGTACATGACCAAAAGATATTAGAAAATATTGGGGGGTTTAGGATACGCGTACGAAGTCGCGGGCGCCGCCATTGTTTGTAATTATAATTAACGTCGAAAGTGATTTCTTACGTTGGCAGTACTAAGATTTTCATTTCCTTTGTTTCCACAGATATAACCTTTTACACACATTTCTTATACTACTGTGACATAGTAGACGTTGTAGAGTTTTTTTTTGCGACATTTTATTCGGGCGGAAATCGCAATAAGTGCGCAAGGGGAGATTAATGTCCCTCCAGACGGATTCCTCGACACAACCACTTTGATTACGAACGTTGATGCGTCATTCATCATAGAGGCTTAAGGCTTTTTTTCTTTCAATAACGAGTTCTGTGATTATTTTGTGGCAACAATTTTCGTTTTGGAGGAGTGTTGGGTTTTAAATGCGGTACAAAATTGGTTTTTAGTTACCGCCGTGTGGTTCCCGTGTCGTCGGGTTTTTGCAGTGTCTTTGAAAGGGTGAAAGGTTGCCACGACTTGACACGTCACTTCACCCGGAAACCCTATATAACCAAATAAAGAACCTAAAGCTTAAAATTGTCGTTTGTTACACTGCAATCATTGCTGATCTATTGTGTTTGGCCCAAGCTCACACATATTTTTACACATACCTCCGAACTTATGGTTTATTACTTAACTTATTCTTTTCATTCTCGGTATGCAGGTTTCCTTACGATGTTTTACTAATGATAAATACAACCGTACATAAATTCCATAGCTTAGTGGTACAGGATTCGGCTCATGATTGAGTTGCAAGCTCTCTTCCGTATGGGCTATCACCGCTCTTGGGTAGGTAGTTGGTTATTGTGGCAAAGTTTCTGACCTCACTGAAAGGGAATACCAACGATGATATAAATAGATGATGTAAGTGTACCCACAGCACTCGGTCGTTTCTTTATTTTGTAGTTATTGTATTGTTTTCCAGTTGAAAGCGAAGAATGCCTTATTGCCGTTTCTGGATCGATTTGGCGCGGAAAGATGTTTCCCATCACGATATAGCGCTTGTAACGTCATACGCAGTTACGATTGTGTTGCATGTTTGGACGATGCGCCGGTGGCGCGTTGCGGAGAGGTATACCCCCATAATTGGGAGTCCGGATTCAAATCCGCACGGACGACATGCCATGTACCAATGAGTTTTTCTAACTTATGTACGTAATACCGACTGCTCTCAAACGGTGAAGGAAAACATCGTGAGGAAACCTGCATACGCTCAAGAAGAAATTCTGATGTGTATGAGAAGTCTACCAATCCGCATTGGGCACGCGTGGTGGACTAATGCCCATACACCCTCCCTGAGGGTAGGCCTGTGCCCTGCAGTGGGACGTTTATAGGCTGATAATGATGATGATGTTTGGACGAAATAAGACTTGGACTGCCTACTCGGTACCGTGAGCGAAAAAAGCTTGGTTTTCATACAGATTGCTGTACTTGCATCATCTATTTAGATCTATGTAGTACGTTAGTACTATCTATTAAGTCTGTGGTCTATGTCTGTGGGGAATACAGTCGTGATCTTATGTACTGTAAGTGCGCTGCTCTTCTGTACTAAATGATGAGACAACACAAAGTAGGTTAATTGAAGTCAGATTAAGTAAACGCACGGTTAATGAGTACTGAAGCTGAAGTTGAAAATGCAGCGCTGCTAGCCGCTGCCACTTTATTGCAAATTTAGCCTTATACTTAGCTATACAAAACCAACATAAGCTGGCCGCGCGACGTTATACCTTATACAACCTACGCAAGTACGCACGACCAGGGCCCTATTTAATAAACGTGACAATTGACAATGACAATTCAGAGTACATAGCTAAGAATGCTAGGACACATGAAGCAATGCAAGTTTATCGTAATTAGTAACCAGCAATCTATTCCGAATAGTCATTGTATTGTCAATTGTCGCGTTTATTAAACAGGGCCCAGCTTATGTTAGTTTTGTATAGCTTGATGTGTCGTCGTGTGTACGTAGGTAAAAAATACTTGGAAGCTAAAACCATATGTTACTTCTGTATCTGTAGAACGGTGACACCCGATACAACATACTTTCCTAGCCTATTCAGGTACAAAGCATATCTAAAGTAAACTCAACCTTTGTGTATCCAACGTAACACTATCGAATAAATGTTGCGAAGTGAACGCCTCATTGTTAGGTTATCTAAAACGACGTACCGAAGCTTCCGAACGATATACGATATCTGCCGTTATTTGATCTCCTTCCCTCCTCTGACTGTGTGATAAAGGCAGGTAAAAGCTGGCGATGTATTGGATTATCAGAGCTCTCGCTTAAATGGTAGGTGTGATCCTATTTCCAAGGTTTATAGGGCTTCGTATGGTTACTAGTGATGGGATGAAAATGTTTTTGTCATTATTATTTGTGATAAATAGGTAAATTGTTGGGAGTTGAAAACAGTTGAGTCAATGGGAAAGAAACCGATCACAAATATGAGCGATTTTCACAAGAAAAACAAAGATTTTTGATCACGTTCGCGATATAGGGTATACGGGTTTTTTTTCAGTCACGCAGCAGGCGCGCATGCCGGCGGTCTTTCACGTATACATGGCTAGCTACATTCGATTTATCAAAAGATAACATTATACGAAGCATGCAATGTAAGACATGAAAATACCACCCGCACGCGGATCCGCATGACCAGAAAAAGGTCATAACAGAAAGTTATTCCTTTCTTATAGTAATTTCATTAGCTTCGTCTAACAATGTATGAATGACAAGAGCCATTGACTGAGCGGTATATTCCTGTGCTAAACATTTTCATTTAGATAAATAAATTCAACTTACCATTCAAAAGATAAAATAACAGTCTAATAATTGTTTAACAATGTAGTTTAACCTATTTATATTTCTGTATATTTAATGTTCGAAGTACAACAAAGGCGACCTAATTTATTCATTGATTGATTGGTGGCGACATGGTATAACAAGCAGATGCAAGGTGAGATACCTAAGTATCTCAGTAACTTGGAAGATTTATGTAGACAAACTTAAATCTGCATATCGTTTGTAACAATAAACTCAGAAATCAAACGTATCTGTATCTCCCCTTAAACTCATATCTCCTCTTGCTCATTGAGCGTCGAGGTAAACCAGAGAGGCGCTTAGCACAATTTTAGTACAACTGGTAGTTATACCTAGTTCTAATGTTCGGTGTGTAATAGCCGTAAACTTATTTATTCATTGATTGATTGAAGACAAGGCAAGATACCTAAGTATCTCTGTGACTTGGAATATTTATGTAGACCAACCAAAATCTCACTCAACAAATCAAATCGACTCAGGAATCAAACGTATATCTTCCCTTCAACAGTGATGCACAAATAGCTCCACTTGCTCATTGAGCGTCGAGATAAACCAGTGAGGCGCTTAGCACAATTTTAGTACCACTGATAGGTATACCTAGTGCTATTTTTGTGTATTTAATGTACGGTGTGCAACAAAAGCCAACTAATTTATTCATTGACTGATTAAAGACAAGGCGAGATACCTAAGTATCTCAATGACTTGGAAGATTTATGTAGAGCAACTTAAATCTACATATCGTTTGTAACTCTGCATATCGTTTGTAACAATCGACTCAGGAATCAAACGTATATCTCCCCTTCAACAGTGATGCACAAATAGCTACTCTTGCTCATTGAGCGTCGAGATAAACCTGTGAGGCGCGTAGTACGATTTTAGTAGAACTGATAGGTATACAGATCGGCTCGGTGTTTGCATCGGCAGCCGGTGTCGATAGGCGTATCGGTTGAGATCCGATCTTACAGGCTAATGCAGGGGTTCCCAACCTTTTTTATAGAGCTCTAGGAGATTTAGGATTTTTTCACGGCTCTCTGGTCACATATCCGAATATATAATTACAGACATACATAATATACGAATGATATCCCCCAGTATAGAAATACAACAATATTAATTGTAACGCACAAACATTATATTTGTCAGAACTTGTAATACGGGGTGTAACAAAAAACTATATTTAAAGAGGATGGTTTAGATTAGATCATCGAACTGAACAACTTTCACTATCGAGCCATAATTGAGAATGAATAAAAAATCAGTGTTTTCATACAAAACTGCAGTAACCTACCTATTCGACTCCAATCATATGGGATCGGCAGATTTTTTCTTTTCAACGTTGTCTTCATAGGAAAAGTTGTTCGGTTTGATTATCTAAAACATCCCTGTAAATATTACTAGGGTGTGTTGTTACACCCTTTATAAGACAATTTACGAAGATTATCAATTTCATTAGTTGGTGTGATTAAGTTCCTAAGAAGATAAATTAAAGCCTAAAGCCTCGCCGCACCCCTTATCTCTTTCCATGGCATGCAGTTTGGGAACCCCTGGCCTAATGTGTATGTATAGCAACTGCATGGTGCAGAGATTAAGTGCAAATTGTACTGTGCTGTTTTGTAGATAAAACTGTTTATCACGTGCTCGGGATTAGCTTTGTGTTTTGAATTGTGGTAATTCAGTGTTTTGTGCTCTTGATGTAAAGTCATTAGGTTATTACTTATCAAACATAAAATGTTAGCTTGAGGAACAGAAAAGCATAAAGGCCAGGCCACACAGAGGCCGTTTTGCGGGAAAGCGGGCCGGAGGCGGACCTGCGCGAATATCTCCGGACCCGCGAGTATTTCTGTGTGGTAAGGTACATATAAACTCGAACATTACCACCACACCATAGCATACACAACAAAACACACAGAAAACCGAGCGGGTCCGGAGATATTCGCTTACCGAAGGTCCGCCTTCGGCCAGCTTTCCCGCAAAACAGCCTCTGTGTGGCCTGGCTTTAAGTACAGACAAATTCGGCTTACAGCCATGTAATAGAAAAAAAAACGTCTATCTATACTATTATAAAACTATAACAGGAAGTTTGTCTGTACATTGAAGATATTAACAAAAAAAAAGTTACGATATGGTTTTTAGGTGTCCCTGATTCCATTTCACCAATTTTTGGATTTTTTGTCTGTCTGTTTGTTTGTGTGTTTGTTTGTTTGTTTGAACGAGTATCACGCAAAAACTACTGAACCGATTTTGATGAAACTTTTTTTGTTTGATAGCTTATGATCTGACTTAAAATCTGGTATATAATTTGTGCGGACGAAGTCGCGGGTTAACGCTCGTAGGGTCTAAAGTTAAATGCGTTACAACTTTAGGGGATGCTTCAGACCCCTACACTAATAAATTGTCACTATGAAGACAAAGAAGTTGAAATCGTGAAAAAGGAAAAAGTCTGCTGTTCCATTCATTTGAGTCGAAGTAGCCATTGACATTTTTGATGGAAAAATATTTATATATTTTTTTGTAATTTTAATATTGGTAAAAGTTGATTAGTTTGGTGGTCTGACACAATATTAAAAAAAAACTGACTACAGTTTAATTGTCTATAGTTTAACTCAACATTCAACTTTTAACAAAATGCGTCTTCTAAAAACCAGCCAGACAAAACGATGAAGAGATTTCACATTGAACATTGGTCTCTATAGAAAATGTATGTAGAAAACACGCCGAAACGACGTAGCTAAGAAAATACTATACACTTTTCATAAGACACAATTAACCTGGTTTTAGGATAACCAACAAAAACGTCCCAAAATTTCAGCGAATCTCTAAAGATACCTACCCAACCAACCTCAATAGCTTCACAAAATTATCGATCGAATAATACCCACTTGTGTTCACCGTACCAAAATACAGAAGCCATTCTGCTACCATTACGCCCTCCCCGAGGCTGCAGACGGACGGATAAATATTCATGAGAATAATTCGACAGATTCCCTTAACGATAGCACGTTAAAAAGCAAGTAGAGCCGGGTATGTTGCTAGTTCACCGCAATTGCATTATCGGTCTATGAAGGGACGATATGGATACGAGATTTTGGATTTTCGGGTGTGGTTAGTTTTTCGTCGATGTATGCGAGACGCAAAGTGTTAAGAGGATACACCAGTACGGTTTAGTCCATACAAATGTATTCCCCTGTTTTCTCCATTGATAAAATAACACTAGAGCAAATAATTTTTTACCATACAATCTATGTCACCTCTGCCATGTCCCTATGTTTCGCTTTTTTGCATTAATTAATTACTGTAAGAACTAGGGACCTACGAAATTGACAAATTTTACCACCCGTTTTCAGACATCCAGTAAACAAATTTGACGAATATAAACTGAAAAAGCGAAACATACGCACATAGCCAAAGTCTCTTTCGTATTATTTTTGAAAGAATTATTAAAATCGGTTTAGTTTTGGAGGAGGAAACAGGGGAATACGAAATGATGATTTCGTCGATTTTTTGTATATAATATAAAATAGGTCCGAGCTGCTGTTGTCTTTTTCGCACTCTAGTTGGCGGGGTGTACGGATGATAAATACGTATGCGACTGCATACGGAAAAGTGACCTATTCTCCAAATTAGCATTTCAGCCCGCCTATCCTCTTAAAGATATGGACATTTACGTCTCTAAACTAACTAATGAAGTAATCACTAACTTTGCTACTCAGAGGTCTATTAAAACTACTCTACTTACTCCAACTCATCCCTCAGTGGAGAGAAAAATAAATTGGAATTTTTTATACAGGTTTTAATTAAAATCCAAGCAAATTTTTAAGCATCCAGTAACTTCGCAGTTTTAGAAACACATGTTCTAGCTAGATTTGCAATATTTGTTCGAGGTAATTAGGTACAGAATATGCTTTTCAATCTTTGATTTGATTTGAAATAGCACAACATCGCTGTAACATGTTAATAATCAATAATATTTAAAACACGAGTTGCTATAAATCGTCCTTTTCTTTAAAAACCGCCGAATTTTTTCAGTTACGGATCGTTAATTGTCAGCCTCTACACACCCCAAAATAGCACTTTGACATTATCCGTGTAGCAACAGGAGAAATTAAAGTGAATTGAAGAGTTGGCTGTCAAAGGTGTATAATTACAACAGGGGTTGCTATGGTAACCGGGAGATTAACGTGTGTGGACAGGTGATGAAACAAAAGACGCTCGTAGAAACACATACCTACAGAACAAACTCAAAATGTCTGCTGGTATATTATCTACTCGCTCTATGTTAGACTTTGGGATAAATATTATTAACTGTTGCCACCGAAATTAACGTCAAATATACATTTTAAAGTGCTCGGTAAATATTATCAAAACATATACAGGGTGTTACAAAAATACAAATAAACATTTAAGGGGTGGTTAAGACCATCAAACTGAACAACTTTCACTATGGGACCAATATCGATATCGCGAAAAAAAAAATCGGATGTTCCATCATCATCATCACATCAGCCGATAGACGTTCACTGCTGGACATAAGCCTCCCCCAAAATGAGAGGCTTTACCATAATCGCCATGATGCGATGCGTTTGCGATGTTCCATACTAAACTACAGATCTACTCGAGCTAAATGTATGGGACAAAAGATTTATTTTTCGCGATTTATATGTTGGTCCCATAGTGAAAGTTGTTCAGTTTGTTGGTCTAAACGACCAAAGTTTTCAATTTGTATTTTTACTTCATTAAAACCCTGTATACAGGGTGTTAAATTAAATGCGTTACATATCAAACAGACCATCAAACTGAACATCTTTCACTATGGAACCAACTTAGAAACCCAGAAAAAAAAATTCTCACACATTTAGGTGTAGCAGCGATTGACGTTTTCTATAGAACAGCTGATTTTTTTAGCGATTTCAAATTTGGGTCCGAAGTAAAAGTGGTTGAATTTGATGGTCTGAAGCACCCTCATAAGTATGTAACGAATTGAATTATTCACCCTGTTTCTTTTTTTCTACGAGCTCTAACTGCCCAAGATTAAACTTTGCGGATTTCTTTAATAAAATTCTGTATTGCATCACTAACGAATATTCACAAGGGGAGAGCAAAAAGTCCAGCTACTTCTGAGCAACGTGTATTCGCTATAAAAGTGTTGTTATACCCTTAATACATTAAACGTAAAAGCTTGGCTTTATTACAACGCCTTTCAAAAGTGAGGTGGATGGCGTAACTTTTACTATGTCGTCTAATGATATATACACATACAGGGTGTTAAGGGAAACAGTTGAGCCACGTTGCAGGTTCTGACATGAGCACTTGTCTCGCGTGGTGTTCGCGTGTCGCTTTTTTGCCTGCCAAGAGGCTCCGCAATCCTCAATCTCTTCTTGATCAAAAACAATCCCTAAGATTGGGATAGATACTCCCACAAAATACTTGACACTGGCGAAAATGCAGTGCTAACGCACAAGCAAGAGTCCTCTAATAATAAATAAAAAAAAGGGAAACAGTTGCATTACTTTAAGGGGTGATTGTACCCATGATACTGATTCCCTAAGAAACCTATAGGAGCAAAAAATAATAAATGCAATCAGCTGATCGAACGCTTGTATGAAAAGTCGTTTTATGCGAATTTCTTCTAGGTTTCTCAGAGAAAGTTGTTCAGTATCATGGGTACAATTACTTCTTAAAGTAATGCAACTGTTTATCCTAACACCCTGTATAAGTAAGTTAAGTATGTTGCTATTTATGGTGGGTGGACGTTTAGTGATGTTTGTCTTCTAATATCACCAACCCGTGATGGTTGTAAGAGTGTGGATAACAGAGTCACTGTAAGCACTTATTCAAATACTTTGGATTTGTCCCCCTAAAGCCAAATATACATGTTAGTGGAAGCAGTTGCATATACATGTTAGTGGAAGCAGTTGCACTACTTTAAAGGGTTGATTTTACCCATAATACTGAACAACTTTCCCAAAGAAACCTATAGGGAATTCAAAAACATGTAATTAGGAATACAATATTCTACAGTGGATGCAGGGGTGCACTAAGAAAGGATTTTTCGAAAATCGACCCCTAAACGGTTTTTCGAAATTCACGCGAACGAAGACGCGTATTAAAGGTATTTTTTTTCAGACAGTTGTTTCTATGTATGTCCTTTATTTATAACAGAAATTAAATATTACAACAAACCCACGGTAACGATAGTTTTGTTGAATTAGATTAGAATTTAATAATTTATTTATTAGGTAGCAATTAAATTCAATTACAGCCATATTTTCAAATCAATAAATCTAGATTCAACGCCATACATTAACATTAACAACATAAAACATTCGAATATTAGACGTGGATGAAAATTCCTCATTATCTCTCATGGATCAAACCATTTTATGTTTCTGCAGCGGCAGCGTTAATAGAAATTACACTCACGATCTCACCACCTTGCTGTCAGACGTCGGGCCTAGTGGCAAAGGGGCATAAATCTCAATCATAATTTGTGTGCGTCGGGCACGGGCCAGCGCGGTCCAATGATTGATGGGGTACTGCCCGCGCGCTCATTCCGAATTCAAACGGGCCAACGAACGGGCGCGGTCCAAAATGGCCGGCCAGTAAATTGATTAAAAATCTATTAGATTCATAGTCAAGCTGAGGTATCTTATATTATTTGATAGCGACATTGTAATTCTTAGTAAATCATATAGGAGCAAGGAAAAAAGCCGAGTCGCGCAAGTAGAGAAATCATACTAGAGTAGAGGGGCTAAGATTTTTCGAGTCTGATAAAAGTAATCATTTTTTTTTTGGCAATATATCGCCAGTGATAAGAAAGATAGTGTCTAAAAATAATTTAAAGTAATAAAAATTCCAAGAACACTTTTGAAATTAGGAAAATACCTTTACAAGGTTAAAACTGGATTTATTGCACTTTTCTGAGTAGCCGACCTTTAACCCTTTTGAGTTAGGGTCTTTCTTCATCCCTTCCTTCCTTCGGAATAGTTTCACTTTGTAATATTTGTGGCACGTCCATCTCTAGGGGTACGGCGGGTGTAGCTGGACCGTGTAGCCTAGCAAGAGGAAGGATGACCTTAATTTATTAATAGATTGTTCATAGCCTCGGCTTGGGCCCTTCCGCGGCCTAATAAATAGATCACCCCTAAAATAATAATGCGTTTTCGACGGGCCACCCCGAACTGAAACATAAATTTTATGGGATTAAAAGGGTGACGCAATGTCGTCGGTTTATGGGCCGATGAAAATTTTGGTAGTTATTTTTATGTGCATATATTATTTTATGAGCTCTTTTTATTTGAATGAATGTCTGGATGTCTTTATGCCGTACCTGTGCCCTATATTAAGAGGAAATATATTATTGTAGGTACCTACTAGCTCCTCCCTAAAACTCGAAACGATCCTTTGCTGACCCAAAAAAGTCTGTCGTTGCGATGAAACTTTATTTGACCTTATCGCGTTGAATATATTTTGGGACAACAATGTGCATTAAAATCAACTTTTTCCTTTAACATCTGGTATAAGTCTATTCACAACTCCTAAGTTCTATTAAACGTCTGCCAAGGAAAGAGAAGATACTTCTAAATTCAGAAATCAGAGACAGATTTTTGGATGGTTAGTTTCGTATGGTCTTAATACTCAAAACTTCTTTTATAATGCGCACAGCCAAGGAGTGGAATGCCCTGCCTGCGTCAGTATTTCCGAGCGCTTACAACTTACTTTAAAGTACGAGTGAATAGGCACCTTCTAGGTAAGCTCGCTACATCTTCGACCCCATCTTTGTCCTGAGGACTGGATTGAGGTCAAGAGCAAACCCAATTGAAAAAAAAACACTCCGTTACGTCATCAAACGATAGCTCAATGTGAAATAAAAACCCATTATTTGGTAGAACTTCTTACTGACTAATATTATAGCTACTCCTACCTGGACTGATCTATTGTTAGTGGTCATACACCTTAAGGTGATTACATAGGCTCATGCCATTGCATAGGAGATCCCTAATATCTGTAGGTATCACTGTGTATCCAGTTATAGACTCCTGATGTGAATGAGCACTTCGCATTCGCATAGGTGTTTGGGCGTTTCCTGTGTTTCACAAAAAAATCTGCATGAGGTTGAATCTTCAAGCCACATTCCGTGTCGATGCTTGAGAAAACCCATTATGCCAAAATGAAGTTTGTTCAACATTCCGCAATATAATATAATACACCGTAAACAAAATTCACAACTGGAACAAAGGTCGCAGAGTAATACATTCGCCGAAGTTTGCCACCAGAGGGCGAATGAGGCCTGCATTGCATCGAACTTTAAGGCAGTTGGTGTTCTTATTCTTTCAATACTCTATTTAGGTTAGAATTGGAGTCACGTTGTAGGTCTGCTATTGGGTGGTCACGTCGCGTATCGGTCGTCGGTTGCCGTCTCCCCTGACAACGAAGCTCCAGTGGTGGCTCAGGATAGTGTTCTTTTCTAAAATCAACCCTTGAAGTCACCAGAATACATTTGAATCAAGTAGGTACAGCAGTTTGGTATGAAACACCTGATTTTTTCGCGTTATGAGGTAGGCTCCATATTGAAAGTTCAATTTGATGGTCTGAGTTCACCGTTTCCTACCCTGTAACCCTGTACGCTATCCAGCTACGTTAACAAGCTTCTTTTGACCATAACCTACTGACCTGAAACAAAATGTGTCGCGAGTTGAATATAATTTTACTAAAATAATACATTGAACTGGGCCGATCGTGTCTGTCTAATTAAGAAGTGGATTATGCCCTGTCATATCCGCTTTGACCTTAATACGGATTAGAAGAAATATTTCACATCGGGACGTTTCCATTCTAATAAGCCCCTTGTTCGGTGATAATTATTATTGTTTTAATTATTTAATTTCAAGTTTTCTTTTGATGAAATAAACATGTCGGTAGATTACTTATATTTAACAATGCTGGGTCTGAAAAAAGAAGAATTTATTTCATGCGATATTTTTATCGTCAACCAGCGTTTGTTTGCTACTTTGCCTGTGAAGATTTGCAATTTCTTATCTAAGGTATGTCTTCAACCATTCTCCCGTTTTAGCGGGATCTCGTACTAAACATAATTTATTTTCACTTTAAGGGGTGCTTCAGACCATCAAACTGAGCAACTTTTACAATGGGTTCAATAATGAAATCGTGTAAAAATAATATAAATAAATAAATAAATATCTTGATCTTAGTCATATGTTTGTTCCATAGAAAATGTCAATGGCTACTTGATGTATGGAACAACTGTTTTTTTACGATATCAGTGTCGGTGCCACAGTGAAAGTTTTTCACTTTGATACTTTGAAGGACCCCCTACTGTGTAACGCATTTAAGTTTACACCTTGTATAATCGGGGAAATAACCATGATTGTAAATACTGGTAATTAAATACTTATGTAAAGTCAGCAGCAATAAGATGTATACACTTCTGTTCTACGTCTTAGTACTAAAGCGTATACATCTTTTTGCTGCTGACTGTACATTAAAAACTTTGATTCAACGTCATCATCATCTCAGACGATGGACGATGGACGATGGACAAACTTTGATTATCTTGACTACACAGGTGACACCGAATTTAATACTTTACCCAGCCGACCTAAATATTGATGTAGGAGTATCTAACGACAACCGAAAACCATAATATTTTGCCATAAACAAGTACATAAGTATTAATGAAGAGATGATTCGCCAACAAATTAAACTGTCCATCACAACAATGTAAACGATCATCGGATTTAATTAATCACAAAATTATGTAACGAAAGGGTTTGGGATCAGGGATGCGCGATCGTGATAACCGACGAGAAGATGACTAACGATGTGGTTTAAACGAAAAGCGATTAACGGAAAGCGATGAGCGGGAAGCAAAGCGATCGCTGGATGAGCCAGAAGTGCTATTTTTTAATCTCACACGTCCTAATTCTTATACGGAAATGTTAAAATTGTTGTGGAGATTACGCATCATTCGATCTTGAATTTGAAAGTGTGAGATTCAAAAAAGAGCACAAAGTTGTCTTATTTATCTCTTTAATATTATATATTAGGCAAATCTATTCATATTTCATCGAATTCTAGTAGAAATGATTAAACAAAAAAAATAACTGAAATGTGGGGCGAGTCAGGCAATACGCGTCGATTATATTTTTGATTATGAAATTTCGATACTTAAATGCTTTTGATTTTGGAGATATGTTTTCGTCGATATACGGTCTACGTATATCGACGAAAACATATCTCATAATTATTATTTTAACTATGAAATGCAATTGTATTATGTATTTTCCTTTGAATCATATCACAATCTGAAACGGTTGCAGTTTCATCGAAATATTTACAATTTTCATAAAATATAGGTAGGTATATAATATATTTCAAGCGCACACTAATATTCTTTTATAAGCACGGTATCACCATAGCACCGCTGTCTGCGGTTGCGGTACAGGCGTTCTTTCAAAAATAAAAATTTTCGTCAGCACGAAATAAGTGTTGTACTCTTTCATGGGATAGGTACAATTTGATTAAACCTCCCAGTACCTAAACCTAGAACCTCAAACGTCATACATAAAGGGTATACAATTTATCGAACAGGGTGCTTCAGACCATCAATTTGGACAGCTTTCACGATGGAGCCAATACCAAATATTGCCAAAAAAAAGCTCTTCCATAAAAAATGTCAATACAGCAGACTTTTTTTTCGCGATTTCTATATTGGTCTCATAGTAAAAGTTATTCAGTTTGATGGTCTAAACTCTAAAGGTACCCTATTCGATATGTAACACATTTATTTCTGTCCGAAGCCCTGAGACCGCAAACCGCGTTGGTTTGACCGTATCTTGAGACATGGTGATCAACCGCTGCCTCTCACAAATGAGCCCGCCCAACTTTTTCGAGGTTAACGAGATGGCAAATTTTGAAAAACAAGCGACCTCGATGAGGGTCGGGAGTACAATTAAAAAGCGAAATGTAAGCCCAGGATTAACTGGCCCTGAAATAATGAGGCGATTTGCTGAATAATAAGGGAATGCTGCATATATTATACTAATGTTCTGTTTGGGACTCGTATCTAGCAAGATTTTACTTAAAAATAGCCCAAGACTATGTAGGTTTTAGTCAAGGAGGTACTTATTTATCACAAAATTTTGTTACTCTCAAATCTATCTATACTAGTATAAAGCTGTAACAGAAGTGTGTCTGTACATTGAAGATATTAACAAAAAATAAGTTACGATATCCCTGATTCCATATCACCAATTTTTGGATTTTTTGTCTGTCTGTTTGTTTGTGTGTTTGTTTGACCGAGTATCACGCAAAAACTACTGAACCGATTTTGATGAAACTTTTTTGTTTGATAGCTTATGATCTGACTTAAAATCTGGTATATAATTAGTGCGGACGAAGTCGCCGGTTAACGCTCGTTTTATATAAAGGATTCATTTGGCAGATCAAAAGTAGGATGCCAGTCTTGATTTCAAAACTACGAAATAAAACTTGTTTAACATTGGATGACTCGTTTACGCTTTTATACAGGGTGTTACAAAAATACCCTAAAGGAAAAAAGGTGTCCTTTGTAAAGAGTCTATAACCGTAGCATAATATTATTATTTACCAAAAACTTAATTATCGATAATAAAATAGTCATCGTTGAAGCGCGGCACTATCTTCGATAACGGATTTAATTTTTTTTGTTAATTATGTAACACCCTGTATATCATTTGCTGTTTTAGCCTAATTTATGTTAAGGTGGTTTCAGTCCATACAAACGTTTGACACACAATACGCGTAGACGGAATTAATAAAAGTAATATTTTATATATGGAAAAATACACTGACCTGCAAAACTAAGTACTACACTTTTAATATTAAATTTTTTTCTAAACTATAGAAATTAGAGATTTAAAACAAAAACTTTTTATAGCAAAAATGTTATCAGCTTTCTTTGTAACTATTCTTTTTAAATTAAACTCTTTTTCCAGTCCTTTTTATTTCGAAAGTATATTTTATGTACTTAAAACGTTATTGCAATTTTAAAAGTGTGATACTTAGTTTTGCAGGCCAGTGTAGTTTAGAAAATCTAGTTGCCGCGTCACAAATAACATTTGCAATTTATAATATATTTTGTATGGAAAATTTTAAAGCTTTATATCTTCGTAATTATTTAATAAGTAAATTGCAAATGTTATTTGTGACGCAGCATCTAGATTTTCTAAACTATTTTTCCATATATACAAAGTTACTTATATTAATACCGTCTACGCGTATTATGCGTCAAAGTTTTGTAAAAAATTGACCCTTCTGCAACCACCTTAAAGTTAATCAGGCAGACGACATTGTTTAGCTTCGAGTAGATTTGTGTCCATAATAAATAAGCTACTTAGGCCAGACATTTTCCCATAAGTCAAATAACTAAATATAACAGAAAATCAACCAGTATTTAAACTAGGTACTCATTAGAACCAACTTTAAAGCGACAAGTGACATCGTGACCATTAAAAAAAAATCAAACACAGCTAACGATGTCGTTCAGAAAAAAATCCACTTTCAAGTGTCACTTCTGGAGTAAAGTTTCCACAATAAGACCACCGATAAAGTAACAAGTCGGAAAATTTCCTCTACTCGTTTTGCCGCAGCCGAGATCGAGAATCAGGTCGGAAATATCGACTTGAAAATTTCTAGTTTGTTAGTTTGCAATGACACGGCGTCTAGGCGAAGATTGGATTATTTCTCGTTGCAACTACCTACCTACGCTATTCTCGGTCGATCTCTTATTTTGCGTGGTTCACCTGTTTCAAGAGGTGCATGGTTTCCTATATTGCAAAATTATACAGAGTTCATACTTTAAAATTTTATTTTTGCTCCGTAGAATAAAACAATTTCTACTCCACTCTAATGTATGGGATAGTTATCGCGCTTTCTATGTTTACTTCTTAATGAGGATTGTTTAGCTTGATGGTCTGAAAAGGTCACTAAAGGTTAGTTGACTTCTAATCAAATGTTGAATGTATTCAATAAGACAGTTGAATGTGATTCGATTCGATCTTCGCGGTCCAAAAAGAAGCAGATATGCTACTAGCGCGCGCAAAGTGAAGACTAGAAAATGTCCAAATTGGGTCTTTATTCAATAGTCAGCGCGTTGTAACGCTACGAGCATGGCGGCTGTGAAGCGGCACAATTTTAACACGTTCCGGGACAGTGACCGGCTATAGACGTGATAACAATAAAAGTTCTATTGTGTCTCGTTCACTGCCCCGGAACGTGTTAACTATGAAGATAATTACGCGCGCAAAGCAAAATCGTAAATAAAATTGGGTCCTTCATTCGAAAGTCAGCGTCAAGCAATGGTACGAGCGTGACGACTGTGATGCGGTACAATTTTATGTGCTACGAGCTTTAACCCGCGACTTCGTCCGCACAAATTATATACCAGATTTTAAGTCAGATTATAAGCTATCAAACAAAAAAAGTTTCATTAAAATCGGTTCAGTCGTTTTTGCGTGATACTCGTTCAAACAAACAAACAAACACACAAACAAACAGACAGACAAAAAATCCAAAAATTGGTGAAATAGAATCAGGGACACCTAAAAACTATATCGTAACTTTTTTTTTGTTAATTTCTTCAATGTACAGACAAACTTCCTGTTACAGTTTTATACTAGTATATAGATTTACATAGTAATTGTAGTGTACATTTTTCATATTAATGAAGGTTACATATCTTTTGTTCGTATTAGAATCAATAAGCCACGAGGTTTCGATGTATAAGGAATTATTAAACTACATCTTTATACACGTTATGCAAGAACTAAAGGATAATAATATACTAATGTAAACTTCTCATGCATAAAATACATACAATGTACCTTCATTTGTTGGTCACAGGTGTTGGCCTGAAATTGAGTTCCCTAAATTACTGTAACATACGATATTATGCAAATAAGTGTATCAACTAGCGGTGCCTATTGGAAATTCAGTTTGCGCCTTTGTTTCTGGTATACGAGTTTTATATATCTAAGTGGATAATATTGATACGTTGATACCTATAGTTTTTATGCTTGTTGATAGTATTTCATGCAGTATACCGGGTGTAAAATTGAATAAATGGTGCTAATATCTAAACATACTGTGGCGCGGTTAGAGTACTGCACTGCAGAGTAATAAAAAACTACTTAATACTTTAACACAGCGGCAATACAGTTCAATTTACCACTAACAAATATTATAAATTCTTGTCTCGCACATTCTATCTAGGTCTTGTAATGAAATTTTGCCGTACATTTATAGGAATAAAATTGTACGGACAAGCCCCTTCATGATTTTTTCTAACTTTTTTTGTCCCACTGCTGGGCAAAGATCTCCTCTAACTTCTGCCACATCTCTCTGTTCAGTGCGACAAACCATAAAGCTTAACATACTAAAATGATTGAAAATATAGTCATATTCTTTACCCACCACATTGGTCTTATTGTAATGGAATTAGGTACTGTCTTAAGATTATGTTCCTGACTAACTTGTGTCAACCCATTGTTGGGCAAAGTTCTCTCTCAAGCTTTTATACAATTTGATACTAACCATTTAATTAGTCCAAAGCAACCCACATGGTTACGTGTAAACTTAACTTCAAAGAAGAATGGCAAATTTGGACCCAGCCATTTTTTACGAAAACTAAAAGCCTTTCAGGGCGGCTGTCATAATTATTATGAACAGAAAAAATTAAAGCATTTTTTTAAAAACTTCCACATCTCCAGAAGTCCAGATTCAAAAGTAGAAATTACTAGTAAAATAGACAAATCGTACAAAAAGCAGGAGCAAAACGCAACCACGACAGCTATTTTCATCTGATATTATCACTGAGGTATTTTCTGGTCCTTACGGAACGTATTTGGCTTGGTTGAACTGATAGTGTGTCATCATTTTCTTCCATTATCATAATATTGTACGGTTATCGTGAATTTTCATTAAAATAAACACAATGAATGCGTAAAAGATTGAGTGGAATATCTAATAAGAAAGATTATGAGTTTCACACGCTTGATACAAAAGGTATCATAAGGAGAAATACCTCTCCCCCAACTCCTAAAGGTCACAACCTATTTACTTTTCTGTTAGTTTTGTTTCACTCTACATGTATTACTAAGTTTCATTCATGTACGGGACCTCTAAATCTGGGTCTCAAATTACATGGGCGTCTGCCAAACTTCTTTTATTCCCAGAGATATAGTGAGCATAATATACTTTACTTATAGTTTATTTTATTGAACAATATTGTCTAAACTGAGTTTCAATACAATTCTGAATTCAATCACTCTTGTCCAATTTGATACGTGCGCAAACAAAGATATAAAAGAAAAATATTGTTGTATCCACTATAGCTACATTGATTTCCTATGAGGCTCTGATAGCTTTCGGGTGAGCTTATTGAATATTTTATATTGTAAATATTGATATCGGTCGGTAACTGAATTTGTTCGCTACAATATTGATTGGCTTTTCAGACTTTTACAATTCCAAGCCGAAAAGAAAACAACTATTACTTAGGAAGGACCGACGAGATTTTTCTTACATACAAAAAATTCTGGGTAGAAAATAATCGAAACATGTGTCAT
Source organism: Agonopterix arenella (assembly GCA_927399405.1). Lineage (NCBI taxonomy): Eukaryota > Metazoa > Arthropoda > Insecta > Lepidoptera > Depressariidae > Agonopterix > Agonopterix arenella. The sequence goes on along the minus strand of OV656708.1, from coordinate 10,321,296 downwards.
CACTAACTCTCATAATATTCAATTTTCTGAATTCAGTATTACGTGGTGTTCAGTTTGGTGGACAGGGCAGGTTGAAAAATGAACATTGTAATAAATAACATAATTTTCAGTTGGTCCCTTGGGGCCCCAGCTGACCCCCGCATTCAATTACAGTGATAACGTCACGCCACACTACAATTACGATGCTAATCCGTCAATCGGTCATGAATAAGTCCCAGGATTGTGTGTCGGTCGAAAATTGATACTATTATTAATTTTGATACACAATAATTGAGTTTTGGGAGGGATGTTTAGATAGGTAGGTATTTGTATTAGTACATTGTTTTAAATTGAAAAAAGTCTACTATCCTTGGCAATAAGTTGTTACCATAAATTATGTAAGATTACTAGCTCTTGCTAGCTGCTTTGCCTATGCAAATTCTACGAAATAAAAATCCGCACATCATGGGCTATTTGCATACTAAACATGGCGATTGGTTGAACTGTTGAAGCGTGGTGGTGGAACAAACAAAGAATCCTCACATTACGACGTTTATCGAAACGTCTATACGAACGAAAAAGATAATTCCAAATTGAATATTTTTGCAACTGCGCTCTCAAAGCGTAGGTGGTTTAAGTTGTAGTAGAACGTTTCCGACCAATGCGCAAATCAAGAAAGTCGTGATAATAATTATTAAAAAAATATGATTTTTTTTTAAGTTAATACAATAGAGAATATGATTATGAAATATATGATTATGAAATGGACCATGGACTAGTTATAGGCATACTAGCAAACACTATCTCTCCCTCTCATGTCCATACGTACATAAAAACACTAATACTCCAGCCAATTCCACCACCATGTCCCATTCCATATTCAATCGGATCGAGTTACCGAAGTGGCCCGATATTGATATTTGACAAATAAAGTAATATATCAAACCACATTAGAGGGTCGTAGGACATTAGCTGGGCAGAGAGACGTTCAAACCACTTAAGAAGTCACGCGAAACAAGTCGTTTTGCAACTTACAACTGAAGGCATAAGAGCTCTATCGGGTGGTTTCTTATGTGGCACATGAACAGTAATCTTGAGCGATAAGGACTGTGCGTGGATGCCATTACATTTATTGCCGAAGCAGCGGGGGCGAACAAAGTGAACAAGTGATAGACATTTAGGACGGCTGTACACTTGCGTTTGTTATTCGATTGGGTATCGGTTTGTCGATTTGTTAGTTTTCTCAAAGAAGATAAGAAAGAAGATTGTTTATCTTATTTCGATGTTCTTGATACGCGAAATAAGACATTCATGTTATTTGATAATAAGGCTATCATTAACACATATCAAACAGTATCATGCCATAAAGATAATACATTAATTTATCCTCCATGACAGACAGTCAGTGAACGCGTATAAACGCCCAAATCGAAAGCGTACATTACATTGTAGTGCAACTGTAAGATTTTCTTAGATTTTTCGAAAGTGGTGCAATATATTTCGTGAACATTCAAACACACATACGGTTCAAATAGAATAACCAACGTTTTTTAAGTCGTTATGAGTTGGATCATTTTATTTAATCGTCTTTAACTTTCAACAACTGCTTGAACTACAGCACAATTAACTAAACAAGCACATTGGAAAAGGTATAAGCGGACACTGAAACTAGTATACAGGGTGTAAAATTGAAAGTATAAATATTTATTACTAAGACACACGCTAACCCCCCCCCCCCCCCTCCTACACACACACACACACAAACACACACACACACACAGACACACACCCTACACACACATATATGTATACAATATAACAAATATATGATTTTCACTATATTCCAACAAACACCACATTTTTATACAAAAAGTAAAGCACAAGTAGCTACCCATGAGGGAAGGAACCTGAGGACTGAATTACAGGTGCCTTTTAACTAAGGTTACTTTGTTTAGACCCAGGGGCTCATTATGTATTATGTTAAACTTAACCTTAAGAGCCAACTGTTTGTTACTGATCTATTGTACACTTTGGCTAAGTTGTGTTACTATTTTTCAAAATTTAATTTAATGTGTTATAGATCGAACATGGTGCTTCAGACCATCAAACTGAAAAACTTTCAAAATGAAGCCAATATCGAAATAGTAAGTAGTAATAATAGTTACTCGACCAAAATGAATGGAAACAAGAGTTTTTTATGCAATTTCAATGTTGGTCCCGTAGTAAAAGTTGAACAACGCATAAAGTATTCCGGTATATACGAGTAGTTCCTCCAAAAACGTCGATCAGTTAGTTTGTCGTCTGCCTTACACATTGACGAATTTGAAAGTCCATCAGCTCAGTAGGGAGTTCGCCTGTATGCTAGGCAGTATACTACATCAATAAGTTGTGCACTCGCTACCGTATTAGAGCTAAGGATATTTTATTGTGCCGACAAAGCCGATTTAACGCAAGTCTGGATTTATTGCGAGTTATTATAGTAAATTGTGCGTGGACTACATTTTGCATTTTGTTAGAAATAGTTGTAGGGCTTAGTGTGTATCTTTTAAATAAATGTTTTTAGATGTATTTAGACGTTATCTAAATATATTTGACTACATTGAATAAGTATTGACATAGACAAGAATTTTAACATTACCAGATCTCTATATCTATATAAAATTTTTGAGCTATTTACTTTCAACAAATAAATTATACTTATTTCGTAGTTTTCAACTACACTGGCCTTCAAAACTTAAAACTCTTTTAAAATTGCAATAACCTTTAAAGAGCACACGATGTATTTTGTAAACAAAATAATACGATATTTTTATTTGTTTTGTATAAAATCTTCATAGTCGATTTTTTTAAGGAATGCCTGAAAAAAATATTTATTTATGAACAAAAACACTTCTTTTCAAATTGCCGTCTAACTGAAGTGTGATACTTAGTTTTGCAGGCCAGTGTTTACTTACGAAGTATTAACAGCTAAATTCCAACTTTCATTTTTACCTGAAATAAAAAGAAAGCATTTAAGTTAACAATGCGAGTAAAAAGCAAATCACAAAAGACATTAAAAAGTAAAATAACAATGGCGCATTCCATTCTTGAGAATTTACGACGAAAACACTCTAGAGATTGCGCCGCGGGTATCCTGTCTGAAACGACTGCTATATAGAATAAATCAAAAATTAATTTTTTATATTTCATCTCATCATGCTCTTGTTTTAGCCTTTTATCCGCCGCTGAGTGGATTTACGTTCGCATTATGAACTTGTCAGATTATTAGAAGGATTTTTTGGAATCTATGTCGATCAGGGGTTCTACCGAAATGATAAAGGGATGATGTGATATTAAGGAGAACATTTTGATTTGAGGAATTCTCTGACCAGCTGTTTAAGGAAATGATCAGACCATCAAACTTAACAACTTTCTCTATGGGACCAATGACTAAATCGCAAAAAAAATCTGCTGTTTCATAGAAAACGTCAATCGCTGCTCGACCCGTATGGGACAGTAGTTTTTCCTCGCCATTTCTGTGTTGGTGCCATAGTGAAAGTTGTTCAGTTTGGTGGTGCAAAGTTTAAAATGTAGCGCATATAATTGTACACCCTGTATATGCGAAGGTAACAACTAGGATTTCGTTTGAAATAGATAAATAAATGAATGGTCTTTTTGCGTGACAGAGTAACATTATGGGCCTTTTGCAGACCCTTGACTGGCATGTAACCTATATAATCTAGAACAGAAAATCCAAACATTCTTCTAAAACGCATCAAACAATAATAAACTTTGGCCATAACTTACAGTTAGGGACAGACTGTCAGTCCTCATACCTCGGATCGGTTCTATATGGTCGTTGAACACATCAGAAAGCCGGTAACTTTTGACATGTCCTCCGGCAAACTCTCACCAGTAAACTTTTGCATTAGAGATGAAGTTTCACACAAAACTTGCTCCCTTTTACGAGGAATCTTCACGCAATGAGCGGAACAAATCTTTCGTAAGAAACTAAACGTCGTCTTTTTCCTTCTGTTTCTAAGTGTTGGGTGTTTTTCGGTGTTGAATTTCGTACAGAAAACGATCACCATTAAGCACTGAGGCAAACAACAGAAGCGAGAAGCTGTAATCTATGTATATTAACACAAATAAAACTGTGTAATACCATACGCAAACAAACACAATCAACAATCACATCTTAACTTTTTAAAACAACTAGCTGTTGCCCGCGACTCCGTCTGCGTGGATAAACTATGCTATGTATGAATCCAGAACATATTCTATCAGTGTGCATTTCATCCAAATCCGTACAGCCGTTTATGCAAACAATTTGGTCGTATTAGGCCCCCATTTATATGACTATTTTGACTTATAAAAGTTATATTACGGTAATTTCGTCATATACTGGTGCTTTATGCAACGAATGTTCGACTATACGACACCTATACGGCCAAATTGTTAGTTGGGTAAGTCACAAACATACAATCTTACAAACATCCAAGCAACGGCACTTTGCCATTTATAATATTAGTGAACAAAATATAAGTTTATTTACAGAATCTATATATAATACATTATCTACATAACCTACATGTTATAATTTTATTAGACAATATGGTATTAGTAGGTTCGGCAAAACAGACAAAATGAAATCGATTCTAAGAAAACTTTTCTATCTCGCGTGCACATTACGTAAACCCGTGTTACGACTGTTCTAGTTTGAATTCTGTTAAAGTTTTCCAATTATGTTAAACAAGAAATATGAATAAGCCGATATTGTAAACAATAGCCTGCGTGCACAAAAAGGATGGTCTCCTACACAACGTAATTTCCGTCCGCAATGGAGCGTGAATTCTGACGAAATTCCGTCGTAATTCCGCCAATCGCCGTTATTAAGCGGACCGCGAAAGGCACGTTTTGTAGCATGATGTATAGCAACGGTTGGATCGATACTGATGGACTGCTCAACTTTCCTTTTAGCTGAGAATAGGCAGTGAAGGATTGACTCTTCGACGGTTCGGCTGTTTGGCAGTTTTTATTTGGAAACCTTTTTGTACGAGTATTTCTACTTTACGATAAGATCTTGCGAAACTTTCTGAGTCTTGTCTTGTTATTAGACTATCAATCCAATTAATACAATATCCCTTTAAGAATCTTAATGTTGACTTGTAATTTCTTGAATTTATACGAGGAAAAATATGATGAAATATATGAGGAAAAATAGAGACCATAATAATTATTTTTAGGTCATTCACTTTTCCTTACTTAATCTTGAAATTCCATAAAACAAAAGTTTTATTTATTCCCTGTATTGTAACTGCAGTCACAGGAAAAAACATGCAAATTATTATCTGGGAAGACCACATTAAATAATTAATTTAACGATGTTAGTTATAATGTTTTCCTTATAATTAATACTATATAAAAGCTGTGATATTAACGAAATCCATCAGTTTCATTAAATAATTCAATATGGATATTAGAATTGTAGGAATCTTTGTTTTAATAACCATAGTTCAAAGTGGTGACATAAAGATAGGTCACGACGACGGTATCAGCAGAAAGATTTTTGATGAAAATCGACAAGCACGTCCTGCATTGTGGCGAAGGAAACATACTTACACAGTTGTTGCAAACGCCAGTGAAATAATCAGTCACATCGTAGTTACCGACTTGAGGCCGAAGAAAGATGGATTTGCAAGCATTATAAGCGGCGGGCAAGGACTGCAACATGTTACTTTCGAACTCAAAAGTCCTTCGATATTCAGAGGCTATCAGTTTCATATAGAAGTTTATGCTGTACCCCTTGAATCCTATACAGAAGAAAACAGTACAGATATAATTCCAGTGACAGAATCAGATGAATCTAAACATAGAAGATTTATGGAAGAAGAAGTAGAAGGACTTAGAGCTGAACTAGAGGAAATAGAGCGTTCAGAAACATCGACATTAACAAATGTTGAAGGCAAAAACTGAGTAACTCAGTATCATCAGTGGTTGATGAAAGATTCAATCAATCAATCAATTATACTTTATTTGATACCAAAAAACATAGTATACAGAGAGCAAACAATCAGGAAATACAATAGGCACAAAAACAGGCGGTTTTATCGCTAAAAACCGATTTCTTCCACACAACCTTTTGAAAGATTGTATTAATATTGTGGAAATATATCTATACATATAAAAGAGTTCCGTGACTGACTGACTGACAGACAAGGCACGGCCTAAACCGCTGAAGACAGAAACATGAAATTTAGAACTATGTAGTCTACAGAGGATGTAGGCGTGCACTGAGAGAGAATTTTTCGTAAATGGACCCCTAAAGGGGTAATCCACGCGAACGAAGTCGCGGATTAAAAGCTCGCTTACCACATTCATAACAGCCACATAAAAATTACCGCAACCGTGATACTTTATACTACACTATACGGAGTGTTAGGGTAAACAGTTGCATAACTTTAAGGGGTGATTGACGATTGTTACCACGATACTCAACAACTTTCCCAAAGAAATCTATAAGAAATTCGCAATCACCCCATAAAGTAATGCAACTGTTTACCCTAACACCATGTATAGCATCCAATAATTATAGCGTACACTCTCAAACTACTTTCTTTCGTACGATTTATTATTTTATTTCTGGAAATGTCTAGCATGCAATGAATTTTCAAGTTCAAATCTTTGTGTTTAAAAATACCAGGATATTCACAGACCTTGAAAGGCAGGAAATGCATTTGCAAATTAGATTTCAACCCCCCTTCTGACGCCGGCGGCGCTATCGTGTCTTCAGCCTTTGCCTTTTAACCTCTCCGGTCACATGAGGAGATTTTCGGAGGCTCCCCTTTGTCTATGGTTTTATTTTTAAATTTTCGTTTAGTAAATTGGATTCCTTTGTATGGGAATTTTGTAGAAGGTACAGTTGTAAATTCTAGTCTATATTTCATTACTAGTGCTGTCGTCATAGCAAGTTATTAGAATAAGAAACAAAATGTTTGGATTCTTCAAAAGCGTTCTTCTATTTATAGCGGTATTGAACTGTCGTGTTTATTTCAAATATATTATTGATTTTTAAACATGTTACAATCATGTTGTGCTATTTCGAATCAAATTAAAGATTGAAAATTTTTTTCTCGGGTGGGAACTTGAACCCGCACTATTCCAAACCTCCGGTTTGGAACTGCGTTATCCAATTTCGCCACTGAGCCCACTACCCAGACAACGAAATTTTCAATCTGTTGCGTCTTAAGGGGACGTGAGCGCCCGTGAGTTCCCCGGTTTGGAAGAGTGCGGGTTCAAGTCCGCCCAAGACAAATTTTTCAATCTTTAATTTGAGTCGTGTTTATTGTTTAGTATTAGGTAGCAATTATAGTACTTTGTGGTATGAGATAGTATAGTGTTTAGGTACCTAGTTCTAATTTTCTTTTTTTATACCTATTGGATTATATTATATCATATTTCTTTGTAATTAATTAAATATACTCTATTTACTGATTGTGATCTTGATTATAGTAGCAAATTAAGGTAAAATGTTTTCAATTTACCAAGAACACGGCAAAACAAACTGTAAACCCGTGCCGAAGTGTCGTCGTTCCCTTACAATAAACAACTATACAAAACAGAATAAAAAGAGAAAAGCTGTGGTTTAAAAATACTGGTGCCTCGTTCACGCTCGATTTGGCAAGAAAATTGCTGTACCGGTTTAGCTTACATGCAAAGAGACGGTTTAAGTTTTGTTGGGGAAATCGAAACAAAAAAGTTAATTTGCAGGCATACGATTTGTAAGTTCGGGAACTTGTTTGAACAGCAATGTAGATAATGTAATAAATCTCGTGAATTTTCTTTAAAATAAAAGCCATGAATAAACAGATGATGGAGTGGACCGTCTAATGAGATTAAGGTTATCCCGCGACCAATGGGCTACTAATTCGATGCGTTTTACTGTTATTGTCATAGCAACGCCCCCCCCCCCCGCAAAAAATGGCAGAAAAATTTTCTATGGAGAAATAAACAATACTTACTCCTCTCCGGGCGTTGACAGCAGACACGTTTTTCTCTATGTCAGGTTTACACAATTGAAGAAAACGGTATCGTTAAGGAGAAATACCTTTCCCCCATTATCTTGTTAACTTATTTGTTAGTTTTATTTTACTCTACAGGAATTGCTAAGTTTAATGTATGCACGTTCCCTCTAAGACTGAGACTGAAATAACAGGCGCGTCACCATTCTTCTTTATGAAAATTCCGAACCACTACCTTTTAACAATTTTAAAAACAACAGGTAAAAATAAAAAATCGTGTTCCTATCTATTACCAGGAATCAAAACAGAGTGCTTTGTGGCTACAAGCCATGACGGACTCTCTCGAAATATTTTGGTTACTGACAAAAAACCGGTGTTGCCAGTTCATAACACTGTGAGACCCGCTGTAGCGATGCTAACGGTAATGTAATTAGATCTTTTGAGTTCCCATTCGGGATAGTGCGTTCAAAAAATATTCCTATTTAAACTTTTTAGGAGAGATATTTAAGTATAAAGTATGAATGATTTTGATGAGGGCAGCGCAGGACCAATCGTTATGCAGTGTCCAGCAGTGGACGTCCATCGGTTGAGATGATGATGATGACATCAGTTCTAACAATATAGGTATAGGAGATCAAAATTATCATTTAACTTCTAAGTGGGAAAAGTACTCATAATTTAAACAGTTACTCTGGATGAGTTCATCATCATCATACTCAGAAACCCCTACATTCAGCGGGAATGTTCAATAAAACAGGCCTTTAGATTTATGTGTAGAACTCGCATTGAATACCTAACCGAGCTTTTGATGGGGAACTTCTAACGACGAATGAGTCTGGTCAATGTTCTCTGTCAAATCTTGTAATACCTATCCTGTAGGCTTGTGCGCTTGAATTGTAGACAATTTAATCTGTTCGACAGTACGGAGTGTCGTGCGTATGTGCTTTTAGCACAGAATATTCAATAGTTTGCCTGTTAGTACGAGTATTTCGTTTGTCGTACTAAATAAGGTCTGTGAACCTCAGGGTTGCCAGACGTACGAGAAATCTCGTACCATTACGAGATTTAGAGGGTCTGTACGAGATTCAAGATTAACAAAAATCTTGTACACTTTTTTACGAGATTTTAACAATGACGACTTCTTTCGCATATCGATACAGTAAATGGTACACTTTTAACTTCCGAAAGCGCTAAAGGCCCAAATCGCAAAGGTAATTGCGTAAATTTCGAACCATCAAAAGAAATGTACGCCAAAATGACAGCTGAAAAGCTATACTTTAAAAATAAAGATGATTTTACTAACATCCCTGATGTCGAATATAATTAATAAAAAATATTATTTTGTTTGAATTTAACAGCCCCAAGCGCAAAGAATATGACTACACAAGTTACATAGTACAGTAAATAGCATAAAATCATTAATTTTATTTGAGTTTCTTTAAATTTATGCTTTTACGAGATTATCTGTTGAAATTACGAGGTATTTAGCAAACCTGGTACGAGAAAAAAAAATTGTCATCTGGCAACCCTGGTGAACCTAGATATTTATACCATTGATCATTTATAAAGAGCTATACTATAGAGGAAGTATAGAGGAAGCTTCTACGTGGGTATCATAGTTGTAACAAATGAACTTATGGAGGTGCTATTGGGAATGTTCCTCCATTGAAAAGGGAAGATCTTCCACCAGGCTATGTGTGAAGCCTGGGGACCGGCCGTGGTCCAACAGTTCTTAGTTGGACCTTGTATATGTATCGAATCTCTTAGATTATTTCTCTTGCGCGATGTATGTCTTGCGAAAGTAAATAATAATATAAATAATAATAAAAACTCGTAACCTACTAAGAATGATTGTGTACCTTATTTGTAGTAGGTTACGAGTTACGTATTCACGGTGAACGTTGTCTATGTATGGAGTATATTTCCGAGACCGACGGTATCGCCATCTGTTGGCATCTTTGCTATAACTTTTGGGTGCTGACATCTGTAGCAAGTCCCCACAAACCCATAACCTTAAGAATCATATCATAAAAGCTATTTTTGAGCGTAGGCGATTGTGCAACTGCAGCATGACGACGCAACTGAACAGACGCGGTTTTTTATTGCGATGGCGAGATTTTTTCACGCCTATGCGCCCCTATACTCGGACTTTCGATTTATCGGGACCGTTTCTGTTCGAATTTCATTGTAATAGAGTTGACATAACACAAACGAAAAAGTTCACGCAATTGCGATACTTCAATCAATCAATCAAATATACTTTATTTTACACCAACAACATAAACAGTAAAATACAGAAATAAAATACAAGAGGCACAAAATAAGGCGGTCTTATCGCTAAGAAGCGATTTCTTCCAGACAACCTTAGGGTAGAGGAAACGGTGAAAAGAAGAAAGGTAGGCTACTTGAATTGCGTAGTACACCCTCCGATTGAAATCAGAAATATCGCGGCGATGTCGCGGCAATATCGATATCGTTCCGCCAATGCCATAATGATTCAAGTTATGCCCACATAATTGACGGTATTTTTAAGCCTTGCTAAGTTATTTCATAAGAGCTTATAAATTATAATTTAACTATGACTAGAAAAGCTTACTAAAACTAAATGCTTAATAATGTACACTATGCCCTAACTTAACTTTTAAAAAATTGCCCCTAAAATTGAAAGCTGTATATTTCTAGGCGTAAGAGGCGTGAAATGGGATGCCATAATTGCCTCATATTTACGAGATCCGAGATGGGCTGAGTGGTAAAATTGGCCAATTACCCGCTAAAAATTACGTAGGTTTACCTTGAAGGTATCTAATTGGGCAAAGTGGGTAGGTAAGGTTCTATTTTTTCTATGTACCTAAGGTGGAGTCTTGTAATTGCAACTATGGAGCAATTACAATTGCACAAGAATCACAATTCAGTCCTTCTCTTTATACAAACACCTGCCTTCTAGATGACTAGATAAGCTTATTGAGAGAACTAAATCGTGATTCTTATAAGTGCAATTACTCCATAGTTGCAATTACAAGACTCCACCTTACCTAACCTACATTTGACACGTAGTAGGTATAGAGGTATAAAAGAAACGTTGAAAACAGCTTTACTAAAAGTAATATTTTATTTATTAAAGTTGTGAATACATACATTAAATAATTCAAGAACGTATTCCCTTTTCAGCTGGTCAGAATCTTAGCTGTAACTACCTTCCTACCTTTTCACTTTTCAAAGCAAATTGGGAGCATCGGTTTAAGCGTTTGTAAGAAAATTGCAATATTTTGCGAATTATAAAGTTTCATATCAAATTATGTTGAGGTATCTTTTTTATACTGTTCATATTCATTTGTTCAGTCGTGTTTATGGCAAGAAGTACCTATACAACGTGTTTATAAATTAACGCAAAACTAGAAAGAAGTTTGTTTAGAATTGAGACCAGAATCTAATTATCATGGTTTCAACATAAGTATTTTTTATCCTCCAAAATATTAAATAATTTGTTTTAAATTTAAAATTTACTGAACCCGATGTCAACCCACCGCACGGACACACTAACCCTACTTACTAAGATTATTAAAATGTATCCCTTCGCCTCAAAACTTAAAATGCGAATAACTTTAAATTTTAAGTATCAAAATAACGAAATTATTGTTTCAATCTAATTATTTTGTTATAAATCAGTACGTGTTAATGAATAAGCGCAAAACCTCACATACCCCGTATGAGGTTTTGCGCTTAGGGCCAGGCCAGACAGAGCCGCCTCTGTGTGGCCTGGCCCTAAGCGCTTTTGCGGGAAAGCGGGCCGGAGGCGGACCTGCGGGAAGCGAATATCTCCGGACCCGCGCGTATTTCTGTGTGGTAGGGTACATACAACCTCGAACATTACCACCAAACCACACCATACACCACAAAACACACAGAAAACCGAGCGGGTCCGGAGATATTCGCTTCCCGCAGGTCCGCCTCCAGCCCGCTTTTCCACAAAACCGCCTCTGTGTGGCCTGGCCTTTATTCATTAACACGTTGTATAAGATCGAGTACAATGAAATTCATACTCCAGCTACTGATTAAATCCAACCCCACTGTTAATAAACCATCTCAATATAATAGTGTGACAAACTTATGTAAATACTGACGGTTAATGCGTGAAGGGAACTTAAAAGCTTATTATCCTTGAAGTCTTAGGGATGATTCGCAAATCGAACAAATTTCGCATTTATTACAAAGAATCGTTCTAGTTACAAAGGCATAAAACCTTTGTTAGAGGATGTTAGACGAGAAATGCATATTATATTGGCGCTTTACTGCTTATTTCAAAAACGTCCCAGGATTAAAATGTGATGCCTACAAAATGAGAACTAAAATGGCTTGATTCTCGCGAATTTGTAAAGCGGAACATACATATAACCGATAGTGGACGAACCCCTATAATTGTAATCTGGTACGGTGAAATGTTTCCACTAATTTAGTGGTTGTTAGAATTCTACGATGAGCACGGTTGAGACTTGATTAGTTTAATTTAACTCAAAGACTGTTTGAGAGACAAATTCAATGAACATAGAAAATCAAAATGTTGACCACATTTTCGGCAGCAGGAAAACCATTATTTCGACCGTTCGGAATTACGTCACATCTTTTTCATTCGATCCACCTGCTGGAAACTAAATTATTCTAAAAATGTAAGACTGTGAACTACATTTTTCTTGTTAGTTCAGCATTCAAAAATAAAATTAATATGTTACCGCAAAATCATCGTGCACTGTACGATGATTTTGCGGTAGCAGTGGGTAGACCACTGCTTATGCATAGGTCTCTTTTTTATTGCACCACTCTTCACGTCCCTGTGCCAATCTGATCCATCTCTGACCCGTAACCCTTACATGTCGTCTGACCAACTTTTTTAATACAATAAAAACCAGCTTTTAATAATACAATAAAATGAACAATTTCTAAAATGACATCTTAAACTTTCTTTCTTATACCCACTGCCTTCATCTCAGAGTTCAATGCCCCAACTATCTAAAGCCAAACAAATGAAGCGGCCGCGTTAACGAGGATCTCGGAGGGGCGTGGGGTGAACAGGGGCTGAGATTGGAGGAGCAGAATCGGCAATAAGTGCAAGGGTAACTGCAGCCAATCTGCCGGAATGGCCGGACCTCCACTGATTTATGGAGGAATAGCTTAGCTACCTGGTTCTTGAGGTGTCGCAGTTTAAATGGGATGTGACTAGGTCTACGGAGATCACGGAATAAAAAACAAAGCCATGATCACATGATCTATAATCTACAGATAGTAATTTAGACATTTTCTATTGCTGATTTGAACGTGTTAAAAACACACTCTAGGTTTGGAAACATTAATAATGACATGCCATCAACTCGATAGAAGAAGAAGTGGGTCATGAATATCAAGAAATGTTACCATTTCACAACATTTTGATTGCATTATTACCATTGCCACAGGGAGAGACAATAAGACCGCTATTATTTATTATTTTTATTTTATGGTATAAGTGACCAAAGTGAACAGTGGTCACTTATATCATAAAATAAAAATAAGACTAATATTATGTTAAATCTCTTTGACTTTGGTAGACCTTTCTAAAAAAATAGAGTCATTACTTTTAGTTGCTAAAATAATTCTGGTAGAGATGAATTTCGGTTATAACTACAACACAACCATGTTATATTTTAAATGTTTTTTCTCCGCACAGCCTTTTACGCAAGAACTCTGCTAAAGGAACCTTATCCTTTAGTCGAAATAATTTAAAGGGCTATCGTAGATTCGTGAAAGAGAACAGATGTAAAATCCGATGCAAAATTTGAAAATGATCTTCACGAAAATAACAACGAATCTATAACAGTAAACTCCAAAAGGCACAAACAATGTTTATTACTCTCTAAAAAATGGTAAATACCTATTCAACTTAATAGATTGGCGATAACTAACGCCATCTGATTGGTTCTTGATTGGACAATCGAGACGATACCTCTTAAGGTTATAAAATATTACAGGCAGTTTCAGAAAATTTATATCTCAAAGGATAGTGTTGGAGCTTCACATCGCGCCTGCGTCGGCAGTATTCCGTCCAGCTTGGATTTATATTAGCTTCCCAAGATGGCCGCTGTTTGAAGATCGGTCGCCAAATAGCCTCACAAATCATACTACTTTAATTTAGTAGTGCTGCAATTTCTTGGATAGCAGTAAATGTTATCAAGAATTATGTAGCTCATGAGTTCTATTATATTTCCCTAGAATCATATGGAATACAGCAAAACATTGTACTGTTAGTAGAATGAAATGAACATAGACGAGCATTCATGAAGCGACTGATGTGGGCGGCATACTTTTGTTATCTGCCTGCCTTAATAAGAGATGATTACCAAATTGCCTACAGTATGTGTTTATGTATTGAAGGCAATTTGGATTGTATAGGCACTTTATAACCATACATAACACTTAAAAAAATATATAAAGATACATTTTTATTTTTTTTTCATATCACAATTTGTATTAACGTCATTATGTTTCTGTGAAACATAATTGTAAAAGTAAATTGTTTATTATAACAAAATTCTAAGGTGGTCATCATTATTTCAAATTGGTTGTCTATATGTATACAGTGACAGCCTAGCAAATACTGAAACGGTGAACTCGGTCTGAGTTCAACCACTTTCCACTTTCACTATGTAGCCTACGTCGGGAAACGAGAAAAAAAAACAGCTGTCCCATACAAAACTGATATACCTACCCGACTAAAATTTATGGGACGGCTGATTTTTTTTCCCGTTTCTTGAGATAGGCTCCATAGTGAAAGTTGTTCAGTTTGATGGTCTGAGTTCACCGTGTCAGTATTTGCTAGGCTGTCACTTACACCCTGTATTCGTAGAATTATTTACGGACAAAAAGTGCTATTTAAAATGAAAACGTTAGAAAATTCATGTTAGCTATAATTTATCTAATCAAGATAGGCGGTATTTCTTTGTTAAAGCGAGTCAAAAATTAATTTCCTGATTCCTCTTCACGGCACAAAAGATTCCCAATAACAGGTCCCAACATAATTTTGACACAATTAGTCACAGTCCGTAATGAACCATAAATTTAAACCCAATTAAATTTTTGTAATCACCGCAGCATAATTCATAGGCCATAAATACGTTGTCATATCACACGTAGCCTCAATACGGCGGTTATAATAATGAAATATTGCACGTCGAACGTTCGTTCGCCGACAAAAACAATTTGTCGATCCACGTTGCTGGAATGTCGATAATTAAACGAACCTGCAGCCCTGCAGCTAGATATTTCAGCCGATCGGGACCCATATATTTTGCTTTCATTTTCTTTTTAATCTAGCCTGCTATGAATTTCTCTTCATTCAGGTACTTCATCGAATATCGATGGAAGTTAAGAGCAAAAATTGCAAATTTTACCTTTTCTACGTTGCTTTTGTTTCGATAAAAACCGACCACAATTATTGTCAGTTTCCTCTGCAGCATTTACAGCCAATAGCGTAAATGTCGATAGAGACATCGGAATATCTATGAAAAATTACGTTCTGTAAATATCATGGGTATATAAGATAAAAACGCAATGAACAAGGGATGATACTGTCAGTGGTGTCGATAAAAATGGAACAGCGACGTGATATGTTGGGATTAAGAGACGAACATCAATAAGTAGCATTCAAAATTCCGCGCACACCGGTACAAGGAGAGGAGAGGGAAAAAAATTGAAAGGAAACTCAAATATGTCGTCGGAATATTAAAAAGCAAAATACTGAATAATGCAGCGGACGACTCGAGAATGATATAAGAGTAAGACGATTGGTGGAGCTATTTGCAAGCCATTAGTGCTGATAACGCGTGACGAAACATGATGCGAGGTTACTGACCTGCTTTTCGTGGAATACGAGTGCTTTTAGGAACTTTTTTGATGTTATCTTTATGTAACATTATTATGATCTTTATTTGGATTCAAATATTTGACGTTATAAAGACATAATTTTAACGTTAATGTTTTTGACAGTCTCATATAAGTACTCTATGGTCTCGTCAATGAAAGACGTTGATGACACGTGGTCTAAAGAGTAAAATTCCTCAATCACTTCGAACAAACGCCAAGGGCTACGAGTTCGAATCCCACAATGTGCAAATATTTTTATGATCAATACCACAGAACATTATAAGAGGGGTTAGAAATGCAAAGTAGCGCTTTTGCTTCGGAGTTGGCTTGTCCACTTGTCTTCTCGCTCACGCTGCTACAACTACACATGCCCTCTCGCTCGCACCACGCCGCGCATCTTATGGTGTTATGCAAATCATTGCATAACCTGTGGCGACGGGTTCCACGCCTTTGCAATTCTAACCACTTTTATAATGTTCTGTGATGAATACTAATATATCTATTAGTCGCAATGCAAGTCTAGACTTTATTTTATTTATTGAGCCTTACAATCTTGTAATAATTGTCGAAATGTTGATGCATTTGCTCGCCTTTGTACATCACGACTTACTGTTATTTTTTCATAATTATAACATATGAATCTACATTTTTTGGTATAATTTCTCGATTTCAAGACTGCGACGAATTATCACAGCCATACATCTAAAAAATTGCTCCCCACTTGACTTTCCCTAACAAATTCATAAATTATGTAACAGTGCAAAGAAAACCACTTAACCAAAATAACTTATTTACACAAAAAAACAAAAGGAAAATTTAAGTTTATTTTTCTTAATCCTAACCCTAAATCGGGAACCCTTTTCGGTGTCAATGTACGGTTAAAAGATTCGTTAAAGTAAGTAAAATACAGGGTGGCCATTACTAGGGATAATCCAGGATAAGTGTGACGAAAACCGAAGGGTGTTCTTTAATACTACACCATTCGTTTCGTGACTGAAAATATCAACTGGCTTCAGTTAGGTAATTTACAAAAAAAGGGACTTAGTTAAGTTTGGACGGTGAATAAGCGATGGAAACAACTTTATAACTTAGTTACTACCTAATGTTTGATTGTACTCAGGATATTGAACAACGTTCCCAAAGGAACAAAAAGAAAATGAGAAAGCCAAAAAAAATCAACTTATCATACAAACATTCGATCAGCTGATTCTATTTAGTATAGAAAGGCCAACATTTTTTTTTGCTAATTTCCTAGGTTTCTTATGGAAAGTTGTTCAGTGTCACAAACGAGCAAAAACCCCTTAAGGTGGTTTCAGTCCATACAAACGTTTGACGCACAACACGCGTAAACGGAATTAATAAAAGTAATATTTTATATATGGAAAAATAGTTCAGAAAATCTAGTTGCCGCGTAACAAATAACATTTGAAGTTTATAATATAATTTCGAAGATATGAAGCTAATAAAATTTTGTATGAAAAGTTTCAAAGCTTTATATCTTCGTAATTATTTTATAAATTGCAAATGTTATTTGTTACGCGGCATCTAGATTTTCTAAACTATTTTTCCATATATACAAAGTTACTTATATCAATACCATCTACGCGTATTGTGCGTCAAAATTTTGTATAAAATTGACCCCTCTGCAACCGCCTTAAAGAAATGCAACTGTTTACCCTAATACCCTAACACATTTCACTCGACTAATATGTTATCCAGCCTCCACTACAACACTGTCACAACATAAACATTGTGAAGAATAAAGTTTAGTTGAAATACGTATGTAGAAAATTTATTGAGCTCTATCTTCTTGTAGGTATAATTCTTGCTTTTGTTGTGTATTGTTAATTCTAGATATTTTTATTAATTAAAAGAATCGTTATTTGAACAAGGTTTATCATCGACAAAAAGCGATGATATGCTATATTATCTCGAAAAGACTTATACGCGTGACAATTAGTTTCAAATTATGACAGTGTTCTATTGGATGTGCGAAATATGACGTTACTTTGCGGAAATCCATAACTAATAGGTACTATATAACACGATTGTATAGAGAGCAGAAAGCGATGGTTGTAGAAGCGGAGGTCTTGATACAATCGTGTTATTTAGTACCTATATGACATAAAATCACAACTTTCTTCCAAAAGGAAAAATTGTGATTTTATGTTATTTTGCACATTCAATAACACTGTCATAATGTAAAACGTGTACTTTTCAATAAATAGCATAATGTAAGTACATATACAAACCTTTATTTTTTGAGGAAACCCATCAGCCATTACATCAGGCACGTTCGACATCTCCGTAAAGCATCCCATTCCATTCACAAAGCACTCCAATAGACACATAACAAAGCAAATAAAAGAGAACAACATTTTACCCATCTCATTTAAAACAGCAGTTAAAATAACTCTACGGTTGCACCAAGCACCTCACATAGCAAACTGCAACGGCCTTCTATAAACCTTAAGGTTGTCTGGAAGAAATCGCTTCTTAGCGATAAGACCGCCTTATTTTGTGCCTCTTGTATTTTATTTCTGTATTTTACTGTTTATGTTGTTGGTGTAAAATAAAGTATATTTGATTGATTGATTGATTAAGTGTGAATATAAAAGCGCTATAATAGCCCCTGGAAGGGTGTTTACTACCCCCACTTACTACCCCTAATGGACCATGTGCACTTTATTGTTGAAAATTGCATTTGCCGAATGAAAATTCCGAGACCTCTATTTCGTTTTTACGATGTGACTTCGTGACGTTTTGGAAATATGCCTCCCTGTGCAGTCGTTGCGGGGGCAATATGTTACTTTGATGCGCTGATACAAAATGAATGTGTAATTTTTATGAACAGGTGTGGTATAAATAAAGTCAGCGTTTGGTAATCTAAAGGTTGAGAGAACACTAACAGACTAGAAAAAAGAGAATGTCATCAAATGGATAGTTAGTCTGGGAGTATCGTAATAAAAAGAGTTTAATTTATGAACAAAAATATATTTGAGGTAATACAAAATTGTAGTTCCTCGTGGCAACCAAGAAAGCGGATGATCTACACTACTGTTTGCTAGCACACTCGCCACGCGAATCCCTACATTTTTCTTATTGAAATTTAGTTAAATTACGAAAAACTCTAGTTTCTGCCTTGTGTGGTATTTCGGCCTTGGTTTAAAACATATTCGTATTTCATGTTACTGCTAGAGATATATATTTTAATTAGGTTGACATGGACTGCTATATTAAAAGGTTTCATCCATTATTCTAAACACTAGGTCACACAGTGTAACATTATAAAATAATAACAATTTCAACTGTCATTAATAAACCACAAGAAGCTTTTCAGACGTTTTTACCACTTTTTTTGATGAACTCTTTTCTACTTCTTTTTTTGATGAACTAGTTACGCGTGTAATTCTACTAACAAACATTTCTGCCACTTTTTGCGAGGGGCGAGGTGACATGAAATCCGCAACTTTGGATTTTATTCCCATAACTTTAGATTCTAATTTTGAACGTTAAAAATCATGAAAAGTAGTCTCGCTTGAACCCCAAACGTTCTAAGTTCGAAATTATTGTTTCGCAATTATAGGCTGTCTCGTTTAGTGATAAGGTATAAAATTGAATGTAAATGCACATGATTAATTGATCTTATACCGTGGCAGAGGAGAAATGCTACCGCAAGGCTAGTCCTTATAATAAATAGTCAAAGACTCTTTTAGAGTTAAGCTCGCCTTTGTACATCACTACTTATTGTAATTTTTCATAATGATGTTGTTATTGTGTACAATAAAGAATCTAAGAAATGAAAGCTATGTGGCTAAGCGGTCTTGCCCTAGGACGATTTAACCACTCGTTCTAGGTCTTGCCAGATCACAGCACAAACGCAAACTTTAAACCAGAAAACAAAAGCAGAAAACAGCCTCTAAACCGTCGTTTCGTGTCTAATGCCAAGGTGACCCCTCATACGACCCATTAAATTCACTAACAATTACACGAAGGATTTCCTGGGATCTTTACATGTCATTAACTTTTTACACCGCGACGCGCTTCTAACCGATTCCTTTTAACTTAATGATAAGGTAGCCTGGAAATTAAAAGTGACTAAAAACGAATTCTTCAATAATTCTTGTTTAGTTTTCCTAAACAATGGTTCTTTATTGATTCTTAAACAGGAATTCGTTATAATATGATACAAGGTGTTACAAATTAAAGCAAACACGAAACTTGTTATTTGATAATATGTTAAATAAGTTTACCACACTCATGGATAGTACGAGTATATTGTTCCTAATTTTAATTGACTTGTGGTTTGGTTACAAAATAAAATATCCTACAGGTGAAATTGAAAACATTCGACCAACTTTTAGATAGGTAATTTTATTATTGCGTAAAAACTATGAACCGTTTTTTTTTTATTTTCCTTACTAAGTGGGTCTTGCCATTGCAAATTGTACAGTTTGAATGGAAACTCGGATTTACAAATGATTTTAGCGTTGCAGAGGATTGGAAGAAAAGAGGGGAGGCCTTTACCCAGCAGTGGGACATAAAAAGGATATTTTAGAACTAGATACAAGATTTATTTTTTGATAAAAAACTGCACTATACACCGTACACAAACTTAAGCACACTCCAAAATAATATGATTAAGAACTTATTAGATAATAAATGTTTTATTAATTTTTTGTTATAATTACTACAGGTATTTCGGTTTGTTTCCTACAGTTACGAACAACAATTTCATTATCATTGCCCTCGTTCAGAAAACTTTATTAAGGCGTATTTTTTCGCCTGAAAGTAACAAAAAACATACGAAAACTTATTTTTATTACATATTGGCACAGTACAAGAGCAAACTCGCAAAATCTTGGCTTCGTTGCTTGGCACTACTTCTTGTGTTTTATACTGTTTTTACGTGACCCACTGTCATATAACATTATATTATTATAGTTACATCGTATAGACTAAGAGATAAGTGTACTTTTTGCAACCATCAGCTGCAAGGCTCATTCAGTGTTTATGGGGTGTAGATTATCTCTGTGATGGGGAGGGACCCGGTCTGCCTGCATAACTCTAGTCGGTTTAGAAGTTACTGATGTTTAAAGGTCAGTAAAAAATTAGCTGCAAGGCTGATCGTATGATATTATTGTAGTATGCACTGTAGCTATGTGAACAGTACAAAAATTGACATGGTTCATCAGTCGGTTTAGGAGTTACAGCCGTTCAAAGGTCGACCTTTGACACTATAACACTGACTCAGCCTTGCTGCTGATGGTTGCAAAAAGTACACTTGACTCTTATAATAGTAGTACTATGTATCACATAAGGTAACGATAAAAAGTATTCTTCAGCTTCGTTTGTTCATCCTAATGGGATCTACGGGTTCATACAAAAGACAATGCCAGATTTCCAAAGAAACTTAGGCTACCAGTTTACACATATCTTCTTCTTATCGTGTGGGCAGAGCCCTGGTGTCAGAGTTTTTTCAGACCGCCTTACGGCCTCTGACGTGGTTTATATGTAACGACTGATAGTAACCGGAACCAACGGCTTAACGTGCCATCCGAAGCACGGAATCATTTCTCTTTTCAGACAATCAGGCGACTCAGCCTGCAATGCCCTAACCAACTGGGGAAAAACGCACAAAGTGACATTTCACTAGGTGTCCCCCGTGGGAATCGAACCCACGACCTCCGTGTCTAGAGCCAATGCTCTTAACCATTACACCCCGGAGGCGGTTAACCATTACACCACGGAGGAAGTTACACATATGAAACTATATGAAAATAATAGTATGTAATTATTAAAATGGCAAAGGAATAGTTTTACAGCTAGTTCGTGGTTTGCAATTCTACTATGCGAAATTACCTATGTTTTATTTGTAGTTTTACCTGTTTTCGGGATCCGTAATCATAATAAATATTAAATAGTTTGCAATTTCATAATTATCCCGGGGTCCATTGGGAGGCTTTTTGTACTTAGAGAAAGAAAGAAATCATACAAAATTCGATAACAATACAATTACGAAGTTCTAGTAATTAATCCTACAATCACTGCCTCCGTGGTCTAATAGTTAGCATTGGCTCTCGACACGGAGGTCGTGGGTTCGATTCCCACGGTGGACACCTAGTGAAATGTCAGTTTGTGCGTTTTTCCCCAGTTGGTTAGGACACTGCAGGCTGAATCACCTGATTGTCTGAAAATAAAAATGATTCCGTGCTTCGGATGGCACGTTAAGCCGTTGGTCCCGGCTACTATCTCTGGTGGTAGTAGTCGTTACATAAAAACTACGTCAGAGGCCGTAAGGCGGTCTGAAAAAACTCTGACACCAGGGCTCTGCCCTCACGATAAGAAAGAAGAAGTAATTAATAAATAGGGCGAGAAATTATGAATGAACATTTTATCAATTCTTACTAAATCTAATTTGATGTACACTCCTCTGGGCCTAAATCCTTCGTCCCACCTTTCATCACACGTCAATACCGCCACTTCACATCGCTCGAAAGATGTCCAATCGAATTTCGTACTCATTTACCTAAAAATCAACGTTATAACGATGTTCGCAACAATAATTCTGCAATATTGAATCTTTCCTTCATAGTATCAAAATCCGGGCTTATATCGCATTTTCCCTTCATAATTCCGTAACGACATTGATTTTCTTCGGCAAGCGCAGAACACGACATTTATTGCAATTTATTTGTTGTCGATACGAACAAACAATGTCCTTCTAATCGACGTTTCAGATTTACGAGTTTTGATATCGGCCGATGGATTAAAAAGGCAACGAGAGAGAGATGTATGTCTCTATTTCGAAGCCGGACGGTCAGGAGAGTCTGCTGAGCGGACTCAAATTCAGAGCAATTTTAATCCTTATGCTAGAGGCTATACGTTTTAATTTTATTTACTATGTCTGCCTCTTGGTGTTGAAGAGATATTAAAGTTTCAGATAGCTTTATTTCTTTTTTACACTTTCTAGTTTCAGCGTTTAATTTTGTATTTTTCAATTATTGACTTTACAATAGAAATAGAGCGTCGGTAGCGCGTTGCGGAGAGGTATGGATACCCAATTATGGGGGTCCGGGTTCGAATCCGCACGGACAGCATGCCATGTAACAATGAGTTTTTCCAACTTATGTACGTAATACCGACTGCTCCCAAACGGTGAAGGAAAACATCGTGAGGAAACCTGCATACACTGAAGAAGAAATTCTAATGTGTATATGAATTCTACCAATCCGCATTGGGCACGTGTGGTGGACTAATGCCCATACACCCTCCCTGAGGGTAGGCCTGCGCCCTGCAATAGGACATTTATAGGCTGATGACAATAGAAACACAAAGGACAGTTCATTTTTAAAACCACAAGTAAACACATTTTGCTAACAAAATGCAACCAGCATAAAAGTTGTTTAACGATTACAATTTTTTAACGAAAATAATGATGACAAAATTATACCTAGTACTTCTTCTTATCGTGTGGTCCTGGTGTCAGAGTTTTTTCAGACCGCCTTACGGCCTCGGCCTTATACCTAGTACTGTTAAAACTGTCAATTATTTATCAATATCTAGTGTTTTGTTGACTTTTATGTGATGTCTTAATTTCAAATTAATCGAAAGGTAAACATATAAAAGTAACAAGATTTGAACAGAACGGATACATTTTTCATTTACATATTACCCAATTTCAGAAAGCACAAACCTTTTTTTTTATTATTATCACTTTAAAGTTCAAAAAGTATTACATCTCTTATAAATTAAACCATAATTTATCGTAGTAACGTTGAGGTCCACGGAATGCCTAGTTCTTGTCCGGGGCAAATATTTTCAGCAGCGGCAGCGCTAGCTAGAAGCCCGTTTAATTATCCACATTCCGGAGTGGACAAATTGTCCGCTCCCGTCCCCGGATATTAATTTCGATACATTGTCCCGGGCTATGAAGCGCCGGTGATTATTTCCAAGCGGGACTTCTGTAGGCTAGGAAAAAATAAAAAAAATACGAATTAATGCGTGGCTGTTGTGAAACAACTTTTGTCGGTTTTAAATGAAACAAACAATAATTGTTACGTTTCTCGGGCTTTCTTTAGACTTTTCATACGAATAATATTAATTACAGGGAAAACATAAGTTCATCATCATCAAATATCATGAAATGGAATAAATTAGGTATGTCAGTTCGACCATCGTTTCGATGATTTCTTATGACTGTTTACAACCTGATATAACAATAAATTATGTTCGATTCGGTTGGTGTAAATGTTTATCATGCCGGACTGCTAAACCAGGGTCCTGGGGTTTGAATCTCGGTTCAGTCATGGATGTAATATGTCTGTGCCGTTGACAACAACGGCACATACAGCAACATATTATGGAACAACAACACTATATTATTACATATATTATAAAGGGTATTAATTTACTTGGGATCATAACAAAATGTTTGCGAGCGTTATTTATTTATTTACGATAAAGATAAGCTTGAAAACGTATATTACTCAAATTATTGTATAATATTTATACAGTACTACTCCTGTCACAAAATCAAATACAAACAAACAATAATGAGGACAAAGAACATACAGAAACAGCTTTGAGAGCCTCAAACAAATATAGGTCAACTTTATCATTGAAACAAGCGATTACAACACGAACAAGCGTTTATTACGACGCTATTAACGTCACAGAATATATCCTCGAAATCTGACAACCGTTTTCTCTAGAAACAGTGTCGCGAGAAATTTCGCGGCTGCAAACGGCCCCGCTGAGATATGTTTTAGATAAAGATTATTTATACAGTGTCTTATTTTCCAAATCCAATTTCCGCGTGAATACACGGTCTGGTTGTAAATAACGCAGACAAAGGTTTACCGGAATCGTAGCGTTCGATACATTATGCAGGCCACGCTTCGCTGCGCTGCGCAATGAGCTCAGTAAATATACCAGGCACTGAACTGACGCGTTTTGTTGGGCGTTTTAGTTTTTTTGTATTGAATGACTTCTATTTTAGTTGGTTATAATCTTAGAAAAAATTCCTGCGTATTAACTACAAATTACGGTACGCACGGACAACATACCAAACACCGATGAGTTTTTCTAACTTATGTACGTCATAACGACTGCTCTCAAACGGTGAAGGAAAACATCGTGAGGAAACCTGCATACACTGAAGAAGAAATTCTGATGTGTATGTGAAGTCTACCAATCCGCTTTGGGCACGCGTGGTGTGGACTAATGCCCGATCCTTGAGGGTAGGCCTATGCCCTGGAGTGAGACGTGTTTACAGGCTGATGATTTTGGAAGTCATTTGAAGCAGCCCCCGCCGTAGTACCTACTTCAAAACGCAAAGATTTTACATTTTTCTTTTATTTGAAGATTGAATCACAAGGTGTCAGAGAAAGTACAAGATTGTTGATTACACTTGACCTCTAGGTATATGCATACAAAAAGTCATCTTGTATGAAAAAGGTTTTTACAGAAGTGTGAACTATTTTATTATCGATTTTATACTGAACTGAAGTAAGATTCATAACTAAGGTCGATGAATCAAAGTTTAGTGTGATCATGATCAGGGTTAACAATCGCCGTACCACCGCTACAAGAGCTCATCCCGCCTTCCACCTTCTACTATCGGAATGCCAGACGCACCGCGGGATATCACCCCTTTTTGGTTGCATTATACAATAATCAGAAAGGCGCTTGGTGCGGGATATGTGGGATACATATCCCGCACCAAGCGCCTTTCTGATTATTTTATAATGCGCACAGCCAAGGAGTGGAATGCCCTGCCTGCGTCAGTATTTCCGAGCGCTTACAACCTGAATTCCCTTAAAGTATGAGTGAATAGGGTTCTTATGGGTAAGCTCGATACATCTTCGACCCCATCTTTGTCCTAAGTACTGGATTGAGGTCAAGAGCAAACCCACCAATAATAATATATAAAAAAAAAACAATAATAGCGGTTGTTTATTATTTATAGCGTTAGTTTTCTTTGTTTATTTTAGGTTAATAATTTGTTATAACATTTACCCTGATTGTGAAAATAAATGTACACATAGATTCTGGTACTTTAAATGTGACTATATAATTTGTGTGGCATTGTCCAAGATATTTATTTATTATTTATTTATTTATTGTTTTTGCATGTAATAATAGGGATTTATTTTAATAAAAAAGAATTCTTTTAAAAGACTATCTAGAAGAGTATCTCATCATTTTTATATATTTACTAAATTGGTATGTATAGTTATCATTTTTATTTTCAATCTTTTGCAGTCCTATGAAACTAAAACACAACGTAAGCTTTTCTATTTTGACAAAAAAGTCCGATCAAACGCCATATATTCTCAAGTTACAAACCGATAGTGCGATATCGACGCACGTTTCTAAACCATTAATTCCAAAAAAACTAACGATATCTTAACTACGTTACAATCACAAGGGGTCTCTCCCCCAAAAAGAGAGGAAAAGAATCAGAATTTTGTTATAAGAAAAATAATAATGCGGAATTCTGTCTCGTATTTCTCGACGCATCGTAGTAACAACGCACTATATGTGGCCTGCACTTCTTATCGTGGCAGTCAAAAGGTACTTTTTCATTTTTCCTTTGTTCCCACTTCTGCTAGTTTTTTTGTCTGTGCTCGGCTGTCTCTAAGGGCCGTATGTAACTGGCAATCCGTTAGAGGAGAACGCTGGTTTGAGTATAATTGAAAAAGGAAATTTAAAACTCGGTTTATAAGTACAGGACATAACAAAACACCCTAGTACTTAATATTTAAAGGGATGGTTAAGAGGATATGTGAAAAAAATAGGATTCTTCAAAGCGTCATATACATATATCATGAAGTACTAACAGTAGGAGTATGAATTGCGGATATGTGTAAATTGAACATATAATTGAAGTTTTGATTAGAGCCAAAACACGATTAAGACACATTTTCTTGATAGAAAAACAAGCCAAAGTAGCCTCCGTTTGTATTTATAAACGCTTGGAACTGCTGAATAGAACCACGAGACTTGATTTAAAAAAAAGAGATTGATATTTTACAAATTTTGATTAGAGCAGAATTGAACTTACATAAATAGTACAATCACAATTAAATAAAGTGTGTTTTACGCTTGCGTCGTTTCAGTTGCGAGCGCCGCCCCATCTCTTTCTCTCGCATCAGGCAGTAATATAAGCTATCACACGCCCATTTCGCTTCAATTATTTTTCGACATAGGCCCTTAAGACCAGCAAACTAAACAACTTACACTATGAAACAAACATAGAAATCGCGAATGAAAATATTACTGTTTCATACATAACTGCGGTACCTAATTAACTCAAATGGGTCAGCAGATTTTTTTTTCGTCGTCATCTCCTAAGTGGAGGTTGTTCAGTTTGACTGGGTGTTTTGTTACATCCTGTATACTGCCCTGCTAATAAAAAAACATAAGTGTAGGATATGGATTCCCTGTGCACTTATGTTTTTTTTTTCTAAGCAGTCGTTGATATAAACATGTTTAATTAATTTTAATATGAATAATTTATAGCCGTCGTGGCATTCTCTATAATTTTAATAGTAAACGGAAGACCAATTTTGAGTTTACTATCTAACCGAGATGGAACTATATTATCTACTAGCAACGCGCCATTATTTTTTTCTTGATTTCTATCTTTGACTACTTATATAGGGACTAGTTATGCGTGTAATTCTACTAACAAACATTTCTGCCACTTTTTGCGGGGGACGAGGTAACATGAAATCCGCAACTTTGGATTTTATTCTCATAACTTTAGATTCTAATTTTGAACGTAAAAAATCATAAAAATAGTCTCGTGCGAACCCCAAATGTTCTAAGTTCGAAATTATTGTTTCGCAATTATAGGCTGTCTTGTTTAGTGATAAGGTATAAAATTTAATGTAAATGCACATGATTAATTTGATCTTATACCGTGGCAGAGGGGAAATTCTACCGCAAGGCTAGTCCTTACAATAAATAGTCAAAGATTTCAATGTTGAACTCATACTGTAAGTTGTTCAGTTTGATGGTCTGAAGCACCCCATTTGAATTGTAACTCATTTAATTTTACACCCCGTATAGCGATTGTGATTTTGTGCCAATAGGGTAAATTCATAGAATAGTTCGAACGGAGAATCTTATCGAGTTACATCGCGGCGCAACCTTGTCGAAAACACAGAAAAACTGTTTAAACACCAAAAGCTCGCTCCTCCAAACGTCTTGTCACCTCAGACGCCAGCACAGTGGAAAAGTCATGTGATTTAGAGGACAAAAATGTTATTTTCGTTACGAGCCGTGTGTGAACGTTACTTGTGGGTTTGCGTGACATATTTTCCTAGTGTCGAGGATGACAAATGGCAAGATAAATCACGAAACGCGAGCTTTTCTTTTAAAAGTTTTTATTTCTACGTATTCGGGAAGTTTTTCTGTTTACGACTGACGGCCTCATTCATTTTAGGTTGGTAATCGGATTTTTTGGATTATGATTTATTTGTCACATAACTAGAACGTGAAGATAAGTTACACTTATTACAGTACAGGGTGAAATAAAAGTTGGCGTGAGAACCTTAACAAGATATTTGTGTATCCTCATCCTCAGACACTTGTCCGGCATGGCCATACAACATAGTCCTTAATTCTCTTTCTCTTAACGCGTAGAACGAGATAAAAGTCACGACAGAGTTGTATGTCGCGCTAGATAGACGATAAGTTTAGTAAAATAAATTAAACACAGAAAAATAAATTAATAATTTTTTTTTATTTCATATGGGTTTGCTCTTGACCTCAATCCAGTCCTCAGGACAAAGATGGGGTCGAAGATGTAGCGAGCTTACCCAGAAGATGCCTATTCACTCGTACTTTAAAGTAATTGGGGTTGTAAGCGCTCGGAAATACTGATGCAGGCAGAGCATTCCACTCCTTGGCTGTGCGCATTATAAAAAAATCAGAAAGGTGCTTAGTGCGGATTTGTAGAATATCAACCAGGAAAGGGTGGTATCCCGCGGTGCGTCTGGAAGTCCGATAGTAGAAAGGGGAAGGCGGGATGAGCTCATGCAGCTCTTGGGCATGCTCACCGAAGTACAATCTGTAGAAGATTTTTTGTGGGTTGACTTTTTCTTCGCATCTCATACACCCCGTGTGTGTTTACACATACATTTTGATGTGATTGTAAGCTATGTAATAAGACAGTTGGTCTAAGTGTCCCCCTTATGATGTCTAAGGAAAGAAAAGGGCTTAACCAGTAATAAGCCAGCAATCAAACCACTGTACTGTGCAGCATATTTGGAAAAAAATTCCACCTTATTTTGTATGGGAAACTAACTAAACAAAACATATTCTAACATAACAGTCATATTATATTCGATACAAAAGCTTTTCCGCGACTTTGTCCTGGGTTCCGTCATCGTAGCGTGATGATATACCAGATTTTTTCCAAGTCCAATCATAAAAACTTGCAAACATAAAAAGTTTCATCAAAATCAGTTCAGTACATACACAAAAAATCCAAAAAAAAATGGTTTTGAGTCAGAGACACCTAACAACCATATCGTATCTTTTTTTTGTAAATATCTTCAATGCACAGACACAATTCTATTACAGTTTTATACAGGGTGTTAGTATAAACAGTTGTATTACTTTAAGGGATGATGGTACTCATGATACTGAACAACTTTCCCTAAGAAACCAATAGGAAATTTCATGCAATCAACTGATCGAACGTTTGTATGAAAAGTAATTTTTTTTGCGAATTTCCTATTAGTTTCTTAGGCACAAATCATGGGTACAATCATCCCTTACAGTAATACAACTGTTAACCCTAACACCCTGTAGTAGTAGAGATAATGTTAGATTTATTTCTATTGTTAGGTTCAAGATAACAAAAGTTTTTTGAAGAATGTGCTTGAGAAAGAAAGTCTTAAAACCAACGATACTTAAAACACCAATATCCGGCGGCGTCTCGTCTAAATACTAACAGATAATGTGTTTGGCTGGCCCTTAACCCCGGGTCAAGTACCTACTGAGATAGGTGATCTGAAGTATCTATAAAAAAATCAAGTTTCAACAAGGTTGTCGGCAAAGATTTTTTTTTGGTGTATAGACCAAAAAAAAAGTCTTTGGTTGTCGGACTATTGTCACAAAATAAATAGGTACAGAAGGTCGGCTCCATAAAATGAGCAATAACAAGGTGTAACAAAACAACATCTTGATCCGAGATCGTAGGTACGTACGCGTATAATCCAGCGTGCGTCTGTACAGGATGTAAGAAAATATCCTAGTAATATTGAACGAGGTGGTTTATACCATCAGACTGAACAACTTTCACTTTAAAGTCAACATTGAGAAAAAATCTGTTGTTTCATACAAATCTGCAATACTTAAACTACTCGACTCAAATGTTCGGCACAGCAGATTAAAGTATACAAAGTACTAAAAGACGATTTGTTTGGCAAGATGTTATCAACATTCCATAGGTTGACCGAAACAAAAAATAATATTTCTGTCTTTTTTGTTTACGTAAGTTTGCTCTTTTGGCTATTTTGCTCTCTCATTTCTTGGCTACATCTTTCAGCTTAAGCGAAAAGGTTTTAATCTAAGAAAAGGAAGCACGTGTCTTGTCATATTCACTAAGAGATGCACATAGCAAATTCGCTCTAGTCAAAAAAGGAGATCGCTACCCACATCGCTACCTATTGCTGTCTTTATCGAAGTAACCACCATAGAGATAGTAAGTATCTATAGTATCTATGGTAACCACACGTACTACGGCGGCTTCTACGACGGCTGTCTGACTCCGGAGTCAGTCGTCTAGCTTCATATACATTGTATAGGATTTTATGACTATCGCTATCTCATACGCGGTTACTTTATGGGTTACACTGATATTTCGTCTACCAGTATAACACAATTTTTCTGGAATGCCCCTAGGTAGGACGAAGAATCATAGAAATATTAAAATATTGTACTACCAAAGAAGACAGCTTAGCCAAGAAGGCCATCGAAGTCACGTCTCCATTTTATTTCAGGTACTGTAAATCTCCTTGGTCACAAATTTACTAGTATATTCCTTGTAAATTGACAATACGCTGTCATTTTATGAACGACCTATAAAAAAAACAACAAAAAAATCGTTGGATCCCATTTTATTTTGAACTGAATCAGAAACAGATCAGAAAAAGAATAGAGAAAATGTTTAAAAACGCATATCAACGTGGTTTACTAACAGTATTTTACGCGGCCGGATCGAACCCGCTATATTTATGGGATACACACGTACAAAATGGGTATATGAAGAGAATTTTAGATCAAGAATTAAAAGCGTTGGTATTCGAAATAGGTGGAACTAACGTAAGTACAACGTATATGACCTGCCCGAAAGGAAAAAGAGTTTTAGGCATCATCATGCCATTCTTGGTCATGATCGTCAAGAATCTCAAGAAATATTTTAGTTTCGAAGTCACCATTCTTGACGACGGAGGCAATAGAAGACGATTTAGAATCGCAAATTTCCAAAGTACTACTCAAATTCAACCTTTTTGTACAGTCATGCCTATCGGCCTGGTAGACGGATGGAATCAAATACAATTCAACCTGGCAGATTTCACAAGACGAGCTTACAACAAACAGTTTATTGAAGTCCTAAAAATACAAATCAATGCAAACATTTGTCTGAGGCGAATATATTTTGCTGAAAAACTTTTGTCAGATGAGGAGTTGCCAAATGAATATAAATTGTTTTTACCTTTGTCATCAAAAGGAAAAACTAAAAGAACATCGAAAACAGACAAAGAAAATGTTAAACCATGTCATTGTGACAATATCCAAGATATCAAGGATATTAACACTTCGACTTCAGAACACAAACTAGAAGTTCAGCAACAACCATTTGAAGAAGTAAGAAATGAACAAAAACTAGAAGTTCAGCAACAACCATTTGAAGAAGTAAGAAATGAACAAAAACTAGAAGTTCAGCAACAAACATTTGAAGAAGTAAGAAATGGACAAAAACTAGAAGTTCAGCATCAACCATTTGAAGAAGTAAGAAATGAACAAAAACTAGAAGTTCAGCAACAACCATTTGAAGAAGTAAGAAATGGTCAAAAATTAGAAGTTCAGCATCAACCATTTGAAGAAGTAAGAAATGAACAAAAACTAGAAGTTCAGCAACTACCATTCGAAGAAGTAAGAAATGGACAAAAACTGGAAGTTCAGCATCAACCACTTGAAAAACGTAGTCAACTGTCCATACCTAATGCTCCAGAAAGAGTTTCAGATCAACAATTTTTCACTAATACAAATGCTGCAAACACTAACTTTATAATTCCTGATGCGGGAAGCGAGTTATCAGTACTTAAAGCTGATACAACAGATTCATTGATACAATCAAGGATTTTTAACCCGTCCCGTGTCTGTGGGTCCGCCGGCGGACCCAAAAATTTTTCATACGTAGAGTGTCTGTGGGTCCTACGTCGGACCCATAAGCATAGTGCCGCCATTGGTTGGGCGGTTGTGCAGGCGCGTTTCGTTCTACCTCACTATTTTAATTTTTTATAGACTTAGTGTACTGTTGGGCAGTCACTTAATTTTTTGGAGTGTGGTTTGGGAAAAACGAAACGCAAAAAAAAATAAAAATGTGGTTCGCGGGCAGTGCCGACGTACAGCAATGGCGGCCGGTTTTTGTTTTGTTATTTAGTTATTGTGGCGTAATTCTAGTGTTTAGAAACAAAGTATTGTTACTATAAAGTGATAAAATAAGAGCTTATTATATTATCGTGTAGTTAGTGTGATCTGTGAAGTGCAAACAGTGAAAAAAATTTATGTGATTGTGAATTTCGTTCGAGGTCATGTCGGAAAAAACTCGAAATCAAAATTGATAATTCTATTTGAATATCAGGTACGTAATTTAGCTCTCATATAACATAATATCACTGTGGCAAATATTGTGAGCTTTCCATTGATATTTTTTTTATACCATAGGGTCAAACATAACCTCCACAAATAATTATTTTCTAAAAGTAGTCGAAAATAAAACAAATGACGTAATATTGCCAGACATTCGAGGCACTTTTTTTGCGCGGGAAGCTGACATGGGACGGGTTAATACAGTGCTTACAGATATACAAGAAGCTACGATCGATGAACAATCTGTTCACAGAACTGCTTCGAACACTTCAAAACGATCTACTAACACAAATGGGATGGAACTACCATCAAGAGTATCTAAAGTTAAAATATCGACTGTGGATACAACAGTTGGGAGTAGTGTCAATACACCGACTGGGGTAAAGGCAGAACAAACTGAGGATAATGATAGAGTACGTCTATACGAATTTACCTAAAAAACCGAGGAAAATATTGTTCAGATTCCTGAAGCTCAAGCTGATTATTTACGAGACTGAAATAATAGACTAGACAAGAATAATAATTAATTATTGGTTTATAGACATTAAAATTAAGTTTTAATATAATTAAGCAAGCAAGCAACTAATAAAATAGTGTAACTTTGTAAAAGTAACGTAATTAACCTGAAGTTAATTTTAAATATAAGAGTTTCTAGTTGTAATTGTTTTTTTTTTCTATATGTAATGAAATTAAAATAAAAACCTCTTATGTATGTGAACAGGTAAAAATTTTTCGTCCATGGAACAGGTACATGACGTATTACTTACTATCTCTATGGGTACATGTTATTTGTTAAAGTGATTCCATCTTAGAATAGTTTACTCATAGACAAAGAATTTTTCGCAGCCTGTCTACGTTTAGTATGTAAAAGTCATACTATTGCTGTTTCATGTGCGGCCACGTTATGGTTTCATCTAGTTACTATATCTATGGTTTGACATTTTGCCAAACACAAAAACCAGCCACGGCAAAGAATTTTAACCTGTTCTTGTTCTTAGAGCCACGGTGACCAAAACAAAGCATAATATTTTTGTCTTTTTTGTTTACATAAGTTTTCATAACTGGCTATCTCGCTCTCTCATTTCATGGCTCCATCCGAAAAATTCTTCGTCTATAATACCGGCGCAATATCTATACTATTATAAAACTGTAAATTAATAAAAAAAAATGTTTGTTTGTTTGTTTAATCGAGCATCACGCGAAAACTACTGAACCGATTTTAATGAAATTTCATAGCTTATGATCTGACTTAAAATCTGGTATTATAATTTGTGCGGACGAAGTCGCAGGTAAACTCTAGTTATGTTCTAAAATCTAAGAATTTTAACCTAATCTAAAATAGTAGCTTATCCATGCCGGTTACACTGACATTCTTTTTTTTTTTTATTACGTATGGGTTTGCTCTTGACCTCAATCTAGTCCTCAGGACTAAGATGGGGTCGAAGATGTAGCTAGCTCACCCAGATGAAGCCTATTCACTCGTACTTTAAAGGAATTCGGGTTGTAAGCACTCGGAAATACTGACGCAGGCAGGGCGTCAGTATTCCGTCATTCCGTCTTGATTCCGTCTACCAGCGTAAGCGAAAAATTCTTCGTCTATGTGTTCACATCATCAAGCTCACTTTTAGCATAGGTATTGAAGATTTCGGGATGGAAATGGGATGGAATCTATTTGCGTTCACTGGATGGAATGACTTGTGTCAAGTGGAACACACCCGTCGCCGACATGTCGACGGAAAGCCCGCGCAAGTGCATGCGGCCGACAAGGCCATCCACATCGAACCCGCCGACAGTGCTGGCGACATTGTTGGCGGGTTGACGCTTTTTGGTGTCTAGACATCTTAATGTAGGTGGACAGCCTTTGTCAATAACTCGAGAAACCTCCTCGTACGACAACCATAGGAAGAAATGGAGTAAACTCGTAGACAGAGTAGCGAAAAATTCTTCGTCTATGATACTAAAAGACGATTTGTTTGGCAAGATGCATAGATATCCAATAGAGGATTGAGCTGTGCCAAATTATCTTTCTCTCGGTTTAATAAAAAATAATCCAGAGTCCAAACACATAAAGACTATTTGACACGCATAAAGTGGACCACGCTAGAAGAAGAAGGAGCTTTGTCCACTGTGTCTCGTTCTAACAGTGTACTGGTGTTGCCATATATTAATGATATGATTTCAGCCGAATTGGTAAGATCTCATTAAGCAACAATGTATCAAAACTTCTTATATTATTTGTATGTTGCAAAGCCGTGGTAGTGTTACCAGATGTAAAGTATATCAAATATATCATGATGTAAAGTATATCAAGTATATCATGAGATGTATATCAAGGTCACAGTATAAGAAAAAGTACCTATCTAGTTCTGCATTGTTCTGTTCGGTTGGCCGGAAAGCCGGAAAAAGTTATTAAGGGCGGCCACATACATCCGGGATTCCGTATCGGAATTCTGACCTTGCATGGGTTTGATGCCTCCGCAATTCCGATCGGAATTCTGGAGGAGGCAAATCCATACAAAATCCTAATTCCGCTCCGAAATGTCGTATGCGTGTGACAGGAATTATCAGAAATTGAAAGACGGATCGATGGCTAAAACTTAAAAATACAAACGTTCTTATGATAAATAATGGTATCTACATTTCATATCAGATTTTCTTGCATTTTTCAAAGAGATGAACATTTTAAAACTATATAATGCATCACTGGAAAAACAAATTTATTTGCTCTTTGCAATTTGAAGACAATCTATGTTGGTTGGTATTGCAATTGCAACTCTACCGAAGAGAATAATTTTGAAAACTTGTGTTATTGTTATTAATGTTTGTGCAATAAATAAATTGTTGCATGTGGTTTCTGAACTGTTGTTATATTAATTGTTGACATTAACTATATGCAGATACACATAAAATAATTAAATAAAAGTACACTGACAATAATTAAATCGAAATCAGAATAGAAATTAAAATATTTATAAGGACTGTGTTAATTTATTTTATTTTAGTATATGTATTGTATCATTCAAATCACAGGATTTTACAGAAAAGTTTGGTCATAGTTTAAATGGTTCTTCAACCATCAAACTGATCTGAAACATTCACTGCAGAGCCAACATCGAAACATCGATGTAAAATATGCAGTTCTATACAAAACTGCTCAACATTTCCTGTGGTATCATAGGATGAAATTATCGCTGTCTCATACGTGGTTATGTTGTAGTTCAGTCTATCAGCGTTAACAATGTCTTTGGCGCAAACGAAAAAAATTTCGTCTATGCCTCCATCATTCAGCGTAAGCGAAAAATTCTTAATCTAAGCAGCGGCTTTTTCGATACAAAAGATAATGAGATCTATCTAAAGAGGTCTAGATCTCACAAACAATAGAGGTCAGTGCATAAACATCTTATTCGAAAACCAATATTTTAAGTCATTTGATACTGGCCTTTAATTATTTTTCAGTTGTGTCATCAGTAAATGTGTCACGCGCGTCGTTAATTGACGTGTACAAAGCTTTAATAAATATCAATTTATTATTATTGCAGGGACAAATATTTCACAATGTTCAAAAACACATATCAGAGCGGATTACTGTCGATATTTTACAGTTGCGGCTCAAACCCTCTGGCAATATGGGACATGGAAGTGCACAATGGTCATGTGAAGCGACTGACAGACCAAGAGGTGAACTCTATAGTCCTGGAAATTGTAAGCACAAATGTTGCGACCACTTACATCTCCTGCCCGAAGAGAAACCAAGTTCTAGGAATAAGGTTACCTTTTCTCGTGATGATCGTGAAGAATCTGAAAAGGTATTTTTCTTTCGAAATAACAATCCTCGACGACAAAAATATGCGAAGACGATTCAGGATCTCAAACTTCCAGTCGACGACGAAAATCAAGCCGTTCTGCACTAGCATGCCAATTGGTCTTTCGGGAGGTTGGAACCAGATACAGTTCAACCTAGCCGACTTTACGAGAAGAGCGTACGGCTCACAATTCATAGAAACGCTGCGTGTACAAGTTCATGCAAATGCACGCTTACGAAGAATTTACTTCAGTGACCGCCTGTACACAGAAGAGGAATTACCCCAAGAATACAAATTATATTTGCCATTAGAACGCAAACAAAAGAAGAAGGATAAGAAAGAAGAGCCTGTTAAGCCTGCTGTTTCCAAAACCGGACAACCAGCCGTTGGACCAGAAGGGGGTGAAGTAGTCGCCGGTGGTGAACCAGAAGCTACGGGAGCACCACTAGCGGCTGCGCCATCTAAAGTCCGGCAGAGTATTGTCAAGAAAAAGAGCGTCATGGCGGCTCCTGTGGCTGCGGAAGGTCCACCAGCTGAAGCCGGCGAAGAGGGAAAAGCAGCTGCTGAAGCACCGGCGGAAGGAGAAGCTGTAAAAGAAGAAGCTCCAGCTGAAGGCGAAGCGCCGGCGGAGGGCCAAGCAGCTCCTGAAGGAGCTGGAGAAGCACCTGCAAGCGAAGCTACAGAAGCACCTGCAGAAGGAGCTGGAGAAGGAGCTCCAGAAGCACCTGCAGAAGGAGCTCCAGAAGCAACTGCAGAAGGAGCTCCAGAAGCAACTGGAGAAGCCAACGCACCAGCTGAAGGTGCAGAAGCACCGGCGGAAGGTGAAGCGCCACCAGAAGCAACAGCAGGAGAAGCTCCGGCTGAGCCGGCAGCGGAATAAATAGGTCCTAATTAAATTTTCGAATGTTTTACTCATTATTTATTATTATTACGTCGCTTAATTTAACTGTTTGTTGTCCAATCGTTAATAAATTAATGTATTTTATTGATAATGCCTCCTTTTTGTTAATTGTATCACATCTAGATTTGTATCGTTTTCTCGGAGGTGGCATGCGAGGCCTACATCGTCATTCTGATCTTATTACTCGAGAAGGGCTAAATCAATTACAATGATTATCTAGGGATATCAAGGTTTTAGAAGATATTATTAAGTTTGTTACAATAGTGCAACCAAAGATTTTGTCTATACGAAGACCGAAAAAAATTCGTTGAGTGCAATGATACCTTCTTTGGTGGAAAGCTAAGCCTGCAGTTCTTCATTGTCATCATCACATCGATTTTGAATAGCTGCCATTTGCAAAAAAAATAACTAAAGTGCTTGCCTACAGTAAAAAATATTTTATTTTTCTTGAGAAGTTACTTTGTATACATAGGGAAATAGACGATTTCGATTTTGGTTGTACTGTACCGGCGGGGAAGATTTTAAGTTTTGTTGGCTCGTGGAGCTGGTGGACCCTCGGGTGGAGTTAAATAAGACAACGTGTGTTCTCGGTTCGATCGTATATTGGAATGGCCGAATCCTCTCCAGGCTTTGTCCACTTAGAGAGGTCAGTCGATGGTAAACAAAGGTGACAAGACGGTGGCGACGTCTGCCGATATGCACCCGTACTAAAGAGACGACATCTGCATTACGCCACCCGAACTACATATCTAAGTGATGGCGCTGTCTTTAGACAAGTTTGTAGATTTAATGACCACGACGTTATGTAGATTTTAGTTTATTCCCTAATGTTTCACTACAGTGTGTAAGGTAGCACACATTTTTAGGTTTTCAACAAATCGAAACTCGACAATCAAACAAGGAAACCTTTATCATTCTGTCTGTTTGTATGCCCGTCTCATTTTCTATTAATCTCTCATTTGTGCACCTATTGTTAGAAAAGAAGATAATTTCTCCAGCTATGGGAAAAAGGCCCCCTAAAGTTTAAGCGTAATAGTTGGCGTATAGTTATGGAACTCATGTCGATTTGTTTCTCATAATCTCTAGATTATAGTGGTAACATTGACTCCTTTCGCATGTAAATATATGCAATATATGCATATGGGCAATAGTAATAAAAAAACAGAAAAGTTAAAGTTAGAAAACAATGTTTTCACTCTCCTTCCATACTACATACTACGAAATGGGGGCTAACTTTTAAAAAATTTCAGTAGTTATCTGAAAATACTGAACTCTTAGTAAATACTTTAAATGAAAATAATAACGAATGCTGTAGGGCAATATGTTTGAGAAAAACAAATTAAAAACGTCTTCTGAAAATAGTGTATGGTAAAATTGTTAGCAGCCACTACAATAATGACTACGTAACCCAATTATAGGCGTGTCCGAAACACTCTTGGCCGGTTTCATACTGTGGTACTAGCCTCTCAAATAAAAGAGCGAGAGGGACTGAAAGCTTCTAGCCTATTATTAATTTCTTTTTCCTACTCCTCCTATCTTCTTTGATTAATTCATTGCGGGTTCCAAGACAGATTAGAGTCATCCCCCGGGCTCGCTAGACTTTATTGTCTGGTGTTGTGAATGGTCGCCGCTGTTGATCCTGGCTTACAGGAGTTACAGCAGCGGTGGGAATGTGTGGTGGAACTTTGCCCGCATGAAAAAAAATAGCCTAATCAGGAAGAGAGTACTTATAAAAAGTTATAACTTGATTATGAGTGTATTTATTTCGGTTTAAAATACCAATTTGAAATACAAGCACGTACTAAGTCGTAATCTGCCCTGTCCTCGTATTCGACAAACGACACCGGACGCTGCCAAAAAGCGTTTCAACCTTTCATGCAATAATTTGTTAATTCCACCAAAAAATATGCACCCATTTGCCAAGAGAAGTGGCTGTGTGCCCATTCAATATGCAAAAGCGGGTCATAAAATTGCACCGTAGTTTGTTCCTGTCCTTTTAATAGTTTATGTTGGTATAGCTTACACTATTATGGATACAGACAAGTGGGAATTTGTTATACTATTCCTTACTCATGATCGACGGCACGATAGATCAGTCAGTAGTAAATACGCCTGCTGAACAAAGGGTTACTGGTTTGAATGTTAAACAAGTCCTCTGTAAAAAGGGCTACTATAAACTCAATGACTATTTGAATGACCAAAATGTTTGGTCTTGACTCTTCAAAAAATGACGTCAAAAAGCTATCTATGTGATATTATTTTGAATACAAAAATTTTGAATTTTGAATACCAGAAGCGGAAAATATTTTTTGAGAAAATACGACTGTATGTCCTATCGCGGACTTTTCCGCCTGACTAGCACTAGGCTCATTTTTGCTTGCATACCAAAAAAATAAAAGCGCTATCTAGCCCCGCCCGGAATATACCAATGAATGAACAGTTTCCAAAAATAATTAATGCGCGAAATTATGCGAATTTTTTTTTAAGTGATCAGGCGGAAAAGTGCGCTAACCTAACCTAACCTCTCAAATTCTGTATTGTTGATATTAAAATAAAAGTTCAGATTAGATTCTGGTATTCCAATTGTCTGTGTGATACGTCCAAGATATTATTATTGCTGTAATGGTAACAACTTAGTTCAAGGAAGGAGCATTCCCGAGTGATGAAGCCTGAGTTTGTCAGGCGCACCCAGGGCAGTCAGCCTCAATACGACCATTGTTGGCTGGCTAATCTTTATACTACAGCATGAGTGATTGTCATACGATCTAGCCTTGGACTAAGAAACCACGATATACCTCATGCTGACACGGAAGACGACTCGGTATAAAACGCACGAAACCACGATATAATTATAAAATGCTGATGTGGTCTGGTTCTCATAATTAACGTTTTTTTGGGCAGAAATCTTCGACCATTTTCAGTCCTTTAGTAACTGCATTTTTAAAATAAAAGTACAATGTTTCAGACTACGTATTAGGGATTATAGTTCTGAAGATTTCCTGATCAGTCAGTGGGTACAGTAGTACCAGGTTTATAAGTCTTACCGATGTACCTGCGCAGTTGACAAATTTGAATTGCGCGCGAAATAATATTGACCAATCAGGATGCGCCACGTTCAATCCGTTTACGCTATTGGCTCATTTGTTTTCGCGCCTTTTCCGCTGCTATCCGACTTTGCACCCTTTGATTACTAAATGACATCGGGTTTTGTCGGGGACTCGGGCCTGCTCTGCGCAAACGAAAATTGACGAGTGGAATTATTTTCCTGGTCGTACTTTACTTTTATTTTCGCGTAAAGTCGTAGCGGATAGCTAGTCCAATATGCAAAATAGGGTCATAAAATTGCACCATCGTCCGTCTCTTTAATAGTTTATGTTTTGGTCTATGGTGCGAAATTCCGCCCATTATTTAGGGGTTCTCCCCGTCAAGCGGACTGCACGAACATCCGGGGATTTATGGGTGGCGGTTTACAGGACTATTTTGGTACATTATTATATTGAATTCAGGGAAGTCATTAGATATTTAAACGAAGGATAGGGTTCGGAGAAAACATCTATCTAATTCACCACTATTATTATACAGGGTGTTAGGGTAAACAGTTGTATTACTTTAATGGATGATTTTACACATGATACTGAAAAACTTCTCTAAACGAACATAAGTATCATACAAACTTTCGATCAGTTGATTGCATTTATTATGGGAAGTCCAAACATTTTTCTTTCGAATTTCCTATAGGTATTAGAAAAATATGTTTAGTACCAAGGGTAACACCCTGTATACCAGGAAAATTTTAGCGGTGTATTCAGGTACTGAAACTAAACAACTTTCCCTCAGGAACAGGGTGGAAAAACGAAAAAAAAAATTTGTGACCCCCCATAGAAAGTAGATCGGCTGATCTGCACTTTTGTATAGAAGGTCCAAAATGTTATCTTATTTTCCGACCCATTTTTTGCAGATAGTTGTTTAGTTTCAGAATAAACTCTTAAAATTTTCTTTAAAAAAAAATATGGATGTATATGCAAAACGACACAGTTGTTGTTTTGAGAAAGTTTTATACCGTAACCGCTTCAAACTTCTATTGCAGCTTCACGTACCTGTAAAGAAAAAAGAAGACAATTAATTTTGTAAGTTGACACCAACACAATAAAGTACAAAATCGGAGCGAACAGGCATCTACCTACCAAGTACATCAGTTCTACAAATCGTAGAGGAATGCTACGCAGCAATTCCATCATGTCTACGAGCTACGATGAACGAGCGCTACGTGCTACGACCGCTACGAGCTTTGCAAGGTTGACTTCGATTCACGCTCGTCTCTTGATCTTGTATGTATTCAAGACTTGGGTAAATGTATCTACAGGGTGTTAGGGTAAACAGTAGCATTACTTGAAGGGGTTATTGTACCCATGATAATGAACAACTTTCCCTAAGAAACCAATAGGCAATTCGTAAAAAAAATTGATGACTCCCATACAAGTGTTTTTAAGGTTTTTACGGTAATATATTATGTAAACAGTTGCATTACTTTAAAGGGTGGTTGTATTTATAATACTGAAAAACTTTCCCTAAGAAACATATTATAGGAAATTCGCAAAAAAAATTGACTTTCCATACTAAGTGCCATCAACTGATCGAACGTTTGAGTGAATAGTGGAAAAAAAATCGAATTTCCTATAGGTTTCTTGGAGAATTTTTAGGTTTTTCAGAAATAGATATAGTTTTTATTTGTCAATGTAGGTAGTTTTTACAATAGATGTTAACATTTTTATGGTTCGCTACATTCATCCGTAGGTATACAAATATGTAATACGAGCGTTAACCCGCGAATTCGTCCGCACAAGTTATATACCAGATTTTAAGTCAGATCATAAGCTATCAAACAAAAAAAGTTTCATCAAAATCGGTTCAGTAGTTCTTGCGTGATACTCGTTCAAACAAACAAACAAACACCCAAACAAACACACAAACAAACAGACAGACAAAAAATCCAACAAATGGTGATATGGAATCAGGGATACCTAAAAACCATATCGTAACTTATTTTTTGTTAATATCTTCCATGTACAGACACACTTCTGTTACAGCTTTATAATAGTACGAGCGTTAACCCGCGACTTCGTCCGCACAAATTATATACCAGATTTTAAGTCAGATCATAAGCTATCAAACAAAAAAAGTTTCATCAAAATCGGTTCAGTAGTTTTTGCGTGATACTCGTTCAAACAAACAAACAAACACACAAACAAACAGACAGACAAAAAATCCAACAATTAGTGAAATGGAATCAGGGACACCTAAAAACCATATCGTATCTTTTTTCTTGTTAATATCTTCAATGTACAGACAAACTTTCTGTTACAGTTTTATAATAGTATAGATAGATAGATAATTTATACAATTCAATAAGGTAATTACAATTAATATTAAATAAATCATTACATAATAATACATTTGATTCAAGTTTGCAAAATATTTCAAATGTCAAAATCAGTATCATGGACATCCCTTAAAGTAATGCAAGTGTTTACCCTAACACCCTGTAGAGCATATTCTAACTTTTGATTGCAAATGTAATAAGAGTGTGATGGATGACGGACACGCAGCAACTCTGAATCTCCCACTTAACTCCTTATGGAGTTTTGGAGAGAAATTATGTATTCTAGATTATAAAAATTTTGTAAAAGTTAAATAAATAAAAAAAAGGTGAAATAACGAATAATAAAAACTGTTCAAGTGTGTGTCGGGCTTAAGCTAAGGATCCCGGAGAAAACAAAATACTTTGGTAATATTGTATGGTGGTGCGGAACCCTAAGTGCGCGAGCCCGACTCGCACTTGGCCGGTTTTTTTTAAACATTAAATCTCAGTAAAAACGTGCAAAGCCTCAGAGCGTTGTTTACCTACTAATAGATTATTGTTCTGTATACGCTACACGGGGATGTTTTTTGTAGGTAACGTTGCACATTCAGTGCTCGAGTGCTGTAATTGAATCTGCATCCGCAAGTGTTCCGCAGTTCCTTTAATTTGGGTAAGTGTTGCGGTACCGTCAGCAAATAAATCTTAATTACTTTTTTGTTTTTGTTATTTATTTTTATTTGCTTTATGCTAAAATATGACCTTTACACCTTAACTCATTTATAACCTGCAGCAAATTAGAACAATTTTATAACAGTTTTGTTTAAGATATTAAACAAAGTGCTATGGAACATAAAATGAATATTAGATTATTGAGTCTATTTTCATTATTAAGCCTAGTTTACTCATAATCATCATCAGCCTATACAACGTGTTAATGAATAAGCGCAAAACCTTATACACCCCATCTGATTTATAACAAAACAATAATTTCATTATTTTGATAGGTAAAATTTAAAGTTACATTTTATGTTTTGAGGCAAGAATGATTTCTTATCATTTCAGCAAATAATGAAAGCGTACTTACTCATGGATACATTTTAATAATCTTGTTTTGGTAGGAAGTAGGGTGTGTGTGCCCTTGCGGTGGGATGACATCGGGTTCAGTAAATTTTAAATTTTACATATAACATTATTTTATATTTTGAAAAAAAAAATAACCTATGTTGAAACCATGATAATTCGATTCTGCTCTCGATTCTAAACAAACTACTTTCTAGTTTTGCGTTAATTCATTAACACGTTGTATAAGTTGTATATAACCATGATAATTCGATTCTGCTCTCGATTCTAAACAAACTACTTTCTAGTTTTGCGTTAATTCATTAGCACGTTGTATAAATCCGAAGCTTCATTACGCTAATAAGCACCTTAATCTAGTGATCA
This sequence comes from Agonopterix arenella, assembly GCA_927399405.1. Lineage (NCBI taxonomy): Eukaryota > Metazoa > Arthropoda > Insecta > Lepidoptera > Depressariidae > Agonopterix > Agonopterix arenella. The sequence goes on along the minus strand of OV656708.1, from coordinate 10,277,025 downwards.
TCATCATCATCAGCCTATAAACACGTCCCACTGCAGGGCACAGGCCTACCCTCAGGGAGGGTATGGGAATTAGTCCACCACGAGTGCCCAATGCGGGTTGGTAGACTACACATACACATCAGAACATACACTCCGCATACACTGAAGAATTTAGTGATGTCGTTACACAAATATTACGTTACATAATTAATACGAGCGTTAACCCGCGACTTCGTCCGCACAAATTATATACCAGATTTTTACAAACAAACAGACAGACAAAAAATCCAAAAATTGGTGAAATGGAATCAGGGACACCTAAAAACCATATCGTAACTTTTTTTTTGTTAATATCTTCAATGTACAGACAAACTTCCTGTTACAGTTTTATAATAGTATAGATAGATATGGATCTGCTAAAAGCTTCGTCAATGGCAGCACACAAGATAAAATCACCATGCAAGCCTCGTCAGACTATCACTAACTTAATCTAAGGGCACTGCCCGTACCGTAATTTTGACATTGTCATAGTAAAACTAATTGTTATAAATTATTTAGTCTATATACTATTATAAAACTGTAACAGGAAGTTTGTCTGTACATTGAAGATATTAACAAAAAAAAAGTTACGATATGGTTTTTAGGTGTTCCTAATTCCATTTTACCAATTTTTGGATTTTTTGTCTGTCTGTTTGTTTGTGTGTTTGTTTGGGTGTTTGTTTGTTTGTTTGTTTAAACGAGTATCACGCAAAAACTACTGAACCGATTTTGATGAAACTTTTTTTGTTTGATAGCTTATGATCTGACTTAAAATCTGGTATATAATTTGTGCGGACGAAGTCGCGGGTTAATGCTCGTTAACGAGTAATTGTAAAGGAATAATTCTCAACACTATCCAACAAACTCAAAATCCTAAGCAAACCGAACCAACTAATGCAAATGACCCGCCCAAGAAACCACCTAAAACACCCAAGCATCTACCTCATATTTGTAAGGCAGACCTTTTCTGCTGACCGTACAATTATTCCGTATCCCAACCACGTTCGTCTTGGACCGTACTTCAGATGGATTATACTTCCCTTTGTCGTAAATTTTACGGCTTCAAAAATTAGGCGGCGTGAGTAGACTTGTACTGGCCTGAACACGCTTGTGCAAATTGTTTTAGCTTGCTCTGCGGTCAGCAACGATAATTTACTATCCAGTTGTTGTACTGTTATTGAATTCTCGATTAGGTTTCGAGTTAGAATTGAATTGGCTAATATTGATTAGTTAGTTGGATATCTCAATAGCGGTTTGTGTTTGCTTATAATTCTAGAAGCGAACTCTGTAAGATTTGAAGTAGTATTCGTATTTCAAGTTAATGTCTTATGAAGAAAGATATTAACAGTAACTTAAATACTACTAGGTGGGCTAGTACGTTACACGTAATACGGCTATATCACGTCTTTTATCTCGTTCGTTGGCGCGCAAATAAAAAGAGAGCGGAAGCGTGATCGCGCTATATCACGCTGGAATACTAGCCGTGCTGGATGTAATTGAAATAATTTGTCAATTTTTTAGGGTTGCTTTAAAAAGTTGTTTAGTTTATGGTATGAAGCAGCCTTAACGAATTTAAGTTTATACCCTGTATTTGACAATAACAAGGTTTTACTTTTTACAAAAGACGATGAGAGAATACATCGTAAAGCCTGTTAAAACTCCATAATAATAACCATGTTTACATACGCTCGTGGTTGCAAAGAAAATGAATGGAAATTCTTATTTATGACCAATTTTTGCCGTCGCTTAATAATGCGGCAGTAAATTAAAGCTTTAATATAACGGGAAGCCGCCGCAGTGGACTATTCGCTTAGCTTCGTGCTTTAAGCTGGTTTAAATTATAAGCAAAAGCGGAATAGTTTTCCCATACAAAAACCCGCAGATGTCCTGGCTCGGATGATTTCATAGCGAGATATAAATGTTCGGACCGGATATACGGGATCCTTCTTAATATGCTGACACTTTCTTAAGGGGATAATCAGACCATCAAACTGAATAAATTTCTCTAAGGGACCAACATCGAGATCGCGAAAAATAAAAATCTGCTGTCCCGGTGGCTGTCACATAAATTTGGCTTGAGTAGGTTTGCAGTTTAGTATGGAAGATCAGATTTTTTTCCGATTTTGTTTTTGGTGCCATAGAGAAAGTTGTTCAGTTTGAAGGTCTGACCATCCTCTTAAAAAGTGTCAGCATATTAAGAAGGACCCTATATTCATTTTAAGAAAAGAAAATTCTATTATACCTACAGGGTGTTAGGTTAAAGTTGCATTACTTTAAGGGGTGATTGTACCCATGACACTGAACAACTGTCTCTAACAAACCTATAGGAAATTCGTAAAAATTTTTTTGGACTTCCAGTACTAAATGTAAGTCGACTTTTTTTGACGCTATTGGTTTTGGAAGCTTACGTGTTCCGTTTCGCTACTGTGCTATTTCGCTACGAGGCAAGGAGTTGACACTGTATGTACTAAAATATTTTAACACATATTTTTGTACTGGATTTGTACAACACTCTTAGCGGTTACACTGAGAACCCATTATAGATACAAAATGCGTTTAAAAACTACAGTAGTATACTCAGTATATTATAGTAGTATAGTAGTATAGTCAGTATATTATATATTGATTTCATCAGTAAATAAAATTGTACGAATCTAAAGATACCTCATATGTTAAAATCCATCACGCCGTTTAGGCATGTCAAAGTAATTGGCATATACACATACATACACTCCAAAAAATATAACCTTCCTTCTGGGGTAGTCGGGTAATAAAGTTTAATGACGGTCTGCATGGTATGTAGGTTTGCATCCTGGACTGCATCCAAGGCTCGAAAACAATGCACATTATATTATTCAATAACTCGCATATTATAGGAACATTAAATAAACGTAAACTCTTGTATTTTGTACCACACAGAGATGCCAGATCGCTATATGATTTATCGTTAACCGCGCCATACTAACTTATTTCCAGCGTTTATGCTCAAATACGATGAAAGATCATGTAAAAGGTTAAAAACAGAATTTAAAATCCTTGATCTTTAGTTGTTAAGTTAGGATAATAACACTCCCATCTCACTATCTCTCTCCCTTGCTTATCGTGTCGTCTTCAAATTCTGAACAAAGTCGCTAAATAGTAACCTTGCCAAAATTGGGCAACCGATACTGCACCGTCGCTAGCGGTCATGAGCTCCTCCTGCGTGCTGGTGTTAGGGCACGCAGGGCACGATGTGAGATGGGCCATCGTTTGTGGAGATCCACACAAGCAAGTCACATTTTGCGCATCCGAGAATCCCCACCTGACCATGTTGTCCTTACTCCGACTGACCTGGGTTCGAAGTCGGTTTAAGGACAGTTGGGAGGGACACTTTTTATCGCCATACAGTCTACTGTATGGTAATAACGGCCCAGCGCAAGCGAGGTCTACCTCGCTTGCGCTGGGCCGTTATTCGGTGGGTCGACACACTTCTTAAAGCTGCGTCGGCTCTCTCTCCCTGATAAAATTTTATCCCTTTTTCATCAGAGAATTCCTGCAGTTGAAAGTAAAATCTATACTTATTAATAAAAGAGTTCCGTGACTGACTGACTGACTGACTGACAGACAACAGCCTAAACCGCTGAAGATAGAAACATGGAATATATAATATTCGACAATGGGTTGGATTTTTCGAAAATCTACCCCTAAAGGGGTAATCCACACTGACGAAGTCGCGGGTCAAAAGCTCGTAAGCTGATATAATATGTAGTCTTTTTAGTGTCCCACTGTTGGACAAACGTCTACTCATCTTTGTAATTTCTTTTTCAGACGAGAAATTATTTTAAAACGACTAAATAGCAACTAAATTAATTTTGATGCACTAAAGTCAACCTTAATACCTTGAAATAAAACCTCAGCTTTGCAGCTTTCGAATAAAAAAGCATCACAGAGATACTTTAGTAGAGATTTTAAAAAGAAAACATAAAAAAAAAGATTTTCTATTTCAATTTCGTACATTGAAGGTTCCTTTCAGTTTCCTTTCATCATAGTTTCTGTATTTCGAAACAACATTATAATCTAATACGTCTGCGTTCACAAAATATACAGGGTGTAATATTAAATGCATTATATATCGAACAGGGTGCTTCAAACCATCAAACTGAGCTACTTTCAGTACGGAGCCAACATCGAAATCGGGAAAAAAAAAACAATTAGTTCATACCGTTCAGCCTATAGTGCTTGCTTGGGATCATTACAATGTATGTGCCTGTGAGCATTATTTATTTATTTTTTATTTTATTTATTTATACATTTTGGTCGAGTTACTATTGACATTTTCTATGGAACAGGTGATTTTTTTCCCGATTTCAATGTTAGCTTCGTAGTGAAAGTTGTTCAGTTTGATGGTGTGAAGCATCCTGTATGATACGTAACGCATCTAAACCTAACAACATAAGTTCCTTCTTAATATGCTGACGGTTTTTAAGGGGGAATATCAGACCGTCAAACTGAACAACTTTCTCTATGGCACCAACATCGAAATCGCGAGTAAAAAATCTGCTGTTCCATACAAAACTGCAAACTTACTCGAGCCAAATGTATGGAACAACTGATTTTTATTTCGCGATTAGTCCGATAGAAAAAGTTGTCCAGTTTGATAGTCTGATCATCCCCTAAAAATCCGTCAGCATATTAAGAAGGACCCTGTATTCTGTGTAGGCAGACGCATTCGATTATAACGATGTTTCGAAATACAGAAACAACTATGAAAAAAGATACTGAAAGGGCAACCTAATGTACAAAATTATATAAGTTTACGCCCTGTATATCGAACTAACAGTATACATAATACATTGACCGGAGGGTCTCCAAGCATTTTGTTTACATATTTAAAGATATCCTCCCACTTATATTTGAAGTAATAAAAAAAATAAAGAGGCAAATGGCGGCCGAGATTTTCTGAAGCAAGCCCCTTGGTATACATTCTAATATTTTTATTCAATTCAGTAAGCAATTGACCCGGTAATCCGATATGAGATGGCACTTTTCGTATACTTATGGCACATAATAATGCTATGTTTGGCACTATGTGAATGGAGATTTCGAATCATTTATTCAATACACAGGCTACGTAGAGTTATATCGGGTTTATGAAAAGAATAATAAATAAGAATTGTTCCGCAAGACTGGGTCATCACTCATCGCGTAGTACTCATTAGTTTCATGATCTATACTCATTTTGAGGCAAAAGCTTCATTTACTGAAGTTACGCTTAGCTATTTTTTGCGCCTTAAGGTGGTTGCAGAGGCACAATACGCGTAGACGGTATTAATATAAGTAACTTTGTATATATGGAAAGATAGTTTTGAAAATCTAAATGCCGCGTCACAAATAACATTTGCAATTTATAAACCAATTACGAAGATATAAAGCTTTGAAATTTTTCATACAAAATTTTAAAAGCTTTATATTTTCGTAATTATATTATAAATTGCAAATGTTATTTGTGACGCGGCAACTAGATTTTCACAAACTATCTTCTAAGTGTGTAATTGTATACAAGGTTCACTTTTATAGCTGATAAAAAGTTTCAGGATGAATCGACGTGTCAAGGGGTAATACAAACTTCTGAAAAAAAAACTGATATATTCTAAACCGGGAACCAAATAGCTATTTTACATAATAACTTTTTTTAAATAAATTAAATGACCTTTTGTTTGTGTCTAAGCACAGCATTTCTGCCAATGTCGAGATGGTTTTGGGAGTATCGTAATCTCAAGGATTATTTTGTTTTATTAAGAGGATATGCGGACTGAAATGCTTATTTGGAAAATAGGTCACTTTTCCGACTGTATACTTATTTGTCCGACCTGTCCGGACCATACAGCATAAACCCCGCCGACTATTGTGCGAAAAAGACAACTGTCGCTCGGACCGATTTTATCGACATGAAATCGACGCATTTCGTATTCCCCTGTTTCCTCCTCCAAAACTAAACCAATTTTAATAATTCTTTCAAGAATAATATGAGAAAGACTTTGGCAATATCTGTAAGTTTTGTTTTTTGTTTATATCCGTCAAATTTGTTTGCTGCATGTCTGAAAACGGTCGGTAAAATCGGTCATTTTCGAGGGTCCCTAGTTCTTGCAGTAATTAATTAAAGCAAAAAAGCAAAACATAGGGACATGGCAGAGCTTACATAGATTGTGTGATTAAAAATTTTTTGCTCTAGTGTCATTATCCAGGGATGAAACAGGGGAATACGTTTGCATGGAAAAAACCGTACCCACCTATCCTCTTAACACATGACTCTCTAATAAAATAAAGAAATATCTTGGGCTGATGCCCACACAAATCATCGAGTCACTTAAAAGTACCAGAATCTAGCCTGGACTTATATAACTACAAAACGATATAGCTTACATAATATAGATACAAACATCCATGACTCGGCTAAAGTTAAAAACTAACAAACTAAATAGTCTTGTGGTCAACAAACGTCACCTACATCGTGTTTAAAAATAATAAAACATACTTAGTTTATCTTCACAGTACATAAACTGGGTGATTTTACACCGAGCCACGGCCAGGGGCGGTCATATTTTAAAAGGCTTCAAGCTCGGCCCGCTGCGGCGCACTGATAACAGCCTATCGGTTATTTACTGACCAAAACAAAAACTCATCTTTTGCAACTTTCAAGTTAAAAAGAAAACATTGTAAAGATTTATAGACAAGCATTTTCATCTTTTTACAGGAGTTACAGTAGTGGAAAAAATTAAATAACGCTCAAAGGCATAATATCGTTGGCGTACTGTGAAAACCTCGCGCAAGTACCAAAAATTGTCTCAAGTCGCATTAAACAATTTATTTAATTAGGTAACGAATGTTCCAAAATTGTAGAACATTCCAAAAACTCTAAATTTATCAAAAAACAATCAAATGTTAGATTCATTTAAAAAAATTACCAGACGGTTCTTTGCTTCCCCTTCAAAAATTGGTCCCATGCAAATACGAGGTTTTTACAGGACGCCGATGATGGTGTTTATAATCATGATACTGAACAACTTTCACAAAGAAACCTAAGGAAAATTCCCAAAAAAAAAAACTTCCATACTAACTGCAATCAGCTGATCAAACGTCTGTATGAAAAGTCGTAATTTTTTTTGCGAATTTCCCCTCTGTTTCTGTGGGAAAATTGTTCAGAATCATGAGTACAATGTTATATTAAAGTAAGCAACTGTTAACCCTAACACCCTGTACATTAATTATTGTTAAACCCAAACTGAAGCCTGAAGCTACATGGTTTTTATTATGACCTGGCAACAACGGTTGAAACAAATGAAAAAAGTTTATCCATTACAATTCTGAATGAATATTTTTTTAATTAGTTTCGTTATAAATTCACCTATGCTTCAAAACAATGATATAAACGCAAAAAATAATTATAATAATAACTCACTCAAACATAAACTCACGACCATAATCCCTTTTGGACTGGTCAGTAATACCAACATTCAAATATCAGTGTCATTCATATACAGGGTGTAAGGGTAAATAGTAGCATTTCTTTTAGGGGTGATCGTACCCGTGATACTAAATAATTTTTCTTAAGAAACCTAACCTTAAATTATTAAAACAAAATTTGGAGTTTCCATACTAAATGCAATCAGCTGATCGAACGCATGAAGAAAAGTTTTTTTTTAATTCCAGTTTCTCTTTGTCCTTCTTGAGTTAAAGCAATTCAACTGTTTACCCCAAACACCCTGTACACACGGCGACACATCAAGCTATACAAAACCAACATAAGCTGGCCACGCGTAGGTCGAGTAACGTATTACGTCACGCGACCAGCTTATGTTGGTTTTGTATAGCTTAATGTGTCGCTGTGCGTACGTAATACTTCCGAGGCTCGTTCAAATATGCGATCAGTTCAGATTTATTTTTGAATTTTTTATTTTTATATACATATGTAAAAATGGAAAAGTTTCATCGAAAATAGATTAGCTTGCGGGGAATAAATTATTATCTACTGCTTTTCTATATTTCAATCATTCTCGTAGGAGTTCTTTTACCTAATAGCAAAATATTTTCCACCACACACACAAAACTCTTCCCTATTCTACTACTCTCTATGATCGCGATGAAACTTTGACTACTTATATAGGGACCAGCCACGCGTGTAATTCTACTAACAAACATTTGTGCCACTTTTTGCGGGGAGCGAGGTAACATGAAATCTGCAACTTTGGATTTTATTCCCCATAACTTGAGATTCTAATTTTGAACGTTAAAAATCATGAAAAGTAGTCTCGTGTGAACCCCAAACGTTCTAAGTTCGAAATTATTGTTTCGCAATTATAGGCTGTCTCGTTTAGTGATAAGGTATATAATTGAATGTAAATTCACATGATCAATTAATCTTATACCGTGGCAGAGGGGAAATGCTACCGCAAGGCTAGTCCTTATAATAAATGGTAAAAGTGTTGAAACAACATGAAAAAGGGGAGAAAATATTATTTATTACCACTGTCTATCCCCGTCACTATTGTGAGCTAAATGAATCGTCTGTCTCGCTTGTTTCACACGAAACAGACCGAGACGGCTATTGTTTGTTATCATAGCCGCGATAAATGCCGTTCTTAATAGAATGAATGAGTTTGTTAGTTGGAGGGAAAACAGAGGAATAAAAATATTGTGTCTAGTTGTCTACAGTACTTTTGTCTGTTTCATATAACACTAGCTATCGTATGTGACCTAATTTCGCACGGTTTCCGTGAAACTACAATCTAAGTAAATTAAAATCTGTAAGAAAATCCTTTTTGTTTTTCAAGCTTGTCCAAGAAATTCTGATTTGTGTTGTACGCACGGCGACACATCAAGCTATACAAAACCAAAATAAGCTGGCCGCGCGTAGGACGAGTAACGTATAACGTCTCGCGATCAGCTTAAATTGGTTTTGTATAGCTTGATGTGTCGCCGTGTGTACCAACCGCAACCGTAACCCGTCTTACGATCCGCATTGAGGACACGTGGTGGCCTAAATTTCTTGGAAAAGCTTGAAAAATAAAAGGTTTCTCTTACATGTTGCAGTCTATAATATACAGGGTGAAATTTATATCGTTAGCATCCTTTTAAACTAAGAGTCTACCCATCAAACTGAACAACTTTTACTATGGGAGCAAACAAATAAGAGCAAAAAAAATCTGCTGTTGCATACATTTGAGTCGAGTGGGCAGCGGCGGCGGGTGCAGTTTAGTACGGAACAGCAAATTTTTTTGTTGTTCCGATCGGTTTGCTCCCATAGTAAAAGTTGTTCAGTTTGATGGGTAGACTCTTAGTTTAAGAGGATGCTAATGATATCAAATTCACCCTGTAGACTGATGACGATTTTGCAAGAGTAATTTCAGTAATATTATTATTACTGAAATAAATATTATTATTACATTTTAAGCTTCGGGATTTATTGTTTAACATGGGTCATTGATAGCATCCACTATAAATTGACACTTAATTAGTATGTGGTCACATAGTAATTAAAGATAATTTTTGATCATCAGAGATTAAGCTTTTTTTACTTCATTTATGAAATTGGACCAGCAATTGCTATATATGTGCCAAGTCTCAGCTTCCTATGTCTTACGGCCTCTGATAAAAATGCCTGGGATAGGTTCTGTTTTGGTACGGAGCACTAAAAGGTAAAAAAATTTCTCTATCTACAAGGTCGTTATGTTATGTTATACCAAGCCTATTATGCCCCCATAAGCCCATAACTAATAACTACCATGTAAACATAAACTTATATAGCACATTAAAAAGCACACATGAGAACGGAGCATAACATCCGATGAATATTCATGGCGCGCCGTAGATTGTATCGCTTAATAAACACTCTGTATAGGGTCACGTGACCTCGTGTGTAGGGTCACGTGACCCTAATGACCCCGGACAATATTACAGGTAATATCAATTTACACCCAATGATCCTGCTATGAATGTAATAGGCGTTTAATGTAATTACATGCATAATTTATGATGTTTTTTGTTCTATGATCCATGTGGTATTATGTAATGTTGATTGTAATTTGCTTAGGTTAATGGTTTTAATATGATATTGTATCAAAAATGAGACGGTGTTAAATATCGTTCTAAATAATTAAATTAGGTTTTATAATTGGCTGTTTGTTGTTTCCCATGGTATTAGGCTTCTTATACTGTATGATGAATTCAAGATCAGATTCTTGAGTTTATTTATTAAGATAAGTATACATTCAAATTATATGTATTATATATATTTTAAACCTTTTTATCTACGGGAGATACAAAACTCAAGAATATGATCTTGAATTCATTCAACATAAACTATGCAAAATTGATAACTTATATACACTTGTTGTTTTGTATGTTTGAATGGGCATTTATCCACCACGCGTGCCTAATGCTATAGACTTCGCATACGCATCAGAATTTCTTCTTCATTAAAAGCAGGTTTCCTCACGAAGTTTTCGAGTAGGCGGTGTTACGTACATAAGTTAGAAAAACTCATTGGTACATTGTATGTTAACCTGGAGCACAGTATAAGAAAGAGTACCTATGTAGTAGCCTGCACGGCTAGCATGCCACCCACGACAAAGAGTTTAAACGATAAAAACGTCATGCGCGCTCTTTCTGACATACGTAAAATAATAAAGATGGAGGCAAATCTCGATTTTTATCGTTTTCTCGGGGGTGGCATGCTAGGCCTACAGGAGTGCGATTAATCAGCAGTATAAAACGACAAAATAACTATGGAAATTATGCATCATTCGATCTGTACTTTCTTATGAGCAGCTACGGGCGTACATTTTCAACATATTTAGATCAAATAAAACAGGTACAAATTAGATTCATAAAATCACTTCATCATCATCATCATCATATCAGCCGACAGACGTCCACTGCTGGACATAAGCCTCCCCCAAAATGGGGGGATTTGCCATAATCGCCACGCTTGGCAGGCGGGTTGGCGATCGCAGTTGGATTGAATGTGTGTACTCAGAGGATGCTGCTGCCCATCCTTCGGTAGATCCCTTAGTCGCCTTTTACGACACCCACGGGAGGAAATGGGATGGTGCTATTCTTAGCCGACACCACACGAAACTTAAAAAGATAATGCTTGAATTTTTCGATAAAAACTTGTAAAGAATCATACCAGTCATATTTAGTGTTAATTTCAGTTTCGGTGTTAAATTAAATTAAAAATATATATATAAATAAATATACATTATATCTAGAAATAAACATTTTAACGGGTTCTTACCGCGTTTTGGCATATTTGAGTTCCCGATATTAAATAATAACCGCGTAACTCTCAAAAACTGTATACATTATATCGTACCCAAGTGTGAGAACCGTATTTGACTGCCAACAAACTGCTCTGCAGTTTGGCAGATAAATAGTGTAACAAAACTGTATTATAGTTCTGAAATAAAAATAAATTTAAAAAAATGATTTTAAATTTGTGAATTTCAAAAATCGCACGCCGGTTTGCAACGCGCCATCGACGCTCTTCAAAAGCGGCGTTATATAACTTGTTCAGTTTACCTACGTTATTCTATGCTCTATTCTATTTCGACAAAAAGACCACGTCAGCTTGCAGAGCTTTTAGTTAATAACAATAACAAACAAGTAAACAATGGGTCGACAGTTTAATTTCGCGATTGAACTGCTCTCTATTGAGTGATGTCGGCGGCGATCATCCGCGAGGGGTTAATGACCCGTTGACGTTTAAGGGGAGGTTTGTTTGGTTATTATGTTCTTCGACTTTGTTTTTCGAGTTGCATAACCCGATTTATTTCCATCCGTGAATGTTAAGGGAAGGAACTGACAGTGGAATGTACCTTGCAGAACCCGGCTGACAATCCTGCTAAAATAGTCTTAGAAGCAAGAAAATATCATCAATGGATGGATGACATAACTTATTATTTTCACGTTTATGATTATGATAAACTAGGCTGGTCCAACCTCCGCAAGGGACCAGTTGTAAGCTGTCACTCAAAGTGCGAAAGAAGCCAAGCTAAAATATAGGTAAGCAATTAAAAAAGAATTCAGAAAAATTTGAAAAATATTTCAGATATACAGGGTGTCCCAGAAATGGTGAATCAAAGTGCTATGGGAGGCAGCTTGACTAATGTCCTATCCATAAAACATATTAAAAAAAAAATAAAACGCACATGACCATAAAAAAAAAGATTAAAAAAAAAAGATTTCGGTTCAGAAAAAAACAATTAAACTAAGTGGTCTGTGCTTGAAGTGCAGACATTTTTTTTTGTAAAATGTTAACAATCAGTCGAAGCAACCTCTAACAATTAATATTGGCAGAAAAAAATTACAAATTATCCCAAAACGCGATAATTAGAGCTGGAAACTTAGAAAAATTTGATGATTTTCCCGTTTTTTTGGATATTCTTTTTTTTATGGTCATGTGCGTTTTATTTTTTTTTATTTTTTTTATGGATAGGACATTAGTCAAGCTGCCTCCTATAGCAGTTTAATTCACCATTTCTGGGACACCCTGTATGTTGGGTTTCAAAAGCTAAGGCGATACATGAAGAATCTTAGAGAAATGTCTAGTGTGAAAAGACTTTTACAATTATCCTTTTAGGATAATACGCAACGCACTTCACTTCTTTAAAGCCCTAGTATGTTTTCTCTTCTCGCGCGCGAGAAGCCATCGCTGCATAGAAAATGAGCTATTTCCGCGCTTTTCACAGAGCGAACGACGCGCTTGCTAAGACAAGTAGAATGGAAAAACGCAGAGTCGCGAAATCATGCTAGAGTGGCAGGATAGGTATTTTTAGATATGTCATATACAGAGTCCTTCTTAATATGCTGACGGTTTTTTAAGGGGTTGATCAGACCATCAAACTGAACAACTTTCTCTATTGGAGAAATACTGAAATCGCAAAAAAAATTCCATTCATTTAGCTCTATTAGGTTTGCAGTGCTTGTATGGAACAGCTGACTTTTTTTTCGCTATGTTGATGTTGGTCCATTGGAGAAAGTTGTCCAGTTTGATGGTCCGAGCATCCCCTTGAAAAACCGACAGCATATTAGATAAGGACCTTATAATGTACTATCAAGTAAAAGTCGTGTTTTCTTTTTTCAATTTATTTTATTTCAGAACTATAATACAGTTTTATTATACTACGAGCGTTAACCCGCGACTTCGTCCGCACAAATTATATACCAGATTTTAAGTCAGATCATAAGCTATCAAACAAAAAAAGTTTCATCAAAATCGGTTCAGTAGTTTTTGCGTGATACTCGTTCAAACAAACAAACACCCAAACAAACACACAAACAAACAGACATACAAAAAATCCAAAAATTGGTGAAATGGAATCAGGGACACCTAAAAACCATATCGTAACTTTTTTTTTGTTAATATCTTCAATGTGCAGACAAACTTCCTGTTACAGTTTTATAATAGTATAGATTTATCTGCCAAACTGCAGAGTAGTTAGTGTTTATAAAGCTATTTAAATTAGCTTTGGAATTAGTCCTTCTGCCTACGCCTTGACACCTAACCTGAGTCCGTAAGTCCATTAACGTTACAGCGGCCATCGACCCACATTTCTATTATTACTCCCAAACACACAATTAATTCAAATCTTATTACCATCAAATCAAAATAAACTGCTGCAGCCACGCGCTATTTTTGGTAAGTACAGGTCGCACGGTTAGACCTGGCGAAAAGGTAAATATATTTATTGTTTATGTATATCTCCTGTGAATGAAAAAGCTACACGGTAATCGATTATCGCAGTATGGACATGTGATGAGAAGAGATGAGTTTCATATTACAAGACGAATGTTGAATAGGAATGTGGATGGCTGCATGAAGAGAGGACCACCAAAGATGGATGGATTGTGTGAAAGATGACATGTGTAAAAAGGGAGTGTGCGAAGAAATAACGACTAAAAGAGATGAATGGAGGAGGACGACATATTGCGCCGACCCCAAATAATGGGATAAGGGCAGGAAGAAGAAGAAGAAGAAGTATATTTTATATATTTCATTCAGGTTTGTAGGTATTTTACTATCTCAAAATTAGATTTAATCGATCAATCGAAAAAATCGATAATGCATGCATGCAAAATTACATTTTGATTTGTGTGCACATTGATTTTACCTACACATTAGTTTTCTTCACACACAGCGGTTTACTGGAAGAAAGCTCCAGTCCTTCTTACAGTTAAGCTTGCCATTGTACTTCATGACTTATTGTTATAGTCATAATATTATGTTTGTGTTGTGTTATTGTGTATGTGGAAGCTTGCCACAGATTACAACATAAAGATCGTCGGGCTTCACACCTAGCCTGGCGGAAGATTTTCCCGTTTTAATGCAAGAACTTTCCACTTAATTCCTCTACATGTACAAGAATCTAAAGTATTAATTGAAAGTTATTTAAAATTGAAGTTTCATAACAAATAACTTCGCCAGTTCTTGAGCTGCATTCATTTGTAACCAACCAGGGCCCAAGACGTGTTAATATAAAACGTCGAAGTTCAATTCTAATCCAATTTCAGTTCCAATCACATTGCAATGATCTGTAAAAACTAAGGTTAAAACAGTGTGATGTGATGACCATCTGCCGAATTTACGTGACTCTAATACTGGGAAATGGCGCGTAATAGTGTCATCGGACGCGGATTGGTACTGAAAATTAAGTCACGCGTATTTTCAGCTGTGTAAATTCGGCTGGTGTGTCATCACACCAAACAGTTGTCAAATAGTTCGCGCGATACCGATACGGTCCAATGACGGTTCAGTGTAGATTTATTTAGCACGTTTGGTCTCCAATTGTTATTTTGTTAGCCAACTCTTGCCGTCCTACCTATGTACAATCGAACAAAAGTCTCGGACCGTTGCGTGGTTGATAGCATTAGAGCGGGCCAGTTTCCGTAAAAACACGCATAAATCACGACACTACCTTACCCTGACTAATTACGGTTTAATTTACAATGAAACCGTGCGGGAGAGTTGCGTTGATAAATACACCATGTGTGGAAGAGGGTAGTTTTAGTTTGTCGCTGGGTTTTTGTGGAGAATAGAGCAATAGTGACCTTTATGTTTTTGATAGAAAGTTGCTAATGGTTTGGAGTTTGATAGTTAAAAGTTTATATTGTTCGAGTTTTATTGCTAGACGTAGGTAGTTTCAATGTATTGATTGCGCCGAAACCATTGTTTGGCACATTTAACTATTATGTAGGTACTACGTACTAGAAATAACACTGCACATCACAACGCTGTCCCATTCTTTGCGGCGATATCGCCACACATATTATTTTAAATCTTTATCTCA
This sequence comes from Agonopterix arenella, assembly GCA_927399405.1. NCBI lineage: Eukaryota > Metazoa > Arthropoda > Insecta > Lepidoptera > Depressariidae > Agonopterix > Agonopterix arenella. The sequence continues at coordinate 10,261,681 of OV656708.1, read as the reverse complement.
TTTCATATTCGATGCATTCACCTTGGTTATACTATAACTACAACATAAGGTGTATGTTTCAGATCTCTAAATATTACATAACAATAAAGATAAGCGCATATAATTATTACGACGGGCCGCATCAGGAGTGCGATTCATTAAGCTTCACATCGCTGTCAAAAACATCGACGAGCTCGCATCCTTCAGATCGTCGGAGATTTAGACATAGAGTCGTAGAGAGTTTGACACATGAAATTGAAAGCTCGCCGTTTTTTCAACGACGAATTTAAGGTTGTGACGATGTTTGCGATAAGTGAATTGCACTGCAGGTCGGGCCGCAGCGCAAAAATCCGCCCAACTAGCTTCTATACAATTTATATGAACTATCGTATACTGCGCCCGCCGGGGCGCTTCTTAATTTTCCGCTGCCAACTGGCCTGCTCCGCCCCGATGCGGCCCACTCTGATATGAGCTTACCTTTAAAAGTCATATTCGATACATTTTATGTAATTTTTATTTTATTTTATTTATTTGGAAAATCTACAGCGTTACAGATGATGATGAGATGTAATTATGCTCACTTACAGTCTAACAGAATGGCCAATTACAGATTTTCACTTTTATACCGTAAAAAAAGTTATATATATATATATATATATAGTTATATATAGCATAACCTAAGATCGATATATCTGACCATATAAATTAAAACTACCATTATTAATATATGCTTTCCCTGATCAAGGCAGCATTTTGATTACTTAAGATTCGGATATAAACTAGGCGTCTTCGACATTGATTATCTGTGTGATTCTGCATTATTTCCTTAGCTCCATTAGTATCTGGCAACGGACCAAATCTTGTGTCATTAGCTAAGTATACCATTTCAGATTCTCAAGCCGTCTGCAGAAAGTCTGAGGCAGTCTTTATAAATCGTACGACAAAACGGTATTTCCACTTATTTGTTACTAGTGATTGTACAAACTTAAGTCTAGTTACACATCAAATGTATATTTGAGTATATATTATAAGGACTAGCCTTGCGATAGCATTTCCCTTCTGCCACGGTATAAGAACAATTGATCATGTGCATTTACATTCAATTTTATAGCTTTTTTTTTTAGACTCTTTATATTAAATTATTGTTTATTAAGGGAATAAAATAGTAAAAGCACAAATAAAATTTACCCTAAACTTAAACCATTCTAAGCATTCTAAGCTACAAATTTTATTAATTCTACTTATCACTAAACCAGACAGCCTATAATTACAAAACAATAACTTTGAACTTAGAACGTTTGGGGTACACAGGAGACTACTTTTCATGATTTTTAACATTCAAAATTAGAATCTAAAGTTATGGGGAATAAAATCCAAAGTTGCGGATTTCATGTTACCTCGCACCCCGCAAAAAGTGGCAGAAATGTTTGTTAGTAGAGTCCCTATATAAGGTCTAACAAAATTAGGTGAAACTATTTTAAGGGTATGATCAGACCATCACACTGAACAACTTTCTCTATGAGACGAATCTCGAAATCGCGATAAAAAAATCTGCTGTCTCATATACATTTCGGTCGGGTAGGTTTATATGGAACAGCTGATTTTTTTGGGATATTTCGATGTTGGTCCCATAGAGAAAGTTGTTCGGTTTGATAATCTGATTATCCCCTAAGAATAGTTTCACCTAATTTTGTTAGACCTTATATAAGTAGTCAAAGGTATTAACAGAAACCTTCAATCATTGCCTCAATTCAAAACTTCACTGACGATAATTGAAAAAGTTAACACTTTATACCTACAGAGCGATCTGAAAAGGCAAAATTATTAAACCAATTAAAAGTTGGCAACATTAACTGAATCAACGCACAACAAATTCCCCCGAAGTTATCGCCCTTTCTCCACGAATTTTATTTGATACTTCGCCCTTTTGAACATATACGCCGTAAACTGACGATATATTTGCCTCAAAAGCTGAATTCTCATGGTTATAGCGTTCGAAATACGACAAGAATTTTCGCTTTCATCGTCTTAAAAATACATAAGTAGGTAAGTATATCCGAATATAACCCTTCAATGAATTTTTTAGGACATTCCGTTTGTGAATACACAGATCGAGTCGCGCAAAGCTTAGATTACATGTATTATTGCAGCTAGTGTAGGCCGAAACCGAATAAAAAATTCATTCACGATCTCCGCCTTGCCGTTTGAATATGAAACTTATTACGTGAGAGAGTGAGTGGTGTATCGCTAACTAGTAACATCCAACTCATTTTCCGCCGACATTGAATATTCCGCCATGTTTGAAGGAAAAACAAAGTGTTAAATTGCGTGGGGAGTCGCCTTTGAGTTACGTAATGATTCGAGGAAACTTGATCTTTGTGCGGTGGTGTTTTGGGTGTTTTTCGAGTGAGGTTGGCAGGAGGGGGCTGAGAGGGGATGTGGCAACCGCTTCCTGTTACAGGAGACACGTAGAGGATGTGGGTCAAGTGTTAGCAACAAAAGTGTGAGCTGAGTGTAGGGACGCTTGTCGCCCGAGGCAACAGTAGTTTGTTCCACTTGTTAGCCGTATAGTGTTGGCACTGCATTTTGTTTGTTATACAGTACTTAGGCTTATAATATTGTAAGGAAATCCAGGAAAAACTATATATTTATAGGATAAGGCGATTTTCAGATACTTACATGTTTCCTTCATTTTAGTATTGATGCTAGGACGATATTCGGGTTAAGGGAGTCAAATAAATTCAGATATTAATTAGTATTCCGCTGGAATACAAGTATTCTAACTATCACACTCTAATTTGGTGCCACATTATCATTTCGTGCCCCTGGCCTTTGAGACCACGGGCTGCTGGGGGTCTGAAGCTTTGAGCTTTGTCAAAGAGCTTGGTCGTCGACTTCAGGAGAGTGGGAACGACGCTCGCTGCGGGTACTACTTGATGCAAAGGTTGACCATCGCCATCCAACGCGGAAACGCGAGAAGCGTCATGGGAACCTTTGCATCCGGTATGACCCGGGCCGGGCTTTTTGACTGATTTTTGAACAGTCGTTAATTTCTTTTGCCTGCATCCTATATACCTAATTAGTTTTAAGGTATGCAGTTTAGATCATAATTTTGTTTATTTATAATTATGTATGATATCTTGTTATTTACCTTTTTGTCTTGAATAAACTATTACATTTATTTAATTTTATCTAGCATACCAAAAAATGGGCAGTATTAACTGTTGTTGTACAAGAATTAAAAACAGTAACAAAAATAATAAAGTGAAAACATGTAACAAAAACAATGAAGTGAAAACATGTTAACAATTTTTTCCTTTCCACAATGGACTGGAAAAAAAAAACTACAATCGATATCAAGTACACCACTTGACAGCGCATGGATGGCGCATAGCCCACGTGCGTGGTATTGAGAACCCGCGTGCATGCGTGGGCATAGTCGAAGCGTGGCATGCGCATTACGTTAATGACTATAGGGTACCTTAGAAACACCAACTTAAGGTTATCTTACAAACGGAAAAAATTTAAGCTTAAAAAATTTCACAGGCTTATCGCGGTAGAAAACTTAGATCGAACCAAACAGAGGAAGATTCGACTAGTTTTTAATTTCCAACAAAATTTTAAGGGTGTATTCAGACACTGACACTAAACAACTTTCCCTAAAGAACATGGATCGAAAAACGAAAAATATTTTTGCATTTCCCATACAAAAGTGCGGTTCAGGGCTCAGCCGATCGATTTTCTATGGGAGGTCCAACAATTTTTTTCGTGACCACGTTCCTCAGGCAAAGTTGTTTAGCTTCATTGTCTGAATAGACCCTTTAAATTTAGTTAGTACTTTTAAGTGTATGTGCAAAACGAAGCATGTCTTTAGTGCCAAAATAAGTTACGACTGTTATTGAAAATATGTAAGGACAAAATAATAGGTTCGGAAAATCCTAAAAGCGAAACTGTGTTTCACGCAGTATCTCGACTCGAAACAGCGACACGAACTACAAAAGATAAAGAATAGGATAAGCTATAACCATGGAAACTATAGGATTGTTATAAAATGTGGATTTGGGGTGCAAAGGTTTGGTCATAGCAATACACTGCGGCAATAATGCTAGGGTTATGTGAACCTTTACACCTAGATCGACAAGAGGTGGGTTACTAAAAAACTCACTGAATTTTATAGTCAGTGTTGTGAGTGTTCACCATGTTGATCCTGATTTAAAGTAGAAACTGTGGTGAGAATGTGTGTTACGCCTAGGCTCGATTAAAAAAACGTGCGGTGTGTGTAGCCTCTTCCTTTTTTTCATTTTATTTCAGGACAAAAATATAAAATTATGCACATTACTTTTGAAGGGTTAAAAGGCCATAAATAAAGTGGTATCTCGTTATCTCACTGCCATAATCACCCCGTTTATCTCATAACGCTACATTAAGTCTAACATCTTGAAATATTTCCTTCACTGATATTAAGATTCATTAAACTTGGGTTTAGTTTTGTGGCAGGGACACAGCTCAGAGAGACTGCAGTAGTTCGAGTTTGAGTTTTTTTATTGTCTTGTTAACATGTCGAATGTATGCACATACTGAAAAAGAGATTCAAACCGTATTAGTTATTTCAGAAATAACATATTAACTTTTACAGAACATTTTTTCTTTTTATCTACACTGGGGTTAGTCTGGGCCCTATTTAATAAACATGACAATAAAATTGACAATGAAAATTCAGAGTTTACACGGCAGCACATCAAACTACCAAAATAAGCTGGCCGCGCAGGGCAGTACAATGTATAACGTCGCGCGGCCAGCTTACGTTGGTTTGGCGTAGCTTGAAGTGTCACCGTGGGTACATTGCTCAGAATGCTAAGACACATGAAGCACTGCAAGTTTAGCGTCATTAGTAACCCACTCTGAATTGTCATCGTCAATTGTCGCGTTTATTAAACAGGGCCCTGGTCTTACATTAGCAGACCTAATATCGGCTAACATCTACAAAAACATAAACTATAGGAATTAATAAATCATCAAATTCTCAGCAGCCACGTTAGGCTTACTTGTCGAGTATATTTCTCTAGACAGTTCTATCTACAGCTATCTCTCTACAACTTATCATACCAAGAGATTTTTTTTTTAATTTTCCCGTATGATTTTAAAACTAATCAGTATTATTCAGTAAGTGTCCTTAACACTCAATTGTCATCCATATATGACTCGAGCTCTCCCATCAAAATTTATGGGTAGTGAAAGTACTGTTCTCTCTATAAACTGTGTTCTTAGGCGGGTCCCTCGCGGAAACCTTCCAGAAACTTGTTCTGTCACTTTCGTTTGCGGTAAGTTCGCGATATTGAATTAGTTGCTTAAAGTTTTATTAATGCTCTAACTTATTCCATTTTTGGGTTTGACTTTTTGGAGAAATTTTTCAGTCGTGATGTTACTCATCATTTCCGTTTTTAATTCAAGTTATAAAAGTATATATATATATATATATATATATATATATATATATATATAGTTAAGCCGTTGGTCCCGGCTACTGTCTCTGGTGGTAGAAATCGTTACATAAAAACCACGTCAGAGGCCGTAAGGCGGTCTAAAAAAACTCTGACACCAGGGCTCTGCCCACACGATAAGAAGAGAGTTAATACAACGTGTAATCTTAAATGCGTTACATACTAAAGTATGTAGGTACTAAACGTGTCACCCACGGATGCTTCATACCATTAAACTGAACAAATTTAACTATGGGACCAACATTGAAATCGTAAAATAATATTCAGCTGTTTTATATATTCGAGGGTCGAGTAGCTTTTCACATTTTCTACGGAACCACCAATTTTTTTTACGATTTCAAGTTTTAAAGTTAAATTATATCCCAACCTAAAACCACACATTTTTCATCATTATATCACGAAAACAACAAAAATTTACTCATACTCCATCCTAAAAACCAAAACCTATTGAGATTTTGAGACAGACGATAAGAAGAAGCTAATTGAACGTTTGTATGAAAAGTTAATTTTTTTGCGAATTTCCCTTTGTTCCTTTGGGATAGTTCTTCAGTATCAAACGTACAATCATCCATTAAAGTAATGCAACTGTCTATCCTAACACCCTGTATATGACACAGGTGAAACTTAGTTTAACATAGCCTCGCATTTTACAAACGAAGGGTCCCGAACCAAAAAACCCAACAACTTTTAACCGAGCAGGATTTAACCCCGGAAGGTCCCGTTCAACCTGTTCGAATTCACGTTCCCGGGCTCACTTCATTAAATTTAGCCTAAAAGTTCATCGCGCTGATTTGATATTCAATTTGGAGCTAGCAGAGACCGTCATAAATTTTTTATGTTACCATAAAACGCGTCTGTCGGTAAAGCCTTTTTCTTTTCGTATGATGGTTACAGAGCGAAGGAATTGGAACGCATAACCTATATTTTGTATGAGAAAAACGCGCGATTTTTTGTTATTTTCAGTTTGGCTCGCAGATTGCTTATGCTTGAGTAATGGAGTAGGGGGAATGAAATGGCGAGAATTCGCGAATGTAGGTCAATGATTTTTTGTAACACGTTACGGGGATAATTTGTATATTTGCGTTGCTCAGATAAAGACGTAGCGGCGCTACGATGTCTACGGCGTAGGCTTTTTGTTGATACCATATAACTTTGCTACAAGCGGCCTAAGTGGTAACGTGATATAGTGCTACCACGGCTTAGCCATAATACATCGAGATATAAAAATGCTTGATATAGCCTTATCGCGCGCATCATATTACGGCCGCAATGCGCGTGATAAGGCTATATAACGATGATCAAATAGAAAGAGAGCGAAACCGCTATTATCACGCTGCCATACTACGGCCGCAGTTGTGGCAAATGATACGCAAAAGCCTAGCTTTTCATCATGACGAATTATCAAATATCCTAAAATTGTATTTTATTTTTAGCAGAATTAGAGCATTTAAAATGTAAGCATTGCTACTACATTCTTAAACTGAAAGTTGGTAGTTGTAGCAATGTTTCTAACCACCCCGAAAGGGATTATGGTCGTAAGTTTATGTATGTATTAGCAGAATTCTACAACTTTTATTGGCATTTTGAATTTAAAAAATCAACTATAGGTACATAAAAAACCGTGTAGGTATGTAGAATTGTTTGATTTTACCTTTTGTTTACTCAGCAAACAAAATGTTTTCTAATCTACGAATAAGAATGTAAAGAAATGTAAATCAAGCTCAAAAAGTGGCACCACAAAAACGGTTCGAATCCCGTAAGGGACAAATATTTATATGATGAATATGAATATTTGTACCCGAGTCATGGATGTTTCTATCTATATATGTATTCTATATCGTTGTCTAGTCATCATAATACAAGTCCAGGTACTTTAAATGTGACAAGATAATTTGTGTGACAATGTCCAAGATATTTATTATTATATTATTGTTATTTATGTTCCGTGTTCTAAACGTGATCTTTAAAAACTGTACCTTGCCGCCAAAACTTATACAAATTGTCATTTTTCATAGGTGCCAAAAAATATGTTGACTTTGTTTAGAGTTATTCTTATTCGTAGTTTCTAAGAATATTTCTATCAAGAACAACAAAGTTAAACATCTAAATACACGATCTTTAATTCTAACTCCACTCAACGACGCGACGTTACTCAGAAACAAAGAAACCATTTGCTAACATCTTCGATGACACCCATTATCTTCCATTTGTATTCCTTTAATTGTGCGTTCTCCCCAATTACCATACATTAACATTCATTTCAAATAAGTACCCTGAACAACTCTTATTTCCTTGTCATAAGATTCAAAATGACTTGTTTTACTGGACTTCATATACGGAACAAAGTGTAAGGTTACGCATTCATTACATCTCATTATTACCTAACTTTGAAGGTAATTTTCGACTTTATGCTGTTCGTAATATGGTTCTACTTAGTTAGCCGCGTCAGTCGTTTAATTTTGAAATGTATTGCGTTATAATAAAGTAAGGTTCACATTGTTACAAGTGTCTCGTTATAACTGTGACGATGGTTGTTAATATGGAAATGTTCTGTATTAACGGTAAGGGTGAAATATTCGTTTTGGTGACAGTATGAAATTGCAAATGACAGACCATCTTACCTACATTAATATTAAAATTCGAAAGTGTGGCCGTTTGGTTGATACGACGACAACTTTGAAACTGTCGAACCGTTTTTCAAGTGTGTTATTGACTTTATACGTAGTGTATGTGTATGTATGTACGTAATACCAGCTGCTCTTAAACGGTGAAGGAAAACATCGTGAGAAAACCTGCATAAGTACACTGAAGAAGAAATTCTGATGTGTATGTGAAGTCTACCAATCCGCATTGGGCACGCGTGGTGGACTAATGCCCATACTACACCCTCCCTGAGGGTTGGCCTGTGCCCTGCAGTGGGACGTTTATAGGCTGATGACGATAGTGTAGTTACGCATCTGAAGGCGTAATGTGGGCTCGTGGAAAAATCTGGATAGTGGGACTCTCAGCCTCCCTCAATCAAAGTAAAAATCGGGTAAACGCCGAGGACGCAGCGATGGTTTTTCCCATGGGAAGGCAGGTAGGTCCAATTTAGGTGGAGCAATACAATCTGAAATCTGAAGCGCACGAAGCGAGCTCAAATTTTCTTATAAAATCTGCAATGTAGTCTAAATCCTACATCCTCAACCCATATTATACTTATTAAGTGGTTGCAAATATGCAAAACGATGTAAAACCAGAAGCGAGCGAAGCGAACTCGAGATTTTACTGCAATGTGACTACGACAAAAGAAAATCATCATCATCATCATCATCAGCCTATAAACGTCCCACTGCAGGGCACAGGCCTACCCTCAGGGAGGGTGTATGGGCATTAGACCACCACGCGTGCCCAATGCGGATTGGTAGACTTCACCTACACACTTTAGAATTTCTGCTTCTGTGTTTGCAGGTTTCCTCACGATGTTCCTTCACCGTGTGAGAGCAGTCGGTATTACGTACATAAATTAGAAAAACTCATGTACATGACATGTTGTCCGTGCGGTTTCGAACCCGGGCCCTCATAACTGGGTGGTCAAAAGAGAACATTAACTATTAATAGGTAAGGGAATAAATAAAAGTAGTACCTACTATAATAATTTCTCTGTCGATAATGAATCGGCTCAGCTAGAGACTAGATTAATCAAATTTCCCTTTTGAAAATTTATACTACATTCATTGTTCATTTTTCTTTTGCTACTGCTGCGGTTGACCGTCAGTTCCACAAACCAAATATGGTTCGTTTTTGACCACAAAAAGTTTAACAGTGACGTAAACTAAATTATACACAGCTACATCCAAATATCGACTGTTTTCGCGTTGTAAGTAAACACACAATAGAATCCGTAATTCGGCCTCATTTCGAGCGAGGGTAGGCGGAAAAAGAGCGCTCTCATTATCGTTTTCCGGTCTCGCGCCGTACCTCAAGTACTCCAAAACAATACAATTTTACATAAAAACCTCTGGAATTTTACTTTTCAATTAACGGAAAAGTCTATTTTACCGCTTTTGTATTTTTATTTAAATGTTACGAATTGCAATGGAGGCGTTCATATGGATTCTTCTTTAATTAAATCTACTAGAGGCAAAGCGTCTGAAAATGTATGTATGGAGTCAGACATAGACCCGATGATTTTTTTTTAAATCGCGTCGCATTAAACAGGGTGTAATAAAACACCCTAGTTATACTTAAGGGGGTGCTTCAAACCATCAAACTGAACAACTCTTACTATGGAGCCAAATTCGAAATCACCTACTCGCGCACCTAGGGTTCCGTACCACACCACCACACAACATATTCACTTACAAAAAAGCGAGACCGACTCATATTTGGCCGGTTTTCATAAATTTTTGTTATACTGTAGAGTTTGTTCTATAATCACGCTAAGTTTGATGCTTGTATGTGTTACCGTTTTTACAACAGAGCTAAAAGAAAAAACGTTGAAATGTTGAATACTAGTTTCTTGTATGAGGACCCAGGAGGCCGAAACTTCTAAACCGACTGGAGTTATGCAGGCAGACCTGGTTCATCCCCATCACAGAGATTCTCTTCACCAAAAAGTCCGTCTATCTCTTATACTAATACCACTGTTTACTGCCTGTACCACTCACCGAGACGGGGTGAGGTCAAAAGTGGGAGGCAGGGAGTGTCCGTACTGTAGTTATACGTACTCATTCTTATTCTGTGACGAAACAGCGAGATTTTGAGCGGGAAAAAATGTCACTTACCTAATGTGATGGCAGTCTGATAATAATTATTGACAATAAAGTTAAATTAATACGAGTAGCAAGAAATAAAGCTGCATTATAATGTGCGTTGTTGTTGCATCGTAGGTATATTATGTACAGTTATATGTACTAACACTTTAATCAATATCCGACAGTCATCTGTTAGGGGAAAAAGCGGAAGTACCCGACCGGAAGTCTGGGACGAAACTCAGCGGTTAATTGCGCGAAAAGCGAAGCCCTTCGGTTCAAATATCGAACGACAATTTGCGAGTGAGCATCGGGGATTATGAGGGATTGTATTACATCCAAGTATTGATGTGTGCATTCAAATCGGAATGCTTTTTATACCAACAATAGAGTTTTATTTGCTTTTACACTCTGGAAATGAATGGAATTTGAAATCTAACATTGAATATCTGACTGCAAATCAATAACTGTATAAAAGCTTTACTGAGTTTATGCAATGGTGGTCGTTAGTGGACAGGAAATGTCAACAATTTGTTTTCAAATGATGGATTTCCAGAATATTTTAATGGACCAATGAATCTTAACAATTATAAAAATGTTGCAGAAAGTTTGTCTGTACATTGAAGATATTAACAAAAAAGAAAGTTATGATATGGTTTTTAGGTATCCCTGATTCCATATCAGAAATTTTTGGATTTTTTGTCTGTCTGTTTGTTTGTGTGTTTGTTTGTTTGAATGAGCATTGTGTGTTTGTTTGTTTGAATGAGCATTACGCAAAAACTACGGAACCGATTTTGATGAAACTTTTTTTGTTTGATAGCTAATGATCTGACTTAAAATCTGGTATAGAATTTGTGCGAACAAAGTCGCGGGTTAACGCTAGTGGTCTTATTAAATTAACTTTTATTATAAATATTTAACTATTATTATTTCCCTAACATTTTACCGGATTCTACGCATTCATAATTTATGTATATTTCATTCATTCATTCATAATCAGATGTGACATACTTATAATTTCAATATGTACCTCTCATATTCGACAGCTTGGTTTTTTAACTATCCCTTTGAAGAATACAGTCGTGAGTACTTATATGTTTATAATATGCATACACTGACCGATTGATATGTCATAGTATATTCAGCATATGCTTATGCTTTTAGATATGCTTATGCGTAATATACTATGACATCAGTCAGTCAGTGTCACCTACCGAACCGTAGATAAATTGGTCCTTGAAGACCGACAATTTATCTTAGTACCGAACTATGTAGAACCATATCATTAAAATTGCATGTACTACATAAACCATATTTGTACATAACAGTTATAATGTGCTAGGAAAAATATTGGAATTTTCAGTATAAAATTCTGTAGTTTTTTCTGCTAAAGCTTTATTTATTAAAACAATGAAAACACGTACTAACCACGTTTACATAAAATTTCGTTTGGAATTTTATAACGATTTTTCCAGTAAATAGTTGCTTTTGCAATCTGAACACATGGATCCGAACAAAAAACATTTTTGCTGCAATTTATTTTACAATCGGGGCTGAGGACGCTTCATTTTTTATGACACGTTATTTAAAATATCATCACGCTATCAAAACGATGGGCAATATAAATTCAACTGGATGAAATATTTGTATAATGTTAACCAAATGTTTCATACAGTTCATATTCAAGTAGGTATTATACAAAACATAATTTATATTGTGCGAATCAAAGTATTGACAATCATCCTGTAGACATGAGAGATAATTTTAAATAGCAAGGTGTTTAAAGTAAAAATAAACGTTTAAAACGTTTAGAGGGTTGTTTAGAGAGTTTGGACCATCAAACTGAACAACTTTCACTATGAGACCAGCATCGAAATCGCGAAAGAAATCCGATGTTCCATACATTTAGCTCTAGTATATTTGTAATTTAGTATGGAAATTCAGATTTTTTTTCGCGATTTCGATCTTGGTCCCATAGCGAAAGTTGTTCAGTTTGATGATCCAAACCATACCATTAAATGTTTATTTGTATTTTTGGAACACCTTGTATATTACCTTTTATTACAAAAGCCTAATAAAGTAAGCTAACAAAAATAGACTACACTGAAAATATTTTATTTCACCATTAATACTATAAAAGCTAATTTTGTCCGATTTTTCGCTCGAGCATCACGCAAAAACTACTAGACCGATTTTTATGAAATTAGTTGTATTTAAAAGCTTATGATTACTCTTAAAACTGGCATATATATTATTTATCTCACTACGATGGAATCCTACAGTCCATGCGGACAAATCGCCGGTAAAAGTTAGTTTTTAATAAAACTACGTAAACCACGCAAACCACGAAAAAACTTTAGTATGAAATAATATATCGGGGCGTGCATTTGGCACAGCTGTACGAAAACGGGGGCACCATAAAAAGCGCGGCAAATTGCCCCTGAATATAAATTACTCTCGTCACGCGCCGATCGAATTTCGATTTATTTCTAAATGGCACACGCTGTATATGAATATAGTTATTATAAACACGTCGGATAGCTAAAAATATACATCTATATTCAAGATTGGGTATAAAGTCAAACTATACATTGTCAGTGCTGTGCTTATGAAGGACACTGAACAATAAACACAATATTTTTTTTGTATTAATAATAATTGACTCTTGCTTCTGCGTTAGCACTGCATTTCCATCAGTGTCAAACAGTTTATGGGAGTATCTATCCCAATTTTAGAGATTGTTTTGATCAAGAACAGGAAGAGATTTAGGATTGCGGAGCCTCGTGGCAAGCAAAAACGCTAACCGCGCGAACACCACGCGAGACAACTGCTCGTGTAAAAAACTGCAATCACTACGTTTTATGAAGAAGCTAAAGATAGCTGACAAGTAATATAAATTTAAATTCTTTGACATATGCTTTGAACTTAAGGTGGTTGCAGACAAAACGATGACGCACAATACGCGTAGACGGTATTAATATAAGTAACTTTGTATATAAGGTCTAACAAAATTAGGTGAAACTATTTTAAGGGGATGATCAGACCATCAAACTGAACAACTTTCTCTATGGGATCAATATCGAAATCGCGAAAAAAAAATCAGCTGTCTCATACATTTAGGTCGACTAGGTTTGTATGGAACAGCTGATTTTTTTTCCGCGATTTTAAAAGCTTTATATCTTCGTAATTATATTATAAATTGCAATGTTATTTGTGACGTGGCAACTGTATTTTTTAAACTATGTTTCCATACATAAAATATTACTTTTATTAATTCCGTCTACGCATATTGTGTGTCAAACTTTTGTATGGACTGAAACCACCTTAACAATTATATTTTTACTACATAGACTCGATGTATGAAACGATTGTCATATGAATGAAATAAAGAAACAGTTCTCTGCTATGCAAGCTATGAATGCATAATGTCTCGACATTTTGGCAGTGGCAAATGGATATATGGAGTATTATAACATAATCTTAACGATTATTGAATGAATGAAATGAATGAAATATACTTTATTTACACCAAAAGAAAATACAATGCACAATAGGAAAAATAAACTGAATATGGTACAAATAAGGCGGTCTTATCGCTAAAAAGCGATTTCTTCCAGACAACCTTAGGGTAGAGGAAATATAACAAAGAACGGGTCGGTGTTATAAAAAAACAAAATTATAGGTGAAAAAGAAGTGAATACAACAAATACATAAATACATACATATTACATATAATTAAAGGTACATAGATAAATAACATATAAATAATAATATATATCATACATGCTACAGCAAAACATAAACATACCTACACGTACCGGATTAATTTAGATAGAAAAATAGAAGGGGGGAAAGGAAAAATCAGGAACAGAGGTCCAGGAAGTGTGCTTTGACTTTCGATTTAAAAACATCCACAGAAGGAGAATGTCTGATCGACTCTGGCAACAAGTTCCAAAGTCGAGCAGCTTTGACTGTAAAGGAATGGGTGTAGAAGTCGGAAGAGTGGGAGGGGATATTGAGAGAGAGATTCTTAGAGGAACGACGAGAGAGATTATTTTATAATGAAAGTCAAATTCGAGCTAATACAAATAGAAGCATCCTCGTCACAATGCGCATTATATATTTACACGACCGTCCGCGATTAAACTCGTCACGCGACTGTAGTTCTTGTTATTTAAGACTAGATTCGGTTACTTCGACTAGATAATCTTAAAAATTACTTAGATAATTTCATAAACAGGGTCCTTCTTAACACACGACACTTTTTTAAGGGGATGATCAGACATTCAAACATAACAACTTTCTCTATGGGAACAAGATCGAAATCGCGAGAAAAAATCATCTGTCCCATACATTTGGCTCGAGTATTTTTGCAGTTTTGTATGGAACAAGTGATTTTTATTTCGCGATTTCGATGTTGGTGCCATAGAGAAAATTGTTCCGTTTTACGGTCCGATCGTCCTCTTAAAAAAGTGTCAGCATATTAAGAAGGATCCTATATTAGCATATTATATGACCATTTGAGCACAAAACAAAACTAATTCACATTCTTTTTAAAGGCAGATAAATGATTAATACGTAGAATTAAGGACAAACACCAGTTCCAACTGATAAAGAGAACACTGTAAATAAATCCCAGAATTGATCCCTAGTTCGTTCTATGTCAGATAGATGCAAAAGTTCTGAAGCAAATGCCATTACTTCTGAGCTTTTCCCGTTTTTTTCGCAGGAAATCGCTTAAGTTAACTCGTTTTGTCATGAAACTTGCCTTGTGGTCGTATTACAGAGATAAAACTTGCTTCGAAACCTTCTATTAAAACTGTAATTTTTGTTGAATGAAATGAAACGTTGTACAAATGTTGGCTGAGATTTTTTACCTAGATTCTGATCTTCAGAGAATTAAGAGGAAAGGCGGGTGTCGTTTATGTGAAACAAATGTATTACCCCGTTTCCTCTCTGGATAATGATTAATGACACTATAGCAACAAAATATTTACCATACAATCTAAGCTACAATAGATCTGTCCAGGTCGCAGTAGCTATTGGTCATTGACCAAGCCCTTAATACCAAATAATAATACCATACAATCTACATCATCTCTGCCATGTCCCTATGTTTTTTTAATAAATTAATTATTATAAGAGCTAGGAACCTTCTAAATTGACTAAAATTGCTAAATCTATACGCCGTTTTCCAATAATACGAAATTATAAATAATAAAAGAAAAACATACAAACATAGCCAGTCTTTTTTACATTATTCGTAAAAAAAATAATAAAATCGTTCCAGTTTTGGAGGAGGAAACACAGATTTATTTCCTCTATTTTATGTAAGTAAAATCAGTCCGAGCTGCAGTTGTCACTTTTGCACCGATAGATCGGTAGCTCGGGAACAGGGCGACAGCAATAGATGTGTTTAAAACTTATTTATCAAATGTCTTGCAGGCCACGTTTCCTCTTAAGATCATTTTATAGAGTTTCAGACCAAAGCTCGCCGTTCCGTATAGCAGAGCTTTCCGAGAAACATGACTTTAGATTTAGATCAGATAGGGTTCAGATTTCTCTGATGCGGACCTTACCTGTAACAGTGAAGTGGCGCGAGTTTTGGTTCTATTACTGAAATGTGAATATTTAGAATACCCTTGGAAAATTTATGTTATCTGATGGAGCCATCAGATAACATAAATTTTACTGAAATGTGAATATTTAGAATACCCTTGGAAAATTTATGTTATCTGATGGCTCGTCAATATCACAGATGCAAGTTAGTACATATTTAGAGTCACTGTACCAACCTTTCGATCGTAACGGTTTCCTATTTCATCAGCAGGGCAGGGTAAGGACGAGAGATTTCATCAGTAATTCACACAAACTCATGCACTCCAAAATATTCTGCGTAGCACAATAGATCAGGGGCCACATTCGCGCTAATTTAAACAATCAAAGTTCAATCCTTAGTCAATTCAGTGATACGATGGCCTGAAATAGCCCCCAAAGAGTAGATAATAAATAGAGATCGGATATTCGGATGCATATTTACCTAAACTTCATTTTTCACAAGAATAATTTGGACACGTCTTAGTTAATTTATTTTATGAAACAATCCCAGGATTGTTCTTAAGTCCTGCGATTGCTAAAAATATCATAGAACTTGGACATTTGAACAACTCGGACAACATAAACAACTCTGTCAATTTAATCAAGTTATACAATATTGTCTGAGTCGCCAGAGTTGTCCGAGTTGACCAAGTAGTTCATGTTGTCCGACATATTTTGTTGTCGAAAGTACTTAATTGGACAATATGAACCAATTGGACACCTGGACCAAGTCAAATATTTGAAATTGGAACAGGGTGTGTCATCTATATCGTATGAATTCCAGTTGTAATGCTGGACTTGCGGGTTGGTTAGTGTGTAATAACTACCAGTAGATGGCGCTCACGTCCCCTTAAGACGCAACAGATTGAAAATTTCGTTCTCTGGGTAGTGGGCCCGGTGGCGAAAGTGGATAACGCAGTTCCCCGGTTTGGAAGAGTGCGGGTTCAAGTCCCGCGACAAATTTGTAAATCTTTAATTTGATTCAAGTCAAATTAGTTGGCCAAGTTGACCAAGTTGTCAGGGTTGTTTACATTGTAAGAGTTGTTCATGTTGACCGCGTTGCTTATTTTGCCCGAGTTGTTCATGTTGTCCAAGTTCTACCTACTGTTGACTACCTACGAGAACCAGCATGACAAAACAGTGCGGGTGGTCCGATTTTTTAATTTACTTTATTCAGAAAGGCATATCCATATTATGTTTTCGAGAGGAGAATAGTTATGTTTAGGTAAATATGCATCCGATTATCCGATCTCTAATAATAACATAAGAAGTTCTTAGTATCTGACAGGTTATTATATTCCATCGAATCAAAATGCGAACCAAAACCTAGACATAACGATTTGATAACAATAAATAGACAGCTCTCAAAGTCTGAAACTCGAGCAGAAAACAGTATTTAATCTCATTAAACGGCCCTCTAAATATTAAAGCTCTGAACCCATTGTCGAGTGTCTGGCGCTAATTGCAGGCTCCCGTTAATTAGTGTCTGACACTGAGAAAGTGTGAGTGATTTTGTGTTTGAGAGTATTTGCTGTGTGCTCGATTGTTTTTGAGATTTGCTATCGAAATGTTTGACTTTATTTCTTTGCCTACCTTTGAATCAGGGTTATTTTGGGATAAAAAAATTATCAGAGTTTTTATTATTTGGTTATAAGGGCTTGGTCAATGACCAAATAGCTACTGCGACCTGGACAGATCTATTGTAGCTGTCACCCTAGACCTAAAGGTCATTTCCTAGGCCCACAGACTTCATGAACCGTGTTATGCTTTTGGAGGGGAGGTCCCTAATGTCAGTAGGTGTTATTATGTATCCACCTAGATGGCGACTCCTGCTGTGAATGAGCACTTCGCATTCGCAGAGGAGGTGTATGGGCGTTTCCTCATTACCAGGGGTGGTTCAAAAATAAATAATGATGTGCAATAGAACGTGTATCCAGACAACCTACATAAATGCATGAAACTGTGGATAATTTATTTATTATGCAGGGTGTAAACTTAAATGCGTTATACAAGGTATAAGGAAAACTATTATTAACCTTTAAAAATGTGGTTTAGGTAGAGTATTTACTCTACCCACCAAACTGAACAACTTTTACTATGGCAGCAAACCAGTCAGAATAAAAAAAAATCTGCTGTCTCATACATTTTAGTCGCGTAGGTATTGCAGTTTAGTATGAAACAGCAGGTTTTTTAGTACTCTGACAGGTTTGCTCCGATAGTAGTTCAGTTTGATGGGTAAAGTATGTGGTTTAAAGGTTACAGATACTTTTCCTTACACCATGTATACTTTAGGAAGTCCTTCCGAACATCAAACTCGTTTTTTTATGACGGGTCCCACATTGACATCGCGAATAAAAAATCTGCTGTTCCATAGAAAATGACCATAGCTACTCGACCAATGTATGACACAGCAGATTTTTTTTTTTGCTGTACTGAAATTGTTTAGTTGTCAAATTGTTTTAGTTTGATGATCTGAAGCACCCCTTAAGTATGTAATTCATTTAAGTTTACACCCTGTATAGTAGCTACACTTACTACACTTCCGAAGCCTTCGTAGCAAACTCGCTACACTCGTAGCGAAACGTAGCATAATTACACAATGCAAAATTTTCTGCATTATATTTGTAATTCGAGTTGTTCAGTTGAGATTACAAAAAAACAGCCTTTCTTCCTCCCTCTGCGTATCAGCAAGAGTTGTAATTACCTGAAACAATTATAAATTTCATTATTAGCATTGTAGCAAGTGGCTTAGACCATCAAAATAAACAACTTTTACTATAGAGCCAACATCGAAATTTGTTTGTTTTTACACCCTGTATACAAATAGTATGTAAGTACCATAACCATAAGTTCATAATTTTACAATTTTGTTTTTATTCTACAGGAAAGCATCTTCCCATTTACAGAAATTCATTTTTTTTTTAATTAGTACCTATACCTAAAAGCCATATTACTAAGTCATACTCTAGCAGACTGGTGCAGTAACAAATGTAATGAGAAGTTAATGTGAGATGAAACAAACGTTAGTTAGATGGTACATTCGCCAACAAAAGGGAACAATAGCGTCCGACGGGGAAAATTAACTGTATTTATAAGATGAGGTGCATTCTGACTGAACAAAATGCAGATGTAAGATTTTACTGGAAGTGGTAGGTTAACTGTAACTTTAACCATGCAGTAGTATACTCGCTTCGACGAGGGAGCGAACTTCGAAGTCCCGGAAAAAGCTGTTCTATACAAAACTGCAAATACATATTCGACTCAAATTTATGGGACAACTGATTTTATTTCGGCGATTTCTAATTTATCTCGTTTAAGTCGTTTAGTTTGACGAGTAGAATGCATGGTTAAAATAACTGCACTGACTGGCTAAGACAAAAACAGAATCTTTGTAAAATATCCTTAAAAGCTAAACTAAAAAAAACAATTCTTGAATCACAAAAAATTTGATAGTACCTAATTAGATAAACATTGTAAACAATCGCTGTTAGTAGGTGTCTGAGTATAATATGTGATGTCACAAACTTACTGTTTTGGGTTTGTGATATTATCTTTATACTTTAACATAATTTTATTTACTAAACTATATTGTATAGGTAAGATTAAGGACTCATTTTTTAAAGTTGAGTGTAATGTTTTTCGCCAACAAACTGTTCTGCAGTTTGGCGAAAATTAAAGCAATTTGTACCTTTTGTAAAAATGAAAACTTAAAATAAATTAAAAAAAAAAAAAAACGACTGATTTGCTGAAGAAATTATCAAAATTACCTTGCTTGTAGCTGTTACAAAAACCTCACGAATAAAAAACTTGTCTCTGATTTGCTGAAAAAATTATCAAAATTACCTTGCTTGTAGCTGTTACAAAAACCTCACGAATAAAAAACTTGTCTCTGATTTGCTGAAAAAATTATCAAAATTACCTTGCTTGTAGCTGTTACAAAAACCTCACGAATAAAAAACTTGTCTCTGATTTGCTGAAAAAATTATCAAAATTACCTTGCTTGTAGCTGTTATAAAAACCTCACGAATAAAAAACTTGTCTCTGATTTGCTGAAAAAATTATCAAAATTACCTTGCTTGTAGCTGTTACAAAAACCTCACGAATAAAAAACTTGTCTCTGATTTGCTGAAAAAATTATCAAAATTACCTTGCTTGTAGCTGTTATAAAAACCTCACGAATAAAAAACTTGTCTCTGATTTGCTGAAAAAATTATCAAAATTACCTTGCTTGTAGCTGTTATAAAAACCTCACGAATTAAATCACAGCATATTTATTACCATCATTATATTATGTGATAATTAATCCTAAGCAAAAGTTTTTTACACAACTGTGGTTATCGATGGTAATAAAAACTAACACATTTCTTGTAATTTCTTAGTGGTCACATACTTTTTTTTTGTTTATGATTTCTTATACCCGCGAATAAATACTGCCAATGACCGATGACTAGTGTCAAATAGTAGGTATAGTAAATAAAAAGTTCTAAATTTATTTTTGGTATTTTCGAAACAGCTAACTCCCTCATCATATCGTATGGCATGCTGCTTAGATCCGGGAAGTAAAGGTTTAAATTAACTAACAGCTAACTTCCTAGTAGTACCACTATCTAGTGACACTGTCTGAATATGTCAAATTGTTCTAAAAATCTATATACTATTATAAAACTGTAACAGGAAGTTTGTCTGTACATTGAAGATATTAACAAAAAAAAAGTTACGATATGGTTTTTAGATGTCCCTGATTCCATTTCACCAATTTTTGGATTTTTTGTCTGTTTGTGTGTTTGTTTGTTGGTTTGTTTGTTTGAACGAGTATCACGCAAAAACTACTGAACCGATTTTGATGAAACATTTTTTTATTTGATAGCTTATGATCTGACTTAAAATCTGGTATATAATTTGTGCGAACGAAGTCGCGGGTTAACGCTCGTTTGTTATAATTGTCGCCAAACCACGCTCAAGCCACATCCACCACCTTTAATTCCCAGCTTTATTTGTCCATTCGCAAACATGTTTGTTTCCAGAAATGCTCTTTGATATAATCTTAATGTCGGTTGCTTTACCTGCCTTGTCAGCCGGAAACTTAGCAGACAGTTTATGGCAGCTTCACATCGGGAACTTTGGCTAAACTTTAATTCGGTGTTAGTTTATTACGCGTTAACAGACTGTTGTGAGATTTGCCTTGTAGTTGAATTCTGCTATTGAGGAAATATAGGATCAAATAGAATTGAGTGATAGTTTGTTGGGACTGGATTGACAACGAAGAAACATTTGGGATCTAGTAGTTAGTGAGTCGGTATTAATACAGGGTAGATAGTTAGGTAGGGTAGATAGTTGCAATACTGTAATGGGTGATTGTGCATGATACTGAACAACTTTCCCAAAGGAACACAAGGGAAATTCACAAACAAAAATCGAAAATCCTCTTTTCATAGAATTGTTCGATTAGCTGATTGCATTTAGTACGGAAAGTCCAAATTTTTTATTGAAGTGAAACTTTTTATGGGAAGGCTTTGAAATTCTGATTCGCAATCTTTTCAGGAGATGGAAGTTCGAAATTTAAATTTGACATAAGTGTCAAATATGTTGATTGTTTATTTTACGTACCGTGTTCCTAGATGTTTCTAGATGGTGTAAACCTCAATTCACAGTAGCAGGGGCCGGCAGCACAGTTCCAGATGGGCTGAATTTTGAACTTTATCAACTTTGCTACAATGCTTATTATCGTTTAAGGGGCTTGAGAAAATTTAGTATTGGCGCGCCGCTGCTATTTTATTGTGATCTGACCTTTATTCGTCAAGACAAAGGCTGTAAAGTACCTAATGAGTACGTGGTATAGTACAGCCCACTCCCTCTGACTCTCCATATAGGAGGAAGACATTTGTCCTATAAAGGTACTTCTATCCTTCAACCTATAACTTACAATTCTTTATTTTTGTCTAGCAGAAGTTCAAATATTGTTCTCAACCCTTGTTATCAGCATATAATTTTCTCGGCTTTTCAAAACTGTCTTGAAAATCGACACAAATAAATTTGTATAAAAATTTATTTATATATTTTTATTTTCTTTAGACGACCAACAGTTGTTGACCGTTACGAAATTACTGATCATCAAACTGTTGTTCAGTTATAATTTTTCGAGAAATTGTTCTAACTTTTTCCGTTCATTTGTTAGCATTACAAAAATTACGAATACCAATATCCTCCATCGATCGTTCGTCTTAAAATATTAACTCGAAATCTTCTCCTACCCTTCCTAATTTCCCTTCCACATTCATTTTCAATTAGCAAATACCACCAGGCCGCGTGGGAGGAGCTGACAAACGGCTTGCACTTTGAGTTACAACCAATAAATTACCGCCAACCTATTGGGTTTCACCGCTATGTTCGTTATTTTACTGACCCCTGCCTATTATGTCTTGACTAGTTTGAGTTACTACTATTTGTTTTTGAGCTCGAGCGAGAAGGTTGTGAGTTTCTTCAGGAAAATAGAAGAATAGATGAATGTTGTTTTGTACTTTTTTGTTTGCTTATGCTCTTTTTGAAACCGCTATTTCTTTTAAGGCGTTTAGGTAACATAGATATAGATAAACTGCAACAGATATAAAATTTGTTGATCTGCGTGTTAAGAGAACCATCGCCATCAACCCGAGTTAGTGGATTAACCGCAAAACCGCATTTTACTTTTTTATTTTTCTAGCATTGGAATGCTGGATACAATATTTTTATAGATGTATCATTGAGGCCAATCTTTACGCAGATCGTCGATTCATTTAACCGACAACTCTTGTTGTTTTGCCCAAATGCGATCTTTACGCGTGTTTAAAATGAGATTTGTTATTGCAAAAGTGGTAGGGGATTTCAACGTCTTGAAAATCAGTAATACCTATTCTAAACTAAAAGCTAATCGACTCTGCTTCTTACCAACAACCAAATACAGGTTAAATTCGTACGCAACTTTATCTCGAATGGTCATAACTGAGTAAACAAGCAATTAACAGTCTTAGTAGTATGCGATAAAGTTGTTATTACGTTGTAATTGGTCGTATCTGCCAAGGTGGGCAGTAAAGGCATATTTCACTGGATCCCTTGTTTACTGTTTCTAAACAATAGCCTGTAATAATAATTACTCCATATAGATATGAAATGGGGGCCCTGTATTGTATGAAAATGGTGAAAATGTAGCTCTAAGATAACTTGTTTAGTAATTGGATTATAGTGGGTAGGCAGGGGTGCAGTAAATTGGGTGAGAGATCGGGAAGTGATATATACTATTTTATAGGTATACCATAGGGTCTATTCCCTAGTTTATGGGTGTATAATACAAACAATATATATTATGTCATATACGTAATGTCTTGTTAAGGAATTCAATATAGTAAATAGGAATAAAATTGTTCTATTTAATAATGTTTGGAAAGGATATTTCATATTTCATAGCATTTGTTTGTTAGAGTGGGGTGTTCGAAAAAGTGTAACGAATATAATGTATAATGTGTATAACTGATCTGTGTACATTCTATAAAAGCTCATGTCGTCGTCGTCTAACAAGCAGACAGACAAACAAACGCTTCCTGCACGTCTAGCATGACTTCTCTTCTTGCCTGCTGTTCGGCTTTATTCCCTTGTCGCGGCAAGCGTGTCTTTCGCTCTCCGGAAAGCGCGGGACCAGGTTATTTAAGTAGGCGAGTAGAGATATCATACTGGGGCTGATTTATAACACACAAAATTTATCGATCATAGGCCCACCACACTTTCCCACCGCTGTAACTCCTGTAAACCAGGATCAACATTAGTGTAAACTCATCGTGACCTCAGTGACGATACTGGCAGATTGCTGTATTTGGCTATTCATCTAACCACTGATTTATAACTTTGAGCTCGATGTAGGTTCATGGTCAACAAATTTAGTAGAACTAATTAAACTTTAGGCACTGAAAGTTACGTTTTGAAATCCCACAGGAAAATACAGTAATTTTGAAACTATCTCGGAGGGATAAAAAGATTCCGAAGTTTATTATTAAATATTATTTAGTTCTGAAATAACGCTGAGTAAAGATTAAAAATAAATCGTTGTCGAAAACTTAAATTGATTTATGTTTTAACTTTTGCGTCTTTATCCATCAGATTATGAGTAGGAGATACGATAACAGAAAATATGGATGGATTGCGTAAAAATATGTATAAGAAAGGAATGAATGGAAGAAGATAACGTCGACTTTAAATAAGATAATATAATACTAATAAAATGATCCTGATGATTCATTCATCAAATTAAGGAGTAGGTCAAATGTAAGTCCACCATAAATCGCGATTTTATTTTTATTTACCTATGTAATTTACTGTATTTTATACAATGTTGTAATATTTTCCTGAAAACTATTTGGAATCGATAGGTGATCATCATCTTTTAACAAGTAACTTTTAAAAAATTATTATAGTTTTCCCAACATTTTCATTACTCTCGGGGCTTTGTAATTCGTGAAACATTTTACTTTTGTGTCGTAAGACCACTCTCTAAATCAGTTACAAAATGGATTTACTGACATTCAAATCTAAGTTAGTATTATTTACTGAATTTCAAAAGAATTCAAAAGAAAATCTATAACTAACCAATTTCAAAATATGGTACATAAATTGAGCCCTGGGACATATAACATATATATATATATTATATATATATATATATATATATATATATATATATTATATATATATATATATATATATATATATATATATATATATTAAGTAATATTTGCCTATAATACCCTCTGGCATCCATTATTTAGATACTCTTGTATTTTCTTGCTGAATGGCAGAACTAATCCTTTGATCGAGAAAATCGACATGCCTTGGGTATTCTATTGAGTCTTCAAGGTTCACAAGCGGGAGTATTTCCCTACTATAAACAAAAGAAACAAATTCCTAAATTAAACAATCGTTACCCAACAAAGTGTAGATGAAACATTTATTATATTGTAACAAGATAAAATAACATTGTCCATCGTATTCCACTCGGTACAATAGACGAGTTAGCACGAACAAATACTGTATTCTACAAATGTACTTATTTGTTTTCGAATCACGTCCGTTCACGGGGTGGGGGCGGTAAACAGCGGGGCACGGGGGGAGGGGATAACGGGCGAAAAATTGCGTATCTCTGAAATCCTTAGAATTAGTACACCGCTGTAAATGAGAAGACGTCGTTTTCGCCCTCAGAGATTCGCACGAATTTCTCTGATGGTAATGGTAATAGGGTATGAGTGTTGCATGCCCCTAATGGCTACGATATGGAGATGAGGGAAGAAGTTTCTGTTAATAATAATAACAGTTTTGGAGGTAACTTTGTTGGGTTAGGTTAACAAATCGGGATAGAGGTAGCGTGCAGTTACGTCTATGTTGCATTCACAAAAGTATACAAACATAAATTCAAATGAGCTTTTGCAAACCATTAAAAGAAGGAAAGTTACCTAGCCTAGAGCATAGAGCGATGATAGCCCATACGGAAGAGAGCTAGCGCCTCAATCACGAGGCCGCGGTTTGATTCCTGGCCTGTACCACTAAGTTCTTCGGAATTTATGTACGGTTGTATTTATCATTTACTGGCTCGGCGGTGAAGGAAAACATTGTCAGGAAACCCGCATTTCCGAGAATGAAAAGAAAATACCATAAGTTCGGAGGTATGCGTAAAATATGGGTGAGCTTGGGGCGAACATAAAAGACCAGCGATGGTTGCAGTGTTACATAACGACACTTGCTTGCAATAGTCCAACATTAAATAATAATACCTAGCCTACCTTGGTCATGCCTTGAGGAATAAGCGATACCGGCTACTCCAGACTATAATAATAGGGAAAACAGATTAAAAAAGCGAAAAAACCCTGGGTAGGCCACAAATGTGGTGGCAGGTATCGCTAGTGTCATAGAGCTATTTGGTTTGGTGAGAGATAGGGATATGCAGAGCTGACTGCCAACAGACTGCAGTTATTAACGAGAAAAAAATCACGATATTTTCTTTTTAGCAGCAGCGCAGGACCAATCGTTATGGCGATCCTTGGAAGAGGCCTATGTCCAGCGGTGGACGTCCATCGGCTGAGGTGATGATATTGATGATTTTCTTTTTGCGGTGGTCAGAAACTTTGGTACAACTCATTACCTTTAGTGGCAATAGAAACATGATTCAAATAACTACTTATATTTGTTTCGTATATGTGATAGTCAAAATGGTTTAGTAGCTTTGCCTTCCAAGCAGGTGGTGTCAAACAGTTTACGAATTCATGTATGCGATTTATAACACTATTGGCTTAAATGTGCAGGATAACAACATAAGTAACCGTACTTTCTTCCATTTCAATTGCCAAAAAATTTATTGTGTGCACTGTCTATTTAAAAATGCGATGACGTCACTACCTTTCAATTTACCAGTTCTAGTAAGTAAGTATGCTTAGCAAGATAGTATGTATGATGGCCTATAGAATGACTCTGATCAAAGAACTCCATTCACTAAAAGATGCAAGGTTATTGCTAGTGTTCATTTAAAAAGTGAAACAAAAACACTTGACGCTTTCATTGTTGAGGACGTTGTCTAGACTAGTTTTAAATTTTCAAGAACTTTCTTCTTTTTTATCTCAATCTCTTTTAACAACTTTCATTACAAATGCATTGCCATTACACAGTAATTTAATACGAGACTACGAAAAAGACAAAGAGCATAGCCGAAATGTTAAAGTTTCTCTTTAAGAACCGCTAGGGGCCGCCAACAATGCACCGCCATGTTTGATTTGGGAAGAACAAAGGCGCCGACACAATGGCGAACGAGTGTAGTATAACAAGACTTTTGCTATAGTTGCATTGGTGTTTGGTTATAGCAAAGGAGTGAATTTGCTATGCTAAGGATTCTACAAGGATAAGAAATGAACAATATTAAACGGTTGGCCCAACAAAGAATACGCGAAAAACATCAGCTCTTCCATAGAAGAAATCAATGGCGACTCGACCCAAATGTATGGAACTGCAGATTTTTTTTTTCGATTTCGATCTTGGTCTAATTATCCCTTACTGGAAGTTGTTCAGTTTGATGGTCTGAAGCATTTCGTAAAGTATGTAGGTATAGATAACGAACGCAATTATGTTTGCACCCTGTATTCTGTTTTCGCAAGACCGGTCGTTGTGGCGATCCATAGGAGAGCCCTATGTCCAACAGTGGACGTTTATCGGCTGAGATGATGATACTGATTAATTCTGTTTCGTGAATCGATTATTATTTGAGTTTGCTGTGTGTATCCGGTTTCGCATAGCCAATCCCCAGACGGGTGTCGTAACAGACGAGTAATTCCTTAAGGCATCATCCAGATCTCTGATGCCCTCACCATGAGCCAGTTGGTTTACAGCCACTTACTGCATCCGACCCCCTTCTGATCGTATCGGTCTCCCGTTTCATCAGATTTAGGAGGGTAGAGACGATAGAGCACACACTTATGCACTTAAAAATATCAGCTGTAGTCGAAGTCCGCTATCAGAATCCTATTTGAGGTTTATTTACTTTTGAGCTATTTCAATACCTGTCTTAGTTCTGTATAATTAAGCTACAGTGTAAGAATGAGAACTAAGTAATTTAGCTATTAATGGAAAAGGTTCTGGAGTAAAGGGAAGATCTTCCATGTTAAAATTAATGGAGGATCTTCGGTTTTCTTTCTGAACCAGGGTCGTGTTTTCTTTTGGTCTTAATACAGACCATACAATTACTGAGAAGCTACGAATAAGAATAAATATATTTTATTTATTATTTATTTAACACTTTATTGTACACGCGGAAAAACAGATTAATACAGCATAATAGACAAGTACAAAGAGCGAGCTTATTAACTATAGAAGAGTAGCTCTAAACAAAATCTACATAATTTTAGACCCCTAATGAAAAATTACATGTGGTATGAGTTTTGGCGGCAAGATACAGTTTTCAAAGAAAAAATATAGAACACGGTACAGTTTTTTTGGTACCACTTTTTGAGCTTTATTTACATTTCTATAGTTATTCTTATTCGTAGCTGAGAAGAGAAAACAAAGGCGCGAAACTCTGGAAGACCCTCCGCTTTCTATCATTAATAGTGATTGTGTCAAAATAATTCATAATATAAAAAAAATCTTGCATAGAAGCAAAGGCAGGAAGAAAATAAAATGTTTGACACAGTGCTTAGCTTCAATAATTTCTCATGGTTACAGGTCTTTATTCCCAATTTACTAATCAAAGAATGGCGACAAAATAAAGCGTAAAACCCGAATAGCAGAAACAATAAAATTTTATGGATGAAGCATCAAAATTGTTTTCAGGACTTGGTCTAGACAGTTAAGTGATTGCTAAACTAAGACCACCTATCAATGGGTGACATCGTCTCCTTGAAATAAGCTTTTAGTTTTTAGGGTTTCATACCCAAAGCGTGTCAACAGGACCCTACTAAGCCTACGTTATCGAGTATGTCCTAGTTTTAGGCTGGTTTGCATCAAAAAGTGTTTTATGTAGGCTTAAACGTATTTAGTGATCGATTTGTCTTTCAGAAGTCATTTTTAACCTTAGAGTTGCGGCAGAATGAGAAGTGGCAACCCTATCTTTAGATTGGTCTTCTTTCGAGTGCACCTCATTTAATTCCCAAACAGATAGGTGCAATTTTTGGAAAAAAAAAACAAAAATCATCATGGTACAGGTACTTGCGGCAGTATTTTGCTAGGCAACCCGGCGGCGTTGTATAAACCCCTGTATGAACTTTCACTTGGATCACATTTCGTTCGCCAAACAAATAGGTGCATAAACATTCGGACCTTGGACCACTAGAAACTAAGAAAAAGAATGAAGATACTAAAATCGTGTTGCCAAACATTACACAAAAACATGAATCAAAACGCCCTATACAATTTTGTTTTAAAACAAGATGGCGGAAGTCAAAAAGTGAAGATAGGTTTTATGTTTTCTTTCTAATAGGAGACATGCCTTAAGAGTCAATGCTGCTATAATTATATGCTTGAAAATGTAGTTGGTAAAATAGTTAAAACTAAGTTTCCGCCCAATGAAAAGGAAAAACGATCATGAGTTTATGTCCTTTTAAAATCAATGTTAACATTTCATATTGCACCATAAACATTCAAATAAAAAGGTTCAAATTACAACACAATAAAATTAAAATTCACGCTGCATTTAGCATAACATTCTAGAACAACATATCTTTGTGTCCATTTCAAAACGACGGCATTGGAGATTCATTGGTCCAGAGAATTTAATCCAGCCGACGGTTGGGGCGTGTAATTGTATTCATGATTCGCCAGTGTGCGCCGGCCCTTACACCGTGTGGGTTAATGACCTACGGCCCTTAGCTGATACGTGGCTAACCAGTCATATGATATCTCATTATGATTTAGATTAATTTTGATTATAATTCGGTAACAGCAATATTTGGTTCGTTATGTAACCTAACTAACCTAAGTTATGTAAGTACATATCATACATACATATTGCCACGCCTGTTTACCTGGAACGTAGTTGAGAAATATGGAGGAGCCCTATGTCCAAAGATGCACTGATCAAGGTCTGTGATGGATGGATGAATGGACCTGGAGATAGGACCAACCTGGAGTTGTACTAGTATTATTTTCTTGGGTATCTATAAAATAATAAATAAAAACTTTTTATTAAGGACAACAAAGATCCAATGTGTTAGTAGCAACAAGACTTATGAAATACTAGGGTTAGTAAACAATAACAAAAACGGATCTTGTGATTTGGGGACATGTGTCGCAGCAATGGACACTAGTTACTATCAGGAATGGCCTTCAGGATGCTATTGCCACTACTCCGGACCCGGCGTAACAGAGGTGCTGCCTTTTTTGCGAATTATGGCCTGCGAGCAGTCCATCTGCGCCTTAGCAAACATCTCTGAGGCTCCACAAAATGTATACAGGGTCTTTTTTTTAACTCTTTTTTGTACACACGGAAATATACATGAAAACATCTCAGGGTTAAAAGCTACAAAGGGCGAGCTTATCTCTAAAGAGATAAAGAGAGTCCTTCTTAATATGCTGACAGTTTTCAAGGGGATGATCAGACCATCAAACTGAATAATGACTGGCCGTCATCTGCGTTCCTCTGAAAACCTCTCCCTCAATATGCCCATCCACTCCACTAATTTCTACACCTATTCCTTCTCAGTGCATGCCGTTCGGCTTTGGAACTTGTTGCCAGAGTCGATCAGACGTGCACCTTCCTTGAATGTTTTTAAGTCGAAAGTTAAGTCTCATTTCCTTGATCACTGAACTGACCCTCGATCTGTTTTCCGTAGGTACATCTTTTCCTATGTCTGTGGTTCATGTTTTCCTATAGTATTTTGTTGTGTAGTACGCGTATTTATGTATGATGTATGTGTGTATATATATATATATATATTTATATGAGTATGTATATTATATATGTATTTATAATAGGTTTATTTTGTATACTTACTTTTTGTTTTTACTAATAACTGCTGATTTTTGATAATTTTTTCTGGACACACCGCCTACCTTTCTTCTTTTCACCGTTTCCTCTACCCTAAGGTTGTCTGGAAGAAATCGCTTCTTAGCGATAAGACTGCCTTATTTTGTGCCTCTCGTATATTATTTCTGTATTTTACTGTTTATGTTTTGGTGTAAAATAAAGTATATTTGATTGATTGATTGAATATCTTTCCATATGAGACAAAAGTCGAAATCTAATAAGAAAATCAGCTGTCCCTTACATTTTTACATTTGGGTACATTATAGATTGCAGTTTTGTATGGAAGATCTGATTTCGTAGGTCCTATATACGACATAAACATTACGCTACCAAAGGTAGATATTTTGTCTAAATACTTATTTTTTTGCCATCATGCTCCGTTTGCAATGTAAATATCTGTGCAGGAAGGGCAGGAAATCATATTTATAGGACCTAGGCCCATGGATGAGGATCAATATCTGCCACATTCAAACGGAAATATCTTGATCTATACCTAAATGTAAGTATAATACGGAGTATTATTAAAGTTAATTAGCTCATTTTAGCATTAGAACAAAAATAGATATTATGCATCAACATAATTAATTATAATAACCAAAACACTATAATAGCTAGATCGATATAATGTGAAACTAATTTATTGCTATTAGAAATTGAGTTGTGCGCTCTAGTTAACTGTAAACACGCACACATATACAACATTGTTATTAGTGATGTAATGCGTTATGGATTTCGGATTTGGATAGGGATATCTAGTGCAAGAAGGGTATCAAGGTGAAAGGGTGTGATTTTACTTCTCATTCTCATACACAACAATTTCTTTTGCAGAGCCAACAATGAAAACGAAAAAAGAAAAAAAAACAGTAACCCACGCAAAATTAAGTACATTAACAAATTCATTTACAAATTTTAGTATTGACTTAATACTACTCTACCAAGTAGAGTAGAACCTTACTATCCTTTCACCTGGGGGCTGGGTTTAAAAAAGTAAAACGGAATGGATTTTTTTTTATTTGGCATCAATATTAAATTAAGTACAATATTTATGTGAACCGGGCGTTAAACTTAATAATAAACTATTTTTACATTAAAAGTCTTTTAAATCATGTTTTCTGTGTATGTCCTAAATAAACGATAAATTTTAATGTTTATCAGAAATAAGACAAAAAAAACTTATTTCGGATAAAGTTTTGGATACGCGGTATAATAACGTGGTCCTATCTAGGCCTATGTGCAGATAACGACGTTTAGCAAACATCATTTTGCGTCACAACTGTTAATCAGCTAGTAATAGTCACATTTGCATGAAATACAACGGAGTATAGAAACATGATATTGAATACGTTGTACCGAGATTAGACGTATGAAACTAGTTATACACCACTTGTTTTTAATTTTAAAGGTGTATTCAGACTATGAAACTAAACAACTTTCCCTAAAGAGCATGGATCGAAAATCGAGATAAGTGGATCAACCGATAGATTTTCTGTGCGAGGTCCAATTTTTTTTTCGTTCAAACTTAAAATAAAAAAATCTACATTAGCTCTTTCAAACAAAAGAAAAATAAAAGAAGAAGAAGAAATTATTTCAAAATACAGAAATTTTAAAAAAATAAATATGTCTTTGTAGATTTTCAGCTTTAAATTACATAGACTTCATTGTTCCATCCCTTGGAGCGCATGCTCAGTTGTTATTGTTAGACAGTCAGACTTGTAGGGCTAGCATGCCAGGCACGACATAGCGACAAAGCGAGAAAACGATCATGCGCGCTCGCTTATGAACACGCAAAGTAACGAAGACAGAGGCACGTCTCGATTTTTGTTGTTTTCTCGGGGGTGGTATGCGAGGCTTAATCGCCGAGAACAAACGAGAAAGAGAGTGTGGATACCCTTTCTTCTTGTTCTTTCAGGCATAATGAATAATGATGAGCAGTAGTAATCTTCCTTGGAAGTTCTCGCGATAGTGCCGTGCTTTAAAAACAAGCAAAAAAGGTGTGGGTTAGTAAATTAACTACCATAATTTACCTAACTGCACGAAATTAAAGCTTTCAGATCAGAACTAAGGTCTGAATTTAACGAATGAAAACAATAAATCTACAAACATATGGCAGCATTAATTCGTTTTCTAGCATGTCTCCTAGTAATCTCGTAACAGGTAGCCTACAGAACCCAAACGCCTAGATTTATGAATGCGGGGTGCTTGCCAAGCGCGGATTTAGTATTGGGTTACGAATAAGAATAACTTATTCCTAGGCCTTGCCCCCTTCCCCTAAATGATATATTTTATATTAGTATTTTTATGTCCAAAATGACATGTTTGGTATCAGCAAGATGGCGTTATACTAAAGTGCCCTCAGATAATTGTAGTGGTTTGACGAAAGCGCCCACTCATAGTTCTGTCATTTTTAGAGCATTGATTGTGTATCTAGAATTGTGATCGACGATGTCCAGTGATTTCTTTTGTATTTTTTCCCTAGCCTATTTCAATGCTGTGCAAAGGCCTCCATTCAATCGTCCAACCATCTGTGTTCTGGGCAAGATCTGGTCACTTGTCACTAAAAACATCCAGATTGTCCAGTCTTCTCTTCCTAGGAGGAAGTGAACGCCAAACCTTTTGGGATCCAAGGCGTAAAAATTGTTCCTATCCAAAACCGGGAGATTACAGGTTTCTTCTCCTGAACGGTATTCATTATGGCTATCATTTACCTTATTTTTGAAGGGTAAAGAAAGTAAATGCCAACACAAAAGTTTCCATTGCGTCGAAGTGTTGCTGGCTTGCCAGTCCCCATAATAAGGTAAGATAATTGTTCAGCAACGCGGTAAGAACCCGTAATAGTCCTACTTCGGTCGCAGGTTTGGAAGATGTCCTTGAGAATTCGTTCATAAAATTATGTATTCCTGGATCCGTCCCGGGGTACATGCCGTCACGGCGGGGCGCGGGGCAGTCACAGGCTGGTACGACGCGACATGGTTACACCAAAATTATTCATAGCCTTGCTAAAACCCAATTGGTTTGTACCTAGTACCTAGTCGTACTAGACACGGAATGCAGTATGGCGCGAATTTTGGAGCTGAAACAGTTAGGCGATATTACTTGTGATATATTTGGTGTGATGTCAACTTTCTACCATACATGCATAAGCTTACTACCATAATACATTTCGGGCGGTGTACTTTGCTATAACGACAAAGTACAAACTATCTTTTGAAGAGATCAGTAGCAACTAGCAATGCCCTCTATTAGCAGATTTATGGTTTAGGGATGTCAACTTTCTAAATTTTAAAATAACGTAGTCTGAAAGACAAATATAAGCTGAAATAGAGTGAAAGAAAAGTTTGAGAAATTGTTTGGATTTTACAGAGACGCATTTTACCTAAAAGCATTTTAGTACTAAAGTGAGAGAGAATTCTGCCAAAGGAATGCCTAAATCTTCCTTGGGTCATCAAAATAATTTTACTAAAAGGCTACTCACTCAAATTGAAGAATCTCTCTCCTCAACTCTAACCGAGTTATAATAAAAAGGAAATATTGTTTAAACAACGTTTTGGAAATGCGTTTCTGTATACTTTTCCACGTTAAAGTACAAGGTATCAAATGTGACAATGAATTGATGAAAACAATAAACTGCATTTTATAGAAGCACTGCTGGCATATACAAATTGTCGATAAACCTCTACTATAGTCCATCCAAATAGCAACGAAATTTTAAGACTATATTGTACAGAAACAGAGATTTGAAACACTTAATCTCACTTAATCATAGAAAAGCTTTAGTAATGTCCAAGTTATGTCGGATAGTATATCCTTCCTTTAAATAAATTATATTTGCTAATCAGAATTGGCCAGAAAGCTAAATACGAATTGGAAAATCTTTTCTTCGTTATTTGGAATCAGGTATAAAGGGATTCTCTAGTAGTTGTATACTATTGATATACCAATTCGAATGAGGAAAATCAGGTGTTTCCTTTATTTCAAAATATTCCATCGTTTATAGGCCGAAATGACTTGTTAGTTAGGTGTTCTAAAATTCAAATGAGGACTATTATATAGTTATCGTACCAATCTTACTACTTACATAAATTATAGTTGTTAGTTACCACCCCAACTTGAATTATATATTACGTTTTCGAATTTCAACCCCCTAATTAATAATGGACGCTGGAACGAATGGAATGGTGTAGTGATGTAATCCAACATTTATAGGATCCAGTGCCAAAATTTGTTAAACAGAATGGAGACATTTCAACACTGAAAAATGTTGCAAATAATTTGTTGCAAAAACAAAAACATATTTTTACAGTCTCACTTGAAAATAGTCCAAACTGAATAGGTTACGTAAACACCAAAATGATGTTTTACGTTTGTTTCTACACCATGATTGATTTCGTTTATGTTGCGAGAATAGACTATAATGAAACTAAATGACCTTGAAATTCTGTTCATAATTTTTTCGATTATTATTACGAAATTCTGGGTCTTCCAGTTTTTAAACTTCTAGTTTAGTCTTAACCTTTTAGTTGGTAAACTGAACTGAAAAAACCAAAAGTGAAAAAAATACAAGGTGATTTTGTAAGCACTTTTAAAATTTTCAGGAGTGATTCAGACCATTAAACTGAACGACTTTTACCATAGGAGCAAACATGAAATTTTAAGATTTTTAACGATTTCAGGATTGCTCCCATTGTAAAAGTTGTTAAGTTTGATGGTCTTATCTAAACCACCCTTGAAAATTAAGAAAGTTTTTAAAAAATGATTCTGTTTATCTAGAGTGTATTGTAAGCCTACTGCAATCGATTAACTGAAATTATCCAAAAATAAAGTTTAGTAATAAAAATACAGAAAGCAAATATATACAAAAAATAGATACGCGGATCCCTTTGTCACCACTCGACTTACACTTAACCGCTTTTTAACAACTCTAATCTAATTTCCGTGTTACACGGGTAGAACATTAGCGGGCAATTAATTCTATTGCTTAATTTTTCACTGTCAACCGAAAACTTCAGTTTTTGCTTCACAAAACATTAGCTAATCGATCGCTAATTACATTAAAAATAGTAAAATTATTAACATCCTAGGGAAGAGCTGCAGGAAGCTAAGATAAGGCCCCCCACAAGGTGCACCGACGACTGAAGGCGGCGGGAACCCGTTGGAAGAGGGCAGAGTAGGACCGGTCGTTATGGCGATCCTTGGGGGAGGCTATGTCCAGCAGTGGACGTCCATCGGCTGAGATGATAATGATGAAAGTATGACCCAAAGGCGTTTGATTACTGGCAAGTAATCTTCATGCCGGTTTCCGTGCATTGAGCTACAGTTTGATCCCTGCCACTAAGGTATCGAATGAGTTTTTGGGAACCAGGTCCAAAAACTACGATTTGTTACTCTATTGACTTTTCGGTGAAGGAAAACATCATGTGGAACCTGCAGGCATGCTTCAATATTAGATTTTGTATTGTGTCTTCCATCGTCCGTTACGGGCTCACTATATGTCACAATGGAAAGAGTGAGGTGCGATTTGGATATTTCAACAAAAAAGGTATAAATAGTATATCTCTGAATACGATCTCGGGGAATATACACGGTGTAAACTTAAATTCGTTAGAATATCAAACTGAACGACTTTCATTGCGCTTCAATTATCAGTCGTTCGAGCATCCCCTAAAGTATGTAATGTGTTGAAGATCACACTTTACCTTCATCATATAGGGTCCTTCTTACTATATTGACGGTTTTTAATGGGATGATCATATATTACGGTCGAGTGGGATTGCAATTTTGTATGGAAAAGCAGATTGTTTTTCGCGATTTCACGTTATTCCCATAATAAAAGTCGTTCATATTGATGGAAACTTTCAACCCTTTGAGTTTTCGGAAGCGGTTCCCTAACACCCTGTATAATGTTTATAACATGACTGTACCAGATCCGTATTCACTTTTCTGTGATCTATATCAATAAATACGAGAGCGACGACAGTAGCGAACTAAAAGATATTCAATTAAAGCACCCTATTATTGTGCATGTTGCATGTCATATAGAATTACTTCCCCGATAACATTTGTTTATGAATACGTCAAAAACACAATTTATCTCCCTTTCGATCTAATCGGGACTTACCCTTCCTGGGAACTTTATTAATATATTAATACGTATTATATTCAGTCACTTTCTATTTTTTATTTATTTTACACTTCATTGTATACATAGGAATACTATAGGTATATTTTTTCGAAACACAATCAAAGTTTTATCAAAATCGCTCCAGTAGATTTTACACGAAACTAAGATTCTTAGAGTCTTTATTGTACACAAAAACATCATTATTATGTTAAATTGCAATAAGTCATGAGCGAGTCAAAGGCGAGCTTAAGAATTTTCTTCCAGCAAACCGTTGAGTGATAGGAAAACTGATCTGTTTAGGTAAAATCTACTTAATTATGAGATACTAAAATGTATACCTATAAAATAAGAAATAATATCAGATACACCTATACAAAAATAAATATAGATACTTATACAATCAAATAGACAAAATAACCAAAAAGTCTGTGATTTGGAGTCAGACGCAACTAAACACCATATCGTAAACTTTTTGACATTGGAAATGTCTTTTCTTTCGCTCCAGTATAGGCTCTGATTTCACGAAAAAGTGCGTTCCCCTATTATCTCAGAGAGTTTTTTTTTTTTTAATTCTTTTGTTTTTTTTTGGAGCTTTTAACCCTGAGGTTACGTCAGCCCCTCAGAGAGTTATGAAGATATGATGTGAGGCTCATAAGACGCGTATTTATGAGAGCAAAAATCCATTGGATAATTTAGTCAGCTACAATTTGAGCCTAAAACTAAGACGATCGGGTTAAGGGTTGGCCCTGTACTCTAACCTTTTTGAGACAATATTTTTTCGAATTCCGTAGATTCATTTCCAATGTTCTCGTAGTCGTGTGAGGCAATAAATCTATGAATTTTTTTGTAATATCTTAAATGTACAGACACACTTTTGTTACAGTTTTAGAAAAGTAAATTTTCATGTTATCTAATGAGTTTTCAATGTTGCTGCAAGGTTATTTAATCTACTGGTTAAACGTTTCGGTTACTAGTTTAACCGAATACTAGTTTTATCGATAACCTACCAAATACACTTTGAATATATAGCTCAGAAACAGTTTCAATACCGGCCGACCCTCGTAAATCGTTTGTAAGGACGAAACAACATGTTCTAACCCGAAAATAGGTTATTCCAATGGTTTCTGCGAACTAAAATAATATAACTTTGTTATTCGAAATTAGTTTCTCGTTACTATTGTTATTTCCTGAACGTATTCTATTGTATTATCTTTGAGCCGTATAGATTTTCTATATTATAATTTAAATTTTCAGACCCTCTCAACGTGGATGAGGAAAAGTATGTCATAATGGAAACGTATAGTGAGCGGAGTCTCTGGCTTCCCTCGTGGGATATATGGCGTAATTATATGGTGAAGCCATCATGGTCTAGTGCAGGCATCACAGGCTGCATGCGGCCCCCACTGCATTCTTTTGCGGCCCGATCCAATTTTAAGAACAGCTCCCTGATGCGGCCCGCTTGACTTTAAAAAGTACTTAGGTATTAAATTATTATACTGCACCACCTCATTTTGGGTGAAAAATTTCGAGCTCGGTTCGCTCGCTCACTTTTTTATGTTATGTATGCGGGGTTGTCCACAAGAGTCGCAATAATTTTGCCCTTACAATAAGGACCTTCTGCCTAGAAAATTCGAAGTCCTAATAACTGTAGAAAACTTTCCGAACAACCATAATCCTTCCATGGCCTATCCTAATTTCAGTTCTCGCTATAGCC
Source organism: Agonopterix arenella (assembly GCA_927399405.1). NCBI lineage: Eukaryota > Metazoa > Arthropoda > Insecta > Lepidoptera > Depressariidae > Agonopterix > Agonopterix arenella. The sequence goes on along the minus strand of OV656708.1, from coordinate 10,223,514 downwards.
CTGACTGTGATGTTCATCAACTTCCAGTTGATTTCCGCACATACAATTCACCCCACGAACCCAAATACTTATTAAACAACATAGTTAAAGAAACATTCCTAGGAAGAGATTGTAATTTTTTGTCTAGTATTAAATAAACGACTAGGTTCAGTCGTGTTCTACGGTCGATCTAATGAGTTTTATTTCTTTGTTCTATGCGCCCCACTGATTCTGATATAATTTTGCATTTGGCCCACCAATGAATTTGAGTTTGACACGCTGGTCTAGTGGCTAGTAGAGTCAAGTTGCAAGTTTTTTACTGGGCGCACATCTGCTCTTCGGCTTGACACGCGATTCCGCGGTTTTGTGGTGGCTCAAGTGTGTGTTTTTGTGTATGAAAAAATAATCCTTGAGATCTCAGAATAATTAATAACGTACAACGTCAAGCACTTTTACTATTTTATCCGTCAAGCCTCAATTACCATATACCAGACACAATACATAAATAATTGTTATCGCGGCATACACGTTTCACCAGTGCGTGACGGGTTCAAACTGGGAAATTCTGATACGTATACAGGGTGTAAGTGAAAGACTAGCAAATACTAAAACGGTGAACTCAGACCATCAAATTGAACAACTTTCACTATGGACCCTATCTCAGGAATCGCGAAAATAATCAGCTGTCCCATACATTTTAATCGGGTAGGTACAGCAGTTTTGTATGGGACAGCTGATTTTTTTTTTGCGTTTCCTGAATTAGGTTCAATAGTGAAACTTGTTTAGTTTGATGGTCTGAGTTCACCGTTTCAGTATTTGCTAGGCTGTCACTTACAACCTGTATATGAAGTCTACCAACCCTCATTGGGCACGCGTGGTGGACTGACGCCCCCTTACACCCTCCCTGATGCTACCGTCAGACCCAGCACAGCACGCACATACCTACGCCCATGCCATGCAGTGGGACATATTTAGGCTGATGATGATGTATGTTGATTCAGATATTATTAAGCTTTATTTTATCATGGCCTGGTTTTTAAGCTAAAACTACACGGCAAATTCAAATCAAACAACACGTTAAATACTTAATTTGTACAATATCTACGGAAACGTTTATGGTAATTAACTAACAAACAATGCGATCTCAAACTAAATTAAATTAGAACTAATTAACAATTGATATAATTAACGGAATATTCAGCTATCTACTTGACAATAATTCGTTGCTATCAGCTTATCCACATTGGTTTATGGGTGGACCATAACTTGGGTTGTTTATGAACGCTTTCACAAGTTCTACAATTATACCAAATAGTTTAGTAATCATCCTTAGCTACAAATAAAACTTCAAAATCCAAAGTAGCTACCACTGGTTGGTTAGCTCTGTCTTTGATCATTTTTAGGGTTCCGTAGTCAAACACTTCTGTATGTCTGTCTGTATGTTCTGCCTCAATTTCTCCCTCATTTTTGAACCTATGGAATTGAAATTTGACACGAAGTCGATAATCATCATCTCACAGCCTATGTACGTCCAACTGCAGGGCCTGTGCCCTGTGTGGAACTACCCAAAGGGAGGATAGTAGGGAAGTAGACAGATAATAGTAACAACATTTTTTTCCCCATACAACAACAAGAAGGATGAAAAAAATAGTTTTTTCTACTCAATCGAGTGAGGTGTCGTTGGATGGTTCTTGTATGTAACGTGGAACAAAACACAGATACAAACTATACGGTTATGTATTAAAATAGTCAACTTACTATGCTTGTATCTAGAGATATATGCGTTAAAGTCAAAAACGAAAATAGTGCTAATGAAAAGTGCGTTATTCAGATTACCTCCACATGGAATATAAGTTAGCATAAACATATGCTCACGACCATATTCCCTGAGGGGGTGGTGACTACCACTCTATATCTGACTTATATCTTATATCTGATTATATCTGACTAGATATAATCTGAATCTTCAGAACATCCACGTTTCACTAGTAGTACCTAAACTCTGTCCAGTGTGACGCGGAGTGAGCCCGTCGCCACTTGTAATGGACAGTGGGTACAATATGTGCCTCGAAATTGAAGCATGCAGGTTTCCTCACGATGTTTTCCTTAACCGAAAAGCTAGTGGTGTTACAAATCGTACATAAATTCCGAAAAACTCATTGGTACGAGTCGGCTATAGGGTATATAGGTTAGCATATGCTATGTTATGATATGATGCAGTGGGTGTGCCTTTAAAGTACATTGTTCATGCAATAAGTCGCTTTCATTGAAAGAAGGATAAAGAAGCGATGCATTTGGAACACTCTCTATATGACATTATGCTTTTTGCATCCATGCATATGCTAACGACTATAATCCCCGAGAGGGTAGTCATAGATATTTTGCAAACTCAGAACATCCACGTTTCACTATGATTTTTTTCTATCCCTATAACGAAAATAATGTTACAGATGCGAAATCCACGGGCAAAGCTAGTGAGTTACATAACACATGTTTCACAAATAAATTTAGGGCTCTGAAGGCAGTTCTATGTTTCGGTATCTCGTAAATTTACGACGGTCTCGTCACTAACATAAATTACAGGAACTATTGAGATATCCTTCAGTGACGAAAACGATTTGGGATCACTTTACAACTAGATTACTTGGGCAATGTATCTATGGATAAAGTGAAAGGAGTAAAGTTTTGCTGAAGTTAAGGACATATTAATATAAAGGACTTAACATAGGGCTTAGTTTAGACCTTGTTTGAAAGCGAGAATGTTTTTCTATGAAGAAACCTTTGCAGAGACGTTTGTAATATCCTTCAGACATGCAGGATTATACCGGATTATTTCTTTTACCGTTTAAAAATTTTTAGGGTTGATTTAGATCAACAACTACTATGGGAGTAAACCTGAAATCGTAAACAAAATCTGCTGTTCCATGCTAAACTGCAAGCCTACTCGACTCAAATGTATGAGACAGCAATTTTTTTTTTCGAATTCATGTTTGCTTCCATAGTATACCTATGTTCAGTTTGATGATCTGAACCAACCATAAAAATTTCGGAACGTTAAAAAAAATTACCCAGTATACAGTATAGTTGTTATGGTAAACGGTTGCATTACTTTAAAGGGGTGATTGTACCTATGATACTGAAAAACTTTCCTTACGAAACCTATAGGAAATTCACAAAACAATTTTCAATTATTTCATAAAAACGTGCGATCAGCTCATTGCATTTAGTATTGAAACTCCTCAATTTTTCAACAATTTTCAAGTTCACTATTGCCATACATAAAAAGTTGCCTTCTTGATGTGTTGAACGAAGTTTGCATAGATAACTAGGATTAGGGAAGGCTACATAAACATGTTTCGGTAGCGATAGAACAAGAGCATTTTTTTTCTCAAGAATCTACGCTTGTTCTGGCCGCCAAAAATATTGGTGAAAGAACGGAAGTAAACAATACATAGGCCAAACAAATGTCTTATTATTCTTTCGAAACAGGGTCGAGCGTAATACAGAGGCCATTTGTCAAGATAAGCGGATACAGGGTACACCACAAGTTGTGATAAAGGACGTGTTACGCAACGGTTTGCACCTATGCTATGCCTTTGTGGTCAGGTATAAATCTCAACGGTTTTCTTCCGAGAAACCATAAAATACGGACGTGGGTGATATGCTATTTTAGCTTTTATTGTGCTGCTCTAAGAGTTACTTTATGTTGCATCTGTGATAGAGTTTTTCAGATATAATGAACAAAACGATCGAAGTCACTCAATTTTCAAAAACAAATATGACTAAAATATTACTTATTTTTACCAGTATCATATTTCAATCCAAGTTGAATCTGTGATCGATTTTTTAAGATATCACAGACACAAAAATTTACCAAAGATCCAAGTAACTCAATATTTAAACACAAATATCGCATCCCTCGTATCACTTACTCTCCTATACAGACCTAATTTATGAGTTTTGATTTTTTAAATGGCTAGAAGCCGTAAACCGTCGGCGTACTGTGAAAACCTCACAAGTACCAAAAATTATCTAAGTCACATAAAACTTTTAACTAAGTAATACTCCGATATTTTAGAGAATTATTCTGAAACTCTTCAATTGTCATAAAATAATCAAATGTTAGAAGGGGCTATTTTAATCCAAAACATGCTATAATAGGTCTGCTTCCATTTTAATTAGCTTCCGCTTATAATATAAATGAAGATCCAACGTTTCAACATTAAAGGCTTCAGCCTTAATTGCCGATATTCAATACCATCCTTTTACGGGTTATCCTTTTAGGTCAATTCTGAAATAATTAAAGAAAAATAACTTAACAGTAAGTAATTTTGCCCCGGGGCAGAGGGTCAGAAGCTCAGACACACTTTTGTCTCCTTTTACCTTTTTATTCACTTTTCCGTTTCATTTAATTTGCCACGTTCGAAGCCCTTTAACGGTGTTATCCATTTGACCGAGTTGACGCCTCTCCCTCTTTTAATTTATTCTTTCACAGTTAAGGTTCAGGACGTCGAAAGTCTTTCTGATGGATCAATACACGTGTTGGTTACTATTACTAGTTATGTGCCGACTAGATGACGAATTGGATTTCATAGGGCCAATGGCTGTCACACCACTTCCAAGACGATAGTCCCTGAAATTATGTTAATTGTTTGTAAACCTACATTAACATTTTTTTTTTATTTTTTTTTATTCATAATGGGTTTGCGCTTGGTTATCTCACCTGATGGGAAGTGTAGATGAAGCCGAGGATGTAGCGCGCTCACCCAGAAAAAGCCTATTAACTCTTCTTTTAAAAATATCCTGATTGTATTTGCTTGGAAACACAGACGCAGGGAGTGAGTTCCAAACCTTACCGGCTCTCATTATAAAAGTGGATGCGAACCTTTTTGTGCGGATTGTTGGAATATCGACTACGTATGGATGCAGTCTCGCACTACGTCTTGTTGTACGTTGGTGGACATGTAACATGATGAGGAAAAAGTATTGAACCTACATGATTTGATATCACGAATTGCAGATCCCTTCATTTATTTAATCGTACCAGAATGAGTGGAAAGGTGGAGTATGGCCCATCTCTACTCCTTATCCGTGTGAAAATGCCTTTGCCCTACAGTGGAATTATACATGCTATAACTTAATTTACTTTCTAACTAGAAAGACTACAAATCAGAAATATATTTTATAGTTTTCTCATTACAAAATTGTGAAAAATTATATCATTAGAATCCAATTGTTTATATCACGATTGTTATTATTAGAACGGTAAAGTTTAGCTGTCGCAACGACCTAAAACTTCGAAGTGGCGAGACGAAAATCAAGCCAATCCGAGACTTGGCTTGTGCATTCGAGTCGCCAGTCATTTGGTAAATTTACACAGCGTACTCGCCTGAATCACTCGCCTCGATTCGCTATCGCTTGGACTTGAATAGAGTGGAGGCTGTCGAAAATTCGCTCGTTAACCCTTTTCGGTCCCTTTGGGACGTAATTTGAGATACCTATCCCTAAAATTGGTAGGAAAAACTTGGTAGATCTTAAAGCATGGAGAGTACGCTAGTGAAATGTGGATATTCTAGTAAAAATACAATATTCTGAATATCTTTTGACTATTCCCACGGATCATAAACTCGTGTACATAATTATGCTATGATGTGTTAATGACTACCCGTTTCCTTCTTCCTTAAATAGCTTCTTAAGACCGCCTCTTGTAATTTTATCTCTGTATTTTACTGTTTATGTTTTGGTGTAAATTAAAGTATATTTGATTGATTGACTAATTATCATCATTAGTTCGTAAAGTATCGTCATTATTCCTAATTAAACGTATCAACACGATCGACTGTTTATACAGGGTTAAACTTAATATGCTGACGGTTTTTGAGGAGGATCATCAGACCATCAAACTGAACCACTTTCTCTATGGGACCAACATCAAAACCGTGAAAAAAATATCAGCTGTCCCATATATTAGGGTCGAGTAGGATTGCAGTTTATGGAACGGCAGATTTTTGTTCGCGAAATTTAAGAGTTGGTCGCATACAGAAAGTTGGTCAGTTTGATGGTCTGATCATCGCCTTCAAAAACTATCAGCACACAGTAAGTATACGAAACTATTTATTACCCGTGCCGTGACTTCGTTTGTGTGAAATTATTATGCATATGTCTTTCTTAAGGAAAGATCTATCAAAATCGATTCAGCTGTGAAAACGCAAAAGTGGCAGTTAGACAGAAACACTTTCACATTAATAATTCATACGATGAATTCAATTAATTAGTATGAATTTAAGGTCGATTAAACGAGAAATTTTATCCTCATATTAGAACGAATACTATGTTTCTGATGAGTTTCTCAGAACGAATATTTTTATTTTATCACAATTCTCAGCCTCAATATTACAATATTAGCAAGTACCCCAAAAATGAGTTCGTAATTTCCCTGGAGACAAAAAGTTCCAGATCATATCATTACACGTCTTACTAACGCACTTTGCAAAATTAATTCGGTCGGGGTAAAATTAAAATCTTCTTGTGACTGTCATTCGAGCATTTACAATGAGGCCACTAAACCAACGACGGATAAAACAGAAATGGGAGCGTTGCAAGTCGATTTCAAGACAGTCGAGTTCTTATGTGCCTTTTGACTCCACCATTAGCTCAAATATGTTTTTGTACGTAAAACAATCCTTAAGAGGATAGACTAGTACCGTTTTGTCCATAAAAATGTATTTCCTTGTTTCTTCCCTGGATAACAACACTATGTTATCTATGTTATCTCTGCTATGTCCCTATGTGATGCCTTTTTGCATTAATTAATTACTGTAAGAACTAGGTACTTTAGAAAATGCCCCATTTTACCACCCGATCTCAGACATCGAGCGAACAAAGACGAATGTAAACAAAAAAAAGCAAAACATACAGACACAGCCAAAGTCTTTCTCATATTATTCTTGGAAGAATTATTGAAATCGGTTTAGTTTTGGAGGAAACAGGGGAATACGAAATGCATATTTCGTCCATTTTATATAGATAAAATCTGTTTGTGTTGCAGTTGTCTCTTTCGCACTCTTAGTCGGCGGGGTATGTGGGAGGGGCAGATCGGACAAATACGTAAACAGTAGGAAAAGTGATATATTCTCCAAATTTCTTCGAGAACCCTCCTATCCTCTTAAGATTACGATGCTCCCAAAACCCACGACATTGGCAGAAATGCAGTGCTAGACCCAAGCCATTCGCCATTAATTTATGTATTAAAAAGAAAAAGATATTGTACGATTGAGATCGATATCGATAGGTTTCAAGACAGTATTAAGTAACCCCGGATTCGCTGAACTTCAATGTTGTTGTTGTAAGATGGAATGAAAGAGCACTGCTCCTAGCAAATAAAATATACCAATTTAAACCTTAAAGCTATAAAAAGTTAATAAGGCATTTGGGTAAAATATTTAGAAATGAACATTATTCTTTTTGCCTTTAATCCAGTGAACGCAATAATCCTGTTTTACTGTATTTTTATGTTTGATGTAAATAAGGTATATTTCATTTGTCCATGCATTACTTTCACGAAAGTGAATTTTTATTGCCAATTTGGAGACTTTTTGTAAGAAAAATATATTTTACATCTTTTTGTGTGTGTTATAGTGAAAATAATACTAATTTTATTTATTTTTAAATCTAATTTGGTTTTTAATAAAGTTTTATTATTGAATACATGTACGTTGCAGGGTAATAATTTAAATTTCTGCTGTTTAATTTTGATTTCTAAGCGTATTATGATTTCCGAAGATTGACTGAAATGATTTGAATATAAAGATAGTTATAGTTTATTAAAAGTAGCGACTCACTACCTATATATCACTCTAGCTAGGAGCTAGGGCACTGCTAATGAATTATTTATATGTATTTAAAAATATTGTAAACATTATACAATATAAAAGGTCAAACTTAATAAGCTGGTGGTTTTTTTAAGAGGATGATCAGACCATCAAATAACTTTCTTTATGGGACCAAGATTATTAAAATCGCGAAAAAAAATCAGCTGTCCCATAAATTTGAGTCGAGTGGGATTGCAATTTTGTATGGAACAGCTGATTGTTTATATCGCTTTTTTGATCTTGGTCCCATAATGTTGTATGATTTCGATTGAAAATTGATGGTCTGGTCATCCCCTTAAAAACCGTCAGCATATTAAAAAGGACCATAGGTATATCTTAACATGCTAACTCCTTTTAAGGGGATGATTAGATCATCAAAGTGAACAACTTTCTCTATGGGACCAACATCGAAATCGTGAAAAAAAATTGCTGTCCCATACATTTGGCTCGAATAGGTTTGCAGTTTTGCATGGAGCTGATTTTATTTTCGTGATTTCGTTGTTGGTGCGTTTGATGGTCTGATCATCCCCTTAAAAATGTGTCAGCAAATTAAGAAGGACTCTATATGAACCTACTGCCTTTGTCTGTCACTGTTTATCCTGTATTGTTCTGGCAAAGAATATATATACGAACGTAAAGTTCTGGTGAAATAAATGAGTTATCTATCTATCTATCTATAATTAAGACTACTCCCTTGAATATAAAATTCGTGAGCAAATCGTTCATTTGCGACATCTGGTTTTAGACCTTACGCGCCCTTGTTGTAAATAAGCTATATGCTTATAGAAAACTCTCTCACCACCGTGAAAAACATGGTTATAGGTTTAGCCCACGACTTCGTCCACACAAATTATATACCAGATTTTAAGTCAGATCATAAGCTATCAAACAAAAAATCATCAAGATCAGTTCAGTAGTTTTTGCGTGATGCTCGATCAAACAAACAAACAAACAGACAAAAAATAAAAAAATCAGGGACACCTAAAAACTATATCGTAACTTTTTTTTGTTAATATCTTCAATGTACAGACACACTTCTGTTACAGTTTTATAATAGTTTAGATGTGATTGGATGTTAGTTTGGGACAAGAACGGTGACGCGGCACCTTAATTAACCTCTGTCCGCCCACACATCTCATAGCCCTACCCGAGACGCTCACGTTCAACTAACTCGATTTGAATAAATAATGCTTGTCTCGGTTTTAGCAAACAGAATTATCGCGCCTTCATCTAAATAGCACTCGTGTAATTCGACTAAATTCACTTAAATTCACACCCTGTACTTTGTAATATACTGCTGTGGAAAATTAAATGTTTTACACGTGATACTATTTCTTTGAACTGAAAGATACCATGTAGATATATCGTCCGCTGTAGTTGTAATTAAAAAAAATTGTTACAGTAACGTCGTCGTCTCTCTAACGTCACCAAGTTTCTCGGTGAGAATAATTATGTCCAAGGTATTTACTATAAATGCCGTTAGCCGAAGAGCTTGGCAGAACCATATCGTCGGCATAACTTGGATCCTCTAAGGACACTCCACCTATTTTACAGTGGGGGGTACGCCCCCTTTTTTAATTTGAGGGCAAATGTCTGAAGACAAGCGTTATAGCTATTTAGTTGCTAAGGAAGTTTTGTTTCATTGGACAAGATCTATCCTTAATAATTTTTTTCCAACCTTCATTTCTTTGTATGGGGTCTACAATTTTTTTTCCATAACTGCTACTTTTCTACTCTGGGTTAAGGGCTAAGTTAAGTTTGACTAGGGATCCCTAAAAAGGTATACAAAGAAATTAGACGGCACATTTAATAATTTGGCTAAAATAATGAGCACATGTGCCTTTACATGGCCTCATTATTTTAGACAAATTATTAAAATGTCCGCTATATTTATTATTAACATCATGAGTTTTTCGGAATTTATGTACGATTTATAACACCACTGGCTTTTCGGTGAAGGAAAAACATCGTGAGGAAACCTGCATGCTTCAATTTCGAGGCATGTATTGTACCTACTGTCCATTTACAAGTGGCGACGGGCTCACTCCCCGTCACACTGAGGTTTCAGAATATCTCTGACTACCCCCTCGGGGATTATAGTCGTGAGCATATGCTTATGCATATGCTTATTTATTATTATGGTAATTACGACATTGTAGAACAAACATTACTTGTTAGTATTTACATAAATTGGGTCCTAATTAATATGAGATGATCAAACCATCAAACTGAACTGTCGAGTGACAGATCTACGTCGTCATGGTTTCAACATGAATAAGAAAGCTATTATTATTATTACAAACAGTTTCCGGTAATAAATAAGGAAAACAAACACAATTATACCTACGTACAAATCAGCGGAAGAAATCGCACAGTGGTGCGAGCTCATCACATTCCACGGACAAAAGCAAATAACGGTACAATAAATTACCTAACAAATATAAGTCTGGTAATAATACCGTGAGCATTTGTTTCGTACGCGTGTTGCGGGAACCGGGCTAATATCGTAAGAAAAACTGGCTGTGATCTCGCCAAAAGCGGTTCTGCGCGATTCCGTTGTTAACTACAGAGATTTTTCAAGTTAAACATAGGTACATTTTCTTTTTATTAAAGCTTATCTTTCTTAATGGGCGCGGAACCTATATTGCCGCCCTCAATCGTATTTTTTATTTTTAAACAAGTATACATCATTAAAAAAAAACAAGAATGTGACATTGTAGTCATTGCTGATTTTTTATCATTTCAGACCTTGTTTTTTGAATTTTTTACTGAATTTAGTATCTAGCCCAGTCATTTTACGGTTTGAGCCGGGACTAATTAATAATTGATATTTTCTTTCGGAATAATATTGAAGAGCCAATTTAAGCCTAGAAATGTACCAAAATAAAAAAAAAACACGTCAGCAACAGTTCCAATTTTAAAATTTAGCTATTATCTCGTTCTAAAAAACCTGATGGTAAATTTTTTTTCACATAAATATAAGGCTTTACCAATATTAAATACTTCAAACATGGTGTAAATATTTTTGGCTTCTCAGAACGTTTTGAAAAATCCGTTCGTATTTTCTAATAAATACCTCATTTTTTAAATTTTAATGCCTATTTTATTTATTGCTACAAAATAATTTATCTTGTTAAATCGAAGTCAAATGAGTTCATTGGTATTAATATTATTAATCAAAAAGCATTCTGGAAAACACAATTTTGATTTCAATGTTGCGTAGCGATTTTTATTTTTATATGTTTTAAGAAGTCTTTTTGTCACTAAATGGTGCCGGTTACAGTTTAAAAGTCCAATTAATAATTACTCCCTACCCCTCCTAACAAAACTCCGTAAAATGACTGGGCTAATCTTTAAAACCGCCAAAAGTGACCACCTTTGGCGGTTTTAACGATAATAACTACAGACATAAAACAGTAATCTGTAAATGGTTTGATAAATAAAAGAAAAAAACAACAATGACTACAATGCGTTTTTTTTAATACGATTGAGGGCAGCACTGGAGGCTCGGTACCCTATTAAAGAAAGAAAACCTTAATACAAATAAAAGAGAACAGTAAGAATTCGACAAACAAATCCAATTAATAAAATTCAATACGGTGTTAAAATACAAAAATAAATCCACCCGTCGTTCATCCTCCTAATCGATTACTCAAAGGCTTACACGGGATTAATAAACGATTAACTGCTCTTAAAATTTAAAAACAGTTTCCATGGGAGGCTAGACACTTTTTTTTTTTAGAATTCCCTTTGTCAATAGAAAAGAGAAACGGAACCTTTAAATTATACAGTAGTTAGGCGCGCATTGTACTGAAGTGAGACAGGAATGTAGAATAAAACCACACATTGTAGGATAAGTGTTGTATTGTCAACAATCCGTACAAGAGAGAGTATAATCGATAAATAATATAATTCACTTAAGGTGGTTTCAGTCCATACAAAAGTTTGACGCACAATATGCGTAGACGGAATTAATAAAAGTTATATTTTATATATGGAAAAATAGTTTAAAGCTTTTAAAATTTTGTATGAAAAATTTCAAAGCTTTATATCTTCGTAATTATTTTATAAATTGCAAATGTTATTTGTTACGCGGCATCTAGATTTTCTAAACTATACTTCCGTATATACAAAGTTACTTATATTAAAACCGTCTACGCGTATTGTGCGTCAAAGTTTTGTATAAAATTGACCCCTCTGCAACCACCTTAAGTATAGCTTAGTCAGCTTCGTTTGTCACAGTGTTACAGCGCGTAACGTTTAGTCGCGGTAAAGAGTAAACTTAGGCATATACCACACCTTCCCCCAAAAGATATCCCTTCAGTATGCGAAAATTAGTTATCAAAGTAACCACTAGAAGCGCTATGTACGATATTCAATACAACAAAAGTCAAACGAATAAAACACAGTGTCAACTCATGGCAGGCTGGCATAGTGGTTGGAACATAGTTCTTTAAAAATAAGGCATTAAAAAAATTTGAATATATTTCAAGAAAAAAAAACATAAGACGACATAATATAAGGTCACAAAAACATTCAATATGTCAGATGAATTATTTGAGAACAAATATTCGTATCGTATTTCCAACTAAAGCGTGAAACCTATCGGAACAGACTAATTGGAACGTTATTATTTTTTCTTTTATCATATACAGTACAGGGCCAATTAACGCAACATTTCGTGCAAACTATCCATGGCACCTAATCAAGCAAAAAAGTGAGTGGAGCTAACACCCTCCCGTCGCTAGGCAACCCACATTAACGGGTAATTCCGCGATATTCTCATCACGTTGTGGAAAATTGGCTGCCCTCGAAAATTCGTGCAGTGGCATAACATGTGGGATACGCGTATGAATACATTACCGGGTTCTATCGAAAAAGATCGACAGAAAATTCGGTTTTTATAGTAATTTCTGTACGCTGAATATCGGTTCATACGGTTGTGATAGCATAAATTCACGCATCGAAAGCTAAGCCGGGTTTTTGCAGTCAGTTTTACATTGGCTGCCATTGTAGTAAAATAGTGAACACTTTCATATAGCTACGTTGCTCTCTGAATTATTCTACTTTATTAAAAAGTTCGAAGTAAAATGGCATTGGAATATTTGGAATAGAGAAAAATAAATAGTAATTGAGTTTTATTACCCTTTAAAACTACCAGACAATAGTTTTCAAACACTGAACATTCTAAATTTAAATTCGTATGCACATGGCGTTCAACTCTGAAACTGCACTTGGTATAACTCGGCGTGTGGTGTTGACAGTTTTGTTCGAAAAACTGAGGGCTCTAGTTTTCCTTTTACACTAATAAAGTCTAGATTTCAGGACCAACTTTGTTTATTTAGCCTTCGTACGGTCCGGTGCTAGCCATGACTGAAAAAGTCTCGACTACTTTCACTATTTATTCCCTTTTTGTGTAAATTAATACAGGGTGATGGGTAAACAGTTGCATTACTTTAAGGGGTAGTTGTACCCATAATACAGAACAACTTTCCCTAAGAAACGTATAGGAAATTAGCAAAAAAAACTTTGGACTTTCCATACTAAATGCAATCTGCTGATCAAATGTTTGTATGAAAACTCGTTTTTTTTTTGGGAATTTCCTATAGGTTTCTTAGGGAAAGTTATTCAGTATCATGGGTACAATCACCCGTTAAAGTAGTGCAACTGTTTACCCTAACACCTGTATAGCATTTTTTTTACAAAAAATAACATATTGGTGATGCCGATTCTAAGTAGATTTCGACTACGGCGACTACTTATCCTCATAGAAAAGCAGTCAGGCACGCAGGATATTTTGAAGTGCATAAGTGTACCTACGCGCTAAACACAAATGCACTCTCTCGTACTTGCCCTCCTATGTCTAAATAGAACGGGAGATCGATATGATCCGAGGTCGGGTCAGATGCAGTGGTTATAACCGGCAGCCACACGGTTTGGGCATCAAAGATATGTAAGACGCCTGCTGCGTCTGAGGGAGTTAGTTGCCTCTTATATTCCCTACTCGGTTGGTAATATTCGAAGCCGGACACCACATGACATGTGAACCCAGCTAAAAATCTAGAAATTGTAGCAAATTCTCTGATCAATGAGTCTCCACAAATCTGATCCTGAGTCAAAACAAACAGATGAATACCACCAGATAAACAAACACAAATAATCAATAAAACACGGAAAAACACTCATGTTTTTCTACAGTAAACTCCCTTCTCCATTCACAAACGAGTTCGGCAAAATATTTTGTAGGTTATACGAGCCCCGCGTTTTTCATAGCGTACCCAGATGATCCTGACAAATGGGGAGTGCATTACTGCGGCTACAACTGAACCCGAGCGTAAGACCTTTTCGTATCTTTCGACTGCTTTCTTTTGGTTCCACAATACTCGTCACTGTTAGCAGTGGGATCCGAAATATTTTGTTTTGTTCACAAAATTTTTAGGTTTTAAATTGTTTTTGTAATTGAGAGAGTTTCATAAAAGATGTGAAAAACGACGCAAAATTAATAACAATATAGTGAAGAAAGAGAAGACCGTTTGAAATAACATTTTTTTTACAGAAACAGTTTGAGTTTGCATAAAACATGCAAACTCAAAAATATTAAAATAGGTATCAAAAAAAAAATGATATGATGTTATTTGTTTGATTACAGGAAGTAAATTTATATGCGTTACACGCATCAAACTGAAAAACTTTCACTGAGGAAAAAATATTGAACTTGCGAAAAAAAATTGGTTTCCATATAAATTGTCAATAGCTACCCAAAAATATGAAACAGCAGATTCTTTAAGCACATTAATTTATAAATAAAAAAGTTTCAATTACCTTAACATAAACTAAACGAAAATTAAACACAAAGCTGTAAGAACTTTACATTTACAATCCAAAACATTTTTCTAGAGAAGTAATATTGCTAGTGGTACAGTCTACAGTCCCCTTCCATTTCGTAAATTAAATAACCAACATTGAAAAACGGCAACCCCTCCACTACTTTAAACTAAATCTTATACATTAAACTGATCCAAACTTTATCCGCATTTAACACCTTAAGTGCGATGGAATTTAGCATAATACAATAAATTTAAGCTAAATTTTATGCAAGATGGTAAAGCTGTGTAAGGCGATACAGCGTTGCATCCATCAAGTAGAATTATGTGAGGAAATAAACTTTCTAGATTTTCAAAGTAGTGGAAAATTTAGTTGGTCTGGTTTAGTTGAGGGTGGCTCAGTATAAAAGCTTAGTTATTTATGTAAATTTTTTGCATGAGATCGTTTTAAGAACATAGATTCAGCTTAGGTAAAGAATTTATGGGAGAAGCACGAGTTTACAAGATATACTTGTGCTTTTAATCTTCGGCATAATATGAATATTTTTTCATCTGCATACGAAAGTCATCTCTTGAGTTCGGCTGGTGCACTCTGGGCGGTCAGACTCGATAAGACCAGTGCCTATGGCTGGCTAATCTTTCCATACATCATGAGCGATTTTAACACGAAAGAAGACCATGTTTTATAGCGATCAGTTGGACGCAGTTGGACGGCTAAGGAATGAAAATGGAACAAGAAACACTACCGCATTTATAATGTTATGTAGGTGTAGGTATATATGTAGTTATATTATAAGTTGTTATTCAAACATGCGTCTATCCCTAATTCAAAGTCAAAATAGGTAGTCAATTGTTTCGACTTATTTTCGTGATTCTTCGTGATTTCTCGTGATCGAGATCTTGAGTATTTTATACGAAAACTATTTTTTCTTCGAAAACGAACGAGGAAGCAGGTACTTTCTAATGGTAAGATTACTAAAGAGTAACTTTAATCGTTTAGAGACTCCTTCAACGAGATTCAAAATTCATTGTAATCCTAAAATAAACTATAATTCCACAAAAAATTTAGAATTTCCTTAAATTTACCCATTAATGTCGACAACAAATTGCACCTCACATTATTTTGTGGCACACGTTTACCATTATTAATGCACCCCTGAGGCATGGGGTGGGGGGACCTACGTATATACGTGCTATGCGTTTTAATTCGACAAACACGGAACAAACGGAATTTAATTTAGGTGAGAGTGGTCATTCTTTGGTGGTTCTGATGATGGTATCATTAATTTTGTTTCTTAATTGCTACTACATAGTTTAATGCCTGTCTCATTTTTATATCCTAATATGCTGAATAACATCCATAATATCCCGTTCCATCAGACATAGAAGAGTAAGGAGGAGAGAATGCCTCAGTGTTTGTTTTTGCTGTGTGCCCCATACAAATGAAGTTTGATTATATTTTCAATACTAACCAATTAAAGTCAATGACATTTTTCCGAAACAATATAGAAACTAATCTCTATGCTTGAAACTATAAATTTTAACGAAAATCAGTCAACATACAAGCATAGAGATTAGTTTCTGTATTGTTTTTGAAAAATGTCAGTGACTTTAATTGGTTAGTATTGAAAATATTACCAAACTTCGTTTGTATGGAGCGAGCAGCAAAAACGAATCCTCTTAATGCACTTGAAAGTGTCCTGCTTTGGAAAACACTTTAAGCAATTGATTCCACAAATTACCGTTAGTTGGTGGCATCAATGAGTTTAGCTATAAGATAGCATTTGCTGCCATAATATTTCTTGCTGCTTGGAAATGTCCTAACAGGAAGTTGATCACTACCTTGCCTTCACCAGCACGTACTGACAGCGGTTGGGGAAATATACAGGGTGTAAAATAAAATGCTTCAGACCATCAAACTGAACAATTTTCATTATGGAGCCTAAATCGAAATCGCGAATAAAAAAACACTTACACGAGACGGAGTGGACTATACAGGTCCACTCCCTCACCCTTATTAGTGAGAGGCGGTCTTGGCCTTGCAAGTTGGAACCAGCAACTGCCTACCTATACTCTTTTAACAAACGTTAAGGAATAGTTTTTTACAATTCCTTATAAAAGAAAGAAAGAAAAATTATTTATTGGATCTCCGACACACATACAATCTTTTACTTTATCACGGATACATTTTTGTAAAATATTAAAAACAGAATATTAATAAAAGAGATTGTTTGTGCGCCTCAGTGGCAAAAAAGTCCCAACTCAGCAAAATCCTCGGCTCGGAAGCCGAACTAAATAAGAGGTTAACCAAATCCTGATAATACTGTTAAAATATGCGAAATGCTAATATTTTTTGTAAAAACCAGTGCATTTTAAAGATTTTAAGTAACAAAACACAAGGTACTTACAATCTTAAAGTTAAACACTTGCCATTCAACAGTCGGCATTTCAGCATTAAAAAGCATTTGTAACCAATTGAAAATTTCAATTTAAGTTATGAAGTAGCCGGCGGGCGTACTAAACGTAGCCAGACAATTTTATTATTACTGCATTCAATTCTGAATAGATAAAACGTGGTCGAGGCTTCTAGGCAAGCTGGCTGGCCGTCTGCCAACTTACTCTGTACACCACTCACAATTCGACATCCCAAACACCACGGGTTAAACCCAAATTAAACCTTAAACCGTAAGACATAAAGTCTAATAGATAACAGAAAACATTTTGAATCCAAATGTGTTGCTGACGCCGTTGTGTTTCCAATATTCTATATCAATAAAGTTGAATGCCTTGTGCATAAGCGAACTAAGCGATATAAGCTTGCGGCTCGAGTAACGCAATTTGATGACGATGCAGGTGTGCCATTTGAATACAACCCTTACATTATGTTTTATGTGTACATATTTGCGTAGGATACAGCTGACGTTTGATTATTTTCGTTTTTGGGACCGTATTGAAAAATAATAAAATTGTTCCTTTATATACGTTCCGCAAGCACTGAGATACATTGTTACTCAACAACTTTTTAACTGTATTTATGCAAATTAGGTATTTATATTCTATTCTAAAAACTTTAGATAGGTACTTACTCATGTCATGTTCCATGTTAGTAGCTAGATTAAGTTAGATAACTGTACAAGGCGTAACAAAACACCCTAGTTATATTTAAAGGGGTGGTTTGGACCATCAAACTGAACAACTTTCACTGAGACAACGCAGCTTTCCCTTACATTTGACTCGAGTAGGGACCTATACTGCGGCTTTGTAAGAAACAGCAGCTTTTTGAATATTTTCTCTTTGTTGACTCCATTGTGAAAGTTGTTCAGTTTGATAGTATAAACCGCCCTTTTAAAAATTACTAGGGTGTTTTGTTACACCCTGTATATGCTAAATAAGAAGGTAGTTTTTGTGGTAAACACCTACATACCTAGTTAGGTAAGTGCAGAATTAAGGGAGTAAACAAAGGGAAAACCTCTAAAGCGCGAGCGGCGGGGACGCAGCCAAATCGAGGGGTGTCCGGTCACAAAGAAAAGAAACATTTTACAAAGTCCACTTCCCAGCTCTAATTACACTTCCTACAAAGAGTTGACTTTACAAAGAACTTGGTAACGTTGGTTAGGAGTTAAGGAGTTTCAACTATGGTGTTAGTTTTTTAACTGTGTGATTTAGAACTAATTGGAGATAACAAATTGGACCTTTAAGCAAGAATTTACTATCACATTACCAGTGTATCGAATTTGACAAAATGCACTCGAGTCGTGTTGCAAGTCGGTTGCCTGCTCGCCGAACGAAAGTTCGATTTTATTGGTGGCTCAAGTACGTGTATTGTGCATAAAAAAGTCACTTCCATACAACGTCAAGAACTTTTGCTATATAAAACTATATAAGTATACTTAAAACTATATACAAGGTGTTACAAAAATACAAATAAACATTTAAGGGGTTGTTTAGACCATCAAACTGAACAACTTTTACTATGGGACCAATATCGAAATCGCGAAAGAAAAATCTGATGTTTCACACTAAACTACAAATCTACTCGAGCTAAATGTATGGGACAGCTGATTTTTTTTTGCGATTTCGATGTTGGTCCCATAGTGAAAGTTGTTTAGTTTGATGGTCTAAACAACCTCCTCAAAAGTTTTGAATTTTTATTTTTACTTTTGTAACACCCTGTATATTTTCAAAATCATCAACACTACGACGGAGCCACAATTTTAAGATAAGAATAGACAATGTACACACGGCGACACATCAAGCTATACAAAACCAACATAAGATGGCCGCGCGTAGGTCGAGTAAGAGCATTAGCACACGGCGTATTTTAAACGCGCAGATGACGCTCGTATACGCGCTTCAAACGAGATTTGAACGCAAACTTGTAACCTAAGCATACGAATCTACGGCGCAGAAAACGCGCGTTTCAGAAAAGTGCGTCGTCTGCGCGTTTAAAATACGCCGTGTGCTAGGGGCCTAACGTATAACGTCGCGCGGCCAGCTTATATTGGTTTTGTATAGCTTGATGTGTCGCCGTGCGTACTCGTATGATAAATTAAATTATGAGTCTTTCTTAAGTAAACTACCTACTTACTTAATTTAATAATGCCAGTCTTTTAAACGTACTAGATTTCAAACAAAGAATACTTTTCGCAGTTCTAGAAATAAGAATTTAAAAAGCTCAACCAAAAACATTGTACCTATTCAAAATATGAAAATCTCCCACCGGCTTTTATCTCCAGAAAAAAAAGTTCGCATCAACACGTACAAAAACACGAAAGCTTAATCCCTACGTATTTTTTAGTTTCATCTAAAGCAGGAATGAAGACAGCAATGAACAGCCTGATGCAATATCGATCAAAACAACATACAAAAATGCACCTTATGATAGACTGTAAAGCCTATCCTATCAAATCTGTCGATAACACAAAGTAAGCTTATGGTCAAAGAGGTTTATTAGGCGTTAGATGTCAGAGGAGATTGGGTGTTATTACTGGTGAACTAGGAGCATTTTCTATTGTTGGTAGAGGATGACACAAAGGCTGTAACCCTCACCCTTGGCATTTTGCCAGAGTACTTACACGGGGACGGACGTGCCTGCTAGAGTCTAGGTTTTATGGCTTTCAGATAAAATATGTTGCACAAAAAAAAACTAAATTGGAAGATATGAAGGTACTTTATTTGGGTTACCTACCTTAAAACTGCCAATACGTGTGGCTTTTTGCGTCTTCAAGCGAAAATGGGTGAAGAAATTGCACATTTATCATTTTTATAATACATCCACTGAAACCACGCTTTTATTGTAAATCCGAAAGGGTGTTTGTGTGTCTTTTTGTTTTGTCTTCACGTCTCTGTTACTCAATTGATTTCAATTAAATTTTGCAGAGAAAAACCAATAGGATGAGAAAGGACATAGGGCATTGGGCAACTCAATTTCATGTAGAAAAGCAAAACGAATTCTAAGTAGGCAAAACGGCGGCAAAGTAGGTATGTTTACCAGGCAGGTTAGCTTACTGATGTAAAGGGTGTAAAATGAAATGGGACAGTTACTTAAAGTGGTACTTCAGACCATCAAACTGAACAACGTTTACTATGGGACCAACACTGAAATGGCGAAAAAAAAACCTCTGTCCCATACAAAACTGCAAACATAACTCGACTGAAATGTATGGGACAGACGATTTTTTTTGCGGATTCAATATTGGTCCCAAAGAGAAAGTAACTGTCCCATTTTATTTTACACCCTGTATATTAAAATCCACCCAAAACTATTAAAAAACATTTTTATTTTCTTCATAAATACATACACATAGCCGAGCAAGCAAAACATACAGAGGTCGGGCGCGAGCGAGCGCGTCGCATGAACCGACGCCATTTTGTTTCTGTCCTTGAGTGTTGAAACATCGTGAGATCGTTTTATGCAGTGCCGCGGTTGTGGCAAGGGACAGTTTTGCATTTTGAAAGTTTCAAGAAATAGTGACATACCTCGACATGAACTAGCCAGTAAAACTCCACAAGCACGGCCATCACGGTGCAACACTCTTTCTCCATCCATCCATATGTTCACGACTGTATTCCCCGAGGGGGTCAAAGATATTCTGAAAAACTCAGAATATCCATGTTTCACGTGCACTCTTTCTTACCTTTCATTTTTATAAGGTGTCTTGTTATTATGGTAGTGTTTTTAAACTGAAACACACCCAGACCAGTTTTCTGCTAATATTAAACCAAGATAAAGTTAACCAGACGTAGTTTATTTGAATTCATACTCTACATGACGAGTTTCAAGTTTTATATTCGCTCGCATGTTATTCTAGCAAACACAGAATTGCACTCGCACCTGTTCTAGAGATAGTTTCAGACGAAAAATAACATTTTCTAAAACTTTACACATTTGCATAAACTTCATACAATCTACGTTTCTCGCTTTGTAACATGAATTTGAAAATACATGTTGGTTTTAAACGAGGGTTTAAAACGGGATTATATACTTGTAAATTTATACTTTATGTCCAAACAAAATATACACAGTGAGTAAAGTGAAGTGTGCTCAAAATTTGACAATTTGTTCTTTTCGTTATTAAAAACTATAAACATTTAAAAAAAGTTAGATCCAAAATGTATGCTTTCACTTAAAGGTACTCAAACTATCCGTGTCCGAAGCAACGGTCTGCTCTGCGATCGTGTGGGCGATATGTAGTATATTAGTTATCTACTCTAAGGCTAGGTTAACTGATAATCAAGTTCAAAGTCAAGAACACCGTAGTTATTACTAAAAGATTTCTTAAAGAAGAACGACCACGCTGATACCGCTTTAGACCGCATTGATTCCTCCATGTCAGCTAAACAACTGAATAAGAGAGTATGATACTACAAACAGTAGGGACACTGCCTGAAAACTTACAAGACGGTTGGAAGACAGTAGGCAGTAGGTTATGGTGTAGTACTCTCTCAATCGCACTCACTCAGTATCGAACGTGGCCATTTGTGACAGTGATGTGGCTAAACTTTGTACACATTCAAAGTCACGAACCCCCATCACGCTTGGACTTTAATCATAGTGCTCAAAAGATTACATAAGCAAAGCAAAAAGCAATAAAAGTAATGCAAAAACTAAGCTCGTATTCCTCTGCTATAAAAACTGAATGGGCACTTAGAATGGGCACTTAATAATTTTGTGACGTGCTCCAATTAAAGGAAAATTTGTAAAGTACTTATTCTAATTAGATTTTGGTGTTCCGTAGGGAGTTTTTAAGAATGTCACTGTCAGTAACTTTTGCCGAAATCGCATTTGTCTGTAATTTTTTGTTTAAATTATTTAAAACTAGGATGCACGTGATATCATGCCCACCGGCTCCTGCCATTAAGGGCGAGATAAAATAATAGGTTGGAGAAAAAGTCGAAAATTTCGCATTATAGTATGTA
Organism: Agonopterix arenella; assembly: GCA_927399405.1. NCBI lineage: Eukaryota > Metazoa > Arthropoda > Insecta > Lepidoptera > Depressariidae > Agonopterix > Agonopterix arenella. Next base: position 10,201,421 of record OV656708.1, on the reverse strand, counting down.
TGAAAAAAGTTGTTACGACGCAGCTGAAGAACAGGGAATTGACCACAAAACAGTTTTGGCGCATTTGAAAAAAACTGGGTACACAAAAAAGCTCGATATTTGAGTACCTCACGAGCTCACTGAAAGAAACCTAATGAACCGTGTACTCATTTGTAATTTTTTATTACGACGTAATGAAACGGAACCATTTTTGAAGAAGCTGATAACTGGTGATGAAAAGTGGATCACGTACGACAAGAACGTGCGAAAAAGACTTCACAGACTGTGGCGAAACCCGGGTTAACTCGCAACAAGGTGATGCTGTGTGTGTGGTAGGATTGGAAGGGCATTATTTATTATGAGCTGTTACCACCAGGCAGGACCATCGATTCTGAACTCTACTGCGAACAACTGATGAGATTAAAGCAAGAAGTTGAGAGAAAGCGGCCGGAATTAATCAAGAGAAGGGGTGTTGTTTTTCATCATGATAACACTAGACCTCACACATCTTTAGCCACTCAGCAAAAATTAAAAGAGCTTGGCTGGGAGGTGTTAATGCATCCGCCGTATAGTCCTGACCTTGCACCTTCAGATTTCTACCTGTTTCGGTCTCTTCAGAATTCTTTAGGCTGTGTCAGGTTAACATCACGAGAGGGCTGCCAAAACTACTTGTCGCGGTATTTTGATCAGAAGCCCCAATATTTCTATAGCAATGGGATCATGTCCCTACCTACAAGATGGCTAAAAGTTATCGAACAAAATGGTACCTACATACTTTAGTAAAATGTAAATAAACTATATTAAAAAATGTTTTGAATTTTCTTTAAAAATGCGAAGAAACTTTTTTCCCAACCTAATATAAATATACCAGTTTATATGTCTTTAAACACAAAAAATTTTCCACAATTTTTTGCGTCATGAACGAACAAACAAAACAATGAAAGCTCAGGGACACCTTGATACCCAATCCTAACTTTTTTTTTGTAAATATATTAATGTACAGACACATCTGTTACAGTTTTACAATAGCTGTACATTTTTAGCATAATATTTTGTATTTAAATGAACTCAACTGACTTGATTAGTCCGTTAAACTCGAAAGACGTTTAATTGACAATACAATACGACACCGTTTGTTTACGAAGTTTACAAAACAAAACGAAACCTACAGTCAACAGTAACTACGCGACTTTAACAAAACTCATAACCTCCAAGGAACCCTAAAAACATCGACGATGTTCCAACAATAGGGTGAACAGTGAAATACGCCTTTTATTGTTTAAGGGCACAATAGAATGGAGTCAAGTTGGCCGACCCCGGAACAATATGGCCACCCCCATTATATGAACGAAAGAAAATAAGGTATTTTCATTAATGAACTTAAAGTTTAATTGCGTTGTGCAAAATGATCTTTTCCGAGTCGACGTTGGCAACGCGGTCACCGAGCTGTTTGTACGTTCTGCAAAATAGGAAGAACTTTATGACTCGATATTTTTTTACGAGTTTGATTTTGAAATGTAAGGGTAAGCTAGTTAGTGATGTGAATACAGGATACATTTTTAGTCAGTGCGGAAACTTCAGTCATGCAATCTACTTGTCAAACTGAACAATATTCACTATGGAGTCAATTAGAAGTTGCGATTTCGATAAAACAAATTAATGTTCTTATGATGCGAACGAAAAAGTCATCGGCTGCAATATAATTTTTTAACTTTTTAGTTTTTTCCTTTTTATTCATATACTAAATTACTGGACTAATCTATTACGAAAAAGTCATAGGCTGCAATATTATTTTTTAACTTTTTAGTTTTTTTCCTTTTTATTCATATACTAAATTACTGGACTAATCTATTACGAAAAAGTCATCGGCTGCAATATTATTTTTTAACTTTTTAGTTTTTTTGCTGGCGGTTTAAATTTTTTTTTTTAATTTTGTTTATTTCACAATTTTCAGTGGTGAATCCATTAGTTCAACTGAATACTAGTGCTTTAAAGTAACAAACGTACTAGCCGGCACAACGATTTTCAATGGTTCCCCTCGTTTTCTCTGGGATGCCATCATCAGATCCTGGTTTCCTTATCATGGTACCACCCTTAGAATATCTCCTTTCCAACAAAAAAAGAATCATTAAAATCGTTTCATAAACGACGAAGTTATCCGCGAATACACATAAAAAAAAAAATATATATATATACGCTCGAATTGAGAAACCTCCTCCTTTTTTGAGGTCGGTTAAAAAATGTTTTATTGCCAATTACTACTCAAAGTACAATTTATAGAGCAGTAGCGATCCTTAGGGGAGGCCTATGTCCAGCAGTGGACGTCCATCGGCGGAGGTGATGATGATGATAGAGCAGTCAATTACTGAGGAAAGGCTATATTTTGTAGATTTATTAATATATCTTATATGCCATCGTTACCATAACAGAAATAAATTAGAACACTATTCTGCTGACTCTACTCTTATCGAAACGTAGGCCTCGAGCGTAATTACTGAGGGAGGAAGTTAATTGTGACATCTGTCCGTTTTATAGGCAACAGGTTCGATTCCCGAATGAGGCAAGTATTGTCGTGATATTTCAGCCAATACGGCAGCGGTGGCAATTCATTATTTTATAACAATAGAAACATTCTTAGTAATAGTAATGATTTTTATTTTATTCTCAGAATCACAAAATTAAGTGGAATTTTATTTATTTTATGTCACCATAAACCCACATAAAGGCACATACATAAGTATATATATATATATATATATATATATATATATATATATTTACATCGAACTAAAGTCATCTCAACATAAGATGAAGTGGAATTACGTACAATACGTTTTAGCTTGCTATTTTAGAGGCAGAGGCAGCATATAGGCCGATTATAGCTTTGAAATGTTTTTTTTTGGTATATAGTGAAAATTACTACAAATCAAATAGGATATTTGGTAGTCGTTGTTGAAAATGGTTTCTGACCACCCTGAATACACAGATTTAACATTTTGACAAAACGTCAATGGATGGCCACTCGACCCAAATGTATGGAACAGCAGATTTTTTCTCGCGATTTCAATACAGGTACCGTACTAAAATTTGTTCAGTTTGATGGTCTCAATTACCCCCTAAAGTATATGTAACGCATTTTTATACGAAATAATAAACATACTAGTATTTTTCACATCAACAACCAACCAGACGTATTTCATTTAACAAGTACGAATCATACCTAACGAGTGTCAATTTTTCACAAGAGGGTCTCGAAGTTGATAAATTCAATAAAATGATAATAATATACGACTTGGAGATGCCATTATCCGCAGATGCCGCCCTCCAAAATGTATGCAAACGACAAGCAAAAAAATTGTAATAAATTACGGTTTGACCTACAACAAAAAATATGGTACTTGTGACTAAAAAATTTTTAATATGAAATATCGTTTCGCTTTTGGTACTGGAATTTGTGACGTGCCTCTAACAGACAGAGTTCAGTATCAAACTAATTGTATTATTATTTAAATAGACGACAAAAACGAGGCTTTGATTCATTTAGTTACTTTAAGCTGCTACGAGCTGGCTACGACGTAGTAGTAGTAAGTGCTACGCATTTTCGTAGCAAAAACTGCTATACTGTTTCGTAACCGCTGTCCCATACAAAACTAAAAACATTATTCGACTGAAATGTATGGGATAGCATTTTTTTTTGCGAATTTCCTTTTGATTTCTTTGAGATAGTTCTTTGATTTTGATATTGGTCCCATCGAAAAAGTTGTTCAGATTGATGGTCTGAAGCACCCCTTTAAGTAAGTGTCCCATTTAATTTTACACCCCGTAAACCAATTTTTTTTTCGACTGTTTTTGACAGTCTTGAGCTTCTGGGCATGAGGTTGACCACGAAACTCAACTTCGGCGCTGACATCGAGTCTAAGGCACAAACTGCGGCCAAAAAGCTGGGCATCTTAAACAAGGTGAAGCGGTACTTCACTCCTGGTCAGATCTTAATGTTGTATAAAGCTCAGGTCCGATCCTGTATGGATTACTGCTGCCACTTGTGGCATGGCTCAGCCAAGTATCAACCTGTTATTCATTCCTATTTTAGCTAAGATTAAGAAATCACTTACCACTTATTATTATTTATTATTTTTCTATTTCTGTTGTTTTGTAAAGTAGGTAATAGCTATCTGCCTAAACAAATTCAGTCACCTGAACATGTCGCTGCCAGTGCCACATTGCACGCTGACTGCGAGCCAACCAGGGTGGGGCGCATCGCAGAGCCCGCCTGTTAGATGTGAGTTCTGTACAGAGGTGCCTCGATTTTTCGCTACAAAAAACGGCTTAAAAATCCACATAGCAAGAATGCACAAACCAAAACCGGTTACAAGCACATCCCTGCCCCCTACTCATAATATACCTGATGGTGTACCTGGTGGTGATCCACCGCTACATCCACCTGGAGCCAGCAATCCCGCCGCGGGATCCAAACCGTTCTGGAACAATCTAAGCGATCTCAAAAGTAACGTCCCCGTTATTAAACGCATTCCCCGCGGCGCCCGGACTAGTGTTGCGCTGGCCCTTAAGACCAGTGTGGACCGAGTGGTCACCTCGAACTGCAAAGCTGCGTGGGAGGAGCTACTCACTTTTGCGTATCGCATACTACATGTCAACAGAGATGACGGCGAGAGCAGAAAGTCATCTTTAACGCAAAAAGTTAAGGCTAACTGCTCACAACCACCAGCTTTGCATAAAACAAACCCTGGAAAACCTGGCCCCCACTCCAGGGGTACGCACAATGTCTTCAAAAGAGTAGAGGTGAAAGTAAGTGAAGGCGATCTTAGAGGGGCCAGCCAACTCCTGTTCTCTAGCGACACGATTGCTCCCAACAACGAGGAAACCCTACAGTCCCTCCATTCAAAACATCCGTCTCCTTCCCCTACTTGCCAACTCCCTGAGCCCCCTCAAGCGAACAGCGCCCTACCTCGAGTTTCGCCCGATGACATTATATTAGCCATAATGTCTTTCAAAAATGGCTCTTGCGGAGGTCTAGATGGGCTGTCTCCGCAGCACCTAAAGGATCTGGTTTGTGCCTCTATTGGTGACACCGGAAGGGCCCTGGCCTCGAGTCTTGCATCGCTAGCGGACCAAATGTTAGCTGGCAAGGTCAATGTCGAAATAACGGACATACTGTACGGTGCTAACCTATGCGCTTTAAAAAAAAAAGATGGAGGTATTAGACCAATAGCTGTAGGCACCACCCTCAGACGTCTAGTTTCTAAAATTTCTTGCAGATATATTCTGCCAAAGTTAGCTAACAAATTTCAGCCCGTGCAGATGGGCTTCGGCTCCAGAGGCGGCTGTGAGGCCGCGGTGCATGCAGCACGCACCTTTGTTGAAGGGAATGGTGGTCAAGTTCTGCTTAAAGTTGACGTGAAGAACGCATTCAATTCCATCGACCGTGGTTGTCTTCTAACCCAAGTGAAAGAGCATGTCCCCTCTGTTTTCCCCTTCCTATGGCAGTGCTACAGTCAGCCTTCCAAGCTCATTTATAAAGAGCATCTTTTGCTTTCCGCGGTGGGATGCCAGCAGGGGGACCCATTGGGCTCAGCCATTTTCAGCCTAGGTATCCATCCCACCATTACTTCCCTGCGCTCTAATTTTAATATATGGTACCTAGATGACGGCACCCTAGGCGGCCATTCGGACGTCGTTCTTGAGGATCTAAAATGCCTAATGAATGGTTTTGCGGCAATCGGGCTGGAGCTGAACCTTTCAAAATGTGAACTTTTCTTACACCATTCCGTCTCCCAAGTTGACAGACTCGACATTATATCAAAATTCAACAACGTTGCTCCCAATATCCAGATAACCTCAAACGATTCACTACGGTTGCTGGGAGCTCCTCTTCTCGATGACTCCATCCCACCTTTCATACAAGAACAAATGGACAAGTTCCAGAAATCGTCCGACCGCCTCACAAAAATAAACTCTCACATGGCTTTATGCATCATTAAGTTTTGCCTCTTCGTGCCTCAGTTCACATACGTCCTACGGTGCTGCCATCTATGCCATCTATGGAAATTTCCAAGTCTTTTAACAGCCGTAGACGACAGTATCAGAAACCTGCTAACAAGCGTGCTGAACTGTACATTTTCTGCTGAAGCTTGGGCCCAGGCATCTCTCCCGGTTCGTTTTGGGGGTATTGGCATAAGAGGGGTTTCTGCTGTTGCTTTGCCGGCTTTCTTAGCTTCCGCTCACGGTTGCAGTAAGCTCTTTCAGGAGATTATCAGCCCCTCTTTGGGTAGTGCTGCTGGTGTAGCTCATCTTACGGACGCTTTGTCCCGGTGGAGGAATCTGTGTGGTAGCGACACGCCTACCCTGCTAGACTCACAGAAGCGGTGGGACGAGCCTCTGTGCAAGAAAGGGCAGCAGGACCTTTTGGCTACCTGCTCCTGCGAGACAGATCGCGCTCGTGTCCTCGCATCTTTTGAGAAGGAGTCTGGTCTCTGGCTGAACGCCCTGCCCTCTGCCAATATCGGAACCCTACTAGACGACTGCACCCTTTCTTTGGCGGTAGGCCTCCGGTTGGGCCTTCAAACGAACCAGGCCCACCAGTGCGGGTGTGGTGCCGCTGTAAACAGGCTAGGCCACCACGGGCTTTCTTGCCGGAGAAGCGCCGGTCGCGTCCCGCGCCATAATGCTCTGAATGACGTTATTCGTCGGGCTCTTGTCTCAGCGAACATTCCGGCAAAGTCCGAACCAAACGGAATTATGGCAGGAGGCCCGACGGGTTAACGCTCATTCCTTGGCGACAGGGGAAAAGCTTGGTGTGGGATGTGACCTGCGTGGACACCCTAGCTCCATCTCACGTCCAGGCCACTTCTGAGCGCGCTGGTGCTGCTGCTGCGGGTGCTGAGGCCGACAAGTGTAGAAAGTACCGCGATCTGGCCGGCAGCTACATATTCACGCCAATAGGTTTTGAGACGCTAGGTCCTTGGGGCCCAGAGGCCAAAGCATTTCTTGCAGACCTATCCGGTCGTCTCAATGAGACCTCTGGTGACCGCAGAGCTGGCAGCTTCCTGGCACAAAGAATAAGCCTCACCATCCAGAGGGGGAATGCTGCTAGCCTGTTGGGCACCATGTCTTGCGGCGACGCTCTAGAGTGTTTGTATTATTTGTAGGCTTTTATGTTTTGAGATAAGATGTTGTTTATATAATTTAGTCTAGTTATATTTTAGTTTTAGGATATTTTAGTTTAATCAGTTGTTGTTCTTTATTTCGTTAGTAACTTAAATATTATCTTTTTAATAATTATGTTTGTATCTAAACTATTATTAAACTGTAGTATCAACTTGCCGCACTCGACTCGGTTGAACGCAGAGCCAGGAGGCTTATTGGCGACAGTAAGCTGGTGGAGACCAAGCTTCATAGCCTATCCCACCGCCGCAGAGTAGCCTGCTTGTCGGTCTTCTACAGATTGTACTTCGGTGAGTGTGCCCAAGAGCTACATGAGCTCATCCCGCCTTCCCCTTTCTACTATCGGACTTCCAGACACACCGCGGGATATCACCCCTTTTTGGTTGACATCCCACATATCCGCACCAAGCGCCTTTCTGAAACTTTTATAATGCGCACAGCCAAGGAGTGGAACGCCCTGCCTGCGTTAGTATTTCCGAGTGCTTACAACCCGCATTCCTTTAAAGTACGAGTGAATAGGCTTCTTCTGGGTGAGCTCGCTACATCTTCGACCCCATCTTTGTCCTGAGGACTAGATTGAGGTCAAGAGCAAACACATACGTAATAAAAAAAAAAACCATTACCCATATCTCCATCGTAGTGTTCATAATTTTCTAGTTGAAATAGCGAAAGTGTTTGACGTTGTACGGTGATATGATGAATACTTTAAAATAACATTTTTCTAACATACAATTTTAAGGTGCAGAGGGGTCAATTTTATATAAAACTTTGACGCACAATACGCGTAGACGGTATTAATATAAGTAACTTTGTATATATGGAAAAAATAGTTTAGAAAATCTAGATGCCGCGTCACAAATAACATTTGCAATTTATAAAACAATAACGAAGATATAAAGCTTTGATTTAAACTATTTTTCCATATTTAAAATATTACTTTTATTAATTCCGTCTACGAGTATTGTGCGTCAAACTCTTTTATGGACTGAAACCACCTTAACTACCTACTTACTACAACCAAAAACTCTCCACTAAGTCATTCGAAGGCCCTACCATTATCCCATCATTCCGCTGGGCGTAACGTAACGGAAAACGCGTAGTTTTCCTTATTTACCGAATCAGGGAAACAATAGCAGTCTGAGAGCAGAGCTGGGCTCACATCAATCTTCGTCCGGTGGTCTCACTCGAATCAAAAGGCTAGCCAACACTGCTGCCATGCATACTGATCGCTTTTAGGGGTCCGTCGGAGGAGAGCCGTTAACATGTTTGTGGTGTACGTCATATACAGGGTTTCAGGGTAAATAGTTGTATTACTTTATGGAGTAGAAATCAATAACTATACAGGGTGTTAGGGTAAACAGTTGCATAACGTTAAGGGGTGATTGTTCCCAAGATACTGAACAACTATCTCAAAGAAATCAAAAGGAAATTCGCAAAAAAAAAAAGATTTTTCATACGAAAGTTCTATCAGCTGATTGCATTTAGTATGGGAAGCCCAACATTTTTTTTCTATAGGTTTCTTAGGGAAAGTTATTCAGTATCATGGGTACAATCACCCCTTGAAGTAATGTTTACCCTAACACCCTGTATTGTTATTGATTTCTACATTTATTTATTAAGCATACGATTTTTTTAAACGCTCACGACTATATTCCCCGAGGATGATATATTTATTATGCCCGATTCATTTATATATTAATCTATATTTTAAGGGAAGCCTTTGCTCAACAATGGGAGGTTGTAAAATATACAGTACACATTTATTCCCACTAGTTAAAACAGGAAAGTAACATAATTGATTTAATTAAATGATAATGTTGATGATTTAACTAGACAGTTTCACCTCTAATTTGGTGCCACATTATTATTTTATGCCCCTGGCCTTTGAGACCACGGGCTGCTGGGGGTCTGAAGCATTGAGCTTTGTCAAAGAGCTTCAGGAGAGGGGAACGACCCTCGCTCCGGGTACTACTTGATGCAAAGGTTGTCCATTGCCATCCAACACGGAAACGCGAGAAGGGTCATGGGAACCTTTGCATCCGGTATGACCCGGGCCGGGCTTTTTGACTGATTAAACAGTGTATCCTATATACCTAATTAGTTTTAAGGTATGCAGTTTAGATCATAATTTAGTTTATTTATAATTTTGTATAATATCTTGTTATTTACCTTTCTGTTTTGAATTTACTAATTGAATTAAACCTTATTATAAATAATTTTAATATATTATTATTGTTAGCTTCAGCACTATTAATTCTGACCAAAAAATTCAAATTCAAAATTCAAAATTTTTTTATTCAAAATAATATCACATAGATAGCTTTTTGACGTCATTTTTTGAGTCTACCACCGCGTCGGAAGGTGTTTCGTTGAGAGAAGATGCGGCCAGAAACTCTACAACACACATCTTTTAAACAACTATAAATCCAAACAAATATAAATCCTTTAGCTAGGATCAACATGTGTCATTCTTTCTAAACAAGTTGAAGTATTCAATTTTACCCAGCACCCTCAGCAAACAAACAATATCATTCCGACCCATTTTTAAGTTTCCTGAAAAACTTTCAATATCGACCCTACAGAGGGGAGATAGCAATAGTGCAAGGGTGACGTCATAGCCCATTTGAAGAGCCATTTGAGTGTTGAATTTGTAAATATTGGTCCGTTTTTTGAGGGAACGGTTCACTTTAAACGGAGTCATTTGTATTGAGGGGAGAAGTAAGCACTTGTAACTGTGCTAATTGACCACTTTAAGAGTCGAGTGCGTGTGGGTTCCGTATAGCTTTGTTAGAAATGCTCTGGGAATACAAATTGCATGTGAGTAACGTGAGATCGATTTGTGAGAGCCTTTTTACATGCAGCGCTTTCAGCCTTGCGTTGGTAATCCGGCGCTTAATGCAATGCGTGAGAAAATTATCTTATTGTTAAGTCGGTTTTTGACTTTCGTAAAGGAAGACCTAGGCCACACCCTGATTATTTCGTACGGGTGGCATTGACAAGAAGAAGAAAATCATATAAACGGGCTAGCATTGACTTTATAAAAGCACGTGTATACTGAATGAGTAAAATTGAGAGAGAATTACACCTTGTCTGTCTCAACAACTTTTTGAAAATCAAAACCTAAAGGTTTGATGGTATTAGAAGATTGTAACGAAATTTTGTATACCGAAGCAAAGAAATACAGCTACTCTAAATATATTATTTACGAGCCTTTGTCCGCGACTTCGTCCGCGTGGATTACCCCTTTAGGGGTCGATTTTCAAAAATCTTTTCTTATTACACCCTACATACTCTTACCTACGAGTATAGTCCAAATTAAAGGCCAGGCCACACAGAGGCGGTTTTGCGGGATAGCGGGCCGGAGGCGGACCTGCGGGAAGCGAATATCTCCGGACCCGCGCGTATTTCTGTGTGGTACGGTACATAAAAACTCGAACATTACCACCACACAACAAAACACACAGAAAACCGAACGGGTCCGGAGATATTCGCTTCCCGCAGGTCCGCCTCCGGCCCGCTTTCCCGCAAAACCGCCTCTGTGTGGCCTGGCCTTTAATGTTTCTATCTTCAGCGGTTTAGGCACTCAGGCGTTGTCAGTCAGTCAATCAGTCACGAAACTCTTTTATTTTTCAGTATAGAATGAATGAATGAATGAAATAGATTATGGGCTGGTCTCATTTTAAAACGAAAAGAAAGAATCGGTTCATAGGTTCATAGTGATAGAATTTTGACGTACAAAAATCCCAGTCAAAAGTGAAAAAGATCTTCATTTACTGATAAATAAAACATTATAGACAAGTATGATTTTATATAATACGAGCGTTAACCCGCGACTTTATCCGCACAAATTATACACCAGATTTTAAGTCACATAATAAGCTATCAAACAAAAAAAGTTTCATCAAAATCGGTTCAGTAGTTTTTGCGTGATGCTCGTTCAAACAAACACACAAACAAACAGACAGACAAAAAATCCAAAAATTGGTGATATGGAATCAGGGATATCTAAAAACCATATCGTAACTATTTTTTTTGGTAATATCTTCAATGTACAGAAAAACTTCCTGTTACAGTTTTATAATTGTTTAGAAGTATACTCAAACATTTTCGCAATGACTGATCTTCGCGTCCTTGAACCTGTCAAACTTTTACAGAACTTTAAGCCAATTATAAAACAGCCTTGTAATCGTTAATCAGTTAATAACACCGAAAAACTTCGAGCTGACTCCAAAAAACTTCAACTGGAAACTTTTAGAAGCAAAAAATTTCACCGCTAACCGTTCCGTTGGTGTATTGATACCGGTTTAGGCATAAAAGAGGGTTCTAGATAGTTCGTAAATATTTTACTATCTATTAAAGAAATAAAAAATATATATTTCGAAAACGACATTCCATCTTAAAATATTTAATACCTATACTAAACGTGAGCCTTGTAACCGCAGTGTGCGGGTTCAAGTCCCGGCCGAGACAAATTTTTCAATCTTTAATTTAATTCGAAATAGCACAACATGGCTGTAACATGTTTAAAATCAATAATATTTGAAATATAAAAATATAAGTTTATATTGAAAAACTTATCATATGAAATGAAATTCTTTTATGACTTTTAAATTTTATACTTATTCTTATTTTACCTTATTAGATTAGGAAACATTAGTTATTATAAGGATTATTTTTCAATCTGACATAATAATTAATCTTATTTAAAACTACCGCTTATTATCGGTCGAGTAACAGCTTTTGTTTTCATTGCAAGTGTCTTCATCTTCTAGTAAGTAAGATAAATAAAAACCATTTGACTAAGGAACCCTAAAAACGCTTAGTGCTACCTCCTATCCAATTAGTAGAAAATTCGTCGCAATGGTCTAGCTGCCGGTTCTGCACTTCCAAACTTTTATACGACCAATTGAATTTTTTAGTAGGGAAGTAATAAAAATTTGGCATGATTAAAATTTGCGGAATGTTCATCCAAATGCAAGTAGAATCATTAACTTTGTTGAGTATGTCCCCGAGGGTGTAATCGAGTTTATTTTATAAAAAGTCCTGCAGCAGAAATACAAATTAACGCAAAACCTGAAAACCATTCGATACCTGAGTAACATTTGATTTGAGATAAGTATATGGTGTTTCTGGTTTCCGCTTTAAGAAGGGATTTTTCAATATTATAATGACACGGACGAAGTCGGTGGCAAAACATAGTATTATTTTAAACTACTAATAGATCTCTTGCAAATCCCAGAATTCAATGCCCGTTGCGAATAGGCTATGGCGGCCAGGTCAGTCATAAGCAGTCTAAAACCTAACGAAAGCGAGAATTCTATGTCTACGTTTAAAACTGACTTGCACGATAAGGTTTCCTTATTCCGTATTTCTACAGGGTGAAATGGATATCATTAGCATCCTTTCCTACCAGTCTACCCATCAAACTAAACAACTATTACTATGGAAGCAAAAAGATCGGACCAAAAAAAAAGCCGTTCCAATACTAAACTGCAATGCCTATTCGACTCAAATGTATGCAACAGCAGATTTTTTCGTTGCTCCGATCGGTTTGCTCCCGTAGTAATTAATAGTTGTTCAGTTTGATGGGTAGACACATAGTTCAATAAAAAGATTGTAATGATATTAATTTCACCCTGTATATGTCATCGGTTCTAGAGAAATGTTTTATTTGTGTTTAGTATTATTTTGTTAACATTTTGTATAGGAAAATTCGACTGGGCTGATACCGTCTTAGTTTAAATTAAGTTCGTGATCTCACTGACATAAAAACTGTCAACGTAAATATCATCGATAAGCAATCGTTAATTTCAACTTTACACCGACGAATTAAAGTTCACAATCAAACCAGCAAAACAGGCTTTTCTAGAAACAGATCCTCTTCAAAACGACACCATATTCGAATTCCGCTGAGCTCCCCCTTCATCTTGTATTCTTGTGGCGACCAAAAAAAAACATTTTCGATACGAAACGACGATTCCATTTCAAGGAAATGGATGGAAAGTTATTACAGACGTTGATTTAGAATTTTCTAGGACTTGATTCTATTGGTGTCGATACTAGTTATAATATTGTTAACTAGACTGACTCGAGAATCAGTCCTAAAATGCTATTTTTGAATTCAGAGATTCTAAATCATGACCGAATGAATCTACATTATGAATCTGAATGATCATTTTCTATTGTTGATTTCATCGTGTCATTTTCAAAAATCTCACTCCCGTAATCCGTAATTTTTAAGAACCTACTTAATGCTTGAATGCTTAACACGTTCACGGACAGTAAACGAGACACAATAGAACTTTTATTGTTATCACTGCCGGTCACTGTCCGCGAATGTGTTAATAGTTTTACAATTTTTATTCTAGATTTATTCACCTGTGTGAAATCATAAACGACCGTAATCTCTTTCGGGGGAAACCCCCGAAAAGGACCCGTTCACTTTCTTTCTGTGTGAAAGTTTCAGGACTGGTTAGGTGTTAAGATAAACATTTCGAAGTACAATTCAAACCTAGATTAGGCTTGTAACCTATATCATTTGTCAAGCAACTACAACGTTAAACCAACAACTATTTATTCTGTGGTTATTACGATGTCATTCATATTATATATTATCATAAAATAAAATGTCAACAATATTAATAAATCAACATCTATCTACATCCACTTCTACACTAATCTATATCAACACTATTATTATAAAGAGATAAAATTTATTTGTTTGTATGTTTGGGTCAGGGATAATCTGTGAAACAACTGAACCGTTTGTAAAAATTATTTTACTAATAGAATGCTACACTATTCTTAGTAGAGTATTATATTACAGCTATGAAACAACAAATTGAAATAAAAACTAGTTATTAATGTGTCTAATTAAGTCTAGAGTCAGTACCAGACCCCCACAGAGAATTAAAGAGAAAGAAGAAGAAGAAGAAACTCAAATATTACAAACCATTTGCAACTAAAGTTTTTTATAAGTTGTAAATTCAAAGGGGAAAAAATTCACCGTACAATTTTTTTCTAAAACATGAAACGAAGCGTCGTGAATTATGTAAATAGTTTTATTACGCCTGTGTTCATAGCAAATAAGCTTTATTTGCTACTCAGGCGCCAGTGTAAGTCGATGAAGAGACTTCCCACTTTATGACGTCACAGGATTCTCATGCGAGAAAATGTAAAAAAAGCTGCGAGACTGGAATGTTTTTGCCGATCTTTCTCTGCTTTTCCTCTCGTATTTTTTTATATTAGGATGACATTTTTGTATATGACACTGAGAAAAATGATTAACCGACAAGAAATGTTTTGTTAACTTTAACCGAACCTTTGTTGAATTTAACCAAATTTTTGTATGGTATTACACAAGAGTCCAGGTTCGAATCCGCATAGACAACATGCCATGTCCATCATGTTTTTCTAACATATGTACGTAATTCCCACTGCTTTAAAACGGTCAAGGAAAACATCGTGAGGCAACCTGCATACGCTGAAGAAGAAATTCTGATGCGTATGTGACCAATCCGTATTTAGGCTGTGATCATGATGATTACATAAAGTTCGGTAGTCATTCAAATTCGGTTAAATTTAACAAAAGTTCGGTTAAATTAAACAGAACATTTGATTCAATTAACAAAACATTTGGTTAGATTTAACAAAACATTTGATTAAATTCTTTAATCTTTTTTTCAGTGTAGTTATTAGTAGACACAGAAATATTTTTTGACTGCTATTGTGAATTCAATTTACATTCAAAGGGGTTTCAAAAGGACAGAAGATGATATTAAAAAGAAAGTGATGCCATAAACCGAGCCAGACGAGAGAAACATCTCGTAAAATTTTTGATAGGCTTTAATACTGAAAAATGTAAGCGGTGAATATTGAGTGGGATATAAAATGTAAGAGATCACTTTTTCAACCTTTTTTTTTCTTGAAGTAAATGCTATTTATTATAAGAAACAAATGCCTGACGCACATATTATAATAAACAGTTAAAACTGAAAAATTTGTTTTCTTACATTAGTTTTTTTTACTAAAGGTTGAGTTTGGTAGTTTAGTTCGTTTTGTATTTGATATTTGTTTTTCTACAGTTTCTTTATAATAAATTTTACTAAACTGATTTCAAGTATTATTTCGATTCCAATTATTGTTATTTATTGTTACTGTAATGAATCTGATTAGCAGTGACTGGAATCTAGAATATTTTGACCTTTTCTAAAATTCGCAGGAAGAAGTAAAGTTTTTTTTATCCGTCTTACAACAATTCGCATTACCATGAAACTTTTTATTGTTCAGTATCCATTTTAACTTCTTTGATTTAATCCAGAGATGATCATGTACCTACTTCCTATCTCTATGGAGATGATCGACTTATTTTTTTAAATTTTTATATTATGACCTTTGTTATCGTGTCTAGGCACAATAAAAAAATCTCTACGTTCTATGTCAACCTCCGGTTATGTGTCCAGCAAAAGCGAGTAATTTCTCTATGGTCCAACATTACAAATATTATTCGCGTGGATTTCTAAAACCTATGAACACCCGTTGCACTTTTAGGGGTTCAGTTTCAAAAAATCCTTTCTATTTTTAACCGACTTCAAAAAAGGAGGAGGTTTTATTTATTTTCTTTATTTCAGAATCTTTCGTTCACATTTAATATCGCCAATCGGCTGAGCAGTTTGTAGGCTTTGTACTCAATACTCATACTTACTCGTACATTTTTTACTTAATTTTTTTTTTTTTTTTCCATGAAACATATTCAAAATGTTTGTCTACAGTGGTTTAGGCTGTGCGTTAATTGTCTGTCTGTCAGTCAATTCACGGAACTGTTTTAAAGTATCTAGATTTATTTTGATGTTACAATACTCCAAAACTCGAAGCCATTTTGTAACTAAGTTAACTGGCAATACCCTTGTTATAAATTAGATTGCTTTAGTGGGCAAGCGAAATTAGATTAAAGATAGTCTCATTTAATTCACAAACTAAATCTGACATCCCCTTGCTTGTATCTAACCACGGAATCATAACACTCGCGATTAAAACTAGAGAGCGCATTTTAGGGATGTATTTTTATCTGTGATTTAACTCAGACTAAATTGAGTGATGCGATAAATCGGAATCAATTATTATGAAGATTATGATTTCATTCAAGTTTGAATGGTATTCATTTATACGTATTATACAGTTATGTATTATTCTGTTAATCCAATCCATAAAAATAAAAATATTACTCTCCTTAGTAAGTAGGTCATGATTGTTAATTTTCATGTATTTTATTTACTATAGATTGGTACGAATTATACTTGAATGAAATATGTGCTATACTAGCTTTTGCCCGCGACTTTGTTCGCGTGGATTTCGAAAAACTTCAAAACGCCGTTGTACCCCGTTAGGAATCGATTTTCCAAAAACAAAACATTCCAAAGGACAATGGGCAAAAATGTATGAAATGTAGTACCCGCCCCAATAGACATAATATATATCAGATTTTAAAGGTTACTTTATGTACATCAATGTGTACTAGGACGCTTGTCATCATTCGCTGTGGGAACGGAGCTATTCGTGATGATTCTTTAATTATTTTTTTTGGTTTTTCGACATTATTAGGCAATTATTTTTTTAATGTCATTATTACAATTATATATACATATTATATACATAATATGCTTATTATATATTATTTTTTTAATGTATTTTATTTAATATATTAAAAATAATATGTTAAATGTGGAGATTTTTTAAATGGCGTTTAGATTTATATAAGAACGTTTATTAAAATGTAATGCTGTAAATCTTCCTAAAATAAATAAATAAATAAATAAATAAATGTACTATAATATTACACTAATTGCTACGAACTATTAATTAAACTACTATTTTTTTGTAAACTTATGTAATTAACCATGTAACGTCTATTGTCTGTTTTTACCAAATAAATAAAATAGAACTGCATATATTCTTAAAATAATTCCTATTATATTTATTACATTGACGACAACCGACGGTTATAAGAAGAGGAATGTGAGCGCGCGGCTATATCCCAGCTAGGAGTGGTGGGGAGCGATGCGCTTGGGCAGTTTAGCGCGTCATCGGATCGGCTCCTTCACTCCAGTCGTTCAATCGTACCGTACGAAAGACGACGTCCCGCTGCTGTTCATCAGAATACGTTCTCATCTCGCTTTTATCACCGACCCCTGCACCTCTTTTTGGACATTTTCTACCTGCTTTAAACGTTGACCTCGGCTTGTGAAGTGTTTTTGTGAATTTCGTTACCGATTTGGACTGTTGCAATGGAACAACATAGCAATTGTGTGGTGTGCCGGCGAGGCCTACATAATGCAAGATACCAGCGACATGTTTTGACCGATGACCTCCCAAGGACACGACCAGCGTTTGCGGCGTACATACAAGAACATGCTGAATTGGAGGTTAGTACCCACTTCGTTATACTATTTAAATGTGTCACAGGTGATTCTCCTTATTACGAAATTGTTAGCAGTGTTAGAAAATGACGCTCTTTTGAAAAGCGTGTGATTGTCATACCGCATTAACAACGAACGCCATAACATATCTTCTCTTAGCTTCACTTTTTCATGTTAGAAAATAGCGCTCTTTTGAAAAGCGTATGATTGTCAACTGTCATGCAGCTTGAATGTAATTGGTCTTAAACTACAAACGCCATACCATATCTTCTCTAAGCTTTACTTTTTCAATGTTTCTAAGCTACGTTTAGCAACATTAAATAACGGATTACAATAAGACTCATGAACATTTCACTGGATAAACACGTATTAACTATTAAGTTTTGGAAGTATGTTCTAGAGTGTTATCAAAAACGTTTCCTAATATAGTGTATGGATAGGGCAATCCGCCTGCGTACGAAACTCCAACCTCGTTTTATCAGTTCACGGAATTCAGGTGTTCTGTCCGTACCAGTAGTGATTCACTAAATAACAAAACATTTTGGCATTTATTGTGCACGTGGACAGTAAAACAAATGAAGGACGGAAATATGCGCCGACCGATGCGTGAACCGGTTCTGATAAGCACTAGAAGGGTCAACATTTTCTACCTGCTTACATTATTGTTTCGAATTATTACGATTATGTGGCATCGTTCTATACTATTATCTCGCTGGAAACTCGGTCATAAATCATCGGAGTATGCACCGAGTAAATAATCCTACTATAGATACCTACTGACCGGACCGAATTAGGTTTTTATGACAAAACGTTATCAAGCCAGAGTAAATAAAAAAACATCTACATCGTATTTTACCCTTTTCAGGTGGCGTTCAACAATACTCGATGTGTCTGTCATCGATGTTGGCAGAGAATTGAGAACGCTGTTAGACACAATGACGACGTGGTACCTGCTATACCAGAAGCAGAACCAAATGCCCAGGAACTTCAGGTTCCAGACTACGTTCGAGCCCCAAACACACCAAGGCATTGTATATTCAACGATTGCCGAAACCCAACCCGTAATCGCATACCTGAGACTATCAAACTTAATATGTTTTGTGAACATAAGTTATATATTCCTGAGGGCGCTAGAGTGTGCAGCCAACACCTTGAGAGCAACATCTGGGATGAACTGCCTCAATCTTGCAATGTCACTCATCATTTCAATGCACAACAATTTACAGACGTCTGTGACATGATGAGAAGGGCTTTAGAACGTGGACCTAGGCTCGACTTTAACACAAGAGGTTCATTGAGCAATGAAGAAATGCATTTTTGGACCGGACGTAATGGCGAACAGTTCGATGCCATACTGGATCAGGTGCCTTCTCTAAGTGAGAGATGCAAGGAACCAAGAACTGCATTAGGTATATACCCTACAAAACTACGTACCGGAGATTCCGATGAGAGATTGGCAACATTATTTAATGTGTCTCGAAGAAAACTGGAGCGTTTATTAGCTATTGTGCGTGAATGCCTAGCTAATGAATATGTAATATTACATTTGGGACTGGACCACATCAATAGAAATGAGGTATTAGAAAGAAACCTCACAATTCCTAAAGCTTTGTTTGGTAACGAAGAAAATGATAAAGTGATACTAATATATGATGGCACTTATATTTACATAAACAAAAGCTCGAACTTTTTATTTCAAAGACAATCATACAGTTTGCACAAATTCCAAAATCTTTTAAAACCTTTTTTGATAGTATGCACTGATGGATACATTCTTGACGTACTGGGTCCATACGCTGCAACAAAGACTGATGCAAATATAATGAGTGATATAATGAACAATGGAGAGAATCCTTTACATTTCTTCCTGCAAGCAAACGATGTGTTTATATTGGACCGAGGATTCAGAGATAGTTTGAACGATATTGAAGCATGTGGCTATGAATCATACATGCCTCCAACAAAAGATAGAAACGAGACACAGCTGACTACTGAGCAGGCCAATGAAGCTAGATCGGTGACGATATGTCGATGGGTTGTGGAAGTAGTGAATGGAAAGTTCAAGCGAGATTTTAAGCTCTTACGGCAAAAATATTTCAATAGAGCTCTTCCACACATGTTCACTGATTTTAAAATCGCCGCTGCTATTATAAATCATTTTCACGAACCCATCGCCGATAGTAATAATGTAGAATCCTATTTAAATATCATCCGAAACAAAATGGATTCCCCAAACCTTCTGCACAATTATGTAGAGAGGAAAAGATTAAACAACAGAAGAGCAGATTTTCTAAGAATAGAAGCAAATAATGTTCAGAATTTCCCACATCTAACAGAAGAGCATGTCATTTTGCTTTCTTTAGGTACATACCAATTAAAGCTTGCGAGATCATATTGCAGTGAGCATTTAAGGAATGGCTTATATTCAATCGAAATATACAGAGAAAACGCTCTGGAAGACTTGCCAGACTACGGCATTAACGAAGATGTTTGGCTGTTACGTGGGCGCGTACAGTCACGCCACAGGAGATCGAAAACGTACTATTGTTATGTTTTAGTAAAAAACAATAACACAAATAATGACAACGATATCGTGCAACATTATTGTACTTGCCTCACTGGACGACGTACAATGGGCACTTGTGCTCATATTATTTCAATTATCTGGTATCTTGGATATGCGAGACATGAAGGTTTTACTGCCCCTGCATCATTTCTAAATGATGTAATTGTAGATGGTCTTGAATGAAAATAAATGTCATTTCGAATTAAATCTTTAGTTTTTTTTTATTTTCAATAATATTACTCGAACATAGTACTGCAACGTATTATTTAGTGTACCACAACAACACGATAATACAATGTTGGTATACCACATAATTAATATATATTACTAGTGGACCCGTGCGGCTTCGCCCGCTGCCCAACTCCCTTTATAATATGTAGCCTATATTCCAAGTTTCATCGAAATCGGTCCAGCCGTTTTCGAGTTATAAGTGTTCGAACCAACCCGGCTGTTTTATATATATATATAAATATATTGATTTTTTATTTTCAATAGTATTACTCGAGCATAGTATTGAGCATAGTATTGCAACGTATTATTTAGGGTTACATATTAGAAGAACTAAACACAGTCTAACTATTTTCGACATAACTACGGTCGAATCACATACTGGTTTAAATAACTAAAGACCGTTTCACAGATTTTTGTTTAAAATACTGATCGATACCCATAAAGGTGAATTCACCTACGATTTATTCAACTACAATTAACTCATCTACGATGTATTCAACTATAATGAAATGACCTAAGGTTTATTGAAGTAACCGACGATTCACCTGAAGCCCAATTCCAAAGGTGTTTGTTGGGGTACGTATTTGAATGTCTAAAATAAAAAAAACTAAAGTGGCATAACCTACGATCAAAATCAAAATTTCTATGGAACTCTGCGAAACACGTCCGTACTCTGGTCCCGCACGCGCGTTAGGTTAGCGAGGAGCGAAGCGACGAGCATGTTAGGTATCTTGCGACCCACAGCGCGCGAGCCGAGCGAGCGGAGCGAGCGTGCCGCGGCAGCGGCCGGCGAGTGCCAGAACCGAATTGCTACTATTTACCCTTGAACCTTATTTTTATTTGACCTTGAACATGAAATGGAGGGTTTAATTAAAGGGAATGTTTTTGGGTAGACTGGGTAAATAGTAGCAATTCGGTTCTGGCACTCGCCGGCCGCTGCCGCGGCACGCTCGCTCCGCTCGCTCGGCTCGTGCGCTGTGGGTCGCAAGATACCTAACATGCTCGTCGCTTCGCTCCTCGCTAACCTAACGCGCGTACGGGCTTTTAGTAAACAATCCAGCGCGGCGCGCAGTACTGATAAGCCGTACGTAGGCGAGTCGTCCATTAGGTATTTCAAACGTAGTTGAAACATCCAATAGCTAAAAAAACCATTAGAATAAACGTTCGATAGTGCATTTAATTTTAGTTTAATCAAAACTATGTAAGTTGAATAGTACTTGAGTCGACCAATATGCGCTATAAACATATGTGATTCGACCGTAGTTATGTCGAAAATAGTTAGACTGTGTTTAGTTCTTCTAATATGTAACCATTATTTAGAGTACCACAACAACACAATAATACAATGTTAGTATACCACATAATTAATATATATTACTAGTGGACCCGTGCGGCTTCGCCCGCTACCCAGCTCTCTTTATAATATGTAGCCTATATGTTAATCCAGGTAATGAACTATCTATATTCCAAGTTTCATCGAAATCGGTTCAGCCGTTTTCGAGTTATAAGTGTTCGAACCAACCCGGCTGTTTTATATATATAATAGATTGTTATTAACTATTATTATATATTTTTTATTGTTATCATATTGTTTTATTATTATTATATAACATTCTGGCATAAAAGTATTTTATTACAAATATAAATAGCAATAATAGACACCATGTGCCATTTTAATTAATTTTTTTTTCTATAAAACTTGTCATTTTCATATTGGTATATCTCCGAACTCACAATGATTTGGATCAAGCGGTCTTATTAAACATTGGTGGTCATAAAAAGACCCATCGAACGTAACTACAGTCATTGCTATTGGAGCGGGTACCAAAATGCCCATTCTCCTTTCATGTTTCTATTTTCAGCTGTTTAAGCTGTGCATTGTCTGTCAGTCAGTTACGAAACTATTTTATAAGTACAGATACATGTTGTATACTCCTATACTGAAGTGCCGATTTGCCAATCGATTTTGACCGATCTGAGGTCTTGATTTTTTTTCGTGTGTAGTCACGTGGTGGCTCACCTAGCCGTTGCTTGAATCATCTATTTATAGATGGAAAGGCCAATGATGATATAACTCAATAGCAAACATGTTTCCCACCTCTATCCCTAAAACCGTACGAAATCAATAGCCGTGGCCACAAAGTGGAAAATCAAAGGACCGCGTTGTTCGTGTTACTTTCCTTTGCGATGGTCGTTCAGCGTCAACTTTCTTTTTCGACAGATAACCGACTGTCATCCTGTCATTGGGAGATTTTACAAAGGCATTTTTATCATGTTCGGAGAAGTAAATAGTTGGCTTTGACGTGTATTGTTTTAACAAAATAAAACGTTCCATTTACTAGTAGGTACGGCTAGGTTGGTGGACATGGTACCTCCACCGCCTATCTCTCTTCTTTCACCATTTCTGGAAGAAATCGCTTCTTGGCGATAAGACCGCCTTATTTTGTGCCTCTTGTATTTCTTTCTCTGTATTTTTAATTGATTTTTAATTGATATTTGATTAATTAGCTGCACACTCCTAACCGATTGAGACTTTCTTTCGTGTCATGAGTACAATCTATACTATTATAAAACTGTAACAGGAAGTTTGTCTGTACATTGAAGATATTAACAAAAAAAAAGTTACGATACGGTTTTTAGGTGTCCCTGATTCCATTTCACCAATTTTTGGATTTTTTGTCTGTCTGTTTGTTTGTTTGAACGAGTATCACGCAAAAACTACTGAACCGATTTTGATGAAACTTTTTTTGTTTGATAGCTTATGATCTGACTTAAAATCTGGTATATAATTTGTGCGGACGAAGTCGCGGGTTAACGCTCGTTACCTTTTAAAGTAATAACCACTGTCTAATTTACCTACACCCTAGATATGGTCCTTCTCAATATGTTGACGGTTATTTGAGTAACTAAACCAGTTTCTCTATGAGAGCAAGATGGAAATAGCGACAAAAGAATATTCTATCCCACACATTTGGGTCGAGTAGGATTGCAGTTTTGTATGAAACAGCTGATTTTCTTTTCGCTTTTCATTTCGATGTTAGCTTCATAGTGAAAGTTGTTTAGTTTGATGGTCAGGTTAAATACAAAAAGTCTGCTGTTTCATACAAAAAATCAAGTAGGCATTAAAGTTTAGTATGGAATTGCAATTTTGTTTCAGCTGTTTCATGTTTGTTCCCATAGTAAAAGTTGTTTAGTTTGATGGTCTGAACCACCCTGAAATATTGGAAAGAGTTTAAAAAATCTCCCAGTATTACGTCGCCCTAAATAATAAACTCAGGTTGAGATACATAACAAAGAAACCAAACCATAACAACTAAAGTTTTAATAACGCAATATAATCCAGCATAAACCTGAAGCTACACTAAAGGTTTACATTAAAACCGCTAAATGAAAAGAGGAAATTCATTAGAGCAGCGATACGGTGGTCGGTTGTATCGTGAGCCGTTAGCGACGGTAAATGCCGTCGTTAACGCTCACCGTTCGTATCGGAAATCGTTAGCTCTCGCTTCGCTATGATTGGTGGTGCGAGGGTATTAAGGTCGCTGATAAAAAGGGAGTTTTGAAGATGTCGTGTGCTCTTGTTTTTGGGGGTAGATTTTTGATGTTGTTTTGTTGTTCCTGAAAATAGGTTTCCAGCTTCGAATAGCTTGGTGCAGTGTTTTAACACTTTAACTGCTGACAACCTACGTCGTAGGTCAGCATCAAATGGGCCGCAGTGCGCATGACTCGCCTGGCGAGTCAGAATTGTATAGCATTCCACAGTGTTTGCACTGCGCGAAGATCACTGTTCTGAGCTTAGCAGCAGCAGCAGAAAGTGTTAAAAGGCAATATATCTCTTCTACATGTCTAGTATGATTTCTCTACACACGCGCGAAGCGCCTTAGCTTTATAGAAAACGAGCGTTAACCCGCGACTTCGTCCGCACAAATTATATACCAGATTTTAAGTCAGATCATAAGCTATCAAACAAAAAAAGTTTCATCAAAATCGGTTCAGTAGTTTTTGCGTGATACTCGTTCAAACAAACAAACAAAAACACAAACAAACAGACATAGGCCCACCACACATTCCCACCGCTGTAACTCCTGTAAGCCAGGATCAACAGCGGCGACCAATCACAACACTGGACAATGAAGTCCAGCGAGCCCGGGGGATGACTCTAATCTGTCTTGGAACCCGCAATGAATTAATCAAAGAAGATAGGAGGAGTAGGAAAACGAAATATCCGACTTCCCTCCATTGCAAACGGGAGACAGCAATAAGAAGGAAAAAAAAAACATGGCTATTAGAGAGCCAATTCAAGAGATCATTTATGGCAGTGTTGAAGACACGACCGCAAAAGCACCAAAAATACAAAATAAAACAATAGGAACCTAACATTGTACTGAAACTATGACCTATTTTGCTTCCAGTAATAAGTATGGCAAAAACATCTGAACGCACGGAAGTTATCCCTAGTCGCAACAAGATCCATGTAGTAAGGGACACCAGAAAACGATTTTATTGAGTCAAGCATGGTCTGGCGCTCGGCGTACCAGAGCTCACACTCCCAAAGAATATGATGAGCGGTCTGTTCGAACTCGTTACTGTCAACAGAACATTCACATAAAGGTGACGCAACCAATTTAAAATAAAATAGCTTTCCCTTAAAGTTACCATGTCCAGTAAGAAATTGGGCTACGCAGTGATCTACCTCTAGCCACGCTTTGTCAAGACGATCGCGAACAGATGGAAAAAATTGGTATAGATGTCGACCCTTTGTAGACCCTTGCCACCGTAGTTCCCAGTCTAATAAAAGTTCATCAAAGATGTTGCAATCAAAGTTAAATAATTTACTAATTCTATTTCGGTCGCGAGGTTTTAAGAAGTTATGACTAACTTTTCTTGAACGAAAGTTATTGGCCGCGCGGCGTTGTATTTCCAAGTCTACGGGAACCAACCCCGCTAGAACGGGGAGTGCTTCGGTGCTGACCGTTCTATACGCTTTACACAGGAAAATTAAGGCTAAACGTTGACTTTGAAGTAACTTACGGCGCGCAGCGCCAATAGCCGACCTATCAGCCCAAACGGGGGCTCCATAACACATGCACCCGAGGTATGTTGCGGAATATATTATTTTAAGTGTTTTGTAACAAAGACCCCATGTCGAGGTGGAAATACGCGCTAAACTCAAGAAATTACTTTTGGCTTTCTCTCCTATTGTCTTGATATGATTTACGAAGCTAAAATTACGTTCCAAATGAAAGCCTAAATAGGAAACAGAATCTTTACTTTTAATATTAATGCCTTGTATTCGTGGTGGTACTTTCAGGTTCCCTTTGAGCAATAGTTGGAATGTTTTATGCGGGGCGAACTGAAGACGATTTCTGTATCCCCAATCTGTTATTTGCTGCAGGCAGTTGCTAGCCAGTCTTTCGATACCTACTCTAGTATTGGAATGTATGAGCAGGAGACCATCATCGGCGTATCCTATTAGCGAGCAGCTTTGAGGGAAAGGAAGTGTCAGAAAATCATCAAAACCTATATTCCATAAATAGGGTCCAAGGAGAGAGCCCTGAGGACAGCCCTGTGTCAGCACTTTGGACACTACATGGTGACCAAGCCTCAACTCCGAAACAAACAGACAACGAAAATCCAAAAATTGGTGAAATGGAATCAGGGACACCTAAAAACCATATCGTAACTTTTTTTCTGTTAATGTCTTCAATGTACAGACAAACTTCCTGTTACAGTTTTATAATAGTACGAGCGTTAACACGCGACTTCGTCCGCACAAATTATATACCAGATTTTAAGTCGGATCATAAGCTATCAAACAAAAAAAGTTTCATCAAAATCGGTTCAGTAGTTTTTGCGTGATACTCGTTCAAACAAACAAACACACAAACAAACAGACAGACAAAAAATCCAAAAATTTGTGAAATGGAATCAAGGACACCTAAAAACCATATCGTAACTTTTTTTTTGTTAATATCTTCAATGTACAGACAAACTTCCTGTTACAGTTTTATAATAGTAATATATAGATAGATAGATAGATGACCACTTCACGCGCTTTTCGGAGAGCGAAAGTCGCACTTGCTGTTACAATGTAGTATGGAAATAAGCCGAGTCGCGCGCAAGTAGAAAAATCATACTAGACGTGCAGATATCGGTATCATCTCTGATACTTAGACCGTGAAGCCACATGTACAAATATCCCTACAGAACGCTGTCTGTGCATTCATACATAGCGCGCAATAGAGGATTTATGGACAGAGCCTTATCACGCGCATCATGCTACGGCTGCTGGTATCGTTAACGTCTCTGATACTCACACTGTGGAGCCAAATGAATAAATATCCATGTTGAACGAATGCTTCATACAAGTGGCCGCTTCCTATAGGTGCATTCACACATAGCGCGTTAGAAGACGTACGGGTGTCGCAGACGCTCGTCAAATGACGTACGAACACTCAGCCGGGATATTTATTTTTGTGGTGGAGTTTTATCAGTTAGAGTTAGTGCATCCGACCCAACATGTGATCTTAGTGATTATCCAGCAGATGTAGGTGGGTAAGGATGAGATAGTGCATCATTGTTTAGCAATACTACGATTAAAATTTGCAGGATTTTTATATGCAGGAATACCTACTCCTCTTATATACCAAAAAGCCCAGTCATTTTACAGTTTGAGCCGGGACTAATTAATAATTGATATTTTTTTCGGTATAGTATTTAAGAGTCAATTCGAGCTTCAAAATGTACCAAAATTTAAACAAAAATCCCGTCAGCAACAGTTCCAAATTTAAAATTTAGCTATTAACTTGATATAAAAGCCTGATGGTATTTTTTTTGCACATATTTAGGGCATTACCATTATACATACTTCAAACATTTTGTAAATGTCGATGCGGGTAACGGTCCTCGTGCTGGGTCATACCTAGCTCAACGCATATCATTTGCGATTCAACGCGGAAATGCGGCCAGCATTATGGGCACCATCGGGCCAGGTATGACCTGGGGCGGGCTTTTCGAGTAAGTAGAATTAGTAAAATTTGTAGTTTAGAATGCTTAGAATGGTTTAAGTTTAGGGTAAGTTTTATTTGTGCTTTTACTATTTTATTCCCTTAATAAACAATAAGTAATTTTGTAAATATTTTTGTCGACTTAGAAGGTTTTGAATAAAAACCTAAATTTTTTAAATTTCTATGCTTATTTTATTGCTCAAAAATAATTGATGTTGTTAAATCTAGTTGAAATGAGTGCATTGGTATTAATATTATTAATTTAAAAGCCTTCTGGGACTCACAATTTTGATTTCTATGTTGCGTAGCAAATTTTTTTTAAATATGTTTTCAGATAATCTTTTTGTCAATACCTTACTTAATATAGTACTTTGTCAAAGTTAAAATTCCAATTAATAATTACTTCCCACTTTTCCTAAAAAAACTCCGTAAAATGACTGGGCTATAAATAGCATATTATAAACTCACGATCATAATCCGATAAGTTTTGCTACCACTTCCAACTACGTTTTAATCGTGTTCATACCTACTAAGTATACAATATTGTAACTCATTAAAATCGGAGCGATCTGCTGATCATTTAGTTCGCAAAAATAAAACCTTAACAATCGAAAACTAATTATCTCTCGACTACAATTTCACGAAACAGTTAATTTAAAAAGTGGCAGTCAGTTAAAACGTTAAAACTCTTTCACACGAGCGTACATACGGGTCCATTATTTGCGGGCGCGTCACCCGTATAGCCCAGCTACGGATGTTGTTAATGGCTGAAAATGCGGAAAATTGGGCTATTCATTTCCCGGCGACCACCGCAAGCGCAAATACGCACTAGACTACCTGGGGTGGCACCGTAGCGTCATTTATTTGCTAGTCAACACTTGTATTATCGGCTGTTTGGAATGGCTTGCTTTGGTTTTCGGTGGTACTATCTAATTTAATGTAAGGTTCACAAACAATGAATGTGTTTTCTGTTTCGGCCGTGTTTACAACTGCTGAAGTTTGGTAGAGCGGTCTGCAGGTCTGCAGTATCAAAGTGACTAATTTTTATCTTGAACTTAAGACGATTTCTTGAAGCCGGAGGACGTTGAATGTAAGACCTAATTAATCTATCTATCTAAACTATTATAAAACTTTAACAGAAGTGTGTCTGTACATTGAAGATATTAACAAAAAAAGTTACGATATGGTTTTTAGGTGTCCCTGATTCCATATCACCAATTTCTCGAAGCCGGAGGACGTTGAATGTAAGACCTAATTAATCTATCTATCTAAACAATTATAAAACTGTAACAGAAGTGTGTCTGTACATTGAAGATATTAACAAAAAAGTTACGATATTATGGTTTTTAGGTGTCCCTGATTCCATATCACCAATTTTTGGAATTTTTGTCTGTCTGTTTGTTTGTGTTTGTTTGTTTGTTGTTTGATCGAGCATCACGCAAAAACTACTGAACCGATATTGATGAAACTTTTTTGGTTTGATAGGTTATGATCTGACTTAAAATCTGGTATATAATTTGTTCAGACAAAGTTACGGGTTAACGCTAGTACTACAATTATAAAACTGTAAATTAAAAAAAAAGAAGTATGTTTGTTTGTTTGCTTGATCGAGCATCACGCGAAAACTACTGAACCGATTTTGATGAAACTTTTTTTGTTTGATAGCTTATGATCTGTCATAAAATATATTTTAAGGAGTCGTTTTTATAACTCATCAAAGTAGGAATACTGAAATACTACTATTGTATTGCTCGTGACTAATTTGTGACTAATTTGACATGTGGCTAACATAGCCAATCTGTTTGGATAAGATCCTCGCACATAGCTTGCACGTGAGCACGTTATTTTCATAGTGACATTGTATAGCTATTGTATTGGTGGTCGGGCTTTCAATTCATCACGTTCGGGGGCACTGAAATAACAAATGTTTCTAAAAGACAATTTGAGCATCGCTTCCGTTGACCTAACAATTCAAGTAAGAATTGTTGCGCAAATAATCAATATCTTGATCAGCAATGCAATTCTCTAAGCGCAAACATCGTCAAAACCTTAAATTCGTCGTTGAAACATCGGCAAGCTGTAACTTCGGTATTCGCTAAGGTATCTTCTGTCGTAGCCGTGGTGGTCCAGTGGCGAGTAACCTTGCCTGCCGTGCAGAAGGCGATGGTACGATCCCCGTCCAGGCCGACTCGTACCAATGAGTTTTTCGGAATTTATGTACGATTTGTAACACGACTGGCTTTTCGGTGGGTGAAGGAAAACATCGTGAGGAAACCAGCATGCTTCAATCTCGAGGCATGTATTGTACCCACTGTCCATTATAAATGTCGACGGGCTCACTCCCCGTCACACGTAACAGAGTTTCGGTACTAGTGAATCGTGGATGTTTTGAGGTTTCAGAATATCTCTGACTACCCCCTCGGAGAGTATAATCGTGAGCATATGCTTATGCTTATGCTATATCTTGTGTCAAACTTATATAAAAACTTCGACGATCTGAAGGATGCAAGAAAGATGTTACATTTGTGAGCTCATCTATGTTTTTGACAGCGATGTGATGCTTACAGAATTGCACTCCTGGACTTGGTACTTCGATACGTCGACGCTACGATAATCGTACCTACTCAAGTTTCAAAAGAACTACAAATATACATTCACGCTTATTGTATCTACTTGTAAATACAACCGACCGAAGCCACATTTGACAAAATTGGAATTGGCAAACAAGTTGTCATGAATGTCACGGCTTGCCAAAAACAATTAGGTATCGTTAAAATTGACTACTGAAAACATAATACAATTTTATTTACAAAGATTTGGCACACAGATTCTCCAATCATCATCATCATCACAGACTATACAGTATACGTCCCACTGCAGGGCACAGGTCTACCCTCAAGGAGGGTGTTTGGGCGTTAGTTCACCACGCGTGTCAAATTCGGATTGGTAGACTTCACATACGCATTGGAATTTCCTCTTCAGCGTATGCAGCTTTCCTCTCGATGTTTTTCTTCACCGTTTGAAAGCAGTCGGTATTACGTACTTAAGTTAGAAAAACTCATTGGTGCGAATTCAAACTTGAACCTAAAGATTGAGTTTCCATAGCTCTCCGCAACGCGCCACTGACGCTCGTATCCTCCGATATTAATGATATTGGAATGACAAAGCATAACTAAACTTTATCATTTCTTGCCTTGAACAACGCGGTTAACAAAAGGATAATAAACTGTAATGTAATCGGATCGTTTACATTCCGCCAACAAATATTGGAAATTCACAAAAATTCCCTCAAATTCCCCGTCTCCGTGGGAATATTTTGTTTTACAATGCAACTCATTTAACATTTACGATTGCGTTCGATTCGATTTGACGATACTTTATGAGGCAGCTGCGATTTCCTCGTGTATCAGTTCTTGATGTCGCAGTTACTGTGGAAAGTACGTTAATGTTTCAAACGTCTATAATCATTTACATTGAGTGTAGATGGAACTTTTGTTGAGTTTTCGCCTGGTTTTACCGAAGATGACTGCTAACTGAATTCTTCTACAGTACTTAACGTTATTTCTTTCAATTACCAGCTCAAACATGTCAAATTTATCAAGTGATTGTAAAAAAAGGAAAATCGTAACTAACAACAACTATGCCGAGGTTTTTTCCTTTTTATTATTTATTATTATTATGTAGGCAACATTAAAATGTGTGGATGAATAAAGTTCTTTTCGTTTATTTATTTTAAAATAAATAAATAAAAATGCGCAGGACTGGTCTGGACTGGAGGCCTATGTCTAGCAGTGGACGTCAATCGGCTAAGATGATGAAATAAATTATACAATTATCACAATCTTACCATCTGCAGTTAAATAAAAAGCATAAAATATTTCAAAAATTCCGCACCCTTGTATCACTTAAACCTTTTACATATGTAAACCAACATCAAGATTATTCTCAAGAGCATAATAAAAAATATTTTTTTACATCCTCAAACGCAACTGTCCTTTTTACGAAATTGCTTACGATTCAAAGTAACAGCGACACATAACTTTATGTATAACGTTTACGTCTTTTCCTTCGCCGTGGATATGCGTATCATTAATCTTTGTAATAAATATCAGTGCTTCTTCCCCCAGCTCTCTTGTCCCAGTAGGCGGCTCTCTGTTATGATCCCGTTTGATGGCAGTCGTGCAGGGAGCACTTTATAAAATGCGCTTTCCCAATTTATTATTATATTTTCTGGAGCCGAGTGCGTTTTACACTTTGACTTAATTTTCTTATTGTGCGTAACATTGGTTATAAATAACAAAAACGTAACTAGATATATGGTTTTTCTTACGTTATAAGTAAACTAGCTTTTGCCCGCGACATCGATCGTGTGGATTTTGGAACACTTTAACACTTCGTTGCATTTCTTTCGGGGTTGATTTTCGAAAAATCCTTTCTTAGCGCACCCCTTCTTTCCCCGTAGAATTTAATAATTACATACAAAATTTCATGTTTTAATCTTCAGCGGTTTAAGCTGTGCATTGTCAGTCATTCGGTAGGCCTACCCCGAGTTTTTACTGTATATTACTGTTGTAGTTGCGTCGCCAATTTTCTATCACAGAATTAGTTCTCAACGTAACCACTGGGAGGGCTGTACGAAATTCAATACAGAAACTGTAGTATACTACAGTAGTTTTACTGTAGTATAGTACAGTGTAAACTCATGGTAGGCCCACAGTAGTAACGGAAATGTTTTATAATTATAAGTATAGATTCGTACATAAACTCATTAAGTAGATACTCGTACATTTCGGGTTGTATAAAAACATTAAGACAGCTATCAATCACCTTTGTTAGCATATTGTTGTTTCATATTTTAGTACTTTATATCTATACTATTATAAAACTGTAACAGAAGTGTGTCTGTACATTGAAGATATTAACAAAAAAAAGTTACGTTATGGTTTTTAGGTGTCCCTGATTCCATATCAGCAATTTTTGGATTTTTTGTCTGTTTGTTTGTTTGAACGAGCATCACGCAAAAACTACTTTACCGATTTTGATAAGACTTTTTTTTGTTTGATAGCTAATGATCGGACTTAAAATCTGGTATATAATTTGTGCGTACAAAGTCGCGGGTTAACGCTCGTTAATAAATAAATCTAAGAAAACATATCTTAACTCCTTGACCACTAAAACTAACTTCAATCGGCATTAAAACGTTTTACCAGATGACATAAAGTTATAATTTCATAACAACATAAGTTTACAACAATATTGTATTTCATTCGTATTATTTGCTACACAATACAATACAGAGATGTCGACAGCTCGAGGTATATCCCAAAGGGATCACGGAAACTTTACTGTAGTTTGCTACAGTCGAAGTTCGCAAATCATGCCAGTTTCAAACTTATGCCATTGGAATTAGAGTCATATCTAGGGACATCGTATGCAGAATAAAGTGTAAACTCTCGTTGGTTGTATGACTGTCATTTGAAGGTCTAGAGTATACGGTGATCTAATATCTACTCAGCATAGTTGGAGATAGAATGTAGCCATATTAGAGGCTTGGGTTGGCCTCTATACGACCATTGCTGACTTGCTAAGTTCTTCAATGAGGGACGAAAGAAGAAGAGCCTAGGGATGAGCATTTACATACAAACTGCAGTTTCGGAGCGATTATAAATGTCGCGTCGCTCAAATATTACGTTTAATACTCTTATGAACTTTTGCTTGCGACTTCGTCTGCACTACCGCACCGGTTCCGCACATTGACCTGTAAATCATATGACCGGGCGACGGTTCATTATCATTCAATTGTACTTAGTAACAGATACCAAATTCGTTTGTTAAGTTTCGCCAACCAATAAAATTTAACCTTATAGAAGTAGCATGCAGGTGTCCGTGTGTCACTGATATGATCGATGTACCATATCTGTTCATACACTTTGATGAGAAACGGGTCAGAAATCACTAAGAAAATTTAACGAAGATTCAGTCGTAAGACTTGTGAAGATAAGGTTGAATTTCATTTGATTCGTCTTTTAGTTTTTTTGGTCATGATGGTTCCCAAAATAAATAGTTTTGTCCACAGAAAACCAGAAGAAAATAAGATGATTATGTTTTGTATCACTGATTTTGGACGAGTAATATTTAAAGCAGTTAATACTTGCAATCTGAAATGATAGTCCTATATGTAGATTGTGGAGTAACAAAAAGCTAGAGACGAAAACAAATTAATGGAAAAACTTTTTACGTAACGTTACGTGAACTGAACAAAAAATATAGTTTCGTTTTTAACTGTTGGACGTAGCGTACACCTATTCTAGTAGTTTTTAGTTTAAGCCACAAATGATTTTTTGCTGGGCGGCGATGCATAGCACATAAATGATATGGCCCACGGCTTTTTCGTTGTTTTAACGAGTTAACGTTAAAGGCTTAGCTGTTTTAAACGAGTTTCAAACCAACACAAATTCAGAGTGCTCTTTGTTCTAAACTTTTGCTTTCGAATTTTAAAATTGACGTTCTATTCTGAAATTCCCTTTCGGATTGAAAGCCATACATCTTTATTCGACCGGTTTCCGTACGATAGGAGTAAAAAGAAAAGTTGGCGCGCGAAGAGCGTCTACCAATAAATAATACCGCAGGGTGTCGGCTGCAATACATAAATTGGAAGGACTTTTGACAGGAGATCGGATAAGGTTCGGGGGAGAGGTTTGAAGAGCGGAGGGGGGAGTCTTTCTGGCGTTTTTATCGAGATTATAATCGGCTTTGCTTGCTCGGACTGAGGGGAGTGTCCAGAATAGTGACATTGTCCTGCAGCGAAGCGACTCGTAATTCCTTGATATTTGTTATTTTAGTACATTGTTGTGACATATGGCATGGACGTTACAAATTGACATATATAATTAATAAAATATAATAATCTTGAAAGATAAATAAAAAGTGTTTGTAAAGAGGGTAAGTTTATATGCTAAATAATCAAATATGATTAATAAGCCTGCCTACAACTACATGCTTATTTCTGACCATCCTGAAAGGTTCACAGTTGTCAGAGCTATAAATGTATGGAAAAAGATAAACATGTAGTGTTTTAGGCGATACAAACAATATAGATAATAATAAGCGAAAAATATATAAAAAACTAAATAAAATCATGTAACTATGAACTCTTACACCACCACAGGTCTTAGCATAAGCATAACATAAAATAATGAACAAAAATAGCAAAAAATGTACATATTGTTTTTTTACGTGCGATATGACTATCCTTCAATAGCTAAAACGTCTGATATAGTAATAAACTCTAAAACATTTTACAAGCAAAGTTTGCACGAACACACGGGCAAGGGTGCATCGAGCTATGAATAAATATGGTAAACATTTTTGAAATAATATGAGTGACAGCCACCTTTGTGTTGAGAAATCCATCGGACTACCGTCTTTGGGGGGAAGCCTTATCCACTTATTATTACCATCTAAATCAGAGGTTCCCAAACTTTAGTCGTTCACCAGTGGTCCATTCTCATACCGAGTATTGAAATAAAAAGAACCATTTAATTAATCCGAAAAATGTTTATTATTGAATAAATAAATAAAAATATACATTAAAGCACTATATACATAACACATAACCATTAATTCAAATTGAAAACAATATACCCAAAAAAAAAATGGAATCCGCAACGCATGCTTCATCAAACCAAAATCACATTCATCTATATCCGCTACAAGCTTTGTCAATGGCAACACACATAATATATTTTTGTAAGTATTTAAATAAAAACTGATTAATGAATGTTTACGTAACAGATATAGCTTTACCGTAACATGTTGATTAAAATTTTAGATATTATAAGGCAATAGGCTCGCCAATTTCTTACTCTGTTGTGTTAAATCAATATTTCCAATATAAATAAATATTTGCTTTATTTAGATAAGACATTATTCCATGTGTAAAATAATGTTAAAAAACAAGGTAAGAAGTCTAACACCAACTAGAAATTCCCCTCGACTTCATACGATTACAATTCAACTCAAAATAAATTATTCGTTCCCCAAAATATAAGTAATTAATTGTCTATCATAAAAAGTATCTTTATAGTTTCCAGAATACAGTTTGAGAACCCTTGATATAAATAATACCTTTCAGTCATCACGTTTTTAATAAAGTATAACAAAGAAAGAATGTTACATGTTATAATCTAGTGTTTTATTAATCATCCAGACTTTCGTGACATTTTGACGTGTTGTTATTATGACATGCTAGTCTCTTAAGCTACTGTATACCTAAGTATAAGTTGGGCACGCCATAGAAAAATCTCACGATAATTGCCTATTACTACAGGGGAGTAAACTTAAAATACTTTAAGGGGGTGGGTGCTTTAGCTACACTATTTGACCAATACAGAAATAGCGTAAAAAAATTGTGTAAAAATTGAAAAATTGGAAAGTGTAATCAGTTTTTATTTGGAAGAGTGCGGGTTCAAGTCCCGCTCGAGACAAATTTTTCAATCTTTATGTGATTCGAAATAGCACGACATGGCTGTAATGTTTAAAAAATCAATTATATTTGAAAAACATTGTGTGTTTCAGAGAAAACAAAAAAAAAGGAATTAACGAAACTAGGACTTCAAGAAAACCGAATTGACGGAAGAACAAAATGTCAATGGCTACTCGACCGAAATGTGTGGCACACCAGATTTTTTTCTGATTTCAATGTTGTTATACCCGTTGGATGAAGGCGAAGCAGGACCGGTCGTTGTTGCAATCCTTGGAGAGTCCCATGTCCAGCAGTGGACGTCTATCGACTGAGATGATGATAATGTTGAACGTTTTTATCCTCTAGATGACAGTTACAAGTTTGGGTTAGCGTAGTATAATAACTTTATGGGTGATAAGGTTCACTACTTCTGTGAAAAATGTTTTTTTTCAGGCGGCGGGATCTAACAAGCTTATAAACCTATTTCTTTTTATAGTTTTTACTAAAGTAGAAGGATTTACTTGTGAAAAGAATGTGTCCGGTTGTTCCTACAATAATTGAAGATATGTTTTAAATCTAATATGTCCCATGTTACTTTCAAATATTAATAATTATCACCACTATGTTTATTGTGATGCAACATTCAAAGTGAAAAAAACTAAAATGGACTTTGACAGGGCATATGCTAAGGGACCGAAAGGAAAAGTGGAACAGAGCAATAGTAGAATGGCAACCGAGAGACGGTAACAAAAGAAAAAGAGGAAGTCCAAAGAAACGATGGGTAGACGACATCAAAGCAGTCGCGGGCTCTCTGTGGACGAAACTCACAAAAGATAGAGTGCCATGGAAGATGCTGGAGGAGGCCTATGCGTCTCTGGATGCGCAGAGTGAAGATGAGAATTAAGTGAAGAGTGTAGCATTTAAACTAATGTGTCTCTGTAAAAGGCTAATAAGAATAAGAATGTTTATTGCGATATTTAGACACATCCATATTCCCTTATATCCCTGTTTATATGCAGAAACGAAAATGAACTCTAAACATATCGCCATAAAGTAAAGCCTCATTATTCTATTATCTGAAAAATAACCGAGAAAACGCTTAGTAACGCACCTTCATGCATCAATTTCTAAGTGGCGTTCCGTGGACCTTTAGCACGGAACCAATAGGCAGAACATATAGCAATAGGCAGGACATAGAACAGTATGGTAGGATTATTTGCAAATTGATCCAATTTGCGGAACACGGCTACGCTTTTAGTGTGCGCCATTTAATATGTAGCTCTTTCAACTTTGTTTACAAAACACGATCAGTGGCATTATATTTTATACACATGGTCGAATTGTTTGATTAACATAAGTTAAATCCTACTGCAGTGCAAAGGCCTCCTCTCACGAATAATGGAATTGGACAATGTACCATACTTCAAAACGCGGACCATACTGGCTATCATTTTGAAGAAAAGAGAATATATTCCCGAAATCACATTTTAAATCAATCGCGTAAAATTTGTCCTTTATTTTTTTAGCTTAATATGTATATTGTTTAATTATCGATTCTGAAGAAAGAGATTTCATGTTTTACGGATCTTTTTAACTTCTGGTAGGTATAAAAAAAATTTACAATTCCCCTTCGGTGTCTCTATTTATGTTTAATTTGATTTAGTTTAACTTTTATAAAACGAATTTCTTTTTATTCATAATCATCATCATCATCATATCAGCCATTAAACGTCCACTGCTGGATTTGCCATAATCGACACGCTTGGCAGGCGGGTTGGCGATCGCAGTTGGATTGGTGTAGTCAGAGGATGCTGCTGCCCATCCTTCAGTAGATGCCTTAGTCGCCTTTTACGACACCCACGGGAGGAAATGGGATGGTGCTATTCATAGCCCACCACACGGCACGGCAATTTCTTCATAATGGTACTATGAAATTTCAAATAAGCATAAACTACTTATTACTATTTCATGGTAGGAATATTAAATCGTACCCGTGTTATGTACGGTTTTTACATAAGTCTAGACTAGATTCTTGTACAGGTAATAAACTTTATATTTTCGTTCAGTTTCTCATTGCTGGGCAAAGGCCGCTTTCTATATTAATTTCCAAAATAAGTGAGAGTGTTTGAAAGTTATTTTCTTTCAAACAAGAAAAAAAGTGACTTTTCTTTCAAAATGTTCCTTGAACACGACAGCCGTGTGCCTCGACGAGATAAACACACGAATCTCCTCAGGTGACATAATGACGTCTAACAGGAGTTAATAATATTTTACCAACTTTAAGCCATCAAGAAGTTTAAGCCGTAATTTACGTGTACGTAAAGTTAATCCTTGTTTGTTTGTAACTCTGGGCCCAGTTGGTAAGTGACCGAGTTTGGGACCGATACCCTAAACATGCAAACTATAGGCCCAATATATCAATGGAGCAGTAACGATAGAAATACATCCCGTACAAATATTGCTTTGGAAACCAGAAGCAAGAAAACCGATTAAAAAGCGAGTAGAGATAATATTCCAAGCCTAACTATAAGCTTGATTGGTTGCATTGCGATACTCTGAGCTCACGAGCACCTCTATAGAGCTGTTGTAGCGCTGGCTCATATAGCTGTCATCTTTGCGTTCTTGCAGCAGTACTGCTGGAACGGAACGGAAAGGAACGGAAACCAGAAGCAAGCAAGCCTAAGAAGTCTAAGCCATCGAACCAAACGGGCTAAAACCTTCGTTGACTAGTGGATTCAACATAACAAAAAATTATTAATCAATGAAATGTATGTTGAGTTGAGATACATCTTTTAAAGGCTATATAAATGTTAAGCTGCAGTTAATCATTTTAATGTTACATTTACGCTACAACGGTACATTTTTTTTTAAATTCTAAAAGCATTTTGCAAGATTTTATTTTACCACTTTG
The DNA here is from genome assembly GCA_927399405.1 of Agonopterix arenella. Classification (NCBI taxonomy): domain Eukaryota; kingdom Metazoa; phylum Arthropoda; class Insecta; order Lepidoptera; family Depressariidae; genus Agonopterix; species Agonopterix arenella. The sequence continues at coordinate 10,162,666 of OV656708.1, read as the reverse complement.
TCGGCGTGATTAATATGTATACAAATGCCAAATTACAGCTTTCTAGTAGGTACTAAAAGCGTATCTGAGCTAAGCCGCGGAAAGACGGACGGACATAGCGGAACTATAAGGGTTCCTTGTTGACTACGGAACGCTAAAAAAAAGAGAGAGTAGACATAAGAGTGTCAATCAATCAATCAATGATACTTTATTTGACACAAAAAAAAAAAACACAGTGTACACAGAGCAAACAATCAGGAAATACAAAAGGCACAAAAACAGGCAGTCTTATCGCTAAAAAGCGATTTCTTCCAGACAACCTTAGGGTAGAGGAAATAGTGAAAGAAGATTGGTAGGCGGTGTAGATCATAATAACACAATATAGATAACATACACAAATAATGTTATACAAATACAAACATACTGTAATATAAAAAAATATATATATATAATATAAATACCTATAACAAATACATATTCATACATACAAATACATATCATACATAAAAGAGTACTAAAACAACAATTATTTATCTAAGAGAGAAAAACATGAACCAGAGAGGTGACCATTCAGGATAGGTAGTCAGTGCTCGAGGAAATGAGCTTTGACCTTCGACTTAAAAACATTCAAGGAGGGTGCACGTCTGATCGGCTCCGGCAACAAGTTCCAGAGCCGAACGGCATGAACAGAAAAGGAATGGGTGTAGAAGTTAGTGGAGTGAGTGCCCACTCACTCCATGCCCATAAGGAGGGAAAGGTTTTCAGAGGAACGCAATTTACGACCAGTGGTGGAGGAAATGGAGGAATAAAAAGTCAGGCGTTCCTTAAGGTATTGAGGAGTCAAAGAATCGAAGAGGATGGAATAGAGAAGGGAAAGGATGTGAGCTTCCCGTCGACGTTTGACCGGGAGCCACTTAAGGAGAGCGCGGTATTCCGACACATGGTCGTACTTCCGCAGGCCAAATATAAACCTAATACATAGGTTTTGAAGTCGCTCGAGTTTGTTAAGCAGCTCCACAGTCAGGTCCAGGTAGCAGGAGTCGGCGTAGTCTAGGATGAGTAATAAGAGGGATTGTGCAAGCGCAATTTTCGTGCTAGTGAGCAAAAAATTACGTAAACGTTTCAACGAGCTATCTCTACTCACTTCGGCGACTTGTGGCGTCCAAGAGAAAGTGTTGTCGAAAGTGATGCCTAGGTTTTTAACAGTGCTACTGTATGGTATACTTATACCATCGAAAACAACTGGCGGCAACTGATCAGGATCAAGCCTCGAAACAAACCATGGACTCCCTATGATGATAACCTGTGTCTTATTAGGATTTACCTTAAGGCCATAAGACAAGCTCCAGTCACGAATGCAGAGAGTATTTATGTTATGTTATAAATGATGTTTGACAAAGTTACATAAGATGCTGAGGCAGAGTCTATATCTAAGTCTATATTCATAACTCGCGCTGCGTTGCAACTTGATGATTTCTGAATGCGCAGACGAGTTCTAGATAGACAGACGTCTTTGTGAATCGCTGTTACCAAGCTCAGGTAAACATGAACTTAATATGTATGTTGGGTATTTTCATATTATAATTTTTTTTTCTCTTTCCATTAGTTAATTTTTTTTAAGTTAAACTATGCATGTCTGATGCATGTATGGGTTTATATCTACTTAATTTGATTTTTTTATTGTATTTTGTATAACCACGGTACCGGTCGCTCTTGGAATTTTTCACCAATGTGAACTGTAGCTAACCCTGATATAGGCCTCGGTCTTTTTGGGTTGTTACTGCAACACCTGCATAATTTTGGAGACGCTTACTTGAGTCTATTTTTAAGGTGTATATTGTGTCTTGTATTTTGTTGTTATCTTATAAATAAATAAATAAATATCGGTACTGTTTGTTTAGTGTATTGGATTATAAATTATAGGTCTCGTCAAGTTGCCCTAAAGTTTAGTAATTATTGATCTGAAATTGTTTGGAGATCTTGTCATTGGTTTGGAGTTAAGGAAATGTGTGATTTTGATTTGCTTACGTACTGTTCTGGGAAACGACGATTATATGTTGAATGAATAAATCTTGCTTCTTCTTCTTATCGTGTGGTCAGAGCCCTGGTGTCAGAGTTTTTTCAGACCGCCTTACGGCCTCTGACGTGGTTTTTATGTACCGACTACTACCACCAGAGATAGTTGCCGGGACCAACGGCTTAACGTGCCATCCGAAGCACGGAATCATTTTTCTTTTCAGATAATCGGGTAGTTCAGATAGTTCGGGCTTGCATAAAACGGGGACCACGGCAAAACTTTTGTCAAGCCGTTTCAATATGCATACCAGATATTAATGTATTTATTATAGAGCGTTAACCCGCGGCTTCGTCCGCACAAATTATATACCAGATTTTATGTCAGATCATAAGCTATCAAACAAAAAAAGTTTCATCAAAATCGGTTCAGTAGTTGTAGCGTGATACTCGTTCAAACAAACAAACAAACAAACAAACAAACAAACAGACAAACAAAAAATCCAAAAATTGGTGAAATGGAATCAGGGACACCTAAAAACCATATCGTAACTTTTTTTTGTTAATATCTTCAATGTACCGACAAATTTCCTGCTACAGTTTTATAATAGTTTAATAGAGGCATGTTGCTAATAAACATTTTTTCATTTTTCCTTTTTTTTTCAATTAGGTGATTCAGCCTACAATATGTGACCAACTGTGGAAAAACGCACAAAGTGACATTTCACTAGGTGTCCCCCGTGGGAATCGAACCCACGACCTCCGTGTCGAGAGCCAATGCTCTTAACCATTAGACCACGGAGGCAGTCTTCTAGAGGAGGAAATCTTGCTGGCAAACAACCATTCTTCATCATAATCATTCCCTCTATTAATTAGACGGTGGTCCTTCCATTTTAAAAATATAGTCGAGTTTTATTGTTTTTAAGAGACTGAAAACTGCAGTATCCGACAAGACTCAATGACTCGACCTATGACCTATCAACCAGGGGCTTTGCTTTGGTTCAATTAGCTGCGGACCCTTTTTTCAGAGCCTCTGTATTTAGCAATCTATTTGTCTCCAGCGCTCAGTTGCAGAAACGCTCATTAAAGTTAATCCTCCATTAAATCTCTAGCTGTCACTTTTTGACTTGTTTACGTAGTAAAAGCTATCAAGTGATTTAATGGAGGATTAACTCTAATGAGCGTTTCTGCAACTGACGGTAAGACACGACATAATTTGTAGTTCTGGAACTCAGATTAAGTTATATTATTCAGCCCATCATACTAAACGACTTTCACTATGGACCGAACTTCGAAATCGCGAAAAATAAATCACTTGTTCCACACAAAACTGCAGTTCCGACTTGACCAAAATGTATGTCTGTAAGTATAACAGGGTGTAAAATGTGTTATTACCTATATCGAACAGGTTGCTTCAGAACATCAAACATGAAATGTTTTTACTATGCGACCAACATTAAATTCGCGCAAAGAAAGTCTTCCATAGATTTGGTTCGAATCGCCATTGATGTTTTCTATGGAACAACTGTTTTTTGTCCACGATTTCAATTATGGTCCTATAGAGAAAGTTATTCAGTTTGATAGTCTAAAGCACTCCTAAAAGTATGTATCGCTACATTCTGCGTACTAAGCTACTCACTAACCCTACGGTTTCAGTCAATTCTTAATTGAGTCCTACCTTTATACCTACAAGCTCAAACAAGCCACAGACTATAATTTTTTTCCTATCTGGTCACCCTCTAGTTACACCCGCATGCGGCACTGTTCATAGGTACAGGCATGTTCTTCACGCTCCAATACGACTGCGTTTTGAAACCAGTCCGAACCGGTTCCAACAAACCTGTCACATAAAAGGGATGTAGGTGGACCAATTAGGGCTGCCAAAAGATACTGGAAGATCTGAAATTTGTCCTATTATTGAGGGAAGGTATCGCATGAATATTGCAATCAAACCGTTTAGTATATCATGGAAATTTTTTCCCGCATCTGCATCGGTATCGATTTCATAGATTAATATGAATATTGGCTAATCGATTCCTGCTTATCTACCTATGTAAAAAAGAAGCCTGTATTGGCTTACTAAGACTTTCGTACATAAGGTATACTACCACAAACTCTTTTTTACCTCGATTACACTGAATGATAGCTACAGTATCCGGCAAACAACTTGAGCAATGGGGAGGGGGTGAAGAGTGTGTGCAATAGCGCTTTCGCCTACAAATCTTGTTCAGCGCTGTCAAGGTTTTTGCTGAGTTGTTTGCTGGCTATTATAAACACCTAATGCTTCACCATACATAAAAGTGAAGTAAGTTAAAAAAAAACGTATAGTTTTTCCTATTCATTTGCAATCAACTGCCATCTACCACGAGTTCTAAGTTTTTAATGACAGTCAAAGATTCATAAAAGAAACAAAGAGATAAGAAATGAAAGAAAAAGGGAAAGACATTTTGTAATTTTTGTATATTTTCGGTAAGCACAATAAATACTGCTGTTTTGCATATTCTTTTACAACTTTGGTTCCGAATTTGCCCACCTAAACATGAAGATTTGTAACCCGGTCAATTATGTTTTCCAATCCGACAAGTGACAACCCTATAGGAAAAAAACAGTTTGTTTGTCTAACTCGCTGTTAAAAATAGTGTAATAAAAATTGGGAGGTGTAAAGGAAAAGTTTTGAAAAAGGGAAACATTGGTGGAAACTCAGGGAAGAATAGTAACTGCACTAGCTTTGAAAATATTTGTGTGAGCCCCGCTCGAGTGTGGAAAACTTTTTAGTGGATTTAAAAGCAAATCGACGATTGTAAATATCTTTCTTGTTGAAAAATGTTTCAGAAAAATAATTCGCTAGTGGACCTGTGCTTCACTGTGAATTATCTAGCGTACTATTACTGACGTATCTAATACGTCTTTACGTAGAGTAAATAACATACCAGTTGACTGATGCTGGTATGAAACCTTTTAGTACATTTTTCCTATTAATTTGCAGTCAACTGCCATCTGACACGAGTTCTAAGTTTTTAATGACAGTCAAAGATTCATAAAAAAAACAAAGAGATAAGAAAAGAAAGAAAAAGAGATTCAATAAAATGATTCTTATTCATTTTGTAATTTTTGGTCAAAGACATTCTATAGAAGGACTTCGCCTCAGTGCGCTATTAACGGGACCGCTAAGTTATACTTAATTGTTGTACATTACTGTTTTGTGACCAAATACATTTGAAAGATTTGAAGTGGCATAACTGATGCATACAAAGGTGACATTAGAGACATGTGCCATTTCTTGGTTCTGTTATAGTATGACATGGTGAGTCCCATATAGAATGTCATTGGTAATAGTGGATGAATAAATAGCTTTAGGGTTGTCTCGTTTATGTTTTCGTTAGATGGTTCGCTTTCTAGCGATACGACCTCCTCGTACCTTCTGTATTTCCTGTCCATACTTTTTCTCTGTATAGGTACTTAAATAAAGTACCTATTGAGTGATTGATTGGGTCCTACCTAATTGTAGTAAGTTTCTGAACATCGTGGAGGAAATACGGTCGTCATCCTAATAAGTATAATATACAGGGTATGTTAGGGTAAACAGTTGCATTACTTTAAGGGGTGAAAGTGTTAAGCTGGCTGATGATGACGAAATATTTGAAGTAGCGATTAAGAAATTTCCCGAAACCCGATTCATTAGTAACCCTTCACGTCTTAAATATTAGCAGGATTTTAATTGAGGCCCCTATTAATTCTACCCCGTTTAATCTTCGACGTAAACGATCAAAGAAAATAATCACTTCAAAATACTTCAGAAATATTTACTCTCAAGCAAACAGCCAATAACTTTCTATTTACAATTATTAATGAAGACGTCCTATGACAAAACACGACAACCACGATATTTGCTTATACAAGTAAAACGTTCGAAACGAATGCTTCAATTAGAAAATGCATCAAATATACCGCCTACCCTTCATTTTACATACAAAGGCTATATCAAAACCCATATTACTATAAAATAAATACTAAAATAGGCAGATTCATGAGACTTCATATTTAAAACTAAACCAAGCTTTCCAAACCGTCCGAAGGGGCTCGCCACCCCAAAGAAAAGGTCGTTGACCTCTCGCTCATGTTACGTTCATTAGAAATTCCTCTATCTTTCTCTTTCACCCTTACGGCATTGCGCTACTAAATAAATAAAGGCGAAAATTCATGTGTTTCAATGCAATACGATATTCGATGTTATTAGGCAAATAATTGCATATGGAATATTATTGCTGAACAAGACGTCAGTAGATGAAGAAAATGGGGGTGCAAGAAAGTGTAGTAAGTAGCACACATACGATGGCACCAAAAGAAAATATTATAATATGTAATGTTTGTTGTTTTCTATGTTTGTGTTCTGTAAACGAGCTGTTGTCCGCGTGGATTAGGTAAACCTTTTTGGGGCCGATTTTCAGAAAATCCTTTCTTAGTGCACCCCTATATCCTGTGTAGAATGTATATTCCAAATTTCATGTTTCTATCTTCAGTCAGTGTCAGTGAGTATAGATTATTGTTTTGTATTGTAAGAGAGTAGGAATCTTAAAAACTATAAAAGCTCGGAAATAACAGTAGCACGGTCACATTATGAGAAGTGACAAATAGACATTTTAGTTTTTCAAAAACTGTATTTTAGTCATAGTTTGGCGGGTAGAAGAAGGACTTCCTCGCTTAAAAAAATTGACACGAAAAGAAGAAGATGGTTCGATATGAACACCACCTCACTATTCAGGGCTGCAATCTCCAGAGTCCGGATAGCCCTAATGGAAGCCAACCTTCAATAAGAGAATATGTTTGTGTATTAGTTTGCATGCATCACGTTAAAACGATCATATTTGGATGGAAATTCGACTTACGGCCTATCCTTTCCTCAATCATCCCATCTTATAGGGCCCTATAAGACTTAATCAGATAATACTAATTTCAGATTTAAAAAAAACATGTAAATAATACTTATAATTTATTTCAAAAGCCACGTAAAAAGTCGCGGGCAATGACAAAACATCATCCCATCTTATAGGGCCCTTTTTTATCGCAATCGGCTGACTTAATCAGATAATACTAATTACAGATTTCAAAAAATACATGTAAATAATACTTATAATTTATATCAAAAGCCACGTAAAAAGTCGCGGGCAATGACAAAACATCATCCCATCTTATAGGGCCCTTTTTTATCGCAATCGGCTGACTTAATCAGATAATACTAATTTCAGATTTCAAAAAATGCATGTACTTATAATTTATTTCAAAAGTCACATAAAAAGTCGCGGGCAATGAACAATCCAGATTATCCTACCTTTTCAAAAGATCGCGCGTGTTGTATAACCTAAATTACGAAATGTTGTAAATCAAAAAGATATTTCGATTCTTTAGTGGGGTATTAATATCGATATCCACTGAATTATCTAAAGTCGTAAATATAGGCGTAAAATAGCTGTAATATGCAATATAAATTAAAATGGCTTTAATATACCTAGGGGTATCATAGATTACTTTGTTAAATCTCTGATTATGGCTTTGATATAGGCTATACCGCAATAGTAAAAGGTTATTTATTCAACAATGAAACTACAATTAATAGAATAGCACAGGAAACAATAAAATAAACCATTTATTTGGAAAAAAAAGTAATTCTTCTCTATGTTCCATACATGAACTGCAAAAATGGTGGTGTTAGGGCACACTTTTTCGTGAAAGAAGGCCTTTGGCCTACAGTGAGACGTGTATAAGCTAATGATGATAATCGCAATGGATACAACTTGTTTAAAATTAACCATGTATCTCGATAGGTCATTTAGTGGTCTTGCTTATTGGCCTAAAAAATTTTCAAATGCAGTCAACGCCATCTAGCGTATATCTTGATAACTGAAACCACTTAATAGTAAAAAACATAGTAACTATAGGGAACGCACCACTTTACTACGTAGCTCTGTCATAATTAATTACCATCATTTTCACCCCCATAGTTTTTACTTTTTACGCCACTTCGATGACCACGCTCTATTTTTATACGACAATCGGAACAGCGGCTCTAATTTTATTTTTTTATTTTATTCTATAGGTACACGTACAGATTACATCATTACAGTCAAGATGAAACCGTTTACATTGCAATAAGATATGTAGAACTAGATTGTAATCCAATTACACATGTACCTGCAGCATCACTATATTTAAAACATGGCGGAGTGAGTTTGTTACATAAATTAAAATCCTTATTAATTCCTAAAACATCGAAACAAAACAAATACATTTAAGTAAGGCACCCCAATTTCAATAAGCATCATAATTCAATTAACTAGCAATTGCTCCAATCCAAAAATGAAAATAGTATTAATAGTAATCTATAAATGGAGAAAGAATGTTTATGCTAATATTCAAATAAATTATCATTGGTTTCTGCTGCCCATTAAAAGTGGCGATCGACACAGTTTGGGCACTGCAAGTGAAATGTGGTGACCCTGAATATTTTTAGAATATCACTGACCTCCTCTGGGAATGTAGTCGTGATGAGACTCATCCAATCTTCGTGTCGCATTCCATACGAAGACGATATCCTAGAAACCTCGAACTCCAGTGATATAAAGGAGATAAAATGGAATATCTTGAGACTTGACTCGAAACGTTAGCGTCATTCCGACTCATAGATGCGGAAAATTAAAGACGTCACTGACCCGCATGCAATTTTCTTGCATTGTAATGGACTGATAGTCTTGTAGCATGTTTGTCTTGTTTCAAGGACATTTCATATCGTCTTGTGTAGAATAGAATCTACGTCACACTAAACAATTTGACATGAAAACAAAATTACAGTATTAGCTTAATTTCATACACAAAATGTTTTAACATACAATTTTGACGCAGGAGACTCCGCTTTAAACATTCAACATTTTTGACACCTTCATCTTATCTTATGAAAAATATCTTCTTCCATGGTATCATCATCATCATCACCATAGGCATTGCCATCGGTTGCAGATGATTTAAGTAGTGTTGTAGGAGAAGTAGGTACTTCTTTTACATTAATCAAATCTTTATTTATTTATTCATGGCTGTACAGACCTATACGGGAACGGCACACGCGTCTGTAGCCTCGACAACAGAATTGTAAACCGGTGGATGAAGATAGGATTCTGCTCTGGGAGATGTGCGAACCAGGCTTCGTCATGATCATGAGTAATCCGACCATGTCTTGTTTTCCGTGGTATGGGAATATGTTACATCAAACGAGTTTCTTCACGAACCGTAATTATATTAGAGATTCTGATGAACGAGTTATCTCGGCATTCGCCGTATAAGGGTTGAAATACGGTACGGGTTAACCTAGTTATCTAGATCTATCAACAACTTCTCACAGTAGTATTCTCAGAAATGATAAATTACTACCTCTTGTTATCCGTTATAATTAACTATAATTAACTATTCTAGGATAAATGATGCTGCTCGCGTTTATCAGGTAGAAAAACAATGCTTTTCTTAACCTTCGCTCTTCTTCATGTAGGTAATGTTTTGAGACGTACCTGAAACAAATAAATTAGTTAACATTAATATCAAGTTTAAATGAAATGAGCCACAATCTAAACACAAATCCTTAAGATTCTGCTAATACTAAACTATTTAATCAATTACTGAAATAGCAACTGTTTTAGTTTAAAAAGCTAAAATCAACCACGAAGCGGTTTTTAAAAGACAATGCGAAATGGGTTTAATGGAAATAACAGCAAATGTGCACTTAAAAACGTGAAAAAACTGCAATATTTTTGTTAAAAAATCTTTCAGTTCTATGTTTTAAAAGGATTGCTTCCAAATTTCTGACTAATATTAAATACGCATAATAAATCGTGGCGCGATGCGGATAGGTGTGGAAACTCAATCTTGAGGTCTTTTTTTTTAACTTATGTACGTGATACCGGCTGCTCTCAAAAACGGTGAAGGAAAACATCGTGAGGAAGGCATACGCTGAAGAAGAAATTCCGATGCGTATGTCATGTCTACCAATCCGCATGGAGCACGCATGATAGACTAACGCCCATACACTCTCCCTGAGGGTAGGCCTGTGCCCGGTAGTGGGACGTATGGGCTTATCATGAAATGATTCATAAGTTTTTTTTTTAAATGGGTTTGCTCTTGACCTCAATCCAGTCCTTTGGACAATGATGGGGTCAAAGATGTAGCGAGCTAACCCAGAAGAAGCCTATTCACTCTTACTTTAAAGTGATTAAGTGTGTTAAGTCAGGTAATCTCCAAGAGTCGTCTAGATGAGTCTAAAGGAAACAGCAGTGGGTATGGGCCAGTGCACCCTGGGCATTTGTCAGAGACATCTCGTGGGATTTCACTGGCTTAGGGCTAAAAACCAGGCTCAGTGGCGTTTCTCCATGTGTCCCTTTGATTAGCAGAGGGGCCCAGTGGAGATATCTTACCGAACAACGGCAAGCCTATGGTTTACCTCATATCCTGACCATCCTGCCCAGACACCTGCACGCAACCGAGCTTATGGACGCTACCGGCAGTGCTATCCGTGTGGGGAAATACTGAGCTGGTAAAATTTAAAATGCCTTGCCATCTACTCGATCTTGCTATGTTATCTAAGTACAAACTAAGTGGAACGCTGATTTTCCATAGACAGCTTCCGCCAACAATCGCGGTTGCGCTGTAGTAGTGAGAGATTTCGCCCATATCAATCACTGTCTTGTTGGTCTAGCGGTCCAGACAACCGGCTTACGATCCGGGTAGCTAAGGTTCGATCCTCGTGTCCGCCGATCGTCTTTTTCAATTTGTTTCATAATGTGGCGCCCCCTAGTGCGTTGCCGCTTATTAAAGCGGCAACGCAATTAGGACGTCCTAAAATTCAAGGCGAGTTACCTATCTATATCCAATATACATATTAATCTATGGTCTCGATAAAAGAATAAGGTGGCAAGGCGTGTGGTTTCGGCTTGGAATGGACCACCCCATTTCTTACCGTGGTTGTCGCACGAGGCGACTAAGGTATTAAAGGTTTCTTATGCACTGTTTATGTGGGTGAAAGACTAGCCACCCCTCACCACTAGACACGTCATTCCATCCTGAAACTTAAATTGCTAAATGTGAGCATTGCTACAGCTCAATTCTTAAACAGAAAGTTGATAGTTGTATAAATTTTTCTGACCACCCCGAAAGGGATTACGGTCGTATGTTTATGTATTTATGAAATTGCAAGCACATTGTGCTGTTCTAATAACTTGACATGATGAATTAGAAATGATTCATAACAGTCATAACATGCAAGGTTAACAAGAAACAAAAATGCAGCTCTAAAAATCATAAAGGCAAGAACACTATTTACTTACCTAGTCTGAAAACGAGCGTTGAAACGAAAAACATCGAAAGGGAAGTTGGGGAGTTAGACTCCCGTATGATTCTGTAGGAATGAATAAAAAATAGCATCCACAAAGGGCGTACGGGTCAAAAGAGATACCTCTGAGCTAGGGTTACCAGTTAACAGAATTTTTTTGATCCGTATTGATGTTTGACTCTTTGTCTTAGAATCTAGGCGACATTTTAGGTTAATTCTGAAAAAGTTTTAGTAATATTTGCTTAATTTCCCACATTAGGTTTAGAGTGTGCTATTGTGTTGAATTACATAAACAACGTTACAAAAATCAACAATACATTGCAGCGGCTGCATTACCTATGTACTTAAATTTTAAAAAAACCTGAGTAAATCTGGAATTTTATGAAGAAAATGTGGTAACCCTAGGCTGAGTGTAATAAAGTCTCTCTTTACAGAACTTGGCAACGTTTGAAATTAAAAAGTAATGTGGCATTCGTCAATTGCAAGGGTCGAATTATACAGTAGCACAGGAAACTGTTTGTTGTCTAAAAACTGAAGAATACTGGAAAATAGTAATTCTCTTCCATGTATGCCATAAGAGACCTATCACACAAACTATTTTAGAACATAAGTGATGACGTTACGAACGTCGCAACTGCATCGCCACGACGTAGCAGCGAATCGACGCTATTATATATAACCACGTTATTTATGTAACCACTGTCCATTACATGGCGACGACGGGTTCACTCCCCGTCACACCGGACAGAGTTTCGGTACTACTAGTGAAACGTGGATTTTCTGTGTTTTCAGACTATCTCTGACTACCTCCTCTCGGGAAATATAATCGTAAGTATATGCTTATGCTATGTTATTGCAGCGACATCTCGCCGCGATTCCGCCGCAACTCTAATCTAATTGATCGCAAAGAAATACATACATCTGAAACACATACATACATAAACTCACGACCGTAATCCCTTTCTGGGTGGTCAGAAATAAAGCTATCGACGATATCGTTCCGTCAACGCCTAAGTTCAGAAATTGCTTATTGTTCCGCCCCCTAACATGGTCGCTATTATATGACGATATCAAGAAAAGTTCACGATAAACATTTCACCAACCTCCACGACCGTATCTCACAATATTTATTACGTTTAAGCTATTTGATCCTTGCATTGATGTGTAAGAGTTCTATATAATATATCTATGTGTAAGCCTACAAAATTAATCAAAGACGATATTGAATGGCTTCTGAAATCTGCAATACGGATTTTTTTTAAACAGGAAATATGTACTCCATTTGTATAGATGACTCCGTTTGAATATACGGAAAATTTCAAGTGGGGTTGCCAATGCCAATGAAGGTTGGATAATAATTGATCTTTAGTCAAAAACTTGGGATCAAATAATTGAATCGTATTTCAATGTTTGGACCACAGAACAAAGAGTCCGGCTTCGCCTTACGTCTTGAATCTCTTTTCTGTGGTTTCAAATATTTGTACCGAAACGTAAATGTAATGTTTGTTTTCGTTTCACTAACCCAAAAACAAACCTAAAAATATTGCGGAGTCCCTTTTTCTTCTACTTTTAACAAGTAGTTAAAATTATTGACCGGTCAAACATAACTGTGCGAATCGATTCTAAGATCGATTTTCATCAAAAGAGATCTCTATCTCGTATCTAAACTTTATATTATGAGAATTTGTAAGTTTACAACGTGTTAGAAGAAAATAAAGCTCTTCAAAAGCAACTTAGCGAATTTATCATATTATCTTGAAGCTTCACTTTACTGGCTTAATAAGGAAGTGAGTTATAGTGTAAGTGCATCAGGAAAACAAATAAGAACAAAGTTGGGGACATTTTACAACAAGCTACTGAAAATACGCGACTTTTTGTTTTTAAAAGTTTCTAGGACATTTTTCTACATTTAAGTGTTCTTAAAGTACGTACGTTTTATTTTTGTTCCAGAATTTCTCTTAGTTTCTTAAATTAGAGAGGTCAGCATTTGTGACATAATTTAAACGAAGCATTCCATTTCTCTAATAAACATTTTTGTTGAAATACATTATTAAGGAGAAACGCACCAAAACACACATTTTGGAATATACAACAACAACAACAACAAATCCTGTCTCTTTTCAGTGCCTCGCTCGAATCCCCGATACGACACGAGATCACCATTTTCTTTCACCTGTACTAGATATCTCTGTTCGTTCCTTTGCTTCTCTTCCCTTCCAAATCTTACAATACAGTTTCAAAGATTACCGAGTCGTATAAATTGTCACGTCGTCACAAAGGTCCGATCATTTAAAAAGTGATGTGAATATGTTCAAAATGCACTAAACACCTACAATTTAGTTCAAAAGACAACGAAAACTGCACCAAAATTAAACTAAAAATTCACAGATTTCGTGCCTCACACGACTATCACATTGGAAATGAATCTACGGAATTCGAATAAATATTGTCTCAAAAAGGTTAGGCTACAGGGCAAACCCTTAACCCGATTGTCTTTGTTTTAGGCTCAAATTGTAGAGGACTAAATTGTCCAAAGGACTTTTCTCCAATTTTTGATATTAGTCTTCGTTTCCAAAATATCGAGCGCCAAAATAAAAAATTCGGAGAAAATAGTTTTGTTTTTCACTATTTCGACCTTAACTTTTTTCGTGTTTGATTATCTCGAATAATTCTTTTTGCACCTACATTTACTTTACTTTTTTAAATATCATATCTTCACAACTCTCCGAAATATAAGGGTATCGCACTTTTTGGTGAAGGGCCTATACTGGAGAGAACGAAAAGACATTTCCAATGTCAAAAACCTTTCAGGCTTGTCCGAAGCTCTAAAATCCAAACACCAAACAGTATCAAATGTTTTGTTTGCGCAAATATCATCTACCTTCAACAGGCTACAGAAAAGGTGTAATCCTAACTGTTTCGTCTTAAGCCATTGGAGATCAAAAACCTGCTGTCTCTTTGTTCGTTTTTTCTGTGACCTATATTCTGTTTTCCTCCTTTTACTTTTTTCATGTATACAGTTGTAAGTTTGTTTGTTTATTTATACAAGGCTTTGTTTTAAGTAGGGTAGGATATAATCAACTAAAAAAAATAGTATAGACTAACTATATTAGTGAGTTAGGGAAAACAGTTGTATCACTTTAAGGGGTGCTTGTACGCACAACAACAACAGCTTGAACAACTTTCCCTAACAAACCTATCGGAAATTCGCAAAAAAAATTTTTTTGACTTTCCATACTAAATGTAATCAGCTGATCGAACGTTTGTATGTAAAGGTATTTCCTTTGGGTTTCTAAGGAAAAGTTTTTCATTACCATAATTACAATCATCTCTTAAAGTAATGCCTGTTTATCCTAACACCCTGTTTATGAGAGTCTTACCAAGTTTTTTATGAGTTTTTGTCTCGTTTGGCTGTTACCTGTCTTCATATCAACAGTTAGCCGCGAATTTCCCCACCGTGAAAACAAGATAGACCGAGATGTGCCTCTGGCTTTCTTTATGTGAAAATTAGCACCAGCGGTATTCTCGTCTCCCTTGTCGTGCGTAGCATGCATAAATGAAGCCAAAGCTATTGCTTACTTGCCCAGAAAATGCCTGTTGATCCGAATGGTATTCACTCATTTCAAACCTTGTCAATGTTTCAGCAATTGGTAGGTGTAGTGTCGCTTACCGACTACCATGCAGTGTATCCGTGACCAAAGTTTTAACATGCAGTAATAGATACTCTTTCTTATACTGTGGTTGAGGTATGTCTAGATGGAAATTGAAGCTGCGAACGCGTCGAAAAAAACATCAGCCAACTGTCAGCTGATAAATCCTTTCCCACGCTTAGTGTCACAGATAAGTTGTATGACGCTTCGCTGTCACGCACACCAACATAAGAAAATTGGCTCGTTTATTTTAGAATAGTAGATATGCGAGGCTCAATCTAGACATATAAGTACTCTAAGCTTATATAGGTATCACCCTCATGTTATCCTACGTAGCATTAACATGCTACACAAATATCACTTATACTGGACAAGTAAATCTAGGAAAACCTCAACATCAATTTCTTTCACAAACACGGCATGTAACGTAAACCTATCGACCTCCACCAAATTTATCTCGACATTACTCACAACAAGACCAACCGGGAAACTTTATCAAAGATCTTTGTAAAGATTTCGCCCTTAGTATTAAGTAGAACACCACAGTCTTCTTCAAACAGAAATAATGGGAAGAGATAACGACAGAGCTGGCCCATTACCCAATTGGGTAAGCGGGGATTCCATTCTTTTGTCCGAGTTTATCTCGTTCACTGAAATATGATCTGCGGACCGACTCTGATTGTCGCTCGCCCATTCAATTTCGGGAAAAACTCCAGTCTTCGTTTAATAAAGGATGCCAATACAGTGTAAAGCTATGCGTTGCCATATTTCGATTCATTTGAGCGCTCCAAAACTGATTGTCCATTTATCCTATTTAATGCAACTAGTGTTGAGTAACTTTCACGTACGATATCGCGCATAATAGTTTTTTTTTATTTTATTACGTATGGGTTTGCTCTTGACCTCAATCTAGTCCTCAGGACGAAGATGGGGTCGAAGATGTAGCGAGCTCACTCAGAAGAAGCCTATTCAATCGTACTTTAAAGGAATTCGGAAGTAAGATTATCCAAAGGTTATTTTGATCTAGGACACGAACGGAAAGAAGAAATTTTACACATAGTTTTCACAAATAGTCTTAAGATAAGACAAAAGGAATGATGAAAAAAAATGTATTACTTTTTTAAAAACTCTTTGATATCTTAAACAATAAAGTTAAATTAATTTTGAAATATCTTTAAAAATGACTGAAATATAAGTGTTCACAATTTACGATTACAGCGACAGGCAATATATAACAAAAGTGACGTCATAAGCCATAACTGAGTATTGTCATACAAATCATGACGACATGTCATACAAATACCTGTTTTGCATGAAAGAGATACAAGATGATAAAAAACATTTTTCAATAGCTTATAACTTTTTATTTTCTATTCAATTGTATTTTCGTTTGAACATTTTGCTATTAAATTTAGCCTATTTCTGTAATTCGTCACAATATGTGGATTTCCAGGATCAGTCATCATCCCTATTGACTGATCTTTTATCAAATCCTTTCAATAAATCCTCAGAAACATGTACAAAGAGGTCCTGCCTGAGTGACGTACTCACAATACGTAAGGCGCTTCCTGGGCAATTAGCAAGTCTGTATAAAGTTAATTGGCAAATCTCTTGACCATGTCATGGCAAGTCAAGTCAAACTTAATAACATGCCATCGCCTCGACGGAAGAACTAGCATCGTTTATAGGTTGTCGCATGGCTAGAACATTCACGGGCGGAAGTCTTTCGCGCGAGATTTAGGTGGCCACGTGGCTCCGACCGTTTATGGTGGCTCAAGAGTGTTTTTTCAACAATCTATATCTAATTATCTACTTTCAAAAATAATCCTTGAGATCACCCACATATCTATTACCGAACAACTTCAAGAACATTGGCTATTGAAACTAGACAAACTCAAACCTCAAAATATTTATTCAAAATAATATCACATGGACAGATTTCTGACGTCATTTTTTGACTCTACCCCGTCAGAAACTGTTCCGTTGTAGGGAAAATGCGACTAGAAACTCCACAAAACACTCTACTGTAAAATTATCGACATCACGATGGAGCCACAATTTAATACATACATATAATTACACCACTATCCCACAGGGGTAGGCAGAGACTACGGCTCGCCACACACTACGATTCTGAGATACTTTCTCTTGCCTCATCCACTTTCATACATCTCTTCATGGGCTTTCGTAAGTTGAGGGTGCTAAGCACTTGTCCTTTTCGAAGAAGACCAGTAATTTGGTCGTGGTAAATTAAAGATTCGAATAGAATAGAATCTAAAAGATACAGTATAATTCAAACGAAATATCAATAGAAATATGGTAAGAAACCATAACTTGTGAAACTTTTTCTTTGTTAAGTTCAATAATAAAAACAAATTATTTTTTTGCCAAGTCGTTTATTGCTTGCTTGTATTGCATGATACAACTTCGCTTCGGGAGCGTGTACGACGTAAACAAGATACTAACTTTGTTATTAAAATTTATGACTTGTATCAGACATTCCAAGTTTTTCGGCCTCATTCTATTATGTATGTGTAGTCTACGTATGTAGATGTACATTATGTATACATAGAAGCGGTTAGGTGCTTTGTTTCTTTAATTTACCGCAGAATATACAACATTATGCGTACACTTTGGCATTGTGTGTGTTAGGAAATTATTTAAAATAAAGGTAAGGTGAATCCAGTATATTTTTTAATTATGCGGACAGGTGGGACTCTTCTCATATCCTATTCTGATAGGACTTTAATTGTCTTATTTATTTATCTATATTTTATTTTAATCAAATACTGAGGTCAACTTGCACCATGTATTTAAACGCATAGGCTTAAACATGTTTCAATGTAATACAAACATGCATGCATGCGCACGCATGCATGTGGCATGGTTAAGAGCATTGGGCTCCTGACGCGAAGGTCGTGGGTTCGATTCCACACACCTAGTGGTATGTCACTTTGTGCGTTTTTCCTCAGTTGGTTAGGACATTGCAGGCTGAATCCCCTGATTATCTGAAAGGAAAAATGATTCCGTGCTTCGGATGGCACGTTAAGCCGTTGGTCACGGCTACTTTCTCGGCGTGGTAGTAGTCGTTACATAAAAAAACCACGTCAGAGGCCAAGGCGGTTTGAAAAAACTCCAGGGCTCTGCCCACACGATAAGAAGAGAAGAATGTAATGCTGTCACTGTTTATCACTATGAACAGTGTGAAAGATAGGAATTTCACTATTGCGTGGTGCAAGTCGATCTTTAACTACATAACATCTCTTAACTGATCCTACGAATCTCTCAACAACAAACAGAATATTCTATAATGAAAGTAACTACCGAAATAGGAAATTATCTTCTAAATTCATAATCGCTGTAACAATCCATGACAATAGTAAATGGGAAATATCAAAGGTAGAAGCATTCTCGCCAATACGGCTAAAGATAGTAGAGGGGGTTATAAATGAAATTCCTTACAAACTATGCGTAAGATTGAGGCCTAATTGCAATTCCTATTGACTAGGCCTCGTTGGGGTATATTACTTGGATATTGGATGGCTGTTATTGGTGTGACACCCTGGTTTCAGGCTTAGGCCATTTTATATCGTTAAGTAGACAGAGTGAAATTTATATCATTAGCTTCCTTTTAAACTAAGAGTCTACCCATCAAACTGAACAACTTTGACTATGGAAGTAAACGGATCGGAGCAAAAATAAAATCTGCTTTTCCATACTAAACTGCAATGCCTAAGACTTAAATGTATGCAACAGATGTATTTTGTTGCTCCGATCTGTTTGCTCATATTAGTAAAAGTTTTTCAGTTCGATGGGTAGACTCTTAGTTTAAAAGGATGCTAATGATATCAATTTCACCCTGTAGTAACATAATCAATATAGTCATACATTTTTTAGTCGTGTCAAACACAGTGTTCTTCTTCTTCGTATTCCTCTCTATTACTGGAGGTTGGCCGATAACAGTGTTAGATTCTAGATATTGTTTAAAGAATTTCAATGACTTTAATTGGTTACTTTAATATTGAAAATAGTTCGAAATTTCGTTAGTATGCAGCGCGCTCAGAAGAGCTCGCAGTACCATAGGTAAACACAGAACCGGGCCATATTTTGCTGGTTTTTAGAAGCTATCTTCTCGTTATTTGAAAGACATACAAATTATTCAAAAATGTAGCAATGCTCTTCAACATCTCTGATTTATTTGCTATAGATCATATTTCTTATTTTTCTATAAAACACATATGAAACCTGTATTCAAAGGAAAACTTAATATTGAAGTTGAAGTCACTTTTACTCGAGTCACACACCTTTGTGTAGACAATATTAAGATCTAAAATTGCTATGAAGTAATTTTTTTTAAGACCACTATTTAATGAATTAATTAGATAATTGTCAAATTTGGTGCGAATTTTTATGATTTTAGAATGTGATTTCCTTGGATTAGAAAGCACCACAGTGACATGATGAAGGACAAGCTGGTCAAAAATAGGTATACCTACTAAAATGACGTAGTTTAGAGGTGAGGCGGCTCTAAAAGAGTCAAGGGTTAGGGAAACCTCTTAAGTGTAGTCAGATGTTGAATGAGTGACACGTTTGGTAACAATTCTGATTTAAAACATCATTACCATACCGCGAACAACACTAAATCTCTTCAATACACTAACCACGATTACCGTAACATAGAATGAATGTGCGATTCGTAATCGCCTAAAACGGAACGTAGAGTTATAATTTACCGAACATCCGACGTTCCTGCTATTAATGCCCTACGAAAGGCGGTTGAGATGAATAACAATGTTGTTACAATAGGCCAGAGGTGCCCAAGGCCGGCCCGCAGTATATTTTGCGTAACTAAAGGGTCGCAACGGTTTGGAACTTGTAATGGTAGAGGTGATAAAGGATATGATTTAGAGGAGCACCTATATATAGGGTACAGGGTGTAAACTTCATTGCGTTACATAGTTTAGGGAATGCTTCAACAGACCATCAAACTAAACAACTTTAACGATGGGATCAACATTGAAATCGCAAAAGAAAATTTCCACAGACAATCGACCCAAATTTATGGATAACCTGTTTTTTTTCGCGATTTAATTGATGGTCCCAAAGTGAAAATTGATCAGTTTTATGGTCTGGCGCCCATATTTATAATATAAATTTCAAATTATATATTTCAAATAATGTAACGCATTTAAATCTACACCCTGTAAACTAGTATGTGTAGTGTAATAGTAAATATCATGCGTACGCACAGCGACACATTAAGCTACATAAGCTAGTCGCGCGTCGTTATACGGTACTTAACGGTACTCTACCTACGCGGCGCCAGCTTATTTTGGTTTTGTATAGCTTGATGTGTCGCCGTGTGTACATGATATACTAGGATACAGGGTGTAGAGTTAAATGCGTACTTGAATATTTTTGTAAATTGGCTGTCGTCATAGTTGAAATAGAATCGTCTATAAGAAATCACAGACACACAGAATAGATAGTATTATGTAGTAAGTACTACGTACATAATAGCCACTCCCTGCCCCGCGCTAACTTTAAATACCGCACCTCGAGGGTAACTTTAGGGGAGTCGAGCAAGAAGCACATACAACAGCGTGCGCGTGCGAGCGTGACGACGCGTGTACTTTTCTTAGTATAAATAGACCATATTGTATGTATGTATAGTACGAAAATACTAAGGTTTTAAGTTTCATTTAGTGCTTTTGTGAGCTAGGCCCATCACCACTTATAACGTCTTTCGGTCTATGTACTATCTATGCAAACAATATTAGCTTAAACTCGAAGCCCAAACAAGCCAAAACCGTAATTTCCCCTCCTATATCAGCAGTCAAATCATTGGACAGCTTGAATCAATGATGGATAGAGCAAATTAAAGGAAATTGTACCCTATATCCCTACACATACAACCATCGCGTGTTCAGTAATGAAAACAGTTGAGCAAAGGTACCTTTCCTTTCGTGCCGCGTAATGGGAGCGCGATTTAATGAAAAGCTAAGCTTAATACTTGATTAACGTACTGTAGAAAGAATACGTTACGATATAAATGGAGTTCAGGGAATAGTAAATAGGAGAATATCGAATGCAGTGTTGCCAGCCGGATCTTGTCAAAAGTAACCAGAAATAGATAAAAAAGTAATCTTTTGGTGTAAAAAGTATCCTTTCATATTTTTTTCCAGTAATAAGATATTAAAGATGACCGATGTTGATTTCATTACCAAAATAGAAACAATTTAGTAGCATTTTTCATCTGATTGATTGATCGAGCGAGTAAGTGAGAAAACTAAAGAGTCATTTGTGATTTGGTCTCCGATTTGGTACACATTAGTGTGAGTGAGAAAAACGTATTTTTAGGAGTTGTAGTTTGCACTTACTATGTTATGAACGTTTTGCGTTATAAAACATTGCAAAAAATATGAAAAAGCGTTCCATTTCACGGAAAAATAAGAATTTTAATACAAATTCAAAAAAATCGCCTAAAAGTAATCTTTTGAATCGTGTAACCTAAAAGTAACCAGACGGAGCTAAAAATCACCTAAAAGGTTACAAAAGTTTGCCTTCTGCCAACTTCTGCCAAAAATTGCCTTCTGGTAACACTGATCGAATGACCTAAAAACTGTTGGCGGTAGCATTAGGGAGGTTTATTAGGGTGTCTATTCCACGCAGAATTATGTAAGTCATAGAATAGATAATAGTATACAGAATGTCACATACGGTGTGCAATATTTTTTACAGAGGTGATTAAGTCCCTTAAACTGGTAACGATTCATCATCATCATCATCATCTTATTTAAGAGCTACGCTCTTGTCGGTGGAGTTTTTGCCAATCCTGTCTCCTTTCCGCTAGTCTCTTGAGTTCTTGATACGATACGACATCAACCTTTCCATTCACTTGGGCCAGATAACTCTGTCTAGGTCTTCCTCTGCCTCTCTTCCCCTCTATCTTCCCTTCCAGTATGGTTTTAAAGAAATTGTCGTTTCGTATCAAGTGTCCGATCATTTTTCCCCTCCGGTTTTCGATTGTTATTAAAATGTTTCTCTTTTTTTTAACCATTCTTAGCACCTCTTCATTTGTTATGCGTTCCGTCCAACTTATCCCCTCCATTCGCCTCCAACACCACATCTCAAAAGCTTCCAGCCTATCTCGATCTCGTTTAGTCAATGTCCACGTCTCGCTACCGTACAATGCAATGCACCAGATGTACACTTTAATTAGGCGTTTTCGGATTTTGCTCGATATTTTTGCTTTCAGAAGGTGTTTTTTGTCGTTGAAAGCTCTTTTTGCCATAGCAATCCTTGCAACGATGTCAGGGGTGCATCTGGAGTCATTTGTATTGAGACTACCCAAATATCTAAATGTATTTACTTGTTCTATTGGAGTGTTGCTGTTGGTAACGATTACGAATCAATAAAAAAATAGGCAAAAATAAATTTTGTTTGTCTTTTCTGTGTATACAATCATCAACATCAGCCTATATACGTACCACTGCTTGGCATAAGCCTACGCTCAAGGAGGGTGGGATGGGCGCTAGTCCACCACGCGTGCCCAATGCGGATTGGTGGACTACACACACACATCAGGATTTCTTCTTCAGCGTATGCAGGTTTCCTCACGATGTTTCTTCACCGTTTGAGAGCAGTCGCCAAAAGTTAAAAGACTCATTGGTACATGGCATGCCGTCCGTGCAGATTCGAACCTGGACCGTCATGATTGAGTGTCCATACCTCTAAGCAATGCGCCACCGATGCTCTTAATACAATAAATTATAATAATACAAAATAAATCGAATTTATTATCCTCATAACGAAATAACTCTTAGCGGGCGAACGAAGCTTTAAACAAAATCTAGTATCCAACATGACTGCAAACCAAATCGCATTCAATTTCTTAGAGAACATCTTAAAGTTTAATGAAATGTACGTTCAAATCATAAATCTGTGTAGATATTCCACAATAAGTTATGGTGCAGTCAGATTCCCGCTGCAGGGCGTTGAATATTTTAGAAGTGGCAGTCGTGAGCCAGCAAACAGAATCAAAAATTAAATCTAATTCGCCTTCGTGCTTCGTTAGCGATGCAGCCCTTTACACTGTTTCCGCTCAATAGACCGGAAGGCATCATATTTTAGGAATTATGTCTGCTTTTTGAATGGTTTAAGAGCTAACTTGGTTTTTAAATCATCTGTACTTAAAGACAACAATAGGTAAAGAAGCCAAGCAACTTGGATATTGGAGCGCTCAATCAAATAAGAAATGTAATGAAATAGGAAACGGTTTATTTTACTTTAACGCACAATAGTTCTATCATTTTCCAATTTTTGGTATCCATAATCAAATTCTTTCAAATGTGGTCACTCACTGAGGCCCAAAAGTCCAAGCTCAAGGTTTGTCAGAGAGGAATGGAGCGCAGCATTCTAGGTGTTTAACGAACCGACCGGGTCAGAAACTCCACGTTGCGCTTCAAAACTTAAATAGCCGACGTCGGAGAGAAGAGCGCCAAACTTAAATGGGAGTGGGCCGGTCATGTCTATCGGATGCATCCTGAGAGATGGGCCAAAAACCATCATGCCCTGGATCCCCGATAACGGTCAGCGGCGTCCAGGTCAACCCAGGAAGAGGTGCCGTGATGACCTGGACAAATTCGACGACCAATGGCCAGAGGTTGCCCAAAACAGGAACGAGTGGAAGAGCAGGGGAGAGGCCTATGCCCAGCAGTGGGATGAAATACGCTAATATTAAAAAATCTAATTCTTACTTATCCTCAAACATATATAAATAATAAGCTACGGATTGATATTTATCTTTACCAATAAATATAGAACGATCACGCGGTTGCAACTCGTAACTATCAAATCGAAAACTCAAGAAACCAGCATTATATTGACGATCCCATATAAATTACGTGTAGTTTAAAATTTAAATAGCTGCGGTTCTTCGAGACGAAATTCCCACGTTAAAGTCAAAGCAAGCATATTTTCACTGAAATATTTGAATAACTCGTTAAAATTTAAACAAGCATGTGCGCTCATAATTAATCGTATCAGACTCATCTTGAGAGGTACTTACTCAAGTCTAAACATTGCACGTGGCATGTCTTAATTTGGGATGAAAAGTACACAGTTTACACGTTCTTACACGCTTTGGTGGGTTTTGAAAGGAAGCACAGAATTTCAGTGACGACTCAAGAGCAAATGAATAACTTGGCATACATTTTAAGGTAAAACCACGTTAGGTATCACGCCCGGAGTTATCTCTTCTGTATTCAGCTGCATTAGACTGATTATGAGATTTCCAGAAAATACAATTTCTTCATAACATTAATTGAAAAGGTAGTTCCCAAAATCACAATTTGAACAAAACAAACATACCGAATGAATAAATACGAAACGAGAAAGGTTTCCATCAATACCTCGAAGAAAAGGAAAGAGCAAAACATAAGCACATCCCGAAAACAGGGCTGCGGAACTCCGAAGATTCCATTACGTGTATTCTCCTTAAATAGACTCCTCTCAGTATTCGTATGCCTAAGAGATAGGTGTCAAAATGGCTTGATTTGCGTGACTATGCATGTAGAACGAACATTACGTATATTCGACAAAAACAACCCATCACGCCGAACGCTTCGCATGCAAACGTCAAGCGATGTCACGTGAAGCGATGGAAGCCCTGTGTGTGACAGCAAGAACATTTCGACATGTTGTAGGCACTTACATATAGGTACGTATGTATATACTGTAGGCATATAGGCATAGTATGGTACGTCACTTGTTTCTTACACCAAGACAAATGGCGGATCGAGAACCAATAACACATCCATTCGGGTTACTACGACAGCTATGTGCATAATATATGACTGTACATATCTTGTTACACATTATATATTGTACATGTACATATGTATATACCTACACTATTATCATTATCACATCTGTATCAGAAGATTTACTGAAAAGAAATTAAAGAAAAATAATTCGACTAAACATTTAGGCGCTATATACCCAAACGACGAATGTATTGCCCGCGGTTAAAAATTAATTTTCGGAAAATACCTAAACACAAAATAATTTAATTTGGTCTAGCATTTTATTTATATTTGATAATGTATGTCCATTCTACCCTGCCCCCGCATCACAATAGGAATGTAGTATTAAGGTGGTTGCAGAGGGGTCAATTTTATACAAAACTTTGACGCACAATACGTGTAGACGGTATTAATATAAGTAACTTTGTATATATGGAAAAATAGTTTAGAAAATCTAGATGCCGCGTCACAAATAACATTTGCAATTTATAAAATAGTTACGGAGATATAAAGCTTTTTTCAAACAACATTTTTAAAGCTTTATATCTTCGTAATTATATTATAAATTGCAAATGTTATTTGTGACGCGGCAACTTGATTTCCCAAACTATTTTTCCATATATACAAAGTTACTTATATTAATTCTGTCTACGCGTATTGTGCGTTAAACTTTGGTATGGACTGAAACAACCTTAAGTTCTAAGACGAAATTTGTAAATAATCCCTCCATCGGCATCGGTTTATTCCTCCATACCTCATTCTATGTCTTACGCACTGCCGACTCAACTAAATGGAGCATATAAATGTATGCCAGTAGCAAGTGTCGCAATTAATTATTATCGTCTCAACAAACAGCTGTCATTGGCGGTCCTTACTTGTCTCGGTTCATTCCAAACAAGATTGCTTCCCACATAATTCGTATGTCTAGGAAGTAAGTATGAAAATTGTTTGATTCACTGGACTCTGTTGGATGAAACTATGGAGACAATTTGCAAGCAGGATTTGATTATAAAGTGTAATAAACTATATTGTTTGGACATGCAACGAATAGGCTGTTTTATCCTTGGAGTTAGGGAAGATGATGGTATTAATTGTACAAATGTAGAATAAACAAATATACAATTGTTATGTGCATATCATACTGTTTTACATAATGTTGCTCAACGTGAATAGGGTAAGGGTTAATCTACTTACTCATATGGTCATCTTGGGGTTGGCGCAATATGTCATCTTTTTCCATTCATCTCTCTTAGCCGTAATTTCAGCTCTTACTTCTTTTATACACAATCATCCTTCACACAATCCATCCACCTTTTCTTCGGCCTTCCTCTCCTATCATATCCACATTCATAGTTCACACTCGTCTCGGAATATGACAGCTTACTCGTCTCTTTTTATCCGACTGCGCCGGAATGAGGGAATGTGTTTTTCTGTCCACGTTACTCCTTCATCAAGTTGCTGTGCCCATAAATGGGTATCATATGAAATACAACAAATTGTATAACACCTTTATGTACTTTACTGAATTATGAATTAAGTAACATGCCAATAAAAGACGACGTCCATGTTCCTTGTTTATTCATTAGAAGGAGCATCGATTTTTGTCGCACGAACGCAATCATCGAACCAAAGTTTTTCACGAAAAAGCATGGAACGCACTGCCCGTTTTTGCACTACACCATTACTCACGACACATTTGCGCGGTTGGCTTACCAAATTTCAACACAAAGTAATCTCGGTCCCCACGACCTCCTATATATCAACAACTTGTGACATTTCCAGCTAATGTTTCAACCGAGGCGATGTTACATAGCGAAATAGTGTAATTAGCTACTGCCGAGCCAACTGGAGGATTTTAAGATCGTATTACCAGCGATTTAAGGGTTTCAATGGGTTAAGTAATTTCAGTGACTCGAGTATAATTGGTGGGATCAGGGTAATTTAGATGAGGTTTGCCTTAGATAAGTCAAATTTGTGGGTAATGTGGGATTAAATCAGGGTCCACACAGTTATAATAGTTACGGGAAATTATAAATAGCACGGCAATCTAAGTTATTATAAGCTAGACTCATAAATGGAAAATAGTTCACCTCAGCCCCAGCTAGAGGGTCACATTTTAAGAGAAATTTTCATAAATTTTGAAAGAATTATGAATTGTGTTGGACAATTCATAATTCTTTCAAAATTTTTCACAGTCCTACCCTCAGGGAGGTGTATAGGCGCTAGTCCACCACGCGTGCCCAATGCGGATGGGTAGACTTCGCATACGCATCGCAATTTCTTCTTCAGCGTATGCAGGCTTCCTCACGATGTTTTCCTTTACCGTTGAGAGCAGTCGGCGGTCGGCGGCTATTCTAATTATCCATGATTTATTGAATCCCTATTACAAGAATTATTTAATTCTTAAGTTTAAAAAATATCGTCCCATCAGACGTAAGCAGAGAATCAAGAGGAGGGACGACAGATGGCACTTGACGTTAATATAAAATTAATTGCGTCAACGAAGCGGAATTAAGGATTCCAAAGTCGAGGCGACTGAAATGAGCTTGCCTTTACTTAAAGCCGCTAAAAAATATGTATTTTTTGCGAACAATTTAATACTATATTTTAAAGAAGTTTCAATACAGCCAGCAGTGGAGTCAAATTAACTTTGTCTTTCATAATTATTATTGAATCTAAGCTTGAAGAAAGCTGGGAAGAAAGAACCATCTTCACACGTGGAAACGTGGAAACATATCGACATGAAGATCCGTAAAAGCTTGATTGTATAATCTGAAATGATTATGACAATGAATTATATTTTTACCTATTTAAATAAATAGGTCAAATTATGATTCAGCTAAATGACGGACGTCCACTGTTAAACATTGGCCTCTCCAATGATCTCCAAAAGAACGATTTCATGCAGCTCGCATCTAGATGTTCCCCGAGACCTTTACCAGACCTAAATTATCGTTGCAAACGAAAAATCGAAACAGATTTTAAACAGGGTAAATTTCTAGTCAGTGTGGATATGCATTTATGCAAACAATGCATTCTGTTGCATTCTGCTCATCAAACTGAATAACTTTCACAACAGAGTAAATTTCGTCTTGCAATTTCAAAAAAAATCAATCGCAAAAGAAATCTGCAGTTTTATACAAAACTGCATGACCTACTCGACTCAAATCTATGGAACAGTTGCTTTTTTTCGCAATTTTCGTAGAATGCATTTTCAAATTATCCGCACTGACTAAAAATGTTTCCTGTAAAACATTTTAATTTCTATCCTGAAACCTTTGAATGTATTAAAACTAGCCCTCGCTTACTTATAAGTCCACAAACAGGCGATTGGTAAAGCCTTTTATGAATACCCCGAAATGGAATACAGCCGTGAATATGTATACCTACGTTGTTTATCATAGTTTCTTCAGATCGAATTCCACTCACGCCCGACGACATATGGTGAAGTTTCAGAAGGAAAATTGGCGCCTCAGCACAGCGAAACGCACTCTGAATCACAAAAGTGTAATATAACATGAATAGCTACAACTATATTATACATAGGCTGAACATAGTATAGCGAGAGTATACTATACAGAACTTGTATTATAGGTTCTATTTTATCGTATTACAGAGAAGAAATGGGAATATGGAAGTGATGATTGCGAGTGAGATCTGAGAATTTTAAGTTGTTTTTTCAACCGAATAACGTTTTGTACAGGGTGTAAAAAAACCCCTAGTAATACTTAAGGGGGTGCGTCATACTATCAAACTGAATAACTTTCACTATGGAGCCAAATTCGAAATCTCGGAAAAAAACAGCCACCCCATTATGAGTAGAGTCGGTACTGCAGTTTTGTATGAAACAACTGTATTTTTTTCACGATTTCGAAGTTGGCTGCATAGTGAAAGTTGTTCAGTTTGATGGTCTGAAGCACACCGTTAAGTATTACTAAAGGATGTTTTGTTACACCCTGTATACGACTACTAGTTTTACGTCTCGTCATTGTTAAGAGCGTAACACCTTTTTGGGGGGATCCTACAGACTAAGACATACTTCTTTATTGCACGTAATATTTAATCATCATCATCTCAGCCGATGGACGTCCACTGACATAGACCTCCCCCAAGGATCGTCATAACGACCGGTCCTGCGCTGCCCTCATCCATCGGGTTCCCACCTTCACCAGGTCGTCGGTCCACCGTGTGGGGGCCTACCCACGCTGCGCTTAATATTTAACATGCGCACGTAATATTTAATATAACATAATTATTCTTATAACTAAGAGCTTTTATTATAAATGTTTGTTTCGCCATTACTAAATTCAATACTATTCAAGTACATAGTCAGTATTAGTAACCGATGACAGCATATCATTTAACAACAATCAACACTCTAATAATCTATAAACAACATCATGCAATTCAAATTGGTGATTCAAATGTCCCTATTATGGGGCATGAGACAACAATTACGAAATTCCCAGACAATCACAATTGCATTGCTATTTTTAGCAACCCATATTGTCATCTCCCGAACCGTCTAGACAATTAGGTTCAATCTATAACAATTTGTAAGCAACGCAAGTGTGTCAAATATTTGAAGAAGTTGCCAAAATTGTCTATAACTTACGTCTTTCAAAAGATAAAGACTATTCCATTGACACGACAATCACAGCAATCATTGAAATCCTTATGTAGGATATATTTCTCTACGAGTATATTTTATGCATCCCTTGAACTGACTCCACGTTTCGTTTTACTTTACGGAGTGGGGTAAAAATATGTGCCACCAAGATGTCGTATTTGGGTTATTTCCCATAACATGGTATAAATTCCTCAGCAAGCTTATGCCTCCCCACCTTCATACATTCTCAGACAACTGAAGTAAGGGATCACAGAAAGGATTTCAGGGATTAGACGCGTCGAATGCATCTGTAGTTCGACTTACTCCGTTCCGACCCACTCGTAAGCTTAGCTAGAAAGTCGGCAAACAGAGGATTTGTTCTTTTTAGGGGTCCTCGACGATTGTGTGAAACCTCAAGATAAATCTTGCACTTGTTTCGTTTAAACTCGCGTTTTTCTTTAAACGTGAAGTCATTTATTTTAATGCAAAAACTGACTATGAAATTTTTCACTGTAAAATATGTTTACTGTATATTTAATGTCTTCAACGAAATGTCTCTTGTGGTGTAAACCTAAAAGGGCCATACATTCTCATAAAAGTGAGTTGAATTTGCAACGAAAGAATACGGGGTAAACAGAGAAAGCGAAAGTAATTACGGTCCAAATGCACAATTACTGGCCGAGCGCAAACTGCAACGGAAAACATTATTCATAGCCGCGCAATTTCTGAACGAGGACGGTTAAAATTCAAAGTCAAAACGCCACGAACAATACCGCCGAAAGCGTAAAACCAACCGCGACTTTTGAAAAGAGCCAGCGAACCATGCGAATTTACGGGAAACTCAGGACAAAACCGGCTATGTCCTAGAGACAAATTCCCGCACACAGAATAATAACTGCCGACGACAATTCCAGAAATTCGGTGCAATTTTGTTCCAATTGTAGACGCCGAAGAATGTCGGATGTTCCATTATGATTAGTAATGACGCTTCCGAATGCTCTCTCTGAATTTGAACAAAGAAAATTCTTAGTTACAATACGTATTCAGCGCACGGATACTATTAGGGTCGTCATAAATTTACCTATAACACGTATAATAGCTTGGGAACATCAAAAAGGTTAACCGTGAACAAACATGGTGTAAGCGAGTTCTAATCTGTGTTGCGGCAGGCGGCTGTGTTTTGTTAGGCGACGTCGCTCTGATAGTGGCCAGTCCCGCATTAAAATTAAATTCTCTTCAGCCTGCGAAGGCGGGTCAGCACTCGTTCATTATTGAAGAGAAAATGAAAGGCAAGCGGGTCGACCTCCATTGAGATTCGCAGTTTAGTTCACATGTTGCTCACACAATTTTGTACATTAATTTAGTTTTAACTCCCACATCGTATTAGCGCAGAATCGAATCTTAATTTAGTAAAAAATTAAATTTCCTGCATGTCCTGTTTTAATGATTAAGGGTCAGCGCACATCTAGCGAAGTACTGTTCGAGCATTTTCCAGTGCTCAGTGAAATGTTGTCCCTATCCTCCATCAAACACGATGACATTTCATTGGACACTGGAAAATGCTCGAGAAATTCTCCGCCAGATTTGCGCTGACCTTAAACGGTAAATTTCCATACATTTGCCAAAGAACCCTCTCCAGCCCAACATTGTTCGCATAAATTTGCTGTCACTTGGACGGAATAAATGCCAATGCTGCTTTGAGGGTCATAACGTCACTCGGAACGAACGAGACTTGAGTTAAACAAGTACCCACAGCGTAGCGTAAGTAATATTGATTTATTATAACAAACAAGTAGGTACGTAGACAGTTTTGACGTTCTTCCAACAAAGGGTGATAAATTGTCCCAACAGTAAGATGGCTTTGTTTTAACATGCCAGCAGGAAGTTCTTGAAGCAGCAGGCTTATTCTTATCGCTTTTAATTTGAAACGATGCCAGAAAAATAAAGAGGCTCCCACAAGCGTGGGGCGTTGGAATAACGCGACGGTGTACGGCGATTACTTAAGTTTAGTGCGGCTGCGGACCGAATTACACGAAATGGCGCCCGACGCGGGGCCCGGTATAAGTAAGCAAATTGTGAGAACGAAACGCCTAGAAATTGCAAATTCAACTCCGACGCGTTTTGTTCGCGGCCTGCAATTCGCGCACCTCCACAGTTCCTTACTTACATTATTTAAAGAAGTAGCCGCGAGAGGAGATTTTCTCTGTGCGAGTTTTTTGAACGACTCCAGGAAATTCATTTGTAATTCATACAAAATTCTTTGCACTTCTTTCCCTTGGCGGTTTATTATTCCTTTATATTTTCTACTGCTACAAAACGTACCTGCTATTCACATTTAACATCTGAACATCTGCATTTTTAACACAAAGTTACACAACTAAATGTATAAAAAAAATCGTCTAGTACAATTCCGCTTACCGCACCAAAATTTTTTCGCTACAAATCACGACGAAAAAAGATTGTACAAACAAATGTACAAATTAAGCACAAACGAGGCGCCATTTGCCCTGTAATTTCACCGGACTTTTGGTAAAAGGGAGTCGACCTCTTCGATATTTCGCTTCACGGAATAAATGCTTGCCTATAATTTTAACAAATTCCCCTGCCGATGTTGCATTATATTTCGCGACAGAGCATTTTGAGGCGTGATTACGTACCGAAAAAACGCTAAGAGGCTCTCCCTTCAGCGACGTTACATCTTAATGTAGCCACAATGTAACATAATGGCAAGATATTTAGACCACGAGTGCTCCTGACTGCTATACATCAAACGAAGACATTACCACAAGACGCCTGTTAGATACCGACAGCATAAAATATTCTCAACGTTTTGATATATTTGAAGGATATGGAAATCGGTGGTGGCAGGGAGACGGAATATGTATGCTGGGTTCGTTTATGGCATGAAAAAATATGGAGATAACAATCGGAGAATTTATCTGTGGTCCAAAATGTCACGGACGCATGCAGGCAAACAAAGGCGGGGCAAGAAAATGGCTTGATCGAAAGGGTGATATTTCGTGGGTTGCTTGGCTTGCGCACAAAATTTTAATAACTCACTTTCCTTTCAGTAGTGTAGACATCAGACACAGAGACAGTATTTACACAAATACACTCAATATAATAACCGGTTATTACATTAAGTTTATATTACCTATAGATACATACAATGCTCAGTTATGTAAGGCCGGAATCAAAGAGAAATAATGAAGGAAAAATTGGTTTCGAATTTATGCAAATTACAAGCGAGTTTAAAACTGTCATAACTTAATTTGCTCCACAAATAACTTTTCAACCATCGTGTCTTTTTTGCCAACGCTACATTGTGACTTTATCTATACATAGTTATAATCAAACTGTAGACATAAGTTTGGCGCAAAAAATCATCTTCTTTCATCTCAATTTTTACCTGACGGCGTCAGAAGGAGGGTTATGCTTTTAAACGGTACTTTTTCGAAATAAAAACAGGAACAGAAACTTAATATTCTAGGCGAACTTACAAGTCCAAAACAAAGCATTTTTTAAAAACATTCACATAATGTTTGTAAAACCTGGAGGGTTCATTCTTTTCTTTCACATTCCAAACTTTTGAATGAAAGAATACATAAGCTACATACAGTACGGACACTCCTTGCATCCCACCAATTTTGACCTCGCAACCCTGTCGGTGGTATGAGAGGAGACAGACAGGTAAGCAGTTGTGGAATACACTACTCTGGAGTACCTAACAGCATGAGCACTCACTCAGCTTACATGTCCTATCCTCTTCTAGTCAGTGCGAGCTCGTTTGTATGAAGAGTCTAAGGTGTGACTAAGGTTCATAAAAGGAAAGCTATAATATACAGGTAAATACAGAAACGGAACAACTGAAGCCAACTTCAAGAAACGCAAAAAAAAATCAGCACATTTGAGTCGGGTTACCTACCTGCAGTTCTGTATGAAAGAGCAGATTTTTTTTCCGCGTTTCCGAGGCTGGCTCCAAAGTGAAAGTTGTTCAGTTTGATGGAATTCGCCGTTTTATAGTATTTGCCTAGCAGTCCCCTTCCACCCTTAATAAATTCTTATACTAAAAGCACAATGGAAAATTCTAAGTAGAAAATATCTTAGTAGCTAAATCTGAACAACACGTGTAAAGAGGCATGGGGCGTGTCACTGGCACGACGTCAGTCTGAACCCTCCTAATGAAGGGCTCGAGCCCGTCTGAAGACACTTTGTCTCCAACTTTTTTTGCTGCCACTACATCTGTACTTGTATGGATGAATAATTTAGTAAGTCGAGTGTGTAGTTTTTCTTAGGCGAATGTTTCTGACAGAAGGTATATTTTATTTTGCAGCGAAATATTCATGGAAATTACATTTGAATCGTAAGCAATCTAATTTGGTACTGAAGCTATTTTATTCATATTAGACTTGTTTTTTTTGGATTATTAGAAAACGTGCTTGAAATTTATTCAAATTATATTGAAATAATTCTTATTTCTTTACATTTCAGAAAGAAAAGTTGTTTAGTGCTATGCTGAGTTTATTATCTTTGGACCGTAAAATTAACTTTGAATGTTTATAAGAACTAATCATTAGCATCAAACGCCGTTAGTATTTTTAAAGCATTCGATGCAACAAAGGATGCGAAATATCACAGAGTATACAGGGTGTCCCGTAAACCGACGTCAACCCGGCGGATGCTGATGGGTTAGGTCATGACTAAGCTGAATATCAAAATTTGACTTTAGTAAAAGTGTCTTAGTTTTCGAGATATTTACAGTTTTAACACAGATACTGCATATAACATTTGTAGCCGTGGCAATCAAAATAGTGACTAACGTAAAGAGTTTGACTAATTTCATAAAACTGTCCTTATCTCGAAAATTAAGAACCTTTCCTAAGTAAAATGTTTACAAATTGATTGATTGATTTTTTTGATTTTTTGTTTATTTTAGTATATTCTGGCTAGGCATCAACTAACCTATTAGCATCCACTGGGTTGACGTTGGTTTACGGGACACCCTGAAAAGTAGGCCAAGCAACGCAGAACCTTGTCATAGCAGAATGTTTGCAGTTTGGTTGTAAGGGCTTGGTCAATGACCAATAGCTACTGTGACCTGGACAGATCTATTGTAGCTTTGTGTATGTTTGCAGTTATGTATCACAGAAATTTAATGACGATATTGTAGTCAATAGTGACAAGATTCTAATGTGGCCTACATTTAAATTTTCAATGTAAACCGTACAACCTTTTTACAATTACATGTAACGTCATTCAGCATCAATGAAAGACAATTTTACTGCAATTTTTTGCTGTGTAAAGTTCTATCGTGGCCTACATTTCAACTTGAATAACTATATATCTGTTTGTTTAGTTCCATAATTTTTTGACCTAGAGACGCTAACAAATTTGGAAATCATAGAAATATTTGTACCAACCAGCCAAGCACTACATAACACTTAATTTGGAATCATTACAATGCATGTGTCTGTGAGATATCAAAATGTTATGAGCATCAAAACTATGTAGGAAAATTATAGATCAACTCAGCGATTGATTCAATGACCTTATTATTAATAACATTAAGTGTTTATTAGCGTTTAAGCATTTTCAAATTTGTTAACTAGAAACCTATATGTGGAAGCTTCTAATTGGCCTATAGCTGACTAAATTTGTAAACTATTCGTTTTATAGCTGTAAGCTCCCCAAATAAAATAAAATAAAATAAAATAATGAAACGTTCTATACAAAAATACAAAATTATTTATTTGCGTTCCAAAAAAATATTAGTATAAAAAACATGTTGAGTAAAACAATAACTATAGGCTATAACTAATTATACAAAATTTTAGGAGGGTTATAAGGTATCGGTGTGTTGGTACCCGCGGTAAGGATCCAGCCTGTAGGACAAGTTCCCGCCTCCAGTTCTTAGGGAAAAATAAGTACTAAATTACAAATATTTAGTCGAATACCACGCCATCTATTGTAAACTACAACCATCAGACTCTAAATAGTACCAGTAACAATACATACAAAATTTTCCCTAAGAAATCTATGAAAATTTTGAACTTTCCATACTAAATTCAATCAGCTGATCGAGCATTACAATTTTAGATTTCTTAGGGAAAATTATTCAGTATCATGGGTACAATCACCCCTTAAAGTAAATGCAACTGTTTGCAAAACACCCTGTATACACATACCCTAAACATGCTTAGTTCACCGATACTCAATAAATAACCATCGTATTACCTAAGTAAATACCTATTCCATTCCGATACGAGTACTTATACTAGCTTCTACGGATGTAATAGCAATTAGTATGGACGTAGATAACCCTACTGCAATTTCCGTATTAGACTGCTAAGGAAGGACATTTCCGATTTAAGATCATTAATGTACCTAACGATCTAGCTAGTTTACGTAGCTGTTTAGTATTTACGTATAAGATTTTATGCTTTCTTACGGCCTCTGACGTGGTTTTTATGTAACGACTACTACCACCGTAGCTGGGACCAACGGCTTAACGTGCCATCCGAAGCACGGAATAATTTTTCTTTTCAGATAATCAGGCGATTCAGCCTGCAATGTCCTAACCAACTGGAGAAAAACGCACAAAGTGACATTTCACTAGGTGTCCCCCGTGGGAATCGATCTCACGACCTCCGTGTCGAGAACCAATGCTCTTAACCATTAGACCACGGAGGCAGTTATATATTTTATGCTGATTTAGTTTCTTAAAATTGTCAACATCAGCCTCTTTTTATTACTACTTGGGACAATAATAAAAGAAAAGATGAAAGAAGAAAGAAAAGTTCACTACTGTCATGGCAAAGAAATTTTCTAACTTATACATGTTCCAACTTAATTTGCTGACGGTTTTTTAAGGGGATGATTAGACCATCAAACTGAACAACTTTCTCTTTCTCTATCTAACTACCAACATCGAAATCGAAAAAAAACCTGTTGTCCTATAAATTTGGGTCGAGTGAGTCGAGTCGAGGTTGTTGTGATATTGTCTGCTCACTGAGCCAGTTTTTCAACGGGCCGGGCAGCGTGTAGGCCTATGCCGTGGGATTCTATATGCTATAACTTACAGTCTTTTTAGTTTATTTGCAAAGTTATAAAACCAAATTAATATTGAAAATTCCAAAATAATTCCGCCACTACTGGAATATAGGTTAGCCATTATGTACAATCAGAAAGCGATAAGCTCAGTGGTCTAGATCCCAATAAGTCTTCTTGATTTGGGGCTTTCCCAGCGGTCAGTGACTTTCCCTAAGCTTTCCTAAATTCCTGTAAGATATGTGCTCCAATTTACGTCGACCTACCTAAATCAATACCGTGTCCCAACGCCTCAAACCACAACGTGAAAATACAAAGTAGTCTGAAGGACCACAATGGGCATGGCATGGAATTTGGGACAGATGGGCCGGCATTAGAGCCAGAGGGTCTTTTCCCATTGGAATTTTTTTTTAATTTGTTTTATAATTATATGATAAATGTATATAAGTAATAATAATATTGCCCACACTTTAGAAAAATCTAAACATTTAAAACTGTCATGTGTCTGACTGACTGAAGGACAAGAACGCACAGCCTAAACCACTGGAGATAGAAACATGAAATTTGGATTTAATATTCTACAGAGCATGTAGGGCCCATGCACTAAGAAAGGGTCTTTCGATAATCAACTCCTAAAGGGGTGTGTCAACGTTATTTATTTTTTTTTAGTTTTGTATTTTTGTGTTTGAAAAGCTAGTACTTATAATAATAAATCTTACCATGACACAAATTCGTATCAGCTTTTAAACAATGTTATTCAGGGATTTTTTTTTCTTATTAGTTCTTAGTGTCACTACCCAATGTGTTAACATTACATATTATTATAATAAAACCATGTGGCTCTAAAGAGTAAACAAATTATGTTGCCGCTACTTACTTAATACCAGGCTTTTTGTGACAATTTCAGTAATTGAATGGGATTCAACGATGACAACATATTCTTTACTAAATAGAGAATTGAATAAAAATATCTAACAGCTATCTTGAGAAACATATACAAGACAGCTGTCATTTATATTGACATTTATTGTTTATAGGGTCTTATACGTGCGCCTCAATAGTACATTTCTCTGAGTAGACCTTCTGTATTCTTATAATTTTGTGACAATAAGTAGAATAACAATAAAGTAGGGTAAATACTCCCAATTGTGCCATTCTAATTGCCCCGGCGAGTACTAAATATAAACTGTGTAAAACCGTAAGCACAGTTAAGTTAGGTAAGCTAAGATAAGCCAACGGTATAGTGTTGGCAACTGGCCATATTGTGCCTCTACTAAGCACTGAAACCGTAACACATTTATATGATAATTTTGAAAGTCTTTATAGTGATAAGGATAGAGTTTGTAAGTTTTTTTTAAAACCTGCAACGAGTTTGCTATCGCTTGGGTAAGTATCTTATCTTGTTGTGGGGGCTGGCAAGCCACCAACACTTCGACCCAGTGGGATCTTATGTGTCAGCCCCAATACTTTTTGTTTTCTTCAGCCTTCAAATACATGCTCAATGAAGGAGGCAATACCATTGAGGGGAAGAAACCTAAGATCTCCCGGTCTTAGGTATCCATCTCCGAGGAGGCACATGCGTTTTGCCGCCAGGACATCACAGTCACAAAGAACATGCTCCATAGTCTCTTTATCCTCTCCGCATACTCGGCAGCTGGGATCCAGGGTGAGTTTCATTTTGTGCATCATCGTGCCTGTGGCGTAGTGCCCAGTGAGGGCTCCGACTATGGCACGAGTCTTGCACCTGCTATTATTCAGTATGAACTTCGAGACACGAGTTGTCACATTGCTGATGAACTTTTTAGAGTCTTGGGTAAGTAAGTATAGTATTGCCTGCGAATCTTTCCATTCATTTGCAGTTCTAGCCTCAACAGCGGCGACCTCTATTTTTTTTACACAGGGTGCTAGGGTGAACAGTTGCATTACTTTTAGGAGTGATTGTACCCATGATACTGAACAACTTTCTCTAAAAAACCTATAGGAAATTGGTAAAAACATTGTTGGACTTTCCATACTAAATGCAATCAGCTGATCGAACGATTGTGTGAAAAGTCGATTTTTTTTTTGGGAATTTCCTACAGGTTTCTTAGGGAAATTTGTTCAGCATCATGGGTACAATCACCCCTTAAAGTAATGCAACTGTTTTACCCTAACACCCGGTAGAATGATAATCATTCTGTTTTTAATATTTTACAAATTATTTCACAACATGTTTCTATGGTATGTTAAAGATTGTAGTGTGTAAATAAGTTTTCGAAAGAATTCAAAATTCCTAGCACGTAGCTTCGATGCCATAAACCAATAAGTATTTTACACGCATGAAGCAATACGTGACTATGACTATCGTAAATCCCTAGGTCTCTAGGTTCAGAGTACTAGTGTTTGCGATCTATCGATAATCGTACAATCTATAGTTTTCATCTAATTATGAGCATCAATACTATTTATACTATTGATAGTATTGCACTCCGTCAATGACTTTCTATCACTCAGTTGCATTGACATACAATATGATGGACGCCGGGTCTAGTGCAAAAATAAGTGTCCGAGACTAACCTACTAAACCTAACTATGTGTATATTAATAAAAACATTGAAAATGCTGAAATTCTTTTTAATTTTGCTGACGTAGTTTTTATTTTACCCAATAGCGGTACGGGGGTGCGTGCGTGCGCGTAGTAGGCCGGTCAAACGAAGACTGTCGTGTTATTGGTTCAGTTTATATGTTTTGGTGCTCTTTTGGTTCGGACACTTTTGAGCGCGGACCACACGTCCAGTAGTTTGTAAGTCAATGCTCCGTTGCGATCCGAACTATTATGCTATTAGTATCGATACTATCTTAGTCTTGCTATCGATAAAAAATCGATATACTATCGACCGGAAACACTACAGAGTAGGTCCTTACGTATAAAAGGGGAAGCTATGACCAGCAGTATGATACACAAAAACAATTAAAAGCCAATCAAAGATTTAAAAACAATAAGTAAACAATAAATCAAAAAATATTTGATGGCGGCAAATTGCAAAACCTGCATTTACCAATGTTTGCCGGCATGCTAAGGCGGCATTAGCGCTTGCATTGGACGGAAATCGACCTCATTCTGTTGTTTCATAAATAATGACCATCAATCACACTGTTGGAAACGCTGAGCTGTCGTTTGACGAAAGTTGACGAAAGAAGTTTGACTATAGGACAAGGCAAAGTAGTTGCAATCGAGTCAAATTTGTCTCCTTACAAACTGTTATCACTACTGGAATTAGGGATGCGACTGCTATGATGTCGTCTGAACTCAAAGAAGACAGAAGAACTAGAGTAAAGTTATATTATAGGATTCCACTACTTGATTACCTAAATGGAATTAGTGATTGAACTTTGGTGCTTAATCACAAATTCACCGAACATAAAAAAGCATATAAAATCTATAGGATCCCGTAGATGAACTGAACAATTGTTTTTGTAGGGCAGTGTTTTTAATCACAAAAATTCTTTTGCAAGTTATTTATTTATTTCAAATCTATCTATTTCAGCCACTTTATAAGGGTAGGTCTGGCCCCGATGTGGGACCATCTGGGACTTAATATGCAGACGGTTTTTAAGGGAATGACGAGATCAAACTGAATAACTTTCTGTATGGGAAAAAATCAGTTCTCCCATAAATTTTTACAGGTAGAGATCTAGGCCGAAGATAATGATCTATTTAACATAGATTTAACAACTGACATAACTTTAGACTCAATAAAAAAAAAACTAAGGTAACTCCTATAGAAATATATCTTATTCTAATTTCACACGGGAATTGAATGAAAATTTCTTTTTTTGCCGCGTCATATGACATTAGATATGATAGGTAAGTTAATGAAATTGATGTCACCGAGGCCGGAATACCTGCACTTCAATTATGTAGGGTGTTTACTATTATATGTGAAGATATTGCGTTATACGCGCAAATTATTAATCGATAATGTTATACTTAAGTTACGTTTTGCTGGATTGGAAATTACATTAGTATGGTACACACACACATTCATATATCCCTTTCATAGTGATAGTTCCTTAGCAAGATTTAAAATTAATTAGCGAAGTTCTTTAATATTTAATGCAATGGATAAGGTTTAGCATGTTATATATAAGACCACCATACTCCTTGATTTGTTTTTCTTATAAAAGGTATATTTCATAGCCTGGCCCACCGCCGCAGAGTAGCCTGCTTGTCGGTCTTCTACAGATTGTACTTTGGTGAGTGTGCCCAAGAGCTGCATGAGCTCATCCCACCTTCCCCCTTTTACTATCGGACTTCCAGACGCACCGTGGGATACCACCCTTCTTGGTTGATATCCCACATATCCGGACTAAGCGCCTTTCTGATTCTTTTATAATGCGCACAGCCAAGGAGTGGAATGCCCTGCCTGCGTCAGTATTTCCGAGCGCTTACAACCCGAATCACTTTAAAGTACGAGTGAATAGGCTTGTTCTGGGTTAGCTGGCTACATCTTCGACCCCATCATTGTCCTAAGGTCTGGATTGAGGTCAAGAGCAAACCCATTTTTAATAAAAAAAATTTTTTTTTTTTCGAGAACGTACGAGGTATCCTAAAAGTAACCTTACTCAAAAGAGTGGACGAGTCTATTCCACTGTTTACCAATTTATAAAGAAAGCAGGCATCGAGCAAACAACGACGGTTCTTAAGAGATGGTATTTTATGTCGCTTAGCGCTCTCTGCATAACTGTGAAAGAAATTGCCAGTTCGAAAGTCAAGATTTTTTAAGAATTTATTTTGGACTTTTTCAATTCGTGCAATATGCACTGCATATTGCGGATTCCAGACAACACAACCAAATTCAAGAATACTACGTACATACGCATAGTATAATATTTTGTGAGTTGAGGCATTATTAAAAACCTTACCAAACCGTAATATCATACCTAAGCGCCTAAAAGCTTTGTTGACTATCATATCTACATGAGCATTAAAATTCAACTTTGAGTCCAAAATAACTCCCAAATCCCTTACTTGATTCACTCGATTAATTAATTTACCGGCAATTGTATAATCATATATTAAAGGTTGTAACTTACGGGAGAACGTAATAGTATAACATTTGTCAACATTTAATTTTAAATGATTTACATCACAGAACCTACATAACTGGTCAATATCTTGTTGCAGTGATGCACAATCAGCAAGAGAGTCTACAATTTTAAAAATCTACATACATACACATACAAAAGCTCACGCCATTGTCCCATGGGGGTAGGCAGAGACCAGGGACCGCCACGCGGACGGTTTTTTAAATTTGTATCTAATGTTTGTATAATAAAGACTAATTATTACGTAAATTGTACAACGAAAAACTTTGTGATGTTGATATCTTTAATCTTTCTCTGGAATGCTTCAAAAAATTGTCTTTAAAAGCCATAACTATTGATACCTAATGAGTAAGAATTATGTGCTTATCTTTCTATTTGCATATTTTATTTTCTCAAGAAAATGTAAAAATAACAAAATAAAAATTTTCTTAACATTTTGTAAAAAATTTTGTTATATTTTTGGTATAGGATTGTTTTTGTGTTTTGGAACTCTCAATGTCAAGGGGGATTCTCTCACAGCTAGTTTAAATGTACCAACTTAGTTAAATGCCTCGATAGATGACGACGTGACATGGCTCCGAAGGCCTAAGTTATGCGAAAAATAAAAGAAAAAGTCATGCAAGGTTTTTTCCTTCATTTGAGAAACAATTAATTCATTTTATTTATTAGTAGTCTGGTTGCACTACCGATGCCGTCTGGCATAAATGCTATGTTTCTTGTTGACTGGCTTTCGGAGGATTCCCTATTTTCATCATGAGTTGCTAAACTAGTAGACAAATTAACAAATTTCTAAACTTAATTATAATTTAGGGAACTCAAGGTCTGTAAGTGAATCTTAAAAAAAAATGTAATGTAAAAGTTAAGTGACTGTTTGTTTGTAGAATAAATAAATAAATAAAAAAAAAAAATTATTAGCTTGCTGAGAAAACTGGCGCGACCCAAAATTATCCTAAACCAAATGATTCTATGGATTCCAAAGGACAAAAAATATTGTATATATTACAACCTAGTACTAAGCCGATATAATAACACTATCTTCTAACATAAAATTAAAATAATATTTGCTTAGGGAGTCGTGTGACTACAGGCTTTACGGGCGTGTTTAGTGCGCGCGCGATTTAGCTGGCCACGTGTAACTCCGCCATTTTGTACATCTAATTTGCTTTTGTTCATAAAAAAATGTCTAAGATAAAAAAAACTATTTAACACTGGCAGAATTGCAGTGCTAGACGCAGCAACCGGCCATTAAATAAAAAAAAACATAAGTAAACAGTATTCGGTTACACCAGCGATAATTGTGCGCAGTTTACATCAATATTATGACTTTCTTGGTTTCAGCATTGTTTACTTCTGCAAATACGTACGAGCATCACACGATGCCACGACAAGACAATACGGGGACATCTAATAAAACATTCATCATACAAACCGCCAACTTTGGCAATATCTGTATGTATGACGTTCCATTTGCAATAATGTATTAGACATATCACGTAGCGTAGACAATATTCTACAGTTTAATCCACTCAAGCCTTCCAACTGTACCTTTATTGCAAAGGCGTAAGTGTGAAAGTGGGTTTATTCGCGTGACGTTGTGGAACAAACTTTAGGTATCGAGCGTCAACGTCTCAAGGCAGTACATGAAATATTCAGGACATATCCATACATTCTAATATCTATAAATATTGATATAGTACGCCTATGTTCAGACAATATGATCAATACGTGAAGTTATGGCGCTAGTTTATAACTTTACAACTAGCTTTAGGTTAGAATAATGGTATCGGTACAGTAACGTGATAGAAACATTGATATCTTATATACAGGGTGAAATTGATATCATTAGCATC
Source organism: Agonopterix arenella (assembly GCA_927399405.1). Classification (NCBI taxonomy): domain Eukaryota; kingdom Metazoa; phylum Arthropoda; class Insecta; order Lepidoptera; family Depressariidae; genus Agonopterix; species Agonopterix arenella. The sequence goes on along the minus strand of OV656708.1, from coordinate 10,119,257 downwards.
CTTTTAAACTAAGAGTCTACCCATAAAACTGAACTACTTTTACTATGGGAGCAAACCGATCGGAGCAATTAAAAAATCAGCTGTTCCATACTAAACAGCAATGTCGACGCGCGAGTTCGCGACTCAAATGTATGCAGCAGCTGATTTTTTTTTAGCTCCGATCGGTTTGCTGCCATAGTAAAAGTTGTTCAGTTTGATGGGTAGACTCTTAGTTTAAAAGGATGCTACTGATATCGATTTCAACCTGTATAATAACAGAACTAAGATTCACTAAAATGCCTAGAAGCTCTTTTTTGTACTAGTCTACAGTAAACATACCTAATACGACCTAAGTTTATGCATCAAATACAACGTCAGCATCCATCGGAAAAAAAAACATTTTGATATGTGACTTGGAGTCTATAAAGGGTGTTACAAAAGTAAAAATAAAAATTTAAAACTTTTAAGGGGGTTCTTTAGACCATCAAACTGACCAACTTTCACTATGGAACCTTCATCGAAATCGTGAAAAAAAAAAATCTTCTGCCCCATACATTTAGCTCGATTTTGTATAATAGTTTAGTATGGAACATCAGATTTTTTTTTCGCGATTTCGATATTGGCCCCATAGTGAAAGTTGTTCAGTTTCATGGTCAAAACCATCCCCTTAAATGTTTATTAGTATTTTTGTAACACCTTGTATTTATATCAGTCGATAGGAACCTATAATTCACTCAACGCTCAGGAAGCATAGCATCAACCAACGTAGAACAAAACAATTCACTGTTTGCATGAAATCGTTTTGGACCAACGGGAAACAGCTGTGCTGTTCAAATTGCCATATAAAATGGAAGCAGTCGATACGATGAATGACGTCGTGTGTTGACGAAGCTTTATTAGAGCATTTTTGCACTAGTGATTTCTCAGCTATTTTCAGCGAAAGCGAGGCCAGTTGCCAGCCAGTTGTTCGAACGGTTCGACCGACTTGATACGAGATCGTCGCACGTGCGCCTGTAGGTATCATCTTTGTAAAGAGCCGGCCTTCTGAACCTATTCGTTTTGTGCCACGGCGTAGCACGACTCGCGTCCTTGTAACACGAAAGCTACTTATGCATGCAAATCACCGAAAAGTCGATTAATGTGCGAAAAGGCGGCTGTAACTAACTCTACTTGCTTTGGGTAAGAAATAACAGGAACCTAAACCAATTTTTTGTATGGAATTGTCAATTCAGTTCATTCCGAAAAGGAATTCTTAAAAGATCCAGTCAGTCCATCCATCCGTCCGTCCTAGTCAGTCATAGGTAAATTCTAAAGTAATGATCCGAAATACATGAAACTGGCATAAGGTCTATATACTATCACGGCATATATTCTATCACGTTCGTTCATATTTAGACACCATACGAATTTGAACAATATTTTATGTTAAAGAAACTCAAGAAATAAAATGTATCGTTTTGACTTTCAATTACAACTTTGCCTAAAAATTTGCATAGAAAACCTCTGCATTGTACATCACTTTTTTTTCAGTCGTGCCGTTTACGAGATATACCTACCAAAGTCCCTAACAATCATTGACTTAGTTATATTATGTACTATATATTAACTCAATGTTAACATAAATGTATTGTCACTTAGCTGTCGAACGTGGTGTGTTTATACATGTTCACACGGTGACAGATTAACCTACCCATACTAGAACTCTATGTCCATGAACATAGAGTTCAACTATATATAGATCTGTCGCCGTGTGTACGTAGATTTTCCTTAGATTTATCGGACCAAATAGTGCCTATACAGCCTCTGTTCAGCTTATCTTAGTATTGGAATTATCAGAGTGCTTCACTTGCAACCGAGCGGATGTAGGTGCATCTCGGTTACGTCGCCGTGTCGGCAGCTGGACGTATCTATTGTGTGGAACCTTCAACTCGGAGTGCTTTCAATGGTGATTGTGTAACGCTGCTATTATGGTTGATCTATTCGTTAGTGAATTCAAATCCACGATGGTTATATTGAGGTTTAGTTGTTGATTATTATTTTAGTAACTATGTATCTGTGACAATTTCTCTAAATTAATCACCAAAAAAAAAGAAATGGAAGAAAAGTAAAAGAAATAAAATAAAAAACCTTTAAAGTTACTTACACGTTACATTTGCCCACTTCCAGTATATTCATTAAACATAATAAATATAAAGAAAAAGCTTGGAAAGAGCATAATTTTATTGTAATGTTAAAATAGAAATTTTTCTTTTTCTTGTTTCTTTTGTAATTTTTGGCATCACTTCACCACAAACAACTTTGTATTAAAAAAAGGGAAACCTATCATTGACCTTACCAGTTATTTTTAAGAATTTATTGTAACTATATTTAATACGCTGTTGGTTTTCTCAATAACAAAATAAAAATAAAATAAAATAAAGAGATTTAAAAAATGAAGAATAAATACATGTTGTTCATTTAAAGAATTATTATTAGAATAGACAAAATGGTTGTAATAAAAGGAAAATATTTATTTTGTAATTGTGGGCTAGTTAGTGCAATTCAAAGTTTAAGTATTCAAAAATTCCCGATACATTTTTAATTTATTTTTTAATTTATTCATTTATTCACAATATAAATTTACAACGTCAGCCAAAACACTTATATGCTAGGTAGATATAATTAAGTAACAATTCTGCTTTCGATCTTTAACGTTTCATTAAGGAACAAAACAACACATTTATAAAATACAGTACTACTATCATTAAATATGTCGGCATGTGACTGTACTGTGAGCAATTCATTGAGTAGAGGATTGAGTAGTTAATTGGATTTTCAGAAATTGGACCAATAACTCTATAACATGATTGATCTACATCTTGTGGGGATTGATATTCTTGATGGTTTTTTATTAATCGTATGCAGGTTTTATATTTTTATCACGAGTCTGGAATCAAACCGCCACCCTCTGGACCAAAGGCTACATAGCCTAACACTACTGTTTCAGTCAAAGTATTCAAACTATGAATAAAAAATCTTGTATCAATTCTGGCGTCGAATATCTTAATAACGTTACTTAATTATGTCGCAAGTAACTGTTTAAATTATTCAGATATGCAAATAAAAACTTTGTATGCAATTTAATTAACAGTACTTTCGGCAACAGAAGTTAAATTATTTATGATAATATTTTAATCACAAATGGAAAGTTTTTAATGTGTCAGTTAAGTTTATTGAAAACAAATGTAGTTTCTGTTAAACGAATTTCATTATTATAGTAAAAAGTTGTCTACATATATACAGGGTGTAAAACTTATATGTTTTACAGCATACTTTAGAGCAAGTAGACAACTTTAGAGGGTTGCTTCACACGATGATGTGGTGTGGGTGGTGTTCTCGATTTGAATGTTGGTCCCATAGAAAAAGTTGTTCAGTTTGATGGCCTGATTCTCTTCCCGGCCGTCAGCATATTAAGTCGGAGCCTGTATAATCTGTCGTATAACTAGTTGATCGCTTTACAAGCAAAAAAAATAATAAATCTGTCCAAACTTACAGTCTACGTTTTCAACCATTCTCGACTTATCTCTAAAATCAATTCTAGTTACATTACCAAAATTCGCGTTGCAGCGAAACTCCACATACCTGTAACAATGTAAATTAACCATCAAAACAATTGCAACTATAGTCAAGTCTACTTACACCAAAACGCATTGCGGCAAACCGAAACATTCGTTGTAAACCTAAACAGTTCCTAATGCCTTTTGTTCAGAACAGTACCTATACAATCTTAGTACATCTACAGCTTCAGAAGGCAGTGCACGTAATAAATTCATTTAGCTCGGTGCATAGTTGAGCGAAATTAAGCGGGTGCAATAAAGATTTGCTCGTAAAACTATTCGGGCAGAGCCAACAATTCGGATTAAGGCCGGCCTAGAAGCTGTATAGGGAGTTACGAACTGGCTGCATTCGAGATTTCTTTTTTTGCTGAGCTTTTTTATAGGGTGCAGATTTTGTTTTGATATTAATAGAGAGCGGAAGAATGTCTTCCTATGTATTTTATCCATCGTTTTACTGACATTCCAAAAAAATTAAAAATAAAGAAAATCGGATCCATTAATTTTCCTCTGATATTTATGTCACCTTATGGCTTTAAGTTAACCTGAATGGGTAGCATGCCACCGTAATACAGCGCTATCACACCTTCGCTCTCTTTCTATTTTCGCGCGAACGAACGAGATAAAAGGCGTGATAAAGCCGTATCACGTGTAGCATGCTACGGCTTCTGCTTCCGGTAAAGTTCAGAAGTATTTGAAATCATCGAATTAGAATTTCTATTAATCTACTGAGATATAATCGTAAGTATGTGCATATATGCATGCATATGCTCACGACTATATTTCCCGAGGGGGTTGTCAGAGATATTCTAAAAACTCAGAACATCCACGTTTCACTAGTGGTACCGAAACTCTCGTAAGTAGGTATGTGAAAGGGATACAATACTGGAAATCATAATAAGACTAATTTATGAATGGATCCATTCATAACTTACATAAAAAATGATTTCCATTTAAGGTAGTGTGGCCAATACTCTTACTGTAGGTAATAACAGCGTAGCGTAAATAAGTCTATAATAACAAATAAGCTAGTTCCAGTTTCGTAGCTCCCCAAAATGGCAAAGGGGCATGGCACTATGCCAGCCTTGGCCCAGCTCTTGAGCTAGCCAACCATACATTACATTGTCTACGGTCCCATACATCGGCCAAGTTCTGTTTACAAATAGTTGATAACAAAATATCTTGAGTTTATTACTACTGTAGTAAATGGCTTGTTAAGAATTATGGGTATTATGTATTGGTGGAAGATATTCGTGTTTGGAGTTATAGTTTTGTTAACCCTATTGTGTTATATTATTTGTTATGTAAGTTACGTGAAATTTCCACATCACATTACTCGTAGAATACCCAAGTAGGTTGGTTTTCGAAAGGCTAGTGGATTGACGATCTTCTAAAGATGTATGTTAGTAGCACCACAGGAGTAAATGCCCTACAGAGAAAAAGGTTTATACAATCGCGCTAGGATAAGTACAATACTATAAGGCGCGGAGGTATGTGTGACCTTTCACAGACGATTAAAAATCCTTATTCAATTTCAGTTCTGATCACATTAAAATCCCGTCACTATTCAACTGTGCTGAATTCCGTATCGCGCTAAACTTGACTTATTTACTATGTGCCTGAAACGTCTGAGCGATCTGTCAAACGGCTGTCATGAGCTGTCAAATGATTAGCGCGATATGTAAAAAGATGTGACTTACGCTTACATGAGATTTATTAAGTGCGATCTGTTCCCTGGCTCAGCCAATGAACAATCTATGGGACGCGTCACGTGATAATTTTGTACGCTCCTTAGAAGTTTTGTCTCTATGGGATATTTACTCAAGTGGTAGCACCAAACCAAGTATTATGGAAACCATCGGTTTAGCAGTAAAAATGTGATATTTGAGAAGAATGGTGGTACATTTAATAAAGCCTTTCTTAAGCACCTATTTCCACAGTCAATATCTAAAGTACAGTTAGATTTTTCTGGAACCATTCCGCATCTCCACTTAAAATCCCATTAAATCCGAACATAAATATAATTGAATATTCCGCACAAAATCGGCAGGATATCGACACATTGCCAGAACCAATGGAGCGGAATTATTCTGAAATCGTTTCTCCTGCGGTGAAAATCACACCCAACAGGGGGTGCCTATAAAATATTACGTCGAATTTGCTATGAGAATGCAATGCTCTTATTTCTTTGTTATTAATCTGTTCGTAAGCTGGATAGAGAAGATTTTGCACCAAAGTAAGCTGTTTACAGGATTTTGCAGGGAATAATGCTTACACAAAGCAATAAAATCAACCAAAGTATTAAATCTTTATGGGAAGTACAATGCCTTATGACACGAATTCCATGTCGGTAAGATCAGTGCCTTATCTGTTTATAAATGGAACTAAACTTTGTCATGTATACAAGTTTGCTTTCTAGCTACATTATTTAATCTTACTATGTAAACATAACATTACACAATTATAATAATATATGTGAAAGTTTAGATGTTTGTGACTCAATCACGCATAAAAGGCTCAACGGATTTGGATGAAATTTGGCAAACCGATAGAATAATGTTACTCTGTTTTTTTGGTGTCAAATAAAGTATAATTGATTGATTGATTGAATAATGATACTATTTAAAGTATATTTGTTACGTCTTCATTATACTTATCCAACCAAACCGATATCAATCAAAGACAGTGAGATGTGCCTTACCTGTGGTGTATAATAAGTATATTATTATATCTACTTTTATTGTTTTGAAATAAGCGTACCAAGCTGCAAACAAAAGCTAAAATAGTGTCGTTTAAACTAGTGTTTTCTAGCGTGGGTTCCCTATGATACTTAGAAATTCTATGAAATTCAACACATCGATTGTCTTTTTATCGAACACTGTTCATCAATGACACGCTTCATCGATGGTACGCTACTTCGAAAGTCTCGTTATCGAATGGTTTCTACACCGAATGCTCAACACAATGAAAATCTTGCTATACATATTTTAACAATATTTGAACAATTTTGGACGTAAACAAGAGTGAAAAATCACAGTTTTAAGCAACAAATTACATATTCCACTACCTTTTTCCTCCGACAAATCGAAGCAAACCCTAGCTGGAATTTCTTAACATGCATGCATCTAAGTTTAGTGACAGTACATTACTCAAGCGCCGCAGGGGTCGAAGGGGCTGCAATATTTAATCTTGGAGCGGAAAACTTCTCACTTATCGGAGGGAAATGGATAATCTCGATACGAGTGACGTCACAACTTTCTTTAGTTTGACTTGTTTTGTAGCGTACGGTTCTACGGTTCGCTGAGGTTTTTAGATGGTTCGATATTAACGTTTACGATCCAACAATAATCTAAAGTCTACGTAGCGTCTACAGAAGCTTCGGCATTTGATCGACGAAGAGACCGTGCATGACTTCGATTGACCTGTCATTTAGGTGAAAGTTGTTCAGTTTGATGGTCTGAAGCACCCTGCTCATTATGTCTCGCATTGTGGCCGATACCACCAGGAAATGTGGGCAAGAATTGTCACGCCCTGATGGATCCCAGAAAAAGGTCCTCGGCATCCAGGTCGTCCTGAGAAGAGGTGGCGGGACGATCTGGATGCTTTCGATGACGCCAGAGCATGCCCAGGACAGAGATGGTTGGAGGATTAAAGGGGAGGCATTTGCCCAGCAGTGGGATGAAACGGTCTAGTAAAAAAATATATATTTTATATTATAATCACCAACATTTTATTCATTAACGAGCGTTAACCCGCGACTTCGTCCGCACAAATTATATACCAGATTTTAAGTCAGATCATAAGCTATCGAACAAAAAAAGTGTCATCAAAATCGGTTCAGTAGTTTTTGCGTGATACTCGTTCAAACAAACAAACACACAAACAAACACCCAACAAACACACAAACAAACACACAAACAAACAGACAGACAAAAAATCCAAAAATTGGTGAAATGGAATCAGGGACACCTAAAAACCATATCGTAACTTTTTTTTTGTTAATATCTTCAATGTACAGACAAACTTCCTGTTACAGTTTTATAATAGTATATAGATAGTGCATTGTATTTCTAAAGGGATCTATCTGGATATAAGTAGCAAAACATATTGCGATTCTCTTCTAATGATATTTTTGATCTTTTATCAAATTTTAAAGTTTTTTTTTTAGCCTACAAAATTATAAGTAAACATTAAATGGTGAAGCATTTAATGTTTACTTATACGTGTAAAAAGCAATAACAACGACACCAAAGCCATTCCCACAACCATAACTTTATACACGCAGGTAATTGCATTCAGAAGAAATTAATTACAGTAATACTTGTATTAAACTGTAGGTACCAATAAAATTAATTTGATTACAGAGGTCCGCGGTAATGGAGTCCCGACTTAAAATTATCTACGGGATAATGGCTTTGGAAGCTAATCTCCAATATAACTGAAGGTTTACTTTACCTGCTACAGAAGGTACACCTACTGTTCGAATAATGGCTATCTTCATGGACTTCTTAATTAAGTTGGTTTTATGATATTCTGAAATAATAATGGCTCCTTTAGTAAGAGACCGTAATCTAAAAGTAAAGTATCTAGAGGTACTTCTGTGGAGTAAGGATAAAGATAGTGTTCGTAAGTACTAAAGGGAGATGTGAAAAGGGGGCGGGGCCAGTGTCGCAGCAATATGTGCAAAAACGGAACACATTGCTCGCGACCGTAATGATTCAATATATTATGAGGCTGAAAGCTAATCGAGATAGTATGTGTAAATAGTTTACAATGCTTGCTTAGTACTAAAGATTATTCGAACGTCGAGTTCTAATACCGCAATGGATAATGAGCACATTCAAGCTAACAAAATACTTTCTATCGCATAGTCCTGGTGGTGATGCGACACTAGGTTTCGTACTCAGCGCGTTGGTTGTCATCTCTTTAGATCTCTATGGTAAGTACTATTCCTAACGTTAATGAATCAATTTTATTTAGATAAACATTTACTCCATAATAACGTAACAATCAAAATAACAGAAAATTTCATCAGATAATTATGTGTAATTCTGTCAGACCAATCCAAGTTAGGCACGCGTGGTGGACTAACGCCCATACCATCCCTGAGGGTAGGCATGTGCCCTGCAAAAAAATCTTAAAAATAATAGTGATAGACTAAGAGATAAGTGTACTTTTTGCAACCATCAGCAGCAACGCAGATTCAGTGTTTATGGGGTGTAGAGCAGCTCTGTGATGGGGATAGACTAGGTCTACCTGCATAACTCCAGTCGGTTTAGGAGTTACAGACGTTAAAAGGTCAGTAAAAAAATTTACGATCAGCTGCAAGGCTGATCGTATGATATTATTGTAGTGTGCACTGTACCTATTAAAGGTCACCTGTTACCTGTTAAAGGTCGGACCTTTGAACGGCTATAACTCCTAAACCGACTGATGAACGATGTCAGTTTTTGTACTGTTCACATAGCTACAGTGCATACTACAATAATGTCGTACGATCAGCCTTGCAGCTGATCGTTAATATTTTACTGACCTTTCAACATCAGTAACTTCTAAACCGACTGGAGTTATGCAGGTAGACCTGGTCCATCCCTATCACAGAGATGCTCTACACCCCATAAACACTGAATCAGCCTTGCAGCTGATGGTTGCAAAAAGTACACTTATCTCTTACTCTATTACATTATACTTATAAAACAAGTCATTCTAATGAATCTTCTATATGTCTTAGGACAGATAGAAGATGCATTACCTATGGTATGTAATTTTATGGAGTTTATGTTATTTTTGCACAATATATTTTGTTTGCAAACTTTACGATGGGTATGCTAATCCATATCATCACATAGCGGAGAAATTAGACACATATATTTTATTGCATCATATCATATGTTAGTGACTTTCTATTAGGCACATCGTGTAATATAAACCATAAAATGAGATGACGGAGTATCAGCCTGGCACCAGTCTGCACTCCTGTACCTAATAGTTCGTGGTGTTGAAAATATAATTTATGATCGTATATTTATTTATTACCATTAAATGCCCAATTCTATGACCAGTACCATGTACCTATTATGAGTTTTCACTGTACTGTACTTCTGTACTTAAGTCATCAATTTCATATTGAATTTCTGTATTTTCTGAATTGTAGTTGTTTAGTCTGTATGGGAATTCTTTCACAGTTCATGCGGCCAGGTTGTGGATTTCTTTGTCGCATACTATCTGTGCTAGTCCTTCGCTGGACATCTTTAAGAGGAGAGTTAAGGAGCATTACCTATCTAAATAAAGTCCTAGTAGTTCCATGTATGTATATAATATATGTAGGTTCATATTATTATATTTGATATTATTAATTATGTAAGTATATTTATATATTACATTTATTTTTTTGTATAGGTGTATCTTATATTATTTCTTATTTTATAGGTATTCATTTTACTATCTCATACCTAATTAAGAAGATTTTTATTTGTGTGCACACTGATTTTACCCAAGCTGGAAGAAAACTCTTTTAGAGTTAAGCTCGCCTTTGTACATCACGACTTATTGTAATTTTTTTCATAATTATGTTTTTGTGTACAATAAAGAATCTATGAATCCATGAATTTCGTACAGCGCTCTTTTGCAATTTCTGCCATACGAAATTGGTGACGTAACTACAGTAGTATAGTACAGTGAAACCTCATGGTAGGCCTATAGACTACAACAGATATACAGGGAATGAGGTACCAGCATATTCAAAGCGGTCGAGTAGTAGCTAGTGAAATTTTAATGCCCTATCTTCGAGCTGTATTCTAAATAATTCACATTGGCCAGGCGGAGGCAGTAAAATGACTTTCAAAGAGAAATACCGACTTGGAGTTAAGTGAAAACGTGCAATAAAACCTGAATAATGTTTCCAGCTTATTAGAATTCGAGTGTGCTTTCAAATTAAACGTCTTGAGTGTTAGATTCTCGTTCGCTATATTATGGGAAATATTAACTTATAATGCCTAATAGGGCAAAAATGCCTAAACAGCGACCTTAAAGATGAATTAGTGACAAATAAAATGAGTGAATTAATTTAATGAAAAGACATTTCCCAATCCCGTTTCACCTACAAAACTGGTAAATTTGAATTTGAATTTTATAAGAAATCCTACGATAGAAAAGGATAATTTTCATTTCCTTGTGAAGTATGATATTCCTCCTATTATGTGTATATAATTTTAGGTATCATATTCTTTGTATTTGTTCTTTGATTATACTCAAAACCACCACATCATCATCATCATCATATCAGCCGATAGACGTCCACTGCTGGACATAGCCCTCCCCCAAAACGGGGTTGGCGATCGCAGTTGGATTGAATGTATGTACTCAGAGGATGCTGCTGCCCATCCTCCGATAGATTTTTACTACACCCACGGGAGGAAATGGGATGGTGTTATTCTTAGCCGACACCACACGGTCAAAACCACATCAAAACATTATTATTTATTTAAAATGGTGTATCATAAAGGGACTGATGATGCCTTTTCCCCTAGACCCTACAGACATATACATATAATGTAATGCACATAGAATATAGGTACGGTAACCGTATGGTTAATTAACTTGCTAACGAAACCACTGAACCGGACAAAGTTACTCAAAGTGAACACTTAGTTCGTCTTAAGATTTGGATTAACATTTACCTATAACATACCTAAGTAGTTATAATGTTTCTTAGAATCGAATGTATAGGTGCACACATACATTTGCCTTTCCGGGTGGTCAAGAACTTTATTACAACTAATAGGTACCATCCAAGCATCTAATCATAATTGCATGATCATCATCTCAGCCGATGGACGTCCACTGCTGGACCGAGGCCTCCCCCAAGGATCGCTACAACGGCCGGTCCTGCGCTGCCCTCATCCAACGAGTTACCGACACCTTCACCAGTTTGTCCACCATTAATGCCTTCCCACCCAGGCTGCGCTTTCCGGTACGCGGTCGCCACTCGAAAACTCTTCGGGGCCATCGGCCATCGGTTCTGCGAGTAATGTGCCCCGCCCACAACCACTTTAGTTTCGCAATTCGTTGGGCTATGTCAGCTACTCTGGTTCTTCTGCGGATCTCTTCATTTCTGATTCGATCTCGTAGAGAAACTCCGAGCCCTCTCCATTGCCCTTTGGGTGACTTTCAGCATTTTTATAAGGCCTTGAGTGAACGACTACGTATCTGTTCCATATGTCATCACTGGCAACACACACTTTTCGAAGACTTTCGTGTTAAGACACTGCGGTATTTGGGACGTAGCTTCCCAAAATTTTGCCATGAGACTAGAACATTTTATTGAGTTGATATTAGTAAGAGCGTCTGTGGCGCGTTGTGGAGTGATCAACATTCAATCATGAGGGTCCAGGTTTGAATACGCAAGAACGTTTTTTAACTTATGTACCTACGTAATACTGACTGCTCTCAAACGGTGAAGGAAAACATCGTGAGGAAACCTACATACGCTGTGGAAGAAATTCTACTGCGTATGAGTATGTGAAGTCTACCAATCCACTTTAAGTCTTAAATGGTTACCTTTAGCATGGATATCAACCCGAAATGTATTTCTACTTATCAAACCGAACATCTTTACCTGAAGTAGCGGACTATAAGGCTAAAGTATTATAGCTAACAGAATCTATATTTTAAACTTAAGCTTTTCACATCAGAAAATCCATGGTAGGTAATCGCTTATGCATAAAGTCAAATCGTCGTTTTGCATGATCGGCTTATATCATTAAATATTTCCGAACCACCATTCAAAGCAAAGCGTTGCTCCCTGCGGCGACTGAAGGTTATGACGTCACGATTACTTCAGGTCAGGTGATAAGCCCTCCCACCCTCTTCTCTCGCGTTTCATCCCACAATAAAGTAGTAATTATGTAAATGTATGAAGTGACACCGATGACAGTAATCATGTAAGCGACACCTACCCTGATCTTATAAATTATAGATTTGATTGATAAAAAATTGTCAATGCTCCTTTCAATTTGCATTTAGCGGTCGATCTTCGAAAAGCCTTTAGACATTTATATCCTTCCAATTCAATCCCGATAGAAACCTACAAAGCTACCGTACACGATAATGACCTACTTTAGCGATGTCACGGACGATATAGTATTTATAGAGCGCCGTTTATATTGTATTTTCCCGATCATCACCTCCATTCAGTCTGAAAGTGCAAACTATCTTTGACTTCACGCCTCATTCCCGTAGAGGTAGCTAGAGAGCACACCACAGCACTCTATTCTCTACTTCTTTCGCCACACACACTACACTAAGAACTATAAAAGACATATCGATCGATCATCGGCATTTTACAAAACTCTGACAACACCGAGCGACTGTTCGGCTGCCAACTTAAAAGTAGCATCTTAATGGAGAGATTACACGACACAAGCTTCTGACCTGAGAGTAGTCAACTTGCATGTCAGTAGCTTGACTTTCCTTGGCCTGTCACACGATTACTAGTAGCTGCCATGACAGCTCGTCCTTCGCTACCCGAGACAGGCAGATAAGTGCGAATAGTGTTGTGTGCGTAGTAAGGAGACGAGTGGCGAGCGGAAACAAAAGATGTTGGAGTAACTCTGATAAAACTGACTCACTTTATACAAAGTACTTGAACAGAGTGCTGCAGTAATAATCACATTGCCCTTCCTTTGCGTCGCGCAGTCGGGTAAAAAACACCGACACTCTCCGGCTGGATCCACAAAATAGAACCCGGTTCTTCCTTAATAGAAGTCGCATGTTTTATTTCATTCATTCACAGAATATTTAATTTTACAATAACGTAATGATATGCATCACTCCACTTATCAGTTCCTTCATTTCGTTCAGAAAAGTTCGGTCATGTCAATTTTATGAAAAATCCCTAAAGACTAATGAAGATAAGGTTGAATTTAATTTGGTTAGATTTTTGGTTTTTTTTATCAGACTTAAAATTCTACTGGTTCTCTTATACGAAATCTCTATGAAAGTACGGCCATCGTATTTACCGACTATACTAGTGTAAATGATCCATTAGTCAAGTCACCGTCTCAATGGCGTTAAATCTTAACTACACAGAACCCCTAATGAGTTAGCCATGTCTTGGACGTGCCTAGACTACATTAGCCTGCAATTTGCCCCATTGAGGTGTCTCCTACTTGCAACTTGCCGACTTGCCAACTCCTTTGAGACCTGACTAATATAACATACATGTCTATGCAAAGACAGTAGGTAGGTTGTACCACTGTACTAATGAATCTTGTTAAGTTTAGTTGGTGGTTCTATTGTTTTGTCTTTGCCATTCTTCTTTTCGTTTTCAGTTTGTTCTACACTGAAAAAAATATTTTGTAAATCTGACTATTATGTTATGCCTGACTACGTGACTACATATCCCACAACGAGAAAGCTTGGGCACAATTGACAATCTATGGGAAACATTAAGGAGAGCGCGTCACATGATCATTTTGTGTGTGAAGCTTTTACCCCTGCCACACACATTATTATTATTTGGTTATAAGGGCTTGGTCAATGACCTACTATAGCTACTGCGACCTAGATAGATCTATTGTAGCTGTCACCCTAGACCTAAAGGTCATTTCCTAGGCCCACGGACTTCATGAACCGTGTTATGCTTTTGGAGGGGAGGTCCCTGATGTCAGTAGGTGTTATTATGTATCCACCTAGATGGCGACTCCTGCTGTGAATGAGCACTTCGCATTCGCAGAGGAGATGTATGGGCGTTTCCTCTGCTTCACAGCAAAATCTGCAAGTGGGTGAGTCTACAAGCCCCATTCTGTGTAGGTGTTTGTTTAACTTGCAGTGTCCTGTTAAGGCTCGTACTAAGAGCCTTAAGTCGTTGCGGTTTGAATTGATGGCATCTGAGGTATGTCTGTTTGAAAAGCCGGTCACAAGTTCTTTCGCATGCCTCAGTCCTGGTGTATCCGACCAGAGCTTGCGGCTTTGGTCCACGGCCCATTCCTTTAGCACACGTCTAGAGGTGTTGCGGGAGATGCCGCAATAAGGCTCGGGGCCTATGGCGTCCTCTTCCGCCCCTCTTCGTGCCAGCTCGTCAGCAGCCTCATTTATCTGCCACACACATACGGAGTTCCGATCTGGAATGCCGAATTAGAATTAGGATATTGTATAGGATTTGATGCCTCCGTAATTCCGAACGAGAGGGGGCAAATCAGGGGCAAATCCATAAGAAATCGTAATTCCGCATGTATGTTGCGGGTTAAGGGAGAGCACAAAATGATCACGTGACGCGGGATTGTTCTAAGATTTCCCTCTGTGGAGTCTGACCAAATTTCGGTTATAAAATACTTATAACCAGAATTTTATCGGGTGTTACAGAATGCTTCATCGGTACTCGGTTCTCACTAATAGTCCAGTTACATTATCACAAAACTGAAGTCTATAAGTCACAAAACATTGTTTTCAGTGCGAAGTTAATAACATAAGAATTTAGAATAGAGAACCAAGGTCTGATCTATAATCTATAGTTACTCTAAAATCATCATCAGCTTGTCGTGGTCCACTGCTGAACAGACTTATGCCCTCAAGGCGCGCTGCAAAACCACATCACATCGGCACACCAAACCTAGTCGCTGCCAGAAAAAACATGATATTTTAAGTTCCTAGTTATCTTGACCCGATGTAGAAAGACTTCTGAGATGACTAAATATCGGTCAGCCATTCAATTTAGACCTCTTTTTATTTTTTTCATTTTTTATTTTCCTTTTTTTCGATTTATTGACCATCCCGTCGTCCGTTGCTAATAATTTTGTCATCACTGTTTTGAAACATAATACACAATTATTTTTAGATGATATTATATCTCATTTACCATAGTAATTACTTAATTAGACACATGATACGAAATCAAGTATCAATATTTATGTTTTAGTAGGTATTCATTACAGCAATTACTTAAAATCTACCTCATAATAATATTCGATTTCGAATACAGAACATTAACTTTATCAAGCCAACCAGAGTTCACGCTTATGTAACTAAATATATAGGTATAGTTTTATTAGTAAACACCGATCGTTTAGGCTGAATTTAGATTTCATCACCATCAGCCTATATACTTCCCACTGCAGGGCACAGGCGGTGGCCTCATGGACGGTGTTTGGGCGTTAGTCCACCACGCGTGCCCAATGCGGATTGGTAGATTTCACATACGCATCAGAATTTCTTCTTTAGCGTACCTGGTTTCCTCACGATGTTCGTTGATGTCCTTTACCGTTTGAGAGCCGTAAGTATTACGTACATAAATAAGTTAGAAAAACTCATTGACATGGCATGTCCTCCGTACGGACTCGAACCCGGACCCACATCATTGAGTGCCCATACCTCTCCGCAACGCGCCACCGACGCTTGAAACTTAAATTTAGGTTTCCAAAAAGCAATCGTTATCGTTATTATAGACATCCATTTTCTAGAATAAAGGAAAGTTTTATAACACAACTAGCGTTCACCCGCGACTTCGTCCGCACAAATTATATACCAGATTTTAAGTCAGATCATAAGCTATCAAGACCCACTTCGGGTCCCTGAGCCAGCATAGTAAGTATAAGCAATCAAAAGTTTCATCAAAATCGGTTCAGTAGTTTTCAGGTGATGCTCGATCAAACAAACAAGCTTCTTTTCTTAAATTAACAGTTTTATAATATAGCACAAAAACAAATAAAGGTAGGTGTAGGTCAGGAAGCTGACATAGATATACCAAATCCATGAAAATCTAGTATAACGTTACTACATAATATATACCTTAGTTATCTACTCCATTATAAATCTGTAACCGAAATGTGTCAGTAAATTAAAGATATTTACAAAAAAAAATGGTTTGCGATTATGTTGTTTAGGAGTCCATAACTTCAAATCAGCGATTTTTAATTTTTCTCAAAAACTACTAAACCGATGTTGATGAAACTTTTTGTATTTAAAAACTCAGGATTAGACTTAAAAAACGCGGACGATATCGCAGGCAAAATCTAGTTCTTTTATATAACTTTTAAAAAAACTCGAATAGAACTCACAAAAACCTCTCCTCACAAAAAAGGAATAAAAATCTATGTCAATTATTAACCCTGTCAATTATAACCAGTATTTCCCTGTCTAAAATTTATTGGCCAATTACTGGCACACACAAGCCATTAGGCCATTAGCTTTTACATGGTAATATGTTATTGATAGAGGCCAGCTTGTGTTAATTACGCCTCTTCAGATAGGAGACTGTGAATTATTGTACACATTTGTGTGTGACGATGTGCCGATACCAGATTGTGGTCAGATAGCTCAGCTTTATGCTCAAGGTTTAAGAGGGTTATAAATTCGCACGGCGTTCCATACAAAAATAAGTTCCGTAATAGTTTGAACATTTAATAATTAAAGTAACAAAAAATGTTGTTAACACAATTTAGAAACCAATATCTTGTCGGTACGTTGTCAGATTTCCCTTAATAATACGCGACGAGTTTTTAATTACTAATAAAATAAAAGTTTATTCAGACAACGAAAATAAACAACTTTTCCTAATAGCCCAGTCATTTTACGGAGTTTTGTTAGAAGAGGTGGGAAGTTATTATTGATTGGACTTTTAAACTGTCACCCGCACCATTTAGTGACAAAAAGACTATCTTAAAACATATTTAAAAAATTCACTACGCAACATAGAAATCAAAATTGTTAGTCCCAGAAGGCTTTTAAATTAATAAAATGAGTACCAATGCACTCATTTGAATTATATTTAAAAGTATAAATTGTTTTTGAGCAATAAAATAGGCATTGAAATTTAAAAAATGAGATTTTTATTAGAAAATACGAATGTGTTTTCAAAACCTTCTAAGTAGACAAAAATATTTATGCCATGTTTGAATTATGTGTAATGGTAATGCTCTTAATATGTGCAAAAAAATTTCTATCAGGCTTTTTATAACGAGACGAGCGTTAACCCGGAACTTTTTCCGCACAAATTATATACCAGATTTTAAGTCAGATCATAAGCTATCAAACAAAAACAAGTTTCATCAAAATCGGTTCAGTAGTTTTTGCGTGATACTCGTTCAAACAAACAAACACCCATATATATAGATAAATTTTAAATTTGGAATTGTTGCTGACGGGATTTTTTTTTTATTTTGGTACATTTCTAAGCTCAAATTGGCTCTTAAATACTATACCGAAAAAAATGTCATTTATTAATTAGTCCCGGCTCGAAATGGGTCGAAAAATGAGAAAATTAAAAAATTTTTTTTTTTCGTCTCATGTTTCTTAGGAAAAGCAAAAGCACTGCATAAGAAGATACCTTATCCCTTAGTCGCCTCGTACGACTTCGTCTAAATCACATGGCTTCGGAAACTGATTATGATAAGATACATAAGTTAAACTTTAAAAAGTAACTCGCAAGAACACGCCAAGGCTTCGTGATAAAATTAGTACCAATCCTAACTCTAGAATATTTCAACGGAGGTGTTAAAATATAACCAAAGCCTACCAGTTCACTTCGCATGGCAGGGATTACATTAATAATTCCACGCAGTTTCGCCCCGATCCTGCCTTTGAATTTCACAATCAACAACTTTTAATCTCTGTCATTATGCAGTCAAGATTCATCTAACTTGGTCCTTTTAAAACTTATCTAGTTTACTAGTTTCCGCCACTTTCCTAGCCGTGGTGAATAATAGACGAGGGGCTGGATACTGTTTCGTTCAGAATTTTTTCCCACTAGGAAATGGGGAAGGTATGGGATTAATGCGTTTGGGGTAGGCTAAGTTACGTGTTGGATACTTTGACTACTCATATAGCGACTAGTTACGCGTGTAATTCTAGGAACAAACATTTCTGCCACTTTTTGCGGGGTGCGAGGTAACACCAAATTCGCAACTTTGGATTTTATTCCCCATAACTTTAGATTCTAATTTTGAACGTTCAAAATCAAGAAAAAAAGTCTCGTGTGAACCACAAATGTTCTAAGTTCAAAATTATTGTTTCGCAATTATATATAAACGAGCGTTAACCCGCGACTTCGTCCGCACAAATTATATACAAGATTTTAAGTCAGATCATAAGCTATCAAACAAAAAAAGTTTCATCAAAATCGGTTCACTAGTTTTTGCGTGATACTCGTTCAAACAAACAAACACACGAACAAACAGACAGACAAAAATTCCAAAAATTGGTGAAATGGCATCAGGGACACCTAAAAACCATATCGTAACTTTTTTTTTGTTAATATCTTCAATGTACAGACAAACTTCCTGTTACAGTTTTATAATAATATAGATGCACATGATTAATTAATCTTATACCGTGGCAGAGGGGAAATGCTACCGCAAGGCTAGTCCTTATAATAAATAGTCAAAGGTTCCATACAATTTTCCTTCTAATCTGCTGGATCGATTTTATGTTGTTTTTGTGCAGCTGTCGCTTGTTCTAAAATGCGTTTTTCTGTTTCTGCTACTTCTTTTAATTTGGTCGAAGCCTGCTAAATCTGCGCTGCAGTAAATACATAGGTTTTCTTCTACTATCGATTCGATGGATGTCATTATAAATTTTTCCGGCCCAGTATTTTTCTATACTGCTTGCATTACCGGCAGCGTCCATAAGCTCCGTTCACGTGCCGTAAATAGGTGTAGAAACAAAATACTAAATTTTGAAATGTTAAAAGTTGATACTTAAACTGAATTAAAAGGACTAAGCATGGATAAGAAAACGTACAGAACTGGAACATGGAAACACTCAAAATGAGCAGCTTTACGATTCTCTTAAATTTCGAAGTAACAATCACTCATCATTCTCTATTATCTTACAAACAATACAAAAACAGACTTACAATAACACAATAACAGTCTTTTCGGTGTTATATTAGGAGAAAAATGATAGAAAAGAACATTGTGATTACTTCCTATTGTTACAGAAAAACAAATTACTGAGCACAAAAGAGACTAAGCGACTTCTTCTTGACCACTGACTTTGACCCCAGTGACCTTTCCTAAATCTTCCCCATATCTTTGCTCTGACCTTTACACACGAATAAATAATTTAAACTGGACTCGAACTCGAGATTTAGTTAAACAAAGGTGGTCCAGTTAATAGGGTAATACATTTTACCCATTTCTAGGAAACGTTATTTTAGATGGTTCGTTTCAAGTGAGAGCGGGAGCGGTTTTAATGATAGGCGTTGATATTGACAAACTATCCCAAAGAATCCTCAAACTTCGTCAAAAAATATTTGCCACAAATGGAGATACAGAAGTTGGACAAGTAGGTAAGTAACCATTCACCCCAATTATTGCAAAATCCCCCAGCAATCAACAGTCTAAAATAAATAATATCTCTAGACATTTTAGTTGGTACATTTTTATGTTAACCTGAAATTCTGACTTTGCACTATCATAGTCTTATTTTCTTTTCATGTTAATCGTAGAGAAATATGGACATTCCCAATATGCTCCTTGGGTAATGAGCATGCTAAACTATTCCATTATTTATGTAGTACCTAATATGATCATATCGATTACGTTCTACAGAAATGTTAGATGCGGATTACTCGAAACCGACGGGCATGTATGACGAGATGTCATGTAATTTCTTCATGAATGCCCGTCGGTTCCACCTTCATCCTTACATACATTTTTCGCCTCATTCACATCCATACATGTAACACTACCCCACTGGGAAAGTGGCGTGACGTTATAGATAGATAGATAGACGACAACGCTTTCCGCTCCGCTCAACCACCCACTCAAAATGGCGCCGCACCACCTCCAACTGACCACAGCACTTAGCGAATTAAGCATGTCACAAGTTAATGGTTAATGCAGACAAGGGTAAGGAGGCATTAGGGTAAATTAGCCATGTCTGTTCTGGTCAAGACAGGCCGCGGTCTGGGCGCAGCATCTAAAATAATCGCTAGCTTAAGCAGCCTTCAAGCATTAAGTTGATCGATGTGGGGTGTGTTTGGGAAATGGAAGGGGCAAATAGAAAGTGAAAGTCTCGATCAGATATTCTTTTGTCAAACGAGCATTTTATGTTTATTTTACTAACAAGTAACAATATGTGTCAATAATAGAAAGCTATTTCAATCCCTGTTTCCCCTTCTGACCAATTTTCATTACCAAAATAATACTTTAAAATTTTCAGAAAGATTACACTATTTGACATAATTATCTTGGACATTAGACTAAGGCCTTCCTAAGAATATTTTGAGAGTATTTAAGTGTTTTAGATCTGTTTCTATAATTCAATTTGCCTTCATATTCTAGTAGTATTATCTACTATTTTAAAACCTATACTACTATACTCCCTACTACGAGTAGTATCTGTTTTAAACCTACTTAAATAATGGAGGTTTTCTGTTTTCAGTTTTAATAGTTTATTAGGTACACCAATGACACATTCAAAAATTTGATTTAAAGGTTTAATAAATACACGAGCAACAGGTCTTATGAATACATCACTGTTGAATCTGTTCAAGTAATAATAGTGGATTATACACCGAGGGCAGGAAAGTAAGAAGAGATCTCAGAAGATCTCATGTAAGAGAGGAGATTGAACAAACTTGTGATCTGAGGCTTTGCTTCTTTCGAGAGCGCAGAGGGGCGAAAGTTGACGTTTTCCGTCCGGAGAGGTGAAAAATATCTAAAAGCACTTTGCAACTCTCTACCAGTAGACTTCTTTAGTAAGGTAATCGAGCCAAATACGTATTTCGAATTCTAATTGATTTGGATTCATTTCGAAACTAAACCTTATGTCACAGTAAAGCCCTAAAATAGAAATGACTATCATATATTTCCCCATCGTTTGTCAGTTTGCTTGGAAGCGTAAAGCCAATACGTAGAGAAGACCCGACAGCTGCATTATAAGCTTTACCGACCCATCACTATGATATAACTATTTTTTGGACAGAATCAAGATTATGTAGGTTTAGTTGACTATTTCAGGTCTAAATAAACGCACGAATGCATAAATTCTCTTTAATTTGACATTCTTATAAAATCTGTTAATTTCTTTACATTTAGTACTTCCTAAGGGTCCTATTAAAACCAAAGAGATAGAAAGTTATCCAGATTTTTCAGACACTATTCACGGACCCTTAAAAAAGGGTCCGTGACACTATTATAAAGTAGAGTAGACATTTTACTAGTATTTAGGCCAATTACCTTACAACGAAGGCAAGGAAATATAAGTATAAGAAACATAGCTGATGATAAATTGATCTCTCTATGCTTCGTTCGCAGTCTCTTCAATGCAATTTTTTCTTTTATTCTCTGACAAAGTTATACTGCTCGAAATTATTATTCAAATTCGTAAAATAACAAACCGATTCCCACATAATATATTGTGGGTCAAACATCACCCTCTTAATGTTAGAGGTCAAACAACTTATGTACCTAAATGTTTGACGTAGGTCGATCCATGGCAAAAACAACACAGTAAAACTCAGTACGTCGTTAAGCCTCCTATAAGAATATACGTAGATGTAGAGATAGATATATCAATGGGGAAAAAGCTCATGTTGCGCACGATAACCGACGACCTTACATACTTGGCATCGCATAAAAATCTTTACGGAAATCTACAGAGGAAACAAAAAACTTTGCAAGATATCCTAACGTTCATCGTAAATATGAACAACTATATGGAACGAACGGTTTTCTGTGAAGCATCATATTCTTGTCTATTCTGAATCTTGATCTGATGTAGACTACTCTGATTATATTTTATTTCATAATAGCATATTATTACTCATGCATATTCTTTGTGTAATCGGGGTAGGTTGAAGTCGGAATAGGGTTCTTCAGACCATCAAACTGAACAACTTTTACTATGGGACCAACATTGAAATCGGGAAAGATAACTCAGTATTTTCATACATTTTTGTCGAGATGATATTTATATTCATATGGAACAGCAGATTTTTTTTCGCAACGACTATTCAATATACGTACGAACACTTTTAAAGGGTCATGCTGATAGTTCATCCTGTCTATTATCTGTACCAAAGTTTTAAGAGGATATGTGAAAAAATAGGATTCTTTAAATCACCATATATCATGAAGTAGGTGTATGATTTGCGGATATGTGTAAATTGAACATATAATTGATGTTTTAATTAGAGCTAAAACACGATTAAGACTTTAAGACACATTTTCTCGATAGAAAAACAAGCCAAAGTAGCCTCCGTCTTTATCGATAAACGCTTGGAACTGCTAAATGCTGAATAATAGAAACATGAGTTTTGATTTAAAGAAAGAGATTGATAGTTTCTAAATTTTGATTACAGCAGAATTAAACTTATTTAAATAGTATAATCACAATAAAATAAAGTTTGGTTTGGCGCTTGCATCGTTTCAGGCGCACGCGCCGCCCTGTCTCTTTCTCTCGCATCAGGCAGTAATATAGGCTAACACACGCCCTTTTCGCTTCAATTGTATTTCGACATACACATTACGACATTCACCGGTATATATATTCCTTGCCGAAACGTTTACAATTAATCTCTTGGCACTGACGTAGTTCGGGGCATTCACTTTATACATTATAGACGTCGAAGACGCATTGATAAACTGATTCGAAATTAGATTCATATTATGAATAGAGCGCTGTTTGTCTGAAGGTATTAAATCCGTATTTAAAAAAGAAAAGCAACAGAATACAATATCCTATGATTTAATCAAAGTCATATTATTCATGTTGAGGTATGTACGTAAGGTACGTAGGGTATGGCTAATTCAGGGTATCCGTTTAGCCTTATTATTACCCAATCAAACCAAACTTTTGCAATAACAATCTTATAGTTCTTAGAAATGCTAAATGTTACAGTTCAAATTCAAACTCCTTAATAACTTAGATAACGACTTACAATTCTATATTACGTAAGAATACTTACCCGAAAATATATTAATTATGCGAGCAACCCGCTTGCAACCATCAAGCAAAAAATAAATGCTTTTACCAGCCAGCCCTGCCAGCATCACGAGTTCATAAATCACACAAAAATATATCCGAAGCGTGGCAGATTAAGTGATTCGTACGAAAGTTTCACCAAACAGGGAAACCCATTAAACTAAGCCCATCAAAAGGAAAAGCCGTAATCTGTTTAGCCGTTTGCTTAAAACAGAAATGCTGCGTTAAACTTAATGTGTGATTCGCAAGGAACTGTCTTGTGTAGGTATACTTAAGATGTATTTTGAATTCTTAGGTAAACAATCATAAAACATTAGGAGAAATCTAAAAATAAACATTTTAACGGGTTCTTACCGCGTTTTGGTATATTTGAGTTCCCGATATTTCAGCAGTATTACAACTGCCATGATCACGGGATGAATATCGGGAACTCAAATATACCAACGCGGTAAGAACCCGTTAAAATGTTTATTTCTAGATTAAATTATAACCGCGTAACTCTCAAAAACTGTATTAGGAGAAATATCGTTATGTTCGTACGAATACGGCAAATAATAATTTGTAGTAAACAAAGTTTAGTTTTGATGGTTTCAAACAAACCTGTAAGAGAAAATTTAATTTTATTTGAGTACCTACAAAGTTTCTTCTTGTTAGGATAATTTTTTTTTTACAACTGAACTGTGAGGTTATTACACTTTACCTTTACAAAGAAGGTAGGCATAGACCTTTTTACTATATTAGGTACTTTTTGACTGCTGATTATGAACGTTTTAGTAACATAGATACATTCTCAACTTCTAAATGAAACTCTATTCTATTCTAAGGGCCTCTTTCAACCCTTCTGGATAAGTCCTTAAGCTTATCTGACAGAAAGTTTGACATATTTTTTAATAAAAGATATTATTATGACAAACGAACTGTCTGATAAGCTGTTAGGAACTTATTCAGAAGCGGTTAAACAGGCCGTAAATATAGTTAAAACTCAAATTTACAATATCATTATCATCATTACAGCTTATTTATACGTCCCACTGCAGGGCACAGATCCCCTTCAGGAAGGGTATGTATGGGCGTTAGTACACCACGCGTGCCCAATACGGATTGGTACACTTCCCATACGCATCGGAATTTTTTCTTCAGCGTACGATGTTTTCGTTCCACCACTCGAGCTGCCTTGGACGCGCGCTGGTCTCGGCACTCGTTT
Organism: Agonopterix arenella; assembly: GCA_927399405.1. Lineage (NCBI taxonomy): Eukaryota > Metazoa > Arthropoda > Insecta > Lepidoptera > Depressariidae > Agonopterix > Agonopterix arenella. The sequence continues at coordinate 10,094,555 of OV656708.1, read as the reverse complement.
AGTGGTGTATTTATAGACTTACCTACAATTTTGTCAAAATTTAAAAGGTGCCAAGACAAACCCAAATGGTGTTTTTTGGCGTCATTATAACAAATGTTAGTATAAGAATTGTATACTGAAATGTTAATAAATAAAAAAAATAAAAATTCCCCGTTTGAGAGCAGTCGGTATTACATACGTAAGTTAGAAAAACTCATTGGCAGGTACACACGGCGACACATCAAGCTATACAAAACCAATATAAGCTGGTCGCGTGACTTTAACATTACTCGTCCTACAGGCGGCCAGCTTATTTTGGTTTTGTATAGCTTGATGTGTGTACATGACATGTCGTCCGAGAGGATTCGAAACTGGACCTCAAGATTGAGTTTCTGTAAGACTCCGCAACGCGCCACCGAAGCTCTCTAAACTCTACAAAATGATAAACATAAAATCAAATACACAAAAGACGAATAACAGAATGTAATGAAATGATATATAAAAGCATATAAAACAACAATATGTACTTTCCGGAATTCGATTGAATCGAGTACAGAACCAATTCCGTTTTCAGTAGAATAAACCGACAACTCGTTACAAACTCGGCGCATTAAGCGAGTTAAGAGTTCCATTGGCAATAGCTTGCAAATAAAAATTGGTCGGTTTTTCATTTCGCTTTTATTATAGCCCGCATGGTATTGTACAGGACTGAAAAAAGTTTTTGTTTTTCCATATTACGTGTCCGCGTACGATTTTCCGATGTCAACGTGGTCAATATGAATTGTAGAAAAAAATATCTAAAATGGCAGTTATTGACTAAAATGAAAAGAGTCGCTCTATCACAAAGTTAAAAAATGCGTCTTTTGTAGTTCTACGACCGATAATACAAATCTTATCAAAAGCGACTAAGTACGCGTATAATTTCAGCTTATCTGGTCCTCTTTCTTCTCTTTCTTGATATAAAACATTTGAAGCTTTTTGTTTTTTCAAAAATGATATCTATTTTTAATATACAATTGTATACTTTGTTTTTAATTTATGTTTGGTTACATAGTTGGAAAATGTTATTGCAACGAAATATTATTATAACTATAGTAGCCGGTAATTACCTTGTTCATACTCTAATCTCTTTGTACTAACAAATAATGTTGTCACCTGAATGTGAAGATTTGTTAATAGCATATGTAAACTTATATCTTTAACTATTGATACTATTTGTCTGTAAATCTTCCTGTAAGCAAATATAAATAATTTTCTTGACTACGTGTGTGTAGCTACTTGATGAGTTTTTGATGCTAAATTGTTTCCCTCTCCCGTTTTACATAGATGAAAGTTGTTGCCTTGCTGACAGTTAAGGATAAATTATAAATGTTTTTGATAAATTATTTGGTTTAAGTACCTAAGTATTATTAGTGTGTCTTGATCGGGATTAATAAGCTCTTTAAAAATACTTTAAAAAGACTTTTGGGGTCGGAACAGTTATACTGTGTATGTAATTTAATTAATAGTAAGTAAATGTACCATTAATCTAAGTAAACTTGTTAATATGTTTGTTTCAGTGCCTGCTGTATTTCCCTATAATTAGTTGTACATTTAGCTTAAATGTTTCTGAAGATATATATTGTTGTATTGTATTAGTGTAGCAACTGTTGGGAAATCAATAAAGAAAATAAAATAAAAAATGAAATAAGATAATTTTACATTCGGACCGTCCGAATTTAATATTATCGGTCGTCCGAATCGGACGGACGGACCTGGCGAGACCTAACAAACATAGAAGGAAGTTTATATCCAATCAAATAGTGGACAACAGAACTGATTAAGAATATTTTATCGCCATTAACACATTCACTCCTATGTCTTAGGTCCGCAATCTTAGGTACGCACGACTCACCAGGTGAGTCCGGATTGTATCGCATTCTGCGGTGTTAGCACACGCGTCGCGTCGTTGTTTTAAGTTTATTTTTATTTTTAATTTGTAACTCAAAAGTCTTTACGAATGTACTGTACATTCGTAAAGACTTTTGAGTTACAAATTAAAAATAAAAATTTAAAACTTTTAAGGGGGTTGTTTAGACCATCAAACTGAACAACTTTCACTATGAGACCACTATCGTAATCGCGAAAAAAAAACAGCTGTCCCATAAATTTAGCTCGAGTAGATTAGTAGTTTAGTATGGAACATCTGATTTTTTTTCGCGATTTCGATATTGGTCCCATAGTGAAAGTTGTTCAATTCCATGGTCCAAACCTCCCCCTTAAATGTTTATTTGTATTTTTGTAACACCGTGTATAGCGGTAGCATTTCAAATACCTTGCAAAACATTTCCTTCCTCTCAATCAAAATAAACGAAAACAAAACAAGCTAATACAGTCCTTATTTACTTTATTAATCCATACATGAGATAAAATAATACGACCGGTGTTCAAAGGATGAAGCAGTAACAAGGTATGATAACAAGACAGAGAGAGCTTCTCAAGATGACTTTACAAATAATCGGATAATCCGATTTTGACGAGTAAGAATCGAGATTTCATTGTATTCGGTAGATTTGTTACATATTTATGTGGGAAACAAAAGACAGATAAAAGCAAATTGTGTTTTGTGAAACGAAAGGCGAAATAAAATTTTTACATTGGATAAATTGATGTAGGTACTAAACTTTTCAATAGAAATGAAAATAGCACTTAATGAACTGTACGCATTTTCTATCGTATCAAATGAGTCACAATAATTGCTGAGCACGAGTCGATTCATCTACAATTTTCTGGATTGAAAAAGTATGTCGCAAACAAACTTATAATTACGAGCTTTTACATGCGACTTCGTCAGCATAAATTATACCTATACCAGATTTTATGTCAAATCATAAGCTTTAGAACTAAAAAAGTTTAAACAAAATCGGTTTAGTAGTTTTTGCATGATGCTCGAACAAACAAACAAACAGACAGACAAAAAAATCAAAAAATTGGTAATTTGGAGTCACACCTACAAACTAGGTAGATCGTAATTTTTTTTGTAAATAATTTCAATGTCCAACATATACAACTATTAGAAAACTGTAAATGCACTTCATTTACAGTTTTCTAATAGTTTAGATTTAGTATCAAATTCCTTTCCGTATGTGAAAAGAAGTTTTTAACGCACTTACTCGTAAAGTGGCTATTATACGCCGGTTTTAGGTTAAAAATGCAGTTTATAAAACACGCGTGCGTTTTACACTACTACGCATTAGTGCGGTAATTCCTGCGCGCGCAGCATAATTTGGACACAAGGTGCATGATGCAGGAAGAAAGAAATCTTTTAAAATTTATTATTTTCCTCGCAAGTATATTGAAAAACGTCGTATGAAATGTGGGTTAATCATTACAGCCTCGGCTCCTTTACAGCCCTCGCCTGCGGCTCGTGCAATCCAGTCTCGATTAGCTTACTTGTTTCACAATGTACTATTACGTCACTGATATTTTGATCTACTTATAATGTTTTAAAGAGATTATTAACACCTTTGTGAACATAATCACTATAACTCACGTTAAGTACGTACGTAGTCTTTACTGTATATTTATATAACTATGTACTTAGTCACATAATAAACTAAGGCTTCATTATTTGAACATCGATCTAGCCGATTACCCTTCGACTTCTAGTATTTCACTTGTTTTATAACAATGCTCGAACAACTATTAAATAGACAATCATTGGCTTTATAAAAGGCGTTGGAGGTTTAGTATTAATTTGAATACCTAGCTGATTATTCATAATATACTCTCGAGAAAATAGGATAGCGCTAGCTAGTATAATTACGTTCATGAAACATTCAGATGACGTTGTAGGATAGCATATTATCCTCATGCTACTGAAGTAAACTACATAAAGACCCTTCCTCGTAGTATGGCATATAGGCTACCAAAAAAATGTTAGCGTCATAGTTGGCGTATAGTTATGGAACTCATGTCAATGAGGGATTTTCCAGAAGAAATAAAAAGTTAGTTCCTAATTTCTCAATAGATGGCGTTGACCAGAGAGGGGTCCAATAGGTATGAGCAAATACATTAATTAATATTAATAATAAAAATACACAGTACAAGTTATTACCAATCTGGGTGTTACTGACGACCCGGTTGGTGTAATGATTGCCACGCCGGACTGTCAAACCAGGGTCCTATGTTCGATTCCCGGTTCGGTCATGGATGTTATATGTTTGTGCCGTTGTTGAATGGATAATAACAAAAAGCCTAAAGCTTACTTGGGATCATGACAAAGTATGTACCTGTGAGCGTTATTTATTATTTATTTATTGTCTGTAAAAACGAATAAACTATCAGACTTGGCTGTATGGGCTTCGTATCCATTTTGAATAATATTATGAACAATATTTAAATTGGTCACTTCAATTTTCAATATAAAGAATATTGAAATTGCTTTGCTAATAAAGAGCGAAATTTTTCGTATATGGTTTTACTTTTCATTCACGGAATCTGACGTACGATTCGTACGTCGACGTATTTCCGGTTTATTTTTATTGAAATTCTCAGTTTCTGTTAGGTTTTTGTAGTTTGTTATTGTTTCTCGTTTATTTTTCATATATTGAAAACGGATTCGTAGCCCATACAGCCGATACTCGATTCGTCGTTGACGGACAATAACACCGAGATTGCTAAATAATAAACCAACAACAATAAGACAGGGTTTGTACTGTGTATTTTTACTATTAATATTGATTAATATATTTGCTCATACCTATTGGACCCCTCTCTGGTCAACGCCATCTATCGAGAAATTAGGAACTAACTTTTTTACTTTTTTTGCTTTTGGAAAATCCCTCATTTGTTTTTCCTAACCTTTAGATAATAGCGGTAATATTAGCTATAACCCATCTAAACGGAGTGTCGCGTAGCCGTAGTTGGCGCACATCTTGTCTTGGTAAAATATGTTGGTTTTTTATTTTTATTTTCGTTAACATCTAAGACAGGAAAACAGAGAACAGGAAAAAAGAATCTTAGCAAATAAGTCAAACATTGCATTTTTAGCTAATCTATCGTCCGATTACTATAATCTATCTATACTATTATAAAGCTGTAACAGAAGTGTGTCTGTACATTGAAGATATTAACAAAAAAAATGTTACGGTATGGTTTTTAGGTGTCCCTGATTCCATTTCACAAATTTTTGGATTTGTTGTCTGTCTGTTTGTTTGTGTGTTTGTTTGTTTGTTTGTTTGAACGAGTATCACGCAAAAACTACTGAACCGATTTTGATGAAACTTTTTTTGTTTGATAGCTTATGATCTGACTTAAAATCTGGTATATAATTTGTGCGGACGAAGTCGCGGGTTAACGCTCGTAATAAATAAACGTCAATAAATGTTACCGTTTAGAGGATCTAAAAAAATGACTCCTTTATTGCGGTTAAAGTTATCTAAAAATTAATAAAGGAATCAAAATAAAACAATATATCTGCATTCATGTGAGCGAAAGTTTATTATTTAAAAGGTATAGCCCATTTACGGTTTGAGCCGGGATTAATTAATAATTAATATTTTTTTCGGTATAATATTGAAGAGCCAATTTAAGCTTTGAAATGTACCAAAATTAAAAACAAATCATGTCAGCAATAGTTCCAATTTTAAAATTTAGCTATTATCTCGTTCTAAAAAACCTGATGGTAATTTTTTTTTTGCACATATTTAAGGCTGTAACTTACTTCAAACATGGTGTAAATATTTTTGTCTATTTAGAAGGTTTTGAAAAATACATTCGTATTGTCTAATAAATACCTCATTTTTTTTAATTTCAGTGCGTATTTTATTGCTCAAAAATAATTTTTATTGTTAAATCTAAGTCAAATGAGTGCAAGTTAAGTTAAAAGCCTTCGGGGACACATAATTTTGATTTCTATGTTGCGTAGCTAATTTTTTTTAAATAAGTTTTAAGATAGTCTTCTTGTCACTAAATGGTGCCGGTTAGAGTTTAAAAGTCCAATTAATAATTACTCCCTACCCCGCCTAACAAAACTCCTTAAAATTACTGGGCTAGTAGGTACAATCCTATTCTATACGAGTATTGAAATCAAACAAAAAGAGAACACGGAACGAGCATCGCAAACTAATATCAAAACAATAGAAAATCAAATCAATAACACAGCACTGTGAGGAATTCATTTTAACATTTGTGCGGACCAAGTTGGGGCCCCCGGGGTAATCACAATATGGTAAACTAGTTGCAGAGTTAGGACCCTTGCCGGGACCCACATAGTTTACAGGTCAATTTTCTTGTTAAAACATTCCTACAGCCATTCCATTGTTGTTACAAATGTTTGATTCGTTGAATCGTATAATTTTGGTCAAATTATTGGTTTAACCATATCGAATATTCAACTTATTTTAGACCTAATTTGTTTGAAGACTTAAAACACTAGAAATAATATCCAGCTCGAAAACCGCTACAGTAAATTATAAAATCTTATCTATAACGAGCGTTAACCCGCGACTTCGTCCGCACAAATTATATACCAGATTTTAAGTCAGATCATAAGCTATCAAACAAAAAAAGTGTCATCAAAATCGGTCCAGTAGTTTTTGCGTGATACTCGTTCAAACAAACAAACAAACAAACACCCAATCAAACACACAAACAAACAGACAGACAAAAAATCCAAAAATTGGTGATATGGAATCAGGGACACCTAAAAACCATATCGTAACATTTTTTTTGTTAATATCTTCAATGTACAGACAAACGTTCTGCTACAGTTTTATAATAGTATAGATAGATAGATATATAGATAGATTACACTATGTCGATGTTCTACTATAATTTATACAGAATGAAAAGAAAATGCTTAAATGCGTTACCTACATACTTAAGGGAGTGCTTAACCATCAGACCATCAAACTGAATAACTTTCACATTATGGGACCAATATTGAAGTCGCGCAAAAAAATCTGCTTTTCTATACATTTGGGTCTAGTCTGAGTCTTGGGTCTAGATTTCTGTGGAACAGCCGATTTTTTTTGAGTTTTCAATGTTTGTCTCACAGTGGTAGTTGTTCAGTTTGATGTTGTTTTGCACCTCCTTAAGTATGTAACGCATTTATGTAAACACCCTATATATGATTTTTCTTCAGTCATAACTATCTTTACTGAAGATCGTGATCCCTATCTTCGTGTATGTTTTACACGTACAATGAACTCTTATGGAACATTCGATAAAATGGTTTACTATAATTGCCTTCCTCATTTCCTGTCATCGTTTTCTATCAATGCTTGAGAGGAATCCAATCCAATATTCTATTAATATGATATAAAATAAAAACGCATTCGTATAATGTATATAAACGTAACTTTAAACCCTGTCTAACTTGACTGAAAGAAACTCTAAACATAGTCATCATCAGCCTATTAACACGGGATACCCACTGCAAGGCCTATGTCCAGCAATGGACGTCCTTGAGATGATGATGATGACCCACTGCAAGGCGCAGACCTACCGTCAGGATGTATGGGCGTTAGTCTACCACGCCCACCCAATGGGAATTGGTAGACTTCACATACGCATCGGAATTTCTTCTTCAGCGTATGCAGGTTTCGTCACGATGTTTTCCTTTACGGTTTTTGAGCAGTCAGTATTACGTACATATGTTAGAAAAACTCATTGGCACATGGCATGTAGTTCGTTCGGATTCGAACCTGGACCTCAAGATTGAGTTTCCATACCTCTCCACATCGCATCACCAACGCTCGCTAAACATACTAAATTTATTTATTTGCAAGTTTATGCCAGAGCTTCCAATACGCTTCTGTGAGTTCTGTGACGGAGACTTTCCAAGAATCTAGATTTCACTTTAAACGTAGGTACTTCGCAGAAGCACGGTAAGTGGCAGTGACAACCTGTTACCAGAAGCTGCACGAACATAAAGACTAACGGTCCACCGTCTTAACCCTCGGGAACTGACCTAGATCCACAAAATATGCGGATTCTTAAAAATGGGTCATTCGGACGAGCGGAAATCATCTGGTCCTTCGGGAACGTCGACCAAAAGACCCTAATAAAAATCCGAAAACAAACTGAGGCCCCGTAAAACTGCTATAAAACCTCATTACAACATTAAAAGACTGTCCTTTTTAGTCTTTCCACAATCGCACATAAAAACCTCGTCTGGATTTACAGCATCCTTCCATTTCTGCAAGAGCGTCGTGTGAAGAAAACAATTTTATACCGTAAATTTCACTTTAAAACTGTTTGAAACTTCTAATATCGAAATGCACTTTTATCTATGAAAGCCTTTCATGCTCGGGGCGAGAGAGCACATCAAAGATGTCTTCGCTTTATGCAACTCGTCACGTCTTATATTATAGCCTCTATAAACGCTTGAAGCACCATTATCCGTCACTCAAATTGAGACCGTAAACGGGTAGTCTCACGATACACATTCGTTTATCACTATTGATGATACGTGTACCTAGTTTACATTTAGGCTTCCGAAGGGGTGTGAGGTTTCTGAGTGTAATAAAGCCAATAAACTTTATGCGTTCTATCTTAACGTGTGCCGCGTTTGACGTTCACGGTTTACGAGTTAAATTTGAGTTTATTTTGCATTTAGACGGCGTTTGCGTTAATTGCTTGTTTGAGATAATGAGTACGAGAGTGTCATTGTGCTTATTAGGCACATTTAATTTCGTTGTATACGTGCCGAAGGCCCTTATACAACATCGGTTCTATTACGCACGAATGTGATTCATGTCACTTGTATCTTTGATGTGAACCACTTACTTACATCAAATTAAAAGCCCTTGATGTTTCTCTTTTCTCTTCTCCAAAGAAAGTACCTTTAAACGTACCTGTAACAAATAAAATACAATTAAGTTGTTAAGCAAAAACAGTGAATGCCAAATTATTTAAAAATACTAATTGATACAATTCGCTCAACGTTTATTTCTCCGTAAAGCAATTCACTTGTTTTTATTAAAACTTTTAAAAACAGATCAAAAGAACAGAAAATCAGCTGTCCCATACATTTGAGTCGGGTAGGTACAGCAGTTTTTTATGGGACAGCCGATTTTCTTTTCGCCTTTCCTGAGGTAGGCTCCATAGTGACAGTTGTTCAGTTTTATGGTCTGATTTCACCGTTTCAGTTTGCGGAGGGCTGTCCCTTAAGGCCAGGCCACAAAGAGGCGGTTTTGCGGGAAAGCGGGCCGGAGGCGGACCTGCGGGAAGCGAATATCTCCGGATTCGCACGTATTCCTGTGTGGTAGGGTGCATACAAACTCGAACATTACCAACACACCATACCATACACAACAAAACACACAGAAAACCGAGCGGGTCCTGAGATATTCGCTTCCCTCTGGTCCGCCTCCGGCTCCGCCAACTAGATAAACGCTCCAAAAAAGTGCAGAGCCAAAAGAGCTCCTAAAAGAAAACCGAGTTCTTTTGTCTCAGTGCGACCACCTTCTGACTCTAAACATGTTCAATACGAGTCAAGATGTCAATGGTACTACAGAGTACTATAATATGGTACTATGGTAATACGCTAGAAAACGTAGTTGAGCTTCATACTACGTAAAGTCAAAATACAGAAAATTAACCTAAATAACTAGAAGTGTGCTTATGCATGATAATTGGTTAAATGCACGCAAGCTTTGACTTCCATGCTGCACTTTAGATTTATGTCGGAATTATTTGAAACTAAAATGCTTTTGATAATTAATTGGCAGAGGTTATTATTAGACATTTAAACTCATTAGGATTGCATTTTTATTTGCCTTACTCTGACTAAATCAAGACTATTTCATTTTGTCGCAGGCCTTCAGGCATTACTAACCCGGCAGTATTGCGTAAGCAACATATAGATTTTTCAAATATAACTTCGATATTTTGGTCTATATTGATGTCTGAACTAAGCATTAAAAGTTTGTTCAGACTGAACTCCCAAATACGGCCGGTGCGCCGTGTACCATCAGCAAGCCAAATCCATCTAACCATCACATTCCTTGATTAGTCCGTCTTCGGACATAAGCGTCCCACGTATTCCTCCATGGCGTTATGTCCCTCGTCCTCTGCATCCAGTTGAGATCCACCCACGTGTCGCCTTATATCATTAACCCACAAACAATCACAGTAAATAGATAGCTATACTGTGCCCATGTAAAATTCTGGTTGAAAAATCTTTCCACCGTAGCAAGTCAAACTCAATGTCGTGCCATAGATAGACTCTGCACAAGAAGATTGTGACAAAGTTCTATGGTGGGCTACATTTCAAATTGGTCAACTCTACGTCTCCTGGGGAAAAAAGGCGTAGGCGGTTTAGGCGTTTCTAAAAGGTCCCATTGAACAAAATGCGAGTGGACGATTCGCACCGTGGTCCGATCCACTCGTTCTACGAACGCCTAAGCACTCCGTCTCCTCACAATTACAATACTGAACCCAAGTATCGTTAGCATTCCATTTAGTGCAATGAACACGCATAGAGGTGACACTAATCATAAACATGCACTATATGCACTGCGGCGCGATAGTGGAATACCAGAAAATTAACCTTAATACCGAGTTGTTGGGTGTTTACGATAATTGCAATTCTGCACGCTAACTTTGTCTAGCGAAACTAGCGGCATCTATCAAACGCTTTTTGTTTTCAGACTTTTTACTTCAGGAGTCTACTCAATTGCATACTGCACGTTAGAATTTTAACATTAAAGTGGAAAACTTTAAATTAATTTAATTTCAACATACATGCACATTTTTTTGGCCCCGAGCTGAAGCAACAAATTTGTTATAGATATAAAATAATAAACGACATAAAATAATTATTACATCCATTACCGAGCCAGTTTTCGAACTCAGGGTTCCTTGGTTTTTTACTGTTTATGTTTTGGTGTAAAACAAAGTATATTTGATTGTAAGTGGCATTTCTGCCGCAGTTCAGCATGGTCATCCCTCAAGATCTTAATAACGGCTAAATCAAATTGATTCAATCAAGGCCAAGAGCGATTTAAAAGAATCAAAAACAATCAAAAACTGAAATCGGCCAAGTTTATAAAGAATTTTAGGTTAAAGATTGTAAAAAGATCTAATGGAAATTTTTTTAAATTTTTAGTGGTGAAATATATTGGGTTGACATTGATATCAGAATCGCCGATGATTTGCTTGAACTTTTTAGGAGTTCCATTGTCTATCTCCGAAGCCCTTCATCTTTCACCAAATTAAAATGAGACTCACTCGAAGATAACTCATTAGAAAAAAAAAATAGTATCCAAATCGGTCAAGAAATTTCGAAGTTATCGTGTAACATAACTACATTTAAAAAAAGGAAAAAAAACATAGAGACGAACTGAGAAAAGGAGGCGGTCATTTTTTAAGTCGGTTTAAAAAAGTGGGTCATTATAACACAATGGTACACCTAATAAAAAAACAAAAAATTTTAAGCACAAATACAATCGTCTATCCAGAACAATGTAATCACTCGACCAAATAAGAAATAAGAAACTATCCGTAAGAACCAAGAACAGAAGCATAACAAAGGAAAAAGAGAGCCCAACTATTTTAGAGTAAATTTAATTTCCAGAATGACTATCTCAGAATGCTTAATGCGAGTAGTGGCATAAAAACTCCACTCGACTGGATCTCATAATTGCACTAATTAACTTCCCTAGTCACGTACAAATTAAGATGGCGAAGAAAAATTCAAGTGGAGCGGTTCTGAATGAACGAATGAGCGGATGCCCAACGCAAACGTTCATTAGAATAGGGCACTTTGGAGACACTCTAATGTGATGATTCCGTTTTATTTTTATAATGGGAGTGGCGAATTAGGGAATAATATGTTTTTGTGTCCAATTTGCATTGGAATGTTTAATTTAATTTGGGATAAAGTTCACGAATTTCTGTGTCTTCGGATTGTGGATTTAACTTTGCTCAATTACAGCAAAGTAATTTCAAGCTATCTGAATTTTTATTTACAAATGTCCAAAATATTTGTCAGTTTTTATCTAAGTTGAAGCTTCTCTACTGAATTGATTCTGGTACTTTAAATGGGACCAGATAATTCGTGTAAAAATTTCAAAAATATATATTTATAACTCAAAGCAAACTTTATCTATTACTCTAGACTAGAATATACTTAGGTAGGTATGTCTTTTGTAATAACCCACTTCTTACTCGTTAAAGTTGATAAGTTTACTTCTAGACCTCGAAACTTCTCATCAAACAAAGTCTCTGCTTAGTTATTAGTTTCCAAACTGAACTGATAGGTATACTAATATAAAACAGTACTAATATAATATACACGTGTCGCTCTGTGACACCAGAACTGTTAACCGCTGGTCTATCAAATTACATACAACGATATGTAAACCAACAAGTAAATAGTGGAGGTTTAAAAGCAGAGCATTCAAGTGTCAAATAAGTTTAGACACCAAGCATACATAGATATATTACAGTACTGAAGCTCAAGTTTCAGTTTTTTAGAGTAGCGTCCAATGTTTCGAAAGCGTCAATCTCACCAATATGCAGTTTGCAAATATTTCATATTTGTAATACACGCATGATAATAAATCTAACAAAAATAATAGAAATGTGCAAAACGTCATACACGCAAAACGACATTATACGCAAAATGACATAATAACGATTCACACCAGGCCTGTGCCCTGCAGTGCAGTGGGACGTATTTATATTTTAGACACATTCCAAATTTTCCGGGGTGTTTTTACAACAAATTTTACTATGGGAGCACAGCAGAAATCGCAAAAAAAAATCTGCTGTACACATTTGAGTCGATTAAGTATTAACAACTGATATTTTTTGGCGATATCCGGTTCGCTTTTTTAGTAACAGTTGTTCAGTTTGATGGTCTGAAGTCTGAAGCACCCCTGAAAATTTGGAAAGTGTATTAAAAAATCACCCAGTAGTGATGTGCCTAATTGATACTTAATACTCGATTAATCGATTATAATGATAATCGGTTGCAATCGATTATCATTTCTAATCCATCGATTATAATCGATTTTTAGGAAACAGTCAGTCTTTAGTTTTATTTCAAACTTTTATTCAGGATGCCTAGACATAATCCTTACATGAGATGATGAGATCATGTGTGATCTCATCATCTCATGTAAGGATTGGTACTGTGGTATAGGCTGAAAAAGGGTCAAGTCAAGTTTCGGACCATAAATCAAAACTGATTTGAATTGACGATGGACTTTCGAGAGAGCTCTATCTCAGTTCACGGTTGAGATGAATTCGTCACCAAAGTTTGACGTCACTATAAGTTTAATGATATTAAATGCAGGTGCATTCACGTCAGTTGTCAGGGGCGTGTTTAGTATCAAATTACCCGCTAGCATCCAGCTCGCTTCCAGCCAAATTATAATATGATAATGACGTAGAATACTACCGGGTTACCTAATTCGCGGAATATCTAATGTTGATAGCTGACAGTTTAGTTGGAACTAATTGGTCGTATCGGTGACTTATGATTCATGTTAATGTGGTTTGATAGAGCTGGGTAAAGACTAGCATTTTCTTCAATCCTTTTAATTGTCGTCCAGGCCGACTCGTACCAATGAGTTTTTCGGAATATATGTACGATTTGTAACACCACTAGCTTTTTCGGTGAAGGAAAACATCGTGAGGAAACCTGCATATTTCAATTTCTAGGCATGTATTGTACCTACTGTCCATTACAAGTGGCGACGGGCTCACTCCTCTTCACACTGGATAGAGTTTCGGTACTACTAGTGAAACGTGGATGTTCGCTTATGCTTTTAATTGTCTGCGAATGAAAAAAAGTATTTCCGATCAAAATGATTAAATACTTAGACTTATGTTTCCTTTAAAATTAAAGACTCCGATACAACTTAAGTAATAATAACAAGACAAAGGAAAATGTGAAGACAAGAACAAAAGCGGTTCTAATGAGGAAAATTATGGAGTACAAAATAGAATAACTGAAGATAACTATTGCTTATTGAGCTCTGGATAGAACTTCAGTTGAAGCGTTATCTGTCGACACCCGATGTTCGAAACTTGGCCGTTAGAAGACTTATACATATATTTTAGACTGTATATACTTATTATATATGTATATCTAATCTAACTGTTAAGTCGTGATGGTCTAGTAACCATGCCTACTGCCGTGCAGGAGGCGATGGTTCGATCCCCGTCCAAGCCATCACGTACCAATTAGTTTTTCGGAATTTATGTCCCATTGTATTTGTAACATATGGCTTTGCGGTGACGGAAAACATCGTGAGTTAACCCACTGTTCATTTATAAGTAGCGGCGGGCACACTCCCCGTCACATTCGATAGGGTTTCAGTACGACTAGTGAAACGTGGATGTTCAGAGTTTTCAGAATATCTCTGACTACCCCCTCAGGGAATTTAGTCGTGAGCATGATGATAAAACATGCAGGTATCTAGGCATGTACATTATTATAGATGAATAAGGTTATGAGATTTTTTTTAAAGTAAAGTTTTATAACGTTTATTATCTCCACAAAGTTAGGAAAGGCTTGTCATATGCCTTTCGCTACACAGGAATGTTCTCCTTCTAAGAAAATAATTAGCGCAATACTAAAGAATGTAGGAAAACTCGAAGGCTCAATTACAGAAATGGTAACGCGCCTTACCTTACCTTTGACAAACACGGTGTAGAAAGTAATCGAATACCGACATAACCAGACCAGTCTGCCCGACTTATCTAGAAACTAGGGATGTGCTGTTAATCTTCAATGACTCACTAATACAGAAGCAATAAGTCATTTGAATAATATGGCTAAGTTGATGGAAAAAGACATTATAGAGTTGATGTTAAAACCAGCTCCAGGAATAGTCGTGATGGATTTAACCGAAGATCACAGTGAGGTTTTGAGTTCCTTTAGACAAACCACCAGCATCCCGGGGATTCTCTCTTTAACACACGATAGTGACCTCAAACTTATATCTTGCTGTATTTATAGTTGTATTATGATACGTAATAGAAATAGAAAAAAAAAACAATTTATTGTGTGCACGAAGTTTTTCACAAAAAGTTACCCAATAATAATTAAATATGCTCTGCATTAATCGCCGTACAATTCATTATGTTAAGTGTCAAACTATATATTACTCAATTAAATTAAAATACAAAGATAAATTTAACTTAAATTAACATGAAATATGTAGGATCGCGATTTACTCAAAAACGACTGCACCGATTTTAATGTTTCTTTAATGATTCCGTGCTTCGGATGCCACGTTCAGCCGTTGGTCCCGGCTACTATCTGGTAGTAGTCGTTACATAAAAACCACGTCAGAGGCCGCAAGGCGGTCTGAAAAAACTCTGACACCAGGGCTCTGCCCTGCCTACACGATAAGAAAGAAAGAAATTTTTCTTTTATATACGCAATCTCCATAAATCTGAAAAGGTAGTATATAAACTATTATATTAATACAGTAGTTGAAGTTAAAGTTTTCCTGCTTTTAATCAATTTAAGTAACCTTCACGCTCCTTTTCGGATTTATGGTAAACATTAGCTTAACTAAAAGTAGATCGAAACAAAAGCCCTTGCTAAATATTTAAGAACCTGTCCCATTTAACTCGATTTACGATATCTTTGCCAGTTCGTCTTAGATACTGTATTTAAATAAACGTTTGTGAAAAATAATCAGATCCAAATGACGCCATTAATCATTTTGTTGTTAATACCCCAAATTCCTGGAGAGGTTTTTAAAGTAAACCTGTCGTTAGAGCATTACATCCATGCTTTATAGATTTGACTAGCTACAGAATCGGGTTTATGATAAATTTTTACTAAGATATGACATCTGGGCTAAAACTAAAAGTTACAATATAGTCGACTTGAAGTCCTCTTTTTTTAAGTCGGTTAACAACGCTATTAAGAAGCAATTTTATTTTAAACAAAAGACCCAATCAACAAAAATGAACCAAACATCCCAACCCTACAGAGAACCACCGAGAACTCTTCATTTACTGGACACTCAATACTTTAAGAGCCATTCAGAAGGTAACCCTATCTTTTATGATACGCTTCTACGGTAAACTCGAGTGTTGCACAAAGGTGTCTATCTCATTTTGCAGTTTTATTCCGGATACTATCCTATCTGTATTTACACCCATTGTAAGGTCGTTCAGTGGTTTTGTTTTAGCAATTCTAGTCTCTATTACATTGTTTTAGGAAACATTATAATTGTGTTCCTATTCGAGTTTCCTTTTCCCTTCTTGTTGTTTTTTGTGTATTTTGGTGTGCAAATAAAGAATATTTTATCTTATCTTATCTTTTCTGAATCAATTTATGAAATCTCTTATACCACATTTTTAGCAGCTTTTTGTATACAGGGCAAAACTTAAATGCATTACATTTAAACATAGACGAATAATTTTTCGCTTACGGATAGACTGAACCACAACGTAACCACGTATGATACGGCGCCAGCCATAAAATCCTATACAATTTATATGAAGCTAATAGATGACTGACTCCGGAGTCAGACAGCCGTTGTAGTACAAAAAAGTGGTTACGTCAATAAGGACAGCAATAAGTAGCGATCTCTTTTTTTAACTAGAACGAATTTGCTATGTGCATCTCTTATTGATGAATATGACAAGACACGTGCTTCATTCTCTACCTTCTCTTTCTACGCATTTAAAGGGGTGACACAGACAATCAAACTGAAAAACTTTTCGATCAGCATATTAAGGAGAATCCTATTATAGTTCTTTTCAATAAAGATTCCAAGATAACGTTATTCGACTTTCAAACTATTTGCATACGTTATTAGATCTATTATAGTCAAGCATTGAACGTAACAATATGAACTACCAATTCGAGAATGTGTTAGAGGTCCTTTATCGGTAAGTCCGAGTTACAGAGCTGTTCGCTTTGAGTCTGCTTGCATAAAGAGCTACACGGCTTGGTACAAAGTGCAAGCTGAAATGACGTCTGAAACAAGAAAGAAAGGGTTTAGTTTTGAATAGGAAACTCGTAGCCAATGATCTTAATTGAGGTACTGAGGAACTGTGAAAGGAGATAAAGAGAAAACTATTTTATTTTACAGTGAATAAGAATTATACTCGCATGAGATCATGTTGATGACTGAATCCGGTTTTTTCGTACAGTATTACAATCTACAGAGGGTCTTTCTTAAGAGGCTATGGGAAAAAAATAGGATTCTTCAAAGCGTCACATATCATGAAGTACTAACAGTAGGAGTATGATTAGCGGATATGTGTAAATTGAACATATAATTGAAGTTATGATTAGAGCCAAAACACGATTAAGACACATTTTCTCGATAGAAAAACAAGCCAATGTAGCCTCCGTCTTTATCAATAAACGCTTGGAACTGCTAAACGGTGAATAATAGAAACACGAGACTTCATATAAAAATAAGAGATTGATATTTTACAAATTTAGATCAGAGCAGAATTGAACTTACATAAATATTACAATCACAATTAAATAAAGTTTGTTTTACGCTTGCGTCGTTTCAGGCGCGCGCGCCGCTCCTTCTCTTTCCCTAGCATCAGACAGTAACATAATTTATCACACGCCTATTTCGCTTCAATTATTTTTCGACGACGACGACGTAATATGACGACGGTTTTTGAAAGGAATGATCAGTTCATCACTGGGAAACTTTCTCTCACCTTGCTCTATGAGACTAACATGGAAAATGCGAAGAAAAATTTGCTGTTCCACACAAAACTGCAAACCTACTCGACCCAAATGTGTGGGACAGCTGTTTTTTTCTCGCGATTTCGATTTTTGTTCAATATAGAAAGTTGTTTAGTAACATGGTCCGAAAATCTCCTTAAAACGACATCAGCATATTTAGAAAGGGCCTTGTACAGGATGTTAGGGTAAAGAGTTGCCTTATTTTGGGCGTGATTGTACCCATATTTACTGAACAACTTTCAATGTAACATGTAATGTCAAGTAAGATAGCAATAAGAAATGTTGGTCTTTCCATAAGTAAAAAATGCAATCCGCAGATCGAACGTTAGTACGAAAAGTAATTTTTTTTTCTAATTTCCCTTTTTTCCTTTGGGAAAGTTGTTCAGTATTATGAGTACAATCAACCAATAAATTAATGTATCTGTCTACCCCAACAACCTGTATATTTTTAGCAGTCTCAAAAACATAGGTATCGAATATAGAGGGCGAAATTGATATCATTAGCATCCTTTCAAACTAAGAATTTACCCATCGAACTGAACAACTTTTACTATTGGAGCAAACCGATTGGAGCGAAAAAAATCAGCTGTTGCATACATTTGAGTCGCGAACTCGCGCGTCGACATTGCTGTTTAGTATGGAACAGCAGATTTTTTATTCGCTCCGATCAGTTTGCTCCCACTTGGGTGAAAAATATATTTATTGCATAGGTAAACATAGTTCTGTTTTCTAAATGGCGCTAAACTTTTGACTTAGGCCAAACATTAGCTTCAGTTTCAATCGAGTTACAAGTCGTACTGAACATTTACATCGGCTTATTGACTTTCTCGATAACGTACACGATTCGTGCTTTGCAATAACTGATGGTAATTCCAATTTCCGATAATAAATTAGGATTGACACAGTACACATTCGCAATGTTTCTCATACAACATTTTTCATTGTTCTTTCGTTTTTCAGTTTGAATTTTTAGAGTGCACCATTCAAATTTCGAATGTCACCACAATATGGCGGTAGCAGTCAGCTGTCAAAATGGGCGGGAGATGAATGTCTGCCGAGTGCCGATAACGTTACGTGCCTAAAATGATTTGTGGTAATATCACAGGCAAATTGTGCAGTGAATGTTAGAATTTAGAACGTTTATCGTAGATAGAATTTTCATCAAATTTTTGGGTAAGTCAAGTCTAAGCACTTACCGATTCCACAAAGCATTCATTCTGAATGAGCAATTTTCTAGAGAAAATCATTTACTACGAACTTTGACGTAGAATACTATGGACGCCGGTAAATGTTCATGAACATTTACATTGGTAAGTCAATGAATACGTACAAGAAATAACACTGCACGTCACAACTCTGTCTTATTCTTTGTGGCGATATCGCCACAATTTCTTAGTACCTAAATCGCTAACTCTCTTTTACCCGCCTGCGCTCGTATTACTCTCATGTGGCGCACGACGTTTGTTTGTCGTGTTAGTATACTAGTATACAGGGTGTAACAAAACACTCGAGTAATACTGAAGGGGGTGCTTGAGACCATCAAACTGATCGACTTTCACTATAGAGTCAACTTTGAAATCGCGAAAAAAAAGAACCCCCTGAAGTATTAATACTAGGGTGTTTTTTTACATTCTGTATAGTCATGTAGTACATGATAGTTCTATGAAGGAAATTACAGAAATTATTGTTCTTTTTAATGTTGATGACATTCGCTACTATAAGGTTGCATGAGAATTAATTGGATTATTAAATAATTTTACGTTTTTCCCTTGTTTTTCTATCTGAAAATTTTTACTATAACATATACATATATTCTACTATTTTTTTACTACGTTAATTTCTCCGAAAATTTTAAAACGATTGTACAAAATACATGCTGACATCACAAAAAACATTTAAACTGAACAAAATTACATTCTGAAACAATACACTTCACTACCTAAACAAAACTTGTACACAAGAAAGCAACGCACGTTTTCCTCATTTCATTTCTCTTTCCTTGTACAAACATCTGAGATTGAATAAAAAGAGCAGGTGACGTCATTTGAGTGACCTGTAAGTTCCCTGTGAGGGATTACAGGTCGTAAGCCGGTAGGAGGATTGCTTTGAAGCGAGACTTAGAAACTTGCTCGGTTTTATACTATATAGGTACATACTTATCTTAATGTTAGGCAAGTCTAATGGGGTTTATAGTGCGGTTAATATTTAGCAGCGCCGAAAACAAGACATGTGTCACTTAATGCTAGAGTACCTGCTAATTTCCTGTTATAAAGCCTTTTATGGGTTTTAGTGTACGTAAATACTTAAATTCACGACCGCATTAGAGTAAGAAACGCGTTACAGTGATAAGTAGCCTTTGCTGTAAAATACCTCGTATCCATAAATTGCGTATAATATGACAGCCGTGTGGCCACACCCTTTTCTATTCTAAGCCTAAACCTTCGTTAATCAGCAAAAGCCTTTATAAAATATCAGTCATATGCTACATAAGCTTTAAATTTTCAAAAATTAGGACAACAAGCTTTCACAAATGAAAAGAAAAACAATGCTCCTTTGTCGAATTATCACTATAATGTTCCAAACAGGTCGTACATAAATTAACAAACACTTTTCAAATTTATTTTTACAAACGGACATAGATTATCCCGAGCAAGTGAACACTTCGTCTCAGAATGACCTGCCCCTGCCAAGCGAAAATCAAACTACCACTTGGCAGTGGCGTTAGTGGGGGAAACACGTTATCGGGGAAAGCCATAGAAGCACCTTCTATCTCTATGGGGAAAGCCCGTTATCGGTGTTGCCATTTTATTAAAGTATAATAAAATGGTAGAAAAACCTAGATTATTTTTATCTTTTTCTTTACTTTAAACGTAAAATCATGACACAAAGTTAAAAATATATATATAAAGTCTAACAAAATTAGCTGAAACTATTTTAAGGGTATGCTCAGACCATCAAACTGAACAACTTTCTCTATGGGACCAATATCGAAATCTCGAAAAAAAAATCAGCTGTCCCATACATTTCAGTTGAGTTATGTTTCCAGTTTTGAATGGGACAGCTGAATTTTTTTCGCGATTTCGATATTGGTCCCATAGAGAAAGTTTTTCACTTTGATGGTCTGATCATCCCCTTAAAATAGTTTCACCTGATTTTGTTAGACCTTATATAATCGACATTCCCTTACATAGTACTCACTTTTGTAGTTTACAGGAAAGCACATTAAATATTCAATTGTTTATTTATTTTCCTGGATCTAGAACGCGTTCCTTAGTGGACCACATGTAGCAAGTAAATGACTGATTAAATATTAATATTGATCGATTGTTTCCGATTCTAATTAATACGTTGCTTCCACATAATCAGCAAGTGATTTATTCCTAGGGAGTATCGAAACTACCTATTCAATCAATTGGACTATTGCCTTTTTTGTCCAATCCATCTCTGTTCGATCACAACTATAGAATAGATATATTACTTTACAAAAAAACAACCGCACAATAAATTCCCCGATTGTCGGTGGCAGCGCACGGACCACTGTCAAGGGAAATACATCTGATTGCGCTCATTCGCTATTCTGCCAGTCCGCTGCAGAGTGCATTTCTAAATTGTCAGCTTTACCCTTTTTTACAACCAGTGAGTTCGCTTTGATGTGTTAGATATTGTATGAAATTGAACACTGGGGTGTTGTAAGTCTAGAATTTTAAAGTATAGTTTTGTTGAGTGATGAGATTCTTTGTCGGTTTCGTAACGATACACAATACAGGGTCTCTACCCGGACATTCGAACTTCTCAATTGCGTGAACGTTTTCGATCTAATGTGAACTCTATTACAATGAAGTTCGGATCGAAACGGTCTCGATATATCGAAAATCGAAAGTCCGGGTACAGGGTGGTATCGACGTGTGTCAAAAACCTATAACTATGAATCGGTGAGCTAACATGTAGAGTCCTTCTTTATCTGCTGACGGTTTTTAAGGAGATCATTAGACCATCAAACTGAACAACTTTCTGTATGGGACCAATAAACTGTTCCATACTAAACTGCAAAACTACTCGACCCAAATGTACGGGACCAATGATTTATTTTCGCGATATCAATGTTGGCCTGATAGAGAAAGTTGTTCAGTTTGATACTCTGATCATCCCCTTAAAAGAACCGCCAGCATATTAAGAAGAACCCTGTAAAGTAAACAATTCACTTATTTTTGACATTTTTGGTTCTGGTTCGTATATGAGAATGAGATTATAAGACAGTCACAAGATGTCACATTTTTTAGCGCTATTCATTGGCACATTTTTAATGTGGTTTCAATCCGGATCCGTCGATTTTCATACTATGAAGCGAATTTTCGTATTCATTAGTGACAGTAACAAGTCTTATTTTAATCGTTAGAATAATACAATTTTCTAAGTGTTTAACATATAAAAAAAATTCAATAGAAAAACCTTTTTACATGTGGAAGTAGATTTATTTGGCCCACGCCCACTTCCACGCTTCAACTTTTCAACCAATCACCATGAAGCTATGCAGATATGAACGTATGGCGTAGATTTTTTTTAACCGACTTCAAAAAAAAGGAGGAGGTTTCTCAATTATGAACTGATTTTGATGATTCTTTTTTTGTTGGAAAGAAGATATTCCAAGGGTACCACGATAAGGAAACCTGATGATGGCATCCCCCAGAGAAATCGAGAATCGTAGTGCCGGCTAGTGCTTTTGTTAATTTAAAGCATTACTATTAAATTGAACTAATGAATTCACCACTGAAAATTGTTAAATAAACAAAATTTTAACAAAAAATTAGAACCGCCATCAAAAAAACTAAAAAGTTAAAAAATAATATTGCAGCCGATGACTTTTTCGTTCGCATCATAAAAACATTAATTTGTTTTATAGAAGTCGGTGTCAAGCCAAGCCAAAAAACTAATGCAAGCCCTGTCGCGAATCGTACCGGCTTGACAGCGACTTCGCTAAATAAATTAATGTTCTTATTATGCGAACGAAAAAGTCATCGGCTGCAATTTTTTTTTTTTTTAATATTTTGTTTATTTCACAATCTTCAGTGTTGATGCTTGGTTGGTGCTTTTTATCCCTAAAACAAAACTAAAGTGAGTTTCACGCGAACGATGCCGCGGTATGACCGTCAATACTATGTTATCGCGTGACCTAATCTGCGTTTCACGTAATATGTAAACATAGTTTTTGTTGTTAATCGTATTAGGTATAAACACATAATATATGTAATACATACCGAATCAATTAGCACAAATCAATTAATTATAGACTTTTTGCCGTGGTATTATGTCACGATTCTGCTTACTGTTATGTAAAGAAACTTGATAAAGGAGTTCTTCTAAATAGGGCCCTACAAGGCGATCTTGTTTTATTTAGTTCGGAATTTTTATTTGCATAGTGTTGTTATACGCCGTTTGTTAGGTGACTCTTGTGAGTCGATTGAATTATTTAGGGGTCCTACGTAATATGCTGATAGATTTATAAGGTGATGTTCAATCCTAAAAGAAAAATAATATATAATAATAAACAGTACCTAAGTTATTTGTCATCTGAGGTCAATGTTTCTCTTTCATTGGGTAAAACGTTCTGTTTTTTTTTCTTTTGTGACTGTAAATTACGCATGTTGTGTTCACTTTTAAGTGGTTATGCATTTAGCTTAAGGCGTAGTTAAGTATCACAATGATTGTATGAGTGTAATAACTGTAAGTGAATCAAATAAATAAATAAAATAAAAATAAAATAATAATTAAAAATTCAATCATCATAATCAGGTTATCGTCTTCAAACGCCTCTCCTAAGGCGAGCCACAAAACCCTATCCTTAGCCTACGTCATCCAGTCGAGAGCGCAAATGCGCGCTGCATACAAACGAAGTCTGGTGATTTTTTCAGAAACAATCTAGAAACTGCAAAGGCCTCCCCTTTGCCCAGCAGTGGGATGAAATAGATTAAAAAAAATCTAAAAACTAATCTCTATGTTTGTATGAAGTCATGTATCAAGTCATTTTCTTTAAATTATAGATTTAATGCTAGGATTAATTTAAGATCTGTATGGAAATCTTTGAGGCACTGTAACTTTAAAACAATACAAAAGGTATATTAATTTGACTTTAATTGGTTAGTATTGAAAATATAACCTTACTTCGTTTGTAGCCCAGTAATTTTACGGTTTGAGCCAGAACTAATCAATAATTGATATTTTTTTCGGTATAATATTGAAGAGCCAATTTGAGCCTAGAAAAATAGTAAAATTAAAAAAAAATCCTGTCAGCAACAGTTAAAATTTTAAAATTTAGCTATTATCTCGTTCTAAAAAACCTGACGGTAATTTTTTTTTTGCACATATTTAAGGCTTTATCATTATACATACTTGAAACATGGTGTAAATATGTTTGTCTACTTTGAAGGTTTTGAAAAATACGTTCGTATTTTCTAATAAATACCTAATTTTTTAGATTTCAATGCCTATTTATGTTGACAAAAAAAAAAAAAAAATTATATTCTTAAATCTAAGTCAAATGAGTGCATTGGTATTAATATTATTAATTTAAAAGGCTTCTGGGACACACCATTTTGATTTCTATGTTGGGTAGCGAATTTTTTTTAATATGTTCTAATGTCTTAAGTCTTTTTGTCACTAAATGGTGACAGTTACAGTTTAAAAGTCCAATTAATAATTACTCCGTACCCCGCCTTACAAAACTCCGTAAAATGACTGGGCTATTGTATGAAGCGCGCAGCAAACACTAACCTCTACAAGTGTGTATCATCTTTGACGCCCAAATCGTCTGACCCCACCTCTGATTGTATCGGTCTTTCGTTCCATCAGACATAAAAGGATAAGGATGAGAGAGTGGGTGTTTAGTGCGTACACGATTTAATAACCTGCCTCCAAATTAGTAGTTACCTACTTTATACGATTTAGTTAGTACAGTTAGTTTATTTTGATGGTCTCACCATCAGCTTAAAAACCGTATGCATATTAAGAAGGAGCAGCCTGTATTTATGTTTCAACAATTTGTTTTGCAGTTCATTTGGCGATTTTACATCTAAGGTTTCATGTAGGTACCTATCTTATTTAAATGCCAAAAACCATTGACAACAGAATATTAAAATGAAGTAGGTACAATCAGGTATTTATATTTCCACAAATATTAATCATCATATCAGCCATTAAACGTCCACTGCTGGACATAAGCCTCCTCCAAAATGGGGAGATTTGCCATAATCGCCACGCTTGGCAGGCGGGTTGGCGATCGCAGTTGGATCGAATCAATGTGTGTACTCAAATATTAATGTGGAATAAAATTATTCATACATCGATATTGAACAAAATGTGTTTTAATGAATCTCGACACTTATTTTAACACACATTTCGTTTATGGTCTACTGATTCATTCGATTTCAATCAAAAAACGAAACATTACTCAAATGAAAACGCACATACCTAAGCAATGAAATTACTAAGTTAGTACAAAATAGAGCCCTTGACACCCTGACTAATTAGAGGTGAAATAAATAATTATCGAACTCAATATCGACTACCGACAGTGTAGACTTCGAATTAAATTCCGTCTGCCGCACTGGTATTTTAATTTTTTTTCATTTGAATGACTCATTCTTTAAGACTATCATTTCCAACAATTCAATGCTAAGTTTCTGATCAGCAGTACCGCTCAGTAGTTAAATTAAATTCTTTCGGTTCATGCTTACTTACAATAATATTTACATGTAACTGAAAAATTGTTTACGTTGAAATATACTAGAAGTCTATTGGGTAGGCAGTCAATATGATACAGTTGCAATTAGGTACCTATCAACGCATTAGTGAGTTGAATCATTAAATTATTACAATCCGCGAGTGAATACTCAATAAATTGAATGTTTATTTGCAATACAATTTTAGTATAAAGACAGTATTAGTTTGTAATTAGATTAATTAGATTCGAGGAAAAAGAATTAAGGGCCTATGTCGAAAAATAATTGAAGCGAAATGGGCGTGTGATAGCTTATATTACTGCCTGATGCGAGAGAAAGAGATGGGGGGCGGCGCGCGCGCCTGAAACGACGAAAGCGTAAAACAAACTTTATTTAATTGTGATTGTACTATACTTAAATCAAGTCTCGTGTTTCTATTATTCACCTTTTAGCAGTTCCAAGCGTTTGTAAATAAAAAAGAAGGCTACTTTGGCTTGTTTTTCTATCGAGAAAATGTGTCTTAATCATTTTTTGGCTCTTCTCAAAACTTCAATTATATGTTCAATTTACACATATCCGCTAATCATACTCCTACTGTTAGTACTTCATGATATATGACGCTTTGAAGAATCCTATTTTTTCACATAGTTCTCTTAAATATCTTATTTCTACAAATAGTCTACATTTTGAAAATTCAACATTATAAAAATTCAACATTTTGACAATTCTACGTTTAGAGATTCTACATAGCAAAGAAGACTGAAATCTTTAGACTATAGCTAGTCATCATTTTGGGAAATACACATTCAACATACATGGATTAGATTAAATAGCCTTGATTATAGAATGTACCGAAACAATACGTTCTTAAAGGTTTAAAAGTGTTATTCTTTTGGATGAAGTCTTCTACTTCGAGTTGGAGCGCCATATTTATTACAATCTTCTTCTTATCGTGTGGGCAAGCCCAGGTGTCAGAGTTTTTTCAGACCGTCTTACGGCCTCTGACGTGGTTTTTATGAAACGACTACTACCACCATAAATAGTAGCCGGGACCAACGGGTTAACGTGCCATCTGAAGCCCGGAATCATTTTTCTTTTCAGACAATCAGGTGATTCAGCCTGCAATGTCCTAACCAACTGGGGAAAAACGCACAAAGTGACATTTCACTAGGTGTCCCCCGTGGGAATCGAACCCACGACCTCCGTGTCGAGAGCCAATGCTCTTAATCATTAGACCAATTACATGTAATGATTGTTTTTTTATTCAAACGGCTCTCAAATAAAGCAATAACATGCAAAAAGCAAACGCATTTGCAAGAATGACTTTTGACAGTGAATTTTCATAAAGCTGGAAGTGGAAATTGACATGTGAATTAATGTCCTAATTGCGGCGATGCAAGAGAAGCAGGAGCCGTGACGGATAGGAGCTTGCACAACCCAAGTAAATATTAACGCGGCGCACGCGCACTGGGCACAGTATTGACATACGTACGCCGCACGCCGCAGTCATGTTCCACAAAATCACTGTAAGTACACTTTTTATAATTTATTAGCAGATTTATAACCTCACCTTTAATTGACGTCGGTTAAAACAGGTGACAGTGAAAATGAATTCAATTAATTGATTTTCCAAAACCACCCTTAGTGGAATTACGGCCGTGTGATTATAATATGTAACTTTATACAGAATGTAGTTTAGTACATCAAACTGAACAACTTTCAGCATGAAGCCAAAATCGCGAAAAAATAAAAAATCTGCTTTTTCTTGCAAAACTGAACACCTGCTCGACACAAATGTATGGGACAGTAGGTTTTATTTTTTGATGTAGTCTATAGTGAAAGTTGGTCAGTTTGATGGTGTTAACCACTCCTTCTTTCTTTTTTTTTACATCCTGTTTATGAACTCAAAAGATGATAAAGATTTAAAAAACATTTTAAAAACATGTTAGTCCTTTCCTCGTGTCTTACTTAGCTCTAAGTTAGGAGATTATTTTCAAGGAAAAATTTCTCTTGATCCTTTAATCAGGACAGATTTTAGGAAATGATCCCCTATTTAGGGACGTAATACTCGTACCAAAAGAAAAATAAATAAATAATTTACAAAGTCCAAATTGTTATTACGCCTCTACAAGTTCCATGAGAGATTTTCTTTGCTAATATACTTGAAATGTATGGGACAGCAGATTTTTTATTCGCGATTTCGATATTGGTCCCATAGAGAAAGTTGTTCAGTTTGATGGTCTGATCATTCTCTTAAAATAGTTTCACCTACTTTTGTTAGACCTTATATATGGAAAAATAGTTTGGAAAATCTAGATGCCTCGTAACAAACAACATTTGCGATTTATAAAATAGTTGCGAAGATATAAAGCTTTGAAAATTTTCATACAAAATTTTAAAAGCTTTATATCTTCGTAATTATATTATAACTTGCAAATTTTATTTGTTACGGGGCAACTAGATTTTTTAAACTATTTTTCCTACAATGTTACTTATATATTTCTACCGTCTACGCGTATTGTGCGTCAAACGTTTGTATGAACTGAAATCACCTTAACAATAATCCCTTGACAATATTATTTACAGTTCTGCAAATATTCGGCGATTAAGGTTGATTTTCATTTGTTTTCCCGCGTAATTTCGCTTCCCACGCCGGCGCCGCCCCCTCTCAAAACTAGGTCGAACCAGGGTCAATGTTGCCCACCTTTGTAATGTTATATGTGGGTAGAATATGTTATTAGGATAGGTAGGTAACTATCTGAAACCAATTAGCTTGAGATTTGTTATTTATACATTATGTTGAGCTAAATTAATTAGGTAGGTACCTACTGTAATTTTATGAAAACAATAGAGGAAATACGATTTTTGTAACTTTATATTTATTGCTACTTAGGTGTTCCGTTAATGAACGTTTCTTACACTTTTTTTAAATTTACATCCTAAAACCATCAACAGATGGCATTTTCATCGCTCTTATAGACATAGTGCTCGAGATCATGTCAAAATCAAGACAGTGTCTGCCTTTTTTTAAAAGCCTACGGATCGAGCCCATACAGCCAAATGATTTGTAAATAATGAAATACTCCATTAAAATATGCGTTGGTATCTTTTCCCTCTTTATTATTTTAAAGAAACACATTTTGAAATAACCTTTGTTCGCGTAAACCGTAGCGCCATCTATCGATCCCCTAGAAAACAACAACGAACGAAAAACGCGCATTAGATTTAAAACATTTCTCTTGTAAGTTTATTGATGTTTATGCTCTCGACAGTATTCTCCGAGGGGTTAGAAAGAGGAATATAAGATTTTGTTATATTCCAAATGTCAACATTTCACTAGCAGCTCAAAATATTAGAGCTCGCGAGCACCGCTGGCGAGCAGCTGTAGTGCCCTCCTTATACAGGGTCCTTCTTAATATGCTGACAGTTTTTTAAAAGAATGACCAGACCATCAAACTGAACAACTTTCTCACCAACATCATAAACGCGAAAAAAAATTCTCATAGTCCCATACATTTGGCTCGAGTAGGTTTAGGTTTGCATTTTTTATGGAACTGTGGATTTTTTTTCGCGATTTCGATGTTGGTGCCATAGAGAAAATTATTCAGTTTTATGGTCTGAACATTCCCTTAAAAAAGTGTCAGCATATTAAGAAAGACCCTATATAGCTGTCGTCTTTGCGTCCTGGCAGCAGAACTGCTGGCTGGTGAGCCAACGAAACGAATCGCGGATATCAACATTTCGCCAGTAGAGCTGAAATATCCAGTGTGATGTAAGCCACAGGACCTCGCCACAGAATAAGAAAGAGTATCTATTACTACATACAGTACGGACTCTCCCTTCCTCCCACCAACTTTTTACCCCACCCCCTCTATCGCCCTCTGGTTACCCGGCAGTTACCTAAGAAGAATATTTGGGGCCTGTTTCACCACTTCTGAGTAAGTTCTTGTTAGCTTATCCGACAGATAGTTTGACATACTTTGTATTAAAGATATGTCAAAATATCTATCGGATAAGCTAGCAAGAACTTACAGAAGTTCATTTCTTTCGTTTCGCATGTGCTGACGTCATCTTGTCAAATTAATTTTTTTGAATGCAGTGTTCGGGCTGTGACCTCGCCGACCTCGCCTCGAAATTTTAGCATGTTAGTTTCTTCGCGAAGTTTTCCTTCAACGAAAAGCCAGTAGTGTTTCAAATGGCACATGAATTCCTAAGAACTTGTTGGTTCTTCTCGCCCCTCTGCACGTCTTTTTTGCAAATTTGATAAGAACTTTGTTCATACAGAAATTGATACAGAACTACCAACAGTGCGTATTCTATATATGAGATTCCAAAATAAATGAGGGTTGTAATACAAGATGAAAACACTATAAATTAATTAATCCTTTTCGTCTTCTTCATAGTAATATTTTATACCAGAACCTATAAAATCTTAATATTTTTAATTGCAGTTATCTTTGGTCGCAGTGGTCGCCAGCGTTTGCTTGGCAAATCCAATGCCAGAACCAGATCCTTACCACAAGACGCAGTAAGTAAATTTTTTAACATAAACTTTTTAAATTAGGTATTACTATAATATGTTTTAGATGTATGTGTAAGAAGATGGACTGTGTCATGTATGAAAAGCACAAAAACTCATTAGAGTTAATCTTCCATTAAATTTCTTGCTAGCTTTTACTACTTCAACAAGACAAAAAGTTACAGCAAGAGATTTAATGGAGGATTAACATTAATGAGCGGTTCTGCAACTGAGTGTGAGTGCTGAAATGACGGCTTAGAGATATTAATGGAAGAAAATGACGTATTGCGCCGACGACCGCCATTTGTACTCTTACGTTCTTTTTATTCGTTTTTGTTACTGTATATTTTGGTGTGCAAATAAAGAATATTTATGTTATATTATGTTACGACGCCAAGTAATTGGATAAGGGCAAGAAAATAATGATGACGATGTTTTAGATAAGTAGGTATATAAATAAAAACCTTACGCCACACTTGAATTTTTTTGCAAATCTTACACTTAAAATCATAAAGTGAGGCTTAAAGAAAATGAAGATTTCGTTTTACTAGAAGATTTGGCCTAAATGTCTTGTAACCGGGCCAGTAAATATTAAAAAAAAACTAAACACAATAAAAATTTCGCCCATCTCTGGCCCAAATTGGCAAAGCATGTAATGCTGATTGGTACCGATGGCAAATTAAACTCAATGACAAGCCATCGACTTGACAGAAGAAGTTCAAATTACAGAAAATTTATAATCATTAAT
Organism: Agonopterix arenella; assembly: GCA_927399405.1. Taxonomy (NCBI): domain Eukaryota; kingdom Metazoa; phylum Arthropoda; class Insecta; order Lepidoptera; family Depressariidae; genus Agonopterix; species Agonopterix arenella. The sequence goes on along the minus strand of OV656708.1, from coordinate 10,063,917 downwards.
CTGTTTTTCTATAGTACCTACCTACTTACATACCTACTTATGTTAGGTAAGGTTAATTCTTAAAAAATATCTATTTGAACAGTCTACAAGTTCATTATCAGACTTACATTCCACTAATTCAAACTCTATTCTTTTCCAGCATAAAAATCCATGTCCCCCACGAAGTCCACACTGTCCACCACCACCACGTCGAAAAGATCCCTATCATCAAAGAAGTGCCTGTACTCCACGAAGTACCTGTCATCAAGCATGTACCCATTGTCAAACATGTACCCGTACTCAAAACCGTACATGTACCTATCGTCAATACAGTTACCGTTGAGAAGCCTATTATAGTCCCCGTACATCATAGCGTACATAGTTGGGGGTGGCATTAAGTAAAACCATAAATGTTATTTTACTAGCGTGATAGAAGAATAGACTGTGCAAGCGAGAAACCCGTTTTTTACCACAGAAACATAAGTGCAAAAGAGACATTAAAACAAAATCTCGTAATTTTGTGGACAGGAGAATTCCAGCCACATTAATAGAACGCTGTTAATTTGTCTATTACGCCAGTAGAGTAACGGCAACAGCATGAATTAGTATAAGAAATCTTCCATAATGTTTTTGATGTAAACTTGAATGGAGGCCGATGGCCGATGACCACCGAGTTGGTGAATCTGTATCTGTAACTACATTATTATAAGGTTGATAATCCATTGGTTACTTAGAACTTTAAACTTAATATACAAGATGATTGGTTATAAAGACTACAGGAAGTGAATGGACATAAAAATAGGTTCTGAATAAATTTTTACTTATTTTACTATAAGTAAGCTGATGATTTCGTTTCAAGATTTTCCGAATTTTTTGGAACAAAAGTTTGATTATCGTTCACTTCTTATCAGAAGTATTTCGTATCAATAAACTGAACTATAATTGTTATTGTTATAATTATAAGTGACTAGTGGAGGTTCAACTTAGCAGAGAAGACTGAAGTTTTCAACGAGATAAAGTCTTATCAAAGATATTTTATAAGAAAAAACTTTACACTTTTGATCTTCTGTGATATGATTTAAAACATTATACAATGAATTTTCATTTTGCTGTTTTATTCTTGTTCCAATTACAATGAACTTAGAAACTTTATTTACCTGAGTAATATTTTCGCAGGAATTCACTTAGGGTTACATTATATAATTAATGAGAATATAGAAAAGCCTATATTCTCACTACTCATAAAATCTCATAACACTCGAGAAATATCCTCGAAGGAGTAGTCTGATATTATATTCTCAATACTTTTATACAGGGTTTAGGTGACAGCCCTGTCAAATACTGAAACGGTGAAATTAGACCATCAAACTGAACAACTTTCTCTATGGAGCCACCCTCAGGAAACGTGAAAAAAATCAGCCTCTTCACACATTTGAGTCGGATAGGTAAGCTGTTTTGTATGGAGCAACCGATTTTATTTCACGTTTCCTGAGGGTAGCTCCATAGTGAAAGTTGTTCAGATTGACGGTCTGAATTCACCGTTACAGTATTTGCTAGGCTGTCACTTAAACCCTGTATAGCATATTCCAAATATCAATGTTGTCATATAAATTCGCTGATCAATGCGGAAATATAAAGGTTTAATGATTAATTATTATTGTATTGATTAATATGAGAAATCTCTGCTCCGTTTCAATTTGGTTGAGTATATTTTACAAACCTGAAACTAAGAAAGGTCGTAGATAATAAAATACATAGTATTAATGAGAAGAAAGAAAAAGTCTAAAGTATGTCAAATGTTATTGATTTTTAAACATGTTACAGCCATGTTGTGCTATTTCGAATCAAATTAAAGATTGAAAAATTTGTCTCGGGCGGGACTTGAACCCGCACTTTTCCAAACCGGGGAACTGCGTTATCCAATTTCGCCACCGAGCCCACTACCCAGAGAACAAAATTTTCAATCTGTTGCGTCTTAAGGGGACGTGAGCGCCATCTACTGGTAGTTATTACAAACTAACCAAATATATATGAGCGCCATCTACTGTAAGTTATTACAAACTAACCAACCCGCAAGTCCAGCATTACAACTGGAATTCATACGATATAGATGACACACCCTGTTCCAATTTCAAATATTATTGATTTTTAAACATGTTACAGCCATGTTGTGCTATTTCGAATCAAATTAAAGATTGAAAAATTTGTCCCGGGCGGGACTTGAACCCGGGGGGACGTGAGCGCCATCTACTGGTAGTTATATGTTATATTTGGTTAGTTTGTAATAACTACCAGTAGATGGCGCTCACGTCCCCTTAAGACGCAACAGATTGAAAATTTCGTTCTCTGGGTAGTGGGCTCGGTGGCGAAATTGGATAACGCAGTTCCCCGGTTTGGAAAAGTGCGGGTTCAAGTCCAGCCCGAGACAAATTTTTCAATCTTTAATTTGATTCTAAAGTATGTGTCTACAACGATATTGTTTCGGTTTTATATGGGAAATTTTTTCAGATATATCGTACGGTGATACACGTATTTATGGTCTTTATTATCGTTAGGATCTTTTGAATTTAAAACACAGGTCAGGACGTAAAATTGTATTTCGATAGCTTAAACAAACTATGTCATTATATGGCCACATTTTCCTTGGATACAAATCGAAAATATGAAAGTGCAAGGAATTTTTCATAAAGTGTAGTCTGGGGAAATATCGGTAACGCGCCTCGTGCTGGCGACACCATTATTTATTCAATAACTACTCGATACAAGACACGTTTTACCTTTTCTATAAGTTATAGTTTTAGTTATATCAGTTCTTAACTATATTGGAAAAAAACAGTCTTTTAAAAGTGTCTTTAACGATGCCTCGTCTTTATACAGAACCAATATGAACAACTGTTAGTCCAATTATCAGGGTGTAAACATAAATGCGTTCAGAGTACTTCAGACCATCAAATTGAACAACTTTTACTACGGGCCCAAAATTGAAATCGGGGCATTTTGGTCTAATAGCAATAGACATTTTACATAACATAACATAACATAAATATTCTTTATTTGCACACCAAAATATACAGTAACAAAAACGAATAAAAAGAACGTAAGAGTACAAATGGCGGTTACATGTGACTTTGGTTAATCTCTGTGGTTAATTCGTCCCAGCTCTATAGTGAAAGTTTTTCACTTTGATGGTCAGACAGCAGCTTTGACTACTTATATAGGGACTAGTTACGCGTGTAATTCTACTAACAAACATTTCTGCCACTTTTTGCGAGGGGCGTGGTAACATGAAATCCGCAACTTAAGTTTTATTATCATAACTTGAGATTCTAATTTTGAACGTTAAAAATCATGAAAAGTAGTCTCGCGTGAACCCCAAACGTTGTAAGTCCGAAATTATTGTTTCGCAATTATAGGCTGTCTAGTTTAGTGATCTATCTATCTATCTATCTATACTATTATAAAACTGTAACAGGAAGTTTGTCTGTACATTGAAGATATTAACAAAAAAAAAGTTACGATATGGTTTTTAGGTGTCCCTGATTCCATTTCACCAATTTTTGGATTTTTTGTCTGTCTGTTTGTTTGTTTGTTTGAACGAGTATCACGCAAAAACTACTAAACCGATTTTGATGAAACTTTTTTTGTTTGATAGCTTATGATCTGACTTAAAATCTGGTATATAATTTGTGCGGACGAAGTCGCGGGTTAACGCTCGTAAGGTATAAAATTGAATGTAGATGCACATGATTAATTAATCTTATACCGTGGCAGAGGGGAAATGCTACCGCAAGGCTAGTCCTTATAATAAATAGTGAAAGGACAGCAGAAATTAATATATAATGCATTTAAATTTACAATCTGTATACTCTTATTGAGTTAGAAATAAAAAAAAAAAATAAAAACCATAAGTAAATAAAAAAAATAAAAAGTACCCAATAAAAATTTTAGATTTTTGATTTCTGGTTGCCTCAGAAAAACGGTAATTTATTGGAATGTCAACATATTTAAAGTCGAAACATTAAAAATCTTCGCATCAATCATTATTTATCATCTGACCATTTCCAAACAAGTCTTCCGATTAAATTTTAAACTAAAACCATATCTCAAAATAATTAAGTTCACATGACTTCCATTGGATTAGCTTTAATAACTTACATCTATTAGCATTGTCTATACAATAATGTATGGCTGTTGCAGAAACTTGTTTGTATGTAGAGGCATTGTTTGAAGGCGTTATCACGGGTGGCAGAATATCGGCATGTCGACCCATTGTGGTCTTGTCTGACTCGGAAACCATTTTGTGTGCACTTCGTGTTTGGGAAACTGGTAATTACGAATTTAATTTTGAATTGAATAATGGTCATGCCGTAGTGACGCATGCTGTTTACAAACGGTGAAGGAAAACATCGTGAGGAAACCTGCATATACGCTGAAGAAGAAATTGTGTATGTGAAGTCTACCAATCCTCATTAAGCACTCGTGATAGACTGATGCCCTTACGATAGACCTGTGTCCCAGAAGATAGGCCTGTGCCCTGCAGTGGGACGTATATAGGCTGACGATGATGATGACGATGTCATAGTGGTGCTTCGATGCTCATAACGAACATCGAAGATAAGCAGCGTCGAGTGGAGAGCGTGTTGATATGGATGACCGTTTTTACGGTCTCGAGCACGTATGTACTGTTGATCCAGAAGCCAGAACAGAGTTAGACACATACCGTAAACCAAGGTAAAGGCATTTTCCCAATAAGAGGCGAGGTGCGTCGGTAAATTATTTTTTGTTCGAAATTCTTTTTTCATAGTGTAGTGTAGGAATATTCGTTTAATTATTATGATGCTTTTACTGTCAAAGCAGAACTTCAATAGTTTATTTTAAACAATTAGGTGGGTGAATCTTCCGAACGTTTGAATTGAACACTCTATATCTATACGTTGAGATAATACACTATATTCTGTGGTTTGTTTTAAACAAGCTTTTAATAATAGCGAACTCTATCAGTTTTTATTTGTTTACATAAGCCAACATCGAAACTTGCTTATTTCGCGATCGGTTAATTTTCACCCAATTAATTCTTTTGTAGATAGATAAATACATTACTTGTTACAGATAATTGTTTCGCTCGTGAATTTTGGCCCTTGACAGCTCTGATCGCTTAAAATGGAGATGTCAATTTGAAACCAATTTAATTCACGAATTATTCGCATGAACAATGGAGGCGGGTTAAACAATTTTATTTTAAATATAGCGGTTGTGAATTTTTAATGAACTTCACGTGATTGGCCTAATAAAGTATTGTTGTTATAGCTATGTTTCGATTTGTGTTGTATGTTTGTGGTATACAGGTAAGGGTATACGGTATAGCATCAACCGCACTGATTTGCGGCCACAAAATTCATGTGGTGGTAGTTAGTTCGATTACCTGTCATATCAGTACGTACTATATGTATATTGTGTGTGTATTGTACTCCTGCACCATAAAGTCTGTCAAAATAATTGTTTGTTTGAAAAGAAATTCGGTGGCTAGCGGGTTTTGAATCCACTACCAGGCTAGCCCGCTCGTAAATTAATGTCTGTTTGTTTGGGCATTACGCAAGTTGTGATAAAACAATGGAGTATTTTTGTGTTTAAAAGCTTATGATTCGACTTAACACGTTCGCGGACAGTGACCGGCTATAGCAGTGATAACAATAAAAGTTCTATTGTGTCTCGTTCAGTGTCCGCGAAAGTGTTAAAAACAGGTAAGTATATTCCTATTTTTATTTTACTACGATGACTAGAATCGGCGTGGATAAAATGAAGGAAATCGCGGGCAAAAACAAGTACTTTACGATAATAAAATCGCAGACGAAAGTATTAAAATTGCATATACGATCAATAAATGACAAGAAAAACTATAATTTTCTTATTCAGTACGGTAGTCATAAGTATTACGTCAAGAAAACTCGTGCGTGATCTAGGTTTGAGGGCATTTGCTAGTCAAGGTAAATGAGACGAAAATTGTCTATAATTTCTTTATCTTTAATGAACAGATAGTTGTCGCATATCATTAGCATTATATTTTATAGTATACGCCTCTGCGAGGAAAACGCCTGTCTCGATTAAATAATTGTTAGAAGAAACTGTCGATTAGCCAGCTAATAAGAGATAAAAACAAAAATAGTGTTTCCAAAAATAAACGTTTTGTTACTAGCACTATCCAATTATTTTCATGCCCCAGGCCCAGGCCAGGTAGGCAGAATCAAAAGCAATGTTTCATTATTAATCAAGTGTAATCATGGTACGTGAAAAGCCACCGAAACGCCACCTGACTTCGAAAATTACTGGTTCAGTCGAATATTTTTTGGGATTCCGTAATCGAAAGGCCTACACTGAATTGTTGACAAACACCGTAAGACAGTTGCAGTGAAGAGTAAGGACTGGCTTTTGCATTGCTGATGCGAGCGAGGGTGGTTCTAATACGATGCTTGCACCCAAAAAGACCGATTGAAATTATAGTTTTCGAAAGATGCATGCGATGGCCCGGTAGCCTGCTGTGCCGAGGGTCGCGGGTTCGAATCCCGTAAGGGACAAATATTTGTAAGATGGATATAAATAATTGTACCCGAGTCATGGATGTTTGTATCTATATTTATGTAGGTATTCTATGTCGTTGTCATCATTATACATGGTACTTTTAATGTGACTAGATAATTTGTGTGATAATGTCCAAGATATTTATTTATTTAGAAAGTTATTTATTAACTGGGCTTTTGTGCTGGCATTTCCTCGGCTTAAATTTCGGTTAAACCACGTGAGAAAGTGAGAAACTCTTAAGCAAATGATAATAATAATTGGAAATTAAATATTAAGTCATTCATTCTCGAGTAATTAATCGCAATCGTACAGAAATAATTAATATTATTTAAAACAAAAAGTGCCAATCTCGTGCAGTATTATACTTTTAATCAAAAGATTATAAAAAGTACGGAACACTTATTTTACGAATTACCTCGCTCTATTTCTGTTTTTAAATTATTCAACACGATAACCAATTATGCAGCCCAATAATTTCTCTATCCGAAACGTTCGAGTGGAAAATTTGGCTGTACAAAGGAATACGCCTACCTAAACAGTTTTTTTATTAACGATAGCAAATTCTTTACTTTAAGAGCTGTATTTTCACATATCTTAGATAGTTTCTTTTACGCAAAAGTCGAGCAAAAAAACCTATATTTCGTACACTTCAAGTTTATCTACAGGGTGTAACAAAACTCCCTAGTAAGACCATCAAACTGAACAACTTTAATGCTGTCGACGGCTTAGTAGTAGGTACTATTGTATCGCTGACTTTTCGCTGAAATAAAAGCTCTTTCTAGCCCGCCCTGAATAAACTGAATAAATGTAGAGAATAAATAGACAAATGAATGAATAGTTTCCAAACAATAAATTATGCGCGAAATTATGCGAATTTTTTTTTTTTCAAGTTTCGGAAAAGTCCGCGATAGTAGCTACTTATTTTCACCTACTCCACTTTTGGATGTATGAATCATACCTTGCAATGTTTTTCATGTATATTTGTAGAGTAAATAATGTTCACGCCATATAGGTTCCAGATGATTTTAACTTCTCTTGCCTCATCCACGCTCTTTTTGTGTTATTCTGTCACATATTTTTTATTTCAAATTAAATCCTATTTTATTCACAAAACAAAATTATAACCTAAGAAGCAACATTACAAAGTATGAAATCGAGGCTAGGTTGCGTTCTCCACAGCCATACAATCTTTTCCTTCCGATATTTCCATCTGCAAAAGTAGTATTCACAGCACTATTTCGCTTGGGCACTACATTTGATCAGAGATATGTTTATTTCATGCATAGGATCTCAGTTCGATGTCGTGCGATATCAAATCTGAAATGAGTCTATTTCGAAGGCATAGTAAAGGAAAAAGGAGACTGAGAAGATTTGATCCAAATATTGTTTAGTGACGTTATGTAGTTGACCATGGTGAGAACACCTAATGTGTTAAAACTACGACCTATTTCTGAGTCTTAAATACTTACTAGCCATTGGTTGCGACTACGTCTGCGTTAACTTTAGAAAAGTATCATTATATGATTGCATTGTACAGGTGTCCCTGGAAGTGCGGATCAAATCAAATCATCAGGCGCATGGCGGAGGTCATTTCCAAACTTTTAGCCCCAGTGAATGATGGTTCCATTCTCAACAGTTCAAAAGTTATGATAACTTTTAGTTTTTTTTTTTCATAATATCGCATAGTGCTTAAGCAATAAGTAATTAAACAAAAAACGATCAAGGTTGTCGGCTTTTTCCTGGAATAGTACTTTTGTTCAGCTATCGCACATGGGTCAAATAATAAAACCAATTTAGTAGGTACAGAGGTTTAGGTCTAACAAAAACTTTACTCGATTTTCATGCGATTCTCACGGGAAAAAAACGTACTACCAAAAGTTGACCACTTATTATTATATTGGTTATTCGTATTAATTTAAAACTTATGGACTTTTGAACATATAAAAGGGTCGTGTTTTTTCAATCTTAAATTTAAATTTCTTAATTTTATTTGGCTTGAAAAATGATTTTCTTTCAACCCTCGACTAATGATCGGTGTCAAGCATAATAGCATATTTTTTTCAGATTCAGATTCAGAAGAAGTCTGTGAGTATCCATACATAGTCCTAACTTCTATGCGACATAGGTTTCAGCAAACTATTGGGGTCCGTCTAAACATTGTCGTCCAGTCTCCTTTACGTAGCAAGAGTTTCCAGTTACTTGCCTACTTCCTAGTACTTTGTTCGAAAGTTTCAAGTTCCTTTGAAGAGAAGCCTTCGTCGTCTGGACGTCTACATTTAGACGTCTTCCATAATCCAATGTTCGACGTTGGTATACTCCGATATTGTGACCTTTGCTGTTGATTGTGTGTTAATAATTCTACACCAAGACTTTTAAGACGTAATTTCGATCTGACAACTTTCTCCGAGGAACATAATGTAAATTCGCAAAAAAAATACGTTTAATTCAAACGTTCGGTCAGCTGATTGCATTTAGTCTGGCAAGTCACAATATTTGTTCTTGCTAATTTCCCAAGGAACCTCCTCGGGGAAAGTTGTTCAGTATCATGAGTACCACCATGATCCATATCATGATCACCCTTTAAAGTATTGCAACCGTTTACTCTTACATCGTGTATGGGGTACATCTATACTTATAAAACCGTTCCGTGACTGACTGACAGACAACGCACAACCTAAACCACTGAAGATAGAAACATGAAACTTGGAATGTAGGGCAGCAAGGAGTTTTTCGAAAATCGACTCCTAAAGGGGTTTTAAAAAGCTAGTTATAGTATGTAAACGTAAAGGCAGCGATGTATTTCAAAGGCGCATGCACGAGGGAGATAAAAGAGAGAGCTCATATTACATGGAGACTAAAATAGCGATGCGAAAATTTAAAAGCATCTAGTCGCTGATTACGAACATAAAGTATTTTAAAAGAACCAAATTCACAAAAAAACTTTCATATTGATTGATGATGATGAGCTCCTGACCGATTTCGGCCACGGCGACTGCTTCAGCTCCGATTTTGGCGCTCATTAAGCTACAGCTGAACCACAGTATAGGAAAGAGTATCTATTACTACATACAGTACGTACACTCCCTGCCTCCCACCAACTTTTTACCTCACCCCCTCTATTGCCCTCTGATTACCTCGGCAGTTACCTAAGAACAAGACTTAAGGTTCAATTTCTCTGGTTTCGCATGTGCTGACGCCATCTTGTCAATTTCTGTTTTTTGTTAGCAGTGTCCGGGGTGTCTATCTCAAACATGTAGGTACGAAAAAAACTTAATTATTAAATATAAATATTCAAAATTGTACTCTAAACGCAAGAATTTTATGACCATAATCGCATAGCCTCCCTCTCCCATTTGTTTAACTCATCAAGGAAAAGATCAATTAGGGAGATTAGTTATCGTCTTTAAAGATTACGTCATTGCAAGCAAACGACAGTGGGTGGGGGGAGGGGGTTAAGTAGGGTTGTCAAATTATTTGACTTGTAAAAACAATTGGTATTTGCAATATTGTGTTTCTCATCAAACATATCCTTTCTAATTATATTTTGCGCACTTTTCAATTTATTGATTCGTAAAGCGAAGCTTTTGTTGGAAACTTATAAAGTGTGGATCAAATTGATGATTGATGCCGCAGTGAAACAGTATTTGCTTCCAACAGTAAAACCTCTAACAAGCGTGTAAATTACAGAGTAGTACTCGTATTAAGCATGTAAATTTTAGTTAAGTATTTGGCAACCCTAGAGCTAGGGAGAAGTGATGAAAACGCACAATATCTCCTTCTTTCCCCGCAGCCCGCGGCCGAAGTGTCCTTGTCAACTTTACAGCCGATTCCTACGTTCAAGAGGCTTGTTTGACTGCGGCTTTCATTTTCTACTCGTAAATGCTTCCTCTGTTACTTATATCAAACTGTTTAAGTAGGCCTACCTATATTTACTGTATCCTAGATACAGTCGAAAACATAATGTCAAGTTCTAATGAGAAAATTAATTAGTAAGTACAATAATACTTTTTTTACATAAAAATCTTTTTCTGTTCAACAGAATATACAAGTATAAACCGCGAGCTTATCCTTCAACAGATTTCTTTTAGAAGAGCGATAACCGAGGGACTTACCAATAAGAGAGATGTAGTACGTACATTAACGAATAATTACATGCATAAACTAATAGGGTGAATCTTCAAGGCGTTATAACGCCATAATTATTCTGACCGACCATTTTTTATCTTGTTTATAAAAAAGGCGTACAATTTTAAAGCGCTATAAAGGTCCTGGACGTTTATAACAGCGTTATAAAATTGTATCTATGCCTTTTCTTATAAAAAAGATGAAAATGTTCGGGCAGAACAATGGCGTTGAAAAGCCCTAAAGATTCACTAAGGACTCACCCAATAAAATGTTAAAGCTATATTTTCAAAGTATTCACAAGAGAGTGCTTAAAACTTGTTAATTGGACACTGCCCTGTAACAAATATAATGTTCTTAAATAAATTGTTGGAAATCTATTTGAAAATCTGATATAAACAGTACCTATATCAAGAAAATTTAACTTTGCTGAATTTTCTCCCTTTACGACTTTTCAAATTGTAGCCCCACACTTGAAGTAATAACATAAAATCGATTCTAATCTCTTTTATCAGATGGATAAAAACGTATAAGACAATAATGAATCGATGTTATCAACACGGAAGTGGTAAGACAAGATATAAGACGCAATAAAAGTAGGCAGCGTTGAAGGGATGGCCCAATTTGGCTTATTTAACTGCTATCTAGCGAGATAGCGCCTCTAGAGAGTTATTAGTCTCTTACAAAATTGCCTGAGATTTTTCTCTTTGAATTATTTCTTTAGATAGCAACTTTGGGAAGAAATGTCTTGGTGTTAGGTGATGTTCAGGCGCGGTTTTAAGGAAAATTTTAAATCAAGACATTTGAACCTTCAAACTGCAATAACTGGAGTTGATTAGAACAATAATAATACAACTAAATAAACATTTATATGTTATACCACTATACACTATCGAATGGAATACATGGATATACCGCAACAAAACAGAGAGCAATTTACAATTTATCTATTATTTTCATTGTTGTCTTATGAATGAATAATATAATCTCTTCATAGATATTCGCGCTCTTTGTATTTGTCTACTTAACTGTAATTAATCTATAAAATTAATAATGAACCTATTATGAAAACTGCGAACAATTTATTCGAAACTTTTCAGGCTAATATCAACATTGTTTAATTTAAATGGGTCTTTTCACTCCCTAGACCAGTTGCATTTTACAATTATAATAGTCTACAAAAGTTAATTTAGTTCAATTCCCCCAAGAATTGAACTCACTGAATGTCACATACATAGGAAAACTTATTTAATTAAGTCTTTATGTTGCAGTAACTGCCTCGAAGCATGACTTTTCGTTTAGATTGAACAGTTAGAAGCATTAGCGCGATCTAACGAACATTTGAGAATAGGTCGCTGAGAAAGACAAATCTTTCAGGGAATATACGACTAAATAAATTATAGTAGCTATGTATGTTATCCAGTAGGGTAAACTCTGGGCTTGTTGCCCACAAGATAAGAAGCCATTAGGATCCCAATACTGCAGCCCAATGCGGTTTGGTGAAGGTAAGTTAGTGGTCAACACGCTGCCTGAGAATTTTCAGACCTTAATAGGCCTTTGACCTGGGTCACCTGGCTTACTGAATAGTTAGGTACACCACCATCTAACGGAACTATCCACGAGTCCTGGAACCTCTCAGAATTGCGAACGGGACCCCGGTACGTCCGGTGTACCCTGGAGAATATTACGAAGAAGAACAATGATTTAGTGTGTCTTCAATTTTCTTATTGCGAGTCAAACTCAATAGTAATTAGGACCAGGCCATCAACTCGACAAAAGCAATTTGTATTTTATTTATATATTCTTTTCATTTATATTTTCATCTTTAGGTAGTCTTTTGAATGTATTTCGTAATTTTTTTTTTCGTGATTTCTATGTAGGCCCCGTAGTGAAAAATGCTAAATAACAGGCCAAAGTTAATGCTTATCCTCAGGAACACGGTGTATAAATGACTTGAAGTTCAATTATAATACGTTAGATACCAGTTTTAACCAACTGCCTGAAGCCAGCGTCATGGCAAACACGGGCGTGTTGCATTGCTCAAACAAAACTCGTACATTTTCCTAAGGAATGAACATAGAAAGGCGTGGTCAAACCTAAAGGACGGGCGTTAGTAGGGTTACCATTATGTAAGATTTGATACTACAAAACGCCGGATTTCCTAAGAAAAGTCCGGACGATTCCGTCAAAACATTTTAAGTTATTGTAGTATAAGTATCTTCATTCATTCTTCATCTTTTAAAATTGAGTTAGCAAAATATTTAATTTTTTTTTATAAATAAGAGGACAATACACACTACAAATTTAGAAGTGATTTTTTAATTTCGAATCGCATGAACATTTAAATAATACATACATATTCTCACGCCTGTCTCCCACTGGGGTAGGCAGAGACAAAGGAACGCCACCTGCTACGATCCTGACATACCTCTCTAGCTTCCTCCACATTCATAAGTCCTTTCATGCATGCTCGTCGGTTACGGGTAGATCTGACCTGGCCCTTTTTAAGCACGTCGCCAATTTGGTTCGTATATGTACGTCTAGGCCGTCCCCTTCCAACATTTCCACTTACGCTTGCCTTATAGATTGCCCTCGTCAATCTGCTCTCATCCATTCTTTCCACATGACCAAACCATCTCAACATACCTTTCTCTATTTTTGTCACTACATCCTCTTTCAAACCACAACGTTCTCTAATAAAACTATTTTTCAATTTGTCCATCACAGTCACACCACACATACTTCTCAGTGAGCGCATTTCCACTGCGTTAATCCTACTTTCATGCGTCTTCTGCCATACCCAAGATTCACTTCCATACATCAATGTCGGGACTAACACTCCATTATGAACTGCCATCCGTGCCTTTTTGGACACGTGTTGGCTTTTCACAAAGGAATTCAGAGCTCCATTTACCCTATTTCCTGCTTTCACTCTTCTCTCAATATCACTCTGACACTTACCGTCTCTGGTAAACATGCACCCTAAGTACACAAACTCATTCACCTGTTCCAATTTTTCATCACCAATCATAATACTACATAAGGTACGTTCGTCATTATCATTCCTCTCTAACACCATAACTTTTGTCTTACTTACATTCACTTTCATTCCTTTCTTTTTAAACGACTCATTCATGCAAGTCACCATCGCCTGCAAGTCATTCGCCGACGATGCAAGTAGAACTTGATCGTCGGCGTACAACAGACATTTGACCAGCAACTCATTCATTCTTAATCCACATTCACTCTCTTTCAGCTCTTCCAAACAACTGTCCATGAATAAATTAAATAGCCACGGGGACGCTACACATCCCTGTCGGACCCCTCGAGAGATGCCGAACCAGTCAGTGTATGCCCCGTTAATCCTGACACAGGCACTGGAATTCTCATACAGAGATTTCAGCGCCTGTATCAATTTACTATCCACTCCATACATGTGCAGCGTGGACCACAGTTCATTCCGAACCACTCTGTCATATGCTTTTTCCAAGTCCACAAAAGCGCAAAAGATCTTTTGGTTTTGAGCCAAAAACTTTTCGCTTATAGACCGTAATGCAAAAACCTGGTCCGTGCATCCCATTCCTTTTCTAAAACCTGCTTGTGCATCCCATATCTTTCGTTCAGTCTCCTTTAACACTCTATCAATTAACACTTTTGCATACAGCTTTCCGACCACACTGAGGAGGCTAATGCCACGGTAGTTTTTGCATTCCTGCTGTGACCCTTTTCCCTTATAGAGCGGAACAATTACAGCCTTACACCAGTCCTTTGGGACCCGACCGGATTTCCAGCACTTATTAAATAAAAGGTACAGCATGTCTATGACTACCCCACCACCATTCCTCAGCATCTCTACCGATACCCTATCATACCCAGCAGCCTTACCTACTTTCATGCTTTTCATTGCTTTCATTATCTCTTCCACACTCAAATCATTCTCACACTCTGAGTCCACATTCGTGGGCCACACATCTATGCTTGGAGTTACTGCTTCTTCACATTCAAATAAACTTTCAAAATATGCCTTCCAACAATCCAGTATTTTTCCCTCTTCAGTTAACATGCATCCATCACTACCTCTTATTCTGTCAACTTTGGATGTCTCGGTTTTTCCACGAGTTAATTTTACCATTTTCCAAAAAAGCTTAATATTTCTTCGAAAATGGTCAGAGAATCTCGTGTCACTTTTTGCTTTAGACTCCTCTTTCTTTCTATTCACGCATTCTTTTACAGCCTTTTTTGCAGCATCGTACTTTAATTTTCCTTTCACTACATCTTCATCCACTGCACCTTGTACTCTCTTATTGGATTTGACTGCTAATAGATCTTGCCATGCTTTCTTTTTCACATTAACTAATACTTTCACTTCATCGTCCCACCAATTATCTTTTACTATTCTTCCATTCTTTCTCTTAGTTACGCCACATACTGCACTCGCCGTCTCCACTAATCCTTTTTTGAATACATCCCACATATTCTCTACATCATTCTCACATCCTTCATCTATGGTGTTTTTTAATTTATCTTTCAGTTTTGTCTTGTACTCACTTTTAACATCCGTATCGTGTAATTTTTCCACTCTTATTCTCTCCAACTCTTTTGTAGACAATTTAGCTCTATGACGCCACTGTTTGAACAGACCATGTATCCGGCAAATCACCACGTAATGATCAGTCCCTACATTGACTCCACGATATGCTCTTGTATCTACAACGAGCTTTTTCAGTCTTTCATCCATTATTACCAAATCTATCACGCTTCTTTGTTCTTGCCTCTGCCATGTGTACATGTGGATTTTCTTGTGACGAAAAAACGTATTCATCACAAAAAGATTCCTTTCCAAACATATATTTAAATAATAAATAAATAAATATATTGTGGTGCCTCACAGATTATCTAAGTGCCAGAATCTAGCATCTTGTATTATGGTAACAAGACTAAGATACAGAATTCATAATACATAGCTACAAACATCCATAACTCGAGTACTAATATTCATATTTATCATACAAATATTTGCCTCTTGCAAGTTCGAACCCGTGACCCTCGGATCAGAAGGCAGGTTCACTACCAACAGAGCGAAATGTTTCGTGAAATGTTTTTGTGTGAATAAAGAATCAATAAATCGACAATTGATAAAACCACGTAGAACCCGGATAAAAGCAAGAAAACCCGGATATGTCTGGACAAACCCGGCTGTTTGGTAACCCTAGCGTGACGGGCACTGTCTGCGTTTCGGTCATTGACTCCTTTTATGTCAAGCCGGCACTTCAAAGTGTCATGTTATGTTGGATTTTCGCTTATGTGTGCGTTTTCTTTGTGAGGTTCGTGTTCGTAGCAATTTTGATTGTCTTGGAAAATCCTTTTATATGATAAATTGATACAGTTAGTGTAGTAGCTGGAATAAAAGCCTGCCAAGTATTAATAATAGGTCGTTTTGTAGCACAAATGCTAGGTCTATTATTAACGTCATCACATCACAGTCGAATAGGAAACATCTTTTAAAAGCGAGCATCGCCTCTTTTTTCAGTATAAAATAGAATGACAATTTCTATGCTAACCGTAAATGATTTTGTTTCGTTGAAACCCGTGATTGACACACTGAAATGATGATCTTAAATAATGAAGCAAATTCACCTATGTATTGTTAAATCAAAACATACCAAAATACATTCCGTTATTCCGGTTTGAGTCATCAAGACGAGATATAGATAAGTTATATTTATATTATAAAATAGAATCGATTATTAATAGAATTTTAAAATTTCGTTTTTACAGAAGTCAACAAAATAAACATTTTTTTTTTCTCCAAAAATTCACAAGGAGTTTAGGGGTAGATCCCTTAAAACCGAATTCAAACGTTTTCAGTCAGTAAGCATGTTTTATATTCTCATAAAACAGTCGCTTTGAACCTTTGACTACTTAGTCAAAGCTTTGAACCTATAACAGCGTATATTGTAATTACCTAACGTATTAAAGCAAGCCGCAACGTGCGTCATTAATTAACATGTTTAGGCAGGTAGGCTCCCTGTCTATAAAGGTCTAAAACGATCATCAGTCAACTTACGTCAACGGGTGTGTTGCGAAGCGCCAGATTAATTCTGCGTTATTAATTATCTGCTACAATTTTGCTTTCAGAATTTTGATGGCGCTAAAAAAGATGTCTAGACTAACTTTAAGATAAGCGAAGCTTCTAACAATTACGCGTAGGTACCTACTGATACAATATTTTGAACAAAAGAATTGAAAACCGTACCCTTTTGTAGAGAATCAACCATTGAACAAAACTTTTTTGAAAATAAGAACAATCGAGTTTTCATAGGTATAACCAAGGGTTAGCTTCAGATAACGAAACTAAACCACTTTCTCTAAGGAACACGGGTTGAAAAACGAGAAAAATTTGTACCTCCCACAGAAAATCGATCGGCTGAAACCGCACTTCTGTATGGAAGTTAAAAAAAAAATCTCGTTTTTCGATCCATGTTCCATAGTTGTTTTGTTTTATTATAAGAACACACTCTTAACATTTTGTTGATAATTAAAAGCAGCGACTATTTTCGAATCTTTACCAAAAGCTAAAACCGCATTTTCCTATTTTGAATAACATAAAAATCGTCTGAAACACTTTTGTCAAAATACTTAGTAAATTAACACCTAGAATATATTTAATAACCACATGAACAAAAGTATACCGCTCAGGAGGAGATGAAGAGACGACCTGGATACCTTTGAAGAAGGGTGAATGGAGCTGGCTCATGACGGGGATGCCTGGAGAAACGGTGGAGGCCTTTGAGCAGTGGTATGAAATAAGCTAAGGAAAAATATATATCGGTTCCTTCTTAATATGCAGATACTTTTTTAAGGGGATGATTAGACCGTCAAACTGTTCAACTTTCTCTATGGCACCAACATCGAAATCGCGAAAAAAAATCAACTTTTCCATAAGCAAAACTGCAAACCTACTCGAGCCGAATGCATGGGACAGCTGATTTTTTTTTCACGATTTCGATGTTGATCCCATATGGAGAAAGTTGATCTGTTTGGTAGTCTGAATATCCACTTAAAAAGTGTCAGCATATCAAGAAGCCTGTTTATCTTGTGTAGGTGACCATAATGATTAGGTATGCAATAAATATTAGTATTTTAAATGAACATCATATGCATGAGCACCTGCAACTGCTGCACCTATAGCTGTTTATTCGCAAGATAAAAATGTTTACACTAGAATCAAAGTCACCAACAAAGAATCTATAAAGTGTTAATAATTATTTCTCCCGACAACAGGACAACATGTGGCAGAATGTTCCGCCTGCCTCTATAATGAATAGTTTCCTTAACTTCCTACTGTTTTATTGTTGTTTTATATTTGTTTCATTTACGTTACGTGAACTGTGTTGTGGTTAACCTCTTTACTTTAATGTTTTATAGAAAACTTCGCATGCCTTAAATAACTGCCTTATTTCTTTATGTTTTCGTACTACTTTTTTCACGGATGTCATGTTGAATAAGTTATGTTTTTTTTTTATGGAGAAGCAGTAATTATTGATCTACTAGGAGATTTTCAACATTATCTCAATTGAGTAACACAATCACCTGATTGAGGTAGTTAAAAGTAAGATTGTTTCGTTCAATCGACTGATAATAAGGTAGTGACTCTACATCTACAGGTTTTTAGGTTTTTTTTTACCCTAACACCCTGCAAGGTCTGGATTGAAAAATTACCTGCTTACTTTCTTCTAGTATATAGGGTCCTTCTTAATATGCTGACACTTTTTTAAAGGGGATGATTAGACCATCAAGCTGAACAACTTTCTAGATGGCACCAACATCGAAATTGCGCAAAAAAATTATTTGGCTCGAATAGGTTTGCAGTTTTGTATGGAAGAGCTGAATTTCTTTTCGCGATTTCGATGGGAATAGAGAAAATTGTTCAGTTTGATGGCCTGATCATATCCTTAAAAAAGTGTCAGCATATTAAGAAGGACTGTATAGAGTATAGCACATAAGTACAGATTGTTGGTAGATACTTATTTTATTGATAAAATTTAACTAGCTAAACTCCACTTTTGGAGTTCCTACCTAACTCTTTATCCAGCATTGTTTAATTCTTAACAAATTCTAAAACAAGCAAAACTTTACACAATTAAAATTTTCTTCATAAATCTCTAATTAAACAAAAATAACATCAACATTTATTTCCTCAAAAATCCGGGTCGAAAACTTTTTATTTTTAACAGTTTCGTGTTTGCCATTATTTTTCGCCTCGTGAAATCTAAAGTTTTCAGTTTGCACGCTAGCATGGCGTGACCGGGCGGGCTGGCAATACAGCTAAAGTGTTGCCACACTAATAATATTAATTAGAGTTACAGTGGAACAGTTATAAGGAGTAATTAACTAAGGATTTGCTGATGTAATCGCGGTTTGACATTGTTTTACACTTTGGTGACTTGCCTTTGCGATACAGGGTAAGTTAAGGGTTGGAGTTAGTATGGAATTGGTTGTACTTTGTAATTGTACATAAGTGTCGATCATGTTTTCGTTATTGTAATTTGAAGATAATGTTTGGTTACCAATGGAGGCTACATATCAGAAATGAAATCTATTTTGTGATGCCTAGGTGAATTTTTAAGAACCGTGGCATAAAGAGAGAAAATTAAATTTAATACAAAACAGGATATACTAACATTATATTATACTAGCGTTAACCCGCGACTTCGTCCGCACCAATTATATACCAGATTTTAAGTCAGATCATAAGCTATCAAACAAAAAAGTTTCATCAAAATCGGTTCAGTAGTTATTGCATGATGCTCGTTCAAACAAACAGACAGACAAAAAATTCAAAAATTTGTGATATGGAATCAGGGACACCTAAAAACCATATCGTAATTTTTTTTGATAATATCTTCAATGTACAGACAAACTTCCTGTTACAGTTTTATTATAGTTTAGATAGAAAGATAGATAGCTAATTATTCCAAAGTGACTTTAAACGACAATAAGAGGTTTCCTTGAACGGTAAAGGGAAATAAAATATTTCATATTAACAGTATAAATTATTTAAACCCGTGAAATACGATGAAGATGATCGGTAAACTCGTACCTATACTACGAGTTACCAGTCCAAAGTATAGCTGGAAATAAAAATCTGAGTAAACGGAACCAGAAAGTAAAAATTACACTCCATTGTTTCGACGATACGGTGGCGATAGGAATACTACTTGATTGAACTACATGAACCTAATCAAATCAAAACCAAATAAACAATCAAACGTCAAATTAGGAGGATATCAATGTCAGTCGGCCTCCAGAGTCCTAGGCCTGCGCTAAAGACTTAATGCAAGAAGACAGTGCCAGTCCCTAAGGTAAGCCTTTGATGCCTCCGCCTGACAGAACGAATACAATGCTTTAGTTATTTAGGAGCCAGATGGCTTCAAATTAAAACTTAGGTCTGCGAAGTATAATTGGGTTTTGTTAGACAAACATACAAGGTCTAACAAAATTAGGTGAAACTATTTTAAGGGGATGATCAGACCATCAAACTGAACAACTTTCTCTATGGGACCAATATTGAAATCGCGAAAAAAAAATCTGCTGTCCCATACATTTAGGTCGAGTAGGTTTGTATAGAACCGCTGATTTTTTTTCGCGATTTCAATATCGGTCCCATAGAGAAAGTTGTTCAGTTTGATGGTCTGATCATCCCCTTAAAATAGTTTCACCTAGTTTTGTTAGACCTTATATAGCAGTATTCATAAAACAGCAACCAGATAAAACAAGATGTAAAATTAAATGCGTAAAGTACATACTTTATGGGTTGCTTCAGACCATCAAACTGAACAACTTTTGCTGCGGGACCAACTTTGAAACCGTGGAAAAAACATCCGATGTTTCAGATATTTTGGTCGATTCTGGCTCAATTCCACAGAGCAAGTTGTTCAGTTTGATGTTTTGAAGCGCCCTGTTCGATAAGGCCAATGCCCAGCAGTGGATGTTTATACAGGCTGTTAGGAAACCTATCCTAACTTAGGATAAACAGTTGCATTACTTTAAGGGGTGATTGTACCCGTGATACTGAACAACTTTCCCTAAGAAAACTACAGGAAAATCGAAATATTTTCGACTTTTCATACAATCATTCGGTCAGCTGATTGCACTTAGTATGGAAAGATTAAAAAAAATTTGCGAATTTCCTATATGTTTCTTAGGGAAAGTGGTTCAGTATCAAGGGTACCATCTCCCCTAAACACCCTGTTGGTTGAGATGATGATACTTGTAAATTGCTATGTGGGGAAAGATCAAGTTTTCTATTTCTAGCTTACCGTCGTCGACGCATCGAATGAAGATCCATAGACACATAAGCTCACCAAACCAAAGTCAGCTAAAACTCGAATTTTTAGGTAACTTACCTGAAACAAAAAAAATCAATCAATCAATCAATTATACTTTATTTGACACCAAAAAACAGAGTATACAGAGAGCAAACAATCAAGAAATTCAAAAGGCACAAAAACAGACGGTCTTATCGCTAAAAAGCGATTTCTTCCAGACAACCTTAGGGTAGAGGAAATAGTGAAAAAAGATTGGTAGGCGGTGTAGATCACAATAACACAATATAGATAACATACACAAATAATGTTATACAAATACAAACATACTGTAATATAAAAATATATATATATAATATAAATATCTAGAAATAAGCATTGTAACGGGTTCTTACCGCGTTTTGGTATATTTGAGTTCCCGTTATTTCGGCAGTGTTACGACTGCCGTGATCACGGGATGACTGATAAATATAAATATATTACGAATACATAAAAAAATAAATCGAAAATCATAATTAGTACCTATTTATTAAATTTAATAGGCATACGTATTTCACATTACAGAACAGTATTGGTTCTTACTTATTTAAAACTACAAAAACTTTATTAATATATTACGTTATAATAATTACGTACTTATTTCAATAAACCGAAAGAAGTATGCTGTTCAAATGTTCATTAAGAGTCACACACAAATATATATATTTTATTGTACTAGTTTTTTTTTTCATAATCTTTCATGGCTTTGGCAACGTGAAATAGAAATCCTGATACTCAAATAATGGGCTTCAAAGGATTACTCAGAAGATTGATGAAATAGGATCGCTATTATTTAAATTGTCGGTTACCTACCTACATAGATACCTATACAGGGTGTAAAAAACCCCTGTTGGAGCCGGGTTGCTTTAGACCATCAACCTGAACAACTTTCTCTATGGGACCAATATGGAAAACGCGAAAAAAATCAGCTGTCCCATACATTTCGGTCGAGTTATGTTTACAGTTTTGTATGGAATAGTTTTTTTTTTCGCGATTTCAATGTTAGCTCCATAGTGAAAGTTGTTCAGTTAGATGGTCTGAAGCAACCCTCTAAGGCTCCAACAGGGTTTTTCTACATCGTATACAAAATCTGATGGAGAAAACTTACAACGTACTTGACGTTACGGCTCCATTAATTGTTATCGACATAAAATATAACATAATGTAACAACGTCCCCGGACGATCACCCTTTATCGAAAGCATAATTCTGTGTTACGTATAAGGTCCGCCACATACATCCGGAGTAAATGATTCGGAAATAGATTCCGTATGGAGTGTTGCCGCTTTCAGAGAATTTTTCACTAGATCTAGTGATTTTTTGATGTCTTAGGTGGCATAATTTAAAGTTATTTTTGAGCGTAGACATTGAGTGAATGATACCGTATCGTGACGGTGCAGTTGCGACGTCGTTGCAGCATAGTTGCGAAATCGCCTGCGCTCAAAAACCGCTTGTGTGATAATTGTTCATGCTATTTTGTATGCAGATTATGTCTAATGTCAAAACTATCGATAGTGTTTTGATATAGTTGCATTCATATTGAAATAAAATTTACAAACCATCATCGTAACATTCGTAACGTCATGACCTCATCACATGATAGTAATTATCATGTATCGAATTTTTTTGTGTCGTTTTAATAAATACCTAAAAATGCATTTATTGTCATTCATTTGGCGTTTCATACATTCTTATTTTAGGCATTTTTTAAACAGCACTAGTATTTTTTGTAACTATAGTTGACAACACTGAATCCCGAATCAGGATTCCGGATCGCAATTCCGTCTGTGTGTGGCGGACCTAAAGCGAGTGTCGTCGATGGCGCGTTGCAGAGAGGTATCGACACTCAATCATAAGGGTTCAGATTCTAATCCGCACGGACGACATGCCACGAATCAATAAGTTTTTTTAACGTATGTACCTATGTTATACCGATTGCTGTCAAACAGTAAAGGAAAGACTTGTGAGGAAACCTGCATACGCTGAAGAAGAAATTCTGATGCGTATGTGAAGTCTGCCAAACCGCACACGGTGGACAACCGCCCATAAATCCCTGATTGTTTGGGAAGTACGTCTGTGCCCTGCAGTGGGACGTATATTATAGTCTGGTGATGATGATAATAAAAAAAAATAATTTTAGCCATTGAATAATTATGTATAGAATACTGTGCACAACGATCAGCAGTGCGGGGCGCGCACTGGGGCGTTGCGGTGCAGCACGCGCCCGGCACATGTTAAGTAAGGTTGAGCCAATTAGCTTAAACGAGTGTTACAAAAATTTTAAGTCTGGGTGTCGCCTCTAGTAGTAACCTCAATGATTTTAACGCAAGACGAAGTACCGTGAATTCCCTATACGTTATTCAAGTTGAGAAACGAGAATATTCGTTTTCCATTTTGTACGCACGGCGACACATCAAGCTATACAAAACCAACATAAGCTGGCCGCGCGTCGTTATACGTTACTTGACTTACGCGCGGCCAGCTTATGTTGGTTTTGTATAGCTTGATGTGTCGCCGTGTGTACATATTATTACTTGGCCTGTTTTTGCCCTACTAGAGGGCACATCAAATCGACACAGTCAAATCAGGCCAATTCGACAGGAACTGGTCTACTTTGAAGAAACTGACTCCAAGTTAATACAACAATATATAAGGCAAGCTGTTATGATGTAAGTTGACGCAAGCTTACACTTGGAAACAATTAAGTAAACCTCAGTTAACTAACAAACGGCCAAGTAAATGTAAACTTAGGGCCAATTGGTGTTCAAGTAGCTTGTTATTGTAAACGTCGATCAACGTTAATTATCAGAAAGTTTGTTTTACTGATTGCTTAGGTATATTGCATATTATCATCTGACGCTACTTTGAAACTTTGTACTTTAATGTTCTTAAGAGTCATTTCTACGGAACACAAACGCTGAAAAATGTATAGTACAGATTCGGTACAGAACAAAAATTTATACCAATACTCAATAGTTTATGATAATTTCCATTATTAAAGCATTTCTTAAATAATAATCTGAAAAGCTTTGAGATTATTATCGATCCTGAAATGTAAGCCTTAACAAAATTATCAACGTACTTAATATATGATTTTATTATGCAGCTGTGTTTACCTTAACACCCTGTATATGCGTTTTTATAGCACACTTAGTTATACGAAGTTACCGGGTATGGAGTTTTCTTCCAATAGGTAGGCTATCGGAAAAAAAACCATACGCGAAAGAATTTCTGATGCGTATGTGAAATCAATTAATCCTCAGATCATACGTGGTGGGCTAACGCCCCTTGACTATGTGGGTAGGCCTTTTTCCCAGCAGTGGGAACTTTAGTGACTGAAGATGACTACGATGGTGTTTTATTCTGCAATTGAAACCAAGAAACTCAAACGGTAAAAACCGAAAAGAAGTCCATCTCAGCGACCGTAGACCGCCCTAGTTTGACCTAACCTTAATTCATAAACTTGTTTTAATCTAATCTTCATAACTCAACCCTTATAAGATTTTTCGCAAAGTTTTATATCTGGCTTTCCGCTTTCGGTATTATCTACAGACTTTTAGTTTTCCCGCGAGAACCGCGCCAGAGTTATTTATCGAGATAAAATTCCGAATCAGAATATTCTTAAGCAAAAAGCTTAGTAACGGACCTGTTTTAAGGGGTTATAGAGATAGATATACAAATCTATTATAGTAACGTTTTATAAAGTGGTGCCTTTGTCGTCATGGAAGAAACTAAAACCGGCCTTTATAGTAATTTACGACATCTAGAAAATGTATCATGTAGTTTAACGCTAATACAGGGTGTTAGGGTAAACAGTTGCATTACTTTAAGGGGCGATTGTACCCATGATTCTGAACAATTTTCCCTAAGAAACCTATAGAAAATTCACAAAAAAACATTTCGACTTTTCATACAAACGTTCGATCAGCTGATTGCATTTAGTATGGGAAGTGCAAATTTTTTTTTACGAATTTCCTATAAGTTTCTTTGGGAAGTTGTTCAGTATCATGGGTATATAATCACCCCTTAAAATAATGCAACTGTTTACCCTAACACCCAGTATTATTATAATATTCTATTATACCAGTTTTTAAGTCAAATTATTAGCTTTAATTAAACACAACAGTTTCATCAAAATCGGTCCAATAGTTTATGCGTGATTCCCGAAAAAACATACAGACTTTTACAGTTTTATAATAATTTTGATATATTTGTTCTGATGTTTTTGTATAATAATATGCCACGAACAAAAAACGAATCAGCAATGCATTTGTATGAATATAAATTGAAGCACTTTATTACTAAATAAACTGATTTGATATTCAGCTCACAGGTTTAATTTAAAACAACATTTCGCATCAACAACGTCAGACTTAAAATAAAATATTCACATATTCCATCAAGAATACGAATTTTCTAAAGTGAATATCGCCATGTGACATTGAGTGCTTAAAGTCCAGGGGGAAGGTGGGGGTGTCTGGGCCAGCCGGCGATCAGTCACTGTCAAGTTTCCGATAGCGAAAGACGTCCGGGTATCGCACAGAATTTTATCGTTAACGATATCAATTCGTATTTTTAATCGAAACTTTGTTCGCAAAATGGAACGCAGAAAATTGACGTTTTCTTTTTTCATATCAGACAATAGTATCTATTAACAAACACTTTTCTTAATGTCTCAAGGCTATTGTAATATTTAGCAAAATATCTTATTACAAGATTCTAAGAGTTATAGATAAATAGGATAAAGGCATTCGAAAACGACAATAAGCCCAGCCCATAAAACAGAGATGAAAGATAAAAATAAATCACATAACACCGAACAGAAAATACTTATAAAGATAGAGAGAATTCGATATACAAATCCGTGTCTAAAATACGGCATCCGTATTCCGTATCATTCAATTCGATCGCCTCCGTGTCACACATTGAACGGACCGTCGAGAATTTATTACTTCACTGATTTTTTCAATTGCTCCAAATGCTGCCGAGCGAGATTTATAAGACATTCTCTCACAAAGAGTCACGTAATTTCAGTCCGCCGGTGACCCGTGCTCGAGATAAGTTCCTGGACGATGCGAAAAAAATTAAATCGATGTAGACGACAAGCGATGAAATAGTCTTTTCATTTCATAAAGAAAAGTATCATTTTACTGTCAGAAGCAGCCGTGAACATTCTTTTTAATTGATAGCAAAAATTGCTGGGCGATGATATCGGAAATTAGAAGTTTATTAAAAGTTTTCAACTGTAAACATACAATATCAAAAGACTTCCCAATAAAAAGGAAAAGGGGGAAAAGTGGAGAAGAGAGAACATTTTTTGTCTTTTTAAAATTAAAGTTTAATAAAATCAAAGCACTGTGTTTTGATCACTAATATTAGAATAGCTACTTTAACTTACGTAACAAAATTGCAGATGTTATAATTTTAAAAGGTAAGCCGACAAGAATCCAGATATAACCTACCCTTCGCCATACAAAAGAGCTTTCAGTTCAACCAATATTAAAACAGTTTAAAGAAATATTTATTGAAGGAAACAAAAGCTCAGCAAACAGAAAATAAGCAGATTTATAATAAAAAGTGTTAGCTCGGATGCAGCCGCAAAGCTCCTCAACCGAGAGGAGACTGGGGTGTGTCGTCTCCTATAGTTTTTACTACTGAGTCGTGACTTTTTTGCTTATCAGGTTCCAAGCCCGGATTTGCGATGGACTTTGAATAAAGATGTAGTATTCATGTCACTGCATTTCGTTCAAATTGAAGCGAAAATTAAATTACTACGTAGTAGAAAGTATCTTAAATTACTATAAACGTGTTTGTTTGTTTTTCAAATTAATTTGATAGTTTACAATAACACCTTTTTTCATTCAAAACCTTCAACAATAATGACATATCTGTCATAAAGAAACAGACGTCGCTTCACGTAGTTTTTTTAAAAAACAACATTGATTGATGAATCCCGTTGTAGGTATAGTGGTTGAAGGTCACAAATCTCAGCTCTCAGTATCTCAGCAATGGTAAGAATGAATTTGATACTAAGCCTTAGAATATAATAAGTACGTTTAAAAATATACAAGATCCAACTTAATATGCTGACGGTTTTTTAAGAGTATAATCAGACCATCAAACTGAACAACTTTCTCTATGGGACTAAACTAACGACATCGAATCTTATTTGGGTTGAGAAGATGCAGTTTTGTACGAAAAGCATAAATTTTTGCGCGATTTCGACGTTAGTCCCGTAAAGAAAAAAAAACGGTCAGCATATTAAGAAGGACCCTATAGTTGATGTTGTAGTAAATATTCTGACCACTCCGAAAGATAAGGTCATGAGTTTATGTATGTACTATGTGTTAATTTGATACGACGAATAAGAATGAGCGAGGCGCTAAATCTATTTGAACACCAACTCACGCATTCGACGTCAGACAAAAAACAAAGGCATCTTTCATCTTATCGTTTAATCAGTATTCAAACAATAAGCGCTATAACCGATATCCGGAACCGACTGTCGGTTTCCTATCCCTCTGACAATAACAATGAGACGCCATAGAAACAGAGTGATTATTCAAATTTTATCTTTTTTCGTTTCGCAACCACATGCCTAGTTGTTAACAACTTTTTTTGTGATATAAAAAGGAAATGAACTGTCATATCGTCCACACAGATGTCACAAATTCCGCAGAAATCTAAGTATATAAAATCACGACCATATTCCGTTCCAGGGTAATCAGAAACTTTAATACAACTAACACCCGTTAACACTTTTATAAGCGAGCAGATGTAGCAAAGTTCGACTTCAGCATATTTCCGTCCTAAAAAGGACGGAATGACGTGTCATAAACGTTGATACAAGGCAAGACCTTTCTTTGCTCTTAAAAAATGCAAAGGAAACCCTATCCATTATCTGAAGAGAGACGAATCTAAGCTGACAAAAAAACAAGGCTGTTAATATATTAAATGACTTCAATTACTAATTTATTATCAAAATGTAACATATTTTGCTACTTTCAATATAAATTTCTAAGTCTTATCCATCAATTTTATCGTTCTTACACCGCCGCGCCGATGGAACTTCTTAAAGAGACTTGCATCAAATACAAATTTTTAGACGATGATAGATTTGAATAAAGGATAAAAGGTAAATGAAAGGTGCCATCTTGCCCTTTAGCCACATTCAATCAAAATAGTAACAGGTCTAAATGTTTTATTTGTCGTTGAACAATTTTTATTGACTGGTTCCTAATAATGTAACTTGATATTATTGAGGCAAGCCGCTCGAATTAAAGACTTTTTTATAGAGCAGATCTTTTTATGTATTATTATTTTGATATCGGGTAAGAAGATGAACATTCCAAATGTATATTTGTTAACCTGTAGCCTTTAGTTCTGGTTAACACTGCCATGTGACTAGTTCTTTTCGAGTCTTAAGTTGGAAAATTGTCTACGTAACCCTAGACAACGTACGATTGCTGAAATCTACTTATGTCTATGTGACGTAAAGTAGCTTACTTAGTACACTACAACTACTCCTATACTTCAGATATACCTAACTTACTTTTCATATACTTGTTTAGACAAAGGAAGTATTCGATTCTTTTTTTTTTATAATATTAAAATAAAACCGGTGCAACATAGCTATCCCGCTAGGCCGCCTTTTGTACCCTTCTTGTTCATATTGTTGTTGTTTTTATTTGTTTATTTTGGTGTGTAAATAAAGAATATTTATCTTATCTTATCTTATCTATCATCTTTCCCCGAAAATATCAGAATGTGTGTTATTATTATAGTGTGTAAGGATCCTGGTCCAGTCACCATCGGTTCAGTGATATTATGCAAGCATTCGGGTGCTGTGGTCTGGGTTGCCTATTCTACACGTAGTCGTATGGACGGTTTATTTCTTTTATTTAAATAACATAGATTTCAGTTATCTACCTACCCAAACGTCAAAACGTAACAATAACAAACAACTAAACATCTAAACCAACATTAAAATATTTTAATCCCTATTCTTCTTTTTATTGTGTGGGCAGAGCCTTGGTGTCACAGTTTTTTCAGACCGCCTTACGGCCTCTGCCGTGCAATTTTTTGCAACGACTACTACCACCAGAGATAGTAGCCGGGACCAACGGCTTAACGTGCCATCCGATGCACGGATCTTTCTTTTCAGAAGATCAGGTGATTCAGCCTGCAATGTCCTAACCAACTGGAGAAAAACGCACAAAGTGTCATATCACTAGGTGTCCCCCGTGGGAATCAAACCCACTAACTCCGTATCGAGAGCCTAATGCTCTTAACCTTAGACCACGGAGGGAGGAATTCCTATTGAGATTTTAAGATGTCTGTAAATATATCTACATAAGAATGTGTACACAGTATTAGGGATGCGAATATCTTTCAGCGTAGAAGGCTGCCAACGTCAGCGTCGGAGGCATCGAGGCATGAAGCCAGTCCTCCGCCGGACGTGACCTCCCGTTCCGACTTACCCCCTTCTCCCGCCTACATATTTACACTTCTTTGTCTGAGCTATTCGCACCCTATCATGCTTTAATTTGGTCTCACTGTGTATTAGACTTGACATGAATCCTTTTAATAATGTTACTGTTTTTATTTCACATACGCAATGACTTATACACACGTAAAAAAATTGCAACAATTTAAGAGTTACATTACCTACACTCTTTTTTTTTGTGCAGTCGTATATTCAGTTTCGAAGTCGGGTAGCCGCTAGGTGGCCGTCATTTTGGATTTGTTTGATTGTTTGGTGTGATTACTTGATTCTAAAGATATCCAAATACATTATATCAATAATAAGTAGTGTATAGGTAGCTGTGTTAATCCGCTAAGGCACAAAAATATGTACCCTGATATCTTTTTAACAGTTTTTGCCTATCAAGAAGTAGATTGGCATAAATTGTACAACATTTGCGCACGTGTTGCCTAATTTATCTCATGTTATATTATATATAGCTATACATACGTATAGCATGCAAGCGTGGGAAGACATATGACGTAGATGAAACCTCAACGTTACGTCTCGTAGCGATAGATCATGGTGGGAACGGAAGTCTAATAAGGAGAATCAAATCAAAACTCTCTATAATTCCAGAACTGAAACGCTACAAAAGAGACTTTTCAAAAGTCTTCATTTCGAGAGACGCAATTAAAAACTTTCTCGGAAAAAACATTTCGCCTAAATTCGCGCAATCGGGACGAAATTAAACTTTTCGTAAACTCTTTTTACTTCTTTCAGCGTTCAGCGTTCGCTACCATTTGTTAGTGGGCTTCAAACACGTCAGAGGGGCAACAATTGAAAGGGGCTTGTAGGCATTCGGTCTCGCCATTGTGTCCGGACTTGACAGGACGGACGGAAAGGTTCGAAGGAACTCCTTTGAATCTGCGATCAATTTGCCGAAAGATACCGTCTCGTAAACTGCGGTGTTTTGACCAATTGTTGGATCGCTACTTCGAATTTCGATATAGGTTAGTAAAACCAGTCGCTTTCAAGACATTTGCTAGAAATTTATAAGAAAATTCCATGAATACAGTATTGAGCTGGACAAGTTTCCTTATATGACATATGTAAGCAGATAAAACTCACGACGAATCTCATGATCCGATTATTGTGTATTCTGCAGGCATCGCGAAAAAAGTTTAAAAGGCAAAACCGCCAGACTATGGCGGATATTTGCTAAAGCTGCGTTTATACCAAGCAAAGGGCTTGAAATGTACGGAGGAGATTTAGGTTCGTGTACGCTGCATAAAGTCTACTCGAATTTATTATGGAAGCAGAGTTAACAGAGATTCATATTGACGTAATACGTAAACAGTGAGTAGGCACGTGTAGCCTGTATGAAAAGTCGGTAATCTCCATTACAACATCAGTGTGCAACAAAAAGCGTCGAAAAAGATACACTTAAAAATCTCAAACATTTCGATAGATAGCAAAGTTCTCATAATTGTGTCAGAAAAATCAAGAACAATATGAGATTAGTAACTGGCGCGCACAAACCACCTTCCCGTATGTCCTCTAGCGGGGAGGCAGTCATCCAACCATGCCCGCGCCCGTCTGCCGGCCCTCTGTTTACCCGATCCACAATAACTCTATTGTATGACTAACTTTTCACATTGTAAGGGGTTATTGCTAGAAACTGAGAAACTCGACTTTAGTCGAGTATTTGTTCTATTCCTCCACGATTTTGTTAAGCGAAATATAATTTCGCACAATTTCTAGTTACGGGAGCTGTTGGTTTTGGATCTAAAATGTTGTTACTTCCACATGCACAAGTAAGTTTACCAAATTTTGCAAAACATGTTTAGGTAGACGATTATAGGTTAGAAGAGCGTGTAGTGGTAACGTTTTATTGGCGACCGTTTTTATTGACTTGGAAGCAAAACTTAGACTTAGTTTAAATCGTCGGCCAATGTCTTCTAAACTGACCAAAACTGACCCTAAAAACTATAATACAGCTAATGGCTGGAACATGAGTTAGTAAGTACAAATCTATTGACAGGCAGACATCTCCACGAATGAATGAGTCAGAAAGCCCCACTCCAAATGATAGGCACTTACGTCTCCAAATCAACTCAATTTAATAACCAAGGAATACCATGACTCACTATAAACGTAGGTACATACTGTGTATGGATACAGCTACGAGAGGATAATAATCAACGCAAGACAACAATCAGCCCGATCCATTAGATATTCTAAACAAGGTAAACAGACACTCGAAGATGAATAGGCACGAGATTCATGATGTATTGTATTTGCGATCGTGCAAGCTTTTACTTGAGTTTTGAAACACCATTGAAATTATTTAGAACACGGTTTTCAAAAGAAGACCCGAGAGCACTGACAGTCTCGCCCGCTACAGTTTTTAGGGTTCCGAAGTCAACAAAGAACCCTTATAGTTACGCCATCTCCGTCCGTCTGACCGTCCATTCGTCTGTCCGTAGACACTTAGTACTAGAAAGCTGTAATTTGGCATGGATAAACATATTAATCATGCCGAAAAAGTGGTAAAATAAAATCTTGAAAAATATTTTTTTTAGGTTACATAATTTAAATATCATTTTGGTCGATATTGACCCTTCGGACTTAGTGGAGGAGTCAGTAAGGCCCTTAAGCTTAAAAGTTGGAAGAACCCTGCTCAAGAATGTCCCGGTAGTAAGAAATATGACACGAATTCAAGAAACACGGAACGACGAAATCGAATACCTTGTTAAAGACATTCCATGGGGAGGCAACCAAATCGTTTATTCTTGAAATCTAATAATCCAGTATTGAAATTAGACTGAAAGTGTCATAAGAAAAAAATTAAAGCCAGAGTGTTATCTGATTGCACTTCAAAGTGTTTTATCTATTTGTTAATTGTTTATATAAAACCATTAGTAGTCCCCTTGTCAGACCTGAATCAGGTCATAGCCCTCTTCATAACATTCAGTTGACTTTTTAGGTCCCATTAAATGGACTTTCAATTGGAAAACTTTCAGTTTATTAAACCAGATTTAAGACAACGTAATTGCTTTTCATTTATTCGAAGTTGAATAAACGTTCAATTTTGAACAATAACCTTAATCCGTTATACAATGGGTTGGCAATAGATACGTTTCTAATTGTTTTCTTAATTGTAAAACCTACTCAGTTTTGATAAGAGCAATTGAAAAGCTTTAATAGTTCGTTATGAAATCCTTTCAAATTATTCTTAGACTTGTCGTTAATTTAAAGTTATTTTCTTATGATAATTTACACTTTTGAATTAAAAATTCATTATTCATCTCATCACGAATCCGAAATCGTAAAAAAGAATTTATGAGAGTCATTGGTTCCTGGAAATTCGATCCATATTCGTTAAGGGCCTCGTAATTTTGTCAATCGTCAAAGTCAAGTCCAATCCACTTTAGAGGTATGGTCTGGGTGACGTAAATTATATAATATCTGAAACTTGAATTTCATTACAAGTCGTAATTTAAACTCTTACGTGAAAAACCCACTTGGTTCTATTGGAGTTTTGTTGGATAACTGCTGACACCATCGCCCAAAACGACATTTCTCCTAGTCGATTTCGACTACATCAATTGCTTTAGTTACAAAAGCAGTTGCAGTCGCAACCTGAAAGATATATTTAAATTTAAGTGCACAAATGTGTGAACTAAACACAAACGCACTTATCTTACTCGTCCTTAGCTTACCCTTCAGAACCTGATGTAACAAGAAGGCACTACGATCAGAAAAGGGGACCAATGCTCTGATTCCACCAAGCAAGAGCCATACGGGGGCATCAGCAATGCGACGGAGGGTGAGAACGGATTTAGTCTCCTCTCCCTTTATACAGTCTGGATAGGTGCTGGTCTGTGCCGGACCAAATTCAGGCTAAATAATTTTCTGTAGTATTTTATGTTTTGATTTGAATATTTGACGAAGCATACTATGTTGCTGATTGGTATCCTGTTTATTTTTTTTTTTTTTGTTAAACTTTTGACGAAGCATTGTGCAGATACGGATATGTTCTCATTTTGACGAAGCGTGTTGCAGATTTGAAGCTTGTTCTTTCTTATAAATAAAGTTCTATATTATGAAAACGAATATACAGAGTTCATCGCAAAATTAGCAAAAAGGGCAGTCCGAAACATCTGTCAGTCTTTATTAACCCGCCAACATAATCGATTGGTTAGATTAACTGAGACCTTACTTCACACGTTTGAGTGGCCAGAACGATTTGTGTAAATTGGACCGTTGATTAGATTCCCCCTGCGAACCTCGGCGTCTTAATCTTTTCGATTCATTACTTGCTAAAACTGAGGAGCGTTCGTGATTAATTGTCCCGTTTTGTTTGTTTACAATCATTTATTTGGTGTAAAACGGTTTGTAAGCTCGCATTTCTGTTTCGGATTGTGTTTCGATTTAACGTGAGACGAGCGGATATTGTAAATTCATGTTTTGAGATAAATGTATCTAATATTTCCTACTACATTACCTACTAAAACTGTGTTAGTTTTAAAAAGATTATAGATCCTATCAAAGAGAATAGAATAATAATCCTATGCCTTGCTCAACATAAACAAAAGAAAAAAACTAACGTTTTTCAAAAGCTCCGATAGATGATTGATAAGTCTGAAAAAATGAATGAATCGCGGACGACTGAATGAGAGATCTACTAATAATAACATTGTCAGAGAACATTGTCCCTGAGATGACCCAATTATAGCCCGCGAACATCACATTGCAGCAAAATTGTTCGATCTGTCGACGGAAATTAAATTTTCAGAATAGGTACCCCTTCGTTCGTCGATATCGAAAGTAAAAGTGTTAGGCGTCCACTTAAATGAGATCTCTGACGTTTCGCTAAGTTATCTCTATTGACACTTTATGAAGTCCAAGTTTTATTAGATTGGAATAATCCAACTCTATTTTGGGTGGAAATTGATCATTGTGATTTTTGTGGATTTATTAAGATGTTTTAACAGACCGAACTTTAATTGCTTTTTCTGTACTTTTTCATAAATCGACAGAATTATTTTTAGAGAACAAGACATTGTCAGCTACGTCATAAATTGGTATCAGACGTGTACTCTTGTCTTTTATTAACATCGGGGGAGCAGATCATATAAGACTGGCAATAGCTGGGGTTGGATTTTCTCGATTCATTTGTTATTTTGTGTGGACCGCAGAGTGATCAGTTCACAACTGGTAGGGCGACGTATTGTCGGCCCTCCGGCCATTGTGTTTTTTTACGCTGACGTAGCGGTTTTCCACGAAAACGTTTCGAAGTCTTTGTGCTCTGTACCCTCAGGGATATTGGGCAGATGCCGTAATGTATACCTACCTCTCTATTTGTTGAATATGTACTGATGAACTCTTTTGTAGTTAATGTTCTGTTGAATTAATTTTATTTACGAAAGAATAGATAAAAATGTTTTTGAAAAGCTTTTAAAAGTAGTATTTTTAACATTTCGCATCGAATAAACTGCTAAGAAATTGTAGAGTTGGTAAACGCAGTAAATTGTAGTTTATTACAAAGTAATGACATGTTTGTTCCTTTCCGTACATTTGTGGATCGATTGGTCTTAACAAGGAGCAATTTGCTTTTTTAGATTTAATATTTATTAAATGAAATATGGGGTATAGGTACATATAATCGTAAGCCAATGCCATATATTTTTGTTATAAAAAAACGGCTTAAGTAGTTTTGTTGGAAGTCGACATCCTTTCTGGGATTAAGAATAGTTTTGATAGATGATATGAATCGAACTTATGAGAAAACTCTCCTTTTGGACTTTGGACGGGAGACCAAGACCAGCAGCCTCAAGGCTGCTAATCTGCTTGATAGAAGGCAATCCACTCTACTATTCGAAGATAAGATGAGTACGGCCCTGTAATCTGTCGGGCTATTCGAAAATAAGCTTTAAGCTCCAGCCTCTAAAGTCTAAGGCGATGTAACAAGAAGTACCTATTTATTCGCACATAGGTAACGACATACGCATGTTTGTGCAACATTTGCTTCCCTCAAATGACTTGAGAGCAGATCTTAATTACGGTCATCCGGCCCGTATGATTGTGTCCCGCATTGTTTGCTGTTGAAAGTTAATGCTGCAGAATAAGTCCCCCGATTGAACACTTGTGTCGATGCAGTAAGGACGGAAAGGGCTTAACTCGTAAGACTTCAAGTGACTATTTCTATAAAATCGGGCTTGCAGGACACTAGCTAGATAATATCTCTTGTGGGGTTCGGTGAACTTTGACACGTGTTCTAAGGTTTTTTGCAAAACAAGGGTCACGATAGTTTAGTACCTCGAACAATGGAGTTTTGTTTTTTATGGACTTGAGAAAGAAAATTCTATGAAGCAAGAGCACCAACAGCTTCAGCTTCTGCTTCAATCTACAGGGCTATAAATCATTATGCATACTTAATATTATGTGCCCCTTGTTTAATAGCTGTAGCAAAATATCTGGCCTTTCTGAAAGAACTAGTTTTAAAAGGTTCAAAGGTCTTCAAAGGCTAAAGGACCAGAATCTTAGTAATCAAGCAGTCAAACTACGAAATCCGAGTTGTGTAACACAAACAGAAAGTTAAGAAGAACTTGTACCTAATTATTGATTCCGCCTGAAAACCTTTTCACAAGTCACAAAACCTGTTTGTGAAACTTTTTACCCAACTTCCAAAGTAATCTAAGCCATATTTCTAGAGGCCACAACGGAGGCAAATAGGGAAACAAGAGGTCAAAAATATAAAGAGAAAACGGTTTTAAACAATTTTCTGAAGTTTTTCATCGTTTCCGCTACGGTTTAAATTTATCACGCATATAATTTGTTTTGTAACTACGAAGTTGGAAATTAACAACTTGGTATTTAGCTGAAACAATAATTTTGAAAATGATAACAACCAGAAGTAGAATATTTACCTTAGGTTGAATGAGTGTTGCTCAATCGTGACTCAACAGTAAATGCAATTGTTTTAGCATATTACATAATATTATGTGTTGTTACTGTTGAGGTAAAATATAAATTAATTATAATATTTATTATATTACCTAATAAATATTATTATATTTTAATTATTATTTTGTTTTATAAATTTATATTATTTTGATTTCTATTTTCAAACATTTAGGTAGGTACACCGAAAAATATCTATGATAGACAGTAAAGTAATGCGACTTCAAGTTGCTTAAGTAATATTCAAATATCTTGCCCAGCAGTGGGATGAAAACGGCTAGTAAAAAAAATATCTTGGACATTGTCACACAGATTAGTCCCAAAAAATATAGCGGATTTCTTGATAAGGAGACAACAATATATTAATTTATATAAATACAAACATTCCATTTTTGACCCATTCCAGAACGTTATACAATAACATTTTTTAGTCTACTCAAAGTACCTAGTTACTATAAATTGTCATCATTACGAGATGTTCGATCGAATGATCTTTACTGAAATTATATTCATAAATATATCGTAATATTTCTTTCTTTGGCTATATTATTTTTTACATTTTGGTCTAAGAATGGAGAAACACTTGCATAATGTTCAGATCCATGAGAAAAATCTCTGAGTTCTCACATAGGTACTATTGGGTACAGCCAATGACATTAATTACTAATGTCATTGGGTACAGCATTAACATCTGCAACCCAGAATATAATGTGACTTCTCAATTATCCATGCTCTAAATACCGACTTCTTCTCGTGTAGAATCGTCATAATATTTATGTCTCTCTCAGATCGTTCATTCCCATTATCTTGCCACCTCTGTCGCCCTGGCTGATGTGCTCATAAGATTCCTCTCCTCATAAAGTCTAAAGGTAAACTTAACTACAAATTCAAATGTATGGTAAATATTTAACAGTTGGTTTGTTTTTTTTACTCACTCGAATGAGGAGATCTGCTGAAAGACCGGTGTCATCGATACATGAGAAGTAGCAGTGGATGGGCCGCAAATATTC
Source organism: Agonopterix arenella (assembly GCA_927399405.1). Taxonomy (NCBI): domain Eukaryota; kingdom Metazoa; phylum Arthropoda; class Insecta; order Lepidoptera; family Depressariidae; genus Agonopterix; species Agonopterix arenella. The sequence continues at coordinate 10,026,431 of OV656708.1, read as the reverse complement.
GTGGAACGTAAAAAACATTTTTGTATCTCGCCTCAAAAAGCTACTAAGCATACAAGGCACCTAGACAAATCTACAATGTACCATAGGGTATTTGACAGCCTGTAAAATATATGGATCTATTGATGGCATCCGTATTGAATATGAATTTTGGAAACCAGCTATTTTGTCATTAAGAAAAATACAGGATATTTTAAGAGAAAACCGTAAAAAAAAAAAATTTTTGTTTACTTTATTCACGTGATCATCGTAAACGACTGTGATCGGCCGAATGGTTGATGACGTCAACTGCATGTAGACAGTTGCGTGTAGAGTAAGAGTTTCAAAAGCAGGTAACGTCGCGATATTTAAGTAATATTTTCTTGCACTATATGTAATGACACGTAAAATACACATTTTCTATAGAGTCCTTAGACATCAGTTCAAAAACCTAGGACAGTTTTTAAAAACCTGTCAAATACCCTATTGTAGTAAAAGAGTACCAATCAGAACGAAAGAAATGAACGAGTTCGCTCTAGTTTTATGAAACGTTTTTTCTATTCTCGCCATGTGCCAAACAGCTGCCAAGCCCGATTTTTTACCAACAACTTTTGACCCCACTTCCCTGCGATCATTCATATGGGAATTGGTTTTTTGCCTGGTTTATACGAGTTTAGGCCTTAATCATTGGACGAACGGTGGCAATTTGTTTGCGCAGGGTTCAGGTTATTTATAAGTGGGTGCCGTTCTGTTAGTTCTGTATTAATTACTTCGAATTAAGTTAATTAATTTAATTTGTAATTTTTTAGAGACAAGATTCTTTAGAGTTTTATGTTGGCTAAGATTCATGTTGAAATGTTCGATTTAAATTATCTGGAGATTAGCCAAGTATTTAATGCCTATTTAAACTTCTAGGAAAAATTGTGCTTCGTGATTTTAGCTAGGTATTTTATTTCTTGTAATAGCGTTTATTACCGATTATATTTAATAACATAATTATTACAGTTGATATATTTAGTACCAGTCCTTATACGACGCGCAATTCATCACAAATAATTCATGTATATAGGTATAAAGGTAGCATGGCGTTGGAAAAAATAGAAGAAAATATTTTCTCAGGTATGAAACTTATCTTAATTAACTTGGAAGACGCCGAGCCAAACTCGATCCGCCCAAGTACCATAGAAGTACTTCTATGTAATGTGCGAACTGCGGTTGTATGTTTTAATGTTATTATTTATTTTGCCAAACAACAATACTAAAGAGACGTTTTAACGATTGCTAATCCCATTTTATTTCTAAACTCCAGCTTTAATAACGTAATGAATAGTAGTTCTATGATCATAAAGTTACACTTCGGACACTTTATTACTACCAACTAATAACAATAACAAATTGAATTTAATACAAACGGCATAAAGGTTATATTCGGAGAGCAAACAAAGAATTCTTGAAAGCTCATGGGAGATCGCGATCGCTCCTACATTCCTAACAGGATAAGAAGTCCCTTCACATGACTCTTAGGCTAAAGGCATACGGATGAAAACGGATTGATTCGCGACCCGTCTGTAAAGAACTGAAACCAATTACGTTGACATGTGTCATAAAAAGCCACATCGTAACGACATGACAGCGGGACGTACAGTAACGATAATAAAAGCCAATAACTTTAATAAAACAATAATATTGCTGAAGTAACTTCAGTTTTAGGTATACAGTCTTTGAAATTAATTTTGTAAGTATATTATTATATTTAGTTTTGGAAGTTAGATTAGTTTGTAAGCTCTTTGACTACTTAGGGACTAGTTACGCGTGATATTCTACTAACAAACATTTCTGCCACTTTTTGCAGGGAGCCGAGGTAACATGAAATCCGCAACTTTGGATTTTATTCACCATAACTTTAGATTCTAATTTTGATTGTTAACAATCATGAAAAGTAGTCTCGTGTGATCCCCAAACGCTTTGAATACTAAGCCCAAACGTCATAAGTTCGTAGTTATTGTTTCGCAATTATAGGCTATCTCGTTTAGTGATAAGGTTTAAAATTGATTGTAAATGCACATGATCAATTGTTCTTATACCGTGGCAGAGGGGAAATGCTACCGCAGGGCTAGTCCTTATAATAAATTGTCAAAGGTAATACTACACTTAGTTACCAGTTTAATAGTTATTGTTTTGATTATTAAATAACATAGATTTAACAAATAATAACAAAAATTATGGTCGAGACCATAAAAAGGGATATTCGTTACACAACGTGTTGAAAATTCGAATGTGCACAAAATGTAATTTACAATGGATCAAATAACAAAGTGTACAGTACTTACACAAAATTTTAGAACCGTGTAGGCGATGCTATACAGGGTGTTAGGGTAAACAGTTGCATTACTTTAAGGTATGATTGTACCCATGATACTGAACAACTTTCCCTAAGAAACCTATAGGAAATTCGCAAAAAAAAAATCGACATTTCATAGAAAAGTTCGACCAGCTGATTGCATTTAGGTAGTATGGGAAGTCCAACATATTTTTGCGTATTTCCACAGGTTTCATTGGGAAAGTAGTTCAGTATCACGGGTACAATCACCCCTTAAAGTAATGCAACTGTTTACCCTGACACCATGTAGTGTATAAGCTAGTAATTTATATTATACTGCGCCAGTGTCACTGATTTGAAGATATAAGCGATTGGTAAAAACAGAGAACAGGGAGTAGAGTTCCTGGCCGCATCTTCTCTACAACGGAACACCTTCCGACGCGGTGGTAGCGTCAAAAATGACGCCAGAAAGCTATCCATGTGATATAATTTTGAATAAAAAAATTTGAGTTTTTTTAGTTTTGGGGAGAAACCCGCAACAGTTTTTCAGAGTTAGACATAATGTTTAGAACGTATGAATAATATGTTAACACCTTAACTACCCTTAACACAGAATAGATAAAAGATCATCGCATCACAACTTACTTATCGGAACTCCGAACTTAATCTAATGTCACTAAGGAAGTAAGTAAGCGTAGTAGACTCCGAAGACGGAAGTATACCCCAAAGTTGGCAGTCATTCCGTAATAGGGTTGCCACCGGAAACGTTCCGGAATCAAATTAAATCTTTTATCTTAATTTGTTCAATTCGTGCTTAGTGAAAAAAAAAGATATAATTCTTTTTTTGAAATGTCTCATTTTAATTGAATTTGAATACAAATCAATTTTAAGATTTACGCTCAAAGAGAATGTAACTCACTACGTTATAATTATATAAGAGTCAGGACTTCCATACTAAAAACTGGTCGTGACCGATATCCAGAATGTTTGAAACATGTGCTACCGTTCAAAGGAATTGAATAGCGTCAGTGTACGGTTCATATAACAGTTTTTTGTTAGGGAATTGCGCGAGCCTGTTTACGCTAGATAAAAAAACGTTAAGGTTTTCAGGAATAAAAGCGTTTTAATTAGGTTCTTTAGGTAGTTAGCCTATTACCTATATGCGTATACAGGGTGTAAGTGACAGCCTAGCATATACTGAAACTGTGAACTCAGACCATCAAACTAAACCACTTTCATTATGGAGCCTACCTCAGGAGTAGCGAAAAAAAATCAATTGTCCCCACAGATCACAAAAACTAATGGAGATGTGAAAACGGGGCGGGGCCAGTGTCGCAGCAATATGCGCAAAAACGGAACACATTGCTCGCGACAGTAATGATTCAATATATTATGAGGATGAAAACCAGTCGAGATATTATGTGTAAATAGTTTACAATGCTTGCGTAGTACTAAAGATTATTTGAACGTTGAGTTCTGATACCGCAATGCATAATGAGCACATTCAAGCTAACGAAATACTTTCTAGCGCGTGGTACTGGAGATGATGCGACACTAGGTTTCGTACTCAGCGCGTTGGTTGGCATCTCTCTAGATTTCTATGGTTGTCCCATACAAAGATGCTGTACTTAACCGACTCAAATGTATCCTGGCTATATATGGCTCCATAGTGAAAATTGTTCAGTTTGATGGTCTGAATTCACCGTTTCAGTATTTGCTAGGCTGTCACTTACACCTAGTGTAGGCTGCCTCTCTATCAAATATCATATGAAATCTATTCTAGACGTGATACATATATTGAAGGCATAGTAACAGATAATATACATTCATAGTTATAATTTTAGCGTAGGTAGGACAAAAAATATCCCATTCCCTATTCCCTAGTAGCTAGCCCTATTCTATTCCCTTCAGTAACTTGACGTTACGGCTTCATTAATTATTACCGACATAAAATAGGTATAAAATAATGTAACAACGCCCCGGGCGATCACACTTTATCGACAGCATTTTTATTAAGTAAATTACGAAATTTGATATTTTTATTATACTTCTCTAACTGTTTTTATATTCGGAGATATGAAACGGAACGATGGGTAATTATTAAAAACTATCCGCATTTAATTAAGAACTTTTTATAGCGACATAAGCTATGCTATGCTAATGTTATTTTTTCCCCTTTTGTCTTTCTCATTTTTGTTTTATCACGTATAATAATATTTATTTGGGAATCTTAACTATTATAAAACTGTAACATAAGTGTGCCTGTACATTGAAGATATTTACACGAGGAAGATACCAAATCAACCTTTTTTAGAATATTTGTTTGTTTGTATGTTTGTAAAAGCATCACGCAAAAACTACTGAACCGATTTTGATGAAACTATTTTGTTTGATAGCTTATGATCTGACTTAAAATTTTGTGCGAACGAAGTCGCGGGTTAACTCTATAATATTTATGTGAAAAGGAAAGTATTTTTATCGAAAGGTATAGTGTAGCTATTTATGTACTGCCCTTCGTCATTTAATTACAAATTATGCTACAAAAATTGTAAAGTGAGAGCATTCTCCAACATAATTAGTAAGCTCTCATAATTAATTCCTTCTACACACTAGCCTTACACAAATGCAAATGAGGTATTTCTACCTTTCATTTTCCTGTTATGTGGTTATTTGAATCAAAGCAATTAAAGCAGTCTTTTCTAGTACTATTTTTAGCAGATACAACATCCGTTAAATTTATTTAAACGTCTCTATTTCTGTAATGGATCGGATTGCATCAAATATTTGTTTCTAAACAGAACTGTATTGATTGGTGTTAAACAGCTTTCCCAGCATTTAATGTTTAAGTTTTATTGGTAATCTACCTACTCAGATACTTTACATGCGAAATGGAACGTTAGTCTAGGTAAAATACGCTTTGAGATCGCATCAAAGACACTTTAGTAAATTTTGTTTGAACTAATATTACTGTTAGTTTATAACACTTTTGTCGAGATTTGGTGGTTATAATAGGCTCAGGACCCTGAGCAAGTATTACTAAGGGCAAGCTTATTTCGAGAGATATTTCTTCCAGCATACCAGCAAAAAAGAATATTAATTATCCCAAGGTAAGTTTAATGTGTACAAAAAAAAGTAAATAATTAAGTTTTGAGGTTATAATTTTTTAAAGAACAATGTAATGAATTATAATTGGTACTAACATTTTATTAAACAAAATACATAATTTTTTAATACTTACAAAATATTAAATATCTACTCAAATTGACGATATTAACCGGATATTATTATTGTTATAAAACGTATTGAACGAAGCCGTCCTGTACAAACTCACCAGTTTTCCATTTTTGTTCATACCTTAATGTTTTTTAAATGTCTTAATTATTCCATAATACACAATAAAAGATCGGGGATTGTTGAGAATTTATGTTTTTCAGGTATGCATCTACTAATATTTCAAATTATCACCTAAAGTGCAATTAATGCAACTTACTCCATACAAAAATCCGTAGATTTCCCCGACTACGTAGGTAATTCGAAACACCAATCAGCGAATACTGACGTAATTTAACATCATCAACTTCATGTTATCTCTAGTGCAGTGCAGTGTTTGTAAACAGTGATTATTTAGCGAGAATTATAAATAAAACCGGCGAGGCCAAGTGCGAGTCGGTCTCTTGCACGGAGAGCTCCATTCAACATACAACATTACCAAAAAATTTGTGTTTTCTCCGAGACCTTTAGCGCGAGCCTGACACACTTTGCCGGTTTTTATTATTTTTTGTTTTACATTAAAGTGCACTATTTTACCTTTCTTTTTCCTTCTCAATTTATGTTATCCTTTTCTTACGATATGGTCGTATGTTATGACATGGTCAGCATTGCATACGTTAATAAACGTGTACCTACCCTCATCATGATTACGTTACCACCATGAAGTAACATATGACAAAATAGTCATGTTACAAAACGTCCAATCCAGCACAGACGTGTGCCCAAATATAGAGTAATCAATACCCTGCACAAGGCTATGTACATGTAGGTAGGTATAATATGAAAGCTTCGCATGTTTTATTTAAAAACAACTCTGCTAGTACAGTCTTCTTCATATCGTGTGGGCAGAGCCCTGGTGTCAGAGTTTTTTCAGACCGCCTTACGCCCACTGACGTGGTTTTTATGTAACGACTACCAGAGATAGTAGCCGGTACCAACGGCTTAACGTGCCATCCGAAGCACGGAATCATTTTTCTTTTCAGACAATCAGGTGATTCAGCCTGCAATGTCCTAACCAGCTGGGGAAAAACGCACAAAGTGACATTTCACTAGGTGTCCCCCGTGGGAATCGAACCCACGACCTCCGTGTCGAGAGCCAATGCTCTTAACCATTAGACCACGGAGGCAGTTACAGAGAGCAGGCTAGTACAGTAACCACATTAGTACAGACAAAGGTTTTGTGACCTTGAATATCTTCGTGCAAAAACCTTATACAGATTTAAGGCTCAGTAAAGATAGCCCAGTCATTTTACGGTTTGAGCCGGGACTAATTAATAATTGTTTTTTTTTTTTTTTAATATTGAAGAGCCAATTTAAGCCTAGAAATGTACCAAAATTTAAAAAAAAATCACGTCAGCAACAGTTCAAATTTTAAAATTTTGCTATTATCTAGTTCTAAAAAACCTGATGGTAAATTTTTTTCACATATTTAAGGCTTTACCATTATTACATACTTCCAATATGGTGTAAATATTTTTGGCTACTTAGAAGGTTTTGAAAAATCCATTCGTATTTTCTAAAAATACCTCATTTTTTAAATTTCAATGCCTATTTTATTGCTAAAAAATAGTTTATATTGATAAAAAATCTAAGTCAAATGAGTGCATTGGTATTATTATTATTAATTAAAAAGCATTCTGGCAAGCACAATTTTGATTTCTATGTTGCGTAGCGATTTTTATTTAAATATGTTTTAAGATAGTCTTTTTGTCACTAAATGGTGCCGGTCACAGTTTAAAAGTCCAATTAATAATTACTCCCTACCCCAACTAACAAAACTCTATAAAAGGACTGGGCTAAGACTCCAGTTCAAGGGCAGGTTGTCTTAGATGAGGTTATAAGAAGGTAATCTATTGGGGATATTAATGTTTATATTTATTTTAATAATGGACTTGCGTTTGACCTCAGTACCTATAAATACTTATTTATGCTTACCTTGAAAACACTGAGGTTGTATAAAACAATCTAGGCATTTTGTACCGAGTGCGTACAAAATAATTGACTATATAATAACTTTTCTATGCGATGAATCTTATGATTTTCTTTCTGGGTTGCAACATATAGGATTCTCATTAATTATTAATGAAATACTGTTGTAGTAACTAACCATTTATACAGGGTGAAATTGATATCATTAGCATCCTTTTAAACTAAGAGTTTTAAACTACCCATCAAACTAAACAACTTTTACTATAGGAGCAAACCGCTCGGAGCAAAAAAATCAGCTTTAATACATTTGAGTCGAGCAGGCGGCGGCGGTTGCAGTTTAGTATGGAACATCAGATTTTTTTTTGCTCAGATCATCGGTTTGCTCCCATAGGAAAAGTTATTCAGTTTGATGGGTAGACTCTTAGTTTAAAAGGATGCTAATGATATCAATTTCACCCTGTATTATTAAAGCCTAAATACTCACATTTAAACGCAAACATAACATAGGTACTTTATAACAATTTTAGTATTAAACATCAAGCTACCAAAATAATACAACCATTTCCGAGATTTCCGAGATAAACTAGAAACTTCAAATATGTACAGAAAAGGCTTCGTAGTGTGTCCTCATGTGACTAACTTTAGAACAGAATGACACACCGTTATTAAATATGTATACTTCGATCCGCGCAAGACTTTTGGAAGAGCCAAGATCTGAATTAGACTTCGGGAGTTGGACCCTTTGGGATAATTTGTGTCTAGCATATCTTGTTTACTCGTATCCATATACAACAATCCCACAAGTGACAACCCTAGAGACAGGTATTACTATTACATAGTTATAGTACTCTGCGGTGTGACTCTGGATTCCAGATACAAGATTATAGAAAGATAATCAGTGCCTAGACACATTCTGCGTGTTAAAGTTGTACCTTAATATTCTAGAATCCTTTGAAACCTGTGACAGAAAACGATTACTATCGTAATACCATCAGGAGTGGTATTTTTGAAAGTCCCACGTTCAAATCAGCAGAAGAAAATGTCAAAATTATTATGGAGATTATGCATCATTCGGTCATGATTTTGAAAGTTCGAGGATTCAAAAATTATATCATTTAATACAAGATCGATAATCGCTAACTGTGCTACTCTACTTGGGCTGTCATTAGCATGTGTATATTTTCAAAAACCCCAACTTTCAGGACATTTTTTTTCAGTGATATGCTATTGCATATCCAGTGTAGTGTATTGTACCTATTTATTATAAAAGACTACTTATTATACTTTACTTAAAATTTCAACGCATCGTTTTTTTTGTATGTTTCATATAATTTATTTTGGTAAAAATTAAACAGCCTGATTACCATACAAAATAGCGAACGAATGCAATCTCTTGACATCCCCTAACAACTGCAAAACTCGACTTGTTTCCGATTTTTTATGTACGGCAAGTGACGTCATGTCACGAACGAAAATGTAGCCTTAAGATTTCAAAACGAACAACCTGGAAAAGTTGACAAATTAATTTCTCAAGATCTCTTGTAATAAAGTGGAAGCTTCAAAGTAATTGGCCTTTATTTGTAACTAAATAAATAAAATCACTTCGAAACTACTTTTTAAATAAAGATGTAAAACTAGAAATCACAGAGTCAACTATTTCGTTCAAACAACACAGGTCAGATTCTAATCTAACCTCGAAAGACATTCGTGGTTTAGAATCATTAAGTTCAAATACATTTATCGCAGCAAGTCATCGGTTGTTGACCCGGACCAAGTTCAAGAGTGTTACTTGTGGAAGGGCTGCAGTGTTTATTTTTAGGGCACTAAAATTATACTCAACTCCTTCATTTTCTGCTTGCAGTCATTTTATTGGCTAAACTACCGGCTTGGCGAAAATAATTGAACGACAAACACGTTGCGATTCTTGAAATAGTTATGTTGATTCCGCATGTTTGGTCTAAGTTGAAATTTTAACGACAGAACTGTCGGTATTTGGGCCTCTACCCGGACATTCGAACTTCGCGATAGGGGAGCGGACTTCATAAAATATATTTTAGTTTTATCTTCTTAGTAAAAAAACTTTTGAAAATAACGCTATACACACACTTTTAGTTTTTTTTTAGCTAGAATACTATTTTTAATAACATGATGAACTATAAAAAGTGATGAAATGTTGATGACGTCACTTGTGGGTATTTAGTCAGTGGTATTTAGATATATCGAAAATCGAAAGTCGGGGTACGGGGCCTGTTTTGCTTTGGATATAGTAAACCAATCTAGTACCCAATATGAAAGGGCCAATAAACGAACCTGTCAGGTCAATTTTTTAGGTCCAATCTGATATTGTTATCACGGTGCAGCTGAACCTAAGTATAGGGTCTTTCTTAATCTGCTGATGGTTTTTTAAGGGCATGATGAGACCATGACGTCCCGGTTGGTGTAATGGTTACCACGCCGGACTGCCAAACCAGGGTCCTGGGTTCGAATCCCGGTTCGGTCATGGATGTTTATATGTTTGTGCCGTTGTTGTATGGTTTCCATAATAAACAGCCTATAGTGCTTGCTTGGGATCATTACAATGTATGTGCCTGTGAGCGTTATTTATTTATTTATTAAACTGAACAACTTTCTCTATGAGACTTATATCGAAATCGCAAAAAAAACAGACGTCCCATACGTTCGAGACCACTAGCCGGAAGGTTTGCAGCTTTGTATACCTAAACATCGAAAACTGCCCGAATGTATACGACGACGTGTTAATTGAAATAATAATTTTATTATTTTGATAGTTAAAATTTAAATTTCGCATTTTAGGTTTTGAGGCCAAAATGATTTGTTATCATTTCAGCAATGAATGAAATTAAGCGCTACCGAACTCGGGGATATATTTTAAGAATCTTGTTTTGGTAGTAAGTTGCACGGACTCACTCACCCTGAGTGTGTCCGTGCGGTGGGTTGACTTCGGGTTCAGAAAATATTAAATTTTACAAACAAATTATTTAATATTTTATAAAAAATTACCTATGTTGAAACCGTTGATAGAGATTCTAAACAAACTACATAACATAACATAACATAAATATTCTTTATTTGCACACCAAAATATACAGTAGCCAAAACGAATAAAAAGAACGTAAGGGTACAATCTTATCTTATCTTGTTGTGGGGGCTGGCAAGCCAGCAACACTTCGACCCAATGGGATCTTTTGTGTTAGCCCCAATACTTTTTGTTGTCTTCACCCTTCAAATACATGGTCAATGAAGGAGGCAACACCATTGAGGGGAAGAAACCTAAGATCTCCCGGTTTCGGGTATCCATCTCCGAGGAGGCACATGCGTTTTACCGCCAGGACATCACAGTCGCAAAGAACATGCTCCATAGTCTCTTCATCCTCTCCGCACGCTCTGCAGCTAGGATCCAGGGTGAGTTTCATTTTGTGCATCATTGCGCCTGTAGCGTAGTGCCCAGTGAGGGCTCCGACTATGGCACGAGCCTTGCTCCTGCTATTATTCAGTATGAATCTTGAGACGCGAGTTGTCACATTGCTGATAAAGTTTTTGGAGTGTTGTAGGCCTACGAGGCTAGACCACTCCAGTTTGTGTGCTTTATCAGCCCAATCCCTAATGGCCATTCTTATACTGCATGCCGGGATTCCCACACTTGGCTCTGGGCCAACCATCTTTCGTTCTGACCCGGCCCTCGCCAGCTCGTCAGCATTCTCATTACCCTGGACGCCGGTATGTCCCGGAACCCAAACTAATCTTACGGTATTGTGAAGACCAAGCTTGTTGAGGGTCTTCACTCCGTTCAGAATTAGCCTGGAATTCACATAGTAGGAGTTCAAGGCTTTGAGAGCTGCTTGGCTGTCACTGAGGATATATATAGTCTTGTTGGTTACCTTCCTGTATATATTCTCCTGCGCACATGCTATGATAGCATATGTCTCTGTTTGGAAGACAGTTGCAAATTCTCCTAGACTAACACTTTCGTTATAGTCTTTGGAGTGTATGCCTGCACCCGTACCTGATTCGGTTTTTGAACCATCAGTGTACCAAACAAGAGTGTTCGCGTCCGGGGTACGCATTCCACGTTTCCATTCATCCCTTGTTGGGACATATATTTTGTAGTTTCTTTTGAAGATTCGTATGCTCGGCATTGTGTCACCGATCATGTTGAACCCTCTCTCAAGTTCACTGCTCAGTCTCAGTGCAGTGTGCCTTATCTTGGGCATGTCATTGTGCCAGATTTGGGTCACCTTCATTCTATAAAGAGCCTTCGTCGCTTCAGCTTGTATGAATATATGAAGCGGTTTGAGGTCCAGTATAGTGTTTAGGGCCGCGGTGGGTGTGGACCTGAATGCACCAGTCATTGCCATACACGCTATGCGTTGTAGTTTTCCCAGTTCTTTCTCACATGTTTGCATTTTTGTTCTCGTCCACCAAACAATGCTGCCGTAAGAAAGTATTGGTCTAACCATCGTTGTGTAGATCCAGTAAATCACTTTTGGGTTTAGGCCCCAGGTTTTACCGTAGGCTGATCTGCACATATTGAAAGCCATTGCAGCTTTCCTTGTAACCATTTCGGCATGTGATTTCCACGTCAGTTCTTTATCTAGTATCATCCCCAGATATTTAACCTCTGTGGACCATGTTAATTCTTTATTATAGAGGTATGGATTCCTAAGCCTTGTCAGGTTTCTCATACTCGTGAACGGCACAATTGTCGTTTTCTCTGGATTTATAGATAAATGATGTTCATTGCACCATTCCTCTACATCATCCAAAGCTTTCTGCAGAAATCCAGACACTGTATCTGGAAATTTGCCGTTGATTAAAATGACAATGTCATCTGCATATCCCACTGTGTATAGTGACTTTTTATTGAGCTTTTCCAGGAGCGAGTTTACCACCAGACACCAGAGAGTCGGTGATAGCACCCCTCCTTGTGGACAACCCTTACTTGTCGTGACCTGCACCTCGTCTCCTAGGAGAGTAGACGCAATTTTTCTGCCCTTCAGCATGCAATCGATCCATCTGCACAGAGTCCGGTCGATACCGTGCTCGACTGCGGCTTTCCCAATTGACTCAAACGTAGTGCGATCGAATGCTCCCTCAATGTCTAGAAATGCACCGACACATATTTCTTTGTTTTCAATTGCAAATTCTGCTTTCGAGACTACATGGTGCAGCGCAGTTTCAGTGGATTTACCCACTTGATACGCGCACTGTAGTTCATGGAAGGGTTTCCTGTTCAGTGGTCCTTCCCTTAAGTATCTATCCACCATTTTCTCCAGTGTCTTCAACAGGAATGAGGAGAGGCTTATCGGTCGAAAGGACCTGGCCTCTTCATAGCTGCCTTTGCCTGGTTTCGGTATATACGTAACCCTTACTTGGCTCCATGCCTTTGGGACGTAGCCGAATGCTATGCAGGCTTTATAGAGCCTTGTTAGGTGTGGGCTCAGAATGTTCTTACCCTTTTGTAGTAGAATGGGGTAAATCCCGTCTGGACCGGGCGACTTGAACGGTTGGAAACTGTCTAGCGCCCAGTCCAGCTTCCATTCATTCACTACCTTCTTAGCGACCTCCCAGTCTGCCCTTGTGGTGCGAACACTTTGTTCCGCCTGACTTATAGTTTCGACACTACCTGCATTGTCTAATATTTTGCAGTCTGGAAAGTGGGTCTCCATCATTATCTGAAGAGTTTCCCTCCCAGACTCAGTAAACTTACCGTTGTCCTTCCTCAGAGTAGTAAGCATATTGGTTTTTGTCATAGACATAGCCCTGACGAGTCTCATGCCTTCCGGCGCACTTTCAATCGATTGGCAGTGTAGTCGCCAAGACTTCCTTCGCGCTTTGCGCACCTCTAGGTTGTATTTAGTGAGGGCGTGCGAGTACTCCTTGAAGTTGTTCGCACGTTTTGCCCTGTTAACTATCCTTCTGGTTTCTTTACGTAGTTTTCCTAACTCTGGTGTCCACCAGGGTTCCTTCTTCCCCTTTGTTACCTTCTCAGGACAATTGGGCAACCATGCAGTCTTGATTGCATGGTCAATCCGGTCTGCCTCGAACTCTATGTCTATAATGGAGTTCAGCTTACCTTTGGTAGATCCTAGGTCGACTCTTATGTCCTTCATGTATTGATCCCAGTTAGTGTGCCTGGGATTCCTCCTTCGTACACTTGGTCTTGTCGCATCGTTCATGTACCTAAAGCATACATACCTGTGATCCGATCCACTTATCTCATCAGATACGTGCCAGTCTGTCACATGTTTGACAGCCCCTTTCGTAGCCAAAGTTATGTCGAGAACTTCCGACCGCCTTGCTTCAACAAATGTTGGTGCATTACCTTTATTTAATAAGTGTAAAGAAGAGCTTACCACGTACTCGTAGAGCTTCTCTCCCTTCTTATTTACATCCGAACTTCCCCAGACCACATGGTGTGCGTTTGAGTCGCCGCCCACGATGAGATCTAGGTTGTTCCGGCTGCAGTACTGCACGAGATCCCTCACCAGCTTCGTTGGCGGATCATCGTCTTCACAGGGCATGTACACTGAGGCGATGATAATGGCCCCTTTGTCCTGCCCCCTTAAGTAGACCTTCACTGTTGTAAGATCCCTAGAACAGAAGTCATGCAAGGGCATTGCTTCTATGCCATTTCTGACATATAAGCAAGTCCTCATATTATTAATAGCAGAGCAATGGAATAGAGATCCTGATCCGCTAATACCTGTCACTCGGCCCCTATTTACATGGGGGTCCTGCATTAATGCTATTTCAAAAGAATGCTCTTTCAGCTGACGGTTCAGTAGAGCCATCGCTGCCTTACAGTGATGTAGGTTAATTTGTACACACCTTAGTCCCGCCATCTTAGTGTTCTTGTGTGATGACGCCCTCCTTTTTTATGGACAATCCTTTATGGATTGCCCCCTCCTGCTCCCATGTCCATTTCCTCCTCATGTCCTGGGGGAGATGACAGGTTTAACCCATCTAGGTCCCCCAGAAATTCGGATGTGGCCGGCGAGCGCATGCCTTCCGTACCCATGATGCTGTCTGCGTCGCTGTCCGCTGTACTTTCTGCGTCAGTCACAGGTTCTTCCGGCTTGGCCCCACTTTCTTTCTTGCCTTCTAAAGTCTTTACGAGTGGCTCAATTCGGGTTTCTCCCTTCTCCTCGCCATCATCGAGGAGTTTGAAGAAGGCCCTATCCGCGCCAGCGTAAAGACAATAGCCTTTGGACTTGATGAAGTCCGCCGACACTTTGTCCATGAGGACAATGCGTCGAACTTGACTTTCACCAACCTCCGTGTCGATCACTTTCCAGTCCCCCGTGTGCAGCTCTGGTTTCAGCCGCTGCATTATGGACAGAACGAGGTCCGTCTCTGGAACCCAGATGTTTTTGGATTTCCAGGCCATCTTCACTGGTTTGGGCAAGTCCTTTGCCCTCAGTACCTTTGCCTTCACCCCTCCGATGGTCTGCCCATTGAGACCCCGAAGCCATTCTGCCGACCGTTCCCCGTCACAGAAGACATGGAGGGCCCCTGCTATGACACTGCCCATGCTGAATTTCGGCAGTGGGTCCGGCTCGGTTACAAATCTTGCATATAGGTCCCTAACTATGGGGCCTACATCCTTCTCTTCAACCTTCGTAGCGGGGTAGTCATCCGAAATGATGGCCATCCGAACGCCAGTCATGGCTTCCTTGAACGTCTCGTTCAGGTTTAGCCGCTTGGCGTTGGTGTCCTCGGCATCACTTGACCTCGCCCTTTTGGTGGTCACAGGCTTTGGATTCGCGGCAGCCTTTGGTGTCGCCTCGCCTCCCTTCGCCTTTGTCCCTTCATTGGAGAAGTCCGCGGCACCCTTTTGGAAGAATTTCTTCTTCCTCTGTGCACCGCTGGGCCTCTTCCACAGGATTGGTGTAGGGGTTTCGTCAGCACCTCGTGTCACGCTTGGCGCTCCCGAGTTTGACTCCCTCTCTACTCCCTTCGAACTTGAGGGACCCTCGTTACGCTGGCCGCCTCCCTCAGTTTCGGGTTTGAGTTCAACCGTATCGGCGCCTCTGCCCTTTACCTGGTCTGCGAGCACAGCTCCCGAGGGATCCCCCACCGACATCACTCGCTTGTTTGGCTTATCGCCCTTCTTGTAGGGTACAAATGGCGGTCTTATCACTAAAAGCGATTTCTTCCAGACAACCATGGGATGGACACTACTTTCTAGTTTTGCGTTAATTCATTAGCACGTTGTATGGTCCCATAGAGAAAGTTAATCAGTTTGATAGTCTGATCATCTCAAGACTCTTTTAGCGTATAGCGTATTTTAGAAATATAAAAGTGATCAAAAGTAGCGCTACCGAACTCGGGGATATATTTTAAGAATCTTGTTTTGGTAGTAAGTTGCACGGACTCACTCACCCTGAGTGTGCCCGTGCGGTGGGTTGACTTCGGGTTCAGAAAATATTAAATTTTACAAACAAATTATTTAATATTTTATAAAACATTACCTATGTTGAAACCATTAATAGAGATTCTAAACAAACTACTTTCTAGTTTTGCGTTAATTCATTAACACGTTGTATGGTCCCATAGAGAAAGTTAATCAGTTTGATAGTCTGATCATCTCAAGACTCTTTTATACCCATAGCGTATTTTAAAAATATAAGTGATCAAAATTAACTAAAGTCAGTAAATAAAGGTGTTAGAGTCCAAGCAATAATTATAATGTTCTATATCTGAATAGAATGTACTTACCAAAGGATGTAGACTCGGGCAAAAAGTCGCTAAAACTAGTCCAACAATCCGGTTGTTGCATGCAACTAGCAAGTAATTATAAATTATTATGGGAATCAACTAACATACAGCATGTTTATACTCCTATCATATACCTTACATAATACAAGATACATATTACAAAAATATGAATAAACATTTAAGGGGTGGTTAAGACCATCAACTTTCACTATAGGACTAATATCGAAATCGCTATATTTACTTTTGTAACACCCTATATACACATACAGTATACACCACTAGTATTAATTTTAAAAAAGTTTTTGGACCTCTCATAGAAAATCGATTGGCTGATCCACAATTTTGTATGGGAGGTCCAGAAAATTTTGTCGTTATTCAACCCAACATGGGAAAGTTGTTTCATTGTCTGAATAGGCCTTAAATTTTTTTTAGAACTATCTGCTGGTGGTGTATAGCTCAGATACTATGTCTAACATAAAAATAAATATTAATGCATTGATAACTTTTTTAAATACAGTTTGATGTCGAAACAACAATGACCGCCACCCCTGGCTAAAGATAGGTAAAAATAATTATGGCACCGGGCATCAGCATTCACACATTGACAAGGGTAGTAGACTGTTTTTTTTTTGGTACAACAATGTAGTCATATTATTATTTTCTAACTCAAAAAATATTTAAGTTTAGCGAATGTTCTAACAGCATCGATAAGCGCATAGACACTGCAAGTCACAAGTTAGATAATTCAGATAACGAGGCTATCAAACTATCAGAGTTTGCAATGACTTTTTAAGAGTTTGCATAAAATATTTATAAGATGCAATGAGCGTTTTTTCTGTGGTTTTCTAGGGGATCGATAGATGACGTTACAGTCTGCGCGAAAAAAGGTCAAAATTTCAAAATGTGTGTCTTTAAAATAATGAAGAGAGAAATAATAATCAAAAAGATGCCAACGCATCTTTTAATTGAATAATTACTTACGAATAATTTTTTAGTCGAAAATTTTGAACTGTTTACGTCTGACATGGTTGTATGGGCTCGATCCCTTGGCCTTTTAAAAAGGCAAGCGCAATCTTGACACTGGCATGATCTCGCACACTTCTTTATAGAGCGATGAACATGCTATCTGTTGAGTTTTTTAGGAAGTGAAAAAGAAAATAAAACGCTTATTACGAACAGTTAAACAGCGATCACGGACATTCAAAGACGCTCATGGATAATCTGCCTAATTCCGCCACACAATAAGACAGCAAGTCTTTGGAAGATGAGGATTTCTTATGTAATTCCTGGACCGACAACTCTGTGGCTCCAGCCAGTGCAGAAATTGTAAGTTAGTTTTCAATTTGTTAAATTCAATTTAGTTAGTTCTGTGTAATACACCTCGAAGCACAATTATTGCACGGGGTGGGTGCCCAGCCCTTACACACATCCATTGTAACAGGGGCGCATTGTGCAAGAACCACCTGGCTCATTAACGGGGCTTACACCACCGCTGTAACGAGACCTTCCGTGTCGTGGACCTAGAGCTGGGGCGGTGGTCTATTAAATTATCTACTTTACTGACCTAGATTATTATGTTTATTTTGTCTTTTCATGTCGTGAATGAGATTCTTTTGTTTGCATTGTGTGTTGTTTTTAAACCACGAGACTTTTGAAAACATTCACTAACAGAAATATTTGTTGCTTTGGATTTGGATTATACAGGGTGTAAACTTAAATGTGTTAACTTAAATGTGTTACATACTTTGAGTTGCTTCAGACCATCAAACCGAACTACATTCTGTGCGGTAGCTACTCATTTACTCAACCCCAATCTATGGCACAGACGTTTTTTTTTTCTGATTTCGATAATGGTCCCATAAAGAAAGTTGTTCAGTTTGATGGTCTGAAGCAATGCCTTAAGTTTATACCCTGTATGTTAATCTTGTCCAAGCTAGTAATAGTCAGGAGTCTTATTATGTAACTACCCGATTATCATCATCATCATCATCATCATCTCAGCCGATGGACGTCCACTGCTGGACATAGGCCTCCCCCAAGGATCGCCATAACGATCGGTCCTGCGCTGCCGTCATCCAACGGGTTCCCACCGCATTCACAAGGTCATCGGTCCACCGTGTGGGGGGCCTACCCACGCTGCGCTTTCCGGTACGCGGTCGCCACTCGAGAACTTTTCGGCCCCATCGGCCATCGGTTCTGCGAGCAATGTGCCCCGCCCACTGCCACTTTAATTTAGCAATTCTTTGGGCTATGTCAGTTACTCTGGTTCTTCTGCGGATCTCTTCATTCCTGATTCGATCTCGCAGTGAAACTCCGAGCATAGCCCTCTCCATTGCCCTTTGGGTGAGGTTCGAGTTGGTCTGAAGATGAACATGGACAAGACGAAGACCCGATTATATCGGTACCAAATCGACAGGGTGTTTTTTGATATTGCTTAGTGATTCTGCTTCATTATCCAACTTCGGACAATGGATATGATGATCGGAGGAACACATTATTAATAAAAATTGCCCAGAGCAGTCATAAATATGTTACCGATTTTGTATTTGATATAATCGACAGGACAGGGCCTATTCAATAAACGCGAAATTAGACAATTGAAAATGACAATTCAAAGTACATTGCTGGTTACTATTGACGCTAAACTTTTAGTGCTTCATGTGTCAGAACATTCTCTCAACGCTAAATTGTCATTGTCAATTGTCACGTTTATTAAATAGAGCCCAGGAGGAGCCAGAATTGGCGAATACTCCTCCGACAAGAGCGTAGCACTTAAAGTAAGATGAAGACTAGACTCGAAAGCTTACACAATAGGCCTACTGGTCTCAAAACTAGATTGATCCAGAAATCGTCAAGTAATTTCGGTAAGTCCAGACCGCTGATCATCAATACACTTTTGACATAATCACAAAACCGCTCGATTAGTCGATGAAATTAATTAAACACCATAAACCTCTAGAGCTCATCACATTCTGGTCCTCGAATACGTTTCACTTGCCGTTACCCCACGTCACTGGCCCATTTCTTACGTCCCATTGACTCTGGCCCATTCATCGGTGCCTTTTCAAATGAAAAGGGGTTTTAAATGCGACTCGCAAATGAGAGCGAAGATTTATTGCTGATGAAAGTTATTGTACTAAATACGCTTTTCATTATTAAATGTTTGTTTGGTAAATTAATACAATAATGTTAATTTGTGTTTTTGAATTTAAACCGTAACCTTTTTTATTTTGTAACATTTTAATGTACACACAAATTTCGTTTTTACAAAATTCTTAATGATTATAAATATCGCTTCATAAAAGGTATGGTAGGTATTATGTTTTGAGGTTTGGATAGTCGGTCAAAATATTGTATGATTCCATGCAAACCTGGCTAGAATGGCAGTCTAGATTTGTGTAATACTAATTTAACTTCTAATAAAGTAGATACATACCTACATACTTATATGGTGTCTAAAATACTTGTCTTTATCATAGAAATTTTGAGAACTACGGTTTTCGAATGCCATTCCCGTTTTCGACCCTTACCTACCCAATCTCACAGAGATTTCCTCGTCGGACCAGCCAAATTGTAAATCATCACACCACATTACAAAATCAAAGCAACAATTTTAATCATGTTTACAATTTCAACAACAAAGCTTCTGCAGCAGAATCGCAACAAAACGAAAACCGATTGAATATCCCCCTCCGACTCATGATTAGCTTCATTTTAATCCCCGTTTTAAAACGGCATGACAATGGGCTAGGCACACTCGCGGGTCTATTCGCAAAAAAATGCTTCCCATTTCCTTTACCAGTGGAGGATTTCGACAAATATTTTTATTACTAAACCAATGTTTGCGCTGCCCTCGTCAGCAAGGGTTGGATAAAGCCACCATTCACCCGCCATCTTTCTTTGATTCTGATCCTTCCCCGATGTGAATTTGAATAGAACAGCTGGTTGATTGGCACACCATTCCTTCCTTGTTCAGTACGAAAATGTTCTTTCTTGTTTCATTTGAATAATCAATGATTCTAAATGACTACAAACTCAGTTTATTCATTTTCTAGCCAACTCTCCCAAAGGAAATGCATCATAAACAAAGTCATGCACATGCTGTTAACGATCATTTATTTATGGAACGCTACCTATTTCAGTCGCAGAATTCGCAATGGCAAAAGCACTTTAATTTGAAGTGGCAAAGCAAAATATAAACAAGCTGAAACAGCTCGGCGACCTCAAACAGCCCACTAAAAGAAATTAATCGGCGTGTCCAAAAAATAAAACAGAAGAAATCGTAAATACCACACTGGGCGAAGACAATATATCGAGTCGTCATAAAGTTGTCCCTCTCCCGCCATGCGGCGCCATCGCCTCCCCGCGCCGCGCTCCCCCCTGCCTCGTCGCCTCACGCACGTGCGTGTTCAGCTACTTGTCTCAGCCATTGAGAATAACCCGCTTCAACCGAAAAAACACCTTACTGCAGGTGGTATAAGAACCATTTCTAACTTTCCACCCTCAACAGATGCTGTGCAACCTATTACTCACCATATCACGTTACCGTTAAGCACATTTTGTTTCGTGCTCCAATCGCATTCCTCTCTCCTCTAATAGCGATTGTGTTGTCGATGAATGTTTGAACTTTTGTCCTTTTTTGATTAGCGGTTATCGTTGCGGGTACGATTTTTATTAAAAAGGTCTTTAGCCGCTTTGGCGTATTGATTAAACTGGTAGGCATGATTTTATTGATAAGACAGAATCCCTAGAAATGACTTCTGAATTTGAATATTAATTAAATTCTTATGGCTGCTGCTAAGGTCGTATTGTATATCAAATGTTTTGTTATTATAAGTATAGACATCAAATATATAGATAACAATAATGGAATTCCCCTAGAAGTTAATAAATTGGTAGAGCATAGTGCAATCATAAACAACATCGCGTCACAGTATTATGCACCCCAAACCCCGACCACATAACCGTTCCCCCGAGTATTGGTTCCTGATGAACGACCCAATAAATACCCATAAGGCATAACGCGACACGTACAAAACATTCCCGGATATAAAAGCATTATCCTGTTAAGTAATTTATTTCTTCTTCAGGTAGTAAGTGAACTTATTTTATGGTCCCACTTAAACGTTCTATAATCCAAGCAGTTAAAGCATAAAAGAGGGTGTCGGAACCCATAATGCAGAACCATAAACAGTAAAGAATTGAACGTAGACTCTGGCACCTGTTTAAACCCGAGCAGTCCATAAATCTTGTTTTTTTAGAAAGCTTACATTTTTAAGAACATATCTGTAATCTGTTGGGTTTATGATAACGATTGTGTTTAATTTTCAATTCAATTTTATTTATTACTTTTCCCCCTTTTGAATAGGAAACTGATTTAGGGATGCCATAGGGATGGGTATAAATTGTATCCGTGTCGAATTGTTTTATGTGTGAGTATTGACGCAAGGCATTTAGCATCCCTGACCTTTCTTAATCTTAATCCCTACGTGAGTCATCGTTCGCTGACTCAGAGAAAGCACATTCTGCATCCGTTCAGTATTCAATGTGGTTCCTACCCACACTTGAACGAACCGGTCTAAAGATTGAACTTAAAACTGGATACTCAACCACCGATACCATTATAATAAATGTTTTGTACGGGATATGAGAGCATATTGAAATATTGTTCCGCATCGGCTTGCTAAACTGGTTTCATCATAGTTTTAGTACACTAAACCTTGAAACATCCATAGAAGTTTATTGTAGAGTGTAGAGCACTCATTTCTTCCATTTAGAGGTCTTTATTGTTAAAATACATTACGCCCACATCTCTTTATCTCCCGCGTCAAAGTAGAAATAAACAGTAGAATTGTGCCAAGTTGAAGGTTTTGTCCTATTGATGATCAGAGACTTAGATACTAAATAGATCGGGCCCATTCTCTAGTCTATTGGCATACTTTCAACTATAATGATATCAGTCGCAAACGGACGTTGAGAGCAGTAACATTACCCACAAATTAGGTTAGTTAGATAGTAACTTGCAACCACTTATATCCTAAGGCATGTTCATAAGGTACTATTAGGTTCTATCGTAAACTATGAGATAGACCTAACACGATAACCGACCGTAGACTAGACCAGTTTATAACAGCGTCGATAGTAGTGAAGTGTCAAATAATTTTATCAAACACAGTATCGTTACAAGCTTATGTTCGGGAATGTAGCGTCTTATCTTGGTAATGTTTGAAAGTTCAATAATCTTGGAAGTGGGTTCATTAGTCTACTTGTCTAGTCAGAACATAAATATTAATCCTTAAATTTTTATTTTTAATTCCTAAACCATCACTACTCGTTCTTCACTATTGAAGGCTATAGCGATTGACTGCTAGTTGGTAGTGAGCTCCTCCTGAGGTTAATCAAAATGATGAGGACAACTCAAATAATGTTATGATATCCGACAGGAATAGTCAACAAACAATGTGGTATCATACTGGAAAATTTATTTCATGCGGTATCTGTGTATCATCATATGATGTATATTCGGAACTATCCTTCTTTTTTCTGCCTCAAGTCTGCGGGACTTTGTAGGACATTTCGAATTAATGGCTATTTCGGAATTCACTTTTATTTTGCTACGAAGATCTTTCTCTGTTGACAAACCTCTTCTGTTTGTTGAGTTACGAAATCATAAATTCCACAGACAGTTACGAAGACATTCCTTGAGATTCAAAATTGATTCGAAACACCTATTCAATCTCAATTTAAATTGACAATTGATCGTATAACTAAACCGCACAATAGGTACGGTGACCCTCTGGTTTCAATCGACGGATCACGTTACATCTATGTGTTGACATTGCTCAGAGTGTCCCTTCATCAAACAGCCACTATTGCAGTCTAATTGACTCGCATCCTCTTAACTCCCGTTTGCTCTATTTTAGCTTATTGGTTTCTCATTACTGTTTCCATCACAATAAGCGGATCTGCAACGCCTGTAATAATGTTAGGTATCTATTAAAAGAAAGTTAACTCCTTGAGTCGTTTAGTCTAGTTGAAATTCACCATGCAAGAAACAAGGTTGAGTCGATGGGTTCAGTAAGTAAATGAGTTCGTTAGCGTGAACATTTCGATGCATTCGATCCATTAATAAGACTAACACAATGGCCGGATACGTGTCAGGAATGGCAGGATACGTCCAACACATTCTCGTCTCGGTGGATGACGTCAGCTCTCTAATTGAAGCCATTCATTAATCAATTCGCATCATTTGCTATTTCACTGTTTTGGAGTAAGTTGACTCTAAAATTCCAACTAATAGTGGAACAGTTGGATTTTGTCAGTTTAATGAAGTCAGACTAGACGTAGACAGATTAAATCTAGCCACCCATTTAGTTGTCAACAAAACAAACAAAAGCATCCCACAGTAGTATCGGTAAAGTTCTATCCGCTACGTTAAACATCGCGTGGATCGCTAATCCGAGCATAACATTGCAAAACGCAGAACAAACTGCTTCGCTTTGTGTTGCACTAATGAGAGCCACGTGGCTGTCCCCCGCAATGCAGGCTGCACAATAAAACAATGGCGGTACAGTTGTGCACTCTGGCTTTATTCCTGCAGGACGAACTGTCGCGTGACTCCGGCTCGTTACCGGCGCACCGCAAGGCGCACTTGGCCCAACAATTCTGTTTATTTCGTTCCCTGTGCGCTGGACGTTATCAAAATATGTGGCGATGAGCTTTTGGTTTTGTTGGATTCTTTTCGGCTTCGTTATTTTGATTTACGGTTCTGCTTATTTTCGTGGTAACAACGCATTGTTGTTCAGGTTAAATTAAACCCATCTTTAGTTTCTTGTTTGCTTCTTGGTTTTCCGACACCGATCTTATTCGAATAATATGAATTAGCAGTGTTCTTGATACCTAATTTAGGTGTCATAGTCAGATCAGTGAAGAAATAATCTTTTCATTTAAGTTACAACGATTCAAAGTTCTGCCAAATGATTTCGAGTTTCACTTTGGAGCTAGGGATCAAAGGTAAACATGTCTCCAAATGTCTTAAGTTTGAAACTTTTGGTAAGCCAATCAGTGGTTTCAGCTTGCGATATAGAAATGTTGTTTCGTATTTTACTTTCTACGAGCTTTAGCTATAATACCATCGTAACGAATCTGTACTTCCCCTTTCTTCCGAGAATCCAACTTATCTTATAAGAACCCACTTAACCTCTTCAATAATACTTATTAGACGAGATCATGTTTACGTTTTCTTTGAACTCTCTCATGATACTTTGACACAAACACGAGAACTTTTGACAAACACTCCCTGCCTGTTTGCGATTCGTCTAAACTTATCCATGGGGTACAGGGAGTGTTGTATCACTGATATTTTTATTCACGTCCCACAAAACTCGGCTGCCAGCTATTAGGGCGATTGTTGCACCGAGTTCACTGGCACACGTTTCGGACTCACCTAATTGTGCGAAGACCTTCGGGCGGACGTTCTCCTGCCAGGCGGCGGCGGCGGCGGCCAGGAGCCCCGCGAGCAGGGCACAGCGCAGCACGAGCATGGCACTAGTCACAAGTCGTCATCACTTGAAGAGCACTCGCGGCGCACGGCGGCACTTTGCGCTGCACAGGCGGGCGACGCGCGCGGCGG
Organism: Agonopterix arenella; assembly: GCA_927399405.1. Taxonomy (NCBI): domain Eukaryota; kingdom Metazoa; phylum Arthropoda; class Insecta; order Lepidoptera; family Depressariidae; genus Agonopterix; species Agonopterix arenella. Next base: position 10,001,565 of record OV656708.1, on the reverse strand, counting down.
CCGGCGGTGGACTGGCGAGCGGGGGCTGGCGGGGGCGCGCCTGCGCTAGCGGCGCCCTGCGGTCTCGCATGCGTGGGGCTGCGGAGTGCGGACCTCGCACGTGACGCAGCCCTCCTCGCCTCAGCGCACCCTCACTATCGCCGACGCCGACCCTGCAACGTCATAATCGCGTTAAAAAAGCGCCTGCATATCCTAATGAACGCCGACACTAAACCTGCAATTAAACCCGACAGGGTGCCGCCCGCGGCTATGCGTCTTTGTTTATAAGCGATTTTCGGTGTATTAAAAATTCGTTAGGGACATTTTGAGGGCGTGACAGTTCAGCGAGTCGTAAGGTTGCAATTACTTCGAACTTTGATGGTTGGCAACGCAGATGTAGGGACAAATGAAGGATTTTCTTACTTTCCCCTTCCGGGAAAAAATCTGACACGACCTTTTTCTTCTAATTGAGGAGCGTTATTTAATGATCGAGTCGGGTGGATACAAGAGTTTGATAAACATTAGAAAATGTCTCTACTAACATTTTTATTACTTACAAATTATTTTTAACTCTCTCTATTTTGTGCAAACAACAATCATAAAAGGATGTAACTTAAAAGCTATGGCGTATCATCAGAATCATATTATGGAATGCACATCCTTTATCCTTAATTAATCATTACACTGAATTAATAACACAGACTAATAATCCTTTGTTTTGACGCAGGTATTCACTATTATGATAATGCGCTAGAAACTCTTACATGAGCTTCACTTTTGCTGCATATCTTCATGAACCCAAATTGAGTCCGACGGGGCTTCACTTCACGTATGCTGAGTTTTAATGAACGCAAGCTCCAACTAAAGAGACTATCTAAAACCAACACTACGTAACTTCACTACGATATATTTTAATTACACACATCATAAAGTAAATCGATTGTTAGCGAACTGTATAATATTACAACAAAATCAGCAACAATTATTTACTCACACAAAGTTGTAACTTCTAAACGTTAGGAAAGATGAATGCAACTTTATCAAAATAAAAAGTTTTGAACAACAATAGGGTTCTGCGGCTCATTCATTATTATTAATTGTCAAAAGTTGCTCCCTAGTAATTTTATTCAGCAATTTAGAACTTTATCGAAGTAACGCGGGTACCGTGTTAGTGTACCAGAGAGATGCATTGTACGACCGGGCCGTGTGAAAATCAATAAAATAAACATTTATTCGTGCATGACTCCTGCTTCGGCAGCCCTATGTGCATTTTATTTGAATGCACTCTGTGTTGCTGCCGTGAAATAAACTAACGGTTTATTCGACGTTGAACTGTTATTTTGACGTTACGTTTAACTTGTGTTAATTTATTATTAAATAATTTAGCCAAGGGTTGAGATAACTGTACTTTTTGCCGTGGTTATTAAGACTGAGGGCTATAAATGTCTCAGGATTGGATTGGATTGGATGATTACTATTATAGAACTGGATGATTATTTAAATAATGAAAATGCTTGTCTGAGTGTCACTAACTTATAGTATTGTATAGTATCAATTATTTTATTAAAATATATTATGTATTATTA